>OY776121.1:12073123-14704116 GCA_963675135.1 Galeopsis tetrahit | reverse complement strand
CTAAGTTGTGAATCAATTGTACTTATATACAAGGAACTGACAATGCGATCTTCTGTGATCTTCTACACACCACATTGTCTACAATGTAAAGTACATCTGAACGTTTATGCAATAAATAATTACCATTCATTATATTTAAAGCAACCAGTGACAAAAATATATTCTCATTAATAAGTGCTAAAATCAGTTTGTATACATAAGTAGCACTGAAAGCATACTTGCCAGTATAACCCTAACACGAACACCTCTACTGGATTCAATTCCATGGCGCTCAAGTAGACAAAGTTTGCGTCCGTAAGTTTGTTGTTGAGCATGTCGACAACGAGCTTTAGCTCGTCGTTAAACAATTTAACGGCATCGTTGATGGAGTCTACACAGGAAAATAATTCACTACTGTTCTTGCGCACTATTCCTGGGATGCAGCCTAATGGACCAACTCCAGAAACTAGTATTTTTCTTGCACCGGTATTGTACAGTGCCTGGTGGTGCATAACAAAAATAACAATTGTAACTTTTCCATTTTTCACAAATTGTATATATACATATATAGTACTCCCTCCGTCCATGAAAAGTAGTCTCATTTGCCTTATATTCTTTGTCCACAAAATATAGTCCCATACCCTTTATGAAAACTATCACCCTTCAATCATCACTTAATTACTCAAATTGCCATCAACTTTATTCATAAACAATCACTTTATTAACAATGGACCCCACAATACCCTACAATACCCTTACTTTATCTACTTTATCTATCATTTTCTTAAAACACGTGCCCCACTCTAATGGGACTACTTTTCATGGATGGAGGGAGTAATGATATAGATATAGATGGCGAGTTTTCTATGGAACCCACCACTTACATAAATCACTTGTACACTTTACCAATAATTTGAATATACACCATTTTATTTTGATACCTTAACAATCTTTTCCCACATCTCATTGTCACAGCCAATGAGATGAGTTGTGCTATTGAAGCCAATTCTCTAGTTATCTTTGAGCATGGTGATAAGGGAACCATATAGCCTCTTCCAAACAATTATCTTCGAATTAATGTGGGGATTGGCTCGAATGTTGGTGTCGGGTATTTCAATCAACATCATCTCCTCCAACTTATTCTGATAACGTGGTCGGAAGCCATTTTTGGACTTCCAGCCTTTAAGTACAAACTCCTTTAGTTTACTCAATAGAATGAAATTCTCTAAGTCTGTCCAATTCCGTCTTTTTCGCTTGCTAGGTTCAGTTGGCATTCTTTTCGAACGGGCCTTGTATCTCTTCTTGCCCGTTGGTGGGGTATTTTCAAAACTGGAGCCTCCACCTTCCATCTACAACCGATTCAAAGCAACAATCATAAACCCTAACAAGCCCTAATTCGTTTGAGTCCTAAAAAAGTGGCTTTGTTTAGAATATAACATATATTGGACAAAATGAAAGGGGAAAATAATTATCGAAACCCTCGCGAACAGTGAACCAAATGTCATATTGCAAAAGAAGACGAAATTTTCATCGACTAAAAAGCCAACCCAACATAGCTAAAAAATGTACAACGTACAACAACGAGTTCTAAAATGGAGAAAAAATAAAGATACACACCTGGGACATTTTTGGCTTGAACAACGGAGAGCGCACCTACAATGGGGAAAAACAACTGACTGTTAGCGGTTAGAAAGAAACGACGACGACCGGAGTGGAGAATGACGAAGAAAACCTTGCGTGCAGTTGGGAGCTTTGGAAGACAATGGAATGGAGAACTTGAGAAATGTGTGCAAGAAGTCGAAGAGTGGCAAATGTCCAATGTTATAGAGAATGCTCGATTTTGATGCTAGAAGTAATATGGTGCATCAAACAATGTATAAAATGATGAATAACGAGGGTATAAATGTCTTTTCACCAATTTTTATTAGTTTATATAGTGGGTTGTACATTCTATCAAACAAAAAATAACTTTATATAAATGTTAATACATGCTATCACATAAGAATTAAAATTATATAGTCTTTTTAGTACACTTTTTTGTACTTTCTATCACACAAGATTTTAACTTTATATGTCACTTTTTGCATTAAATTAGTATGCGGGCCTCTTATATACGATTTTTTATACTAAAATTGTTTCCCCTATCAAACGAGGCCTTAGTGTTGAATGGATCTACATACAATATATACTATCCAGCTAGCATCTGGTGGTGCGCCTCCATTCTCGACTCGAGGTAGCTGTCGCACGCAGTCAGTTGGTGCCCAGTTCGTACCATTTAAATACTTCTCCCACTATAAGTTTCTCACTTTCCTTTTATATATGTCCCACAATAATTTTTTCATTTTATTTTCTCTCTTCCAATCACATCGTGACTTATATTGTATCTATTATTTTATCATACTTCATCTTACACTCTATCTATTATTTTCTCTCTCACCATCACACCAGCACGGATTTTAAATACTTCATCTCACACTTTATCTATTATCTTTAAAAATTCGGAGGTATTGAATACGAATTTTAAAAAGGTTTAGAAAATCTTTAGGTATTAAACAGTTTATGAATTTTTTTAAAAAATATATAAATAGATTTCATTCTCTAAATCTCTTCTAAAAACTAGAGATTTCAACGTATTCTCTCAAAGAACTCTGAAGACGAAAGGTCAGAAGAAAAAAAAAATCTTTGTTGTTCTTCTAAAAAAGGTACTACACAAATCTTTTGCTGCTCTTTATTTTGGATTTTGAGTATGGATCGGTTGAAGCTATTTGCTATTACTTTGTCATTTCATTTTGGGTGATTTTGGGGTAGGTGCGTGTGTGTGTGAGGGTTGCAAGTGAAAAATGTTTGATGTGTGAAAAATTTGCAGTTGGTTTAAGTTATTATTCTTTGTTAATAAACCTTTCTTTATTTAATTATTTTGAGTGTTTTTTCTTACAAGAAAATAACAACTCACGGTTTGGTAGATTTTTGTTTGTTTTGTGATGGAGACTCGATCGACTGCTAACCTACTGCATTTTTCGTCGTCATCAATTTTGATTTACTTTGCTCCTTGTACAAAGATTTGGGGAATGTCTTGATTATGAGGACTTGGAAATTGTTGTAGGAAATGGTGTTGTTGTAGGGAAAAAATCCATTGGATTAAGTAGTGCTACTGATGCAAGGACATTAGGAGATGATGAAAATAGAGATGTGCGCATAGAAGATTTGAATTATGATGTTGAAAATGAGATGTTTGTAGGACTATCTCAAAATAATCCACCATTTGGTTCCACACCCCCTTCAGGGTTCCCTGAAGTGTCCGAGGTCTCCACTTAGTGCATATGATTAGTTTACTTCGTGTGATCAAAATCTTAGTGATTAATTCTTTGTGAGTTGAGCGAGTTAGCAAGTTTTTTTGTAAATCATACTTGTAATTGTAAACACTTGTTCAAGTTAGTAACGAGAGCCTTCTATCCTCCATGGACGTAGATCATTTGATCGAACCATGTAAATTTCATGTTCTTACTTGTTCAATTCATTGCGTTCTTGTTTGTCTTATTTTATCATTTGTGATTGGAATAGTTTTGTGCAATATTCCATAAAAATTGGTGCCGTATGTGGGAAGCGATAAAGATAAAGGCAAGAATCAAGAATGGGTTATGTGAAGTTGGAAGTAGAGAAATTTATAGGTAAAAATGATTTTGGTTTATGGAAGGCCAAAATGAAGGCGCTCTTATCACACAATGGGCTAAAGGATGCCCTAGTCCCTCTTGACCCTGCTGCATCAAAGGCAGACAAGGCCAAGAAAGAAGAGCTTATGGAGAAAGCTTAGAACATTGTTGTTATGAGTTTAGGTGATAACGTTTTCAGAGAGGTGATCAAGGAAAGTGATTTAGTTGTTGTGTTTGAAACACTAGATGATCTGTATTTGACACAATCTTTGTCAAATCAGATGTTCATGAAGATGAAACTTACAAACTACAAGATTTCCGATGAGAAAACCCTTGATAAACAGTTAATTGAGTTCATGCAAGCTGTGGATGATCTTGAGAATGTGGAAGTTACCTTAGAAGATCATGAGAAGTATTTTATACTCCTAGAAGCCTTACCACCTTCATATGACAGTTTCAAAAAAAGATACATTGTTAATTACCAAGGAGGGTGAAACCAAGTACAAAGAAGTCTTGTCCATTCTGAAAATCAAGAGTCTGCATTTGGCAAACTCCACCAAGAAGGCCAAGAACCATGGGGAAGGTTTGAATATTAAAATCAAGAATGACAAGAAAGGGTAAGGCAGGAAGAGTCGTGCCAAGCCAGCTAATAAGGCTAAGAATGGATTTATGGGGGAAAAGTTTGCTATAAATGCCATAAAGAAGAACATTATATGAAAGATTGTCCTGATATGAAGAAGGTGACTGAAGCTCCCAAAGCAGATGTAGCTGAGGCAAATGGGTATGAAAGTGCAGAAGTTATTAGCATAATAGAAAGCAAGTTGTACAATGAATGGGTATTGGATTCTGGATGTTCATTCCATATGTGTCCCACCAAATCATGGTTCCAGAACCTTGAGATGATTGATGGTGGATCAGTACTGCTAGGAAATGATGAAAGTTGTACTGTAAGAGGCATTGGTATTGTGAGGGTGAAAATGTTTAATGACAAACTTGTGATCCTAACCAATGTCAGATATGTTCCAGATTTGAAGAGAAACCTAATATATGTTCGCACACTAAATGCTTTGGGTTATGAGTAATTCAAGACATAAAATGGCTATCTGATGGTGACCAGTGCTGATAAGATAGTGTTGCAAGGGAAGAAGGCAAATGAGTTATATTATTTAATTGGGGAGACAATTACAGGGGCTTTTGATATAGTCATGAGTGCTGATGATGCAATGATGTGGCATAAAAGATTAGCACATGCAGGGGAGAATGGCCTGATGGAGCTATCCAAGAAGGGGGTGTTATCTCAAAAGATGTTCAGGAATCTTGAGTTTTGTGAGCTGTGTTATCTCAAAAGTTGTTCAAGAAGAAGTCATTCCAGAAGTGTGAACACACCACAATTGAATTCTTGGATTATGTTCATTCAGATGTGTGGGGGCCATCAAGAACACAAACTCTTGGTTGAGGTAAGTATTTCATGTCCATTATAGATGACTATTCTAGAAAAGTTTGGGTGTTCATTCTCATACAGAAGAGGCCTTTACAATATTCAAGGAATGGCTAGTTGAGATAGAGAACAAGAGAGGAAAGTCCTTAAAACATTTAAGAACATATAATGGCCTTGAGTATCTATTAGTTGAGTTCAATGAATTTTGCAAAGAGAAGGGCATCACTAGACATATAATTGTCCCTCTAAATTCACAACAAAATGGATTAGCTGAGAGGATGAACAAAACTATTCTAGAAAACGGTTCAAACGTATATTGACTGATGCTAAGTTATCTAAAAGCTTTTGAGGGAAGCTGTGTGCATTGCTTGTTATTTGATAAATAAATCACCCTCATTTGCTTTAGAAGGTAAGACACCACCACTACAAATAATTGTTAAAATCACGAGGGAAATTGCGAGGGTATGTAATCCCTCGTTAAATGGCGAGAAATTTTACGAGGGGAGCAGATGGAGAGGAAAATACTGAGGGTTAAAAAAAGTAATTTAAAAATTAAATATAATTTAGAAATAAATATATTAGGTATATATGTTATGACAATTTTAAAATAAATAAAGTAATTTAAATTAATTAATTGAATTTAAAAAAAATGAAAAAATAATATATATATTAATTTCATTCAAAATATAATGACTAAATGGCACATAAGGAACACATAAGCACCTCTTGCCGAGGTTGATTAATAAATATGTTACTTCTTCTTACAACCCCGCACAAGATTCGCAAGAATTTTTGTCCCCTTTCTAATATTGCAAAGACAAGTAGGCGAATAAAGTTTTATTATTAAAGGTAAAAGAAAAAGAAACGCGACAGGACAAGTAGGCAAATAAAGTTTTATTTATTATTAAAGGTAAAAGAAAAAGAAACGCGACAGTGAAAGCCCCAAAAGCAGCTAGCGGCTAGGAAATCAAACTGAGAACGTCGATATATATGTAGTAGTTGCGGCAATGGTTTTCAAACTGAGAACGTCGATATATGTAGTAGCTGCGGCAATGGTGTTGACAACTTCAGTCGGATGGAAATTGTCATAAAAAAAGTGGGTTGGTCTGAGTAAACACAAACTTTTTCCGGGGATGCACAATCCCGTTGTATTTGAAACTTTACAACATGGTTTGCCCAGAATCCGTATAATTGGTCCAACCAACTCTATTGGATTCAATTCCATGGCACTTGAGTAGACAAATTTTGCGTCCCTAATTTTATTGTTAAGCCCGTTGACAACGAGCTTTAGCTCGTCGTTAAACAACTCAACGGCATCGTTGATGGAGTCTACACACGAAAATGATCCACTACTGCTCTTATGCACCATTGCTGGGGTGCAACCTAATGGACCAACTCCGGAAACTAGTATTTTTCTTGCACCCGTATTGTACACTGCCTGGTGTGCGTCACAACAGAATAACGTACGTACATGTACAATTGTAAGAATGCAATTAAACACATGTTTAAAAAGAGAGAAAAAAAAAAATAGTCTAGTAAATTAATTGTTCATTTTTGCTTTAAGATCACGCCATTTTTTCCAATTGAATTTCATCATTTAACTTTAAATTTCAGGTTTTTAGTCATTTCCTCAACTACAACAAATTAGCAATCTGTTTTCAAAGTAAACAATAATTATAAAAAAAAATTGAAAAAAATATTATGTCGTCAGCATAAAACCGACTGCTCACCTGTTGCAGGGGAGTTAAAAAAATTCGTCTTGTAACTTTCACATTTTTCACAAATGGTATATATACATATATAGTAATGATATAGATATGAATGGCGGGTTTTCTATGGAACCCAATACCTGCATAAATCACTTGTACACTTTAGCATGTACAAGTATTTTATGTAGATGGTTGGTTCCATAAGAAACTCATCATTTGGTTTCATATCAAAACTGTATATATAATCCCACAACTTTTGTACATTGCTCAATTTACTTTCATTTTTTGCCAAACGACGTTATTTTTGGTTAGTCAACTTTCACCTTATCGCAAATTGTCCCAATGCATGTACCAAAAATGACGTCATTTTGCAAAATTGAACGTAAATTGAGTTATGCGCAAAGTCATATGACTAAATTGATCATTTTTAGCAATTAAAAATAAAGATAAAATTAAATAAATAGCTGATTAACCTGGAGCTGTTGAGAGTATTGTTGAGCTAAAGCAGCAGCAAATGTCTGTGGTGTATAAATATTAGCAGAGGGGTAAATATCAGGCTGTAAGAAGTTGTTCAAGTAATCATTGCTGCCAACCACAAAATAGTATAAACATTTTTCGAGGTGATTTGTAGTGGAAGTTTCATTTCCAAGCAACTGAGTGATGCGAGATATGGTGGTGTTGTGATTTTGCAACTGCCTCTCCATGCTGATTCGATCCCCCTACAACACAAGTACTGGTCACTACACCTGAATTTCAACGAAATTTCGACCAATTTCCGGATATTGTCTTCTCTCCTAGCAGTTAGTTTGGTACCATCAATTTCAAATTCTATATACCACGACTCCACGAATTTTTGGTTTTGTGTCGCGGTCAATACTCACTCGTGATTCAGGAATACGTACCTTTCTGGTCGATTTATGACAATTAGAGGGTCAATTTGTCTTGTCTACCATTCTCTTCGTCTCTCTGAGCTCGTCAATTTGGTACTCCATGTAGTCAATTGTGTATCCCACAACTTTACAAATTCGTGATTTTGTGTTGCAGTAATATAACATGAATAATGACTGCGACACAAAATCACAAATTTGTTGTTCGAGCTGTGGTATACATAATTGACTATTGATAGTACAAAATTGACGGGCTGATAGAGACAAAGAGAATGTGACATGACTTGACCCTCGAATCGTCGAAAATTGACCATAATTTGGCTAGGAGATAGTCATGATTGAGTATTAACCGCAACACAAAATAACAAATTCATAAAGTTGT
The DNA here is from genome assembly GCA_963675135.1 of Galeopsis tetrahit. NCBI lineage: Eukaryota > Viridiplantae > Streptophyta > Magnoliopsida > Lamiales > Lamiaceae > Galeopsis > Galeopsis tetrahit. Next base: position 14,696,071 of record OY776121.1, on the reverse strand, counting down.
AGTATACGATATTTACAATTGATGGAACCGAACTAACGGGCTCAGAGAGACAGATGCATGGCATTGTTTTGACCCTCAAATCACCGAAAATCAAAAAAAAATTCACTAGAAAGAAATTGAAATCAAGAAGTCACATGAGAATATATGTCTGAAAATATCAAATTTGATATTTTCGTAGTAATATTTGAGGAATATTACCAGATGCTGTCCTGTTTCGCTACGAATTCCTGCAGAGCCAGAGGCATAATTCACACCCGTGATTATTTGCTTGTCTTTTGCCGTTGCAAATGGTGGAATATAAGTACCAAATCCTAGAAGTTGAGCTGCATTTGAATTTTGATGTTATGTTAATTATACTCCCCTCGGTACATTAAAAGTATGTTCATACACACAAGTTTTAACAAAAAGTAGATAAAATAAGATACTGTTTGGTCAATTTATGATAAAGTCATGTTTGAGAGTAAAGTTCAATGACAATTTAAGTAATTAAGTGGTGGTGGAAGAATGAAGATAAAATGAAAATATGCACCTGCACTTTTTATGTATAGACAAATAAGATAAGTGAACATATTCTAGTGAGGACTAGGAGTACTATGTTAGTTCCAAATTGAGATAAGTAAATCAATAATCTCACAAACATAAAGCTAGTGTCACTATTTACATGCAAATAGTTATGGAACAGAATAAATAATAAACACGAAGCTTAGGTGAGACTAGTCCGAAAATTATTAGAAGTTACAATTACGACATGAAACGATAGCACGACACAAAAAATTTGCGTTGTGTTTGTGTCAGATTTGTGTGAACCCGTTAAAGACAATAAAATTAACAGATATCACATTAACTTGTTACATGTTGTTGATCTGAGACAACATACTCAACACGACCCTGACACATATTCAATAATAATACTATAATGACAAGATAAATATTTTATATCGACACAATAGCACGATTTGCCAAAACTAATTACTCCCTAGTTAGATTATTTCTTTTCCATTTCGGTCCGTCCCCTATTAGATTGTCTCTTACTAAAATAACAAAAAAGTAACTTTATTCTTTTCAATTATCACTTTCAAATATCATTTTAATTATTTTAATTTCATACACAAAAATATTTATTTTTATCTTATTCTCTTCAATTGACTAATACACCCTCAACAACAAATTATTGTATCCTTTATATTACTAATAATCAACTCGATCTTACATTAAAACTCATGTCAAAGTCCAAAGGACAATCGAAGGAGGCTTGAAGTGAATATTGTTATCTTGACCGGTTAAGATAATGATTGATGAGGCAAATTAAATGAATTTGAATTTCAGATGCTTGTCTCCTTGCAATTAAATATTGTATGCTATAGGTCTCATGTTCAAAACACTTGCAAATAATTTTTAAGGGTTTTTTCGATTCTTGAATCGAATATCGAGACTTAAAAAAAAAGTACGTACCTAGAATATCAGCAACATTCCGACCATTGGTGAATCTTCCAGTTGGTCCCTCTGGAAAATCGGCTCCATAAGGAAGATAGTTGACCTTGGTGGTTGTGATGAGGTCATTGTTATTGCCATTATCAACCAACGAATCGCCAAAAATGAACAAGCAAGGAAATTGCGATGCACCAAAAGTTGTATCTAACTTAATTATAAACACAAATATGGACAGGAGTGCAGGTACGTTCATGATTAATGGTCGATGCAAAAGAATGAAAGATAGAAATTAAAGAAGCTAGCTAAGGTATGTATATATATATATATATATATATTTCTTATTTATATATTCGTAGGGATATAATAAGATAGAAACAAGCTAGCCAAGGTATATATTATATATTCGTAGGGATATAATTTTTTATTTCGTCCGTAAAAAATTTCACCTTTTCTAAAGTTGGTCTCAAAAAAGTTGAACATACGAATTTAGTCTTTTTTTTTTATATATACCAATTTATTTCCAAAGTTGTCGGAATCCTTGAAATCAGTGGGATTTGAAATTTGGGGGTACAAAAATTCTTGAAGATCGGATTATTTTTTGGTTGTCTTGAATTTCTTTAGGATTGGTCTTATATAGAATCAATTCCTTATAAGGAATTCCTAAATATTCAAGATTATTGTGAATAAAAATTTTGACTTGGTTAATTTTTTTTTTATTATTATTTTTTTTTTGTAATTTTTTTTTATTGATAATTTTTTTTCCGAAATTGTGTGTGTTGAAAAGTGTAAGTTAATATTACTAAAAAGTGTAACACAATATTACTAAAAAGTGTAACACATTTTTTTATTAAAAAGTGTAAGTCACTATAATTGAAAAGTACAACACAACTTTTAATGAAAAGTATAAGTCATTATAACTAGAAAATGCAAGTTAGTATAACTAGAAAGTGCAACACAATATTATTAAAAAGTGCATGTCAATATACTTGAAAAGTGCAACACAATATTTTAATGAAAAGTGTAAGTTATTATAACTGAAAAGTGTAACAAAATACGAGTAAAAAGTGTAACATAACATTACTAAAAAGTGTAAGTCACTATAACTGAACATATTGTTGAAAATTGTAAGCCACTACAACTGAAAAGTGCAACAAAATATGACTAAAAGGTGTAGCATAACATTACTAAAAAGTGTAAGTCAATATAACTAAAAAATATTGTTGAAAATAGTAAGTCACTACAACTGAAAAGTGCAACAAAATATGTGTAACATAACATCACTAACAAGTGTATGTCATTATAACTGAAATTATTATTGCAAATATTGTAAAATAACATGCTAAAAAATTGTAAATTGTATGTTACACTTTTCCTTATTTTCAACATGCACTTTTATAATTAAAAAAAAATATATGTGAAAATTGTTAGATGTAAGAGTTGAACACTAGACCTCAACATAAAAAAGACTATTCTCAATAGTTTAAGCTACATAAATTATCATACATATCTTTCGCGTATTTTATTTTTATTATCAATCCTACTAATTTTTTAAAATTTACTCAATTCCTTATAAGGAATTGAGTCTACAAGAGACCTACCCATTTCTTTAATATACGTTTATCTTTGTCATAAGTTTATATTTCATTATTTTCTAATTAAATTAGATAGTAAATTAGCAATTATAAGATAGCAAATTAAAAAATATAATTCTACAATTAAAAAGATATATAATTTCAAAGTTTCAAACCACTATCTATCTATTTCAATTAGATTAATTTAAGATAATGTAGTAAATTAACAATTATAATATAAACTCCAATTCATAACTTATAAGTTATAAACCTAAATAAATTAAAAATAATAATCAAATAAATTATAAGTATGAATAAATATATTAATTAAATAAAATATAAAATTAAATAATTAGCAGAGAATGGGAAATGACAAAAAGAAACAAAGCCTAATTGAGATAGTAGATAATTGAACTATTGAATTCGATTAGAAAGTTGAATGTAACCTATATTTTTGCCTTTCTTTTTGTTGATTTTTGTTGGGCCTTAACATTTAAAAATAAAATGGATCTGGGTTACTGTTGTACCCCTATGTCTCTAGCTGCCTCCGCCACTGCTTGAAACAACTTTGTTTCAGTAAGCAACTTCGTCAAAATCAACCGTTCATGTGTCGAGAACATGACCAAAAAACAACGTCGTTTCTGAGAATTTTAGCAACTTTAGAACGAAGTTAGTATATAATATATAAGAAATAATTGAGACCAGTTTCCTAATCTTTTTTTTATTGGGACCATTTTGGAATAGATGAAAAGTTGTGGGACGAAAAAAGATAAAGTGTAACGAATCTAGTTTCAATTATTTTTTTATACTCCCTCTGTCCACGAAAAGTAGTCTTATTTATCTTATATTTTTTGTCCACAAAATATAGTCTCATACCCTTTATGAAAATTATCACCCTTCAACCATCACTTACTTAAATTGCCATCAACCTTATTCACAAACAATCACTTTATTCACAATGGACTCCACAATACTCTTACTTTATCTACTTTTTTCTTAAAACATGTGTCCCACTCCAATGGGACTACATTTCATGGACGGAGGGAGTATGTACTAATTTCATCTCAAAGTTATCTGACTCCTCGAAACAATGTTGTTTTCAGTCAACAACTTTGACAAAGTCGACCGTCCACATGTCGAGAACATAATTAAAAAAGACATCTTTCTGAAAATTTCGAAAACCTTAGGACGAAATTGGTATGTATAAAAAATAATTGAGACCAGATTCATAAAATTTATGTTTTTTGAGACCATTTTGGAACAAATGAAAAGTTATGGGACGAAAAAAGATAAAACTTATGTACGAATCTAGTTTTAATTATTTTTTATATGTATCAATTTGTCTCAAAGTTGTTGGAAATTTCAAAACGATGTCGTTTTTTATCAGCAACTTCATCGAAATCGACCGCTCACATATCGAGCACATGATCAAAAAATGACGTCCTTTCAAAAATTTCGATAACTTTAAAATAAAATTGGTATGTATAAAAATTAATTGGGACCAGATTCGTAAATTTATATTTTTGTAACCATTTTGAAACAAATAAAAAGTTATGGGATGAAAAAAGATTTTATCCAGTATTAGTAAGTCAACAATTTGGGGCTTTACGTATAAAAAAATCAAAGAACTAATTCCATGTTCACGAATAAATCATAAAGATACGCACAATCTTTTCAAGATGTCGACTGTGTACCAATTCCATTATATTTTCACTTAATTAATATTATTTTTCTGTCTTTTTTTAAGATCAGGATAACATATTAATATTTCAATTCTAAGACTGATTCACCAAATGTACGCATTCTATGATGGGATCATGTACATAATATTTACTCCATATTTTTCAATTTAGTATTAAGTAATTTATTTATTTTTCTAGTACAACGCATTATTTTTTACTTAAAAATATTATTTTTTTATCTGTACTTTATATGAAGTCGCCCCTTTCTGAGTTTTTGTATTTATAGAGAAATATGAAGAATATTAACTCTCAGGGCATGTTTGATAGCAAAGACTGGTTATCTAAGATTAAGATGATATCTAAATTTTATAAATTTTAAAGCATAATCTACCCTTAATCTAAGTTATCAAACAACCAATAAAAATGATATACAGTTAATCTAGGTTTAATCTAAGCTATCAAACATGGCCTCAGTGTTAGAGAAATTGGTTATGAGTAATTAAATGTGAAAACAATATTGATATGCTAACCTTGTAGTACTAACTTTCTTATATTTTGGTTTTTATTCCAAGTATGAAAAAGAAAACACTTCAAAACAAAGGAAATTTCAGGACATGGGTGCATCAAATACTTCAAATAATATAAAGTAAAATTGTAAATAAAAACTTCTTAAATATAAAATGAATAAAATTAAAATCTTAAAAGAATTAATAGATTATAACTTTAATTAGATAAGTAAATTAACCGTTGAAGTGATCGTTGATGACTGGCTTATAAACAACTATTTCTTCAACTACAATAATTAACAATTTAATATTAACAAAATAGTGCAAGCTGGAAAATAATATTATAATCAGAAGCATAGTGGTATCTAAGATCTCATTAAAACGTGACAGAATAAACACAAACAAATAATGAATGACATAAAGTTAATTAACTAGCTGTTGAGTTTAATAGTTTTATATATATATATATATATATAAAAAGTCAGGACAAGTTCAATTATTTCTTGTCTAATTTAACCTTTTGTGATAATATTTTATCTTGTCGGAATATGGTGCTTTTTTGCTCTTTTACAAAAATAATATATTGTGATGGTGACTTTTGGTGTTTTGTTCATTTGCATTTGCATTTGCATTTTGTGTAAGTTTAGGGATGAGTATCAGTCGATGATAGATGATTTATATGTATTGAAAATTATATGTACATTACATTGATGCAGAAATCGGTCCGTGATTTATGGTAAATCGGTGTAGAAAATCGATTTTGGGGTTGGGGACGTCACGGGTCGAGTCTATTTGGGCGCCGATAATTTTTTTTTGTAGAAACCCCCAGCCATCACACTAAACTCCCCGCCATCAAACTTCCAGCTATCATACCCAAATTCCATTCAATTCAGATGAGGTGGGATTCTAAATCCAACGACCTAGCCAGATTGTGTCCAAGCCCGCAAACATCCATCCCAGATAGAACCTACCCCTACCAAACAAACCCCAATTGAAACCACTGTGTTTGCCCCAAAATTATCTCTTTTTTGTTCAACTGAACAACTCTTGGAGATCTAGAGCTTAGAATTGTTTCATGTATTGATATGTATCGATGATCTTGTAAACCTTAAAAAAAAAAAAAAAAAACAAAAACAACTCTTGGAGATCTAAAAGAGGCAAACAATCGACTGCTACAATCGAGGTGAAGGAACCTTTTGCAGATGTAGAACGACATTTGTTGGTCCTTAAAAGTGTATGACACAAGTGTATGGAAGGTGGAGGAGGGAATGCACTTGTGTATGCAATTTTTATTTTCAAAATAACTTTTAAGGGTTCAGAGGAGTTGTCCTGACAAACTCTCTGATTATTAGAAATAATGTATAACTTAAGTTCAAATAACAAACCTACCGAGAACTATAAAGTAATTAGTTGGACATCTATCTAAGTTATAAGTGCGGAATTAGGTTAGCCCTTCGATAAGAATTCCTTTTAAGTTCTGAAAACTTGATTAACACGTGCGTTGTTTGTTCATGAGAGTTGACCCAAAACTGTTTTTCTACAAATTGTTTAAGTAAAGCTTAATCAGTTTTGAGTGCAGTGTATTATGATTGTATGAATGATAAATTACAGAAATATAAACAACGCAGTCACTTATAGTGGTTTAGAGACTCAAACTCCTACATCCACTTTCCCTGATTTAACATTATAATTCCTTATCTATGGAATTAGCTTGTTTTATAGTGTCAAGGTGCACTGATCAAAGATACTACTCTTAATTGTTTGATCCCTAGAAATTCTGAGTTAGTGCTCAACTTCTCTGAACTAGATGACTTAGCTTTCACTTGTCAGCTTCCAGCTCTTCTCCCTTCTACAATTACTCTCCTCTCTTTCTTTCTTGTCTCTTTTTTTCTTGAAAGATTTAGAGTTGAGGTTGATACCAACTATGTTGAGATATCCTTTACAATTAAGTGCAAATGAAATGATATGATATCTCTCTAAACTTTAGTATGAATACATAAATTTTGGCTTAGCTTAGTACTGAAGTGATTAAGGAAACTTGGATTGTGAATGCTTGAATGGCTTGATTGCAATAGTTTCCATTGCTGATCAGTTTGAATAACTTCAGTATTTATAGAGCAATTTGAACATTTTTCCGTTGGAGGAGGCAATACAGAAATTGGGGCAAGTAAATTCAATACATCTTGAAACGGTAGACGCAATCCACCAATAAATTTGGACACCAATAAACGGTATAGGGAGGGGCGAGGGAACTTGTGTATGCAATTATATATTTCTTTTCAAAATAACTTTTAATGGTTCAAAGGAGTTGTCCTGACAAGCTCTCTGATTAGCATAAATAATGTATAACTTAAGTTCAAATAACAAATATACTAAGAACTATAAAGTAATTAGTTGGACATCTATCTAAGTAAGTTATAAATGCGGAATTAGGTTAGCCATTTGATAGAAACTCATTTAAGTTCTAAAAACTTGATTAGCACATGCACTGTTTGTTCATGGTAGTTAATCCAAAACTATTTTTCTACAAATAGTTTAAGTAAAGCTTAAGTCAGTTTTGTGTGTAGTGTATTATGATTGTATGAATGATTGATTAGTGTGATAATTGCTTGAAATTCTTCGATTTAATTTGCATAATTTTATAGGATTTTATGCATTATTCACATTAAATTGACTAATTACACTTGAAATGAGAAATGTATGTGTTTTGCTATTTTTATAGGGGAAATTGACATTTTTGGTGTAAAACACACCTCAAATAATATTATGGAGTCAATCAAAGGAATAAATCGAGAAGGAGCGAAATGGGAAAAGATTAGAAGATAAATTAATTTGGGCTTGACAATTAATTTATGGGCGCGGCTAAATGCACCCGGATTTCCTATGAGTACACCCACGCGATGAGTACACACACGAAACGGATGAGTACACCCACGTGGAAAATACAAAATTACCCTCCCCTCAATTAAAACCATTCTTTCTTCTCTCCATTTCCATTTCAGTACACCACTCCAATAGCCGCCGCCCACCCACCTCCTCCCTCCAGGCGCGGCCGCCGCCCACCTACCTCCTACCTCGCGCCGCCGCCTGTGTTTCAAGAAGAAGGCATCGGACGTCACTCCTCCTCCCTCGCCACGCTGGCGCCCCTGTTTCAAGAAGTCGCCACCGCCGTCCGGTGTTTGAAGAAGGAGGCGCCGTACGTTCGCACCCCTCATCACCCAAGCCTCGCCACCGCCGCCGCGGTTTGAAGAAGAAGAAACTCGTCGCCACCGCCGTACGCTGTTTGAAGAAGAAGATCTGGTAGGTTTCTATTGTTTTTTGGGAATTTTTGTTGTTTTTGCAAAACCATTTTTTTTTGAAACATTTGGACAAAATTGTTTTACAGATCTGGTTCCCAACATTTTTGAAACATTACACAGATCCTGGTAGGTTCCCAATTTTTTTTTCTTGCTCTTCGATTTGCCCATTCAAAAAAAAAATCGTTGTTTTTTTTTGACAAATTATGTTCGGGATTTTTTTTCGCACAAATTGAATTTGTTTGTGAAATGCTTTCGGACATTTTAACTATGTCCACCTAAAATTTTCGAACATTTTAGGAAAATGAGGGTTTTTAGTAGTTCGGAAATTATTTTCGAACATATTGAGTTTGTTTTGAATTTTTTTTCGAACATATTGTGTTTGTTTTGGAAAAAATTTCGAACAACTTGAGTTTGTTTTGGAAAAATTTTCGCACAAGATGTTCGATTTTATGTTTCAGACAAATTTAAGTTGTTTTGAAATTTTTTTCGAACAAATTGAGTTTGTTTTGGTAAAATTTTCGGATATTTCAACTTTGTTTTGGTAAAATTTTCGAACATATTACGATTTTATTTTTGTTGTTGAAATTTTGAAATTTTTGAATTTTTTTATGTTTTGGTGGTGATGGTGGGTATCCGAATGAATTGGGTGTGAAATGGAATAGATGGGTGTACTCATCTGGCGTTTTTTTTTAAAAGTACAGGAGGGGTAAATACGTCATTTCGCAACACCCTTGGGACAAAAAAAAATTCATGTGGGTGTTGCGAAATGACGTATTTACCCCAACCCGGATTTATGTTATGAGAGGAGGGGCATTTATGACATTTGAAGGTGGGAAAGAAATGCACCCGGATTATTTTGGGTTAGGAAAAGTGAAAGAAATGAAGGGGGTGCGTTCAGTAGGTGATCTAGTATGAAGGGTATTTTGGGTTTTTTACCCTATTATTTTATTAAAAAACTGAAAGGGGGAGTGCATCTCTCCGAAATGGAGGTGCATATAGTCAAACCCATTCCATCTGCTTCACTAATCTGCCGAAACTTGGGCATTGAATTGGTTGGGCCCAATCATTAAACATTCGGCTGGCCATAATTTGTGGTTATGTCCATATTAGGCCATTTTTGCAACTCATCAGGCCCACATATATACCAATTGCCGTGAGTTCAAGGGGGAACATACACATCGACTGGAAAATGGCGCACGCAGAGCTCATTGAGGGGAAACCCTCCCCTCCCGCACTTCACTCCACTCCCCTCATTAGATAGTTAGCTTGTTCTTTTCATTTCTTAGATAGATTTTGATTTAGTGTTTCAATTTAATGTTAGTTTTGGAGGATTTGAAGACAATATTTTTTCATTATTGTAAATTTAATTTAGTAATTTCAATTTCATTCATGTTTTATAGTTTATTTTATATGAGTATTGTTTTAGTTCTTAATTTAGATATGGGGTAATCTCTTGTTGCTTTGGGTGTTGGAATTATGTGGGTAATTAGTGAGTTTATGAATTAATTGCATAGTTGACCTATGTCTTGATTTTAATCAGTTTTGTGGGTAGTGTATTATGATTGTATGTATAGAGAAACAATGAATTACGAAATTATAATTTCATTGAGTGAATGTAAAGAGTTTACAATGGTGGTATTTATAGATACAAAGTGTATCTATATTTACAAGATATTTAAGGAAATATATGGATGAATTATATTTTTAAAAGATATAAATCTTTATAATAATATATTCCTAATACGCCCCCTCAAGATGGAGCACCGTAGGAGAGTCCAATCTTGGTCATGAGAAGTTGCAGTCGAGGACGAGGAAGTGGCTTGGTAAGGGCATCAGCAAGTTGATCCGCAGACGAAACATGTGAAACCCGAAGTTGAGATGTCTTGATCAAATCTCGAACAAAGTGGAAATCAACTGCAATATGCTTCATTTGAGAGTGAAAGACATGATTTGAACAGAGATAAGTAGCCCCAATGTTATCAAAATAAGGAACATGAAGATCTGAGACTGAGAAGTACAACTCACGAAACAAGATTTTAACCATTGAACTTCAGAGGCAGCGGAGGCAATATCACGATACTCAGCTTCTGTTGAGGAACAAGCTATTGATTTTTGTTTCTTGGAGGACCAGGAGATGAGATTAGCTCCAAGAAAAACAATATAAACACTTGTGGAGGAACGATCATCACTGTTGCCAGCCCAATCAACATCAGTGAAGCAATGTAGGGAAGATGAGGTGGCAGGTCTCAATGTGAATCCTACATCACGGGTTCCATTCAAGTAAGGAAGAAGTTGTTTGACAGCACCTCAATGAGTTGTGGTTGGGGCATGCATGAACTGAGACAACTTGTGAACAGCAAATGAAATATCAGGTCTAGTGAGTTAAAGATACTGAAGACTACCTAGTACCTGACGATATTGAGTGGCATCAGTGGAGGGTGTCCCATCCTCAAGGGTGAAACGAGTTGATGTGGCCAGGGGTGTCTGAACAGGTTTGGAGGTCAGCATGTTGTATCGAGTAAGTAGATCAACAAAATACTTTCGTTGGGAAAGAAAGCAAGCTTTGTTGGTCCGTAGAACTTCAACTCCAAGGAAATAAGAAAGTGGGCCTAAGTCTTTAACTAAGAATTTAGTACTAAGGTCCTTAGCCACTCGAGTGAGGAAATGAATGTTATTTCCTGTGAGAATTAGATCATCAACATACACAAGAAAATATGCAGTGATTCCAGATTTATTATACACAAAAAGGGACTCATCAAATTTTGTGTGAATAAATCCAATGCCTTCGAAAAATGTCCTAAGAGCATAGTACCAAGTACGAGGTGTCTGTTTTAAACCATAAATAGACTTATGTAGCTTACAAACATAAGCCAAAAGCATTTTATCGATAAAGCCAGGAGGTTGAGCCATGTATACTGTGTCAGATAAGGTACCATGGAGAAAGGCATTATTAACATCAAATTGTTGAAGAGGCCAGTTTTGAGTGATAGCAATGCTGAAAACTGCTCTTTCTGTAGCAGGTTTGACAACAGGACTGAAGGTTTCTGAGAAATAAATATTCGGTCATTGATGGAAACCTTTGGCTACGAGACAAGCTTTGAATTTTTCTAAGGATCCATCAGGCTTACGTTTGATGTGAAAGACCCACTTTGAGCCAATAATGTTTTGAGACTCATCAGGAGGAACCAAATCCCACGTTCCATTCCTAAGAAGAGCATCAAATTCAGAGGACACGGCCTCCCTCCACCTTGCATCTTTTAAGGCCTGTGTAACACAAGTCGGTTCAGTTTCAGATGATATTGATGATGCAAGACCATACCTTGGGTTAGATTTGAAGATTCTGTTTTGGGATCGAGTAACAATTCCGAATCTAGGCAAGGTCTGAGGTGGAGTCGGTGGTGTAGGAGGCGGCTGGGGAGCATCTGGTGGCACGAGCGTGGTTTCGGTGGTTTGGTGGTTGATTATTGGTGTTGGTATAGGTATAGGTAGAATGGTGGGTGGATCAATCATATTTGTGGGTGTGGTGGGTGGATGTACCATTTATGTGGGTGCAGCAGGTGAATTTATCAATTTTGGGGGTGTATGTGGTGAACTTCTCAGAACAATGGGTGTGGGTGATTTTGAGCAGATTTTGGAAAAGGGGAAGGTATGTTCAACAAATTGAACATGACGAGAGGTGTATATTTTGTTATTGGATAGATCTAGGCATAAATAGGCACTTTGGGTGGGCGAATATCTGATAAAGACGCATGGAGTAGAGCGAGGATCGAGTTTGTGAGAGGTGTAAGGACAGAGTCAAGGATAACATAAGCATCCAAAGACCCAGAGTTTGGAAATGTTGGGTGATTGTTTTAAGAGATATTGAAAGGAGGATTGCATTTTTAGATTAACTTTGGGAATACGATTTTTTATGTAGGTGGCTGTACAGACGGCATAGGGCCAGTATGTGAGGGGCATGGAAGCATGGTGTAGAAGGGCTAAGGTGGTGTGCTGTCGCCGGCACTCAAAAATAATTCCTTAACTACCAACTAATATAGTAGGACAAGTAAGGGTCGATCCACAGGGAACAGTGTAATTTAGTCGAATTAATTTGTGTACGAAAGCAATAAAAATGGGGGATTTTGGATTGGTTAACTAATAACTACTAAAAAGTAAGAAAATAATAAAGTGCAAGTAAAATCACGAGTGTTCAAATAGTAAGAACGATCTAGCCCTCGGATAGTGTCCCCTCAATTAATTATAACAATTTAATCAACAAATTTAAACCCGACTATCTCAATTTATTCTCGAATCTTATCCCTAAACCAGTGGTACGACCAAACTAGTTCGAATTGTTTCTTACGTTTAATTAATTAGTAGGTACGACCCCCAATTAATCTATCCCTACGAATAACCCTAAAACATGTATCTAAGGTTCAACTCGAGGAACGCATTAAAGAATTAAAACAATAGGATAAATTAGACCATGAATACGAGACGCTCGTTTCATGCAACCTAAATGTTACTACTCCCTAAGGTGTTCTGCCTTAGTTGCTACAATTCCCAAAATATTATAACAATTACGAATTACGATACATGAGATAACTAGAATTGATATAGGAATAAAATTGGGTGATCAATCCTATTAAACTCCTAATTCAAACATGCATAGCATCTACTCAAGTAATAATAAAATCGAGATATAAATCAAAATCAATCAGGAATTATTTAATTAAACAGGCATAATCTATATAAGGTTTCACGTCCTTGAGCTAGAATAAAGAAATTAGCCACTCATAATCAACAAAACAATACAGTTCAATAGAGAATTCATAGTATTTCAATATCTCAATAATAATAAAAATATGAGAAGCTGAATAAATTCAAGCAAAATACAGAATCATTGATGTGCTCCTCTTCTCAGATACGCCACCAGCCCTTCTCCCAAGCTTTCGAAATCCAGCGTTGACTCTTCCTCGCGTCCTCAATGGCTGCTTAGTGGTCTGCCCTTCCAACAGGGAATAATCCCCCAAATATTATTCTGGCCCAGCCACCAATTAATGGGCTCAAACATACTTCTCTTTAATTTCATAAAATCCACGACCCAACTTCTTCTTTTATTTTGAATTTCCTTTACTTGGCCCATTTAGCTCTTAAGTCTCCACACAACTCGTCTGTGTAGTATTAAAATACTCCATTTATTTCCTGAATTAATTAGGAAAATAAAATATCAAAGTACTTATCACCATAAAATAATGAGTCGGAAAAATACACTTAATTAGCAACTTAAATCACATAGAATATCCAATTAAAGCACAAAAATATGTCAATAATCCCGACTCATCATAAGGCTGTGTCAACAACATGTCTGTGGCGACGTTCAGACATGCCATTGTGTTCAGGTGTATAAGAGGGAGTGGTAAGATAGGTAATACCGTGAGTTTGAAGAAAAGAGCGAAGAGCAATGTACTCTCCTCCATTATCAGAGTAAAGGGTTTTTATTTTTGTTTGATAAAAGTTTTCAACAAGGGCTTTGTAGGTAGTAAAGGTGGACAAAACATCAGATTTACGTTTTAAGGGGTAAACCCACATGTATTTGCTAAAATGGTCAACGAAGATAACATAATATTTGAAACCATCGTGAGACATTACGAGAGAGGACCACACATCAGAAAAGATGAAATCAAGAGGATGATGAGATACAATACTTGAATCATTAAAGGGCAGTTTGTAACTTTTGATGCAATTATAAGAATCACAACTGAACAGTGGAGAAGCCATGTTTGGTAAACGAAATCGAGACAGTGTATGTGATAAAATTCTAGAGAATAGGTGACCTAAGCGAGCATGCCAAACTGGTACGGGTAGACGGGTGGAAATAAAGGTGGTGGGTGAGTGTTTGGACACTCGTGCCGGCCAAACATAGAGATTATCAACGCATATCCCGACGAGGAGAACGCTCCCATATTGCCATCCCGCACCTGAAAGGAAGAAGAACCAAAAATGACGTCAACATTGTTATCTCGACATAAGCTTGCAACATAAATTAAATTCTTTGACATTTGTGGAACAACCAACACATTTGGGAATTTTATCATACCAAAATCTGTAAATGATAAAGAACCAATATGTGATATATTTAAACCTTCACCATCCCCAACGATCACATCATTTGAACCATCATACGGGGAGTGAATTGACAAGTTGTTAAGATCTGTAGTGACATGGTGAGTTGCACCCGAGTCCAAAATCCAGTTTTGAGACTGCTGAGTTGAAGCAGCCAAATTGACTAAGTGGGATGAAGAATTTGGGCGCTGGGGCACTGAGTTTGAGATCTGGGAGTTCTGAAATAGGGGATGGGGAAACTCCGGGCATCTCTTTGCCGAGTACCATATGGTGCCACAGAGTTGGCACTTGCCAAAATATCGTCCTTGGCCTGAATTGGAGGCGATCGATTGAGAATTGGGAGCAAGGGATCGCAAATTGGGGGCGGTATTCTTCGATTGGCAATTCAAAGACTCAGGGCGATCGGAATTTCGACCGGCGGCCATGGCAGACACCGGTGCGAACGAAGAATCTGAGCGACCAGCGATTTGAGCCTCGGTACTCAGCAGAATGTCAGTCAGTTCGTCGAAGGGAACGGGCGATTCTTGGGCCTGGATTGCATGAGAGATATCGCGAAAGGAATCATCGAGCCCATTCAAAACGACAAGTGTAATATCCTCAGCATCAGTTGTGACGCCGAGAAGGGCAAGTTCATCGAATGTAGATCGGATATCTGCCAAGAACTCAGTGATTGATTTGGACCCCTTCGTTGGTGTGCAAATCTTATTTTTCAGGGCAAGAATTTTACCCCTAGAGGAACGGCCAAATATATTGGCGAGTGTTTTCCATGCCTCGCGAGATGTTTTGGCCGCAGCTATGAAGGGGACGATGGTGGGTGAAAAAGATCCAACAATGGCAGAAAGGATAAGATGATCCTGTTGTGTCCATTTAAGAATTACGGGATTGGATTTTTCAACTGTGGTAGACGTCGCCGGAGTTTCAGGAGCCGGACAGGGGAGTGTGCCATCAAGATAGCCGAACAAATTGTAACCGGTTAGGAGGATGCGAAATTGAAACCACCAAGCTTCATAGTTCGTGGAGGTCAGTTTGATAGGGGCTTGGGTAGAGATATTAAAGGCGATGAAATCACCATTCGGTTTCGCCGGAGCAGCCATGGTTAGAAGATAGAAGGTGTTGAAAGCATAGGTAATAGGATAGTAGGGGTTGTTTGATTGAGAGAAGTGTACGACAGAGTGAAAAGAAATGTAACAGGGGGAGTTGTAACAGGGGTGGGTAGTTGTAACTGACCGGTTGTTGCAACTTAAAAGGATGGATTTAATTAACGTGAGGAAAAAGACAAAGCTTCTTGAGGAACCGTGTAGGTTGGGATGTATCGAGGCGTGAGCAATTGTCTCGTTGATGCCATATAGAGAAACAATGAATTACGAAATTATAATTTCATTGAGTGAATGTAAAGAGTTTACAATGGTGGTATTTATAGATACAAAGTGTATCTATATTTACAAGACAATGATCAAATATTTACAAGATATTTAAGGAAAAGATATGGATAAATTATATTTTTAAAAGATATAAATCTTTATAATAATATATTCATAATAGTATGAATGATCAATTAAAAAAAATATAAACAACACAATCATTTAAAGTGGTTCAGAGACTCAAGCTCCTATATCCACTTCCCTGATTTAAAAGGATAATTCTTTATCTCTGGAATTAGTGCCAAGGTGCATTGATCAAAGACACTACGCTTAAGTGTTTGATTCTAGGAATTCCGAGTCCTATTGCTCAACTTCTCTAAATTAGATGACGAGCTTTCACTTGTAAGCTTCTAGCTCTTCTCACTTCTACAACAACTCTACTCGCTTTCTTTCTTGATGGTTGAGGTTGATACCAACTATGTAGATATATCATTTACAATTGAGTACAAATGAAAGAATATGATCTTTCTCTAAGTTTTGGTATTTTTTTTTTTTTTGAAGTCTCGGGTATCCGATCTTATGACCAACTAATTCCGGGGGACCAATCCCACCGCCCACTTGTGGGGGTCCCGTTTAAAGCTAGAGCTTTGCGCTCTATATGGACATTGCCCCATAGAAATTGTTTGCACCTTAGAGGGTTCGAACTTGAGACCTAAAGAGGAGCATACTCCTAAGTCCCAAGCATATACCACTAGGCCAACTCCTTGGGGTTCTCTCTAGGTTTTGGTATGAATACATAAATTTTGGCTTAGCTTAGTACTGAAGTGATTAAGGAAACTTAGATTATAAATGTTTGAATGTCTTGATAGCTTGATTGCAATAGTTTCCGTTGTTGATCAGTTTGAATAACTTCAATATTTATAGAACAATATAAACATTTGCCCGTTGGAGGAGGCAATATTGAAATTATTCTATTTGCAGCTTCTTTAAAACAGTAACTAGAGCCTCCTTTTATTATCTACTAGTTTTATAAAGTTTTTAAGGTTTTTTCAATACTTGATGTTTGACTTCTGGCTTTGATAGGCTGATGAATTTTCTTCTATTTGTTGTTTTAGCTCTTTATATTGTTTGTAGAACCATGGGCTAAGATTATATTGCTTTGAGTGTTGAATTATGTGGGTAATTAATGGGATTATGGATTAATTGTTTGATTAGTCTATATCTTGGTTTAATTGCTTCTATGTTGTGAATTGTGTGATTAAATTAATCGGTCATTTCTATTAGCTAGCATTTACAGTTTTGTGAATTGCAACGAGGGTTGGGTTTGCATGATTGAGATGTGTGTGAATGACTTGATTAATTAGTTTGAGTTCAATATATTAACTAGCTTAACCGAGAGAGGTTTGATTGCTAGATCGACAACATTAGACATTATTAATCGAATAGAGGTCGTCTAGGAGATTGGTGAGGGGGCCAACTAGGGGCATTAGTAACCGTGTTGAAAGTGTTTACGAGTTCACTATCTTAGGAGCTTATGGTAGTACGTAACTAGATGGGTTAGGGGGCGAACTAGGGGCATTAGTAACTGTGTTGAAAGTGTTTACGAGTTCACTATCTTAGGAGCTTATGGTAGTATGTAATTAGATGGGTTAATTAGTGCACGTATTCACCTAAGCCTCAAAAGGGATTAGTCTACACATTTATGTGATAGCAAGGTACACATCAAATCATATTCTAATAGATTCTATTCTAGCAACAAGTGCAAAAGTTTCATCAAAATAAATAACTTCAACTTGGGTGTAATCTTGTGCAACTAATCTATTCTCATTCCTAAAAAAATGTTATCAAACTCATCAGTTTTATTCTTAAAAATCCACTTTGTTCCAATGACATTAGTATGACTAGGTCTTGAAACAAATGTCCATACTTCAAATCTTTCAAACTGATTAAGTTCCTCATGCATAGCATTTATCCAATTTTCATCAATTAAAGCTTCATTCACATTTTTAGGTTCAATTTCAGAAAAGTAACACTCTGCATTCACAACATTGCAAATAGAAGACATGCATATTGTTCTTACCACATCTACCTTATTTGATCTTACTCTTTCTCTTGTTTGCACTCCAACTGTAGCATCGCCTATGATCTGGTCAGAAGGATGACTTTTACCTATTCTTGAAGAAGGATTCGTTTTGGGAACGTACTGATCATTCTGTGAGATTACAACTGACTGTTCTGTAGATGTTGACCTAGATGTGTTAACATTTGGTGCAACATTTTCAGACTTCAGTGTATTCTCAGAATTGTTAGTTACTTGTGATACATCTTTTTCATCTTTCTCATCTGTAAGACCTTAATCATCATCAAACACAACATTAACAGATTCTTGAACAGTGTTAGTTCTAAGGTTATAAACTCTATAAGCTTTACTATTTCTAGAATAGCCTAAAGAGAAACCTTTATCACTTTTAGAATCAAACTTATAAAGTTGATCCCTATCATTCAGAATATAACACACACAACCAAATACATGAAAATATTTCACATTTGGTTTTCTAATGTTCAAAATCTCATAAGGTGTTTGAATAGAACCAGATCGAATATAAACTATATCAATAATATGACATGATGTATTCAATGCTACATCCCAAAATCTTTTAGCAAGACTTTTAGAAGTAAGCATGACTCTTATCATTTCTTGTAGAGTTATATTCTCTCTTTCAGCAAAGACATTCTGTTGTGGAGTTTTTAGGAGATGAATATTCTTGCAAAATACCATTTTTATCAAAAATCATTAAACATGCTATTTTCAAATTCCCTACCATGCATGATCAGTTCTAATATGGTCAACTTTCAAGTTACACACATTTTTGAACCTTTTGTAAAGAATTTTAAAAGCAACAAATGTTTCAGATTTATCTCTTAAAAAATCAATCCAGGTAAATTTAGAAAAATCATCTACCACAACAAGTGAATATCTTTTGCCTACAATGCTTTCAGATTTCATAGGACTAATTAAATCCATGTGCAAAACAATTCGAAACATTGATGTGTAGAACAATGTGACAACATCTTATGCAACACTCTTACCTGCTTACCTTTCTGGTATGATCCACATACAGTAGTACTCTGAAACTTTTGTTTTGGTAATCCTTTTCACTGCATCGACTTTGATTAGTCTCTTCACTGATGTATAATATGCATGTCCCAATTTTTGATGCAATAAGACATTTTCATCATTCTTTGACAAATTACACACATTTGTTCCAATAAGATAACAATTATCTACTGCCCTATACAATTTTCATCTTTATTAAGAACATAAAATACATGATTCTTTGTCTAATTTACATGCAAATTATCATCACAAAGTTAACTAATACTAATCAAATCAGCAAGCAAGCCATCAAAATGTAAAGCATTTCTTAAGCTCAAGAAAACCTTCAACATTCAAAGTTCATTTTCCTATAACCTGTCCTTTCGAACAACCACCATATGTAACATTACCATCATTCAAGGTCACATAATCAGATAAGTAGTCAATTTGTCTTGTCATATGTCTAGAACAACAACTATCAAAAATACCATTGACCAAGTAAACATGCTTTCAGGAGAGGTGTGAACAACATTACAAGTAACATCAGATTTCCATGCAGATTTCAGAAAATGTTTCATAGGATGTGATAACATTTTAGGTAACATTTTCTCATATCTCATATCATCAAACATTTGCATGCAGTAAGGACAAATATGATCAATTTTTGAAAAATAATGACATACAAAATTCGTTTCAACGTTTTTTACTTTGTGAGAATATGTTTGTGCAGATGTTACAACATATGTTTTAACATTTGCCTTCACAAACTTCACAGTATTTTCAAACTTCTTAGAAATAGAAGCAGTTTCACCATCATAACGTATACCACAATTATCAGATTTACCAATAGATATAACATATATCAGAAACACTCATAGAAAATTTTATGAAACTTAAAGTAGAGGGGATCAATTTCTCCTTCAGTTTACAAACTTCAAAAAACTCTTCTAGAATGTATGACTTCTAGCTTGGTAATTGTTCCTTTAAGATTCTCATTCTCTTTGTTCAAAGAATTAATAGTGAGTTTCTTAGAGTTACAATCATCCAACAACTTTTGGTACTTATGATCATCAATCCTTATGCCTGCATCATCAACAAACTCATTAAAACAATTCAAATTTGGGTGACTATTTTTTGATGTTACCATAAATGTTATGACATTAGGTGCAACATTAGAATCTGTATCATGCAGATTATCCTTTAAAAGAATCATCATAATCAATCTTGGTATGAAAAGCGAATTCAACATCTTTTGATTCATCAAATTCATCATCTGATTAATCATTTAAGGTAGTACTAAAATTCAGTTTTTGCATAAGTCTGATATTGGCACATTAATTTTCATAATGACCAAATTCAGAACATGCATTGAACTGATTTTCTATATTAGAGATCATACCTTGGTTTACCTTCACTTTTTGATAACCTTGGTTGAAATTGACTTTCCTTCTTTCTGGTGGGGGTGTTGATATGTTGATTTGGATCTTTGGTATATCATAACCTGTAAGTATAGTCCTCCAAGCACGTTCATCTATCGACTTGATATACATGCACAACTTAGGCTTTAAAATATGGATAATACGTTCGGGTGCCTAAGTGTAGTGGATATGTGATGTGTTTCCATTGCTAACATAAACTAAAAACACACTTAAACGAGGATCTAACCTAGTGTCGTCAGTTATCGGCTCTGATACCAACTGAAAGTGTGTGGGGTATAGTATCTAGTGTTTAAGTGAAAAACAGAATAATGTTGTACTAAATGTTGAGACAAATTGTACAACACTAACTCTAACAGAATATCAGAAATAAAGATACACAACGGAAGACTTGAAACACTAAAAACAAACAAGACACTATGGAAATATTTTTCACATAGATTTTATAAATAAAAATCTATGCGAGCCTTATGGCGAAAATCAATACTTATCTTCAAGTATAAATGTTGTGTGAAATGTTACATCAATAACCTTCACAACTGAAACTACAAACGAGGCAGGTGCCCTGTTCTGTAAACGAACTAAGTGTATAAGATTACACACTGTCGAAATGCCTAGTCTATCTATGATTACACTCTCAATAGATAAAAAGACACACAGCCATACGGGTGGGATACTTCGTATGATCTAAATGGTATAACTACTGGCCACAATTCCTAACAGGGATCAACACTCGGTCTAGGAGATTGTTCGAGTAGTACACACTGAATTATGGAGCCTTCCTTCTATATTTATAGAGAGAAAAATGAATTCTAGAGGCTTCCATGTAAGATCCTATTTTTTAGGATCTTAACTTCCATGATCTTTCTAGATCCTTCCACAATGTTCCAGGTCGTTCTAAGCTGCTTCCAGGCTCTTCTAGCACTTCTAGCATGTTCTCCTCGGTTCTGGAATCTTCCATGTTCCAGACTCTTGTAGAACCTTCTAGATCGCCGCTTGAAATGTGATAGCATTTAGCTCAACATTTAATGTAACATTTCTGAAAAGACTTAGAAAAAATCAAGGAAGGTCAAATTAAGATGTTGTTGATAATGTTAAAGCATTTAAGAGTTAACAACATCTACAATCTCCCCCAATTTGACCTTTCGACTACAACACACCTGATGCACATATATTTCTATACATACTCAGTTTTATGTATTTAGTTGAGGTTAACATCATTGCTAAATACTAGTCAAGTCAACACCTGTTGTAATCGTTGGATCAAATCGAATGAAGATCATGAATAATCTTACAATGATCCGTGCCATAAGATCAAGATAATTTTATCCAAAAATAGAACAAGTATTATGCAACATCTACATATTTTATTATGTAGAAAAAATTAAGGAAGGTCAAATTAAGATGTTGTTGATAATGTTAAAGCATTTAAAAGTTAACAGCATCTACATATTTTATTATGCAGATTTTGTTTTATTCTCATGATACTCTTACATGTTTATAAATACGAAGTTTCAAGTAAATTTATTATTAAAAAATGGATACATTTGATTAATAAATCAAATGACCAGTTTTTTAATTGGATATTCATTGTTCGAAATCATTTTTTATCGATGTCTTGATTGGCGTTTGCTTGCAAAGACATCCTCCAAAAACACAAACTTGTTCTGGGCAATCCATAGATAAAGTTGCTTTGCTGCAGTCACTATCTTTGGTACATTTTCTGAATACTGCTGCACCCGATAATAGTGATCCACCTACCAATTAATAGAAAAAAAAAATCATGTATAACATTCATAAACTATTTACTAAACCTTTTATAATGGACAAAGACTAAATATTTTTCAAAAAATTAAGGAATGAGAGAAGACCGAAAACTAACCAAGTATCGCCAAAACTATGTTCACTAAGAGAACAATATTTTTTGAAGTCATATGCACCATAATTTGCGAAAAAAATTGTTTTGAGATTGAAACAATTATATGATTTTATTGGTTGTGCATGAGTATCATGATGCATTGAGTGACGTATATATATTCTCAGTATAGATGTGAGGAGTTATACTATGTATAAAGATATGATATTCTTTTTACATCACAACGAAAGATTTTCGTTTCCTTTTAACAACACTTTAAGGTAATATTGTGTTACACTTTCAACTTTAGCGAATAATAGTTTTTAATAATATTATGATACACTTTTTAACAATACTGTGTGTTGCACTTTTCAATTACATGGCATAACATTTTCAAGAATTTTTTGTTGCAATTTCAACCATAATGTGTTTCACTTTTCAATTATAGCAAATTCTCCCTCCGTCCCCCAAAAGTTTTCATACTTTCTTTTTTAGTTTGTCCTCCAAAAGTTTGTATACCCCAAAATTGAAATAACCATCACAATCTCCACTTTCACAATATACACATATTTACCCTTCATACCATTACTTTCGGGGTCCACCATACACTCAATCCATCCACTATATTTACTTTAATTATAAAAGTTTGCAAAATAACTCCTCAACACTCTCATCATTACACATTTTTCTTAAACCATGTGCCCAAGGTTCTCCGCAAACTTTTCGGGGACAGAGGGAGTAACATTTTTCAGTAATATATTGTTGTATTTTGAAACAGTATTGTATTCCACTTTTAAAACAATAATATTGTGTTATACTTTTCTATGTGTGTTGCATTTTTCTACATTATTGTGTTGCATTTTTTAGTTGTAGTGACTAACATTTTTCAGTAATATTGTGATTTACATTTGTACTTTTCAGTTATAGTGACTAACATTTTTCAATTATATGTATTGTGTTGCACTTTTCAATTATAATGATTAACACTTTTCAGTAATATATACAATAATTATATACAATTAAAAATCTTTCAAAATATCAGAGTTTTAATGCGGAATAGTGTTCTGAACAGTACTGTTCTTACTGAGTTAGATCAGTACTTTCCAGTTTAGTTTTATACTCAACTTTTATTCAGATCTTTACTTAGTATATTCTACTATTCTTGGTTAAACAAATATCAAACAGAAAGTAAAGAACACAGAATTTTATAGTGGTTCGACAAATGTCTACATCCACTCTCACAACTCCAGTTGTGATGTTTTATTAACTCCTTCTTGAGTTTCTTGTGGCTTAAAGTCCCAAGATTAAGACTGTGATCTTATCGATTACACTCCCAAGTGTATCTTCGATCGACTAGTAATTTCAAAAGTAACTAGCACACTTGTTTACAACAATACAAACTTTAAAATGAAAAGTAAAACTTCTCTTGATTAGCCTCTGATTTCTTCTCTTCAAACCTGTGGCTCTTCTTAGATTTCTTGATCTCTTTAACTCTGTGAGTTCTTCAAATGCTCTGTAGACTTAGATTGCTCTTGAATGCTTTATGATCAGTAGTCTTAGCAGTAGGAGATCACACAGTATTTATAGAACTTAGTATGACAGTTAGCAGTTTGTGAACTAACTCTCAACAAACTCTAAAACTGTTTTTGTAACTTATCCTTTTTGTAACCGACTTTGTAACTTCCTTCAACTAATTCCAAGTCAGCATATTTTCAATATATTTTCAGTTACGCCTTAAATAAGTTTTCCAAACTTATTCTTCAAACTTACCAACTTAGCACAGTAAACTACTCTTCTTAGTTTTACTGTTCTTGGTCAGTCAGCACAGTTCTCCAAAACTGTTCTGCACTTTTCCAGAATACTTCTCTCGAACTTCTGAGCTTCTCTTCAACTCTTCAAAGTCTTCTTATTCTGAAGTAGTCTTCTGAGTCTTCAATAATCTTCTGATCTTCTTCTAATCTAGTGTTCTAAACTACTGTTCTGAACTTTTACAATGCTGAATACAATAGAATACAACTTTACATATATAAAACCTATCTATACATCAACTGAACTATATACAGATGAGTACAACTAAGTCCTATACTATAAGCTGTCTATACAATACAAAAACATCAGCTTAGTTCCTAACAGTTCTTATATCAGATCAGTAAACACACTAAGATCAGTAAACTCAGTTTTCAATATCTCTTAAGATCAGTAAACTTATTTCATATAACACAATTATATCAACATATAATCACATATATCCTTAACTTCAAGTTGTTTTTGGCCATCAAAACATACAATCATCAACTAGAACATTGTTTCAAAGATTCATATCCTAACAGCTTTCAATAATTGTGAAATGTAAGTAATAATTTTTTTTGCACATTTTAACAATATTGTGTTGCACTATTCAATTACATTGCAAAATACTTATCGGTAATATTATGATACACCTTTTAAAAATATTGTATTAAAATTTACAATTATATTGTGTTGCACTTTTCAGTAATATTGTGTTTAAATTTTCAATAATGTTATGTTGTACTTTTCAATAACATTGTACTGCACTTTTCAATACAATATTGTGTTGTACTTTAGCTAATAATGATTAAAACTTTTGTATAATATTGTACTGCACTTTTCAACAATATTTTTGTACTGCACTTTTCAGTTATATGTTATAATATTTTTCAGTAATTTTTTGTTTCACTTTTCAACAATATTGTGTTGCACTTGATTAACACTTTCAGTAATATTATGATTTTTTTTTTTAAATAACGTATTGCACTTCTCTATAATATTGTATTTTACTTTTTAGAAATATTGAGTTCTGTTGGGATATGAATCCTAGAACAAGTCCTAAATGATGAATAAAAGATAAAAGATGAAGTTTTAATAAGCCAAAAGAAGACTTGAATATTTTCTAAGTATTGATTGATCTAGTCTAGTTGAGTTGAAGTCATCTTGTACAGATCAGTAGAATTCACAAAGACAAGTACAATTTTATAATACAAGTATTATTGAAAGATAAGTACGATTTATAAGTACTTCATATATTCATATTATGTATATGTTAGATTGTTAATGAGCTATGAATAATTGTTGTATAGAGCTCATGTGTCTGAATGTAATAGATAGATTCTTTGTATAGTTTCTAAGATGACTAAGCTATTTTATAAAAAGCTTAATGTAATGTAATAGTCTTGATAGGTTAGATGATAGGATTAGATTAGTTCTATTAGAAGTGTACTGCACAAGAAGAGAAGACCAGTCTACTACTCAAGACAGGTGGACTACAAGTCAAGTGCATCTACTAGACTACACAAGACAAGGTAACATGAAGTTAGTTACAAATACGCGTGAAAGATAAGGATGGAGAAGTTAGTTATGGAATAACTAATTCATAACAATAAACGCGTTTATAGATAAAAAGATTCAGTTGAAATTAGTTATCAAGAAAGGTTGGTTACAACTACCTGAGTTCTTGAAGTTCGAAGTCTATAAATACTTGAAGGTGTTTATCATTTGAAGACTACTGATAATTGAGATACTGATTACTGAGATATTTGTTGAAGATTCAAGTGAAGTTTTCTCTCAGAGATTGAAGTTCAGAAAGTGAAGCTACACAAGTCAAGTGAAGATCAGAAGGCTACTACTGAACGAAGAGAAGTTTTATTTTCTTTTGTTGTTTCAAGTTGCTAGTTACTTGTAAAATAGCTAGTAAGATCGAAGATATATCTGGAGGTATAATCGAGAAGATCTAAGTCTTATTTCTTGAGACTTAAAGCTACAAGAACATATTACTCCATTGGACGAGTTAATAAGAATTTCACAACTGGAGTTGTGAGAGTGGATGTAGACAAGTTGTCGAACCACTATAAATCTCGTGTTTGATTTACTCTACTGTTTTGTTTAGTTGTTTAATTGATTAATTGTTTAGTTAATTGAATTACATAACTGATCTAGACTAGTTGAGTATACATAAAACAGAGTTCTCGAATTAAGTTGAGTATAAACTTTAATTGGGCTCATTGATAATTTCGTATTCCGCACAGTGTAATTCTGATATATCGAAAGATTTTAGAAAAGTCTATTCACCCCCTCTAGACATTTTCTTTAGCTTCCCTCGATATTAACTCAACTTAGGGACCTACAAGTTCCACTTTCAGTAGACAATAATATTGTGTTTTACTTTTCAATATTATAATGTTGCATTTTTCTATAATTTTGTGTTGCACTTTTTAATTATAGTTACTAACACTTTTCGGTAATATTGTGTTGTATTTTTCAATTGTAGTTACTAACACTTTTTAGTAATATTGTGTTGGGCTTTTCAATAATATTGTGTTGCACTTTTCAATTATAGTGACTAACACTTTTTAATAATATTATGTTGCACTTTTCAACAATATTGTGTTACACTTTATAGTTATAGTGACTAACACTTTTCAATAAAAAAATAATAATTTTGTTTCACTTTTCAATAATTGTGAAATATAAGAAATAATTGTGTTGCATTTTTTAATTACAGTGAATTATACTTTTCATTAATACCGTGTTGCACTATTCAGTTACAGTGCATAACACTTTTCATTAATATTATGACGCACTTTAAAAAAAAATTGTGTTGCATTTTTCAGTAATATTGTGTTTTACTCTTCAATTATATTGTGTTTTACTTTTTCAATGATATCGTGTTGCATTTTTCTGTAACATTGTGTTCCACTTTTCAATAATATTCTGTTGAACTTTTTAAAAATATTGTATTGTAATTTTCAATAATATTGTGTTACATTTTTCTATAATATTGTACTCCATTTTTCATTAATATTGTGTTGCAGTTTTATGTTATTATGACTAACACTTTTTTAGAAATATTGTATCTCACTCTTCAGTAATATTGTGTTGCACTTTTCAATAATATTATGTTGCATTTTTCAGTTATAGTACAAACAATTTTCAATAGTACAAATAATAATTGTTTTATACTATTTAAAAATTGTGAAATACTCCTTCCGTCCGCCTATAAGTTTTTCGTAACTTTTGGGCACACGGATTAAGAAAGGTGAAAAAAAATACTCTATCTTATTCAATTTAAATGTCGTTTTTACTTTTCATTTTATTTTCAATTTAAATGTCGTTTTGCATTCTTCAATGTCAAATAAATGTGTTTCTTCCCATTTTAACCTTTAACTCATTAATAATTACTTAGATAATAATAGTTTTTAAAATTCTATAGGAATTGCATAGAAATTAATTAAGGGTATACTAGGAAGTCAATATTTTTATTAATATGTGTGCATGAGCTTATGATGACATATATTTTGAATAGGAGGGAGTATAAGATATTTACAAAAAAAGGTATGAAAAGCTTATTGACGGACATATCAAAATGATAAAATGGAAAATCTATAGGCGGGCGGAGGGAGTATAAGCAATAATTGTTTTACACAATGTAATAGGATAAACTCATTTATATTGAAAGTTTTATATTTATCTTGTCATTTTATTTTGGAAGCATCAACTAAGGGGGAACCCAACCGATGAGTGGATCAACACACTTATGCTCAAGACTTGAAGAAAATAAATGAGAAAACCATAAGAGAGAATCAGTTAAGGGGGAACTCAATTGATCAGGCAGGGTGGATAGCTAGAATTGACAATGAAGGCAAACTACCACGACAGACAGTAAGGGAAAACAGGTGAGGCAAACAATTGACTTCCAGATAGTTAAGTTCCAAGTCAATTAAGGAGTAGGTAGCTGAGGTCCAAACAACTTAGAAGTGTTATGTTAAACTCATGTAATAAGATAAACTGAACTCTGCTGAAGGTTGAGTGAATGGCATCTTATAGACCCGTTAGAATGCCACATAATCGAGTTGATGTGGACTTATTAGAAAGAGACAACGAAAAACAGATTAGAAGACTTATGCATAGCCTACATATCTAAGATGAATGGATCGAATATCAGGTGACCAAGACAGCTAGAGTTGACCAAACTCTAATAAGGCCAAGTATGATCCGAGTATGAATGCATTTAAGGACTTAAATGCACCTTCCATATACAAAGAAGGTAATACCAGAATTGAAGGAATCGATCAAAGCAATCTAGGACCATACACAAACATGGAAAGGTTTGATGCAACAGTTAGCTCTCCAATGGCTAGTTCGATTCAAATCACTCTATAAATACAAGATATTCTTCATTGTGAAGATCAAAAATATAATATTATCAAGAACTCAACCAGCTTCTATAAGCAAAGAAGTATTCAAAGAACTATTTCATGAAGAGTTCTTTAGAGAATGTTTCAATTATTTGCAATCCTTTAGCTCTAGAAATCTCCCTCACAAGCCCATGATTTCTATTCTATCTTTAGGCTTAGAAAGTGTACAAGCAATTTTGCTTGTTACACTAGTTGAAACTATTAAGAACAACCAAACCCTCATACTAGCTAACCCTAGTTTATAAGTTTGTTGTTTGAAGAAGATTGTACGACCACTTGTTCTCAGGTAATAACAAGTAGATAAATTGCACTTGGAAATGCATCAAACTCGAAGTCTTATTACTGGGACTCTAAATTACAAGCCCTCTTAAGGGATTAACATCACTGTTGGACTTTGAGAGTGGACGCAGGATTGGAATATGTTGGTCGTGAAGGAGTATGACACAAGTGTATGGGGGGGGGGGGGGGAATGCACTTGTGTATCAATTTTCTATTCTTAAAATAAGTCAGAATGTATTTTAGCCTTTTAGGTGAGTTGTTTGACAACCTCACTGATTGTGTAGACTGGACTAAGATAATTGACCTACTGAAAATTATCAAGTATTCAGTTGGACAACTATCTAAGTTAGTCTTTTAGAGTGGAATGTGGTGGGGCTTTATACTTAGAAACTCCTTAAGATTTTCTGAAAACATATCTTATCAGGGAACTTATCCAAAACAGTTTTTATCACTTAATCAAATGTTTTCTTTTGCTGAACTGTTTTGTGTGTTGTGAGTGAATGTGATCAAATGAAAATCAATGCACAATAAAAGAACACAACAGTTATAGTGGTTCGGAGACTCAAGCTCCTACATCCACTTTCCTTGATTGAACAAGATAATTCCTTAAACAGGTGTCGACTTGACTAGTACATGGATATGATGGTAAAACTCTAGCATGTACATAAAACTAGTTTATATATGTTTACATATGTACATCATGTGTGCTGTAGCAAAAAGGTAAAATTGGCGGAGATTGTTGATGTTGAAGACTTGGTGATGTTATCGAAGATGTTATCACACAAGGCTACAACATCTTAATTCGACCTTTCTTATTTTTTCCTAAGTCTAAATTATGTTTTCTAGCTAATGCTGCTTTGGATGGTTTAATATCGCAGGTTGAAGATCTAGAATATTCTACCAGGTTCCAGACTGGAAGGTTCTGGAAGATTGCAGAATTATGTAGATCATGCGGTTGCTTTGAAAAACGTCCAGAACTGGCTGGAAGAACCTAGAAGGCGGTTGGGAGAAAAAGAAGGAATAAGATCCTAAATTTTAGGAGATCATGGATGAAGGTTCTAGGCTCCATATTCACGCCTATAAATACACCAGAACCATGTTCATCATCCAACCGACGAAGTGTCATTCTTTAAGTCCTAAACTAGCGTTCATCTTGTTAGGAATTAATTGTCATTGACATGATCTTGTCGTTGTGCCGAAGAATCCAAACTTCCTGTACAACATAGACTTTTCTATACTTCTTTGATAGATAGATCATAGAGTTAGATTAGTTTTTGGTAGTGTAATTTTTAAACTTAAGCCGTCTTTAGACTCGATAGATTATCAAGTCTTATTTCCGTTGTGAATATTTGTTCACACACCATTTGTATTCACATATTAATTAGTGAAAGTTTAGCCATGAGGCTTATATAGATTTTAAATTAAAATCTATATAAAAAATTATTTCTGTGTCTTTGTGTTTTCATTCTTTAAAGTCTTCCGCTATTCGTATTCTGATATTCTGTAATCGAGTCAGTGTTACATTGAGTGTTCTAACATTGAGTGTAGCATCAGTCTTGTTTTACTTAACACACACACTTTCAGTTGGCACCAGAGCTAAAACCTGACGTCACTAGGTTTAGATCCTTGTTAATTAGTGTGTTTTAGTATTTATTGTGTCTTTGCAACAATGGAAACACATCACATCTCTACAACACTTAGGCCACCTGTTTTAGATGGTACAAACTATGCATATTGGAAACCTAAGATGCGCATGTATATCTAGTCTATTGATGAACGTGCATGGAGGACAGTACTTACAAGTTTGGATGCACCAAAAACTCCAGTAGATGAAGACAATGAAGTTCAACTCAAGAAGGAAGTTGATTGGACGGCTGACGAGATAACAACGTGCATGGAGGACAGTACTTACAAGTTTAAAACATCAATACACATATTCATGCCCATTATTTTCTTTTAGATTCTTACATGGTCTTAAGAAGAAAGTTAAGAATAAAGCTCGTGTGGAGGGGTCTATTTGTGAGGCTTATGTGCTTGAAGAAACATCTACATTTTGTTCATAATATTTTGAGTCTCACGTTCATACAAGTAATAGAAGAGTTCCTAGAAATGGTGATGGTGGAGTTTCGTCTGAGAATCCATCGTTATCTCACTGATGAAGAAATGGCAGAAGTTTCTTTATACGTACATAATGTTGATAAAGTGGATGATCGTATTGAAGATGAAGAAACATCACAAGGAAGTGAAGATTTTGAATCTGAGAATGAAGTTCCTTCTCATTATTATGAACATAGTGATTGATCGATAAGATGTTTCTTTATGACTTTTTTTTTTTCAGTTTTTTCTTTTGGATTTTGAATGAATAATCTTGAAATATGCTATTCTTTTCTTTTTCCCACTTTTTGAGTTATATGTAGAAATTTGATGGTGTTAGTAAAAATTGGAACAAAATAATGAAATAATGTTTTTTTTTTTAATTTCTTCAAATTTTGATTAAATTGCCATAAGGAAAAATAAATGTTGTAAATATTTGGTTATCAAAAATCTGCTACTTAATATTTGGTAAACACTCTAAGAAATGAGCTACAACAATGTAATACGTGTGTGTATATATATATTTACAAATTCTTAAAAATATCAATTATTAATGATGTACTCAATTTAATTGTAAAGATAAAGGTATCCATCACTTAATTATATCACTTAAATAAATCTTACAACGAGAGAATTTTTATCACAAAATTATGAGAATCATTCAACTGTCCAATATAGTTGGAAATTCTAATGGAATAATTAATTAAAAAATCCAACAATTTATGTCTGTTGGAATTTTTTTTGGAATTATATAAAAATTATGAGTTGATTTAGGAAACCATTTCAACCAGTGAGTGTCAATGGAATTTTTGTTGGAATAATTAAAGAAAAATCCAACAATAAAACAAGACTTTGGAAATTCCGTTGGAATTAGATATAAAATGCAATTTTATTTAGGAAAATCATTCCAACGATCTAGCACCAATGGAATTTCAATTGAAATAATTAAAACAAATTCCAACGATATTCATGTCGTTGGAAATTGTGTTGGAATTAGATATAAATATATAATTTGATTTAGGATAATCATTCCAACTATCTAGTGTCGTTGGAATGTTTGTTGGATATATTTTTTAAAAAATTCCAAGGCATTTTCCAACGGTAAATTCCAACGGCTACCACAAGGTGTTGGAACCTTCGTTGGATTTTTCCAACGGTGACTTTTGTTGTTGGAAAAACTGTTGGAATTTTGAAAATTCCAACGGTTTATTTTTCCGATGGAATTTTTCCGCTGGAATATCACTGTTTTCTTGTAGTGTTTGTTGATATTTCTATGTTTAAAATTATTTCTAATTGTTCAACTTCTAAAGAAGCTTGAGATAGATTACAAGAGCATTGTGAAGGTTTGGATAGTGTTCGAAGAACAAAACTTCGAATGCTAGGAACTAAATTTGAGAATCTTCGAATGAGGGAAGATGAGACCATATCATCTTATAATGAACGTTTAAGTGAGATTGTCAATGAATCACATTCTCTTGGTGATCCTATTTCAAATGTGAGAGTAGTTCATAAAATTTTGCGTTCAGTTCCTAAAAAATTTGATGCAAAAATATATGCTATAGAAGAGGCTAAAGATACTGATAAGTTGAGTCAAAATGAGCTAGTAAGTATTCTTAAAACTTATCAGATGAACACTACTCAATTTGATGAAAATAAAGATGATATAAAGGTGGTTGTTTTTAAAGGAGAGACATCACAAGGTTCTGAAATACAGCCAATTATCACTAAAGTCGATTCAGATGATGATGTGATGGACCTATGTTATGACAATCCAAACCACATGGCCTTTCTCACTAAGCATTTTAACAAGGTTTTGAAGAAAACAATGAACAGGTCCAAAGGGAATATTCAGCCAAAGATCCAAATCAACACATCAACACCACAACTAGAGAAGAGAAGGAGTCAATTTCCACCGAGAATATCACAAAGTGAAGGTAAACTAAGGTATGATTCTGAATATAGAAAATCAGTTCAATGCAATGCATGTTCTGGATATGGCCATTATGCAAATGAATGTGCCAATACTAGACTCAAGCAAAAACTGAATTTTAGTGCTACCTTGGGTGATGATTCGGATGATGAAGATGCTAAATCAAAAGAAATTGAATTTGCTTTCCATACTCATGTTGATTATGATGACTCTTTAGATGATGATCTGGATGAAACAGACTCTGATGTTGAATTGGATGTTACAACATTAGAAACAACATCAAGTCAAAATCACCCAGATTTGAACTGTTTTAATGGCTTTATTGATGATACGGGAATAAGGACAGAAGATTCTAAATACCAGAAGTTATTGGAGGATTGGAACTCTTAGAAACTCACTCTTGATTCTTTGAATAAAGAGAATGAGGATTTGAAAGGAACAATTACCAAACTAGTAGTTATCCTTACCAGAAGAGATCTAGAACTCTTCAAACTAAAGTAAGAATTGAAAAGTTCTTCTCTAAGTTTCAGAAAATATGAAAAGAGTGCTTCTGATATGAATGATGTTTTGGTATTTGATAAGTTTAACAACCATGGTTTAGGTTATGATGGTGAAACTGCATCTATTTCTAAAAGTTTTGAGAATCCAGTGAAGTTTGTGAAGGCTAATGCTAAAACATTTGTTGAAGCATCAGCACAAACAAAACCTCACAAGGCTAAAACTTTTAAAAGGTTATTTGTTTGTCATTATTGTTCTAAATTAGGTCATATTCGTCCTTACTGTTTGAAAATGAAGAAAGATTTTGCTAATGAGAAATTGTTACCTAAAAAGTTGTCACATTCAAAGAAATATTTCTCAAAATCTACTTGGAAAAAGAAATCTGATGTTACCTGTAATGCAGTCCACACTTCTTTGAAAGCATGTTTACCTGGTGTATGGTATTTTGATAGTGGTTGTTCTAGACATATGACAGGACAAATTGACTACTTATCTGATTATGCTACTGTAAATAGTGGATATGTTACATATGGTGGAGGTTCAAAAGGAAAAATCATTGGAAAATGAACTTTAAATGTTGAAGGTTTTCCTAAGCTTAAGAATGTTTTGCATGTTGATGGCTTGCTTGCTAATTTGATTAGTATAAGTCAATTGTGTGATGATAGTTTGCATGTAAAATTTGACAAAGATTCATGTTATGTTCTTGATAATGATGATGAATGTTTAATGACCGGTACTAGGTCACTTATAATTGTTATCTTATTGGAACAAACAATGTATGTAATTTGTCAAAACATGATGAAAATGTCTTATGGCATCAAAGATTGGGTCATGCAAATTATAGATCATTGAAAAAGCTAGTCAATGCTGAAGCTGTGAATGGATTACCAAACTTAAAGTTTGACAAAACCACTGTATGTGGACCATGCCAGAAATGTAAGCAGGTAAGAGTGTCGTACAAAATGTTGTCACATTGTTCTACACATCGTTGTTTTGAATTGCTGCACATGGATTTGATAGGTCCTATGGAAACTGAAAGCATTGGAAGAAAAAGGTATTCACTTGTTGTGGTAGATGATTACTCTAGGTTTACTTGGATAGAATTCTTAAGAGATAAATCTGAAACATTTAATGCTTTTAAAGTTCTTTACAAAAGGTTCAAAAATGTGTTTAACTTGAAAGTTAGCAAGATTAGAACTGATCATGGTAGAGAATTTGAAAATAGCATGTTTACAGATTTTTGTGAAAAGAAGGGTATAATGCAAGAATTTTCATCTCCTAAAACTCCACAACAAAATGGAATTGTTGAAAGAAAGAATAAAACTCTACAGGAAATGGCAAGAGTCATGCTTACTTCTAAAAGTCTTGCTAAAAGATTTTGGGCTGAAGCATTGAATACAGCATGTCATATCACTAATAGGGTTTATATTCGATCTGGTTTTATTCAAACACCTTATGAGATTTTGAACAACAGAAAACCAAATGTGAATTATTTTCATGTACTTGGTTGTGTATGTTATATACTGAATGACAGGGATCAACTTCATAAATTTGATTTTAAAAGTGATAAAGGTTTCTTCTTAGGCTATTCTAGAAATAGTAAAGCTTATAGAATTTATAACCTTAGGACTAACACTATTCAAGAATCTGTTAATGTTGTGTTTGATGATGATAAAGGTCTTATTGATGGAAATGAAGAAGAAGATGTTTCAAAGGTTACTGAAAAATCTGGAGATTCTCTGAGAACTGAAAATGTTGCTCCTAATGTTACAACATCTGGAACAACATCGACAGAAAATTCAACAGAATCTACACAGAATAATCAGTATGTTCCCAAAAGGAACATTTCTTCAAGGATTGATAAAAGTCATCCATCAAACCAGATCATAGGTGATGCTACAGTTGGAGTGCAAACAAGAGGCAAAGTAAGAACCAATAAGGTAGATGTGGTAAGAACATTATGTATGTCTTCTATATGTAATGTTGTAAATGCATAGTGTTATTATTCTGAAATTGAACCTAAAAATGTTAATGAAGCTTTAACTGATGAAAATTGGATAAATGCTATGCATGAAGAACTTAATCAGTTTGAAAGAAATGAAGTCTGGACATTAGTTCCAAGGCCTGGCAACACTAATGTCATTGGAACTAAATAGATTTTTAAGAATAAAATTGATGAGTCTGGTAACATTGTTAGAAACAAAGCAAGATTAGTTGCACAAGGTTAAACACAAGTTGAAGGTATTGATTTTGATGAAACTTTTGCACCTGTTGCTATGATTGAGTCTATTAGATTATTACTAGCAATTGCAAGTTTTATTGATATTAAACTTCATCAAATGGATGTAAAAGCTGCATTTCTTAATGGAATTTTGAATGAAAAAGCATATGTTGAACAACCTAAAGGATATGAAAATCCACAATACTCTGATCATGTATATAAACTTAAGAAAGCTTTGTATGGTCTTAAACAAGCTCCTAGAGCATGGTATGGTAGGCTTACTGGCTTTCTTTTGGAATTTGGTTTTATTATAGGAGAAGCCGATAGAACTTTGTTCGTTAAGCAATCTGGAGAAGATATGTTAATTGCTCAAATTTGTGTTGATGACATTGTTTTTGGTTCAACGTCTGATAATATGTTAAACCAATTTGTTAAAGCAATGACGACAACATTTGAAATGAGTATGGTTGGAGACTTGAATTATTTTCTAGGTCTTCAAATCAAGCAGTGCAAAGATGGAATATTCTTCTCACAAGGTAAGTACGCTAAGAACTTGGTTAAAAGGTTTGGTCTTGAAAATTCAAAAAACATGAAAACTCCTATGGGATCTACTTTAAAACTGTGTAAAGACAATGCTGGAAAAGATGTTGATCCAACATTGTATAGATCTATGATAGGAAGTTTGCTTTATCTAACCTCTAGTCGACCAGATATTATGTACAGTGTTTGTGTTTGTGCAAGGTACCAATCGAACGCTAAGGAATCACTACAAGAAAACTGCGATTTAGCCGTGAAAATATTTGTCGCCAATTATAATATTTTCGTCGCTAACGTGAATTAGCGATGAAATAATTTTGTCGCGGGATTTGTTGCTATACGCCCGTCGCTAACGTGTTTGCGACAAAAAAATTGTTTTTGTCGCAAATGTTTGCGATGAAAATTTGAGTTTCATTGCAAAATATTAGCAACGAAAATTTGAGTTTCATCGTAAAATATTAGCGATGAAAATATTAGTTTCATCGCCAAATGTTTGCGAGGAAAATCAAATATTTGTCGCAAACACGTTAGCGACGGGTGTATAGCAATAAATCCCGCGACGAAATTATTTCATCGCTAACTCACATTAGCGACGAAAATATTAGAATTAGCGATAAATTTTTTCGTGTCTAAAATAGTAGCTCCTTACTTTGTGGCTAATTTTTTTGCGATACATTTTTTAATTTCGTTGCAAATGTTAGAGATGAAACCCATATTTTTGTCGTTAATATTTGGCTATGATATCCGATTTACGAATTATTCTCTAAACCCACTTCCGCAATCCACCAACCCGCACCCACACCCGACCCGCCCCAACCCAACCCAACCCGTACACGCACCCACACCCGACCCGTCCCAACCGACCCGCACCCACACCCGACCCGATCCGCACTCACATACCCCCTCCCCCATTTTATTTAAATGACTATTTATTTGGTCTTGGTGGGAATCGATCCCGGGTGGGTAAGCGCCCATAGCTGGGCGCCCACCACTCGGGCAAACAACTCTTTGATTTAGTTTTTAATATTAATTATATATGTGTTGGGATATGAATCCTAGAACAAGTCCTAAATGATGAATAAAAGATAAAAGATGAAGTTTTGATAAGCCAAAAGAAGACTTGAATATTTTCTAAGTATTGATTGATCTAGTCTAGTTGAGTTGAAGTCATCTTGTACAGATCAGTAGAATTCACAAAGACAAGTACAATTTTATAATACAAGTATTATTGAAAGATAAGTACGATTTATAAGTACTTCATATATTCATATTATGTATATGTTAGATTGTTAATGAGCTATGAATAATTGTTGTATAGAGCTCATGTGTCTGAATGTAATAGATAGATTCTTTGTATAGTTTCTAAGATGACTAAGCTATTTTATAAAAAGCTTAATGTAATGTAATAGTCTTGATAGGTTAGATGATAGGATTAGATTAGTTCTATTAGAAGTGTACTGCACAAGAAGAGAAGACCAGTCTACTACTCAAGACAGGTGGACTACAAGTCAAGTGCATCTACTAGACTACACAAGACAAGGTAACATGAAGTTAGTTACAAATACGCGTGAAAGATAAGGATGAAGAAGTTAGTTATGGAATAACTAATTCGTAACAAGAAACGCGTTTATAGATAAAAAGATTCAGTTGAAATCAGTTATCAAGAAAGGTTGGTTACAACTACCTGAGTTCTTGAAGTTCGAAGTCTATAAATACTTGAAGGTGTTTATCATTTGAAGACTACTGATAATTGAGATACTGATTACTGAGATATTTGTTAAAGATTCAAGTGAAGTTTTCTCTCAGAGATTGAAGTTAAGAAAGTGAAGCTACACAAGACAAGTGAAGATCAGAAGGCTACTACTGAACGAAGAGAAGTTTTATTTTCTTTTGTTGTTTCAAGTTGCTAGTTACTTGTAAAATAGCTAGTAAGATCGAAGATATATCTGGAGGTATAATCGAGAAGATCTAAGTCTTATTTCTTGGGACTTAAAGCTACAAGAACATATTACTCCATTGGACGAGTTAATAAGAATTTCACAACTGGGTTTGTGAGAGTGGATGTAGACAAGTTGTCGAACCACTATAAATTTCGTGTTTGATTTACTTTACTGTTTTTAGTTGATTAATTGTTTAGTTGATTGAATTACATAACTGATCTAGACTAGTTGAGTATACATAAAACAGAGTTCTCGAATTAAGTTGAGTATAAACTTTAATTGGGCTCATTGTTAATTTCGTATTCCGCACATTGTAATTCTGATATATCGAAAGATTTTAGAAAAGTCTATTCACCCCCCTCTAGACATTTTCTTTAGCTTCCCTCGATATTAACTCAACTTAGGGACCTACAATATGTATTCAATTTTTACTAATTTAGTTAATTTACTTATTCAATAATTTATTTCACATATATTAATTGATTAATTTTTAACTTGTATATATATTGTAATTTTTAAAACAAACAATTCCAAAAAAATAATAAATATTACATCCTATCTTCATCCTCTCATCTTTATGTCCATCTTCATTTGCATCATCATATTTATAAATATTTTTATAAACATTCAAACTGATTTATAAGACACAAAATATGGAGAATTATTAAACATTTAATTATATAAACCGATTTTCTTGATTTAATATGCATAGTTGAAGTATATAGTACTCTTCCCTCATTCTTAGCGGGAATAACAATAAATAATTAATGAAATCAAGAAAACAGAAAAACATAAAACAAATTATACAGAATGAAATCAAAAAATTATACCCCAAAATAAATCAAATAAAAAACTTAATAGTGTAAAAGTAAATGAAATTATATTGATCCTATTATTTCAAACATCATAGTGTTGGAATCGTCTCAATTATTTCACATTGTGCATGCACTCAAACTTTTTTCCTTTATTATGTTTAAACGACAATCATTTTTAATTCATTAGAATTAAACATGAAATAATCTATTTCATTACTAAAATATTAGAGACGAAATATAATTTTCATTATTGCTCTGGTTATTAAGAATAAAATAAAATATTGTGTTGCTAATATAGTGATGAAATATTTTAATTTTCTCTCGAATATTAAATCCACAAAATTAATCATGCAAATTTCAATTTTGTCGCTAAAATATTGGCAACGAAATATAATTTTCATTGTTGTTCTTATTATTAACAACAAAATAAAATAATCTGTTGAAAGTGTGGTGATGAAATATTTTAATTTTGTTGCAAATATTAATTCCAAGAAATTAGCCACAAAAAATATATTTCATCGTAAAATAATAGCGACTAAATATAATTTTCATTGTTGTCCTTATTATTAACAACAAAATAAAAGAATTTGTTGCTAGTTTAGCGATGAATTTTTTTTATTTCATCGTAAAAATTAATTTCAATAAATTAGCCACAAAAAATTATATTTCATTGCAAAATATTAGCGACGAAATATAATTTTCATTGTTGTTCTGATTATTAACAACAAAATGAAGCAATTTGTTGCTATTATAGCGATAAAATATTTTAATTTCTTTGCAAAAATTAATTTCAATAAATTAGCCACGAAAATTTCTATTTGATCGCAAAATGTTAGTGACAAAATATAATTTTCATTGCTATTCTGATTATTAACAACAAAGTGAAGTAATTTGTTGCTAATACAGCGATGAAATATATAGATTTTGTTGCAAAAATTAATTTAAAGAAATTAACCACAAAAATTTTTATATCATCGCAAAATATTAGCAACAAAATATAATTTTCATTGTTGTTCTGATTATTAACAACAAAGTGAAGCAATTTGTTGCTAATATAGCGATGAAATATATAAATTTTTGTTGCAAAAATTAATTTCAAGAAATTAGCCACGAAAATTTCTAATTCATCGCAAAATATTAGCAACGAAATATAATTTTCATTGTTGTTCTGATTATTACCAACAAAATGAAGCAATTTGTTGTTAATATAGCGATGAAGTATATAAATTTTGTTGCAAAAATTAATTTCAAGAATTTAGCCACGAAAATTTATCTTTCATCGCAAAATATTAGCGACGAAATATAATTTTCATTGTTGTTTTGATTTTTAACAACAAATGAAGCAATTTGTTGCTAATATAGCGATGAAATATATAAATTTTGTTGCAAATATTAAATCTAACAATTTAGCGACGAAAATTTCTATTTCGTTGCTAAAATTTGATTTTAGCGATAAAATTTAGATTTGTCGTAAAATTTTCGTCGCTATTCCCCCTGTTTCTTGTAGTGAATCTCACCTGAATGCAGTGAAGAGAATCATAAGATATATTGCAGGTACAAGTGAACTTGGGATTTGGTACACAAAGGATACAAGTAGTACACTAGTTGGATATAGTGATGCAGACTGGGCAGGAGATATAGATAACACTACAAAATTTGCCCCATATCGCGAGGGAAATTATTGAGGGAAAAAAATCCCTCTCAAAAGGTGAGAGATTGGCTGAGGGAATAAATGGGTGAGGGAAAATACTGAGGAAAGAAAAACCCTTGTTAAATGCCTAGGGAAATCAAATCCCTCAGCATTTACTGAGGAATTTGGCAAGGGATTCAAAATTTAAAAATTGCTGAGGGATGGACCCTCAATTTTTGGCCACGTCATTTAATCAAATTAATCAGAGTTAAATTCTTGAGGCCAAAAAATACGTTGTGAACAATGTAAATATTTATCTATATATTCAGGAAAAAAAATTATGTATATCTGTAAAAAAAAAAAATTAAGTTTGATTATTAAATCATATATATATATATATAAATATATATAACCTTTAGATTTTATTTTAAATAAAAATATATATTGTGCTTGGTTTTCAGAAGTTTTAAACGGTGTAATTTACTATCCTTTTTAATTGGGAAATAGAATTATACAATTCAAATTAATTAATTTATAATTTGAATTTATATATATGTGGAAGAGAAAAAATTAATCACAATTTATTGATAATAAAGTATTTTTATATATTTGTATTGAAAAAATATAATGTACGTGTGTTATAATTATAAAAAATAAGCAATCAAGTTTAAGTTAAATAAATTAAAGAAAAAAAATTGAAAATATAACATATACATTAATTGCATTCAAAATATAACGAAAATAGCTTCTAGCTCAACGGCAAGGGGGTGCCCATATGCATAATCAGGAGGTCCTGTGTTCGACTCCCCTTGCACACACAGGTTAGGCAATTAAGGTATTGTGCTTAAGGTGGAAGGCTGATTGAATTCGAAACCCAGTAATACAATTTTTTTTTTTTATTATTTATTTACTACATGTCCGCTGACATTTTCGCTGAGGGAGGGGAAATCCCTCACCAAATATACTTAAATTAAAATAAATGAATTTCTCTTGCTATTTCTAAGGGATATTTT
Source organism: Galeopsis tetrahit (assembly GCA_963675135.1). Taxonomy (NCBI): domain Eukaryota; kingdom Viridiplantae; phylum Streptophyta; class Magnoliopsida; order Lamiales; family Lamiaceae; genus Galeopsis; species Galeopsis tetrahit. The sequence goes on along the minus strand of OY776121.1, from coordinate 14,654,559 downwards.
CCCTTTTTATTGGTGAGGGAAATATTCTCTTCCTATTTCTAAGGGATTTTCAAATTCCCTTTCTATACAATTACTGAGGAACATTTTGTCTAGGGAAGTGGACCCTTTCTAATTCCCTTGTTAAATGCATTGGCAAGCAAATTTTCCTCCCTAAATCCCTTTCTATTGGGAGCAAATTTTGTAGTGTAATAGGAAAAGCACGAGTGGAGGATGTTTCTACATGGGAAACAATCTTGTGTCATGGCATAGCAAGAAGCAAAATTATGTCTCACAATCTACGGCCGAATCCGAATACATTGCTGCAGGCAGTTGTTGTACACAACTCCTATGGTTGAGTAAGATGTTCAATGATTATAGCTTAGAAAGTGACACATTAACTGTTTTTTGTGATAACACAAGTGCAATAAACATTTCTAAAAATCCAATACAACACTCTTTGACTAAACACATAAGCATTAGACATCATTTCATAAGAGATTTAGTAGAAAAAAGTATTGTGAAGTTAGAATATGTTGCCACTGAAAATCAATTTGCAGATATTTTCACTAAGGCTCTTGACCATGAGAGATTCTCATTTTTGAGGAAATCTTGTGGTATGTGCACAACCTGAAAATTCAAGATGGATGTTGTTACAAATGCGGTAGCATTTGGAACAACATCAAGGGTAAGTGTAATCCTGATTGATTTAATTTATTCCATGATTCGTTAAATAATTCCTTTGTAAAATATTTTTGAATCTGAAATTTGTGGTACAAAAATAGACATGATTTACATCTCTCAGATGCAATTAAAAATAGAATGTTGTTAGCATACTAAAAGATGTAGTTTATCACTGAGTAACTATGGAGCACAGAGTTGACTACTACGATGCCTTCTTTTCAAAAGGTGATTAACAAATACATACACATTTTCATACTTCTTTGTTTCGAATTGCGTGTCTACTTTCTTGAGTACTAATCTTTTGAAGGGATTTAAATATGAAAAAGATGGGAATCACTTCATCTTCTCCAGCTGAAAATATTCCGTCGTCCTCATCTTCGAATCCTCTCCACCTACTCGCAACAATGGCTTCCAACCAAACTGTCGGAAACACTGCTCCGATCACCACTGCCGCACCGTTACCACCGCCACTAGCTGCTCCGACCACCGTTGTCATTCCTCCGAACGCAACAATCGAGGAGTTTACACGGGTAATTAAAAATATTTCTTCCAACCTTTTAAATTCGGTGCATATGCCTCAAATTTATGTTGGAGACGTTCCATTGAATTTCCCTACTCAAATTACTACTCTGATTCAACCTACTACCTCTACACCACAAAATCCCCAAACTCGAAACCCTACTGAGCCCGAAAATTCACCTAAAACCATTCCCGAAACCACTGAAACCACCGTACCTACTGAAACCGCTCCGATTGCTGCTCCTGTTGCTAAAACAACCGAAGCAACTAAGGGAGATGACACTCCCATGGCCGAAGCCGAGCCTGAAAGAGCAGAGAACTCTGCCCACACTGGTTCCTCTCTCTCGGAATCAACTGAGTCAGAGCCTATGCCTCTGAAATCTTCCTTGGCTAAAGGAAAACGAAAGCGAAGCCCAAAGAAACCAAAGAGGAGGTCCAACCGAGTGTTTTCAAGGGTAAACTATGCTGGGAGTTCACCAAAGAAGAAGCCTGTAGTTGGTAATGTAGCTAACACTCCAATTCAGGTCTTTACAGATTCTGAAAAGGATAGCTCTGATTATGGGATTGCTGATACTGAAGCTGCTGAGAAAGAAAGCTCTGACGAAGAAAATGTCCCTTTAATGAAGCTATGCAAAAAGAAAGGAAAGAAACCAAAGCAAAAGAAGGATGCTACTCCAGTTGCTCAAGCACCTGTTGCAACCTTTGTTCCTGATGAAAGCCCTGATGATAACAGCTCTGATGAATCCGATCAACCTAACTCTGAATCTGAGAACACCTCTAATGGTGATGAAGGTACACCTACTTCTGAAACTGATGTAGAAATGGAAACCTCTGAGGATAGGTTAGTTAATCTATCAAGGAGAAAACTGTTAATTGAACGTAGGATATTTGTGCCTGATTTTGATTCTAAGGGTTTGATTAGATTTCTTGAGGATGGGAATATGTTGCATGCTGTTGCGTTTGGTGAATCTTTTGTTGCAACATGGGTTTATGAATTTTATTCCTGTTTGAGAAAGAGCATTGGTAGAAGAACATCTCAATGGTATGGAATTGTAAGGTTTAGGGAAAGAGATCTTCCTTTTACACCCGAACTGATTAATGATTTTTTACACCTTGAAACTGTTGAGGAGGTTGAGAAGCCCTCAATGGATGTAATTGCTCAGACGATTACTGGTGGTAGGGTGATGAGATGGAAGAAAGTGATGCTTGCATGTAACCTTACTTCTTTATATTCAGTTTTACATAAGTTGATTGTGTATAATTGGATTCCATCCACAAACTCCACAAAGGTCACCATGAGTCAAGGAATACTTCTTTACAGGATTGTGGTAATGATGAAATTTTCTGAGACAAAAACTGACAAAGGCAATCTGCCTTACCCGACTCTTATCTACGGATATTTGAGACAAAACAACTACCAAAGAGATAGACATGATATGTTGAGGGGGAGAGTTCCTCAAATTACAGTGTCTCGTAAGATTATGATTGGAGATAGAGTTGTTGATCTCCCTGTCCAAGGTGTTGAAAGAGCTGAACAAGATGTCCCTGATGCTGCTCCTAATGTCCCAAACACTGCCAGCCACATTCCAATCTCCAGAGACTTTATACTTTCCCAATTAACTCATTTGTAGGATACCATCAATGAACTACAGTTCATGAAGGATTATTGGATGAAGAAACTTTCTGCTACACCAGGGGGAGTACCTGCTGCTACTGCACCAGTCCTTGATGTTGGAGTCAATGAGGGAGTCACTGAGTCTGGGGGAGTTCGAATTGAAGAAGTTGCTGCTGATGCTGATACCAATGTTGTTGCACACTTTGCAACAATGGTGATTGAACCTGATGAAGAAGAACAGGTTTTTGCTGATCTTCCAGACCTTGCTGCTAGAAATACTTGAAGAAAGGGGGAGGCTGAACTCTAAAGGATGCAATGTGTAGATTTATGTTGCTGCAGCTGTTGTTACAGAAAATGATGCATTTTGCCTCACTATTTTATTTTACCTTATGATCCTATAATCTGATACACTGATTTAATTTTCTTTAGCTCTGTTTTATAAGTTCTGATTGATAGTTTGTTTTGTTAAGTTTTACAAACTTAGTAGTTTATAGTTTATTTTGAACTTAGAATTCTCTTTAAGCTCTGACATTATTCTTTTCTAGAGAGCTTTGATATTATTATATTAGTTGATAGGAATTCATTTTACTTATTTTCTCTTCACATTACTCTGATTATGACTTGTTTCATTTTCCCCATTTAGCTCTGATTGTTTTACTTTGAAACAGGTTGTGTTAAATGAGTATATTACTTACTCATTTTATTTTTGGAAGATATTACTTGGACAAGTGTTCTATTTAGTATTCAGAGTACTAATGCCACTTAGTCTTGTATATTTTCTTGTTTCTTTCACTATTTGATCATATGCTACAACAGGTGTCGACTTGACTAGTACATGGATATGATGGTAAAACTCTAGCATGTACATAAAACTAGTTTATATATGTTTACATATGTACATCATGTGTGCTGTAGCAAAAAGGTAAAATTGGCGGAGATTGTTGATGTTGAAGACTTGGTGATGTTATCGAAGATGTTATCACACAAGGCTACAACATCTTAATTCGACCTTTCTTATTTTTTCCTAAGTCTAAATTCTGTTTTCTAGCTAATGCTGCTTTGGATGTTGTAACATCGCAGGTTGAAGATCTAGAATATTCTACAAGGTTCCAGACTGGAAGGTTCTAGAAGATTGCAGAATTATGTAGATCATGCGGTTGCTTTGAAAAACGTCCAGAACTGGCTGGAAGAACCAAGAGGGCAGTTGGGAGAAAAAGAAGGAATGAGATCCTAAATTTTAGGAGATCATGGATGAAGGTTCTAGGCTCCATATTCACGCCTATAAATACACCAGAACCGTGTTCATCATCCAACCGACGAAGTGTCATTCTTTAAGTCCTAAACTAGCGTTCATCCTGTTAGGAATTAATTGTTATTGACATGATCTTGTCGTTGTGCCGAAGAATCCAAACTTCCTGTACAACATAGACTTTTCTATACTTCTTTGATAGATAGATCATAGAGTTAGATTAGTTTTTGGTAGTGTAATTTTTACACTTAAGCCGTCTTTAGACTCGATAGATTATCAAGTCTTATTTTCGTTGTGAATATTTGTTCACACACCATTTTTATTCACATATTAATTAGTGAAAGTTTAGCCATGAGGCTTATATAGATTTTAAATTAAAATCTATATTAAAAATTATTTATGTGTCTTTGTGTTTTCATTCTTTAAAGTCTTCCGTTATTCGTATTCTGATATTCTATAATCGAGTCAGTGTTACATTGAGTGTTCTAACATTGAATGTAGCATCAGTCTTGTTTTACTTAACACGCACACTTTCACCTAGGAATTCTGAGTCCCAGTGCTCACTTCTACGACTTCGAACTAAATCTGATTTTCATTGTCAGATTAACTCTCCACTACTAAAACAAACTCTACTACTTTCCCTCTTGAAAGGTTGGGGTTTGAGGTTGGTTCCAACTAATGAGATATCCTTTACAATGAGTACTTTGTAAAACGATAGGATATCTCTTTGCAAAGCTTTGGATATGTAAGTTGGCTTAGCTTGAAGTGTATTAGAGTGTATTAGAGTGTATTAGAGCAATGAGGATCTGTATCAGAGATATGTGCTTTTAGTTTCCTTGCTTTCTCTTGTGTGTGTTCGACTTGTATCACTTCTTGGTTCCACACATGTTGATTTGAATCACTTTAGTATTTATAGAAAATTTGAACAATTAGACATTTGGAGGAGTCTAACGTTCCAATTCACTGTTGGTAGCTTCTCTTGTACTCTCACTTGATGTTTACAATAGATAACATTCCATTGGTAGGGTGGCTGGAAAAGTAGCCTATAAAGTATGTATCTCTTCTAGACACACTTTCCAAGGTAGATTGTGTCAGAATACATCATTTTCCAAACGGTTGGATTGGCTAACTCTTCTGAAACATTCAGCTGCATTAGGAATGTTCAGTTCGTAGCATCTGTCTTTAGTTGTCTTCTGTCTTAAATGCATCTCGAACTTCTTCAAGCTTGTTGTGCTTTAATGCTCATAACCACTTATCTTGTTCTTTTTGCATTGATTGCTTCTTGCAGAGACTTCAATAAATGTGTTTTGATCTGAGACAGTGTTTAACTTGATCAGCTCACTTTGTTAATTCAACTTACTTGGTCATATCAGACCACTTGTCCATATCAGCTTGCTTGGTCTATCGGGCTTCTTGTCTTCTGGTCTTCATCTTCAGAGACTTTGTCCATTTGAGTTGCTTTCTTCAGATTTGAGTTAATTTTCTGATTGATCTTCTGATTCTGAGTCATTCAACTGATTTGATCTCTTCTGATCTGATAAGCCATCTGATCTGAATGCTCTTCTGATTGATCTCTTTTAATTTGAATGCTCTTCTCATTCTGATTCATCTTCTGATCTGAATGCTCTTTAGAATCTGATAACTCATTTGAATCCAAGACAAACTCTAAAAGCTGTTTAACAATTTCGGCTTTGGACATCTAGTCTGAATATCTAAATTCTCAAATATCCTGACATTCTATACTTAGACAAATTTCAATAGTATGTCTCTTATGATCTGAGACAACTAGGCTGATGCTAATCTATTTCATTGGACATCGGAGCTGACTTTGTCTTAACTAAACTGAGATATATGCTGATCATTATAACACTCATCTTACTTATCTCAACTACACTGAACTTGGCTATCAAAGGTTTTGGGATCTTAATCAAAATCAATTATGTCCCAACAGAATCCGAACCACTATAAATCTGGTGTCTTCTTTATCATTTCTGCACTTACTTATACTTTGATGATATTATTGTTATTGATCATATTATTATTTTGGCATTTTTTTATATATTTGATAAAGTTGCACACAATATTTGAAACCAACTTGATACCAAATCAATTGAGTAGATTTCCAAGCACCCTTGTTTTCAAAAGAGGCTTTTCATAAAATAACAAGTATAATATTTGGGCTCAACACAATTCTGCAGATACAATTAAGTAAGTATTTAGTATATTGAATCAGTTGAATAAGCAAACTTAGTAGACAAAGTATAAACTCAAGTTGTACCACTCGCACTCTCGTCGGCTGCATTTTGCATATCAAATGACTTAACTTCACTAAGTCATCTTACCAGGTGGCACACGAAAAATAGTTTTAAAAAGGTTTTACAATCTATTCACCCTCCCCTTTAGACTCTAAACCATCTCTACTCGTTCAGGGACCAACACAATATAAAAAAGGTTTCACTATTTTCTCATGAAAATGAAAGATGGAAAATATGGTTTATATTGAAGCACATTTTTTTATCAACGATCATGCTAAAAACAAACTATGATTCAAAGACCTAAAAATCAAAACCAAGACACGCAATATGGAGAATGGAAAAATGTTGTTCATGTTGGTAATGGAGAAGAACTTGAAAATATATTCTATTATGCAGATTTTGTTTTATTCTCATGATACTCTTATATGTTTATAAATACGAAGTTTCAAGTAAATTTATTATTAAAAAATGGATACATTTGATTAATAAATCAAATGATCAGTTTTTTAATTGGATATTCCTTGTTCGAAATCATTTTTTGTCGATGTCTTGATTGGCGTTTGCTTGCAAAGACATTTTCCAAAAACACAAACTTTTCCTGGGCAATCCATAGACAAAGTTGCGCTGCTGCAGTCGCTATCTTTTGTACACTTTCTGAATATTGCTGCATCCGATAATAGTGATCCACCTACCAATAGAAAAAAAAAATCATGAATAACATTCATAAACTATTTACTAAACCTTTTATAATGGACAAAGACTAAATATTTTTCAGAAAATTAAGGAATGAGAGAAGATCGAAAACTAACCAAGAATTGCCAAAACTATGGTCACTAAGAGAACAATATATTTTGAAGTCATATGCACCATAATTTGCGAAAAGAAATTGTTTTGAGATTGAAACAATTATATGATTTTATTGGTTATGCATGAGTATCATGATGCATTGAGTGACCTATATATATATATATATTGTCAGTATAGATGTGTGGAGATATACTATGTATAAAGATATGATATATTTTTTACGTCACTCCGAAAGATTTTCGTTTCCTTTTAGCAACACTTTAATGTAATATTGTGTCACTACAGAAAATCACACATTTCATGACAATATTTTTTGCGACGACACAAAAATCGTCACAATTTGTTACTTAAACGCGACAAATTTTATTTTTCGTCATTAAAGTACTTGGAATTGTGACAAAATTTAAATTCATCACCACTTATAATCTTTTTCGTCACAAATTTGTATATTTTGTGACGATGTTAATAAATATGTCACAATAATATTTTGTGACGATTTTAATAATAAATGGTGACGAAATTTGACGTCATGAAAAATATTTTTCCTTGACGATGCTAAACTTTCGTCATTATAATAATTGGTGACAATTTTAATATTAATTGATGACGATATCCGACGTTATAAAAAAATATATTTTCATGACGATAATATTTTTCGTCATTAATTATTCGAAATATTTATTGAAAAATATTTTCGTCACAATAATAATTAGTGAAGATTTTAATAATAATTGATGACGATATTCGACGTCATAAAAAATATATTTTTTCATAACGATATGTTTTTCGTCACTAATTAATTGAGACATTTAGTGACAAAATATTTTTGTCACACTAATGATTGGTGATGATTTTTATAATAATTGATGACGACATTCGACGTCATGAAAAATGTATTTTCATGACGATATTGTTTTTCATCATTAATTATTCGAAATGTTTAGTGGTAAAATGTTTTCGTCACAAAATTAACTGGTGACAGTTTTAATAATACTCCGTAATAATTTATGATGATATTTTGAGTCATAAGAAAAACATATATTTTCATGAAAATACTATGTTTTGTCATTAATTATTCGAGATATTTAATGACAAACTATTTTCGTCAAATTAATAATTGGTGGCAATTTTCATAATAATGGATGACGGCATTCAACGTCATAAAAATATATTTTCATGACGATACTATTTTTCGTCATTAATTATTCAAAATATTTATTGACAATATATTTTCGTCACAATAATAATTGGTGACGATTTTAATAATAATTGGTGACAATCTTTATGTATAAAAGGAGGATGATGACTCTCCAGAATTCGACACGTGTACATTTTAGATGTCTTTTCCTTCTCCACATGTTAATTTGAGTATTTATTTACACTCCTCGATCTGAAACTGAAAAGTTCATGGTCATATTTACTTCAAAACGTCAGTTTCTTTTATTTATTTACACTCCTCAATCTGGAAATGAAAAGTCTCTAGGCATATTTAACTTCAAAACGTCAGTTTCTTTTCTTTGTGTGGACTGTTTCTCTACCTAGATCAAATCATAGCTAGCATTTAATTTGAATTTGAATTGAGAAAATTAAATAAAATGGCAGGTATGTTTCCAGGTGCAATAAGAAGAAAAATTCACACGAATAGTAGTAGAAATCATTGTCAGGCCTCTCCAACAACCCATGCCTTCTGTTTATATGCAAGCAGCCATGACCACTGCAACTATGAAGCTTTAATTTGTTTCTCTCTCAACATAGAATTTGGATTAATCCGGGTATGTGTTTAATATAAATTTCATTTTCTTTTTAATTTTTTGAATTCATTTGGCGGTAAAAGTTTGAGTAAAAGGCAATAGGATGTATCTCTACGTTAATTTTTCGTGCGGTTCTTGCACAGTTGCACTATATAATTAATGTGATCTTATATTTATATGTAAAGATATCTATTAGAGAATTAATATATATATATATATATATATATATAAACAATTGAATATTAATGTGTTCTGGAAATAATGAAAAAACAGCAAAGGAACGCATTGTGTAATGAGAGTAGCCTTGGTAGAGGCCAGAGAAGCTAAGAAAATGTTAGATGAGAGGCTCCAACCCAAGTTTTTTTTGATCAGGCAAAGATGTTTTTTTTTTTTTTTTTTTTTTATTCATAAAAATGTGCATTTACAACATCTGGTACAATTGCCATTATTAAGGCATAAAAATGTGCAGACACAAGGTTTCAAATGCTTAGTAAAACATCATAATTAAACTCCCAGCCACCACGTCAATTGCCATCTTCAAGGCAAGGTCTTGGGTTCCTAATCCAATCTGTGAAACTAACCTGCTGCATGTGTTTGTCGTAGCAGCCGAACCAGCTACACAATCTACCTTTTATCTCGTCCATAATCTTCTGTGTGTCCCAGTTCAAGTCCTCAAAAATTTTCTTGTTCCGCCACCTCCAAATCACCCAAACGATACATATCCACATTCCAATGGCCCTCCTACGACCTCTGGCGCCTTTGAAAATTCCCGAATGCCCTAAGAAATGTTCTCGAACCTGGTTATGTAGCGGTGTGTAGACGTTAACCCATTTGTAGCTTTCTTGCCAAATGACGCTTGATTGTATGCAATTGATGAATAAATGGGCTGCCGATTCCTCCCCTTCTCCGCATAGAGGACAGCTTTCCGCGTTTGTCGCCGTAAGGATCCTTCTTTTTCGTAAATTGTCCCTGGTAGCCAATCTATTCTACAGCAATCTCCAGCTTATGACAGCAGCCTTGAAAGGTACATTTTTGTTCCTCATTGCTGCGATCTGCTTCCGAGTCCTTGGAGATCACTGCATAGGCGTCCTTTACGCAGAACTTGCCGCTACGTCCCTGCCTCCATCGCCATCCGTCCTCGATGTTTTCTTGGAGTTTGAACCTGTCCACACAATTAATTAGTTGATTCAACAATTCATATTCCTTATCGAATAAAGCTCTTCTCCACCTCCAAGCCCACTCCCACTAACCATCAACCCAATTCCCAAGCTCACTGATTTTTATTTCCTTGTCATCACACAACCCAAATAACCTAGGAAAAGTATGTTTAAGTGCTCCCCTCCCAGCCCACAGTCCGCTCCAAAATTTTATGTCCCTCCCATTGCCTATTTGAAGTTCTAGGTTGCTCCAAAACCACTTCCCCCTCTGTCCCGACACGCTGTCCACTACTTCTCTCCACCAGCTCGAGCCTATCCTTCCCCTGTGCCCTACAAACTTTCCTTCGTCCTCGATCTCTATTTTCCCATGTAGGGTATTAAGAACCCTTACCCATAGGCTGTCCTTATTCGCCAAATACCTCCACATCCACTTACCCATCAAGACAACATTAAATTTCCTAATATCCCTCACACCAAGCCCCCCGTCCTTCTTAGATTTGCAAATAGCTTCCCATTTTATCCAGGAAATCTTCCTATTATTCTCATTGCCCCCCCATAAAAACCTGCAACACAAAGAGGTTATAGATTTAATCACACTCAAAGGCAGAAAATTGAAAGAGAGGTGGTAGATCGGTATTGACAATAAGGCGGACTTCAAGAGTGTAACTCTTCCCCCCATAGAGATCTTGCTGCTGTTCCACACGGTCAGTTTCTTTTTCATTCGCTGAACCAGGTCGTCCCAACAAACTGCTGTACGGTGTTTAGCACCCACTTTGACTCCCAAGTATTTGAATGGGAGGGTACTTGTGGAGCACCCCAGAATCCCAGCCAATTCCTCCAGTTTTCCTCTATCCACATTCACTCCACATAGGCAACTTTTGTCGTAATTCACTTTCAGACCCGATAGGAGTTCGAAGTTACGGAGGATGCCTTTCATGGCCCAAGCATTGTTGTGGCTTGCCTTACCAATTAGAATAGTATCGTCCGCGTACTGCAGGTGTGACAGCTTCAACCCTTCGTTTCCCAATTCGGTTGCTTCGAAGGAACCATTCATTACAGCCTTCGAGATTAGCCTACTCAGACCCTCAACAACTAAAAGATACAGGAAGGGTGAGAGCGGGTCCCCTTGTCTCAGCCCACGTCTCAGTTTGAATTCCGAGGCTGGGCTGCCATTGATTAGGACCGTGGCGCTCGCGGATTGTACGCATCCCGCTATCCAATTTCTCCATTTTCTGCTGAATTCAAATTTCTCCATCATAAGATCCAGGAAACCCCAATCGACTGAGTCGTAGGCCTTAGCAAAATCAATTTTGAAAAACAATCTCTCGATTTTCCTTCTTTTTGCCTCTCCAATTGCCTCATTCAAGCTCACGACCCCGTCCAGAATGTATCTGTTCCCCACAAATGCACTTTGATTATCCGCAATCAGTTTATCCATAACCCTGCTCAGCCTCTTAGCTAGAATTTTTGCCAAAACTTTGTAAATGCATCCAATCAGTGATATTGGCCTGTAGTCGTTAACTGATACTGCTGCCTCTTTCTTCGGTATTAGCACAATGTAGGACGGATTCAGCCCCCTGACCAACTTCCCATGCGAATGGAAGTCCTGCAGCATCTTAACAAAGTCGTCCTTTACTATTTCCCAACATTCTTTGATGAATTTGAAATTGAAGCCGTCCGGGCCGGGACTTTTTGAGCTGTCGCAATTCCAGACAGCCTCTTTGATTTCCTGTTCGCTGAACGCCCCAGTGAGCATAGCATTATCCTCTCTCGATACCTTTCTATCCACAAAATCATCCCCCACTGTTGGTCTTACCAGAGTTGAAGCGGAGTAGTGATCTTTGAAAAATTCACTAACTTCATGTTTCACTGCGCTGACCTCCTCGAACCACTGACCGTTAATCTGTATCCCGATCATCTCGTTTCTCTTCCGCTGTGCTTTTACGGCTTTGTGGAAAAAACTAGAGTTGATGTCCCCCTCCTTTAGCCAACGAATTTTAGCTTTTTGGGCCAACAGACTATTGCGCGAGTTCATGGTCTTCATCAGTTCAGCTTGTGCCGCTTTCCGCCTTATTGATTCAGCTTCATCCAACCCAAATACATCATCCATAATATCAGTCTTTTGGATTTCACTCCTGAGGTTCTCAATCTTCTCATCAATTGATCCAAAAACTGTTTTGTTCCACTTTTTCAATTCTTCCTTTAGCGCCTTTAGCTTCTCCTTAAGCACGTAGCCACCCCAGCCCCTAAATTGCTGATTCTTCCACACATGCTCAACAAAAGGTTTGAAATCCGGGTTTGTCAACCAGGTGTTAATGAACCTAAAAGGTTTCGGTCCCTAGTCAGTATCCATTGATTCAAATAAAATGGGACAATGATCCGAGACGGATCTCGATAGGCCGCGTAGACTCATGTTCGGCATGTTTTGAATCCAAGTGTCGTTGACCAGTACCCTATCTATCCTGCTTTTACATGTCCCATCTGGTTTATACCACGAGAATTTCCTCCCGTGGAGAGGGAGATCAATAAGATGTGCCTCTGTTATAAAGTCTTCAAACTTTTTGATATCTCCTTGACCATAATTCTGTCCTCTACCCACTCTTTCCGTGTTATTTCTGACGGAGTTAAAATCGCCGATCATACAGATTTCACTTCCTACACATTGGTCAACAACCAGGCCTAATCTGTCCCATAACTCCCTTTTTTCGCTCCCAGCGCAAGGGGGCATAAATGTTGATTATGCATGCATTATTTTGACTATCGCCCCAGCTTCCATTAACAATTACACTGCCCTGCATATGCCACCTGCTTGAGCATTTAAACTTATCAGAATTCCAAATAGATAACATACCTCCTGCTCGACCTTCTGACTCCCTCGCTGCCCAGTCGAAGTTTCCACCTCCCCATATTTGTTCACAAATGTTTCTGTCAATTTTCTCCAGTTTTGTCTCTTGAATGCAACAAAAATCAATCTTTAGTTTCCTAATTAATTCTCTCATCTCTGAACGTTTCACCTTGCTCCCCAGGCCCCTCATATTGAAGGATATGATCTTCATAAATTCACATTTTCTGGGCACTCCTCGCCGTTATTTTTCAACATCCTTCCACCCTTCTCCATCTCACTTAAGGATTTTACGATGCCTGCATCACTACCTGTGCTTCGTAGCCCGATTGCTTTGCCAAATTCCCATATCCGTCTAGCCTCCTCGTTGAGATTCGCTGGGGGCTGCACCTCGCGAACCCGTTTCTTGCGGTTGCGCATATCCCTCTCGAACTCGGCCGCGTCTTCTACTGAAATTATATTGGCCATGAACTGGGTCCAATTCTTCTTTTCTTGGTCTATTTCTTTGATTTTCCACTTCCCTTTCAATTTCTTTTTCCTGTCCACCCCTGCTCTGTTGCGCTGGCTTTGTGTTGCTCTGACCTCCCGATTCCCGCTTTTTATTTGATTAGGATCTTTGGTGGAAAGAGACGGCATATTGTTTATCTGAGCCTCTGAAGCACCAGAGCTGTGAGCGGTGAATTGCAACCCTGGGGGTAATCCGTCTGAGCTGTTAGGTTTGGCGTTGTTTTGCTGGGTATGATGACGCGTGGCCTCTCCTGTGGCCTCCAAATGAGCACTTAGGCCATTCTATTGTATTTGTTTTGAGGCCCATTCCTGAATTGGGCCATCCTCCCCTTTGCCTATTGGGTCCAAGTCGCGTGAGTGTTGACATACATGTTCACCTCCTAGGTCCACTTGGTGGGCCGACCCAAAGGCCCCCTCACCCGGCCCAACCTGTTCTTCGTGTGGCCCAGCAGCTATATTCGGGACGACTTATCTATTTTCTCCACGAGTTTCGTGGATGTGGGCCCCTGCTGGAATAAAACCAATACTAACCTCGGGATCTGACACGTCCGTTACGCGCCGCCCCACTCTTGCCTTGGGCGAAGGAATCGAAGCTTCTGCATTTAATTCCTCTAGCATTGGATTGTGTGCTGCATCGGTTCCTGCGAGAGAGTTCCCTGTCGGTTCTGATTCCGGGAAGCCAATCGACGTAGAGATATCGCCGTCGTCCGCCAGTAATAGTGCCTCGCCGGGGTTGTCAGACGCAGCGCCGCCATCCGACCAAATTGACTCTGATTCATCCGTGGACGTATCTGACTCGTCTAAAAAGTGATGTGGGCATAGGCATGGCATTTCTTCCCTCACATGAATGGAAAAGGATGCCCCGTCAACCCTGGTTTGAATCATCAACGTTGGATCGGGCACTAAGGCGGAGGTGCGACAGAGCTGGTACAAGGCGGTGGTGGACGCCGACAAGGGGCGGCTAAGAAGGGAGGACAACATGGTCCAGATTGGAAAGATTAATCTTGTATGATGTGGTGCGTACGTTGAAAATGCAATTAAGATGAATTACAATTTTAATTCTCTTTTGTCCTAAGTTACTAATATTTTTTATAATTAAAATAGCATTCAAGCCAATTTTGATTTCGGTAAATGTTTATTTGAATTAATATGAGAACAGAACAAAAAAGACAAGCATTTGGAGAAGGTTTGTTTGAAGTTAATGAAGTTATATAAAATTCAAGTATATACCTATTTTGTTTTACTAATCATTATGTTGTACTGCGACATTTCAAAGAAAGCTCATAGTCCGTTATATGTCTCAAGGGGTTGGCGCAAGCCCTTCGAATATTTGATGGTGTTAGGAATTAATATAATAAAATTAATTCACACCCTATCTAAAAGTTCGAACTTTCAGATGAGACGAAATTTTTAAACACGAATAGCAGTACAAAAATTTAGTTGGTATCATCTATTGTTATGCTTATAGTATTTTTATTGCTTTGTTAGTGATTTCGGTTGTAGATGTTTGGGTTCGTCAATTTGTTTTGCCTATATAGTTATATTTATCATTTTTTTTGTCATATTTAATTGCACAATGATTGTCAATGGTTTTCCAAGTACATAATTTTATGTAATGTTCTTCCACTTATTCTATTATGATTAAAATCATCTTATATTTGTATAATTAAATATTTTTGCATTTCATATAAGCATGTTAAGTTATGAAAGTAAAAGATTTATTTTAAATTTGAAATATTTTTGTTATTTTTCTTTTCATTTGAAAAATGAAATTTAGTTTAACTAAATAAATTTAGAATCAATATACAATATATAAAGAAAAAATATTACTATTATAGAAAAAAGAAATTATCGGTATTTAACCATTTGTAAAAAAGAATTAAAACAGGCCTGTGCATTGCACGGGCAAAAAACTAGTTTTAATAATAATTGATGACGATATTCAGCGTCATAAAACCATATATTTTCATGATGATACTATTTTTTTGTCATTAATTATTTAAAATATTTAGTAACAATATTTTTTGTCACTATAATAATTGATAACGATTTGAATAAGGCGCAGAATGTTGACACTCGCCTTTCTTATTAAATGAGAACTTACTTAATTTTTTATATAATTTTATAATAATAAAAAATGTCTAAACTACCCTTATTAAATAAGTATATATACCCAAGTTCTTTCTTGGGAATTAAAATTCACCCTATACACAAACTATACACAAACTAACTCGATGAAAATTCCATTTCTTTTCTATATAAAAAAGTAACCTCTTTTCACTACCATACATATGGTGGTTAATCTTAGAATAAATCCCCAACAAAAGGTGTCTATTTTCTTCTCTTGTCTTGTAGTTTTGTAGTTCTCTCATCGTGTATTTTATTCAATTTGGATTGTTAATGAAAATAAATTTACAAAAATAAGAATTAACATGGACATAGTATCACCCATTGTTTGTCACTCATGTACCATATAGAAAAAAACCATTCTAACTCATTTGTATATTAAGATAATGTCAAATAACTTTATTTCACCCATTGTTTGACACTTAATACCTAAAAGCTTAAACAAACGTAGAGAAAATAGATATTTATTTAGTAGCATTTCAACCCAAGCATTCATCAAACACTAGATATATGAACAAAATTCTAATTAACTTTCAATTAAATATGCTTTTAAAAATCTTGTAGCTACACACAGAAGCTGAACATGATCAATTTGTGTAACACAATACTAAAAAAATATATATAATATTAGTTCACATACAATGTCATATTAGTTTTTATACATTATAATATTATTTCGTATATTCCTTTTCAATCACACCCCAACTATTGAAACTTTAAAATACATATTTAGTGTCTACAATCAAAATCAAATAAATAAAACCATGAAAATAAATTATAGAAGTCACTGTTAACATGGACACAGAATCACTATCACCCGATGTTTGTCACTTATAGTATCATCTCAAGTAATCAAGGACCATTATAGTAAATTCTATATGAGGAAAATAGCAAACATAATTATCTATTACATCTAAATTGTTGCAAACAGAGTACAAAAGTGAATGTTAAAATTGCACGACAGAAGAACATCCATAAAGATGCAGAAGTTCTGATGCACAATTTATATTGCATTCCCTTTGTTCTTTTTTTTTTCTGTTGGGGTCGGGGTGTGGGTGATTATGATTTCCAAATATACAAGCAGTACAAAAATGTTTCTAGGCGTGCATTGCAAACCTTTGTCAGTAGAAAATAATTATTTGGTGACAAATGCGCGTTCGTTGTAAATAATCCTAGCTTTAACATAGCCTTACAAGGCCCTGCCCTGCTAAAGTCTGTATTTTTCAACGCCACACAAAAAAAAAATTAAAGAAAGAAGAAAACATGACATTTTTCATTTTCAATCCACCAAATAAAGAAAATTCAATATGTGATAAAACACAACATTGAGTATTTTGCATTATTAGAGTAAAATGCACCCAAAATTATAAGAGACTAACAACTCTAAAACTTCATTTAGATCATGCACACGCCTATTTGAGAAGGCTAATTACAAACTCTTCATGAAATAAAAGTAGCGTCTCATAGTAAACTCAAGGGTACTGGTAGATAAAACCTTAAATACACTAGATCCCCACATTCAATAATTATATAACTAGAGAAAATAACAGAGCAGTAAACCCCACCAACTGATAGTGACGACTACTTTCATAATCTCCCTACCTTGTACAATAAAATAAATAATATAATCCTTGGATATATAATCCAAGCTAACTATTAACTAATCCAACTTTGATCTTTGTTTTCTTGAACAATAGAAAGGAAAGTTAACATTACTCTTGTTATCACAGGACCTAATTATAACCTATTTCGTCAAATTATCCCAGCACAAGAAATATTCTTCCCTGACCAAAGTTTGAGCAGCTAGATTCAAGAACAATTTTGTCTTCAATGTGGCAGATACAAGAAAAATAGACCTATAAGAAACAATTATTTTACTATCTTTATAATGTTAGAAAATTAATTAATTAATTACCTTAGCTGGTTTATGATGAGAGAATTTTCCTTCCAATCTGTATTCATGGCAAACCCAATTTGATTTCGCCTTCGAGAGCTCTCCTATTTTCTTAATTCCGAAAAGAATTTCCTAGCACAGAAAATCGCAGCTTCCCAGTAACCATCTAACTAATTTGATGGCAGTGGGACTTGAGGACACCTCTTACTTCTTCCCAATCATCACAAACTCATCTTGAAATTAAAGAAGAATATTTTTTCACCCAATTGGATTTTCGACTTCTTTTCCGGTGGATTGCTAGTAACCGGCAGCGATGGCCGGGTTCATCCTTTATGGGCCCCCCGATTTTAGCCAGATCGATGTTATCCCCATCCCCATCATCCAGATCTGCTATGACTCTATTTTGGGTAAAGGGATCTGATGCAGATTCGGGTCTGTAAAAGCCTGCACAACACAAAGAAACAAAAAGATAAAGAGCCAATCGATCACATGAAACACGGTTGAGGGGAGAAGAAAAGATCGGTATCAAAGGAAAAGAGAAGGGGGGGGAGCAAAGAGAGAATTAGACGCAGAAAAGAAGACTCGGGCCCTGATCGGCGACGGTAGAAACAAATTTCTAACTCAAAACCACGGCGGCTGCTGTGGAACCCTAACTCCTACTGGAGGAGAACTTTTTTTGACTTAACAATTTAATACAATTATCCAATTTGTTGTGAAACTAATACTTTTATTCCTTTTTCATCGAGTGTACAAAATGGAGTGGCATACCACCCTTTTATAGGGAGCAAGAGAAGCTCCTAGAATTCTAACATAAAGATCACATAAAGATCATCATAAGTGCTTATACTAGAATCATCTAAAAGTATTTGAAAGGACATCTATTTTATATATTATTTTACAACACTCCCCCTTGGATGTCCGTCATTACACAAAGAATATGCCTCGTTAAAAACCTTACTAGGGAAAAACCCAGTGGGACAAAAACCTATTAAGGGAAAAAGAGTACATATTACTTAGTGTATTCAATCTCCCCCTGATCCAAGCATCATGCGGAATCCTTTAATCGACGCATTCCGATACGCTTCACCAGCTTCTCAAATGTTGCAGTAGGTAGTGCCTTGGTAAATAAATCTACTAAATTGTCACTTGAGCGGATTTGTTGCACATCGATCTCACCATTCTTTTGCAACTCATGAGTAAAGAAGAATTTTGGTGAAATATATTTAGTTCTATCTCCTTTAATGTATCCTCCTTTTAGTTGAGCTATACAAGCTGCATTATCTTCATATAATAAAGTTGGAGGATTTTTATTGTCATGAGACAATCCACAATTCTTTCGAATATAATTAATCATCGACCTTAACCAAACACATTCCCGACTGGCCTCATGAATTGCTATAATTTCAGCATGATTTGAAGAAGTGGCAGCAAGTGACTGTTTTGTAGATCGCCATGAAATGGCTGTACCACCACATGTGAATACATATCCAGTTTGAGACGTCCTTGCTTTATGTGGGTCAGATAAATACCCAGCATCAGCATAACCAAGCAATTCAGGTCGAGATTTATTTGAATAAAATAGGCCAAGATCAACTGTTCCTTAGAGATAGCGAAAAATGTGTTTTATACCATTCCAATGTCGCCTTGTGGGAGATGAACTAAATCTTGCTAGTAAATTAACTGCAAATGATATATCTGGCCTTGTGCAGTTAGCAAGGTACATAAGTGCACCAATTGCACTGAGATATGGTACTTCAGGACCAAGCATCTCTTCATTTTCATCTCGCGGTCTGAAAGGGTCTTTATTAGGATCGAGTGACCGGACGACCATTGGGGTACTTAGTGGATGTGCCTTTTCCATATAGAACCTCTTTAAAACCTTTTGGGTGTAAACAGTTTGGTGGACAAAAATTCCACCTTCGAGGTGTTCAATTTGCAAACCAAGGCAAAATTTTGTCTTTCCAAAATCCTTGATCTCAAATTCTTTCTTTAAATATGCAACTGCCTCTTCGAGCTCTTCAGGAGTCCCGATTAAATTGAGATCATCAACATACACTGCAATTATCACAAAACGTGATCCATTTTTCTTTATAAAAACGCATGGACATATTGGATCATTGGTATAACCTTCCTTGACTAGACATTCGGTAAGACGATTATACCACATACGTCCGGATTGTTTGAGCCCATACAAAGACCTTTGCAATTTAATAGAATAAATTCCTCTTGGATTTGATTTACATGCTTCAGGCATGTTGAATCCTTCAGGGAGTTTCATGTAGATATCTTTTTCAAGATTACCGTATAAGTATGCAGTGACTACGTCCATTAGACGCATCTCAAGTTTTTCATTCACGGTAAAACTTACAAGATATCTAAATGTAATTGCATCCATCACAGGAGAGTATGTTTCATCATACTCAAATCCAGGTCTTTGTGAAAAACCTTGGGCTACCAATCGTGTTTTATATCTCACAACTTCATTTTTCTCATTTCTTTTTCGCACGAATACCCATTTGTATCCCACTGGCTTTACACCTTCAGGTGTTTGGACTACAGGTCCAAATACTTTTCGTTTTGCCAGTGAATCCAACTCGGATTGAATTGCATCTTTCCACTTTGGCCAGTCATTTCTACGCCGACATTCATCAACCGATCTGGGTTCATGATCCTCAAATTCTTCCAAAAAATCAAGTGCTACATGATATGCAAAAACATTGTGAATGACTGTTTCTCTTCGGTTCCAACTTTTTCCCGTAGTGATATAATTTATTGAAGTTTCTACAACCTCATGCTCTTCAGGAGCAACATCTTCTGATACAACTTCTTCAGGAAGCTGAATTTTCTAACTACGTGCGAGTTGTTCATCTTCATTTGACTCGTCGATCTTAATTATTCCTCTTTTCTTTCGAGGGTTTTTATCTTTGGAACCAAGAGGTCTACCACGCTTCAGGCGTGCTTTAGATTCATTAGCACTTGTTATTTGTCCTTCAGGGACATCAATCTTAACCGGAAAATTTTCTGCAGGAATATGTGATTTAGTAACTCTTCTGGAGTCACTAAATGCATCCGGTAATTGATTTGCAATTTGTTGCAAATGTATGATCCTTTGAACTTCTAGTTCACATTCTTTTGTACGAGGATCAAGGAAATCTAATGCAATTTTCCAATTGATTTCTTTTTTCGGTTGATCCTTACCTCCCCCTAATGTCGGGAAATGAGATTCATCAAAATGACAATCTACAAATCTAGCAGTAAATAAATCACCTGTTAATGGTTCAATATATTTAATTATAGAAGGTGATTCATACCCGACATATATTCCCAACCTTCGTTGGGGGCCCAATTTAGTTCGGTGAGGCGGTGCAATTGGAACATAAACCGCACACCCGAAAATTCTTAAATGGGAGATATTGGGCTCATAACCAAATGTTAATTGAAGGGGAGAAAGGTTATTATAACTTGTCGGCCGAATTCTCACAAGTGTTGCTGCATGTAGTATAGCATGTCCCCAACCAGATAAAGAGAGTTTTGATTTCATTAACAATGGTCTAGCAATTAACTGCAATCGTTTGATAAATGATTCGGCTAGACCATTTTGTGTGTGAACATGAGCTACAGGATGTTCAACACTTATTCCAATCGACATGCAATAATCATAAAAAGCATGTGATGAATATTCACCAGCATTATCTAAACGAATTTTCTTTATTGGGTGATCTGGAAATTGTGCTCGCAACTTTATTATTTGGGCAAGTAATCTTGCGAATGCCAAGTTGCGAGAGGATAAGAGACATACATGTGACCATCTCGTTGATGCATCAACTAGCACCATAAAATATCGAAATGGTCCACATGGTGGATCTACAGGCCCACAAATATCACCATGAATTCGTTCTAGAAATGCAGGGGATTCAATCCCCACTTTAGTTGGTGAAGGTCTAACAATTAACTTCCCTTGAGAGCATGCAACACATGAGAATTCATTAGAATTTAACACCTTTTTATTTTCTAATGAATGGCCATGTGAATTTTCAATTATGCGCCTCATCATGGTGGAACCAGGATGTCCAAGGCGATCATGCCAAACCATAAAATCATTGGGAGTAATAGACTTCTGGTCTATTAGGTGATATGTTTCAGCTGTATTTATATTCGTGTAATATAGGCCAGAAGAGAGTGAATACAACTTTTTTAACACACGTTTCTTTCCAGAAACAACTTGTGTAATCAATAGACATTCACTGTTTTTCTCATTTAGAGTCTCGATATGATACCCATTTTTGCGGATATCTTTAAAACTTAACAAATTTCTTTGAGACTTGGGAGACAGTAGTGCATTATTTATAACTAGTTTAGTTCCTTCAAGGAGAAATATTGTGGCTCTTCCGGAGCCATCAATCAAATTTGCACTACCACTTACAGTGTTAACATTTGTCTCCCCCTTTTGCAAATGAGAAAAATATTCTTCATTTTTAAGTATAGTGTGTGTAGTAGCACTATCAATTAGACAAATATCACCATCACTATTCATTCCCAAATGTTTGGCATCCATTGCTTCTTCATAAAAAAAATAAAACATAAATTAGAAATTAATATTAATAAAAGATGCAAAATATATAAATATTTTATTCATCATGAAATACTTATAGGGTATTCATCATATGTTTAGTTAACATCATTAAAGAAATCGGCTACATCAAGATGGGTCATAACCACATCATCACCATCAAGAGCAATATTGTTATCAATAAAATTTGTCTCAACATTTTTTGCCTTATTTTTCAAAGAAGCTTGATAAAGCTCAACAAGATGATCCGCTGTTCGACACACGCGGGACCAATGACCTTCCATTCCACACCGGTAACAATGTTCCTCATATTTCTTCTTTTCTCCATTCTTTTCTCCATTGTCTCTCTTCTGGGAGACAGCTTGTTTCTTGTCACGATCATGGTTGTTGTTATTCTATGGAGTAAATCTACCACGACCGCGACCACGATTATTACCACGTCCTCGGCTACCACCACGTCCACGACCACGACCAGAATTTTGAGATTGAGTCGCATTCGCTTCAGGGAATGGACTGGAACCGGTGGGTCGGGACTCATGATTTTTCAACAATAATTCATTATTTTGCTCGGCTAAGAGAAGGCATGCAATTAGTTCAGAATATTTCTTAAAACCTTTTTCTCGATATTGTTGCTGTAGGAGCATATTCGAGACATGAAAAGTAGAGAATGTCTTCTCAAGCATATCATCATCAGTTATGGTTTCACCACATAACTTTAATTGTGAAGTAATTCTGAACATAGCCGAATTATATTCATTGACAGTTTTGAAATCTTGTAGACGTAGATGAAGCCAATCATACCGGGCTTTTGGAAGGACGACCATCTTCAGGTGGTCGTATCTTTCCTTTAAATTTCTCCACAAAACTAGTGGATCTTTCACTGTTAAATATTCAGTTTTCAATCCTTCATCCAAATGATGACGAAGGAAAATCATTGTTTTGGCACGGTCTTGATTTGATGCACTATTATTTTCAACAATAGCATCACCAAAACCCATAGCCTCAAGATGAATTTCAACATCTAAAATCCATGACAAATAATTTTTTCCGGTGATATCAAGTGGTGCAAATTCAAGTTTTGTGAAAGTAGCCATAATGAAGAATGAAATGAGAAAGGAGAAAAAAAAAAACACTACCTTAATCTACCTTGAAGAGGTTCAAGTATATAATACTTGAAAATATTATTTTGGCTCAACGTAGAGACTCGTGCTGATAACGTGTTGTGAAACTAATACTTTTATTCCTTTTTCATCGAGTGTACAAAATGGAGTGGCATACCACCCTTTTATAGGGAGCAAGATAAGCTCCTAGAATTCTAACATAAAGATCACATAAAGATCATCATAAGTGCTTATACTAGAATCATCTAAAAGTATTTGAAAGGACATCCATTTTATATATTATTTTATAACACACTTTCAATTTTACTATAAAAATCAATTATAATCACTTTGAATCAACCACTGTAAAACATTTAATGTATTAAAAATTGTTTTATTGTATGAATATAAGTGTGATAGTCTAAAAAGAAATTAAAATCAAATCCTTCAAGTTTAAATAGATGTGAACAAAACTGGGAGATAAACGCTAGACAAAACTAGTTATACGATAAAACTTATCATTTAATAAAACAACTTATATAATTAACGAAAGCACTAGTTATATAAAAATATTTTATATTACCTAAAACATAATACGAAGAAAATATTATATAAAGTCATATGTAACTATGTAAACCAAATTTACTATGCAACTAATGCGTATTTTTAAGTAAAATTATTCATTTTATTAAAATGTATTAATTTAATAGTGTTAACTATTTTATTAAAAAGTACCGGTTGGATTCCCCAGTGTCATTTTTTTGTGTTTTACTGGTGTTCTACTCTACTGGATCTTTAACACGTGTAGAGCTGTCAAAATGGACTAACGGGGTGGGCCGGTCCACAACCCACTTCAACCCGTCATTTTACGAGTTTTGGCGGGCCGGTCCACGACGGGTACGGACTGAAAAATACTCAACCCAACCCAATCCGCGGCGGGTTGCGGGCTAGCCCACGGGCTTTTTCATTACATATTCATTTTTTTTTCACATTTATTATTATGTATATAATTACTAAAAATATAATTAAAATAAAGTAAAAATAATTTGGGATCATCTTTGATTAAACCCACACAATTGACATTAATAATTTTAATCTATTATAATCAGAAAGTAAACCTCAATTATAGTATTATTTTGTTTAATTAACAAATCAATCGAACGAAAATTTAAACCTTCAAATTGTTTAAATCCTTATTGTCGAAAGAGTAAAATCAATATATAATATTCAATGAAAGATTAATTGACAAATCAACCCAACTATCACTAGCAAATATCAATTTGCAAATACACATCTCACCATACACTCTCTTAATCTACGTATACTAATGATAATTATGCTCTTATAAAGAAAAAATAAAAAAAAAATTTAAATCTACATTAATTATTACATCATATCTCTTCTGTACATGGACGACAATTGTGTATTCTCACTCTCAAATCTCAATTTTGTTTAATAGTATAATAATTTACAATTTTGAATCTTGATTTAAAGTTGAATTAATTAAATTCATAAATGTCTAGTTATCACATTTTTACTTACAATTTAATTTAAAAAGAAAACATTACTTCTTCATTCAATCTTAAAAAAATTAAAAAATATTTTTTTAAAAGCCCGCGGGCCAACCTGCCCCGTCCGCGGTCCAACCCACCAAAACCCACGACCCATGCGGTCTGGCCCATACGGGCTTGCTTTTTAAACGGGCTTGAATTACTTAATCCAACCCACCTTTTTTATAGACGGGGGCGGGCCGACCCAACGTGTCTAGCCCATTTTGACAGCTCTAAACACGTGTCATCGCAATATTATAGGACGTTGTTTATTTTTTAATATAACACATGTCAATCATCCATATAGTGAAATAGAAGGTGGAACATGAAAAGTTTAACAAGTAATTTGAATCCAAAAGGTACACCTTCTTTTTCAAAAATGTTTGTACATAAAAATGTGAACATTAAGAAAGACCTATATACATGTAGTGTAGTGTTGAGTGGTAATTTGATTAACTATTATGAATAAAATTAATTAATTAATTAAATTAAGTGTAAATATATAAATATTTTGAATTTTTGATTGTGAAGTTTATAGAATATAATATTTTTTTAAGATTGGTAAATAAATACTCCCTCCGTCCCATTTAGATAGGCTGGTTTGACTTTTCACAAAGATTAAGAAATTGAATTGGAAAGGCACATTATACAAGTAAAATTTCTATTATAACCCTATTTAATGAATATTATACTTTCTAATGTAATAAATGCATGGGGTTATATTAGTAAATGAACTAAAAATATTACTCTATATGGAAACAAGCCTATTTAAATGCGACATTCATAAAAAGAAAACAAGTCTATCTAATTGGGACGGAGGGAGTATTTATGTTAATTAAAATTTTGCGAGCCAAGCATTATTAAGTGGCGCATTCTTTCAAAAATCAAAATTTCAATTCAGCTGACACAAACTTTGAATTTTTTGTTTGGGGAAATTCCAAAAAAAAATTACTCCATCCATCCATGAAATGTAGTCCCATTTGCCTCATATTTTTTGTCCCCATGTAGTCCCATACACTTTTTGGAAACAATCACCCTTCAAACCTGTTGGTCCTGAAAGGAGTATATAACAAATGTATGGGGGGGGGGGGAATACACTTGTATGCTATTTCTTTTTCAAACTTGATCAAACCAGAGATCAGCAATGTTGTCTTGGACAACTCTGCTGAAGATGTATAACTTCTTAGAGTTAACCAAGCTACTAAGTACTATTGAGTACTTAGTTGAATGACTATCTAAGTTAGTTATAGGTGCGGAATTAGTGGTTGGCCCTTTAGTTTAAACTCATTTAAGTTCTGAAATCACTTTAAGCAATACAGTCCAATTTTCAAGGAACTTGTCCAATACAGTTTTTGCACAGTCTTTGAATATATGTCCTTTGAAAGATCAGTTTTGTGTGCAGTGTTGAATGTATGAAAGTACTTTGAAAGTAAATCAACACAAGAGTTTATAGTGGTTCAAAGACTCAAGCTCCTACATCCACTTTCCCTAATTGAACGGGATAATTCCTTCACTCTTGGAATTAACTTGTTTTATAGTGCCAAGGTTCACTTGATCAAGAACACCACTCCTTGGTGAATTGATCCCTAGGATTTCTAGAGTCCTATTACCCTCTTCTCAACTCAGAACTGAACTGTTCTTCTCTCAACAGTCAGCTCCTACCACTTCTACTACTACAACCTTCTCACTTTCTCACTTGAAAGAGGTAAGGGTTGAAGTAAGGTTCCAATTAATGAGATATCCTTTACAATGAAGGTCAGTGTATAAGGATAGGATATCTCTCTAAGCTTTATATGGATATACAATAAGTTCAGCTTAGAAGAAGTGTTTGAAGACTAAAATAGTCTCTTTGAAAGCTTGAAAGCACTTTGACTTGTAGGATAGTTTGATATTCTTGTCAAGGTTGAGGTGCTTCAAATGGTCTTCACACTTCTGTATTTATAGACAAATTTGAGGATTTGCCCGTTGGAGAGGCAGTCTCAAATTGCTATAAATGTCTTCCTTGAGTTCTTCAAACTGGAAGACAGATTCTTGATAGTGACTTTGTCTTTATTCTACAGCACTCTTCCCAATGTTTTGACTTCAAGATTCACTTGTTAAGACTTGGACATGGCTTCTGAAGGTTGCTTCTATGATAGGACAACATTCCTTATCAATAGACAACTCTCCTTATCACTATCAGCAGACTTGCTTATCAGCATGGTTGGCCTGCTCTTTTTCAGATGAATTGGCTCTTTCCCTTTGCTTCACTTTCAAGTGATCTTAGCATGTTTCTTTGAAAGTCTTTAGGGTAGTTGTCTTGACCTCTTCAGCATAGTTGATCTTTAAGCTTCAGAACACTTGTTCTTGATTAATAGTGCTGAGACAACTCTTCTGGACAACTCTCCTGATCAGCATACTTGGTCTTCAATAGACTTAGTGGTTGTTCCAGAATTTGAGCCTTAAGGGGACTTTGTTCTTGATGGTCTTCAAAGCATATGTTCCCCCTTAACTTGTGCATCTAAACAACTAAGAGCTGCCTAACATATCAGCTCCTCATCTAGCCTTATTCTATATGTTCTAACATGCTTAGAACATAATCATCTTGACTTAGGCATGTCTCAGGGGGTTTTGGTATTGAATCAAAACATATCTCATTTTAGTCCCAACAATTTCCCCCTTTTTGATGATGCCAAAACCTATACATTTTATGCAAAAGTGACTTGGCTACACCTATTACATTAACCTTCAGAAGACATGATTTGGGTCAATTTTCCTGAAAAACAATGTGTTAGTGTACTCACTGTTCATATTGCAAATAGGTTTCAAAGATAGGCATAGAGAGATTTCTGTAACAATGTTTCTTGATTCAAACGGTGTTCAACTATCATTCATTTAAAATATATTACAAGCATGTTGATAGTTGAAACTAACATATCAGAGCATGAATCCAAAACACTATTACATTTGAGCATTGCATTACAAGGTATCAAACCATATACTAAAAACTTAATAGTATTTAGATCTTCAAGTATCAGAGCAAAAACTTATATCAGAGCAATCATAGCATATCAGAGCAAACAAATTATCAGAGCACATCAGCATTCTTGACCAAACTTCAGCACAGATGACCAATTAAACATATCTTCAGATAAGATAAGTTTTCAACCACCAAAAAGGTCAGAAGAGTTAGCCATTTCAGAGATCATCCTCAGGAGGTGGCACCATCCCATATTGTGCCCACACTCTTCTTTTCAGCTCCATGGCCTCTTGGTTGGTTCCTTTGGGTCCAAGAACCATCTTGTTTAGCTTGAGGATTTCGAGAAACTCCTTCAGAATTTTTGACTAGTCAATCCATCCATCAAGCTTTGGAGGCATGAATATGATTGGCTTGGGAGCAGTGAGTTCAAATCTTGCAATATCTGCAACTGCAAGTAGTTGTTGATAAAGTTCTCTGTGATACTCTATCATGAACTCTGCAAAAGTGGAGTTGGCATCTCTTCCATTCCATCTGTCAATGACATAATAATCATAGACAAACTCCCTTTTGGCTTCCTCCCATAAGTCATTCAGTTGAATTGGCACCCATTTATCCAAGTGAGGATATTTGGTGTCCATGGGGATCAAGAGTTGTGGCTTCATCTTGTTGTAAGTTGCTCTCTTTCTTCTGGGCTTTTGAAAATTTGCTCTCCTTTTGTCTCTTGCTCTATTAGCCTCATCCATCAAGTCCATTTTCTCTTGGGCCCTCATCATGGCTAGTTTCTGTTGAGTTTCAGGGTCTTTGCCATACCCTTCATGAAACAACTTTGATGGATCAAGAGCTAGGACAATTGTCTTCTTTTTTGGCTCAGGTCCAAATCCTTCAGCAAACAATTCTTCAACATCTTCAGTGGACTTGTGACCTTCAGCACTTTTGATAGTTTCAGAAGACTTATCCTTTTCAGCAATCTTGGATACTTCAGCAGTTTTGTCCTTTTTAGCACTTTTTGCCTTTTTGGAGATAGGCTCATCATCATCAATTCTGAACTCAGGAGGCAGATCAAGGTTGTTGGGAAAATCAGTGAATGTTTCAGCTTTTCTTTTCTTTCCTTTGGCCTTCTTGATTTTTCCTCTATTTTGGACACCTTCATCATCTTTGTCCAAACCAGATACCTCTCCTCCTGGTCTTTGTTGTAGCCTAACTCTTTCCTCTTGAGCTGAGGCCATTGAGTTCTTCAAGGCAATTGCTAACTGCTCTTCTTCATCCAGATCTTCTAAGTTCAGCACTGCTGGCTCTTTTCCTTTAACTTCAGAAACTTTGTCCTTTCCCTTGACTGGGCTTCCAATGACCAAGGCACCTTTTGCCCTTGCTCTTTCCCTTTCCCCCTTTTTGGCAGCATCAAAACATTGAGGTTTGAGCTCGCTCATGGTTGTAGCCATCAGAGATTGGGCTAGGTTCAGAGATTTCATCTCCTCCAACAAATATACATTCTCATCATGTATATTTTGCATTCTATCACTGCTCAAGCTAAGGAAAGCTAGAACAGGCTTCATCTTTTGTTGGACAACCTCCTCCAAGGTTGCTTTCAGAGATGCATCAAGTTGGGCTTTAAGAAGCTCAGTGAGGTTGGCCACTGCACCTTCAGCAATGTTGGCCATTACCTCTTGGGAAAACTTTTCTGAGGCTGCTTTCACCATTGCTAGCCTTTGTTCTTCAGCTCTTTTCTTCTGAAGTGCAGTCTTCTTTCCAAGGGCTTGCTTGACAGTTAGTCTGAGAGCTTTGACATTTGCATTGTGATTATCTCTCAGTAGCTTTTGTTCCTGCTTGACCTCTTCTGAGATGGATTCCATGGTGGATTTGGCTTTTTGAACTTCAGCGGAAATGGTTTGGAGACCAGTTTCCACACCACGTATCCTTGCTTCCAATGTAGGGAGCACTACATCTTCAGAGCCAGTTAATATCATCTCCACAAATGCTAGAGTTCTTCCTTGCTCATTCAATGCTCCAGATGTTTCAGCATGAGCAGATTGGACCTGATGAGCCAAGGAGTCCAACTTCTCTGATTGCATCCCAAGAAAGGCTTGTGCAGATCCAGAATCAACTTGGATGGGAGTATCTGTCAAGAACTCATCTGCAAAGATTTGGTCAAGGAAAATACCTGCAATATTAGACAAATCAAAAATGTTAGGGAATAAACACTCATCACCCTCAGAATTTTTTGTATAAGGCCCTGATACATCAGCAGCCTTCTCCTCATTTTCAACTCTTTGTTTTCTCCCTTCATTTAAAATGTCCTCACACAAAGGATCAGGCCTCCTCTCATCAAGGGATTCATGAAGTTCAGATTTGACTTCAAGAATAGCCTGTCCTACCTCACTTATATCACCCTCTATTTGTGGTACACTCACAATCTTAGTGATCACAACCTCTCTTTCATCCTCTACTCCCTCTGATTTTTCAACTAAGTTCTCCTTTTCAACACCTTCACCTATACCTGCAACATCTCCACCTTCAACAAGGTTCAAAGATGGCAGTTGTGGGGAGATCACAGTGCTTATATCAGCAGCCACTGTGTCATCCTGAATGATCAAGGGCTGATCAGTGTCCAACTCTCCTGACACTAAATAGGCCTTGACCAAACCAGCCTCTAATTTAGGAACCTCAACATCTTTAGGCTGTGCCTTGGGTTCAGAAGAACCTTCATTATCAGATGTATCTTTGGTTGTGTTACCACCATTGGTCAACACCTCTGATGAAACAGAGCCTTTCCTATGATAGGTTAAGAGAGGGGTTGAAGGCAGATTGGATTCAGGAGGGTTGGGATTGGTTTCAAGAGGATTGGGTTTTGAAGGGTTTGAGGGATCATCAGGGGAATCATCATCATTTGAGCTACTATTAGGGTGTCTGATGCCCTTAACTTTTCTCTCTTTCTCCTCAATGATCTTCTCATCTACTAATTTTGCAAAAATCTCCTCATCAATGAGGAATCTAGTCTTTAGCACACCAGCAAAGTGTAGCAGTCTACTTTTCTCCACTTGCCACCAGTTTGCACCCTTATCTTGGATGACTTGTGATATCTCCATTATGGTTTTGTCTTTCACATCCACAAGCATCCTCAAATCATGGAACATCTTCTGAATTCTTGGAAATTCAGCAAGTTGTGGATACAAACTGTCCACAGTAGCCTTGGCTCCACCTCTGAGCATACTCTCATAAGTATACTCCTCCTCATCTCCATTGGAATGGGGACTTTGGGTTATAGGGGAGTTGGCTCTGTCTTCTCCTAGTGTGGCTTTAGGAAGGTTAAGTTCAGGGATGTTGGCTTTAGAAGGGTTGGGTTCAGTTGAAGGTACTTCAGTTGCTTTTGAGAGCAATGAATCTGAAGGGGCTTTGCTCATGGGGGTTGGCTCTTTAAGTGCAGTTTCTAAAAGCTTTGAATAGTTGAGCATGGATGAGTCAAGGGGTGACAGCAATCTTGTCTCATCTACAGCTAAGTCTGCAAGCACATCTATCCCACTTCTGTGCATACTCCCTTCTGGGGAATATCTCTTTGTAAGATTGACAGGGGTGATTGGTTGGTTTGTGGGAGTAACATGAGTTTCAGGGGAGTTGGGATCAAGATTCTGAGTTTCAGGGAGATTGGCCTCTATTGGTTGACCTTCAGGGACCTTGGATTCTGGAGTTCCAGAACCAGAAGAGTTGGTCCTTGATTTAGACTTGGTCCTGCTTTCAGCTCTGCTCTCTCGTAGAGCAAGTTGTAGAGACTTTTCCTCTTGAAGCTCTAACACCTTTTCAGTAGGCTTGGCCCTTCTCTTTCTAGCCCTACTGCTCCCACTTCCCTGGATCAAGTAGACCCAACTCTGCTGATAACTCCAGAAACCTTGCCTCTGCAAGTGGTTTTGTCAATATATCAGCTTTTTGATGATCTGTGTGGATTTTTACCAACTTGATATCCTTCTTCTCCACATGATCTCTAATGAAGTGGTGTTTGATGTCCACATGCTTGCATCTTGTGTGCAGTACTGGATTCTGTGATATTGCAATGGCACTGTTGTTGTCACAGAAGATAGGCACTTCAGTAGAGTTGACATTGTAGTCTCTTAGTTGTTGTCTCAACCAAAGAATCTGAGCAAAACAAATTCCAGCTACAACATATTCAACTTCAGTGGTGGAAGTAGCCACTGTGTTTTGCTTCTTGGAGAACCAAGAGATTAGCTTGTTCCCAAGGAATTGACATGTCCCTGAGGTGGACTTTCTGTCAATTCTACATCCTCCATAGTCAGCATCTGAGTAGCCAGTTAACTCAATGTTATCATCAGCAGGGTACCAAAGGCCTAGGTTTTCAGTGCCTTTGAGATACCTCAAAATCATTTTTGCAGCCTCAAGATAGCTTTTCTTGGGATTTTCTTGAAACCTTGCACAGACACCTACTACAAAGGTGATGTTAGGTCTGCTGGCTGTGAGGTAGAGGAGTGAACCAATGATTCCTCTATACTCAGTAGAGTTGGTTGAGATACCACTCTCATCAGGATCCATCTTCCAATTAGTGTTCATTGGGATCCTTACTGGCTTACTAGTTGTACACCCAAATTTCTTGATCATTTCTCTGGTGTACTTAGCTTGGTTGATGAAGATTCCTTCCTTTGATTGCTTGACTTGTAAACCCAAGAAGAAATTCATCAGGCCCACCATGGACATCTCAAACTTGCTTTGCATAAGCTTGGAGAACTTCTCACATAGCTTCTCATTGGGGGATCCAAATATGATGTCATCCACATATATTTGGACAAGCAAGATGTCCTCTCCTTTAGTGATTCTGAAGAGTGTTCTGTCCACAGTTCCTTTATTGAAACCATGATCCAAGAGGAATTGTGACAGAGTATCATACCAAGCTCTTGGAGCTTGCTTGAGTCCATATAGAGCTTTCTTCAGTCTATAGACTTGGTTTCCAACTTCAAAACCAGGTGGTTTCTCCACATAGACTTCTTCTTTCAAAACTCCATTCAAGAAGGCACTCTTGACATCCATTTGGTACACTTTGAACCTCTTGTGGGCTGCATAGGCTAAGAAGAGTCTGATTGCCTCTAGCCTTGCCACAGGTGCAAAGGTCTCACCATAGTCAATGCCTTCTGAATGACAGTAGCCTTTTGCCACTAATCTGGCCTTGTTTCTAACAATCACATCATTTTCATTCTTCTTGTTCTTGAACACCCACTTGGTTCCAATAACATCTTGATGCGAAGGTCTATCCACCAGCTCCCAAACATCATTTCTGGTGAATTGGTTTAGCTCTTCCTGCATTGCTGTGATCCAATTTGCATCTTGAAGTGCTTCATCAATGTCTTTTGGTTCCTGTTCTGATAGGAAACAACAAAACAAAGCACTTTCACCATGAAATCTTCTGGTTTTGACTCATATACTTGGGTCACCAAGTATCAGATCAGTAGGATGGTCAGACAACCAAGTCCTTCTTTTTCTGATCCCTTCAGTAGAGTTGTCCTCTACTAAAGTTGAGTCACCAGTGTTATAGAATTCAACATAATTGAATGCAGGATCTAATTCAGGATCATATTCAGGGATGTTGTCCTCAATGTCAGGGACATTGGTATTTTCAACATTTATGGTTCCCCCTGGAATATTAGATCCATTAACTACCTCAGCAGAGCCTGCTTCTTCATTGGTAGTTGTTACCTGGATGTGAACTGGGATTGGATCATTCAGTTCATCATTTCCTTCAGTGGGGTTTGTTTCAGGAATATTGCCTTCAGGATTGTTGTCCAGTGAAACAGTTTCAGGGAGATTGGCTTGGACAACATCTATGAATTCAATGTCCTTGTCCTTTAGGCTCAGTCTGGTTGTCCTCTGTGTGATTTCATCTGATTCCAAGTTCTCATTCCTGAACTCATGAATAGATTCATCAAACACAACATGAGGTGTTTCTTCCACAACAAGGGTTTTCTTGTTGTAGACTCTGAAAGCTCTACTGATTTGAGAGTATCCAAGAAATACTCCTTCATCAGCTTTGCTATCAAAGGCTTTCAACTGTTTTTTTCCCATTATTGTGAATGAAGCACTTGCAACCAAATATGTTGAAATAAGACACTTTAGGCATTCTTCCTTTCTAGAGTTCATAGGGGGTTTTGCCTTGCCCCTTAGTAATCAAACACCTATTTTGAGTATGGCATGCAGTATTTATTGCTTCAGCCCAAAACCTCTTAGGTAGATTAGAATCAGCAATTAAAGTTCTAGCAGCTTCTTTTAGAGTTCTATTTCTTCTTTCTGCAACTCTATTTTGTGGAGGAGTTCTAGCTGCTGAGGTTTCATGAGCTATTCCATTTAAAGTGCAATACTCATTGATGTATGAATTTATGAACTCAGTGCCTTTATCAGATCTTATCTTGATAATGCTAAGGCTTTTCTCATTTGACAGTCTCTTTAGAAGTTCAGGCAGTTTGACTTGTGTTTCCTTCTTATTAAGGAGAAATTCTACCCATGTGAACCTAGGGAAGTCATCTACCACAACCAGTGTGTATTTTCTGCCATTTATGCTTGAAGGGGTAATTGGTCCAAATAAGTCCATGTGTAAAAGTTCAAGTGCCCTTTCAGTAGAAATGACTGGTTTTCCTTTGAATGGGGCTTTAATCTGTTTTCCTTCTTGACATGGTTTACACACATGTTCTTTAATGGAAACCTCATTAGGTAGTCCTTTAACTAATGCATTTCTAACAAGTTTGTTCATTGATTTAAAGTTCAGGTGGTTTAGCCTCTTATGCCATAACCAACTTTGTTCACTAGTGCTCTTAGCAATGAAACATGCAACATCAGTAGACTTGTCCCAGTCTGCAAAGTACACATTTCCTTTTCTAGTTCCAGTCAATAGAGTTTGTTGAGTCTTATCTTTGATTAAACATTTTCCACTTGAAAACTCAACATTGAAACCTTTATCACAGAATTGACTGATACTTAGGAGTTTATATTTGAGACCAGCTACATAAGACACATTGGATACTTTGATGTTACCAATCATCAAAGTACCATAACCTTTTGTTGTTGCTTGTGAGCTGTCTCCAAATGTGACATTTGGGCCTTCTATTTCAGTGAAATCAGTGAGGAGTTCTTTATTTCCAGTCATGTGTCTTGAACATCCACTGTCAAGATACCATGCTGACTTTTTGCTCATGCTCCTCTTCTTGTGGCCCATTGGTACCTGCAATTAGATAGGTTTAGGTACCCTTTGAGTTTTGGGTCCTGAGAGGTTAGCAGTACCTTAAGGAACCCAAACTTTCCTAATTACCCTGATTGATTCAAGGTGGCTAAGTTGTTTTCCTTGTGCATTAACATACACAGCCTTTCCCTTAAATGCCTTTGGGAAGGTGTGTGTGAAAGTATTAACTCTGTAGGTTTCAGGAGAGTTGTCAAATCTCCTGAACTTATGAGTTCTTTGTGCAGCTTGATGAAATCTTTGAGGAAAGGCATTTTTATGACCATTACCCTTTGGCATGAAGGGTTTTGGTTGTCTCATTTTATTCTGCCCTTGAGGATAGTTGTCCTTAGGTCTATTCAGCTGAGGCTTTCTCAGAAGAGTTGGCCTTGGCTGATTATACCTTGGATAACTCCTCTGAACATTGTTCAGGAGAGTTGCCCTTCCATTGGGTCTACTCCGCTGACCAACATTCCTCTTGTGTTCAGGGACTTTGGCCATTTCCTTAGGTTTAGGTCTAGTTTCCTGAAGCACTTGAGTAGGCATTTCATTCATTTTGCCCTTTCCTTTGTTCAGTGACTGAATTATTTCATTTTCAGCTTGTTGTGCCACTGATTTAACAAAGATTTTCTTAGTGTTACTTGTTGAAGCAACACTAAGACAAGGTGAAGATTCAAATGGATCAAAACCTAGTCCACTTCTTTGAGCCATAGGTCTTTGATAACTTTGAATTTCCTCTATTGCTCTAGAGGATTTGTTCAAAGCAGACATCTTTAATTTCAGGCTCTCTTCACTTGATTTAAGAATGTCATACTCATGTGAGAGGTTTTCAAACTTAGCTTGAAGAATTTTTAGTTCAAAGTATTTTCTCTTCTGAGAAAGTAGTTGATCATCAATCTGTCTTTGTTGGTCAACTATCCTGAGATTTGCTTCCTCAAGCTCTCTCAAGACTTGTTGATACAACTCAGTAGATTTAATGTCAACTATTGTCTCAGCAGGTTTTGAAAGCTCAATTGAAAGTCTTTCATTTTCTCTCACACAATTATCATGAAATTCTTGTAATCTAGTGAAATCTTCCATCAACTTCCCAAAGGAAAGTTTCAAGTTGACTTCACTAGTGTTCTGTGATAAGAATGATGGTGAACTAGAAGTGGAGGATACCTCATCATCCTCAATTGCCATGTTGCACACATCATCATCATCATCACTGTTTGAGAACAGTCCATCGGAAGAGTTGAAGCTTTCAGCACTGTCAGATCCATCACCAGCCATCATGTCTTTTCTGTTGGTGAACTTCTTATCTCTTTTGGCTTGCCTCTCTCTCCTTTCCTTAGAGCTGAGTTCAGGGCAGTCATACTGGAAGTGCCCTTTCTTCTTGCAATTATAGCACAAGTCTTAATCATCATCCTTCTTGGATTCATCTCTTCTTTTAGATGATGAAGGGTCAGCTCTACTGGACCTTCTCCTATCAGAGTACTTGTCCTCTGATCTTTTCTCTTCAGGCTTTTTGTCCTCAGCCTGTGCTTCAGGAGAGTTGTATCTTCTCCTGAATTTGTTGTCTTGGTAGAATTTCTTGTATCTACCAAACCTTGAGTTGAGCTTGTCAAACCCCCTTGCCATAAGAGCCATTTCTTCCTTCATTTCAGCCTTAGAGACTGACTTTGATGATCTTGGAGTGGACTGCATTTCTGGTTCAGCAGCTTTGGCTTTGAATGCCACTCCTTTGATTGGTAGGGAAGATTCTTCTGCTGGCTTCCTTCTATTGAGGTCAAACTCATAGGCTTTGAGTTCTGAGAAGATTTGTTGCATGGGCATGGTGGAGAGATCCTTGGTATTTTGCATCATTACAGCATAGACATCCCACTTTTGAGTGAGACTTCTCAAGATCTTCAATCCAACTTCTCTCTTGGAGTACACCTTGCCCAAGGAGTTGATTTCATTCATCACATCAGTGAATCTACCAGCAAACTTGTCAATGGACTCATCTGCTTCCATTGTGAACTGTTCAAACTTCTGCACAGCAACTTGGAGCTTATTCTCCTTCATTTTTTCAGTACCCTCACACATTTCTGCAAGAGTATCCCAAATTTCTTTGGCTGTTGTGCAGTGGTAGACTCTTCCCATAATTGCATCTGGAATTGTTTGGTAGAGAGTATTCATTGCAAGATAATTCAAATGATCTTTTCTTTTCTCTTCAGCAGTGAAGTCATCTTCATCTTTTGGGATCTCTTCCCTTATGTCAGCTCTTTGATCTTCAGTCATTCTGGGGTTGATCTGAGTGAACACATAAGGTCCTCTTGTGATTACCCTTAGCATATCAGTGTGATGAGATGCAAGATGAGCTCTCATTCTGATCTTCCAGAAGTCATAATTGTCAATTGAGAACATGGGCAATTTGTGATGTGATATGTGGTTGACTGGATTGGTGGCCATGTTGTTGATTCCTTGAACAGCATCATGAGGAACATCATTGTTGTTGGCCATATCTCAAGAACAGACAGTTAGTCAACAGATAATAGGATTTCAGATAGATCAGTTCAGTGACCACACTAGATATGTTCTCCCACTATAAGATACAGGAAAAGTATATCTCCCTGAGAGGGTTTCGTCAGTTTTGGTAGTTGTTCCAAGTGACGTTTAAACTCCTCAAAGGCCTTCTAACAAGATTCGTCCCACTCGAATTTTGCCCCTTTCCTCAAGGTTCTGAAGAAGTGATGGCTTTTCTCTGCTGATCTCGATATAAATCTGCTTATGGCTGCTATTCTCCCGTTCAAGGCTTGCAGTTCCTTCAAGTTTCGAGGAGGCTGCATGTCCAACACCGTTTTTACCTTAGCTGGGTTGACTTCTGTTGGTCCCAAAGTTGAGTTAATAACGAGTAAGCTAGTGAAAATGTCTAGAGGGGGGTGAATAGACTTTTCAAAATTCTTTCGAAATATCAAAGTACAATATGCGGAATACAAAATTATCAATGAGCCCAATTCAAGATTATACTCAACTTAAATTCGAGAACTCTGTTCTATACTCAACTAGTCTAGATCAGTTAAGTAATTCAACCAATTAATCAATTAAGCAATAAAGACAGTAAAGTAAATTGAACACAAGATTTATAGTGGTTCGACAACTTGTCTACATCCACTCTCACAAACCCAGTTGTGATGTTTCCACTAAACTCTTCCAATCGAGTACAAGTGTATGTTCCTGTCTTTAAAGTCCCAAGAAGAAGACTTAGATCTTCAACAGACTATACCTCCAGATATGTCTACGATCTTACTAGAAATTTTACAAGTATCTAGCACCTTGAAAATAACACACAAAAACTAAAAACTTCTCTGATTTTCAGTAGTAGCCTTCTTGATTCTTCACTTGTCTTCTGGCTATCTTTCTGAACTTCAATCAACTCTGAGAGTAAACTTCAATAATCTTCAATAACGTTTGTCATCGTATCAGTAGTATTTCTCAATATCTCAGTAGTTAGTAGTCTTCAACCAATGAATACCTTGGGGTATTTATAGACTTCAAATTCCAAGAACTTTCAGTTGTGTAACAACCTTTCTTGAAAACTAACTTGTAACTGATTCTTTTATTCTTCCACGCGTTTCTTCAGTTAATTAGTTATTCCATAACTAATTCTTCAATTTCATCTTTAATACGCGTTTCTTTAACTAATCTTAAGTTGACCTGTCTTTGTGTAAGTTGCGCACCTGTCTTGTCCAGTAGTAGTAGTCTGCGTCTTCTACTTGACTTGTGCAGTATGCTTCCAATAGAACTAATCTAGTCCTATCATCTAACCTAACAAGACTATTACATTACATTAAGCTTTTATAATACAAGCTTAGTCAACTTATAAACTATACAACGAATCTATCTATTACATATAAAAACATGAGCTCTATACAACACTCAAATAGCTCAGTAACAACCTAATCAATGTAACCATATATGAACAGATATGAAGTACTTATAAATCGTACTTATCTTTTAATATAAACAGTACTTTTCTTTTTATGTGAACTCTACTGATCTGTTCAAGATGACTTCAACTTAACTAGACTAGATTTGTCAATACTTAGAAAATATTCAAGTCTTCTTTTGGCTTATCAAAACTTTATCTTTTATCTTTTATTCATCATTTAGGACTTGTTCTAGGATTCATATCCCAACAATTTCCCCCTTTTTGATGAAGCCAAAACTACTTGAATCTTTTCTTATTAGTAAACTAGTTAAGTAGTTATCTTGTCTTTAAACATCAAATAGTACTTTATCTTTTTCATTCATTCAGAAATAAGATCAGTAGATATTACAAATACTTAACAAAATCAGAATAAAACTAAACTATACTGAAAAGTTACCTCTTTCTGAATCTGGAACACAGAAAGCATTGAGTAGTCTAGTATGAATTCCTTTGATATGTTCTTCGTCTTCAATCTTCTCGTTGTCTAGCAGCTCATCTTCATATTTCTTGATCTGGTTCACATCTGCCCTTTTACCTGAACTAGTCATGGGACACTTCCATTTTGGAAAACCAGGAACAAGAATATTAAAATTAGCAGCAGTAGATATCCTTATGATTAAATTCCATAGCATCTTATGCTGTCCTTCCATGAACTTGTCAAACATAGCATAAAGATCATCAGAGTTATCTGAATCTCCAAACTTCCTGATAATCCAGTGATCTAGTTCCCACTGCCTTTTTACTTTCATCCAATCTTGACGATGTTCTTTGTCAATAAAGTGATCAATGAGCTTGTCTTCTATTTGATTTTCATCAGGCTTCTCCTTCAACAAACTGTCAATATGCTTTTCTATCTTCTTCTTCTTCGCATAATGAGCTTCATCACTTGTATCAACAACCTTTTGTTTCTTCAACATAGTTGACTCGGGAGTAGGTTCTTCAATGGTAATAGACTTTCTTTTCGATACCATTCTTGTCTGCACTTCAGCTTCTGGAGATGCAATAGCCTTGCCCTTCTCCTTCTTCTTCAATTCTTCTGCTTCAACTTTAGCTTGCTCAGCTTCTGCAGTTTTAACCAATCTGCCTCTGCCTCTCTTAGGCCTTTTGAGATCTTGTATAGCTTCAGCAGCTTCCTTTGCTTCTGGCTCCGCACTGAATTTAGATTTTTCAATTTCAGCTTCAGCACTAATCTCAGCTTCAGATTGTTTTGTCTTCTTTGTCTCTTCCCCCTTTTTGGCTTCATCAGTAGCTTGGAGAGAGAAAAGAGAAGTGAAACGAGTCATCTCTTCAAACATAGCTTGTTTCATTTGACTCGTAGCTCTTTCAATTTGCTTCTCATGCGACTTGTTTTGACTTAACTTGTCCAGCTTGGTCGCCACCAACTCTAGCTTTTGAGTAGACAAGTTCAACTCATTCTTAAAATGTGTAGCGGTTAATCGTAACTTCTTGTTTTCATCAGTCATAGCAGAGATAAGTTGTTGAGCTTGAGTTAACTGATCATACGCTTCCTTCCTCTGAACATCAGCAACCTCGATCCTTGCTCTATAGACTCTTTCCAACTTCCTGGATTCAGTAGCTAGTACGCGAGCAAAATCGACTGAGCTCTTCTCTGAGTATTCAACTTGATCTTGGAGAAATCCTTCAAGTTGCTCAAACATATGCTGTCTGTATTCATCATCTACCTGACTGACTGCATCCACTATCAAATCTTTTGAACTTGTCACCAGGACATTGTTTTGTTCAATAAGCGTCTTCTGGACATCAGATTTAAGAAACTCATCAATTGACAATTTGATGACAGCTTTCAATTCGTCCTTCAACTCATCTATTGAGGCGGCTGAGATAGCTTGAGATGACTGTCCAACCTCAATATGAGTAACATCAAGCATGACTTCATCTACTGGAGTTAAAGCTTTTACCAACTGATCTTCTGACACAGTAGTCAAGACCTCGTCTTCGACTAGATCAACTTCTGGAAGCACACTTCCAGCAATAGCTTTTAGATTAAGTTGAGGAGAGTAAGAGATAATAGCCAACCTTGCTTCACGAGCCTTCCTTTCAGCAATAGCTATGTCCTTCTTCAATAAGGCATGCAACTTCTCCATGTATCCACAAAGTTCAAATGGCAGTAAATCATCAGAATAACGATTTATAAAAGCAAAATCTGATCTTGGACTATCAGCATGGTCCATCTGAAATTTGAACACAATGCCTCTCAACTGATCTGAGACATTGTCTAAATCTATGACTGGATCAGTAGACTGTATCAACTCAGCTTGATAATCTTCAAATACCACAATGTTTTGCACAACATCAAGATCTGGAACCTGAACACCTACATCAAACTTGAATTCTGAACTCATCAAGTCATCAGAAATACCAAGTAGTCTTTTCGCCAGAGCAGTGATAGCATGATTTGGGAAAAGTTCTGAGTGGTCACTAACACCACTATTCTCCTTCTGCTCCATTTCCCAATCCATGAAATTTGAAATGCCACCTTTTCCTAAGATGACTTCGAAGAGATCATCTGTACCAGACTTCTTCAAGGCCACCCAAGTACAAATTCGAACCAGTTTCTCAAACTGTTCTGAAGAGTAGTCGACTTCAACAGATGATAGCTGCTTCTTCAAATTCTTGCTCATCTTTGAACGGATTCGCTTCTCTCTTAGACACATGGGGTAATAGACCAAAGATTCGAATCTAGCTTCAGTCGGGGTCTGAGTAGATGGGGTCTCTAACTCAGTTGTTGCAGTGGCAACTAACTTCTGATCTGAAGTAGATGAGATAAAGGGTTCAACATATTCTGTTGAGGGAGAGGGTGTGAAAGTACTGGTTTCAAAAAGCTTTGATGTGTCTTGGTTTGGTATGACAACTGTCGGAGTATCAGTTGTGTCTATTATGGGAGTGTTTTCAGGTAGGCTGACCCTCAGCGGATATGCTGGCAGCACTTGTGAAGTTGAGGGAATAGGTCTAGGCCTAGATCGATGTGATCTTGCCTTGGTTCGAACAGAAGAGGATGGGAGAGAGAGAGGAATTGAAACAGATTGAGTAGTAGAACCAACCTGTAAACTCGACTCGGCTGGACGAGTAGGCGAATCAACTCTCACCAAAGTGTACATCTCAGGTATTTGTTCACTCGACTCTTGCTCTTGAGTCGACTCTTCCTCTGACTGAGTCTTCTCTGAGTCTTCTGCACCAGATGAGTCTTGTGTA
This sequence comes from Galeopsis tetrahit, assembly GCA_963675135.1. Lineage (NCBI taxonomy): Eukaryota > Viridiplantae > Streptophyta > Magnoliopsida > Lamiales > Lamiaceae > Galeopsis > Galeopsis tetrahit. The sequence continues at coordinate 14,612,631 of OY776121.1, read as the reverse complement.
GCTTCCACTGACTTGTCTTCAACGGACTCATCTTCTGAAGATCCAGACTCACCAGCATACGGCAAAGCTTCCATGGGGTCAATTCTGGCTTGCCTAGGTGCAGATGGCCTGGCCGCAGCTTGTTTCCTCACTGCCCCTTTCTTTAAGTAAAACTTCAAAGGATGGAACGGCTTTCCTTTACTCCATTTCGTCTTGTTTGGTATAAGGAGAGGAAGTAAGATACTTAGCTTATTGCCATATCCAACAGCAGTAGACACCACCCAATTTCGAGTATTGTCATCCACTCGAACACTGCGTTCAAAATACATAATTCGATCCGCAATCAGCTTGAACCAATTGCATTCAGTGATACCATCAAAAATGACAGCCATAACCCTTGCCTTCATAAAGGTCACAGAGTCATGAGAACCAGTCGAACTTAACAAGATTTTGCTGGCAATATCCAATAAGGTGCGATATTTCTTAAGAAGATCACCCTTCTTGACTGGAACATACTTGCCATCTGATTTCTGTTTCAACTTCTTCCCACAGAAGATACTCAAGTAACGAATTTCTTGTCCAAGAGCATAATTTTCAATGTCAATAGTTCCGATGGGCAACTGTAGACGGTTGAACATAGTTTCTGGAGTGATTTGCACACGATCCTCACCAATGAAGGATTCAAGAATATCACCTTGTCTGATGACGTTGGCATAGAATTCTAGCACCTCCTCCTCCAAGACCACTTGAGGAAATGATTCTAGATACGGTTTGAGCCCACATCGAGTGCATTTAGCCAGAATCTCAGCATCGTCGTCTGAGTGATTGCCTTTGAAGAACACAGATGGTTCAACATTTACTTTGTTATCGGAGATGTACCGGCCTAGGTCGAATGTGACCTGCATGTTAGTTCTAAGATCGAAGATTGATCGAGTAGACATCTCAACAATAATCAGTAACTAGATTGCTTGAAAATAGGGAGAGGCAAAAAATTCTTGAGAAAAACAAGAAATTAACAAAAATGTGACTAAGTCATGTGATAATTTGGGTTTTGATCAAGACGGTTAAGACCTTTGGCATTCGGTTACGGAACCGAGAGTATTATGTAATTTGATATTGTAAACTTTGAAATCCGCCCTTTCTTAGTTAGAACAGAGGAGTGAACTCATCTGTCCTAGTGTGGATGAGTGAGAACTGGAAGTATACACCACATCAAATGAGAGTGTATAAATCTAATTCAAGGGTTTTCAAATTCTATCAATACCTAATTACCATAATATCCTTAATCTGTTTTGATTAAACACTTAGCATTAAAGAAAACTTAGCTTGTCTGTTCGAGTCCATCCAGAACAGACGAGTAGACTCAAGCTTTACCAGACGAGTTGGCTTACGTACACCAGACGAGTTCCCCCTTCGTCTGTGCATGTCTATTCTGAACATCGAACGACTTCATGTACCTATCTTACCACATTCAACGTGTAATCGATGGTACAAATAAAGTAACAATAAATAAGATGAATATCAATCTAAGGCAATAATCAAGGTTTCGAACAAGATGACTATTGACCAACATAAGAGTCAACATAAGGATATTTAAGAAATCATAGATTCCCCCTTAAATGTTTATTCCCTTAGTTTTACCCTCAGCTTTACCAGCTTCCTCATCGGGTTGTCTGGTCATTTTGTCTAGCCTTGTATACCTGGCTGTTGCGTGAGTAGACGAGTGCCCTAGTCTAGTGATCTTGTCTCCATTCTTCGTTTGATGTACCTGTCTGGTTAGTACACATCTATAGGCAAGTAGGATCTAAATCAATTAGCCCTAAACTAATGCATAATTCACGAAATCGTGCCTCAGCTAATGGTTTTGTAAAAATATCAGCTCTTTGAAAATCAGTATGAATCTTTTCCATGCGAATATCCTTCTTTTCTACATGATCACGTATGAAATGGTGTTTCACATCAACATGCTTACAACGTGTGTGCAGAACAGGATTTTGTGTAATGGCAATTGCACTATTACTATCACAGAATATAGGAACATTTGATTCACAAATATTATAATCTCTAAGCTGTTGAATAAGCCATAATAATTGACTACAACAACTACTTGCAGCCATGTACTCGGCTTCAGTAGTAGAGGTAGCAACACTTGTCTGCTTTTTCGAAAACCATGAAATGAGTTTTGTGCCTAAGAATTGACAAGAACCAGATGTAGATTTTCTATCTATTCTACAACCACCAAAATCAGAATCAGAGTAGCCACTTAGAGATAAATCATCATTTGAAGGATACCATATACCACGATTGATGGTTCCTTTCAAATATTTCAGAATCCTTTTAGTGGTTTCCATATGACTCTCTTTTGGATTAGCTTGAAAACGAGCACATACTCCAACAGAAAATGCAATATCAGGTCTACTAGCAGTCAAGTAGAGTAATGAACCAATTAGACCACGATAGTGAGTTTGATCAGTACACTTACCTTGTTCGTCTGGGTCCATTCTGTATGTAGGTAGCATAGGTACGCCAGCAGACTTGCATGTCTTAATACCATACTTGTCTAGAAGATTTCTAGTATACTTTGCTTGATTTATGAAAATCCCTTCAGGGGTCTGTTTTACTTGAAGTCCAAGAAAGTAATTCATTTCACCCATCATAGACATCTCAAATTTACTTTGCATGAGTGTTGAGAAACTTTCACTCAGCTCTTTGTTAGGTGAACCAAAAATGATGTCATCTACGTAAATTTGGACGAGTAAAATGTCTTTCCCTTCTTGTCTTCTCTACAAGGTTCTATCTACCTTGCCCTTGGTAAAACCATTTTCTAATAGAAATTGAGAAAGAGTATCGTACCAGGCTCTTGGAGCTTGCTTTAGTCCATATAAGGCCTTCTTTAATTTGTATACCTGATTACCTTTGACTTCGAAACCTGGGGGTTGTTCAACATATACTTCTTCCACAAGAATACCGTTAAGAAATGCACTTTTAACATCCATTTGATATACAGTAAATTTCATGTAAGCAGCATATGCAAGAAACAATCGAATGGCTTCTAGTCTAGCAACAGGAGCATATGTTTCATCATAGTCTATGCCTTCAGCTTGTGAATAGCCTTGGGCGACTAGTCTAGCTTTATTACGAACAACTACATCATTCTCATCTTTCTTATTCTTGAAAATCCATCGAGTGCCAACTACATTATGATGTTTTGGTCTATCGACAAGTTCCCAGACGTCGTTTTGAACAAACTGATTCAACTCGTCTTGCATAGCAATGATCCAATTACTATCAGCCAATGCCTCATTAATGGTTTTAGGCTCGATAGATGAGAGGAAACAACACCAGCAAAACAGAGATGGACTAGATTGTTCTTGCGACTCAAAGAGTTGTCGTCTAGTCTTAACACCAACAGTAGAGTCACCAATAATATTTTCAGTATTATGCGCTGATTTCCATGTATTTCTATTTTTAACAATAATACTATCATCTATATCATGTACAGCATCATGCATGTCAACATCATTATCATCAGAAGATTTAATGGGAGTAGACGAGTCGACTAGTTTAGGTATGTCAACTGGTCTAGTAGAGTTACCTTGAGTACTCACCTTCTTCTGGTCATCTGACTCGAGAGCTTTCATGAATGGATTATATGCTTGAACGGATTCATATACCTCTGAGTCTTTGTCAGATTCGACAGTTAGCTCAGTAGCTTTCTCACTGATCTTGTTGGCAGACGGGTCCTGTTGAGATTCTTCGAAAACCACATGTGGTGTTTCTTCCACACAAAGGGTTGAGTAGTTGAATACTCTAAATGCTTTGCTAGTCGAGGAGTATCCTAAGAATATCCCCTCGTCTGCTTTAGCATCGAATGCATTCAACTTGCTTTTCCCATTGTTATGGATGAAACACTTGCATCCAAATATATGAAAATATGAAACTCTGGGTTTTCTACCTTTCCATACCTCATAGGGCGTCTTACCTAGTGCTTTATTGATTGCACTTCTATTTTGTGAGTGGCATGCAGTGTTGATAGCTTCTGCCCAAAATTTTTGAGGCGTATTATACTCTGTCAGCATGGTCCTGCAGGCCTCCTTAAGAGTTCTGTTCCTTCGTTCTGCTACTCCATTTTGCTGTGGTGTCCTAGCTGCACTAGTAAGGTGCTGGATGCCACGCTTAGAACAAAATTCTTTAATATAGCAGTTAATGAATTCAGTGCCCTTGTCACTACGGATCTTGACAATTGACTGATTCTTCTCAACCTGTAACTTCTTCAATAGATCAGGCAAAAGTGTTTGTGTATCACTCTTCTTGTGTAAGAAGACTACCCAAGTGAACTTAGAATAGTCGTCTACCACAACAAGTGTGTACCTTCTACCGTTCAAAGTTGGAGGAGTTATTGGGCCATGTAAGTCCATATGTAGAAGTTCAAGAACTCTACTGGTTGAGAGGGATGGAATAGATTTGAAAGAACCCTTTACATGTTTACCTTTTTGGCAGGACGTGCATACATGTGACTTATAGTAGACTTCATTGGGAATACCTTCCACAAGGTAGTCTCTGGCTATCTTATTAAGAACCTTAAAGTTTAGATGACAAAGGCGTCTATGCCAGAGCCAGCCAAGTTCTTTAGGATTCTTAGTAAGTAGACAGGTGTCCCTCGGACAACTGTTCCAATTTACTATGTACACACTTCATTGTCTAATGCCGACCAGTAAGACTGTGTGAGTTCTTTTGTCAATGATTTCACATTTCTGACTCTTGAACTGCACCTTGTATCCATGATCACAAAATTGTGAAACAGAGAGTAAATTGTATTTCAAACCTTCAACATAAGAAACATCTTGAATCTCTATGTCTCCATTCCGAACATAACCAAATCCTTTAGTAACAGCAATGGAGCTATCACCAAATATCACTTTTGGTCCTTCTTGCTCATGGTAGCTTGATAAGAGAGTCTTGGTACCAGTCATGTGGTGCGAACAGCCACTGTCTATGTACCAAGTTTCTCCTGTTGAGCCACCCTTCTTGTATAGATCGAGTCGACCCTGCAATAGATGATAATACATAATTTAGGTACCCTCCTTGTTTATTGGGGTCCTTGGGGGTTAGTCGAGTTCAATGGAATCCAAATGTACATTGGAGTCCTGAACAAGTTTGACCTTCTAAGCTTTCGACCATATTTGTTGCAAAATAAGACCTTGTTGTCCTTATCTGGCCTATCAGTCGAGTTCGGGTCTACTCTTTGGAGATAGCCTTTTGACTTAATCTCTACTTGAGCAGGCACTTGTCTATGATAGTCAGAGTAAGGTTTGTATGCATTAGGTCCATACGGTTTATAGACATGTTTAGGTCTTTCTTCTCCTTTGATATCATATGACAAAGGTGGAGGATATAGAACAGCTTGTGTATGATATTTTGGACCTTCCTGTCTAGGTCTAGACGAGTAGAGTTGAGACTGCCTTATGAAAGGAGGTCTAGACTCTTGTCGTCTAGTCTGTACTTGTCTAGTACTAGTCTCCTCAGGATACCAGTCCTCGTATCTGACCTGATTTGGTCGTCCACGATTCCTAGTCCTTTGAAGATTAGTTCTAGGTTGAACAGGCTTGTTGTTACCATTCTTTTTACCTCCCTTGGTAATTGGAATGTTAACTCGAGCTTGTCTTGGTATAGTGCCTTTAGACGGAGTGTCAATATCGTATATCATTGGTTCTTTTCCTTTATCATTAGTCAAAGAGCTTGAGATGAAAATAGTAGGGTTCTTAGGAACTTGAGTAGACGAGCTGGGTGTCTCAGCACCTATACCTGTCTTGTCAGCAGGAGCCCTATACCTATCTGACAATTCAAGGTTAACCTTAGATGAGTTAACCAGGTCAGTAAGTTTAAGGTCTAATGTGACAACCTCGGTTTCTAAGAACTTATTACGTTCTTCAAGCTTTTTGAGCTTGCTTTGTAAGACATTGAATTCATGTTTCTCAGTCGCATGTGTCTTAAGTAGGTCTTGATACAACTTGTCTGTCAATGCACACTTGTCTTTGAGTTGTCTCAACTCTTCTTGCAAGCGTTCATTTAGGACTGTTATATTAGGATCTACTTTAGACTGTGCTTCCTTAAGATCAATGATTTCTTGTCTTAAGGTGATGTTTTCATCACTGACTTCAATGAATGTCTTGTTGGCAAGTAGGAGGTCGTCTTCAACTGCACTAGTAGAGTGCTGAAGACTACTCCCTACTTGGCTACTGGCAGTGTCACTTTCATCAGAATCTGATTCATCACATGATTGAAAGGAAGTAACAGATGATACCTCTTGGTCGATTTTAGCCATGAAGCATAGACCATCATCGACTATGAATGCTTCATCGTGATCTGGTTCAGACGGGTAGCTAGATGAGGATGATGGCAACTCGTCTGAGTCAGAGTCAGAGTCATTATTGGCCATCATTGCCTTTTTACCACGATTGTATCGTCTTTCCCTTCGTGCTTTGCGTTCTTCTCGATCATCAGTACTCAGGTCTGGACATTCATATATGTAGTGACCTGGTTTCTCACAGTTATAGCACACAAGATCATTAGTAGCCTTTTTAATAGGAGAGTTGTTCCTTCGTTTATCACGTCTATCAGAACGAGTAATCTTCCTACCATCAGACTCTCTATCTTGTCTGTTACCTTTCGAGACTTCGTCTCTCCTTTCGGACGAGTTTCGGTCTCGTCTGGTCTCAGACGAGTTCTTAGAAGCAGATCCTCTATGCTCTCTATAGAACTTCTTATATCTTCCGAAACGTTTATTCAGCCTATCAAACTTTCTAACCATGAGGTTTACCTGATCCTTCAGACTAAGATCAGTATCTAACTCGTCTTTCACAGAAGCAGACCTAGTCTTAGTCTTAGACCTGTCTATCTTAGACGAACTAGCCTTAAAAGCAACGTTCTTAGATACAGCATGTTCTCTGTCACTACTTACTATGGGTTCATCTTCGTCTAGATCAAACTCATGAGCCTTTAGAGTTTGAAACATAGTCTCTGCTGTCCATACGTCTATATCTTGGGTATTCTTAACAAGCATATTTACCATCTTCCAACGACTATCAAGGCTTTTGAGAATCCTAAGATTGATTTCACGTGGAGTATAAGATTTACCAAGGACTTCCAAGTCATTCATGATTTTAGTAAAACGAGTATCCAACTGGTCTATTGTTTCACCAGTTTTCATATGAAATGATTCGAATCTTTGGACTGCAGTGGAAATCTTGCTTTCTTTGATTAGGGATGTCCCTTCACAAATGATAGCTAAGCGATCCCACATTTCTTTGGCAGTTTTACATTTTAACACTTTTCCCAGATACTCGTTAGGAAGAGTGTGTAAGATGTAATTCTTGGCCAAGCTATCCAAATTATTCTGTCTCATTTCTTCAGAGGTTAGTTCTGACCTTGGTTTCTTGACGAGAGTACCCACTGGTTGATTTGGATCAAGGGCAGCAGTATTGGGGATCATGGTCACAATTGGACCTTCAGTGACGACGGAGATCATTAAGTCGTGAGTGGAGCTGAAGATGGCTTCCATCCTTAGCTTCCAGTAATCGTAGTCCTGTACCTGGAACTTAGGTAGTTTGTTGGTGCTGATCTCAAGAGACATGATTTCAAGAAATAAGTGCTAAGTAGAGTTATGATCACGAACAACAGATAAGTCAAGAACAGGGAGCACGAAACACAGATGATACAAGAATATGATCAAGAACACGTATACAAGAACAGTCAAGGACCAAGACTTCACCCTAAGTCTTGAGTCGGTTATCAAGAAACAGCAGTTCGTAAACTACCGCTCTGATACCACTTGTTGGTCCCAAAGTTGAGTTAATAACGAGTAAGCTAGTGAAAATGTCTAGAGGGGGGTGAATAGACTTTTCAAAATTCTTTCGAAATATCAAAGTACAATATGCGGAATACAAAATTATCAATGAGCCCAATTCAAGATTATACTCAACTTAAATTCGAGAACTCTGTTCTATACTCAACTAGTCTAGATCAGTTAAGTAATTCAACCAATTAATCAATTAAGCAATAAAGACAGTAAAGTAAATTGAACACAAGATTTATAGTGGTTCGACAACTTGTCTACATCCACTCTCACAAACCCAGTTGTGATGTTTCCACTAAACTCTTCCAATCGAGTACAAGTGTATGTTCCTGTCTTTAAAGTCCCAAGAAGAAGACTTAGATCTTCAACAGACTATACCTCCAGATATGTCTACGATCTTACTAGAAATTTTACAAGTATCTAGCACCTTGAAAATAACACACAAAAACTAAAAACTTCTCTGATTTTCAGTAGTAGCCTTCTTGATTCTTCACTTGTCTTCTGGCTATCTTTCTGAACTTCAATCAACTCTGAGAGTAAACTTCAATAATCTTCAATAACGTTTGTAATCGTATCAGTAGTATTTCTCAATATCTCAGTAGTTAGTAGTCTTCAACCAATGAATACCTTGGGGTATTTATAGACTTCAAATTCCAAGAACTTTCAGTTGTGTAACAACCTTTCTTGAAAACTAACTTGTAACTGATTCTTTTATTCTTCCACGCGTTTCTTCAGTTAATTAGTTATTCCATAACTAATTCTTCAATTTCATCTTTAATACGCGTTTCTTTAACTAATCTTAAGTTGACCTGTCTTTGTGTAAGTTGCGCACCTGTCTTGTCCAGTAGTAGTAGTCTGCGTCTTCTACTTGACTTGTGCAGTATGCTTCCAATAGAACTAATCTAGTCCTATCATCTAACCTAACAAGACTATTACATTACATTAAGCTTTTATAATACAAGCTTAGTCAACTTATAAACTATACAACGAATCTATCTATTACATATAAAAACATGAGCTCTATACAACACTCAAATAGCTCAGTAACAACCTAATCAATGTAACCATATATGAACAGATATGAAGTACTTATAAATCGTACTTATCTTTTAATATAAACAGTACTTTTCTTTTTATGTGAACTCTACTGATCTGTTCAAGATGACTTCAACTTAACTAGACTAGATTTGTCAATACTTAGAAAATATTCAAGTCTTCTTTTGGCTTATCAAAACTTTATCTTTTATCTTTTATTCATCATTTAGGACTTGTTCTAGGATTCATATCCCAACAACTTCTATTCCCCTCTGGGTCACCATGTATCCCAGAAATTTCCCCGATCTCACTCCAAATGAGCATTTAGCTGGATTCAGTTTTATACCATTGTTCATTATCACCTGGAATATCTCTTCCAGATCTCCCACATGTTCCTCTGCTTTAACGCTCTTGGCTAACATATCGTCCACATACACTTCCATGTTCTTACCAATTTGCTCTCGAAAAACTGCGTCTACCATTCTCTGATAGGTGGCTCCTGCGTTTATCAGTCCGAAAGGTATGCGTATATATCCGAAGGTACCACAGGCTGCAATGAAACATACCTTCGGGATGTCCAGGGGATTGAGCTGGATCTGATGGTATCCCTGGTATGGGTCCATCATGCTGAGCAGCTCAAAACCTGATGTCGCGTCCACCAACTGGTCAATTCTGGGCAAGGGATAATGGTCCTTGGGGCATGCTTTGTTTAAATCTCTGAAGTCGATACACATCCTCCACTTACTGGCTCCTTTAGACACCAACACTGCATTTGAGAGCCATTCGGGAAACTGTACCCTCTTTATATGTCCTGCCTTCAATAATTTATCAATCTCCTCCTCACAATGAGATTCTTCTCTTTACCAAAATTTCTTAGTTTTTGTTTCACTGGTCTTGCTCTGGGGTCCACATTGAGGTGATGTACTGCTATTTCTGGAGGGATACCCGTCATATCCGCTGAAGTAAAGGCAAATATATCCACATTCTTTCGGAGAGTGGCTACTATTCTTTCCTTGAGTTCTGGGTTCATCTGGGTCCCAACTCTAGTTGTGAACCCCTCCTTCTCTGCGTAGAGTTCGATGTTCATTAGTTCCTCGTCTGCTCTGATTTTGGGTTGTTCTCCTTCCAATTCTGCTACCTTCTATTTTTTTTGTTCAGGGTCCTCCCCTTTACATCTTTCCAGACCTCGAAACATAGCCTTGTCCGCTATCTTAACTGACTCCACATAACACTTCCTAGCTTGGTACTGGTCCCCACATATCTCTCCCACTCCCCCGAGGCGGGAAATTTCATCTTCATATGGAAGGTGGAAATTACGGCCTGAAAAATGTTTAAGCTCGGTCTTCCCATCACCACATTATATGAAGAGGGGACATCAACTATCAAAAACTATATCACTTGTACTCGTTGGTGGGGGATAGTCCCTAGCCCCACTTGCAACAGGGCCGATCATAGGGGTTGGATCGCTTCCCCTGAAAATCCATAAAGGGCAGTTTCCACTGGCCTAAGTTTTATATTTAACTCCATCATTTTAAAGCACTCCAGGAACATAATGTCCGTTGAAATTCCCGTGTCTACGAAGATTCGCGCCACATCGTACCCTGCAATGTCAGTAGTGATCACTAGAGCATCATTATGAGTTTCTCTGGATGCTCCCATGTCCTTAGATCCAAAGTGGATGTCGGGAATCACTGTCATTTTTCATATCCCTCGATGTTCCATGTTCTGCTCTATCTTCAACGATCGGATACTTTGTTTCCTTTGTCTAAAGGAATCGCCATCAATAGGGCCACCCATAATCATATGGATCGTTCCCCTCTTTTGGGGAGGGGGAGGCTGGTCTTCCCCCTCCTTCCTCTGCTCCTTCTTATTCTCATCTGTTCTTCCCTCTGGATCTTTCCTCTTTTGCCCTCAAAGGCCTTGCCTGTCCCTGTAAGTAAATTCTTTAAGATGTCCTGCTTATATCATCCTTTCTATCTCATCCTTTAGGTGCCAACATTGGTTCGTGTCATGACCATAGTCATTGTGGAACCGGCAAAACTTGTCGGACTTGGGATTCTGAGGACCTTTGTTCCTAGAGTAGGGGAACTTCATACTGGGGTGATCTCCCGCTACTTCTAAAACTTCCGCTGGTTCTATCTTCAAAGGGGTATACTTCTCAAACCTTCCTCTGGGGCCTGAGCATACCGTTTCTTCCTCCTTTACGACCCCAGGCCTCCTTGAGCTCCTGTGTTTCTCTGGACTAGGCCTTCTTGGTATTGTTTCCCTTCTTCGCTCTCCACTTCCTCCCATCGGTCTAGCTTCAGAGTGCTTAACTTTTCTCACCTCTTCAAGAGTGAGGTATTTTTCGGCCCTTCTTAGTAATTCATCGAAGGTCTGCACAGGCTTCTTAGCTAGGGAGGTAAAGAGGTCTCCGTCTTTCAACCCATTAGTGAGGGCGTTGATCTTGACTTCCGAAGAGGTTGTAGGTACCTCCAAGGCTGCTTGATTGAATCTTTTCAAGAAAGCCCGAAGGCTCTCATTTTCTCCTTGTCGCATGTTAAATAGGGTGAGTGTAGCCCTAGGCTGCCTTCTAGCACTGGCGAATTAGTGCAGGAACAATTCACTAAACTCCGACCATGAATGAATAGTATCCGGTCCCAACTGAGTAAACCACTATTGTGCAGCTTTGGATAAAGTGGTTAGGAAGACCCGACACTTGACACCTTCTCCGTAATGGTGTAACAGGGCAGCATTTTCGAACCTCATAAGGTGCTCATACGGGTCGGTGGTCCTGTCATATTCAAAATTTAGAGATTTAAAATTAGAAGGCAGTTCATCTTGCAAAATACTGGAAGAAAATTGATAACCAGTAACGTAAGAGGGTCTACTTACATTATCAATCATGTGTTTCTGCATATCTTTCATTTCCTTCCGAAGGGCTTGTATCTGGTCACTAACTGCTCCCTGGTAAGTGTCATCCGTGCTTTCTCCCGTTTCTGTATCTAGAGTGATACCACCAGGGGTCATCTCCGTGTTTCTCCTAGGGGGTCGGTTGAGAATGCTTCTCTCAGCTTGGGAGGGCACCTTTGTTAGGGTTATACTGGCAAGTATGCTTTTAGTGCTACTTATGTATACAAACTGATTCTTGCACTTATAAATGAGAATAATATTTTTATCACTGGTTGCTTTAAATATAATGAATGTTAATTATTTATTGAATAAACGTTCAGATGTATTTTACATTGTAGACAATGTGTTGTGTAGAAGATCATAGAAGATCACACTATCAGTTCCTTGTATATAAGTACAATTGATTCACAACTTAGATGGAATTGAACAATCCATTGGTAGAAGTTGAGGTGTAAGGCTCGGATTGGTTTATCTTGACCAAGAGATTGCACTAGTGCATTATGATGTGCTGAATAGGACCTACAGAGAGGTAATTCTTCTAGACTGACTTAAGAAATTAAGAATTAGACCTCAGTGGTTGTTGATTTCTTAATCTTTGTCACTTAAATGGGATTGTCTGTAGTTAAGAAGTATTGCTTTGATTTATTATGGGTAAAGAATTAATTTGATTCAATACTTTGTATTTTGGGCAATATTATTAATTACAGGACAGATTGCCAAAATTAATACAGAGAATCGTGTCTTGGAGTGTCAAGTTGATTATGTCCCCTTGGTGGGCTCAGAAGGTTTATCATATCAAATCTGATTAGTGGAATTTATTTCCGGTATGATAATAATGTTGAGTTGTCCTTACTCCGAGTAATAAAAGATATTAATTAATTAAAGCATTCAGTAGCTTAAATTAATTGATGGACATTGAATCTTAAACACGGGAAATAATAACCGGGAGCCATATTTCGTAATATGGGTTAGGATGGATAGTGCAATATTAATTCTATAGTGGAATGAATTAATATTAATGGGCTAGAAAAATGTTGTGGCTCAATATTGATTTTTGGGCCCATTGGGAGGTCCAATCCTAATTCTCCTAAAGGCCCCTCAAGTAGCCCAATAAAAGTCTATTAATTAAGGTAATTAAAGGATAAGGATTAATTTTGTTGCAAGAAATTAGAGAGAGATATTTATGGAAAAAGATATATGGAAATAAGAAATTATTTCTATATTATTCCAAGATAAATTGACCGGTCAATTTTTCTTTCTTGTAAGAGAAGAAACATAGATTCTCTCTTATAAAAGGAGAAGAAAAAAATTGGTACTCTCGAGACTAAGAAAAGAAAAAAAAAGATCTGTAATTTTCGAAATTACAGTGTGTGCAACAAGAGAAAATTAATTCTTCCTTGAGAGTTAATAGTTCGTGAGATCTCCCACCGGGTCAACGGACTAGGACTTAGGGAATACTTGGGAAGGCAATTGGGTTGAAGTTGTTACTCTTCTCAACGGTATCTCTCCGATTTAAAGGTAAACACGTAATCCCTTAGTTCCGCATGTTTAGGGATTTAATTATTTTACCGTACATTCATTACATAAATTAGTTGATTTAATTTTTTTAAATTATGAAATTAGATTTATGATAAATCATATTTAAATTACGTCCCAAATAGATCCGGGTAATTTTAAAGGAGTCTCAAAGGATTCCCGAGAGTCTCAAAAGATCCCTAGGACATCTCAAAAGATTTCCGGGAGTCTCAAAGGATTCCTAGCGTGATGGTCCATAACCCACAAGTACCAATAATTCCCCACAAAGGAGATGGGGAATGTGGTCCCATAATAATTTCCCACAAAGGAGTTGGGGACCAAAAGAGTTGGGGACCACATTGTTGGGGGACTATTATTGGGTATTGGGATTAATTTCCCAACAACCTTTTCTTCCTAATCTCGAGGAGGACCCTCATTTCTAGAAGGGACCTGAAGAGAATCAATGACATGGTCCAGGGGGTTTTACTTTGCACCCTCATTGACTAGTGGGATAGGCCCAGGGGGCGAAGTCCATGAGAGGTGATTATCTTTTCAACCGCTTGTGCGATCATCACGTCCAATTGATCTTGAGAGAGGGTCAAGAGCTCCGGTTGGGCATTGGGATGAGGGGTATCCTTATTAGTTCCACTTCCAGAGGCTCTTGAGGTACCCGTGAGGGTGGAATTTACACGTTTTAGAGGCACATGTGAAGCACATTTTGATGTGGATTTCATTGATTTATGCATTGAATATGATTGTTTAAGCCGAAATGAGAGAAAGGTTGTGTTTTGTTGATTTTGTAGGAATTAACACGTTTTCTAATGCTTCTCTAGAAGATGGAGTATTTGTTAGAAGGATAGAACCCTAGCATTTTCAATTCCATGGATGCCCACTCAAATCCTGCCTCTTTCGTGGCGGCGTACGATTCACCTTTATTTCCGATTCTCAACTATATATCATTCAAACCTCTTGCGCCGCCATCAGTTGTGCTCTAGCGGCACTGCTAGACTTTTCGCCGGTGTCGGGCTAAGTCTATTTCATCTCCATTTTGAAGTTCATCTTAAAACCATTCTCTCTTCACTTTTTTCTACTCAAGCTTCCTTTGATTAATTCTGATTTCCTTGTACATATGTAAATTTATCGTTGTATGAATTAGGTCTCCCGCGGAGATGGGCATCATCAACATAGTGCGGATATGTGACACCATGCTGAAAATTCGCTTGCCCTGCTCACATCCATGCTCTACGAGTGGTGAAGGTAATCTAATTTGATATTTCAATCCAGGGGTCTTTCATGGCGCTAGATACTTGGAATTCTGGGCAATTAGAAATAAAAATATTGGTATTAATTGTCTGTGTTGAGGAACATAACTCTATGTAGGAATTTAATTACATTATTGTGCTTTGATTTCCCTTTCTCTTATTTTAGATTTACAAAGGAAATAAATTTTGAAAACACAATTTGTTAGAATAGAGAGCAGTATGCAACATGGAGTAAATATGTGTCCTTTTGCAAGAGGGAACAAGTAATATGAGCTCTTGATTTCACTTAGCTTAATTTCAATAAACAAATTAATTTTACATTTAGTAAATAGGACTCAATACTGCATTAGTACACATCACAATTCACAAACCTTTACTTGTGAATTTTATGTTTATATTGGCATGTTTACATTCTGGATCTAATGGATGCAGAATGCCCTCTATGTCGTTGTTGCGTCAAAAAAGAACGCCTAGGGATATCGAATGCTCCCGTATGGATAATATGAATCACGAGCTTAAATCGTTCTTCCGTCTTGAACAGTCTTCACGACTAATTGTTCTTCGAGATCCTTAAAGACCTGCAAAAACACGCTGGAGGGGATTCCGGCGTGGAATCTCCGACGCTCAAGTCAGAATCACTTCTCGAGAGAATCAGAGAGGAATTTCCCTGTAATTCTAGGGAAATTCTGGTAAATATCAAGATGTTTTTTGTGAATTCAGTGTCTATTTCGTATAAATCTCCTGGATAATAAAAATGATGTGTGTTTTTCTCCAAAACGTACCTAACAAAAATAAAACTAACTTGCTTTTATACCTGACCCTTTTCGTGGGAGAGAGGGAGACTTCTTCTCCCTACTTTTCCTCCATTATTCCCAAAGACTCGGTCCTTTTGGTAGACTGGCCCTATATCCTCTCTTTGACTCCTTTGATAGGTTTGATCTATCAAGAACGGATCTTAAGCCCTTTGTTCATGGGCTAGAATATTTGGCCCAAGGGCCACTAAGCCCCCAGTATTGGGCCAAAGCCCAATCACCCTCATTTCTCCCTTTAGGCTTAGGGGTGTATTAATCCTATTTCTCAAGCCTCCATTTTTACTAAGATTAATTTAATTCATTTTATATCCACGTGTCGCCATCTCAGAAGACGACATATTTTGTCCGCATCAGTCGTAGTACTGAGAAATGTGCATTTGTTGCATTTAAAATGTCCTACTATTTCTGTGGGAATTAATAATTTACTTTTATTATAAAGTCAATCTGTTTGACACTTTGACCTTATCATTGATCTCCTTAACCATTGGGGTTTGCTATAAACTTTATGTTGTATGTGTCGTTATTTATTTATAAACATCAACTGATAAATATGCTTTTGTTTGTTTGTTCTTTAGGTGGCATTGACTTACGTATACATTGAGTTGAATAAGATCATAAAACATAGTCATTTCACTTTATTATGTGGTAAAAAATAAACAAGACTGTAATTTCTAAACAATAGAAGTAGTATTCTCATTCTTAGTAATTTTATGTATTGATCTATTAATTTTTTTTTAAAGTACTAGTTTGTTATGTTTGATTACATATCTGACTCTTGTGTTGGCCTCCTTGGACCGCTGTGAAATTATCCAACCTGTTTTTCCTTTTAATTGTTGCTTTTAGTAATTGATATCTTGCGTTCCTTCTTTGAATACCATCTGGTGTAGTTGCGTTTGGATTTCATGAATAATGTTATGCGATTTCCGGACCGTATTAAATTTAAATTAATCAAATTCCAGAATATGAGTTAGACTGTTCCTATTAAATATTTGCAAAACTTAATCTCACAAGTGTTGTTTACAAGGTGCACAACCACATCAAACCCAAGTGTGATGCGTATTGGTCTTGTTGCAAAGAAGGCATGTGATTGTGAACTTTGGTTAGAGGTTGCTACTGGTTGTTCTGCTTTACATGTGATATGTAATTTCTCTATTTATTCGTTACACTCAACTCTGATCATATAATTTTCACCTTCAATCTGGACTCTGTTTATGATGTCAATGTTTATAGCATAGCTATGTGTCTAACGATAATTGTATGTTGGACAAGTACCATCGGTAAAAACTACTCTTTCCCAGATTTTAGAGTTGTAACAAAATATTTGCTCCAAAGTTATTAATTTGATCCATTGAATCAAGTTATCTATTCCTTTTTAATTCGTGTTCTTTAGAGTAAAATTATTGTTATACGGACTGAAATCAGAAAAGGAAAAATACTAGGCATGGTTATTGTATCAGTAGTGATGTGGTTTATTTGGGGTGAGAGGAATAGACGTATTTTTTAGGATGGAAAGGAATCGATTGATGAGATATGGGATAGAATTAAGTATAAAGTGGCCTTATGGTCTCTTAGTCATAAAGCTTTTAGGGGTAATCTTAATTCTGAGGTGTCTAGGAATTAGATCTATGCCTTGTAACTGAATATGTAATCATAATAGGGACTTCTCATCCCTATGCATGCAATAAAAGTATAAGTTTCTTATCAAAAAAAAAAAATGTTTTCTGGTATGTGCCAAGATATATGTAGCATGCTTTCTGATATATGGCAAAATATATGTGCCATGCTTTATGAAAGTGTTATATGAGTAGTGGGATGTTAGCTTGGATTAAGAGATATGTAATAAATAATGGTAATATCATCAAGGAAAATACCAGGTATCATTGTATTCTTACTCGTGCCATCGACTTTATGAGTGTGATATTATTTGATTTAGAATTTGAGAAACCTTGGATAATTGCTTCATTGTTATGTATTTATGAACTTCTCGGTTTGTATTTAAAAACCTCATGGCTGTTGTTGCTTCATTGTCATGTGCTAGAATCTGGTTTAGTTATGCTTTCTATTTTAGTCAGTTTTGGTTTGCGTTAGTGCCTAGTGGACTCTTTTTGTTTTAGTTTACAGTTTACATAGACTGTGTTCAGGTTCAAGTTTACTCCACATATTCTTTAATTTGATTCTCATGCTATTTGTAATCATGTGGCCCTTAATTAATTAAAACCTCAATAGTTTTATTATATGGTGGGAAAGTGGGAGATTTGTGTGAAGATATTTTGCTGTGATGTTGTGAGTTTGTTTAATGTTCTGTTATGCTGAGTTTTGTTGTTGAGTTGTGTTTGCCTTATGGTGATGATTGACTTAATTGGGTGTGGCATTGTGGTTTGGTTGGCTGTTGTGTGGTTGTGTCTCGATGGATTTGTAGCTGGGGGATCAGTGGTTTGGTAGGTCTGGTTTTTGCTAAGGCTGTTATGGCTTGATCTGTTGCTTTGTGGCTTGGACTTTGCAGTTTTTTCTGGGATTTTGCAAAAGGTTGTATGTTTGTTCTTGAATTGTGGTTCGGAATTGCAGTTCGCAACGTTTGATGCATGATAGTTTGGTGATGGTTGTTGTATCTATATGCGATAGATCCTTTCATTTTTTTTTCTTTTTAATGATAACATTCATTCAAATGGGGTAGTAACTTATTTTTATATTTTTTGTAGTTTAAACTTGACTTAGCTGGAGAACCATGTAGCTGAATTGACTTGTGTGAGCGTCACACAATTAACAAAGGATGGTTGAAAATCCATGAGGCAAAAGAAAATTGAGTAAGCCACGCAAACACATTTATGAGAATTATTTTTATTACTAAAATTGATGTTAATTTACTTATTTTTTATGTTTAATTTTCAAAAGATGGTGAAAAAAAAAAACCGAAAAGAATATATGGAGCTCGTAATTGAGATGAGTTCAGTCTGTTCAGATGTGATAGTCTTTAAGGTGTTGGGCCATAGACAAGATATGTAAAAGGTCTTTGTTATGGTCCAAAGCATCCAAGTAGACGCAACACACTATACGATTCTTCTAATCAATTACAAGAGCAACTAAGAAATGCTAAAAAAATGTTGCAAGAGATTGAAGCTCAGGTGCAAGAACTCAAAACAGAAGTGGTTTTTTTTTTTAAGATGAATTGGCTCTGCAAGGTGGAAATGCTTCTGTTTTGAAAGGCGAACTGGTTGCAGAAGGGGCATATTATAGTTTTTTTGGCCAAGAGAATGCCACAATTATAGGAGATATATATGTACCGAAGAGAAGATTTCGTCTTGGTCATTTGAAGTGAGAAAAATGAAAATCATTGTTATTTGAAATGAGAAAAATGAAAATCATTGTGATTTGAAGTTTTTTTTTTTTTGAAAGCCAAAGACACTTTCATTTAATCGCAAGAAGAATAAACCGAATTGAGAAGGCCTTTCACAAAGATTGGAGGCTCAACCCAACTAGTTTTTATGTAATGATAAATTTTATATTTTTTAGTTTCTCATTTTATGTAATGATAATAAATATTGTGTTTAATGCTTTCTAATTCCTTGGAAGGGGTTTCTGGTTAATGCAAATTAATTTATTTTCTTTAATTCAATTTTTTTGTAATTTTTTCTTACATTTAGTATTGACAAATTTTAGAATCACGTAGTTTGATATCTAATAATACTAATTTAATATATGAAAAATCAAATAAATTGACAATTAAAGTAATATGACAAATTATGTGTCACAATACATATTCTTTTATGATAAAATAATATTGTCACTATATGTTAAATATGACAAAAATATTTTGTCACAATTTTCACATCTTTTAATGGCACCGAACATTTTGTCACTAAAGTTTTATTATTGATGACAAAAGGCTTCGTCATTATATAGAGATATAATGACGACCAAATTTTCATCACTTTAGTGTAATTCTATCGTGATGAATAATTTAAAATATGACCAAAATATGTCGTCCCTATATCAAAACTTTTAATGACGATTATCGTCTTCGTTAGTAAATAGTACTCCCTCCGTTCCATTATTAATGGAACATTTGCCAAAAACCCTTGTCCCATTATTATTGGAACATTTGCCACCTACTTCAATCTCCTTTAAAAATCTCCCTTAACATCTACTTATTTACACTCCATGACATTACTTTTTACACACAAACAAAAGATTATCTCTCCAATAAAGTTGAAATACCCATAATATCTCTCCTAAAAGTCAACTTTATCACCTTTAATACTAATAAACAATTCTACATTAAAACCCGTTTAAACAGTAAATGTTCCATTAATAGTGGGACGAATGGAGTATATTATAGTAACACAATTAATTTGTCACCATTTACATATCATTTAGTAACAACAATAAAATTGTCTTTAAAAATCTCACTCTTTAGTGACAAATATTGTCGTCATTATGAGTATACGTGTATAACAACGAACAACAGTTCGTCATGAAAGAATAACTCTTTCGTGACGAATTATACAAAATATGACGTAGTTTATCAAATTGTGACAAAATCGACGTCACTAAAATTTGATAATGTTTGAAATACATGGACAATCGTCACAAAAAAAAAAATTAGTAACGATAAATAAAATCGCCGTGTAAACTGGAACATGTAGTGACGAAATACCATATTAAGTGACAAAATTCTATGTCAAATGTGACGCTTTATTCGTCATCATAGATGAAATGATATAGCGACAGTGAGCTTTAGCGTCACCTAAAGATGGTTTTTTTATGACGAATTCAAATAAAGTCACATTTACCTAATGCGACGCACCTACGACAACCTTCTTAATTTGCGACGGAGAAAAATCATCGTCAAACACATTTTGTGACGAAAAATGATGCGTTTATGACGAATTGTTGTCGTCGCGATTTCTCAAATTTCCTGTAGTGTGTTACACTTTCAACTTTAGCGAATAATAGTGAAAAAAGAATTTTGTGTTGCAATTTTCAACCATAATGTATTTCACTTTTCAATTATAGCAAATACTCCCTCCGTCCCCCAAAATTTTTCATACTTTCTTTTTTAGTTTGTCCCCCAAAAGTTTGTATACCCCAAAATTGAAATAAGCGTCACAATCTCCACCTTCACAATATATACATATTTACCCTTCATGTCATTACTTTTGGGGTCCACCATACACTCAATCCATCCACTTTATTTACTTTAATTATAAAAGTTTACAAAATTACTCCTCAACACTCTCATCATTACACATTTTTCTTAAACCATGTGCCCAAAATTCTCCACAAACTTTTCGGGGACAGAGGGAGTAACATTTTTCAGTAATATTTTGTTGTGTTTTGAAACAGAATTGTATTCCACTTTTAAAACAATAATATTGTGTTATACTTTTCTATGTGTGTTGTATTTTTCTACAATATTGTGTTGCATTTTTTAGTTGTAGTGACTAACATTTTTCAGTAATATTGTGATTTACATTTGTACTTTTCAGTTATAGTGACTAACACTTTTCAATTATATATATTGTGTTGCACTTTTCAATTATAATGATTAACACTTTTCAGAAATATATACAATAATTGTGTAGCAGTTTTCAATAATTGTGAAATGTAAGCAATAATATTTTTTGCACATTTTAACAATATTGTGTTGCACTATTCAATTATATTGCAAAATACTTATCGGTAATATTATGATACACCTTTTAAAAATATTGTATTACACTTTACAATTATATTGTGTTGCACTTTTCAGTAATATTGTGTTTAAATTTTCAATAATGTTATGCTGTACTTTTCAATAATCACTACAAGAAAACTGCAATTTAGCCGCGAAAAAAATTGTCGCTAATTCTAATATTTTCGTCGCTAACGTGTTTGTGACAAAAAAATTATTTCATCGCTATCACATTAGCGACGAAAATATTAGAATTAGCGACACATTTTTTTCGTGTCTAAAATAGTAGCACCTTACTTCGTGACTAATTTTTTACGATAAATATTTTAATTTTGTTGCAAATGTTAGCGATGAAACCCATATTTTTGTCGCTAATATTTGGCCACGGATATCTGATATTATGAATTGTTCTCTGAACCCACTTCCGCACTCGATCAACCCGACCCGCACCCACACCCGACCCAACTAACTTGCACATAACCCAACCGACCCCCACCCAACACAACCCAACCGACCCCCACCCAACCCGACCCGCATACCCCTCCCCATTTTATTTAAATGACTATTTATTTGGTCTTTGTGGGAATTGATCCCGGGTGGATGGGCGCTCATAACTGAGCGTCCACCACTCGGACAGACAACTCTTTGGTTCAGTTTTTAATATTAATTATATATGTATTCAATTGTTACTAATTTGGTTAATTTTACTTATTTAATTAATTTATTTCACATATATTAATTGATTAATTTTTAACTTTTAAATATTACAAAAAATATATATATATATATATATATATATATATAGTAATATTTAAAACAATTTCAATTCCCACCACTTCAGAACATAGCAAAATTTTGGAAATGAGAGAAAAATTAAGAAGACTTCGTCATATTAAGGTATGTTTTGTACTATATGTTTTTCTATTAAGTGTATATATTTTAGTGAAATGTATATAGTTTTAGTGTTTAAGTTTTATGAAATGTATATAGTTTTAGTGTTTAATTTCTATGAAATGTATATAGTTAATGACATAAATTTTTATGAAATGTATATAGTTTTAGTGTTTAATTTTTATGAAATGTATATAGTTTTAGTGTTTAATATTAATTTGGTCAAATTGTTTAACAGATGTAATTGTCGGATCGTCGGTGGATGTATTGTACTCCTAGACTCGTTTCAGGAAATGTGAATGGTGAATTTTATGATGAACTCGTGTCATTTGTTGAATTTGTAAAGCTCCACCCACATTGCATGTCTGGGGATTGTATTAGGTGTCCGTGTAATGCTAAGAAATGTCAGAATAGATCATTTAAAAGCATTGATGAAGTCTTATGCCATGTTGTGATGAATGGGTTCGTTGATAATTACTATAATTGGACAAGTCATGACGAAGAACGGTGGCCTTATAATTTTGATTAATTCTTATACTATTACACTACTGCAATTTATGAACGACCAGTACATGTTGAGCATGCAGGCACCAGTAACGATCAAGAGTTTGGAGTGGAAGAACCCGCTATGTATCAAACAATGGTGATGGAAGCCAGTATGTCAAATATAGAGGAGGAACCAACGGATGAAGCATTTCAGTTTTATGAGATGCTCAAATTAGTCGATCAAGATTTGTATCCGGGGTGTGATTCTCATTCTCATTTGTCATTTAATGCTCGACTTATGGCTATCAAGACGGAGAACAAGCTATCTAACAGGGCATATGAGCAAATGACATAATTATGCAGTGAGATTTGTCATGTCGATAATAAAGTACCTACGACGTTTCATCAGAGCAAACAACTGATGAAGAATATGAGTTTGCCGATTGAGAAGATTGATTGTTGTGTGAATGGTTGCATGTTATACTGGGATGATGACGATAACGATCTTCTTATGCATAGAATGTGTGGCCATCCCCGGTACAAAGAGCCACGACGGAAGGGACCCGATGGTCAATCGAGCAAGACAAAGAAGAAAATGACACATAAGAGGATGTATTATCTTCCTATCATTCCTCGTTTAATGAGATTGTTTCAATCTAGTGCCACAGCACAACACATGACGTGGCATGCAACAAATTCTGAAGCTACTGAGTTTGGGGATATATGAGACATCCGACAGACTCTGAAGCCTGTAAACACCTTGATAACGTGTTTCCAGGATTTGCTTATGAACCGAGGAATGTGAGATTAGGTTTGAGTACTGATAGTTTTGCACCGTTTGGGAGTTATGGAAAGAAGTATTCTTTGTGGCCGGTGATACTGACTCTGTATAATCTACCTCCGTGCATGTGCATGAAACCTCAAACAATGTTTCTGACTGTATTGGTGCCTGGTCCGTCGAATCCAAAGCATAAACTTGATGTTTATCTCCAGCCTCTTATAAAAGACTTGATCTTCTTATGGGATAACGAAGTCCAAACGTATGATGTTTCTAGGAAGCCGAACTTCACGATGCGTGCTGCTTTATTGTGGACCATTAGCGACTTTCCTGCATATGCTATGTTGTCCGGGTGGAGTACAGCCGGAAAGCAAGCTTATCCGTATTGTATGGAACATTCTGAAGCTTTTAGTTTCCCGACGAGTAGAAAAGCTTCATGGTTCGATAATCACCGAAAGTTTTTAGCTCGAGATCATCCATTTCGAAGGAATAAGGTGGACTTCTCGAAGAACAGGACAGTCACAAACAATCGACCGCCCCTTCGAAATGGTATTTTATACATTTATTTTATGTGAATTAAACATATTTTTTTGGGTTAAATGTTGTTTCTTTTAAACACATATATTAATCGTACAAGACAAAGGCTGTTATATGAGATTGAGTGAACGGGTTTGAAAAAATCTACGGATGAAAATGCAGAAGAACACAACAAACGAATCTCAGGTAACTGGAAGAAAATGAGTATTTTTTGGGAATCGTTTGGAACGAGACATTCCAGTTATGAGAAAATTTCATTTTACGTCCTGTAACTTAGGCCTAATCCAATATATATCCTTTAAGTTTTTACTTTTTCGATTTACGTCCTTTTTGGTCCAATTTACGTCCTTTCCGCCGGAAAATTTTAAAACTCACTGGAATGTGAGGAATAAATTGGGATTCCGGCAAAATAGTCCAATTTACGTCCTTTAAGTTTGAAAATTAAAATTTAATAATTAAAATTTTCTAAAAATCCCATTACAAATATAAAAAAATCTATAAAAGTATCATTAAAAATCCAAAAATCTCATTAAAATTAAAAATATATAAAATGTGTAAAATAAAATTCAAAATATATCACTAAAATTTCGAAAATATCATTAAAAATTATAAAATGTGTAAAATAAAAATAAAAATAAAAAAAATTCTAAAATTCTAAAATTTTGAAAATATAAAAAATAAAAAATTCTACAATTAAAAGAATGGAAAAGGTGTAATTTAAAAATTCAAAATCTCATTAAAATTTATAAAAACTCTAAAAATCTCATTAATTTATAAAAAATGTGTAGATAAAAAATTACTAATTCTAAAAATCTAATAAGAATAATAAAAATTATTAACATTTCATTAAAAATTAGACTTGATTCAGACTCGTCTACCATTAAAGTTTTGCTCGAACTCCAAAAAATTTTGGGTCCCACGAGATTTTCCAACTCACCGTCGAGGTTGAGTGGAAGTTCCACACCTTGATCGATTTTGAAACCGTCCCAAATTCATTTTCACGATATTTTTAAAATTGTGGAATTTTTTATTTTAAACATTTAAAAAAAATTATTTATAGATATTTTTATGAGTTTTTAGAAAAAAAAAATTAAATTTACACATTTTCAGAATTCTTGAATTGTAGAAATTATAGATTTTTTTATTTTTATGAGTTTTTAGTAAAAAAAAAATTACACATTTTTCAGATTTTTTGAATGTAGAATTTGTAAATTTTTTAGATTTTTATATTTATTTTACGCAATATATAAGTTTTTAATGAGATTTTTAGATTTTTAATGAGATTTTTTAATTTTTAATGATATTTTCAGAATTTTTTAATTATTAATTTATAATTTTCAAACATAAATGATGTAAATTTGATAATTTGACCGGATTTCCAATTTTCCGGTGGTAAGGACGTAAATTCGACCGAAAAGGCCAGGATGTAAATTGGACAACTTAGGACGTAAATTGAAAATGTGAAAACTTAAAGGATATATTATGGATTAGGCCTGAGTTACGGGACGTAAAATGAAATTTTCTCTTCCAGTTATTTTGTGTAAGTTGGAACGAATTTAATTTCCCACCTAGCTTCTTTGACTCGATGGAACACTTACCTGTTCACTTAGCTTATGAAGCTAGGATCGGTGGTCCAGTGCAGTACAGGTGGATGTACCCATTTGAAAGGTGAACTTCTACTTCTCTCATTTAATTAATTTTTAGTATAAAAAGCCTTATTTTAATTTAATTTGTTAACTATTATAATTTTAGGTATCTCCACAACTTCAAGCGCAATGCTAAACAAAAGGCAAACATCGAAGCATCGATTGTTAATGGATATTTGAATGAAGAGGTTGACATGTTTTGTTCATATTATTTTGAAGACCATGTCAACACGATGATCAGAAATGAACCACGTAACTTCGATGGTAGAGGTATGCAACAAGAGGTCGATGGCATGCTCTCTGTATTCAAGTCTAAAGGGCAACCTATAGGAAAAGCCACTGAACGATATTGTTCAACGAACACAGAGGCTGAAATAGCACATACGTACGTGTTATTCAATTGTGATGAAGTTCAGCCTTACATTGAGTAAGTATTTCATATATTTATCATCTAATTAAATACCACTTCATTTTTGTTTGTTAATTAATATTAAATATGGTTGGATGTTGTGAATTATTAGGATGTATACACAAGAACTACGACATGCAGATCAAAACATCTCAGATAGAGATATAGATACTAGTCTTCAACGTCAATTTGCCCGATGGTTCCAACGTTATGTGAGTATCATTAATTAAATTTTATGTAAACAAATAATTGTTTTGATTAAAGTTATTTTGAACTGTATAGGGACAATCGCACGATTTTCAGAGCCGGTTCTTAGAGGATCTCAGCAAAGGACCACTACGTCGTGTAAGGACTTACAACGACTATATTGCGAAAGGCTACAGGTTTCATACATCAGAGTTTGCATCAACAAAAACGACTACCAACAGTGGGGTTTGTGTTAGCAGTGCGAATTACAATGCAGATGCAAGTGATTACTTTGGGGTGTTGCACAAAGTCGTTGAAGAAGAATATTCGGGATATCCAACGAAACCGTAATGTTGTTCAAGTGTCATTAGTTTGACACATCCCCTTTAGGAACAAAAATTCATCCGGAGTACAAGCTTGTGGATGTTAATTCAAAAAGGAAGTATAGCGTGGATGATCCATTTGTATTTGCCTCTCAAGTATCTCAAGTCTACTACTGTACGTATCCAGGAGCTGAAAAATGAGTACATATACAATTAATATCAGAACATTAACAACAAATCGACTTGTACCAATGGCAGGCGCTCCTCACTAGGCGCCTGCCCACCCGGGATCGAGTCTTGCCAATGCCGAAAAATCGGCCATTTAAATAGCTAGTTTGCGGGCCGGGTCGGGTCCGGTCCAGTCGAATCCCGATCAGGCCTGGATTTTTTTAAAATTAATGCAATTTACCGACGGAATATTCCGTCGATACGGCGTAGGTAGTACCGACGGAAAAACCGGCGGTCTTTAACAGTTACCGACGGACCATTTTGTGTTTTTTTAAAAAAACAAAAAAAATAATGCGTCCATCATACCGACGGATATGGCGACGCATATATCGACGGATATACCGACGCATATATACCGATGGATATACCGACTGAATCTTGACCCGGTCCAAAAATAGGTTGGTGCGTTTGGCGACGGAACTGAATCCGTCGGTAATGGCGACTGACAAGAACCGTCGGTAATCCGTCGGTACATACCGACGGAAACATATTTTCGGTCGGTAAACTATACCGACCAATCTGGTAGCGACGGACGAAATCCGTCGGTATGACCCAATACCGACCAAAATTCCGTCGGCATTTTCGTCGATAAACAAGCCTTTTTTGTAGTGTAAGAACAACTTACTTGGGTCTTCCTATGAAAAGGCAGGCTTCGCCTTGTCTTATAAAATGCAATACTTGAAATACCATTAGATCATTAATCTAACAGATGAAATTTATTTTATATGATTGCACTTCGCATTAGTGCGTTTGCTCTATGCAATATGCAATCGCACTGCATGGCCCTACTATTAAATTAAATTAATATGTATAAAATGATAAAAATATCCTTTTTAATTTAAAATAAATAAAAAATATTTAATTATAAAATAACATTTTCATTTTTAAAATTGAAACACTTTTAATTAATAATATTCATCAAAATTAAATCTATTACGGAGTATAAATTAATTTAAATTTCTTGAATTCTTCACTGTATCATGAACCCTAATTACTAGTAATTTTTTAAATTTCTCCATTCCCAATTTTCCATTGGTCCGTGACTAGGGCTGTCAAATGGACCGGGCCGGGCCAGCCCGGCACCGGCCCACCGGGCTACACATTTTTATTGGGCCGGGCTGGCCCGGACCGATTGCTACCGGGCCTGAAAATCCGAGGCCCTGGTCGGACTGTCGGGCCACCGGACCAAAACAACCCATTAATTTTTATTTTTTTAAATTCTCAGTATTTGTGTAAATCTAAAAAAACAAGTATAAAAAACCAAATGACTTTTGTGTAAATGATTTTTAACTCATTAATACGTTAATATACTAATATTTAATTCATTTACAAACACATGAATGCAAGAGTTTTTGTTTTTTTTTTATCTGGAAAAACATAATTTACTGATAATAGAGATTAAAGAGCAACCAAAAACGGCTGCAGAAATTAATTAAGGAGGGTGTATTCAATTGAGATTCTATTGAATTTTTTTAGACTTTAAAAAATACGTGGATTTATAAAATCTATAGAGTCCATGCAGTGTTTGACTGACTTTTTTATTCATTTATATGGATTTTCATAGATTTGATAGGATTGTGAATATATATTTTTTTATTGATTTACATATATTTTCATAAACTCCGATATTGATGCGAATAGTTTTTTTTAAATGTGAAGTGTTTTTTTTAATTAATATTATATAAAATATTTTACCAATAATATATATATATAAAAAGTATTTTATCAATAAAAATAAAATAAAAAATATATATATTATAAAGTTTATATATTATTTCGGGGCGGGGCGGATACACGCGGGTCAGGCATAAGACCTAGACCCGCGGGTATCCGACTCAGACCCGACCCATACTCAATACGGGGCTAATCTGATCTAACCAAAGCTCGCAAGTGGGGTGGGTACCCACGGGTCGGGTCAATATTGTCATTTTTATTTCTGATCTTTTGTCTTCAAGTTGTCTAAGAGAATCCATTGAAATCTCTTGTTTTTAGAAGAGATTTTGGATAGTGCAATTTATTTATATTTTTTAAGAAGAACCCAACAAAATCCATAGAGTATTAAAATCATAGACTGTTGAATACCTAAAAAATTTTAAAGACTTTTTAAAATCTGTATTGAATACCTCAAAATTTTGAAAGACTTTTAAAAATCCAAATTGAATACCCAAGTCCAAAAAAATCTTATAGAATGGGGGAGTTGCCCATAGAGACACTTCACTAAGTGTTTAAGCTAATTAATCCAATTGACTTTTGGTAAAGCAATTAGAGCCAATTTAGTATGCAATTGTACCAATATACCCTTTACATTCAATTGCATGGTCATTTAGAATTAGTCAATGGGGGAATTGTTCATAAGGACATTTCACCTATAGAAACTACAAATAGAAACAAACAATTTAAAAGTTAAAAAGAAGGACAAATTGGAGGATAAATGTACAAAACTACCCTCTTTATTACTTAATTAACGAAATTATATTTTAATTAATTAGTCAAAGATTAATAAAATTAACTATGTACACGGAATCGTTGCGTTAATTAGTTTCTTCCCAAATTTGAAAATTTAATGAAAATTAGAGATAAGATATTAGAAAATTTTATTTGAATATGAAAGATTTTTATTTATTTTTAAAATATATTAATAAATTTCAATTATTTATTTTAAATTATAACAATTGATTATGTGGATATTGCGTTAATTGATTTTTTTTCAAATTTGAAAAATTAATGAAAATTAGAGACAATATATTAAAAAAAATTATTTGAAGGTGAAAGATTTATTTTTAAAATATATTAATAAATTTCAATTATTTATTTTAAATTATATTAATTGATTATGTATTAATAAATTTGTATATGCATATTTGAAAATATATATGAAAATATATGTTGCATATAACTTATATATGCATATTTGAAATTTAAAATATATTAATAAATTTCAATTATTTATTTTAAATTATATTAATTGATTATGTGGATAATGATTTGGTGACAACTTACTAATATGTTCGGTAAAAATAGATGGTGGTTGGTTATATATCATTCCTTTATATGCAGATTTAAAAACATATATGCAATAAATTGTTACATATTCTTGTTGACATATGCAAAAATATGTTGCATATAACTTAAAATACGTGACAATATGCAATAGAACAATATATTTGTAATAAAATGTTCTAAAATATTAATTTTATTTTAAAAAATTAATATAGATATGATTCTTTGGGTTTGAACGGGTCAATTTAATAATATAATATTACTTCACTTTATTTATATTATACAATCTATGAATTTTATTTTTAAAAAAATAAACTATATATTCAATTGTTGTGTAATTACATTTTAGATAATATATATATATATATATATTTAACAATATATATCATCTATATAAAATATGAAAATATATAAGCATATATGTAAAAAAACAGTGCATATAGTCAATAAGATATTCAAATATTATGTTGCATATAGTTAATGTATTATTCCATAAGATTAAAAAAATATAAAGAATATATGCAAGAGCTACAAAAGCTTTAAAATCAAAGTAGAGAAAGGAAAATCAATTGAACATAGAACTTGAAACCATAATTAATTGCAACATCTTCTTTAGATGATCGAAGAGTGGCTCGATAAACTTGTCCCAAGCTTGCAGCTGCAATTGTCTCCGATGAAATTTTGTTGAAAACAGCCTAAAGAGGTTGACCAGGTTCCTCCTCTATAATGTCAAAAAGCTATCTACTGAGATTGTCCATATCAACAAAGGGATTACCAGAAGCTATGAAGCTATCCTATTTCCAGAATACGCCATAAAAATGCAATTTACAACAAAGGAATCCAACCGGAGAGAGAGTACTGTACCTTGAACGCAATTGCTGAAATTCTAAAGCCTTACGGCGCTTCTAACTTGCTTCCCAGTTTCATCTAACCACATTAAAATTCCAAAACAAGAAGCAATCAATCAATAAACATAACCACAGATTAATTTCTCATCAACAACAGTTGAGCCTTTTCCATTTTCAAAAGTCGGCAAAAAATTCAGTCATGTTTCGAAGTTTGGTCATATGTATACATAATTGAGAACAACCCACCCCAGACTCAGACTATATGTATACAAAGTTAGTACTTTTCAATCTACATCCACTAAGAACGTAGAATTATGATTGCAAGACCATGATTAGTAACACTTTGACAATACAAATACTCACATATCATGACACCAAAATTAGTAGAGAAAATTATTGTATGGAGATAATTGTATGGAGATTTCAATAGTATACTCTGTTTTCCACCGTAGAAAATCAGGATCAAATTAAACAAACTAATAGAGGCAAACTCTATTATCACATGGTTTTAATTTTGTGTATCCAGATGCATTATACGCTTCGAATTTCAGCCACATAAAAGGAAAAAAGATCTAAAAAATCAAACCAGGTGCGCCGCGTCTGTGTTGTCACGTCTCCGCGAAGGAGATGGGGTTCGATCATGGACGACGGCGGCTAAGCAGATCTGCCATCTACGATGACGCTTCGTCTTCCGTTTGGGGGGGGTTTCGATCGTGTTCGTCGACGACGTTTGTAAGGAGGCAGATCGTCGACGACGTTTGATGCGCCAATATACATTGAAGGGCAGAATCCTTAATTCTTGAACGATGAATTGCAGAATCCCTAATTCTTGAACGATGAATTGTAGAATCTCTAATTCTTGAACGATGAATTGCAGAATTCAAAAGACCAAATAAACTGCGATTGTTCTGCAAATTAAATTCTTATTTTTGGAATTGTGTCAATGGGCATACGAAAGCTAGGGGAATGTAGTTTAGGAAATGCTATTTAGGAAATTTTGGTAGTTTTGGTATTTTAGTAAATGTTCAGTAATTTTCGGAAGTTATGGGAATGTAGTTTAATTTGAATTTGAATAATATCAATTTCAAATTTAATTATATTAATTAATTAATATTGTTTTATAAGATCAAGGGGCATAATTGGGTATTAACAAGTTAATTTGACCTTAATTGTATTGTTTTAGTTTGTTTCCTTTATTTGAATATTGGTCTATAGGATTGTCTTTCCTAGTGATTAAACTCTTAGTCAATCCTAATTAATACACCTTCAAAAATTCAAAACATTCCTAAAAAATAGAATTCAAAACATTCCTAAAAAATTAATCAACTACATATTCATACTTTATTTTATTTTTTTAATCACGGTAATTAATCAACTACATTCATATTTTTTAAGCCCTTTTTTTAAGCGCACATTCATACGGTTAATGATATTTTTGTATTTTTTTTAAATAAATATTTATTAGCAAATATTAATAAATAGTTTTTTTTGCATATCATTTAGACATACCAGTTATTTAAAATTTTTATATCTCGTAATTTTATAATTGCATGCAAATTGCAGATTATAATTGCATATAACAACACAAAAATTGCATTACACCTAAGAATAATACATTTGTAATAAGTTGTTCTAAAATATTAATTTTATTTAAAAATAATCGGAATATGCATTATACATACAAATATATGCAATAAATTGGGTTTACATATGCAACGAAAACAAATATATGCAATAAATTGGATTACATATGCAACGAAAATTGCATGCAAAAAACCTTCACATCTAATTGAGTTATTAATCTTCACAACAACTTTCATCATGTGATTTTCCCAAGAAAACAACAACATTTGTTATCTACTGCATCAGCCATAACTAACGTCGTGCATAACTGCAACATTTATTTTCAACACTCATTGCACACTAGCAACAAAGAATGCATATACCGAGTAAACGGTGCATATTTGCAACACACATTGCATATTATTGTATTGTTCCGCCTGCTGTCTGAATTAGTGGTTTAATGCTTCTGAGATTTTGCAGTTTATATACTCAGTAGGTCCGCAACATTTGAATGTACAACTCTTGGTTGTTGAGAAGCTCATATTTAATCACCAGAAACCTATGGTGACGTGATACACATACAACCTATTAGTAATCATTCAAGTGTCATAAAACTCAATCACAAATTTAACAAACAAGTA
This sequence comes from Galeopsis tetrahit, assembly GCA_963675135.1. Classification (NCBI taxonomy): domain Eukaryota; kingdom Viridiplantae; phylum Streptophyta; class Magnoliopsida; order Lamiales; family Lamiaceae; genus Galeopsis; species Galeopsis tetrahit. Next base: position 14,580,074 of record OY776121.1, on the reverse strand, counting down.
AAACAATTCAACAAATATGAAAAGAAAGAAAGTTAGTGCATGTTGAACATCAAGTCCCTTAACCCAAACATCCATTGTGCTTTATCAATCTAAGAACTTCAACATATTCATTCATCATAGCAGAATCTGTCATAATGTTCCTCATGTCTTGAAAAATATATATATATATATTCCTTTAGCTTCGTGAAACTTATCGTGCTCGAGATAAATGTAGAATCAACTAACTTAAAAGCTCACATCTCCTGCACAACCAAAGAAAACATGGGATCAAGATTGAAAGGCAGCTCATATTTGCAAATTAATTTATTTCCCAAAAGCAGGCAAGGTCTCGCTATGCAGAAAAACATGATTTTATCATACAGAGTGACTAACCAATTTAATGTGACTTTACTGCTAACTGAAGCTCAAAAGATGACTGGTGGGCAATTGAAAGAAAAAAAGGATTCTAAGTGGCTTCACATTAAAAACTAATTGCTGCAATACTTCAGAAATTTAATGACATTACACATTCTAAATCTCAAATCCATAAAATAAGGCGTATGACCCTAAAAAATAAAATAAAAAACTAAACAAGAACAATATGATGGATTTGACTGGAAGATTGGATTTGAACAAGAATTGCTCCACAAAACTATTAAAAAGAAACTTAATCGTCGCGAATGAATCTAAATAAAAAGGACCTGGCTAAATTTAGTCTGAAGCTGGGTATTGACATCGTCGAAGGCGCGACGGATATTGGAGAACTCCCGACGAGCATCTTCGGAGACCAGCAACTTGTATTCCCGGCCTTGAATGCCACATCAACTTTCATCTTCCCCTGTCCACTCATTTTTCCTTCTTCCCCGGTCCACTCTTTTTTCCCAATGCGATTTGGTTGATTGATTGATCGATGGATCAACAAACAGAGTTGACGGTCCACTTATTTCTTCATTCATTCCGCTAAAGATCGGAGGCACGACTGTACCAGAAGCGGGCGGCCATGGACAACAACTAGGGAAGGTCGGCGTCAGCCTGAGGGAAGTCATGGTCGGCCGCGCCGGCCCAAGAACAGTGGTGTAGTACCAGCGGCTGTGTATATGTGTTCTGCTGCTGTAAATGATTTCACCCTCACTGTGTGTAAATCGCACACAGTGAGGCTAGGGTTTCTGCGTGAGAAAATGAATTGGGAATGAGAATTAGAATAATAGATACTTCACAAAGGGCATAATTGATTTTTTTAATTAGTGATTTGTCCTTAATTGAATTGCTGATTTTTTTTTGGTTTTAATTGGAGTAGGGGTGTGGATTTTAGCTCTTAATGTCAATAAACTCTTATAGAATCACAACCAATACACCCCCTAAATCTAAGAGAGAGAAAACTTAACAAATCAACAATACATGCGACCTTTCCCATTACAAAAACAATAACTCATTCCCGCAATCTTCGCCTGAAAACCGCAGCAAACAAATTCACGGAGGGGGAGCGCGAGGTGCCAACTGCTGCGTGATCCATCTCCGTGGCGGTGGAGGTGCCCCGCCAGTCAGATGTTTAAAGGAGGAGGCGGTGGTGGGTTTCACCGTTTCAATTTGGGGAAAGGGCATTTTAGTAATTTTATATATTTTTTAAGGACATTTTATAAGATCATGGTTTTAAAAAAAAGGCATTTTAGTAATTTTATATATTTTTTAATAAAAAATAAAAAATAAATTTAATTGTGAAAGGCATTTGCTCATTGCGAAATTAAATGATGTGGCAACTTATTATTGGACGCCTTACATAAGACAGTACGACCCCCCTGTCTCACCGTAGAAAAGCCCAACTTACTATCAAGAAACTTTTTTATACTCTCATAAATTTTAGAAAAGTTTTAAAAGTCTATTCACCCCTCCCCTCTAAACTTTTAGCTTCGTCTACTCTTAACTCACTCTTTGGGACCAACACTATATATCTTTCAAGTGACAAGATAAGAGGCATTTCAACTATTGTTCATTGTTCATTGATTCCAGATCAAGATGAATTTCTATTTATATCTATTTTGATGTATAACTATCAGATCACGACTTCGATCAAAGGCATTAATTTTAAGGTAAAGTCTAGTATGCACTCGACTGCATGTTGTGCACCCTAGTCCATGTGCACTTTTCAGCACTTTTTGGTAAATGGTGTTGCACTTTTTAATTATTACTAAAAATATTATTATACAGTTTAATAATTGAAAAGTACAATATCATTTATTAAAAAGTGTAAGTCATTAAACTGAAAAGTGCAACATGGACTAGGGTGCACAACATGCACTCGAGTCCATAGCAGATCAACCCTAATTTTAATACATGAAATTGGAACGCAGTACTACTTGTACTCTGTAATAAGAATCGCACCATTTTGACTTCACAAAAAATAGAAAAAAGTAGTATAATAACTATGGGAAAGTATTTCGTCTCGTCGTAAAAGAATTTTGTCTCATCTAAAAGTTTCTAAACTTGTAGAAAGGTGAACAAATTTCACCGTTCATTTAGAGCTCGAACCTGGGATCTAAAAAGAAACACAATCATAAGTCTCAAGCCTAGACCACTAAACAAACTCCTTGAAATTTTTCTATTTTGATTTTTATTCCATTTAAAACCGGACCGGCCTCCTTGGTACGTATTTTTATTCCAAGTGGTGAATTTAAAACCAGACCGAATCTTTATTTCAATCGGTGATTTCAATGTCTTACATGTGCTATTATAAGAGCAAACATATGTAACTGTAATGACAAATATGTGTTATTTTTTCTTATAATAAAACAACTTTTTGCCTTTCTGCAATTTGTTTGAGAAGATACATTTGACCCGTGAGATTTTTCGTCTCCTTTCTAATTTGTGCTAATATTGCACATAAATTTCTCTCATATTAGACAGGTTGACGAATCAAGTTTTATTATTAAAGGTAAAAGAAAAAAAACACGCGACAGTGAAGCACCCAAAAGCAGAGGCTAGGAAATCAAACTGAGAACGTCGATATATGTAGTAGCTGCGGCAATGGTGTTGACAACCTCAGTCGGGTGGAAATTGTCGTAAAAAAAGTGGGTTGGTCTGAGTAAACACGAACTTTTTCCGTGGATGCACAATCCCGTTGTATTCGAAACTTTACAACATGGTTTGCCCAGAATCCGTATAATTGGCCCAAGCAACTCTATTGGATTCAATTCCATGGCACTTGAGTAGACAAATTTTGCGTCCCTAAGTTTATTGTTGAGCACGTCGACAACAAGCTTTAGCTCGTCGTTAAACAACTCAACGGCATCGTTGATGGAGTCTACACAGGAAATTGATCCACTACTGCTCTTGTGCACCATTGCTGGGGTGCAACCTAATGGACCAACTCCGGAAACAAGTATTTTTCTTGCACCCGTATTGTACACTGCCTGGTGCATCACAACAAAATAACGTACAATTGTAAGAATGCAAATCATCCCAATGCATGTACCAAAAACGATGTGATTTTGCAAAATTGAGCTATGCGCAAAGTTATGTGACTAGATTGAATTTATTAACTATTTGTTGAAAATGCGAAAGTTACGGGACCATTTTAACTTGGGTCCAAGGAATATATAAAAGGTCAAATTTTGAAAGTTAACAAAGCGAAATTCAATTAAAAAAATGGAGAAACTTGGATGCATGAGTAAATTGATCATTTTTAGCAATTAGAAATTAAACATATTAATAGTTGATTAACCTGGAGCTGTTGAGAGTATTGTTGAACTAAGGCTGCAGCATATGCCTCTGGTGTATAAATATTAGCAGAGGGATAAATATCAGGCTGTAAGAAGTTGTTCAAGTAATCATTGCTTCCAACTACAAAATAGTATAAACATTTTTTCAAGTGATTTGTAGTGGAAGTTTCATTTCCAAGCAACTGAGTGATGCCAGATATGGTAATGTTGTGATTTTGCAACTGCCTGTCCAAGCTGATTCGATCCCCCTTCAACGAAAATTTCGACCATTAGTTTGGTACCATCAATTTCAAATTCTATATACCACGGCTCCACGATTTTTTTATTTTGTGTCGCGGTCAATATTCACTCGTGATTCTGTGGTGCCTTTCCGGCCGATTTCTACCATTCTCTTCGTCTCTCTGAGCTCGTCAATTCGGTACTCTCCATGTAGTCGATCAATTAATGTGTATCCCACAACTTTACAAATTTGTGATTTTGTGTTGCGATGAACAATGATTGCAACACAAAATCTCAAATTCGTTGTGCTTTGGTACATAATTGACGTACTTTTGATGGTACCGAACTGACGTGACGGGTACGAATGGTATTGACTCGACTCTCGAAACCCCGAAAATCAGTCAGATTTTCTCCAGAAATAAATTGAAATCAACAAGTCACATGAGAAAGTCTGAAAATGTCAAATTTTTTTTCTATATATAATTGATAAACTTAAAGAGTTTTGCCCTACAATTCACAAATTAATTAATTTCAAGAATATTACCAGATGCTGTCCTGTTTCGCTACGAATTCCAGCAGAACCAGAGGCATAATTGACACCCGTGATTATTTGCTTGTCTTTTGCCGTTGCAAATGGTGGAATATAAGTGCCAAATCCTAGAACTTGAGCTACATTTCATGTAATTAGGTTAATTATACTTCCTCGGTAAGTACATCAAAAGTATGTTCATACGCACAAGTTTTAATAAAAAAGTAGATAAAACACTACACATGCGCACAATTCATTGAACAACCCTAGTGTTTTTGAAAGAATTTCGTCTCATCTAAAAGTCCAAACTTGCAGTGAGGTTGAGAATTAATTCTTGTATATTAATTTCTAGTTCAAACTTGCAGTGAGGTTGAGAATTAATTCTTGTATATTAATTTCTAACACTCCCTCTCATTCGTGCATCACAACAAAATAACGTACAATTCCTAACACTCACCCTTACTCGTGGGCCGGAATCGAACCCAGGTCGTTTGCCTGGTTAGCTCTGATACCATGAAAGAATTCCGTCTCATCTAAAAGTCTGAACTTGTAGAGAGCTCACTCGTGGGCCGGATTAACACCTCTTACCCTTTTTGGGGAGGAGGCCCATCGAGTGGACAATTTAAATGGAGGGAGTGCTTTCAACAAGAATCGATCGAACCCAGGTCGTTTGCTTGGTTAGCTCTGATACCATGAAAGAATTTTGTCTCATCTAATTTTTAACAGTTTCATTTAAAAAATTCAAGTTTTGAGTTTTTTTTTTTTTTTTTTAAATTTGATAAACCGTACCACTCCTACGATACATATAAATTTACCTTAAACAATTTCCAATACAATCAATTATAAATTTACCTTAGGTGAGACTAGTCCGATTATTATTAGGGGTTGACAATTCCCGATATGAAATGACAGCACGACTCGAAAATTTTGCGTTGTGTTCGTGTTAGATTCGTGTGAACCCGTTAAACACAATAAAATTAACAAATAACACATTGACTTTTTTTTTTTATGTTAAATAACACATTGACTTGTTAACAATTTGTTACTTGTTATTGATCTGATACGACATGCACAACACGATAATGACACATATTCAATAATAATATTATAATGACCAGATAATCTTTTATTTAATAAATATTTTAATTTCTATATATTTAAATGTAATTTTAATTAAATTTATTTATTCTGTATTGTGTCGTTGTCGTGTCATATCGACAAAAAAAAAAAGTGTTATCGTGTCACGTCGACAGAAATTGTGTACTTATCGTGTCGTATTCGTATTTGACTTTATCGTGTTATATCACTATCATATCGACACAATATATAACACGATTTACCAAAACTAATTACTCCCTAATTAGATTGTTTTTTTTTCCATTTCGATCCGTCTCCTCCTAAAATGGCGAAAAAACTTTTCATATATCTCAAGTTATTACACCATTACTTTTCATACACAAAAAACATTTTTTTTGGTCTTATTCTTCTCAGTTGTCTAATACACACACCCTCAATAAAAAATTATTTTATCTCTTATATATATTACTAATAAACAACATTAAAACGTGTGTCAAAAGTCAGTGAATATTATTATAATCTTGACCGGTTAAGATGATGAATTTGAATTTGAGATGTTTGTCATAGGAGACATTCCCATCTGGAGTATATAATAGATCTCACGTTCAAAACACTCAAGTAGCGAACAATATAATTTTCAAGGGATCTCATACAAAGTTTATTCGATCGATTTTTTAATCGAATATGGAGACTTAAATAAAATGGTAGGTACGTACATACCTAGAATATCAGCAACATTCCGACCATTGGTGAATCTTCCGGTTGGTCCCTCCGGAAAATCGACTCCATAAGGAAGATAGTTGACCTTGGTGGTTGTGTCGAGGTCATTGTTATTGCCATTATCAACCAACGAATCACCAAATATGAACAAGCAAGGAAATTGAGATGCACCAACAGCTCTATCTAACTTAATTACCAACACAAATATTAAGAACACAACTGCAGGTATGTTCATGATTGGTCGATGCAAAAGAATGAAAGATAGAAGCAAGCTAGCTAAGGTATATATATATATATATTATAACATACTCGTAGAGATATATTTTTTTCCTCTGGTAACTTTTTACCTTTTGCAAAATGGTCTTAAAAAAAATAAACATACAAATTTACTCTTATTTATTTTTTTATATGTATCAATTTAGGGGTGTATTAAATTGAGATTCTGTTGGATTATTTTGGACTTTAAAAAGTGAGTGGATTTATAAAATTCATAGACTCCATGCAGAGTTTGACTGACTTTTTTATTGATTTATATGGATTTTCATAGACTTGACACACATTTTTTTTATTGATTTAGATGGATTTTCATAGACTACGCCCTTGGAACTATTGATGCAAACGAACACAATTGTATATAAAAAAAGTTATCTAAATTATTTAGAAAAAATACTAAAAATATATTAATTCAAAAAAAATTATTATTCATTATTATTATTCTCTTCAAGTCTTTATCTATATCAAAGTGTATTTTTATCTACCAAATATACATCAAATATTTACAAAACATTTAAGAAATAAAGATAAACATAATATATTATAAAGATGTATATAAATCATGTTAATATTATATTCCTAATAATCTTTGTACAATAATTAATGTTATAAATTAGGTGGCGATCGAGAATATATTATTGAGAACAGAATTTTAAAATACAGAAATATAATTTTTTTCACGATAATAATGGCGGTGAAGCTCTCACTCTCCGCAATTTCTCCAATGACATAATTGACGTGAACTCTATCTATTTCTTTGAAGAATCCTGTTAATTTTTTTTTAATTAAAATAATTTTTTTTTAATTAAAACAAAGGTTAAAGTTGATGACGGTGAAAAATGCAGTAGGTTAGCAGTAGAACTTTTGTTAGAAGAACAACAAAGTTTTTTTTTTCTTCTCTTCAAAGTCTTCTGAGAGAATCCGTTGAAATCTCTACTTTTTAGAAGAGATTTTGGATAGTGTAATTTATTTATATTTTTGGAGGAGAATCCAACAAAATCCATAGAGTATTAAAGTCTATAGACCGTTGAATACCTAAAGATTTTTTAAGACTTTTTAAAATCCGTATTGAATACCTCAAAATTTTGAAAGACTTTTAAAAATTCGGATTGAATACCCCCAGATTTTAAAAGTTCAAAAAAATCCAACAGAACAATTGAATACACCCTCCTTAGTCTCAAAATTGGTGGAATCCTCGGAAAGATTTCGTTTCGGTCATCAACTTCATCAAAATCGACCGTCCACGTGTCGAGTACTACCTGACCAAAAAACAACGCTGTTCCCAAGGATTTGGACAACATTAGGACGAAATTAGTAGTATATATGTATAAGAAATAATTGAGACCAGATATTCGTATAAAAAAAAATTGGGACCATTTTGGAACAAATGAAAAGTTATGGGACGAAAAAAAATAAATGTAATGAATCTAGTTTCACTTTTTTTTTTTTTTTTGTATGTACCAATTTCATCTCAAAGTTACCGGAATCCTCGGAACGACATTGCTTTCGATCAACAACTTTATCAAAATCGACCGTCCACATGTTGAGAACATGACCAAAAAATGGAGCCGTTCCAAGAACTCCGACAACTTTAGGACGAAATTGGTATGTATATTATAAAATAATTAAGACCATCTTGAAATAAATGAAGATTTTGGGGACGATATTTTATCCTACATTCTTAAGTCAACAATTGGGGGCTTTACGTAAATAGAATTCAAAGAACTAATTCCATGTTCAAGAGAGATCTTTCATAAAGATACGTACAATCTTTTCCAGATGTCCACTGTGAACCAATTCAAGTATATTAATTGTCTTTTTTAAGATCAGGATAACATATTTAATACTTAATCATAACTATCAAACTTAATATAAGTCTATTTCACGAAATGTACGCATTCTATGATAATATTTAATATTTTTCAATTTAGTAGTATTAAGTAATTTTTTTATTTTTCTAGTACAGCGCATTATATTTTACTTCAAAAATATTATTTTCTTATCTGTATAAATTCATATGAAGTCGTCCCTTGCTGAGTTTTTGTATTTATAGAGAAATAAAAAGAATATTAATTCTCAGTGTTAGAGAAATTGGTTATGATGAGTAATTAAATGTGAATATAGTGTGAAAACAATATTGATATGTTAACCTTGTAGTACAACTTTCTTATATTTTGGTTTTATTCCATAAAAAAGAAAACACTTCAAAACAAAGGAAATTTCAGGACATGGATGGGTGCAGTAAATCAAATGTACTTCAAATAAAGTAAAATTTTAAATAAAAACTTCTTAAATATAAAATGAATAAAATCAAAATCTTAAAAGAATAGATTATAACTTTAATTCGATAAGTAAATTAACCGTTGAAGTGATCGTTGCTATTTCTTCAAGTACAATAATTAACAATTTAATAATAACAAAATATATACTGCAAGCTGGAAAATAATATTATAATCAAAAGCATAAAGTTAATTAACTAGCTGTTGAGTTTACTAGTTTTATATATATATAAATAAAGTCAGGACAAGATCAATTATTTCTTGTCAAATTTAACCTTTTGTGATAATATTTTATCTTGTCGGAATATGGTGCTTTTTTGCTCTTTTACAAAAATAATTGTGATGGTGACTTTTGGTGTTTTGTTCATTTGCATTTGCATGCATTTGCATTTTGTGTAAGTTTAGGGGGTGCAGTATCAGTATGGTCGATGATAGATTTACTAAAAAGGGCATGAAAAACTTATAGATGAACGAACCAATATGGTAAAATGAAATTTTATAGGCTGGCGAAGGGAAACTAAAAGTATTCTTACATAATTTCAAATACAATAAATAAAAATAAAATAAATAAAAAGAAAAGAGAAAACTTAGATTAATGTAGATGAAAATCCCAAACTAATTCACTATCTTAAACTCCAAAATACCAAGAAATGAATAACACATTTTAGTAGGCGTAAGTGTATGGGTGATGAGTCTTTTATCCAATCCGCTGCCCTTGTTTTCTTCTCGCGGCTGAATTCAATCCTCATTGGGCTGTTCTATTTGGGCTTCAATTTAATTAGGATTATACACACAGAGACATATTGAGTACCCGAGGACATCTACGTGAAAAGTTCTAAAATATCCCTCCCTTTCTAAACCTTAATTAACACCTTTGCCCCTCATTTTCCCTCATTTTTAAAAGACACTCACCTCCTCCCCCTCCCTCCCAAGCGGCGCCGTTGCCCACCCCCACCTCCCTCCAATTGGCCGCCACCGCCCACCTCCTCAGTCCTTCTTCCCCCTCTAAAGGCCAAAAAAAAATAATAGGGATAACACATAATATTTGAATATTTGAATTTTACGATATTTGACTCATTCATATCTTTGTAAACCTTATCTCCAACATATCTCTTTATATAGTGAAGATATACAATCACCTCTTTACCGGTGATCTTATACTACTCTCACATGGTATCAGACAGATTCCCCTTAACCCTAAATTTTAATTCTCACGGTAAACTTTTCTCTCAAATTTTCAATTAAACTTTTCTCCCAAATTTTCAATTCTCACGCTAAACTTTTCTACCAGAATTCTCTTTCTCTAAATTCTGGTTCTCTCTCACGCCAGTTTTCAATGGCGACCACTGCTCCCCCTACAATCCCTCTTAATATTCTAGTCCACCTTCTCACAATTAAACTATCATCCTCTAATTACATTTTCTGGAAAAATCAAGTTGTCCCGGTTCTCACGAGCCACGATCTCTTCTCGCATGTTGATGGTACTCTCCCCACTCCTGCAAAAACCGTCACCGAGAATGGCACATCGGCCCCTAATCCGGCATATGTTGCCTGGTTCGAAAAAGATCAAAAAATCCTTTCTCTTCTTCTGGCATCTCTATCGGAAGAAGCCATGTCTGAAATCATTGGATGCACCTCCTCACATTCTGTTTGGACTGCCTTGGAGGCGGCATACAGCCACTCTTCCGTCTCCCGGGCCAATCATCTCCGTAATGAACTTATTAATCTCCGCCGCGACACCACTTCAGTCACAGAGTACAGCCGAAAATTCCGCTCGATCTGTGATCAATTGTCATCCATTGGACGTGTTGTGAACGATGATGATAAGGCTCACTGGTATCTCAGTGGCCTTGGGTCTCAATTTGCAGGGTTCTCTGATACCCGTATGGCGATGGATCTTATGCCCCAATTTCGCGATCTAATACATCAAGCCCTCAATTTTGAGCAATTTACACGCTCTATGGATCCCCCGACTGCATCTGTCCCAGCCTTTGCCACAACCCGCACGTCTCATTCTTCATCTCGTTCCAAACCGACGCATCGCAGCGGTCATGGCGGTCACGCTGGTCACTCCAGTAGTTCTGCAAACTCAGGCGGTGCTGGTTATTACAACCGTTCTGGTTCGCGCGGGCAGCCCAACAATTCCGATGGGTATAAAAAGAAACCCTACAGCCCCACGTGTCAAATATGTCGCCAAACTGCGCATAATGCAGATAGATGCCCAGAACACTATGCCTCTCACACCCAGTCCACAGCAAATTTGGCTCAAGCTTTTGATGCACAATGTTCTGTCTCCCCATCCCAGGTTTCAGATTGGTATCTAGACACCGGCGCTTCAGCCCACATGACCCCTCATGCCTCGACAATGGAGGTTGTTGAGCCTTACAATGGTAATGACAATGTTGTCGTAGCAAATGGTAATTCAGTTCCTATCTCGCATGTTGGCTCTTGTCTTGTGCATGATAATATTAAATTGTTGGATGTGCTCGTGGTCCCTCATCTTACTAAGAATTTGATGTCGATTAGTACGCTGACCTCTGATCATCCTGTTGATGTTATATTCACTGGCAAGTCATTTGTTATTCAGAATCGGTTGACAAAGGAACCTCTGGCTCGCGACAGGCGTAGTCAAGGGCTTTATGTTTTTGAACAGGGCAAACCAGCTTTGGTTGCGGCATTGCATACTGTTTCGTTGAAAGCTTCTTTTGAAATTTGGCATCGTCGTTTAGGGCATGTATCTATTTCAGTTATTCATTTATTAAATAAATTGGGACAATTATCAGTTACTTCTTTATTGCCGAAAACGGATTTATGCACTCCTTGTCAATTGGCGAAGAGCAAACGTTTATCCTTTACTTTGAATGAAAAACGTGCTTCAAGTGTTTTGGAATTAATTCATTGTGACTTGTGGGGACCTGCACCTGTTTGCTCGAATGATGGTTTTAAGTATTATGTAATTTTTGTCGATGATTACTCCCGTTTTACGTGGCTCTACCAGTTGCATGCTAAATCTGATTTTTTTATGTTTTGGTGCGCTTCTACAAATTTGTATGCAATCAATTTTCATCTTCGGTCAAAATATTTCAAAGTGATGGAGGGACCGAATTTGTCAACAGTCGAGTTCAGGAATTCTTTAATAATAATGGGATTCATCATCGTATTTCTTGTCCGTATACTCCACAACAAAATGGTCGGGCTGAACGTAAACATAGGCACATTACTGAAACAGGTCTCTCGTTGATGTTTCATTCTAGTGCTCCTACTTATTTCTGGGTTGATGCTTTCTCTACTGCAGTTCATATTGTCAACAGGTTACCCACTCCGTTGCTCAACAATAAATCTCCATTTGAGCTTTTGTATCACTTATCTCCGAATTATGCAAATTTCAAGACGTTTGGTTGTCGGGTCTTCCTGTATCTCCGTGATTATGCACCTCACAAGCTTGCCCCCCGCAGTGCCCCGTGCATATTCTTGGGTTATAGCTCATCTCATAAAGGGTTTCGGTGTTACGATCCTGTCGCTTCGCGCTTCTACACAACCCGACATGCTCAATTTGACGAATCAGTATTTCCATTCTCTGATACAACTGTCCCAACAAACATTGACTCTCTTGACATATGCACCTTCTTGGAGCCGAATGTTAGTCCCGCTCCAGTTCAGCAAACCCAGAGTTGTCCGGATCAACCTCCTACATTACCACAGTCCCCATGTCGCCTTTGTCCTGGTTCCTCTATACCACCTGCAGCACCTCAAGTCGCCCAACCTATTGTTGAAGCCCCTATCGACCCTGTGGCTATGGAGCCGCCGCCCCCTGCTCCCATTGCCCATCCGACTCACCCAATGATCACTCGGGCACGATCGGGTATCTTCAAAACCCGTTATGTTGCAGATATAGCCACTACTCCTCTTTTATCTGCACTATTTGTCTCGGATGAGCCTAAGGGTTTCAAATCAGCTCTCAAACATCCACACTGGACAGCTGCCATGCGATCTGAACTCGATGCTTTACATGCTAATCACACTTGGGACCTGGTTCCACGCCCTGACAACACGAACATTGTTGGGTCTAAGTGGGTTTTCCGAACAAAGTATCGCTCAGATGGATCTATAGAGCAATATAAGGCTCACTTGGTTGCTCAAGGTTTCTCTCAAATTCCTGGTTTGGATTTTTTGCATACTTTTAGTCCGGTGGTCAAAGCTGCGACAATCCGCATAATTCTATCTCTGGCAGTTCGGAATCAATGGCCTCTTCGACAGTTGGATGCTAACAACGCCTTCCTACATGGAATCTTGTCCAAGCCCGTCTTCATGGCTCAGCCCCCGGGGTTCATTGACCCTCGTTTTCCGAATCATGTTTGTCGCCTCAAGAAAGCTCTCTACGGTCTTCGTCAGGCCCCTTTGGCCTGGTTTGTTCGGTTTAGTACCTTCTTGCTGAGTTTGGGATTTCACCGCAGTCGAGCTGACACCTCCCTATTTTACTATAGTTGCGATAATAACACGATCTATCTTCTACTATATGTTGACGACATCATCATTACTGGGAACAATTGTGAGTTTCTTCAGCGGCTCATCACCCGTGTTCACAAGGAATTTGCAGTGAAGGACTTAGGACGGCTAAACTACTTTCTCGGCCTTGAGGTTACTCACTCGTCTGATGGACTTTTTCTCAGTCAGGCCAAGTACGCCCATGACATCCTCACTCGGGCTGAGTTATTGGAGTCCAAGCCTGTTTCTACTCCTCTACCAGCCGGTGAGTCCCTGATTAGCACGGGTTCGGAATTCAACAACCCAACTCTCTATAGATCTCTAGTCGGTGCCCTTCAGTATCTTACTATCACACGACCAGATCTCTCTTATGCGGTAAACCACGTTAGTCAGTTTCTGCAGGCTCCCACACTTGAACATTTTTCTGCGGTTAAACGCATACTACGCTACGTAAAAGGCACTATTAACTTTGGTTTATCTTTTACTCGTGGCCATGATTTCTCCATTATTGGCTATTCTGATGCCGATTGGGCTCGATGTGTTGAGACGCGACGCTCTACATATGGTTACTCAATTTTTTTGGGTGGCAACTTGGTTTCTTGGAGTGCAAAGAAACAACCTACTGTGTCCCGATCAAGTTGTGAATCCGAGTACCGAGCTCTAGCTAACACCGCTCAAGAAATTGTGTGGATCACTCAGTTGCTTCGTGAACTGCGTGTGCTACCTCCATCCCGCCCGCTACTTCTTTGAATTTTACGATATTTGTCTCATTCATATCTTTGTAAACATTATCTCCAAGATTGATTTGTTGTAATCCCTAGTAAATCTCATGTACATATCTCTTTGTATAGTGAAGATATACAATCACCTCTTTAACGGTGATCTTATACTACTCTCACACTCCCCACGTCGTAGCGCCGCCGCCGCTTTGAAGAAGGACGCTGTCGCCGTCGCCCTCCTCCCAGCGACGCGGCCGTTCGCACCCCTTCTCCCTCGTTCGTGCCCTCTCCTCTCCGCCACCATCTCCCCTCCCCTCGTACCAGCGCCGCTGCCGCTTTGAAGAATGACGCAGCCGTCGTCGCACTCCTCCCAACAACGCGGCCATTCGCACCCCTCCTCTCTCGTTCGTGCCCCCTCCTCTCTGCCACCATCTCCCCTCCCCTCGCCGCCGCCGTTTCATGTATGTTTAGGTTTCTGAAAAATTAGGAAAATTAGGGTTTTAGAAAGTTGTTTAGGAATTATTTTCGAACAACTTGTGTTTGTTCAGAAATTTTTTTTGAACAATTTGTGTTTGTTAAAAAAAAAGTTTCGAACAACTTGAGTTTGTTCAAGATGTCCGATCTTTTTTTTCGGAAAAATGAAAGTTTTTTCGAACACATTGAGTTTGTTCCATAAAAAATTTCGAACATCTTAACTTTGTTCAGTTAAAATTTTCGGACACATTAAAAAAAAATTATTTTTATTTTTGTTGAAATTTTGTGTTTTTAAGAGGTTTTTTTTTTTATTAATTGAAGTATGATGGTTGTTTTGGTGGTGATGGTGGAGATGATTTTGGAATGAAATGGAATGGATGGGTGTACTCATCTTCCTTTTTTTTTTCAAAAAAAGAGTTCTTAAAAAAGAGTAATTTTTTTTTGGGAAAAAAGTTCCACCAAGTGTACATTTTTTCGAAAAAATATTTCACCGAATGTCCATTTTTTAGTTTTTGTCAAAAACTCATGAGTATTTTTTTTAGTTTTTGTCAAAAACTTGGAACTTTGCGATGTGTTTAACTGAAAAACTACAATAAAAATTCTAAATTTTTGATAAAAATTTAAAATGGCCATTTCGTAGAATTATTTTTTTAAAAAATGCAATTTTGGTGGAACTTTTTTTCAAAAAAAAAAAAATCACTTTCAGTTTGAGGGTGAAGTTAAAAAAAATTATGATTAATTATGAGAGTGTAGAAAAGTTGGGAGGGTATATGTGATATTTTACGGAGGTAAACTCAAAATGAAGAGGGGTGAACCTAAATTGTGGGTAAAAAAATAATAAGTAGGGGGCATTTAGTCGTGGGGCGTGGCCTTTATAAGCCCTGCAAATTGGCTCAAAATATTGGGCCTCCACTTGCTGATATGGCCCGCCTGAGTGGGGCTGACATTTAAGGTTGAAAATGTGATATTGGGCTCACTAAAATGGCAACAAGTGGGAGGGACTTGGGCCATTCTTGAGCCCAATAATTTGGGCCACATTTAATTAATTGTTGAGATTGGCTTGAATGAGCATTTGTACTTCACTAAAAATTAAGTATGTGTTTTGCTTTTAAAAATGCTTAATTTATCTACAAAAATAGTAAATTACTATCCTTTTCATAATCAAGTGTAATTAGTAAAAAATGAGTAAAAATAACATGAAATTCTATTAAATTAAGATTAAAATACTCAAGAAAATCATACAATTTTCACCCGAATCAACTAATCAAGGGTCCAGAAAATTGATGTATGTTGATGTTAAAGACTTGGTGATGGTATGAAAAAGAGATGTTGAGGGGTTGGTTTTCTCCAAGATTCCGAATTGGATTCTTGACTTGAAATTTCCAATTTTTCTCAACTTCTGTACGAATTATGGTCTCTTATCCATAGATTCTGTGTTAGAGTAGTGAATTACAGTAAATATCCACCAATTCAATCGATTTCAGCTTGAAATTAGAGAAGAAGAAGGAGGGTACAAGTTTTTTTAGGCGGTTACAGTGAAGAAAAGGAGGTTACAAGTTCAGGTAGGCGGTTACAGGGAGCTGGTGGCCACTGTTAGGCGATTCCTTGCAAACCAGGCGTTAGATGGGGAAGTCTAAACGCATTAAGGAATCAAAGGCAGAGGAAGTTATCGTTGCTACGCCGGCAGTGCTCAGACCATCGTCTCCGATGAAGAGAGGAGTGGTGAGATCTGAATCTCCAAGACATGCGAAGAAAAGATCAAGGGGTCTGTCCCTTGAGAGAATACAATCGAGAAAGCTAATCGAAGAAATAAGAAAGGAAGAAGAAAGCAAAAAGGAATCTGAAATGCATAATTCACTTGATCATTTGCAAGCACGAGAACTGAGGGAAGAAGCTGCCATGGAAGAAAAGCAAGAGGGGAATGCTGATGGAAACATGACTGGAATATTTGTTGAAGTTGTGTTACCCCCACTCAAAATTGCTCCAAATCGTGGGAGCTTTGGGAGTAATGGAGAGTCCCAGGAAGATAAGAGCGATGATGAAGAGGACCTGCATCAAAAGAAGGAAGACAAGCCAGTGGAAAATAATACTCCAATGGCGGAAAACAGAGCACCATCCATGGAGGTTAGTGATGTACATTCAATTTCTGAATTAAGCAATTATGGGTGTGAACATATGCATACTAGTTGTTCGAATGATGGAATGGACGAAATTGAGATGGAGGGGAACATTTTGGAGGAAGAAGAAAGTATGCACACCAGGTGTTTGATGAAAGGCAAGGGAGAAAACTTGATGGGCATGACCAGAAAACAGAGCGAATTGAAGGAAATTACGGGGAAATTCAGTGAGACGCCTTCATGGATGCTACAGCAGAACGGAGAAGCTAGTACAAGCCACAAAGATGATGATGCAAATTCTGTGGAGATAATTGATGGAAAAACAGGGGACAAAGGCCCATGGAAGAAGACGACCCAAAACGATGAAGAAGCTGAAAACCCAAAGCAGGAAAACAGAGCACGGAGAGCATGGAAGAAGGGGGAAATCCCAGAAAGTGTAACGGGTAATCGTATACTTAAACAAGAACATCGACTGAAATTTGTCCAGCCCACGGCGAACAGTGCGTACATCCCAATGGAGGCTATTACCAATGAGTGGGACAACACACTTATCGCCTATTTCATGGGCAGATTCCCGGGGTTTAAGGCCTTGAAAGAAATATGCAATGGGTGGAAAGTGAGACACGAAATCAAGAGCCATGAGTCCGGATGGTTAATGTTCAAATTTGAGAACGAAGGGGATATGGACAGCGTGCTCAAAGGGGGTCCGTATTCTATTTGGGGACGGAATTTGATGATGAGGTAAATGCCTCAAGGATTCGATTTCAGTGATGCGGAAATCAGTTTGGTGCCGACATGGATAAAGCTTCGTAATTTACCCATGTGCTGTTGGTCGAACAGTGCTATCGAAATAATTACATCCTTTGTGGGCACTCCCTTATATACTGACCGAATGTCAAACACAATGGAGAAAGTGTCGTATGCTAGAGTGTTGGTAGAGGTGGATGCGGCTAAGCCATTGGTAAGGGAGGTGGCTGTTCGAATGGGAAATCTAAAGGAATGGACTCAAAAAATTGAATATGAAGCGGAGCCACGATATTGTTCAAAGTGTCGTAAGGTGGGGCATAGTACGGAGGCTTGTAGACCCATGGAAAGATTTGCAAAGAAAAATCCGCAAAAAGAAAATGAAAATAAGGGGAAGGTTCCAATACGTAATCGTGAAGTGGACGACATGGGTTTTATAAAAATAAGGGGGAAGACAGGAGGTGCTAGTAAGGAGGCTGCAATGAATGTGGAAAATAATTCTGGAATTATGAAAAATTCAGGTTCGAAGTAGAAAACAGGGGGTGATGAGGTGGAAATTAATGGGGGTAGATTTGAGGCATTACAGAACATGGAGGAGGATGGAGTTGATGAGGACAAAGAGGAACAAATGGGGATTGAAATGAGGGAGGAAGGAAGGGGCATGGAGGTCGAAATGGGGGCTGGAAGTGAGGACAGTAACAGGGCAATTAATTACGAACAAGTTCCAGAAACTCAATAAAAAACAGAGCAAGTCGAAGCTGTTTTGGTGGATGAAATGGAGGCGACCAATACATATGCAAACGGAGTGAGGATGGCTAATCTTAATATGAGCAGGAACGAGAGGATGAAAGGGATTGAGGAGGCTTTGAAATCTTCTACAAAGGACAAAGCAAAACAAGTAAGTTCGAATTCTTTTGATAGGGGTCGAAATACGAAAGGGAGAGGCAGCGGGGGAAACCCCTTCGTTCGTAAATGATCATAGCATCGTGGAATACACGTGGCTTGAGGGTGGACGCGACCCTCAAGAAAGTGAAGAGCGTTATGAGCAGGGATGATGTCGACATTTTCTGTTTCGTTGAGACGAAACTCAAAAACGATGAAGTGGTGGACTGGATTTCAAAGAACTTTGGGGACGAGTGGGCTTTTGAGCACAACTTTGACCTATGCCGTATGGGGAGGATCTTAGTTGCTTGGAGAAAGAAGAGGGTTCGTTTGACAACCCTTGGAAGACAAGAACAGGTAATTCATTTTCGTGTTAAATGTGCTATTACTTTACATACTTTCAATTTATCGACGGTCTATGGTCGGAATACTATTCCGGAGAGGAGGCCGCTTTGGGATCAGTTGATGGTGTTTGATGAGGGGCAAACCTTACCTTGGATAGTGGTGGGGGATTTTAATAATCTGTTACATAGGGAGGAGAGGAGTGGATGTGCTCATATGTCGTCTAATACATTTGAGGACTTCCAAAATTGTATCGTCCATACGGGCTTGGTGGATGTGTCGTCAACGGGCTGTTTTTTTACATGGACGAATACGGTTGTATGCAGCAAATTAGATAGGGTGATGATAAATACGGAGTGGGTTGAGAAGGGGTGGAAAATTGGGACGGAGTTTAGGGCTGTGGGGATTGAATCGGATCATGCCTTAGCCATTTCGACCTTGTTTGATAAGGTGAAGAGTAAAAGGAAGCCTTTTCGGTACTACAACATGTGGGGTCTTCATGAGGATTTTAAGGGTACGATTGAGGATAGTTGGGGTGATAGAGTGGAGGGGACAAGGCAATTCCAGCTCGTGTCGAAGCTTCGTCGCTTGAAAGGTCCCTTGAAATTGTTACACAAGGAGAGATTCCAACATATTTCCGAGAGAGTAAAGAGGGAGGAGGCGGAATTAATCGATATGCAAGCTATGGTTCTTGAAAAGAGGGTGCAAATGTCCGAGCAATGGGCTGAAAACGTGAAGGCAAAAACGAAGGCAGTAGCAGTTTTGAAGAGTTTCGAAAAGGCCTATTTGGGGCAGCTTGCAAAGAACAAATATTTGATCGACCAAGATAGGAATACAAGGTACTTTTATGCTATGGTTAAGAGGGTAAGCAAAAGGAATTATATCACCCATTTAAAAATTGGTGAGGGCCAAACGACATCTCAAGAAGAAGTGGCGCAACGTATGGTGGCATATTGTGAGGAGTTTTTGGGCACTACTATGGAGGTTGATAGCATTGATGAGGAGGTGTGTAGGGCTGGAAATTGTGTAAGCGATGAGTTGGGGATTCGTTTGTGTAAGGAGATTACGGATGTTGAGATCAAGGCGGAAATGTGGGGTATAGGCGAGAATAAAGCTCCCGGTCCGGATGGCTACACGTCTTCGTTTTTCAAGAAGAGTTGGAGTGTCGTGGGGGCGGATGTATGCGCTGCTGTGAGAGAATTTTTCAGGACAGGTTTGATGCTTAAACAAATCAATTGCACGTTCTTGACATTAATCCCGAAGACAACACATGATCCGACGGTCCATGACTTTAGGCCGATTGCTTGTTGCAACGTGATTTACAAAGTTATTTCGAAGATCTTGGCTACTAAAGTTAGTGAGGCTGCTATGGAGATTATTCATGAGACACAAGGAGCCTTTGTTAAGGGGAGGTCGATTGTTGAGAATGTTCACTTGGCGCAAGAGCTTGTTCGTAGCTATGGAAAGGCAAGAGTATCTCCGCGTATGTTTGTCAAAGTGGACATTAGAAAGGCTTACGATTCTTTTTCGTGGGATTTCTTGAAAGGGGTGCTTCAAGGGTTTAAGTTTTCGAATGCTTTTATTGGTTGGGTGATGGAATGTGTGAGCTCTCCAATGTACTCTATTCTCGTAAATGGAGTTCCGCATGGATTTCTCAAAGGGCGACGGGGTGTGAGGCAAGGAGATCCACTTTCTCCTTTCCTTTTCGTCATTTGCATGGAATATTTGGCTAGACTGTTGAAGTTACGTACGCATGGGTCGGGTTTTGGCTTCCATCCGAAATGTCAAGCGCATAGAGTTACTAGCTTGATGTTTGCGGATGACCTCTTGATTTTTGGACGAGGAGACGACCACGCTGCTTGGATTATAAAGGAGGCTTTGGACGATTTTGAGAAGGTGTCGGGGCTGGCCGTAAACCCCAACAGATCGACCATTGTGTTCGCTGGGGTTCGTGAGGAGGATAGGCTTCGAATTCTGGACAGATTTGGATATGTGGAGGGGCACTTACCAATTAAATATTTGGGTGTGCCCCTTGGTTCGACAAGAGTGAAGGTGGAGTATTTTGATCCTTTGATTGATAAGATTAGGGATCACATTGGGAAGTGGAGCTCGAAAACATTATCGTATGGTGGAAGATTGGCGTTGATTACCACGGTTGTTCAAGGGATATGCGGGTATTGGTTTGGGATCTTCCACATTCCAAAATTGGTGATTAATAGGATCAACCGGATGGTGAGTGCGTTTTTGTGGGGTGGAAAAAGACACCTGGTGGCTTGGGAGGATATATGCATGGATAGGAAGGAGGGAGGTCTTGGATTGAAAAATCTTGAAAGCTGGAATAAAACCCTTTTTGTTCGGTATTTGTGGAACATACATTGCAATAAGGAGACTTTATGGGTTAGGTGGGTCCATACATATTGGCTAAAAGGGGATACCCCTTGGGAATTGGTGGGAGGACTAAATGGATCGAGAATTATGAGGTTTATTGCCAAAATAAAGGACGAGTTGGTCATGAAGTATGATGGGGTTGAGGGTGCGATTGAGGTGTTGGCCTCGGTTGTTGGTGCAAAGGGTATTATGGTGGGCAAGCTATATGGATATATGGTTGAACACCATAGTATGGACTATGTGTTCAAGTTTGCGGACATTTGGAAGAGATGCATTCCGCCTAAGTTCTCGTTTATCACATGGCTTGTGGCAAGGGGCAGATTGGCGACCAAGGATCGTTTGTTCTTCATTGATGAGGACAAGGTGTGTAGTTGGTGCGTCAATAACATTGAGACGACGGGCCACTTATTGTTTGAATGTGCATTTGCAAGGGCTGTTTGGGCAAGTGTGTGGAAGTGGGCTAATTGGAGGAATTCGGCCATCAACATTGATGATCTTTTTGATGACATTAGGCGGAGTCGACGTCTTAAGAAGGGCCATAAGGATGTGGTCAGATTGGCGGCTTGTGCGACCTTGTATTATATTTGGAGGGCCCGAAACGATCATGCTTTCGATGGTGTTCGGACGACGATCGCGAGAATCGTGAAGATGGTGCAACTTAGTGTGCTTCGACATGGAAGCAAGATCAAAGACACAAATGCATTTACTGGGCTGTAATTTGCCCAGAAAATGCCTAAAAGGTATAATGCATTTTCTTATGCATTTTATTGTAGCATTTTTTGTTGGGGCAGTTTGCTGCTTGTTGTATCGTTTTATGATAGGATTGCGTGGACAAATGAAGCAAATACGGTGTGCCCAGAAATTCCGAAGAGGTCGTGTACATGGTCGTGGGCGATGCTTGGAGGTTGGAGTGGTAAAATCATTGCGTCTACTGGCCTGTGGTTTGGCCAGTTGGATATACAAGGTATTAGGCATCTTATTATGCTTTTGTCTTGTAAATTTGCTTGGTGGACTCTTGCTGCTGTGGTCAGTTTATTATGCTAGGATGCTTGGACGGTGTATCGGAGCCAATGTTTGGGGCGAGGTCGAGATCCAGTTTGGTGATATAGGGAACCAGCCGGTCGAGCTTGTGTACCTGGTCAAGTTGCTGGATTTAGAGGATGGAATGAATTTGTTTTACACATGTAATAGGCTTAGTATGGTAGAGCCTTGTTGTTGTGTATTGAGATGGCAATGTTTAGGCCATGTTGGTGTTTGTGTAAACAGTTTTACTAGAAACGTTTGTGTAGGTCCATCCCGCGTGAAGGTTTACGGTTTTGTCCCTTTGGGTTTACCACTATGGTTTTTAACCCGAAAACCTAATGGGGTAGACATAGGAGGCTAGGAAGGATTGTACGGAGTGCGTGGTCCATTGGACTTTCGTTTTTTAGCAATATATTTACCATTTTACGCTAAAAAAAGACTTGGTGATGTTATCAAAGATGTTATCACACAAGGCGACAACATCTTAATTCGACCTTTCTTATTTTTTCTAAGGTTAAATTTTATTTTCTAGCTAATGTTGCTTTGGACGTTGTAACATCGCAGGTTGAAGATCTAAAATATTCTACACAGTTTCAAACTGGAAGGTTCTGGAAGATTGCAAAATTATGTAGATCATGCGGCTGCTTTGAAAAACGTCCAGAATTGGCTGGAAGAACCTAGAAGGCGGTTGGGAGAAAAAGAAGGAATGAGATCCTACATTTTATGGATGAAGGTTCTAGGCTCCATTTCCACACCTATAAATAGGCCAGAACCGTGTTCATCATCCAACCAACGAAGTGTCATTCTTTAATTACTAAACTAGCGTTCATCCTGTTAGGAATTAATTGTCATTGACATGATCTTGTCGTTGTACCGAAGAGTCCAAACTTCCTGTACAACATAGACTTTTCTATACTTTTTTGACAGTGTTAGATTAGTTTTTTGTAGTGTTTTGCACTTAAGTCATCTTTAGAGTTAGATTAGTTTTTGGTAGTGTTTTACACTTAATCCATCTTTAGACTAGATAGATTATCAATTCTTATTTACGTTATGAATATTTGTTCAAACACAATTTGTATTCACTCTTTGATTAGTGAAATTAAAATCTATGTAAAAAGTTATTTTCGTGTCTTCGTGTTTTCATTCTTTTAAGTCTTCCCGCTATTCGTATTCAGATTTTCTGTAATCGAGTCAGTGTTGCATTGAGTGTTCTAACATTTAGTGTAGTACATCAGTCTTGTTTTACTTAACACGCACACTTTGAATGTCCAATTCAGGATTGGATTGTCCCCAATGAATTATGTTGAATTTAAACTATGACGAATCTGGATATATTACGGTGTGTTTGGATACATTGATGTTTCAAATTTAGTATTTGAATTGTGATGACCCTAGACGTTCGAGTGTCCAGGTTCATAGACGTTTCAAATATAAAAGTGTAACCACCAAGAGTAACAAATGACTTGAATGACACATTTGAAATGGGATTAAGTTTCATGAATGGTATTCATTGCCATTAATTTAATATGGAAGGCTCCTCATTGGTGTGGGAACATGCTTATATATAGGGTACATGCTTTGTGTTGAGCAGGAGACACTCCACTTGGTGTGGGAACATGCTTATTGGTTTTTCACTTGAAATTCTGTAGAAATATTTTTGCGAAAAAATCATAGCATTCTTGCATTGAACATATAGAGTGAAATCCAATTTCTCACGTCTATTTTGTTTGTTGGAGCTCTTGACGTAGCCCTGCTGCTCCTCAATGAGGTCGAAGTCTTTTTATTTTTAAAAACATTACATCAAATCGTGAGCACTATTCAGAATATATTCGTGAGCTCATGTTGCTAATTCAAGAACCTTTCTTATTTTCAAATACCGCTAAAGGAAAAGGTTGTCCAAAAGTGGAAGTTGAAGATTTTGTATAAATTTCATTTTGTATTTACAATTTTTATTTATTTATTTTGTCAATTTTGTATATTACATTAATAAAGTAATTATAAACACACTTTGTCCCTGCTCATTAACGTTTTTCTAAGAGGATAACATATTATTCTAAAATTGTTTCACGAAATGTACGCATTCTATAATATTTAGATAATTTCATATTTTTCAGTATACTCACTATGCTAGAAACCGTCCACCATAACGGGGAATCTATATTTTCAAAGCGGTTTTTCGTCCGTTGTCAATTAAAATATTGTTGTAGGTCTTGACTTTTTGATAATGGGAAATTCCCGTTGTTGTAATAAATGGACTAGGGTAACTGGATGCATACATATAATTGGATTTTAAGTCAATTGTTCAATTGAATTTTTAATTTCCACATTAAAATCATATTAAAACAGTGATTTAATTGCATCATGCATTGAGCAATTGAGTGCACACAAAAGTGACTATAAACCTTAACTTATTACAACAGAGAATGTATCCCTGTTGTCTTTCATCATTTTTTACAACGGTGGAAACCCCGCTTCGTTGTTATAAAATTTGATAACCGAAAACTCTATTCAATTTTTTTCCTATTTTTTTTTTATTTTGCATTTAAATCATAAAACATACTCCCTCTTTGTCCCATTATAAGTTTCTTATTTTTCTTTTATGGATATTTCACAATAAGTTTTTCATTCCGTTTTTGACATATTATTTTATTTCTCTCAATTACATCACTTATAATTTATCTATTATATTACTTGTAGGTCCCTAGTTGAGTGGTAAGATTGAGTAAGCTAGTAAAAGTTTAGAGGGGAGGGGTGAATAGACTTTTAAAAATCTTTCAAAATATCAGAATTCACAATGCGGAATATCAAGTTTAACAATGAGCCCTTAAGATTTATACTCAACTATTTCAAAAAACACCTTACTAGTCTATCGAATATGAAGATTATTCAATTAAACAATTATTAACAATCAAACACAAATAGAACAGTAAGTAAATCAACACGAGATTTATAGTGGTTCGACAAATTGTCTACATCCACTCTCACAACTCCAGTCGTGATATTTTATTAAACTGATCTTGTAGCTTTAAGTCCCAAGAAATAAGACTTCGATCTTTTCGATAACACTACTAAGTGCTTCTTCGATCTAACAACTAGCTATTGAACAAGTAACTAGCAACTTGATTACAAACAAAAACTATAAAGAAAAACTTCTCTAATTCGCAGTAGTAGCCTTCTTGAATATAAACTTGTCTTGTTTTGGCTTCAACTTCAAACTTGAACTCTATGAGTTTTTTCCTTGCTTTGAATACTTCAATATGCGCTTCTTAATTTCATAATAACAGTAGTCTTCAACGTTTTAAGTCTTCAAGTATTTATAGACTTCTCATATCAAGAACAGTTTGTTATCCAACAACATTTTCTTGATAACTAACTTTGTAACGACTTCTTCTTATCTCTTCACGCGTTTCTTCAGTTAATTAGTTATTCCATAACTAATTCTTCATATCTTCACTTCTAGATACGATCTTAACAATATCTTTACTTCACGCGTACTCGACTTGTCTTGGTTCGACACTTAGAATATTTCTTTAGTCTTCAGCACTTGTCTTGTCTTCACAAGTCTTCTTGTCTTGTAGTCTTCTTCTAGTAGACTTCTAGTAGAACTAATCTAGTTCTATCAACTAATCTAGTTCTATCAACTAATCTATCAAGACTAAGTCATTACATTAAACTTTATAAAACAGCTTAGTCAACTTAACAACTATACATCAACATAACATAAACATAAGCTTCTATACAATGATTATAAGCTTATCATAAAACCTATAAGAAACTTTTTAATACTTAGTTTATTTTAGTACTTATATTTTGTACTTGTCTGATCTTGTAACAAGACGACTTCCATAACTAGATCAGTCAACACTTAGAAATATATTCAAGTCTTCTTTTTGGCTTATCAAACCTCAACTCATCATCAAATAGAACTTGTCTTAAGATTCATATAACATTACTCCCTCCGTTTTTTAATAAATAATGTTTTTATGAAATTTGTTAGAATTAAAAAATGGTATGTATTGACAAGTATACCCTTAAATAATAAGGGAATTTTCTAATCACATTACTTTCTTAATGCACATTTTTCATACAGAAAATATTTACCTTGAGGGAAGATTAGTTAACAAAAGTAAGTTAGAAATTAGGAAATTTTCTAAATTTAAAGAGAGGACATAATTGGAATAAAAAGTGTAAATAATTATAAAACATCATTTAATTATGTACAAGAGGAAAATGCTAAAACATCATTTATTAAAAAGGGTTGGTCTCTGGTGCATAGTATGCACATGCACACTATGCGACCAGTCAACAAGTATAACATACATAGGTGAATTTTTATAAACAAAGTAACCGCTAGACTGGCAGTTACGATGTTTGGAAAGGGGTATAAGGTCGCGGGTTCAAACCTTGTGTCCTAAAACGTTTTTTTTTTAATTATTACCAAAATTAACATTCTTCAAAAACGTTTTTTTTTAATTATTACCAAAATTAACATTTTTCAATAATAAAAATTACCTTGTGTCCTAAAACGTTTTTTTTTTAATTATTACCAAAATTAACATTCTTCAAAAACGTTTTTTTTTTAATTATTACCAAAATTAACATTTTTCAATAATAAAAATTACCTTGTGTCCTAAAACGTTTTTTTTTTAATTATTACCAAAATTAACATTCTTCAAAAACGTTTTTTTTTTAATTATTACCATAATTAACATTTTTCAATAATAAAAATTACACTTTTCAGTTAAAATCTACCACTTTTCTTACTTTTCACTTAAAATATCTACCACTTTTCAATAATAAAAATTACACTTTTCAGTAAAAATATCTACCACTTTTCAATAATAAAAACTACACTTTTCAGTTAAAATATCTACCACTTTTCAATAATAAATTTACCACTTTTCAGTTAAAATATCTACCACTTTTCAATAATAAAAATTATACTTTTCAGTTAAAATATCTACCACTTTTCAATAATAAATTTACCACTTTTCAGTAACAAAAATTCCCACTTTTCAATAATAAATTTTCCACTTTTCAATAATAAATCAAAACTAACAAAATTACCAAAAATTACAATCTTCTTCTTCAGCCTCCTATCACCAAATCAAACGTGGAGCCCCCACCACCACCGATGTCTTCCACTACTGTTCAGCACTTCTGAACACTCCTTCTCAATATTCTCCCTTGCTCTAGACGGAAAACACCGCGGCTATCCATCGTCTTCTCCGGCGAAATCCATCGTCATCTCCATATTCTCCCTCGCTCTAGCCGGAAAACACTCTACCGCGGCGAAATCCATCGTCTTCTCCGGCGAAATTCATCGTCTTCTACGGCGAAATTTTCGATTAAATAAGTTGCGGTGGTTACAGATGTAGAAAAAAAAAAGAAGGGAGAGAGAAAGAAAGATGAAAGGAGAGAGAAAAAGCGGGGGGAGAGAGAGAAATAAGGAGAAAGGAGAAGAGAGTTACATGAGAGAGGGAGAAAGGAGAAGAGAGTTACAAAGAGAAATAAGGAGAAAGGAGAAGAGAGTTACATGAGAGAGGGAGAGAGATGGAGAAAGGAGAAGAGAGTTACAGGCTAGGGGAGAGAGAGAGAAAGATGGAGAAGAAAAAAGACGTTAAAAAAAGTGTGAGGGAAGAGAGAAAGAAAGAAAAATAAAGGAGGAGAAAAAGAGGGGTTAAAAAAAAGCGTGTGCACACAGTGTGCATTTTGAGACTTTTCCTATTAAAAAATAGAGAGAGTATCATACTTCATCTCATGCTCATCTATTATTTTATTAGAAAAATTTATAATGGATCGGAGGAAGTAAAAATTTCAACAAGAATAATAAATAATACTCCACCACATAACAACCCTACTGTCAAAATTGGGGCAACATGGAGATTTGATTCTCAAATTAAGTCACGAGGATCTTCTTCTTGATTTGCTCCACAAATTTTGGGATTGTAAAATATCTCCATTGACTTTCCTTGTATAGCTTAAATACTTTTGTATAAATTCCTCATGTAATTATTTCTTTATTCATTCAATAAATAATGAATATTTACATTTACATTTTTCTTCCTAGTATAGCTTAAATACTTTTGATAATACCTAGATAATACCATACATAATGACATTTAAATACACTTTATAAAATTATGACACATCATATAAAATTAAGGAGAGGACGACATTTAAAAAAAAAAAAAACTTCTTATTTCACCGTGCATCTATGAAAAGTAGTCTCATGGAGAGGGAGCACATGTTTTAAAGAGAATGCTTATTTTATTGAAAAAGCAGATATGTTGTAAAGTAAGTAAAGGGTAGAATTGAAAATTCAACTGTATTCTAATAAAGTTGAAAAAATGATTAACTCCTAACAACTCCCTCCATTTTCAAAAGTGGGGAAATTTCAAAATAAATTCTGCAATATCATTAAAGCAACCGAAAATTCTCTAACATTAATTGTAAAAGTAGAAATTATTGTTACAACATGACTGATGGGATTAAA
Organism: Galeopsis tetrahit; assembly: GCA_963675135.1. Classification (NCBI taxonomy): domain Eukaryota; kingdom Viridiplantae; phylum Streptophyta; class Magnoliopsida; order Lamiales; family Lamiaceae; genus Galeopsis; species Galeopsis tetrahit. The sequence continues at coordinate 14,551,612 of OY776121.1, read as the reverse complement.
ATGCAGTTTCCCTCCAAATACAAAAATTAAAATTTCCCACCTAATTGAACCACAATAAATACCATATTACAACATTCAATACTTCATTCAAAACAAGAAAACACTACTACAAGAACAAATGAGAGTTGGTGTGCCAAATATTTCAAAAGAAGAGAAGACCACTGTTGCACAGTTTTTACTTGAACACAGCGAAAATGGCCAACCATTGAAGGGCAAAATCAACGAGGCTACTGCAAACTGGGGAGTCTCAAGGAAGACCAATAGCAGAGTTTGGGCTGCAACAAAAAAATAATTAAGTGAAGGAAGAGCTGTGATATTTCATGACACACTACGAGGACCATATAAAGACAGGTTAGAGTTGGATATTGAAAGGCTTAAGAATATACCTTTTCGAAAGAGATCAAATTATAGAAGTATTGCTAAAGAGATGGGAGTGAGCAAGACCTTAGTGGGTATTTGGGGTTAAAAGTGGGCGGATCAGAGTACATATAAATGCAATCAAACCCGAATTAACAACTCAAAATAAGTTGCTAAGGTTGAATTTATCTCTTAGTGCATTACGATATGATAGAGCAGTCAACAAAATAAAGTTCAAGTCCTTGCACAATATAGTTCTCATTGATGAGAAGTGGTTCTACATCACAAGAGAAAATGAGAGGTACTACTTGCTTCCGTGTGAACTAGAGCCACATAGATCGTGTAAGAGTAATTAAAGGTTCATCACCAAACTTATGTTCATGTGTGTAGTGGCTAGGCCACAGTATGAAAGTAACGGGGAATGCATTTTTTATGGAAAATTTGGAATTTTTCCCTTCACAAAAAAAGAGGCAGCAAAAAGAAACATCAAGAACAGAGTGAAGAGAACATGTGAGACAAAACAAATAGAGTCAATTACCAAAGAAGTCACCATGGATTGTTTAATCAACAAGGTACATATTCTTTATAGATTAACTATAAAATCATCATGTAATTATGAAGCACATTAATTATTCAAGATAAGGTACATATTCTATATAGACTGTTTAATTGTATTTATTGGTTAATTAAGAGGAAATGACCTTCACATGTAAGCAAGGAGATATTTATTCAACAAGACAATGCCAAGCCCTACATCAAAGACAATGACCCAGATTTTAGGGTTGTTGCAAGCTCAGATGGATTCAATATCCATCTGGTTTTTTAACCAGCTAATTCTACGGACACCAATATTAATGATTTAGGATGGTTAGAGCAATTCAAAGCTTGCAAGTTGAGACATCATCATACAGTGTTGATGATCTTGTTAAGAATGTTTGTCTTTCTTATGAGAATCTAACAAACATCATTTTGAATAGTGTTTTCCTAAGTCTACAGGGGTGCATGATGGAGATAATGAAATGTAAGGGATACAACACATACAAATTGCCCTGTATGAAAAGGGCAAGCTTGATCAGACAAAGAAATCTCCCAGAATGTCTACAAGTTGACGAGGGCCTTGTTAAAGAATGCATTGACTACCTAAGACAACATGAAAATGCAATTGGTCTCCATATGATGTGGAAACCTTAATTTCAGATTTGGGTTATTAGGGTTTAGAAGTAATAACTAGCAACACTTTTTGTAACATTTTGCAATGTTTACCACTAAAACATTAACACACATGTGTCATGTTTAGAATGTAAACATGTATGAGTCACCCCTTTTGTATTTGAGTCTCTATATGAAATGAAAATTACTTTTTGAAACATCATTAGGTCATTATTTTCAAGATTTAAGCCTCCTAACTAAGAACATCATAGCTAGGGATCCCTCAGAAAAATCTACAATTAAAAATTACAGCAACAAAACCCTCAACAATTTGATCATATGGTCATTATTTTCAAAATTTAAGCCTCTTACCTAAGAACAATTTCATATATAGTGGTGACATTAAACCTCAACAAGTGCACATAAACTTTTTTGCCTCTTAACTAAGAACATCATAGGGATCCCTCAAAAATATCAATAAGTAAAATTAAAATTACAACAATAAAACCATCAACAATTTGATCATAGGGTCATTATTTTGTCAATTAAAGTCTCCTAACTAAGAATTTTTTTCCATAGTGGTGACATTAAACCTTAACAAGTGCACATAAAGTAGACATGCAAACCTCATTTCAGCACCACAAACCATCAAACCAATAATACTCACTACTCTTGCCCATAATTCAACACCACAAACCATTAAGCCCACATAATTCAAAGGTGCATAGAGATATCAGAAATGACATTTGAAGGAGGATTGAAGTCATTGGAACCTAGATCAAGTGTGCCTTCACTTGATAATTTCGCAACTCAGGGTCTTAAGGACCACAAAACTCTCCCCAAATTTTGGCAAAGTCATCATTCACAGGTGTACGCTGAACCTCTACAGATTCAGGCACCACAGTTGGAGCAAAATCAATCGAATCCGACAAAGTACCTGATAAACAAATAGTCATTAGAAGAGTTCAAAAATGGATATATATATATACAATAAGTCTGCCAGAATTCATGTATTGCTGAGACAGTGTATGGTGATTGATTGCATGACCTACTTTTAGTCTATATATAATTACATAAATGGTTTTAATCCAAAGAAAGCAATTTCATTTTGATACTACTGCTAACAATAATTCTGAGCCAAGGAATCTTCAATTCAAAGTCACCAATTTCATTTTAATAACTATATTGTACGAGACACTGCTGCACAATCCAAGAGAATACATCACTTGAGTATCATACGTTTTTCTTTCTGCAAACCCACTTGAGAATATATATTAGTGGATTGTATATGTATTTGACTCTCTGTTTTGGCACTTTTGGTGCCCTATTCTTGTTAATGTGGTAATACAAATTTCGACTTCACCAAAAAAAATATATATATATATATATAAATCACCCATTAGAGAAATATTGAATCGGTCATTAGAGAAGCTATTTCACCCATGTGGTAGTAAAGTACCTGAGTCGGTCATTAGAGAAGCAATATCACCTAAGTCGGTCAAAGTACATGATAAACATGAATCGTCCATTAGAGGAGTACGAAAATCACCCATTAGAAAAAATAAATCAAAAAAATCGGCCATTAGAGGAGCAAAAGTACCTGAATCGGCCATTGCATGAACTATTTCACCCTAATCGGCTAAAGTACCTGTTAAAAATAAATCGCCCATTAGATGAGTACGAAAATAACCCATTAGAGAAACCAAATAAAACAAATCAGCCATCATAGGAGAAAGATTACCTGAATCGGCCATTATAGGAGCGATTGTACTTGAATCAGCCATTAAAGGACCAAGAACACAAGAGTCAGGCACAATAGTTTCAGCATCGAAAGATTCAGATACAATATTGTTGGCATCTAAAGATTCGAGTACGGTAGTATTAAACTGAGAATTGCAATCATAGTTTTAAAGCGATAAAATGATTGGTGTAGAGAGTTGTAGAGAGATCGAGAAACTTGATAGGTAGAGATGTATCGAAGAACTACGGTTTTGTTTAGACTTGGGCTTGGGGTAAGAATATTTGGGTTTGAGGTAATTGGTTTAATCAAGTTTTTGGGTTGGGAAGGCATTAAATAAGTGGGCTTGTCTAGTTAATTGATTAGTTTAATTTAATAAAGTATGTGGGCCATGCAATGAACTTTGAAGTAATATTTTTAAGGGTATAAATTAAGTATTGTGGGGGAGTGTATTTTAAAAAAGGGTATGGGACTATATTTCGTGGATGAAGAATATGGGTCAAATGGGACTACATTTGGTGGACGGAGGGAGTAGTATATAGTAGGATTAGGGGTTCATGTGTCCTCGTGTCTTATCTTACCTTATCATATGAGACTTTTCCTCCTTATATATAGGGTTTATGTAACCATATTTATATAGGTGGGCCACATATATAATAGGACAAACAAATTGATAAAATAACATCGTGGCAATACAGTAAATGTCACCCACCTCGTTTGCTTAAAGAAGTTTGAGTTTGGAAGTCAACCAAAGATCCGTTCCAAAATTTTCATACGAGTCTGCACTTCGCCTAACATAAGTCTTACAAATCTTAGCAACTATTGTATTTCCACTTGAAGTTTAAATCTTAGATCTTGATATGTGTTAATCTTAATAATACAATACGCATTCTCACATACTCACATCTTGCAGATATTCATATAAGTCATATATTATGTGTTTGATGATTTTTCAATTAAGACTTTTGGCATTAAGTCTTTCAAACTGTAATAATATAAATCTGTCAATCATGCTCCTTAATTCTACTCAAATACCAACTCATATTTATTAATTCTAATATCAACAAATACCACAACATTTATATATAACACTCCCTCCGTCCCACAATTGTTTGTACACATACCTTATTTGTTCATTCCATAATTATTTGCACAACTTAAAAAGGAAACTCATACATAAACCTCATCCTCACAAAATTCACATATTTACACAAAATTTTATTACTTTTACACATGTTTAGGAATTTAATTATTTTACCGTACATTCATTACATTAATTAGTTGATTTAATTTGTTTAAACTATGAAATTAAATTTATGATAATTCATATTGAAATTACGTCCCAAATAGATCCTAGTAATTTTAAAGGATCTCAAAAGATCCCTAAGAGTCTCAGAAGATCGTTGGAGGATCTCAAAAGATTCTTGGAAATCTCAAGTGGTGTAGCAAAAGCGTGGTGGTCCATAACCACATGTCCCAATAATTCCCCACGAAGGAGTTGGGAAAGGTGGTCTCTTAATAATCCCCACAAAGGAGTTGGGGGACCACAAGAGTTGGCGGAGGTCATTATTGGGTATTTGGATAATTCCCAACAATCAAAAGCATTTTTTTTCATATTTTCTGAAATTTAGAGTAGAACTTTTCAATTCTTCCTTTAATTTGTGGAGTTCTAAATCTCTTCTGGTAAGGATAACTTCTAGTTTGGTAATTGCTCCTTTCAAATCCTCAATCTCTTTATTCAAAGAATCAAGAGTGAGTTTCTAAGAGTTTCAATCCTCCATTAACGTTTGGTATTTAGGATCTTCAGTCTTCATTCATGTACCATTAACAAAACCATTAAAACAATTCAAATTTGGGTGATTCTGACTTGATGTTGTTGCAGATGTTGTAACATCTAATTCAACATCAGAATCTGTTTCATCCAGATCATCATCTATAGAGTCATCATAATCAATCTGAGTATGAGAAGAAAATTCAACCTCTTTTGATTCATCGTCATCTGAATCATCACTCAAGGTAACACTAAAATTCAGGTTTTGCTTGAGTCTGGTATTGGCACATTCACTTGCATAATGCCCATATCCAAAACATGTAATTGCCGCATACTTTTACATCCATTTGATGAAATTTAATATCAATAAAACTTGCAATTGCTAGCAATAATCTAATAGACTCAATCGTAGCAACAGGTGCAAAAGTATCATCAAAATATATTTCTTCAACTTGTGTATAACCTTGTGCAACTAATCTTACTTTGTTCCTAACAATGTTACCAGGCTCGTCAGTTTTATTCTTAAAAATCCACTTAATTAGTTTCAATGACATTAGTGTTGTCAGGTCTTTGAACTAGTGTACAAACTTCATTTCTTTCAAATCGATTAAGTTCTTCATGCATAACATTAATCCAATTTTCATCAGTTAATGTTTCATTAACATTTTTAGGTTCAATTTCAGAATAATAAGACTCTGCATTTACTACATTACATATAGAAGATATGCATAATGTTCTTACCACATCTACCTTATTAGCTCTTATTTTGCCTCGTGTTTGCACTCCAACTATAGCATCACCTAAGATCACCAAGAGAATGTGATTCATTGACAATCTCACTTAAATGTTCATTATAAGGTGATATTGTCTCATCTTCCTTCATTTAGAGATTCTCAAATTTAGTCCCTAGCATTCGAAGTTTTATTCTTCGAACACTATCCGAACCTTCACAATGCTCTTATAATATATCCCAAGCTTCGTTAGAAGTAGAACAATTAGAAATTATTTTAAACATAGAAATATCAATAGAAGTAAAAATAGCATTTAAAGCTTTAGAATTAAATCTTGTTGTTGTTATCTCATCAGCCATCCAATCAACTTTCTTCTTGAGTTGAACTTCATTATCTTCATCTACTAGAGTTTCTGGTGCATCCCAACCTGTAAGTACACTGCTCCATGCACGTTCATCAATCGACTTGATATACATGCGCACCTTAGGTTTCCAATATGCATAATGTGTACCATCCAAAACGGGTGACCTAAGTGCTGTAGAGATGTGATGTGTTTCCATTGCAAAATGACACAATAAATACTAATACACTAATTTAAAACAAGGATCTAAACCTAGTGACGTCAGGTTTTGGCTCTGATACCAACTGAAAGTGTGCGTGTTAAGTAAAAAAAGACTGATGTTACACTAAATGTTATAACACTCAATGCAACACTGACTCGATTATAGAATATCAGAATACGAACAACTAAAGACGTTAAAGAATGAAAATACAAAGACACAAGAAATAGCTTTTTACATAGATTTTAAATTAAAATCTATGTGTGAGCCTCATGGCTGAACTTTCATTAATCAATGAGTGAATACAAATTGTGTGTGAACAAATATTCACAACGGAAATAAGGCTCGATAATCTATCTTATCTAAATATGGTTTAAGTGTAAAACACTACCAAAAACTAATCTAAATATATGATCTCTCTATCAATAGAGGTATAGAAAAGTCTATATTGTACAAGAAGTTTGAACTCTTCGGCACAACGACAAGAACATGTCAATGACAATTAATTTCTAACAGGATGAACGCTAGTTTACAACTTAAAGAATGGCACTTCGTTGGATGATATGATGAGAACGGTTCTGGCCTATTTATAGACGTGGAAGAGAGCCTAGAACCTTCATCCATGATCTCCAAAAAAATAGGATTTCATTCCTTCTTTTTCTCTCACTCTTCTTCTAGGTCCTTCAAGCCTATTCTAGACGCCTGTCACGTGCAACCACTTGATCTACCACATTCTGCAACATTTCAAAACCTTCCAGCCTGAAACCGTGTAGAAACTTCTATATTTTCAATCTGCGATGTTACAGTATCCAAAGCAGCATTAGTTAGAACATAAAATGTTAAACTTATGAAAAATAAGAAAGGTCGAATTAAGATATTATACCTTGTGTGATAACATCTTTGATAACATTACCAAGTTTTCAACATCAACATATATATTAATAAAGTAAACATACTTTGTAGTTTTTTCCTGCTCATTAACAATTCTGACCTTTTTTTAATAGAGAACATATTGACATATCAATTCTTAACACTGTTTCACAATATGTGCGTATTCTATTATATGTATATCATATTTTATACTCTCTCCGTTTCACTATAAGTTTTGTCCCACAATAAGTTTTTCATTTTATTTTTTTCTATTTTTGACATATTAATCTTTTTTACTTTATCTATTATTTTTTTATGGGCTAGTCTTGGGTGAGACCGTCTCACAGAATGAGATCCGTGAGACGGCTTTTATATATAAAAAGTGATAATGTTTGAGCAAAAAGTGATAGTGTTTAAGTAAAAAGTGATAGTCACTTTTGTTAAAAATATTATCACTTTTCATTTAAACATTATCACTTTTTTTACAAACCAAAATTTGAAAAAAAAATATGGGTTATCCTATCCAAAATTTTGAAATATGGGTTAAAAGGATCCGTCTCACGGAAAAAGATCTGTGAGACGGTCTCACACAAGTTTTTGCCTTTTATTATACTTCATCTCATACTTATCTACTACTAGTGTAGAACCCGTGTATTACACGGAATTTTAAATATATTTTTAAATATTTAATAATAATTTTTTATTTATTTACTTAATTTAATTTTTTATATTTTTATTTTGTATGATAAATTATTATAATTATATTTTAAAAAAATAGATTTCGCAGAATTATAGTAATTATTTTGTTAAAAAAATTAACATTTTTTTCAATTATATTTATTATAACGTTTTATTATAATATAAAAGCTTAACTAATATAATATTTTGAGTTATACAAAATAATTACACTTATGTTAGTTAATTTTATAAAGTAAATTTCAAAGAAAATTTGTGAGAATCAAACGAAATGAGACGTTGACATTTAATAAATATGAAAATAACTTTTAAAAAAATTATAAAATTTCGAAAACAAACAATTTAAGTAATATTAAAAAAATAGCTTTTAATAATTTGTAAGTCAACCTTTAATATCAACCAAAACACCTTACATTTAATAAATAAGAAAAAATAACTTTAAAAAAAATTATAAAATTTCGAAAACAAATAATTTAAGTAATATTAAAATAACTCTTAATAATAAATGGTGAGTGAACCTTCAATATCAACCACAACACCTTAAATAAATATTTTAGTTAATTGCAAATTAAATCATAACCTTTTCCTCATTTGCAATCTAATCTAAACTTTAAATTAATTGCAAATAAATCACAAACTTTAAATATAGTTGCAATTTAGTCTTTTTGACAATTTTAATTGTGTTCGAATCTAAAATAATTTAGATTTCTTAATGACATAACAACACCTTAATAAAACAATATTGTTTTTCAATCAAATCAAATATCAAAAGGTATGATTTAGGGACAAAGTAGACTTCTAAGAAGTCTAATTTGCAATAATATTTAAAGTTTGTGATTTATTTGCAATTCTTTGAAGGTTTAGATTACATTGCAAATGAACAAAAGACCGTAATTTAATTTGCAATTAACTCCTTTTAAAATTAACAACTTCATTAAATTATGACACATAAGCCAAATCAACCACAAAATGACACATAAACCAAATTAACCACAAAATGACACATCATCAATTTAAACTCCCTATTAGTATATAGGGGGATTTTCTCTCTCACCACCACAACACTTGTACTATATCTATTATTTAATTATATTTTTTAATCAAAACAACAACAAAAAAATGGAAAACTTATTTCGGAATGGAGGGAGTATTTTTTCAATATTAAGTAATTATTTTTTTTCTTGTACAACCCATTATTTTTTACTTTAATTTTTTTTTCTCTGTACTTTATATGAAGTCATCCCTCAGCTGGCTGAGTTTTTATATTTCTAGAGAAATTTGACATCACATAAAAAATATTCTCTGTGCTACAGAAATTGGCTTTTGAGTTTTTACCGATTAGATGTGAATTAACTAGTAATTAATTAATAAGGAGGTGAGTCTACACTCATTTTTTTATCAGTGCATTAATTTTATTTTAAATTTTTTAAATGAAATATGATCGTTATACTCTTAGAGGAGTTAATCGTAATGTATTTATAATATGACAATTAATTTTCGATAACTAATACATGAAATAATGTAGGCTTTAAGGGGGATGTTTACTTTTGGTTTAAAAAATCAGATTTTGAATTTTAAGATTCTACATTCGTTTTACTTCGGAGTTTAAAAACCGATTTATAAAATCCACTCAAAACTAGAGCCGGTAATTTGGGCCAGACCCGATGGGCCGGCCCGGCCAACCTGAAACCTAGTATGGGTTGGGCTCTAAAATTAGAGGCCCATATAGAATTGGACCTATTTGGCCCGACCCGATGGGTCTAATGGGCTAGGCTGAATTTGGCCCGTCGGTCCATGGGCAGTCCATTTGGCCCGATCAATTTATTTTCTTTAGGCAAATAAATAATTAAAATAAGTAAAGTACATTATTTTTAAATATTATTGTATTTTTTTATTTTATTTTGACTTATGAATTATTTTTAAATATATATAAACTTTGTTATGTATTGGTCACATATTCACATATACTTTTTATTTATACAAATAATTATAATTAAAAATATACATTACTAATGTGTTAATTATACATTACACTATATAAATAATTCATAAGTTTAAATTTCAAAGATAAAATAAAATAAAAAACATAAAAATATTTAAAAATAATGTACTTTACTTATTTTAATTATTTATTTGACTAAAGAAAAAAATTGATTGGGCCAAATGGGCTTCTCATGGGCTGGCGGGCCAAATTCAGCCTAGCCCATTTGGCCCATCGTGTCGGGCCAAATAGGCTCAGTTCTATATGGGCCTCTAATTTTAGAACCCAACCCATACTAGGTTTCGGGTTGGCCGGGCCGGCCCATCGGGTCGGGCCCAAATTGCTGGCTCTAATAATAATATTATAATAATACTATAATATATATATATATATATATATATATATACATTATATTTCATCATTACACAATCAACTAATCATTATTATCTCACTCAACAATAATACTCCCTCCGTCAGAATTAGGCTTGTTTAAATAGACTTGTTTCCATATAAAATAATATTTTCTAATTCATTTACTAATATAACCTTATGCATTAATTACATTAAAAGATATAATATTAATTAAATAGGGTTATAATAGAAATTTTACTTGTTTAATTTGTCTTCCCAATCCAATTTCTTAATCTTTGTGAAAAGTCAAACAAGCCTATCTAAATGGGACGGAGTGAGTATAATAATACAATTTCATTCAATCATACACATTGATTTGACATAAAGTTAAAATCGTATACTATTCTGTTGGTCCTGAAAGGAGTATATAACAAGTGTATGGGGGGGGGGGGGAATACACTTGTATGCAATTTCTCTTCAAACTTAACCAAGTATGACTCCAACAAGGTTGTCCTGGACAACTCTGCTGAGATGTATAACTTCTTAAAGATAACCATTCTACTAAGTACTATAGAGTACTTAGTTGAATGACTATCTAAGTGAGTTATAAGTGCGGAATTAGTGGTTGGCCCTTTAGTTTAACTCCTTTAAGTTCTGAAATCTCTTTAACAAATATCCAGTTTTCAGGGAACTTGTCCAAATGAGTTTTGCACAGTCTTGAATATAGGTTCTTTGAAATTTCAGTTTTGTGTGCTGTGTTGTATGTATGTAAGTACTTGAAAGCAAATCAACACAAGAATTTATAGTGGTTTAGAGACTCAAGCTCCTACATCCACTTTCCCTGATTTAACAGGATAATTCCTTCACTCTTGTAATTAACTTGTTTTATAGTGCCAAGGTGCACTTGATCAAGAACACCACTCCTTGGTGCTTTGATCCCTAGGATGTCTAGAGTCCTAGTACCCTCTTCTCAACTTGGAATCAACTGTTCTTCTCTCAACAGTTAACTCCTCACACTTCTACTACTACAACCTTCTAACTTTCTCTCTTTGAAAGGTATAAAGGTTGAAGTAAGGTTCCAACTAATGAGATATCCTTTACAATGAAGTTCAGTGTATAAGGATTGGATATCTCTTTAAGCTTGTATGGATATACAATGAGGTTCAGCTTAGATGAAGTGTTTGAAGACTAAGATAGTCTCTTTGAAATCTTGAAAACACTTGTTAGCTTGAGGTCAGTTGGATGTGTTGAGGTGCCTTCAAATGGTCTTCACACTTCTGTATTTATAGACAAAATTGAGGATTTGCCCGTTGGAGAGACAACCTCAATTGTCTATAAATGTCTTCCTTGAGCTCTGCAACTAGAAGACAGATTTTTGATAGTGACATGTCCTTTGTTTGGGAAATAAACGGTTGTAACTACTTTGTTTTGACTTTGCAGCACTCTTCCCAATGTCTGACTTCAAGATTCACTTGATCAAACATGGACATTACTTCTGATGATTGGTCCTATGATAAGGACAACATTCCTTATCATTTGGACAACTCTGCTTATCACTATCAGGAGACTTTGCTTATGAGCAAGGTTGTCTTTTAGCTCTTCAGATGACTTGGCTCTTTTTTTTTTTTTTTTGATGTCTCTATGCCTGATTCATTAGGGATCTTTTAACTTGATTGATCCTTTCAGCATTGTTGTCTTTGAGACAGGTCAAGTATGCTGAGACACCTTTCCTGGACAAACCTTCTGAGCAAGAATGCTCTTAGTAGGTTCTGTCTAGATGATGCATTTGACATGCTTGATCTTCAGATAGGTTGTTTCACAATCCATTCAATCTTGATCAGCATACTTGTCTATTCAGCAACCTTGGGACCCATTCATCTTGAGCCTTGAGGAGACTTGATCTTGATAGACTTCAAAGCATGTGTTCCCCCTCAACTTGTGCATCTATTTATCTAAGAGCTGTCTAACATGTCAGCTTCTCAACTAGTCTTATGTTATATGTTCTAACATTCTTAGAACATGATCATTCTTGACTTAGGCATGTCTCAGAGGGGTTTTGGTATTAGATCAAAACACTTCTCATTTTATTCTCAACATATTCCAAAACTCAAAAGAAACACACATATTACTATTCATTAGAGTTTCAAAAACTCAGGATTTCAAAAACCGATTTCAAAACCACTCAAAGCCCAAAGTAAACATCACTTAATTAAATGTTTATACTCATAGATTTATGAAAAGTCTTTAAAAATTGTATGTAAAGGAAAATATTTATCAGCTGACTTGATATCAATGATTATTTGTATAACATGACTATTATATCCTCCTACACGTCGTATTAATAATTATTGGATTCTTGTACCTTTTTTTTTTTTATCAGTAAAATTGTTTCATTTGTGAAAGTGGAGTACAAGGGGTACTCAACCCTTACAAATTGGAATATATTGAAGTACACTCTCAACAAAACTTCCAGGAATTAATTACACAGCATTGTTACAATATTCTATCAAAATCTGCTGCTAAGCCCCCATTTCTTCCGCATAATTATTCCTTCTCCAAGCACTCCAGTGGGTTGTTCCTCCATCCATCTATAGTACACTCCTTTGCCCTTCTTAATTTATTAACTAGCCATGATTTCAGACGTAGCTTGATGATTTCCACAGTTTTCTTCCTATCCAATTTACCCCCATTAAAACACATATCATTGACTTGAACGAATTTTTGGTCACTATATTTGACTAACTACTTCCCCTCAAGCATAAGGGATCGTAGTAGTAATGGAAGTATTCGACCAAGTAGTATCGAACCACGGGAGGTGGGCTAGTGCAATGGATCCCTAGAGTTATACGTCGTCATAACTAATGTAGCTACGATTTCGGGAGTTGGATGCAAAACTAAAGCTAAATAATAATCTAAAGACAATAAATTAAACTAAACACAATCCTAATAAGTAAAATTAACTACTAAACTAAGAAAAATGAGAAAATGACAATTAAAGTAAAAAACAACTACGAATCTAAATTCGGAGAAGTGCAATGGTTGGGAATGCTTCGGGTATTCTCTACCTAGTGAAATCGAGCGGGATTGCTTATACCGTTTTTATGCTTCAATTTGGATTTGCTAAGAGCATCAAGATGCTAGGATGAAAATCGTTTCCCTTCGGGTACTATAGCCTTACGTCTAAGGTGTTCCCAAACCCGGTAATAAGACATCTTCCTAATCTTCACCAACTACCCAAATAACCATTCAAGTAATTAATGTCTCCTAATGGGGTTCTAATACAATTAACTCTCTCTCGACGAATTAAAAGTATAATAAACGCATTTGTATACCAACAACTCACACCATAAATTTAAACATGTTCATGTAACTCTCGTCTACGCTAAACATGTCTCAAAATATGGATTAATAGAAGCTAATACTCAAAGCACCAATAAAACCCAATAAGAGAAGCAACAATCCAAATATCAACAATAATCAAAGCATAAACAATTTTAACACTAAATATTCACATGGTTTCAAACACCCAAAGCATAAAAAGCTTAGCCCATGGTGTTTGATGAAACACCCATGGCTAAAATAACAAGAGAACTAGAAATAGACATAAAAATATCAATAATATAACAAAATAGAGTTTGGGTGGAAGTCACCTTGATGATTCTTCAACAATCTAGAATATTACAAGTGAATGTAGCCAAAATCTTCAAGAATCCAACCTAAATACTAAATTTGAAGCTAATCTATGGAATTAAACTTGCAAAATATGTTAAGAATCTACCTAAGAGTGAAACTAGGGCTTGAGTGTGTGAAAAAGTGAGGCCAAGCCTCCAAATAATCTGATTTGGGGAGCTATTTATAGCTTGGAAGAATTCTTGAGACGAGATTTGCACTTAGGCCCTTGAAATCCTTTAAAATTTTCGATTTTTCGCGCATCAGCAAGTTGACTCGGTCAACCGAGTGGTTTGCTCGGCCAACCGAGTGAGTTGGAAGTCCAGAAACTGACCTGGAAGCAGATTTCACTCGGTCAACCGAGTGGGTTGACTCGGCTGCCCGAGTGGATTCTGCTACAATTCCGCACTTTATCGTTTTGATCATATCTTGAGCTTCCGACCTCCGATTGACTTGATTCTTTTTTTCATTCCACTCAGTTTTTCGAGACGCATCCAATGGTGCAGTTGTCCTCTTGACTTCATGAATTCCCAGGCACGTATTTTGCTTCTAAATAAGTTCAATTTACCTAAAAAATAACAAAACACATACCTTTCTCATTTCAAGTGCAATTAGTCAATTTAGTGTGAATAATGCAAAAAAACCCTCAAAATTATGTAAAATAAACACATGAATTTCAAGCAATTTTCACACTAATCAATCATTCCGCAGACTCCAGATGGTCCACACAACCCCCACCCAAATTGTTGTTGCTATGATCCCTCTTTCCCCTCGTCCTAGCAAGGCGTTGTATTGTAGGAAATTCGAACCTGGTTCCCAATGCGAGACCACCTGGTGACGTAGCCATCCGTTCACTTCGTTCCATATTCCTCTACTCTCTTCGCATAAGAATAGTGTGTGGGAGATGTTTTCCTCGGCCTCGTTGCACAACCTGCACATCGCTAAGTCAGTCGTGAGTTCTAGGCCTCTCTATCTCAACTTGTCTTTCGTCGGCAGTCTCATACGGATTGCTCTCCACGCTGTAAGTGTTGCTTTCCTTGGCGCCCAGTTTTTCCACAACTTCTTGAAGGTTTTGTCTTTCGCTTGCTCTATCGTTACTCCTCCTTTTGCTTGTATTCTCCTCTCGTAAGCTATTTTTGTAGAGTAGATGCCATTCGATGAGAACTTCCAGCCCCATGTATCTGCTTTGTGTTGTTTAGGAGCTCTCCTGTCAATAAAGATCAACAATTCATTAAATAATAAAATTTCCCTATCCGAAAGTCTTCTTCTCCACTGCCAATCCCATTTCCACTCAGCCCCCCCTACCCACTCTCCCATCTCCCTCACTAATCTGAATTTCTGAGTACTCAGGTAATACAGCTTCTTAAACTTTTCTTTTATTCTTACCTCTCCTACCCAACAATCATGCCAAAATAAGGGTTTTTCTCCATTTCCTAGTGACACCACAAACTCATTTGTCAATCTGCCATTCTCTTTCCCCTCATACACTGCCACCAAATCCCTCCACCACCCCGAAATCGAATTCCCGTACCCTCTTCCACTCTCCCTCCTCCTCACCTCAGCCCTTCCCAAGCCTCCGTACTTAGATTTAAACACTCTTACCCACAACCTTTCTCCCTCATCTAAATATCTCCATACCCATTTTCCTAACAACGCCAGATTGAACGTCTCTAAATCTCTAATTCCCAACCCCCCTTATCTCTACTTTTGCACACCTCCTCCCATTTCACCCATGAAATTTTTGACACGTTTTCATTCCCACCCCATAAGAAATTGTGCTGCAATTTTGTTATCTATTTTATGGATTTTTTCGGAAGCTTGAAAAAGGAGAGACAGTAGACTGGCATAGAGGACAACACTGATTGGATTAATATCGCCCTTCCCCCCATGGAAACGTGTTTGGAGTTCCATGACTCTAGCCGTTGCTTAATCTTTTGGATCAGACCCCTCCAAGAACCGTGGAGTTTGTGATTACACCCGACTTTGATCCCAAGGTACTCGAAGGGAAGCGTTGCAGCCGCACACCCCAGGTCTGCTGCCCACTGATTCAGCTGGGAGGCAGATATATGCACCCCAGAAACTGAGCACTTGCTGAAATTAACTTTCAGCCCCGATAATAATTCAAAATTCCTCAACAGTGCCTTAACAACTCTGATATTTTGTGAGTCCCCTGAGCATAGAAAAACGGTGTCATCCGCGTACTGTAAGTGTGTCACATGCACCTGATCCTTGCCAATTAGTGCCCCTTTAAGTAATTCTTGTTCCTCAGCCTTCTTGGTTAACATACTTAGCCCTTCCGCCACCACTAAGAAGAGGAAGGGTGATAGCGGATCACCTTGCCTTAGGCCTCTTTTTAATTTAAATTCACCCGATGGACTCCCGTTTACAATTACAGAGGCCGACGCTGAGGTGATACATTCTCTTATCCAACCCCTCCATTTTTCGTTAAAATTCATTCCATCAAGCATTTCATCCAGGAACTTCCACGATACTGAGGTGATACATAGGCCTTTGCAAAATCCACTTTGAAGAATACTCTCGGTTTCCTGCATCTCCTTGCCTCCTCTATGGCCTCATTCAGAATCAGAATGTCGTCCATAATTTGTCTGCCCCTAATGAAAGCCGACTGATTATCCGAGATAACTTTGTCGATCACCTTGCTCAGCCTTCTAGCAAGCACCTTCGCTATTATCTTGTATGCACTCCCGATTAACGAGATCGGCCTAAACTCTTCCAGCTTTTGTGCCCGTTCCTTTTTCGGGATCAATACGATAAATGACAGGTTTAGGCCTTTCACTAACTTGCCGAATTAGTGGAAGTCGTTCATCATATTCATAATATCAGTCTGTAGAGTCTCTCAAGAGTCCTTGATAAAGGCGAAGGAAAAACCATTTGGGCCTGGACTGCTATTTCCTTCACAACTCCAAACAGCCACTTTAACTTCTTCCAGCGAAAAGGGAGCATCCAGGAACGTGTTATCTGCCTCCTCCAATTTCCGCGAGAACATCTGTGTGGGGAGCCTTGGCCTAGGCCCAGTTTTTGCATCAAAATGTTCACTGAAGAATCTGAATACCTCTTGCTTTACCCCTGCAACCGACTCCACCCATCTTCCATCCACCCACAGCCCTACCATGCCATTTTGTTTCATTCTACTTTTGATCATAGCATGAAAAAATCGAGAGTTAACATCTCCCTCCATGACCCACTTCGAGTTTGATTTTTGGAATAACAAGGAGTCACGGTCTCTCAATGCAGCCTGGAGATCGACGAATGTTTGTGCCCTACTATTTGCCTCTGGCTGTTCCAATCCGAATGCTTCATCTATAATATCAAGTTCCTCGATGATCTGCTTCTTCGCCGTGATGTTCGCGTCAATCTGGCCAAACACTGATTGGTTCCACTCTTTAATGTCCATTTTCAGCAACTTTAGTTTCTCTTTTAAGATGAAACCCCCCCACCCATACACCTGGTACTGCTGCCATTTGACTCTAACAAAGGATTTGAAATTCTCATGATTTAACCAACAATTAATGAACCAACACGGTCTCGGTCCCCAGTCCATCTTACTTGCTTCAGCGAACACTGGTCTATGATCTAAAACCGTTCGACAGAGACCCCTCAGTTTCATTTTAGGCCATTTATCTAACCATGAGCTGTTCACGAGCATTCGATCAAGCCGACTCTTGCAAGATCCGTCAGGCCTATACCAAGTATATTGGCATCCCACCAGAGGTAAGTCCACCAGTTTGCTTCTGGCCAGAAATTCATCGAAGGTATCTATTTCTCTTTTGTCTGTTCCCTGACCCTTACCAATGCGTTCGTTGCTTGCCCTGATTGCGCTGAAATCGCCAATCACACACAGGCAATCCTCTTCAAGCTGTTCGGCTACTATTGCGATTAAATCCCATAATTCCCGTTTGGCCTCCATCGTGGCCGGTCCGTAGACGTTTATAACTGTGCACTTTGTTCCATCCTCCTTTATACTACAGTTTACCACTAGAGCGCCACTCGAATGCCAACTACTCCTCAATTGGAAAAAATCTGCATTCCAAATGGAAATTAGGCCTCCTGATCTACCGTCTGACCCAAGACTGGCCCATCCAAAGTTTTCTCCTCCATCCCACAAGATGTTACAGAGCCTTTTTTCAACATTCTCTATTTTGGATTCTTGTATACAGAGGAATTCTGGCTTTAATTTTTTCCCCATTTCCTTAATCTCTCTTCTCTTTTTTGTTGCCCCCACCCCTCTTGAATTAAAACTTATTAGCTTCATTTACTAACCTTGTTCGCTCTCCTGTTCCCTTTCGACGTTGTTGTCGTGCGAGATTCTTTGTCTTTGCGCACTAGGATGGTTAATTGTTGTTTAATCCCGGCCTCTGAGCCCCCTGTTACCAACCCAAGCGACTTCCCCACCTCTCAAGCTTCCTCTACCTCCTTGATGATCGCTTCATTTAGTGTACGATCCTCACATCTTTCTTCTTCGGGGCTCATGTCCATTGCCTGTTTTTCCTTTTCTTTCCAGTGAGCTTCTCTTGATTTCCTGGGATGTGGCGTCGGGGAGCGACGGAAGAACCCCCTCGATCTAGATGTCTCGTTCTCCGCCTCGCCTTCTTCTGAAAAATCATCTAGGGATTTCGATAGCTCCATTGGACCGCTCTTAGTTGGCTGGGTTGCTCCCTTTGTGGACTCTACATTCCACGAATTATCGCTATCTAGGCCGGTAGAGTTTTGGGCCGATCTATTCAGATCCAGACTTCGATTTTTTTTTGGGCTGGGCTTAGTTAATTTCTCCTTTCCACTTAATATGCTAGGCTGACCATCTTGGCCCACATCAAATTGGTCTGCCCTAGGGACCCAGGCTTTTACTCCACGCGCCTGGATTGCATCTTTGATCCTGGCCGTATTTCCACTGTTTTCAAGATACGCATGCTTTGTTCCTCTCTTCTTGGGTTGTGGACCCTTCGAATTTATTGAGTATTCTTTTTCCTTTTCTGTTTCCTCGGGTGGTGCAATTGGCGGCTGATGATTATTGTGCACATGTTCCTGTGCATGAGACCCTTCATCTTCTATCTGAGTTTCTTCCACCACCGCCCCTCCGCCGGTGGTTGACCCTTCATCTTCGGAGGTTTGCCCTTCAGAATCTGACTCTGAGAGGAACTCCGCAAACATGTCATCGCCTTCATCACTCCCCTCCTCTTCCCCCCATTCCTCTGAGACAAACGTGTGATTCTTGTACCTTGTTAGATAAATATATCACGAAAAATAAGAGAAGGTAAAGTTGAAAAAGTATCATTAATACTTAAAAAAAAGTGACAAAATGTTGGAATACAAATGCACGCCTCCCGGTGATCCTGTATAATACAATACTACATTTCATTTTCTATGTTATACCAATCATAATAATGATAATTTTTATGTCATTTCATTCACACGTTTATTTCATTTTTGTGAGTTCATTTCATTTCGAATTTAAGTCTATTTAGCAATTAATGAAGATGGAAGTTGGTGAAGTACGATTTAATGTTTTATTAATTCAAATATTCTAGTAATGTTAATTCTTAATTAAAGTCAATCTCATCAATAAACTTAATTGCCATCATGTTAATTTCTTTTAATGTAATTAAGTACTCCTCCATATATTATATTAGTGTAGAATGAATCTACATACAATATATACTAGGGTGGATCACCATAAGTTACATAGTTGGGTGACTTATAGCAACTAGACACAAAGGAAAAAAAAACATGCAATTAGACACAAAATGTGAGTGTAAATGTCCAAATTATCCCTTAAGTCCATCATTCTTAAAAAATGGGAAAATACAACATACTACCTTTTTTACTTTCCAATGCATCTACCTACCCAATTCTCCAGAGATGTTGAGACGTTTCCAGCCATTTATTTATATTTCCGGCGAAATCATTGAATCAGGTGAAAAACTCAATTGAATCCGACGAAAATGTCCAAAAAACTTTTATGTTATTTTCCATACATTTTTTTTTTGATCAGTCAATAAAACATTTTATTAAAGCATTTTGGGTATAAAGCATACCCAGCCAAACATCAGATTACAATAGTAAGATATAAAGTTTCGAAAAATGCTTATCTAAGAACAGAAATAAATGGTTGGATTGTGTGCCACTTTGTGGGTATTTTATGGTGACCCAACTCCAAAGCCTTGACTTCAGTTCTTCCATGAATTTATGCATTACGAACGTCTCATCTCTAAAGATAATAACATTCCTCCATTTCCAGATTAACCACACCACACCCATCCAAATACATGTAGCACTATTCCTGCCTTTCTTTCCTTTGATAATATTTCTAAAGCTCAAGAAATGCTCGATTGTAACTGTGTGCAGTGCCATCGGTATCCGTAGCCATCCAAGCACCTTTGTCCAGATCTGGTATGTAACATTACAGCCAAAGAACACATGTTTCTCAGTTTCTTCCTCTTGATCAAAGAAAACGCAGCAGGTTGAACTGTCTTGTGGGAGCACTCCTCGTCTTCGTAGATTGGATCTCGTCGGCAATCTCCCCCAGATCAGTCGCCACGTATGTGCTTTCACTTTCGTAGGGGCGAAATTCCTCCACACAAGTCTGAAAGCAGCCTGTCGGTCCTCTTGAAACTGGCCTACTGTTTCTTGGTCGGCGATTGAGAGGTACGTCTCCTTCGTGCTGTAGCTCCCTGTAGAAGACAACCTCCATTTCCAAGAATCTGCTACTCCATACTTGAGAGGGTACCTGCCCACCAGATTAGTAAAATCATTAAAAAAGGTTACTTCTCGTTCTAATAGGGGTCTTCTCCATCTCCAAGACCAACACCAGTTCTCTCTCTCCCAGCTCCCCATCTCACTCAGGCGCTTACCCCTATCCAAATTAATGTGGTATAACCTAGCAAACCTATCTTTCAATTTACCCTCTCTCGTCCAATCCTCCTCCCAAAAGAACAAGCTACTCCCATCCCCTAGCACCTTTTCTAAATTTTCCCGAAACCAGCCCCTCTGCCCAGAATACTTAGGACGTCCTTCCACCAGAGGGATACTCTCCCACCCCTCCCAGTAGGAAAAAAACCACAGCCCTCCCCCCACGACTCCCCATATCTCGACACAAGGACTTGTACCCATAAACTATGCCTCTCATTTAAAAATCTCCACCCCCACTTTCCTAATAATGTTCTATTAAAAATCTCCACATCCCTAACACCTAGACCCCCCATTCTTTCCCTTTGCAAATCGATTTCCAGTCAATCCGTGCTAATTTTGTTGAGTCTTCCCCACCCCCCATAAGAAATTTCTCTGTAAACTCACAATCTCACTCACAGTTTTTTTTTAGATTTGGTAGAAGGACATATAATATGTAGGTAGTGAAGAGAGAACCGAATTCAGAAGCGTGATCCTTCCTCCTATCGATAATTTCTTGTCGTTCCATCGTCGAAGCCGATTTTTTATTTTGTCCACGATGAATGTCCACTCAGAGATTCTTTTATGATTTATGCCAACTCTCAGACCCAGATAGGTGAAAGGGATAGTACCTATTTTACAGCCCAGGATTTCAGCCATTTCCAATGTAATTTGCTCATCCACATTTACGCCAATTAAAGCACACTTGTCGAAATTGACCTTCAGGCCTGACATGAGTTCTATATTTTTCAGCAGCCTTCGAATTGTCCAAGCATTTGTCAGGATCGTTTCTCCCATGAAGAGTGTGTCGTCTGCAAATTGTAGGTGAGAAATTTTTATTTTGTCCCTTCCCATTTCAGCTGCTTTGAATAATTCCATCTCTGTTGCTTTCTCCATGAGAATGCCTAAGCCTTCAGCCGCAATTAAGAACAAAAAGGGGGACAAAGGATCACCTTGTCGAAGGCCCATTTCCAATCTAAATTCACCAGAGGGGCTGCCATTGACCAACACCGAGGCTGTTGCTGAGGACACACATTCCATAATCCAGCCCCTCCACTTTGGATTAAAACCGAATCTCTCCATCATTCTGTCCAAGTAGCTTCACTCAATGGAGTCGTAAGCCTTTGCAAAGTCAATCTTAAAGAACATCTTCTCCAAATTCCCTCTTTTTGCCTCATCAATGGCTTCATTAAGCACGACCACACTATCAAAAATATTTCTCCCACAAACGAAGGCACTCTGAGCATCCGAAATGATTGAGTTGAGGACTATAGAGAGTCTTCGCGCCAAAACCTTTGATATAATTTTATATATTCCTCCGACCAGAGATATTGGTCTGTAGTCGTTCAGGCCAACACAAGCTTCTTTTTTCGGGATAAGTGTGATGAAAGTGGGATTAACTCCTTTGACTAGCCTGCCATGGATGTGGAATTCCTCAATAAGTTTCATAAAGTCGGGTTAGAGGGCGTCCCAGAATTTTCCATACATTTTATTCTCTAAAATTTAAACAGAAAATACAGATTTCTTGTTAGTACTTTTATATATAAATGCATTATTTAATTTCATAATATTCGGATCACTCACTTAAATAATTTTCATAAAAATATTAAACATAAACAAATAAAAAATTGAACGTACCAAATAAAAAATTGAACACGACGATAAAAAAATTGAATATACAATAAAAAAAATTGAACACAACAACAAATGGACACCAACTAAAAGTTGAACAACTCTATTTAGATCAAAATCCACCACAATTTATCATTTAATTCAAAACTAACAACAAACCAGACTTCACTCATGACTTTCATCAAAACACGTGAAAGACAATATTTCTGACCTCAGAGAACTACTTTCCAAAATAAAGTTCACATCCAAACAGAAGGCCTAATGAGATTTTTTTTAAATTAGGTACAAGAAATCACAAAATTGCAGTAAAATCAAGAGAGAAAATTTAACAAAATTGCAGTAAAATCAACAATTAACAAAATTGCAGTAAAATCAAGAGAGAAAAAACAACAAATCACAAAATTGCTTGGAGCAGACTTATTCAGATCGTTCGTTGGCTTCGAAGGGGAGAAACGACAATGACCCTGTTTAGGACGACGAAGGCAGCGGCTTACCTATTCGGGGCGACGAGGGCAGCGGCAGACTTATTTGGGACGGGGGAGGTGGAAATCGCCGAAGATCGTTCACTCATGGCTTCAGATCTCATCGGCGATGGGCGATTGTGCAGGCGGGCGACGCTAGGGAGTTACAGATTACAGATCTACGGTGCACTCCTTTCGTCTGTGCTGTGGCGGCCATGGCGAAGCCACCACGCAGGCTCATGGAGAACACCTATTAAGCGACGGCAAAGGTGGGGGACGAATGTCGACGGACATAATTTCGTTTGGAGAAGGGAGGGAGAGGCGACGACGAGCGACAGACTGAGTAGCAACGACGACGAGCATATGGGTTGGGGCGACGGCGAGGGGCGGCATTCATTTGCAGAAGGGAGATAGAGAGAAATTAGAAGGGTTTGAGGGAGGGGGAGAGACAGATAACGTGTGAAATGAGAGAATGGTGGGCCAATTTTGATTTATTTGGGCTCAAAGGGTATTTCCGTCATTTTCCATATGATTTTGTGTTTGATTGTAAGTTAAAAAGTCTTCTATGCCTTATAAATATATTGGGAAACCTTGTACCCCATGGTAGATAATCTCTATATACTATCCAGCTAGCATCCGGAGGTGCGCCTCCATTCTCGACTCGAGGTAGCTGTCCCACGCAACCAGCTAGTGACGTACTTATATTGTATCAATTATTTTATCATATTTCATCTCACACTCTATCTATTATTTTCTCTCTCATCATCACATTATTTGTACCATAACCTTTTTAACTTTTTACAACAAATTAATTATTTACTTTATTAAATGAGAAATATATTGTTAATGTATAATGCAAATTGAATATTATTGAACTAATTTTAGTACATAGAACAAGATAATCATGTTAGTTGGACAAACTCCACTGAGGGTGTGGACAAGTCGTTTGAAGATATTAGTGAGTGAGTTTGGTCATCTCAACTGATAGGTCATCTCTTTTGATAATTGATCATCTCACCCGATAGTTAATTATGGAGACAACTCCTCTGAGTCTGGTCTAAACCATCTAATCTTATCTCAACATAATAGTTGAGGTCAAGTCAGCTGATAGTAAAAACAGTTGAGAAGAGCTCAACACTAGAAGAAAATTACTCCCTCCTATTCTTAATATACGACGTTTTAATTGACCTTTCGTTTTTTTTGCAAATAATTATATGACGTTTTATACTTTTCAATGCAAATTAATTGCATTTCTTCTAAATTTAACCTTAATATCACTAAATATTTACATAAATGTGTTCTTTTTTTTATATGATCCTACCAAACTATCAAACCACTGGATAAAAGTCCCTCATAGGGGAGAGAAAGACCCACATAGGGAAAGAGATACCACAAAGGGTAACGAAAACATATATACTGAAACTAAGACAGTCATTTGCACAAGAAATTAAAAGCCACAAGAAGCAAAAACAACAAGAAATTAATTGAAACTATCTAAAAAAAAATAAACGGAACAAGAATAAATTTCCTGAACGGTCATCGTGAATCCGTTAGGAATAATCGATCTGTTGATCTCAACAAAAGCTAGAAGAAATCTACATAAAACAAATTATAAGCATCCAAGGAAAACTTCGAAAAAGCGGCGACTGAGGAAGTATAAAATAAAATATTTATTATTGTTGTAAATTAAATAAACTTGCAATCATGAGTCACATGAGATACGTACAATAGAGACGATCGGAAGAAAAACACACAGCGTAATTTAATTGAAAATAATTAATAATTTTAATAAAACGCACTACAAGAAACAGGGGGAATAGCGACGAAAATTTTGCGACAAATCTAAATTTCATCGCTAAAATCAATTTTTAGCAACGAAATAGAAATTTTCGTCGCTAAATTGTTAGATTTAATATTTGCAACAAAATTTATATATTTCCTCGCTATATTAGCAACAAATTGCTTCATTTTGTTGTTAATAATCAAAACAACAATGAAAATTATATTTCGTCGCTAATATTTTGCGATGAAATATAAATTTTCGTGGCTAAATTCTTAAAATTAATTTTTGCAACAAAATTTATATATTTCATCGCTATATTAACAACAAGTAGCTTCATTTTGTTGTTAATAATCCGAACAACAATGAAAATTATATTTCGTTGCTAATATTTTGCGATGAATTAGAAATTTACGTGGCTAATTTCTTGAAATTAATTTTTGCAACAAAATTTATATATTTCATCGCTATATTAGCAACAAATTGCTTCATTTTGTTGTTAATAATCAGAACAGCAATGAAAATTATATTTCGTTGCTAATATTTTGCGATGATATAAAAAATTTTGTTTCTAATTTCTTGAAATAAAAATTTGCAACAAAATCTATATATTTCATCGCTATATTAGCAACAAATTGCTTCATTTTGTTGTTAATAATCAGAACAACAATGAAAATTATATTTCGTCACTAATATTTTGCGATGAAATAGAAATTTTCGTGGCTAATTTATTGAAATTAATTTTTGCAATGAAATTAAAATATTTTATCGCTATAATAGCAACGAATTGCTTCATTTTGTTGTTAATAATCAGAACAAAAATGAAAAGTATATTTCGTCGCTAATATTTTGCGATGAAATATAATTTTTTATGGCTAATTTATTGAAATTAATTTTTGCGATGAAATAAAAAAATTTCATCGCTAAACTAGCAACTAATTCTTTTATTTTGTTGTTAATAATAAGGACAACAATGAAAATTATATTTAGTCGCTATTATTTTACGATAAAATATATTTTTTGTGGCTAATTTCTTGAAATTAATATTTGCAACAAAATTAAAATATTTCATCGCCACACTTTCAACAAATTATTTTATTTTGTTGTTAATAATAAGAACAACAATGAAAATTATATTTCGTCGTTAATATTTTAGCGACAAAATTGAAATTTGCTTGATTAATTTTGTGGATTTAATATTCAAGAGAAAATTAAAATATTTCATCACTATATATCGTCTCTACTATTTTAGTGATGAAATAGATTTTTTCATGTTTAATTAATTCTAATGAATTAAAAAAGGTTGTCATTTAAACATAATAAAGGAAAAAAAGTTTGAGTGCATGCACAATGTGAAATAATAGAGATGATTCCAACACTATGATGTTTGAAATAATAGGATCAATATAATTTCATTTACTTTTACTTTTACTCATTAATTTGACATATTAAGTTTTTTATTTGATTTATTTTGGGGTATAATTTTTTGATTTGATCATTCTGTATAATTTGTTTTATGTTTTTTTGTTTTTTTGTTTTCTTGATTTCATTAATTATTTATTGTTATTCCCGCTAAGAATGAGGGAAGAGTACTACTTCAACTATGCATATTAAATCAAGAAAATCGGTTTATATAATTAAATGTTTAATAATTCTCCATATTTTGTGTCTTATAAATCAGTTTGAATGTTTATAAAAATATTTATAAATATGACGATGCAAATGAAGATGGACATAAAGATGAGAGGATGAAGATTGGATGTAAATTTTATTATTTTTTTGAAATTGTTAAAGTAACATTGATTTTTTACAATTGGAATTGCTTTAAAAATTACAATATATATACAAAAATATATACATATATACAAAAATGAGAAAATTTCATTATACGTCCCGTAACTTAGGCCTAATCCAGAATATATCCTTTAAGTTTTCACATTTTCAATTTACGTCCTAGGTTGTCCAATTTACATCCTTTTCGGTCCAATTTACGTCCTTTCCACCGGAAAATTGAAAATCCGGTCAAATTGTCCAATTTACATCCTTCATGTTTGAAAATTATAAATTAATAAATAAAAAATTCTGAAAAAATCATTAAAAATTAAAAAATCTCATTAAAAATCTAAAAATCTCATTAAAAACTTATATATTGTGTAAAATAAATATAAAAAATCTAAAAAAATTATAAATTCTACATACAAAAAATCTGAAAATGTGCAAATTTTTTTTTTCTAAAAAATCATAAAAATAAAAAAATCTATAATTTTTACAATTCAAGAAACCTGAAAATGTGTAAATTAATTTTTTTTTTCTAAAAATTCATAAAAACAAAAATATCTATAAATTAAAATTTTAAAAATGTTTAAAATAAAAAATTTAACAATTTTAAAAATATCGTGAAAATGAATTTGAGACGGTTCCAAAATATCAAGGTGTGGAACTTCCACTCAACCTCGACGGTGACTTGGAAAATCTCGTGGAACACAAAATTTTTTGGAGTTCGAGCAAAACTTTAATGGTAGACGAGTCTGAATCAAGTCTGATTTTTAATGAAATGTTAATAATTTTTATTATTCTTATTAGATTTTTAATAATTTAATGAGATTTTTAGAGTTTTTAGAAATTTTAATGAGATTTTGAATTTCTTAATTTTTAAATTACACCTTTTCCATTCTTTGAATTGTAGAATTTTTTATTTTTTGTATTTTCAAAATTTTAGATTTTTTTTTATTTTTATTTTACACATTTTATAATTTGTAATGATATTTTTGAAATTTTAGTGATATATTTTGAATTTTATTTTACACATTCTATATTTTTTAATTTTAATGAGATTTTTTTATTTTTAATGATACTTTTATAGATTTTTTATATCTTTAATGGGATTTTTAGAAAATTTTAATTATTAAATTTTAATTTTCAAACATAAAGGACGTAAATTGGACTATTTGGCCGGAATCCCAATTTATTCCTCACATTCCGGTGAGTTTTAAAATTTTCCGGCTGAAAGGACGTAAATTGGACAAAAAAGAAAGTAAATCGAAAAAGTGAAAACTTAAAGGATATATATTGGATTAGGCCTAAGTTACCGGACGTAAAATGAAATTTTCTCATACAAAAATATATACATATATACAAGTTAAAAATTAATCAATTAATATATGTGAAATAAATTATTAAATAAGTAAATTAACTAAATTAGTAAAAATTGAATACATATATAATTAATATTAAAAACTGAACCAAAGAGTTGTCTGCCCGAGTGGTGGGCGCCTAGCTATGGGCGCTCACCCACCCGGGATCGATTCCCACCAAGACCAAATAAATAGTCATTTAAATAAAATGGGGGAGGGGGGTATGTGGGTGCGGATCGGGTTGGGTTAGGGTCGGGTGTGGGTGCGGTACGGGTTGGGTTGGGGCGGGCAGGGTGTGGGTTTAGAGAACGATTGGGTTAGAGTCGGTTGGGTTAGAGTCGGGTGTGGGTGCGGTACGGGTTGGGTTGGGGCAGGCAGGGTGTGGGTTTAGAGAACGATTGGGTTAGGGTCGGTTGGGGCGGGTCGGGTCGGGTGTGGGTTGGGTACGGGTTGGGGCGGGTCGGGTCGGGTGCGGGTTGGTCGATTGCGGAAGTGGGTTTAGAGAATAATTCGTAAATCGGATATCCGTAGGCAAATATTAGTGACAAAAATATGGGTTTCATCACTAACATTTGCAACGAAATTAAAATACTTATCGCAAAAAAAATAGCCTAAGGAGCTACTATTTTAGACACGAAAAAAATTTATCGCTAATTCTAATATTTTCGTCGCTAATGTGAGTTAGCGATGAAATAATTTCGTCGCGGGATTTGTTGCTATACACCCGTCGCTAACGTGTTTGCGACAAATATTTGATTTTCCTCGCAAACATTTTGCGATGAAATTCATATTTTCGTCGCGAATATTTTGCGATGAAATTCATATTTTCGTCGCGAATATTTTGCGATGAAACTCAAATTTTCGTTGCTAATATTTTGCGATGAAACTCAAAATTTCATCGCAAACATTTGCGACAAAAATAATTTTTTTTGCCGCAAACATTTGCGATAAAATTATTTTTTTTGTCGCAAACACGTTAGCGACGGGCGTATAGCAACAAATCCTACGACAAAATTATTTCATCGCTAACTCACGTTAGCGACGAAAATATTATAATTAGCGACAAATATTTTCACGGCTAAATCGCAGTTTTCTTGTAGTGACGTACGAGAATTGAAAGATCGATCGAAGCAGACGATGGATTAATTTCTGGCGCCGATACATCGATCAGGTCAGTCTGCAGACAAGACAAATATATTTAGAGAGACAGATTAGTTAGCTAGATATATGCATTAATTAAGCAAATTAATTAATTATTAAGTATTATTTGATCGACACGATCATCGATACATGTCAATAAAATTAATCAGATAGTGAATAGGGTACGTATCGATCTTACTGTACGCAGTGTTCAGCATATGTGTTGTTGAATTGGGTGACACCACATATCTGATGGAAGGAGGACATTTTTCCAATAAAGTCGTAGTTGCCAAATTCATCAGTAGTTATGATACACATGCAGTACTGGTCCTTGATACCACCCTGTAGATCATAAAATGCTTGTGCAGCCCCCACAGATCTAAACAACTTACAGCAGGAAGAGGTGGTGGTCGGCGGTGCGACTCCCGGGAGGAAGTATTTGGAGCACTCGGAGATGGCAAAGTGCTCACAGAGGTTTATGCGCGCTTCTACATGAGCAGCAGCTATCACAACCAATATGATCACTACCAACCCTTCTTGCTTCTTACTTTTCACACCCATTCTCACTTATTTGCAATTGGGATCCAATGCCATGGTGCATGTCTATATATATATATATATATTATAAATGAATCAATTTTAGCCCAAATTTTTCACTTTTTATCAAATCTAACACATATTTTTCTTTTTAATCAAATTATACCTAGCTAGATACTTTTCATTTTTCCTCAAATTCAGCAAATACATTTTTTTAACCAAATTATACTCATACTTTTCCTTTTTTTTTTTTTTTAATCTAATTTATACTCATATTTTTTAATCTAGAAGATATAAAAAATTTAAAATTATTTAAAGAATCAAAAACCATTATTTAAAATTTTTAAAAATATATATACTCCATCTATCAATCAAAATATGTTCATGTTCATACTTTTGGTAGATGGAGATGGAGGAAGTACAATTTATTTTAATTACTGTATTTTTTATATATATTTTGTAAATTTCTTTTTAATTCAATAGTTTTAGATAATTTCAATTCTCAATTATTTTTACATTTTTAAATTTGTAGATTTTAAATTGAATTTTTTAATTTAAACATGTTTAAGATATATTTTTTTACTTTTTAATTATTAGATACCTTTTTACATTTTTTTGGTATTTTAAATTAACTGGTAAAACATAAAAAATATATGTTACATTTAATTAAAAATGAAAAATATGGGTATAAAAGAAAAAATTTGTGCTAAATTTGTTAAAAAATGAAAAGCATAAGTATAATTTAGTTAAAAAGAAAAGTATGTATTAAATTTAGTAAAAAGTGAAAAGTATAGACTAAAATTAATTATTTGGCTTAATTGAACTAACTAGCTAGCTGGCAATGAACATTCATTTATATATTATTTATATATTTATCCTGTGATCTTGAAATAATTTTCTACTCAACGTGTTGATAAACTTGTCATCATGTTTCTTCATTTATAAATTGTCCACTTAATGAGATTCTCCTTCTTAAAGAGTATAAATAATAATTTGATCTACAAGTGGGAGAGTATTAAAAATTTATAATATACATAAATTAATTCTCCATCATTTACAAGTTTAATTAAACTTTTAGTGTCTTTTAATGTATAGTGGTATTAGGTTAGCTAAGAGCTAATGGTACAATAGTATAAAATACTACTGAATTAGACAAGTTGCCTAGAGATATGATCATTCAGGTTGCCTACAAGATTTTTTAATTTAATTATAATTCAGCTTTCGTTTAATTTAATTTTTTTTTATTAAAGGATTTCTCTTAAAAAAAAAAAATCTCTTATTATTTGACCTTGTTATTTTCCGACTTGGCATGCAAGTATGCAACTCTAGTTTAGATGGGGATTTGATTTTTCCATCTCATCCATTTTTTTGATTTGCACATGATCCAAACACCTCGTCCTCCTCCGCCAAAAAAAAATAAAATAAAAAAGGTGAGTCTTTTCATGTAGACTCAAGTTCATATAAGAAACAAGAACTTAAATTTGACTGCTTTGATTTATTTATTTTTTTGTTAAATTTTTTTTTGGTGTTACACTTTTCTTTTGTAATAACTTATATTTTTCAATAATATTTTTAGTTATATTAACTTACATTTTTTGTTAATATTAATTATATTGCACATTTTAATTATATGGTGTTAGCACTTTTCAATGGTAGAATTTACACTTTTTAGTAATATTATGTTGCATTTTTCAGTTATAATAACTTAGACTTTTTAATAATATTAAGTTGTATTTTTCAGTAATATTGTGTTGTACTTTTTAGTTATAATGATTTATATTTTTCATTAATACTATATAACACTTTTCAATTATAGTGACTTACATTTTTCACGAAAAAAAAAAAATCAACGAGATCAACTCAAGTTCTTATATCAAGTCTATTTGAGACTAACTCAAAAAAAAAAAAAAAAATGTTACTCCGTTTGTCCCTTCCGAAGTTGACCATTTAAATTTTTTTTTTTTACGAAGTTGGATAGCTCAAGTGGTTAGAGCACCACTACCTAGGCTTTAGATCCTGGGTTCGAGTCATGGGGAGGGGAAAATGGATGGGTATTTAATGTAAATTCAAAAAAAAAAAAAAAAGGTTTATACTCCCTCCGTTTTCATAAAGTTTGTTGTATTTGGTCTTTATTTTTGTTTCAAAGAGTTTGTCGCTTTTTCTTTTTTTACCATGAATTTTTCTAAAATGCCCCTTTGTAACTCCTACAAATCTACAATATCACTTTTAATTAGAAATATATTAATAATTCATTCTCTCTTTTTATTTTTTCTGAAAAGGTAAGTGTGTAATAGAAAAGAAATATCAATGGGTAGAAAGAAAAATTAATGAAAAATAAATGTGTTAAAAATATATGTTTCTTATTTTTATACAAAATAACAAATGCGACTAACTCTTTAAACGGAGGGAGTAATAGTTAGCTGGCACAATTAATGAACGTGGAAGATTGAGATTGATCATCGATGCAATTTTTTTTTATTAATTTAAAGAGTTGGTCTCCTGTGCACAGTGTGCACGTGCACACTAATGCATAGACCAATCCTATATCTATTTATAAAGATAAATATAAATAATTAAGTAATGAATGTTCTAGTGGTTATAGATACCCTTTTTTAAGCTTGAGGTCACAGGTTCAAATCCTTTCAAACTTTTTTTTTTTCATTTTTTTTATGTTTTTACACTTTTCAGTTAAAATATCTATCACTTTTCAATAATAAAAATTACATTTTTCAAGTTAAAATATCTACCACTTTTCAGTAACAAAATTTCCACTTTTCAATAATAAGAATTACACTTTTCAATAATAAAAATTACTCCCTCCGTCCCGGAGGAACTTGCACACTAGAAATGGCACACATTTTAATAAATGTGTAAGAAAAAGTGTAATGAGTGATGTTTTGAAGGGTAATTTTGTAAACTTTTATGAATAAATTAAAGTAAAAGGTAGATTGAGTGTGAAAAAGTAATGGCATATGGGTAAATATGTGTATATTTTGAGGGTGAGGGTTATGACAATATTTCCTTTTATGGAGTGTGCAAATTGGTATGGGACATCCATATATGGAAAGTGTGCAAATTCCTATGGGACAGAGGGAGTACATTTTTAAGTTAAAATATCTACCACTTTTCAATAATAAGAATTACATTTTTCAGTTCAAATATCTACCACTTTTCAATAATAAGAATTACACTTTTTAGTTCAAATATCTACCACTTTCAATAATAAAAACTACATTTTTCAATTAAAATATCTACCACTTTTCATTACTTTATTAATTAATTAATTAAAACGGGTATATTTAATTATAAATTGTAGAGTTAAAATTATTATTAAAATTGAAAAAATGTTATTTTTATTATTGAAAAGTGGTAGATATTTGAACTGAAAAGTGCAATTCTTATTATTGAAAAGTGGTAGATATTTTAACTTAAAAATGTAATTTTTATTATTGAAAAGTGATAAATATTTTAACTTAAAAGTGTAATTCTTATTATTGAAAAGTGGTAGATATTTCAACTGAAAAGTGTAATTCTTATTATTGAAAAGTGGTAGATATTTCAACTGAAAAATGTAATTCTTATTATTGAAAAGTGGGATATATTTTAACTTAAAAATGTAATTTTTATTAGTGAAAAGTGATAGATATTTTAACTGAAAAGTGTAATTCTTATTATTGAAAAGTGGAAATTTTGTTACTGAAAAGTGCTAGATATTTTAACTGAAAAGTGTAATTCTTATTATTGAAAACTGGGAATTTTGTTACTGAAAAGTGGTAACTATTATTATTGAAAAGTGGAAATTTGGAAATTTTGTTACTGAAGTGGTAATTATTATTAGTGAAAAGTGGAAATTTTGTTATTGAATAGTGGTAATTGTTATTAGTGAAAAGTGGAAATTTTATTAATGAAAAGTAGCAACTATTATTATTGAAAAGTGGAGTGAGTAACGAAAAAAAAAAAAAAACAAAAAAAAAAACCAAAAAACAAAAAAACCAAAAAAAAAAAACGAAAAAAAAAACAAAAAAAAAACGAAAAAAAAAAAGTTTGAAAGGACTGTAATTTATTAATTAATTAATAAAGTAATGGATTTGAGAATTTTCCTAATTTAAATATTCATGCAACATGGTGATATTAATTCTTAATAAAAAAAATCTTAATAAAAGTCAACTCATCGATAAACTTGCCATTGATCGATCATGTTGCTTTTAATGTAATTAAGTGCTCCTTTACAACTAGCACATAGATATGCTTCTCCATTGTTGATTTTTTTTTCTTTTAAAGTCTCATTATTTAATCTAAGGGGTGTATTAATTGTGGAGCTTGTAGAATTTTTTTAGACTTTTAAAATTTAGGGGTATTCAATCCGAATTTTCAAGAGTTTTTAAAAATTCAGAGGTATTCAATACAGATTTTAAAAGTTTTAAAAAATCTTTTGGTATACTACAGTTTATGATTTTTTTTTTTACAAAAATATAAATAGATTTCACTCTCCAAAATCTCTTCTAAAACTAGAGATTTCAACGTATTCTCTCAAAAAACTCTGAAGACGAAATGTTAGAAGAAAAAAATACTTTGTAG
This sequence comes from Galeopsis tetrahit, assembly GCA_963675135.1. Lineage (NCBI taxonomy): Eukaryota > Viridiplantae > Streptophyta > Magnoliopsida > Lamiales > Lamiaceae > Galeopsis > Galeopsis tetrahit. The sequence continues at coordinate 14,517,574 of OY776121.1, read as the reverse complement.
TTCTTCTAACAAAATTACTACACAAATCTTTTGCTGCTCTTTGTTTTGGATTTTGAATATGGATCGGTTGAAGCTATTTGCTATTATTTTGTCATTTCATTTTGGGTGATTTTGGGATAGGTGCGTGTGAGTGTTGTAGTTGAAAAATGTTTGATGTGTGGAAAGATGACAATTGGTTTAAGTTATTATTATTTATTAATAAACCTTTCTTTATTTAATTATTTTGAGTGATTTTTCTTACAAGAAAATAGCAACTCACGGTTTGGTAAATTTTTTATTGTTTTGTGATGGAGACTCGACTACTAACCTACTGCTTTTTTCGTCGTCATCAATTTTGATTTACTTTGCTCCATGTACAAAGATTTGGGGAATGTCTTGATTGTGTGGACTTGAAAATTGTTGTTGGAAATGGTGTTGTTGTAGGGAAAAACTCCATTGGATTAGGTAGTGCTACAGATGCAAAGACATTAGGAGATGATGAAAGTAGAGATGTGCGCATAAAAGATTTGAATTATGATGCTAAAAATGATATGTTTGTAGGACTATTTCAAAATGATTCATCATTTGGTTCCACACCAGCTTTAGGGTTCTCTGAAGTGTCCGAGGTCTCAACTCAAAGAAGAAGTCAACCCAAAAGAAGTAGAGTTCAATACCATATGAAGCAAATTCTAGCTCTTCTAAAAATATTCCTCAGAGTGATCTAGTGGAAGAGATTAAAAAACGTTCATAATCGTCTTAGAGAAAAGTGATACAATACTAGAGAAAAGAGAAATAGTTTATACAACTAGGGATGTTATCAAAGAGATCTCAAATTTGAATGGAGACATTCGCCTCAAGACATTTGAAAAAAGATTTTTTAAAGATGACTATTGAGGAAATAAATAATTGAATAACTTAGTGATGCGGCAAAAATATGTCGTCCCATGAGGCGACGACACGTGGATAAACGATGATTATCTTCACTAATTATTTATATTCATTTTATGATATGATTAATACACCCCTGAATATAGAGAAGGAGATAGGCACAAACTTGATCTTCAGCCCATATCCCTGGCCCAAGTATCCTTGGCCCAAGTACCTCTAGCCCGAGAAGGGGATTGCTAGGATCGAGTCTTGGTCAAGAAAGCCCTAAAAAAGAGTGAGGACAGAGGGAGTGGGAGAGTGGTAACTGGTACCAAAGATCTCGGAGAAAGAGGCCAGCTGTAGGACCGAGTCTAAAGGAAACAGTTGAGAGTTAAGGGGAAGACTGATTCTCTTCTCCTCCCAGGTAAATAACAAGATATAAAAGGGAGTTTTACTGATTATTTGGACTACATTTTTACATACAGAAAAAACACACATACTTTGACACGAAATATACCAAGAATACTCTGAAATCATACGATACTTGCGAGAACTATCCCTCGATTTATAGGGAAATTCCTCTTTAACTCTCTAGAGAACATATCTGACTTGAGCGTCGGAGATTCCACGCCAGAATCCCCTCCGGCATGTTTTTGCAGGTTCTTTGGGAGCTCGGAAGAGGATTCCTCGTAGGAAAGCTTGCTCAGAAGTGACGATCAAAACTCGAAGAAGCCTTAATCTGGACCGGGAGATTCGGTATCATACCTCGTTACTTTTCGACGCAACAACTGGCGTCGTCTGTGGGAAAATAGATCTAAGACGTGAGATTTATTCCCTAACTATTGGAGGTGAACGTGAGGTTGTAAGACGAACTACTAAAGAGGGAAATGATATATTTGCCTTCCCTATACGACCTGAATTTGGAAATCCAGTGGGAGAAGGAACTCCACTACCTATTTTCCTTCCTCCCCCTCCGAAGAATTAGGTTGGAAGTTCGGGAAAATGCCTTGCATTCGTTCCTTCAGGGGCAAATCCACCCCCTGCACCAATAGAAGTCCAGAATCTGATGGAAGAGACTCTAGACACCCATATCCCTACTGAGCGTGACATGTCTGGAGCCCTCGGGAATACACCTAACAAGGAGATACCTCCAGCAGCTGCAGGTTCAGAATTGTTGGTAATGACTACTGAACAATTGAATGTTATAATAACACGAGCCATGGAGAAGGTGAGGGCTGTCCAGGGCATTCCAGTCCATATAGCTCTCCCGAGGGTGACTGAGGCTGTAGGTCAGAAAGGACCTGAACATATAACTGGAATTTCACAAGTCTTTTAGAGGAAATTGGGAGCTCAAGCAGATCGGGAGGGGAAAGTGCCCTCCCAGACAGAAAAGAGTGTCCCCACTCGGAACCCGAGAAGAAATACGGAGTTACTAGGTGAAGAGGCTCATGCAACAGAGATTGAGGAAAAACACATTTGTCCCTGATATAGGAAAAACTTCAATACACGAGAGACTTGCTCGAATAGATGAATTTCGCTTCACAAAGAGGATGGAAGAATGAAGTCCGTAGATAAAGAGACCTAGTCGATCTATATTTGATAACCTAAGGGAGGTATCTCTGCACTTTAATGTGAATCGAAATTGAAATATCGCTTGAAAGATAGTTTTTATTGATGATCTAATATTAAGTACTTCTGAAAAATCAGTTTGTATAAGAAACATAAATCTAGCATGAGAACATGTGTTTAGTCTGATAAAAAGTGATTATGTTAATATTTGCATCAACAATCATTTCTTGACTATGTATTGAAAGGGTAAGTGAAATATATATTAAGACTTGCAATAATGTTCATCTTTTAACTATTACGTTGTGAAAAATGTGATATATGAGGTAGCATGCATTGTCTTGGCTAATTGATTGATACTAAGCTGATACTTGAAGGAGACTCGTCGATGTGATGAATTTGAGGGAGAAGAATAATTTATCTGTGATAGATAGGATCGAGATAAACTATTATATGTTGTGATTTGCATAAATGACTACTCCTTAACTAAGATGTTGTGGAGAAAGATTTAAATCTACTTAGTTAAGCATGGATATTAATCGTTTCAATCAATATGTTGCGAAAATATGAGATGTATTGTGTATGTGGAAAGATTCGCATGAGAATACACCTTTTATTGAATGAGCACTAGAATATTGACAAAACCGAATTTTGGTACAAATTGTTATTTAACCTTTTTGTTGTGAGAAATTTTGAGAAGGTCCAGCCCAGAAGCCTTTAAGAACTCTGGGAGTGTTGAAAACACAAGAGGTTCTAGAGGGGTACCGGGCCCCGAGGTCCAGGATCTAGATCGGTGGAGGTTCTGGAGGGGTATTCAGGGCCCCGAGGTCCAGGATCCAGATCGGTGGAGGTTCTGGAGGGTTATTCAGGGCCCCGAGGCTTAACATCCAGATTAGACAGTACGAGGCAGAGCATTCCAGGCCCTGATGGCCGGCAAAAATACGAACTCCAATTAGTTAGGACCAGGACCTGAGGGCTGGCAGAGATAGGGAGTATTCAGGTCCCCGAGGGCTGGCAGAGATAGGAGCACTAATTGGTCAGGACCTAAGGGTCCGTGCTGAAAGTGCTGGAAACGTTGGAGGTTCTGGAAGGGTATTCAAGGCCCCGAGGGCTGACGGAGACCTAAGGGTCCAGGTCCGTGAGGGCTAGCTGAGATACGATGAGTACATTGGCACCACTAGTTAGTACAAGTGTTTGATACAACCTAAAATATTAGATCTTTTGTATTAATTTGATATTACTATGAGCATGTCTTTAAGAGATTGACATATATGATTCGAGACTACTTTTTCCGTTGAATTAAGCATGGTCCCCTTGAGCTTACATGATTGATTTATGTAGATATTTTAGAAATGATATTGGAATTGAGAATTACTTGAAATCTTAGAAGCATGAGTAGGTAATTCATATATTGAGTTTTGTGATTACTTTATGTGGGAGAATTGACGATGACTATAGTTTTGGAAACGAAGGCTAATATAGTTTTTTTCAAATTATGTATGATTGACATGTTTCTATACTTTAGATATGATTTCAGATTATAGATTGAGCCTTTTCAGGTCCTTGAGATCAAAAAATGAAAAGTGCTACTTCTTACCTTTTTATCTTTAAATAATGATATGTCTTGAGTTATGCCCTCGTTTAAGACCTTGAAGCTTGCATGTACTAGAAATACTCATTTATGATGAAATGTGGAGAATTGAATATTTATTGTAATTTTCATCTAAAGAGACTATTTGAGAGAGCATGATCCACTTTATTTTTTATTTTTAGAGTGGAAGTTAATTTGTTTTGTTTGTTCGATGCTATGAAGTTTTATATCTGAGGGTGATGAGTGTTTATTCCCTAACATCTTTGATTTGTCTAATATTGCAGGTATTTCTCTTGACCAAATCTTTGCAGATGAATTCTTAACAGATGCACCCATCCAAGTAGATTCTGGATCAGCACAAGCATTGCTTGGGATGCAATCAGCAAATTTGGACTCCTTGGCTCATCAGGTCCAATCTGCTCATGCTGAAACTTCTGGTGCATTGGATGAGCAAGGTAGGACTCTAGCATCTGTGCAAATGAGATTAACTGGCTCTGAAGATGTAGTGCTACCTACATTGGAAGCAAGGATAAGTGGAGTGAAAACTGGTCTCCAAACCATTTCCACTTAGGTTCAAAAGGACAAATCCACCATGGAGTCCATCTCATAAGAGGTCAAAAAGGAACAGAAGCTTCTCAGAGATAATCACAATGCCAATGTCAAAGCTCTAAGGCTGACTGTCAAGCAAGCCCTTGGGAAGAAAACAGCACTGCAAAAGAAAAGAGCAGAAGAGTTAAGGCTGGCCATGGTGAAAGCTGCTTCAGAGAAGTTTTCCCAAGAGGTTATGGCCAACATTGCTGAAAGTGCTGTAACCAATCTTACAGAGTTCCTCAAAGCCCAGTTGGATGCATCTCTGAAAGCAACCTTGGAAGAGGTTGTTGAGCAAAAGATGAAGCATGTTCTAGCTTTCCTTAGCTTGAGCAGTGATAGAATGCAGAATATACATGATGAGAATGTATATCTGCTGGAAGAGATGAAATCTCTGAACCTAGCCCAATCCCTGATGGCTACAACCATGAGTGAGCTCAAGCCTCAGTGCTTTGATGCTACCAAAAAGGGGGAAAGGGAAAGATCAAGGGCCAAAGGTGCCTTGATTATTGGTGGTTCAGAGAAGGGCAAGGAAAAGGTTGCTGAAGACAAAGGCAAGAAGCAAGTTGTACTGAATTTGGAAGACCTTGGAGAAGAAGAGCAGTTAGCCATAGCAATGAAGGTTTCTATGGCATCAGCACAGGAAGAAAGAGCTAGACTTCAGCAGAGACCAGGAGGAGAAGTTTCTGGCTTGGACAAAGGTGTTGAAGGTGTCCAAACCAGAGGCCAAATCAAGAAGGCCAAGGGAAACAAAAGAAAAGCTGAAACATTCACTGACTTTCCCAACAGCCTAGAACTTCCTCTTGAGTTCAGAGTTGTAGAAGAATCTATCCCCAAGAAGAACAAGACTGCTGAGAAACCCAAAGTTGCTAAAAAGGTCAAATCTGCTGAAATGACCAAGACTGCTGAAAAGGCAAAGTCTTCTGAAACTGACAAGTTTGCTGAGACCAAGTCTACTGAAGGTGCCAAAGCTGCTGAAAACATAGAAGAGCTGTATGATGAAGGCTTTGGACCTGGACCAAAGAAGACGAAAGTTGTGATACTGAATGATCCATCAAAATTGTTTCATGAAGGGTATGGCAAAGACCCTGAAACACAATAGAAGCTGGCCATGATGAGGGCCCAAGAAAGAATGGATTTGATGGAAGAGGCCAACAGAGCAAGAGATAAGAGAAGAGCTGACTTCCAAAAGCCAAAAAGAAGGAGAGCAACCTACAGTAAATTGAAGCCACAGCTACTGATCCCTATGGACACCAAATATCCTCACTTGGATAAATAGGTGCCCATTCTGCTGAATGACACATGGGAAGAGGCCAAAAGGGAGTTTGTCTATGACTACTATGTCATTGACAGATGGAATGGAAGAGATGCCAACTCCACTTTTGCTGAGTTCATGATAGAGTATCATAGAGATCTATATCAACAACTGCTTGCAGCTGCTGACATTGCAAAGATTGAACTCACTGCCCCAAAGCAAATCATATATATGCCTCCAAAGCTGGATGGATGGATTGATCAGAACAAGATTCTTCAGGAATTCTTTGAGATCCTGAAACTGAACAGAATGGTGCTAGGACCAAAGGGCACAAACGAAGAGGTCATGGAGTTGAAGAGAAGGGTGTGGGCACAATATGGGATGGTGCCACCTCCTGAAGACAATCTCTGAATTGGCTAAGTCCTCTTGACCCCTTTCTGCTGATTTGACTAATAAATTACTGAATTTGATCATCCATACTGAATCTGATCAAGATTGCTGATATGCCTTGCTGATGATTGTTTGCTCTAATACTTAAGGATCAATACTCTGATAGACTATCCTATTCAAATTGCTCTGATCAATAGATAGTTTATTACTCTGAATATGTTTTAGAAAGTATTTGCTCTGATGTAATGTTCATACTCTGATAAGTTTGCTCAACTATCAACATGCTTGTAATGATCCATTATTTGAATGATAGTTGAACATATTTTGAATCAACATTACTGAATCCTAACTTATCTAACTTATCAATCTCTATGCCTTGAAAAACAGAAAATACACTAACACATTTTCTTTTAGGGAACTTGACTCCAATCACCTTCACTGAAGTAAAATGTAATAAGTGTAATCAAGTCACCTTTGCATAGATTGTATAGGTTTTGGCATCATCAAAAAGAGGGAAATTGTTGGGAATAAAATGAGTTTTGATGAATATACCAAAACCCCTTTAGACATGCCAAATAGATAAGTCATTCATAATGAACATGTTTCAGGAATGTTGAAACATGTAGTCTAAGACAAGTAGAGAAGCTGATGTGTTAGGCAGCTCTTAGAAGAATAGATGCACTAGTTGAGGGGGAACACTTGCTTGATAACTTAAACTCATATTCAGTCCCCTCAAGGCTCAATTATGGAAGGACCTCAAGTCTGCTGAAGGACAAGTATGCTGATCCAGAGGAATCAGTCAAAAGACAACTTAGTGAATGCCAACATGAGTCAAGATGCATCATCAAAGCATCAATATACTGCATCACACAAAGCTCAGAAGAATTGTCCATCAATATAGTTCAGAAGAGTTGTCCCAGTACACTTGAACCAGAATCTGTGCTCCAAGTCAACTATGCTGAAGAGGTTAAGTCCACTCTCCAAGACACATACATCCAAAGAACTACTCTAAGAAGTCATGGAAGGAGAAAAAGCCAAATCATCTGAAGAGCTTAAAAAGCCAACACTGCTGATGAATGAACTCTACTGAAACTGATAAGTAGAGTTGTCCTAATGATAAGAAAGGTTGTCCTTATCTCAGGAATGTTCATAAGAAGAAATGTCCATGTTTGACCAAGTAAATCTTGAAGTCAGACCTTGGGAAAAGTGCTCAGAATGAAGACAAAGTTGTTAGAGCCGTTTATTTCCCAAAACAAGGACATGTCACTATCAGAATCTATCTTCCAGTTTGAAGAACTCAAGGAAGACATTTATAGAAATTTGGGATTGCCTCTCCAACGGGCAAATCCTCAAATTTGTTTATAAATACAGAAGTGTGAGGGCCATTTTGAAGCATCCAATCTACATCCAATTGAACAACTACTCTGAAGTTTCAAAAGTCCTCAAAAGACATTCTTAGTCTTGAAACGCTTCATCTAAGCTGAACCATATTGTATATCCATACAAAGCTTAGAGAGATATCCTATCCTTATACACTGATCTCCATTGTAAAGGATATCTCATTAGTTGGAACCTTACTTCAACCCATATACCTTTCAAGAGTGAAAGTTAGAAGGTTTTAGTAGTAGAAGTGGAAGGAACTAACTGTTGAGAGAAGAACAGTTTAGTTCTGAGTTGAGAAAGGGTACTAGGACTCTAGACATCCTAGGGATCAAAGCACCAAGGAGTGGTGTTCTTGATCAAGTGCACATTGGCACTATAAAACAAGTTAATTCCAAGAGTGAAGGAATTATCCTGTTAAATCAGGGAAAGTGGATGTAGGAGCTTGAGTCTCTGAACCACTATAAACCACTGTGTTGATTTACATTCAAAGCACTTTACATACATTCAACACTGCACACAAATTGAACTTTCAAAGATATACATCAAAAACTCTGCAAAAACCTAATTTGGACAAGTTCCCTGATAGACTGTGATAAACTGCTTAAGTGATTTCAGTATATAAAAGGAGTTTAAACTAAAGGGCCAATCACAAATTCCGCACATATAACTCCCCTAGATAGTTATTCAACTAATTACTCAATAGTGCTTAGTAGTTTGATTATCTTAGAAGAGTTATTCATATCAGCAGAGTTGTCCAGGACAACCCTGCTGAACTCTGGTTTGATCAAGATTGAAAAGAATTTGCATACAAGTGTATTCCTCCCCCCCCCCCAATACACTTGTTATATACTCCTTTCAGGACCAACAGTATGGATATACAATAGGGTACAACTTAGATGAAGTGTTTGAAGACTAAGATAGTCTCTTTGAAATCTTGAAAGTACTTGTTAGCTTGAGGTCAGTTGAATGTGTTGAGGTGCCTTCAAATGGTCTTCACACTACTTTATTTATAGACAAAATTGAGGATTTTCCCGTTGGAGAGACAGCCTCAATTGTCTATAAATGTCTTCCTTGAGCTCTGCAACTGGAAGACAGATTCTTGATAGTGACATGTCCTTTGTTTGGGAAATAAACGGCTGTAACTACTTTGTCTTGACTTTGCAGCACTCTTCCCAATGTCTGACTTCAATATTCACTTGATCAAACATGGACATTACTTCTGATGATTGGTCCTATGATAAGTACAACATTCCTTATCATTTGGACAACTCTGCTTATTACTATCAGGAGACTTTGCTTATCTGCAAGGTTGACTTTAGCTCTTCAGATGACTTGGCTCTTTCTTTTTCTTTGGATGTCTCTATGCCTAATTCATTAGGGATCTTTTACTTGATTGATCCTTTCAGCATTGTTGTCCTTGAGACAGGTTTTGGTTCAAGTATGCTGAGACACCTTTCCTGGACAAACCTTCTGAGCAAGAATGCTCTTAGTAGGTTCTGTCTAGATGATGCATTTGACATGCTTGATCTTCAGATAGGTTGTTCCACAATCCATTCAATCTTGATCAGCATACTTGTCTATTCAGCAAAAGTTGGGACACATTCATCTTGAGCCTTAAGGGGACTTGATCTTGATAGACTTCAGAGCATGTGTTCCCCTTCAACTTGTGCATCTATTTATCTAAGAGTTGTCTAACATGTCAGCTTCTCAACTAACCTTATTCTATATGTTCTAACATTCTTAGAACATGATCATTCTTGTTGGTCCCTGAGACGAGTGTAAGATCAGCTGACTTGATGTCTGCTGATTGTGTGGAAAATAAACTAACTCTTCAAAGTAACTAGTCCACTGATTTCACTAGGGGCCTAGGACTAGTTAGTCGACTGATTAATTACTTATCGGAGTTAAGTGCGGAATTGTAGTGTGCCCATACATATTATACTCGTCTATTTAATAAATACAGTGTGTAAAACATTTTATGCACAAATATGTATGAAAAGACTTGAAATGTAAAGTGCAGAAATGTAAATAACACATTGATTTATAGTGGTTCGGATATACCTTCCTACGTCCACTCTCACGTCCTAACGTGATGTTTAATCCCTTTAATTTACCACAAATTACAAGAGCCTTGACCTTTATAGTCCCAAGGGTAGGACTTTGAGATCTGAGCCGTCCTAACGGCTACGGTCTCTACAAGTGATTGTAAGCACTTGCACTTCCCCACAAGTGATTGTAAGCACTTGCACTTGCACTCCACAAGTGATATAGAGCACTTGGACTCTTTACAGTGATGAACACTCAACTTGGCTTCTAGGGGTTTATGATAGAAGGTGGGTTTTGTGTATATGAACTAGGTGAGAATTTCCCTTACAATCTGTTTTAGCCTCATGCTACGATTGGGAAATTCTCTCTAAGCTATGGATATATATGAGTGGCTGCACTGGCTTAGATGTTATGAGTTCACTCACTGGGGATGAGGTGATGCGTGTTGAATCTTCATACGATCTTCTTGAGCTCTTCTTATTTCTGGACTTTATGACCTTTGCTCGACCTTTGCATCTCACACCTCTTCACTCCAAATGATGTAAGAACTGAACTCATTTATATAGTGTTGAGTTTGAATGTTACCGTTGGATGATGGCATTCAAAATTCCACTAATTGAGGAATTGGCAATCTCTTGATATGATATGATTGAATATTACCATTGTCATGTAATTTCAATCATATCTTTGACTTTCCTTTCTTGTGCGTATCTTGTCAATCCTTGACTTCAACTCTGATTGGCCTTCCTTTAATTGGGTACTCATCTGATCTTTCTTTTAGGCTTCTGCTGTCTTTTATTCAGCTGCTGTCTTTACCCCGCTGCTGTCTATACTCAGCTGCCTTTTACTCAGCTGTCTTTACTCAGCTGTTTTTACTCAGCTGTCTTTACTCAGCTGTCTTTACTCAGCTGTCTTTACTCAGCTGCTGTCTCTTCTCAGCTGCTGTCTTTACTGTGCTGTCTTTACTCAGCTATCTTTACACAGCTGCTGTTTCTTCTCAGCTGCTGTCTTTACTCTGTTGTCTTTACTCAGCTGTTTTTACACAGCTGCTGTTTCTTCTCAGCTGCTGTCTTTACTCAGCTGTTTTTACTCTTCTTATCCTGTAAGATGAGTTCAACTCATCTTATCAGGAGACTTCTGGTCTTGGTCTTCTCTTCTCTTCTTGAGCATTTGACAAGTCTTCTCTTCTAACCAGAGTCCTATCTATTACAAGATGTATAATAAAGTTGTCTATACAATACAACTTATCCTATTACATGTTTGATTTGGTTTATCAAAACTAAACTAAGGATATTCATATCCCAACAATTCTTGACTTAGGCATGTCTCAGGGGGGGTTTTGGTATTAAATCAAAACACTTCTCATTTTATTCCCAACAATTTCCCCCTTTTTGATGATGCCAAAACCTATACATTCTATGCAAAAGTGACTTGACTACACCTATTACACTTATCTTCAGAAGATATGACTAGAGTCAATTTTCCTAAAAAGAGTGTGTTAGTGTAATCACTATTCTGATTGCAAATAGGTTTCAAAGTTGGCATTATTGAGATAGTAACATGTTGTTTCTTGATTCACTAAAGGATTCAACTATCATTCAATGAATTTGACATTACAGGCATGTTGATAGTTGAATTAACTTATCAGAGCATGAATCATAACAATATTACATCAAAACATAAACTAACAAGATACATGATCAGAGTTTAAAACATATGTATCAGAGCAAATAACAGCATGTCAGCAGTCTTGAGTAATTTTCAGCATAGATGACCAAGTCAACAAATCAGCAACCAAGATAAGTTTTTTTTTTTATCCATTTCAGCACATAAGAGTCAGGAAAACTTAGCCATTCAGAGATCATCTTCAGGAGGTGGCACCATCCCATACTGTGCCCACACCCTTTTCTTTAACTCCATGGCCTCTTGGTTAGTTCCCTTGGGTCCAAGCACCATCCTGTTCAGCTTCAGGATCTCAAAGAATTCTTGGAGGATTTTGGCCTGGTCAATCCATCCTTCCAGCTTGGGAGGCATGTATATGATTGGCTTAGGGGAATTGAATTCAATTCTTGTAAGATTTGCAGCTGCAAGAAGTTGTTGATATAGCTCCTTGTAATACTCAATCATGAAGTTGGTAAAAGTGGAGTTCACATCCTCATTATTCCATCTGCCTATGACATAGTAATCATAGACAAACTCCCTTTTTTCCTCTTCCCATGAGTCATTCAGCTGAATTGGCACCCATTTATCCATGTGTGGATATTTGGTGTCCATGGGAATCAGTAGCCGTGGTTTCAATTTGTTGTAGGTATCCCTCCTTCTCCTGGGCTTCTGAAAGTTAGCTCTTCTTTTATCTCTTGCTCTATTAGCTTCTTCCATCAAATCCATCTTCTCTTGGGCCCTCATCATGGCCAGTTTCTGTTGAGTTTCAGGGTCCTTGCCATATCCTTCCTGAAACAGCTTTGATGGATCATGAGCTAAGACAGTTGTCTTCTTCTTAGGTTCAGGTCCAAAACCTTCTTCAAATAGAGCTTCAACATCTTCAATGGTTTTGGGACCTTCAGCAACTTTGGCAATCTCAGCATTCTTGGTCTCAGAAGACTTGACAACTTCAGCAATCTTGACTTGTTCAGTAGTCTTGGCCTGTTCATCATTCTTGGCCTTTTTGGAGGTGGGCTCTTCTTCTTCAATTCTGAATTCAGGTGGTAAATCAAGGCTGTTAGGAAAGTCTGTAAAAGTTTCAGCTTTCCTCTTGTTTCCTTTAGCCTTCTTGATTTGGCCTCTTGTCTGGACACCTTCAGTGGACTTGTCCATTCCAGACACTTCTCCTCCAGGCCTCTGCTGAAGCCTAGCTCTTTCTTCTTGAGTTGATGTCATTGAATTCTTCAAGGCTATGGCTAACTGCTCTTCTTCATCAAGCTCTTCTATATTCAGTACTGCTTGATTCTTTCTCTTGTCTTCAACAACCTTGTCCTTTCCCTTGTTTTATCCACCAATTATCAAGGCACCTTTTGCCCTTGCTCTTTCTCTTTCCCCCTTTTTGGCAGCATCAAAACACTGAGGTTTGAGCTCACTCATAGTAGTTGCCATTAGGGACTGAGCTTGGTTTAGGGATTTCATCTCCTCAAGCAAGTAAACATTCTCATCATGAATGTTTTGCATCCTGTCACTGCTTAAGCTTAGGAAAGCTAAAACAGGCTTCATCTTTTGCTCCACAACCTCTTCCATGGTTGTCTTGAGGGATGCATCAAGGTTAGCCTTCAAGAAGTCAGTAAGGTTGGCCACTGCACTTTCAGCAATCTTGGCCATTACATCTTGGGTGAACTTTTCAGAGGCAGCTTTCACCATTACTAGCCTCATCTCTTCAGCTTTCTTCTTTTGCAAGGCAATCTTCTTTCCAAGAGCTTGCTTAACCACCAATCTCAATGCTTTCACATTCTTGTTGTGGTTATTCCTTAGCAATGTCTGCTCCTTTTTTACTTCTTTGGAAATTGAGTCCATGCTGGCTTTTTCTTTCTGAACCTCAGTGGAGATGGTTTGCAAACCAGATTCCACTCCACTGATTCTTGCCTCAATTGTGGGAAGCACCACATCCTCTGAGCCAGTGAGCCTCATTTCAACAGCAGCTAAGGCTCTTCCTTGCTCATCCAAGGCTCTTGAAGTTTCAGCATGAGCAGTTTGGACTTGATGAGCTATAGAATCCAACTTTGTTGACTGCTCTCCAAGAATAGGTTGAGCAGAGCTAGAATCTACTTGGATAGGTGCATCAGTAAGAAGATCATCTGCAAAAATTTGATCAAAAGAAAGTCATGCAATGTTAGACAGATCAAATGGGTTAGAAAACAAACACTCATCACCCTCAATATTTTTTGCATAAGACTCTGATACATCAGCAATCTTCTTCTCATTTTCAACTAATCTTGATCAGCATACTTGTCTATTCAGCAAAACTTGGGACACATTCATCTTGAGCCTTGAGGGGACTTGATCTTGATAGACTTCAGAGCATGTGTTCCCCCTCAACTTGTGCATCTATTTATCTAAGAGCTGCCTAACATGTCAGCTTCTCAACTAGCCTTATGTTATATGTTCTAACATTCTTAGAATATGATCATTCTTGACTTAGGCATGTCTCGGGGGGGGGGGGGTTTGGTATTAAATCAAAACACTTCTCATTTTATTCCCAACAAGACTTAAGGGGAAGACTGATTCTCTTCTCCTCCCAAGTAAATAGCAAGATATAAAAGGGAGTTTTACTGATTATTTGGACTACGTTTTTACATACAGAAAAAACACACATACTTTGACACGAAATATATAGAGAATACTCTGAAATCATACGATACTTGCGAGAACTATCCCTCGATTTATAGGGAAATTCCTCTTTAACTCTCCGGAGAACATATCTGACTTGAGCGTCGGAGATTCCACGCCGGAATCCCCTCCGACGTGTTTTTGCAGGTTCTTTGGAAGCTCGGAAGAGGATTCCTCGTAGGAAAGCTTGCTCAGAAGTGACGATCAAAACTCGAAGAAGCCTTAATCTGAACCGGGAGATTCGGTATCATACCTCGTTACTTTTCGACGCAACACTTAGGATATTGATTATTTGAGTTACATAAAGAATATTGTCAGTGCTACAACAATTGGTTTTGAGTTTTTACCAATTAATTAAATGTGAATTAACTAGTAATTAATTAATAATATTTCTCAACAATAATATAATAATACTATAATAATATAATATTCTATCATTACACAATTAACTAATCATTATAATCTCACCCAACAATAATATAATAATATTCAATTTTATTCAATGTTACACATTAATTTGACATAAAGTTAAGATCTTCTACAATTCAAAAACTCAAAAGAAACACACATATTACTATTCATTAGAGTTTAAAAAATTCTGGATTTCAAAAACTGGTTTCAAAACCACTCAAAGTCCAAAGTAAACATCGCTTAAGTAAATGTTTTATAATCATAGGTTTATGAAAACTCTTTAAAAATTGTATGTAAAGGAAAAATTTTATAAGCTGATTTTTTTTTATTTTTTTTTGAAAAGTAAGGGTGAAATTTGTATAACAAAAAATGAGTACAAGGGGTACTCAAATCCCGATACAAGATGGTTTAATTCCTGATCTGTACAACAATCAAAATATAAATCTAAGCATCGAGGCATAACCAAGGATCTGTTTCCCAATCATGATACGAGTAATTAAACTTTTTGTGTGCCTTTAACTATTTCCACGTGCTAAATTTAATGTTGTTCGCTAGCTCCTCCGCCAGATATGTCTTCTCGTTGAAAATCGACTCGTTACGGCCTTTCCATAATTTCGAAATGGAGCATTGCCAAAGGAGGCTCAACACCTCCTTCTGTTTGCTTTCTGCTCAATGTTGTAGAATTCATTTCGTGTGCCACCAAAGAATTAGAATATACCAAAGGCCTATTCACCCATCCACAAATAACATACCACACCTTTAAATCCAAAGGGCACGATGTGAATACATGCCTCACAGATTCTGGAGCTGAGTTGCAGCGCGTACAAGTAGTGCTTAAGCCTTCCGGGTTAATGCCTCTTTACAGAAAATTGTCCGATGTTGTTATTCTTTCATGAAGAACTTTCCAAGACAGAGCAGAAACCTTCGTGGGAATGCATTTCCACCAAATCTTCGGCCACTGGACAGCCTGGTTAGTGCCTGGATCCTCCTTATTTGCGATGATATCGTACATTCCTTTGGTGCTAAAAATCCCATCCGATGTTCCTTTCCAACACAAGGTGTCCATTCTCTTCGGGTCCAGCTTAAACCTGTAGATACACATCCACAGAGATGCAAACTCCAAAACTTCATTAACATTAGGAAATCTGATCCAACTAAAACTCTAAGTTCCCCCGTCATTCTGAAAAAATTCCTGAACCCTCCCATTCTTATTAGCCGAAATATTATACAATGCTTTAAATCTCTCACTCAAACAGATTCTATCATCTACCTAAGGATCAAGCCAAAAACTAACACTAGATCCTCTACCCAATTTAAACTTCAAATTATCAATAAATAATTCCCCTTCCACACCTCCTGCAATTTTCCTTAAATCTCTCCACCACAAAAGACACTTAGACTCTTCTCTCTCATCCGAATAAAAAGACACGTACCTGGACTTGATGATACTACCCCATAACAAATTTTCTTCCCTATCCCATCTCCACAGCCACTTACGGAGAAATATTGCCTTATTAAACAGACCTATATCTCTAACCCCTAGACCACCCGCTACTTTACTTCTACAAACTGTCTCCCAATTAACTCACTCAATTTTTCTACAGTTATCATCCCCCCCCCTCCCAAATAAAGTTTCTTTGAATGCGTTTAATGTTTTGGATCACACACATTGGGGCTTTGAAGAACGATATATAATATAATGGCATAGCCGTGAGAACCGAATTCAGTAGTACGATCCTTCCACTTAGAGAAAGGTGTCTCCTAGCCCATCCTGATAGCTTCTTCCGAAATCTTTCAATAAGGGGTTTCCACATGTCTTTGTTCCTTGGATTGGCTCCGATAGGGAGGCCTAGATAGTTGAAAGGTATGGACCCTGGGGAAAAACCAATAATCCATGCAAGGGAGGCCAGATTAGCTGCATTGATGCCAGTGCCATGTAGAGAGCTTTTCAGGAAATTAACTTTGAGACCAGAGGCCAATTCAAACAGTCTTAGCACCCCTTTCATCACCTTAACATTGTCTATTGAGGCTCTACCCAGAATAACAACGTCGTCTACAAATTGGAGGTGACCCAACTTCAAAGCATTGGAATATTTTTATGGAGGAGGCATCTAAGGCCTTCAGATTCGATGAGGAAAAAAATGGGGAGAGGGGATCACCTTGACGCATGCCCCGCTTGAGTTGGAATTCATCTGTAGGGCTACCGTTAACCAGGATTGCCATCGTCGCTGATGAAAGGCAGCCTCTGATCCATTTTCTCTATCTCCAATTGAAGTTCATACCTTCCATCATCTCATCGATGAATTCCCAAAATACTGAGTCATAAGCTTTCTCGTAATCAAGCCGGTGACTGTAAGAATTATTTTAACTCTTGCTCTTTCTTATTCTTGGCTTCTACACCAACTTGACGTCGATAATGCCTTTCTTAATGACTGTAAGAATTATTTCTCTACATGGCTCAACCCCCAGGTTATTAGCTCGGTCAAAATTTAGTTTACAAGCTTAAGAGATCCTTATACGCGCGGCTTGAAACAAACCTCAAGGGCTTGGACCTCTAAACTTTCTTCGGTACTAAAAAATCTTGGTTTTATCACTTCCAAGGCTGACGATTCAATTTATATAAGGTACTAGCTCCAAGAATTGCACCATTCTCCTATTAACATATGTTGACGATATAATCTTAACCGGTTCAGATTCCTCTCAAGTTGCACAAGTTACTAAATATCTTCACAAATTCTTTTCGTTGAAGGACCTTGGCAAGCTCAATTTCTTCCCTGGCGTTGAGATTAAATGTTCTGCCACCAATCTCCATTTATGCCAAAAGAAATATATCCACGACATCATCCATCGAGCTGAAATCATTGACGTCAAAGGGCTGTCAACTCCCATGGTTTCTGGGAATCTAATGTCACGATTTGAGGGCTAACCATTTCCCAATTCTCACCAATATCGAAGCATCGTTGGAGCATTGCCATATGCAACCGTGACACGATCAGACATAGCCTTCTCAGTCTATAAGGTTAGTCAATACATGCAACAGCCATTTCACAAGCATTGGAAAGTCGTTAAAAGGATCCTCCGTTATCTTGCTGGAACTATCGACTATTGTCTTTCATATTACATACCAAGATCTCTTGATATTGTTGCATTCACGGATGCTGACTGGCCGGGGATCAGATCTTGATGATAAAAAATCGACTTCAGGCTATTGCATTTTCCTTGGGAGCAATTTAATATCATGGAGTTCTAAGAAACAAGCTACAGTTTAACGATCGAGTACGGAGGCAGAATATAGAAGTCTTGCATATGCAACATGTGAAGTAATGTGGAATATATATCTTCTCCAAGAACTATGTTTGCTTAAACCAAAGTCCTCAGTCATATAGGTCGACAATCAAGGAGTTATATCTCTTGCTTCGAACCCAGTTTTTCATTCAAGGACAAAGCACTTGGAACTTGACCTTCATTTTGTAAGAGAAAAGGTCAACAACAAAGATATTCAAGTTCGTCTCCACGTGCCAAGCATAGATCAAGTAGTCGATACCTCACCAAACCACTCTCTGGTCAATTCTATGCTCGTCTTCAGAATAAGCTCAAAGTGCTTCCCCAAGACCCGCTAGAATCAAGGGGATGTGATGAGAGAGAGCATGAATAACACCATAGTCCCATGCACACCAACGTACTTGATAAAAGCAAGGGTACAAAAGGTAGTTCAATAAGGACATACTCAGCACACTGCAGTACCTATACTAATGTCCAAATTTGTTTGCAGATGCCAGCTAAAGTATAGGAGGTTGTTATGTACTTTTGTATTTTACCTTGAACCAATGAGTTTCAATAAGTAGCTAGGTTCTAGGATTTTCCTATAGTGTGTATAAATAGGTATGAAAGTGTATTGAGAAATCAACTTGAAATGAACAATCTCTGCAACAACAATTAATGAGTCTTTTTCATTTATTTATATTTTCTCTCATGCCTACATCAAAACTCTATTGTTGTGAATTGTGTGATTAAATTAATTGGTCATTTCTGTTAGCTGGCATTTACGATTTTTTTGAATTGCAACGAGATTTGAGTTTGCATGATTGGGATCTGTGTGAATGACTTGATTAATTAGTTTGAGTTTAATATATTAATTAGCTTAACCGAGAGAGGTTTGATTGCTAGATCGACAACATTAGACATTAATCGAATGGAGGTCGCTAGGAGATTGGTAAGGGGGCGAACCGGAGGCATTAGTAACCGTGTTGAAAGTTTTTACGAGTTCACTATCTTAGGAGCTTATGGTAGTAATTAGATGGGTTAATTAGTGCACGTATTCACCTAAGTCTGAAAAGGGATTGGTCAACACATTTATGTGATAGCTCTTCGCACACATCAAATCATTAGGCATAATCTTGTAGTTAATTCGTCAATTCATTGGTGATCCTACATAAGGAAGACACCCGAAGCAATTCTTCCACTTGCACTTTCATATTGAGAGTTAGTTTAATGGTTTGCATTAGGTATTTGTTTTCTTAATTGGTACTCCCTCCGTCCAACAACTGTTTGCACACTTTCCTTATTTGTCCGTCCCACAATTGTTTACACACCTTAAGAAGGAAACCCCTTCATAAACTTCACCCTCATAATATTCACTTATTTACACAAAATGTAATTACTTTTACACTCATTCAAACCACTATATTTACTTTATTCATTTAACTTTACAAAATTACCCATCAACACTCCACTCATTACATTTTTTTCTTAAAATGTGTGTCCATTTTGTGGTGCAAACACTTATGGCACGGATGGAGTACTATTTATTAATTCTCCCGTTTAGCCTCTATAATACCATGCCGACGTATAATTTTGGGGCTCCACGCTCTCCTAGGTCCTAAGTCGATACTACTTGGTCGTATACTTGCAATACTATAACAAAACCCATACGCTTTTGGGTAAGTTATTGTTGTGATTAAATTGTGCAAAAATACGAAAAAGCCAGTTCCAGATTGAAGGAACATGTATATTCTCCAACTTAGGCAAGCAATGTATATTAACTCCAAGCTCATCTTGACGCCCAGTTGTGGAAGAAGTTGAAGCAGCTAAAGCAGCCCATGCATTTTCTAGATTGGCTAAAGAAGAGAGGATTTGACAAAAGAAGCACAAGGATGTAGAGTATCTACGGCATCGCAAGGCAATCAGAGTATTGTCCTCATGATCAAAGTCCAAGATTCTCTAATCGTCAAACATTAATCGAACGGAGAAAAGTCCAATTCAAGAAATCACTTCGCCCCACTATCAAGGAGAGCATGAAAGGGCAAAAAAAGTCAGCTCATGCTCGCCTAGGCCCACCAAACGAGCACCACACATCCTCACCAAAACTTGATCAAGATAATATGAACAAGATGCAACGATCAATTGACAAGTTTCAAGCTGATGTGAGCTACATACAATACATCCCCTGGTCGCACACTATGACCAACAAGAACTCGAAGAGGAAGAGCTCGCACCCAGCTCCCCGACCATGTCAGGAGTGTTCGTCCCCCAGGGCGAGCTCATCAAACCTTTTTTTTTTATCCAGGCCGCACTTCGACGAGTCAGGCCGGATATCTTTGAAGCACTTCAAGCAAGAAGCTTTTCTCCTAAATCGAGCTCCCCGTATAAATATTTTGTACCTTTTAAAAATTTTATCGTATGTAAAAGTTTGTATACTTTTTGATGTCAAGGCTTTTTGATCGCTTAAAAGATATCGTCAATAAACTCTTTTTTCCGTTCAAGAAAGATAAGGAAATAAGTGAGTAAATTACATTTATATATATATATATATATATATCACTCGCAATTGACTGATCTAACATTATACTATACAATTGTCACGTGAGAATTTGATCAATTTATTAGTTCTGATCGAAAACGGGTGGAAAAAATTACATAACATTAAATAAAAATACGAGTGATCACTACAAGAAATAGGGGGAATAGCGACGAAAATTTTACAACAAATCTAAATTTCATCGCTAAAATCAATTTTTAGCAACGAAATAGAAATTTTCGTCGCTAAATTGTTAGATTTAATATTTGCAACAAATTTTTTATATTTTATCGTTATATTAGCAACAAATTGCTTCATTTTGTTGTTAATAATCAAAACAGCAATGAAAATTATATTTCGTCGCTAATATTTTGCGATGAAATAGAAATTTTCGTGACTAATTTCTTGTAATTAATTTTTACAACAAAATTTATATATTTCATCGCTATATTATCAACAAATTGCTTCATTTTTTTGTTAATAATTAGAATAACAATGAAAATTATATTTCGTTGTTAATATTTTGCGATGAAATAGAAATTTTCGTGGCTAATTTCTTGAAATTAATTTTTGCAACAAAATTTATATATTTCATAGATATATTAGCAACAAATTGCTTCATTTTGTTCTTAATAATCAGAATAGCAATGAAAATTATATTTCGTCACTAATATTTAACGATGAAATAGAAATTTTCGTGGCTAATTTATTGAAAATAATTTTTGCGATAAAATTAAAATATTTCATCGCTATATTAGCAACAAATTCTTTTATTTTGTTGTTAATAATCAGGACAACAATAAAAAATTATATTTAGTCGCTATCATTTTGCAATGAAATATATTTTTTGTGGCTAATTTCTTGGAATTAATATTTGCAACAAAATTAAAATATTTCATCACTACACTTTCATGACTAATTTTGTGGAGTTTAATATTCGAGAGGAAATTAAAATATTTCATCACTATATTAGCAACACAATATTTTATTTTATTGTTAATAATCAGAACAATAATGAAAATTATATTTCGTCTCTAATATTTTAGTGATGAAATAGATTTTTTCATGTTTAATTCTCATGAATTAAAAATAGTTGTCGTTTAAACATAATAAAGGAAAAAAGTTTGAGTGCATGCACAATGTGAAATAATAGAGACGATTCCAACACTATGATGTTAGAAATAATAGGATCAATATAATTTCATTTACTTTTACTCATTTTAATTTGACATATTACGTTTTTTTATTTTTTTATTTTGGTGTATAGTTTCTTGATTTCATTATGTATATTAGTTTTGTGTTTTTCTGTTTTCTTGATTTCATTAATTATTTATTGTTATTCCCACTAAAAATGAGGAAAGAGTAATAGTTCAACTATGCATATTAAATCAAGAAAATCGATTTATATAATTAAATGTTTAATAATTCTCCAAATTTTGTGTCTTATAAATCAGTTTGAATGTTTATAAAAATATTTATAAATAAGATGATGCAAATGAAGATGGACATAAAGATGAGATGATGAAAATTGAATGTAATATTTATTATTTTTTGGGAATTGTTAAAGTAACATTGATTTTTTACAATTGGAATTGTTTTAAAAATTACAATATATATATACAAAATATATACATATATATAATTGTTACAAATTAAAAATTAATCAATTAATATATGTGAAATAAATTATTAAATTAGTAAAATTAATTAAATTAGTAACAATTGAATACATATATAATTAATATTAAAAACTGAACCAAAGAGCTGTATGTCCGATTGGTTGGCGCCCAACTATGGACGCCCATCCACCCGGGATCAATTCCCACGAAGATCAAATAAATAGTCATTTAAATAAAATGGGGTAGGGGGTATGTGGGTGCGGGTTGGGTTGGGGTCGGTTGGGTGTAGGTCGGGTGTGGGTTGGATCGGGTTGATTGAGTGCGAAAGTGGGTTTAGAGAACGATTCGTAAATCGGATATCCATAGCCAAATATTAGCAACAAAAATATGGGTTTCATCACTAACATTTGCAACATAATTAAAATATTTATCGCAAAAAAATTAGCCACGAAGTAAGGAGCTACTATTTTAGACACTAAAAAATTTGTCGCTAGTTCTAATATTTTCGTTGCTGATGTGACTTAGCGATGAAATAATTTTGTCGCGGGATTTGTTGCTATACACCCGTCGCTAACCTGTTTGCTTGCGACAAATGTTTGATTTTCCTCGCTAACATTTTGCGATGAAACTCATATTTTTGTCGTTAATATTTTGCGATGATCGAAACTCAAATTTTCATCGCAAACATTTGCGACAAAATTAATTTTTTTTGTCGCAAACACGTTAGCGACGGACGTATAGCAACAAATCCCGCGACAAAATTATTTCATCGCTAACTCGCGTTAGCGATAAAAAATTTCACGGCTAAATTGAAGTTTTTTTGTAGTGGATACTTGAGTGCAATTGAGTACATCTATACAATTAGAATTTTACTTTAATGAATTGGGTCAAATATTGAGGTTCAAGATTAAATTGAATAAATTAAACATTAAAATCCAAATGTAAAGAAACTCAATTACATATTAGACAATTAGACGAATAAAGTTATATTATTAAGGTAAAAGAAAAAGAAACGTGACAGCGACTCAAAAGCAGCGGCTAGGAAATCAAACTGAGAACGTCAATATATGTAGTGGCTGCGGCAATGGTGTTGACAACCTCAGTCGGATGAAAATTGTCGTAAAAAAAGTGGGTTGGTCTGAGTAAACACGAACTTTGTGCACGGATGCACAATCCCGTTGTATTCGAAACTTGACAACACGGTTTGCCCAGAATCCGTATAACTGGCCCAAACAACTCTACTGGATTCAATTCCATGGCGCTCGAGTAGACAAATTTTGCGTCCGTAAATTTATTGTTGAGCACGTCGACAACGAGCTTTAGCTCGTCGTTAAACAATTGAGCGGCATTGTTGATGGAGTCTACACAAGAAAATGATCCACTACTGCTCTTGCGCACCATTGCTGGGGTGCAACCTAATGGACCAACTCCAGAAACTAGTATTTTTCTTGCACCTGTATTGTACAGTGCCTGCAGGTGTTGAATAACAACAAAATAAAAATTGTAAGAATGCGCGCAATTAAATATATGTTTAAAATGAGAAAAAAAAAATAGTCTAGTAAATTAATTATTGATACAAAAACAAGAATTAATAAAAAAATTGATAAAAATATCATGTCAACTTAAAACCGACTACTCAGTACCTGTTGTACTCAGTCCAAGGGAATTAAAAAAATTGGTCGTTGTAACTTTCACAAATTGTATATATACATATATATATAGTAATGATACGCTTGCATAAATTACTTGTACACTAATTAGCTTGTGCAAGTATTTTATGCAGATGGTTGGTTCCATAAGAAACTCACCATCTGGTTCCATATTAACTTTCATATTTTCGCGAATCGTCCCAATGCATGTACCAAAAACGACGTCATTTTGTAAAATTAAATGAAAATTGAGCAATGCGCAAAGTTATGGGACTAAATTGAACTTTTTAACTATTTGTTGAAAATGTGAAAGTTATATAGGGGACCATTTTAACTTCGTTCGAAGGACTAAAAGGTCAAATTTTGAAAGTTAACAAAGCGAAATTCAATTAAAAAAATGGAGAAACTTGGATGCATGAGTAAATTGATCATTTTTAGCAATTAGAAATTAAACAAATTAATAGTTGATTAACCTGGAGCTGTTGAGAGTATTGTTGAACTAAGGCTGCAGCATATGCCTCTGGTGTATAAATATTAGCAGAGGGATAAATATCAGGCTGTAAGAAGTTGTTCAAGTAATCATTGCTTCCAACTACAAAATAGTATAAACATTTTTTCAAGTGATTTGTAGTGGAAGTTTCATTTCCAAGCAACTGAGTGATGCCAGATATGGTAATGTTGTGATTTTGCAACTGCCTGTCCAAGCTGATTCGATCCCCCTACAACACAAGTACTACTCAGTACTGCAAATTTCAACGAAATTTCGACCATTTTCCGGAGATTATATATCATCCTATTCTTCTTCTATCCGAGCCGTTAGTTTGGTACCATCAATTTCAAATTTCATATACCACGGTTCCACGAATTTTTTATTTTGTGTCGCGGTCAATACTCATTCGTGATTCTGCAATGTCTTTCCCGTCGATTTCTGACGATTAGAGGGTCAATCTGTCTACAATTTGGTACTCCATGTAGTCAATTGTGTATACCACAATCTTACAAATTTGTGATTTTGTGTTGCAGTAATATAACACGAAAAATAACTGCAACACAAAATCACAATTTTGTTGTGTTGTGGACCTGTGGTATACATAATTGACTATTAATGGTACAAAACTGACGAGCTCATAGAGACGAAGGGAATATCATTTGACTTGACCCTCGAATTGTCAAAAATCGATTGTAATTTGGCCGGGAGAGATTGAATCGCGATTCAGTATTAACCGCAACACAAAATAACAAAATCACAGAGTTGTAGTATACGATATTCACAATTGATAGTACCGAACTGACGGGTTCAAGAGACAAACAAATAGTATGTCAATTTTGTTCTATATAATTGATAAACTTGATAGGATTGGACTGCCTAAAGACATATATTGTATAACCCTAACAAGTGGTGTCAAATAAAATTAGAGCGGGTCTTGGTTTAGATCGTCTCACGAATTGACCCGCTGTAAAAAGTGATAATCATTTTTTATTATCATTTTTGTTAAAAATATTATTACATTATATTTACAAGTTGTCACCTAAAAAAAATCTGAATTGCCTAATTAAATTTTTTTTAATATGGATTAAAAGGGATCCTTCTGTGAAATGATCCCACGCAATTTTTTGTCAAAAAAATTATATATTCTCGTTGATTGGGTAATTAAAATAATTTTACAATTCAGAAATTAATTTGTAGTAATATTTGAGGAATATTACCAGATGCTGTCCTGTTTCGCTACGAATTCCTGCAGAGCCAGAGGCATAATTCACTCCCGTGATTATTTGCTTGTCTTTTGCCGTTGCAAATGGTGGAATATAACTCTCAAATCCTACAAGTTGAGCTGCATTTCAATTTTGATGTTATGTTAATTATGTTAGTTTCAAATTTAAATAAGTGAATCAATAATTTCAGCTATCCTTAATTATTTAATCATCCGTTTACTATAGTGTGTTGTTGAGGTAGAGAGAGAAACACCTAAGAGAAAAAGATCAAAAGGTAGCTGTGGATGTTTCCAAAAGAGGAAATTACTAACTTTTGATGAAACACCGAAAATGATAAAATGGATAAATTTCAAAGGAATATAGAAAGTATAGCAAATTAATTTCACACATCCTTATAAATTTGAACTTTTAAATGAAATAATTTTTTTTAATGATATCTGAACTTAAATAATTACACACATTTTTATCAAACTTTTAAAATAAATTATTTTCAAATCACACCATTTAATTAGATCCCAAACAATACCTATAATCCTGATAATATGTCAAACTACTCGCGTCCTTAAAATACATGTTTCTACTCTTGCATAATAACTTTTTATGTATCTAGAAGCATGAATCGATAAAACATACTCCCACCATTTTACCATAAGCTTCACATTTGCTCTTTTCACGATGATTATAAAATATAGTATAAAATGTAGAGTCGATAGTTGAAGTATAAAGAAAAAAAATGTAAATATTGACATCAAATTTTGCCATTTAAATAAATTAGAAGTCTATGACAAGACGTTCAAAATAGGTAAACGCTTATGACGAAACGCAGAAAGTATAAAAACACGAAAACTTAGGTGATTACTATCATCTTGACCCATTAAGATGAAGATTGACCAGGCAAATGTATATGAATTTGAGATGTTTGCATTGGAGACATTTCCATCTATACATATATATGCAACTACACACTGTGTACCTAGAATGCAAACAATTTTTAAGGAGTCAGTCCATTAAGAGCTTAATTAGCTCTGGCTTTAAGCGAGGTCATCACTAGTAGATGGTGAAATTGACCACTCGAATTAATCGGTCCTTGAATCAAATATCGAGACTTAAAAAAAATAGTACGTACCTAGAATATCAGCAACATTTCGACCATTGGTGAATCTTCCCGTTGGTCCCTCTGGAAAATCGATTCCATAAGGAAGATAGTTGACCTTGGTGGTTGTGTCGAGGTCATTGTTATTGCCATTATCAACCAACGAATCACCAAATATGAACAAGCAAGGAAATTGCGATGCACCAAAAGCTCTATCTAACTTAATTATAAACACAAATATCAAGGTCAGAACTGCATGTACTTTCATGGTTGGTCGATCTCAAGATGCAAAACAATGAAAGATAGAAGCTAGCTAGCTAGGTAAGGTATATATTTGTAGGGATATAACCTTTTTTGTCCCGTAACTTTTCACATTTTTCAAAATAGTCCCAAAAAATATAAATGTATGAATCTAGCTAGTTCTAATTATTTTTTATATGTACCAAAGTTGTCGGAATTCTCAGAACGAAATCGTATTTTATCAGCAACGTACCTCGCTGAAATCGATCGGCCACGTGTCGAGCACATGGTCAAAAAACGACATCGTTCCGACAATTTAGGACGAAATTGGTATATATAAAAAATAATTGGAATCAAATTTATATTTTTTGGGACCAATTTAGAACATATATGAAAAGTTATATTCTTAAGTCAACTTGGGGCTTTACGTAAATAGAAATCAAAGAAGTAATTCCATGTTCAAGAAAGATCTTTCATAAAGATACGTACAATCTTTTCCAGATGTCGACTGTGAACCAATTCAATTATATTTGGCTATTTGCACACGCGTTCTATGGGGTGCAGATAATTTTTTTTATTCAATAGTATTAAGTAATTATTTCTATTTATTTTTTCTAGTACAACGCATTATTTTTTACTTTAAAAATATATTTATTTTTCTCTACTTTATATGAAATCGTCCCTTTGCTGAGTTTTTTTTAGGGTTGGTCTGCTATGGACTCGAGTGCATGTTGTGCACCCTAGTCCATGTTGCACTTTTTGGTAAATGGTGTTGCACTTTTCAATTATTAAACTGTATAATAAATATTTTTAGTAATAATTGAAAAGTGTAACACCATTTACCAAAAGTGTAAGTCAGTAAACTGAAAAGTGCACGTGGACTAGAGTGCACAACATGCACTCGAGTGCATACTAGACTTTACCTTTTTTTTATTCAAAATATTTACATCATATGAAGAATATTAATTATCATTGTTAAGAGAAATTAGGTATGTTGTCCAAAAAAAAAAGAAGAGAAATTAGGTATGATCAATTAAATGTAAATTAAGTGGTAATTAATAAGGAGGTGGAAAACTCGTCTTCAATCAAGTCATTAATTTTTTAATACATGAAATTGGAACTTGTACTCTAGTCATTAATTTTTTAATACATGAAATTGGAACTTGTACTCTAGTAATAAGAATGCACCATTTTAACTTTCATGACGAAGTTGGATAGCTCAAGTGGTTAGAGCACCACTAACTAGACTTTAGATCCTGGGTTTCGTGAGAAGAAGTATAATAACTATCTGAAAGAACGGATACATTGAAAAAATTTCGTCTAATCTAAAAGTCTGAACTTATAAAGGGATGGAAAATTAATTCTTGTATATTACTATTCCACATTGAATAGTTAATATATATGGGTTAAACTACTCCCAATTAATTATAGTTGATTAGTGTAGTTCAATTATGGTGATTAAGAAGTAATCATATATATGGTTTTTTACATGGAACGAGACCATCATTTTGAGCCGGACAAAGTACAAATTATTTATATTTTGATTTTTATTCCAAGTATAAAAGGAAAACGCTTCAAAACAAATGAAATTTCAGGACAAGGGTGCATTGTTATTAAAAAAAATTATAATATAATATCCTATAACATTATAAATTAAGGACAGTGTATACTTCAAATAAATTAACTTTTTAAATAAAAATGAATAAAATTAAAATCTTAAAATTCATATCCCCCGGCCCCGCTCCATAAAAGCCATTAATTTTAAATTAAAAGAACATGTAGCTTTTATTAATTAGATTAGTAAATTAACGGTTGAAGTAGTCGTTGATGACTGACTTATAAATAAATTTTCACCTCTGTGACACTTCTCTGAATGAGCACTAAACAATTAGTTTACTATTTCTTCAAGTACAATAATTAACAATTCAATATTAATTAACAAAATACTGCAAGCTGGAATAATATTATATCATATGTCGTTAAAAATAGTATAATCAGAAGCCTAGTTGGTATCAAAGTTCTCAATAAATCGTGACAGAATAAACACAACAAACAGATAATGCAATGACATAAATTTAATTAACTAGCTGTTGAATTTTCTACTTATATATATATAAATCAGGACAGGTTCAATTATTATTATTTTGGCTAATTTAACCTTTTGTGGTAGGATTTAATCGTGTCAGAATATAGTGTTTTTTTGCGCTTTACCAAAAATAAGTGATGGATTTCAAATTCAAGGTAGATTTGGATAATAGTAAAATGTATATTTGCATTTTGTGTATGTTTAGGGGTGCAGCATGGTTGATGGTTGTGCAAAATATATTGATGCAAAAATCGGTCAACTCTGCTTAGGGGTACCTAGACGGGAGATTTTGGTATTGGGGGGCGTCTAGACGGCCAGTCTGCTTGGGCGCCGATAATTTTTTTTGCAGAAACCCCGACCTCCAACTATCATACCCAAATTTCATTCAGTTTAGATGAAGTGGATATTCTAAAATCAACGACCTAACCTTATCGTACGTGCCCAAGCCCACAAACAGTCATCCCAAATAGATCGAACCTACCCCAGCCAATCCAACCCCATTTGAAATCACTGTATTTACCACAAAATAATCTTTTTTTTTGTGCAACTGAACAACTCTTGAGAGGATATTTAAATGCGATGTTAATTGCCAAATTCTCAAACATTGGAGGAGTTGACGTCCATCTGGACTTGATTGGAACTGTTGGGAAATTATTTCTCCCAAGTGGCAGACGAAAAATAAACAAGAAATAAAATGAAGAAATAACACAATGAACAACACGAGAATTTAACATGGAAACTCCAAAACCGGAGAAAAACCACGACCCACCAAAGAGATCACTATATGATAAATTTTTACAATCACACAGAATTCCTCTCTTTTGACACTCAACCCTCCTACACTCTTTCAAGTCTACAATGACTCTCACATTTCTCATTCTATTACAAGAGAATATAAGAAAGGAATTTAAACTAGAATCAAATACAAGATTAACGTGTATTGATTGGTGCACTTGTAACAAAGACCTAAGGACTCCTTATATAGGATTAGAAAATCCTCCATTCTTTCCTCACATCCGATGTGGGACAAAAACTCCTTTAAAAAACTCATTTTATTTTAGCACAAGCCCAAGCCCAACAAACTCCACCTTGATAAAATAAAAGAAAGCTACATTGTCTTCACCGACAAACATGATTCTTAAACCAAAGAACCAACATTCTGAATATAGAGAATACCTACTCCACCATATGAGTAGAACACTTAGAATCACCCATTCTAAGAATTTCTTTCGGCATTGTCTTCACAGACAAACATGATTCTTAAACCAAAGAACCAACATTCTCAAAACAGAGAACATCTACTCCACCATATGAGTAGAACACTTAGAATCACACATTCTAATAATTTCCTTCGACCTCCTTTTATTTTAACACAAGTCCAACAAACTCCACCTTGATAAAATAAAAGAAAACTCAATTGTCTTCACCGACAAACATGATTCTTAAACCAAAGAACCGACATTCTCAAAACAGAGAACACCTACTCCACCATATGAGTAGAACACTTAGAATAACCCATTCTAAGAATTTTCTTCGGCACATGTCGAAAAATACCTGCTAAAATTTATGGTGCAACTTCTAACCTTTGGCATTCCTAGAAGTCCTTCAACCATCGACATCTTTCACCACACACCTTGCATCTTTGCCAAACCAATGCACATGTGGTCCAACTAACGTCATCACATCCTCGTTCATGGCAGTTGGACATACCATAAGGATGTTTATTTCCTCAATCAGAGGAAATCATCTTCTATCATAACGTTAGCAACATTTTCGGAGCCATTTGTCGCCACCGCTCCACCTTGATTAACATCATCTTGTGTACACCAGATTGTATCAGCACATCCTTAACTTGCACTTGCCACAAGTTAAAACTGATTCTTCCATCAAATTTCTCCATGTCATACTTCATTGCACTCAAAGTCTTTGACATACCGTTTCTCCGCCCTTAAACAACCGTCTCAAAAGAGACCCCCGAACCTCTCTAAAAAATCTTTTCTGGTGTGGAAGATCAGACTACGCTGCAACCACAGAGCATACTAAGAATAAATAGAGACTAAACCCGGGCTCTGATACCACTTGTTAGGAAATTAATTCCCCCAAGGGCAGACGAAAAATAAATAAGAAATAAAATGGAGAAATAACACAATCAACAACACAAGAATTTAATGTGGAAACTCCAAAACCAGAGAAAAACCACGACCCACCAAAGAGATCACTATATGATAAATTTTTACAATCACACATAATTCCTCTCTTTTTACACTCACCCCTCTACACTCTTTCAAGTCTACAGTGACTCTCACCTTTCTCACGAGACTCTATTACAAGAGAATATAAGAAAGGAATTTAAACTAGAATCAAATACAAGACTAAAGTGTATTGATTGGTGCACTTGTAACAAAGACCTAATGACTCCTTATATAGGATTAGGAAATCCTCCATTCTTTCCTCACATCCGATGTGGGACAAAAACTCCTTTTATTTTAGCACAAGCCCAAGCCCAACAGGAACTCCGTCTAGGACCGTTCTCAAATGTCAGCCTAGTAATGGAGGCACGAGGAGGAGTCTCTAGCTTTGTGGAGTTGGAGATGAAATTGATGGACTTGGCTGCAGTAGAGCAGGTCAAAGACCTATTGGTTGTTGCATCAGATGATTCATTAGCAAAGTTGATTCAAATGAGGCATGTAAACCATTTTGCTGACCCACTGATAATGATGACAACAACGACAACGATGAACCTACATTCGGAGGAACCCTCTTGAGGACTTAGTAAAATAAATAGACTGAGAAATCAATTGGAGGCAATAACGTACCCTTATTGTGCTGGATCGACAATTGATTTGGGAGGTCGCAAGCAAACAAGCCTACAGCCAAAGTCGACAAGTCAATGGAGGCGCCTGCCAAGGAAGCCAACTGAGGTATCCGGAAAAATTTTAGATGAGGAGGTTGCACCCAAGTAAGACATTGCTTAAATGGAAGGACCTCTTTCAATGTTTGCCCCAATCCGCACTAAGAAACTGTTGTAGCTAGGTCCCCACAACCCACTGTCTTAGGGACTTGGAGATCTGAAAGTGATAAACAACTCGAATGCTACAACCGAGGAGAAGGAACCTTTTTCAAATGTAGAACAATCTTTCAACGAATAATTTTAATTTGCTACTTCATCGGATGATGAGTCCTTAGCGAGGAAACAGGAAAAATATTAGAGATACATGGAGAATATTCTTAAGAGTACTGAAGCTGACTTACCAAAGGATGAGGACAATCTAGATGAAGTTCTCCTCGACATGACTCTACCATCAGCTAAGTAGAGGTGCTTTCAATACAAACATATCAAGGGCAAAGGCCCTTTCTTGGATCTATTACAACCTTGACACGATTGTGTAAACATATCCCAAGTGCTCTTTGATCATATTTTGCCTTCGATGAAAGAAGTACGGATGAAGTTTGTCAAGTTAGATAAAGAGTTGTTAGACAAAAACTACCAAGCAGATGGATGATTAGTGTGAAAATTACTCAAAATTCATGTGTTTAATTCGCATAATTTTATAGTATTTCATGCATTATTTACACTACTTGATTTGAAAAAAAATGGTGTTTTGTTTATTTTGAAGGGAAATTGAGGATTTTTAGAGCAAAACACGTCTCGATTATTTTATGAAATCAATTGAAGGAAATATAACCGAAAGCATAAAATATGGGTCTGACTATTTACACCTCCATTTCGGTTGAGAACACTCCCCCAATTGATGCACTCCCCCTCAATTTGTTTAAGATAGATGCACCCTCCCGCAAATTGTCTTAAATACCCTTAATAGCAATTTGATGTTTTTTACAAGACACACCCTCCGGTTAGATACACCCCTTCACTATACCACCTAAAAACCCTAATTCTTCCATTTTCTTCTTCATCTTCCCATCTTTCCATTTTTTTTCTTCTACCAAAAATGTTTTCACCATATCTCTCCCAACCCCCCACCACCAAACTGCCGCCGCAGCCACCACCGCTCTGCCACAACGGCTGTCGGCGGCCGCCGCCCCTCCCCTGTAAAAGAAACCCAGAAATTTCCTCCCCTCCCTTGTAAAAGAAACCTAGAAATCCCCCCTCCCCTGTAAAAGACATCTCCCCACCCACTGCCCACCATCTTAACCCCCAACCCACCCACCCCCCACCATCCAAGCCCACACCCCCACCCCACCCAAAAAAAAAAACCTCTGTCTAGACGCTCCCTCCCTCTATCTCTTTTGTTCTTCTAGTTTTTTGTGCGCACTCCCTCTCTTTCTTCTTGAACAACAACATGTTTTTCTCTTCCTCTCTCTCTCTCTTTTGTTTTCTTCAACACACCAGGCTCGACGCTTTGCATTCTCGTCGACAAATTATTGTCGACGAGAATACATATAGTCGACCAGTTGTTGTCGATTTTTTTTAATTTTTTTTTTAAAAAAAATTTCGACCTTTGTAAATCGACAATATACACTTTCGTCGACAAATTTTTGTCGACGAGAGTGTATAGGGTCGACACTGGTTTGTCGAAAATTAAAAAAAAAATTCTGAAACTTTTCAATTTTTTTTGTTTTATTTCTACCGAAAATGGTGTTGTTTTGTGGTGGCGGCGACAACGACGGTGGTGGTGGTGGCGGCTTTTGTTGCAGATTTTAGGTTTAGAGTTCAAAAGGGTGTAATTAGTAGTGATGGTGCATTTAGTAATGTAATATTACTCAAAAGGGTATTTTAGGATTTTCACACTATTATTATATTATTAAACTGATAGGGGGAGTGTTCTAAACCGAAATGGAGGTGTAAATAGTCGGACCCTAAAATATGAAAGCTTAAAATTATTTAGGCTTGACAAATCATTTGTGTAACCCATTTAATTAATTAAAAGGCCCAATGCAGCCCATTCCTTCAAGTGTGCCGTGAGAAAAGAAGCCTAGCCTCTCAAATCAATTGAGCTGGCCCAATTTACTACTATCCAAGAGTAATTCCCTGGCCCATTTTTACTGGATTCCTTACGAACACTTCGGCCAATACAAGAAAGTTGGGATTATTATTAACCGTATATTACACGGAATTTTAAATATTTAATAATAAATTTTTATTTATTTATTTAATTTAATTTTTCATATTTTTATAATTATATTTTAAAAAAATGATTTCGTAGAATTATAATTATTTTGTTAAAAAAATTTAACATTTTTTACAATTATATTTATTATAACGTTGTATTATTATATAAAAGTTTAAATAACATAATATTTTGAATTATACAAAATAATTACACTTATGTTAGTTAATTTTATAAAGCAAATTTCAAAGAAAATTTGTGAGAATCAAACTAAATGAGACGTTGACATTTAATAAATATGAAAACAACTTTAAAAAAATTATAAAATTTCGGAAACAAACAATTTAAGTAATATTAGAATAGCTCTTAATAAATTGTAAGTCAACCTTCAATATCAACCACAACACCTTACATTTAATAAATATGAAAATAACTTTAAATTTTTTTTATAAAATTTCGAAAACAAATAATTTAAATAATATTAAAATAATTTTTAATAAATTGTAAGTCAACCTTCAATATTAAACACAACACGTTAAATAAATAAATATTTTAGTTAATTGCAAATTAAATCATAACTTTTTCCTCATTTTCAATCTAATCTAAACTTTAAGGTAATTGCAAATAAATCGAAAACTTTAAATATAGTTATAATTTAGTCTTTTTGACAATTTTAATTGTGTTCAAATCTAACATAATTAAACTTTTTAATGACATAACAACACATTAATAAAACAATATTGTTTTTCAATCAAACCAAAAATCAAAAGGTATGATTTAGGGACAAAGTAGACTTGTAAGAAGTCTAATTTACAATAATATTTAAAGTTTGTGATTTATTTGCAATTCTTTTAAGGTTTAGATTAGATTCCAAATGAGTGAAAAATCGTGAGTTAATTTGCAATTAACTCTTTTTAAAATTAACAAATTCATTAAATTATGACACATAAGCCAAATTAACCACAAAATGATACATCATCCATTTAAACTCCCTATTAATATATAAAGGGATTCTATATTATAGAAGTAGTGTATTATGTATATATAACAAATTATTACTATCACTAGGTTGTTACAGTCCCTCTAGCTTTAGGGTTTTGGTCTCTCCTCTTTGAGTTGTCATGTCCTACAGTCTGTAGGCTTTTTCCGGCGCCACCTAATACCCCCAGAATTAAACTCTATCCTGCTCACCCCTTCCGAAACCACTCATCACCCCACTCACGCTCCCTACTCCTGGCATCTCCAACGGATCTTGGGAGTTTTTCTTTTCGTTTTCCTCTGTTTTTGGGCCTCACTTTTCTCTGTTGACTTTGTCTGTGTTGCAGGTCCCTAGGTTCGCGAACGAGTGACCTTAGCTTTCACAAATCAGTACTCAATTCTCGCCCTTGGCAGCTCCAATGGCTGCTGACTTGGCCGGAAAACGGGCATCGGCCGTCTCGGACGACATTGTTTCAGTGGGGGAGAGTGAACTCACAGATGAAGCTGGACATACTTGCTGCCTCATCGGAAAGGTTCTTACAACGAAACCTTTCAACGCCTATGGCTTCCTCGAAGCTATGAAACGAGCCATGAAGCCGACAAAGGGGTTTATAGCGGCTGAAATCGGACGAAATCTCTTCTCCTTCCAGTTTCAAAATGAAACAGATATGAAAGAGATCCAAGCCAAAGAACCTTGGCATTTTGAGAAACACCTTCTTGTCCTAGAGGAGCTTGAGAGAGGAACTCAACCCTCACATATCGAATTTACCTCGGCTGCCTTCTGGATACGGATCTACGACCTCCCAGCAAACGCGCGAACCCCACCCATCGTGATAAAAATTGCAGCCATTTGCGGAAGGGTGCTAGATCTGGATCCATCCGGGTTAAGGTTAGAGTAAACATAAATACACCATTAAAGACTAGAACAAACCTGGATATCAAAGATTCAACCATTTGGATCCCCTTCACTTACGAACGTCTGCCTTCTTTCTGTTATGTGTGTGGCCTGCTGGGGCATATGAAGAGTGAATGTGATATCATTGAAAGAGAGGAGATACAGAACATCCCAGAAAATGAGCTTCCATTTGGTGATTGGCTGAGAGCATCCCCCACAAAGAAAGCTTCAATCTCGACAGTCAGCAATCAGGAAGAACGAGAGAGGAAAAGCAATCTTGGGCACAGAAGACGCCTCTTTGAGAGTTTCAAGAACCAATGGACTCGAGAAAATGAGGAAAAGAGGGAGGCAAACTCAGATCTGCTCGCAAGGAATGATAAAAGGGAGGAATTAATAGAGGAAGTGAGAGAGAATCTTGAAAAGGTGGGGGTAAGTGACAAAAAAGACAGAGAAAAAGCCAATGATTCAAGCCAGGGAAAAGTCCATGAAGATGAAAAGGAGAAATTGAACAGGAAGATTCCCCTAAACCCAAATGTTGGGAAGCAAGGGACAGATCAAAATCCCCTAAAACCCAAAAAAAATGCCCTTTGCCCCTTATCTGAGCCTTTAATACCCACCACTGATCTGCTCAAACTTTGTAACCCCAATCCATCATCAAACCCCTCAATCATGAATATTAAACTCTCCCACCAACCTCACCAACCGACAAAACCTTCACACCCCACAAAACAAATAAATGCTACAAACTCTGCCCCCACCCATCAAACACACCCAGAAAATCCTCATAGTTTCCAACCTACATCCACTGTTAACCCCACAAATTCTCACCCACAAGTCCCACATCCCCCCACCATAAGTCAAACCCAACAGTACGCCCCATACCAAAAACCCAAAGACCCCAAACTAACCAACTGCCCCCCACCAAACCCATCTCCCCTCACAAATATCGAAAGAACAAAAAACCAGAAACCAAAGAAAACCAATTATTGTGAAGAAAGCACATCCTGAAAAAACAAATATCACAACAGCTGAGTCTACGCAGTTGAGCAAGAGGAAGACATATACTCCAACTGAAGAAACGAAATCTGAGAAAAAAGCAAGGAAGTCAATGGAGATTGAAGCAGGAAACTCACAGGATATAGCGGCGGAGGCTGTGGGACAGCCCCGCCGACACCAATGATCGCGATAAGCTGGAACTGCCATGGGCTTGGGAACCGGACGGCAGTTCGCGCTCTGAAAAAGCTCCTACATATGAAGACCCGGATATAGCCTTCCTCATGGAAACCAAGATGAAATGTATCCAAATGAAACTACTCAACTCCCGTTCACTTCGTTTTAGTGGGTGCTTCCCGGTTGACTGTGAAGGTGAGGGGCATTCGAGAAGAGGGGGCCTTTGTATGCTCTGGAAGGATAAGTTGACACTCTCCCTGTCATCTTTTTCAAAGAATCACCTTGCTTTTGAGGTGACCACATCGGACCTTGGTGGCGCGTGGTTCCTTTCGGGAGTGTATGGTTGGCCAGAACACCACCTCCGGCATAATACGTGGGACCTTCTTGAGAGAATCCGCCCCCAATCCGAGTCCCCGTGGCTGTGTGTTGGGGACTTTAATGAGATCCTTTGGTCCCATGAAAAGAAAGGTGGAAATGCTCGTCACACTTCGAGCATGGAAACCTTTCGAAACACGCTGATCCACCTGGATCTCCAAGACTTAGGCTTCGTAGGCCACGACTTCACTTGGTCAAATGGAAGGGCAGGCACAGAAAACATCCAAGTCAGATTGGACAGGGCATTGGCGACATCCCAGTGGCGCATAAGGGCACCAAGAGCAACAGTTATGCATAGACTACGAATGGGCTCTGACCACGCGCCTATCGTGATCTTCAACAACCCACATCCATCCGAAAAGCCAAGTAAGGAGAGGAAAAAAATTCGATTATTCCGTTTTGAAAAATTATGGATGGAGAATAGTGAATGTGAGGAAATCATAAGGCAATCTTGGGAGAGGCCGGGACATCACAACAAGTTTGAGGACCGCCTCAGGTGGTGTGGGGAAAAACTCAGAAAATGGGGTCAGGAGTTTTCGAAAATGTGAGCAGAAAAGTTATTAACCACAAGGAAAAACTGGAGAAGCTTCAAAAAGCTCACCAGTCGGCTGAAACAGTGGCAGAAATTAAGAAATTGGAAAACGAGATCGATGAACTCTTAAAACACGAGGAAATTTGGTGGTACCAACGTTCTAGAGCATTGTGGTTAAAGAACGGAGACAGAAATACCAGTTTTTTTCACATGAAAGCAGCCCACAGAAGAGAAAGGAACTCGATCCTTCGGATTAAAGATGTGCAGGGGGTTTGGATCACTAAGGAGGAAAACATAGTTCACGAACTCCGAAATTATTTCATGGATATATTCACTTCCCAGGGCCTGGGAGAAACAGAGAGAGTCACTGCTTTTGTGCAAGCTAAGGTCACGAGGGAGATGAACGGGATCTTAACTCAGCCTTATTCATCAGATGAAATCAAGAAGGCGCTTAAACAGATGCATCCGACAAAGTCCCCTGGACCCGATGGTATGCCCCCTCTTTTCTTTCAATCTTTCTGGCACATTATTGAGTCCTCTTTCATCTCAACTTGTTTAAATATTCTGAACAATGAGCATGACCCCACATCCCTAAATCACACCCATATAGTTCTCATCCCAAAAACCAAGTTCCCAGAAACCCCCAAAGATTTTAGACCAATTAGTTTGTGTAATGTCATATTTCGGGTTATCACAAAATCCATTGCTAATAGGCTAAAGACTGTGATCGGCCAAATCATATCCCCCCACCAAAGTGCCTTCATCCCAAATCGACTCATTACCGATAATGCCTTGGTGGCCTTTGAGGTCTTCCATTCCATGAGAAAAAAGAAATCGGGTAGAAGAGGATTCATTGCCCTTAAACTTGATATGAGTAAAGCCTATGATAGAGTTGAATGGAATTTCCTTAGGGACATGTGCTTATCGTTAGGTTTCGATAGAGCATGGGTCGACCTTGTTATGCGATGTGTTTGTACTGTTTCTTACTCTCTGCTTGTTAATGGACAGCCCTCCCCCCCGTTCTCCCCCCAACGGGGCCTCCGTCAAGGGGACCCCTTATCTCCTTACTTGTTCTTAATTTGTGCAGAAGGCTTCTCATCTCTTATCCGCCGAGCTGAGGAAAATGGTGATATCACTGGCTTTAAAGTCTCACGAAGAGCTCCCCCGGTCTCACATTTGTTCTTCGCCGATGATAGCATTCTTTTCTTCCGTGCTTCATAGAGAGAGGTCGACACTGTAAAAGAAATCCTTACTTCTTACGAGACAGCTTCTGGACAAAGGGTGAATCTTGATAAATCTGAGCTTACGGCTAGTGGCAACATCCCTGGAGAATTGAAGAAGGACTTTGGTAGACAGTTGGGGGCGAGAATTGTGGATCGCTACTCGAAGTACCTAGGGATTCCCACGCTCATTGGAAAATCAAAAACCCAAGTCTTCCGAATGGTGGCTGATAGGATTATTTGCAAGCTTAAGGGTTGGAAAGAAAAAACACTCTCGAAGGCGGGTAGAGAGG
The DNA here is from genome assembly GCA_963675135.1 of Galeopsis tetrahit. Lineage (NCBI taxonomy): Eukaryota > Viridiplantae > Streptophyta > Magnoliopsida > Lamiales > Lamiaceae > Galeopsis > Galeopsis tetrahit. Next base: position 14,478,455 of record OY776121.1, on the reverse strand, counting down.
TGCTTATAAAATCTGTGGCTCAATCTATCCCATCCTATGCAATGAGTTGTTTTATGTTTCCTCTCTCCCTTTGTGAGGAAATCGAGTGAGCTGTGGCAAGATTTTTCTGGGGTGCTGCAGAAAATGAGCGCAAAATCCACTGGGCTAGCTGGGACCAGGCGACGAGATCAAAACGAGAGGATGGTCTCGGTTTCAGGGAATTTCTGTTTTTTAACATGGCAATGGTTGCCAAACAGTTCTGGAGACTTTCCCAATCCCCTGACTCCATGGCGGCGAGAATCTTAAAAGCAAAATACCACCCGAGGGGCGACATCGAAACAGCGGGGTTAGGATATCAACCGAGTTACATTTGGAGGAGCCTTTTAAAAGCCAAACCTCTTGTTCTTCAAGGTAGTGCATGGAGAGTGGGCAACGGTACTGATATTCAATGTTTCCAAGAAAAGTGGATTTGGAAGGATTCTTGGTATCAGCCCAAACCTGTGGCCCAACGCAACTCTAAAATGATTATGGTGGCCGACCTCATTGACCCTGTCTCTCACTCCTGGAAGCAGACCCAGATCACTCAACTCTTCTCAGAAGAAGATGCTGATGTCATTTTAGCTATGCCATTAAGCACCAGAAACACCCCGGATAGGAAAGTTTGGATGGGATCCAAAAATGGCCGCTTCACCGTTAAATCCGCCTATCACATGGCTGTTAAGTTTTTTTCAAGAAGGGGCAGGGACATCGCCTCGAGCAGCAGGTCGTCCACCTTCTGGGATCGTGTGTGGCAGCTTGGGGTCCCTCCGAGTACACGCCACTTTATATGGAGGGCCTGCATAAATGCCCTGCCAACTCAGGATAATTTGGCACGACGAGGAATGAAGGTCGACCGTGATTGCATTACTTGTGGAGAGACTGAAGAATCTGTGGCACATGCTCTCTTGCATTGCCCTCCCGCGATCCACACCTGGGGACTCTCCCCGATTCGGATCGATTTTTGTAAGATTAGAAACTGGAGTTTTAAACAAGTGCTTGCAGATTTGATGGAATGCCTACCAAAAGAGGGAATCAATCTTTTTGCAACCATTGCCTACTTCATTTGGAATGGTAGAAACAAATTCCTCTTTGAACAAAGAAGAGTAGATCCGCAATATTCAGTCAACCGAGCACTCTCAATCATCCACGACACATCTTCAACGATGAAGTTAAATTCCCCAGCGAGGAAAGTAAACACAACACAAACAAAATGGAGTCTCCCACCGCCAGGAAGGAACAAGCTTAATTCGGATGCGGCGGTTTTTCGGGACGGTTCGGTCGGTTATGGGTTCGTGATCCGAAATGACTCGGGCGAGATCCTACTATCTAGCAGCTGGAGGGAACGAGCAAATGGTGATACCACAATGCTCGAGGCCCTAGCACTGCGTTTCGCTCTCCGTCACGCAACTACACAGGGCATCCACAACATAGAAATTGAATCGGACTCGGAAAATCTAGTGAGTGCTCTTAAGAAAAATCTCGAACTGGACTCCTATACCATGCTGGTGGTTGAGGATATTTTGGACTTAGCGCAGAATATGAACAACTCGTCTTTCTCCTCTGTCAAGAGGGATGCAAACAAGACTGCCCACTCAATTGCTCACCTTGGCCTGGAAGTGGGATGGGAAGAAATATGGTTTGAAAATACTCACAGTAGCTGTATCTCTTTTGTTCTTGATGATGTAAGGCATATGCCAAACTCTTGAAGTAATGAAATCTACATTTCCCCCGTAAAAAAAAAATGTATATATAACAAATTTGTTAATCTTGTAAAATAATAAATATTATGTATAAAATTATATAATAAATTTTAAATATATATTTTCGAGCTCTATTTTTTAAATATATTAAACTTATAATAAATTTAAAATAATTGCAGAAAAAATTACTTGAGAAATAAGATAAAAGTAATTATAAAATACAATTTAATAACTAATTAAATAAAGAATTTTACACCTCAATAAAAATACATTTTAGATTGTATTTTACTAAAAAGTACATTGAATAGTTAAAAAAAAAAATTTAACTAAAGAATAAAATGAATACTATAATAAAGTTAAGTAAATTAAATAAAAATGAATTTAATTAGTCAATGTTAAAATAATAAGAAATACCCCGTAGTTAATAAGAATATAATATTTGGAAAGAGTTTATGAATCATATCTTACTCAACCAATAACTTAATTACTGGAATTTGGGGGAACACAACAAAGGGAATTAGAGGAAAAAGACCCAGCTCATTGGGGGAAATCTTCCCCTCCCTCGAACTCCACATTTTAGATTATAAATTAGATAGTTTATTTCTTCACTTAACTTAGATTTTAGTTTTAATTTCAATTTCAAGCAAGGATTTTATTGGACATTTTAAGTTTGTAGCTAATTTTCACTATTGAGGTGACTCCTTTCCAATATTGCAAGTTTATTTTGGTAATTTCATTTCAATTCATGTCTTGTAGTTTATTTTATATTGATTTTCTTTAATTTATTGTCTTAGTTATTAACTAAACTTTGATTGCTTTGGATGTTAAATTATGTGGGTAATTAGTGAATTTATGGATTAATTGTTTGATTAGTATATGTCTTGGTTTAATTGTTTCTATTGTTGTGATTTGTATGATTAAATTAGTTGATCATTTCTATTAGCTAGCATTTACGGTTTTGTGAATTGCAACGAGAGTTGAGTTTGCATGATTGAGATGTGTGTGAAAAACTTGATTAATTAGTTTGAGTTTAATCATAGTTAGCTTAACCGAGAGAGGGTTTATTACTAGATCGACAACATTAGACAGTAATCGAATAGTGGTCGTCTAGAAGATTAGTGAGGGGGCGACTCGTAAACTTTAGTAACCGTGTTGAAAGTGTTTACGGGTCACTATTCTAAGAGTTTATGGTACTAAGTAGACTACATAATTGTTAATTAGTGTGTGTATTCACCTAAACCTCACGAGAGATTGGTCTGCACATATATGTGATAGCCTTTAGCATAATTCAAAATATTAAGTTTAATTATTATGATTAGTTCGTTAATTTATTAAATGATCACACATAAGGAAGACACCTGAAGCAATTCTTCCGCTTACACTTTCATCTTGAGAGTTAGTTTTAGTTGCTTGCTTAGTGTTTATTTTTCTTATTGATATTTGTTTAATCCTCTCGTTTAGCTTCTATAACACCATGTCGACATATAGTTTTAGGGCTCCACGCTCTTCTAGGTCCTAGGTCGATACTACTTGATCGTTAGCACACTACAACAGTCGATATACACTTCTATTCGCCAACTATCCAAGGCAACCTCTTCCCAAACTATCTTAGATAGGAATGCACTAAAGAATAAAAGTATACAGTTGATGTATGGTCTTCAAAAGAAGTGTCCAATTTAGTTAATTGACTTCAAGAGCCACATTCAATTAATTAGAGTTGACTATGTTGGTTGACACCTTTTCGACAAAGTTTGATGCCGCCAAAAGGAGGGAAGATAGGACACAAGCTGATGTGTATTTCCGGTTGTCAACTGTTGAGAATCAGTTGAAGGAGATCTCTTTTATCCTAAAGGAAATTATCCACTTCTTGCCAACTCAATAAATTCCAGATCAATTAGGCAAGCAAAATGCATATTCTCCAGCGCCAACTAAGGGAACTCCAAGCTCATTTTGACGCCTATTTTTTAATAAGTTGAAGTAGCTAATGCAGTCTATGCATTTGCTAGAAGAAGAGAGGATTCGACAAAAGAAGCACACAAATGTTGAGTATCTACGAAATCACAAGCCAAAAAGATCAAGGAAAAATAAAGTAGATACTGATCAGCTCCCTGTCGCAGTCGAGGACGCATATATAGATTATTTATGTACTCTAGAAGACAGAGAAGAATAAGAAGCACCAAAGAAGCTATGGCAGACGGAGTTTTACATACTTCAAAATTTTGGACCATCTGAATCTATTGAAGCCGACTTCGACGTCTTCTCAGACTGGATGATCAGTCGCCATCCAGACATATGGAAGAAGTCTTGGATATGGGATGTTAATCCAAAAAGAACCTAAGTATCTTGCAACTATCACCCATTTAGGCAAACCAGACTACTTTGATATTAAGAAGATCATAAATGACTAGCTATTAAAGATGAGTCCACTAGCATCGAAGCTAGGTCACAACTAAGACATAAAATTTACAAGGCCTATAGAGTCGAGCCAAAGCCATTCATGTAATAGCCTGATAGGACCGATATGTAAGTTGTAATTCTCTCATATTAATGAAAAATTATCTAGCTATATTTTTTTATCGTCAAGATAAACTCTCATTGTCTTTGGCTCAACCACTTTATTTTATGTCAATCATATTATCTACTATTTGATCTTAATTGTTTATATCATCTTGTGATAGTATAGTTTTGACATCATCAAAAAGAAGAAAATTGTTGGGAAATTTGTATTAGTTTTGATGATTGTGCCAAAACATTTTGTATTAGGACGAAAGTTGAACCTGTATAGATTAGTTGTCTAGTTTAGTCTTAGTCGGTAGGTTCAATAACCAAGGGGGAACTCTAGTGTCAACTGAGTTGCAACCCATCTGGATAAACACATGTAAGTGCGAAATTGAAGATCAAAATAATCTACTCATTTGTTAAAGACCGAAGACTTAGACAGATTTCAAGACAAGAGGAGGCACACATATGCTAAGATGAGCTGGACTTATTTGTATTCAAAACAGATTAGAAGACTTATACATAACCTATATATCTAAGATGAATGGATCGAATATCAGATTACCAAGTCAGCTAGAGTTGACAAAGTTTAAATAAGGTTAAGTATTATCCGAGTATGAAAGTATTTAAGGACTTAAATGCACCTTCCATATACAAATAAGGTAATACCAGAATTGAAGGAATTGATCAAAGCAATCAAAGTTTATACACAAACATGGAAAGATTTAATGCAACAACTAGCTCTCCAACAACTAGTTCAATTCAAATCTCTCTATAAATACAAGGCATTCTTCATTGTGAAGATCACGAAGATAATACTATCAAGAACTCAACCAACTGTTATAAGAAAACAAGCATTCAAAGCACGATTTCATCAAGAGTTCTTTAGAGCCTGATTCGATTATTTTTAATCCTTTAGCTATAGAAATCTCCCTCATAAGCCCATAATTTCTATTCTATCTTTAAGCTTAGAAAGTGTACTAACAATGTTGTTTATTACACTAGTTGAAACTATCAAGAACAATCAAACCCTCATACTAAATCCTAGTTTGATAAGTTTGTTGTTTGAAGAAGATTGTACGAGTACTTGTTCTCAGGACATAACAAGTATAGCAATTGCACTTGGAAGTGCATCAAGCTCAAAGTCTTATTCTTGAGACTCTAAATTACAAGCCCTTGAAAGGGATTAACATCACAGTTGGACTGTAAGAGTGGACGTATGATTGGAATCCGAACCACTATAAATCTGGTGTCTTCTTTATCATTTCTACACTTAGTTATACTTTGTTGATATTATTGTTATTGACCAAATTATCATGTTGACATTTTTTATATATTTGATAAAGTTGCACACAATATTTGAAACCAACTTGATACCAAATCAGTGGAGTAGATTTCCAAGCACACTTGTTTTCAAAAGAGTTTTTTCATAAAATTAAAAGTATAATATTTGGGCTCAACACAATTCTACACATACAATTAAGTAAGTATTTAGTATATTGAATCAGTTGAATAAGCAAATTTAGTAGACTACGTATAAACTCAAGTAGTTACACTCGCACTCTTGTCGGCTGCATTTTGCATATCAGATGACTTAACTTCACTAAGTCATCCTACCAGTTAACACACGAAAAAGAATTTTAAAAATGTTTTACAATCTATTCACTGCCTCTAAACTTTAAACCACCACTACTCGTTCAAGGACCAACACAATATAAAAAAGTCTCACTATTCTCTCATGAAAATATGGTTTATAATTGTTTATCACTGATCTTGCTAAAAACAAACTATGATTCAAAGAACTAAAAATCGAAACCAAGACACAAAATATGGAGAATGGAAAAGTGTTGTTCATGTTACTAATGGAGAAGATAAGAAACTTGAAAAGATATTATTATGCGATTTTTTTTATTCTTATGATACTCTTACATGTTTATAAATACGAAGTCTCAAGTAAATTTATTATTAAAAAATGGCTACATTTGGTTAGTAGACCAGTTATTTAATTGGATATTCCTTGTTCGAATTCATATTTTATCGATGCCTTGATTGGCGTTTGCTTGCAAAGACATTTGCCAAAAATACAAACTTTTTCATTATAATCCTCAGATAAAGTTGCAATGTTGTAGTCACTATCGATGGTATAATTTCTGAATATTGTTGCATCTATCGACATTGCAGTCACTATCGTCTTGGTTGGTGTTTGCTTGCAAAGACATTTGCCAAAAATACAAACTTTTTATTTGCAATCCCTAGATAAAGTTACAATGTTGCAGTCACTATTCACGTTGCAATTTCTGAATATTGTTGCATCTGTCGACAAGTCACGGTCGACTTGATTGACGTTTGCTTGCAAAGACATTTTTCAAAAACACAAACTTTTTCTTTGCAATCCCTTGTTAAAGTTGTGATGTTGCAGTCATTATCTACAGTACAATTTCTGAATATTGCTGCATCTGTCGACATTGCAGTCACGGTAGACTTGATTGGCGTTTGCTTGCAAAGACATTTTCCAAAAACACAAACTTTTTCTTTGCAATCCTCAGATAAAGTTGTAATGTTGCAGTCACTATCGACGGTACAATTTCTTAATATTGTTGCATCTGTCGACTTGATTGGCATTTGCTTGCAAAGACATTTCCCAAAAACACAAACTTTTTTTTGCAATCCTCAGATAAAGTTGCTATATTGCAGCCACTATCGATGGTACAATTTATGAATATTGCTGCATTGGATAATAGTGATCCATCTACATATAGAAAAAAAATCATGTATAACATTCATAAACTATTTACTTAACTTTTTATAATGGACAAAAACTACATATTTTTCAGAAATATAAGGAATTGAAGAAGATCGAAAACTAACCAAATATCGCCAATATTATGGTAGCTAAGAGAACAACATTTTTTGAAGTTATATGCACCATAATTTGTGAAAAGAATTTTTTTTGAGATTGAAACAATTATATGATTTTATTTGTTGTGCATGAGTATCATGATACATTGAGTGACATATATATATATATATATATATATATATATATATAAATATAAATATATATATATATATATTATCAATATGGATGTGTGGAGATATATTGTGTATGAATATATTAGCAAAACTTTAAGGCATGGTTGTAGAAATCGTTCCTAGGTGCCGCCTAGTCGCTAGGCGGAAGGCTTCCGAGGGGATTTCATGCTAATCGGGGAGAAAATTAGTTTTGGTCTGAGTCGCCGCTTAGTCGGCCGAGTCTACTGGGCCCCAATTTAAAAAAAAAAATTATAAGTAGGATAGAATCAGAAGCAAGCAGAAAACATTTTACTCTTCAATCTTCACGATCCACTCTTCTAATCGTCGTCTCCCCGCCTTTCACCATGTCGTTGAGAGACTCACTACCGTTGTTGTGGAGCTTGTGTCGTCGTGGAGAAGCTCGTTGTCGCCGCTAGCTTCTGTTCACCGCCCAAAAGTTGCAGAAAGAATTCCCTATCTCTACCGCTTAGTCTGACTTCTGAATAGTGACTAATCAGCCGCTACTCTAAACCCTAATGCATAGATTATGGGACATGGGCCCATAGGGCCTCAAATGTGTCGGTTTAGCTAACTAGGTAAGTTGTGTCTTTTTATAAGTTATTTATTTTTTTCATTAATTAATTTTTGGAGTATTAAAATTTAAAAAAAAAAATCTAATCGGCGCCTAGATGTCCATATACCGCCCGACTAGTGATTTCCGATTTCTACAACCTTGCTTTAAGGTAATATTGTGTTACACATTCAACTATAGTGAATAGTAATTTTCAATAATATTGTGATACACTTTTTAACAATACTGTGTGCTGCACTTTTCAATTGCATGGCATAACATTTTTCAATAATATTGTGTTGCAATTTTCAACAATATTGTGTTTCGCTTTTTAGTAATATTGTGTTGTACTTTTCTATAATAGTGTGTTACATTTTTCTACAATATTGTGTTGCACATTTTAGTTATAGTGACTAACATTTTTCAGTAATATTGTGATTTACATTTGCACTTTTCAGTTATATATATTGTGTTGCACTTTTCAATTATAATGATTAACACTTTTCAATAATATATACAATAATTGTGTAGCAGTTTTCGATAATTGTAAAATGTAAACAATGGTGTGTAACTTGTTTTGTGTGTAACTTTTGACTCCGATTGACTCGATTCTTCCTTCCATTTCACTCCATTTTTCAAGTCGGGTCCAATGGTGTACTCCTTTCTTCGGTACAGTGAGATTTGGTATGTGTTTTGCTCCCAAAATCCTCGTTTTTCCTACAAAAACGACAAAACACCACCTTTCTCTTATTTTGACTAAAACATCCATAATTGACCAATAAATCAATGAAATCACCATCAAAATGAGCTTCACATGTGTATAAAAAACGTGTAAATTCCACCTGAATCAATTGTGTCGCACTTTTTAGTAATATTGTGTTTTGATTTTCAGGTTAGTTTAGATCGAGTCCTCACTAGCTCAAATTTGCGCCACCTCTTCCCGGAATCCAGAGTTCCCAACTCGGCCCGTATATTTCTAACCATGCCCCCTATTCATCGAAGTCAAAACTGCAACTACTTGAAACCATAATGGTAGTAATCGTCGAAAGACTTTTAGATTTGAGAAAATGTGGGTTGAAAATGAGAATTACTTGGAGGTGATTAGCCTTGGGTAGAACCGGGATAATTGTGACATCCCCCTTGAATCCCGAATTAAAAATTGCAGCAGAGTACACAGTAAGTGGAGCAACAAAGTTTTCGAAAATGTGGGCAGGAAGCTCCAGTACCTCAAGGCAAAAATTGAGAACCTCCAGAAAAAGCACTAATCACTGGAGGTGATTAATGAATTAAAAGACAAACAACTCACTCTCGAGGAGACTCTTAAGCAAGAGGAAATGTGGTGGTTCCAGAGATCTAGGGCCCTGTGGCTAAAAGATGGGGATCGGATCACGTCTTTTTTTCATGCTAAAGTGGCCCAAAGAAGAAGGAGAAACATTGTTACCTGAATTCTGGACCATGATGGCTGATGGGTCAAGGGAGATGATGAAGTGGGCAGAGTTATGAAGGATTAATTTTTTGGGGATGTTCTCTTTGGTTAACACAAGCACGTCTCACTTGGTTCTCGGGGTAGTGAAGTCGCGGGTCACAAGGTAAATGGATGACGATCTCCTCCAACCCTACACTGCAACGGAGATCAAATGTTCCTTGAAACAGATGCACCCGACAAAAGCTCTGGGACCCGACAATATGCCCCCTTTAGAAATTCTGGCCTATTGTTTTTTATTCCTTTGTTGATACATGTCTGCTTGTTCTTAATTTTGGTGCAAAACCCTCTTCCTTCAATGATACTTTTATTATTCTCATCACAAAAGTAAAAACTCTCGAGACCCCAAAAGACTTCAGACCGATTAGCTTGTATAATGTGATTATTCGGGTCATAACAAAAGTCATAGCAAATCGGCTTAAACTTGTCCTCAAAAGTGTCATTTCCCCAACCCAAAGTGTTTTCATTGCAAACCGGCTCAATACTGATAATGCTATGGTTGCCTTTGAGATTTTTCACTTTCTAAAAAATAAGTAAAAAGACAAAAAAATGTTTTATTGCCCTAAAACTTTATATGAGCAAAGCATATGATCGTGTTGAGTGGAATTTTCTTGAAGTCATGTGCTATAAGCTGGGATTTGATAGTATATGGATTGAATTGGTTATGTGTTGTGTCACCACAATGTCGTACTCTCTACTTATTAATGGTTTTCCTACTAATGGTTTCACCCTGAAGGAGACCCTATTTCCCCCTATTTTTTTTTCTTGATATGTGCAAAAGGTTTCTCATCCTTGCTTCAACGAGTGGAGAGTCGGGGAGAGATTGGTGGTATCCGAGTTGCTAGACATGCCCCCCCTCCCCCGGTCTCGCCAAGTTGAGGTGAATAAGGTCAAAGAAATCATCCACATCTACGAGCAAGCCTCAAGGCAACGAATTAACATGGAGAAATTTGAGCTTTCAACAAGTGGAAACATTCCAGCACATGAAGTATCCGATCTGGAAAGGCAACTTGGGGTGCGGCCGATTACACATCACTCCAAGTACCTTGGCCTACCTTCGGTGGTGCGACGAAGCAAAAGGATGGTCTTTGAAACAGTGGTTGATCGGGTTCTCAATAGATTGAAGGGATGGAAGGAAAAGAATCTTACCAAAGCGGGAAGGGAAATTCTTATCAAAATTGTGGTACAAGTTATCCCTAACTATGCAATGAGCTGCTTCCTTTTCCCGTAATCCCAATGTGAGGAGATTGAAAAAGTCGTTGCTCGGTTCTATTGGGGATCCACTCCGAAGAGGCATAAGACACATTGGCTAAGTTGGGAGAAAATCTCTCGTTCAAAGGAGATGGGTGGATTGGGTTTTCGGGAAATATATTTCTTCAACATGGCCATGGTTGAAAAGCAATATTGGAGACTCTTTCATAACTGGGAGTCCTTGGCGGCAAAGTTCCTCAAAGCTTGGTACTTTCAAAGGGGCAATATTGAGTCGGCAACCGTGGTTTTTCAACCAAGTTTCATGTGGAGAAGCATCATTAATGCTCGAAAGTTAGCTTTATAAGGAATATGATGGAGGGTGGGTAATGGAAATATAATTCGCTGCTTCCATGATAGGCGGTTTGAGGGTTCCCCGACTCCGATACCAAATAAAAGCCTTCTTGGGAATCTGGACCCGAACACGTTTATGGTGTCCAGCTTGATCGATGCTATTAGTGGCAGTTTGGATGAGGCCTTGGTGAGGCAACTGCTTACCCCAGATATAACCAGAAAAACCATGGGAATTCCCTTAAGCTCTCGGTTGCCGAACGATAGGGTGATCTGGATCCATAGCAAGAACAAATGTTTCTCGGTTAAATCAGCTTATTATATGGCGATAAACAAGTTCTCCACCTCTGGGAATGATCTCCCATCTACCAGTTCGAAGCAATCTGTTTGGAAGAACCTTTGGAAATGTCGAGGTGCCCCTAAGGTCTTACATTTCATGTGGAGAGCATGCCACGACTCGTTGGAAACGCTGAATTCCATTGGGAGGAGAGGCATGCGTGCAAATCATATATGCCCGAGTTGTGGAGTGGCGCCGAAAACCATAACCCACATAATTTTTGAATGCCAGTGGTAGTGCATACTTGGGGAAGAAGCTCACTCCGCCCGCTCACTTTCTTGGGATCTGATCAAAATTTCAGGGGAGGTGTTGGTGAAATCAGTGATAAACTACTAGTTTCAGGGGTAACAATGTTTGTTATCATCACTTCGAACTTGTGGAAGGCCCAAAACGCACTGCTATTTGAACAGAAATCCTAAGACCCGTTACGATATACATCGTACGCTTGTGGTTGTGTATTTTAGTGTTGAAAAATACGCGAACAATAAGCATAGTGAAATTGTCAAGGTTCTCATCAACACACTTCCTAATGAGGTTTACATGACTCAAGCAGCTGGTTTTTCAGACAAGAATTTTCCTTCGTATATTTATAAACTCCGGAAGTTTATATATAGCCTTAAGCAAGCTCCTCGCACCTGGTAGAGTGCTCTTCGTGGCTTTTTGTTCTCTTTGGGGTTCCTTCACACCAAGTCCGATGAATCTCTCTTTGTTTATAGTGTTGGAGACACTATAGCATATTTTCTAGTTTATGTTCACGACTTATTTCTCATTGGCAATGATACATCTTTTCTAGACACGGTTGTTCGGTCTCTTGCCTCGGCCTTTTCCGTCAAAGATCTGGGCACTTTATCGTACTTTCTTAGGGGAGAGGTTCTCCGCAACTCGTCCTCCTATACCTTGGTTCAACACAAATATACCACTAATCTTATTGGGAAGTACAATATGCTAGATGTCAAACCCGTGCAAACTCCTCTTATATCGAGTGTCTCTCTATCTTTGCACAGTGGTTCTGCTCCTGCAGATGCAACATCTTATCGTCAAGCTCTAGGCTGCTTGCAGTATCTGTTAATCACAAGATCTGATATTGCCTTTCTAGTGAAAAATTATCTCAATTCATGCATGCTCCTACTGAATGTCACTGGGGGTGGCGTCAAGCGTCTGTTTCGGTACCTCAATGGCACTCGCTCTCTTGGCACTAAACTTCGGCGAGACTTCTTATCTTACTTCATTATTTCACAGATGTTGACTGGGTTGGTGACTGTGAAAATCGCACTTCCATTGGTGCTTATATTATTTTTCTTGGTTCGAATCCCATCTCTTGGTCATCTCGAAAATAAAAAGTTGTTGGTCGATCATCCACTGAAGCTGAATATCTAGCTATTGGTGTTGCTATTGCCGAGGTACCTCCATTCTCTCTAAACTACATGTCACGGTCCCCTCTACTTCGACCATCTACTGTGACAATATTGGGGCCACCTAATTATTCTTTAATCTTGTCTTTCATTCTCGTATGAAACATATATCCATTGATTATCACTATGTCCGTGATTTGGTTCAGAAGTCCCAACTCCGGGTGTCTCATATCTCGACAGCTGATCAACTTGCTGATGCTCTCACCAAGTCTCTCATAAGTCCTCGTTTTCGTCTTCTTATGTCTAAGATTGGACTCACTAATAGGGCTCCATCTTGAGCGGTGTATTAGGTTTATATTGTATTTATTATTGTGTAATATATCACACATTGTCAGTATAGAGTTATTAACATAGAATACTCTTGTACTTATTTCTAATTTCAATATTATTATTTTTTTTATTGGTAAAAATATATATTATTAATGGGTACAAGAGATACCCCGAGAAAATCAGTGTACAGGATCTAGCAAAAGAAAGAAAATAATTACTCTTACACTACACAACTTTCAAATCATGCACTTGATTGGGTCTAACACCCATGACCTGAAGGATAGGTTTTTCCGGGTGGGGTATTTGATCGTGAACCAGCTCCATATTCTTACTCTCAACTCCTCCTTGACTTTTGTGATCGAGAAAGTTTCATTCTTGAAGAGTACTGCGTTTCTCCATTTCCATATTAGCCATACCACACAAATCCATATACAAGTAGCAATCCTTCTCCCATTTCTACACTTTAACATACCCCCAAAGCCTAGGAAGTTGTCCAGGATGTTTGACGGGAGTGCTGACGGAGTCTTGAGCCACGACAGACATTCCATCCATACTTGGTATGCTTGGGGGCATTCCAAAAAGATGTGTCTCTCGGTTTCCTCACTGTCGCCACAAAGTACGCACCTTAATCTTCATTCTGGTTGAGGATGTTTCTTCTTCTAAGGTTGGACCGAGTCGGTAGTCTTCCCCATAACAGCCTCCATGCATGAGCCTTGACTTTCGATGGTGTAAAATTCTTCCATATGGTCTCGAACCCTTGCATCAGCTTGTCTTCTGGTTGAGTGTCTTGGTTTTGGTTGAATAAAGTTGAGTACGTCTCTTTTGTGGAGAACTTCTGTGTATTCGATGCCTTCCATTTCCATGAGTCTTCAATTCCTGCTTTTAGTTTGAACATGTCCATCACAAATAAGAGATCATTAAGAGATATTTGTTCCCTGTCAAAGAGTGCCCTTCTCCATCTCCAAGTCCACCTCCAAGTATTCCCTTCCCAGACTCCCATTTCCCCTACAGTTTTTCCTTTGTCTATACTAATTAGGTATAATCTCTTAAATTTATCCTTTAGAGTACCTTCCCCCGTCCAGTTTTCCTCCCAAAAGAAAGACTTTTTCCCATCCCCTAGGACCTTAGACAAATTTCAATGGAACTTACCCCCATTACTCTCACCTATCACCTTTAGCACATCCCTCCACCATAGAGACACCCTCCCCTCCCTTCCTGTTGGGAAGAGGCCGAAACCATCTCCCCAGGCTACCCCATATCTAGACCGCAACACCCTCACCCACAGACTATTCCTCTCATTTATGAATTTCTAGCCCCATTTCCCCAGTAATGTTTTATTGAAAACCCTAATATCTCTTATCCCTAGCCCTTCTAGATGTTTCATGTTAAATATTATTTTAATCTCACTCAAGGTTTTCTTTGGTATACGGTAGAAAGACAGATAGTATGTCGGAAGAGAAGAGATAATCGAATTCAATAGCGTGATCCTGTCCCCCATCGAGATCTTCTTGTCATCCCATCTTGCTAGCCTGTTCTTTATTTTCTCCACTATCGGGGCCCACTCCAGTGCTTTCCTGTGATTTTCTCCCACTTTCATTCCCAAGTATGTGAAGGGAATGGTGTCTACTTTGCATCCAAGGATTTCTGCCATTACACTGAGAGTGTTACCCTCCACGTTTACGCCAATAATCGAGCATTTATTGAAATTGATTTTCAATCCGAACATCAGTTCCATGTTTCTCAGCACCTGTCGCATAACCCAGGCATTCTCCAAGATTGCTTCCCCCATTAGGATTGTGTCATCCGCAAACTGTAGGTGTGAGACTTTAATTTTTTCCGGTCCAATTTCTGCCGCTTTGTACAGGCCTTCTTCGGTTGCTTTCTCCATGAGGATGCTCAGTCCTTTTGCAGCGATCAGGAAAAGGAATGGGGATAGGGGGCCACTTGTCTTAACCCCCTTTCTAGTTTGAATTCTCCAGATGGGCTTCCATTTACCAGGACCGTCGCTGAGGCTGTCTTCACACATTCCATTACCCACATCCTCCATTTGGGATTGAAATTAAGTCTCTCCATCATGATGTCCAAGTAGCCCCAGTCGACCGAGTTGTAGGCTTTAGCAAAGTCAATTTTTAGGAAAGCTTGTACCATTCTCCCCCGTTTTGCTTCATCGATTTCTTCGTTTAGCACGACCACACTGTCCAGGATTTTCCTCTTTCCAACAAAGGCAGATTGGGCCTCCGAGATGATGGAGGGTAAAACATTATCGAGCCTTTTTGCCAGGATTTTTGCTATGATCTTGTAGATTCCCCCTACAAGGGAGATTGGCCTGAAGTCGTTCAGATTCGTACTAACCTCCTTCTTGGGGATGAGCACGATGAATGTTGGGTTGAAGCCTTTCACCAATCTTCCATGTGTGTGGCACTCGTCCATCAGTCGAATAAAATCAGGTTCTATGAGGTGCCAGAACTCCTTTAGGAACCCAAAGTTGAAGCCATCCGGTCCAGGGCTTTTTATGTTGTCGCAGGCATCTAGGGCTTCTCGGATTTCTTCCTTTGAGAATGGGGCTGTCAGCATATCATTCTCTGTGGTTGAGATCTGTCTTCTTGCAAAGTCCACTGTAGGGATTGGTCTAGTGGTCCCTTGATTCTTAAAGTGGCTCTGAAAGTGTTCAGAAACCCTTTTTTTCACTGTTGAGCCCTTTTCACTCCATTCACCTTCCACCATTAAACCAAGCATTTCGTTTCTTTTCCTTCTCCGGTTGATGTAGTTATGGAAGAAACACGTGTTACAATCTCCTTCTTTCACCCACCTACACCTTGATTTTTGGTAGTTGATCATGCTTTTCTTCTTTAGCTCTCGAATTAAAAGAGAGGCTGCCTTATTCCTGTTTATGATCTCACTTTCGTCCAGCCCGAAAACTTCTTCAAGTGTGTCCATCTTCTGGATTTCCGCCCTTTGTGTTTCTATATTGCGTTAGATGATTCCGAACGTATTGGTGTTCCACTCCTTCAGGTCTGCCTTGAGTGGGTTGGTGTTCCACTAAACTTCGGCGAGACTTCTTATCTTACTTCATTGTTTCACACATGTTGCCTGGGTTGGTGACTGTGATAATCGCTCTTCCATTGGTGCTTATATTATTTTTCTTGGTTCGAATCCCATCTCTTGGTCATCTCGAAAATAAAAAGTTGTTGGTCGATCATCCACTGAAGCTGAATATCGAGCTATTGGTGTTGCTATTGCCGAGGTACCTCCATTCTCTCTAAACTACATATCACGGTCCCCTCCACTTCGACCATCTATTGTGACAATATTGGGGCCACCTAATTATTCTTTAATCTTGTCTTTCATTCTCGTATGAAACATATATCCATTGATTATCACTATGTTCGTGATTTGGTTCAGAAGTCCCAACTCCGGGTGTCTCATATCTCGACAGCTGATCAACTTGCTGATGCTCTCACCAAGTCTCTCACAAGTCCTCGTTTTCGTCTTCTTATGTCTAAGATTGGACTCACTAATAGGGCTCCATCTTGAGCGGTGTATTAGGTTTATATTGTATTTATTATTGTGTAATGTATCACACACTGTCAGTATAGAGTTATTAACATAGAATACTCTTGTACTTATTTCTAATTTCAATATTATTGTTTTTTTTATCGGTAAAAATATATATTATTAATGGGTACAAGAGATACCCCGAGAAAATCAGTGTACATGATCTAGCAAAAGAAAGAAAATAATTACTCTTACACTACACAACTTTCAAATCATGCATTTGATTGGGTCTAACACCCATGACCTGAAGGATAGGTTGTTCCGGGTGGGGTATTTGATCGTGAACCAGCTCCATATTCTTACTCTCAACTCCTCCTTGACTTTTGTGATCGAGAAAGTTTCATTCTTGAAGAGTACTGCGTTTCTCCATTTCCATATTAGCCATACCACAAAAATCCATATACAAGTAGCAATCCTTCTCCCATTTCTACACTTTAACATACCCCCAAAGCCTAGGAAGTTGTCCAGGATGTTTGACGGGAGTGCTGACGGAGTCTTGAGCCACGACAGACATTCCATCCATACTTGGTATGCTTGGGGGCATTCCAAAAAGATGTGTCTCTCGGTTTCCTCACTGTCGCCACAAAGTACACACCTTAATCTTCATTCTGGTTGAGGATGTTTCTTCTTCTGAGGTTGGACCGAGTCGGTAGTCTTCCCCATAACAGCCTCCATGCATGAGCCTTGACTTTCGATGGTGCAAAATTCTTCCATATGGTCTCGAACCCTTGCATCAGCTTGTCTTCTGGTTGAGTGTCTTGGTTTTGGTTGAATAAAGTTGAGTACGTCTCTTTTGTGGAGAACTCCTGTGTATTCGATGCCTTCCATTTCCATGAGTCTTCAATTCCTGCTTTTAGTTTGAACATGTCCATCACAAATAAGAGATCATTACGAGATATTTGTTCCCTGTCAAAGAGTGCCCTTCTCCATCTCCAAGTCCACCTCCAAGTATTCCCTTCCCAGACTCCCATTTCCCCTACAGTTTTTCCTTTGTCTATACTAATTAGGTATAATCTCTTAAATTTATCCTTTAGAGTACCTTCCCCCGTCCAGTTTTCCTCCCAAAAGAAAGACTTTTTGTTTGATAACATAGCTACTCCAACCCTGTGTATGATAGCTATCCCATTTTTCTTTGACGGGACTCTTGAAATCTGGGTGGGTAAACCAGGTGTTGAGGCTACGGAACGGCTTTGGTCCCTAGTCTGTTACCTTGATCCCCAAGAGGATAGGGCAATGGTCTGATACTGAGCGTCTCAGGCCCCTCAATTGTGTGTTAGGCCACTGATTTAGCCAATGATGGTTGACTAGGGCTCTGTCAAGCTTGCTCTTGCATGATATGTTAGCTTTGTACCAAGTGTATTTCCTTCCGTGTAGTGGGAGGTCCACCAGGTTAGCAGTATTGAGGAAACTATCAAAAGCCACTATATCCATGTGGTTGTGCTGTTGTGCTCCTCTTCCGTCCCTCTTCGATCCACACCGTATTGCATTAAAATCTCCGATGAGGCATATGCATGTTGTGGGGTTTTGGGTCACAATCGTGCTTAAACGATCCCATAACTCTATTTTTTCAGGTAGAGTGCATGGGGCGTAGATGTTGATTATGCAGCAGTGTATATTGTCCTGACCCCAGTAGCCATTTAGGATGACCGCACCCACCATATGCCAAAAGCTGGAGCATTTGAAAACCTCTGAGTTCCATATGGATATGATTCCCCCGGATCTCCCCGTGGCTTCCCGTGAGTACCATTCCATCTTTCCTTCTCCCCATATTGCACGACATGTTACTTCATCCATGTTTTCCAATTTCAATTCTTGGATACAGCACAAATCCACTCCTTGATCCTTAATGAGACTCCGTAATTCATCTTCTTTTATTCGATTCCCCAAGCCACGGATATTCATAGAGAGGATCTTCATGGATACATCTCTTTCGCCTCACCTTCTGCTCTTGTTTTCTTTAATTGGCCTTGTTTCTCTATCTCAACGAGTTTGCTGATTTCCTGCGCATCAGATATTTTGGATTGGAGGCCTAAGCTTTTCCCCAGACTCCATGTTTCTGAGGCTTCTCGTTTCACGTCGAACGTTGACTGGTTGGGTGGGCACCATTTCTCTTTTCCTTTGTTTGGTTGTTTGTTTTGATTTGCAGTCTTTTCACTCTCAGTTTCAAAACTTTTTGAGAATTTCGTCCATCTCTTGATCTCCATCTGCCGCATTTCCATTTTGTTGACTTTCTTTTTAGGAGGGTTTTTACAGGGTTTATATGTGGGTTTGGAGGTTGTGTATATGGGAGAGTGATTGTGTGTTGGGGGTGTGTATGGTGGGTCGTTTATGTTGTCGGCCGAGAGATGAGTGTCTTGGGGGTGGTGAGGGGGTGTATCGTTTTTGGTGGGGGGTGAAACACGTAATGTTTTGTTGGGGGGTGAATTGGGAGTTATGGTGGGTGTATCGGGTAAGGGGTTGATAGGGGGTATATCGAGTTTTTTTAGGGGTGGATCAGCTAGGGTTATGTTGGGGAAGAAATCGGGTGTCTTGGTGGGTGCATTGGGTAGGGAATTGTTAGGGGGTGTATCGAGTTTTTTGGAGGGTGTGGGGGGGTTTGGTTTAAAAACTGGCCCAAGAGCAGGATTTGTGGGCTCAATCTATTTTTGGTTTTGGGGGTTAGGAACATAAGGCAGAATATGAGGGCAACTAACCTCTTTGTTGTATTATATGTGTGATATGGGCCCCATTGACTGAGTAAAAGCATTTGAGGCGGTGGGGGGGCCATTTTGAACAGAATCAGATTTGTGGGGACCCTCCTCGATATTTGATGACGGCGCCATGATTGGGTTCGGTTCACGCTGCTCTCATGCTTTAACATACATTTCTTGTTTCGAGGTTTCATTAACTACATTTATTGATCAGTCTCCTCGGGCCCCACCCAGATCTGCACCTTGTGCGATGCGATATTTCGGTTCTGGGCAAAAACGTACCGTTTCCGACCCGTCAGTACGCCGGAGCAACCGTCGGAGCATCCACCGCTCGCTCGGAGATGGGTCGTCACCTCCGCCGCATCACACGACGCTGGGTCGTCTCGGTCATCTTCTACGGTCTGGCTTCTCGATATCTGGCAGATCGACGCCATCTCCGATGATTTGTTCGGGCAGCAGCCGCCGCGCATTCGCGCCTAGAGCGTCGCCTCCGCCGGAGCGCACGACTCAGGGTGCCTCTAATTCTCTGTTTTTTGGAAGATCGAAGCCGCCTCCGATAAATCGCCCGAACAGCCGCCACACGCTCGCTCATGGATCGTCCCTGCCGCCGGATTGCACGAGACTAGGTCATCTTGGTCGTCGTCGTCCACCGACCACTCAGAGCCCTCGTCCAGGTCGGATTCCTCATCGGAGACAGGTATTGCCGTGTGCCATGGATTATCTTGCTCCTCCTTAATTCGGCACTTGTAAACCGTCCCGTCAATTTCCAAATGGGCAATTTGATTCACATACTTAAGGTAAGATATAGAGATGAGGACCCTAGCATAGTCGAAACGTGATTTATTTAACGTCTGACCGTCAATCTTCACCAATTTCCCGATGGTAGCACACGCCGTTTCGAAGAATCGTGCGTTCCATATGTGTATGGGCACTCTGGTCCATCTTGTCCATACCAATCTTTTATGGCTAACATCGATTGGTCGCCACTCCCTGTACCCGGAGATATTTTGGATTAGCACAGCATCGTCCCCGAGTGTTCTTAGCTTTAAGATATTCACACACTCCTGTTGTAATTCTTCTCCGTGTTCCTCCCATGAAAACTCTCTTCTCAGGACTCCCGTGATGCATGAACTCAACCATTCGGTTTCCTCCTGTTTCGTGGTGAACTGGATGGATAACACCTCCTTTGATATTGGGTCAGTGATGACCCCTGTCTCCGTGGTTCTTGGGCCTGAGGGGCTGATTCCCATATTAGTTCCTATGTTTGTCCATGCATTCGACATCTCTCTTGTCCTGATATTTCTATTAGCTTCAAATTTGAAAGTTCTTGGCTCCACCTTCTTGGATTCTTCCGGCATCCTATTGTAGCGTGGTACGTAGGCTCTTATTTTGTAGCTCTCCATCCATAATTCATGGAGTGCTTGGAGCGTGCTTGTCTCGTCCGTTCCGCTCTCAAACCTTACAAAGCCAAAAGGTTTGCCTCCTCTATCGTATTTGTGTGGCCGGAAAATATCCCTCACCTTCCCAACTTTGTTGAAGCAGTATTTTAGGTCATCTGTAGTGCACTCGGCCGGGAAATTTCTGAAGAAAAAGGTGACCACATTACTCATTTTTAGAGCGACAAGTTTCTCCCGCCAGGCAGCTTTCCCACGGGTTCTCCGTCGATAAATCTCTTCATCTTCCTGTTTCCTATCTGTCCTCTGGGGATAGCTACGGGTAAGGGTGTTTCTATGGCTGGGAATATGAGAATGCCTCACCGGAGGTCACTCGGAAAAGGGTCGGTTGTTCCTATGGCTAACTCTCACCCACTCTCTCCAGACTCCATTTTTTTCCTAAAATTATCTAATTCACATTTCTACTTTCAATATGGAATGAAGTATCTTTTTCATTCATCATTAATTCTCTATAATGTCGGCTCAGCCCGACCCTTTTGACATCCCTAGCTTTGAGAGATACACAATGTTGAAAGAAGTGTGTTGTTGGACTCACGTGCATGGCCATATGGGGGTCGGGTTAATTAATTTAATTAGTTATGTTGATGATTGGGTTAAGTGAATAAAGTAGTCCAATCACAATGACAATTTTAAAATGAAATGGGTATTTAGAGGATGTTTATTTTGTGAGTTAATTTTATTTTAAGGTTGTGAGAGTTATTTTAAAACGTTCTGGAAAAAAATGAAAAGGTTATTAAAGGACGAATAGAGTAGTAAGTCCCGACCCCAACCCCGATCCTAACCCCTGGGAAAAATTATCGAGACCCCCAGCTTTGTGTCGGGATTTGATGTCCCATTGCTAAGCCTAGCTAGCTAATAAGAAAAAGTTCCTCCATTATGTGCCTCTCTACTTGTAGACACATTATACGAGCAATCACACCAAATTAAACAAAGCAACCAGAAAACACCAATGACCTCATGAAAGAGAGGCTATCATCTACAAAGGGGCACCAAATGTGCCCTTTGTTATATATAATCACATAGCAATATATATATATATATATGTATTCACATGTATAAATAAAATATATAACGCACCCCACATTAATATATATAGCCGGATTTTTTCTAATTTCTACTTCACGTGATATCATTCGTAGTCACATGCATACTGTCTAATTGAATATATCATCATCAAATTGGGAAACGTTTTTTAATATATATGATTAAGTGTAAGTTTTATATAGATAACTTAGTTTTATATTAAAAAATGTATAGATAAGAATTACACTATATAAATTAATTAATTTTTCACATCTCTTTAAAAGTTTGAAATTTTAGATAGAAGTATACAACAGAGTTATTTAATGGTATCACAGTTTTAAGCTCACACTCACACATAGTGCATTCAATTCTCATTGAAAGAAACTCCATCAATATTAAATTGGTCACTTGATGGGCCTTCCCCTAAAGGATAGATGTAATAATTCGACTCACGAGTGAGTGAGAGTTTAAAAAATTAATATAAATTAATGAATTGATTTCACACCTCTTTAGAAGTTCAGACTTTTAGATGAGACAAAACACATTTAGACAGTAGGGGCTAAGGCTCGTTATATAGCCATGAGGGGGGATAGCTTTCCGGTCATAAGCCATGATTTTCGGCTAAACAAAGGAAAGAGTCGTGTCTCAAAGGGAAAGATTGAGAGAGATATCGAGAAAGGGCTGCTACTAAGATCGGGAATTGAGAGAATCAACGGTCAACATGCACTATAAAAAAAATGATAAGATCTCTCATTAAAAGTCAATTTTCTGCTGTTGAAGACATTCACTACAGTGAAAGGATTCTTTCATTATATGCCAATTTATATTGTATATATACAGTAGGTCAAAGTAATAAAGATATGTCGAACTCGGTTGAACCGTAAAAAGAAGGCAATGACCTTAATGAAAGGGGGTGTCGTGTTTTGGTCCTGCAAATGGCGGTTTGGCCATGCAGCCATGTCTGATGGAGGTCCCATTTCCCATTCCCCTATATAGCCATAAGGACCCCACCTGCTACACCTTATTTTAAAACCAACTTGCAAAATCCACATCACATATATATAATATCTTGTGTAACATAACGTACATCTCGTCAATATATATATAATTAATTTGACAAATTTAATTTGTACAACTTGTAATGTCAAATGAATTAATGTTAATTAATTCAAATTAACACTTTTTATTTCTGATTAGGATTTTGGATTCGTCTCACGCAAGACAGTAGTACTTGTTTGTAAGCCGTTAGTTTAGCCACGATATCTTAACTGAAAACCAACATAATATTCTAGATTTATGCTTGACGCCTTGATTAATTATCGAGCCAAATTCAAGTTTAATTTATCAAATATTATGTTGGTTCATTGGCTTTTTTGAGTTTAAACAAGTTTAATAAGTGCTCATTATAAATTATACTCCGTATTGCTTTTTTTTGCATATATATATGAACAAAACTCTAAGGATAGGTTTACTTTTGATTTTAAAATTCAAAATTCGTTTTACATCGAAATTTAAAAACTGGTTTTCAAAATCCACTCAAAATCACCCGTACTAAATTTACTGATTTGACATAAAGTTATATCTATATAATATTACTCCAATCATTATATTTTTTCTCAACAATAATATAATAATACTATAATAATATAATATGTTTAATCATTACACAATTAACTAATCATTATAATCTCACCAAACAATAATATAATAATACAAATTCATTCAATCTTACAACTTAATTTGACATAAAGTTAAATCTTCCACTATTCCAAAACTCAAAAGAAACACTCATATTACTATTCATCTGGATATCAAAAACCCAATTTTTAAAACCATCAAAAACCCAAAGTAAACATAGTCTATAATTTTATTACATAAATTTATTTGCTTCAAAGTTCAAAATTGTAAGCTTATAGGAGCTAGAAAAAATTTAACTATGGCCAAAAGAAAGTCATGAAAAGGCTAAAAAAAAACCTTAAAAACAAAAAATCGTGAACTCAAAAGTAACCTGAATAACAAAATAGAGTTTGAAAGTGACTCTAAACAACATTCAAGTTTGAGTAGATCCAAAAATCTATCAAACATGCATAAACAACATTACTCACAACATTAATTGAGGTTTAATAAATATAAATTTTTATATGTAATTGAATGTATACATGCAAATGAATTTTAAATGATTTTAATAAAATCTTAATTGTTGAATTGAATTTTTTTACCACTAAATTAAGTAAAATCAAATCAAATTTGTAACTCAATTAAAACTTAATTGCCTTTTGCTTTTATAAAAGACTACAAAAAGGCCTTCTTTAGTTTTAAATCATGACTTATACCTTCCGAAACATGAGTAGAGATTCTACGATAAGATCATAACTACAAATTATATCAATTAAAAAATTCAACAACATTTCAGCGATGAAAATTATTTTGCAGCCAATATTGTCGCTGTGTAGGTTGTTGCTACAATACTACCGGTTTGATTCATTTGTTCGATTTTTTTGTATTCTATTTGTATTTCACCTACTGAATTTTTAATACGTGTCGCTCTCAATATTATAAATCGTTGAGTATTTTTTAATATGACACATGTCAATCATCCATATAGTGGAATAAGACGTGGAACACAAATATCGTAATGCTACGCAATTTCGAGCCAAATTTCAAGTAATCCGCAAGACTAGACGTCTCCAATCAAACAGAAAACAGATTATAACGAAGCAACCCAACTAAAATAGCAATTCAGAAAAGTAAACGAACGAGAACAGAAAACAGAGCACACACAGATTTAAGTGGTTCGATCAATGTGATCTACGTCCACTAGACACACGACTTCAATTTTGATTGATTAAGAATGTTTACACACTCAATTCACTTGAAATGGAATTTAACCTCATTTCACTCGTGAACTCACAACTCAAAGACGACTGCTCGATATGCGTCAAACTTTACAAAATACAAGTGTTGGGGTATTTATACTCATCAAGGATGATTGTTGCATGTGTTGAAAGCGTGACTCTGACAGGTTATTGTAACCGCCTAACAAACTCACGTGTTCCGCATTGTCCAATCGAAATGACAGATTTGCCCTTTCGTCATGTAACTCGTAACATATGACATCCATCAGAAGACTCATCAGTTGACCCCATCAGCTGATCTCCTCTTCTGATCTCCACACTCTTAGTCAAAAGACTAATTCTGCTAATAGACATCTACTCAGCTGATCCAACCCTCTTATGATCATATCAGCTCAGTTGACTCTAAGCACCTCCTTCTCATCTGACTGGAAACCTCCAACTCATCTGATCAGGCCTAAATTAGCTTGTTTGGCTCCACCAGCTGATACCCATCAGCTGACACCCTCAGCTGATAAATACTCACAATTCCCCACCTTTAGCTATCAAAATCTCCACCTTGAACAAAATAGCTCAACTATCCTTTTTAAAGGACAGCCTCCACCACTAGGGGTGTAAACGAGCCGAGTCGAGCCGAGTAGTGCTGAGCTCGAAACTCGACTCGATTATTATACTCGAGCTCGAAACTCGACTCGAACTCGATCGAGCCTAAAATTTTAAGCTCGAACTCGGTTCGACAAGAAACTCGATAAGCTCGAGCTCGACTCGACTCGATTATCTATATAATTTTATAAAATTATATGTAAAACAAAAAAAATCAAAATTTTTGTCCAAACTTTCTATGTCAAATAAAAAAAATAACAACTCAAAGTCAGCGATAAACAATGTCTTCAACATATTTAAAAAAAAAAAACAATGTTTTCAACCTTCATTACATCAAAACAACTAAATAAACTATGTAAATGTTTTTGTTGAAGTCCAATCAAGAAAATAAGAGAAATTAACCATAAACTTCATAAACTTGAGCACATTCCTCCAATGAATTTAATTCTATTCCAGATTTCAGAAGCCCGAGCATATTCCTCCAACAAATTGAGTGAACCTGTTCCATTGTTTAATAATAAAAATATGATTAATGTACAATAAATAATAAACTTCAATCACAAAAGAAGACAAGCAAAATATTCACCTAAAAGCAATTTAACCAATTAATCAAGCTGGAATAAGCAAGGTTATCTCCAAAGATTTCTTCTCATTCTACAAAGATAGAATAAAATAAACAATATTTAGTATTGTTAAAATAATAAACAATAATAAAGAAAGGTAACAATAAACATACTTACTTTGTTCTTTCTTTTCAAACCATGAAGACTACGACACCAATCACTTCCACAAATTAAAACTTGAACGGTATCGAAAGTCAATGATGCACGATAAGTATCAATAACTCTACTCCCCGCACTAAAAGTAGCTTCCGAAGCCACTGTCGATACAGGAATAGCTAGTATATCTCGAGCCATTTTGGACAAAATTCGATACTTTAAATTGTTCGCCTTCCACCATTCTAAAGCATCAAATGGGGCTGAATCTCCTTCACAAACTAAGCAACCTTCTTCTAAATATGCATCTAATTCAGATTTCTGTGGTTGAATGGTTTGATTTGATTTCACATACTGAGTAAATTCTGACCAACCCGAATCTGAAGTTTGAATATTTCAAGGGTCAAAGCCTCTTCCACCACGTTCTTGATTTTGAACATCATTACCAAATTGCGTTTCAGCAACATACTCAACATATAACTCGTACAAAGCTTTCTTAACATTGGAGATATTTTGTTCACCTTCATCATTAGGATACATTTTTGGGAAGGAATAATCAATAGCCACCATTTTACACCAGGGATCCAAAATGGCACCTAAAGCCATCACCAAGTTACACTCACCCCAATACTTATCAAATTTCGCTTTCATAGCCCCAACCATTTCATGAATAAATGCATCTTCATCTTCATCTTGATAGATTTTATCCAACAAAACTTTGATTCGACATATTTCATTGAGAAACAAATTTGAAGTTGGATACTCACTCCCAGAAATGATATGAGTGACTGAATTAAACACTTTTAAAATGGGAATTAGTTTTTCTACCTTCATCCAATCTTCATTGCTTGGACAGTTTTGATAACGTGGCTCTCGCTCCTTATACCTCGGGAACACCTCTTTGAACAAGACTGCAGTAGACAACATCTCGTATGTAGAATTCCATCTTGTCTTGCATTCAAGAATAAGCTTCCTATGAGGTAACTGTAATTGTTGCACAATTTCTGAAAACAACATCAACCTTCCTTCATTGTAGTTAATGAAAGCCACACTGTCATGTATTTGCCCAACAATATTTTCAATTTTTGATAGTCCATCTTGAACCATAAGGTTCAAAATGTGGGCACAACACCGCACATGAAACAACTTCCCTCCACAAAGTAGCTTCTTGTTTCTTGAATAAGTTTCTCTTAAATATCTGATTGCCGAATCATTATTTGAAGCATTATCCACCGAAAGTGTATACACCTTATTCTCAATCCCCCACTCCTTTGTGCACTTATAAATACTATCAGCTATTTCAACACCACGGTGAGGGGGAGGTAGATGAACAAAACTAAGCACCCGCTTTTGCAATTTCCAATTAGAGTCAATAAAGTGTCATGTTAGAACCATGTACTCTAACTTTTGGTTGGAAGACCTCCACGTATATGTTGTCAAACTGATTTTATCTATGCCTTTCAGAAGAGACTTCAATTTCTTCTTCTCGATTTCATACACTTGCTCACAATCCTTCTTAATTGTGTTTCGTGAAATTTTTTCCCACATGGGCATGCCACGCCTTTGCATCATATTAAAACCTTCTTCCTACACAATTGTAAAGGGATGTTCATGCATTAGAATCCAATGTGCCATTGCTTCTCTCATTTTTGCCATATCAAACTTGCCATCCGTTAGTGCAGGTGTTACTACTTGTCGATCATCCTCATTTGCTACTTCACTTGACTGAAAATTAATCATTCTTTGTTGCTTCTGATGAATAATTCGTTTAACACATTTGGACAAATGTCTTGAGAGATGGGTAGTACTCTTACTTTTCAGCATTAAGAGTTTGGAGTTGCAATGAGTACACATTGCTTTTATACCATCCGGACAATCAACTTCTCTAAACTCCAACCAAACTTTAGAAGTCTTTTGTCTTTTTTTCACTTGAAATTGAGACTCGTCTTCTGCAGTATCAAGAGTGTCACCCTCAGCTCTAGCAGGAGTATCACCATTTGAATTTGCAGTGTTATCAGACGATTGATTATTAGGTGTAGGAGATTCACCATGCATTGATGAGGAAACATCGGTTGGAGAGATCGACATATCTAAATTAAACAAAAAACTTTAATTAGTTTTTAAGATTAAAAAAAAAAAAGATTTCTCCAACCAAACCAAATGGGAACAAAAGAGAAGAGGAAACTATTCAACCAAATAATCTCCAAATAATTCATGTGGCATTATTTCCAACCAAATTAATAATCTCCAATCAAATAGATTATTCAACCAAATAATCTGTAACCTAAAATATTAACATGTATTGACAATTTGGCA
This sequence comes from Galeopsis tetrahit, assembly GCA_963675135.1. Classification (NCBI taxonomy): domain Eukaryota; kingdom Viridiplantae; phylum Streptophyta; class Magnoliopsida; order Lamiales; family Lamiaceae; genus Galeopsis; species Galeopsis tetrahit. The sequence goes on along the minus strand of OY776121.1, from coordinate 14,450,405 downwards.
TTCAAACAAGAAAAATATTATTTACATCAACAAACAATGAATTAGCAATTAATTAATTAGCATAGTCCTTTTAAAACCCCTCAATTTCAACTAACCATATAAGTCAATTTTTAAAAAAAAAAGCATCGAAAAACTGGAATGAAAAAAATTGGGTTGTTTGAAATTCTTATTCTAGAAATAAATGAATCTGGAATGGCCGCATAAACAAACAAATATGGCATAAAGAAATTACGAATAAGGCATGTCATGAAATAGAATCTAGCTACAGCGGATTATAAGAAATTCATCAAAAAAAATTTAATTAATTACCGGTAGAAAGAGGAACCTGAGGGGAGATCAGAAGAGGAGTTAATAGATGGTGGGCCGACGACTAGATGGCGAGATCAGCTGCCAAAGAGTGATTCGATTTGGTGGTTGCGGCGCCGCTACGAAGAGATACTATGAATCTCAATTTGAGAATTGAGATATTGTAAATCTGATGATATGCGGCGGCGAATTAGATTAGGGTTGGTTAAGTTTTTTTTTTTTTTTATTTAAATATAATATAAGTATATTTTTAAAAAATAATAATGGCATATTAGTAAATACTAAGAAGCTCGATTAGGCTCGCGAGCCTCTCGAGCCGAGTATTTACAAGCTCGAACTCGGTAGCTACTCGAGTAGCTCGAAACTCGACTCGACTCGATTAGTTTCGAGTCGATTTTGATCTTTTTTCGAGTCGAGCACGAGTAGCTCGCGAGTAGGCTCGACTCACTTACACCCCTATCCACCACTGCTCTCCCTGCTAGAAGAACAGCAGCCTTCTCCTCAGAGGACCTAATGCAATCCAATAAGCATAAGACACAAACCAAACTTCTCCTTTGGTAATGCCTTAGTGAACGCATCTGCAGGGTTCTCCTTAATAGCTATCTTAACTACTTGGACTACACCCTTCTCCACAATATCTCTTACAAAGTACAGCTTCACATCAATATGTTTGGTTCTCTTATGGTAACTCTGATGCTTTACAAGATGTATTGCGCTTTAATTATCACAGAAGACAATCACACTTCTCTGTGATAAACCAAACTCTTTCAAGATCCCCTTAAGCTACATGCTCTCCTTAACTGCCTTAGTCAAGGCCGCATACTTTGATTCAGTAGTAGATAATGCAACCACGGACTGGTGAATAGACCTCCACGACACAGCTGTACCAAATAAGGTGAACACATATCTTGTTAAGGACTTTCTAGTGTCAACATTGGCTGCATAGTCTGCATACACGTATCCCACAAGTGCGTCTCCCTCATCTGATATCTTCTGAAATTTTTTCAAACCTCTCTCAACTAATCCCAGAACATATATCATGACCCACTAAACTGTCTTCCAATGACTTAAGCCTGGATCACTCATATATCTGCTGATCACACTCATCGTATGAGTCAGATCTGGTCTACAGCACACCATAGCATACATTAAACTCTCTACAGCACTGGCATAAGATATCTTACTCATTTGAGCTCTCTTTTGGTTGTTCTTGGGATATATTTGATTGGACATCTTCTGATGCTGGCCAATTGGAGTAGAGACAATCTTAGTTTGATGCATTCTGGACCTCTAACACCTTCTTCTTTTAGATCCACTTACACCCAACAAGCTTCTTGTTATGAGGTCTCTCAATAATCTCTCAGGTATGGTTCTTGTTAAGAGATAATAGTTATTCCTCCATAGCAACTATCCACTTCTCTTTGTCGTGGCAGTTGATGGCTTCAGTGTAAGTTTTTGGCTCCAGGGTCTCCACCTCAAGAGTTGCACATAATGCAAATGATACAATGTCAGCTTGACCATACCTCTGAGGCGGGTGGACTTCTCTTCTGGTTCTGTCCCATGTCAATTGATAGTGTTGAAGGTCATTCTCACTATGAGGAACGCCCTCCTCATCTGAATCAATATGATCTTCAACAGGTCCTCTGGTGTCAACATGCTCCACCTCAATTTGTGTCTCGTCTGGTCGGTTAACAGTTGCACTAGTACTTGCCTCTTCTGTAAGTGGCATTCTGCTTTCATCGAAAGTCACATCTCTGTTGATAATGCACTTCTGCATACCAGCTTCTAGGCACCATAACCTATACCCTTTCACACATGAAGGATACCCTACGAACACGCATCTCAATGCTCAAGGCTCAAGCTTATCCTGCTTGACAGGAGCATATGTTACACAACCAAATACCCTCAAATATTTATACTAAGCTACATGGCCAGACCACAACTCTTCCGGGGTTTTATATTGCACAACTGAGGAAGGGCTTCGGTTTATCAAGTAGGCTGTTGTTGACATAGCTTCTCCCAAAAACACCTTTCGCAGACCAGAGTTCTTCAGCATACACCTGACTCTCTCAAGTAGTGTCTGATTCATCCTCTCAGCTACTCCGATCCATTCTACTGAGGGGTCCCTGACACAATCGTATGCCTCACTATTCATTTCATCCTACAGAACGCATTGAACTCTTCTTATATGTATTCCAAACCATTATCAGTTCTCAAATGCTTGAGCTTCTTTCTAAAGACAATCTCAACCTCAGTGAGTCATTCCTTAAATTTTTCAAATGCTTCTACCTCAGACTTCAGGATAGCAACCCACACTTTCCTTGAGTAGTCATCAATAATAGACAAGAAATATTTTCCACCAGACCTCGTCTGATTCCTAGCTGGCCCCCATAGATCAGAATGAACATAATCCATGATCCCTTTGGTAGAGTGTTCACTCTTCCAAAACTTCAGCCTCTTGGCTTTCCCAAGGATGCAAGACTCACACAAATCCAAGTTTGTGATCTTGTCATTTCCAAGCAAACCTTATTTAGACAGCTCCACTAGGCCTTTTTCCCCTACGTGAGCTAATCTTTTGTACCACAACATAGAGTTGTTTTGCTCCTTTGCTACATCTGATTTGCCAGCCACTTTACTTCCCTTTAGAAAGTAGAGGTCATTCTTCCTCTCACCTTTCAGGACCGTCGGCTCCCCCTTAGACACCCTGAGCTCTCCATCCTCAGACTGAAATTCATAGCCCATAGAATCTAGCATATCCCAAGTGATATCAAATTTCTCTTGAGTTCAAGTACATACCAAACACTCTTGAGAATCCTCACTACACCATCAAACATCTTCAAGTGAATTGAACCTTCACCTATAACTTTGCAAGTGTGATCATCTCCTAGCAACACAGAACCGCCTTTCTGATGCTTAAAATCATGAAACTAATCTCTTTTTGGAGTCATATGGAAAGAACACCTTGAATCCAGGATATATTCTTGTTGTTCTCCAGAGGATGTGATGGTTAGTACTTGAGCAGACTCATAGCCTTCTTGCTCCTTATCTTCTTGGGTCTGATTAGCTTGATTCTTGTCAACTAGGTTCTTGGCACCAAATTTCCTTAAGAACTACTTATACTTGTGACAAGCATTCTTATAGTGTCCGGGCTTATTACAGTGTAGCACACTATAGCTGATTTTCCCTTATCAGCTCCTTTGGGTTGACTAGACCCCTTCTTGGAGATAGGCTTCTTCTGACCTACTTTGATTGCCAATCCTTCACCATTGTTGCTCTTATATCCTAGAGATGTTTTATTGTGCAACAGTTTGGACTTGACAACCAACATTACATCCAATGTAATACTTTCCTTTCTATTATACAAGATGGTGTCCTTTAGAATTTCAAAGGACTTAGGAATACCACTCAACAAGATCAGAGCTTTATCCTCTTCCTCTAACTTGACATATAAATTATCTAGATCATCAAGGATCTTATTGAACTCGTCCAACTGATCAAGAATGGGTTTGTCATCACCCATTCTAAAGGCATTGAGCTTCTTCTTTGAATAGAGACGGCTAGCGAGGGTTTTCACCATGTAAAGTTTCCCCAACTTGTCCCAGACCTCCTTCGCGAATTTTTCTTAGCAACCTCTCTCAAAACATTATCAACAAGGCAGAGCAGAATAGTGCTTCGAGGTTTCCTGAGCATCTTGCTCCTTTCAACAACAGTTGTGGCAGTTTCCCCAGCTGGTTCTGTTGGTTCTTCGAGCACGTCGAACAAACCTTGATGTTCTAGGAGAGCCTGTATTTTGACTTTCCATAACCCAAAATTCCCTGTGTTTGAGAATTACTTCAATGAATCTCTCGATTCCCACAGACGGCGCCAATTGGCAAGTAATCCGCAAGATTAGACGTCTACAATTAAACAGAAAATAGATTATAACGAAGCAACCCAACTAAGATAGCAATTCAGAAAAATAAACTAACGAGAATAGAATAGAGCACACGCAGATTTAAGTGGTTCAATCAATGTGATCTACATCCACTAGACACACGACTTCAACTTTGATTGATCAAGAATGTTTACACACTCATTAACTCGGAATGGGATTTATCCTCAATTCACTCATGAATTCACAACTCAAAGACGAATGCTCGATATGCGTCAAACTTTACAAAATACAAGTGTTGGGGTATTTATACTGATCATGGATGATTGTTGCATGTGTTGAAAGCGTGACTCTGACAGGTTGTTGTAACCGCCTAACAAACTCACGTGTTCCGCATTGTCCAATCGAAATGACAACTTTGCCCTTTCTGCTTGTAACTCGTAACAGATGACATCCATTAAAAGACTCATCAGTTGACCCCATCAGCTGATCTCCACACTCTTAGTCAAAAGACTAACTCTGCTAATATACATCTACTCAACTGATCCAACCCTCTTCTGATCATATCAGTTCAGCTGACTCTAAGCACCTCCTTCTCATCTGACTGTGAAAGAATTTCGTCTCATCTAAAAGTCCGAACTTGTAGAGAGATGAGGAATTAATTCTTGTATATTAATTCATAATACTCCCCCTCACTCGTGGGCCAAATTATCACCTCTTACCCTTTGGGGAGGAGGCCCATCGAGTGGACAATTTAAATAGGTGGAGTTCCTTCCAGCAGGAATCGAACTCGGGTCTTTTGCCTGGAGGCTCTGATATCATGAATGGATTATGTCTCATTTAAAAGTTCAAATTTGTAGAGAGATGGGGAATTAATTCTTGTATATTAATTCCAAATAGACTGGAAACATTCAACTCATCTGATCAAGCCTAAGTTAGCTTGCCTGACTCCATCAGCTGATACAACAGCTGATCCCTCAGCTGATATTGAGATTATGAGATAACACTCACATTACTTATGTGAGGCTTTGCTAACCGTTAAAATTAAGTTGATAGACAATTTCTTTGTTTTTTAAAATAATAATATTGCTATATTTTGCGCAATATATCAGGGATGGCCCTGAGGCAGGGTGGTAGGGGCGACCGCCCTGGGCCCCAAAATTTCGGGGGCCTACTTCTATATATATATATATATATATATATATATATATATATATAGATATAAGTTTGACGAAAGATGTGACACGTTTATAGTGTGATGAAAGATGTGTGACAAAATATTTTTTTTCTTATAGTGAATAAAATACAAATATCATGTGCACATTTTGTGCACGATCTGTACATGCACATTTTGTGCATGATCCGTACGTGCACATTTTGTGCACGATTTGTACTTGCAAATTTTTTGTATGATATGTATATGCATGTTTCATGCACGATCCATATGTACACATTTCATACTTATTTTAAGAGTTTTTTTACCCTTAAATGTTTTTAAACCTCATTTTTTACATTCTAGTACTAACTTTTTTCAAAGTTACTATTAAGTGCAAAATGGGTGGTAAAATATTATTTATACCCTATATAAAAAGTAATTTTTCTCCCTCACCTATCACTATTATGCAAAAACTCATTTACTCTCAAAATGGTAGAAGAATGGGCTCATTTTTCTTGTTCGCCCTAAGTCTACAAAATCTCAGGACCGGCTCTGATGGAAATGAAAGTTCGTGTTTGTGGAGTGAGCTCTTCAAGCCTCCTGCTCAAGTTCAACATGTTGCAGATTTGGCCAAATGCGAGAGATGCTTTTTTTAAGTTGTGTGAAGAAAATGAGGTTTCAAATGTTTTACTCACGTAAGATGGAACTTTATTGCAGAATGTGATATTCTTTTTTGTTTTGTTTTGTTTTGGCTAGTAAAAATGGAGCTAGCATATTTTTTAGATACATAAACAAGATATGTGATTTTTTAGTAATTTGATGAACACTTCTAGTTAATCGAGTTAAATTTCAACAAGGAAAATATATGCGTTATATATAAATTAAGTTTAATTCAAAAGCAAAGCTGAAATAAGCATATTAAATGATGAAATCCAAACAGCAGAATAGAAATGAAGAACAAGTAGGAGCAGGAGAGAAAAATTACTATGACTTAGAGAGTTGGAGTGTAGAGAGCAGTTTGTGCTATGGTTACAGAATTCTAACACATTATCCTTCAGTGTGGTGTGCTGGCCTACTCCTCCAATGAGGTCCTGAAGTTTGCCCAAAACAAACCACGGAATTTGATTTTCCAATAAAAAAACTCAAATCCCGTACCAGAAGTCGAGGACTCAATCTAGTGGGAAAGATGAGCTTATAAGGCTCGGGATCTCGTATTACTTCAATGATGAAGCATCCATCCAAAACCAACATCGTAGTAAACTCCTCATCAGTCATGCTTACTTCTTCTTCTTCGTAGCAATCACGTGCCTCCTTGCAAATTCCTTCTATAGCTGAGGTGTATTGCTGAGCTTGTATGTCATGTTTCCGCTCCAGAAGTGTTTTGAAGTAGTGCAACTTGACATCCTCCATCTTCTTGAACTTGAGTTTCCCATGGTGATAAGGACCTATGGACACCATTTTCGGCTGGAAAATCTTGTAATTCACATCAGCGAATTTACTTGGGACTTTACGAATGGAAATCAGGGGTGGCCCTGAGGCAGGGCGGTAGGGGCGACCGCTTTGGGCCCCGAAATTTCGGGGGCCTACTTTTATTTATATATATATATATATATATATATAAATGAGTTTGACAAAAGATGTGACACATTTTATAGTGTGATGAAAGATGTGTGACAAAATGTTTTTTTTTCTTATAGTGAATAAAATACAAATGTCATGTGCACATTTTGTGCACGATCTGTACGTGCACATTTTGTGCATACGTGCAAGTTTTGTGTATGATATGTATATGCATGTTTCATGCACGATCCATATGTACACATTTCATACTTATTTTAAGAGTTTTTTTTACCTTTATATGTTTTTAAACCTCATTTTTTACATTCTAGTACTAACTTTTTTCAGAGTTACTATTAGGTGCAAAATGGTTTACATTCTAGTACTAACTTTTTTCAGAGTTACTATTAGGTGCAAAATGGGTGGTAAAATATTATTTATACCCTATATAAAAAGTAATTTTTCTTCCTCACCTATCACCATTATACAAAAACTTATTTACTCTCAAAATGATAGAAGAATTGGCTCATTTTTCTTGTTCGCCCCATGACTACAAAATCTCAGGACCATCTCTGAATATATAAAGGTAATTAACTATGATTTTGTTTGTGTAATGATGTATATCAAGCGAAGAACTTGCGTGAGGAAGAAAAATCAACTAGATATACATAATTGGACATGGGGTAAAACCTGATATCAGGTTTGATAAAAATGTGATACTAAAATTTTAATTGAAACGGGTAAATTAATATAATTGAACATTATTAAATTATATATGAACGATTATAAATAAATGAAATGTTTCATTAATTTTAATTAAAACATAATACTAACTTTAAATGAAACGTGATAAGTGTAAGGGTCTAACGCTGGGGAACAACATAGTCGGCCATTGCTTTCACAATCCAGATCAAAGAGGGGCATAAACTATTTGTAATAATAATGACCACAACATACTCAAATCATGATAGGAAAAAATCAAAACAAATATTTCACGTAGCCACATAAATTAAAAGGAAACAATAATATTTCAGCAGAAGATATCGACTCACTAACCCAGATCCGCACAAGTCAAAATGCAACTTGAGTTTATTTTAAATAGTATTAGTTGTATTACTAAAATGTATTAGTTGGGTTATTTCCATTATTTCAATGTAAAACAAGTGATTCTACTAAATAACCATTTAGGTCTCATTTGGTAAACATAAATGATATGTCTTTCAGTCATTTAGTATGTATATAATCGAGTGTATTTTTATATATTGAATAAATATTTTATTTGAGTGTTGATTCAGTCTCTATCTTGAATCTTTATATCTACCTATCTTTGACTAATCTACCCTACCAAGTTGATCATTAATGCACACCTTAACTCCCATGTATTATACCTTTATTTGATAAGTTTCAATCTTTTGGAGTATCTTTTATTACATTTATGATAAGTTTCAATCTTTTGGAGTATCTTTTATTAATCACCTAGGTAGTATGGAGAACTTGTCCTCAAACACATGTATAGTTCCCTTGATCATATATATATATATATATATATATGTATATATATATATATATATATGTATATATATATAAAAGATAAGGTGTAGTCTCATATGCACCTGGTACATCCGTGTACTTACTACGTTTCAGTTAAAGTTAGTGTCATATTTTATTTACTTGCGATTATTTATATAAACTCATATTGCTCATTAACTTATACTTTTCAGTCAAAGTTAGTGTCACGTTTCACCGTGTGTTCAGTTAAATGGTATAAACTCATATTGCTCATTAACTTATACTTTTCAGTCAAAGTTAGTGTCACGTTTCACCGTGTGTTCAGTTAAATGGTACACAAACGACTGACTCGTACATAAATTATATATAGGTTTTTGGGGAGATGAAGATAACATGTGATACCCTGAACAATTTTGCATGGCTTTGGGTTAAAAAAGAAAAGGTAGAGGGGACATGAGGGGCCATGCAATATCTTGAAATTGTATTGATTAGAAGCACCTGCATGTTATCTTATAACAAAATTCATCTCCTGCATTTAATGCTCCACTTTCCTTTACTAATACATATACGTCACACCTACATCTTCATCTTCATCAATCACTTCTTGTAATTTGCACAAAATCTATCTTAATTTGTATATCATATATGGCTTCACTTTCTTACACAATTGTGTTGTTTCTTTGTTTCCATGCATGCTCTGCTAGACCACTTATGGTTTCCACTAAGGTTAGATTTCATATCATTCTATAATAATATTGTTAATTTGTTTTATGTGCCAATTCTTCAATTTAATATTGTTTCAACTAATTTATTGCAAAATTTTATAATTTTTGTGCAGGATGTAATCACAAACCAGCATCATACAAACGTGGCCAATCAAGAATTTTTTGAAGGTTTTTCCAAAAAAAAAAAAAAAAGACTATTACGTTGATTTCTTGTATTGCTTTCACTATATTTGTTGTGCCCGGTAAATTCGATCTTGCCTCAATGACAATTTAACTAATAGTTGAAGGGTAAAGATAAAATATTGTAAATAGTATTATTTCCAAAAGAATAATTAATATAATGAAATTCAACAATTAAAAAAGAAAAGTGAGAATAATAGAATTGAACGGGACGGAATATTTTTTTAATTCCTTTTTATTATTATTATTGTAACTATTATTTTCAAATTGATATTTTAATTGGGTGTCTGATTAGTGAGAGTTGTGTGCATGCAGGCAAAAAGGTGATGCCTTTTTCACATCAGGCAGCAGGAGCAGAGGTACGCTCAATACAAATAATATGACAATTCCTCTTGTTTCATTTTTTTTTATTTATTATTTTTAACTCGTAATTATTAAGTGTGGTTTGTTATTTTTTAACATTATAAAAAAAATGCAGGTGATATATTACGATTTTAAATGAATCAAACCGTAGAATCATCGTAATTATTCTTTGGTATTTCAAATAAAAAAAGTATATAACTAAATACTGATTTTATATATATAGGTGCAGACATGGAAAAGAGGAGATCGATCGACACTAGAGAAATCATCAAATTCGGCGGAAAATGTTGAAGTTATGGATTACGCACAACCCCATCGCAAACCACCTATTCATAACAAGGGGACCTAGTCGAGGGCGGATTTTGGGGCGCGGGACGGTCGCTCCTCTTGAATTTTTAATTTTATTTATTTTATACATTGGCTTATAAAATTTTGCTCCCGGTGGAATACCTTTTGTTAAAATTTTATGTTATATGATATGAAAATTTTCGAACTTGTCCAGACGAAATTTTGGATCCGTCTCTGAACCTAATCAAACATCGATCTCCTCTTCCACGCACATGTTTGATTAATTTCATGTCAAACTAAAAATAAAAATTCTGAATCTTGTTTTAATTTTTTCACTTTAAGTTTTGCCATATGGGGGTAAGACAGGACAAAGAAGAAGCCCAGATGCATGTATCAATATTAAATTTTAGTTAAAGAATTGTGACACTTTTTGATCAGTTGTGCAATCTTTTATTGTAATAGTGTGAATCTTTTATTGCACTTTTTATGTAAATGACATGTATAATTACTTAAATTAACACCGTCCATTGTTATTCTCTTTTTGTTCTTACATCTCGTTAGTGACAGAACTATCGTTAGTTGGACTATAAGAATACTCCCACCTATTCTTTTTAATTGACGTTCTATAACTCTACACATATTAAGAAATAAACTATTTTTTTAATTTACCTTTAATAATTATATGAATGGCGGTTGATTTTACTATGTGTGTGCATGATTTTATTGGAATGATGGGTAACTTATTCTATCAATTAATTACTTAGTTAATGAAGTAAAGGGTATATTATAGATAAATTTAAAATAATGCTAATTCTAAAATGTTCTAAAACGTCAATTTAAAAGGATTGGAGAAAGTAATAGTTATCGATTTTTATTTCATATTAAATATTATCGACACTTAAAATTTTATTAATATAACTTGACCAAATTACTAAATTGACCTTCAATATATATTAATATAAATCTTGATTGTTTCTAACTTATACTCAAGTTATAACATACTAAATATACATATAAATAATTATTTAATTACAAAATTTTATGAAAAACTATTTTTATTATTTTATTAAATACACTAATATAATAGTTAAAAAAAATGGCAGAGGAGCCCAATGCCCCCATAAACACATCTCCACCCCCATTCCCCGCCTTCGTCCCTGCATGTCGTTCATATGAGACGTATATTTATATTATATAGAAAATGTTACACCATTGTCTAACAAGAAATTCTACTAATCCATCTCAGCAACATTCCTCTTGGATGTTTCTATTTAATGCATATAGCAAGTTGGAGGGGTTGAGAATGTGATGAATGTCATTTTACATGTTACCTGTTGTTTGTATTAAATTTGCTGAGAATAAAGAATAATATTATACACCTGAAACACTTTTTTTTTTTGGGGGGGGGGGGGGGGGATCTCATTAATTCCGGTTTAATTAATTTATATTTTTCTTCTTAATGGACAAGACACTCTTTGATTAATTTCTGCATTTTCAGTTCAATAATTCATCTGTTCAAATTCATTATATTTATTAACAAATTAATTTGTGTTTACCTCATGATCAATACATATATAGAAGTGAAATTGATATTGTTCTTTTTTAGGTATGCATGACAAGAAATAGAATACATTCATTCTTTGTAAAATTAAGGGTCTGTTTCACACCCGACCAGCGTGTTTCATAACAACTACCAAGAATTGATTGAACTATGTATGTTGAATTATGACATCAAGCAAAAAGTCTACAATTTTTAAAATGTCTTGAAATGTTTTAAATTTTTATGCACTCCTTTAATCCCTTATTAGATTGCTCATTTAACTTTAAAGGTATATAATCAATTGAGGTGAATAAGATAAACAAAAGGGTTAGTCTTGAGTGAGACGGGCCTTATATATAAAAAGTGATAATGTTTGAGCGATAAGTGATAGCATTTAAGTAAAAAGTGACAGTCACTTTTGTTAAAAATATTATCACTTTTTACTTAAACATTATCACTTTTTTAACCAACCAAAATTTGAAAAAAAAAAAATATGGATTATCCTACCCAAAATTTTGAAATATGGGTTAAAAGAGATTCGTCTAAATAATTTTGTATAAAAAAAATTAATGATATTTGGTATAACTTTATTTAATAGAGATAATTGAAAAAAAAATAAAGTTATTATTTTATCATTTAAAAAATGACAATCTAAATTTGAACTGACCGAAATGAAAAATGAGCAATATAATCCTGTTATGATGAACCTGTTTTTAATTACTATAATAAGCTAACTTTTTTTTCAAAGTTGTCTCTTACTCAATCTATTCACCACCAAAAGTGTGCTCACATTTTTTATACATGTTTTTAAAAAAATCATATTTTAATTATAAAAAAGATATGTGAAATAACGAGTAAAAAATATTGTTGTTAGATACTCAATCTTTTAATAAAATAGAAAAATTACTCAAGAGTTAACTATTTAAATAGGATAAACACATTTTTTGTGAATCCAAAAAAAAATGAACACACTTTTAATGGACGGAGAAAGACTTTTAAATCTGTTTTGTAGACTTTTAAAATACGACCAAAATCTTCCGTCGGTAATCATATGTCTTATCAAAAAATTGAACTACAAAGTCATACATGACCGAAATTTTAAGTAGACTTTTTTTTTACTCGTTCATTTCCCCTTAGAACCATGTGCTCTCATGTGTTATGCATACTTTTGTCGTCTTCTGTATACGAAAATACGAATGAGGACAGAAATTCAACAACACATGTGGTGAAAAACTACAATTGGTTTTCATTTGTGAGAAATTTGATTGATTTTTTTAAAACATAAGGCATTAATTACCATCAACAATTGAAGCTGGAAAATTAGCGATCCAGATCTCTTGTTACACTTACACACTAGTGTACATTTACTTTTATAACAGTTAGGTGATTGACACGTGTGACAAATACATAAATACATATTTATATTCATCAACAACCATGTCATATGCTCCCTCCCTCCCTCATCAAATTACTTATTTTGCCATTTTATAGACATCTTTATTGCTTTACTTATTTTTATTTTTGTAAGCATCTCACTAAATTAATACTCAATTAATTAATAAACTCTTTAACATAATACTTTTAGTCGGTTTCAACTCGGAGATAGGATGCTAAGTTAATAAACTCCTAAAATTATAAAATAATACATTTTTTATAATTACTATAGACCCCAAATAAAATATAAATTAATAATTCTTTATATACTACTTATTACATGAATGATTTAAGAAGATTTCTTGAAAAATGACTCAATTGTCTTTTATTTTTTTGTTGAAAGCAATTTCACATTAAATCTTGTCTCTAATTTTTCTTATCATCGAAGGATTCTTTCAAATTAGGTCTTCATTTGATATAAAATAATTAATTACAGTGAAAGTTTGAAAGAGTGTTTATAAATTGAGTATTTTATTACACCATAAATTAATATATAAATTAATAATTATTAATTTATAGATAAATTAATAACTCTTTTAATTAATAAATTTTGGTGGTCCCAAGATTATTAATTTATAAAGTTTCTAATGTATTTCCCTCTTTGTTTTTATATTTTCTATCTCTCTCTACTTTTTTTACTTTTCTATCTCTCTCTATCTCAATATCCACGACCTCAATATTTTCTATGTCTCGTGCTAAGTGTTCTATTTTACCATTTAAATCGTCACAAAGGATGGAAATATCGCGGATATATCGCAAATATGAATATTGTGATATGGATATTGGGGTCTAATGTATTTTTTTCCGAGAATATTGCTAAATATCGATCTCGATATCGTTCAACCGTAGTATAAAATTGGACGGAAATCGGGAAATATCTCGGATATATCGCACGATATCGCACGCAAAATCTGAAAAAATCGCAAACTTATTTGAAATTTTATTTTTATATGTAAAAAAATATACATTTTATTTTTAATAGTGCAAGAGAATATATTCTCAATTCACCTTATATTTAGTAGTTTTTTTAAACATATGAATTACACGTGAATAACTATATCCTAAATTACTATAATGTGATAAGTTAGTATGAATGTTGTTTGGACAAATATGTCATTTCACCTACTATATGTCAACCCCATAGGTTATCATTTTGATATTAATTTTAATTGTATTTTATCATGTATATTTATTTAATCATTTTGTATTGTATTATGTTGTCAATTAATTTTCGTCAGTCAATATTTAATTGTATTTTATTAATGTTGTTTGGACAAAAATATCATTTCACCTACTATATTTGAACTTCATAGGTCATCAATTTGATATTAATTGTATTTCATCATGTATATTTAATCATTTTATATTGTATTATGTTGTCTATTAATTTTCGTTAGCTAGTATTTATATAATTTATTATCTATATGTTTATTTTAAACATATAATTTTAATAACTTTATTCAAAATACATGTATAATAGTATGTTTTAATAATCCATAAAATTTCATGTTAAATTTTCAAGATTTTAATAAGATCTCCGTCATTTTTCAATTTTTTTTGCGATATCGATATATCTAGCGATATATCCGTAAAATTAAGGTTGCGATATTCATTGCGATAGCAATATTTTTATCCTTGATCGTCACGCACTATGTTACGCATTCCTATTTTTGTCAATTCTTCACTATCTATTTCTACCTTTTTTTTATTTTTTGTATCTCGCAAAAAACATTCATTTTTACATCTCTCAACATTTTTTCATTCCCATCTCTCTTCACCTCAATAAACACTATTCATTAAATATTATGTAAATGAGACACTTAACTTAGGATAGAAGAAGCATATTTCTTAAAACTTGTGCAAACAATAAATGGGTGACTTAACGGGAAAAGAGGAAATGTTTATAATGGATGTAAAAGGAGGCATAGAGCAACAAGAAATAGTTCACGCGTTTCACTATAATTTTCACACTTTTTTTCGAAACGTTCCATAATAACCTTAATTTTACACAAAATATCATTATTTTTTGTCCACACATACACATAAGTCAATTCATTTATTTACTTTATAATAGGATTTACAAAATTACCCTTCAAAACTCTATTAATTATTACACTTTCCTAATATATTTGTCTATCCACACCTATGAAACTTACTATGAGACCGGGCGAGCACATGCTAACTCCACACTACGTAAATCAATATATATGTTCATGAATCATGAGACTAACACAACATGAATGAAAGACGATTAGAGAGTGAGATGGTATAAATAAATGTAAAATGGTAGTGATCAGTGTGTGGAGCATATCAAAATTATTAAAAAAACACAAGAGTAGGGTCAATTGGCACTACAATTAACAATGAAGGGGTTTACGTAATCAATGAATTGGCAAGTCCTGATTCCCAGCTTAAGATCAATTTCACCACCTCCCAACCAAAAGAAATCTGGGTTTAGCTTCACTATTGCCTCATCCAATATCACCTGGTATACATATTTACGATCAATCACAACGCTCGCTAATTATAGATTTAATTTGCCACAGGCCAGATCTTATTAACATGAAAACTATAATGCACCAAACTGAAAAAATGTAAGACTCAAGTATGACTTGTTACCTGTAATAGACAATTTTATAGACTTAAGTTTGACCTTATTAATAAACAGTTGGGCCTGAATGACTATCTAAAGCCTTTTTAAGCTGATTTAACCTAAGTATCAAGTTTTAAAAGTAATCAGGACCTTAAAGATAGTACAACTATCAATTTAGGGTCTAAAAGATTTTTTCTATCCATTTAGGACTTGAAAGATAGATATCTATCAATTTGAGACCTGAAAGATAGAAATTATCAATTTAATACATCTTTTGTTCTTTTTGAAATTGTGATTTATAAAAATATTATTGGATAACTAGGAATTATAAGATGTCAAACATGATCTTAAAATGTGACACTCTTAGTTTCTATCTTTCAGGTAGGAAAAATCTTTTAAGCTCTAAATCTTTAGTGTTATCATCTTTTAGGCCCTGAACTGATAAAACTGGTTATATTAATGTTGTTATTAAATGATGGACTCAAGCCTCAAGCAAGAAATGGCATGTTTAATGATAGGTTGTTTTTGTTGGCAGTGGCCAAAAAACAGCTGGCATAATAAAAGAGATAATTTGTAATACATAAAGAGACAGAGCCACACCAGATCTCTCAATTATTATTTACAGGAGAACAGGCATGGTTCCTGTGTACCCTCTTTTCCCGATCAGATATAAATAACAGACCCACTTCACATGCTACACAATTGAATTTTCTTATAGGAGAGTGTAGATTACTTACCGGTATGTCAGTTTTCATGCCAATACAGGTTACTCCATTGTGCCCATAACCAGTCAGCTTTGCTGATGTTTCTTCCGGTGCAAGCCTCACTGTATGAGTTGATCCAGTCAGTATAATCGACTTCAGCAAAAAATAATCTTGTATTTGAACATGGGAAACATACAACTGTTTGAGCAATTATGAACAAAAATAATGTGCACATTGATGAAGTAAGTTGCACATCAACTAAACTAAGGGGGCGCTTGGTTCAAAATTCCTGAATGGGAAAGATAACGACAATGAACATGGGATACTTGTGATCTTTAATGAGAATAAAAGATGATATATCCACCTAACAAGACTCAAGTAAAGGTAATCAATATCCCATTTCGAGTAACTATCTCCCTTCTATAACCATTTCTCTTCAATCATTGCACTATTTCTCAAGCAACAGTCATTTGTTGTCACCTTTATTCCAAAATTAGGGTGAAACCCTAACAATTTAATCACCATTGGGACAACCCTTCCTCCTGCATGTCCCTTTCATTACGCAGGATAAAGGGAAATAATTTTTATTACCATTCCCCATTGATGAATTTGAACCAAGCGCCCCCTAAGCATATATAATATGTTATGTATAACCTATATATAAATCGGTAAAAATATTTCATGAGCATGTAAACCATTTGAATTGAAACAAAACATATTAAAGTATTTATCAAGGAAGATGAAATGTAGTCGCAATATCTTCAGAGATACCTCAGTATTTTTAGTTAATCCCTCTGTCCCACAATTGTTTGTACTCTTTCCTTATTCGTCCGTCCCACAATTGTTTGCACATCTCAAAAATGAAACTTTTTCATAAACCCTACCCTCACAATACACATATTTACACAAAATGTCATTACTTTTACCCTTAATCCAATCATTTACTTTACTTCATTCATAAAAGTTTACAAAATTACCCTCAACACTCCATTGATTACACTTTTTTCTTAGTTTGTGTGCCCATAAAGTGGTACAAACATTTCTCAGATTTCTGGGACGGTGGAGTACTAATTACACATCTAGAGTTTCCATCTATATGAGAATTTCTACTTATGAACTTGCATAAAACCGAACTGCCCTATAGATAAGCATTTCACCAGTCAATAATTCCAGGTATATTTCATCATTCATTCCTAAGAGAAACTTATTTTTATGCAATAAGTGATGGCAGGTTCACCACTGAAGGGGAACAAAAATGCAATTATTATAATTTCAATTTTCGATTCTCTACCTTGTTTATCAAATATTCAAGCCAATAAGCTTTTGGCTTTATAAGAGTATTTTCAGGAAAAGAAATAAAGAGGGTAGAACTGAAATCTTCTTACAAGAGCGGAGAGGATACAAATTATTTGAATAAGATTTATGCTTCTCTTGTATATGCAATAACCAACCTAGCTTTCATTTCATGAAAAATATATATGCCTATCAAACAAAAGAAAGGAGTATACTCTAGAAAGAATAAGAATTTTCATTGATGAAGATAGATCCAGAGAAAGATAAAAGAAAAATGCAAAACCATTTTGAAAAGAAAAAAAAATTATTGAGAAATGTATATTAAGTTTTAGGCAAATTCTCTCATGCAATTGAGTCTATAGATACACTTGGATTTTTATGTTCAATTTTACTCAATTTAATATTTGACTAAACATTTGACCCAATTAATTGGAGTTAATTTCAATTGTATAGGTGCAACCAATTGCACCCAAGTATCACTCTAAGTTTTGATGATTAAGCCAAAAAAAATGTAATAGGGATTAACTGAAAATGTATACACATCTAAAATAGTATAGGACTTAGTTTTAGGCAGCAGTTCAACAAATCAGCTAAGCAAAATTATCAGACCTACTTTACATGCGTATCAACAAGATGAAGATTATCTCAATGGACAAAAGACCTAAAAAACTAGAAGATGTGCAGAACAGAAGACCTAGAAAACTAGAAGATGTGCAGAACAGAAGACCTAGAAGACTAGAAGATGTGCAGAAAAAAAAGACCAGAAGATCAGAAAAGAAGATTAACAAGTATCAGACAGTTTGCAATCTAACCACAAGCTGACTAAAACTCAATTGATAAATTCTAGTCCATTGATCTAACAGTTGATTCAACAAGACTTAAGATGGTTAAGTCATTAATGAGAGACTATAGTTTGTTGAAAACAAATTGAATATTCAGTTCAAATGTTAAAGTCATATATACTTGAAAAGAATCAAGTATCAATGTTAGCTGAAGACATAAAGGAGTTCAGAACAGAAAGTTGATAAAAACAAAAATGAACTCTACTCACATCTGTATATTTGTTGGACAACTCTCTAATTAGCTGATGTAGACCAATGAAAAGATGACAGCTGCCATGTGATGCAACTTAAAACTAAGCTCATGTGACAGTTTTGGCATCATCAAAAGGGGGAAATTATTGGAAATTTTGTATGAATTTTTTATGATTAATTAAGCCAAAACACAATTTAATAGGGATAAACTAAAAATATAAAATGTTAGTTGAAAACAAAAATGAGTTTAGAAAAGAAATTTGATAAAGACAACAATGACCTCTACTCATTTGTATCTATTGGACCATTTTATCTAATCAACTGATGTGGACCAACGAGAAGATAACAACTGACACATGATATGACTCAAAAGTTAAACTGATCAGAGGCACAATGCAAAAGTACATATGACAACTAGAAGGTTACCTAATACGTTATGATCAAATCTGATATACAACTCCCAATGAAGATATGCACCATACTTAGTAAGCTTTCAAATTGGCTCTCCAACAATTTATTTTGAAGAACTATTATAAATGCAAGGCCAAACTTACACGCAATCAAGGATGAAAATATCGCGAAATATCGCGGATATATCGCAAATTTGGATATTGCGATATGGATATTGGAGTCTAATGTATTTTTTCCCGAGTATCGCGGATATATCGCAAAATATCGCTAAATATCGATGTCGATATCGATATCGTTCAACCGTAGTGTAAAATTGGACGGGAATCGAGAAATATCGCGGATATATCGCACGATATCGCACAATATCGCAAAATCTGAAAAAATCGCAAACTTATTTGAAATTTTATTTTTATATGTACAAAATTATATATTTTATTTTATTTTTAATAGTGCAAGCGAATATATTCTCAATTCACCTCATATATTTAGTAATTTTTGTTTAAACATATGAATTACACGTGCATAACTATATCTTAAATTACTATAATGTGATGAGTTAGTATGAATGTTGTTTGGACAAATATGTCATTTCACTTACTATTTGTGAACCCCATATGTTATTATTTTAATATTAATTGTATTTTATCATGTATATTTATTTAATCATTTTGTATTGTATTATGTTGTCAATTAGTTTTCGTCAGCCAGTATTTAATTGTATTTTATCAATGTTGTTTGGACAAAGATGTCATTTCACCTACTATATTTGAACCTCATATAGTCATATGTCATCATTTTGATATTAATTGTATTTCATCATGTATATTTAATCATTCTATATGATATTATGTTGTCAATTAGTTTTCGTCAGCCAGTATTTATATAATTTATTATCGATATGTTTGTTTTAAACATATAATTTTAATGATTTTTAAATGGAATACATGTATAATAGTATGTTTTAATAATCCCTAAATTTTCATGTTAAATTTCCAAGATTTTAATAAGATTTCCGTCATTTTTTCAATTTTTTTGCGATATCGATATATCCCACGATATATCCGTAAAATTAAGGTTGCGATATTTATTGCTATAGCGATATTTTCATCCTTGCACGCAATTGAGCAGAATTTGTCTTAGTATTTTCAAGAACACTTGCAAGCTAAGTCCTTAGTGTTCTACCTTGTATTCTAAGCCTAAATTCAGATCCTAAAGCTTAAAAGAAATCTCTCAAATCTTGTTTTTAAGGGAGATTTCACTCAGTTGAAATTACTCTACAAACCTACTTACCTTTGAGTGATCGAATGTTAGTTTTTATTTGTTTAGTATCAAGTATCAACTTTATAAGAGGGTTGAAACTCGTATAAATTTCAGGAAACAAAGCTCGCAGAGAGTGATATGTCTACAAGTGTCACTTGGTATTTCAAACCAAGCATTATTTGAAAGGAATTAACTCACAGCCGAGTCTGTGAAGTTGATGTAGAAGTCGAGCCTTCAAACCACTATAAATTGTGTCAAGAGCCGAGTCTAAGATTATTTTAAACATCTTATTATTCTAACTTCTTATAAGTTGTGTCAAGAGCTTCTCAGATGTAACTTTAAGTAGCATATACGTTGTTAAAGTGTTTAGCCTATAAAACTTATAAGTTCTTTGATAATTTGAGAAAAAAAAAATTAATTTTAATATATGCTGTTAAAAATCTTCTTTACCAAACAAGTTTTGAGAGATTATAAGCTCCTAAACATCTTATAAGCTGTTTTAACGAGCGTATAAACTCAGCCAAATACCCAGATAGTCAGATTCAAATTCAACTTAAGTCAGCAACATAAAAAATAAAAAATTTGGATTCTAAATTTGAATCTCCTGAACTGAATGCCCACATTAGTCCAAATATTATCTCTCAAAAAAATGTTCCATGCTACAATAAATGTCCATGCAAACCACACACTCACAAAGACAAAAGAAGAGCTGTCATACAAACACCATGATAGCAATAATAATGTGAGCCACTACAAAAAAAAAAAAAAAAAAAAAAACTTACAGTTGATTTTCTTCTTGGATATCTTTCCATTGTTAAGTGTGTACAAAAAATTCTTGACAGTTTCTGCATTGAAGCGAGCGGTGTACTGCAAATGAAGAAACATACAGTGGGAGTACAAACTAAAAAATAGGTAATTTCTATTCACGCGGATGGAAGAAGAGAAGTAATTTTATTACCTGAACAACAACAACATAGTACTTGGAATAGTTTCGGTTGGTGCAATCAGTTACATCTGGTGGGGCTTGAGTATTGACCTACGCAAAGTAGGGAAAAAAAAAACTGAAGGTTGTGCAAATTTCGGAAAAGGAAAGACAAATTTAGTCCAAGCATTGCTCTTAAATTGACAGTAAATCTATCATGGACTATCATACATTTTTTTCATATTTATGACACTTATTATTATTTTATTCTTCACAATAACAAATGTTATAGTGGAGATAAAGTCAGCACAAGTTAATTTGTGGTAGCATCAGTTTAGTACAGTGATTAATTGAGAAAAAATAAACACAATATCAGAACAAAGAAGCTAATTTTCCCATGTGGAGAGAAATTGAAGGTGGTGGTAGGATCTGACAGTCTTAACTATGTACCGCAGTCTTAAGAATTGTCTTTGGCCATATATTTTTCATAGCTCCCAATTTTTAAAATGTAAAAAACTATGAATTCCAAGCAAATCGATTCCAAAAAGTCATCACTCAAGAGAGAGATATCAAGGAGAAAGAATAAAAAGCAAACACAAATGAATTTCAAGTGAAAGTAACTAATTTAATTTTTCTGGGAGGCGGGTTTTGAGAACAAAAGAATTGTCAATACATCGATAGGAGGATCTAATTAGTAATTGCAATGCCAATGCGAGAAAGTAATTTACTCAAGGATCTGCTCTTTTAGACTGTGAAAGCTTGCTTATTTTCAAATCATTCCACGTGATTAAGAAGGTTAGTCTTAGCTTCATCACTCTTCCTACTAAACGCGTGTAAATTCCTTAATACTATAATATATCTAAAACATTTCAAGGGTCTCATTTTTTACTCTATTAATCCTTGTTTAACAAACTTTATTCTTCACCATTCTCCTATTTGTTTTATCTAATTTATGAATTCGTTTTTTGACAGTCCATTAAACCTACACAACATTATTTATGCATAAATATGTCCGGTGAAAGTTTGCTTCAGTCTCCAAGTATTTTTGGGAGAGCAACATAAAGATGCTAAGAGTGTACAACCACATGGTAACACAGAAAAGACACAATAGCAAAACTAGAACAATTATAGCAATGAAATGGACTAGATGCCTTTCAGCAAATCAGTACTTATTTACACATGAATGTGTATTGTTGCATGTTTATTAAGCGATAAATAGCCATCAAAACAACAATTGAGGCTCGATTTTATGATCCAAACATTGAACATTATGTTTTATAAGTGACTAAGTGTTATGTACATCTATAACATTTATTATTACACCTTTGCTCAAGAACTATTCCCAAACTGTGGTACCACATTCAATTTGTATTAGGCTCTGGACATTTAATTAGATCACCATTTTGATGACTTAAGTCTCCAACACTTCGGTATTAGTTTTCAAGCATCATTGACCAACCCTTGTTATAGGCAGTATAAATATGCATCCCATGTAAAAGTAAAATTAGGCATAAGTCTACATGTGCTATTCAATATCTCCTTAAGCAAGAAATTAAGTTGAATCTCATTCTACTATTACAACTCTAAATAAGTTACACTATTAGTAGTGAATCGATTTTTCCACTTCACCAATCAAATCCGTATAGAAATGTTTCTAAATCTCCATCCCAAAATAAAGACAGTTTAAACAACCAACACTTATTAATTGGACTTGCTGTTAACTAAATTTTGTTGGTATGGCCACTAAAATTCTTGCCTAGTTAACAATCCCAAAATGTGATGGATCAAGAGCTAATATATACCTCATTTTGCAGCAGAACACCATTCATCATCTTCAATTTCAATATATTAGTTTCTGATACTAATTGCTTCAAGTGCAATTAACAGTATGACATTAACTACAACATCACACGGTCCTTAAGTTGAATTTCCAGATTTCAAGTAAACGGTGTCAGAAATAAACCTAGACACATCGCAATTGAACCGCAAATATAGACATAGTGGATTTCTCTATCTAATGGCATAGAAATAAGATTAAGGAACGAGTGGCCGAGTGGGTACCAAAACAATGCTCTTGCAGAGATGGTGAATGGAGGCAGCACCAAGGACATCTTGGCGGGCTTCGAGAGTCCAGTCGTAGTAATCGGAGGGTACGCGCTTGAATAAGAAATCTTGGACCGCATTTTCACGGAGGAGGGCAGAGAGGCGGCCTTCGGTGGTGGATGAGTCGTCGGCGTCGCCGGAAGAGGAGATAGAAAGAGAATGGGAGAATGATTCGGGTAAGTGAGAGAGTTCGAGCTTCGATATGCGGTGGAGGATTCGGGTTTGAATTCTCTCTAGCTCCGCCAGTACCTCCATTTCCGCAGACTCGCACTTGAACATTTCCTCATTGGCTTTTGTATCACTTTCTTTCCCCCGTTAAAAATGGTTTTCTTATATTTTAATGTTTTAAAAAATTCTTCTAATTTATTAAACTACGTAAATGACCTTATTTTGTTTACGTTGAAATGTTTTTTTTTTAAATCGTTTTGTAACTTGTAAGAAAAAAAAACAAATTAAATAGTTTGTTTAACAATGTCAAAAACTCAAAGTGGTGCCTGTCCTATTTTCTCTCTCTAATATTTTCTCTGCGTAGAGAATAAGCACCGCCCAACCCCAAAACTCCTCCGCCGTCTAACAGCGCCTGCCCACTAATATAATTCTTACATCTTCAATCCCAAATTAAAATCACACAAAATCGCCTGAACAGAAGGTAAGTTGCGCCGCGCCGCTTGAAATTCCAGCGCCTGCCGCCGCGTCGCTTGCAAAATCACCGTTCAACGGTTGGGCGAAAGGGTTTTTTTTTTTAGGGATTTAGTTGGGATCAATGGGTGAATCTCCCCGTCGGAGCCACGGTGACCGATCGGGTGAGTCATCCGTCTGATCCCATTTTATTTTCGTTTTTTCCTTTCTGCATGTTAATTTAGTCTGCTTTTTAGTTTAGATTTTTAGGATCGTTTATTTGTTCTTCCTATGTCGTTAGTTTCTGCTTTCGGTATTTTCCCTGTACCCGTTGTCGGTTTTTTCCCTTTCCCCGCTGGTTTATCTTCTTCCCTGTTATGATGGTTATGATGGGTTTTCTTCCCGTTTTCGAGTTTTCCCATGGTGGCACTTTGTTGTGTCTGTTGGAGCTGGTAGGCATTGGGTTCGTGCTTATGTGGTTTGGGAGGTTTGTAGCACGGTCGTTGCTATCTTCTTAGATCGCGGAGTTTCGAGGTATGCTGGCTGTTCGTTGATCCTTCCACCCTCTCACGATTGAGTCTGGAATTTGTGATCTTTTGGTAGATTTTGTTATTTAGATAGGTGATGGCAAGTGATATGTAATTTAACCCCTATCTTAAATTCTACTATCGTCAAAAAAAAAAAAACAATGTCAAAAACTCACCATTGTATCAAAAAAGTAGGATGATCATTTGAACATAAACCTCTTTGGGTTTGATGAGTGTTAACCTGAGCTCTTCCGTCTTCCCCCTCCTCACTGAATTACTGGTTTGAACTTGTTTAATCAAACCTATAAAAGTTAGTATATGAAAAAGATATCGTTGTGGAAACTCCGATACTCAAATCAATTTTTATATTATTTTCTAGTGATTGCATAGAAGCATTTATGATGTAAAAGAGAGGAGAAAGTAGAGAAGAGATATGTCATTAGTGTAGAAGATGATTCTTACCATAACTTGGTAATTTTGAGTGGCTAGGGCAACCTAAAGCTAACTAGAATTTTATTAGATTGGACTAATAATGAGCCATTATTTTGGATCTTGGTTGTTTATAATGGTATATCTAACATGAATTAGATATAGTGATCTAAAAAAACGTTCCTCCCTCTCTCTAACCTAAACCCTAAATCCAGCCGCCATCCCTAAGCCTCCGACCACCTCCTTCCTCTCACCATGTTTCTCCACTCTCTCTCATTTCCATAGTTATGTAGATCGGCCACTGTTTTCCGCCTTTCGTTCCTTTCTTGCCGTCCTCTCCACTCCTTCCACCGTCGATTGACCGGGGTCGTCAGAATCGCCGGAGCTGCTGCCTCGACCTTCACTGTCGGCGCCGCCTTCCACTGTGAAGACCAGATCTAGAGGTTCTTTTATGATTTAGGTGGGATCAACGAGTCAATCCTCCCTAACGGAGCTACGGTGACCGATTGGGTGAGTGACTCGTTGATCCCGTAGTTTTTTCTTTCTTTTTTACTTGCCTAGTTTGTTTGGTTTTCTGCTTCTGTATCTTTTGTTATTTTTTAGTATGCCTAGTGCAGCCTCGTATCCCTTAGTGGATCCTTGTTTTGTCCCAGTTGGTGTTTGGGTAAGTTTTTGAATGGGTTGGGCGTCCTTACGATTCGGTATTTAGTGGATCTTCGTCTCTAATTTTTCTGTCTCTCAATTTTTTAAAATGAGTATACCTTAGTGTGGGGTAGTCTCGTTTTGAAAAGGGGGGCCTGAACGTCACTGTGGAACGAAGGGTACGCTCGTTTTTCTCTTCCTCGAGATTGGAGGGGCAACGATATGATACCAGTGAATCTGTCTTGGATTGAAGATCATGAGAATGTGCTTGTAATTGTATTGATCTGTTTAGATCTTGTATTGATCTTGTAACACCCTTCAAAAAAAAAAAAAAACATGAATTAGATATTAATGGAGTTAAACTTATTTAAATGAGTTTAGCTACGCTCCATTAATTGTGTTCTAAAACTTATTGAGTTGGAACTAATAAAGTTGGGTGGTCCATATATTTCAAATTTATTGTATTTATACTTATATATATCAAACGATTCATAAGCATACTACCTACATACATAAATATTAACATGGCTTATCAAACGGATTCATAAGCACAAAACCTACATGAATAAATATTAACATGGCTTAAAAAAAAATATCATAGAAACAGAAATATTTATTTATTGTCCAGATTATAAAAGACATACTTGGTAGTTTTGGCTCATATGGGACGTTTACTTTCAGTTTTACCAACAACATTTTGGTTTTTAAGGTCCAAATTATTCTCACCCGAATTAAAGTGAAAAAAATTATCAAATATATTAAAGGTACAAGTACAATTGAATTTGGAATTTGGTACATTAAAGACATCCTAGAATATTTCTACATGGAGAACAATTTTGTTTCATGGTATAGCATGGAACTGTTAGAATTAATGGGAATTAATTGGGTTTTGACACCCTGATACTCGCGGAGTAGATGAACGTGGTATATTTAATATCTCAAAACTGAGTTGAGGTGAGTGAGAAATTAATTGTTGAACTTGGTCTTCAAGATTTAGTCTTCAAGACTTATCCACGTAAGAGATATTTTCGTGATTTCCCACGATTTTCTCAATATTCCCACGATCTTCTCAACAACCTCCAAGGGTTTCTTCTGCCTATAAATATCAGACTCTTCCCTCATACATCCTTACGTTGAAATTTGCCCCTCTAACCTTCTACTCTCCTCTCGTCCCTACGCAGTGTGTTGAGCTCCCGAAAGCCTTACACTGTTCTTTCTTGTGCCGGATTTATATCCGAGAGTGTTCAGTTCGTACTAAGTACGTTCGCTGAGGCTTCTTATACAGTGGTGCTACTGTGTAAGAAGTAAAAGTCGTTTTACCTTTGGGAACGGAACGCCGTAACAGTCGAGCACTATCCTGGGCGTATTCTGTTCTGCGGGAAAAGGGTTTCCCTTGACTCGACTTATTTGTTTTATCGTATTCGTTATCTGAAATCTTCGATATTGCAGGTTGCAGTTTACACGGCGTAAGCAGTTCCAACAATCGCAGAACAGAATATATATTAATTAATTTAATTTATTGGATAATTAATTAATTAATTAAAGCTTTGGATAATTACTGCAAATATTGAAGTTTAATCATTAATTATTGGATTAATTACTGGATTACTGCTTTAACCAACTCAGTTTCTATGGTGCAAAATTTAGATATTGAAGTTGGTATTTTCAGAAAACTTTTATGGTCAGATAATGCAGTATGCGTTCTGCCAATTTGATTTCAGCATTACCAATTGGCTTTCATTAAAATTGTTTATGCGCGAATGGTTATGCAGAAGAGAAAATCTGCAAAGATGTTTCCGTGAATGTTTATGCGTAAACCAGACAAAAAAAAAAATCGTGGGGCTACCCTTATACAAAAGTTGTACTCTCTTGCATATAATATTAATTATTTTATTATCTCTTGAATTTAGATAATCACTGCATTAATTAATTATTTTTGGATAATTTACTCCATATGAAAGTCTCCATCCATTGGAATTGATTTCTGTTAATTAATTACTTCTGAGAGCAGGCAAATTATCCATTGAGCTGAAGGCTTTGAGAACATAATTGATTTCTGTTAATTAATTACAAAAGAGATATTAACTCATTAATTCATTTATTTTTAGATAATTAATTAATTAAGTTTTGAATAATTATTGCAGGTATTTACTCCTAATAAAAGGAAAAGGGCCGCCTTCTGCAATTTTACTCCAATTTAGAGAGTTGGTCTAAACCTCCAGATTAAATTCTGAGAGTTGGTCTAAACCTCCAGATGTTCTGGGAATTGTCTATTCTGGGAGTTGATTTAAGACTTCAGATTAAAATTCTGGAAGTTGGTTTAAGACTCCAGATTAAATCCTAAGAGTTGGTCCAGATGTTCTGGGAGGTGGTGCAGGCGCTTACTCATGGATTTGGCAAAATTCTGAGAGATCACGCCTGGAAATCCAATTAAATTGGAATTATCCATTGAGCTGCGGGGCGTGCCTGGAAATCCAATTAAATTAAATTGGAATTGCACGTCAATTAATCTATAGGATTAAATTAGAGGACGTGCTGATAAATTGATTAATAATTGTAATTAATCAAAGAAGATTAAATTAGATTTAATTAAATCAATTAATCGAGAGGATTAAATTGATTAATTACATCATTTAATCAGGAGTATCAAAGTGTATTTGATATGGAGCATGGCTTCGTAGGAGCATGTAGGAGCATGACTTCGTAGGAGCATGGCTTCGTTGGAGCTTGGCTTCGTTGATATAGAGCATGGCTTCGTAGGAGCATGGCTTCTGGACAACATCTTCGGCTTAGGCTGAATTGATGTATTTTGAGAATAGAATTGACTTTGTCAATTAATTACCGAATAAAATAAATTAAGAATTAATTAAATTTTGGATAATTACTGAGGAATATTCAAATTTAATTATTAATTATCTCTGGGAATTAAATATTTGTGCTCGAGAGCATAAATTTGTTTTGAATTTAGTTCAAAAGATTTTGACTAGTATAATTTGATCGAAAATTATGCTCGAGTCACGAATGACAATAAAAGTCACATTTGAAATTGAATTTAATTTTGGTATGTTGACCAAAGATTAAATTAATTTTTAAGTTGGAAATAATTCCAATAAAAGAAAAATCAAAGATCGATTTCTAATGTATCGAGGTTGTGTCCAAATTTGGTGAATAAGAGAAATTCACAAATAAAGTGGCAAGCAGCTCGAATGTGGGGATATGCATCTCCTCACATGGAAACATTCAAATGTGAGGGAGAGAGGTCTCCGTAGACATGGTTGAATGAAAAGGGTAGCTAAGGTGTGACCTTAAAGCTAAATATGGAAAAACCTAAAATGGTTGAATTCAGTGGAATGTTTTCCACAAGTAATGTGGATTTGTTCATCATGAAAAATCACATTCGAGTAAAAGCTCCACACGAGGAGGGAAAAAGTACTTTATTAATTTTATTGATAATTGTATACGATTCTGCTACGTTTATCCTTTAAGAAGTAAAGACGAAGCTATAGAAGCTTTTAAACGTTACAAAACTGAAGTAGAGAATCAATTGGACACTCGAATTAAATCAATCCGTAGTGATAGAGGTGGAGAGTACGTAGCTCCGTTTGAACAATTATGTATTGAATCAGGGATTATACATCAATCGACAACCCCTTACTCACCTCAGTCTAATGGTGTTGCGGAAAGGAAAAACCGAACACTAAAGGAGATGATGAACGCAAGTTAATCAGCTCTGGTCTACCTCAGAACTTGTGGGGGGAAGCTATTCTGTCGGCTAACCACATTCTGAATAAGATTCCTCATAAAATTAAGGATCAAACTCCTTATGAAATATGGAGGAAACGAAAACCTTCATACAACTACCTCAAAGTGTGGGGGTGTTTGGATAAGGTTGAAGTACCGCTTCCTAAACAAGTTAAAATCGGCCCTAAAACCGTCGATTGTATCTTTATAGGATATGCTTCAAACAGTAGTGCATATCGATTTCTGATTCACAAATCCGAAGTACCGGATATGACAGAAGGCACTACAATTGAGTCAAGGAACGCAATATTCTTTGAAAACGTATTTCCTCTTAAGGAGAAAGAGGAAGATAGCTCGAGTAAAAGAACTCTCGAAGCAACAGACAATACTGTTAGTCCTTCCACTCAAGAGAGTGAAGAACCGAGACGTAGTAAGAGAGCTAGAATTGATATAGATTTTGGTTCAGACTTCATTACTTATGTTTTGGAGGAAGAAGAATCTAAAACTATCAAAGAAGCAATGGCAAGACCAGATGCACACCACTGGAAAGAAGCCATAAAAAGTGAATATGAGTCTATTCTCTTAAACCACACATGGGAGTTGGTTGACCTCCCTAAAGGTTGTAAGCCCTTAGGATGCAAGTGGATCCTTAGAAGAAAGTACGAAGCAGATGGATCTGTTGATAAGTACAAAGCCCGTTTAGTTGCGAAGGGTTTTAAACAAAAGGAAGGGTATAATTTCTTCGATACATACTCACCAGTGACAAGGATCACCTCCATTCGGGTGTTGGTCGCTATTGCTGCCTTGCACAATCTCGAAATACACCAAATGGACGTTAAGACGGCGTTTCTTAATGGTGAGATGGATGCTGAAATATACATGGAGCAACCTGAAGGATATGTTGCTCTTGGAAACGAGAAAAAGGTGTGCAAACTCGTTAGATCACTGTATGGACTTAAGCAAGCTCCTAAACAGTGGCACTTGAAATTTGACAATACGATGTTGTCAAATGGGTTTCGAATTAACGAATGTGATAAGTGTGTATACGTGAAGAACACACCAAATGGATATGTTATTGTGTGCTTACATGTCGATGACACGTTAATCATGAGTAACAATCACGATATCATAGTTAATACGAAAAACATGTTAAGTAGAAACTTCGACATGAAAGACATGGGATTAGCAGATGTGATTCTTGGAATCAAGATAGAGAAAACGTCGAATGGAATTTCATTGACACAATCTCACTATGTGGAGAAGGTACTAAAACAATTTAAAGCCTTTGACGATCCACCTGCTAAGACACCTTTGGAACTCAATGTTCACTTGAAAAAGAATAGAGGAGAACCAGTGGCTCAACTGGAATACACAAGGATCATTGGAAGTGTGATGTACATCACGAACTGTACACGCCCTGATCTTGCATGTTCGGTAAACAAGTTGAGTCAATACACGAACAATCCAAGTCATGAGCACTGGAAAGCATTGAAAAGGGTATTAAGATACTTAAAGTACACCCTTGATTATGGGTTTCACTACACAAGACATCCAGCTGTAGTCGAAGGATACAGTGATGCAAATTGGATATCGGACACAAAAGACTCGTTGTCCACTAGTGGATATGTATTCACTATTGGAGGAGCAGCAGTGTCGTGGAGGTCCAAGAAACAAACATGTATTGCTCGTTTCACAATGGAATCAGAATTTATAGCGTTAGACCTAGCCGCTGCAGAGGCTGAATGGTTGCGTAATTTTCTGGAAGACATTCCATGTTGGAAAAGGCCGGTACCATCGGTGACGGTACACTGTGACAGTCAAGCTGCCATCGGGAGAGCTACGAATGTCATGTACAACGGAAAGTCGAGACACATACGTCGTCGACACAACACCGTTAGAGAATTGATCTCCACTGAAGTAATGTCCATTGATTATGTCAATACGAAGGACAAATAGCGGATCCGCTCACGAAGAGCATAAACCGAGATCAATTGAACAAGCTGGTATAAGGAATGGGTCTAAAACCCACAATAAAACCAAAGCAGTGGTAACCCAACCATGATGACTGGAGATCCCAAGAACTTGGTTCAATGGGAAAACGAAGCTGTGGAGGTTAGTGATAAAACACTTGAAAATTACGACTATTCCGGACAGCACTATCTCAAGTGTTAACGACCCGTAAGATGTGGTAAAGGCTGAGTCTTCGACTCTTAATGATTCCTAGAGTATAACGGGATACTCGAAAGGAAGTTACCTATATAAATGAGAAGTGAGGGCCGCTTCGACCAAACGTTTATGAACACAAAGGACGTCCATGGCCAAAACGGACAAAAACGTGAGAACGTTACAAAGACGAGATTGAAGTGTGCTGACACTGTTGTCTAGGTATACACTATGGAGGAATAGTTCAAGGCATCGCGTCCAATAAGCCGCCGGTATATCCGATAGTGTTTGCCTACGAAAAGTTCAAGGCCAAAAACCACTTATCCGAAAGCACGGAGATCTCACTCGAACTGAACACTGAGTCTGATGTTGTATAGATACAATTTTCACTCATGTGGGGGATTGTTGGAATTAATGGGAATTAATTGGGTTTTGACACCCTGATCTAATTTAATTAATTAGACGGACTAAACGTTAATTAAGAAATAATTGAACGTGACATAGTCGATCTACTCGCGGAGTAGATGAACGTGGTATATTTAATATCTCAAAACCGAGTTGAGGTGAGTGAGAAATTAATTGTTGAACTTGGTCTTCAAGATTTAGTCTTCAAGACTTATCCACGTAAGAGATATTTTCGTGATTTCCCACGATTTTCTCAATATTCCCACGATCTTCTCAACAACCTCCAAGGGTTTCTTCTGCCTATAAATATCAGACTCTTCCCTCATACATCCTTACGCTGAAATTCGCCCCTCTAACCTTCTACTCTCCTCTCGTCCCTACGTAGTGTGTTGAGCTCCCGAAAGCCTTACACTGTTCTTTCTTGTGCCGGATTTATATCCGAGAGTGTTCAGTTCGTACTAAGTACGTTCGCTGAGGCTTCTTATACAGTGGTGCTACTGTGTAAGAAGTAAAAGTCGTTTTACCTTTGGGAACGGAACGCCGTAACAGTCGAGCACTATCTTGGGCGTATTCTGTTCTGCGGGAAAAGGGTTTCCCTTGACTCGACTTATTTGTTTTATCGTATTCGTTATCTGAAATCTTCGATATTGCAGGTTGCAGTTTACACGGCGTAAGCAGTTTCCAACAGGAACAAAATTGTGTTTCACAATCAACAAATCTAAATATATTGTTGTGGAAAGTTGTTGTACACCACTTCTAGAATTGAGAATTATATGCTTACATTTTTTTTGTGATAATACAAATGTCATAAACATCTTTAAAAATTCAGTACAACACTTAACTCACAAAACACATTAGCCTTAGACATATCATTTCAAGAGATTAAGTAGACAGGAATTTAATGAAATTGGAATATAAACATATTGAAAATTAAAATGTTGATATATTTAGTAAGGCTCTTGACCATGAGAGATTTTCTTTTTTTAGAAAAACATTTTTTTTAAGGGGAAGCAGAACATGTATATTGAATATGAAGATCAGTTTCGAACAAATACATCGATCTGACAAACCAAAAGCTCCCTCAAAAAAACCAACTCCAGATCAATCGTGAGAAATTGGAGTGAATGATGCCCGACGAGCCAAAAGATGAGCTCTAGCATTATCTGTTCTGAGCAAGTAACAAGCAGTTCATCCATGCACATTTCTTTCAGGATGAAACCTTCACTTTTCCAATACTCCTTCATGCGGTTAATCAAGGTAACTGCCTCCAAACAATCTGACTTGATCGTGGTGTAGCGCGTTTGATGTTGGAGTCCTTTTCTAAGTCCTTCTCGAATAGCCATCAATTCGGCTCTCAGAATGGAACCATGGCCTGTGATCGTGCGTCCACATTCCTCCACTTCATCACTTAAATGCTTTTTAATAATCACTCCAATGCCATACTTTCTTCATCTTCAAATAAGTTTGCGTCCACCTCGATTGTCAGATCATTTTTTAGAAAAACTTTTGGTATAAGGAATTGAGTTGACTTAGTCAATTTAAATCTTAAATATTCAAAAATATTGTGAACCCTAAATATTCATGATTATTGTGAATAAAAATTTTGATTTGGTTAATTTTTTTTTATTATTATTATTTTTTTTTTTGTAATTTTTTTTATTGATAATTTTTTTTCGAAATTGTGTGTTGAAAAGTGTAAGTTAATATTACTAAAAAGTGTAACACAATATTACTAAAAAATGTAACACATTTTTTTATTAAAAAGTGTAAGTCACTATAATTGAAAAGTGCAACACAACTTTTAATGAAAAGTATAAGTCATTATAACTAGAAAATGCAAGTTAGTATAAGTAGAAAATGCAAGTTAGTATAACTAGAAAGTGCAACACAATATTATTAAAAAGTGCATGTCAATATACTTGAAAAGTGCATGTCAATATACTTGAAAAGTGCAACACAATATTTTAATGAAAAATGTAAGTTGTTATAACTGAAAAGTGTAACAAAATACGAGTAAAAAGTGTAACATAACATTACTAAAAAGTGTAAGTCACTATAACTGAACATATTGTAGAAAATTGTAAGTCACTACAACTGAAAAGTGTAACAAAATATGACTAAAAGGTGTAGCATAACATTACTAAAAAGTGTAAGTCAATATAACTAAAAAAATGTTGTGAAAAGTGTAACAAAATATGACTAAAAGGTGTAGCATAACATTACTAAAAAGTGTAAGTCAATATAACTAAAAAAATGTTGAAAATAGTAAGTCACTACAACTGAAAAGTACAACATAACCTAACGGTGCAAAAAAACATGTTAAAAATTTGTAAAATGCATGTTACACTTTTCCATATTTACAACATGCACTTTATAACAGAAAAAATATATTTGAAAATTGAAGGACGTGGGAGTTGAACACTCGACCTGAAGATAAAATGGTTTGACCTTAACCATTTCAGCTACAGCAAATTATTTAAACATATTCCGCGTAATATTTATTTATTGTTGACCCTATTCATTTTCTAAAATAGACTCAATTCCTTATAAGGAATTGAGTCTACAAGAGACCTACTCAAATTGTATTTCCAGTCTAATATTGAATATATTGAAATGTGAGGAAGGTATAATTTAAAAGAGGGGAGGGAGTGTGTCTCTAAAAGTACAATTTAATTATAAGTCATGAATTACAATTTACACGGGTAAAAATACAACTACTTGTTAACCAAGGGGCGCTCCACGATCAAATCCACTTATGGGCACCCTGTTTTTGACATTAGTATATGATGTCGGCAACAAGGTACGGAATGTTCTCCCTTGTGACTTGGAGTGTCCACAACGTTTTATGCCTTCTCGACACTTGCTATCTATATTCAAATAAATTCTATTTTATTTTTATATTTAAACTTTTACCTTTTACATAGATTATTATTATTTTAATAAAAAATTGTGTCCAATTTAAATAATAATTGGAAAAATGGATAAATAAAATATAATATAATTCATTTGACACATATTTTAAAGTATATTGATTTGTTTATGTATAAAGTTGATGGATAAAACAAAAATTAAAGAATATATATATTAACCTATTGAGAGAATAAATACTTTCATTTATAAAAGTGTGGATATTAAATTTGAACGGAACAAAAAATAAAATTAAACTTGTTAAATTTAGATGAACAAAGTATTTTGATACTTCATCTCTTCCACAATAACTTTCATATTTTTCTTTTCTACACATTCACAATAATTTTTACACATTTAAAATAGAAAATCAATTTGTAAACATCACCTTCACAATACTCTTAATTTTACACAAAAATAATGTTACTCCCTCTGTTAGCCTATAAGTTTCTCATTTTATCATTTTAGTCTGTCCGCCTAAAAGTTTCACATACCCTTTTTGGTACACTTTCACTTTATATTTTACTTGTTCTCTATATCTCTCTCTTTCTTCCAATCACATCACTTATATTATATCTATTATTTAATCACTTTTCTTAATCTTTGTGCCAAAAAGTAGCGGGAAGCTTAGGCGGACGGAGGGAGTACATTTTTGTTAACAAAAGTTTACTAAATTACCTTCAAAACTTCACTCATTATTACACTTTTTTAATATGTGAACTCATCTAACTATAAAAATTAGTATGGACGGAGAAGTATAAAACTTATACTATCTCCGTCCCTAAAAAGTTTACATACCCACCTTCACAATATACACGTATTTACCTTCATGCAATATCTTTTAAGTTCACCACGGAGTATTATTTACCTCTCCAATATTTCCGTTGACTGTTTATGAAACCACCCACTAAGTACTAACCCAGTACCTTTATATAAACTCGATCACTGCAAATGCAAAACCCCCCAAATCCAAATCCAATTCCACTTCACATTTCACAACAACAATTACTACAATGCATAAAAGCTCATCCTCGTCCTCCTTCCTGGGCCTACAATGCATAAAAGCTCATCCTCGTCCTCCTTCCTGGGCCCGGACGGCCTGGACTTCTCCAAAACCTTCTTCACCCCCATCTCCGGCGCCGCCTCCTCCTCCTCCACCAAACGCCCCACCAAGATCTCCGTCGTGGGCGTCGGCAACGTCGGAATGGCCATAGCCCAAACCATCCTCACCCAAGACCTCGCCGACGAGCTCACTCTCATCGACGCCAAACAGGACAAGCTCCGCGGCGAGATGCTCGATCTCCAACACGCCGCCGCCTTCCTCCCCCGCACCAACATCACCGCCTCCCTCGACTACGCCGCTACCGCTAACTCCGATCTCTGCATCGTCACCGCCGGCGCAAGGCAGAACCCCGGTGAGAGCAGGCTCAATCTGCTGCAGAGGAACGTGGCCCTGTTTAAGCATATTGTGCCGCCCTTGGCTAAATACTCTCCTGATTGTATAATATTGGTGGTTTCCAACCCGGTTGATGTTTTGACTTATGTGGCATGGAAACTGTCCGGGTTTCCGCCGAATCGGGTCATCGGTTCGGGTACCAATTTGGATTCCTCCAGATTTCGGTTCTTAATTGCCGATCACCTCGACGTTAATGCGCAGGATGTGCAGGTAACTTTAATTATTCTCTTCTACTTGCAAAGGGGGGGTCATATTCTTTTTCTACATACAGTATTAATTAAATATTATCATAAGTAGTGGAGTAGTAATTACTTGTTCATTTGTTCGTACGACATCTGGTTTTCGAATTGCACAAATAGAATAAATAAATAAATAAAATTAATTCAAGAATGAATGAATTTTATGCAACATTTTTTAATTACATGAGAATTTTGGGTCATTAATCCGTTTGATTAAATGAGTAAAGGGTGGGGCTAATAACACCCCATAAAATGTTATACACACCCCAAATGTTAAACACACCCCATTAAAATTTAAAATTTAATTTTTATTACTATACACACCCCAAGTATTTCCTATTTACCCTTCAACCCTCATAACTAATAAAAATTAACTAAATCTTTAAAAACATATAAAATTTAAAATTTAATTAACAGAAAAAAATCAATAATACAATAAAATTACGTGTAAATGATGAAAATATTTTAAAAAATAAGTAAAATTTTAAAAATTATTTAAAAATGAAACAATCAATTAAAAAAATTAAGAAAATAAAAAAAATTAAATCTAAATAAAATCTGAAAAATAAATCAAATAAAAAAAATTAAGATTAACGATTTTTTTTAAAGAAAAATCAACTTAATATTAAATTAAAAAATAAAATAAAATAAATCTAAATAAAATTTAAAAATTTCAACTAAATTTTAAAAAATAATTAAATCAATTATATTTTTAATATTTATAATTAATTTAATTAATTCTTAAGATTTGGGTGATTTTTAATTTTTTAGATTTTATTTATCATTATCGAATTCTTAATTTTAATTATTTTTTACAATTTATTAAAAATTTACGAATTTACTGTATTTATTTTTAATTGATTTTTAAATTTTTTATTTGAATAATTTATTTTTTCTTTTTAAAAAATATTTAGTTTTTTCAGATTATTTTATACAGATTTTATTTACATTTTTTTAAGATTTTTATAATTTTTTATAAAAAAATTATCTTTAATTTGTATAAGGGTTACTTAGTCATTTTACAATTATCTATTTTTATTTTTAAAATGATGGGGTGTGTATAACATGTTTTGGGGTGTTAGTAGCGGTACCCATGAGTAAATTGTTTTTTTTTTCTTCTAGGAAAACATGTTCAAAAAATATTTATTGTCTCAAAACCAAACCTCTTGCACATATCATAGATTCATACTCCTCCGTGCACGAGAAATGTTGACTTACATTCCCTGTCTAAAAAATGAAGTTACCTTCCTTTTTTTTTAAGAAAATTATCACTTAATTATTCAAATTTTTATTATATAACATTTATTCACAAATTAATTACTCTATTAACCATTCACCCTACAATCATATTCAGCTTTGACCAAAAATATCCATTTCTTTCGCGTGGGCCCCATCATTTGTTTGTACCTTCTCCATTGAGTTTATATATATATATATATATATAAAAATCCACGTGGACCCCAAAAAATATCCCTTTTTTTTTTTCTCACGTGGATCCAATCAGTGTACGAGCACGTTGTGATGGAAGAAGCATGGGTTAGGGGCTAGGGCATCTTCGATATGAATTTTGGGTACCACATGTGTGTCATCTCAGAAGTTTTCTACTCCTATCTCAAAAAAACTTCTATCCCCTTCAATGCAATCTACCTTAAAAGTGGGTTCCACTTTCCAATTATATATTTTTCTCTTCACATTTTTTCTTTCATTCATTATTTTTATTTTATAATTTAAGTGTGAGTATAATTTATACTCCCTCTATTTTTTTTTTAAATAAATGTTACTTTAATTTTGAGTATTTTACCCTTATTCATTTATAACAAATATTTTTCATAAATATTGTTTATAGCAAAATTTATTTAATTTATGAATATTAGCTACATTCTTGACCCCAAAATTATTTATTATATAACATAAATATTGTTTGTACCAAACATGTCGCTATTTGGTTTGTCAGTCATTCAAAATATACCACTAGCTTTGTAAATTATTCATGAATTCTTGAACTTGTTTACTTGATTTTAATTTTTAAAAAAATATATTTTTTTACTATTATATATAAAAATAAAATAATGTTAATATATTTTTTGACAAAATATTATTGAAATAATACAAAGAGTACAACATAAAAAAATACATTAATTGTAAATACAATGAAAATATAAATTATAAAAAAAATAAGAAAAAAATTATTGGGACCACTTGAAATGGGTAGAACTGTAGAAGTTCTTCTACCCCATTTCTCCTCTCTCCTCCACATCATCTCTCTCCCAACCCCTTCTACCCTTAATTTGAGTTTTGAGTAGCAATCCACATGGGATTTCGAAATTCATTAAGTCGATTTTACTTTTTTGGAACTAGGGTGTAAGTCTTTTAACTCGAAAAAAGATCGAAATCGATTCGAAATTCATTAAGTCGAGTTTTGAGTTAATCGAGTAGCTATCGAGTTCAAGCTCATAAATACTCAGCTCGAGAGGTTCGCGAGCATAATCGAGCTTGAACAATATTTATCATTTTGTCATTAGTAATTTATATTTATATACAGATAATCGAGCTGAGTTGGACTCGAGTTTATCGAGTTTCTTATAGAGTCGAGCTCGATTTTTAAATTTTTAAGTTGAATTGAATTGAGCTTCGAGTATAACAATCAAGTCGAGTTTCGAACTCAGCACTACTCAACTCATTTACACTCTCATTTACACTCCTATTGGAGACACAAATATGTATGGGTATATATTTGTTTAAATAATACAGAATCCTCTAATTTCATTATTCTTACGTTTTTTTTAAATTAAACCCTTCAATAATCAAAATTATATCATGTGTTGCTCACATAAATGATGAATATAAAATGGGACGGGAGGGAGTATATATTTTGCATGACAAAAATCCTCTTATATATAATCTATTTACGTGTGACAAATTAATTACTAGGCATACATCGTTGGAGAGCATGGAGATAGTTCAGTAGCACTATGGTCAAGCATAAGCGTTGGAGGAGTACCAGTTCTGAGCTTCTTAGAGCGACAACAAATTGCGTACGAGAAAGAAACACTCGAAAACATACACAAAGAAGTGGTACACGGTGCATACGAAGTGATACGTTTGAAAGGGTACACTTCGTGGGCAATCGGCTACTCCGTTGCCAGCTTGGCTTGGACATTGTTAAGGGATCAGAGAAAGATTCACCCCGTCTCCGTTCTTGCAAAGGGCTTCTACGGCATCCCTGACGACTGCGACGTTTTCCTCAGCCTGCCTGCTCAGCTGGGTAATCACGGCGTTTTAGGAGTCACCAATGTGCATCTTACAGAAGAGGAAGCCCAGAAGCTGAGGGACTCTGCTAAGACCATTTTGGAGGTGCAAAGTCAGTTGGGGATTTGATTAATGGCTTTTGTAATTGGAATAATATTACATGTTTTTTTAATGTTAATGTTAGGGTTGTAACCGTGTTCTATTAAGGTTATTAATCACTTATATATGAGTTATTTCTTGTTAACATATTTGTATGATTCTAAAGTTTTTACAGTAATCATATAGAGGCATGAGATTCGAATAGCATCTCTATTAGACTCTTCATGAAAAATGTATTGAATAAATACAAAATAAGTGCAATTATTTTTTATAACTTAATTATAAGTTGTCTATGTATGTAAAGTTTCACTTTGTGTTCCACTACTACTGTATGATTTATTGACATGTATTATGTCAAAAAAATTATTAATGTCTCATAATAATAATGTAGGCAAAACATGTTAAAAGATCTCATTATAGATTTGTATTGAATCTTTAAACAAGAACAAGATCTCGAAATGTGGTTCAATTAATTGATCAATGTTTATGAAAGGATCAAAACACTTTTTACTAGATATCAAACATCGATTACAAATTGACTACAACTCTACACTCTAACTAGTCACAAGATGCAGTTTTAGAGAGAGGGGAGAGCTTCTCTCTCTAGAGTGTTGCTCCTCCCTTTCTCCGCCGCCGATCCATCGCAGATTCGTCGTTTACGTTGCCGTCATCGTTTTTGACTCCTTTACTGCTATGTCCTTTGCTGGCTTGCTGCTATGTCTCAAATCTGTTCGCTTCTCTCCGATCTCTTCT
Source organism: Galeopsis tetrahit (assembly GCA_963675135.1). Taxonomy (NCBI): domain Eukaryota; kingdom Viridiplantae; phylum Streptophyta; class Magnoliopsida; order Lamiales; family Lamiaceae; genus Galeopsis; species Galeopsis tetrahit. Next base: position 14,409,928 of record OY776121.1, on the reverse strand, counting down.
GGTATTTTGGTATTTCGCTTGATCTGAGTTGTACATCTACAAATCTGTTGTAGTTCTTTTGTGTATCTCTTTCTTGTGGTTGGGAACTCAGATCTGCAGATCTGAGTTGTAGATCTGCAGATCTGGTGTAGTTTTTTGTGGTCTCTTTTTGTGGCTGGGCTCCTTGAGATAGACTCGAGAGTCCTTGGTTCTAGTTCTTGAGATCGGGTACTTGGTGGAACTTTGCCTTTTTTTTTGTTTCCTATTATTGACATGAAACACCTTAGTGTGGGGTTGTCTCGTTTAAAGATTGGAGACCTGGACATCTGTTAAGGCAAAGGGAAACTCGTCTTTTCTTTTCTCACGATTGAAGTGGACGGCGATATACGCATTGGTTTGAAGATCAAGATCTTAGTTCGTGATTTGTAATTCTATTTGATGATCTTGTAAACTCCTCCTTAAAAAAAAAAAACATCGAATACAAGATACAAACTCTTGTGATCCAAGAATTAGATCAATCTCTATTTTTTTTTTTTTGAGCAGTTACAAGATTATGCTCAATTTTTTTTCTCTCTCTCGCTAATTGACTAAGACCTTTTTTTTTTTGACAAATGATGTAAGTATGTAACTGATGGTGATATATAGTCAGGGTCGGTCCTAGAAATATTTGGGCCTGAATCGAACTTTAATATTTCACTATTCCTTTATATTTTTTATTTTATACGAATTCATAAAACATAACGTAAAATAATTTTTAAAAGACTAACAATATATAATTTTGTTCAATACTTAAAATAATACAACAATGTCAACTTAGACGCGGTTTAGAGAGAAGGGAGAGCTTCTCTCTCTAGAGAGTTGCTCCTCTCTTTCTCCACCTGTCTCCGCTGCCGACCCATCGTAGATCCTCGTTCATGGTGTCGTCATCGTCTTTGATTCTATTGCTGTCTTTGTTGTGTGGGTTTTCTGCTTCTCTCCGAGTTTTCTGGTATTTTTGTTTTTCGCTAGATCTGATTTGTAGATATGCTAGATCTGAGTTTAGATCTACAAATTTGAGTTGTAGATCTGCAGATTTGAGTTGTAGTTCTTCTATGGGTTTCTTAGATCTACAGATCTGAGTAGTTGTTCTTCTATGAGTTTCTTAGATCTGCAGATCTGAGTTGTTGTAGTTTTTCTATGGGTTTCTTAGATAAATCTGCAGATCTGAGTTGTAGTTCTTCTATGGGTTTCTTTTTGCAGTTGGGAACTCAGATCTGCAGATTGAGTTGTAGATCTGCAGATCTGGTGTTGCTTTTGTGGGTCTCTTTTTTTGGTTGTTGGGCTCCTTGAGATTGACTCGAGAGTCCTTGGGCTTGAGATCGGGTATTTGGTGGAACTTTGCCTATTTTTTTATTTTCTATTCTTGACATGAAACACCTTAGTGTGGGGTTGTCTCGTTTAAAGATTGAAGACCTGGACATCTGGTAAGGCAAAGGGAAATTCGTCTTTCCTCTTCTCTCGATTGAAGTCCACGATATCCGCATTGGTTTGAAGATCAAGATCTTAGTTCGTGATTTGTGACTTTATTTGATGGTCTTGTAACCCCCCCCCCCCAAAAAAAAAAAAAAAATACAACAATGATGTTTCAAGTAATTACATAAATATGACTCGTCTAACAGTTTTAGTAGCAAAAGTATTAATCAAGTCAGAATAATCAAGTTGCTCAATAATTTCTTGCTCAATTGATAACATTGCTAGTCCATTCAATCTTTCCCCTGCGATATGGTTGATCGGAGGTAAGTCTTAATGAGTTCAACTTTGAGAAACTTATTTCTGCACTTGCTATTATAACTGGTATCATCAACAAAAATTTTTAAGCAATGTAAGCATTTGGAAAACACATATCCATTTTCTTCAAATAATTAATCACCACATCAATAGCAGAGTTTGTTCCTTTTGAATTGGAACTCAACAAGGTTCGGAATTGGAACTTATGGTTCAACCTTCTAAATTCTCAATCAAGACCACATATTAATGAACATAGAACTATATTTCAAATACATTAATATTGATAGTTTGCTACTGCTCTGCTAGTCTTTACACGCCTACACAATACACAAAATAAAGTAGAAGAATTCCCATAAATCAACTAAGAAATACCTATTTTATCCGATGATAAACTGGTCAGACTTTTGAAGTTGAGATTTTTTTCTTCTAGTTTTTTCCTTCCCTTCCCTTCCCTTCTCCTTATCTAATTTTTTTTAGTTTTTAGCGTCGTCTGTCTTTCTAACTTCTGTTTAATGTTTATGAGTCTTATATTATATATTATAATATATATATATATATATATAAAAGACATTTTAAAAAATGGGTCTCTACAAAATTAAAATATTTTTGGACCTGAATCGATGGTCTCGTTGGACTCACATTAGGATCGGGGGACTGTATATAGTTGATAAAATTTTAGTAGTAACAGTCAAATGAATAACTAACATAATTGTGTTTAACATAAAAACTGTTTGGACAACTTTCACAACTATGTTAACTCGACGGAACTTATGTCAACTCACCTGAATCTTCAGTAGAGAAATTTTTGTTAACAAATTAAGCTATTGAACTTAATCCTAAAAAAAAAAACTATTGAACTTACATATATCAAACTCAACTAATAAACTCTGGCTGATACTAAGTCGTTTAAAATCAAGTCTGTTGAACTTTGACAACTTTATTGAACAACTCATCTGTCCAAATCAATTGACCAACCCAACTAATTTATTTTTCGCATGTTTAATCACTTTGAATTTATCACATCAAATCTAGTAAAATGGAACATCAAGTGAAACAAAAAAATGGAACATAAGATTAATCTACATTGATTAGGATTTCAATGTAAGTTGTTATACTAGGCACTCATTTAAATAAATATTCTCTCCCTTTCTCTAGCTCTGCTCTTCTTGCATGTGGATGTCGGCTCTGTTTTTTATACTTTAACCCGATACGTTTTCTTATTTTTGGGCAGTACGAACATGATTATTACAAAGGATAAATACAACTTAAAGTTCAAAATATTCAACTCGAGACGAATTAATAGGTATTAACGTATTGTTGCCCCCTCCAATCATAAGGAAGTGAGAAGACAAGTGCACCCTTTGTCCATAGTAACGTCTAAATCTTCATTCTCAAAATAAGACAACCCCACACTAAGATATTCTCATCTCAAGAAAATCAGGAGACAGAATAAAAGACAAAAATCAACCAAACACCAAAATCCTAAGGACCATTATCAAGTCCATCACAAAAGAACAAAACAGGTCCCATAGTAGCCTATTAGGGAAGAGAGACTGTACAAGGTGAGGAAAAATAAACAACATAAACAGAAAAATAAAGACAAACTAAAACAATAAAACAACTAAAATAAACTATATAATCGAATCAATAGACGATTCACCCGATCGGCCACCATGATGCCATCAAGGAGAACCTACCCGTTTATATCGACTACACCCCGAAAAAAATCCTAACCCCGATGGAGGATCTGAAGACAAGGGCCGATGAAGAAGGTGGAGGATGTGGTGTGCACAATGTGTTTGGGGAGGCGGGGTGATGCTACCCTTCAGTGGTTAATTACTGGAAGATGCGATAAGAATTGATGAGAGAGTCTAGAGAGAGGGCATCAAATAGGCAAGGTCGAGCTGGCCTGACACTGTCCCACCGTGCCACGCGTTTCTGTCGGGCCGACCCTGTTGCTATTTATTAGAGAAATACAAATTTAATTAGGATAAAAAATTTAATTAATTAAGGAAATAATAATTATTTTAAAAAATGATTTTATTTTATTGAATTGAATTATTTTATGAGAGTTTCAAAATCTCATATATCCTAGATGAAATATATATTAGTATTATATTCCATATTTTTTTTAAAATGAATAAGAAAATTTAATCTAATTACAAGAACAATAATTTAATTAGGGTCACATATTTAATTAATTGAATAAAATAAATAGTTTGTGTATTTTATGTAAAATTAATAATAATAACAATTTTTTTTAACCCATTAACTATATAAATATAATTGATTTTAGAAAACTATAATTGAACAAAGTTTGTCTTGAACATATTTATTTTCATGTTTGAACCATTTTTTTCAAACATGCCGCATGCGTGGGTCCTTGGGTTACAAGAGAGATGCATTAGATCCCATATTGTGTCAGGGCATAAGGTGAGTTTTTTCTTAGGCATAAGGTGAGCTTTTTCTTAGACGAGAATAGAGAATGGAAAGAAGAGTATATAATTACCTTTAGAGCTCCCAATTCAACTGCCATCTCCATTCCTCTGATAAAAGCTTCGTATTCTGCTCCATTATTTGAAGTTATGAATTGAAACCTCACTGCAAATTGTAGGTCCTCTCCTTGGGGGCTCGCTAGCACTATCCCTGCTCCACATCCGTTCAAAGTCACTGAGCCATCCACATATATCTTTCATCCCTCTGCTTCTTCTGGTTTGGTAGATTCTTGGATGAAATCAGACAAAGCTTGGGCTTTTATGGCCCTCAGTGGCTCGAAGTCCACATCATATTCTTGGAGCTCTATTGCCCATCTCACCTTCCTTCCCGAGAGGTCTGCTCGGCCAATAACCTGTTTCAATTCGTAATTAGTGCGGACCAGTATTTTATAAGAGAGGAAATATGGGCGCAATCTCCGCGCCGTAGGTCAAACATGCGTTTCTTCCATATGAAGCAGAAGGAATAGTTCGCACGGCTGTCGGACAGGAGGACGAAGACGACCGATGTTTCTAGATGCATGAAACCAAAGGGCACTTTACGGTTCGGTCGGGATATTGGGCCATCAGGAATGATGAGGATAGAAAAAAGAATATTGCTTCGTGCTCGAATCAGGAAATAAGCCCAAGATGGTGGAAACAATGCTGGTCACTGAATCTACCACCAAAGGTACGAATCTTCGGTTGGAAAATGAGCTGGGAATGCATAGCAACTGAAGGTAATCTGGCAGGGAGAAATATTGGTCAAAATGTAAACTGCAGCTTTTGTGGCTCTTTTATGCCAAACACGATGCATGCAATTTTCACTTGTCCAGGAGTTAAAAAAGTATGGAAGGGATTGGGGTGGTGGACTATAATTAATCAAGGAATTTTTTTATCAGTTATATAGTTCTTTGAAAGGGTCCAAAAGGAAAGGTTAACGACGGGATTGGAAGAATTGATTATGATTGCATGGGGGGTATGGAGAGAGAGATGTGTAGCAACTCATGACTTTACTAGGAATCGACGCCACTGTCAGAAATCGATTGGGAAAACAATTTTGGCATACCTTGATACTTTTCGTCAAACTCATGTTCACAGAAGGAAGAGAAGTAATACCGAGGGGATAACATCAATGGAATCAAATGAGCAAGTCCAAAATCAGGTTGCAACTTTTGAGGTCGATGGAGCTTTTAACACTGACTTACGACATTATGGTATAGGGGGAGTCGGGTATGATGTGAACGGAGAGGTGGTGATAAATTTCTCGAAAAAGGTCCTTCCAAAATGGAGCGCTTTAGGGGTTGAACTACAAACAATCGAGAGAGCCCTAAAGGAGGCCAAAACACTAAACCGGACAAAACTTGTAATAAAATCAAACTCTCAACAAGCGATTGGACTATGCTCAACAAGATGTTGTGGATCGGGACCAGAGATGAGCATTACTACTAGGATTCAACGAAAAGCTCGAGAATTTGTAGTGTACAAATTCACGCATTTACCTAAAAGCAGGAATAAAAAAACACATAACTTGACACAAATAACGGTACACTCTACCATTTCTCGCGACTGAAATGGAGTAGCTTCGAATGATGCATAGGATAGATTTACTCTTGAGCGATAATGATTTTATTCCTATGTATGTCTAAAAAAAAAAAAAAAACACTTTTTCCAAGTATTTGTGTTCCAAAAAAAGAAGTTGAGGGATAAATACGTAATTTCGTAGGTGAAATGCTAGACCAAACGCCGTCGTAGCAATGGAGTCGGGTCCTCAACTCCTCCTATATCTGCCATTTTCGAAATAGAGCACCGCAGATTTCATCATTCATCACTCTCAGAGTTCCACAGAAATCGATAAAGGGAAACAAGAAAAGAGAAATTCCAAATGGCAGGAAGGCTTGGCCAAGTAGCATCAAGGATCATGGGCGGAAACGGCGTCGTTTCACGTTCCGTCGCCTCTTCCCTCCGACAGCGCTCTGGGATGGGCCTCCCCGTCGGAAAACCCATCGTCCCTGATAGACCGGTAAATCTTTAGAACTTTGTTTTAGAATCTGTACAGGAGATTCACGAAAGTCCAATTGAGAAATCTCGTCCCTTCTCCCCCAAAAATGTAAATTAAAATTACTGAATTGCAGCTTTCAGTGAATGATGAACTAACGTGGGATAATGGAACTCCATTTCCGGAACCTTGTATCGACCGGATTGCTGGTGATACTGTTGGAAAGGTCGGATTTCCAACCACTTGAGGATTTTTTTTATTCATTTTAACTTTTTTTTTTTGTATGAAATAAATCGTGGGTTTTGATTTAGTCTTGATTGATATTTTTAATTGGTATTGCAGTACGAAGCATTGGCATGGTTGTCTGGTGGGTTGAGTTTTTTCGTGTCTCTTGGGCTATTATCTGTGTGGAATGACAAGGCTTCTACAATACCCTTTGTAAGCCAAATTCCTTGATTCTGTTTTTCAGTAAATCCCTTGGTGTACCTATTAGTCATTTTTTGATCTGTATCTTTTTGTTTAGATATGTTGAACTTTGAACTTTGAGCTTGTTAGTGTTTAGATAGTGTATTTCTGTGCATTTGTTGTCTGTGATTGAATTGCTTTTAGCTACGAATATTAGTGTTCACATATGCTTTCAAACTAAGTTCTGTTATATTAAAGAATGAGAGGATTATACTTTTCTTCTTATACATTGTACTGTAGTAATACCATCGGTTTGTTCTACACTTTTACTCAGCTTTTTCCTTAACGTGGTCTGATTTTCTTGTTCTATTATAGCTACCATTATTCTCTTTTATTCACTCCATGCTTTCAAGAGTGCTTATTTCATTAGTCTTTGGAATTGGAGATCTCTGTTGATATGGTTGTTATATGTGATAGAATATCTAAAATCCTATCCTTATGATCTCCTAGGGGGATCATTTAATTTATGAAAACATAGGAGGATTTCATACCATCTGAATTGACTGGTACTTGGTGAAAATGATAAGAAGGCTCAGAGACTACTAACCAACTCTTATCTCTTCTATGATGTTGGATTTGTTAATTCATGCATAGAAAGTTTCTGTGGAACAAACCCCCCAAATGTTTCTTACTGTCTCTCACATACTCTTTCTTTGCTCTTCTTTATCTTGAGCTTCCCTTCTCTTATGGAGGAGAAATGCTAAATCGGTTACTGGATTATGTGGTTGCCACAACTGAAACCCCCTTTCAAACAGACAAATTAATCCGTGTAATTTTTTCAAAAGTCAATGTCATCTTTTCCTCGGTCAACAGCATAAAAAGAGTGATATTACATTGTCTAACTATTCTGTTGTAGAAATAGTAAGCCTCCAAGCTAGAAATTGCTTATCACTGACTTAAAGGTTGTATATGATTGGGCTGCTGATAGGGGTGGGGAAAATACCAGCAGACAAATTGATTTATTTTAATTTTTTCAATATTCACTGCCATCTTTGCCATTTTTTGCAATATTCACTGTTCATAATTCTTCAATGGGAATGGTAGTGGTCCTAATGGAAATCAATATAGCGTAATTGTGGTGGTTAATGAGAATAAAAGTTGATCAATTCACCTTCATCATACTTTGTATGAGTTAATGAGACTCAAACTATGTTAACCATTACCTCATTTTGATTAACTACCCCTCCCCTCTAATCATTTCTTCTCAATCATTCCACTATTCCTCAACCAACCATCATTTTTTCCCAACTTATTTCAAAACTAGAGCAATACACTAACAATGCAATCATCATTCTCATTGTAATTCACTATTCGATGATTCACATTACCATTCCCATTGAAGAATCCAAGCGCCCCAGATTTTCTTGTAGAACTAGTAAGCCTTAAAGTTTGACGTTTCTTATCACTAACGTGGAAGTTGTATATGATGGGGCTGCTTATACTCTTGTCCAGAAGAGGGAAGAATTCAAGGGTCGTTGACAGTTTCCTTGGGTTCTGGTTCCAGGCATAAGGACAACTTTATATGAAATAGTGGATCTAGACTCTAAGCATGTATCTTCTGAAATGTTAAGTATCACTTATTTGTAATATGTTATTTCAGCAATTTTTGTACTCATCATACCCAGAATAATCCTGGGATGCAATGGCACTTTAACTGGGTGTAGTAGAAAGTGATTTGCTAATCTAATCTCATGTTATCCTAACTGTTATGAAAGTCTATAATGTAGGGCTTGTAGGAAAACCAGACTATGTTCTGTAGTATTGCTGAAACATTGTGACACTTGCGTCAAACTCAGATTTTGCTAAGGAATGTAATATTGAAGTAGTGTTTATGTTAGTTTAGTTTTGAAGATGTATTCTGGGACGACATTGTTTTTAGCATCTTCTTCCACCAATCAGGTTAGTTATAGGAAAGGCAGTTATCTGAGAGTTAGTTTAGAATAGAGATAAATACTCCATTGTTAGCTAAGATCGGATTTGGATATTCTAAAGAAAATCCAGAGGTTCGAACGCATACTGACAGTCTGACACACACACACGATCCCAAGGGAAATGTTTGTTTTGGTTTATAGTAGTTTTTGGATCTTGATAAATAATAAGGTGTGTTTTTGTTTTGAGATTTCAAGTAGGGTGATACTGAACTTTATGCCAAATCAATGTGTAAGAGTGAATGATGTCGTAATATTATATTGTCGTGGGGTGTGATTGTAATGATTGGATGATGTGGGTTATGATTTAAATATATTAAAGTGTAAGGAGAGAGAATTTATTGTATTGGAAAATGTCATAGTAGGTTCATAGATATTGATATTATTTTTTAAAATTGTATTTCAAAATCTCGAAGTAGAACCGGATATAGATTTGCAAATCTTGAAACTGGTTTTTAAAACCCAAAACAAACATTGCATTAGCATTTAGATCTGTTCTGTTGAATTTCTATAACTCAGCTACTATGAGAGGAACGAATGACTCAAGAACTTAGCAAGTTAAGTACTTTTAACTGACATTGTCGTACTAAAAATTTGGAGAGATTGAAGGTTGCAGAAGGCTACAACTCAGGGTGGAATTTTCTTTTAGCATTTGTTTTAAAAGTGAGATTGTTCATTGAGTTTTTTGTTGAAAGTTGTGCTGAGGTCGACAATGAACTTTACGCCTTATTGTTCAATGATTTTTCAAGGGATATAATATAATTCTGTGAAGCAATCAACTGAGAAAATTGGCTCAAATGCTTTAGTCCTCTTCCAGTCTTCCTACTGCTGGAATTGGTATGCAGGTGACTTCTTAGGTTTAAGACAATTAAGTGAAGCGTTAGAACATGATGTTTTATTTCAGGGTATGTTATATTACGAGAAAAAACGATCCATAGGAAAGGTGTGTTTTAATCTCTTACGTACTTAAGTCATCTAGCCTACTGTACCAAAACCCTGATCCTGCTATTATTGTCTTGTTATAACATTTTACATTTAAGTGTTTCAAAATTATGCTGTACTATGCTTAATATTAGCCTTGTTTGTTGAAACTCTATTTCATCCATAATTAATTTTGCTTTAGTTTGTCCCATTTGTTTAGCCTGCTATAGTATCTCTTAGATGACAAGAAAAAGTTGAAGGTAAAAAAGTAATCCTTTCCTGTCGGTGCTACCCTTGTTGAATTTTCGGATATGGATTTTCATTTTCGACTGAATCTTTGCTTTTGTACCTGCTGTAAAATTGACACTCTAAAACTAATGTAAATGACGCTGGCAAGGAAAATGATAAAATAAAAATGGCTTTTTGTGTTGGGGGGTGAATTCCAGTTTTTGATAACTTTGTACATCTCGAGTCAAGAGCTGTTCTCTTGGGGTGTAAATGAGCCGAGTCAAGTAGTGTCAAGCTCGAACTCGACTCGATTAAAAAACTGTAAGCTCGAAACTCGATTGAGCTAGAACCCAAGCTCTATTTGACTCTATAACTTGCATAACATTAAGGCCATGTTTGATAGCTTAGATTAAACCAAGATTAACTATATATCATTTTTATTGGTTGTTTGATAACTTAGATTAAGGGTAGATTATGCTTTAAATTTTATAAAGTTTAGATATCATCCTAATCTTAGATAATCAATCTTTGCTATCAAACATGCCCTAATTAGATAGTATATTTTTATTTCATTTATAATTTTAGAGTATATTTCTAAGTAATTAGCATATTATGGGTAAAATAGTAAATTTATGTGAGCCTGATTAGGCTTGACTCTATTAAATTCGAGTCAATTTCAAGCTTTTTTCGAATCGAGCACGAGTAGCTCGTGATTTAGCTCTACTCACTTATACCCCTAATCAAACTGCAGTTGAGATTCACCATTCTCGTTTAATATGATTTCACTTTTATTGGTTATCCGACAGTTTGGATAATATCTTCTGGTGCTTTCGTTACCAGTTTGGCTTCATAAAACCACATGGATTAGTAGCTTACTCGTTGATTGATATTTGCATGAAAATCAGACGCTTTATTCTGTACAGTGTTGATATTTGTTGTGAAATTTTGCTGTTGTTTTCAGGCCCCAAAGGTGTATCCTTACGACAACTTAAGAGTGGAGCTTGGTGGAGAACCCTAGGTTGGTTGTACCATTGCATGCTCTAATTGGCTGTACCCTTGATGTTCTTCTTCTTCTTCTTCTTGTCTTTAAAGTTGTGAAACAGAAGGTGTATCTGCTCTGCTGTTCTTCGTACTGAATGGCTTAAATAAGTTAACCTCGAGCAATTAAATTCTGGGTTTGTGTTGCACTTCAAGTTTTTGTGCTTCATTTCTGAGTTGCAATCTACTTGAATCTTTTTCTTGATAATTCAAGATTATAAGTATGATGCAACAACCTCATTAGCCTATTATTATTATATCGAATTTGTTGGTCATATTTCTCACTATTGGTAGTTAGATTCAGACGGCGTTCATCGATTTTGTGCTGAGCTGAGCGCTCACGCTACTCGGAAGTAGAGCGCTCGTGACATGTAGCTTGAGACTGCGGCTCGTGGAAGAATTTCATATCAAGATTAAGACTCAATTAATAATACATACAGTTAAAAAATTAATAATTATGAAAATATTTATTATTTGATAATAGTAATTAAATACTCAACAATAATATTTTTTTATATATTAATATATAACACTATAATATTTAATAATAATAATAATAATTTGAACAATAAAATAGTAATAATAACAAATAATCTCAACAACAAAAATTAACAATAATAATAATTTACATAATTTTACACAATAATTATTTTTCATTCTTTGTTCATACAATTATTATTATTTTTATTTTCGTATTTAATTCTTTTTCCACCTTCATTCAATTCAGTTCTATTTTCATTCCATCATACCAATCATGCCCTTAGTAGTAAAATGGTTCGATATAATAACTTATGAATGAAATAATAATTTATTAATCTATTCTTAAATTTACTGTTGATATAATTTATTAGGAGTTTTTTTTTTAATCCATGTGTGCTTTTTTACACCTCCATTTTAAGTGCGGTGAAATATTTATTTAGTCCTATAAATTTGAATGATTCAAAAAATAAATCTTTTAAATTTTAACTTTACAAAATACATTCTACATCTTATAATATTAATTTTTAGTACTTTTCAAAATTAATTTTAGCCCAAACATCAGTAAAATTTGAATTGTACTCAAATTCTACTCAACCATTTCACGCCTAATTAATTAAAAAAAAAAAAAAATATATATATACTAAAATCTAAAAATTAAAAATTAGATTACTAATTTAATAAAAATTATACACCCCACCACCCATCGTTTTTTCAAAATGAAAATTAAATTAATAGATTTTTTTGGATTTTAATTTGGAAGTGTATTAATAAAGCCTAAATTATATTAATAAATTAAGAAAATTATAAAAATATATTAAAAAGACAAAAAAAAAAAAAAAAACTTCAACCCAAATCATATTCTCCAAATGTAAATTATATTGATATAATGATGATTCAAATTTGGATTTATTTTTAAAAAATTTACATATAGTTTACATTATATTTTTTAAATTATCAATATAATAAAAATATATAATTATTTCATTTTTTTAATTTCTATTTTATATTAAATTTAATATCTTCATAATTTTTTTGTCAAAAAAAAAAATCTTATTTTAACTAAATATATTTGGTACTATTATTTTGCTAAAATGCAGATTTATTTATGATTTATATAATAATTTTTATATATTATTTTTTTGGTTTTTAATTATTTTATTTTACTAAATATTTTTTTTTTAAATAAGTTTTATATTTTCAGATTTTTAAATAAATTTTTGTTAAACCTGAAATTTTGTACTTTTCAATTTGAGGAAATAAATTTTTGTTAAATATTTTATTTGAATATAAATTAAGACCCCTCCTTAAATTTCAATTTTCTATTTTTTAAAATTTATTTAGTGCTTACTTTTTTAAAAAACTTAAAAGGATTAAAATTAAATTTAGAAAGAACTAAAATTAATAATTTATAAGATTTAGGATGTATTTTGTAAATTTAAAATTTAAAAGATTTATTTTGAAATTTTATAAAACTAAAAAAAATATTTCCCCTTCTAGTGCTAATTATTTTAGGAGTTACTAATATATATAAAATGGGTGGTAAAATACTTCTACCCCTATAAAAAGAATTTCCTCTCTCTCACACCTTCTCAAATTCGAAACCCCTCATTCTTATATTTAAACTCTTCTTCTCAGATTCAAATACCCCTCCCTCAACTCTTCTAAAAATAATCAATATTTATTATAATTCGTATCCGAAAATGAAAAAAATGAATTTAAATGAAAGAAATATATATTTTGAATATGACGGAGAACATTCTAAGTCAAACCCGTGATACTTAATCATGCACATTAAATTAATGACAGGAGATCAGAATGAATTTAACATTAATTAATCAATGATTATTGTGGTGGTTACAGATCCGTGATACTTAGTACTCCAAATAATTGTATTTATAAAATTCGAGACAAAGGTTTTTCAATATTGATTTAATTGTATTTCTGGTCCCACTAATGAGGGCTAGTTGGGTTTCAGTTCTACGATATAATTTGGATTTGTTTCCTACACGATATATTTGTTGTAAACTTGATTTTAAAAATTACGAAAAATTGTAAAATTGATTCCAAAATCGTTAAATGTTAACCGAAGTACAATTAGTGAATGTGAATCACGTATGTTTTACATAGTAATTAAGTCTTGTCAAAAAAATAAAAAATACAGTACATAGTAATTAAGTGACTTATCCGAAAGGACTCAATCATCACGTGAGACCAAAAGTGAAAAAAAAACCAAATTAATTCTAAAATTGTTATAATAATTAATACTCCGTAATTAATATATATTTAATTGTAAATTAATTATTTTCCTCTCTCTGAAAATGTAACTCTGTATGGGTTATTTTCTCAAATCTTTGAGTATGTCTTGTAGAGAACTTGCAACAAATACCTTGTTGTGACAGAATAGGATTATAGAGCATGAACAAGAAACGTAAAGAAGACAAGTGATTTACGTGGTTCACCAATGAATTGGCTACGTCCACGGGCAGAGAGGAGAACGAATTTTATTACTCAATTAGGGTTGCAGATTACAGATCTCAAAGACCATATATATATAGTACTGAGATAAAACAGCTCAGCGAAGTGTGTGATTCAAGGCATATCAACATACCTTGTGAGTTGTGACCAAATTGATATCATATGGGACCAAATTTGATTAAATTTAAATACCTTGGAAGTTGGAACCAAAACTAAGCCCATTAATAATGGGATCAGAAATACAATTAACTCTTCAAATATTCTACATTAATTTTTTCGTCCTACTTTATACTGTACCTAATGATTGTATTAAAAGTCACACTTGTTTAGCCTTGATCCTAACAAAGCTCCAGGTCCTGATGGTTTTAAAGCACGATTTTTCTAGGAAATGTGGGAATTTATAGGGGAACATTTTTTGGATGCAGCTTGTAAGATCTTAAATGACAACGGGGTTTTGGATGATTGGAACACTACCCTAATCACTCTAATACCCAAGATTCAGGCTCCCCTTACTCCGAATCATTTTCGGCCTATCAGTCTAACCAACGTAAGTTATCGGATTGTAGCCAAAACGATTGCTAACCGCCTCAAAAATATACTCCCCACGATTATTGATGTTAATCAGAGTGCATTCATCGCTAACCGATAGATTTTTGATAATATTCTAATTAGCTATGAATGCATGCATTGGCTTCGACATAACAAGAGTGCCACAGGTTATGCGGCGTTGAAACTCGACATGAGCAAAGCTTATGATCGTATAGAATGGACGTTTTTAGATGAGCAGTTGAAGAAAATGAATTTTCCAGTCAAATTTAGAGAACTCATTTGTAGATGCATCAGTTCTGTGTCATATTCATTCAAAGTGAATAACACAATCTTGGGACATGTAAAACCTTCACGAGGCCTTCGACAAGGGGATTCGTTATCCCCTTTTCTGTTTCTCATTTGTGCTCAAGGCCTATCCTCATACATTAACAATCTTACTGGATTAGGATTGATAGATGGTATCCGCATCGCACGAGGAGCGCCTATGATTTCTCACCTCTTTTTTGCAGACGATAGTCTTGTTTTTTTCAAGGCCAAACCGGATTACCCTGTAAATTTAAATGAGGCTTTGAGCAAGTATGAAAAGGCGTCTGGTCAAAAGATTAATTATGAGAAGTCTTCCATTCTCTTTAGTCCGTTCACTGCGTTGAATGCTCAAGAACAGATTATGGCTTGTCTTAATGTCAGAAGCTCTCAAGGTCACCAAATGTATCTTGGCCTTCCTAATTTCTCACTCAGGGGGAAAAGGATGCACATTTCCTTTATCATTGACAGACTTAAGGCAAAGGTGGATAACTGGAAGAATAGCAATTTCTCGGAGGGAGGGAAAGAAGTATTGATTAAATCAATTCTCCAAGCTATACCGACTTACGCTATATCCTGTTTTAAAATTCCAATCCAAATCTGTAGTGAAATGGAGAAAATCATAGCTGATTTTTGGTGGGGATGCAATCAAGGATGTCCTAGAATGCATATTGGTTGAAATGGAAAACCTTATGCAAACCCAAGGAGGAAGGGGGTATTGGCTTTAGGAGTTTGATTCACTTTAATCAAGCCCTACTTGCTAAACAAGTTTGGAGAATGATAGAAAGACCATCATCTCTTGTAGCACAGGTTTTCAAGGCTCGATACTTCAAGCATTATGATATCTTAGAGGCATCTGTAGGGAACAATCCTTCCTTCATCTGGATATCTATGATTTCTAGCTTCCCAAGTCTCCAGAGTGGCATTAGATGGACTATTGGTGATGGTCGCAAAATCACTCTTTTCAAACATGCTTGGGTCAATGGTCTTGACGGAGGATTTATTAAATCCAACATTGCCTCAGGAAGAAGCCCCACTGAATTCCTGGATACTAATCGAGCATGGAACCAAGAGATGTTAAGGGTGGCCTTTTTACCCTACGAAGTTGAAGGTATTCTTAGAACCACCGTGAACAATGATGATGTAGAGGACAGTAGGTTCTGGAAATATGATACCCTAGGAAGGTATTCGGTTAAGTCGGGATATATGGAAAGCATTAAGCTTGCACAGATTCGAGGCGATTGGGCCAATACCTCAAATGGAGAGAGTATCACTCAATGGTGGAATTTTCTGTGGAAAACTAGGGTGCCTCCGAAGGTTCGGATATTCGGGTGGAAGCTTTATCTTGACATTATAGCCTCGGAAGGTAACCTTAGCAGAAGGCATATCCCCTGTAACCAAATTTGTGGACTGTGCGGATCCTTTGTACCATCTTCAAGGCATGTTATTTTCCTCTGTAAGGGAGTGAAGGATATTTGGAAAAGTGTAAAGTGGTGGACATTCATCAAGAAGCATAGAACGCTAAGTATCTCTGACCTCTTGTGGGCTATTAAAAATGATCATACATCTTAGGAGTTTGAACAATTCATCATGATATCTTGGGCAGTTTAGAAAAGCAGGTGCCAGGTATTGCATGGAGAGGGCATGATTAGGAGAGGAATTAGGAGTAACACTGGGATTAATGCATTAGAATACCTCTTGTGCTTTCAAGATGCAATCAGGAAGGTGATAACCCCAGGCTGCTGCATTAATCCGAGCCCCATAAGGAGTGATCCTACTGAGACTGGGTGTTATTGTATTGAAGTAGATGGTGCTTTTAACAATGATCAACTTAAGTACGGGGTGGGAGGCGTAATCTATAACGAAGAAGGAAGAGTTATTGAGTCTTTTTCCAAGAGTATCCTTCCCCAACGCTCGCCGCTGGGATCAGAACTTGCAGCTGTGGAGATGGCACTCATATTGGCTTTGAGGCTTCACTTGAGCAAAATTATTATTAAGTCAGATTCTATGCAAGCGCTTGCTCTTTGTGGCAACAATGACAATGACCATTATTTGGCGCCGGAATGTAGTATAGCCCGAAGAATTACTCGTATGGCGAATGAATTTATAGTGTGCAAGTTCTATCACATATCTCAGGTTGATAATATGAAAGCTCATCTGCAGGCTCAGAGAGCTGTTCACTCTACCATTTCTCATGACAGACGTGGAGAGTTTGGAAGGTGTCCCTAATTTCTGGGATTGAATCCCCTGTTCTAATTTGTTTGTTAGGGATCCTTGTTGTCAAAAAAAAAAATTGTACCATACAATTGATGTAATTGAGCTACAATTTGAACTTGATTCTAATTTGATGAACCTGAAATTTAATGAGACAATTGAGATTATATCCAAACAACTTAATATTCAATTGTATATAGGGTAGTACTTATGTACACCCTAGTGTATGGGTACACACTAATTTTAATTTGTTATTTATGTTTTATCTGCACCTGCTCATTTAATGAGTTCACCCTTAAATAATTTTTTACTATTGCACCCAATCATTTTATGAGTTCATTTCCATTCATTTCTTTTTACCACAGTTATCTGCACCCTCTCATTTAATGAGTTCATCCTAATTTTTTTTTAAATAATTACATTTAAAAGACTGTATTATACTTTTATTAATTTACACAAAATATAATAAAATCAACCCTAATTTGTATATTTACAATCGGCAGCCGAGTCATTGACTATAAATTAGGATTGATGGTATTATATATTTTTTAAATTAATAGAAGGGTAATATATTAATTTTAGGTGTAATTATTTTTTAAAAATAATTTGGGGGGTGAAGTCAATAAAAGAGGGGGTTTAAATAACCGTGACCAATTATTTATATATAAATTAGGATTGATCGTGGAATATTATATTTTGTCTAAATTAATAGAAGGGCATTATAATAATTTTAGATGTAATTTTTTAAAAATAATAATTTGGAGGTGAAGTCAACAAAAGTGGAGGTGTAAATAACCGTGGTCAATGGTTTATATATAAATTAGGATTGATTGTATTATATGTTCTCTAAATTAAAAGAAGGTCACTATAGTAATTTTAGGTGTAATTTAAAAAAAATAACAAACGGTGAAGTCAACAAAAGAGTATAATAATTGTGACCAAGGTGAAGCCAACAAAAGTGGAGGTGTAAATAACATTGATCAATCATAAAATTAAAAATTGAAATTAAGGGTGTACCGGTACATAGAGATGTTTCTAATTTTATGTGATTTTTTCTTGAGATAGTGAGAGTGAAAAACGCATTGTTTTTGGGTCGAGATTGTAAAAAATCTCTTGCATAGTTTTATTTTTGGATTAATATTTGACTGTATTCACTTAACGTGACTTAGCTTTCATAAGAATTTTACATATATGTACTTTGATTTATATTATATTTTTAATGTTTTTTCTAACGAACAATGTTTTATTTTAATAAACGTATTTTTTTCAACTTTCAACTGATTGCAATCTAAATTCTATGTTATTTTTGTTCAATTTTGTTCCAAAAATATATAGAGTTTAACAAACTATATATATTACTAAATGGAACTCTACTCCCTAACCAATTCAACAAATTCGCAGGAGACGCTAATTTGCAGGAGACACTAACGTTTTTTATTGATTTCAAAATAGAAAATCAAAAAGCAAAAAAACAAGCTCTGACGTTATTGTCTTCAGACAAACATCACCTAGTAATCTCAGCTCATCACCTTTTTACCAATCAAAATCATGAAGGGTTAGTGATCAAGAATGTATAGGTAACTATGTTTGACGTTGGTGAATCAAGAAATTGACGCAGCTCCCACCCAAACCTACTACTATTATTAATTTTCCTTATAATATTCTTCCTATTAATTACAATTCTATTTTATAAACAATTGACCACAGTTATTTATATTCCCTTGACTCCAAAAAAAAAAAAAAGTTTTACTAAATTTTAAAAGATTACTGGACACCGTCCTGTTTTTCAATGGTGTTATAAAATTCATACGTAATATTCTACGAGTTATTTTCAAATGATTTTTTAATAATTTTTTTAACAAACGGTATTTTATCTTAATAAAAGTGGATTCTTTTGATGCTCAAAAGAAATACATGTTTAAATAGCAATTAAAATGTGATGTTCTATGAATATTACTATTGGTCTTTTATAGTTGTGTAGAATTTTGATCTTGCATTTTTATAAGCAACAAAAAGTTTTACTAAATTTTAGAAGATTACTTGACATTAAAATGTCCTTATAAAATTCATACGGTAATATTCTACAAGTTATTTTCAAATGATACATTTATGATGTATACCTATATGTGTTAAGAGTCTACTGTATAAAATTTATAATTTTCCAACATGTTTTAAATCTAAAAGTTAGTCACGCTACATCTTCTTTCTTCTACTTTCCTCTCTATCCAGACAGCCCATGGACTTCATTGACTTCTCGCTCTCCGATCTATCTGGTTTGTGCTCGGTTCAATTGCTTCCACTTAACTTGCAAGTGTTTCTTGTCTAATTTATTGTCATTGTTCGTCCTTCAAAGAGTTTCAGTGTTTCGATCTATTTGTCATTGTTCGTCCTTCAAAGAGTTTCAGTGTTTCGATCTATTTGCTTCCCGTTTTTATGCGCCTTGGCATGCCCTATTTGGTGATTCCGAATTTTCGTTAGTTCTCCTCATGTATGACAACCAAAGTGCATTGTTTAACGAATGTTTTCACAGAGTTTCTATCTCAATTTCGTTTCACATTGTTTTGTGACAAGCTCGTGTTCATTTACATTCTTAACTTCACTTGATTGGGGGTATTAACTAGAGAATATAATAGAATATTGGGCTATTCTTGGGTGAGACCGTCTCACAGAATGAGATCCGTGAGACGACTTTTATATATACAAAGTGATAATGTTTGAGCAAAAAGTGATAGTGTTTAAGTAAAAAGTGATAGTCACTTTTGTTAAAAATATTATCACTTTTACTTAAACATTATCACTTTTTTTACAAACCAAAATCTGGAAAAAAATATGGATTATCCTACCCAAAATTTTGAAATATGGATTAAAAGGATCCGTCTCACAGAAAAAAATTCCGTCAGACGGTCTCACACAAGTTTTTGCCTAGAATATTATATTATAGGTAACAATCTTTTATTTTTATATTTATGTTAATCATTATCTTTGCATATTTTTTTAAAGATATTTCTTATTTATTTCTCTTGTAATTATTATATACTAGTGTAAGACCCGCGTACTACGCGGGGTTGAAATAAGTATATTTTATTAATTTTTAATAATTATAATAATTTTTAACTTAATTTAATTTTATATTATAATGTGGGATTTGTAAAGATATGAAAATGATTTTTTTTTTTAAAGTTGGAGAAGAGAGAGAAATAAGAGAAAGTTATTTAAAAAATAAAATAAAATTATATAATTAAAGAAATTTAGTAGAATTTTATTAGAGTATTTTTTTTAATTCAATTTTCTTTTTTCAATTTTTTTATTCAAAATTATTTAAACTATTTTATTCAGTTTATTTATATTTTATTCCAGTTAGTTACTCAAATTTTTAAATTTGCAATCGTATAAAATTTATATTTGAATATTATTAATGAATTTTATTAGAGTATTTTTTTTTAATTCAATTTTCTTTTTTCAATTTTTTTATTCAAAATTATTTAAACTATTTTATTCAGTTTATTTATATTTTATTCCAGTTAGTTACTCAAATTTTTAAATTTGCAATCGTATAAAATTTATATTTGAATATTATTAATATTAACATTAAATTTGTTTAGATATTATTAATATAAGATTAAAATTAAATTTATTTAGATATTATTAAGATAAGATTAAATTTATTAATTTTATAGACGGATTGTTGGAATTATAAAATATTATTGTTTGTTGGAGCTAAATATCAAAAAGATATTGAAATTAATAGTGTAGATTTAATTAGGAATTTTAATAAATATTACCTCTTTCTAAATTCATTCATCTTAGGACTATTACAATTGTATAAAATTTATATTTGAATATTATTAATATTGACACTAAATTTGTTTAGATATTATTAATATAAGATTAAAATTAAATTTATTTAGATATTATTAAGATAAGATTAAATTTATTAATTTTATAGACGGTTGGAATTATAAAATATTATTGTTTGTTGGAGTAATTTTAGGAAAATGATTATCACAATTAAGATGGATTTATTGGATTTAAAAAAAGTAAAAAGATTGAAATATCAAATTTTATATTTATTGTTGGAGTATTTAAATATTATTAAGATAGATAGATAAGATTAAATTTATAGATGGTTGGTTTAAAATTTATATTTGAATATTATTAATATTGACACTAAATTTGTTTAGATATTATTAATATAAGATTAAAATTAAATTTATTTAGATATTATTAAGATAAGATTAAATTTATTAATTTTATAGACGGTTGGAATTATAAAATATTATTGTTTGTTGGAGTAATTTTAGGAAAATGATTATCACAATTAAGATGGATTTATTGGATTTAAAAAAAGTAAAAAGATTGAAATAACAAATTTTATATTTATTGTTGGAGTATTTAAATATTATTAAGATAGATAGATAAGATTAAATTTATAGATGGTTTGTTGGAATTATAAAATATTATTGTTTGTTGGAGTAATTTTAGGGAAAAAATCAAATCTTATTGTTGAAGTAATTTTAGGAATAAGATTAAAATTAAATTTATTTAAATATTATTAAGATAGAATAAATAGGAAAAAAAATCAATTCTTATTGTTGAAGTAATTTTAGTAATAAGATTAAAATTAAATTTATTTAGATATTATTAAGATAGATTAAATTTATTTAAGTTAGATTTATAAAAATTAAAGTCAAAATACACTGTGGATATTGAATTTATAAAAAATCAAATTTTATTGTTGGAGTAATTTTAGGAATAAGATTAAAATTAAATTTATTTAGATATTATTAAGATAAATTTATTTAAATATTATTAAGATAGATTTGGTTGAAATTATAAAATATTTTTTTTGTTGGAGTAATTTTAGAAAAAATAAAATCAAATCTTGTTGAAGTAATTTTAGGAATAAGATTAAAATTAAATTTATTTAAATATTATTAAGATAGATTAAATAGAAAAAAAATCAAATCTTGTTGGAGTAATTTTAGAAATATAAGATATTATAAATATTATTGTTTGTTGGAGCTAAAAAATCAAATCTGATTGTTGGAGTAATTTTAGGAATAAGATTAAAATTAAATTTATTTAGATAGATTTATTTAAATATTATTAAGATAGATTTGGTTGAATTATAAAATATTATTGTTTGTTGGAGTAATTTTAGGGAAAAATATTAAATTAGTTATTTTAGGAATAAGATTAAAATTAAATTTATTTAGATAAATTTATTTAAATATTATTAAGATAGATTTAGTTGAATTATAAAATATTATTGTTTGTTGGAGTAATTTTAGGAAAAAAAAAATCAAATGAGTAATTTTAGGAATAAGATTAAAATTAAATTTATTTAAATATTATTAAGATAGATTAAATAGAAAAAAAAATTCAAATTTTAATTTATTTAGATATTATTAAGATAGATTAAATTTATTTAAGTTAGATTTATAATAATTAAAGTCAAAATACACTGTTCATATTAAATTTTTGAATTTATAAAAAATCAAATCATTTGGTTGGAATTATAAAATATTATTGTTTGTTGAAGTAATATTAGGAAAAAAAAAATCAAATGAGTAATTTTAGGAATAAGATTAAAATTAAATTTATTTAAATATTATTAAGATAGATTAAATAGAAAAATAAAAATCAAATCTTGATTTATTTAGATATATTATTGAGATAGATTAAATTTATTTAAGTTAGATTTATTTAGATTTATTAACAAACGCTTAAATTGAATTTATAGAAATAAAAAGATATAAAGATTAAATTTATGACAATTAAGATGAATTTGTTGGATTTAAAAAAATAAAAAGAAAAGTCACCATCTTCAAATCTTCAAAATCTTCAAAGTTATTCACAATCTTCAAAGTCACAATCATTGAGTAGACGAATTGTTGGATTTCTATTGATTTCTTCACAATCTTCAAATCTTCAAAATCTTCAAAATCTTCAATAAATTAGGATTACAAAATTTTCAATAAATTGATTATAATCAATAGATGACATAATACAAAATCTTCAATAAATTGGAGGACATAAAAAGTAAAATTGAGAATGAATGAGAAATTAGGGATTTTGAGAAGAGGTGAGGGATTTATATAGAAAATAAGATTAAGAATGTAGGGTCAAGATTAAATTTTAAAATGAATGGATGAGATTAAAAGAAAAGTGTAGAATGAATGAGAATTCAGGGATTTTGAAATAGAGTGATTAAGATAGATTAACTAGAAAAATAAAAATCAAATCTTGATTTATTTAGATATATTATTGAGATAGATTAAATTTATTTAGATTTATTAACAAACGCTTAAATTGAATTTATAGAAATAAAAAGATATAAAGATTAAATTTATGACAATTAAGATGAATTTGTTGGATTTAAAAAAATAAAAAGAAAAGTCACCATCTTCAAATCTTCAAAATCTTCAAAGTTATTCACAATCTTCAAAGTCACAATCATTGAGTAGACGAATTGTTGGATTTCTATTGATTTCTTCACAATCTTCAAATCTTCAAAATCTTCAATAAATTAGGATTACAAAATTTTCAATAAATTGATTATAATCAATAGATGACATAATACAAAATCTTCAATAAATTGGAGGACATAAAAAGTAAAATTGAGAATGAATGAGAAATTAGGGATTTTGAGAAGAGGTGAGGGATTTATATAGAAAATAAGATTAAGAATGTAGGGTCAAGATTAAATTTTAAAATGAATGGATGAGATTAAAAGAAAAGTGTAGAATGAATGAGAATTCAGAGATTTTGAAATAGAGTGATTAAGATAGATTAAATAGAAAAATAAAAATCAAATCTTGATTTATTTAGATATATTATTGAGATAGATTAAATTTATTTAAGTTAGATTTATTTAGATTTATTAACAAACGCTTAAATTGAATTTATAGAAATAAAAAGATATAAAGATTAAATTTATGACAATTAAGATGAATTTGTTGGATTTAAAAAAATAAAAAGAAAAGTCACCATCTTCAAATCTTCAAAATCTTCAAAGTTATTCACAATCTTCAAAGTCACAATCATTGAGTAGACGAATTGTTGGATTTCTATTGATTTCTTCACAATCTTCAAATCTTCAAAATCTTCAAAATCTTCAATAAATTAGGATTACAAAATTTTCAATAAATTGATTATAATCAATAGATGACATAATACAAAATCTTCAATAAATTGGAGGACATAAAAAGTAAAATTGAGAATGAATGAGAAATTAGGGATTTTGAGAAGAGGTGAGGGATTTATATAGAAAATAAGATTAAGAATGTAGGGTCAAGATTAAATTTTAAAATGAATGGATGAGATTAAAAGAAAAGTGTAGAATGAATGAGAATTCAGGGATTTTGAAATAGAGTGATTAAGATAGATTAACTAGAAAAATAAAAATCAAATCTTGATTTATTTAGATATATTATTGAGATAGATTAAATTTATTTAAGTTAGATTTATTTAGATTTATTAACAAACGCTTAAATTGAATTTATAGAAATAAAAAGATATAAAGATTAAATTTATGACAATTAAGATGAATTTGTTGGATTTAAAAAAATAAAAAGAAAAGTCACCATCTTCAAATCTTCAAAATCTTCAAAGTTATTCACAATCTTCAAAGTCACAATCATTGAGTAGACGAATTGTTGGATTTCTATTGATTTCTTCACAATCTTCAAATCTTCAAAATCTTCAATAAATTAGGATTACAAAATTTTCAATAAATTGATTATAATCAATAGATGACATAATACAAAATCTTCAATAAATTGGAGGACATAAAAAGTAAAATTGAGAATGAATGAGAAATTAGGGATTTTGAGAAGAGGTGAGGGATTTATATAGAAAATAAGATTAAGAATGTAGGGTCAAGATTAAATTTTAAAATGAATGGATGAGATTAAAAGAAAAGTGTAGAATGAATGAGAATTCAGAGATTTTGAAATAGAGTGATTAAGATAGATTAAATAGAAAAATAAAAATCAAATCTTGATTTATTTAGATATATTATTGAGATAGATTAAATTTATTTAAGTTAGATTTATTTAGATTTATTAACAAACGCTTAAATTGAATTTATAGAAATAAAAAGATATAAAGATTAAATTTATGACAATTAAGATGAATTTGTTGGATTTAAAAAAATAAAAAGAAAAGTCACCATCTTCAAATCTTCAAAATCTTCAAAGTTATTCACAATCTTCAAAGTCACAATCATTGAGTAGACGAATTGTTGGATTTCTATTGATTTCTTCACAATCTTCAAAATCTTCAAAATCTTCAATAAATTAGGATTACAAAATTTTCAATAAATTGATTATAATCAATAGATGACATAATACAAAATCTTCAATAAATTGGAGGACATAAAAAGTAAAATTGAGAATGAATGAGAAATTAGGGATTTTGAGAAGAGATGAGGGATTTATATAGAAAATAAGATTAAGAATGTAGGGTCAAGATTAAATTTTAAAATGAATGGATGAGATTAAAAGAAAAGTGTAGAATGAATGAGAATTCAGGGATTTTGAAATAGAGTGATTTGAGAAGAGAGAGATTGAGATAGACCAATGAATTAGTGTCACGTGACTGTAAAAAATGTTTGCAAATATATATAATAAAGATAGTGGATCACCCCTATCATCTCATTAATGGTGATTAAATATAATTCTCACATATATAATACTCATATATAGTATTTTACAAATATGTATAGTTTTTTCTAGAAAGTTTGTGTTAACATATGTTATTGTGGCAGCTGAAAAATACCTTATTGTCATTGCATGTATTATTTTTAAAAATAGTTTAGACTTTTTTCAATGTTTTTAGCACAAACTCTTTTACCAGATTTTGATATGTGGTTAAAAAGTACATGCAAGTGTACGGGAGAATGTAGCTTGTGTATATACATCCCGAATTTGGCTAGTACTCCAGGGTCCATTAAATGTAGTCCCATTGGAGTGGGACACATGTTTTAAAAAAAAATGTAGATAAAGTAAGAATATTGTAGAGTATCGTGGAGTCCATTGTGAATAAAGTGATTGTTTGTGAATAAAGTTGATGACAATTTGAGTAATTAAGTGATGGTTGAATGGTGATAGTTTCCATAAAAGGTATCATGTGATTAATTATTTATTTTTAAATAAAATCAATGGTGTAGTATCTAAAAATAATCTTCCTTATATACTAGTAATTTTGAATCTTGGTTGCTGTGACTTCTTTAAAAGCCTTCTTTTCTTAAACTTTTAATTTCTGTAATTTTGATTTTTTTCCCAATATTTCTCTCTTTCCTGTTTTTCTCTCTCTCTCCCAAAATTAATTTTTAAAATTTTTAATTTTTCTTAAACTATTAATTTCTGTAATTTTAATTTTTAATTTTTCTTAAACTTTTAATTTCTGTAATTTAATTTTCCACTTTCCTGTTTTTCTTTCTTATTCATTCTCTCTCCTCTTTACTTTTTTTTTTAAAATTTCCTAAATAAGGTTTTCAATTCTTTCATCTTTCTCGTCTGTTTCTATTCGTTGTTCTCGGGTCATCATTTCGCGTCCTTTACTTTGTTTTACATTCTCTTAAAATTGTGTTACCCTAAATAAAAAAAGTGCTACTGTAAGTAATTAAAAGTGTGTTATGCCTTTAGTTTGACAAAAACCTATACGCAATATTAATTAAATTAAGGTAAATTAAGTCAAAATTTATGGATCAAACGCGGATCAACGCAAATCAATGCGAATTAAAACATATCAACCTTAATTAGAATATTTATTTTTGCTCTTAAATATTATCTTACTACATGATCAAAAATATGTTACTAAAAAACCTAAATTTTGTCACTATAAGACCTATAGTGTATTACTGCATGTCAAAAAATATTTTTAATACTTATTTTTTTGAGCAAAATTACTAAAATAATTCTGACTTATTCGGTTACTACATAACTAAAACAATGTTACTACAAGGCTAAAATTTTATCACTACAAGGTCAAAGAGTATTACTACATGTCCAAAAATATTCTGGACAGTTAATTTTTTGGGTGAATTTGTCAGAATGTTTTGACATGCAGTATTAAATTTTTGGCCTTGTAGTGGTAATTTTTTGACCTTATAGTAACAATATTTTGATCATGAGTAAACCACCTGTTTGCGACCCGCGAATTTTCTGGGCAACCCGAATCCAGACTTATGACCCGCGAATTTTTAAAATTATCTTAATGAGATTTTTTACCAATAGAGTCATTATCACTACACATTCAACAAATTGCAACAGCTACTTCAAAGTTTGTCTATTTGCTTCATTTTGAATAAATAAAACCATATTTACCCTTAATCATACAAATTGACATTTAAAATTTCGAAAATGCTATTAATTCCGAAATTTATTCTGCCACAATTTTCGGTTTCATTCAATTCCTCATTATATTAGGTTACAGATTTGGTAAGACTACCACTTTCCAAAATTTGAATTTCCAATTTTTGAGTTCTATCATCTTCAGATTCGATCAAATTCACTTCAATTTCAATTTCTTGTTATTCCCTCAGATTCTTGTTATGCACCGAAGAAAAATTCCCAAATTCGCTTTTCAATTTCTCAGATTCGATGATGCACTGAGATCAGAATAAGAAATTTCATATTGATATTAGATCAAGATTCGTCTGCATAGTACGTATCCAATTCTTATCCTTTTATTTTTTATCGTTCGATTATTGATGAACTCAAATCATGACGAGATTTCATATTGATATTAGATCAAGATTTTTTTACTAAATATTTATTTCTCTTTATATTTTCGGAACATATATCCTGTGTCTCGTCAGGATTTGAGTTCATCAATGTCTCACTCAGATGCTGTATAGTTCTCCATTGTTTTTTTTTTACTTTTCTTACTAAATCGATCACTTGTGTAATACAGTCAGAAGCTTAATCATATGCCTTGTAACTGCACAATGCATATCGGTTTAGTGCATTGCTCAATGCATATCTATTCATGTGCATTCAACTATACATATATACACATGTTACGAAATAGATATGCACTACTTACTTCATATTGTGTTTTTTACCCACATATAGATATGCAGTTCTATACACATACTTTTTCAATATTGCACACAATGACGGAGCTAGAAAATCTCGATAGGGGGGCCCGATTAATATTACTTTAAAAAAAAAATATGTACTTATTATACTCATTGAAATTTTACATGATAAAATTGTCAATACATTTCATTAAATTAAATTGAGCAAGCTGTCTTTCATTTTATTTTGAAGTTTTGATAGTTCGATTCAAAATGAAGCGAAACAATTTAAAAATTGCTAAAATATTTTACAATTCTTAGTAAAAACTTAGACAATAATTCTCAAATATACCATCAATCTATATTATTTATTGACTCTATTGAAGAAATAATTTATTTTTGGAGTATTAAGAAATAATTTTAAGTAAAAAACACATGAAAAAATATATTACTCCTTTCAAACTTTGTATGCAAGCATTTATTTTTTATTCGTCTATACTTAATATGTATGTGTCAAAAATAAAAATAATATTTTTATTTTCATATATCAAAAAGTTCCATTTAAATTTTAATATTCAAAAGATAAGATTAAAAAATAGACATGGTTACGATTAATGATTAATAAAAAATTAATAAAGGTGAAATTAATAAGAAAAAAAAGATTTTGAACTAGAGTGATTTGAGAAAAAATAGACTAGACCAATCAATTATTTTGTGACATGTGGCACTAAAATATATATGATAATTAAGATAAGATTAAGATAAATAAGATGATAATAACTGTTATCACATAATATACGGAGTATATAATTATTATAAAATATTTATCACATATATATATATATATAAAAAAAAAATTGGTGGGGGCCCAATGCCCCCCTGGCCCCAAAGTGGCACCGTCCCTGATTGCACACCATGCACTATTCACTCCATAATTTTTTTATGCTTCTTATTTGAATTAATGGGATATCTACTTTTTTGAAAGTTGCTTAAATCTTCCTTTTTCGAGATTTTCTGTTAATAACTCATACATGTTGATCAAATTTTTTAAATTTTAAAAGTTGCTTAAATTTTGAAAATGCAGACTCTAGAATTCTCGAAGCTAAGCAAGTGAAACTAATTAATGAGGATACCTACTTTTTAGAAATTTTTTAAAAATTTGGTAGCTACTTAAATTTCGCTTCTTTTGAGAATTTGTGTTAATCTATAATTAAGGTATTTAGTTGATCTTTTAATTTAAATTAAAAATTTCGAATTGTGTCAAATTAGTAAAATGGTATAATTGTCTTAGATTTTTCAATTTGACTCTATTAGATAAAAAAATTTGGTGAAGTTTTATTAAATAAAACTAGTAGTGAAATGACCTTATTAGTTATTAACCCTATCTTAATTTGACTTTTGGACTAAATGAGCTTAGGATTTTGACTTGATCTAATTGGGATAGAATGCATATATGAAATATTTCACATAAGACTAGTCCTATTAATTTATGTTAGTAATATTTTTTTATTGTTGTAAAAACACATTTTTGTTCGTATAGTAACTCATAAATTTGACCTGATTGACCCACGAGATAAAACCATAGATATTTTACATCCAATACTTAACACGAGTCCTTCCCTGCTATTGTAAATGTAATAAAAAATATATAATGACAATTTATATTGGGTAGGGCTTGTTTTTTTTTTTTGGACAAAAGGAGCCTAAATTGAATTCCAGAAAAACTCTAGTTTCTCAGATAGATTCTCCATGACTGTCAAGAGGTGAGGCATGGAAGAAATAACTGATCTTTGTGCCAAACAATGAGCACGTCCGTTGATGTCCCGAGAACTGCAAATTTACTTTTGAGATTGATAATTCGTCGGGCAATGATACACTCGGGGCCGGGGCATTCGACCCCAAAGGGTTACTGCTTGGAGCGAATCTGACTTGATTTCTAAACAACGGATGTTTTTTGCACATGCCAAGAGCATTTCCACTTCAATGGGCTTCTCTGAGGGAGGATTTTTTTGGAGAAAGAATCGATACCACCCACTCCAAACCTATCATTCTCATTACTTTTACTAGTGTAATTTCGTGTAGGTGCTTTGTGAATATCTCCCAACTTAACTACCTTTGATTTGGACGCCTGGATTTCTTGAAAACTTGATTGGGTAGGGCTTGTTTTTAATTCCATCAATGAATGTCAGCCAATGTTGACAGATTTCAACTAGTTATATTAAAATTTATTTTTGTTTTAAAAAAATCACAATTCGAGATTAATTAGTTTATAACCTTATAAGATTTTATATTGGAAATTTGTTTTTTTGCCCACCGACTATGTGGTATATATTGCATGTCAATAAATTTTAATTTAATATTAATATTTTTTTATTCGTATTAAAATTATAAAATTTATTTTTACATTTAATTTAATATTTTCTCTATCAAATGCTAACTAAAATCTTTCATAGCCATTAATGTTTTTTTTAGAATCTCATATTGATTAATGGCGGATAAATAAAATATTGATATGAGATTTTGAGGAAAAATTAATGACAATGGAATGAAAGTTAGTTAGATAGAGATAATATTAAATTAAATATAATTTTTTTTTATAATTTTAATATGAATAAAAGAAATATTAATATTAAATATAAATAAGAATGTATTGATGTGACAATGCACATAGGCGTTGGACATACTTTTTTTCACTTTTGTGAATTTGATGTAATTAATTTTTTAAATTCTAATTTATGTTGTGATTTAATTTATAAAAAATATTGTTTAATAACTAGAAATATAAAATGTCAAAAATGTTCTTAATATGTGTGAACGATGTATTCAATTGATATTCTATTGAATTTTTTTGAACTTTAAAAAGTAGAGTCTATGCAGAGTTTGACTGACTTTTTTTATTGATTGATATGGATTTTCATAAACTTGACAGGATTGTAGAATATACTCCGTACTATTTTTTATTGATTTACAAAGATTTTCATAAACTCATTGATGCGAATAGTTTTTTTTAATGTGAAAGTGTTTTTTTAAAATTAATATTATATATATATATAATTTTACAAATAAAAAAAAATATATACTATATAAAGTTTATATATTAATTCGGGTCGGATACTCGCGGGTCGGACATAAGACCCAAATCCGACCCATACTCAATACGGGGCGGATCCGACCTGACCCAAAACTCGCGGGGTGGGGTGGATACCCGCAGGTCGGGTCAATATTGTCATCCCTACTCCTGATCTTTCGTTTTCAGAGTTCTCTAAGAGAATCCGTTGAAATCTCTGATTTTTAGAAAAGATTTTAGATAGGGAAATTTATTTATATTTTTAGAGGAGAATCCAACAAAATTTATAGAGTATTAAAATTTATAAAATGTTGAATAGCCAATACACCCCTGAATGAATTAATAGGATAATGAGTAGTTTTCTATCTTTCAATCAAAGAAATTTACTTATCTATATGAACAAGGTAAGACCGTAAAAATGGTTTACGTATTTTGTTCTAATCTTAGAATTAATGACAAAAAATTATTTGGCATTGAGAAATTAATTTTAAAAAGAAGAAATGATCATTATAAGATGAAATAAGTAATTTATTTTTTAGGTCTCATTACTCCACATAAATATAAGATAAATTTTGTGTATTTTTTTTCTCACGGTTGATTTCATTTTTTTTTTTGGAGAGTTGAACCTTTTTCTTTTTGAGAGTTTATTTTTAAGAATATATTTTTCTTGACAAAATTTTAACAACACTTCGGTGTAGTTCGATCTATCAACTAATGACTCTAAGTTGCATTTTTCTTTTATTTATTTGCCCTTATTTGCCATAATGAGGGTGAATTGATTTATTGTCATTTATTTTCTAGGGAGAATTTTTCCCCTCGCTAATAATGAGGGGTTTTTGTTTTTTCTCGTTAAAATTTTAACTAGACCATTTTTGTCAACGAAATGGGCCCATCTTTTAACGCTCGTTAACGGGAAATAACGAGGGTTTTAACCTTGTTATTTCGTGTACTTTTTTTTAGTGTACACAAATAGTTTTAAATTACAAATAGCGGACCAATCTAAATCACGATAAAGCACAAAAGCATGTGGCTCTAGAAAAAAAAAAATAATGCATGCATTCTTCTGCATGTGACGTTTTGGCCATTCTTGAATTAGAATTATTACGTTTTTCTAAATTTTAATTATATTTCTAGGGTAACGTTGCTTTAATTTGGTGGCATGTACCGAAAAATTAACATTATTTGGGACATCTCCAAAATCATAATTGGCTTTTTCTCTATGTCCTTGTTCATTTATAGGAGATTCCCATCACAAAACACCTAGATTTAACCCACATAAATATTCCCATATCTGTATTTTTAATTATTGGACCTATTTTTATTCTTTTCAACACTTTTACTATTTTGGCAAGAGAGTATATTGGAATAACTAAAGTAATTAGAGCACCACTACCTAAGTCAAAGGTCATGGATCAGAGTCATGAAAAATGATTTGGTATATTAAAAAAAATGGATTGCACCGGCTGTTTCGAAGCATTAGAAGAACCACTCGACTTTTGGCTCACTCACTAAGTGCAAAAAGCAGGAAAAGTAGTCTGAACCGGTGATTGGTTAAATCGACCAACTTGCCGATCCGACTATTTAGAGAGAAAAAAAATAGAAAGAAGTGAAATGCTTTTTAGGGGCAATTTAAAATTTGATTTTTTTTTAGAGATTATTTGCAATATATGTTAGGTGCATGTTTATTTATTGATAAATACTTGTACGAATATCTTTTGATCATATTCTAAATTTTTCCTTAATGTTTAGGTAAAAAGAAAATTAGTTGATAATGTTTAAGATTTAAGTAAAAAGTGATAATATTTTTAACAAAAGTGACTATTACTTTTTACTTAAACATTATCAATTTTTACTTACACTTTTTATATTTGGGTCAAGGGAGACTCGTCTCACGAAATGAAACTCATGAAACGTTTCACCCAAGATTAACTCTTATTTAATTATTTGTTGTAATTTGTTCATATGGTAATCTTTTACGAGGGATAAAATTAATAATATAAATAATGATCTATAATGTATATATATTTAATTATATATCACATAATTATGATGTCATATCGACTTAATTGCTACTGAAAACGCTTAATTTGTCTGGGTCGACTACCATTTTTTAAAATATAGCTCAAAAAGAAATTCAATTATGATGTAAGGAATAATTTAATGTCGGGAAAGAAATAATTGTGCAAGTAGGAAGGATTGATTGATTAATTAATTAATCCAGCCAATACGAAGCAATCCAAAAAACCATAATCAATTTATGTATTAACTATTAAGTAACTTCGAAAAATTTGACGAAATCAACTCATTATAATTTTTTCTAAAAAAATTTAATAACATGAAATTGACTTTTAATAATATACGTATATATCATGTCATTATTTCTTAATTTTTATCATAAAAAAACTTTTTGATAAAGAGACTATAATAAAAGAATTTTAGTTATTAAATATCAATTATCTTGTCGTGTTCACCCTCTTTAAAATTTACTACATCCGTCCTAATTATATAGATTTATTTTCTTTTTATGGATGCTCTATTTATATATGCTTATTTTCATGTAAAATAACATTTTATAATTCATTTACTAATATTACTATGTGCATTAATTACATTAGAGGGTCTAACAAAATATTTATTAAATGGAATTTGTTGATGTTAAAATAAGTGTTTTGTATAATGATCCAACACTTACAGTCGAGTGTTGTAACTAATGTTCCCAACACTTATGACAACATCAGAATTTGACCTTCTTTTCTTAGTAACTCCGATCTTACACTTGTTGCTCAGTAATGTCCCTAATGCAGTTAGAAGACGTGGGCAACACCAGGTCATGCAGTTGTATATGAGTGAGAAGTTACCAAGCATAAGATAACAAGTTCCTACATTTAAGGAGATGTGAAGAGAAGTTCCAAAACCACTTGATCTAATGGCTGAGATGATCATAGGAGTTGAAGACAGTTCGTCCCATGAAGTCTATAAATACCGTAGCTGCCTCAACACAAGACACACAAGAAGAAAAACTAAATCTTGATTACTAGTCTATTGAATGTGCATACGCTTCTAGTTAGGAATATTATTGTTTCTTCTTGTAGATTAACATACTATTGTAAACCCGAACAATTGTATGTTCATCGTGGTCTTATTTACTAGTTTATAAGTATAGATTTATGAGGGAGATAGTTTCATAGGATCTAGTGAATTTTTATACACTCATACGAGTTGTTATTTTACACCTCTAAGAGGTTGTAACCAAGTTTCACTTATTTAATATAGTGAACCGTGTAGATTATTTTATAATCTACGCAAATTTTGAATACTTCCATTTTGCAAAGCGCATTTTAATTTCCGCTACTTAATGTTGTGAGGATAGTGCCAACACAACTGACAACACCTCTGATTTCGCACGCGCACACACTTTCAGTTGGTATCAGAGCCAACTACTTGATACACTGAGTAGAGATTCTGCTTAGAGTGTGTGATTTAAAATGAAGTATCCACTTTCACCCGCACTTAAGCCTCCTATTCTAGATGACACGAATTATGCCTTCTGGAAACCAAAGATGAGAATGTACATCAAATCCATTGATGAACGAGCCTAGAGGAGTGTTCTTGCTGGTTGGACTTAACCAAGGACTACGACGGATGAAGACAATGAAGCTCGAATTAAGAGAGAGCTCGACTGGACAAATGATGAAATCACAGCTTCCAGTTACAATTCAAAGGCGTTGAATGCTATCTTCACCTCAACTGATGCCTCAATGTTCAAAATCATCTCAAACTGCATATCTTCAAAGGATGCATGAGATCGGATGCAAGAACATTGTGAAGGATCAGATAGTGTACGAAGGACCAGACTTCGTATGCTTGGAACCAAATTTGAGAACTTGAGGATGAAAGATGATGAAACCATTTCAACCTACAATGAAAGACTGACTGAAATAGCCAATGAAGCTCACTCACTTGGAGATCCAATATCCAATACAAGGTTAGTGCATAAAATTCTTAGATATGTTACTAAACGTTTTGATCTTACGATATATGCTATAGAAGAAGCTAAAGATACTGATATCTTGAGTCAAAATGAGTTGATTGGTATTTTGAAAACTTATGAAATGAACATTTCTGAAAAGACTGATAATGATAAGAAAGTTCTTGTTTTCAAAGGTGATGCCTCATCATCCTCATCATCAGGTTCTGGAAAGTCTCCTAATGTAACTGAAATCGAATCTGATGAAGATGAAATTGAGGAATGTGTCAACAATCCTGATTACATGGCTTTCATTACTAAACAGTTTAAAACCTTTTTAAGGAACAAGAACAACAAGTTTAAGGATAATGTTCAACATAAGGTTCAGATTAACAATACTCAACAATTGCTTGTTAGGAATAATACTTTCAATCAATCCAGACAATTGGAGAGAGGTAGCAAGTTTAGATCTGATCAAGAATATATGAAGAATCTTAAATGTGATACATGTTCTGGATATGGTCATTATGCTAATGAATGTGCCAACACCTTACTAAAAAAAATTTTAATTTCAGTGCTACTTTAAGTGATGAGTTTGATTTTGAGAATGATCTTGAAAAATATATTGAAAAAGATTTCTCTTCAAGGATAGAATATGATGATACTTTTGATGATGATCTGGATGATTATTACGATGTGAGGTCAAATGAGGCATCATTTGAAGAATCACTGACTAATAGTACTCCAAAATTTAATTGTTTCACAAGTTCTGTCTCAGAAACAGGTACCTCAAGTAAAGCAGGACTATCCAGAAGTGATGCTGACATTCAAGACTTATCCAAAACTATTTCTAAACTAGAAAGTCTTTTAACAAAAAAAGATAAATAAATTTCTAAACTCAAAGAAAGACTAGAAGTGTCTGTTCTTGATTTTAAGAAATATTTTTATGAAAACCCTTTAACAAATGAAAAGGTTTTTAAGATATCTTCTTAAACTGAGAAACTTAATCACATAATTAAGTCTCTAAATTTTGAAAACTCTGACTTAAGAGAATCTATTACCAAGCTTGAAGACATTCTGAAGAGGAAGGATGTTGAAATCTCTAAACTTGAGGACAGGTTGAAAGAAACCTCATTGAGCTTTAAAAGATTTTCTGTAGGAAACATAAAACTAGAGGAGTCTCTA
This sequence comes from Galeopsis tetrahit, assembly GCA_963675135.1. Classification (NCBI taxonomy): domain Eukaryota; kingdom Viridiplantae; phylum Streptophyta; class Magnoliopsida; order Lamiales; family Lamiaceae; genus Galeopsis; species Galeopsis tetrahit. The sequence goes on along the minus strand of OY776121.1, from coordinate 14,373,866 downwards.
ATGACTAACAACTCAAGGAAAACAGGTATTGGCTATGAAGATAAAAATTCCAAATTTTCTGAAAATAAGAAACCTACTGTGTTTGTTAAAGCTGAAGTGAATTACAACCCTAGTGTTTCTGCTAAATCTCATATCTGTGTAAAAGATATGATTTGCCATTACTGTTTTAAGAAAGATCACAAAAGCCCTCAATGTTTGAAGAAGAAAAATCATCTGAAAACTTCTGTATTGCCTAAAATGACTCAACATTCAAGACAACATAGTCATAAATCTGTATGGATTTCAAAAGAAAATACTACTTGTAAAATTGTTCATATCTCTCTGAAAACATGTATTCCGGGATTATGGTACTTTGACAGTGGTTGCTCTAAACACATGACAGGTCAAATTGATTGTCTATCTGATTATACAGCTTATGATGGAGGTAATGTCACTTATGGAGGTAGATCTAAAGGGAAAATCATTGGTAAAGGGAAATTAAATGTTCCTGATTTCCCTAAGTTATTTAATGTCCTGCATGTTAATGGATTGCTTGCCAACCTTATAAGCATTAGTCAATTATGTGATGATGATCTACATGTTAAATTTGACAAAAATTCATGTTATGTGTGTTAGATAGAGATTCTGAATGTATCATGATGGGAAACAGATCTGCTGATAATTGCTATCTTCTTGAATCCAAGATAAATTGCAATAATGTGAAAAATGATGAGAGCACTTTATGGCATCATAAACTTGGACATGCTAAGAGAAATTGACCAGGTTGAAAGTTGTTACATGCCTACTGAAAGTGAAACTAACATACAATAAGGTTTGTGGACCTTGTAAAAAAGGTAAACAGGTAAAAATGTCTCACAAAATGTTGGGACACTGCTAACTAAACACTGCTTTGAATTGCTTCACATGGATCTTATGGGTCCTATGGAAACTGAAAGTATTGGAGGTAAAATATATTCTTTAGTAGTTGTTGATGACTACTCTAAATTCACTTGGATTGAATTCTTAAAAGATAAATTTGAAACTAATTTCTCTACTTTCAAAATTCTATACAAAAGATTCAAAAATGTTTTCAATTTCAAAGTGTGCAGAATTAGGTCTGATCATGGAAGAGAGTTTGGAAATAGTGCTTTTACTGAGTTTTGTGAGTCAAAATGGATAGTACAAGAGTTTTCATTACCTAAAACTCCAGAGCAAAATGACATAGCTGAAAGGAAAAACAGAACTCTTCAAGAAATAACTAGAGTCATGTTATGTTCTAAGAATCTATCTAAAATATTTTGGGCTGAAGCTTTAAACACTGCTTGTCATATTTCAATCAGAGTTTATATTAGGACAATTTCTACTAGAACTCCCTATGAAATTTTGAACAATAGGAAGCTTAATCTTAAATATTTTCATGTCTTTGGCTGTGTTTGTTACATCTTAAATGACAGGGATCAGTTACACACGTTTAATTCAAAGAGTGACAAAGGATTCTTCCTTGGTTACTCTAGGAACAACAAAGCATACATAATTTACAACTTTAGAACTGATACTGTACAAGAATTAGTAAATGTTGTACTTAATGATGATACATGCATTACAGGAAAGAGCATTGAAGATGAAGACATATTAGATTTGATTGATGTTCCAATCAATACTGAAAAAGTTGAACAAGTTCAGAATGTTGAGAAGAATGATAACACACCAGAAGAATCATTTGAGAATACAGATCCAAAAAATCTGTATAATCTCTAGAAGACACCTTCCATAAGAATTCAGAAGTATCACCCACATGATCAAATCATTGGTGAACAATCCACTGGTGTTCAAACCAGAAGAAGGATGAGTATGAACTCAAAGGATGTGGTAAGGTCTATTTGCATGTCATCTATGTGCAGTAAGGTAAACCATGAATGTTATCACTCTATGATTGAACCTAAAACTGTTAAAGAAGCATTAGATGATGAGAATTGGGTTGAAGTTATGCATGAAGAACTAAATCAGTTTGTTAGGAATGATGTTTGGACTTTAGTTCCTAGGCCAGAACACATAAATATTATAGGAACTTAATGGATCTTTAAGAACAAAACTGATGAGATGGGGAACATTATTAGAAACAAAGCTAGGTTAGTTGCTCAAGATTATACACAAGTAGAAGGCATTGACTTTGACGAAACATTTGCTCCTGTTGCTAGAATAGAATCCATTAGACTTTTACTTGCCATTGCATGCTATATTGACATAAAGTTGCATCAAATGGATGTTAAAGCTGCTTTTTTAAATGGTATTCTCATGGAAGAAATTTATGTTGAAAAACCAAAAGGATTTGAAAACCCTGAATATCATGATCATGTTTTTAAACTGAAAAAGGCTCTATATGGCTTAAAACAAGCACCTAGAGCATGGTATGAAAGGCTCACTGATTTCTTGATTGAATTTAGGTTTGTTAGTGGAGAAGTAGACATAACACTGTTCATTAAACATGAGAATAATGCTATTATGATTGCTCAAATCTATTTTGATGATATAGTATTTGGATCTACATGTGATAATATGCTCAAATTGTTTGTGAATGAAATGACTTCTACATTTGAAATGTCCATGGTTGGTGAAAGAATTCTGTCTCATCTAAAAGTCCGAACTTGTAGAGAGGGTGAGAATTAATTCTTGTATATTAATTCCTAACACTCCCCCTCACTCGTGGGCCGGATTAACACCTCTTACCCTTTGGGGAGGAGGCCCATCGAGTGGACAATTTAAATGGGTGGAGTGCTTTCAACAGGAATCGAACCCAGGTCGTTTGCCCGGTTTGCTCTGATACCATGAAAGAGTTCTGTTTCATCTAAAAGTCCGAACTTGTAGAGAGGGTGGGAATTAATTCTTGTATATTAATTCCTAACAGTTGGTGATTTAAATTATTTCTCAGGACTGCAGATTAAACAACAAAAAGATGACATTTTCATTTCACAAAGCAAGTATGCTAGAAACCTTGTGAAAATATTTGATTTAGAAAATTCTAAACACATGAAGACACCTATGAGATCAACTCAGAAACTGAGTAAATATAATGTTGGCCAAAATGTTGATCCAACATTATACAAATCAATGATAAGTAGTCCTTTATTTGAGCTCTAGTAGGCCTGATATTATGTTCAACGTATGTCTATGTGCTAGATATTAATCTAACCCTAAAGAATCACATATGAATGCTGTCAAGAGAATTATAAAATATGTTGCAGGAACATGTGATTTAGTTATTTGGTATAGCAAAGATACAAAATGTACCTTGATTGGGTATAGTGATGCAGATTGGGCAAATTGATTGTGATGACAGAAAAATCACAAGTGGATGTTGCTTTTATATGGGAAATAACTTGATCATTTAGCATAGTAGAAAGAAAAAACTGTGTTTCTCAATCCACAACTGAATCAGAATACATTGCAACAGGGAGTTATTGTACTCAATTATTATGGTTGCAAAAAATGTTTCATGATTATGGCATAACTAGTGATGTATTGATTGTGCACTGTGACAATATAAGTACTATTAATATCTATAAAATTCTAGTGCAACATTCATTGACAAAGCATATAAGTATTAGACATCACTTCATTAGAGATCTGGTTGAAAAGGAAGTAGTTAAGTTGGAGTATATCTCTACTGAAAAACAATTGGCTGACATATTTACTAAAGCTCTTGTTGATAAGAGGTTTTCATCCCTTCGAAAATCTCTTGGTTTATGTAATATCTTAATATATGATCAAAGGTGTTGTATCAAATGCGGTAGCATTTGAGACAACACTAGGACATGTCTCTTATTTGTTTCCTTACTATAATTTTCGTAATTGTTGAATTTAATGTAATTCCTTATGATTGTATTTGAATTCTGGGTGATTAGTGAAATTCAAATTTATTTGAATTAGAATTTAAAAGGTTTTTGTTTGCTGAATTCTTGCATTGATTTGTGTGTACATGTTCTAATATGTCTAACAACACACAAGCCCCTGCTTCACATTCGAATTCAAGCCCTACCAAATCCTCTCAACTTGCTCGCAGAAACGACATCATCCAACACCTCAAGCAAATCCCAGTCACCAAACTCACCTACCTTTACTGTTGGAACCATTTTTTGAAACCATTCCTATCACTCTCAACTTCCGATTAGGCACCCCCTTTGAAACTTTAAAGGATGCCTACGAAACCCTAAGTCGGAAAATAATATACCCTGTTATTGTGCTAGAGGGAGAAACACTGGACAATGCCATGTTCAGAGATGATGCACCACCACCAACATAAGATGTTGACATGTAAGATCGATTGGACTCATCTGATGAAGAAGTATTGGCTGCAAAGTTTGAGAGACTTCACAGACAACGAAAGGGAACAAAGAAAGCCTTTGTTCCTACTGCAAGGAAATGGCCATGTGGAAAGAGGAAATCCCGTAGAAATCTTAGGAAGAAAGTCGATTATTTTGGAAATGGGAAGAAGTCCAGAACGGATGGTGATGCATCTGAGCCCATTACAGTGTTTGACTCTAAACCTGAAGTTGAGCATGAACAGAATCCAGCCCAGGAGGAAGTGAACGAGGCCGATGTTGATGAAGTAACTGTAGATATTGAAGCTTAGAATGAAGAAAGTGATTACACTCCAAGAGTTCGGACTTGAAGGTCAAAAAGACTACGCAAGACCGCTAGTGTTACCTCTCCGATGGCAACACCCAAACCATCTGACCCAGGATCATCATCCAGTTCATCAGAAGATGAAGATGAGGTATTATTTTCTTCTGATGATAGGAATAGTGACACTGATGAAGAATATCATGATAATACTAGTGTACAATATAGAACTATAAGGAATAGACAAATTTTAAGTGAAAGGCTGATCAAGGTGCCTGATTTTGAAGAAATGAATCTGTTAGATTAATTTAGAGAGAGATCTTTGTTGAATGCTCTTCAATTTACATGTCCTTATATTGTTGATTGGATATATGAGTTCTATGCAAATGTCACTGAACACACTAGAGATCCTAATTCTACTAGATATGGTCATATTTGGTTTAGAGGGAATATAATTATGATCACTCCTAGGTTGATAAAATCATCATGCTCAAAACTAAAATAATGGAGGATCCAGTTGTTACTGACCATGATGTAATGATAAGCATATTGACTGGGGGAGTAATTAGAAAATGGAGACAAAGACTGCTTGCATCTAAATTGACAAGTCTTTATTCTGTCCTGCATAAGTTAGTATGTTTTAACTGGTTGCCAACCACAAACAACACTACCCTAACACTTGAACAGGCTGTACTCATGTACAAGACAGGTCACCTGAAGAGCTTTAACCTAGGACAGGTTATCTTCAATAATATGATGACTTTCAAGTGTAATATGGCTGGAAGAGGTATATTGCCATACCCTTGTTTGTTGTATAAGTTCTTAGTTGACAAAGATTTTCCAAAAACAGATGATGAAGTGATCAACAATTATATCCCTGGGTTCAGTATATCAAATCAGTTTAGGGTTGCAGGAGAAAGAGTGATTGATCTTCCTCTTCGAAGGAATGATGAAGAAGCAGGTCCCAGTTCTGTCCCTAGGAATGATGCTCAAAATGATCCCATCCATTCTACAACACTGCCTCTAGAAGGAGTTGTTGCCTCTGTTTATTTATCTTCACACTATATTATGAGGAAAATTGACATTTTACAGGGTTCAATCACCAACTTACAGAGTTCAGTGGGGGATCTACTTATCCAAAAGAGATTTTGGATGGATATCCTTTCTACCTCAATAGGGGGAGCAACTGATGGTTCTCAAAATCAACAACCAACTAACCTTGCTCCTCCTACTGTAGATGAGGATCCTGTTGAAGCTGATATAAATAATGGTGATGCTGCTTACACTGGAATGAGGGAGACCAGTGCTGAACAAGAGGGAGAAGATCAAGACATTCATGATCTATATGGAGATCTGAATGTTGGATGAGCTTGAAGACCGGGGAAGCTTACATTATGGGGGAGTTTGTGCAGACTATGTAGATGCAGCTAATATGATTCAGCCCAATCCTTTCCCACAATGTTAATTCAGTTCTCTTGGTTGTAAAAGTTCAGTATTAATTATGTTTTTTTTAAATTCCTAAAACTCTAATTTTACATTATGTAATTATTTAGGATTTCCCTTATGTTTATGTATTTAAATCTAAACATGTTTTGGTTTTGATGTTGTTCTTTATCAATTTGATCTAATACAACTGTTACTTCATTTTTTGAAATATCATTTGTATTAATTTCTTAGTCAATGTTTCTGTATGTGCGAACATCAGTAGTGTTGATGTAGAAAGGTCAAATTGGGGGAGATTGTTGATGTTGAAATAAGTGTTTTGTATAATGATCCAACACTTACAGTCGAGTGTTGTAACTAATGTTCCCATCACTTATGACAACATCAGAATTTGCCCTTTCTTTTCTCACTAACTCCGATATTACACTTGTTGCTTAGTAATGTCCCTAATGCAGTTAGAAGACGTGGGCAGCACCAGGTCATGCAGTTGGTATAGGAGTGAGAAGTTACTAAGCATAAGATAACAAGTTCCTACATTTAAGGAAATGTGAAGAGAAGTTCTAAAACCGCTTGATCTAATGGTTGAGATGATCATAGAAGTTGAAAGCAGTTCGTCCCATGAAGTCTTTAAATACCGTAGCTGCCTCAACACAAGACACACAAGAAGAAAAGCTAAATCCTGATTACTAGTCTATTGAATGCGCATACGCTTCTAGTTAGGAATATTATTGTTTCTTCATGTAGATTAACATACTATTGTAAACTCGAACAATTGTATGTTCATCGTGGTCTTATTTACTAGGTTATATGTATAGTTCTATGAGGGAGATAATTTAATATGATCTAGTGAATTTTTATACACTCATACGAGTTGTTATTTTACACCTCTAAGAGGTTGTAACCAAGTTTCACTTATTTAATATAGTGAACCGTGTAGATTATTTTATAATCTACGCAAATTTTGAAAACTTCCATTTTGCAAAGTGCATTTTAATTTCCGCTGCTTAATGTTGTCAGGATAGTGCCAACACAACTGACAACACCTCTGATTTCGCACGCACACACACTTTCAGAGTTATAAAAGAAATTTTACTTGTCTAATGTATTTTTCCAAGTAAATTTATTATTATGTGTAAAATATCAAACCAACATATATAATTGAGACGAATGGAGCATACTACTTTAGACAAGTGCACACATATTAAGAAAGTTACTCATCCCATCTAAAAAAATAGTTCAATAATGTTTCTCTTTTGTTTCTTTTTTGTTTGTCTCAAATTATAGTTTGTTTCCTTTTACTTCAACTTTAAAACACCATTATTTAATGATTGTTGGGATTAATCATTAATATTGCTCATTAACATTAAATGCGTTAAGGACATAATAAGAATGTAAGTGTATATTTCGTATGTCCAAAATATTTTATTGGTATATGTTGGTCCTGAAAGGAGTATGACACAAGTGTATGGGGGGGGGGGGAACTTCTCTGAGTATGTATAACTTTGTTCAGATAATTAAACCACTGAATACTATGAAGTACTCAGTTGAATAACTATCTAAGTAAGTTATATGTGCGGAATTATGGTTGACCCTTTATATTTAAACTCCTTTTTAATTCTGAAATATTTCTTCACACTTAACAACTTTTCAGGGGACTTGTCCCAAAACTGTTTTGCACAATCTGTAATGTATATATTTTGAAGATCAGTTTGTGTGCAGTGTATGAATGTGTTACTTTGAGTGAAATGACTTGAAAGTAAATAACACAAGAGGTTTATAGTGGTTCAGAGACTCAAGCTCCTTCATCCACTTTCCCTGATTTAAAAGGATAATTCCTTCACTTGGAATTAACTTATTTTATAGTGCCAAGGCGCACTGATCAACCACACTACTCCTTAGTGCCTTGATCCCTAGGAATTCAGAGTCCTAGTACTCTCTCTCAACTCTTGAACTAAACTGTTCTTCTCTTGACAGTTCTAGTTCTCACACATCTACAACAACTCTTCCTCACTTTCCTAGAAAGGTTAAAGGGTTGATGTTAGTTCCAACTAGGTGAGATATCCTTTACAATGAAGAACTGTATAAGGATAGGATATCTCTCTAAGCTTGATTGATATATAGTGAGTTTCAGGCTTAAGATGAACTGGATGTGTTTAGAAACTAAAGAATGATGTATTCTTTGAAAGCTTGAAGACTTGTATGCTTGTAGTTTCCTAATTGGTTGGATGCCTTGAATGGTTTCCAAACTCCACTATTTATAGAGCATATTGAGGTTATGTCCGTTGGAGAGACAGCCTCAAATTGTCTATATTTGTCTTCATTGAACTTAATTAGCATCTTGAAGACAGATTCTTGAAAGTGACATGTCCTTGATTTGGGAAGTAAACAACTTGAAGCTCTTTGTCTTGAATTTGATGCACTCTTCCCAATGTCTGACTTGAAGATTCAGTAGTCAAACCATGGGCATTTCTTCTGATCATTGATTCCATGATAAGGGACAACTTTCCTTATCATCAGGACTGATCTATGTTCAAGCTTATCACCTTCAGCTGACTTGGCCTATCAGCAGTGTTGGCTAGCTTCTTCAGTTGAGTTGGCTCTTCATCTTCACTGATCACTTTTGATGGCTTCTAAGCATGTATTCTTCCATATCAGTGGAATTGACCCCATCAGCACAGTTGTCTCTTGACTTAGACTGGATTTGAACATTTCCGATAGTGTGCTGATCAACTCTGCTGGAAATCTCTTCTGATCTTGATTGTATACATGTCAGTAGACTTGGTCCAACTGATATATTCTTCTAGTATTAACCATCAGAGAGATTGTCTCTTTTACTCTACTGATTTAATTATCAACACAGTTGTCCATTTTACTATCAGTAGGGTTGAAACTTGTTGGTTTTGAGTCTTGAGAGAACTTGATTCTTGTAATCTTCTTAGCTTGCGTTCCCCCCCAACTTGTGCTTCTAACATCTATAAGCTGCTTAACATGTCAGCTGTTCAACTAGCCTGATCTATATGTTCCAACATTCCTGAAACATACTTATTCAAATTGACTTTATATTACTTTGCATGTCTTAAGGGGTTTTGGTATCTTAATCAAAATCTCATTTTATTCCTAACAATTTCCCCCTCTTTGATGATGCCAAAACCTATACAAAGGTGACATGACTATACTATTACATATATCTTCAGTAGAGATGACTTGGTCAAATTTCCTGAAAGAAAATGTTAGTATAATCACAGTTTAAGCACATATAGGTTAAGTCAGACAATTTGAGACAATGAGATATTATCTCTTGAAGCAAAATGGTTAATTTTCATTGATATTACATTTGAGCATTACAAAGCATGATGATAGTCAAATTAACCAATTAGAGCATGTAATCAGAGCAAATGTAAATCATAAACATCAGCAGCCATGAGTAATGAGAACAAAGAAACTTAGCAGTTTCAAAGATCATCTTCAAGAGGTGGCACCATCCCATACTGTGCCCAAACTCTTCTCTTCAAATCCATGATCTCCTTGTTGGTTCCCTTGGGTCCAACTTTCAGTTTCTCCAACTTGAGTATGTCAATCAATTCCTGGAGAATTTTGTGCTGATCAATGTTGCCTTCATGACCAAACTTTGGGGGCATGTAGATGATGGGTCCAGGGGCTTTGAACTCTACTCTTGCTATATCTGCAGCAGCAAATAGTTTTTGATAAAGTTCCCTGTGATTATCATACATGAATTGAGTAAAAATGCACTCAATATCTTCATCCAGTCATCTGCCTATGACATAGAAGTCATAAACAAACTCTCTATTGGCCTCCTCCCATTGATCATTCAGCTGGATTGGGACTCATTTGTCAAGATGGGGATACTTAGTGTCCATTCTGATCAATATCTTTGGTTTGAGCTGAGTGTATGAAGCCCTCTTCCTCCTTGGCTTCACAAACTGTTCTCTTCTTTTGTCTCTGACCCTGTTTGCTTCCATTAGAGCCTCCATCTTCTCTTGGGCTCTCATCATTGGCAATTTGTGCTGAGTATCAAGATCCTTTCCATAGCCCTCTTCAAACAACTTTGAAGGGTCATCAACCAAGACCGGTGCTTTCTTATTTTCAGGGCTCTTGGTCACTTCATCTTCAGCAGTCTTGCTCCTCTTTGGACTTGGTTCCTCATCAATTCTGAACTCAGCTGACAGTTTCAGGCTATTTGGGAAGTCAGTGAAGGCCTCCTTTCTTCTCTTGCTCTTCTTAGCTTTCTTCACTTACCCCCATACTTGGACATCTTCATCTTGCTTGTCCAAGCCTGCTGATTCAACACATGGCCTTTGCTGCCATCTTGCACCTTCTTCTTGTGCTGAGGCCATAGAGTTCTTCATTGCAATGTCAAGTTGTTCTTCTTCATCCAAATCCTCTATGTCCATCACTTTCTTGCTCTTCCCTTCAACTTCAGGCACTTTGGTCTTGGGTCCAGAACTGGTTCCACCAATCTTCAATTCACCTTTGGCTCTAGCTCTTTCCCTTTCCCCCTTTTTGGCAACATCAAAACACTGGGGCTTAAGGTCACTCATTGTAGTAGCCATTAGTGATTGGGCCTGGTTCAGGGACTTGATCTCTTCAAGGAGGTAAACATTCTCATCATGAATGTTTTGCATTCTGTCATTGCTCATACTAACAAAAGCAAAGACAGGCTTCATCTTTTGCTCAAAAACTTCCTCCATGGTGGCTTTAAGTGATGCATCTAGGTTGGCCTTCAGAATCTCAGTGAGGTTGGCCACTGCAGCTTCAGAGATCTTGGCAAGAACTTCTTCAGTGAACTTGGCCGATGCTTCTTTTACCATGGCCAATCTCATTTCCTCAACTCTTCTCTTTTGAAGTGTTGTCTTCTTGCCTAAAGCTTGCTTAACCACTAACTTAAGAGCAGTAACATTTTTGGTATGGTTATCCATTATCACCTTTTGATCCTTCTTCACAGACTTAGTGAACTTCTCCATACTATCTTTGGCCTTCTGAACTTCAGTAGAGATAGTCTGCAGACCAGACTCAACTCCACTGATCCTAGCTTCAATTGTGGGCAGCACCACATCCTCTGAACCAGTTAACCTCATCTCCACTGAGGCAAGTGTTCTGCATTGCTCATCCAGATCCTCTGAGCTGTGTGCATGAGCTTTTTCCACTTATTGGGCCAAAGTGTCCAACTTTGCTGAACGCACTTCCAATGCAGTATTGGCAAGATTGAGTGTTGATAAATCTGCATCAGCTTGGACAGGAGCATCTGTAAACTCATCTGCTGCAAAAATTTGGTCAAGTGTAATACCTGCAGTGTCTGCAAAGAAAAATTTGTTAGAGAAATCACCCTTTACTCCCTCAAAATCTTTTTCACAAAGCTCTGACTCATCTACAGCTTTCTCCTCATTTTCAACTATATTCTTTTCTCCTTTTTCATAGATGATCTCACATTCATGAAGAGCAGGCCTCCTCTCATCAAGGGTTTCTTGAAGTTCAGATTTGACTTCAAGAATAACCTGTCCCTCCTCACTTAAACCTTCCTCTCCCTCTTTGGTTGGTGCACTCACAACCTTAGTGATTTCTACCTCACTTGCATCCTCATCTCCCTCTGGTTTTTCATTTCTATTTTCTTTTTCAACTCCACCAGAACCTAAACCTGACTTCTCTACATCCTCACAAGGATCCATAGAGAGCAGTTGTTGGGAGATCACAGTGCTTGGGCATACCAAGGTCATTGAGTCATCCTGAATGGTTAAAAGCTGGTCAGTGTCCAACTGTCCTGACACTGATGAGGTTTTAACCAAAATAGCTTCACCAATGGAAGTCTCAACAGCATTCAGCTGTGCCTCAGGTTCAATTGAACCATCCTTGGCTGATGTATCTTTGACTGTATTACCAGCACTGGTCAACACCTCTGAAGTTTCAGAGTCCTTTGCACCTTCATATGTCAAGTAATGTACTTGACTCTTCTGAGGACCAGGGGGGTTGGGTTTGTGGGATCATCATCATCATCATTAGAACTGCTGTCAGGATGTTTGATCCCTTTGGAATTCTGTCTTTTTCCGCAACAATCTTATCCTCCACCAACTTGGCAAAAACAGCTTCATCAGTCAGGAATCTTGTCTTCTAAACACTAGCAAAGTGTAGAAGCCTATTTTCTTCTATCTGCCACCAACTTGCACCCTTATCTTGAATAATTTGTGCAATCTCCATGATTGTCTTGTCTTTGACCTCCAACAAGGTTCTAAGATCATGGAAATTCTTTTGCACCCTTGGAAATTCAGACAGGTTGGGATACAAGTTGTCCACATTTGCCTTTGCTACTCCTCTGAGCATACCTTCAAAGGTATACTCCTCCTCATCACCATTTGAATGGGGACTTTGGGTTATGGGAGATTTGGCAACATGTTCAGGAGAGTTGATTTCTGGGTTAGGGTCAGGGACATTGGGCTCTACAAGGGTTGATTCAGGAGCTTTTGAGAGCAATGTTCCTGAAGGGAGTTTGCTTATGGGTGTGGGTTCTAACATTGCAGCCTCAAGAAACCTTGAGTATGTTAGCAAATCTGTATCAAGGGGTGATTGTAGTCTTGACTCATCTATAGCAATATCAGCTAAGATGTCAATTGGACCTCTTTGAGCTGTTCCCTCTGGAGAATATTTCTTAGTAAGATCTAAGGGAATGATGGGTTGGTTTTCAGGGGTTTTGTGGGTATCAGGAGAGTTGGGCTCAGAAGGCTGGGTTTCAGGGAGTTTGGATTCTGGGGTTCCAGCATCAGGAGAGTTGGTCTTGGACCTAGATTTTGATCCTGATCTGCTTTATGCTCTACTTTCCTTGATTGCTTTCTTCAAGGGCTCCTCCTCCTTCAAACTCTGCATCTTTGCAGAAGTTTTCACCCTTCTTTTGTTTGGCCTTGAGCTGCCACTTTCCTCTTCCACTTAAACAACTTCCCTGTCCCTTTTCTTTGAGGCAGATGCCTTCTTGCTTTTCTTAACTGCCATATGGAACTTTTCCCTTAATTCATCTGAGTCAGATGGCAATTGTACACCTTCTTCAAAAACCTTCTCCAACTCTACTGAAGTATCAGTTTCATACTCAGAGATTATTTGAGCCATTCTTCTTGTCTTTACCACCCTAGCCTTTCTCCTAGGCTTCATTTTTTGCTTCTGCTCCTCTTCAGCAGGTTTGGCCAACAACATCTTTCTCTTATCAGTCTTTTTGGATAACTTTCTGAACAAAATTTTCTGAGCTGGAAGAGGCTTGGCAAAGGTCTGCATTTGTGAGTAGTGGGAAAACCTTTCTATCAAGAGACTTGCCCTTGTGCAATATCTCAGCTTGCTTTCCACTACAATCTTGAAGTGTGCCTTCACTTTAAATTTGGCCTTCTCCTTCATCATTTCCCCTATGATGAAGTCTCTCCAATTAAAGTTGATGCCTTTATCACTTGCATCAATAACAACAGCCATGATTCTGATTCTTGGTTGGCTCACTTGCTCTAGGCTACCGATGTTACTAAGAATGCTCTTAGTAACCACCTCAAAAAGGGTCTGAAACACTGCTTTCAAGGTGTTCTTGTGTTGAGTTGAAGAGATTGGGCCTGGGGTGATTAGCCATTCATTAGCAATTTCTTGTTCCTGTCCAACACCATAACTTTCTGGATTCCTTCCCTCTGAAGGCAATCCAAAGGCAGCATCTAAATTTTCTTCTGAGAAGATGATAGGATGAGCAATTTCCTCTTCTTGACCTTCATCCACATAGGTCAGCCTTGTATGAACTTCTCCTCTAGTGGCTTTGCCTTTCCATTTCAGAAATGCAAAGAACTCAGCCATATATTGTTCAAGGCATGACCTTGGCTTTGTCTCCATGAATTTTTGCAGTTCAGCTCTTCTCAACCATCTCAGTGTTGGAGTAACTCTTGGAAGTTCACTCTCAAAAGATATTATAGGCTCAAAGGTAAGGTTATTTTTGTGACTGAGATATGAGAAGTCAATGTCCAACTTCTCATCTGAGAAGTTAACAGGCTTGTCTTGTCTGATCTTGGGTGCCATTAAAGAAAGTAAGAGAAGCCTGTGAGTGTTTGAAGTTTCTGGTAAGGGTTTGAGAATTGCAAGATGCGTAGAAAGGAATGAGGTGAAATTATGGCTTCTTAAGACTTGTGTATATTCCAAAAGGAATGTATGTCATTGAGTTGGTGAGAGGCAATTCAACAGTTAACAAAAGAGGAAATCAAAACTAGATGGCCAGGATTGATTCAGGGGAGTTGGACATTAATTGATCCAATGGCTCAGATTCAAATTTAATACAATGGAACAATTTTATCAAAACGTGGGATAAGAAGTTAAGACTTTTTAAGGTTGTGGGAGTTATCAAGGTAGATTGTGGGCTAAAAGTTTAATGCAAACAAGAATTAAATATTTTGCATTAAATGCTTCAAAAGTGACATTTTGGGTAGAGACAAATTAAACCTTGAAAAGGTGATGGCTTGAAGAGGAATGGGACAGCCATCAAAATAGACAATGATTACCTAAAATAGGTGTTTTTATCATCCCTAGACTTTGTTTGTGATAGCTATTTCAGCTTATCTGGCCCCACATGGACAACTACCCAGACCCAAAACACCTGAAGTGGGCCTAGAGCAATAAATTGGTCTGCCCAACTTCTCTGAAACTTCTTTGGGTCATCTCCTCTAAAAGTCAGTAGACTTTGATATTGACAGAGATGTCTTTTGCCCAAGTCTGCTAAAGAACATTTCATGTTCCCCCTTGATTGTTGAACTCCTTTGGGCTTACTTGTCCATCTTTCCTGGATCAAGAAGTCCTAACTCTGCTGAAAGTTCCATGAACCTTGCTTCAGCTAGAGGTTTGGTTAGAATATCAGCCTTTTGGTGATCTGTGTGGATTTTCACCAATTTGATGTCCTTCTTCTCCACATGATCTCTTATGAAGTGATGCTTGATGTCCACATGCTTGCATCTTGTGTGTAATACTGGATTCTATGAGATTGCAATTGCACTGTTGTTATCACAGAATATTGGCACTTCAGGAGAGTTGACATTGTAGTCTCTAAGTTGTTGTCTTAGCCACATAATTTGGGCACAACAACTTCCAGCTGCAACATACTCAGCTTCAGTGGTTGAAGTTGCCAAAATATTTTGTTTCTTTGAGAACCAAGATATGAGCTTGCTTCCCAAGAATTGACATGTTCCCGAAGTGGACTTCCTATCAATTCTGCATCCTCTATAGTCAGCATCTGAGTAGCCTGTAAGCTCAATGTTGTCATCTGCTGGATACCAAAGGCCTACATTCTCAGTACCTTTGAGATATCTCAAGATTCTCTTTGCAGCTTCTAGATGACTCTTCTTAGGGTTAGCTTGGAACCTTGCACATACACATACTGCAAAGGTGATGTCAGGTCTGCTGGCTATGAGGTACAAGTGTGATCCAATGATTCCTCTATACTCAGTAGAGTTGGTTGAAACTCCACTCTCATCTAGATCCACTTTCGAGTTGGTGTTCATTGGAATTCTCACTGGCTTGCTTGTTGAACATCCAAACTTTTTGATCATCTCTATTGTATACTTGGCTTGATTGATGAAAATTCCTTCCTTTGATTGCTTGACTTGAAGTCCCAAGAAGAAATTCATCAGCCCCATCATTGACATCTCAAACTTGCTTTGCATGAGCTTTGAGAACTTCTCACAAAGCTTCTCATTTGGTGATCCAAATATGATGTCATCCACATATATTTGAACAAGTAGGATGTCATCTCCTTCACAAATTCTGAACAAGGTCCTGTCCACTGTCCCTTTGACAAAACTATGATCCAACATAAATTGTGATAAGGTGTCATACCAAGCTCTTGGAGCTTGCTTAAGTCCATAAAGGGCTTTCTTGAGTCTATACACCTTATTTCCATCTTCAAACCATGGGGTTGCTCCACATAGACTTCTTCTTTGAGCACTCCATTCAGGGAAGAACTCTTGACATCCATTTGATAGACTTTGAACCTCATATGGGCAACATATGCTAGGAATAGCCTTATAGCTTCAAGTCTTGCTACATGTGCAAAAGTCTCATCATAGCCCATGCTTTCTAATTGACAATAACCCTTGGCCACCAATCTGACCTTGTTTCTGACTATCACATCATTCTCATTTTTCTTGTTCTTGAACACCCACTTTGTTCCAATAACATCTTGATGTGATGGCCTGTCAACCAGTTCCCAAACATCATTTCTTGTAAACTGGTTCAGTTCCTCTTGCATGGCTGTGATCCAGTTTGCATCTTGAAGTGCTTCCTCAATGTCTTGAGTTTCCTGTTCTGATAAGAAGAAACAAAACAAAGCATTTTCACCATGAAACCTTCTAGGTTGAGCCACTAGGATCATAAAATTCAGGAAAGTTTAATGCAGGATCTAATTCAGAATCATATTCAAGGGAGTTGGCATCAATGTCAGGGACATTGGCATTTTCAACATTGTTAATTCCCCCTTGAATATTGGATCCATTAACTACCTCAGCAGAGCCTGCTTCTTCATTGGTAGTTGTTACTTGATTATGAACTAGGATTAAGTCATTCAGTTCATCATTTCCTTTAGTGGGGTTTGCCTCAGGTAGATTGCCTTCAGGAGTGTTGTCCACTGTGATGATTTCAGAAGGGTTGGCCTGGACAACTTCAGTGAATAGAGTATCTTTCTCTTTTAGGCTTAATCTGGTTGTTCTTTGTGTGATGTCATCTAGATCCAAGGTTTTATCCCTGTTCTCAAAAGTAGCTTCATCAAACACAACATGAGGTGTTTCTTCCACAAGAAGGGATTTACAATTGTAGACTCTAAAAGCTCTACTGATTTGGGAATATCCAAGAAATATCCCCTCATCAGCTTTGCTATCAAAAGCTTTCAATTATTCTTTCCCATTGTTGTGAATGAAACACTTACAACCAAATATGTGAAAATAAGATACTTTAGGCAATCTTCCTTTCCAGAGTTCATAGGGAGTTTTTCATTGAACCTTAGTGATTAAGCATCTATTCTGAGTATAACATGCAGTGTTTATAGCTTCAGCCCAAAATCTCTTAGGAAGATTAGAATCAGCAATTAAATTTCTAGTAGCCTCTTTAAGAGTTCTATTCCTTCTTCCCGCTACTCCATTCTGTTGAGGTGTTCTAGCAGCTGAAGTTTCATGGGCTATTCCATTTTCAATGCAATACTCATTTATATATTAATTTATGAACTCAGTGCCTTTATCAGATCTGATCTTGATGATATTAAGGCTTTTCTCATTTGACAATCTCTTCATTAGCTCATGTAGTCTGACTTGTGTTTCCTTCTTATTAAGGAGAAATACTACCCAAGTAAATCTAGAGAAGTCATCTACTACAACCAATGTATATTTTCTACAACTTATACTAGCAGGGGTAATTGGTCCAAACAAGTCCATATGTAACAGTTCAAGTACCCTGTCAGTAGAGATGACATGTTTGCCTTTAAATGAAGCTTTAATTTGTTTTCCTTCTTGACATGGTTTACATACATGTTCCTTAATGAAGACTTCATTTGGCAGTGCTTTTACTAATGTATTTCTTGCTAGCTTGTTCATGGATTTAAAGTTCAAGTGGTTTAGCCTCTTGTGCCATAACCAACTTTGTTCATTTGAGCTCTTAACAATGAAACATGTAGCATCAGTAGACAAGTTCCAGTTAGCAAAATATACATTTCCTTTTCTAGTTCCAGTCAGTAGAGTTTGTTGAGTTTTATCTTTGATTAAGCATTTATCATATGAGAACTCAACATTGTAACCTTTATCACATAACTGACTTATGCTTAGCAGGTCGTATTTGAGACCAGCCACATATGATACATTTGTTACCTTAACATTACCAATGATTAAGGTACCATAACCTTTAGTAGAGGCTTGAGAGTTGTCTCTAAATGTGACATTAGGATCTTCTTGTTCAGTGAATTCAGTGAGGAGTGTTTTGTTTCCAGTCATGTACCTTGAACATCCACTGTCCAAGTACCATGCTATCTTTTTGTTCGAGCTCCTCATCTTTTTATGGTCCTTTGGTACCTGCAAAGATCAAGCTTTAGGTACCCTTTGAATTTTGGGTCCTGAGAGGTTAGCTGTACCTATAGGAACCCAAACTTGCCTAATAACCCTGATTGATTCAAGGTGGCTAAGTTGTTTTCCTCTTTCATCAACATACACAATTTTTCCCTTAAATTCCTTTGGGAAAGAATGTGTGAAAGTGTTCACCCTATAAGTATCAACAGAGTTGACATTTCTCCTGAACTTAATTATGAGGCTTTTATGCAGCTTGATGAAATCTTTGAGGATGGGCATTTTGATGACCATTACCCTTTGGCATGTAGGGTTTTGGTTGTCTCATTTTATTGTGCCTTACAGGAGGGTTGGCCTTTAGTCTGTTCAGCTGAGGTTGCCTCAGAAGAGTTGACCTAGGCTGAACATACTTGGGATAACCTCTCTGAATGTTGTTCAAATGAGTTGCCCTTCCATTGGGTCTACTCTGCTGAACACCATTTCTCTTGTATTTAGAGACTTTGGCCATTTCCTTAGGTATGGGCCTTGTTCTCTGTAGTACTTGAGTGGGCACATCATTCATTTTTCCCTTTCCTTTGTTCAGTGGCTGAGTTAATTCATTTTCAGCTTGTTGTCTTAGTGTTACTTGTTGAAGCAACACTAAGACAAGGTGAAGATTCTCTTAGTGTTACTTGTTGAAGCAACACTAAGACAAGGTGAAGATTCTCTTAGTGTTACTTGTTGAAGCAACACTAAGACAAGGTGAAGATTCGAATGGATCATAACCAAGTCCATTCTTTTGAGCCATAGGTTTTTGGAAGCTTTGAATTTCCTCTATTGCCTTAGAGGATTTATTCATTGTAGACATCTTATTTTTCAGGCTCTCTTCACTTGATTTAAGAACATCATATTCATGAGAGAGGTTTTCAAATTTAGCTTGAAGAATTTTAAGCTCAAAATCCTTTCTCTTCTGAATAAGCAGTTGCTCATCAATCTGCTTTTGTTGGTAAACTATCCTGAGAGAAGCTTCATCAAGTTCTCTCAAGACTTGTTGATACAACTTAGTAGACTTGACATCAACTACAGATTCAGCTTGAGAGAGTTTTGTAAATTCAGAACATAGTACCTCATTTTCTCTCACACAATTATCATGAAGCTCTTGTAATCTAGTGAAATCTTCCATCAACTTTCCAAAGGAGAGTTTCAGGTTAACATCACTAGTTTCTAGTGAGTGATTGGATGATGAACTAAATGAGGAAGATACCTCATCATCTTCAATGGCCATGTTGCACACATCATCATCATCACAGTTAGAGAACAGTCCATCATCAGAGGAGTTGAAACTTTCATCACTTTGAGACTCATCACCAGCCATCATAGCTTTTCTGTTGTTGAGTCTGATATAGAGTGTTCATGGCAAGATAGTTGAGGTTGTGCCTCCTTCTCTCTTCTGCAGTAAGGTCATCTTCATCTTTGGGGATTTCTTGCCTTGGGTCAGCTTTCTGAGCAGCTGTGACCTTTGGATGAGGCTGCATAAATGTGAATGGTCCCCTTGTGATGACTCTCAGCATCTCATCATGAAGACATGCAAGATGAGCTCTCATCCGGATCTTCCAAAAATCATAGTTCTCAATTGAGAACATTGGTAGCTTGTGATGAGATATGTGATTGACTGGATTTGGAGCCATGTTATTGATGGTCTCCACAGCATCTCTAGGCACTGCATTGTTGTTGTTGTTGTTTCTGACCATACTTCCAGATATAAGAGGTTAAAGCACAGAGTGTTAGGATATCAGAAAGACCAGTTCAATGACCACACAAAAAATTATTTTAAAAATCAAAATGGATTTTCAGAAGCAGTGGTTTTTGAACCACTGCTCTGATACCACTTGTTGGTCCTGAACGGAGTATGACACAAGTGTATTGGGGGGGGGGGGAGAATGCACTTGTGTATGCAAATCTTTTTCACTTTTAACAAATCAGGCTATTAAGAGAGTTATCTTGAACAACTTCTCTGAGTATGTATAACTTTGTTCAGATAATCAAACCACGGATTACTATGAAGTACTCAGTTGAATAACTATCTAAGTAAGTTATATGTGCGGAATTATGGTTAGCCCTTTATATTTAAACTCCATTTTAATTCTGAAATCTTTCTTAACACTTAACAACTTTTCAGGGGACTTATTCCAAAACTGTTTTGCACAATCTGTAATGTATATATTTTGAAGATCAGTTTGTGTGCAGTGTATGAATGTGTTACTTTGAATGAAATGACTTGAAAGTAAATAACACAAGAGGTTTATAGTGGTTCAGAGACTCAAGCTCCTACATCCACTTTCCCTGATTTAACAGGATAATTCCTTCACTTGGAATTAACTTGTTTTATATTGCCAAGGTGCACTGATCAACCACACTACTCCTTAGTGCCTTGATCCCTAGGAATTCAGAGTCCTAGTACTCTCTCTCATCTCTTGAACTAAACTGTTCTTCTCTTGACAGTTCTAGTTCTCACACATCAACAACAACTCTTCCTCACTTTCCTAGAAAGGTTAAAGGGTTGATGTTGGTTCCAACTAGGTGAGATATCCTTTACAATGAAGAAATGTATAAGGATAGAATATCTCTCTAAGCTTGATTGATATACAGTAAGTTTCAGGCTTAGATGAACTGGACGTGTTTGGAAACTAAAGAATGATGTATTCTTTGAAAGCTTGAAGGCTTGTATGCTTGTAGTTTCCTTGATTAGTCAACCTCAAATTGTTTATATTTTTCTTCCTTGAACTTAGCATCTTGAAGACAGATTCATGAAAGTGACATGTCCTTGATTTGGGAAGTAAACGGCTTGAAGCTCTTTATCTTGACTTTGATGCACTCTTCCCAATGTCCGACTTGAAGATTCAGTAGTCAAACCATGGGCATTCCTTCTGATCATTGATTCCATGATAAGGGACAACTTTCCTTATCATCAGGACTGATCTGTGTTCAAGCTTATCACCTTCAGCTGACTTGGCCTATCATCAGTGTTGGCTAGCTTCTTCAGTTGAGTTGGCTCTTCAACTTCACTGATCACTTTTGATGGCTTCTAAGCATGTGTTCTTCCATATCAGTGGAATTGACCCCATCAGCACAGTTGTCTCTTGACTTAGACTGGATTTGAACATTTTCGGTATAGTGTGCTGATCAACTCTGCTGAAAATCTCTTCTGATCTTGATTGTATACATGTCAGTAGACTTGGTCCAACTGATATATTCTTCTAGTATTAACCATCAGGGAGGTTGTCTCTTTTACTCTACTGATTTAATTATCAGCACAGTTGTCCATTTTACTATCAGTAGGGTTGAAACTTGTTGGTTTTGAGTCTTGAGAGAACATGATTCTTGTAATCTTATTAGCTTGTGTTCCCCCTCAACTTGTGCTTCTAACATCTATAAGCTGCCTAACATGTCAGCTGTTCAACTAGCCTGATCTATATGTTCCAACATTCCTGAAACATACTTATTCAAATTTGACTTTGGTATCTTAATCAAAATCTCATTTTATTCCCAACAGTATATATGAAAAAGGAAAGTGTACTATTATCTTTTTTAGATAGAGGAAGTATTAATTTTTCAAATTACTCTTACTTAATTTCTTGAAAAATTTACACTATAAATTGAATACTACCACTATCTAAATTATTTTAAACAAATTTGAGATTATTTTGGAAGATAAAATATAATTAATATTAAAAAAATATGAAACGACATTTAAATTGTAAATACAGTAAATAATCACATTTAAGGAGAATAGTTTTGATTTGTGGTGGCTACTACGACATGCTAACATGACATTTAGACGATATATGTAATTAATACTAGTAAATAAGTTTCACATTAAACTACGCATAAATAGTAAATGCACAATTTAAATAGGGATGGAGGGAGTAATTTTTTTTAAAAAAGAAAGCATAAATCTAACTTCAATAATAGCATAACTATATAAGTATCCATGTTAAGTAAACATAATGATGTTGTACATTATGTTATAACTAAACACTGACTCAAAAACAAAATAAAATAAAGTATAATCAGATAGTATAAACAACAGAAGACTAAAACGCAATACACAGTGAAAATATTTTTTACATAGATTTTAAATTAAAATTTATGCGTGCCTCATAGCAAAACATTCAATAATCAAAGAGTGAACACAAAGTGTTGTGTGGATTGTTTTCAATATATAATTTCCACAATCGAAACTAAGACCTGGACAAGTATTAAATCTGAAAAGACGAGGTGAATAGCAATGCAAAAAACCTATCTATCTATCAAAAATCTTTTTATCTATAGATATCTATATAAGCATATATTGTACACGAAGTTCTAACACTTCAACACAACTATAAGAGAATAATAGTGATCATAATATCTAACAAGATCAACACTAGATAGATCCTACTCAAGTACTACTTTGTACTTAACATTGAAGTGTTATTTCTTAATTATAAATGCAAAATTCGAGTTTAAAAACAACGTACTTAAGATCCTAATTTTTTTAGGATCTCAATCTCTCAAATTCATGCAATCTTATCCCAGCATTTTCTAGGCCCTTCTTGATGCTTGTAGACGCAATCGCATGATCTAGATTTTTCTTCTCAATTCCGGATCCTTCAAATTTTCCAGATTGATGTAGAACTTTCTACATCTTCAACCTGCATGTCACAACATCAAGAGCAACATGAAGTGTAAGACTGAAATTAAGACTTAAACAAATTGTAGAAATGTCTAATTCTTATGTTGCAATATATGTGAGAACATAACTAGTAACAACATCAACACCTTATACTCCTAAATGAAAGTTGTTGATTTTATGATGTACGCGCAACCTAGAATTGATGTTGCTCGAACACTCGAACCTGTGCAGACTACGTCGATTCACCGTTAACGCACAAAGATGATCTACCATTTTATTTCTTTATTACAATACTTAATGTCTTTTAGAACATATTCTCCATCCTTTTATAATAAGGTGGATTGAATCAATAATTGACCCTCTCATAACAAGCGTTGGCATCAATTATGTGAGCTTCTACCGCTGCATGGATCGCATGAATGTCACCGATCATATTAATTGCTCGTTTATCTCCTCAAATTCGGTAGGAAGGGCGAGTAGGTATATCGATGCATGAGGGGTGAGGTCATAAACCACCATAAAAGGGTTATAACATATGCTTCTGTTATGTGCCAAGTTGTGGACGAACTCAGCCTAGCCCAAACTAATATCCCACGTCTTGGGTTTTTCGCCGACCAAGCAACGAAGTAAGTTTCTCAATAACCGATTAACAACCTCGATTTGTCTGTCGGTTTGAGGGTGATAAGCACTGCTAAAACTGAGTTGCGTTTGAGTCATGCACCAAAGTGTTTGCCAAAAATGGCTCAAGAATCTGGTGTCTTTATCTGAAACAATAGATGACGATAAACCACAAAGGCGGTACACCTCACGGAAAAAAAGTTTGGCAACATTAACAACATACGTAGTCTTTTTGCATGGGACAAAGTGGACCATTTTTGAAAACCTGTCAACAATAAAAAAATGGATCAAGCACCCCTTTGTATCCAAGGTAACCCTAGAACAATATCCATACTAATTGCTTCCCAAGGCTATGTGGGGATGGGAAAAGGATGGTACACGCCGACATTAGTTGCCTTTCGTTTGGACACTGATATATCCTGCACCTTTCAATAAATTTGGAGACTTCCCGAGTCATATGAAGCCAAAAGTTCATTCGCTGAACCATTATCAAAGTACGGTCTCAACGGACATGGCCAACATCGTGGAGCTCCGAGATCAAGTGGTAGCGTAAGCTACATTGTGGACACAAGTGAACTCCATTAAATAGAAACCCCTTGTGAATTAGATATGGCAAATGGAGGTCGGAGTTCAAATTTTGAATTATTGGGACAAAGTAAGCATCGGTTTGGTATAACCCACGAAAATCATCGAACCCGATTACGACCATCCTCATCTTCGATAGGATAAGACGACGTCTGCTTAATGCATCAGCTGCTTTGTTTGCTATCCCCAATTTATGTTTCACCACAAATGTGAATTGTTGCAAATAAGATATCCACGTCGCATGGAGAGAAGTTAGAGTATCTTGTCCCTGAAGATGTTTTAATGCTTCATGATGTGTATAAAGTATAAATTCCCTAGGAAATAAATAGTGTCGCTAATGTTGAATGGCACGAAAAATGGCATAAAATTTGACATCGTACGTGTTACAATGGCCACGAGTAGAGTTCAAATTATTGCTAAATAATGCTACAAGATGGCCACCTTGGCTGAGAATAACACTTATTCCAATCTTAGAAGCATCGTAGTGTAATTCGATTGGTAATGAAAAATTCAGCAAAACCAGAACATGGGCATTAGTCAAACGTTTCATGATGCATGTAAAAACATCGACAATAAAACTTTTCGGGGTTGGGGCCAGTTAGTCTCAGGTGAAGTTTATTTTAGATGAATTAACACTTATGCTGATAGACGAGATTCGGTAGCCCAAAAATAATACATTATCCGTGAGAAGTGGCACTTAGAAGGGCTGTCATAGAACTTTTCGACCCTTAAAATAGAAAAGGACAACACGCAAATGGTGAAGATGTTCTTGTTCCGTCTTACTGTAAACTAATATGTAGTCGAAATAAATGACAACACAAGTCTCGACCAATATAATGGTCGCAATGTTTGGTTCAAGACTCTCATAAAAGTATTTGGCGCATTAGAAAGACGGAAGGGCATTACAAGCTACTCAAAAAGCCCTTCCCAAGTTTTGAAAGCGGTTTTTCACTCTTCGCCGGACAAAATTCGAATTTGATGATAAACACTTCGTAAGTCCAGTTTGCTAAACATTGTTGCCCCTGAAATCTGATCAAGATACTCGTCCAACCGGGGAATTGGAAAATTGTATTGCACCGTTATCTGGTTGATTGCAAAGTTATCAATGCACGTTCGCCACATACCTTCTTTCTTTGGTACTAAAAGTAGGGGTGTGCACCAATCCAAAACTAGACCGGAACCGAAGACCGGACCTGAATCAATCTAGTCCTGACCGGACCGGTAAATTCCCGGTCCGGGTTTGGACCGTTTTAGACCAGATTCTTTTATTTTCTTGTTTTTGTATTTTTTTAGGCTGTGCGTATATAAAATTTTGACGTCCAATGTACAAAATATTTAAAACCAATACACGTTTCATAGGAATTAATATAAGTCTAAAGAAAAATATTTTAGGTACTCCCATGAAGAAAAAGAAATATATTTATGTTATGTAGATTCATTTAAAGGTCATGAATTTTATCAACTCTAATAATAAAACAAAATCGGGTTTCTGGTTCGGACCGGTATATTCCGGTTTTAGACCAGACCGAAACCCGAAATTTTAAATTTTGATGGACCGAAGACCGGACCAGAAACTAATCGATCCGTCCAGTTCCGATCTTTTTTCTGGTCCGGTCATTTTTTGCACACTCCTAACAAAAAGGGTCGGTACGACACATGGGCTCAAACGTTCTCGAACATGGCCCAACTTCAATAATTCTTCAACCTGACGTTGGAGCTCTTCCTGTTCCATAAGGTTCATACGATAATGGAGACAGTTTGGTAAGGCCACCCTTGGTATAAGGTTGATGTGATGTTAGATTGCTCGCATGGGCGGGAGACTAGAAGGCAATGTTGCTAGAAAAATATCCTCAAATTCCGTCAGTAGGGGTTGTATGGAAGTGGGGAATTGAGTTGTGGAAGTGACCACTCTTGACACCAAAATGAGTAAATATAGTGTATGTTGTTCGGAGGCGATGAAGTCTTTATCCGTCTGAGAAAAACCCTCTCAAATGGTGGGAGTGGTTGTGACACTAGTGCACTAGGAAGCAAATTAATACGACGATCTTGAAAAGTGAAAGAGTAGGTATTCCTTCGCCCATCATATAGTATTCCACTGTCGTATTTCCATGGCCGACCAAGCAATAAGCGGCATGCGACCATGGGGATGACGTCGCACCACACCTGGTCTGTATGGGCACCAATAAAAAAATTAAATGAACACGATGATTAATCGAAATAGAATTACCTTGTTCAAGCCAAAAAAATGTGTACAAATAAGGATGTGCTTCCGTATTGAGGGCCAATTTGGTTACAACATCTGAGGCAATGACATTCTCACAAGCTCTGAAATCAATAATAAAACAACACACCTAGCCGAGAATGGTGCATGTCGACTAAAAACCCCGTTGACGCTGGGGAGGGGTGATCGTCGGTGTCGTCACAGAGCGTTAGACATGTTCGCCGGACAAAAAGAAGAGGGCCCACATCCCCTGGAAGTTCTTCCTTGATTGGTAGAGTGGGAGCTTCTTCGTAGATATGAGGGCCATCGTACAGTGGTGGTGAATCCTCGTCAAATAAGAGTGCTCTACCTCCGGAACGACATGTACATGTGGACTGATAGTGTCCCATGTCGCCATATGAAAAGCATCGAATAAGGCGATGTTGCGAATTCGTAGGTGGAGCGGGTGGCGGTCGAGAGGTGTTTTTGACGTGTGGGCGAGAAGGGCCCAGAGTGAAAGGCTGACCTCTATGATCTCCGGGATGGGGCATAAGAAGGGCGTCGTTGAGCTTGTTGCTCCAAAAGAAAAACTCATTGGTGGGCTTCAGAAATACTTAGTGGGTTAAGAAGGTTCAAGGAATCTTGGAATGGCATCCGGAGACTCCCAATATATCGGGCAATCAATTGATCCGCTGACTCGTTGACGTTTGCCCGGTGTAGCAAATTGTAAAACTGTTCCAAGTAGTTTTGGAGTTGCTGGTAAAGGACCTATAATTTGTAATTATATGGTAAGAATTCTCGTTCCATATGTTTCCTGAATTTAGCCCATGAAGTGATTGGGGTCTTCTATTGTGATCGGCGAGCGACTTTCAAATGTTGCCACCATGTGAATGCTCGTCCTCGAAAGCGAGTAGCGACCAAGGCCACCCAACGAGCGTCTGGGACAACCTTGAAATCCAAGACGTCTTCTACTGTGTGGCAATAGATCCAATCCTAAAACTCCGAGGTAGACAGAGAACCCGGAAACTCTAGTAAATCAAGTTTAAACCCATTCTTCCACCGTCGGTCATCAAAGTATTGAGCAACCTGTTCGGGAGCAAGGGGCGAATGAGTTATCTATAGAGAGGGTTTGTTCATCGTCGGCCACCGAATCTGGGCCATTAGGGACTTGATCGACAGGGCGACCAGGTAGGGGAGGAGCCTTACGATCACGTTGTTATTCACGGCGAAGGGATTCAATGGTCTCTATCATGATATCTTGTTGGGCTGTTATGGCGGCGATTTGTTCAACCAAGGCATCAACATCCAAGCGAGGAGGCATCGCGGGAGCGTATTGTGTCTCTGATACAAATAGATGTTGATCGAACACTCGAACTTGTGCAGGCTACGCTGATTCAATGAATACATTAAATGCATAAATATGATATGTTATTTTATTTCTTTATTAAAAAACCTAATTTTTTTACAACTTATTCTCCATCCTTTTATAATAAGATGGATTGAATCAATAATTGATCCTCTCGTAATTATACTAAATTTATGACATGTATTATTAGTAAGACTAGAACAGAAAAGAAAACACTAGTTAATTCTTTAATCAACATATTTCTTACTATGATCATTCTTCTTGATTTTGTCAAACTTGTCAAAAAAGGTGAAGTCTCAAATAGACTCGAGTGCATACATGCACTCGAGTTGACCCGATCAAATTCAATTTTTTTTTTTTTGTAATTTTTTTTTTAACTTTTTTTTTTCTTTCTAAAATGTGTATGTTGAAAAGTGTAAGTCATATAATGAAAAAGTGTACCACAATATTACTGAAAAGTGCAACACAAATTTTAATGAAAAGTGTAAGTCACTATAATTGAAAAGTGCAACACAGTTTTTAATGAAAAGTGTAAGTCACTATAACTAAAAAGTGCAACACAATATTATTGAAAAATGTAACACAAATATTGTTAAAAAGTGTAAGTCAGTATAACTGAAAAGTGTAACACAATATTTAATGAAAAGTGTAAGTTATTATAAGTGAAAAGTGCAACACAATATATATTATTGAAAAGTGCAAGTTCATATCACAATTTTTAATGAAAAGTGTAAGTTATTAATAACTGAAAAAGTGTAACACAATATTAATAAAAAAGGTAAGTCACTCTACAATTAAAAAGTGTAACACCATATAACTAAAATGTGCAATATAACATAACCAAAAAGTGTACTGAAAATAATATTGATAAATGTAAGTCACTACAATTGAAAAGTTTATTGAAAAGTGTAAGTCACTACATATAAAAAGTACAACACCATAAAAAATAAAATTAATTAACAAAAAAAAAAAAAAAAGCTGACCCAGTCAACTCGAGTTTACAGGAGACCAACCCGTAAAAAAATACTAAAGGGGCCATTTCTCCACCATTTTACTGTTGAAATAAAATAAAATTACTATGATATTATAGAGTGCAGGAGTAAAATAGAATTTAATATTTCTAGAATCAAATATAAATGTTATAATATTGCATGAACCAAGCCAAATAACAAAAAAACAAGAACATGGTCCGAGTCTGCCTCTGTCCTTGTAAGCTTTACGAGGAACTTAATGTGTGATGCAGACATTACATTATGTGACTATCTTATGAGATCGTATGATATCCAACCGGGTAAATAATGTGTGCACAAAATGTATTTAATTTGGACTTGTCTTACAATTTGTTTAGCATGATCATACAAGAATTTTTTTACTTTATACGTGTGAGCAAAAAAAATAATGATAATTTTAAAAATAAAATGATGTTGCGACTTGTGAGAGTAAATTTTGTGGGTTATTTTTATTTTAAAATTGTTTAAATAATCTTGAAACGTTCCGATAAAAAAAATGTACAAATAATCATAAGACGAATGTAAATCTCAACTAACACTCTGTCTCCCCATAGTAGGCGACCTTATGACAAAATTCACTATTTCTTTCTACATTTTTTTCATTCTAAGTAAAAAATGGAGAGAGAAACTTTTGAGGTTAAAAATAAGTATCAGTATTAATTTGGATGCCCAATACATAGTGATATCAACGTTTCAAATGAAAACGAAAGATATCAAACATTGTTCCATTATCACATGTCCCTTTGGACCAGCCTAACTGATTAGAGACAAGACGTGCAATTGAAAAATATATATAATTGAAAGTGTGAATATTGAATGATTAACATCATGATATATTATTGAATTCCATATTTACATTGAAGCCAGAAAATTAATTGACAACACTACCTATAACCATAAGCGGATAAACTCCAAGCATTATCTTCCAATTTGTAAGTCCTGTTTTTGCAAATTCGAGATTTCAAGCCCCACTAATATATATATAACAAATTAATTAAAAAGAATAATTATAAATATGTATGGCTATATTCGTGATAATAGAAAATTTAATGAGAAGCTTTAGTCACGAGAATTGTATTTAACAAACAAAAACCAATCTGGCGAACTAACCCTTGGTTAATTTAATTCTCACACAAATGCAAAGTTTCACGGTGCAAATTCCCTAAATTTAAGAAATATATTCCAAAAATAATCTGGACACTGAATTTTTTTGGTTGAATTTATCATAATATTTTAAAACTTTATATAGTAACATAATTCTTGGACTTGTAATAGTAAAATATTTTATGCTACTACAAAACTAAAATATGTTACTATAAAATAAAAAATATTCTACTATTATAGGTCAAAACTATGTTACTGTAAGGTTAAATTATTGTCACTACAAGTCTAAAAGTATATTACTACGAGTCAAAAATATTCTGAACACTATGTTTTGGAAAAAAATTTCAAATTTTTTTTTAATATGTAATAGTACACTTTTGATCTTATAATAACAATATATTGATTATATAGTAAATCATCTAGTTGCGACTCAATTTTTTTTTTTTACGACCCGAATCCCATACGTTATATCTTTCTCACTTCTAATATTATATTTAATTTTAATTCGAATGAGTTTTCTTATTATATGGACGTAAATGTACCATTCTTGGTTGTTTTATACTTCCTTCGTTCCTGAAAAGTTTACACATTCACTCTCACAATATACACATATTTACCCTTCATTTTATTATTTTTAGGGTTCATCATACACTCAATTCAACTACTTTATTTACTTTATATATAAAAGTTTACAAAACTACCATAAAGACTCTAATTATTACACTTTTTCCCTCCCTACAAAAAAATAGTTATTTGGAACAACTCTAATCATTACAATTTTTCCCTAAATTCCGTGTCACAAAATACAAGCTTTTCAGGGTTGGAGGTAGTATACTTTTTTAAGTATACAATATTTTCACTTATTTGTATTTTGTATTTTACAAAATATGTACCATTCTCACTTATTTTCTATTTTATTCATGGAGAATGAGTTTTTAATATATAATATTGTCACTTACTCTTCCGTCCCTGAAAAGTTTTCATACTTTTCATTTTAGTTTGTCCTCGAAAAATTTGCATACCCCAAAATAGAAATAATCATTTCAATCTCCATCCTCACAGACACAATATACACATATTTACCCTTAATGTCATTACTTTTGGGGGCCCACCATACACTCAATCCACTTACTTTATTTACTTTATATATAAAAGTTTACCAAATTACCCATCAACACTCTCATCATTACACTTTTTTCTTAAATCATTTGCCCAAGATTCCCCGCAAACTTTTCGGGGACGGAGGGAGTATTTTTTACTACGTTTGTTTCACTATTACTTTCTCACTTTTATTTTTTGAACACTCCACAATAAATTTTTTCATTATATTTTCGGGGACGGAGGGAGTATTTCTCTTGATCAAATCACTTGTACTACACTCATTATTTTATCATATTGCATCCCATACTCATCTAATCCTCTCGCTCCGAAATAAACTTCACATGTAAGAGGACACACTTTTTAAGAAAGTTGAGTAATGAGTCGGATATTGAGGGATAATACAGTAAACTTTATGTATAAAATAAATAAATAAGTTAAAATGTGTGGGTATACATGTGCAAAATCAAAACCGAAAGCGGCCGGTTACGAACGACTGATTTCGGTTTGGTTTGGGTTCCAAAAATCAAAACTGAAACCGACAGTTCGGCGGTTAAACCTCAATTTTCTTCTTTAAATACCTCAATTTCAACTAATTTTTTACACTAACCTCCCTCAACTCTTATATAATAGTTTATTTTTTAAAAAATGAGTGAAAAACGAACAAAATGAGCAAAAATCAAACGAAAAAATGAAAAAAAAAACAAATAAAAACCCAAATCGGCCGAACAACGGTTCAAAATCATAACCAGTTCGGTTTCGGTTCTGTTTCAGTTAGTAATTTTTGAAAACTGAAATCGACGGTTTCAAATCGTTGAACCTGTCTATGTGTTTGTGTATAATTGTAAATATATATATATATATATATTTATATATATATATATATATTGTGATGGTAAAGTTTATAGAAATTTTTTCATTTTGAAACGTACGAAAAATAAAAATGTAAAATTTATTTTGAAACGGATCGAAGGAGTATTATTCTATTACTCTCAATCACATCCTTATACTACGTAAATTATTCCGTCCAAAGAATAGGAAATATAAAGTGGGAGGGAGTATATTTTTTTTAATTACACTTATTTTGTATATTACAGCTGGTCACTTAAAAACAAAACTACTGGCTAGCTGTTATAATAATAATAATAAATAAAAACATTCTTCTCTCCCCAACTTCACATGTATCCACATAAAATATAAAAAAATCACATTATAACCCCTATAAAAACCCCCCAACCCTCTCACAAATTTCCCACACAACCACTGAAATTAAACCTTATAAGCAGCAATGGCTTCAAGATCAATGGCCCTTGTCCTTCTTCTCAACCTTATCTTCTTCACACTAGTTGCCTCCAACTCTGCCCCTTGCCCTCCCACTCCCACTGCCCCTAAACCCCACAAACACCACAAGGCCAAGTGCCCCAAAGACACTCTCAAGCTAGGAGTGTGCGCCGATGTCTTGAATGATTTGGTGCACCTTGTTGTCGGAACCCCACCCAAGACCCCTTGCTGCTCTCTCATCCAAGGGCTCGCAGACGTCG
Organism: Galeopsis tetrahit; assembly: GCA_963675135.1. Lineage (NCBI taxonomy): Eukaryota > Viridiplantae > Streptophyta > Magnoliopsida > Lamiales > Lamiaceae > Galeopsis > Galeopsis tetrahit. The sequence continues at coordinate 14,341,595 of OY776121.1, read as the reverse complement.
AAGCCGCCGTCTGCCTCTGCACTGCCATTAAAGCCAATGTTCTTGGCATTAACCTTAATGTTCCAGTTTCCCTCAGCTTGCTTTTGAACTACTGTGGCAAGAAGACCCCCACTGGCTTCCAATGCGCATAATTTAATTGTTCTCTATACTTATATTACATTGTGTTTTTGGTCAAGGTCTAATTTGTGTGTGGGATTGTTGTGGCTACGTATGAGATCATCTGTGTCGCTTTTGGTGTTTCACTGTCGGATCTATTGACATATCTCATGTCAAAAAATAATCAACATCTCATAATAATAGGGTCGATAATTTTAAAGATTCAGGAGAGTGTAACACGAAAAGTGAAACGGTGTACGTTGTTAGTGTGTAAGTGTGTCAATGATTTATTTGGTTTATTGTGTTGGTTAAATGGATTGGAAGGCTTCTCACCTTCTGTCATTGCTGCTTTGTAGCACCAATGTATCGTGTATCTTATTTGCAATAAAGTGATTAATTATATATTTCTACAATATCGTATGGTGGCATTATGTATATAACTCTTTTATTGATTTTTAATATCATCTACTCTCCAGTCCTATACTTGAAACTTGAAAGACACATTTTACCATTTTTTACGTTCCATACTTAAAGTCACATTACATAAAATAGCAAAAACACTTTTAAACACTCCCCTTAAAACATCACAATATTACAATAAATGCCACTACTTTATTACACTAAAAAGTACTCCCTCTATCCCACAATAACTTTCACACTTTTCTTTTTAAGACGTTCCACAATAACTTTCACATCCTTAAAATAGAAAATCATTTATAAACTCCACCCTCACAATATCCTCAATTTTACACAAATGCCATTACTTTTCTCCACACATACACAAAAGTCAACTCATTTATTTACTTTATACATAAATATTTACAAAATTATCCCTTAAAACTCCTCTCATTATCACACTTTCTTAAAATAATGTGTGCCCTTCTACCTATGAAAGTTAATATGGGACGGAGGGAGTAGGGGTGGGAATGGGCCAGGCCTTGGTAGGATTTAAGTAAAAAAGTCTGGCCTGTTATATATTTCTTAGGCCCGAGCCTGGCCCATGGCCTGTCATAGGCTTTTTTTAAAGGCTCAAACCTGACCTTTTTAATAAATAGGCCTGACTCGAAAGCCTTTAAAGGCCTCTTAATCTTATTAGCGTATACAATAATATTATAATCAAATTATAAAAATTAACTCTTTAAATATCAAAATGAAAGAAATGGAAGTAATATAATGTTATAAAAAAAATATTTAACTATTTTTTCAACTATTACAAAGAAAAATATAACTAGTGTTACTAAATTTTCTTATTTATTTATTTGAAAATCACATATTATATAAGTACGTATATACTTATAATATATACAAAAAATATATATATATATGTGTGTTAGTGTGAAGTTATATAGGCCGGCCTGTTGGGCTTAGAGGGCTTACGAAAAAGTTTGAGCTCCCGTCCTATTTAGCTAAATAGGCTTCTAAAAAAGCTTGAGTCCGGCTTGTTTATTAAACGAGCCGAGCCGAGCTTTAATAGGCCGAGCCGTAGGCCCCTGTCGGGTAGCCTGGCCCATTCCCACCCCTAGGAGGGAGTAACTTTATTGCTATTTATAAAGTTGAAAAGTCTTTACTACCCTCACTTTATCTTACACAATATTAATAAACAATTTATTCATTAAAACTCGTGCCCAATTGATTTGAACATTCAAGTATGGAACGGAGGGAGTAATAAACTTGAACATTTGTGGTAAGTTTAGTTCATAATAAATAAATAAAAATAATTAAATAAATAAATTTAATTATGATTTCAAATCCAACAAACGATAACATTTCTCAATATTCACACAATGCATTACACATACAGGATGATATATATATATATTAATAAATAATTGAATAAATAATTTGATTTTTTAATATAATTTGTATCATAATTATAACTCAATAAATTGTTCAAAATAACTAATTATAAAATAAAATTTTGAAATAATGAAATATAAAATTTATCAATATTAGTATACTGTATCTTTTAAAATATAAGTTTTACAATTTAAATTATTATAATATTTTATACTATGAATATTGGATTTTATGAATTTACCATGTAACAAGGGGAGTTATATAGTACACATATATGTAAATTAAAACTATTAGAAATTAATATACAAGAATTAAATTCTCACTCTCTCTACAAGTTCGGACTTTTAGATGAGACAAATTTCTTTCATGGTATCACCTGGGTTCGATTCCTGTTGAAAGCACTCCACCCATTTAAATTGTCCACCCTCTCTACAAGTTCGGACTTTTTTGCACTCCACCCATTTAAATTGTCCACTCGATGGGCCTCCTGCCGAAAAAGGTTAAGAGGTGTTAATCCGGCCCACGAGTGAGGACAAATTCGGACTTTTTTGCACTCCACCCATTTAAATTGTCCACTCGATGGGCCTCCTCCCCAAAAAGGGTAAGAGGTGTTAATCCGGCCCACGAGTGAGGGGGAGTGTTAGGAATTAATATACAAGAATTAATTATCACCCTCTCTACAAGTTCGGACTTTTAGATGAGACGGAATTCTTTCAAAAACACACAAATATAAATATTAAAAACTTAATAAATTAATACATAAAAAATGAGTAAAATGCGCTTTTGGTCCCACCATCCACGGGCACTCATGATTTTGGTCCCAACACTTTTAATTTTGGTCCCGAAAGTGAAAAATTTGACACATTAGGTCCCAAAGTTAGTCAACCGTTAGTCAACCTTAGCGAAATTAGTCCCAGTATCCACATAACCATTTTGGCGCGGAAATTGGCGCCTAAAACATCATTTCACCTATTTGGAGGGAATTTTCTTACCTGTTGGAGGGAAAATCAAGCACCTCTATATATACACACTCCAACCACACTCAAAACAACCTACTTCTTCACAAACATCAAAAAATAAAAAAATACAGAAACTCGTGTCTTCATCTTTCACATCCATGAAAATTGTGGTATGACATTGTGGAAAAGAAGCTCGTGTGTGCATTTCGAAGCAAGAAAAAAGTAGAGGTAGACTATTTTATACTTGCCCAGATTCACTAAGTGGTGTTGGATGCTCCTTTTTTGTTTGGGCCGATGAACACGAAATCCACAAACAAGGAACGTGTTCACACGGAATGTTTCCGGGCATGGTGAGGAGAATTGACTCACTTGTGCTTGAAAATCAAGAGCTCAACAACAAGCTGAATCATGCACAACTAGTTGGGGATATGTATAAGGATACATCTGACCAACTAACATCAGAATTAGGATTTGAAGCTGGAAAGGTTGAAGAGCTAAAGAAGTAGAGGAACTTTCTTATTGTGGCCATAATATTCTGTGTTCTACCCTATATGTTCAAGTTTATAGGCTGGATGTAATCCTAAGTTTATGTCTCTAATATGTATTGCTATGTATTACTAAGTTTATGTAATGTTAAGTGTATGCATGTAATGTAACCACAACAACATCCTTTCTTCAAGGCAATTTTCAATGAAAATGTTGTTTATCTATCATATAGAGTCTCCCATTACATTCACATAAACATAAACATAAACATGAAGAAACATAGTACATTCAAACATAAATGAAGATCCAATACAGATAACATCCAAAATTACAATCCAAAACAGAGTAACAAAATATCAATCCTAAACCAGAAAAGAACATCAATCCAAACAGTTTGATAATATCAAACACCACACCAGAACATCAATCCAAATATCAAAATAAACAAAGTCTAATAAAATACCAGAATCATAATCCAAACACCAATACCAAAATGACTAATTCTTCTTCTTCCCCTTTCCTCTAGCCTTTTTCTCATTAGAAGCATCCACTAAACTAGACATTGTGACATATTTATTACCTGCTGAAATTGTCACTCTCATTCCATCCTTAGTAGTTGTTGAACCACCACTGCCTCCCACATTCACATTACATCCAATGAATGTGTTGGGACTGAAAGCCATTCTGCTGGATGGTGGAGGTGTCCTACTTATGTCTCCACCAGATGACACTCTTCCTGAACCAATGAAATTTTGAGGATCAAAACTCATTGGTGCAGGTGTCCTGATTCTAACCCCAGAACCCATACTTGAATTGCTTGAGATTTCAACATCACCATTCCCTTTCTTCTGCACCTGTTATACATAATGTTAAAACAACATATTATTAAAACCACACAAGTGCTTAATAAAGATCATACCTTGCTAACTCTTCCCTTTCCCTTTGAAGAAGAAGATGATAAATTCTTTTTCTTTCCCTAAACACATGATTAAAAACAGATTAAATCATATATAGTCCCTTCCCCAGTATAAAAACATATTAAATCATACATCAATTTTACTCGTACCATTTTTTTCCTCCCTTCCCTAGTGCTTGGCCTAATATCCCTTATCAAATCATCAGAGTCTTCTGGCACCAGTGTCTAACAAATACCAAAAACACTTTGAAATAAATACCAAAATAGTTTTGAACAAAATACAAAAAACAGTATATAAATAAATACTCACATTATCTTCATTGTCTTCTTCTTATGTGTCAATTGGAGGCATATTTTGTGTCTGTGTCATCTCTTCAGGCTCCACTTCAAGAGATATCCCTTCTCTATTCACTTCTGGAATTACCCTCTCCTCCATGCTTGTTGTAGCACCCCTTGCTCTTTCTTCTTCCTCAAGTTCTGCCATGAAATCTTCAACAATATTCCTCTACTCACATGTTTTTGTTGTGTGGCCTTTTCTTTACAAAAGCTGCAAGATATCTTTCTTTTCTGCTTTGGAGTACTGCCCTGTCCACCTTCACTATTTCTCTTCTGCCTCTTTTGCTTTGGCATGATTTGGACACCTTTCCTCTTTCCCCCATTTCCACCTTCATCTGCCCCCCCTTCTTCTTTTTTGCTTTGGCATGATTTGGACACCTTTCCTCTTTCCCCCATTCCCACCTTCATCTGCCCCCTTCTTCTTTTCATGCTAGGCCTACCTCTCTTTCTTTTACCAAAATTTGGAGGCAATGGTGGTATGTACCCTGTTTTTTACCACAGCTCATCTCCATTCATGGGGCTTATTGAATGTTGATACACAGTTTGGTATGTATCAACATAATAGCATTGGTTCACATAATCCTCAACATTATGGTTCTGAGCTAGGATTGCAGTTGCAGCATGTTTGCAAGGTATCCCACTCAATTCCCATTTTCTGCAATCACAAGTGTGGGCCTCAAATCCACAGCAAATCTTGAACCATCAAACACTGTAACCTCATACTTGAACTCATTTGCCTTGACAGGGATACAATCTTTTGCAGCATCCATTTCTCTATAAATAAGAGAAGTTATCCTTCCACAGGTTTTTCTCCCTTCCCACAATCTCTCACATTTTTCCCTATTCTTTTGAAGCCTTGTCATCATATATTCTCTGATCCATTCTAACATAGTGAGTATATGCTTGCTTCTTGCTTCTAAGATGGAAGAGTTGAAAATTTCACACATATTGTTCACCATAGTATCACACTTTGCAAATGTAGTGAAATGTGACTTTGACCATTGAGAAGCTGGTTTGTCTTGAAGCCATTGAAAGCATCTATCATCTATTTCTCTTAATTTCCTCATAGATCTGTCAACAGATGAGATTGTTGTTGTTGTGGCTGCAAACTATAAAACCTTCTTGAATGCATCACCTTTGAATCCAACCTTCTTCATATTCTCATGCAAGTGCCTAACACAGAATCTATTCTCTACACCAGGTAACACCTTCTCAAAAGCTGGGATCAGACCCTTTTGCTTGTCTGACATGAAGGTGTATCCATCTTCTCTTCCTACAATTAGGTCTTCCTTCACCAAACTTAAGAACCATTCCCAGTTCTCCTTAGTTTCTGATCCAACTACTGCATAAGCCAATGGAAAAGGGTCATTATTGGGATCAATGCCAACTGCAGGAAGCAACACACCTTGAACAACCCCTTTTAGGTGACAACCATCAACACCAATCCATGTCCTGCATCCAACTTTGAAACCCCCCTTTAGTGCATTCAAACACATATGCAATTTTGAGAATTTGTTACCAGCAGGTGTTTCCTCCATCTTCATTATCACTGTTGAACCAAGATTTTTTTCCTTTAAGGTGGCCAAATAGTCCCACAATTTGTTGTATTGATAAGTGACCTGACCCTCAATTGCCTTCACTGCTTTCTGTTTTGCCCTGTATGATTGGTGGTGAGAGATGTGACACCCAAGTTTCTTTATAGCTCGCTTCTTCAACCCACTAACAACTTTTTTTGGTTCTATCCTTAATTCTTAGCTTCCTCATATATCTTTGCCAACCAACCAGATTTCACATTCTGAACATGAAAACTCCTAGCACATGTGTGATCTTCATTGAATTTTCTAATTTGGAAGGCTTCTTCACCTGCAATCCTCAAAGCATTAATGTGCCAATCACACCCTTCTGCCTTACATCTTGCATATATTCTCCTCCCATCATTTTTAGTTATTGTCAAACTCCTACCTGTTTGCACACTATGGTAGGTAATTGCCTCCTTGAATAGCTTTTTGGTGGCAAATATTTGCTCAAGGAAGAAAAATGGCTTGACAACTTGAGATTTTCTGAAAACCAGATCTGTTCTGTGAAGGTTATCTTCATCATTAGACTCTGGTAGACTGTCAAAATCTGAATCATTGTCTTGGCAAATTTCATCATCCTCACTAGATGAATCAAACTGTTCTTTATCAATACCAGCCCATTCAACTTCATTATCAACATTTTCATCATATATTATATCATCATAATCATATCTGTCCTCTAGACCAATGAAATCTGAGTCCTCATCAGAGTATGACAAATCTGAATCCTCACCATCATAATCCAAAACTTGTTTTCCTTTATTGATTGCATGCTCATTATCCATTAGCTCTTTCTTCACCTCCAAAATGTGTTGACTTTGTGCATCATCATCATTGATACCCTGTTGTTGTTTTTGAACCTCAACATCAATCAAATTGAATTCTTCTACCTCATTCTCTACCACATGGGACACCTCTATCTCATTCTCAATCCTTCTGAATTCTTCTGCCTCATTCTCTACCACATGGGACACCTCTATCTCATTCTCAATCCTTCTGAATTCTTCTGCCTCATTCTCTACCAAATTGCATATTTCCGTCTCCTTTTCAACCATAGGAACCACCTCAGTCTCCTTCTCAACCCCATGAACCACCTTTGTCTCCTTCTCAACCACATGAACCACCTCTAGCTCCTTTCCAAATACACTGAATACATCTGGCTCCTTCTCAACCATACTGAAGAACTCTTCCTCCCCTAAATAATCATCAATATCATCCAGTGGCTCTGTTTTCTTGCCAACCAAACACATTTTGAACAACCTAGTTTCAATACCAAGGTGCATACACCTCTCTATGTCAAATGAACCTTCAACCTTCTTTAATTTCCCCTCTTTGTTCAACCAATAATATTGTTTATCCTCAATGTAACCTAGCTGCTCACATAACCTATCCATATAACTCAAACCTGTCTTTCTTCTGTCTACAAAATCAAAAACACTGACTGTTCCTCCATTGTACACTAAATCTCCATTAACATTTTGACTTACTGTCCCACCATGTTGCTATGATAATGAGTAATATTGTCTTTTTTCTCATGGCAACTACAAATATTTGATGAAAAAAATTAATTACTAACTGTTGGCAACAAAAAAATTCCAATTAAAAAATCCTTCTGAACAAAAAATCAAATTCAACAAGATCAGAACAAAAAAAAAAAAAAAAACACACTAAACCCATTAACACCCAGTAACAATTAATTGGAAATAGGGGGAGTTTCTCTAAACCCAAAATCCTTCTGAAATTGACCAAGTACGACCAAATGTGTTCGTTTTAAGCATGACCAAACAAAACCCTAAACCCATTAACACCCAGTAACAATTAATTGGAAATACGCGTAAAGGTGAAATAAACAAACTTACCATATGGGGGTACTCCAACCTTCATCTTACGCCTTTGCTGCAACATTTCTCCGCCGATTAATCGGAAATGAGGGAGTTTTTTAATGTCCGTTTCTTGCAGCTGTGGGAAAGAATCGATATGGGGGGAGTTTTAATGATGTTGGAATTTTTCCATTTCGGGGAGTTTCAATGTCCGATTCTAGCAGCTGTGGGAAAGAATCGATTTGGGGGAATTTTAATGTTCGATGTTTGAGAGTTGTGGGAAATTTTCAATTTGGGAGAGTTAGGGCAAGAGAGAGGAGAAAATAACGACTAACTGACACGTGACACGCACGTGACTCATTCCGTCAACACTTAACGTGTGTGGGACTAAATATGTTAGAATTTCCAATTTTGGGACCCAATGTGTCAAAAATTGTCACTTTTGGGACCAAAATTAAAAGTGTCGAGACCAAAATCATGAGTGTCCGTGGATGGTGGGACTAAAAGCGCATTTTACTCCATAAAAAATATTTAACATTCAAATTCAAACTATAAATACAAACTCTACCTTCATAAAACGGTAATGCAAATGCTACTAATTAAGTGAACAAGCAAACAGCAGATCTTTCATACATTTCCATTGAAGAACACTGCGCTTTCATTCATAAAGAATCCTTATGCCCTTTAGAAGTCCATATGATTATTACACAAGAGTGTTGAAAAATCTCACCTAGAGTTAGAACCCTAGTTTAAACCCTTTACCTTTTAGAGAGTGATTAGTTGTAGGAGGGTTAGACCTCATTGTAGGTCATAGTAAATAGAGTTTGGAACTCTCTTGAAAGTGATCGGTATGTTGTAAGAGAGCTGGTTCTTATAAATTTTTTACATACAATTGAATCCATGAAAAGAGAAAAAAAAACTAGCAAAATTTGAGAATATATTTGATTTAAGAATTTGAGAGATTTGAATTTAAAGTGAATTTTAAAATACTAACACTTAAATGATATGTATATTTAAATGGTTGAGTAGTGAATATATGTCGAAGCACACTATTTATAATCTATACCATTGAAGCTCCAAAGAGCATTCAAGAAGGGTTTACCAATTCCTCCGACTCTTATTTTTCTTACATATTTAGTCATTTGTTACTTATTTGTTTGATAGTTAGTTCGTTGGCAATCAAACTATTGAAACGACATTAACTACATAACCGATAGTAAGATGAACCTCAACGGATTTTTATAATTGTCTATCCACAATTTTTTTGGGAATATCAAATTTACTTGTTCTTATAATTAATAACACATACTTACTCATATATATATTTTAAATATTCCGTTGACCTAATTCGAACAGCGAATGATTCGCAAAGTTTAGTTGTTTCTTAAAACGGTTGCACTGTTGTGTACCAGTTACATACATGTAACTTGTTTCTATTTAATATTTGAACTAATACTATACAATATGTTAGTTAATACTATACTGTATTTGAACTAATACTATACTTTATTTGAATTAATATTTTACTGTATTTGTCATAACTCATCGATAACATTCACTCATTTAGAAAATTGAATCAAGATGTAACGGGTATCCACAAGTATTTACCTTCTTAAAATATGCAATTTTTCATGTATAAAATATTTTATACATTGATATAAATAAATAAATTAGATAAACATTCTATGTTAACATTTGTGTCTTCAAAATTGACACTTGGTAGAAACCTCGAATTGCGAGTTTAGTCTGGTGGCTTCCTCTACCTTGTAACCATCCACAGTGAATTTGGCAACAAACAGGATTCTGGTGGCTTCCTCTACAATTAGACAATTTTAGCATTAAATGCTCATTAAAAAACTTTAGCGTATAGAGGAATCGACAATCTTGGCATTAACTGCTCATTGATACACTTTAGCATATAGTGCGTGGAATTATATGTAGGATTCCAATGAAAAATATAGGGGGGCTTAAAAAAAAAAAAAACCTTATAGTAATATTTTTTAGATTCTTAGACCTGACCTTCTCAATAAATACGTCTGTCCAAAGAGTTTTAATACTCCCTCCGTCCCATAAAGATATCTGCGTTTTTCTTTTTTAGATATCTCAAATTATAGTATTTTTAATCATAAATAGTGCATTTAAAAAAAACACTACCACACTTATATTATCATCAATATATATATATAACTTTCAAGGAGGGTAGATTTGAGATTTAGGGGTGTGCTCCTCTTTATGTCTCAGGTTTGAAATTCCTAAAGGGCAGTCCAATTTTTTCAACAAAAAAACTAGCTCTACTTATTCTCATTCTAGTGATGTACCCAATTAGAACTGTCAAAACGTGTTAACAAGGTGGCCAATTCACAACCCGTCATTTTGAGGGTTTTTGTGGGCTGTTTCACGGTGGGTACGGGCTGAAAATAAATACTCAATCTAACCTAACGGTCCTAACCCAACCCAACCAAATCAACCTATGGCGGGTTGCGGGCTAGTCCACAAATTTTTCATTATATATATATTTTTACATTTATTATTAATTATAATAAATTTTAAACCGTATATGAATAATTATTTAAAAATAATTAAAATAAATTACAAATAATTTTGAATAATCTTTTAATTAAATTCACGACGTCAATAATTTTAATCTCTTATAATTAGAAAGTAGACCTCCAATATATTTTTTCTTCTTCTTTTATTTAGTTGACAAATTAACTTAACTAAAATTTAAACCTTCAAATTGTTTAAATCCTTATTGCCAAAATAACAGAATTAATATATAATATTCAATGAAAGTTTAATTGACAAATCAACCCAACTATCTGTAGCAATGTCAATTTGCTAATACACATCTCACCACACACTCTCTCAATCTACTAATGATAATTATACATTTATTGAGAAAAATAAAAAAGAGATTTAAATCTGCATTATTTATTACGCCTATCCCGAAGTTATGTGAATACGTAGACGACAACGGTGTATCATTTTCAAATCTCAAATTTTGTTTAATAGTATAATATTTTGTGATTTTGAATCTTAATTTAAAGTTGAATTGAATTCATAAATTTCTAATTATCACATCTTTACTTACAATTCAACTTTAAAAAAAATAAAATTACTTCTTCATTCAATCTTTAAAAAATAATTTTTTTTTAAACCAGCGACTAACCTGCTCCATCCGCGATCCAACCCGTTAAAACATGACCTATGTGATTTAACTCGTATAGGCTCACTTTTTAAATGGACTTGAATTACTAAACTCAATCCACCCTGGAGACGGACTGTCCAATAGACCTAACTTATTTTGATAGTTCTACCTATCATCTTGTGTTTGTTCTCATTTAGGGGGAGTGTATTTAATAAAGATTAACATTATGCTTATTTAATGACTGGTTAGATGTGATGCCTTAACCTCCTACTGTAGGGGTGGCTTTCATGTGAAAAAAATTTGGTAGTATCCATAATTGTGATTGTTTGATGTTGATTTTTTTAAAAATAAAAATAAATAAAAATAATATTTTGTCTCTTGATTTAAGTAGAGTACTAATTGACAGGTATTGCACCAATTTTTATAGTGACATCGCAGTTCGTACCTTGTTTAAAGAAGTGGTGAGCAAGAATGACACATGTAGTGATGTAGATATTCTTAAATACTGTGTGATTATAACAGATTCAACTTTATTACTGCCTCCGTTCCACAGGAATTTGCACACTTTCCATATATGGATGTCCCATACCAATTTGCACACTCCATAAAAAGAAATATCTTCACAACCCTCACCCTTGAAATATACTCATATTTACCCATATGCCATTACTTTTCCACACTCAATCTACTTTTTACTTTACTTTATTCATAAAAGTTTACAAAACTACCCCTCAAAACATCAATCATTACATCTTTTCTTACACATTTCTTAAAATGTGTGTCGGTCAAAGGGTGCAAGTTCCTCCGGGACGGAGGGAGTATTTGACATGAACCCATAATTATGAGAAAGATTACATCTACCCGAACATGCTTTCTATTTTGATATTTTTTTTAAATTTATTTACGTTGATACCTAAAAATACTTATAAATATTTACATACTTTTAGCACAATTATTTTGATATAACTGACACTCCGTCCTATAAATATTGGACTAGTTTTATGTGAAATATTGCATACATACATTTTATCCCATCAATTAGATCAAGTCAAAACCTTAAGCCCATTTAGCCCAAAAGTCAAATTAAGACAACTTTAAAAAATTTGCGGGTCATAAGTACGGATTCGAGTTGCCAAAAAATTCGCGGTTCGCAAACAGGTGATTTACTACATGACCAATATATTGTTACTACAAGGCCAAAATATTACCACTACAAGGTCAAAATTTTAATATTACATGTCAAAACATTCTGACAAATTCACCCAAAAAATTAGGTGTCCAGAATATTTTTAGACATGCAGTAATACACTTTTAACCTTATAGTGATAAAATTTTGGTCTTGTAATAACATTGTTTTAGTATGTAGTAGCCGAATAAGTCAAAATTATTTTAGTAATTTTATCCAAAAAAAATAAGTGTCCAAAATATTTTTGAACTTGTAGTAATATACGTTTGGCCTTAGAGTGACAAAATTTAGGTCTTGTAGTAACATAGTTTTAGTCATGTAGTAAGATAATATTTGAGAATGAAAGTAAATATTCCATTTAAGGTTGACCCGCTTTGATCCGCGTTGACCTGCGTTTGACCCATGAATTTTGACTTAATTTACCTTAATTGGTCACTATTGCATGTATGCAATATTGCATATAAGTTTTTGTGATAAATATTTGTATCAAAAAGTGGACACACAAACTAAAAAAAAAGGGTTGGTCTGCTATGGACTCGAGTGCATGTTGTACACCCTAGTCCATGTTACACTTTTCAGTTTACTGACTTACACTTTTTGGTAAATGGTATTGCACTTTTCAATTATTAAACTGTATAATAATGTTTTTAGTAATAATTGAAAAATGCAATAACATTTACCAAAAAGTGTAAGTCAGTAAACTGAAAAGTGCAACATGGACTATGGTGCACAACATGCACTCGAGTGCATACTAGACTTTACCAAAAAAAAAAGTGTAATGAATAGAGTATTTGAAGGATAATTTTATAATATTTTATTAATAAAATAAAGTAATGATTGAATTGAATGTAAAATTAACGACATTTTGTATAAAAATGTGAATATAGGGTTTATGAAGAAATTTAATTTTTGAAATGCGAAATAAATGAATAAAGAAAGTGTGCAACGTCCAATTATGAATCGAAAAAGTATAAAATTTATCAATAATAAAATAATACTATTACATCACCCCACACTTATTTTAACATGTAACATCTAATCCTTAGATTTCACCACTCAAATTTTCCATTTTATGAAATATCACTTTGATGTAGATAAATATGTCGCTCTTGGAGGAGTCGACACGTGGAAACGGGATAAGTTATGATAGTTGTAATTAGGTTAATATATTGAAGAAACAGGATTAATACACCCCCTGGGTTTGATTAGAGGAATCAGAGAAATCAGAGAAATTGGGCCTTTGGCCCATATACGGAGGAATTAATAGCCTTTGGGCCTGAAAAGATCAGGCCCACATATGGAACGCGTAATCACTCTTTCCTAGTCAAGATAAATGAGTGAGTCAAACCCACGAAAATAGGGGAGGATATGCCCCAAAACCGAGTCTTCAGGGGAAAGCCCGATTCTTCAGGGGCTTGGAAGCTGGATTCTTGGGAATGGACCAAGAATATAGGGAGAAGAAGTCATCCCCTCTCCGCAGAGAGGGGCCAGGTATATAAAGAAGGTTATTTCCATATTCTGAATTAAGTGATTATTACGATACACATATTTTATTGATTATACACACTGCCATACAAAATATACGCTAATAGTGAAGAGAGACTTCACGATATTCGCCGGAATTCCCCTAGATATACAGGGGAATTTCTCTTTGATTTCGCCTACGATAAGTTCTGACTTGAGCGTCGGAGTTTCTACGCCGGAGGCCCCCTCCGGTGTACTTTTGCAGGCCAAATTCGGACTTACGAGAAGATTCACACGAGGATTGTCAAAGGCGAACGAGTGATTGAGATTGTGATTAACAGTGTTCGGAAGAGAACGGCTTATATCCGTAAGCATTCTTTTTCGACGCATCAACTGGCGCCGTCTGTGGGAACATTTCAAGCTAAGGCGTGAGAAAAGTTCCGTACTGATATGGGTGGAGGACAAGATCCAACAAAGCAGACGAAGGAGAAAGGAGATTCCACCCCTCCGCCTCCTTTTCCTCCGCCCCCTCCAGGATTTCCCTTAAATCGGAATTTAGGGAAACGTCCCATGGATCACACATCAGAAGATATCCCTCCTCCAGGTTTTCCCTCAAACCGAAATCTAGGGAATCAACCAATAGACCACGTACCGGAGGATATCCCTCCCACTCAGGATGGAGACACACCAGGTATCTCAGGAGCATCAGGGAGTGGGATCAATAAGGATAACCCTAACACTCAACCAGAACTCTTGACCGTCTCTCGAGACCAGTTGGATGAGATGATAGCGCAATCAGTGGAAAGGATAATTACTGCTCGAGGACTTCGCCCTCCTGAACCTGTTCATAAGGGCACACGACCAAATCCACCCGAACATGTCATCGATTCGGTCCCAGTCCCTTCCAGGAACGAAGATCTCCCTCGAAACCCAGAAGAGAAAGTACCTTCCCAGGCTGAGAGAAGCGTCCTGGAAAGACCCCTTCGGAGGGATGCAGAGAGAGTCCTTGGGGATAGCACCCTGGATACGGGGATGGGAGAAAGCACGGACGACACATATCAAGGGGCCGTCAGTGATCAGATACAAGCCCTGCGTAAAGAGATGAGGGATATGCAGAGACATATTACTGACAACGTAAGTAAACCCTCTTACACCACTGGATATCAATTTTCACCTACTATTTTACAAGACGAACTGCCCTCTAACTTCAAATCTTTAAATTTTGAATACGATGGCACTTCGGATCCCTATGAGCACTTGATGAGATTTGAGAACGCGGCCTTACTGCACCGGTATGGAGAAGGTGTCAAATGTCGAGTATTTCTGACTACCTTGTCCAAGGCTGCACAGCAGTGGTTTACGCAATTAGGACCAGATACTATCCACTCATGGTCCGAATTCAGCGAATTGTTCCTGCACCAATTCGCCAGCGCTAGGAGACAGCCTAGAGCTACCCTTACTTTGTTCAACATGCGTCAGGGAGAGAACGAGAGCTTACGGGCTTTCTTGAAAAGATTCAACCAAGCGGCCTTAGAAGTACCTACAGCCTCCTCGGAGGTTAAAATCAATGCCCTCACCAACGGGTTGCGTGACGGAGATTTATTCACCTCTTTAGCTAAGAAACCGGTTCGGACTTTCGATGAATTGTTGAGGAGAGCAGAGAAATACCTCACCCTGGAGGAGGTAAGGAAAGCTAAACGATCGGAGACCCGGGCTATAGTGGGTAATGGAGAAAGGAGGAAAGAAATTCCACTTAGAAGGTCAAGTCCAGAGAGACATCGGAGCTCCAGGAGGCTGGAAAATGTGAGAAGAGAGGAAGTTGCACCCTGGAATCCCAGGAGAGGGGCGAAGAGATATACCCCTTTGAAGATAGAACCAGCCGAAGTCCTAGAGGTGGCAGGGGACCATCCAGATATGAAATTCCCCTACTCAAGAAGCAGAGGTCCCCAAAACCCAAAGTCAAACAAGTTTTGTAGGTTCCATAACGATTATGGCCATGATACCAACCAATGTTGGCATCTAAAGGATGAGATAGAGAGGATGATTCAGGCAGGACACCTGAAAGAATTCATTTTCAGAGATCGACAAGGCCCCAGGGGTCAAAAGAGAAAGGACCCTGAGGGGAAGCAGGAAGACGACAGGAGAGATCAGAGGAAGGGCAATGAGGAACCACCACCCCCTCTTCAGAAGAGGGGAACTATTCATATGATTATGGGAGGCCCCGCTGATGGGGATTCCTTCAGGCAGAGAAAGCAGAGCGTTCGGTCGCTGAAGAATGAGAGAAATATAGAGCACCATGAAGTGGGAAAGATGGCAGAGGGCCCAGACATTCATTTTGGGCCAGAGGACGCTGGGGAGCCTAGAGAAATTCATAATGACGCACTGGTCATTACCACGGATATAGCAGGATACGATGTAGCAAGAATTTTTGTAGACACTGGAAGCTCTGCCGATATCATGCTCTTGGAGTGCTTTAAGAAGATGGACTTGAATATAAAGCTTAGACCGGTGGAAACAGCTCTGTATGGATTCTCAGGGGGAGCCATTCAACCCCTTGGTTCAGCGTTACTACAAGTAGGGTTAGGAGTTGCCCCTAATCGTCGAGTACAAGTCATAGAGTTCTTGATTGTAGACGTCCCATCTTCCTATAACGTAGTAATGGGACGGCCAAGCCTGAATATTTTTCAGGCAGTGATCTCCAACTTCCACATGAAGATGAAGTTCCCTACCTTGGGGGGTGTTGGAGAGATATGTGGTGATCAGTATCAGGCAAGGAAGTGTTATGTGGAATCGGTCAAGATAGCAGACAGGGCCGTGTTCAGAGGAATGGAGAGATTTAAGGAAAAAGACCCTGAATTGAAGAGACAGAAAGTGGGTGAGCTAGTACAAGAGCAACCCAAAGTTAAAGCAGACGAGGAGCTAATGAGCATCGAGCTCTACCCAGGAAAGGAGGGATTTACAACCAGGATAGGTACGAACATGAACCCTAAGCTCCAGGGAAAGATGATACTTGCCCTCCAGCAAAATGCAGACATCTTTGCATTCACAGCGACGGATATGACGGGTATCCCTCCAGAAATAGCAGTGCACCACTTGAATGTGGATCCCAAGGCCAGGCCCGTGAAACAGAAGTTGAGGAACTTCGGTAAAGAGAAGAACCTCATAGTAAAAGAGGAAATCGATAAATTGTTGAATGCAGGGCACGTGAAGAGAGTCCAGTTCCCTGAATGGCTCTCGAACGCAGTGTTGGTGTCCAAGGGAGCTGGCAAGTGGAGGATGTGCATTGACTTTAGGGACTTGAACAAAGCCTGCCCTAAAGACCACTACCCTTTGCCCAGGATCGACCAACTGGTGGATGCCACATCTGGGTTTGAATTACTCAGCATGATGGACGCATATCAGGGGTACCATCAGATCCAGCTGAACCCCCTCGATATACCAAAGGTATGCTTTATAGCGACATGTGGTACTTTCGGTTATGTACGTATGCCTTTTGGACTGATAAATGCAGGAGCAACCTATCAAAGAATGGTAGACTCGGTGTTCCGAGGGCAGATAGGCAGGAACATGGAGGTCTACGTGGATGATATGCTAGCTAAAAGTGTCAAGGCAGAGGGACATATTGACGACTTGAAGGAGATATTTCAGGTAATTCGAGAGAATGGTATTAAATTAAACCCTGCTAAGTGTTCTTTTGGAGTAGGGTCAGGGAAATTTCTGGGATATATGGTGACTCAGAGAGGGATAGAAGTGAACCCTGTTAAGGTAAAGGCGGTGCTCGACATGCAACCTCCTCGGAATTTGAAGGAATTGCAAACCCTGAATGGCAGGATCGCAGCTCTCAGTAGGTTCATATCAAGGTCAGCAGAAAAGAGTCATCACTTCTTCAGAACCTTAAGGAAGGGGTCGAAGTTCGAATGGGACGACCAGTGTCAGAAAGCTTTTGAGGAACTCAAGCTTCACCTCGAACAGCTCCCGAAGCTGACAAAGCCCTCTCAGGGAGATGTATTGCTCTTATATCTTTCGGTAGGGGAACACTCTCTGAGCACCGCCCTGATGAAAGAGGAAGGTTCCGCACAGCAACCCATATATTATGTGAGCAAGGTCATCCAAGGAGCGGAAATGAGGTACTCAGAGGTAGAGAAGGCAGCCCTGGCGGTGGTGGTAACGGCTAGGCGATTACGCCCCTACTTCCTCTCCTATAAAGTTATGGTGCGAACTAATTTCCCTTTGAAGCAGACATTAGGGAGAGCAGATTTATCAGGGAGAATGGTCAGATGGGCAGTGGAATTACAGGAGTATGATATAGATTATGAACCCAGGAGAGCCATCAAGGCTCAAGCTCTAGCAGATTTTATTCAAGAGTCTACCAGAGTGGAAGAAGAACAAGGATGGAAGGTATATGTGGATGGCTCAGCATCCGCCTTGGGATGTGGAGCAGGGATATTACTGGTTGACCCTGAAGGTCAGGAGGTGCAGGTGGCTGTCAAATTCCGATTTTCCACCTCAAACAATGGAGCAGAATATGAGGCCCTGATCAGAGGAGCTAGCATGGCTGCAGAGTTAGGGGCACAGAAGGTCACCCTGTACTCCGATTCACAGCTGATAGTACATCAGGTCATGGGGGAGTACCTCGCCAAGGATGAGAGAATGATCACTTATCTAGAAGAGGTAAAGAAACTAAAAAATAAATTTCATACTTTTGAAGTGGTACAGGTACCAAGAGAAGAAAATACGAAAGCGGATGGACTGTCAAAACTGGCTAGTTCCACTGAATTCGACGGAGACGGAAAGGTAACCCTGTTAGTGGCAGATCAAGTAGCTACGGAAACCCTGATTGGAGAGATAACAGCAGGGGATGATTGGAGGAAAGAAATATGGGAAGAACTGAATAGGGGCCCAGTAACCCCAATGTCCAGAGAGGCAAAGGCTTGGAGAAGGAAGTATTGCATCCTGGGAGGCCAATTGTACAAGAGGTCCTTCACTCAACCTTATTTGAAATGTCTTTCAAAAAGAGAAGCAGAGCTAGTGATCAAGGACATCCATGAAGGTTGCGCATCCAGCCATGAAGGGTACCAGACCATGGTGAAGAAAGTATTTAGGGCAGGTTTCTACTGGCCTAATATAATCAGAGACGCTAGAGAATATGTGAAGAGATGTGAGAAGTGTCAGAAGAATGGACCCTTGATACGGGTACCTGCAGAAGAAATGGGGGCTATGTACTCGCCCTGTCCTTTCGCTAAATGGGGAATCGATCTGGTGGGACCCTTCCCCTTGGCACCAGGAGGGAGAAAATTTCTAATCGTAGCCGTGGATTATTTCAGTAAATGGGTAGAGGCTGTGCCCTTGGCTAAAATCGAAGAGGACAATGTAATTATTTTTCTTGCTAGACACATTTGTTGCAGGTTTGGAGTACCTAGAATCTTGGTTTCCGATAACGGAACTCAATTCAATGGAGAGAAAGTAAGAAGATGGTGCGAGAGATGGAACATCACACAGAGGTTCACTTCAGTAGCCCATCCCCAAGCTAATGGGCAGGTAGAGGTTACAAACAGGATCCTGGTCGATGGTATTCGAACACGATTGACAGAGGTAGGAGGAA
Organism: Galeopsis tetrahit; assembly: GCA_963675135.1. NCBI lineage: Eukaryota > Viridiplantae > Streptophyta > Magnoliopsida > Lamiales > Lamiaceae > Galeopsis > Galeopsis tetrahit. Next base: position 14,322,208 of record OY776121.1, on the reverse strand, counting down.
AATGGGTGCAGGAGTTGGACAACGTCCTCTGGTCCTACCGAACCAGCCCTAAGACAGCTACAGGCGAATCTCCCTTCTACTTGGTATATGGAGCAGCAGCAGTAATACCTCCTGAAGCCAGACTCAAATCACACCGGATCACTTATTTCGAAGAAAAGAGAAATGAAGAATTGATGAGGGAAGCGCTGGACCTAGTAGATGAAGAGAGGGAGATGGCGAGATTAAAGGCAGAAAGGTACAAGAGTCGGATCAAAGCAGCATATCACCGCAGGGTAATCCCTCGCTCCTTCAAAGTTGGGGATTTAGTCCTTCGGAGGGCAGATGCTTTGAAGAACACTGGGAAGATGGAACCCAATTGGGAAGGTCCATACAGGGTCATACAGGTACTCAAGGGTGGAGCATACAAGCTCCAAGACATGACAGGGAAAGAGATACTAAGGCCATGGAACGTATGCCACTTGAAGAGATTTTATGTTTGAGGAAGGGGTAATTCCCCTGCTTCCTTTTTCTTTATGAACAATTTTGAATATTTACTTCTCGTTCGAATAATTGCTTCACCGGCACTCTTTTTCCCTCTACGTGGGTTTCCCCTTGGGGTTTTACCACGGAGAGGTTTTTAATGAGGCCGGCATAGGTTCCCCTTATTTGCCTATGTTGATAAACGTTTTCGATCAATGGAGCATCGGTTTTGATAAAATTTCAGCAATTTCCCTAAATGCATGTTGATATTGTGATGAGATGACCCTTATGCGCTAATTTTATGATGAAATGTTTCTCATATGTTAATATCGTGTTAAGATAATTGTTGAAGGCCTGCATGATGAGTGCTAAAATAACGAATATGTTTTGGGAACTGAAATATAGCATGTTAGAGATACTGCAAAGATAGAGAAATTTACACCGACTCATAAACGCTCGAATGGAGAATACCTAAGAATATTTCCTAAAGTTCCTATTCACGATAGCCTCTAAAGCTAGGGGGAGTAGGGGATACAACGGAGGATATAATGAACTTGTCGATAAACCCTATCCCAGAAGATTCTCAAAACCCTCACGAGGGGGTACAGTGGAAGACATAACTCTCACGAGTATAAACGAACTCTTACGAGTATAAACTAACTCTCACGAGTATAAACGAACTCTTATGAGTATAAACTAACTCTCACGAGTATAAACGAACTCTTACGAGTATAAACTAACTCTCACGAGTATAAACGAACTCTTACGAGTATAAACTAACTCTCACGAGTATAAACGAACTCTCACGAGTATAAACGAACTCTCACGAGTATAAACGAACTCTTACGAGTATAAACGAACTCTTACGAGTATAAACTAACTCTCACGAGTATAAACGAACTCTTACGAGTATAAACGAACTCTCACGAGTATAAACGAACTCTTACGAGTATAAACTAACTCTCACGAGTATAAACGAACTCTCACGAGTATAAACGAACTCTTACGAGTATAAACGAACTCTTACGAGTATAAACTAACTCTCACGAGTATAAACGAACTCTTACGAGTATAAACTAACTCTCACGAGTACAAACGAACTCTTACGAGTATAAACTAACTCTCACGAGTATAAACGAACTCTTACGAGTATAAACTAACTCTTACGAGTATAAACAGACTCTTATGAGTATAAACTAACTCTTACGAGTATAAACAGCCTAAGGGAAAAGATGATCCCTGAGATCCTAACCTCTGGGGGATGTAATCTTTAAAAACCCTAGTACTAAGGGAGAGACTAGAAGCCCTACCAAAATCGCCAAGTAAGTACAGGGATATCAACCCTATCTCCTCATTAAGGTTCCTCTAGGAGCTTTAGAGCCTTTACGTGTTAATAAAATGCTGAAAACATGCTAGATGCATAAGCAGGATGAATATTATGTTACACATCTAATCAACAGAATTAGAGATATATGTATGCATGCCAAACAGTAATTGTGCAGGTACGATATCAAAAGAAAAGCAGAAATATCCAAAGACCTAAGGCACCATGCCTAGGCCCTCCACAAGAAAACCCCGGAGTGTGGAGTCTCCGGAAAATACCAAAAGAGGCCTTAGAGGCCTTAGCAAAATAAAAAGTGTCTTAAAGTATCAAACTGTTGTCAGAGAAATTATCAAGAAAGGGGAATGGTATCCTTCCCCTCAGAACCTGCTCCTGTCTCCTCAGCTTGCCCGCTAGAATCGCCCCCCTCTGCCTTCTCCACCAGAGCGTGTGCTGCCACAGTAGTCACCGGAGTTGGATTATCTACGTGAACAGGAAAAGTCATATCCTTCGCCGGTGCCAAATCATCTAAACTCCGAGCAGCACCCTTCAGCTCCAAGATCGCCTTCCTCATCCCCGGCAACCACCAAGGAGTGTTGATATCTTCCTTCGCATCTCCGGGGAACTTAGGGGGAGTATCCAGCTCATCTAGGCGAAGAGCACGGGTATACTGACCATTAAAACCAGGGGCAGAATGTTCAGCCACAGCATTAGAAAACCCATGATCAATGAAGTGAGGGATATATGCACCCATGGCCCCTAGGAAACTGCTGCTCTGAAGAAAGGCCTCCAACCACTCCTGATGCAAGGTACCTAGAAATTGTTGACCTATGGCAGAGGTAAACAAGGACTCTATGCATAATTTCATACCAGTCAGGGGAAGAGTAACCTCCAGCTGTTTAACCTGTTTACCGAACTCTTCCTTCAACGAAGAAATCTCCCCAGAGAGTGTCGCTCGGAGTGTTTTACACCTCTGATTAGCGTCCCGTAATTCTGCATCGAGTATCTCCTTCTTCACCTTCTCCAGCTCTACCTGACTTTGGAGGTCATCTACCTGCTGGAGGGACTGGAGGGATCTTTCAGACATGTTGGAAAACAGAAGACCAAACTACACAAGAAACAACATCAAGAAGTAAGGTATCTATATTCTCTTCTCTGAGTCATTCAAAGCAATATCCATATTGAAAACCTACCTGTGTGAAATTGTGGGCGGCGTGCACAATTCGCTCTTCTGGAGAAAGAGCATTAAGGGCTTCGGTAGCGGGAGTCGGAGTATAACGTTCTATAAAGGCCAAGAGATGGTCAACATTGACTTCGTCTGGAGCATCGGGAGCAACATTAGGCATAGAAGATTTGGTTTTGGATTTCTTCTTCTTAGAGGCATCGGAGACAGGAGGCAAGACGGAGATCATGGTTTTCTCGGTAGAGGAACGGGTGCGCTTAGCAACGGACCCAATGGCAGGTTTCGCTGAGGAAGGAATGACAGGGGCCTTTGAAGAGCTTTCAGGGGCTGGAGACTTTGCAACCATCGACAGAGGAGCAGCATCGCGAGAAATTTGGGTTAACCAACTCATAGCTGCATAAAGGAATACAAACGACATTAATAAACACTGCAGTTCGAATTATGAGGATAATACTAAGGAAAAAGAGATGGAATTACCATCGTCGGGACCTAGGGGGTAATCGGGGCGACCGAAACCGAAATGAGAAAGGGCTCTAGGATTTTTGCAAATGCTCATTACATCAAAAAAGCGATGAGTGGAAACATGGTCATTTAGATGGTTCATCACATCCAAATTCAGAGAAGAACAAACAGAGAGAGGAGGACGAGGCACCCCAGGGTTCTCATAAATCCACCCTTCATGAGGAAAATCCCAAGGAACGGGGTTTGTAACAAAGAAGTAATAGTCCTTCCAGTCTTGGACTCCTTCATGGAGCTTCTCCATGAATTTTCCAGCCCTGGAAGGACGGCCAGAAGTATAGAAAAACCCGTCTGCATACTTACACATGTACTGGGTTAGAAAAAGCTGGGCTGAGGGTTCACCACCATTCCCCTTCATCAAAATGTAAAAACCTAGCATTGCTCGAATAGCATTGGGGGTGAATTGATTGAGGGGTATGCGCAGGTAAGTAGAGATCTCAGAAAAATAAGGGTGAATCGGGAAGCGGAGGCCTGCCTTCAACTGAGCCTCCCAGAAGGCCAAGGTGTTAGTACCAGGAAAATTCGGGCGTTCCCTCCTATGGGCGGCCCTAACGGCGTAATCGGTGGGAAAGATTCCCGACCGAAGAAAAGCGGCAACGCGCTCAGAAGAAAGCAAGGAAGAACCAGCGATGGTGTTTTTTAAAGCAGGGTTGATTACGGGAAAGATAGAAAGAGGATGGGAAGTTGAACTTTCCATTGAAACGGAATCTGAAGAGGATGACATGGTGTAAATGAGAGTAAAAGGGAAGGAATAGGTACCTGAAGAGAGGTCGGTTTTTAGGAGTGACGACGAAACGGCCGCTGGACGTGCACGAAGAAGTTAGATCGCAGAGGTGAAAACGAAGATAGAGAGTAGATAAACTTGAAATGAAAGGAAAACAGGGTTTTGGTGGAAAAGATGAATTTTGAATGATTACGCTGAAAAGAGAAGAGGGAGAATCGAGGAGAATTAAATGATCCTCCCAATTAAGAGACGCGTGAAAGACAAACGGCGGCTTGATGTTGGATATAAGCGCGTGATTACGAGATTCAAGGGCACAGTTGCGTGTGGAAGTGTAAAAGACCCAATGCTTTTTGAGAAGTAATTATTACTATAGGGAATCAAATCAATAAGAATATTTCGAGAGGTATTTTGAGTGTTAAGAAAGGAAATGAAATATTTCTCTGGCATTTATCCCAGGGTTATTATTTTCCTACTCTCCTAAAAATTATTCATTTTTATGAGAGTAGGGGGGAGTGGTTGATGTAGATAAATATGTCGCTCTTGGAGGAGTCGACACGTGGAAACGGGATAAGTTATGATAGTTGTAATTAGGTTAATATATTGAAGAAACAGGATTAATACACCCCCTGGGTTTGATTAGAGGAATCAGAGAAATCAGAGAAATTGGGCCTTTGGCCCATATACGGAGGAATTAATAGCCTTTGGGCCTGAAAAGATCAGGCCCACAAATGGAACGCGTAATCACTCTTTCCTAGTCAAGATAAATGAGTGAGTCAAACCCACGAAAATAGGGGAGGATATGCCCCAAAACCGAGTCTTCAGGGGAAAGCCCGATTCTTCAGGGGCTTGGAAGCTGGATTCTTGGGAATGGACCAAGAATATAGGGAGAAGAAGTCATCCCCTCTCCGCAGAGAGGGGCCAGGTATATAAAGAAGGTTATTTCCATATTCTGAATTAAGTGATTATTACGATACACATATTTTATTGATTATACACACTGCCATACAAAATATACGCTAATAGTGAAGAGAGACTTCACGATATTCGCCGGAATTCCCCTAGATATACAGGGGAATTTCTCTTTGATTTCGCCTACGATAAGTTCTGACTTGAGCGTCGGAGTTTCTACGCCGGAGGCCCCCTCCGGTGTACTTTTGCAGGCCAAATTCGGACTTACGAGAAGATTCACACGAGGATTGTCAAAGGCGAACGAGTGATTGAGATTGTGATTAACAGTGTTCGGAAGAGAACGGCTTATATCCGTAAGCATTCTTTTTCGACGCATCACACTTAGTGATCAAAAAAATGGTGAGAGGATTAATTACCCTCACTAAATGTATATTATTTTATAATTTTAGTGAAGATATACGATGAAGAAGCAATTTGAAGAGTCGGTCATTATTTATTTGAATTAATATCAATTAATTCTCATTTAATTTTATCATATCATTATGGGCCTTAATTGCCCAAGAAAATTCTAATTATATATATTATCATCCTTGTAACTTGAACGACAGTTTTGAATTAAGATTAATCAAATTGGGTTTATCCCTTTCATCTCCTAATCACCACGATCACACTGCGTCAGTTGGTACACGGAGTCAGTTCTAGGGCCACACGATGCCGCCTCGCTGTGATGATAGACAGAAGATCGCTTCTTTGCGCAATCAAATGTTTGCTCTCCTCACTCAGGCCCTTTCTGCAATGCTAACACAGCACACTCACATACTTGATCAGATTGATTCCTTAATCCTAGAAGGCCAGCGCCAGTCCTCTGTTCCCCCACCACGCGACGAGGCCTCAAATCAAAACCATTCTGACGATGATGAGGCGACCCTCAATATGGAGAACCCATTCGCACTGCGTGATTGGCGCGACCGTGAACCACCCGCTCTTGCTTCTCGCTGGGAGAACGGATTCCGTCTAGACATCTCGGAATTCGCCAGCGATGGAACACCATACGCCTTTGTTGATTGGTTTTACAATGTAGAAGACCTGCTGGACTTTAAATCAGTTCCACCAGACCACCGCATCGCCTTGGTCGCGACCAGGCTTCGTGCCCGAGCAGCCGCGTGGTGGCGCCATCTAAAAAATCCTGCCGCCGTGCCGGAAAATCTGAGATTGTACGGTGGGACAAATTTCAAAAGCACATGTCTAAAGAATTTTTGCCCCTTCACTATGAGAGCACGCAATATCAGAAATTCCAAAACCTTCGACAGGGGCCACACTCAATTGATGAGTACACCGTTGAGTTTTGAGTTTTATTAACTCCTCACCCGCATTGACAGCCGCGGAACTTCCTCCCAGATTGTTTCCCGGTATGTTGGCGGCCTTCGACTCCCATTTCAGGACACATTAAATGTGATGTGCCCAAAAACCTTAGCAGATGAACACCAATAGGCTGCTGCCTTGGAAATTCAGCTTTCCCGCCGCGGTTCTTCGACTCCTTTCCATCCTGATCGGCGTCGTTCCAGCCCACCTCCGCTGTCCCAGCCTGATCGTCGGCCCGTGGGCGCTGCTTCGAGTGGCCCTCCCACTCGCCCACCTCCTCCCACCGTCGGGCCCCGACCATTTATGCCCGGATGTTGTTTTAATTGTGGGGATCCAGGCCATCGCATGGCTGCTTGTCCGCAACCACGAAGCACCCGTGCTATTTTATTGATGATCTCTATGAAGCACCTCCTGTTTTTTTATGAGGACCCCACACTTGATTCGACCGAAACTCACCTCTAGGGCGACGTCTATCCCTTGCTCGTGCTTCATCGTACCTTTTGTTCGCCTAAGGTTGATGCCCCCGATGCCCAATGGAATTGCATATTCCAATCCACATGCACGATCAATGGCAAAGTTTTTAAGTTTATTTTTGATTCGGGTGCTAGTGAAAATGTTATTTTTGGTGTTGCTGTGTCTAAATTATCGCTTATTACTTCTGCTCACCCGTATAATCTTGGTTGGTTGAGTCGTGATAATATGATTACAGTAATTGACCATGTACGGGTTTTTCTATTGGTGGTCGTTATTCTGATACTATTTGGTGTGATGTGGTGCCCACGGACGTTTGCCACCTTTTGTTGGGACGTCTGTGGCAACTTGATCGTCGTGGCATGCATGATGGGTTTTTTAATACATATTCATTTATTGTGGATGACTCTAAGTTTGTTTTGCACTCTTCTTGTAAACCCGACCCCTTGCCTGCGCCTTCGCCGCCCGTTGTTATGCTTTCTCGCTCGGCTTTTGAGAGTGAGTTATTGTCGGGTTCTAAAGGGTTCTTACTGATTGCTCATGATACTTCTGATACTTCTACTCTACCACTTGTGGCTCACCCCATCTTGCAGGAGTTCTCGGACGTCTTCCCAGCAGAGCTCCCTTCAGAGCTTCCCCCTCTCCATGATATCCAACATTAGATTGACCTGGTGCCCGGTGCTTCCTTACCCAACAGGCCCCACTATAATATGAGCCCCATTAAGCATGCCGAGATCCGCTGCCAGGTTGAAGATTTGTTGAGTCGCGGTCTGGTCCAAGAGAGTTTGAGTCCTTGTGCAGTGCCTGTTCTCCTTACGCCCAAGAAAGATGACTCTTGGCGTATGGTGTTAATAGTCGGGTTATCAATAAGATCAATGTTCGTTACAGATTCCCCATTCCCCGCCTCGATTAGCTCAGTGGTTCCATAGTTTTCTCTAAGCTTGATCTTCAAAGCAGCTATCACCAGATACGGATTAGACCTAGAGATGAGTGGAAGATTGCGTTTAAGACTAGGGATGGTCTCTTCGAGTGGCTCGTCATGCCCTTTGGCCTCTCGATCGCCCCGAGCACTTTTATGCGGGTTATGAACTAGGCCCTGCGACCTCTTATTGGGACTTATGTTGTTGTCTTCTTTGATGACATCCTGATTTATAGTCGGTCTAAGACGGATCATGTCGACCACCTGCGCGCCGTCCTTCAGATTCTCCACTCTGAGAAGTTTTATGGGGCTCCCCATAAGTGTGTGTTTTTCACCGACTTAGTCTTATTTTCGGGGTTTTGCATTTCTTCGACTGGCATTAGTGTAGATTATGTTTAAGATAGCGGTTATTCGGGATTGGCCCGTAACTACCTCCTTCACAGCTGTTCAGAGCTTTCATGGTTTGACATCTTTCTACAGACGTTTTATACCGCACTTCAGTTCTATCATGGCCCCAATTACAGATTGTATGAAGGGCAAGATCTTTGTTTGGACGGACGCTGGTGCTGATGCTTTTGCCCTTATTAAGCAAAAGCTAACTACCGCCCCTATCTTGGTTCTTCTGGATTTCTCTATTCCCTTCGAGCTGCATTATGACGCTTCAAAGGTTAGTATTAGTGTAGTTCTCAGTCAGGATGGTCGCTCAGTTGCTTACTTTAGCGAGAAGCTCACGGGACCCGTTCTCGCTATTGTGCCTATGATGCTGAGTTTTATGCCGTAGTGCGGGTCGTGCGCCATTGGCGACACTATTTGTTTCAGCAGGAGTTTGTCTTGTTCACTGATCATGACTCTCTCAAGTATATTTGCCAGTCAGGATAATATTTCCTCGAGACATGCCTCTTGGGCGGCGTATCTTCAGCAGTTTACCTTTGTGCTTCGTTGTACGTCTGATTCTGCTAAACGGGTCACCGATGCACTCATTCGTCGACATTCGTTGCTCGTTGACATACGAGTGACTGTTCCAGGATTTGATGACTTCTCTCACCTCTATGCCGATGACCCGTGTTTTTCCGGTATTCACTCTTCATTTGGCTTCGGGTGCTAATTCTGATTTTTTACTTGTGGAGGGATTTCTGTTTTATGGCACGCGGCTTTGTAAACCACCATGTAGCTTGCGCCTCCGCCTCATTTCAGAGCTTCACGGGGTCGGCCACGTTGGGCGCGACCGCACCTTGGCTCTATTAAAGCAGCGCTATTTTTGGCCATCTTTGAGTAGGGATGTGGCCCGTTTTGTGGCTCGGTGCCACACGTGTTAAGTGTCGAAGGGGACAGCGACTAATACCGGGTTGTATCGTCCTCTTCCCATCCCAGACGCTCCTTGGCTCGGTGTCAACATCGATTTTATTCTTGGCCTCCCTCGTACTCAGTGGGGTTTCGATTCCATCTTTGTTGTCGTTGATCGGTTCAGCAAGATAGTCCACTTCATTCCGTGCAAGCGAACTTCCGATGCCCTTCATGTTGGCCAGCCCTACTTTCGGGATGTCTACCGACTACATGGCATGCCCTCGTTCATCGTCTTTGATAGGGACACACGCTTCTTGGGCCATTTTTGGCGTAGTTTGTGGCGCATGACCAACACCAAACTTCATTTTAGTAGCGCCTATCACCCCTAGACGGATGGCCAAACTGAGGTGGTTAATCGTTCTCTGGGAAACTCGCTTCGTTGTTTGGTCGGTGATCATCTACGGACATGGGACATGAAATTGAGCCAAGCAGAATTCGCACACAACTCAACGGTCAATAGCAGCACGAGTGTTTATCCTTTTCGGATTGTTTATGCCCGAGTGCCTCGTGGCCCCGTTGATCTGATAACCATAACTTTTGGTACTCATATTAATGCACGTGCGACAAATTATTGGGACGAGCTCTTGCAGATTCATGGCACCACACGCGCTCGTTTGGAGGCGAGTAATGTCTGCTATAAGGAACACGCTGACACGAAGCGGCGCCACTTGGAGTTTGAGGTTGGGGACCTCGTGTGGGCTGTCCTCACCAAAGATTGTTTTCCCGCTCATGAGTACAATAAGCTAGCATCCCGTAAAATTGGTCCGGTGGAAGTGGTAGAGAAAAATAACCCTAATGTTTACCGTTTGCGCTTCCTTCTCACATGCGTACTTCCGACGTCTTCAATGTCAAACACTTGATTCCGTTTGCTCATGGAGAAGCAATTGATTCCGATTCTAGGGCGAATCGCGTCAATGGGGGAGCGAATGATGGAGAAGCAATTTAAAGAGTCGGTCATTATTTACTTGAATTAATATCAGTTAATTTCCATTTAATTTTATCATTATGGGCTTAATTGCCCAAGAAAACCCTAATTATATATTTTATCATTCCTCAACTTGAACGACAATTTTGAATTAAGATTAATCAAATTGGGTTTATCCTTTTCATCGTCAGTATATAAGTACTCTAATTAAATATCTCATTTAACCAAGGTACCGTTGCTAATACGGGGTATTTGTTAGTTTTTTTTTAATAAGTAAAAGTATTGTATTTCTCTCGAGTACAAGGGGTACTCAACCCGTATTGTTTACAAATTGCAAGTTATATAACACCTCCTTATTCTATGACTTATGAGCGTCTGTTCTCACAGAGCACCTCTGTGGTTTTTGGTAATTCCCTCATAAGCTTGTGTATGGGTCTTGACACCATGCCGCGATGGACGAGTTTGGTCTAATGAGTTCTCGTCCGTTTAGCCAGTTCCACATCAGCATTTTAATATTCTTCAGAGCTTTTTTTACTATAGGTTCCTCGTCACCGAAATATCTGGCATTTTTTGCATCTCCAAATCTCTCCCACTGCTGCTGCCCATAAGCTTACACCTATTTTCCTGCTCCCTTTGTCAGTCCCGATGATCGTGTTGTGTTGGAGTAGGTGAATCGACAATCTATTGTGCATCACCATGTTCACCTTTAGCCAGCTGTGGGTTTCCTTCTATATTTCAGTAGCAAAATTGTACTCCAGAATTAGATGCAAATTGTTTTCTGTCTCTTGTTTGCATAGATTGCAAATCGTATCCGCATCCGAGATCAGAACTCCTCTTTTCTTCAAATTATTGGTCGTCACTAGTCGTCCTTCCAGGCTTTCTAACCGATTGTTTGAGTCTTTTTCGGAGCCAGGCATCTCCACAATTCTGCGAATGCTTCTCCATCGTTGGTCATGTTCTGCCTCGTGTCTTCGTTCTGCTTCAACTTTCTATAAGCCTCGCTGGTCGAATAAATGTCGTGTGGAGCAAACTCCCATCTCCACCCGTCCTCCCATCCCTGCCTTGGTTTGACCTGTCAATGGTCAGTAGCAATTCATCAAAAGCAGGCATCTCATTGGGATTTAAAGCTCTCCTCCACTCCCACCTCCATTCCCACCCAAATTCCCCCCACATACCCATTTCCTGAATAGTAGCATCTTGATGGTTACTGCACCTAAATATACCCGTGTATTTGTCCATGAGCTGACTCCCCCTCCGCCCAGCTATCCCTCCAGAAACTAATCCCCCCCTCCATTTCCCACAACCCTCCTAATGCCCGACTTGAAACCCTTTCCACCACACTAATTCTCCCGACCCTCTCCCCCTTCGTCTATTCCCCTTCAACTCCCCTTCCAGTCCCCCATATTTTGATTTTAGAATTTTCACCAACAAATTGTCCCTCTCATTTAAGAATCTCCAAATCCATTTTCCTAACAGGGCTTTATTAAAAATATGTAAATCTCTAATTCCCAGACCCCCTTATCTTTGTCCTCGCAAATTACTGCCCACTTGACCTAAGAGATCTTATTTTTATTCCCACACCCCACATGAATTTCCTCTGTAACTTGGTGATATTGTTCAACACCACCTTAGGTAAAGAAAAGAAGGAAAAGTAATAAGTTGGCACCGTAGAAAGAACAACTTGAACTAGAGTGATCCTTCCACCTATCGAGATATGACGTCCTCCCCATTTTTCCAATTTGCCACAAATTTTTTGGATTAATCCTGCCCAGGTATTCTGATTTCTATGATTGACGCCCACATTTATACCCATAAAAGTTTGCTAGACTTGCAGCCCAGAATCGGGCCATTTTCTCCGTTGTTTCAGATAACATGTTTATCCCAGTAATGCTACATTTTTCAAAATTTACCTTGAGACCAGATTCCAGTTCGAATAGCCGGAGAGTATGCTTAATCGCTAATATATCCTGCCATCTTCCGTTGCACATGAACAAAGTGTCGTCCGCATACTGAAGAATTAGCACCTTAATCCTCAGATGGCTGATACAAGCAGGTTCGAAAGCCCAGAGTGAGCAACTTTTTTTATCATGGCATTTAGCCCTTCCGCAACTATGAGAAAAAGGAAGGGGGAGAGGGGGTCCCCTTGCCTTAACCCTCTCTCCAATCTGAACTCCCCTGATGGACTTCCATTTACCAGAATAGATGCGCTTGCTGTCGAGACGCATTCCATTATCCACTTTCTCCATTTTCTTGAGAAATTCATGGCTTCCATCATCTTATCTAGAAATCCCCATTCCATCGAGTCGTAGGCCTTGGTGAAATCGACCTTGAATAACACTGTTGCTTTCTTTTTCTTTTTTGCCTCATCGATAGCTTCATGTGCCACCAGGATCCCATCCAAAATCTGTCTCCCGCCAATAAATGCAGATCGGTTATTGGATATCACCGTCCCTAATACTTTTGCAAGTCTCTTTGCCAATATTTTATTTCTTGGGAATGAGGACTATGAACGACGGATTGATCCCTTTCACTATTTTCCCATGAACATGAAAATCCTCTAGCATTTTTACAATTTATTTTTTCAACAGCTCCTAGCTGTTCTTGAAGAAACCGTCCGGTCCGAGACTCTTAGTCGCCTCACAATTCCATATTGCCTCCTTGATCTACTCCTCCGTGAAATGTGTTGTGAGAACCTCATTTTCATATTGCTCGACTTGCTTGAGATCCAAGTTGTGTCCCAAGCTTGGCCTGGCTATACCTTTCTGCCCTGAAATGTTGTTCGAAGAAGTTGAAAATGCCCTGTTTCACTTCCTGTATATTTTCGTTCCACCTTTGGCTGATCATTAATCCGTTTATCTCATTTTTCTTGCGTCTGTTGGTGACCACCCTATGAAACATCTTTGAATTCACATCCCCTTCCTTAAGCCATTTTAATATTGCCACTTGATGCATTTGGGAATCCTTTCACTGCATATCTCTCAAAAGGCTTGCAAATGTCTCTCTTCTCCTATCCATTTCTTCATCCTCGAGTCCGAATGTGTCATCGATCGCGTCCAGCCTATCAATCTCGTTTTTTCTTTCTTCAATTCTTGTGTCCAGGCAGTTGAAGACGCTTTTTTTCCAAACTTTCAAATCGCCCTTGAGTCTCTTTAGTTTTTCTTTAAGAATGTATCCTCCCCAGCCTTGAACTTCATATGATTTCCACTTCTGCTCTACAAATTCTTTAAAATTTGGGTACCTAAGCCACGAATTGTAGAATCGAAAAGGTTTAGGGCACCAATCCTTGAAGTCCACCTTAGTCTAAATCGGGTAATGGTCCGAGATAGTTCGTCCCAGCCCCCTCAAGCTCAAATCTGGCCATTTTTCATCCCACACGTCTTTGACAAGTAATCTGTCCAATCTGCACTTGCAAGTTCCGTCTGGTCTATACCAAGTGTACTTACGCCCGATTAGTGGGACATCAACCAAGTTGCTCGACCTAATGAACTGATCAAACACCATTCTATCCTTATTGTCCACTCTTTCTCCTCGCCCGACTCTTTCATCTTCATACCTAATTCAATTGAAATCACCCACAATACACAAGCATACCTGGCTGTTTTGGCCCGCTACAATCTGTAGTGCCCATAGAGCTTTTTTCTCACTTCCGCTGCACGGGGCATAAATAATATTCATTGTGCAGCATCTTGTTCCGTCTTTTCTAAGGGTTCCATTGACTGTGAGGCAGCCCTTCATATGCCACACACTGGTTTTGCTGAAGACCTCAGCGTCCCATATCGTGAGCATGCCCCCTGATCGCACTTCAGCCTCTCTACACACCCAATCGAACTCCCTGTTTTTCCACAACGATCTACACAACCAAATATTCATCTTCTCCACTTTTATTTTCTGTAAGCAGCACACATCAATCTTATTCTTTGTGATCATCTCCTTCACCTCCCTTCGTTTTTCCCTCCCCCCCCATTCCTCTTATATTAAAACTAAGAATCTGCATTAAACAACCTTTGGCTCTCTAGTCTTCCTGCTCTTTTTTCCTGCATTCTTTGCTTTCTTTCTCTCCTTACTCACAATTTGTTCCAATTGGTTTATAATTTCTCTGTCTGGCTCGACGCTTCTCATGCCTATCTTCTTACCCAACTCCCAGATTTCCGTTGCCTCCTTGTTTATTTCTCCCTCTTCCATTATATGTTGCCATCTTCTTATTTCAGCGCTTGGATCAAGTCCAGTGTTGTCGACGTCCAAACAAACGACCCTTTTCCTTTTTTCTTTGTCTTTATTCTCGATTCTTTCTGGCTCTTGAGTATCACGTGCTGGGTGGTCCTCCTTCCGGAGACTTACGGGTGATTCTCTCCCTCTACCCGATTCTGTATATTTCGAATCCACTTCCATGGGGTCCATTTTCAGTAATTAGTCCTCTTCGTCCAGGGCCCAGATTTCCTTCTGACAAGGGCCTATCTCAAAATATTTTCAGTTTATCATTTATTTAAGTTATTAATTCATATTTTTTATTTCTTTGAAAAATTAAATTTAATAAAAAAAAAATCTTCTCTCAGCACCGATATATATTTCCTTCACTTCAATGAATCTTTCTCGTGAGTTTCGTCCATGGTGAATTTTCACTTCTGCTACTCTCAATTCGGCCTCTCTCTCGTATAATTTCTCTTGCTCGATCAGTTCGTCCTGTCCTAGGTTTCTCAAATTCAAATCCCCCTTTCAATTTTGAAGCAATCTTACCTTAATCTGCAAAGAATCGGAAGAATAAAGTTTGCTGAAGTTTCAACATCATCATTTCCCGTCGTGTGTTTAGTTTTACGGTTACTGTGGAGACCTCGTCCTTTTCCATTTCCATCGGCCTTGATAGTTTCGTAAGTTTCTCTGATTTGATTCACATATGTTTGTACCGTGCGTCCTTTTCCATTTTCATCGGTCTTGATAGTTTCGTAAATTTCTATGATTTGATTCACATCTGTGTTTTTACGGTGATTTCGTTTTTGTTAATGGTTTTGTGGTTGCTTCATGTTGATTTTACGCTATTGTATTTTTTCCATATCCAAAGAAGGCAAGTTCCAGATTTGGTGGAACCAGTATCAATCAAGACACAATCAAGAGATTACGCTGCAATCAAGGATAATCACAACGACTAGTCTCTCCTAACGGCTAGTTGATGATTGATTAGTCCTATAAATACAATATCGAACCAAAGTGAGGAATACGGAAAATATACGCAGTTATCAAGCTTTACAAAGAACACACCCAGCTGATTGAAGCAAAGAGTATTCGAAGAAAAGTTCTTCAAGCCTGTTCTTAATTCATTAGTTTCCTCACCAACAATAAATACCGAACCATGTTTATCATTAGATATATTTATTGGTTTAGGCATGGTGGTTAAGCAATCTTTTGCTTGAACCATTAATTAGTTGGAGATAGATCGAAAACAACCCAAACACTCTAGCCAGTATAAGGTTTAGTTGTTCAAAACTGTAAGAGTACAAGTGCTCATGAACACTTGTGGAGACCGTAGCAATTTGGTGATGGTTCAGAGCTCAAAGTCCTCCTCTTGGGACTCAAAAGGATAAGCCCTTTGATTTGGTGATAAAAGGATTAACATCACGAGCAGATCGTGAGAGTGGACGTAGGATTGTATATCTGAACCACTATAACCCCTGGTGTTATTTACTTTATTGTCATTTTAATTCAGTACTCAATACTCTTATTATTCATACTGCATCTTGCTTTCAAAAGTGTTTTTAAACAAGGCCAATTAAACAAAGTTAAAAAACAGCAGACATCAAGTCAACTGACTATCTTAAATTGGTTAAAAGGTTTTTCAATATTAACGAACGAGTCTAAACAAAGGGCCCATACCATTCCGCACTCTATATTCAGTAGATCACTAAGTAAGTTGGATCATCAGACTAGCCAATCCAGCAGACTAAGCGTATCAGCTGAGTAACCCACAACTCTGTTTAGAAAAAAAAAGGTTTATAGTCTATTCACCCTTCCCCTCTAGACTTTAAACCCATTCACTACTCGTTCAGGGACCAACAAGTGGTATCAGGGCAGTAGTTCTAACGGACTGCTCTCTCTTGATTATCAGAAGACTTGATGGAAGTCTTCTTGTAGTCCTCTTGAACAGATCTTTTTGAAAAACCGTTTTCATAAAATCATATAGCATGGAAAATAATCTACGTAAGATGCCTAAATTTTCAGTTGATGAGTATGACTACTGGAAGATCTGGATGAAGGCCAATTTCAGCACAATCCATGATCTTATGTGGTCTGTGATAACAAAAGGCCCTATCACAATCATGATTACAAACACAGCTACTGGTGTACGAGGCGTAGAAGTTGGTGATCTTGCTCCAAAAGATAGAAAGGATCTCATTCCTGATGAATTAAAGCAAAATAACCATGATAGTATTGGTCAAAGCCTAATATTATCTACATTGTCTAATGATTATATATGTAAGTTGGTTAATTGCGAAACCGCAAAGGAGATGTGGGATACCTTAGCACTTATGTGTGGAGGAACAACCTTGATCAAAGAAAGTAAGCTCACTACAGTAATCAAGAAGTTTGAGGACTTCAAGATGCAGACTGGTGAAAACATAGAAAGGCTGGATACCAGATTCACTAAGATCATCAATGAGATCGTAGCACTTGGTAAGAAGTACACCAAGCGAGAGGTAAATCTAAAAGTTCTTGATTTATTACCCTTGGTTTGGAAATTGAAGAAAACCATAATAAAAGATACCCAATATATAAATAGTTGGGATCAACCTACTCTGTTTTCTACTAAAAGCTAACGAGTATGATCTTATTAGAGTGGAGAAATAGATGATATAGAACACGTCAATTCGTCGTCCTCTACTAAAGCTGTATCTTTCAAGGCCTCAACAACCGCCAAGGAAAGAAACCACTCATCTGGTAAGACTTCTAAGGTGAGAGAGGAACCAAAAGGATTTGACTTGAGCCTGAAAGAAAGAGCAGATGACACTTCTTGTCAAAAGATTGGAAAGAATGAATGCTAAGAACAGTAAGTATCGTAGATTCTATAAAGATTATAGAGGTAAATCTAACAGTGCAGGTACATTTAGAAGAGATAGAGATAAAACTCCAGAAAGAAGAAATGAATCTAAAGGTTCATACAAAAGAGAAACTGAATCTTCTGAGTCAAAGAAGAGCAGGAGAAGAGATGACTCTCCTCCACCTAGAAAATCTTCAATGAGCATAAAAAGTGGTAAGTGCTTCAATTGTGATAAACCTGGTCATTAAGTCCAGAAGAGACAAAAGATAAGAATGAGAGAAAGTCCAGAAGAGAAATAATATATTCTGATAGGAGAGTTATGGTAGCTGATGACTCATCTGATTATGAAGATGAGGAACTACCATCCTCTGCCTCATCTGAATTCCTAACAGAAGATGACTTAGATGATCTAGCTATGATGGCCAAAGGAGAGGAAGTAGAGGTAAACTTCCCCACTCAAACTTTATGTTTATCTTCATCTTCGATCTTCTTCTACACATCATTATGAGCAATACTACTCTAATGGAGACGATGGACGTGATGAATTCCTGACCATAGATGAGGTCAAAATAAACTTAGATATCGCAACCAAAGCCTTCCTAGAAGTGGAGAATTAGAATGCAGCTCTAAGGAAAGAAATAAAATTGTTAAAAAGGAAAAAAGTCTATAGCTGATCCTGAGTTGATAGTAATGAATGAGGACTAACCCAAGAGCTTGAAATGCTTAAGGAAAGTCACTTGTACACTACTAACCTCTATGAAGGAATGGCTAAGACTTAAGCCCTTGAAACAATTGAGTTTAAGAACTTAGAAGCTAAATTCCTTGGCCTTCTCCAAAAGTATAAACTCTTAGAACTTGAGAAGAATGGTTTGGATTTTAAGATTTCAGAATTCAATTGATGCTCAGTCATTCTTGAACAAATTTATGAAAATCTAGAACCTAAAGTCGATAAGATGGGTATTGATTTTCAACCTAACTCATCACAGTCTTCTCCAGCTGATGGTGCATGCTAGATGTTACAATCCAAGTACTGGTGTATTTGAGAAAGGTGAAAGCTCTAAAAAGCCAACACCTCGTGTGATCACTAAGGTATCTAAGGATGTGCAACCTAACCTCAATAATCTAATCCACAGAGGAGGTGGTAGACCAATCAGAGCTCAAGTTGTACAGCTGAAGCAACCTCAGCTGGGTAATCCAACTCAATTGATGACGTCCCAGCAGACTCAGAAGAGTAACAAACAACCTAGACCTTCTCGTTTGAGACAGTCCCAATTGTATGCTACTCATACCAAGAAGACTAAGAAGTCTTCTAAAGGCAAATATGTTCTCTATGCGCCACCTATCTCTTATGATATCTTAAGAACATATGAGTCGTGTTAATGCACTCATATACCTACAGTTGATGCACCCAAACTGAATGTTACTTACCAGAAGACAACCCCAAATGGAAATTCACTTAAGTCAACTGGAAGTAACTTTGCTGACACATTTATCAAATGAAATCATGCAACGACAACAACTGATAAGATTTGGTATTGCGATGCCCGAGGGAGAAAGCTTAAATGTTATCGTCTATTCAAGCGAACCATGTATATATGGGTTCCCAAGGGTAGAATCAAGGTTGTATAAATCGGAAATCGCCAGTCGGGCGTTTTCCGTCCGCGTAGCGCCTAGGCGATCAATTTTTTTTTCAATTTTAATACGGAGTTCAAATTAATTAATAAAAAAATAAATAAAAAAGAAAATAATATATATCATCTCAAGTGGGTTGATAAGATTTGGTATTGCGATGCCCGAGGGAGAAAGCTTAAATGTTCTCGTCTATTCAAGCGAACCATGTATATATCAGTTCCCAAGGGTAGAACCAAGGTTGTAGAAATCGGAAATCGCCAGTCAGCCGTTTTCCGTCCGCCTAGCGCCTAGGCAATCAGATTTTTTTTTTTCAATTTTAATACGGAGTTCAAATTAATAAATAAAAAAGAAAATAATATATATCATCTCAAGTGGGTTTCTCTAAACACTAGTTTTCATTTCAAAAGCTGATGCGCAGCAGCGCAAGAACACCCCACTTCGAAACACTTTTCACAAATTAAATTAGGATTAGGGCTTTTGATTAAAGTATAAACCCCAACAATACATACCTGATGCCTGTCGATTATCACTCTGTTAAGGCGGCAGCCGGGCGGAGGTGGAGGCGGAAAGCAGTGGAGAATAAATGATTTTTTTTATGTATCAGTATTTATGAAGATTCTACAAATCTGCATTTGAAGCAGTGATTTCTTATTTACGAAGACGGCGGAGGCAAGGATGGAGAAGGAGTGGAGAATAAATGATTTCTACCTACAAATATGCATTTAAAGCAGTGATTTCTTTATCTTTTTTAAATAAAAATTCCAAATGTTGACCGCCTAGGCGGCGATTTGGCCGCCTAAGCCCTCCCAAACACCGCCCAGTTGAAAGCCGATTTGATGAAATCGCGGCGGAATGCCTTCGCCTAGCGACTAGGAGCTGCCTAGGCGGAGCTAGGCGCCGATTTCTACAACCTTGGGTAGAACTAACACCCAAGGACCCAAAACAAAATGGGTACCTAAATAATAATTTGCTTGCATGATCGCGTAAATCTGTACAAAAAATGAGGATCAGTAGGAGAGATATGATACATTGATAGTGGATGCTCTAAGCATATGACTGGTACACAATCTCTTCTCACAAATTATATAGATCAAGAAGGTCCACATGTATTTTTCGGTGATAACACGCATGGTAACACAAAAGGTTATGGCACCTTGAGAAACGGTGACATTGAGATACATGATGTATCATATGTTGAAGGTTTAAAGTTCAATTTACTTTCAGTATCTCAATTTTGTGTCAGAGGATATAAAGTTGAATTTTCTCGAAATGAATGTCTTATTATTGAAAACAAAACTCAAACTATATTACTCAAAGGCTTAAGGCAAGGAAGTATGTATCTTGCCAATTGGAACAACTGTCCTAGAGACACTTGCTTAGTTGTGAAAAGTCCTAAAGCTATCAGCTGGCTTTGACATAAACGACTTAGTCATCTGAATTTTAAGACTATAAACAAACTAGCAAGAGACTCTCTAGTTGATGGTCTGCCTAATGAAGTGTTTTGCAAGGAACAGGTTATATGATGCACGTCAACAAGAAAACCAGACTAAAGTCTCATTCAAGACCAAGAAGACTGCATCAACCAGTAGAGTCCTAGAATTGCTTCACATGGATCTCTTTGGGCCAATCACTCCTGTAACCTTAAGTGGAAGAAGATACACCTTGGTTGTAGTGGATGATTATTCCAAATACACTTAGATTGTATTCTTATATAAGAAGAGTGAGACCTAGCAGAGACTCTCAGAGCTACTAAAGAAAATCCAAGTAGAGAAGGGAGAACCCATTGTCAAAATAAGAACTGACAAAGGCACTGAATTTATCAATTCTTATATAATATCTTATTGCACTAACAATGGTATACAACATGAGACCAGTGCAGCAAGGACACCCCAGCAGAATGGTGTAGCTGAGAGAAGAGTCAGAACACTCAAAGAAGCTGCAAGAACCCTTCTAGCTGAATTCAAGACACCTCAGAAGATGTGGGAAGAAGCCATAAACACTGCTTGTCACACACAAAATAGATCAAACTTTAATAAAATACATGAGAAAACACCTTATAAGATTTGGAAAGGTAGAAAACCTAGGGTTTCTTACTTTCATATTTTTTGTTGTAAGTATTTCATTCATAATAAATGGGAAAAGTAAGTTAAATGCCTTTGATGCTAAAGCAAATGAAGGGATATTCTTAGGATATTTCTCAATCAGTAAGGCATTTAGAGTATTTAACAAACAAAACCTTATAGTGGAGGAAACACCTCATGTTGTTTTTTATGAATCTTGTGTGAAGTGTACAGATATAGATGAGAAAGTTAGTGGTTAGTAAGTCCAAAGAAAAATCAAAGGTGTTTGATTACGTTAAGGTAGATGAACCCTTCCCAAAAGAAGAGCCATAAGAGTTCATTCCTAAGAGACCAACCACTAGATCTCAAACTCATAATATTGTTCTAGAAGAACAAGTAACCCCCAGAGCAAAAGATGGATTTAACATTATTAGAAGAAATTATCTATTTGATACTCAAGGAGATTTAGAAAAAGCTCAAGTAGATCAAGGAAACTCTTCTGAACACCCAAGGTCAGATGATATCCACAACTCATCTGATGCTCGTGCTCCAAGGACCAAGATGACAGATCACTCTACTGATATGATCATAGGAGATGCACAAACAGCCAACAGGTGTGAGAACCAGAAGACAAGTGAACCAGAATGAAGATCAGTCTTCTATGTTTTGCTGGTGTGCATTCTTATCAAACATATAATCAACATCAATAGAAGAAGTCATGCAAGATAGTAACTGGATTACAGCCATGCAAGAAGAGCTGAATCAGTTCACTAGGAATGAAGTTTGGGAATTCGTAGACCGTCCTAAAAACCACAATGTTGTAGGAACTAAGTGGGTATTTAAGAACAAGAATGATGAAAATGATGTTATAACCAGAAACAAAGCACGATTGGTTGCTAAGGGATATTCACAATCAGAAGGTATTGATTATGATGAATCCTTTGCACCAGTTGCTCATCTTGAGGCTATTAGGCTATTCTTGGCTTATGCATCTTATATGAGATTTAAGGTGTATCAGATGGATGTCAAAAGTGCATTTTTAAATGGTGTACTTGTGGAGGAAGTTTATGTTGAACAACCTCCAGGCTTTGAAAAAGGCAATCAAGTATATCGTTGAAAGAAGACACTTTATGGACTAAAACAGGCTCCAAGAGCTTGGTATGATACACTATCTCAGTTTCTTCTTGAGAATTGATTCACCAAAGGAAAGTTGGATAGGACATTGTTAATAATCCAATAAGGAGATGACATCATATTTGGATCACCCAATGAAGAGATGTGCAAGAAGTTCTCAAAGCTGATGCAAAGAAAGTTTGAGATGAGCATGATGGGTGAGATGAACTACTTTTTAGGTCTTCAAGTCAAGAAGAGGTCAGATGGGATATTCATCAATCAATCCAAGTACACTAAGAACATCTTAGAGAAATTCAAGGTTCAGCAATGTAAGCCAGCAAGAATTACCATGATGACATCCTTCAAGATGGAACCAGATGAGCAAGGGAAATCAGCAGATCAATCAGAATACAGAGCCCTGATAGGATCTCTTCTATACCTCACAGCCAGCAGACCTGATATAACTTTTTTGCTGTAGGAGTATGTGCTAGGTTCCAAGCCAAACTCAAACAAAGTCATCTAGAAGCACCCAAGAAGATCCTTAAGTACTTGAGAGGTCCAATCATTTTAGGATTATGGTATCCTGTTGATGATGACATATAATTGAGTGAATATTCAGATTCTGACTATGGAGGATGCAGAATAGATAGGAAATCTACGTCTTATGTCAGTTTCTAGGAAATAAGCTGATTTCATTGTTTTCAAAGAAGTAAACATCTGTTGCAACATCTACTAAAGAACTTGAATATATGGCAGCTGGTAGTTGTTGTGTCAGCTGTTATGGTTAGTTCAGCAGCTTAAGGATTATAATATTGTAGCAAGAGAAGCAAGTAAGAAAGTCTTCATTAAAGGGTCAACAAGTCAAGGGAATCCACGTAGGAGCGAGAAGGAAAAGTAATATTATATTAGCGAACAAGTATGTTTATGGTCGCCTGAATAAGAAGGATTAGAGGTATTAATAAGGTAATCTGTATTATGCAAGTCAAGATGGTCAACAGAGACAAAGATGACGAGCAACGTCATGATTACGAAGAAGAAGTCTTGAAGACCCAAGATTATGGTCATATTGAGAAGATCCAAGACCAGGTGCTCACCAATGGCCAAGCCAGGGCGAGGACGACCAGAAGCCAGCATAATCGAACAACAACGAACTATGGAATTCATCTTGGGAGCGTTGACAAGTCAAAGGCAGTTTAATTTAGGTGTTCGACGACGAGCACCGTGTAGGATGTGACATATAATGGCTGGTTTTAGAGGCATTTAATGCAAAGTAGTTGCATTAAATGCATGTAATGATCATTTAATAGCAGATGTATTATCAATTAATATGTGGATTAATGTTGAGCTGCCAGCAATAAATCGCATGCAATGTAACCTACTATAAAAGCCAATTGAAGGCTGCATATCAAAGACATTCGAACTTTCCTAAAAAAGATCAAACACTTTCGATTACTTTCTCATGAAGCTTTCCTCAAGAACACAAACCCTAATATCATCTTTTATCCAAGATCATCAAAGATCATCTTATAATACGTAAAGAACATACATATATAAATGATTATGTTTGTAGGAGATTTTCAATTCACTTATCCATTTAAAAATATCAATTCACTTATCCATTTAAAAATATCAATTCACTTATCCATTTAATTAAAATAACATCACACACAACATTAAAATAAAAATTAATCCTCAACGTCAATGTAATAAAGTAATATAAAAATGTATCACTCCTCATCACCACCATCATCCTCAGTATCATCCTGATCCCGATCAACCTGGCTACGATCATTAACGTCGTGCGACGCCCCCGACGGCCACGGCGGCCTCGGCGCCCTACCCATCCCACCCATCTGCTGACCCATCCCACCCGTCCCACCCATCTGACCCATCACACCCATCCCAACCATCGTCTGACCCGTCATCTGACCCATCATCACTGCCAACTGATCCTGAAATTTCTTGACTATGCGCTCCTCCGTCTTCTGCATTTGTAGGAGTAAGCGCTGCTCTCTCTCCTCATTGATTCTCCGTTCTTCGGCAAGAGCATTGTCCATGTCTTCCTGGGAGAATCGTCCATAAGTCGTACCACGTGACGTCTCGCCAGGACCGGAGGAGACCCGTCTGTTCTTGCCTACTTGTCCAAGGCCCCTAACACGTCCATGAGACCTACCGACCTTCTTCACGAACAAATCAGACATGTCGGGTATAGCTGGGCCCTGGGAACCATCCTCTGAAGTAGGTTCATCTGACGGATCTCCTGATTGATTGGTCAACTCTTTCTGTACCTGGTCCTATACATGCACATTTAAAAGTGGGTTAATACATTTTCAAGTAAAATTAAATATATATTTGTTATATAATGTAATGTATATATATATGTACACACTTACAAGTATATCACCCATATAACCATAACTGTATGTGCCGTTTTCGTAACGGTGGTAATATTTAGCTATCTCCCAGTCGTGGGCAGGGCGTCCCATCTTCTCCTCCTGTATTTTGAATTGAAGACATATACATATAATTAACTAAATAATTAACTAATTAAAATGAATTATAATTGACCACAAATACTTACAATGCGTCGTGCGACCTCTGCTGCTCCACGAGCTCCGCCTTTATGAGTACCACAGCCAGTACCCGGACCTCCAGGCTCGGATAAGCGGTTCTTACGAGCCTGCTCGCTCTTCTTAATTGTTTCAGGATCGCTCCAGTGACGAACTAAGTCATTCCAAACATTGACATCCCACCTCGGCCTCTTCTTTTCCTTCACCCACGCATTCTTGACATTTGATAACATGCCAGTGTACCGACCTGCTGCTCTTTGAAGAAAGAGCCTGTACACCTCTTCAGTAGATGTGATTCGAGGGTCCTACTTGACCTCGGTCTGCCAAAAAAATGAATTAATGAATTAATATAAAAAAATAATAAAATGTTAATGTAAAGTGATTTTATACCTGGAATGTCTCCCACCACCGCTGTATCGTGCCGGGTGATACCTTGGCAAAGGAGTGTGCACCAAGCTCCATATTCCTATACATAATCGACCTGATCATCCTCGAAATCAAATTTGAAGGCATCAGCCTATTACACGTATTTTATAATAATAAAAAAAATTATTAATAAACACGTTATACATACGTCTAATGAAAATTAAATAAGGAATATACTTACGTATCAAGGTAGATCCACAGTAAAATGCGACTCTCACGTGCATCATAAGACATGCTGGCCTGTGTCCCGACAGACGGAGGTCTAACTAGCGAATGTATCGGTGGAGGGGATGGTTGTTGTGGAGGGGATGGTTGCTGTGCATGTGGAACCATTTGAGGCACCTGAGTGTAATAGGAATCTAGGTTCATTCCGGGCAACTGTAGCTGGGTCATATCGGGTATATATAAACCTTGTGGTGTGTGCACAATCGGTGTCTCATCCACCGGCTCTCCTCTACCTCTAGTACTTCTACCTCTACCTCGCCCATGTCTATTAAAACCCTGACCAGTAGAACCCTGACCAGAGCCCTGTCCAGAACCATGTCTACGACCACTCATCTGTCAAAATGAACGTACATTAAAACATTATTAACGTTTAACATTATAACAATTAAAAAACATTATATATGAACATCACTGTAATGATTAACACTAGAATATAAATAAGGAATATAATTAAGGAATTAATATTTAGATAACATTGTTTAGCAATTAGTTAACAACATCATTCATCATTCATCTTCATCTCCAGCTTCATCTTCGTCGTCTTCTCCGTCTTCTTCTCCATCTTCTTCTCCATCTTCTTCTTCATTTTCTTCTTCATATTCTGCCACTTCCATCATTGTACCGGTGTCATCAGTTAACATGACAGGATCATCATCTACTTGCACAATCATTTGAGTCTCTAAGTTATCCTCTTGCCACGCGGGAACTTCATCTTCAGTAGTATCTTTTGCATCCACCAAGTATCTCGGTTTGACTTTGCAGACAAATATCCAATCAGTACGGGGTCCAAGGTTTGGACAATAATAGACTTGTGTGGCTTGACTTGCTAGTACGAATGGATCGTACCGGCCGTAAGCTCGCCTCTGATTAAGCTCCACGAGCTTGTAGTTAGGATGAACTTTTGTCCCATTGTTTGAGGGATCAAACCACTGACACTTGAACAAAATCACTTTCTTCCCGTGGTACCCCTGATAGTCCAATTCGACTACTTCCTCGAGTTTCCCATAGAAATCTTCCTCATTCGCATCGTAGTATTTTCCCTTGATACAAACCCCACTGTTTGATGTTGCTCTAGATGCACCATAAGCCATAGTGTGGAATTTGTACCCGTTCACGTAATACCCTGCGTACGTAAGAACTTGACCAGACGGACCGGCCGAGAGATCGTATAAAAACCTGTTCTCGATGCGATTTATCTTCACCTATATATTTATAAGCCACGACGATGTGAGAATTTCTATAACTTAACACTTTACATAGATCGTTATTTTAGATAACTTGCAATTTCTTCAAACCACGACGCAAATCCATCTTGTAGCCTTAAATCTGATTCAGCGGCTGAGAGATTTGGTTGACAAACTTGAAGTTGTTGCATGAATAACCTACGTACGATCGATATAAGATTAATAAAACATGTCAACACTAAGTATTTGATTGACAAACATTTTGGTTAGATTGACTTACTGAACATATGGCTGCACCTCATCACAATTCAACAACACGTACGTATGAACAACTTTTTTCTCCTCGTCTAAAATCCATATTTTCTTAGGTTTTCCTAATCGTTTGCCAGGCGCCTTAAATATTGAAAAAGTGCCATCGACATACTCGTGTACTTCGTCCCGACCATCGTAATTACGAGGTACATTGTGTATCCTTGTCGTAACATGGTCCTCGAAATAGTGAGAACAAAACATTGACGCTTCTTTAGTTAAATATGCATTGGCAATCGAAGCTTCAACACATGCTTTGTTACCCACGCTTAATTTCAAGGTGCGAAGATACCTGATTAAATTATAAGAATCGTAAGTTCATATAATTTGAAGAATCATATGAGAAATTGAATGACAATTACCTCTCGTATGGATACATCCATCTGTATTGAACTGGACCACACACTTTTACTTCATATGCAAGGTGCACAGGTAGATGTTCCATAGAGTTGAAGAAGTTGGGTGGAAAGATACGTTCCAACTTGCACAAGATCACTGGTTATAACAACCAACGTCTCATTCCTCCAATTCTATTAAAATTAATTAATATAATTCCAAATATATTCTAATTATAATTATTCTAACACCCTAATTAACAAATAAATTCATATATAGACATAACACAATTATATATATAATTCTAACACCCTAATTAACAAATAAATTCATATAACTTAATTAATTAATTAAAACATACATACATATAAAATACATGCCTAACACAATATATATAATTCTAACAATTAAATTCTAACAATTACCACATGCATGCATAAAAATTAACAATTCTAACAATTTTATATATACATACAACATATATGCATATATATACATATATATACTAAACTATATATATACATATAACTTCAAATTTAACCGATTAAAACGAAAAAAATTACCGTAGAAATGCTCCCATCGAAGTGTAGAACACAAATGGCCAAGAACCGAGTCCGATCTGCAAACGAACGTGGATGTTGAGTTTGGAGGTTTGTGTAATGGAGGTGTGCATGTGTGCGCCGCTGAATGAAGAAGAATGAGCTTCTGGACTTAATTTTAATTGAATTAGGGCGACGGCAAAGGCAACGGGACCACTGCCGTTGCCTTTTAGCGAGTGGGGGCCCGTTACCAAATGGCAACGGGGCCCACTACCGTCGCCTTTTGGCAACGGGCCTTATATGCCGTCGCCTTTTTGCAACGGGGCCCACTCCCGTTGCCTTAAGGCAACGGCACCCGCCCCCGTCGCCTTTTTTCTTCCCGTTATCAATGCCGTTGCCAATTGGCAACGGTAGCCTGTCGTTGCCAATTGTCGTTGCCTTCTGGCCATTATTTTGTAGTGTTGCTAGATACACCCCGACAGAAATCGTTACAACATGTCATAAACAACAAGAAAATAGACTCAAGTCACGAGAGTGTATATGTTCATATCAATCCATAAGTCCAAATTATTAATTGATTATTGATATTTTTACACATTTTTTACAATTTTTTAATTAGAATTTTTAGAATTTTTTATTTTTATATTTTTAATGCTGAAATAAAGTAGTAACGGCCATATGCCTCTTTCTGTCAACATTTAACGGCTTTGGTACCAAATTGTACATTTTTAACCTTATTGGTATTACTTGTGTTAAAATTTGGACTTTTGGGACTACAATTGAAAATCATAGGACCAAATTCATGAGTGGACGGGCGTGGTTGTGGGCACCAAAAGTGTCATTTTCTTTTTTTCTTCCAATTTAATTTCTGATTGAATAAATTTAATCTAAAACTTAAGAATTTAATCAGTAATCACTCCTACAAGATAATTGCTTTAGTAAATTAAAGGCTAAAAGCTAATTTTCATTTCAAAAGCAAATTAATGTCACTGGAATCAGAAAATTTCAAGCGACGCGCGCATATGCATGCAGCATGCATGCATATATTTTCATTTCAAAAGCAAACTAACATCGACCATTCGTAAACAGGGTCAATTTAAATACGATTACAAAATTGATAATGATAACATATTAATATAACGTACATTTTATTTATAAGGGAAATGATCACATAATAAGTTACATGACTAGTACTTTGGTTCGGCAAAATATATAAAACATGCACAAAGAGGTAGCATATATTGTACGGAGTATCTCTTACATGCTTTATATGGAAATATATATATATATGAAAACTAAAAACATCATGCACAAGTGCATGCATAATTGAGGAAATCACAAGCTTAAAGATGGAAATAATGATGCAAATAGAAATTAGGTGTACGTTTGGGAATTAGGCGGCACAAATGAAGCCACTGGGAGCTTTCTTGTCGCAAACGTTGAGAAGCAAACTAAGGGAAAGTGGCACAATAAGGTTAATTCTAAGAACATTCGCTTTGATGGCAGTGCAAAGGCAAACGGCGGCCTCTAGATCGGCCAACCCTTGGATGAGGGAGCAACATTGGGTTTTCGGAGGAGTTCCGATTGTGAGGCCGAGCAATCCCCCAACCAAATTAGCACACACCCCGAGTTTTAAGGTATATATCAATAGGGCAAAACCCTTTACTAGGGCTAGGACTCGGGTTTGGGTTTGAACCGGGACAACTTTCACATGCACTAGAAAGAGTGAAAAAGAGAAGGTTAAGCACAAGAAATAAGACAATCGATGAGTTTTTCTTGGAAGCCATTGATTCTCCCAAATAATTAAGCCCTTAGAGTCCTTGTGGGGGGGATAATTATAAGGGTTTTTGAGAGATGGGGTATTTGTAATAAGAAATGCATGTGTATTTATAGGTGAAAAGGAGGGTGAGATTTAGCAATAACATTAACAAGTGGGATAAAGATATAATTAATGTGCTGTCATCAATGTCACGGGTTAACATATCATCGATCTACCGACGTACTCCATGCATGTGAACTATATATAGAATTAATCGCATGCAAATTGTTAAAATTAATTCGTGGATTTAATTTATCTAACATATCTATTTTACAAGAAGTTATTATCACCCATCCATGAGTTGACCAAGACGTAATTACATTCGTTGCATACATAATGATCCGGTATATATATATATATATATGATCTTATTATAAGATAGTATTCTGCTCGTAGAGAGGTCATGAGAATAGGTCCATCGAGTGGACAATTTAAATGAATGGAGTTGCTTAAGCAGGAATCTAACACAGGACGTGTGGGCGTAAGCCTTAATTAATTAATTAATTAAGGTTGTGATACCATGAAAATAAAATGTCTCATCTAAAAGTCTCTTTGTAGAGAGTTGAAAAATTAATTTTTTATATTAATTAATTTATAACCTTAAATTTCTCAATTTGTATTTTTTTTTTATAACTAATTTATTACTTAATTTGATGTCCACAGAAATAAATAGAAGTGGTTTCGACGGGAAGACCGGGAAGGCCTTTTTTTTTTCAATGTACAGAAATAGATTATATTAAAAAAGTTGTAAAGTTGACAAAATAATTTGGCTCAATTGGTATAGCCACAAATACTGGGTACCGGTGTAGAAGATATTTTTGATTAATTTAGTCAACTTCCTCATATATTTTATTACTCCGTATTTCTTATCTTACAAATTTGCATTATTTTCCTTGATTTCTTACTTGTATATTATTTTAAGAGAAAAAATAGTTATGACTTATGAGACATTGTTTTACAATAAGTTAGCAGTTCTTCTAATACAATTAAATTGTTGATCCAAAATATGCATCTACTTTGCTTTATTCAACTTACAATCACACTGCATCGCCCAACAATATGTAGAGTTGACCAATTCGGACCCATCGAACTTCATGTTTCTCTCACGTTGGGTCCGGTTGCTATCAAGAATTAAATTTTGCGGTCCATTCCGTCTCGAAAAAGAACTCTAGAGATATTTTCTTTTAAACGATAAGGACATTTCTGTAATTTTATATATTTTCTCACAAAAAAAATGGTGTCGTCATTCAGGATCCAACCTGCAAGTGCAATGGGCCTTTTATGTACAAAAATCCCATTATATACTAATAGGGAGTTTAAATTAATAATGTGTCATCTTGTGGTTAAATTGACTTATGTGTCATCTTGTGGTTTTGGCTTATATATGTGTCTTAATTAATTTAAGGAGGTTGTTAATTTTAAAAAGGGTTAATTGCAAATTAAATCACCACCCTAGCTTCGAACATTTGCAATCTAATATAAACCTTAAAATAATTACAAATAAATCACCAAGTTTAAATATTATTGAAAATTAGACTTCTTAGAAGTCTACTTTGTCTCTAAATCATATCTTATGATATTTGGTTTGATTAAAAAATAATATTGTTTTATTAAGGTGTTGTTATGTCATTAAAAACTCTAAATTATGTTAGATTCGAACACAATTAAAATTGTCAAAAAGACTAAATTGCAACAATATTTAAAGTTTGTGATTTATTTGGAATTATCTTAAAGTTTAGATTAAATTGCAAATGAGGAAAAAGTTGTGATTTAATTAGCAATTAATCAAAATATTTATTTATTTATGATGCTGTGGTTGATATTGAAGGGTACTGACTTATAATTTATTAAGATTTATTTTATTATTACTTAAATTGTTTTTTTTTCCAAAATTTTATAATTTTTTAAAAAGTTGTTTTTATATTTATTAAATATTAAAAATTAAACGTCTCTGTTGGGATATGAATCCTAAAGACAAGTCCTAAATGATGAAAAGATGAGATAAGTTTTGATAAGCCAAAAGTAGACTTGAATATTTTCTAAGTGTTGAATGATCTAGTCTAGTTAAGAGAAGTCATCTTGTACAGATCAGTAGAGTTCACAAGACAAGTACTAGTTCACAAGACAAGTACTAGTTCATAAGACAAGTAATAGTTTCAAAAGATAAGTATGAAAGAAAAAGACAAGTACTGAGTTATTTGAGATGTATAGAAGCTCGTGTTTCGTTTGTATTCTTTGTGTAATTTCTAAGTTGACTAAGCTATTTTATAAAACTTAATGTAATGAAATAGTCTTGTTAGGATTAGATGTTAGGACTAGATTAGTTCTTGATGTAATCTGAAGAAGAAGTCTACAGCACAAGACAAGTAGAAGAAGAAGTCTACTACTGGACAAGACAGGTGCGCAAGATTACAAGACAAGACAGGTCAACAAGAAGACAGAAGTTAGTTACAAAAGCGTATTAAAGATAAAGATTGAAGAGTTAGTTAAGGAATAACTAATTGACTGAAGAAACGTGTGAAAGGATAAGAAGAATCAGTTACAAGTTAGTTTTCAAGAAAATGTTGTTACACAACTGAAAGTTCTTGGAATTGGAAGTCTATAAATACCGCAAGGTATTCATTCATTAAAGACTACTGAAAACTACTGAAGCATTGATATTCTACATTCAAGTGAAGTAAATACTCTCAGAGTTTGAAGATTCAGAAAGAAGCCAGAAGACAAGTGAAGATCAAAGAAGGCTACTACTGAACGAAGAGAAGTTTTAGTTTTGTTTATTGTTTCAAGTTGCTAGTTACTTGTAAAATAGCTAGTTAGATCGAAGAGGCACTTGGTAATGTTTTCGAGACGATCTAAGTCTTATATCTTGTGACTTAAAATCACAAGACTACTCGATTGGAAGAGTAATAAATTTCACGACTGGATTTGTGAGAGTGGATGTAGACAAGTTGTCGAACCACTATAAAATCGTTGTGTGTTGATTTACTTTACTGTTTGATTAACTGCTTAATTGATTAATTGTCTATCTAAACAACACAAGTAGAGTGTTCATCAAGAAGCTCGAATTACGAATATAGGTTGAGTATAAATTTGATTGGGCTCATTGTTTCTTTGATTGATTCCGCATTACGTATTCTGATATATTGAAAGATTTTAAAAGTCTATTCACCCCTCCCCTCTAGACTTTTACTAGCTTACTCAATATTATAAACTCAACTTGGGACCAACAAGTGGTATCAGAGCAGTAGTTTTCGAACTGCTGTTTCTTGATAACATTTAAAGACTTTGGAAGAATTCTTGGTTCGTTTCTGTTCTTATTCATACCACACTTTCTTGATATATCTGTATCTTGTTTTCTTGCTATTATCCTATCTGATCAAACTGCTAAAACATGTCTCTTGAGATAAGTGCTAACAAACTTCCCAAGTTCTCTGTTCTAGACTACGACTACTGGAAGTTGAGGATGGAAGCCATTTTCAGCTCAACTCATGATTTGATGGTATATGTGATCAAAGAAGGACCAGTCGTTACCATGATCAGAAATACTGCTACACTGGACCCAACCAAAGAAGTTGGAGAGCTGATTGTTAAACCAAGGTCAGAACTGACTTCTGAAGAAATGCGTCAAAACAATTTGGATAGTCTTGCTAAGAATTATATTTTACACACCCTGCCAAACGAGTATCTTGGTAAAGTGTTAAAATGTAAGACTGCCAAGCAAATGTGGGACAAACTAGCTGTTCTTTGTGAAGGCACTACGCTGATCAAAGAAAGCAAACTGTCCACAGCTGTCCAAAGGTTTGAAACATTTAAGATGAAGCCAGGTGAATCCATTGATGAATTGGATACTCGATTTACTAAAATCATGAATGATCTTGAAGTACTAGGAAAGACTTACACTGAAAGAGAGATTAACCTGAGAATCTTGAAGGCTTTGGATGAAAGATGGAAAATGGTCAAGATGATCATTAAATCCACACAAGATATTGATTCGTGGCCCTCAGAAACCATGTTCCAGACTCTTAAGGCACATGAGTTCGAATTAGATGAGGAAGAACCAATTGCCAGTAGTGATAGGGAGAAAGCCGTGTCGAAGAATGTTGCTTTTAAGTCTACTTCGTCTAAGAGCTCTAGAGTAGACAGGTCCAAGCCTGCTAGCATAAGAGACGAGTTAGACAAGTCTGATCTAAGTCTGAATGATCATATGAACCTAATGGTTAGGAAGTTCGACAGACTAAACAAACGCTATGGTAGATATAAAAAGTTCTATAGAGACTATAGAGGTTCGACTTCTAAGAACTCGTCTGAGACCAGACGAGACCAAAACTCATCCGAAAGGAGAGACGAAGTCTCGAAAAGTAACAGACGAGATAAAGAGTCCGATGATAGGAAGATTCAGCGTTCTTATAGACGAGATAAGCGCAGGGATAAATCACCTATTAAAAAGTCTATTAACGATCCTTTATGCTATAACTGTGAGAAACCAGGTCACTACATTTACGAATGTCCAGACCTGAGCACTGATGATCGTGAAGAGCGCAAGGCAAGAAGGGAAAGAAGATACAACATGGGTAAGAAGGCAATGATGGCTAATAATGACTCTGAAACGGACTCAGACGAGTTACCATCGTCTTCGTCTAGCTACCCGTCTGATCACGAGGAAGCATTTATAGTAGATGATAGACTCTGCTGCATGGCTAAAATTGAGCAAGAGGTATCATCTGCAACTTCATTTCAATCATGTGATGAATCAGACTCTGATGAAAGTGATACAGCTGATAGTGGTGTAGGGAGTAGTCTTCATCACTCTACTGGTGTGACTGAAGAAGACCTCCTACTCGCTAATAAGGCGTTCATGGAAGTCAGTGACGAAAACATCATTTTAAAACAAGAAATCATTGATCTTAAGGAAGCTCAGTCTAAAGTAGATCTTAATATAACAGTCCTAAATGAACGCTTGCAAAAAGAGTTGAGTCAACTCAAAGACAAGTGTGCATTGATAGACAAGTTGTATCAAGACCTACTTAAGACACATGCTACTGAGAAACATGAATTCAATGTTTTAAAAGGCAAGTGCAAAAAGCTTGAAGAACGTAATAAGTTCTTAGAAACTGAGGTTGTCACTCTAGATCTTAAACTTACTGACCTGGTTAACTCCTCTAAGGTTAATCTTGAACTGTCAGATAGGTATAGGGCTCCTGCTGACAAGACAGGTATAGGTGCTGAGACACCCAGCTCGTCTACTCAAGTTCCTAAGAACCCTACTATTTTCATCTCAAGCTCTTTGACTAATGATAAAGGAAAAGGACCAATGATATACGATATTGGAACTCCATCTGAAGGCATTGTACTCAAACAGACTCAAGTTAACATTCCAATTACCAAAGGAGGTAAAAAGAATGTTAACAACAAGACTGTGTCGTCTAAAACAAGTCAACAAAGGACTAGAAACCGTGGACGACCTAATCAGGTCAGATATGAGGACTGGTATCCTGAGGAGACAAGTTCTAGACAAGTACAAACTAGATGGAAAGAGCCTAGACCTCCTTTCATAAGGCAGTCTCAGCTCTACTCGTCTAGGCCTAGGAAAGTGACTTCAAAATATCGTATTCAACCCGTCTTATATCCTCCGCCTGAATCGTATGATATCGAAGGAGAAGAAAGACCTAAACATGTCTATAAACCGTATGGCCCCAATGCATACAAGCCCTACTCTGATTATCACAGGCCGGTGCCTACTCAAGTAGAGGTTAAGTCAAAAGGCTTCCTCAGACGAGTAGACCCAAGAACTGCTGATAGGCCAGACAAGGACAACAGGGACTTATTTTGCAACAAATTTGGTCGAAAGCTTAGAAGATCAAACTTGTTCAGGACTCCAATGTATATTTGGATTCCATTGAACTCGACTAACCCCCCAAGACCCCTATAGACAAGAAGGGTACCTAAATTATGAAATATCATCTAAATGCAGGGTCGACTCGATCTATACAAGAAGGGTGGCTCAATAGGAGAAACTTGGTACATAGACAGTGGTTGTTCGCATCACATGACTGGTACCAAGGCACTTCTATCAAGCTACTATGAGCAAGAAGGACCAAAGGTTATATTCGGTGATAGCTCTACAGCCATCACAAAAGGCTTTGGCTATATTCGAAATGGCGACGTAGAAATACAAGATGTATCATACGTAGAAGGTTTGAAATATAATCTATTATCTGTTTCACAATTTTGTGATCGAGGTTACAAAGTGCAGTTCAAAAGTCAAAAGTGCGAAATCATAGACAAGAGGACTCATACCGTACTACTCGTCGGCATAAGACAAGGTAGTGTGTACATTGTGAATTGGAATAGTTGTCCGCGGGACACTTGTCTTCTTACTAAGACACCCAAAGAGATCAGTTGGCTTTGGCATAGACGCCTTTGTCATATGAACTTTAAGGTGATTAATAAGATCGCAAGAGATTACCTTGTTGAAGGTTTACCCAACGAAGTTTATTACAAATCACATGTATGCAATGCTTGTCAGAAAGGTAAACAGGTAAAGGGTTCATTTAAATCTATTCCAACTCTCTCAACAAGTAGAGTTCTTGAACTTCTACATATGGACCTACATGGCCCAATAACTCCTCCAACCTTGAACGGTAGAAGGTACACACTTGTTGTGGTAGACGAATATTCTAAGTTCACTTGGGTAGTCTTCTTACACAAGAAGAGTGATACACAAACACTCCTACCTGATCTGTTGAAGAAGATACAAGTTGAGAAGAATCAGTCCATTGTCAAGATCCGTAGTGACAAGGGTACTGAATTCATTAACTGCTATATTAAAGAATTTTGTTTTAAGCGTGGCATCCAGCACCTTACTAGTGCAGCAAGGACACCACAACAAAATGGAGTAGCAGAACGAAGGAATAGAACCCTTAAGGAGGCCTACAGGACCATGCTGACAGAGTATAATACTCCTCAAAAGTTTTGGGCAGAAGTGATCAATACTGCATGCCATTCCCAAAACAGAAGTGTTATCAATAAAGCACTAGGTAAGACGCCTTATGAGGTATGGAAAGGTCGAAAACCTAGAGTTTCATATTTTCATATATTTGGTTGTAAGTGTTTTATCCATAACAATGGGAAAAGCAAGTTGAATGCATTCGACGCTAAAGCAGACTAGGGGATATTCTTGGGATACTCCTCGACTAGCAAAGCATTCAGAGTATTCAACTACTATACCTTATGTGTGGAAGAAACACCACATGTAGTTTTCGATGAATCTCTACAGGACTCGTCTACCGACCAGATCAGTAAGAAGGTAACTGATCTATCGACTCAAACTGACCAAGAATCAGAAGTTTATGAATCTGTTCAAGCCTATAACCCGTTCATGAAAGCTTTCGAGTCTGATGATCAGGAGAAGGTAAGTGCTCAAGGTAAATCTGCTAGACCAGGTGACATGCCCGAACTAGTCGACTCGTCTACTCCTATTAAATCTTCTGATGTAAATGATATTGAAATGCATGATGCTATAGCTGATCTAGATGATGATAATATGCATACTAAGACTAGAAAAACATGGAAATCTGCTCATGATACTGAAAATATCATTGGTGACTCTACTGTTGGTGTAAAGACTAGACGACAACTCTTTGAGTCGCAAGAACAACATAGTCCATCTTTGTTTTGCTAATGTTGTTTCCTCTCATCTATCGAGCCTAAGACCATTAATGAGGCATTGGCTGATAGTAATTGGATCATTGCTATGCAAGACGAGTTGAATCAGTTTGTTCGAAACGACGTCTGGGAACTTGTCGATAGACCTAAACATCATAATGTAGTAGGCACACGATGGATTTTCAAAAACAAGAAAGATGATAATGATGTAGTCGTTTGAAATAAGGCTAGACTAGTTGCTCAAGGCTATTCTCAAGCTGAAGGCATAGATTATGATGAAACTTATGCACCTGTTGCTAGACTAGAAGCCATAAGATTGTTTCTTGCATATGCTGCTTACATGAAGTTTACTGTATATCAAATGGATGTTAAAATTGCATTTCTTAACGGAATTCTTATGGAAGAAGTGTATGTAGAACAACCCCCAGGTTTCGAGGTGAAAGGCAACCAAGTGTACAAGTTAAAGAAAGCCTTATATGGACTAAAACAAGCTCCAAGAGCCTGGTACGATACTCTATCTCAATTTCTATTAGAAAATGGTTTTACTAAGGGCAAGGTCGATAGAACCTTGTTCAGAAGACAAGAAGGTAAGGACATCCTACTTGTTCAAATTTACGTGGATGGTATCATTTTCGGATCACCCAACAAAAAGCTGAGTGAAAGTTTTTCAACACTCATGCAAAGTAAGTTTGAAATGTCTATGATGGGTGAAATGAATTACTTTCTTGGTCTTCAAGTAAAACAGACCCCAGAAGGGATTTTCATAAATCAAGCAAAGTATACTCGAAATCTACTAGACAAGTATGGTATTAAGACTTGTAAATCTTCTGGAGTTCCTATGCAACCTACCTACAGGATGGATCCAGACGAGAATGGTAAGTGTGCTGATCAAACTATTACCGTGGTCTTATTGGTTCATTACTGTACTTGACTGCTAGTAGACCAGACATTGCATTTTCTGTTGGTGTATGTGCTCGATTTCAAGCTAACCCAAAAGAGAGTCATATGGAAACCACTAAACGGATTCTGAAATATTTGAAAGGAACCATCAATCGTGGTATATGGTATCCTTCAAATGATGATTTATCTCTAAGTGGCTACTCTGATTCTGATTTTGGTGGTTGTAGAATAGATAGGAAATCTACATCTGGTTCTTGTCAATTCTTAGGCACAAAACTCATTTCATGGTTTTCGAAAAAGCAGACAAGTGTTGCTACTTCTACTACTGAAGCCGAGTACATGGCTGCTGGTAGTTGTTGTAGTCAATTATTATGGCTTATTCAACAGCTTAGAGATTATAATATCTGTGAATCAAATGTTCCCATATTCTGTGATAGTAACAGTGTTATTGCCATTACACAAAATCCTGTTCTGCACACACGTTGTAAGCATGTCGATGTGAAACATCATTTCATACGTGATCATGTAGAAAAGAAGGATATTCGCATGGAAAAGATTCACACTGATTTTCAAAGAGCTGATATTTTCACAAAACCATTAGCTGAGGCTCGTTTTCGTGAACTATGCATTAGTCTAGGACTAATTGATCTTGACCCTACCAGTATGTAGCAATGTACTAACCAGACAGGTACATTCCTAAGAAGAAAGGAGAAACAGACAAGTTACCACAAAAGGGCAGAGCACTCGTCTACTCACTCAACAGACAGGTATACAAGGTAAGACAAGTTGACCAAACAACCCGATGAGGAAGCTGGTAAAGCTGAGGGTAATACTAAGGGAATAAACATTTAAGGGGGAATCTTTGATTTCTTAAAGATCATTATGTTGACTCTTAAGTTTGGTAACAGTCATCTTGTTTGAACCTTGACCATTACTTTAGAGTGATATTCATCTTAATTATTCCACTATACTTGTACCAACACTCATAAATCGCATAAGATAAGACAGGTACATGAAGGCGCTCGACATTCAGAATAGACAAGCACAGTCGAAGGGGGAACTCGTCTTGTGCATCTAAACCAACTCGTCTTGTGTGCTTAAGTCTACTCATCTGTTCTAAATAGACTCGAACAGACAAGATAAGTGTTCTTATGATTTAAATACTCTAAGTGTTTAAACAATACGAACTAAGGATATAAATGTAATTTGTTAATGGAAATTTTTGAAAACCCTAGAATTGGATTTATACACTCCATTTAATGAGGTGTACATACCCAGTTCGCGCCAAAACTCTACTATACTAGGTCAGATGAGTACACCCCATTATCCTACCAATAGAAGAGGCGGATTTCAAAATTTTACGATATTAAATCACGTAATATTCTCGATTCCGTAAAACTGAATTTCAAAGGACTTTCATATCTGTCCATTGGATCAAACTTTTCGATCTCAACCATTGATTCAAAACTCAAGGTTTAAAAAAACCCATACTATTCGTTCATAACTGCTCACAAGTTCATTATTTCTTGATTTTCATAACTTCTCAAGCATTCAACACTTTCGAAATCCCTCGATTTTCATAACCGCTCTATTATGTCAATTGTTTCGATGTTCGATGCTCGCACTAACATGCAGGTAAGATTCGATCTCGGAAAGTATACCACCGAAGGAAAAGTTCATGTGGAAGGATCGGTGTTTTTCAAAGGAAATCACACCGATGACAACAAAGAAATTCTAATGAAATGTTTAAGATGCGGTTTAAGACCCTATTTGGAGGCATTTCCTGAAGTTGTGCTGGAAGAGGAGGTGTTAGAATTTTATGCCACAGCCACTCGAAAAGGCGACTTGATTGAAGCTTTTGTTGGAAGAAGGCGAGTAGAAATTACTCGTGAGTTTTTGACTGAATCCTTGAAGCTACCATCCGGATCAATAGATATTGAGAGATATGCTGAAGGTTGAGAGTTGAGGTACCTGAGTATATTCTATGGAAAGCAGCTGAGGTTGAATCGTGATGGCAAAATTCCTGCTGTCAAGAAGAAGGAGCTACTTGACAAATTCAAGACTCTTCTTGACATTGCGTCAAAGATGTTGCTAGGAGTCACTGGAAGTTTTGACTCTGTGACGCTCCAGAAAGCAAGAGTAATGGCTGTGATTCATGATAGAATCACTGAAGGAAACTGGTCTAAATTCTTTTTGGACAGATTGATGTATTTCAAAAAGAATGTGCAAGTTGACACCAGTACAGTCAACTGGGTGGTGACTGCAAATGTGAGCTTCGGAAACAAGTTAAGTATCATCCTACCCATTTTGTTGCCGAACAAGACTAGTTGGAGTAAGGGCAAGCCATTTCACCCTCTAAAGCATTATTTGAAAAAGGAGGCTCTTGCGAAGCAAGCTGCTGGTAGAACTGCTGCCCCCAGACAAGTCGAGATCAACCCTGATGATGCTATGTATGATGCTGCCTCGACTAGTTCTGAAGAAGATGAGTCAGACGCTGAACAATCTGATGAAGTTGAAGTTGGAACTAGTGGTAGACTAGTTTAGTATGTGCAAGAGGAGGCCATGTTTGAGGCTGCAGGAGATTCGGAAGAAACTCAATCAGACAAGGAGGCTGAGAAGGAAGAGGAAGAGTTGCAAGTATATCGACTGGTGAGAGTCGAGTCAAGTCCGTCACCAGACAAGTCGACTAAAGAAAAGGTTGGTACTTCTTCCCGAACTTTATCAATTACTCTCTCTCTCCCCGTCAAAACCAAGGCCAGATCACTCCGATCTCGTGCCAAACCTGTACCCAAAACCTCATCAATGTTGGGAGTACAACCACTAAGAGCCAACATAACCCCACATACTACTATATTCGATACACTTGATACTTCTACAACTGTCGAACCAAACCAAGCCACATCAAAGCCCCAAGAAACCACCATCCCAAATATTCCTACCACAACAGAATATTGTTGAACCCATCTATTTCGAAAACTCTACTAGTTGCCACTGCAACGATTGAGACAAGGACCCCACTTGTTCAGACCCCTTCCGAAACTAGATTCGAATCCCTTGTTTATTATCCGATGTGCTTAAGGGAAAAGAGAATTCGTGCGAAGGTGAGCAACAATCTGAAGAAGAGGCTCTCGTCTATTGAGATAGACACCTCATCAGAGCAGTATGAGAAACTTCTTAGGATTTGCACGTGGGTTGCATTGAAGAAGTCCTCAACAGATGATCTTTTTGAAGTTATCCAAGGAATGGGAGGCATCTCAAATTTTATGGATTGGGAGATGGAACAGAAAGAGAATAGTGGAGTTCAAGACTATTCAGAACTTCTTCCATCACATGTTCTTAC
The DNA here is from genome assembly GCA_963675135.1 of Galeopsis tetrahit. NCBI lineage: Eukaryota > Viridiplantae > Streptophyta > Magnoliopsida > Lamiales > Lamiaceae > Galeopsis > Galeopsis tetrahit. The sequence goes on along the minus strand of OY776121.1, from coordinate 14,280,927 downwards.
AGCCTTAGTGAAGCGGATGCTGAATGTGTCTGATGATGTGTTGCCTGCGTCACACATGTTTGATATTGGAATTCAAACTAACCTGCTGGAAGAAGAGTTGACGAGTTGACAACAAAACTTGTTGATGCTGGTATTCAAACTTCAGATCAGTCAGAGGATGAGTCTGAAAACTCTGATGATGCTGACTCTTTCGAATTTGGTGTAGAAGACGATGAGTTTATGGATGTTGTGATGTTTAATGAAGATGAACTGGTTGAGAAAGTTCAAGAAGAAGTTGTCTTTGAAGAAGCTCAATCGTCTACTCAAGTTTTTCCTGAAGGTTATCTTGTAGAGCTAAAGTCGGACTTGAAAGATGTTGTCCACTCTGCTATTGATGAGTTCTTGAATTCGAAAGTCAAGGACATGCTAGTTGAACAGAACCAATCGCTTGTTGACTCCTCAAGAGAATTGATTGTAGGTGCGGTCAACAAGATGGACTCAACTTTCCGAGCAGAGATGTATGCGGAAGTTGAAAGTTTTTTAAAGAAGCAAGTTGACTTTTCTGAGAACAGATCTATCTCATTTGCTCGATCGTTAGCCGAAGAATCAAGCAAGATGGAGAGACTCTACAGGGTTAAGATTGAGATAGCAGATGAGCAAAGGCGTGAAGCACAAGATTAGTTGGTGCAAGCCAGGAATCTTCTAAGAGATATGTCTGAGGAAAACAGACTGCTTAGGTTGACTGCTACTCATTTCAAGACTGAGTTAGATCTGTCTACTCAAAAGCTAGAGCTGGTTGCTACTAAACTAGACAAGATGAGTCAGGACAAGACGCATCAAAGACAGATTGAGATAGCTTCAGAAGCAATGATGGAAGCTATGAAAGAAGAAATGACTCGATTTACTAGTCTATTCACTCTTAAGGCAAGTGATGAAGCCAAAAAGGGGGAAGAGACGAGTAGAGTTATTACTGCTGCTGAAAAGTCTAGTGCTGAACCTGAAGTCAAGGCTGATGCGTCTGCAATAGAAGAATTAAGATATCCTAAGAGAGGAAGGCTAGTCAAGAAGGCAGATCTTGAACAAGCTAAGGCTGAAGAGCAGAAGAGACAACTGAAGGGCAAAAGTGTTGCGTCTCCTGAAGCTGAGGTTCAGACCAGACAAGTCAAAAGAAAGCTTGTGATTAAAGATCAACAAGAAGAAGAAACTGCAATCGTGAAGAAACAGAAGATTGATGATGATGATGAATCTAAGTATGCTTGTAGGAAGAAGGTTGGTAAGCATATTAGAAGACTGCAGAAGCTGAAAGCTAATCTGGATCTAGTGGAAGATGCGTTCATTGACAACATCATTGATGATGAACATCGTAAAGATTGGTTCAAAGTCAAGTTGCAATGGGAGTTAGATCACTGGATTGTTCGTAAATTTGGTGAAGCTGATTGTTCTGAAGAACTTTATGCTATATTTGATAAATTCATGGAAGTTCAAGATCGGAAGCTGTGGAATCTGGTCATGAAGATAGCTGCTGCTGTGAATTGCAATATTCTAGTTCCTATTTTTCCAAAGTGGATCACTCCAATGTTAGGTTCTGGAAAGAGGATCGACTTCAACCATATTAAGAAATTTGAAGAAGACCTGCTGGATAAAGAGAAGATCGAGACTGAAGAGCATATGTCAGTAATACATAAGAGACTTCTAGATGCATTCTGTGTTCCAAATCCAGAAGGAGGTACTCTTTCAGATTAGTTTTTTTTTGTTTGCTCTGATACGTAGTTTTTGTTTTTGATATTAAGTATGTGTAATATCTACTGATCTTGTTTTGGAATGAATGAAAAGATAAGTACTATTTGATGTTTAAGACAAGATAACTACTTAACTAGTCTACTATTGTGAAAAGATTCAAGTAGTTTTGGCTTCATCAAAAAGGGGGAAATTGTTGGGATATGAATCCTAAAGACAAGTCCTAAATGATGAAAAGATGAGATAAGTTTTGATAAGCCAAAAGTAGACTTGAATATTTTCTAAGTGTTGACTGATCTAGTCTAGTTAAGAGAAGTCATCTTGTACAGATCAGTAGAGTTCACAAGACAAGTACTAGTTCACAAGACAAGTACTAGTTCATAAGACAAGTAATAGTTTCAAAAGATAAGTATGAAAGAAAAAGACAAGTACAGTTTATAAGTACTTTGTATACTTGATAGGTTTTATACTGAGCTATTTGAGATGTATAGAAGCTCGTGTTTCGTTTGTATTCTTTGTGTAATTTCTAAGTTGACTAAGTTATTTTATAAAGCTTAATGTAATGAAATAGTCTTGTTAGGATTAGATGTTAGGACTAGATTAGTTCTTGATGTAATCTGAAGAAGAAGTCTACAGCACAAGACAAGTAGAAGAAGAAGTCTACTACTGGACAAGACAGGTGCGCAAGATTACAAGATAAGACAGGTCAACAAGAAGACAGAAGTTAGTTACAAAAGTGTATTAAAGATAAAGATTGAAGAGTTAGTTAAGGAATAACTAATTAACTGAAGAAACGTGTGGAAGGATAAGAAGAATCAGTTACAAGTTAGTTTTCAAGAAAATGTTGTTACACAACTGAAAGTTCTTGGAATTGGAAGTCTATAAATACCGCAAGGTATTCATTCATTAAAGACTACTGAAAACTACTGAAGCATTGATATTCTACATTCAAGTGAAGTAAATACTCTCAGAGTTTGAAGATTCAGAAAGAAGCCAGAAGACAAGTGAAGATCAAAGAAGGCTACTACTGAACGAAGAGAAGTTTTAGTTTTGTTTACTGTTTCAAGTTGCTAGTTACTTGTAAAATAGCTAGTTAGATCGAAGAGGCACTTGGTAGTGTTTTCGAGAAGATCTAAGTCTTATATCTTGGGACTTAAAATCACAAGACTACTCGATTGGAAGAGTAATAAATTTCACGACTGGAGTTGTGAGAGTGGATGTAGACAAGTTGTCGAACCACTATAAAATCGTTGTGTGTTGATTTACTTTACTGTTTGATTAACTGCTTAATTGATTAATTGTCTATCTAAACAACACAAGTAGAGTGTTCATCAAGAAGCTCGAATTACGAATATAAGTTGAGTATAAATTTGATTGGGGTCATTGTTACATTGATTGATTCCACATTACGTATTCTGATATATTGAAAGATTTTAAAAGTCTATTCACCCCTCCCCTCTAAACTTTTACTAGCTTACTCAATATTATAAACTCAATTTGGGACCAACAGTCTCATTTATTCGTTTCTTACACATTTTATTAAGAATTTATTTTATAAAATTATTTAATTATTTATAATATAAATATTTATTTTATTAACTTTTCGCGTAATACGCGGGTGCTAATCTAGAAGGATATATATATATATATATATTTTATTAATTATCTTAAGTTTACTTTATTTTACATTCTGATATTAAGTCTTTTAAATCATACAAGTAAATCTTGAGAAGACAGATTTCTATTCGTTTGTGTTTTTGCAATGATCATTAATAAAAATTAAAAATATACTCTTTTTAACATTGATTTATTTTCTTTAAGACCTGTATTATCACATAACATATGATCAGCTTTATGTTCAGAGTTTTAAGTGTAGAGCTAGATTCAAAATATATTAAAAATATTTTGTCTAAGTAATAATGGAAAACATTCTAACAAAACTATAAATGTTGTTTAAAAAAAAGTTCTAAAATCTCAATTAAATTACAACATAATCTTTTCATTTATGTGTTTTCGTTTATTAATTTATTTTGAATGGTATAATATAATTACATTTACATTAGTTTCTCTTTTACATTATAATAGTTGAACTTAAAATTATATTCAACCAATTTTTTTAAATATAATTATAATAACATATCATGCTAAAATAAAAATAAAAATTAGATTTCTCAAATAAATAAAGATATAATATTGAATATTAAAAGTTTTATTTAAAATCTCGTGTAATACACGAGTTCTACATTAGTAGGTTATATTAAAAACGATGGTTCATCTTTTTATTCTCTTGCATCTTGGCAGTATCTTTTATACTTACCAAATTTTTTTGGTTAATTATGGACGTTTATTAGATTGGTTATGAAATTATTGATTTAATTAGATGGTTGGTTGACTAGAAATTTTTAAAATGACAGTCAAACTCTCTTGAATTTTCGAAAGGAATAGTTAAATTAGATATTTAGATGTCTAATACAGAGATGAGTGGAGAACATATGTCGTTTGGTTCATACGGGGCCTTATGGTCATGTGGTATATGAGGGGTTCATTCAGACCTCAATTGTCCATGATTGATGTTGCCCCATCACAGTTGTCGCCATCCTCTCCATAGCCATCGCACTTTAGCATTGGTAACAAAAGATTTGTTGCAAATTGTTGTTAAATTTAGTAAAAATATCAATTTCGTTACAAAAATAAGGTGTTATATATATTAATATATCTAGTACTAAAATATTGACTTGTTGTAATATATTGTAACATTTATCAACTCATTTCATTTTAAGAATAAAAAATTAATAGAAATAATGTTGGTGACTATACGCCTGATAGGGTATACTGCAATATCGAAGAAGAATATGATAACACAAGTCGAGTCAAGGGAATTCCTTTTCCCGCATAACAGAATACGCCCAGCTAGTGCTCGACTGGTAACGACGTTTTGTCCCCAAAGGTAAAATGACTTCTATTTCGTACACAGTAGCACCACTGTATACGAAGCCTCGGCGAACGTACTAAGTACGAACTGAACACACACACGGAAGAAATATTCCGGCAACACACGGAACTACACCCGACAGAGAGAGGAGAGGAGAGAAGAGCAGAAGGGGGCGAAAATCAGCGTGTGAAATAATGAGGGGAGAGACTGGTATTTATAGGCATACGAAACCCTAGGTGGTTGCTGAATTCGTGGGTGAAAAATCGCAAACGTGGAGAAAGTCTTGAAGACCAAGTTTGAGGAATTCCAGAGAGTTCTGGAAGGTTCTTTGAAGCATTTCGAAATGGGCCAAACCCGTAACCGAATGGGTCGATCCAATTCCTGAGTTGGGCTTTCGGAGTTTTTGGGTCTGCAAAAAGATAGGCGGGCCCCAAAGACCACCAAAGACCAATTGCCAAAGCCGAGCGGGCGCGCGTGCGTGTGTGGCCCTTTGGGGAGTGTACCCCTTGTACATAGTTGAACTCCATTCCTACTTCAATACCTTTAAAGCCTTTAAATGTTTTGTAGGCTTTCTATGTGGGACATGTGACCCTTCACATTCCCACACCTCAAACTCAAGTTGAACCATTCAACTTCATCAATTAATTTCTCACTCACCTTAACTCGGTTTTGAGATATTAAAAATACCACGTTCATCTACTCCGCAGGTAGATCGACTATGTCACGTTTAATTATTTTATAATTAACGTTTAGTCCATCTAATTAATTAATTAGACAAGGGTATCAAAACCCAATTAATCCCACATTAATTCCAACAATCCCCCACATGAGTGAAAATCATGTTTATACATCATCAGACTTTGTGTTCAGTTCGATTGAGATCTCCGTGCTTCCAGAAAAGTAGTTTTTGGCTTTGAAATTTTCGTAGCCAAACACTATCGGGTACACCTGCGGCTTAGTGGACGCAGTGCCTTGAACTAATCCTCCTTATTGTATACCTAGTAAAAAGTGTCAGCACACTTCAATCACGTCTTCGTAACGTTCTCACATTTTTGTCCGTTTTGGCCATGGACGTCCTTTATGATCATAAATGTTTGGTTGAAGCGGCCCTCACTTCTCATTTATATAGGTAATCTCCTTTCGAGTATCCCGTTATACTTTAGGAATCATTAAGAGTCGATGACTCACCCTTTACCACATCTTACGGGTCGTTAACACTTGAAATAGTGTTGTCGGGAATAATCAAGTTTTTCAAGTGTTGTATCACTAACTTCCACAATTTCGTTTTCCCATTGAACCAAGTTCTTGGGATCTCCAGTCATCATGGTTGGGTTTCAACTGCTTAAATTTTTCTTGTCAGTTTTAGACCCATTCCTTCTACCAGCTTGTTTAATTGATCTCGGTTTATACTCTTCGTGAGCGGATCCGCTATATTGTCCTTTGATTTCACATAATCAATGGACATTACTCTAGTTGAGATCAATTCTCTAACGGAGTTGTGTCGACGACGTATGTGTCTCGACTTTCCGTTGTACATGACATTCATAGGTCTGCCAATGGCGGCTTGACTGTCACAGTGTACCGTCACAGAAGGTACTCGTTTGTTCCAACATGGAATGTCTTCCAGAAAGTTACGCAGCCATTCAGCCTTTGCAGCGGCTAGGTCTAAAGCGATAAATTCTGATTCCATTGTGGAGCGGGCAATACACGTTTGTTTCTTGGACCTCCACGACACTGCTGCTCCCCCAATAGTGAATACATATCCACTAGTGGATAACGAGTCTTTAGTGTCTGAAATCCAATTTGCATCACTGTATCCTTCGACGACAGCTGGATGTCTCGTGTAGTGAAGCCCATAATCAAGGGTATACTTCAAGTATCTTAATACCCTTTTTAGTGTTTTCCAGTGCTCATGACTTGGATTGTTCGTGTATTGACTCAACTTGTTCACTGAACATGCAAGACCAGGGCGTGTGTACAGTTCGTGATGTACATCACACTTCCAATGATCCTTGCGTATACCAGTTGAGTCACTGGTTCTCCTCTGTTCTTTTTCAGGTGAACATTCAGTTCTAGAGGTGTCTTAGGAGGTGGATCGTCAAAGGCATTAAATTGCTTTAGTACCTTCTCCACATAGTGAGACCGTGTTAAGGAAATTCCATCAGACGTTCTCTCTATCTTGATTCCAAGAATCACATATGCTAATCTCATGTCTTTCATGTCAAAGTTTCTACTTAACAAGTTCTTCGTATTAACTATGATATTGTGATTGTTACTCATGATTAACATGTCATCCACATATAAGCATACGATAACAAATTGAATTGTTATGAGACATTGTTTTACAATAAGTTAGTAGTCCTTCTAATACAATTGAATTTTTGATCCAAAATATGCATCTACTTCGCTTTATTCAACTTACAATCACACTGCATCGCCCAACAATATCTAGAGCTGACCAATTCGGACCCATCGAACTTCATATTTCTCTCACGTTCGGTCCGGTTGCTATCAAGCATGACATTTTGAGGTCCATTCCGTCTCGTAAAGAACTCTAGAGATATTTTCTTTTAAACGATAAGGACATTTCTGTAATTTTATATATTTTCTCTCAAAAAAAGTGGTGTCGTCATCCAGGATCCAACCTGCAAGTGCATGGGCCTTTTATGTACAAAAATCCCCTTATATACTAATAGGGAGTTTAAATTGATAATGTGTCATCTTGTGGTTAATTTGACTTATGTGTCATTTTGTGGTTAATTTGGCTTATGTGTCTTAATTTAAGGAGGTTGTTAATTTTAAAAAGGGTTAATTGCAAATTAAATCACCATCCTTCGAACATTTGCAATCTAATCTAAACCTTAAAATAATTACAAATAAATCACCAAGTTTAAATATTATTGCAAATTAGACTTCTTAGAAGTCTACTTTGTCTCTAAATCATATCTTATGATATTTGGTTTGATTAAAAAATAATATTGTTTTATTAAGGTGTTGTTATGTCATTAAAAACTCTAAATTATGTTAGATTCGAACACAATTAAAATTGTCAAAAAGACTAAATTGCAACAATATTTAAAGTTTATGATTTATTTGCAATTATCTTAAAGTTTAGATTAAATTGCAAATGAGGAAAAAGTTGTGATTTAATTACCAATTAATCAAAATATTTATTTATTTATGATGTTGTGGTTGATATTGAAGGGCACTGACTTATAATTTATTAAGAGTTATTTTATTATTACTTAAATTGTTTTTTTTTTTCCAAAATTTTATAATTTTTTAAAAAGTTGTTTTCATATTTATTAAATATTAAAAATTAAATGTCTCATTTATTCGTTTCTTACACATTTTATTTAGAATTTATTTTATAAAATTATTTAATTATTTATAATATAAATATTTATTTTATTAACTTTTCGCGTAATACGCGGGCGCTAATCTAGAAGGATATATATATATATATATATTTTTTATTAATTATCTTAAGTTTACTTTATTTTACATTCTGATATTAAGTCTTTTAAATTATACAAGTAAATCTTGAGAAGACAGATTTATATTCGTTTGTGTTTTTGCAATGATCATTAATAAAAATTAAAAATATACTCTTTTCAACATTGATTTATTTTCTTTAAGACCTGTATTAATACAAGGTAGAACACTAAGGACTTAGCTTGCAAGTGTTCTTGAAAATACTAAGACAAATTCTGCTCAATTGCGTGCAAGGATGAAAATATCGCTATCGCAATAAATATCGCAACCTTAATTTTACGGATATATCGTGGGATATATCGATATCGCAAAAAAATTGAAAAAATGACGGAAATCTTATTAAAATCTTAGAAATTTAACATGAAAATTTAGGGATTATTAAAACATACTATTATACATGTATTCCATTCAAAAATCATTAAAATTATATGTTTAAAACAAACATATCGATAATAAATTATATAAATACTGGCTGACGAAAACTAATTGACAACATAATATCATATAGAATGATTAAATATACATGATGAAATACAATTAATATCAAAATGATGACATATGAGGTTCAAATATAGTAGGTGAAATGACATCTTTGTCCAAACAACATTGATAAAATACAATTAAATACTGGCTGACGAAAACTAATTGACAACATAATACAATACAAAATGATTAAATAAATATACATGATAAAATACAATTAATATTAAAATAATAACATATGGGGTTCACAAATAGTAAGTGAAATGACATATTTGTCAAAACAACATTCATACTAACTCATCACATTATAGTAATTTAAGATATAGTTATGCATGTGTAATTCATATGTTTAAATAAAAACTACTAAATATATGAGGTGAATTGAGAATATATTCGCTTGCACTATTAAAAATAAAATAAAATATATAATTTTGTACATATAAAAATAAAATTTCAAATAAGTTTGCGATTTTTTCAGATTTTGCGATATTGTGCGATATCGTGCGATATATCCGCGATATTTCTCGATTCCCGTCCAATTTTACACTACGGTTGAACGATATCGATATCGACATCGATATTTAGCGATATTTTGCGATATATCCGCGATACTCGGGAAAAAATACATTAGACCCCAATATCCATATCGCAATATCCAAATTTGCGATATATCCGCGATATTTCGCGATATTTTCATCTTTGATTGTGTGTAAGTTTGGCCTTGCATTTATAATAGTTCTTCAAAATAAATTGTTGGAGAGCCAATTTGAAAGCTTACTAAGTATGGTGCATATCTTCATTGGGAGTTATATATCAGATTTGATCATAACGTATTAGGTAACCTTCTAGTTGTCATATGTACTTTTGCATTGTGCCTCTGATCAGTTTAACTTTTGAGTCATATCATGTGTCAGTTGTTATCTTCTCGTTGGTCCACATCAGTTGATTAGATAAAATGGTCCAATAGATACAAATGAGTAGAGGTCATTGTTGTCTTTATCAAATTTCTTTTCTAAACTCATTTTTGTTTTCAACTAACATTTTATATTTTTAGTTTATCCCTATTAAATTGTGTTTTGGCTTAATTAATCATAAAAAATTCATACAAAATTTCCAATAATTTCCCCCTTTTGATGATGCCAAAACTGTCACATGGGCTTAGTTTTAAGTTGCATCACATGTCAGCTGTCATCTTTTCATTGGTCTACATCAGCTGATTAGAGAGTGGTCCAACAAATATACAGATGTGAGTAGAGTTCATTTTTGTTTTATCAACTTTCTGTTCTGAACTCCTCTATGTCTTCAGCTAACATTGATACTTGATTCTTTTCAAGTATATATGACTTTAACATTTGAACTGAATATTCAATTTGTTTTCAACAAACTATAGTCTCTCATTAATGACTTAACCATCTTAAGTCTTGTTGAATCAACTGTTAGATCAATGGACTAGAATTTATCAATTGAGTTTTAGTCAGCTTGTGGTTAGATTGCAAACTGTCTGATACTTGTTAATCTTCTTTTCTGATCTTCTGGTCTTTTTTTCTGCACATCTTCTAGTCTTCTAGGTCTTCTGTTCTGCACATCTTCTAGTTTTCTAGGTCTTCTGTTCTGCACATCTTCTAGTTTTTTAGGTCTTTTGTCCATTGAGATAATCTTCATCTTGTTGATACGCATGTAAAGTAGGTCTGATAATTTTGCTTAGCTGATTTGTTGAACTGCTGCCTAAAACTAAGTCCTATACTTTTCTAGATGTGTATACATTTTCAGTTAATCCCTATTACATTTTTTTTGGCTTAATCATCAAAACTTAGAGTGATACTTGGGTGCAATTGGTTGCACCTATACAATTGAAATTAACTCCAATTAATTGGGTCAAATGTTTAGTCAAATATTAAATTGAGTAAAATTGAACATAAAAATCCAAGTGTATCTATAGACTCAATTGCATGAGAGAATTTGCCTAAAACTTAATATACATTTCTCAATAATTTTTTTTTTCTTTTCAAAATGGTTTTGCATTTTTCTTTTATCTTTCTCTGGATCTATCTTCATCAATGAAAATTCTTCTTCTTTCTAGAGTATACTCCTTTCTTTTGTTTGATAGGCATATATATTTTTCATGAAATGAAAGCTAGGTTGGTTATTGCATATACAAGAGAAGCATAAATCTTATTCAAATAATTTGTATCCTCTCCGCTCTTGTAAGAAGATTTCAGTTCTACCCTCTTTATTTCTTTTCCTGAAAATACTCTTATAAAGCCAAAAGCTTATTGGCTTGAATATTTGATAAACAAGGTAGAGAATCGAAAATTGAAATTATAATAATTGCATTTTTGTTCCCCTTCAGTGGTGAACCTGCCATCACTTATTGCATAAAAATAAGTTTCTCTTAGGAATGAATGATGAAATATACCTGGAATTATTGACTGGTGAAATGCTTATCTATAGGGCAGTTCGGTTTTATGCAAGTTCATAAGTAGAAATTCTCATATAGATGGAAACTCTAGATGTGTAATTAGTACTCCACCGTCCCAGAAATCTGAGAAATGTTTGTACCACTTTATGGGCACACAAACTAAGAAAAAAGTGTAATCAATGGAGTGTTGAGGGTAATTTTGTAAACTTTTATGAATGAAGTAAAGTAAATGATTTGATTAAGGGTAAAAGTAATGACATTTTGTGTAAATATGTGTATTGTGAGAGTATGGTTTATGAAAAAGTTTCATTTTTGAGATGTGCAAACAATTGTGGGACGGACGAATAAGGAAAGAGTACAAACAATTGTGGGACAGAGGGATTAACTAAAAATACTGAGGTATCTCTGAAGATATTGCGACTACATTTCATCTTCCTTGATAAATACTTTAATATGTTTTGTTTCAATTCAAATGGTTTACATGCTAACATATGATCAGCTTTATGTTCAGAGTTTTAAGTGTGAGCTAGATTCAAAATATATTAAAAATATTTTGTTTAAGTAATAGTGGAAAACATTCTAACTAAACTATTAATGTTGTTTAAAAAAAAGTTCTAAAATATCAATTAAATTACAACATAATCTTTTCATTTATGTGTTTTCGTTTATTAATTTATTTTGAATGGTATAATATAATTACATTTACATTAGTTTCTCTTTTACATTATAATAGTTGATCTTAAAATTATATTCAACCAATTTTTTTAAAATATAATTATAATAACATATCATGCTAAAATACAAATTAAATTTCTCAAATAAATAAAGATATAATATTGAATATTAAAAATTTTATTTAAAATCTCGTGTAATACATGAGTTCTACATTAGTAGGTTATATTAAAAAAGATGGTTCATCTTTTTATTCTCTTGCATCTTGGCAGTATCTTTTATACTTACAAAATTTTTTTTGGTTAATTAAGGACGTTTATTAGACTGGTTATGAAATTATTGATTTAATTAGATGGTTGGTTGACTAGAAATTTTTGAAATGACAGTCAAACTCTCTTGAATTTTCGTAAGGAATAGTTAAATTAGATATTTGGATGTCTAATACAGAGATGAGTGGAGAACATATGTCGTTTGGTTCATACGGGGCCTTATGGTCATGTGGTATATGAGGGGTTCACTCAGACCTCAATTGTCCATGATTGATGTTGCCCCATCACAGTTGTCGCCATCCTCTCCATAGCCATCGCACTTAAGCATTGGTACCAAAAGATTTGTTGCAAATTGTTGTTAAATTTAGTAAAAATATCAATTTCGTTACAAAAATAAGGTGTTACATATATTAATATATCTAGTACTAAAATATTGACTTGTTGTAATATATTGTAACATTTACCAACCCATTTCATTTTAAGAATAAAAAATTAATAGAAATAATGTTGGTGACTATACGCCTGATAGGGTATACTGCAATATCGAAGAAGAATATGATAACACAAGTCGAGTCAAGGGAATTCTTTTTCCCTCATAACAGAATACGCCCAGCTAGTGCTCGACTGGTAACGACGTTCTGTCCCCAAAGGTAAAATGACTTCTATTTCGTACACAGTAGCACCACTGTATACGAAGCCTCGGCGAACGTACTAAGTACGAACTGAACACACACACGGAAGAAATATTCCGGCAACACACGGAACTACACCCGACAGAGAGAGGAGAGGAGAGAAGAGCAGAAGGGGGCGAAAATCAGCGTGTGAAATAATGAGGGGAGAGGCTGGTATTTATAGGCATACGAAACCCTAGGTGGTTGCTGAATTCGTGGGTGAAAAAATCGCAAACGTGGAGAAAGTCTTGAAGACCAAGTTTGAGGAATTCCAGAGAGTTCTGGGAGGTTCTTTGAAGCATTTCGAAATGGGCCAAACCCGTAACCGAATGGGTCGATCCAATTCCTGAGTTGGGCTTTCAGAGTTTTTGGGTCTGCAAAAAGATAGGCGGGCCCCAAAGACCACCAAACACCAATTGCCAAAGCCGAGCGGGCGCGCGCGCATGTGTGGCCCTTTGGGGAGTGTACCCCTTCTACATAGTTGAACTCCATTTCTACTTCAATACCTTGAAAGTCTTTAAATGTTTTGTAGGCTTTCTATGTGGGACATGTGACCCTTCACATTCCCACACCTCAAACTCAAGTTGAACCATTCAACTTCATCAATTAATTTCTCACTCACCTTAACTCGGTTTTGAGATATTCAAAATACCACGTTCATCTACTCCGCGAGTAGATCGACTATGTCACGTTTAATTATTTTATAATTAACGTTTAGTCCATCTAATTAATTAATTAGACAAGGGTATCAAAACCCAATTAATCCCACATTAATTCCAACAATCCCCCACATGAGTGAAAATCGTGTCTATACAACATCAGACTCTGTGTTCAGTTCGATTGAGATCTCCGTGCTTCCAGAAAAGTAGTTTTTGGCTTTGAACTTTCCGTAGCCAAACACTATCGGGTACACCGGCGGCTTAGTGGACGCAGTGCCTTGAACTAATCCTCCTTAGTGTATACCTAGTAAACAGTGTCAGCACACTTCAATCTCATCTTCGTAACGTTCTCACGTTTTTGTCCGTTTTGTCCATGGACGTCCTTTGTGTTTATAAATGTTTGGTCGAAACGGCCCTCACTTCTCATTTATATAGGTAATTTCCTTTCGAGTATACCGTTATACTCTAGGAATCATTAAGAGTCGATGACTCACCCTTTACCACATCTTACGGGTCGTTAACACTTGAAATAGTGCTGTATGGAATAATAAAGTTTTTCAAGTGTTGTATCACTAACTTCCACAATTTCGTTTTCCCATTGAACCAAGTTCTTGGGATCTCCAGTCATCATGGTTGGGTTTCCACTGCTTTAATTTTTCTTGTGGGTTTTAGACTCATTCCTTCTACCAGCTTGTTCAATTGATCTCGGTTTATACTCTTCGTGAGCGGATCCGCTATATTGTCCTTTGATTTCACATAATCAATGGACATTACTCTAGTTGAGATCAATTCTCTAACGGAGTTGTGTCGACGACGTATGTGTCTCGACTTTCCGTTGTACATGACATTCATAGGTCTGCCAATGGCGGCTTGACTGTCACAGTGTACCGTCACAGAAGGTACTGGTTTGTTCCAACATGGAATGTCTTCTAGAAAGTTACGCAGCCATTCAGCCTTTGCAGCAGCTAGGTCTAAAGCGATAAATTCTGATTCCATTGTGGAGCGAGCAATACACGTTTGTTTCTTGGACCTCCACGACACTGATGCTCCCCCAATAGTGAATCCATATCCACTAGTGGATAACGAGTCTTTAGTGTCTGAAATCCAATTTGCATCACTGTATCCTTCGACGACAGCTGGATGTCTCATGTAGTGAAGCCCATAATCAAGGGTACACTTCAAGTATCTTAATACCCTTTTTAGTGCTTTCCAGTGCTCATGACTTGGATTGTTCGTGTATTGACTCAACTTGTTCACTGAACATGCAAGACCAGGGCGTGTGTACAGTTCGTGATGTACATCACACTTCCAATGATCCTTGCGTATTCCAGTTGAGTCACTGGTTCTCCTCTATTCTTTTTCAAGTGAATATTCAGTTCTAGAGGTGTCTTAGCAGGTGGATCGTCAAAGGCATTAAATTGCTTTAGTACCTTCTCCATATAGTGAGACCGTGTTAAGGAAATTCCATCAGACGTTCTCTCTATCTTGATTCCAAGAATCACATCTGCTAATCCCTTGTCTTTCATGTCAAAGTTTCTACTTCACATGTTCTTCGTATTAACTATGATATTGTGATTGTTACTCATGATTATCATGTCATCTACATATAAGCATACGATAATAAATCCATTTGGTGTATCTTTCACATATACACACTTATCACATTCGTTAATTCGAAACCCATTTGACAACATCGTATTGTCAAATTTCAAGTGCCACTGTTTTGGAGCTTGCTTAAGTCCATACAGTGATCGAACGAGTTTGCACACCTTTTTCTCGTTTCCAGGAGCAACATATCCTTCAAGTTGATTCATGTATATTTTAACATCCATCTCACCATTAAGAAACGTAGACTTATCGTCCATTTGGTGTATTTCGAGATTGTGCAATGCAGTAATAGCGACTAATACACGAATGGAGGTGATCATTGTCACTGGTGAATATGTATCAAAGAGGTCATACCCTTCCTTTTGTTTAAAACCCTTTGCAACTAGACGAGCTTTGTACTTGTCAACAAATCCATATGCTTTGTACTTTCTTCTAAGGATCCACTTGCATCCTAAGGACTCACAACCTTTAGGGAGATCAACCAACTCCCATGTGTGATTTAGCAGAATAGACTTGTATTCACTTTTTATGGCTTCCTTCCAGAGGTGTGCATCTAGTCTTGCCATAGCTTCTTTGATAGTTTTAGGTTCATCTTCCTCCAAAACATAAGTGATGAAGTTTGAACCAAAATCCTTATCAATTCTAGCTCTCTTACTGTGTCTTGGTTCTTCACTCTCTTGAGTGGAAGGACCAACAGTGTCATCTGTTGCTTCATAAGTTCTTTTATTCGAACTTATTTCCTCCTTTTCCTTAAACGGGAAAATATGTTCAAAGAACACTGCGTTCCTTGATTCAATAGTAGTACCTTCTGTCATATCAGGTATTTCAGATTTATGAATCAAAAATCAATAGGCACTACTGTTTGAAGCATAACATATAAAGATATAATCGACGGTTTTAGGGCCAATTTTAACTTGTTTAGGAAGTGGTACTTCAACCTTAGCCAAACACCCCCACACTTTGAGGTAATTGTATGAAGGTTTTCGTTTCCTCCATACCTCATAAGGAGTTTGATCCTTAGTTTTATGTGGTATCTTATTCAGAATGTGGTTAGCCGACAGAATGGCTTCCCCCCACAGGTTCTGAGGTAAACCATAGCTGATTAACATTGCGTTCATCATCTCTTTTAGTGTTCGGTTTTTTCTTTCCGCAACACCATTAGACTGAGGTGAATAACGGGCTGTCGTTTGATGAATTATTCCTGTTTCAACACATAATTGTTCAAACGGAGCTATGTACTCCCCACCTCTATCACTACGAATTGATTTAATTCGAGTGTCTAATTGATTCTCTACTTCACTTTTATAACGTTTGAAAGCTTCTATAGCTTCGTTTTTACTTCTTAAAAGATATACGTAGCAGAATCTTGTACAGTCGTCTATAAAAGTAATAAAATACTTTTTCCCTCCTCTAATTTGTACAAACTTCAAATCACATACATCCGTGTGAATTAGTTCTAGAGGGGTAGTGTTCCTTTCAACATATATGCTTTATTTATTTACACATTATATTATATACATACATAGATAAAAAAATTAAAAATATAAAGTCTTAATGCAATGATTTTATTTTAAGAAAATTATAATTCTTTAAATGGACTCAATCAACCACAACAAAATTTGGCCCTGATACCGAGGAAATTAGAGAGGGAAAAACCCTCGCCAATGAATTTTACAAGGGAATTCCCGAGGGAAGTAGTCCCTCGACTAAATGTTCCTCGGCGATTAGTTCTCGAGGAAATCCGAAAATCCCTCTGCAATACCGAGCATATTTCCCTCGGCAAATGACGAAATTTAAAATTTGCTTTACATGGTTCCCGAGGGATTTCCCCCTTGCTAAATGAGGATAATTCCCGAGGGATTTCCCTCACTAAAAATGACGAAATTTAAAATGTGCTTTACATGGGGTTTTGAACCACTAGGCCACAATATATATATGGCCATTTAACTTACCTCAACTGTATGCGTGACTCCTCACTCGGGACCTATCGATCCGAGTAATGTTTATGGATGCTCGAATTGTCGTTAGGCTAGGAGCTATTTTCATTTATAATTTGAATACATTTAATATGTATGTTATATATTTCCAGTCTATTTTTAAAATAATTTATTTACTATTAATTCTCTATAATTTAATTTTTTAATACCTTTAATTAATACCACTTGAATCAATTTTTTTACATCCTTTAATTCAATTTCTATTAGTTTTCTTTCTAACTTTTTTAACACGTATATACCTAATATTCATAATTAAATATATTAACAAATAATTTATATTTTGATCAAATTTTTGATATTGAGCTAAATTATGCGTTCATTATCGGGCCTAAAATCAACAAAATAATTCATCAGTATAAAATAATTTGAAGTAGCTAGGATTTCATCTTGTACGTATTTCCACATTATTCCTCAAATTAATGTCGAAGTTTAGTTCCGTTTCTTGAACTACCTTGTTAATCGAGGTTTACAATCTAAAATATTTGTGTGCATGGGAACAATTACAAATTATGCTAACTGTACTCGATTACTTTATTTTATATTAGTTACATATCTTTCAAGGTGAATTCTTAAGGTAGTCACATTTTACAAAGTGACTACGCAGTCACTTTGTCGAATCGCGTCATATGGCGTCGTAACCTTAAAAACGACCTGCTACTTGTCATACAGGTTTCAGTTATTTTTAGCATTATTTAAATTATATTTTATTATTTACTATATTACCCTTCTTTTTAAATTTTATTTATATTTTACCTGCACCCACTAATTTAATGAGTGCACCCCCTAATCATATTTTTACTACAATTATTTGCACCCACTAATTTAATGAATTCACCCCCTAAACATATTTTTACAACAATTATCTGCACTCGCTCATTTAATGAGTTCACCCCCAAATCATTTCTTTTTTACAACAGTTATTTACACCCGCTCATTCTATGAGTTAACCCCCAAATTATTTTTTACCACAATTATCTGCACTCGCTCATTTTATGAGTTCACCCCCAAATTATTGTTTTACCACGGTTATCTGCACTCGCACATTTTATGAGTGCACCCCAAAATATTTTTTAAAAAATAATCACATTTAAAAGACTATATTATCATTTTATTATTTTACACAAAATATAATAAAATAAACTCTAAAAAATCAATTCACCACCAAATCACCCATATTTTAAAAAAAGCGTAAAAATATAATTAATAAAAAACTATCGAAATTAGCCACAAATCTCAATTTTTTTCTTTTTAATTTTTCTTCCCCCTCCTCTTTTTCTTTTTTCTTCCCATTTTCAATTTTTTTTCAAATTTTTTATTTCCTTGTTTTTTTTTTCTTTTCCTTTTTAAATTTTTCTGTCTTTCTTTTCCATTTTTTGCATGTGTATTTTTTAAATTTTAATACAAAATAATATTATAGGTATAATTTTATTAAAGTCGATCGGCGGGGCACCTAAATTTTAATTTTAATTTGATGAGTAAAGGACCTGCCGGAAATCCATGCATGTCGGCGGGTGACCCAGCCACCACCATGCCCGACCACCCCCTCGACGGCGAAGGCGGCGCTTCGGTCTCGGCCGCTGAAGCCTGAGACCTCTCCTCGAATCGCAATCGCGATTCTTCACCTCCATAACAATCCACATAATCTTCCATCTCGGCCACGATCCATGGTGGCCGAAATCCTCTCCTCATTTCGACCACCGACGCGACTGCTTCGATCAATCTCCCTTGCGTTCGCGATCCACGAGCTTCTCCTACATCAACAGCGCTCGCCTGCAACACTCGGATCGACGCTGCCTCTCTGTCCAAATCGAAGCTACATTTCTTCATCCGTCTTCTTCACCCTGCTCCTGCGCAGCCTCTTCCTCCGGCTGAGGATGGCCCGACGGAGGACTGTGAGTATGTTGTTGATGGATCTCTGACCGGACGACACTCGGAGCCGGTGACCTTATAGATGAAATCCCAAGCGACGACTACTGACCTAGGGTGCCCTCCCATTGGGCTATGGTTTCCTTCAACTGGGCTTGGTAATGTGCACCCTCTATTTTCTTTAGTACACCCCGATCTGCACTCTCTCCACTTTTTTATGGTATTATTGTTATTGGTATTATTGATACTGATTTTACTAGTTATTGATTGCGGTATTACTATTAATACACTATTGAATTAATATTAATGATTATTGATTATTAATTGTGGTATTACTGATTATGTGAAATTGTTTATTACTGATTATTATTATTTTTAAGGTATTACATATTATTGTTTATGGTATTACTTTTTTTTTTTATGGAAGTTAAATGCCCATCCCTTTTTCCCCTCCCCATGACTCGAACCCAGGACCTAAGGCCTAGGTAGTGGTGCTCTAACCACTTGAGCTATCCCACTTTGTCAGTTTGTTTATGGTATTACTGATAATTGTTTTTGGTATTATTGAATATAATTAGATTTGTGGAATTATTTGTTATTGTATGAGATATTACTATTCAATGTTCATGGTATTACTACTTACTGTTCATGGTATTAATGATAATTATTTTTTGTATTATTGAATATAATTAGATGTGTGAAATTATTTGTTATTGTATAAAATTTTACTGATTAATATTAATGGTATTACTGATTAATGTTCGTGGTATTACTAATTATTGTTAATGGTATTACTGATTACTGTTTATGGTATTACTGGTTATTACTCTTTGTATTACCGACTACTCCCTCCTTCCTATTGAAAACTACCCAACTTTCCTTATTCGTCTGTCCAAATGAAAGTTACTCATTCCTTTTTTGCCAAACTATTCCCTCTCATGCACATTTCATTATATTCTTCTCTCTCTCAATCATATCACCTCTCATACATCCACTTATTATATCATATTTTTTAACCTCTGTGTCCGAAGCTCATGAGGAGCTTTCACTGGGACGGAGGGATTATAATAAAATCATACATATAATATTATTTTGTATTAAAACTAAAAAATATACTAATGAAAAAAAAGTAGGAAACAAAAAAAACGAAGAAATAAAAAGTTTGGAATAAAAATTGAAAATGGGAAGAAAAATTAAAAAGAAAAAAAAATTAAAATTTGTGCCTAATCTCGATAGTTTTTTATAATTATGTTTTTACGATTTTTTTTTTCTAAAAATATGAGTGATTTGGTGGTGAATCGACGGTAACTCGGCAATGACTCGGTTGTAGATTGTAAATGTATAAATTATGGTTGATTTTATTATATTTTGTGTTAATTAATAAAAAATAATATAGTCTTTTAAATGTAATTATTTTTAAAAATATATTTTGGGGTGAACTAATAAAATGAGCGGGTGCAGATAATTGTGGTATAAAAATAATTTGGGTGTGAATTCATAAAATGAGCGGGTGCAGATAATTTTGGTAAAAATATAATTTGGGGGTGAACTCATAAAATGAGCGGGTGTAGATAACCGTTGTAAAAAAGAAATGATTTGGGGGTGAACTCATAAAATGAATGGGTGCAGATAACTATGGTAAAAAATGATTTGGGTGAACTCATAAAATGAATGGGTGCAGATAACTATGGTAAAAAATGATTTGGGGTGAACTCATAAAATTAGCGGGTGTAGATAATTGTTGTAATAAATTATTTTATTGTATAAGGATAAAAATGTAAATTTACAATAATATATTTTAATTAATTTAATTTAATAGAAAATATAAATTTATGACACTTTACGACACATTACGACAATACATATCGTAAAATTTATAAAATGTAACAGGTCATCAAATCTAAACCTTTAGATTAGATTTTTAATGGCTTACATTAACTGACTACGGTAATCATTACGACACGTTACGACACCCTGACTACATATAGAAGATCCTTATCTTTCAAATACTCCCCAGTCCCATAAAGATATATAATTATAATTTTTTTATTTGTATTTTTCAAATTATAATAGTCACTCTTTAAAAGTGTGTAAATTATTAAAAAAACAGTGCTCAAAATTTTTAAAATTAAATAAATCAAGCTAGACCCGATTCAAATATTTTAAGCCTACCAAATTGTACCCAAATATTTAAAAGTGTATTTTCATTTGAGTTTTTTTAGTAAATAAATATTTAATTTTGAGAATGACTTATGTGCAAATAGCTTATGTGTAATTAGGTGCAAATAGGTAAATAAAGAAACAAATCAGTAATATCTGGGTAATTTAAATTTTTGCGGGTAACCCAGAAAAAAACGGGTGAAAATCCAAAACCCACAAAATTAGGACAACATTATCACCAGACATCTTGCGCACAAAATATAACGCAAAATTAGTAACAATTAAATATAATTATAATTATGTTCTAGTTGTAAAAGGATATCATTTTTACGAAGAGGTTGCAAGCTCAAACCCCATATAGAGCCTATTTTTTTTTCATTTTAATATTAATGCAGTGAACACTAACCCTCTCTTTAATTACTTTGATCCTATTTTTTTTTTTTTTTCATTTTAATATTAAGGCAGTGAATACTAACACTCTCTTTAATTACTTTGGTCCTATTTTTTAATTTTTTTCTTTTTATTTATTTCACTATTATAAATGCAATGCAATTACACTTTTTTCCCTTTAATTACTTTGGTCCTGTTTTCTATATTTTTTTTTATTTCTTTTCATTTTAATATTAATGCAGTGAACACTAACCCTCTCTTTAATTACTTTGATCCTATTTTTTTTTTTCATTTTAATATTAAGGATTTTAATATTAAGGCAGTGAATACTAACACTCTCTTTAATTACTTTGGTCCTATTTTTTAATTTTTTTCTTTTTATTTATTTCACTATTATAAATGCAATGCAATTACACTTTTTCCCCTTTAATTACTTTGGTCCTGTTTTCTATTTTTTTTTCACCATTATAAATGCAATTAGACATAGTATTACAACATTATATTTAACAGTATTATACAATTTTAATTGTCAATATTATGCAATTACACTTAACGGTGCAATAAAATAATATTTTTTAACAGTTTTTATAAAATAGTATACATCATTACACTTGAGAGTATTACGCAATTACATTTGTGCAAAAAAATAACATTTTTTTACAATTTTTATAAAATAGTATACATCATTACACTTGACAGTATTACGCAAATACATTTAACAATATTACACTGGAAAAACATATTACATTCATTGTTTGTTGTTGGAGCATCATAATAAAGCTTATTAGCCTCCATCCAATTCATTTACATCCCACTTTTCTACAATTGCGCGCACATCATATAACCTGCAAGCTAAAAAAACACCATTACATCTTACATCTTACATCTTACACATAAGAGAATTACTTGTTCACATAAACACATTAATGAATAACATTATCACACATAAAAATAAGACAAAGTAACACACAAAATACCAAGACAGTGTCATACAAAAAAATAAAACAGTAACACACAAAAAATAAGACAGTAATACACAAAAAACCAAAAGAGCAAGAGAAGCAACACACAAAATACAAAGACATTAACACACATAAAATGCATGACAGTATCAGACAAAAAACAAGACAGTAACTCATATTATATTTAACAGTATTACACAATTACAATTGTCAGTATTATACAATTACAGCTAACAGTGCAACAAAATAACATTTTTTGACAGTTTTTATAAAATAATATACATCATTACACTTGGATAGTATTACACAATTACATTTGACAGTATTACACAATTACATTTGACAGTATTACACTGAAAAACATATTGCATTCATTTTTTGTTGTTGGAGCATCATAATAAAGCTTACTAGCCTCCATCTACTCCATTTACATCATAATTTCCTATAATTGCACATCATATAACTTGCAAGCTAGGAAACAACATTACATCTTACACATAAGAGTATTACTTGTTCACATATTACGATCTTACATTAGACAATATTACATAAACACATTAATGCAATATTGAGGTCCATATTTATAATTTTAAAAAAAGGGGGAGTTTTCTTTAAATGGTGTTTGTAACTTGCCATGCACTAGAAAGGAAACTAAATCAAGAAAAGAAATAAACCTGTTAATGAAATCAAATGAGAGCAGTCTATGGCGAATGGTGCAGTCATTACCAACATAAGTCACAACCAGATTACCAGCATCTGGGTGGGACCAGCTTCTTGAGGTAGGAAATCGCAGTACAAATGTCCCAGGATTGCAAAGACCTCTAGGGCCTTTAAGGGTAGATTCTGCTTCTTCTTTAGTGATAAATCCTTCTATCCAAACGGGTGACATTGAATTCCACATCGAGTTAACTTCAATTCGTGACAAAGTAAGTTCATATAAGACAAGTAACACACAAAATACTATCATACAAAAAAATCAAGACATTAACCCACACAAAAACCAATAGAATAACACACAAAATACCCCCAAAATCACGTACAGATTTATATACATGAGCCTAATATCCAAACTTGTAACCAAGAAATTAAAGTACTACCCCACAAGCACGTACACATTTATATACATGTTTATGAGTATGTATATCTCACCATTCAGCAAGTATGAATTGTTTCGTGAATCGATTATAAACTAAAACAAACAGAAGCATAAACAGTAGCAGTAAGTTCACTTTAGAATTGAAATCCTTATTATCTCTAGTGTTATCTCATCAACTTCTCTAATGATTCCAGTAACTAGGTTTCTTTGTTGCAGTTTTATCAATTGAATATAATAGCATCTAATCCAAAAAAAAAATATATCTTATGAATTTCAAATTAATAAAAAAAAAAATCAAGGAAAAGGAATAGTTACCAAAGCCACCAATCTAAAAATTAAGGTTCATAAACTTTGGATATTGGGTTGGACTTGCAAGCTCGCCGCCTCTAGCTAGAGAGTCATGATTCACATCTTTAAATTGCAGTAGCAGATTAAAAGATGAGAGAATTGCATTGTGCACATTAGCAATAGTATAACACCAAATTATAGCAATGACTAGTGGCATTTAAATGCGAAAACGATGAGAAAAATGTAGCAATTCAACTAGTAATTTCAGCGAAATCCAACAACAAATTGCAGAAATTCAAATCAATTTAATTTAGTTGACACAGAAATATGCAATTTTCTTGCGGATGCAAGAGAAGACTTCGATGAGGGAATCAGGCCAGGAGAATTGAAGGAGGAGCAATCGATAATCTTCTAATCAAGGGCGGCGCTGCGAGAAGCCAGCCAAACGGAGACGTTGAGGCGCGACAGGAAAGATAGGAAAGCAGGGTGGTCATTGGGGTTTGGGATTCCAATTGGGCATTCGAGATCGGGAGGGCGACCATGGATGTTTTGAAGAATTTTTCACCGATTGAAAGAGAGAGATAAATATTCACAACCCAATTAATAAAAATGGAGCGGGGCATAACCCAAAACCCTTAAATGGTTAAATGGACATATTTGCACATAACATATTTGTATAAAAGTTTTTGCGTTTAATTTTAAGTCAAATATACGTTAATTATTTTAAGAGGGATTAGATGTCATAATTAAGATTATCTCCAAGAGCTTCTTTATATTAATTAAAAATAAAACTAAAAACATCTTTTACATTATAAATTATTCATATACTTTTTTAAGGATAATTATTCATATACTTAATACAATACAAGCTAGCTCCCGAGATTATCAATGAGTATGATCGAGTTAAAAAAAATCAAGTATCATTAAATTTGAATTTATTTACATCACTATACACACATGAACTAATTAAAAAAATCAAATATCATAATTCTTCTTATGAATAGTGAAAGGGTACAGAAAAAATCAAATAGCATATTCTCGAGGGCCAGTCCCTCGGCAACTTTTTAATTTGATTTCCCTCGGAAAATTGCTCGGCATTGTCGAGGGATTTAATTTCCTTTGCCAATTAGTGAGGGATTTTATTTCCCTTGGTGTTTTCCCTCGCCCAAGCTGCCCCTTGCCATTCCGTCGCCATTTTTTGAGGGATTTCTTTCCTCTGGGAATTTCCTCGGTATCAGGGCCAAATTTTGTAGTGAACAATATCAACATATTCAATAAAAAGATCCCTAAAAAAAATCTAAGGTTGTTTAAAAAACAAAATATATCTAAAACATTCTAAATAATTGTAGAAAAATGTATTTGAACATTTCAACTTGTCTCATTACTTGCCTAAAGGCTATATATATTTGATTGAAGTCTTAGGATGAAAATGAAATGGAATGTATATATGATTGAAGATTCTTTTAAAAATAATATATATTTAGTGTAATGTCAACGGTAATTTCGTAATACTGTTTCATAAAAATGACGTGGAATCGGATAGCTTATTCAAATTCAATTATTTGAAAAAAATAAGAGCTTATTCAGATCAAATTATTTAAAAGAGTTTCTTCTATGGATTTCGGGTTAAATATTCAAAGATTTTTTTTTTGATGGGTAGGGGTGAACATTGGTCGGTTTGGTAAACGAATAACAATAACCAAAATAATTATTATTGGCAACTGAAACCGATTGAACAATTTGAAACCGATATAAAACCGAACTGAAATTTTACGTCTAGTTTCGATTATTAACTAAAAAACCGAATTATTCTTGCATTTTTTTTTTGGTTTTGCAATTTATATATATAATGTACCTAATTAGTATGGAACCTAAGTAAATAAATAACATAAGATTTAAAAAAAAAAAAAAATTATTCAACGACACTACTTAAAACAAAACAAATAAATTACACTTGATAAACAAATGGAAACCAAAATGCCTAAAATTAATTAAATCGGTTATTTCAGTAAAATAACTCAAACCGAAACGAAAAATGAAATGCCTAAAATCAATAACCTAACGAAACTGATAACTGACACAAAAATGAATAAATAGTTTTTTTTGGGAAATGAAAAAAGAAAGAGTAGTCAAGCATGAGTGTATTTATCATTTAATAAATAATTGCACCCAACCATATGATCTATGGCTCCGTTTGGATGGAGGAATTTGAACTATGAATTTCAAATTCACCATTCAAATTCACTCCCCTTGTTTGGATTAAAATGTAAATGAATGAATTTAAAATTCTATACATATTTTTTTAGTTAAAATTAAGAGGATTTCATTTCTAAAACCATGTCATTTGAAATCCATCTATTTTTCAAACCTTTCATTTGAAATACCCCTCAAATCAAATCCCTCCATCAAACACAACCTTATGAGTTTATTAATTATTAAGCCGCCCTCGTGCTTAATTAATACACTATTGATTCACAAGTTTCTTCGAACTTAATTGAAAAAGTTTAAATGAACTTTTAACTAATATCAATAGTAAATTGTACTTATTTATCGAATAATTACAAAAATAAAATCATATATTTCTAAAAAAAAACATATGCAATATGTACTAAATTCAATAACTTCTTTTACATAATTAAAGCTCAATCACATATTTTCATATTATTATACCTTTATTTATGAAAAATATAAATTAAATCTAATCTATTAATTACTCCCTCATTCCGTCAAAAGTGTGTTCACTTCTATATTTTGGTCCAGAAAAAATATATTTATTCTATTTAAATAGTTAAATTTTAAGTATTTTTTCTACTTTATTAACAAGATTGAGTATCTACCAACAATATTCTTTATTAGTTACCCCACATATTTTTTTAATTAAAATATTAAAAAAAAAAACATGTACTCCCTCCGTCCTGTGATTACTAGCTTTCACATGTGAAGTGACACACAAAAAAATAAGAAAAGTGAATTTAGTGAGGATTTTGAGGGGTAATTTTGTAAACTTTTATGTCTAAAGTAAAAAAATGAATTGACTTTTGTGTAAGTGTGGAGAAAAAGTAATGACATTTGTGTAAAATTGAGAATATTGTGAGGGTGGAGTTTATAAAGAGTTTTTTTTTTTTTAATGAAACATTTTCTTGCAAAAGTTGGTCTTGTAAAACTTGTTGCAAAAAGTTTTTGTAACGGAAGAAAATCAATTTTGTTACCAATACAATTGTAAAAAAAAAATCAATTTTGATACCAATACAATTGTAATGACACCTTGTTTGGTTACATAAATATTAGCAAGGTACCAAAAGATTCGTTACTAATTGTTGTTAAATTTAGTTAAAATATTAATTTCGTTACAAACGAGGTGTTGCATGAATTGACTTTGTTACTAATATTTTGTAACATTTACCAACTCATTTCAAGAATAAATAATTAATAGAAATAACACATGTTTTTTTTTAAAACATAGAGTCATAATGCAATGATTTTATTTTAAGAAAATTATAATTTTTCAAATGGACTCAATTAACAATATTAACATACTTAAAATCGAGCATTGGCACATGAAATTGAAGTTCGGTTGGAGGACGAGCAAGGAAAGCCGAGAAAAAGAGAAGAAAAAGTCCAACATGCAGAAACCACACTGGCGGCCGAGTGGGGTTGAGTTACAGAAGGTTTCGAGGGAATTCATCCCACACTGGCGGCCGAGTGACCCCCACACTGGCGGCCGAGTGAAATGAGTTCACATTGGCGGCCGAGTGAGTCCACACTAGCGCCCATTTTGGATCTGGAACCCAGTTTGGTACTTAATCCATTTTCACTCGGTTGACCGAGTCAGCTTACCAATTTCGGGGATTTTTGCGAATTTTGAAGAACTTTAAGGGCCCAAATGTCAATTTCGTCTCCCACACTTTTGGAAACCTTAAATACTTCCCAAAACAGTTTGTAAAGGGTTCTTGGCCTCATCTATTGAAAAACCCATAAACCCTAGTTCTTACTTAGCCTTATTTCCACATTTCTTGTTACTTTAAATCCTAGTTTCGCTTCAAGGTAGAATACTTAGCATAGATTTTTTAAGAACGAGACTCGACTCTTTTGTAATAGCTAGGTATTTTGAAGAAACAATAAGGTGACTTCAAACCATACTCTCTTTTAGTATTTAATTACAAGTTTCATGTTTATTTCATTATCTTGTGTTGTTTTGGTTATGTGTGTTTCTCCAAACACCATGAGCTAATTTTATTTATGCTTTGGGTGTTCTAAAACCATGTGATTGTTGAGTTTCAGAATTGTTGAGCTTTGTTATTGTTGATTTTAGGATTATTGCTTCTTTTGTTGGGAATTAGTTAGTCAAAACATAGTGACTAAAATTCGTTCAAGTCAATGGCGCCGCTGCTGGGGATGTAACGTAGTGCTATAAGTGGGAATTAGAGTTAGTTGAGTACTAGTGTTAGCTACATTACTTGCTTTATTTTAATTTCTTTTTATTTTGAGAATTTTGATACTTTGATCTTTTGTAGGTGTGAACTTCATCGACTAGATGGATGGATATAATCAATACTCGTGGAATCAATGTTATGATCCGTATGGTATGATATATCCTCCACAACATGGAGATATGGGATACGATAATTGGAGGAACTATGATTATAACTATCATATGCAACAAGTTCCCTTCTATTATCAAGATTAGAGTAATAATGAAGCACCCACTTTTCAAGAGAGGACCCCAGTCTACATGCATGTGAATTATAATCAAGAAAGTGATCCACAAGATGGATTTGAATTCCATGGAGCTCCGGAAGGAAATTGTTACGATAATGAGAGAAGCTTTGAGTATGATTACCAAATTCAACAAGCTTCCTCTCATTATCAATATCAAGAGTGTGAAAGCAATGAGTATTGGCCACCAAACAATGAAGAAAGTGATACTACCAAAGAGCTCATTGCACTTATGATGAAGAGAATGAATGCAAGTGATAAGAGAATGGACGCAATTGAGAATCGACTCAAGTCACTTGTGAATGCAATGAAAGAAGAGGAGAACCCAAGTGAGGACAATGATGACTACAAACTCATTGTAAAAAGAGATGAAGAGGAATTTCATTTGGTGGACATGAGCAACAAGGAACAAGAAGATCAAGAAGCATCGAAAGATGAAGTGAAGAGAAAAATGAGCATTTCTAAACTTTTAAACTCTTCAATTTACTCTTTAATTAATTGATATTGATGCTTCTATTGATTTTATTTTGCCTCTTAATCACTTTGATCCAAAAAAAGAATTTGAGAAGAGTTTGGGTATACTTGAGCAAAGAGGAGAGAATTGGAAAGACATGATGATGAAAATGTGTAAGAAAGAGAGAAGTGGTGGGCATACTATCCATGAGAGCCTCCTTGATTTTGAGGCTAAAATATTGAGATACAATGGCAAGGAAGACCAATATATATGGCCATTTCGATGTGAGGTTTGAACTAGAAAGAATTACGTCCGGCATAGGACGTTAAACCTAGCGCTAAATGGGAGGCAACCCATTCGTTTATTGCTTTCTTTTCGGTTTTTTTTTTAGTTAGTTTTGTGTTTTTTGATCTTTTTGGTTTTGTTTTGTTTAGTAGGATGGGGTATGATGTTGGTGCTTAATGGAGCTTGGACATAGACTTCTATGTGAGGAGAAAGGATACAATGAAGAAAGATGGAATAATGTATGGTGCAAACTCAAAGGTAAACACTCATTTCCAAACTTAGATTTGCTTAGCAAAGTCTAAGTTTGGGGGGTGTGGTCGTTTTTACAATTTCATTTGCACTGTTCTACATTTGCCTATTGCTTGAATGATTTGGTTTGATTGATATGATAATTGTTGATTATATTGAGTTTTTGGGTTGTTTTGAGAGCTACATTTCATAATTTACATGAATTAAGGGCTAAATTTTTGTTGATTTGGAGAATTTGTTGATAGATGCATGAGTTTACTTTAGGTGATCTTGTGATGTTTGATGAGTGGGAAATCGATGCATGTATGAATCTATCATTTGATTGCATTTTGTGTGAAGGGCTAGGCTTTAGGAAAACACTTGAGTTTACCATATTGAGCCGGTGAGACTTGAGCCTTCTTGAATCGAAATATCAATCTGGTTCAATCTTTCTTGAGTGAGTCGTCCACAAATTATGCATGGTAGAACTTGCTCTTTGACTTGTTTGAAACTTGATTTTGGAGGAATTAAAATTGTAAAAAATTATAGGAGGCATTTCTTTGAATTTAAGTCACTTGACCAAATAAATCCCACCAAACGATACATTTTCGTAGTTAGCCTCGTTGAGCCGTAAAATCAATTTTCTTTGGAAAGCTACAAAATGTCACCATGAAGCCATATCTTTTGAGCCTAATTGTCCTAGTCATTTGTAGAGCTTCAATGTTGGTTGAAATGGTGAGGGAATTGAAGTGGGTGGATTTGTATTGATCAAAGTGAATTCAAGAGAGAAGAAAGGTGAAAAAGAGAAGGGTTGAAAAGAAAAGGAAGAGCTAACGAGCTTGTCCTTAATGTGAAAAATAAAAGGGAAACAATAGTCCCAAAAGCTCAAGGTACAAAAGTGGAGAGAAATTGCTCCAATATGTTGTGAAAAGAAAAAGAAAAAAAAAGGGTGAAGTTCAGTTTGAGTTAAAAGAAAAAAAAGAGAGCAAGTGTTGTATGAGAGTTGAATGAAAAATGAGAGAAATACCAACATTTGTTGTTCTACAAATTGAATGAGTCACTAAATCCAAATTTATCTCACCCATTCCAAAGAGCCTACATTACAACCCCTGAAAGACCTCCTTGATTGACAATTGATGCCTAAATAATTTGTAGAGAATTGAGTTGAAGAGCAAGCCTATGGTTTTTGTGTTTTTTGTGGATTGACATTTGAGAGTCTACATACCCATATACACATGTGTGTTGAGAGAAACACTTCTTGAGAGAGTGGTGAATCAAGTGTTGAATTCGTCTTAACTTGGATCACATTGTGTCTTGAAAGTGGTAGAAAATTGCATGTGTTGATGAACCATTCATAACAGGGATTGCTTGATCATGCCTATATTATGGATTGTATTTACTCACAAATCCTTCACAGCCGCCCTCCTTTGTTTTTCTTTTTCTTTTTTGGGGACAAGCAAATCTCTAAGTCTGGGGGGTTGATTGGGTGTGAGATTGCTCGTATTTGTACTCGTTTTTGCTATATTATTGTAAGATTTTGATGTGATTTTGGGCGTAATTGATAGAAATTGTGTCACTAACCTTGTTGTCAAGAAATGTGTTCAAAGTGTAGGAAACAAGGTGAAATTGTCCATTCTAGAGGAAAAACAAGCATTGGCACATGAAATTGAAGTTCGGTTGGAGGACAAGCAAGGAAAGCCGAGAAAAGGAGAAGAAAAAGTCCAACATGCAGAAACCACACTAGCGGTGGAGTGGGGTCGAGTTACAGAAGGTTTCGAGTGAATTCATCCCACACTGGCGGCAGAGTGAAATGAGTTCACACTGGTGGCCGAGTAAGTCCACACTGGCGCCCGTTTAGGATCTGGAACCCAGTTTGGTACTGTAATCCATTTTCACTCGGTTGACCTAGTCAGCTTACTAATTTTGGGGATTTTTGCGAATTTTGAAGAACTTCAAGGGCCTAAATGTCAATTTCGGCTAGCTCCCACACTTTTGGAAGCCTTAAATACTTCACAAAACAGTTTGTAAAGGGTTCTTGACCTTATCTATTGATACTTAGCTAGCCTTATTTCCATATTTCTTGCTACTTTAATTTCTAGTTTCGCTTCAAGGTAGAATACTTAGCATAGATTTTTGAAGAACGAGACTCGACTCTTTTGTAATAGCTAGGTATTTTGAAGAAACAACAAGGTGACTTCAAACCATACTCTCTTTTGGTATTTAATTACAAGTTTCATGCTTATTTCATTATCTTGTGTTGTTTTGGCCATGGGTGTTTCTCCAAACACCATGGGCTAATTTTATTTATACTTTGGGTGTTCTAAAACCATGTGATTGTTGAGTTTCGGAATTGTTGAACTTTGTTATTGTTGATTTTAGGATTATTGCTTCTTTTGTTGGGAATTATTGATACTTTGTGTGTTACCTTCTATTAGTCCATATTTAGATGCATGTTTAGCGTAGACGAGAGTTGCATGGACATGTGTATATTTATGGTGTGAGTTGTTGGTATGCAATTGTGTTAGTTATAGTTTTAATTTGTCGAGAGAGAGTTAATCGTATTAGAACCCCATTAAAAGATATTAATTACTTGAATGGTTGTTTGAGTAGTTGGTGAGAATTAGGAAGAAAACCTTATTACCGGGTTTGGGAACACCTTAGAATTAAGACAATATTACCCGAAGGGAAATGATTGTCATTCTAGCATTTATGTGCTCTTAGCAAACCTTTATTGAAGCATTAACAAAGTAAAAGCAATTCCTCTCGATTTCACTAGGTAGAGAACACTCGAAACACTCTCTCACCCTTGCACTTCTTTGAATTATATTAGTAGTTCTTTATCGTTTTATTTGTCAAATCCTTGATTTGATAGTAATTTTCATTCTTAAGTTGTGGTAATTGCTCTTATTGGGTATTTGCTTATTTTTAGTAGTTTAAATCACTTGTTAGTTTCTAGATTGGTGTTTGATTTAATTTCTTGAAGTTTGGTAGTAACTTAGCTTTATTTTAGAAATTCAAAAACCTGAAATCGTAGCTACATTATGTATGACAACACACAACTCTAGGGATCCATGGCTCTAGCCCACCTCCCGTGGTTCGATACTACTTGGTCGAAATACTTACGTGTATACTACTACGATCCCTTGTGCTTGAGGGGAAGTAGTTAGACAAATATATTGCCTAAAATTCGTTCAAGTCAATAATCTAGATTGAAATATAATGCACTAAATTCAAAAAGTGGTAATCTGAATTAAATTAAGAAAATTACTAAATAAAACAGATCTCATTTATGTGATTGTTTCACAGGACTGGAATATCTGAACTTAAATCGAACATTAAAAATAAAGCCTCAAGATAATAATGTAAATTTGTAAAATACAATGACCGTCTTTCTGAGTAAGTCTTTCTATGTTTATGCATCTTATATATATAAAAGATATTTAAAAAAATGGGCCTCTAAAACATTGAAATGTTCCTGACTTGAATCGATGGTCTTACATTAGGACCGGGCCTATATCACACATAAAAATTTAACGTACACGATATAAATCACATCAAAAAGATAATAATGTAAATTTATAAGATAAGAATAATTAAATATATGAAGAAGTTGTCTAAATTAATCAAATATATATTGGACACCCAGAATTTATTTGTGGCTATACCAATTGAGCAAAGATTGCAAAAATAATTTTGTTAACTTAATTAATATAATTAACCTATTTTGACATTGAAAAAAAAATAAAAGCCCTTTCAGGTTGGATTCTCTGTAACGGCACCACCCTAACCCTTCCATGGTCGCCTTTGTCGAGACTATATATTTTGGCAAAGAGTTTATT
The DNA here is from genome assembly GCA_963675135.1 of Galeopsis tetrahit. Taxonomy (NCBI): domain Eukaryota; kingdom Viridiplantae; phylum Streptophyta; class Magnoliopsida; order Lamiales; family Lamiaceae; genus Galeopsis; species Galeopsis tetrahit. The sequence continues at coordinate 14,247,722 of OY776121.1, read as the reverse complement.
AACAATATAAGACAATCCATAAGTCTTATAAAAAAAGTAAGCTAAAAAAAATTCAATAAAACAATCAAGACCAAAACACACTGCAAATTTCCATCTATGCCCTCTGTATATTTTAATTGAAATTAATATATATTTCCAATTCATTCAGTATCATTTCATGTCTTCCCTGAATTCCGGCTACACATTCCATTTTCGAATTCAATCTAATTTGAATTCAATTCAATTCAAATCGTAGATTCATTCTTTTCCTGCAATCAAACACTTTCCAAAAACTTGATGGTTTTCCATAAACGATTTTGTGTCGTTTGGCCTTCCATGCAATTCTGTCTATCTTGGTAAATTTTGTATACAATTTATGTTCATATTGTTTCACGTTTATGATTTCTCATTTTTAGATAATCCTTTTGCATATAGTCTTATGTATTAGGTTTTATGGGATTGCAGAATTAAATTATCACCAAAAAATTATAGTATTCTTCAAACAATGGAGTCATCCGTCATTTTGAAGATCGATTTCGATGGCAGGAGTAAATCAATTCCAACGGTCTTACTAGGGCGGTCATAGCCGAGGCGGTCTTGAACATCGTAAAACTGAATGGCGGTGTGAGCAGCGAGGCGGACACGATGGTCGTGGGGGCCTTTGGCGGTGCAAACTTTACTGGATCGGAGGTGAGTTCGATTGTACACCGCCGATCTGGACGAATCAAAGACGCGACTTTGTAAATTCTTGCGTCGATCTCTTTCTCGCCGTTTCCAGATATTTTTTGTGGGCGAATTATTTCTCGCATATATGTGTGTATCCCACAAAAACTTGTATTTTTTATTAATCAAGATGCGATGATCATTTGAGAGGTGAGTTTTCTTCCCAATCCATTTGCATCAAAAAGTTTCGATTTATCTGTAGTTTCCTTTCCTTTTATTGAATAGTTAAACAAAACTATATGCGTTGAAACTGTTCGATGAAATGCCTGAATGAGCATACATTGTAAATTCTGCAGAAATTAGTTAACCAATTTGTTGTGTTTGCAGTAAAGGTAGTTTGTAATGACAAAAGGATTGATATGGGTTATTGCAGAGGAAATGACTATGAACATAGGAAATTAGTATTTTCTTCATACTTATTTCCCCCAACAAATGTGTTTGGGCTTAGAAGTCATATTGTGCTTTTGTTTATTTGTTTGTCATGAAGAAAACACTCACTGTACTATTGATCTTTGCTGCGTTTTACTTCAACTTCGTAGCAATTGGATTGACATTAATAACTGCAGTTTGCAAACTTCTACTAATGTTGTCATTCTTCCTTTTTCTCCATGGAAAACTGCCTCACAAAATGTACACATGCCCACTTTATTTTCTTTAAACTAATATGCAGCAAATTGTTTGAAATTGCATAAATTGTGGCCACATTTAAAAGAATGCTCATTGTTTATTATATATTGCTGGAGATTGGGGTATAGAATAGAAAAATTCCTGAGTGTACTTTTGTCTGTCTGTGAATATGTTGGGTTTGTAAAAATGTTAAATTTTATTTTTTGAAGTCATACATTTGATTTGTTGGTTGGGTTCGAAAAAGTCTCTATTTATTTCGCAAGTGTTTTATTTTTGTAATGGTGATTAGTTGACAACCTATTTCTCCATAGGTTTCATATCTGTATGGGTGTTGGGTTCTTTCTTTTTTCATTGCTGGTATTTATCTATCCAACTAGAGTTTGTTCAATCAAACAACTACATAAATGGAACTACATGTTGGAGTTAACTATATAAGACTTGAGTTTCATGATTTCTTAATTGGAGTTTGCTATTGGTATACTTAATACTATAATGTTTCATAATTATTTTGTGATATACAAGCTATTGGAGTTTGCACTAATTTGTAAGCATGTTTTTTTTTTTTTTCAGAATTCTGACATGTTTTCTTATTCATTTGGATGTGATGGTTTAAGAAGATAATAATCACATCTGAATTTCATAAACTAAAATTATATTTTTGTTGTAGGAAGCTAATGTTATGAGAAGCAGATTCTAGGAAGCTAAACTGAGGAAGGTGATTCTTGTTGTTGAAGTTGGGTATACACTTGAAGTTGGATTTTGCTGATACAGAGGAAGGTGATTCTTGTTGTTGAAGTTGGGTATACACTTGAAGTTGGGTTTTGCTGATAACGCAGTTTCTGCAATTTTTGTTGCATATGTAAACTCAATTTACTGCATATATTTGTATGTATAATGCATATTTAGTGTATTTTCGTATAATGTAATTTTTAGATTCAATAATTTATTTTACTTCACAAACTAAGAAAATCATAATTATTGTAGAATTTATGATAAAGTCTTATATTATTATTATGCAATGTACTGAGAATATGCAACAATTTTTATATGCAAAGATATTATCCAATATATTTATGACTATATTTGACAATTTCCATAGATAAAATAACACATGCACATATTAAAGTATATGCAATTATCGATTGCATATATAAAAAACGTATGCATATTTGAAAGTATATGCACTTATCAGTTGCATTTAATAAAATATGCGTATATGCATCATACAAACATATATGAGTGTTATTCAACAAGTATTTGTTAATACAAGTTGTTCATCAAATTAATTTAACCAATTTTAGAGGTGTATGGAGTAAAATAATTTTTTTTGAATGTATTAATTTTATTAAGTATTTTATAATATAATTTATATTTTAATAAATATATGGTATGCAAAATAATAACTATATGAATATTTAATTAATTAAAGTATATTTTCGATTAATAAGAAAATTATTTAATATATAAAAATATGAGTGTGGACAAACAGAAAGTATGATCTCGAATTTTAGGAAAGTTTTTTTAATTGCAATTAGCGCTATAATCGAGGGATAATTAAATCATTTGAAAATTAGAAATTAAAACCAACGCTAGAATCGAGGAGAAAACGTTCAGAGCTAGAATCGAGGAGAATTATCTCTCAGCTTAATTTAAAATTTAAATGTTTGACTTTCCTAAATTTCGATTAACATTATTAATTGTAGTTGAAATTCTTAATTAATTAGAAAACGGGGGCATAATCGACTATATAGATTGTATTTTATCCTTAATTGTTTTACTAAACAAAATTGGCTTGATTCTTAAAGTCTTAGAGTGAATTGTAGTAATATTCTATTTTTTTCCCTTTGGCAAAAACTTATACATGCAATATTGACCAATTAAGTCAAAATTTGTGGGTCAAATGCGGGTCAACATGGATTAAAGAGGATCAACCTTAATTATAATATTTATTTTCGCTCTATAATATTATCTTACTACATGACCAAAACTATGTTACTACATGACATAAATTTTGTCACTACATAATATGAAAATGAAGGGCCAGATGTATGAAAAAAATGAAGGGTACAGTGTTTGCCCTTGCTTTGGATTTGGATGTAATGAAGCATGTTAAGTCAGAAAATGGAGTAGTGAGTATCTGCAAAATTAAAGTTTGCTCCTTAGATGAACATATCATATACAGTAGTAGTTAATTAAGCAGAAATTGCAATAATCTTAGATTCATTTGATTAGTTGCTTTGTAGAAATTGATTTTGTATATTGGAATGTTTGGAGTCATGATAATCTTTTCGTCTGATTTATAAGAGGCCTTCGAGCTTTAAATCTATTTCTTGAAATATCTTATACAGGGGAGTAAGACACCAAGAACATGAATTTTTTAAATTTGGGGAGTTTGGAAACAAGTGCACCTAATTTACTAGAGTATGATCAATTGTAGATATAAGTAATTTGGGAAGTATATGCAATTATCGGTTGCATATATAAAAAAATGCATGTATATTTGAAATTATATGCACTTATCGGTTGCATATAATAAAATATTCATGTAGAATTTATGATACAGTCTTATATTATTATTATGCAATGCACATATTTGATATATGCATCCCCTATTAAATATGCAATGCACATATTATGTATATGCATCAAACTATCAAAAATATCATACAAATATGCAATGCACAAATACACAGCTTAAAAAACCAACGATTTCTTACATGTGAAAACTCCTATGTACAATCAAACGAGTAGATGAAAAGACGAAACAAACATACCTTCAATCATTTTCCTACAGGTATAGTCTAGGGATAATCTCTTACCATTTTAAAATTTAATTCATTTGACTTTTCATATTTTACATTAATCAAATTAAATGATTCAAATCTGAAATTAAGTATAATTATTTCAATTTCGAGCTTTGGAACATCGAATAAGGAAAACTACTTAAAAAAATTAAGTGTAATTAATTGCACGTTTAAGTTTAAAAAGAAAGAAAAAATCTTAGCATTGCTTAAAAAATAAAAATTTTAGTGAAGTGATGGTTACAAAATTCATAGAGCTAATTAATGGCACTTATGGATTGTCCTACTTTGTTAATAAACTCATTCAAATTTACCGAGAACGATTTCGATTGTGCAACCTTGAAATCTTCAAAAACTTATATGGAGATGAGCACAGTAATCGAATATGCACAAAATGAAGTTTTGAGAAATATTTTAGGAATGTTCCTTTGAATTAAAACCAACGCGAGATTCTAGGAGAAATATCTTACAACTTAATTTAAATTTAAAATGGTTGACTTTCCTAATTTTGCTTAACTTAATTAATTGAATTCGAAAATTATACTTAATTCGAAATCAGGGGCATATTCGACTAAAATTATTCCATTTTGTCCTTAATTGTTTTACTAAAAAAATTTATCTTGAAACTTAAAGTTTTAGGGTGAATTGTCCTATTCTGTTTTTTCCCCTAATAAGATATCCCATAGACTTCTTTGAATTATTACACAAGACCTTTTAAGTAGAGATGTCTATCGGGCTGGCCCTAACCCTATAGGGCCAGCCCTACAGGGCTACGGGCTAAACGGGTTAGGGCCTTAACCGGTTCATATTTAACGGGCCTACAATTGTTGAGACCTAACCCTAACCCTAGCGGGGCACGGGCCACTAACGGGCTACAATAATTTTTTTTCTTTTAAAATTAAAAGTCTCAATTAGCACGTCCAACAAGCAAATAAAATAGAAAAATATATAATTAGTTAATGATCAGTCAATGAGAAAAAAAAAGTATAATTTAAACACAATTCTAGAACTCATTGGTCCTTAATATGACCAAATAAAGCTAAACAAATATCATAATCTAATAAAAATAGTAATAATGACTAATGGATGGTAATGTGCTTCTTAATGCTTATAGTTATGTTTATTGGTCAAACGACCCAAAATTTGTTCTTAGGTTATTTATTAAAAAAAAAGAAAAAAAAGGTAACAACTCGGGCTAGCGGGCTGGCCCCTGTAGCCCTACGGGTTGGCCCGGTTTAGCCCACGGGTTAACCGGTCCGGGTAAAAAAAGCCCAGTTTTAAAAGGACCTATAATTCATGAACTCTAACCCTATATTTTTCAGGGTTAAAGGGGCCAGCCCGGTTAGCTCGGCCCGGATAAACATCTCTACTTTTAAGGTACCTTTTAAGTAGGCCTTAAACACCTGTAATCCACTGTCACGCCCCAATTTTCATTAAATAAATTTCACTAAAATAACAATCAATATAAAATTAAAGGACGTGAACTAATAATTTAATACAAGAAAGTGGACTCACAAATTTATTTAGCAATAGATTTTAAATAAAAATCAGCGAAATCTTGGAAAATAAACAATGTCTCCAAATAAATTTTAACTTCAAATATAAATTGTACGAAACTTGATTATCTCATAAAATATCTCACTATGGAAATACTTTAAATTTAAATAAACTAGTTCATCAAATTCTTTAAATAAAATGTAACGAACTTAAATGACATCCATTGCCTCTTCCCGCCATCGACTCATCAACCTGAAAGTGTTAATTGTATGGTATGAGCAAACCATTAGCTCAGTGAAGTCGCTTTGACAATATTAAATACGACATACAAATAAAATGTACAAGCCACATAAAATCACGTAATTCACAAAAAGTCACATAAGAAATTTTTCATCACACTTTTGAATAATTATTAATTACGTTTCACGGTTATCCCAAGGATCTCTTTTAAATCCCATTGGGTCCCCCTCAAAGACCTCTTTTCAGTCCCGAGTTCTTTTCTTGTGCACGGCGGATCCCCCAAAGATCTCTCTTCAATCCCGGGTTCACCGAGGACCTCTCTTCAGTCCCGGACCTCTTTTAAGCCCCTGGCCTTTCATAATCTTTGACATTAAAATATTCACTCACATTCAAATAATATCATAATGCACATAAACATTTCATTCATATGAAGCAGCTAATAAAGGCGAAGAAACCACACCTGAAATTAATGTCATGTATACAATTGATGCAATCAAAATAACCTTAATCCTCGTCACCTAAAATATTTAAATACCATGCCTTTGAATTATTAATAAATTAGAAATTATACAATATATTTATTACTCATATAACAATACTAAATATATAATTTGGACTAACCTAAACAAAAGATATGATTAACAAAAAACCGATCTTTACTAAAAAAGGCTTTGGCTAAAAAATGATTTAAAAGTAATATTTGGAATTTCAAACTTTGGCCGATTATTCTTAATGTAAATAACATGTGCTTATTTTGTAAACAAAAAACATAAACATGATTTCCTATTCAAACCTAAATTCATAAAATAAAGACAAATTACTGTGTTTCGGCCAAGAAGAATTTAAATATAAATAACACTATAATTTAAATTAACTAAGACTAATGATTCGATAAAATAAAATAGGAGTATAAAATTACAAACTCACAGAGATTGTAATCGGCAGAGAAGAGATGCGGCACCCAATTTTTCTCAAAATGAAATCTTAAATCCCACGGTGAAAAAAATATTTTATGTGATCTAGGGTATATATATATCAGAATTGGCTTGGGCTTGAGATAAGAATTAGGGTTTAAAAAAATAAAAGCATGAATTTAAATAAATGAGCTTTAAATATTTATCTCAAATGAAAAATTAAATATAACTTATATATTTATATTTAAAAAATTAGGGATATTACATTCTTTCCTCCTTAAAATATTTTCGTCCTCGAAAATCAGAATTTGCTCATAAAATATGCATGTACATGAAACATAATATCATAGTCTTGCATCTTAACATAGAATAAAATGTATAAAGTACGTACTTCGTAGAGTTGAAGCGGGAGGCGGAGGATGCGACCTTTACTTTTAAAAATATTCTCGTTAAACAAAATTCTTTAAATAATTTTGACTCAATTTTTTTTTTTTTTTTTTAACAAGTCTACAAGAACGTAATCCTGCTCTGATACCACTCTGTCACGCGTCACTCACGCCCCAATTTTCATAAAACAAATTTCACTAAAATAACAATCAATATAAAATTAAAGGACGTGAACTAATAATTTAATACAAGAAAGTGGACTAAATAATTTATTTAGCAATAGATTTTAAATAAAAATCAGCGGAATCTTAGAAAATAAACAATGTCTCCAAATAAATTTTAACTTCAAATATAAATTGTACCAAACTTGATTATCTCATAAAATATCTCACTATTGAAATACTTGAAATTTAAATAAACTAGTTCATCAAATTCTTTAAATAAAATGTAACGAACTTAAATGACATCCATTGCCTCCTCCCGCCATCGACTCATCAACCTGAAAGTGTTAATTGTATGGTATGAGCAAACCACTAGCTCAGTGAAGTCTCTTTGACAATATTAAATACGACATACAAATAAAATGTATAAGCCACATAAAATCACGTAATTCACAAAAAGTCACATAAGCACTTTTCATCACACTTTTGAATAATTATTAATTACGTTTCACGGTTATCCCAAGGATCTCTTTTAAATCCCACTGGGTCCCCCTCAAAGACCTCTTTTCAGTCCTGAGTTCTTTTCTTGTGCACGGCGGATCCCCCAAAGATCTCTCTTCAATCCCGGGTTCACCGAGGACCTCTCTTCAGTCCCGGGCCACTTTTAAGCCCCTGGCCTTTCATAATCTTTGACATTAAAATATTCACTCACATTCAAATAATATCATAATGCAAATAAACATTTCATTCATATGAAGCAGCTAATAAAGGCGAAGAAACCACACCTGAAATTAATGTCCTGTATACAATTGATGCAATCCAAATAACCTTAATCCTCGTCACCTAAAATATTTAAATACCATGCCTTTGAATTATTAATAAATTAGAAATTATACAATATATTTATTACTCATATAACAATACTAAATATATAATTTGGACTAACCTAAACAAAAGATATGATTAACAGAAAACCGATCTTTACTAAAAAAGGCTTTGGCTAAAAAATGATTTAAAAGTAATATTTGGAATTTCAAACTTTGGCCGATTATACTTAATGTAAATAACATGGGCTTATTTTGTAAACAAAAAGCATAAACATGATTTTCTATTCAAACCTAAATTCATAAAATAAAGACAAATTACTGTGTTTCGGCCAAGAAGAATTTAAATATAAATAACACTATAATTTAAATTAACTAAGACTAATGATTCGATAAAATAAAATAGGAGTATAAAATTACAAACTCACAGAGATTGTAATCGGCAGAGGAGAGATGCGGCACCCAATTTTTCTCAAAATGTAATCTTAAATCCCACGGTGAAAATATTTTATGTGATCTAGGGTATATATATATATAAGAATGGGCTTGGGCTTGAGATAAGAACTAGGGTTTAAAAAAATAAAAGCCTGAATTTAAATAAATGAGCTTTAAATATTTATCTCAAATGAAAAATTAAATATAAGCTTATATATTTATATTAAAAAAATTAGGGACATCCACATTGAGTAAATCTCAAGATAATATTAACGTAATTTAGGGTTCGTTGGTCCAACTCCACAATCCCATATAATTGGGTAATCGCCATGCTCACCCACATAACACTCTTTTTTAATTTCATTCACCTTATCTAATTATATGTTCCTAATTTACATGAGAAAAATTAACAATTTAAACTACAAAATAAAGATTTAAATTCATATAATATATTTAATTGATAATATAATGTATGAATCATTCACTTACCCTCGAAATCGAATAAGACTTCTTTTTATTCAGAAAAATAATCACATCAGAGAGTGAATCAGGCAATACGGTGTCTCCGGAGACACCTGTATATATTCATATTCATATTAGAGACGGATTTTGGTCGTACCAATTCAATACGTGTTATTGGAATATATATTAGTGTTCGTGTATATATAAAAATTTATATAATTTAAAGTTATTTTAAATTACAGAATCGATATTTAAGGGATCTTAAATCGACTACCAACAGTGGTGTGTGCATTAAAAGTGAATACATGTAAAAGAAATAAATTAATATACATATACAATTAATATTATAAGATAAAACAAAAGAGTTATCTGTCCTAATGCCAAATGCTCAATAATGGACACTTGGAGACGGATTTTTGATCCGGATGTAAAACGGGTTCGTTTATCGTTTAGATATGGATTTAGAGACGATAAAATGTCGTTTCTAAATAGGAACGAAATTATAAACAAATTTTTGACCCGGATGTAAAACGAGTCATTTATCGTTCAAATACGGATTTAGAAACGAGAAAATGTCGTTGTTAAATAGAAACAACATTTGAAATGGAATTTTGACCCAGATATAACACGGGTCGTTCATCGTTTAGATACCGGGAATATACGGTGTCAAATTTCGTCTCTCATTATAAACCGAAAAAAATGGTCTCAAATCCGTCTCTTATTAGAAACGGAATTTAGAAAACCATTCCTAAACTTAGATACCTTGTGATTAGGAACAAATATAAAATGGTTCCAAAATCTATTTATAACAGACAGTATTTATGGTATCTAATCCGTCTCTAAAACTCAGTTTTTTTGTAGTGAATTTTGATTTGGGAACAATTGCAAAAGACCCAGAACACATAGCACAAACCGTTGTATATTTATGAAAGAAGCAGCAAGAACATGAGAAATTGAAGGTTGCACATGCAACACATGTGGTTAGGAAAAAACAAGGGCATCTAGAGAGGATTGAAAAAGCAAAGCGTAAAATGAATGAAGCAGAGCAAAGCTATTATGATGATTCAGACGACATGCATACCCAAAAATCAAGGCAATATGCCATTGGGCATCGTGACGAGCAGCTACGAGCGAGCTCTCCCCGTGAGCATTATAACGAGCAGAAAAGGGCGAGCTCTCCCATTGAGCACTCTAACGAGCTGCAGCGAACAAGCTCTCCCCGTGAGCATCGTGACGAGGTGAAGCAAGCAAGCTCTCTCCTTGAAAAATGTGACTAGCAGAAATGAGCAAGCTCTCTCCTCGATTAACGTGACGAGCAGAAACGAGCTCTCTCTCTCCTTGAGCAACATAACAAGAAACGAGCGAGATCTCTCCTTGACCAACGTGACAAGCAAAAACGAGTTAGCTCTCTCCTTGATCAACGTGACGAGCAGAAGCGAGCAAACTCTCTTCTCGAGCGAGGCGACGAATAAAAATGGGTGAACAGGTCCCGAGATGCAGGCGAGCTAAAGCCGGGATATGGTGAGCCAAGACGATTCCAGCCTCAACCTGTAGTGGCAATCAATTCCAGATTTCTCGCTATATTTCTGGAAACGCATGATAACATGAACAGAAAGTCGATGAGTGTAATACGCTTATCGATGTCTATGAACGTAGCCTATCACATGACTAAGCCAAGTTCGCAAGGAAGATGCTGCAGATCTTGGAGAAGATGTATCAGAAGCCCACAACGGCGAACAACGTTCACTTGATCAGACGGTTGTTCAACCTCAGGATGTCGGAGAGCACACCCGTGCAGCAACACTTGAACGAGTTCAACAGGATCATTGGACAGTTGTGTTCTGTCGTGATCGACTTCAATGGCGAGGTACTTGCTTTAGTTTTGTTATCTTCTTTGCCAAATAGTTGGGCTGCCACAGTTAGCGCTTCATCCGCGAAAGATAAAGTGAAGCTTGATGAAGTGAGGGATCTGATGATTAGCGAGGAGGTTCGCATGAAAGAATCTAGATCCACTTCAGGGTCAACGCTGAACACGGAAGAAGGGGGCAGATTGAAGGGTAGGCGGAATCATGGCAGATCAGAGTCCAGAGGAAAGAGTCAATCCAAGAAAGATAAAGACTCGATCCAGTGTTGGAATTGTGATGAGTTTGGTCATTACATGAACAAGTTTTCAGTACCCAAGAAAAACAGGAAGGGACAGAACGAGAAGAAGACAGCAAACACAACCACAGTTGATGTTGGAGACGCGTTGGTCTTTAGTGTCAGTTGTCCGGTAGAATATTGGGTGTTGGATTTTGTAGTATCATTCTACTCTTGCAGTGATGCTAAATTTGTTAAGTGTACGTTCATTGATTATGGTGGTGATGAGTTCGGTTATAAACTCTGGGATGAGAATAACCGAAAGATTATTCACAGTAGAGATGTTGTTTTCAATGAACATATTATGTACAAGAATAGATTGGAGGCATCAGATTCTGACAAGATCAATCGTGGCAGATCAGAGTCCAGAGGAAAGAGTCAATCCAAGAAAGATAAAGACTCGATCCAGTGCTGGAATTGTGATGAGTTTGGTCACTACAGGAACCAGTGTTCATCACCCAAGAAAAACAGGAAAGGACAGAACGAGAAGAAGAGAGCAAACGCAACCACAGTTGATGTTGGAGACGCGTTGGTCTTTAGTGTCAGTTGGCCGGTAGAATACTGGGTGTTGGATTCTGGAGTATCATTCTACTCTTGTAGTGATGCTAAATTTGTTAAGTGTACGTTCATTGGTTATGGTGGTGATGAGTTCGGTTATACATTTTGGGTTGAGAATAACCGAAAGATTATTCGCAACACAGATGTAGTTTTCAATGAACAGGTTATGTACAAGAACAGATTGGAGGCATCAAATTCTGACAAGACCAATACCCAAGAGGTTGAGTTAGACATCTCAAACTCGAGTGGGAGTAAGGAGAGTCAGAATGAAGAAGAGGTTCTTATTGAAGAACCTAGGACCCCACCACCACTAGAGAATCTGCTGCAAAGACCAGTTAGAGAGCGATGTTCACCTAATAGGTATTCGTCCTTTAACTACTACTTGTTATTTACTAAGGTGGCGACCTTAGAGAAGTTAAAGTTATGCATAGCTTCAATTGGCCTTGAAACTTGAAGATAAGGCTTGTCGATGCCAGGCGGATACGGTGAAGACAATGCCGAAAGAAATTCTTAGAATGGGTGATTCTAAGTGTTCTACTCTTATGGTGGAGTGGGTATTCTCTATGTTGAGAATGTTGGTTCTTTGGTTTAAGAATCATGTTTGTCGGTGAAGACAATGCCGAAGGAAATTCTTAGAAGGGGTGATTCTAAGTGTTCTACTCTTATGGTGGAGTAGGTATTCTCTATGTTGAGAATGTTTGTTCTTTGGTTTAAGAATCATGTTTGTCGGTAAAGACAATGTCGAATGAAATTCTTAGAATGGGCGATTCTAAGTGTTCTACTCTTATGATGGAGTAGGTGTTCTCTATGTTGAGAATTAATGTTGGTTCTTTGGTTTAAGAATCATGTTTGTCGGTGAAGACAATTGCATTTTCTTTTATTTTATCAAGGTGGAGTTTGTTGGACTTGTGCTAAAATAAAAGGAGCTTTTAAAGGAGCTTTTGTCTTCGTTGGAACTTGAAGATAAGGTTTGGCGATGCCAGGTGGATACGGGAGGAGAATCAAGAAGATATGGTTACATGGAGAATTCAGTCTCCAAGTGGGAGACTGTTGGAGTGTGGAGCCTGAATTGATCCTAACGGACTTGGAGTGTAGGACAAGTTTGATCCTAACGGGCCTGGAGTGGGGAACAAGTTTTTCCTAATAGGCTTAGGGTTAATTATGGCAAGTTTGTTCCTAATGGCTTGGAGTAGGGAACAAGTCTTTTCCTAATAGGCTTAGGGTTAATTATGACAAGTTTTCTATTATAAATAGATGTTCCCTCTATGTAATCATTGCGCATCCAATAAATATAGTGAAATACCTGGCTTGGCATAGCCCCCAGACGTAGTCGAAAGACGAACTGGGTAAACAAATGTCGTGTTATTTTCTTATCGTCATAGTGCGCGTGTGTTTATTTCCTAACAGTTACATCTGGTCAACAACACAAGAAGTCAAATGTGAGGAGCTCACCCTGTTGTAAAGACGACCACCCAATAAGATGACAACAAAGGGTTAATGGTCAAATATTTCAAGAATGAACAAAGTGGCCCACTCTGATCGTTGGACCATCTTCATGAAAGGGAGACGAGGCTTAGTTGGCCGAGTCATAGGCCCTTGTTTTAGCTGGACTCAATATTCTCACCTCTAGAGAAATATATGTACCCCAAATACATACGATATAGAAACTGAAAAACAAAATAGGAATTAAATTGATCACTATGGTTGAATTTTTTTTGGAGATGCTTAGGTAGGTTTTTAAGAGTGTCCGGTTCATATTAATTAAAAACAAAAACTTCTTGTTAGTGTAATAGGGAATGTTAAAAAAAAAAATTCCTAGTAGTTAAATTGTCCGTTTATAAATTATATAATTTTTATATATTAATAATGTATATTTTTAATTATAATTATTTGAATAAATAAAAGTATATTTGATGTAACCAACTTACTAGAAATATTAAAAAAAAATTATTTCATGGGTTGGACTGGCCCGCTAAGCCAGTTAATTAATGGACCTGTTCGACCCAGCCCACGAACATCACTTTGCCTGATGGACTAGACTGGGCTGGGCTGAACGACTCGATTTGCCAGCTCTACTAATTCTAACCATTAATACATACATATATACTTAACAATTAACAATTAAATTCTAACCATTATAAAAATAAAATTATAATTTCAACAAGCAATTTAATTAACTTAATAATTTAAAATTAACTCAAATTAATTAAAAGGAAATAGAATTTAAATAATTAGATTGTCTTAAATGAGATTATTCATTAAGAAAAATGTGAATAATCAAAATTCCTATCAAACTGAACATAACCGATTAATCCCTCTTATTTCATAATATAAGTCGTTTTGACTTTTTGTTTCTTTTACAAATTATATGACGTTTTTCACTTTTCAATAATTAATTGCATTTTTTTTAATTTATCCTTAAGATCAATAAATATTTACATAAATGTATTCTTCTTTTAATGAGAAATACAAATATTAATTAAGAATAAAATGAGGAATCAATTTTTTTTTTTAATATATGTGCATTATACTTTGAATAGGAAAAAGTATTAAATTAGTAAGTAAATCACCGTTTGAAATATAAATTTCAAAAAAAAAAAAAAAAAACCTTGTAATTAATCCTATTATCCGAAATGTCTAGAAAATTAAGTTCATAGAATTTCAGGTATCATTGCAATTAAAAGGAGGACGAGTGTGTACTCACAAGGACCCACCCCCCATCGCCATTTCTCAAGTATTACTCCCACTTGCCTACGCACTCGTAAATTAGCGAGTAATATAAGATGTACTCACCATTACGCGCCTCACTAAAATATAGACATTTAATGTATAGACATTTAATGTCACTGGCAAAATGGCAAGAGTTTAGTCTCACTCACCATATGAACAGTGACCGATATGTACTAGGAGGTTGGTGTATTAGGGGACTGAATTTATTGAAAAATGAGAAAAGGGTAGTTCAGACATTCTATACATGCTTTAAAATAATTAAAAGTCAAAGTGGGTGTACTAACTAATTCAGTGTGGGCCGATAACCGTTCCCAATGAGCCGCGGCGTCCAGCCCGTCACAGCCCAATTATATTGTATAATAATAAGAGTTTCGAATTTAACCCTAGAGTAGATGGATGAAAATTGAAAGAGAATTATTAATGTCATCCTCTGTGTTGCCCCAGTGGATTGAATTGCCTGACGATATCATGTCTAATATCTTGGAAAGGCTTGATGCTGAAGAGAGACTGGAAATTGCTGAGAAAGTGTGCACTACTTGGCGGAGAATTTGTAGTGATCCCGTCATGTGGCGAGACCTTGTGTTGAATATTCATATTTCGGACGCTGAAAACTCGAATAAGAAGAAATTGTGGCGTCGCGCAGTAGATCGTAGCCAGGGACAGATGACGCATCTTTCTATTGTAAATTCTTGCGATACTAACTTGATAAACTACGCCCTCAATAGGTATAATTTTATGTTTTTTTTACTCTCAATTTTCTGTTGCAAACACTCTCTATCTATGTGTAATCTGTTTTCTGTGTTAGACACTATGAAGAATTGATTGTCTTTTGTTGCTCTGATGTATTGTTTTAACAGATCAAGTGGCCTCAAGACGCTCTTCCTTAGACACGTTGAAGGATTTACAGGGGAAGATTTGGTTGAAGCACTTAAAAAACTTCCACACTTGGAACGGTTGGAACTTTTTTTTAATCCACAACTCAATGCTCAAGATGTTATAAATATTGGCATTTCTTGCCCAAATTTGAAATCATTTATATATGATCCGTATGAGCTTCTTCTTGGATTCATAAGATTTTTTCGCAGAGGACGAGGAGGTTCACTCAGTAATGAGTATGCTCTAGCAATTGGGGAAAGCATGCCCAATCTGTGCCATCTTTATCTTATTTCTAATCCAATTGACAATGAAGGACTAGAAGCCATTCTTGATGGCTGTCCCAAGCTCGAATTACTTAATCTCTACAATTGCAATCGTCTTGACCTACGAGGTGCTTTGGGCAAAAGATGTTCTGAGCAGATTAAAAAACTCATATTCCCTTCACCCAATAATAAGTATGGATCTTGTTCAGATATTAATCAAGACGAAGAAGAAGAAGAAGACGATGATATCCCATGGGTCGATACTTTCATTATTAATTAGAAAAGGTTGTTTATTTATCTTTCCTACTATTATATCATAATGTGATGTTGAACATTCCTCTTCAAGCTTGGAAGATTTTGACTCATACAGGGCTGTTGATCATTGGGGGTGCCTACCCTAGCTTGACTTAGTTGAGCTTGGTCAGAATTCCAGATATTTGCCTTTCTCTTATGATCGAAGAAAATGACAGGTATATTTTCTTCTTTATGTCTAGCTAGACCTTTAGTATTTTGTACTAAGCCTATAATTTTTTTAAGGGATTGATATTTTGTTTCTTAATATAATATTCAATCTCGTGTTTTATCTTATCGAGTATGCCACGGACAATGCTATATTAATCATTATTATCATGTCAAGTGCATTATTGAACTGAAATACATACATTGAACCACCACAATGTTTCAGCTTTTCTGGAGCTGCATTTGCATTGCTTTTAGGAGAACAATGCTCAGGTTTCTATTTTAATTACGAGTACTGTACTGTATAAGGTGGTGTTGAATTTAACTAACGTGGTGTTGTACTTAGCAGCAGAGACCGTCGGACAAAAATTTATGGAAATTGTAAGAACCAAATATGTAAAAATTTGAAAATCATGGATTAGATTGCAATATTTGTGAGATTACATATGCAATAAACCCAAATTAGAATGATTAGAAGAACATAACAAATTAGAATGATATGAAATAATTTAAATGAAGGAGAAGACTGCAGGCTACAGGGAGTTTGATATTATGATGGCAGAGAAGAAGATGGTTGGCCTTTAATTCATAATCTTACTCGACCCCCCTATCTAGTTTTTTTAATTGGAATAAAATGTAACCCTTTTCTAAATGATGATATATATGAATTAGTCGATAACATAATTATTGTCCTACAAAATTGTATCAACTCAACTTGGGTACAATAGTGACGAAGTGGGACAGTTCAAGTGGTTGGAGCACCGCCATCCAGGCCGTGAGGTCTTGGACGTTTCATTATCATATTGAGTTGTTCACTCTTTATTAAGAATAACATCTACCATTCCTAAATTCAAATTCATCAACTTGTCATTTTCAATCACTGATCTATGGTACTCAAAAGCTAGTTTGGTTGAATTTATATGGAGCCGAAAACTGAGTTCTTTTAGGTTGTGTTTGGAATTTGGATGAGGGGATTTAATTTGTGTTTGAATGAGCCCAAACACAACCTTATAGAGTATATCGTGGTACATAAGTGTTGAGTTCTATAAAAAAATTCACTATCTGATTTCACGCATATATATACTACGTACAGATATCTATATATGTGATTAATTTTATTTAAACATGCATTACGGCATTTGCATTTGATGTTACAATGTAATGATATTACTTATACTTTCTTGGACGCTTTTTTTTTTTTTTTTTTTAAGTAAAGATGTCGGACATTTTAATACTACAATTTAATGTGATTTTTTTTTTATCTTTTAACATCATATATGTACTTTATTAGAGTATTAATTCCTCATTTTTACCTACTTTTTTATTTTCGTTCTACGGAAATTTGTATACTTGTTATATTTAGATGTCTCATATTAATTTGCACATTTATTACGTCTTTATTTTATACTTTTCTTAAAATTTGTGCAATTTCAGTAGGAGTAACACATATAAATATTATCAATATATGTATATCAATTATCAAGTATGTATTAATTGGACTAAAAGAAGTACTTCCTTTTTTCTACAATAATTTTCACACTTTTTTTTTCGAAATGTTTCACAATAACTTTCACACATTTAAAATAAGAAACGCCTCATAAACTTCATCCTCACAATATCATCAATTTTACAAAAAATGTCATTGCTTTTGAGTCCTCACATACACACAAGTCAACTCTTTTATTTACTTTATACATAAAAGTTTACAAAATTACTCTTCAAAACTCTATTCACTATTATACTTTCTTAGTTTTCGTGTTCACCTATATGTGAAAGTTATTTCGGGACGGAGAGAGTATTTTTTGAATGAATCAAAGTAGTGGAAAACTATGAGAATGTATAATAGAATTGAAAAATCTGCATTTGTAAAAAATATTGGTACTGTTTCGTCCTCTATTCCTCCACAAATACACCCTCCCCGACTGGTGGCTACTACGCCAAGGCGACTTCCAATATGGTATTCACCTGAGTTATTATTATAATAAAGTCGCTGAATTTAAGAAAATTATCTCCCTTCTCTCTTCACTCAAAACTGCTGCCCACCTCCTTCATCTTCAGCCCAGTCTCTCCTCCAATTTTCATCCAACATCCACACCATCCCCACCATATAGATCGGTTTTTCCAATACTGACACAGTTTCTTTTACTTTTGAAGTTTAGATCTGATAAAATAGATAGATCTATAAGAGATCTGATTTAAAAGCAGTAGCCGCATCGACCGTCGCGCCCAGTGGTGGCCCTGAGGGTGGGCCTGAGGGGCGACCGTCCCACCGCGCTGCCCCCTCTTTTAATATTTTTTCAGCAGATCATCCAGTGGCTGCCGCCTCTTTTAATATTTTTTCAACAGATCATCCAGTGGGGTTAGGGGTTCTTTTTAGGATATTAGTTGGAATCAATGAATAGATCCTCCCCGACGGTGCTACGATGGTAGATTGGGTGAGTCATAATTTGTATTTTTCAAACTCTTAAGTCTTAATTAATAAGGGTTTACACTACACATATATGCATTTTTACATTTTCAATCTGTGTGTTCATTATCATAGTAATTTTAACGCACTTGTAATACAACGACATAATGAACAAATAAAAGAAAGACCATAACATATTTTCTTCTTTAATTAATAACTAGTATAAGACCCGCAAATTTCGCGGGATTGGAAAAAAATTAAGTTATTATAATAAACTAAATTTTATATAATTTATTATTTTAAAATATATTTGATGATAATTAATGTATTTGAATAAGAGAATGTGTTGTCATTTATTAATTTGTAGGGGTGTTTTATAGATAATATGAGAGCGTGAATGAGTCAAGTTGATTGAAATGTTTTGTTTACAATTATAGAATTAGTAATATTATAAGTGAGTAATTAAAAAAAGAATACTCCAGTAATATTTAAGAAAATGAAATGAGTAAATTGACTACTTTGATTTATCCAATTTATACTCCAATAATATTTAAGAAAGTGAAATGGCTAAATTGACTACTTTGGAGAAGTATCTTAAATGAGTGTGGTTATTATAATAAACTAAATTTTATATAATTTATTATTTTAAAATATATTTGATGATAATTAATGTATTTGAATAAGAGAATGTGTTGTCATTTATTAATTTGTGGGGGTGTTTTATAGATAATATGAGAGCGTGAATGAGTCAATTTGATTGAAATGTTTTGTTTACAATTATGGAATTAGTAATATTATAAGTGAGTAATTCAAAAAAGTATACTCCAGTAATATTTAAGAAAATGAAATGAGTAAATTGACTACTTTGATTTATCCAATTTTATACTCCAATAATATTTAAGAAAATGAAATGACTAAATTGATTACTTTTGAGAAGTATCTTAAATGAGTGTGGTTATTATAATAAACTAAATTTTATATAATTTATTATTTTAAAATATATTTGATGATAATTAATGTATTTGAATAAGAGAATGGGTTGTCATTTATTAATTTGTAGGGGTGTTTTATAGATAATAAGAGAGCGGGAATGAGTAAAGTTGATTGAAATGTTTTGTTTTAGTAATATTATAAGTGAGTAATTAAAAAAAGTATACTCCAGTATTTATCCAATTTTATACTCCAATAATATTTAAGAAAATGAAATGGCTCAATTGACTATTTTTGAGAAGTATGTGAAATGAAATGAGTGTGGTTAGTCTACGGTGATGATCACTTAAATTATGAAAACGGATCAGACGAAGGAGAAATTAAATCTGAAAAGAAAGAAGGCAACAAAAACTACCCAAAGATATAAGATAAAGGAGAAATTAAAACTCAAAAGGAAGAAGACAACAAAACTACCAAAATTTACCGTTATAGGTTTAAAAAGGTGGTTTTGAAAAAAGAAAAAAAATTAGTAATGCTGAAACCTTTTGCAATTCAATATTTTACAGTCGAGAAAGTAAAGTGTTGTAAATAAATGGTTATACGTGATTTTTGGATGAAATTTGATGATAATTAATGTATTTGATAATTCATGTCATCTTCAACAACACCGACTGTTGCACTTTTGCATAGGTTGACATTTAATAAGAGAATGTGTTGTCATTTGTGTATGGTAGTAATATGTTAGTTTGTAAGGGTGTTTTATAGATAATATGAGAGCGTTTGGACTCTTATATTCAAAATTATATCAATTGTATGTAAGTTTTTATCTAATAATATTTTCGTACCTGTGCATTAGGTATACAAGTATAGTAGCTTGTATTTTAAAATGCTTATAAAAAGTAAACATAAGAAATTTGGAGCACGACATAGAAAATTAACGTCACCTGAAATGAAATAAAACAATGTAATTGAAATTAAGAGAATTACATGAAGTGATGAATTATTATTGAGTATACACAATTATTTTGTGTTAAGAGAACAATTATGAATTAATAAACATTAGAGATCAAAATTTATCAACAGTTTAATTAAAATCATGTTCGTAGTATATAGTATACAAGGAATAAAAAAATAAAAAAGTGATGCGTCGAAAAAGAACGTCTTTAGATATACGTCGTTCCTCTACGAGCACTGCTAATCTCGAATCTAGTTATCCGTTTGTCTTTGGCGATCTTCAAGCGAATCTCCTTGAGAATCAGAAAAGTGACCTGCAAAAACACACCGGAGGGGGGCTCCGGCGTAGAAGCTCCGACGCTCAAGTCAGATTCGATCGTAGGGGAAATCAAAGAGGAATTTCCCTGTATGTCTAGGGAAATTCCGGCGAACACAATGGTGTTTTATCTCAATTCACTGTATCTTTCTTCTTAATTCTTTAAGTATTTTGTAAATATGTGTGTGATTCGTAAGAAAATGTAAATAAAATATAAAATCGTACCTGATAATGTAAAAATAAGGGGCTTATATACCTGGACTGTTTCTTGGGAGAGAGAAAGACTCTTTCTCCCTATATTCTCGGCCCATTCCCATAAATCCGGCCCTAAATCCCTGAAGACTTGGTCTTCCTCCTTCAAGACGGACTCATTCCTTTTGACTTAGTTAGATAGGATTGATCTGTATCATGCATTCCCCTTTGGGCCAACTCCCTGGGCCTAAAGGCTGTTAATTCCCCTTTGTGGGCCGAGAGCCCAATTATCTTAATCCTTTCAAGGGTCCAGGGGTGTATTAATCCAATTCCTCAGGCCCATTGACTTAATGGAGACTACCATTTTTTATCCCGTTTCCACGTGTCGACTCCTCTGAGGGCGACATATTTATCCACATCAACCACTCCCCCCTACTCTCGTAAAAAAGAATAATTTTTAAGAGAGTAGGAAAACAATAATATAAATCACAAAGAAAATAATCATTTCCCTCTAAAACGCTCCTTTTCTCGTATTTCCCTCCGAGTATTGATGATTCCATTTCTCAACAATTATTTCCAAAAAGCTGTAAGTCTTTTCCACTTCTACACGCCAACTTGCCCTCGGATTTTGCATCCGCGCGTCTACCCGAGAAGGGACATCCGGCCGCTCTTTTCCAGTCACGCGCCCCTTTATTGGGGGGCATTTAATTCTTCTCAACTTTTCCCTCTCTCTCTCTCTTCACAATCATTTCAAAAAATCAGATTCACTTCGTAAAAAACTCCTCTTTTATTTCCTTTCAAACTTATCCACTCCTCTTTATTCTCACTCCCATTTCTGCTATTAACTTCTTCCCACACGAGTTTATCGATCGGTTCATCACCTCTGAAAATCGACTCTGCTACAGGTATCTCCTCTCCTTTATCGTCTTTTCTTTTACTGTCTCCCATGTCGTCTTCTACTCCGAACTCGTCAAACTCGACATCCATGGAAAGTTCTACTTCCACCTCACTCTCCGTATTCCCCATAACCGATCCCGCCTTGAAAAACAAAATCTCTGGTTCATCTCTGCTTCCTCCTGAACGAGTTACCGCCTTCCTTCGTTCAGGCATCTTTCCCCCTGATTACATTGTCAGGGCGGGCCACCGGAAGGAGCGCCCAAATTTCCCAGGCCCTAACACTCTGGCCTTTTGGGAGGCTCAATTAAAAGCGGGCCTTCGTTTTCCAATCCATCCTTACTTTTCTGAGATTTCAACTTATCTTCGCATACCTTTGAACCAATTTACCCCCAACGCTATTCGTGCCATGTTAGGTTTTTACATTTTGATGAAGGGGAACGGTGGTGAACCCTCCGCCCAACTCTTCCTAACTCAATATATGTGCAAATTTGCCGACGGGTTCTTTTACACATGTGGCCGTACTCCCAGAACCGGAAAGTTCATGGAAAAACTCCATGAAGGGGTCCAGGACTGGAAGGACTACTACTTTTTCGTCACCAATCCATCTCCTTGGGAATTTCCTCATGAGTGGATTTATAAGAATCCTGGGGTGCCCCGTCCTCCTCTTTCCATTTGTTCTTCTCTAAATCTGGATGTGATGAACCATCTAAACAATAACGTTTCTGCCCATGGCTTTTTTGATGTGATGAGTATCTGTAAAAATCCTAGAGCCCTATCTCATTTCGGCTTCGGTCGTCCTGATTATCCTTTAGGTCCTGATGATGGTAATACCATTTCTTTTCCCTTGGTATCGTCCTCAAGATTCGAACTGCTATGATTTATTAACATACTTCTACTCTTTCTTTTGCAGCTATGAGTTGGTTAACCCAAATTTCTCGTGATGCTACCCCTCTCTCGATGGTTGCTAAGTCTCCGGCCCCTGAAAGCTCCTCAAAGGCCCCTGTTCTTCCTTCCCCAGTGAAACCTGCTACTGGATCAGTTGCAAAGCGCACTAGGTCCTCCACAGAAAAAGCCATAATCTCCTCAGTGCCCCCTGCCTCCGATGCTTCTAAAAAGAAGAAATCCAAGACCAAATCCTCTCTACCTAATGTCGCTTCCGACACTCCTGATGAAATTAATGTTGATCACCTTCTGATGTTCATAGAGCGTCATGCTCCGACCCCTGCCACTGAGGCCCTTAACGCTCTGTCCTTCGAAGAGCGAGTGGTGCATGCCGCCCACAGCTTTACTCAGGTAGACTCTTTGTGCAAATACGTTTCTAGGTAATTCAATAAGAAAAAGTATACTTGTCTTACTTCTTTAGATTGTTCATTGTGTAGTTTGGTCTCCTATTCTCCAATGTGTCTGAACGAGCTCTTCAATCCCTTCAATTAGTGGACGATCTCCAAAGCCAAGTAGAGTTGGAGAAGGTAAAGAAGGAAATACTTGAAGCAGAGCTACGGGAGGCTAGTCAGAAATGTAAGGCACTTCAGGCAGAGAAGACAAGGTTGTCAGGGGAGGTTTCCTCGCTGAAGACTCAATTAGGTGAGCAGGTCGGACGCTTGGAAACTACTCTCCCTTTGGCTGGGATGAAGCTGTGTATTGATTCCCTTTTTACCTCCGCCATGGGTCAGAAGTTCTTAGGTACCCTGCACCGAGAATGGTTAGAAGCCTTCCTGAAAAGTACCAGCTTCCTGGGGGCAATGGGCGCATACATTCCCCACTTCATAGATCATGGGTTTTCCAATGCCGTAGCTGAACATTCTGCTCCGGGGTTCAGTGGTCAGTATACTCGCGCTCTTCGATTGGAGGAATTAGCTACTCCCCCTAAGTTCCCTGGAGATCCTAAGGAGGACATTGACGCTCCTTGGTGGCTGCCTGGGATGAGGAAAGCAGTGTTGGAGTTGAAGCAGACCGCCCTGAAGTTGGACGACCTTGTTCCGGCAAAGGATATAACTTTCCCTATCCATGTGGTAAACCCAGATCCCGTGGCAACCGTGGCAGTCGGCGCTCTAGAGGAGAAAACGGAGGGAGGTGGTTCTAGTGGGCAGGTTGAGGAAGCAGGAGAAGGTTTCGAGGGAAAGAACGATGTTCCCCTCTCTTTATAACTCTATTTCTTTGATAACATTCCGGTATCCCTAAGACACTTTTTATTTTTGTTAAGGCCTTTAAGGCCTCTTTTGGTATTTTCAGGAGACTCCACACTCCTGCGTTTTTTTGTGGAGGGCTAGGGTATGATGCCCCTAGCCTGGGATATTTCTATTTTATCTGCTACTTCATATCGTACCTGCACATTATCATTTGGCATATACGTATATATGATGTGATACCTGTTATGTTTTTCCTTTACTGTGAATTTGGTATGTCTCTACCATTTTCTTGACGCGTAAAGGCTCTAAAGTTCACAGAGAAATCTTAACATGAAAGTATAATATTTCCTTATTTCTGTACTTACTTGATGTCTTGATACTGCTTCTAGTTTCTCTCCGGAGTTAGAGTCCTTAGGAATTATACTCTCCCAAAAGTTAGAATGTTTAGGGATTATACTCTCCCAAAAGTTAGAATGTTTAGGGATTATACTCTCCCAAAAGTTAGAATGTTTAGGGATTATACTCTCCCAAAAGTTAGAATGTTTAGGGATTATACTCTCCCAAAAGTTAGAATGTTTAGGGATTATACTCTCCCAAAAGTTAGAATGTTTAGGGATTATACTCTCCCAAAAGTTAGAATGTTTAGGGATTATACTCTCCCTTAAGTTGTTTATACTCGTAAGAGTTCTTAGGGATTATACTCTCCCTTAAGTTGTTTATACTCGTAAGAGTTCTTAGGGATTATACTCTCCCTTAAGTTGTTTATACTCGTAAGAGTTCTTAGGGATTATACTCTCCCTTAAGTTGTTTATACTCGTAAGAGTTCTTAGGGATTATACTCTCCCTTAAGTTGTTTATACTCGTAAGAGTTCTTAGGGATTATACTCTCCCTTAAGTTGTTTATACTCGTAAGAGTTCTTAGGGATTATACTCTCCCTTAAGTTGAAATTCGTAGGGATTATTGGCAGGTTGATCACATCTTCCGCTACCATATCCCCTTTGAAATTCGTAGGGATTATTGGCAGGTTGATCACATCTTCCGCTACCATATCCCCTACTCCCCCTAGCTTTAGAGGCTGTCGCGTATAGAAACTTTGGGAATTATCCTTAAGTAAAATGTTTATGAGTCGGTGTATGTTTCTCTTATCTTGCAATATATCTATCATCTCATGTTGGATGCATTTATTATCTCCACACTCATTATGTGGACATTTGGCAATTATCTCAACACAATACTCAATATATGAGAAATATTTCATCATAAAATCAACATGGATAAAGGTTATCTCATCATAGCATCAGAATATAAGAATCATCTCATCACCGCATTAATCATGCATTAAAGGAAATTGTTGAAATTTTCCAAAAACTATGCTCCATTGATTCAAAATGTTTATCAACATAGGCAAATAAGGGGAACCTATGCCGGCCTCATTAAAAACCTCTCCGTGGTAAAACCCCAAGGGGAAACCCACGTAGAGGGAAAAAGAGTGCCGGTGAAGCAATTATTCGAATGAAAAGTAAACATGAAATTTGTTCATAAAGGGGAAGATGGTAAAGGGATAACACCTTCCTCAAACATAAAACCTCTTCAAATGGCACACGTTCCATGGCCTCAATATCTCTTTCCCTGTCATGTCCTGGAGTTTGTATGCTCCACCTTTTAGTACCTGTATCACCTTGTAGGGACCTTCCCAATTAGCTTCCATCTTTCCTGTGTTCTTCAAGGCATCTGCTCTTCGAAGCACTAGGTCTCCAGCTTTAAAGGAACGAGGCATCACCCTGCGATCATAAGCTGCCTTGATCCTGCTTTTATATCTCTCTGCTTTTAGTCTTGCCATTTCTCTTTCTTCCTCTACCAGGTCTAGGGCCTCCCTCATCAGCTCTTCATTCTTCTTCTCCTCAAAATATGTAATTCTGTGTGACCCAAGCCTGACCTCGGGAGGTATCACCGCCGCTGCTCCATACACCAGATAAAAGGGAGATTCCCCTGTGGCTGTTTTAGGGCTGGTCCTATAAGACCAGAGAACATTATCTAGCTCCTTCACCCATCCTCCTCCTATTTTTTGCAATCGCGTTCGGATGCCATCTACTAGGATTCTGTTTGTAACTTCCACTTGCCCATTGGCTTGTGGATGGGCCACCGAAGTAAATCTCTGTATGATATTCCATCTTTCGCACCACTTTCTCACCTTCTCCCCATTGAACTGTGTCCCGTTGTCAGAGACCAAAATTCGGGGCACTCCAAACCTGCAACAAATATGTCTAGCCAGAAATAAAATTACATTATCTTCCTCTATCTTGGCCAAGGGCACAGCCTCTACCCACTTACTGAAGTAATCCACGGCCACAATCAAAAATTTCCTTCCCCCAGGTGCCAGGGGGAAGGGTCCGACTAGATCTATTCCCCATTTGGCAAAGGGACAGGGCGAGTACATGGCCCCCATTTCCTCTGCAGGTACCCGTATTAAGGGCCCATTCTTTTGACACTTCTCGCACTTCTTCACATATTCCCTGGCGTCTCTGATTATATTGGGCCAGTAAAAACCCGCTCTATATACCTTCTTCACCATAGTCTGATAGCCTTCATGGCTAGATGCACAACCTTCATGAATATCTTTAATCACTAGCTCTGCTTCTCTTTTCGAAAGGCATTTTAAATAAGGTTGAGCGAAGGACCTCTTGTATAATTGGTCCCCCAAGATACAATATTTCCTTCTCCAAGCTTTGGCTTCTCTGGACATTGGGGTTGCCTGTCCTTTCTTCAGCTCTTCCCAAATCTCTCTTCTCCAGTCATCTCCTGCTGTTATTTCTCCGACCAGGGTCTCGGTGGCTAATTGGTCCGCCACTAACAGGGTTACTTTTCCGCGTCCCTCAAATTCAGTGGAACTAGCTAGCTTAGATAGCCCATCTGCTTTTTCATTTTCTTCTCTTGGTACCTGTATTACTTCAAAGGTCTGGAATTTATTCTTTAACTTCTCTACCTGTTCCAGGTAGGCGATCATTCTTTCATCCTTGGCGAGATACTCCCCCTTGACCTGTTGTACTATCAACTGTGAGTCTGAGTACAGGGTGACTTTTTGTGCCCCTAACTCTGCTGCTATGTTGGCCCCTCTTATCAGGGCTTCGTACTCTGCTCCATTGTTCGAGGTTGAGAACCGGAATTTGATGGCTACCTGTACTTCTTGGCCGTCAGGGTCAACCAATACTATCCCTGCTCCACATCCTACAGCGGATGCGGAACCATCAACATACACCTTCCAGCCTTGTTCTTCGTCCATTCTGGTAGATTCTTGAATGAAGTCTGTTAAAGCTTGGGCTTTGATGGCCCTCCTTGGTTCATAATCAATATCGTATTCCTGTAATTCCACTGCCCATCTGACCATTCTACCTGATAAGTCTGCTCTCCCCAGTGTCTGCTTCAAAGGGAAATTAGTTCGCACCATAACTTTATAGGACAGGAAGTAGGGGCGTAATCGCCTAGCCGTTACTACCACCGCCAGGGCTGCCTTCTCCACTTCTGAATACCTGATCTCTGCCCCTTGGATGACCTTGCTCACGTAATAAATGGGTTGCTGTATGGACCCTTCCTCTTTCATTAGGGCAGTACTCAAGGAGTGTTCCCCTACTGAAAGGTATAAGAGCAACACATCTCCCTGAGAGGGCTTCGTCAGCTTTGGAAGTTGTTGAAGGTGGATCTTCAATTGCTCGAAAGCTTTCTGACACTGGTCGTCCCACTCGAACTTCGACCCTTTCCTTAAGGTTCTGAAGAAGTGGTGGCTCTTTTCTGCTGACCTTGATATGAACCTACTGAGAGCTGCGATCCTACCATTCAGAGTTTGCAATTCCTTCAAATTCCGAGGGGGCTGCATGTCGAGCACCGCCTTCACCTTAGCAGGGTTCACTTCTATCCCTCTTTGAGTCACCATATATCCCAGGAATTTCCCTGATCCTACCCCAAAAGAACATTTAGCAGGGTTTAATTTAATACCATTCTCTCGGATTACCTGAAATATCTCCTTCAAGTCGCCAATATGTTCCTCTGCCTTGACACTTTTAGCCAGCATATCATCCACGTAAACCTCCATGTTCCTACCTATCTGTCCTCGGAACACCGAGTCTACCATTCTTTGATAGGTGGCTCCTGCATTTATCAGTCCAAAAGGCATACGTACATAACCGAAAGTACCACATGTCGCTATAAAGCATACCTTTGGTATATCAAGGGGGTTCAACTGGATTTGGTGGTACCCTTGGTACGCATCCATCATGCTGAGTAACTCAAACCCAGACGTGGCATCTACCAACTGGTCGATTCGAGGTAGGGGATAGTGATCCTTTGGGCATGCCTTATTCAAATCTCTAAAATCGATGCACATTCTCCACTTGCCAGCTCCTTTAGATACTAGCACCGCATTTGACAGCCACTCAGGGAACTGCACCCTCTTCACATGCCCTGCACTCAAAAGCTTATCTATCTCCTCTTTCACAATGAGGTTTTTCTCCTTACCGAAGTTCCTCAACTTCTGCTTCACTGGCCTAGCCTTGGGATCCACATTAAGGTAATGCATTGCTATCTCTGGAGGGATACCTGTCATATCCGTCGCTGTGAAAGCAAAAATATCTGCATTCTCCTGGAGGGCGAGTATCATCTTTCCCTGGAGCTCAGGGTTCATATGTGTACCTATCCTTGTTGTGAACCCCTCTTTTCCTGGGTAGAGCTCGATGTTCATTAATTCCTCGTCTGCTTCGGCTTTAGGTTGCTCTTGCACTAGTTCACCAACTTTCTGTTTTTTCAACTCAGGGTCTTCACCCTTAAATCTCTCCATCCCTCGGAATACGGCCTTGTCTGCTATCTTGACCGATTCTACGTAACACTTTCTTGCCTGGTACTGGTCTCCACATATCTCTCCCACACACCCCGAGGCAGGGAATTTCATCTTCATGTGGAAAGTGGAAATCACAGCCTGAAAAATATTCAAACTCGGCCTTCCCATCACCACATTATATGATGATGGGACATCCACTATCAAAAACTCTATCACTTGCACGCGTCGGTTAGGAGCAGTTCCTAACCCTACCTGTAATAATGCTGAACCAAGGGGTTGAATGGCCCCCCCTGAAAATCCATAGAGGGCTGTCTCTACTGGTCTGAGTTTTATGTTTAATTCCATCTTCTTAAAACATGCTAGGAACATGATATCAGCGGAGCTTCCTGTGTCTACAAAGATCCTAGCCACGTCATATCCCGCTATATCCGTGGTAATGACGAGGGCATCATTATGTATCTCTCTGGGCTCTGCAATGTCTTCTGGTCCGAAATGGATATCAGGGGCTGTTGTCATCTTTCCTATTTCACGGCATTCCATGTCTCTTCCACTCTTCAATGACCTGACGCTCCGCTTCCTTTGTCTAAAGGAATCTCCGTCAGCGGGGCCACCCATAATCATGTGAATAGTTCCCCTCTTTTGGGGAGGGGGTGGTTGATCTTCCGTGCTCTTTCTCTGTTCTCTTCTATTTTCCTCTGGCTTGCTTTCAGGGTCTTTTCTCTTCTGCCCTCGGGGACCTTGTCGATCCCTGAAAATAAATTCCTTTAGGTGGCCTGCTTGAATCATTCTTTCTATTTCGTCTTTCAGGTGCCAGCATTGGTTAGTGTCGTGACCATAGTCATTGTGGAATCTACAGAATCTATCTGACTTGGGATTCTGAGGGCCCCTGTTTCGTGAGTAGGGGAACTTCATATCGGGATGGTCCCCTGCTACTTCTAAAACCTCTGCCGGCTCGATCCTCAGAGGGGTATATCTCCTTATCCTTCCCCTGGAATTCCAGGGCGCAGCTTCCTCTCCTTTAACATTTCCCAGCCCCCTCGTATTCCGGTGTCTTTCTGGACTGGGCCTCCTCGGCATTATCTCCCTTCTTCGTTCTCCATTGTTCACTACTGTCTTGGTTTCCGATCGTTTAGCCTTTCTTACTTCTTCCAGGGTGAGGTATTTCTCTGCTCTTCTTAGTAATTCATCAAAGGTCTGTACTGGCTTCTTGGCTAAAGACGTAAACAGATCCCCGTCCCTTAGCCCATTGGTGAGAGCATTGATTTTGACCTCCGAAGAGGCTGTTGGTACCTCTAAAGCCGCTTGGTTGAACCGTTTCAAGAAAGCCCGAAGACTCTCATTCTCCCCTTGTCGCATGTTAAACAAGGTGAGGGTGGCTCTGGGTTGCCTCCTAGCGCTGGCAAATTGGTGTAAGAATAGCTCACTGAACTCCGACCATGAATGGATAGTATCTGGTCCTAGCTGGGTGAACCATTGTTGTGCCGCTTTAGATAGGGTAGTCAGAAATACCCTGCACTTAACGCCCTCTCCGTATCGATGCAATAGGGCGGCATTTTCGAACCTCATCAGATGCTCGTACGGGTCCGTGGTGCCATCATATTCGAAATTTAAAGATTTAAAATTAGGAGGCAGTTCATCTTGTAAAATAGTGGATGAAAATTGATAACCAGTAACGTAAGAAGGTTTACTTACGTTGTCACTCATATGCTTCTGCATGTCTTTCATTTCTTTCCGTAGAGCCTGTATTTGGTCACTAACAGCTCCGTGGTAAGTGTCATCCGTGCTTTCTCCTATCCCTGCATCCAGAGTGGTATCCCCAGGAATCCTCTCGATATTCCTCCTAGGAGGGCGATCAAGGACGCTTCTTTCGGCCTGAGAAGGCACTCTTTCTTCTTGATTCTGGGGGAAACCTTCATTCTTTGAAGGGACTGGAGCCGAATCGATGACATATTCCGGGGGATTCTGCTTTGTTCTTTCATTAACCGGTGGAGTGGGTCCAGGAGGGCGAAGTCCGCGAGATGTAATTATTCTTTCCACTGCCTGCTCTATCATCACATCCAATTGGTCTTGAGAAACAGTGAAGAGTTCCGGTTGAGCATTGGGTTGTGGAGTGTCCTTATCCGTACCACTTCCCGAAGCTTCCAAGGTACCCACCGTGTTCCCCTCCTGGACGGGAGGGATATCTTCCACTGTAGGATTTACAGGTTGTTTCCCCAGATTTTTGTTCACGGGAAAACCTGGTGGAGGTGGAGGCGGAGGAAAGGGAAGTGGAGTGGAATCTCCCTTCTCCTTAGTCTGCTTCGTCAAATCTTGTCCTCCACCCATTTAATATGGAACTTTTCTCACGCCTTAGCTAGAAATGTTCCCACAGACGGCGCCAGTTGATGCGTCGAAAAAGAACGTCTTTAGATATACGTCGTTCCTCTACGAGCACTGCTAATCTCGAATCTAGTTATCCGTTTGTCTTTGGCGATCTTCAAGCGAATCTCCTTGAGAATCAGAAAAGTGACCTGCAAAAACACACCGGAGGGGGGCTCCGGCGTAGAAGCTCCGACGCTCAAGTCAGATTCGATCGTAGGGGAAATCAAAGAGGAATTTCCCTGTATGTCTAGGGAAATTCCGGCGAACACAATGGTGTTTTATCTCAATTCACTGTATCTTTCTTCTTAATTCTTTAAGTATTTTGTAAATATGTGTGTGATTCGTAAGAAAATGTAAATAAAATATAAAATCGTACCTGATAATGTAAAAATAAGGGGCTTATATACCTGGACTGTTTCTTGGGAGAGAGAAAGACTCTTTCTCCCTATATTCTCGGCCCATTCCCATAAATCCGGCCCTAAATCCCTGAAGACTTGGTCTTCCTCCTTCAAGACGGACTCATTCCTTTTGACTTAGTTAGATAGGATTGATCTGTATCATGCATTCCCCTTTGGGCCAACTCCCTGGGCCTAAAGGCTGTTAATTCCCCTTTGTGGGCCGAGAGCCCAATTATCTTAATCCTTTCAAGGGTCCAGGGGTGTATTAATCCAATTCCTCAGGCCCATTGACTTAATGGAGACTACCATTTTTTATCCTGTTTCCACGTGTCGACTCCTCTGAGGGCGACATATTTATCCACATCAAAAAGGAATAATGAAATATTATTGAATATTCAAAATTATTTTTGTAATCTAACGTCAACTCTATAAAAGTAGAATACAATGAAATCTTCCTTATATACAATCTTCTCCCTCCTACGTTTCACCCCAGATTTCTCTTTCTATTTTTCTAATTTTCTCAGATTTTACATTTTTTTTTTTTGTTCTCTCTCCTCTCTCTCCACTTTTTTTCTCTATCTTTTTAAGGTTTCTCAACTCCCCCCATCCCTTTTTTTTCTCGACAATTTTTTTTTTTAATAATAATTGATTTCTTTATTCTTTATAAATTTTTCTTTTATAGTTTTTTAAATAATTGTTTTACTTCTCCCCTTTTCTCTCTCATTAATATTTTTTTTTAATTTCCTTAAATTTTTCTCCCATTTTTCAATTATTTTATTTTAAATTTTTCTCCAATTTCAACTATTTTCTTTTACTAATTTTTTTATTTTTCTTGCTTGTAAATAAAGTGAAAGTTGTGGTACTTGGATCATGTTTTCAAAGAACAGTAATGATCAGAAGCATTAGTTTGAATTTGGTGCTCATGGATGGAAATGTGAGTAATTCTAAATGTTTTCCTCTTTTCCATCTTGGTTCTGTTTACTTTTTATAAATTTATAAGAATTCATTTATTTCGTACTCAATAATATTTATCACATGTAATTCTCTTAGTTTTATGTTCTTATTACAGAAGAACTCACATACTATAATTTCAGAGTTAAATCCAAACACCCTCATATTACGTGTTCTCCACTTGAACTTATTCACTTACCTTATAGTTTCATATTTCGTATATTATATTTTCGTTTTTGACTAATATTCATTTTTTAATTTGAAGATATTATAGCATTCGTTGTGGACATTTTTTACATCCGTAAACTAAAAAGTATGTACTCCATTCTATACTAATTTTTTGAAATCACAAATTATTTACACAAAATTGTTTCTTCTTACATTTATGGTATCATCTTTTATTAGTCATGCGAGGATGAGTTGCACACTTGGAAAGGGATATTGCGAACCCCTACTTCACTACCGAAACAATCACCCATCACAATCCATCGTAATTATTTTGGAGTTCAAAGGAGGCATAAAGGTTTCTTTATTGTATATGCATAATATTTTTATTAATCTTACTTTCATTATTTACGATTTCAACTTTTTCAAATTAGGAAAAACATTGTCAAATTCTTTGTACACGAGTCGATTCACTATAAATGTTGACAAGTGCATGTTCTTAAATATTTACAAATTGAAGATTGTTTTAATTAAATGGCTGAGAAATTTTCTATAAAACTCTTATTTAATAATTATTCTAAATACTTCATTTACGTCTATATTATTCTACAAACTTCTACAAAGATTAATAAATTTCATCTCTTAATAATTGGTTTGTTTTTGTTTTCTTTAACAATATTGCATATGTTTCTTAATGTTCATAATTGTTCTCTTAATAATGTTTCATATATTCCTTAATTTTGATAATTTTTTATAAGTATATCCTAACTTCTCTTTTTTATTCATTTGTTTACAAGATTTAATATTTTAAAAAATATTTTGCAGATTTCATTGTATTTTAAAAAAAAAGTTTCCCAAAACTACGTTAGATTATGAAAAGAAAAAAAAGACTTCATTGATACCAAATTACAATTTTAATTATTTTGAGTATTCTTTCTAAATTACCCTTATGTATAATTTACAACAAATGAAAATAAATATGTATTTGTATGACATGTTCTCAATATTAGAAACAATGAGCCTTTCTTCATAGTTTTAATGAGAGAAATTAATTATTGTCTCTCATATTGAAAATGTGCCACACAAATACATAATTGTTTTCATTTTTTGTCATTATCTTGAAAGTGTTGGCCGTCTAAGTGGATGAAATTAAATACTGTGATAACATTGTTCTTATTTGGTGTTAATTTTAGAATTGATCAATTTCTGATAAAAAAAAATGCAACATCAAGGAAGAGAAATTTATTTTTGTTCTTTGTCTTTTGGTTAAGAAGTGTGATTCGTTTCAAAGTTAGCATTGCAATGCAATAACAACAATATATCATCCTATATTTCAGGCTTGCTCTTTTATTTGAATTCTCTTTTTATTAATGTTGTTCCTTTTCAAGTTCTGAGTTGCATATACTCATTTACATATATGTCGATGTCCTAATGATGGAATTCAGTAGCTTCTACTACAATGTGTAAATTAAAAGTTTGATTATTGTGAATTGTGATCAGTGTTCAATGACACTTTTGATTATTGTCATCGGTGTTCAATGTCAAGAACTTTTTTTTTTTTCGATTTTTATTGTGTTTGTATTTCGATAACACTTTTTCGGCAAGGCTATTTACTGTGTTTGTGCATATGTTCATAAGTTAGTCAATGAATTTGAAATTTCATTTTCTAATTGTTCAGGGACTATTTGATCGAAGTCTTTAACAAAAAAGTATATTTCTTAAATAATTGGTATGCAGGAAACGTTGACCTGATTCCATCTATGATTAAGGTCTTACATGTTTCTTTTTGTACATGTTGCGCTTTTCTATTTTGCTATTTTTATAAAATAACGTTTTCTGCTGATAATGTCGAATTGTATTCAGTTGATTATTTGAACTCAATTGACTACCTAATCATCATCATCGTCTTATTCTCAAGATAGGTGTACCCATAATCGAGAAACATTGATCAAAAGGCAAACTTGTGCAATAGAACGAGGTTGGTTATAACAAGGATAGAAAACATATTCTTGAGGGCAAAAATCATATTTAGAAGAAACATTGAGAGTAGAGTGCACATCCCACAAATGACTCTTACAACTTACTTTGCTATGACAATAAACAAAAGTGAAAGGACAATTATTTTTTCTGTAGGATTGTTTCTTTCAAAACCACTTTTTATCCATGATATCGGCTGTGAGTTAAGAGCAGGACCAATGTTGTATAATTTAAGACACGCGCATCACGCGCTAACTAGGGGCGATTACACCGTGGAGTAGGTGCGATTAATACAACGACAAAAAGAGAAGTAATTAGGGCTGGGCACGCCTGCGTAATGACGATCATTGCTCCGCCGGATTGAAGGAGTCGAGGTTAGATTGAAGGAGCCGAGGAGAGATTGCTGTTAATTTGTAGTGGTTTGAGGCAGGGCAATGAGTACTACTACATTGTAATACGAAACGAAGAGGGATTGGGCGATAGGGCTGCTAATTTGTAGGGGTTTGAGGCAGGGCAATGAGTACAATATACATTGTAATACGAAACAAAGAGGGATTGGGCGAAAGGTGAGGCATAATGAATTTAAATACCCATCTATTGGGGCCCTGTTATTCACAATTGTGTGAAGCAAAGTTCAATATTTTCTTTGAGATTAAGGATCTGAGTGTTATTTGGGGGAGGGAAATGGGGGATCAACTGAGTGCGGGTATGAGCAGGGTATCGATTGCACAACTTGATGAAGAGGAAACTGAGATCCCGTCGGGAGAGATAACGAGGCCAAAGAACATCTTGTTGGGGAGATACACGGTGAGGAAGAATATGGGGCCAAGTGAACTAACCACGGCGATGAGGAACATTTGGAGGCTAGAGAGTTCCCTCAAAGTTTCACAAGTAGGGGAAGGGCTATTTGTACTGGAGTTTGGGAACGCATTTGATTGTAACAAAGCGCAGTACAAACAACCATGGAACCTCAACGGGACAACGCTCATACTAACGAGGTTGACGGGGAAGGAGTGTCCAGCAACAATGACCTTAAACACGGCACCATTCTGGGTCCAATTTCACGGGTTGCCACTCAACTCGATGAACGAGGAAGTGGGGAGACGCATGGGAGGCAAGATGGGGGAGGTGCTGGAGGTGGATCAACCTTCCGGAGAAGCCTCATGGGGCAGATGCTTGCGGGTGCGAGTGGTGATAGCCATCAATCAACCTTTAGCAAGAGGGACCTCAATAACAGTGGAAGGGGAAAGTCATCTAATACTGTTCAGGTATGAGACACTGATGGAGTTCTGTGGAATATGTGGATGGTTAACTCACTTGGAGAAAGAATGCCCTACAATATATGAAGAGGACAATACGCAGAGGGACAAGGAGAAAAAATATCCGGTATGGCTTAAGGCAGATAAGCAAAAGGCACCAACTCAGGATGACTTTGAGTGGGCAAGACAAAAAGGCATTGGAAAAAAGAAGCAAGATCCAAAGGCGGAGCAAGAAGGAAAAGATAAGGGGAAAGGAGTCCAGACGGTGCAGATTGAAAAGAGGGGAGAAAGAACGAAGCAGATTATGAACAAGAAGTCGGGGGCTAGAACTGAAGTAGCAGTGCAAAACTTCCAAACAAACCAAATACTATCAGAACCAAGCAACTATGGGGAGGAGGAGTTCTTTACACTATCCAATAGCATGAGGTACTATGCTTATATGAATGCTTATCCACCCTTTGGAGGAACTGGAAACACAGCAGCACATGGACCAAGCCCATTCACAAAGGGGGATGCATCAGGGATGGCTAGCTTCATACCAACTTCGATGCTCAGACAGGCTGTGATGGGGACAATCCCAAAGGAGCAGATACTGAAACCAGATGAGCAAACCCAAGGGGAAGGAGAGAGGGTGGCAAGCCAACCAGTCAAAAAGAGAAGAAGGGTGGCAGGGGCAGGAAAATCAGAAGAAGGGGAAGTGGAGAATAAGGGTGACAAAGGAGAGGGGGGGAAAAACAGAGTAAAGAAGTCAAGGAGCGAAGAAGAAAGGGAGGCAAAACTCAAGGAGGCGGTGTCTGAGAATAATCAGCACCCCCGCCAGAAATGATCACCATAATATGGAATGCGCGTGGACTCGGGGGTAAGCGTGCGTTCCAAGCTCTGCAGCAACTCATTGCTGACCACTCCCCGGACCTTTTGTTTATTATAGAGACTAAAGTTTCAGTTAGGAAATGTCATAGTTGGAAGTCTCTTTTAAATTTCAGTTTTTGTTTTGGTAGTGATGCAAATGGTACTAGTGGAGGATTGATACTTTTTGGAAATGCATCAATGAATATTTCTCTGTTGTCTTACTCACAAGGTCATTTAGATTGCATTGTTACTTATGACTCTTTGCAATGGCGCTTTACTGTTTCTATGGAGCACCAGTTACACATTTGAGAAAGTTTTCATGGGACTTATTGAGGAAAATTAGGGACTCCCATACGGGGGACCCTAAGGCTTGGTTGATAGGGGGGACTTCAATGAGATTCTGTCTGTAGAAGAAAAGAAAGGGGGAAACAAGGACATGGATCGGCCTTTTACACAAATGGAGGAGTTTAGAAAGGTGATAAATGAGCTGTGAATGAATAATATGAGTACTTTGGGGCCGTTTTTTACATGGTTCAACAGAAGAAAAGGAAGTGAGGCTATTAAGGAGAAATTGGATCGTTTTTTGGCAAATGATGAATGGATGGACAAGATGCGATATTGGGAGGTGTGGAACTTGGACTTCTATGGGTCTGATCATAGACCAGTCAAGATGTGTATCAATGAAAAAGAAGGACCAACTCAACATGGAGGCAAACATACATTCAGATTTGAAAAGGCGTGGTTAATGGAGGAGGACTATGCACAAACAGTTAGGGACAGCTGGAGAGAACAAAGTTCCTCGGGAGGGATTATACAGCAATTGAAGCAGTGCGGGAATAAGTTGGATGATTGGGCTTATGCACGATGTGGAAATATTAAAAAAAAGACCAGAGGGTGCAAGGAAAGTTTAAACGCATTGCTCAATGATGAACAAAGGGAGATAGATATGGATAGAGTGAGATATCTGGAGAGACAACTGGAGAGATTTCAAACTCAAGAGTGCCTGAAATGGCAACAAAGAGCACGACTCGATTGGCTGAAAGATGGGGATAGAAACACCAAAGTTTTTCCTAAGCTAAAAAATATTTTGCATGTTGATGGCTTACTTGCTAATCTGATTAGTATTAGTCAGCTTTGTGATGATAATTTGCATTTAAAATTTGACAAAGAGTCTTGCTATGTTCTTAATGAAGATGGTGATTGTTTAATGACTGGTATTGGAACTAATGTTTGTAATTTGTCAAAACATGATGAGAATGTCTTATGGCACCAAAGATTACGGCATGCAAATTACAGGGCAATGAAGAAACTAATCAAATCAAATGGAGTTAAAGGATTACGAAGACTGAATTTCCAGAAAACCATTGTATGTGGATCATGCGAAAAAGGTAAGCAAGTAAGAATGCCACACAAAGTACTGTCACATTGTTCTACACATCGATGCTTTGAATTGTTGCACATGGATTTAATGGGTCCTATGGAAATTGAAAGCATTGGAGGTAAAAGATATTCCTTAGTTGTGGTAGATGATTTTTCTAGATATACTTGGATTGATTTTTTAAGAAATAAATCTGAAATATTTGCTGCTTTTAAAGTTCTATATAAAAGGTTCAAAAATGTGTATAACTTGAAAGTTAGCCGTATTAGAACTGATCATGGTAGGGAATTTGAAAATAACATGTTTAATGATTTATGTGATAAGAAAGGTATCTTGCAAGAATATTCATCTCCTAAAACTCCACAACATAATGGAATTGTTGAAAGAAAGAATAGAACTTTACAAGAAATGACAATAGTCATGTTTTTATCTAAATGTTTTTCCAAAAGATTTTGGGTTGAAGCATTGAATACAGCATGTCATATTATTAATAGAGTTTATATTCGATCTGATACTAATCAAACACCTTATGAGATTCTGAATGTTAGAAAACCAAGTGTGAAATATTTTCATGTATTTGATTGGGTGTGTTATATTTTGAATGATAGGAATCAACATTTTTTTTACAAATATTCAAAATAATAATGGAACGGAAGGAGTATTATTTTTTAAGAAGGGATTTTCTTAGGATAGTTTTTGTATCGCCTGGACTATTAATAGTTCGAATGTTAAATTGTATCGCTCTGTGTCGCTCTAACTTGATACATGTTGCCTTTTTTTAATATTTTAAAATAATTATTTAAATTTTATTTTATTATTTACTATTTTATCCTTCATTAAAATTAATAATAATAATAATATTTAAATTAAAAGAACGTAATATTAGATTTTTTTAACAGAATTAGATTATTATTTTATTTATATTTTATCTACTGCTCATTTAATTAGTTTTTTTACTACGGTTATCTGCACCCGCTAATTTTATGAGTTCACCCCAAATCATTTTTAACCATGGTTATCTGCAAACATAAGTTCACCCCAAAATTATTTTTTTACCACGTTTATCTGTATCGGCTCATTTTATAAGTTCACCCCAAACTATTTTATTTTTTTAAAATAATTACATTTTAAGGACTATATTATCCTTTTATTAAATGAGTTCACCCAAAAATTATTTTTCTTACTACAGTTATCTGCACCCGCTCATTTTATGAGTTCACCCCCAAATCATTTTTTTATCACGGTGTGCACCCACTCATTTTATGAGTTCACTCCTAAATTATTTTTTTACCACGTTTATCTGCACCCCTCATTTTATGAGTTCATCCAAAAATATTTTTAAAAAAATAATTACATTTAAAAGACTATATTATCCTTTCATTAATTTACACAAAATATAATAAAATCAACCTTAATTTGTATATTTACAATCTGAATCGAGTCATTACCGAGTTACCGTCGATTCACCATCAAGTCACCCATATTTTTAGAAAAAAATCGTAAAACATAATTTTTAAAAAAAAACTATCAAAATTAGCCACAAATCTTGATTTTTTTTTTCTTTTTCATTTTTCTTCTCATTTCTCTTTTTCTCTCATTTTCAGTTTTTATTTCAAATTTTCAATTTCTTCGTTTTTTTTCCTTTTACTTTTTTTTCCTGCCTTTATTTTCCTTTTTTTTTTCATTTTTTTTGGTATTATTGAATACAATTAGATGTGTGAAATTATTTTTTATTGTATAAAATATTACTAACTAATATGCATGTTATTATTGATTATTATTCGTGGTATTACTAACAATTATTTTTTGTATTATTGAATATAATTGAATGTTTAAAATTATTTATTATTGAATAAGATATTACTAATTACCGACTATAATAAAATTATACCTATAATATTATTTTGTATTAAAATTAAAATAAATACACATAAAAATGGAAAATAAAGGCAGAAAAATTAAAAAAATGTAAAAGGAAAAAAAAAAATAAAGAAATTAGAAGTTTGGAATAAAAACTTAAAATGGGAAGAAATAAAAAGAGGAGAATGGAAGAAAAATAAAAAAGAAAAAAAATCGAGATTTGTATATAATTTCGATAGTTTTTTTTTTCCTAAAAATATGGATGACTTGGTGGTAGACATGCGCAAAATCGAATCGTCAAACCGGCCAAACCGCCGGTTACGGTTTGCAAACCGAACCGTAATCGAAAAATGGCAGTTCGGTTACGGTTTGACATTTTGACAAACCGTAAACCGTCGGTTTGGCGGTTTTTATTAAAAAAAAAAAAAATTTAATACACAATTCTTCTATTTTTAATGTATAAATTTAAGTTATATAATTTTTTATTCAATTCTAGTAATGTATTTTCTAAAAAATGAGTTAAAACGAACGAAAACGGAGATAATATTTAAAAAAAAAAAATTAAAACCGCCAAACCGGCGGTTCGCGGTTCGATTACGATTCGCCATTTTCGAAAACCGTAACCGCCGGTTTCTAACCGAAATCAGTGGTTTTCAACCGACGAACATGTCTACTTGGTGGTGAATCGACGGTAACTCGACAATGACTCGACTGCCGATTGTAAATATACAAATTAAGGTTGGTTTTATTATATTTTGTGTAAATTAATAAAAAGATAATATAGTCTTTTAAATGTAATTATTTTTTAAAATTTTTTTTGGGGTGAACTCATAAAATGGGTGTAGATAACTGTGGTAAAAAAATAATTTGGGGGTGAACTCGTAAAATGAGCAGGTGCAGATAACGGCGATAAAAAATTATTCGGGTTGAACTCATAAAATGAGTGGGTGCAAATAACTGTGGTAAAAAAAAAATTTGGGAATGAACTCATAAAATGAGCGGGTGCAGATAAGCGCAATAAAATAATTTATTCGGAAGTGAAATCATAAAATGAGTGGGTGCGTATAACCGTAATAAAAAATGATTTTTGGGTGAACTCATTAAATGATCGGGTGCAAATAAAATATAAATAAATGATTAAAATTGGTGTGTATCGGTCAAGTATCACCTTAAATATATATAATAAATTTAAAATTAGATTATTATTTCTTAAAACTCAAAAATATAATTTTGGAACGATTAATGATATGAGAATTAAAATAAAGATTATATATTATTATTAATTTTTTTATTAATTATGTGAGGATAAATTTGTAATTTTATAATTATGTATTTAAAATTATTAAAATTAATTTAAAAGTGCGATAGGGCGACAAAAAATGATAATAAGTGCAATGCAAGGCGATGGATTCTGCGACGCCAAGTGCAACAGGTAGCAGGTCATCAAATATAAGCCATTAGATTTCAGATCTGATGGCTTAAATTAATGGACTGTTGATAGTTTGGGCGACACTGGACTATCCTTAGAAGACCCCTTTTAAGAATTATGTTAAAGTTTAAAAATTTTAGAATTATTATATGGATTTAAAAAAAAAAAAAAAAAGTGATCCGTGTATCGTTTGAAATTATTATATGGATTTTAAAGAAAAAGAAAGATACTTAAAAATCAATTAATATTTTTATTAGACTTTAAGAAATACAAAAAATAAGAGTATTATTTGGATATAAAAATATTTCTTAACGTATGAATATTTAAAAAATCAATTTGTTTTTTAAGAATTATGTTAAAGTTTAAAAATTTTAGAATTATTATATGGATTTAAAAAAAAAAAAGTGATCCGTGTATCGTTTGAAATTATTATATGGATTTTAAAGAAAAAGAAAGATACTTAAAAATCAATTAATATTTTTATTAGACTTTAAGAAATACAAAAAATAAAAGTATTATTTGGATATAAAAATATTTCTTAACGTATTAATATTTAAAAAATCAATTAGAATTATTATTTGGATTTAAAAAAAAAAAAAGTGGTGAAGGGCGCTACTTAAAGTATTTGAACCTTTACCATTGAAACAAAAAGTTTAAAAGTCTACCACCAAACCACACAAAACACAATATTATAAGTCCATGATGATGTTATATATACAAAAAAAAGTTATATGTTAAATATAACTAGTACATAGGAGTCCAACCAAAAAAAAAAAAAAATTACTCCTACAATTTTCGAAAAAAAAAACTATTGAAATTGGTCAAATCTCGAAATTATTTTTCAAAAAAAAAAAAGTTTTCAGAAAATAATTCCGAAAAAAGCCAATGTCTAAAGTCTTGTTTGTACTCAAGTACATGGTGTACTTGAGTAGACTTTCACTAGTCAAATGTTGATCGTTGACCGGTCAACGGTCAAACTTTGACTTTTTTTTATTGAAAAGTGCAACATTATTTTTAATGAAAAAAGCCAATGTCTAAAGTCTTGTTTGTACTCAAGTACATGGTGTACTTGAGTAGACTTTCACTAGTCAAATGTTGATCGGTCACCGGTCAAACTTTGACTTTTTTTTATTGAAAAGTGCAACATTATTTTTAATGAAAAAAGCCAATGTCTAAAGTCTTGTTTGTACTCAAGTACATGGTGTACTTGAGTAGACTTTCACTAGTCAAATGTTGATCGGTCACCGGTCAAACTTTGACTTTTTTTTATTGAAAAGTGCAACATTATTTTTAATGAAAAGTGTATGTTTTTTTTTTTTATGGAAAGTTAAATACCCATTCCTTTTTTTCCCCTCCCCATGACTCGAACCCAGGACCTAAGGCCTAGGTAGTGGTGCTCTAACCACTTGAGCTATCCCACTTTGTCATGAAAAATGTATGTTATTATAACTGAAAAGTGTATGATATTATAACTGAAAAGTGTATGAACTATTAATGAAAAGTGTAAGTTATATATTAATGAAAAGTGTATATTATTATAACTGTAAAGTGTATGATCTATTAATGAAAAGTATATGTCATATTAATGAAAAATTTATGTTATTATAACTGCAAAGTGTATGATCTATTTAATGAAAAGTGTATGTTATTATAACTA
Organism: Galeopsis tetrahit; assembly: GCA_963675135.1. NCBI lineage: Eukaryota > Viridiplantae > Streptophyta > Magnoliopsida > Lamiales > Lamiaceae > Galeopsis > Galeopsis tetrahit. The sequence continues at coordinate 14,204,709 of OY776121.1, read as the reverse complement.
AAAAGCTTATGTTCTATTAATGAAAAGTGTAAGTTTTTATATATTAATGAAAAATGTATGTTATTATAATTGAAAAGTGTATGATATTATAATTAAAAAGTGTATGCTAATGATACACCTTTTTCTTATTTGCACACTTTCATAATCTAGAAAAATTGGTGCTAAATTTTTTTTTAAAAAAATTATTACTTAATTTTACACGTTTTATTATTTTTTTACTTGCACTTTTATTACTATTAATGATATTAGTAGTACTTGCACTTTTTTTTATAATGTATAATTGGTGCTAATTTCTTTTTAAAAATTATTATTAATTTTACAAATTTTATTATTTATTAGTTGCACTTTTATTACTATTAATGATACACCATTTAGTTGTTAATTGTTGTACTTTTATAAATATAGAAAAACTGGTGCTAAAATAAAAAACTGGTGCTAAAATAAAAAACTGGTGCTAAAATTAAAATTTCGAAAATTGTGGTGCTAAAATAAAAAATTGGCACTAAAATTAAAATTGTAGAAAAACTGGTGCTAAAATTAAAATTTCGAAAATTGTGGTACTAAAATAAAAAATTGGTGCTAAAATAAATAAACTGTTTCTAAAATAAAAATTTCGACACCTGTGACTTTGTGGTAAGACAATCAAAGGCAACCACTAAGCTAGAATGATTTTTGTTAAATATTTTGTTATTTATTTTATTTATACTTAATATTTTCTATATGGCTGGATTCGAAACAAATTAGTTCCAATATAAAACAAAAAACTCGAAAGAAAAAAAAAAAAAAACAGAGAAGAACAAATATTTTTTGAGATCCTAAGTAAAACCAAATTCCATATCTGAATTCTCAAATCCCAAATCAAAACAAGACCAAACTCATTTAAATATTAACACTCTCCGATCCTTCCGAGAGGCCAGAAAGGAGACTTCCAGCCCAGCCCAGCCCAATTAAGTATATAATAATAAGCATGACTTCGAATTAATTAGTGTATTATTCATTCAAGTCTTGGAACCCTAGATGGCCATGAAAATTGAAAGAGAATTGAAGTGGATTGAATTGCCGGATGATATTATGGCTAATATCTTGAAAAGACTTGAAGTTGTTGAAATACTGGAAAGTGCAGCGAAAGTGTGCACTACTTGGCGGAGAATTTGCAGTGATCCCGCCATGTGGCGAGAAATTGATATTGATATTAGATACCCTCGTGTCTCGGATACGAAATTGTGGCGTCGCGCAGTCGATCTTAGCCAGGGACAGTTGACGGATCTTTTTATTATTAATTATTGGGATAATAACTTGCTAAACTACATTCTCAACAGGTATACATCCTTAACTATGTTTTACTTGCATATATGCTTATGTTTTTTAATAATACGTACTACGACTAGGCTAGGCTAGGGGATATATAATTTGAGTTATTAATTGATAAAGCTAGTATTGTTTTAACAGATGAATTGGATTGTTTTCTTGAGTTATAAATTGAAGTGTTTTTCTTGAGCAAACAATTTTCTGCATAAGGATCAATGTTGCATCTTAAGCATTCTAGAGCCTGCCATGGATATGATTCACATAAGGAAAAACTGAATTTGCATCAAGATATAACAGAGGCATCTGTTTTCTACTTTTCTGCCTCTTATTTGTGTTTTGTGCTCATTAACAGATCAAGTGGCCTCAAGCGGCTTACTCTTGTAGGCCTCGTTGGATTTACAGGGCAACGTTTGGTCGAAGCAGTTAAAAAACTTTCACAATTGGAAGGGTTGCACCTTTCTACGATGCCCGGAGTTACTGCTCAAGATATTATAAATATAGGCATTTCTTGCCCAAATTTGAAATCATTTACATATAATCCATATCCGTTATGGATGCCCGGAAGAAATTCACCCTGCAGCAGTAATAATGAGTATGCTCTAGCAATTGCGGAAACCATGCCCAATCTACGCCATCTTCGTCTTGTTTCGAATCCAATTGACAACACGGGACTAGAAGCCATTCTTAATGCCTGTCCCAACCTCGAATCACTTGATCTCCTCAATTGCTCTCATCTTGACCTACGAGGTGCTTTAGGCAAAAGATGTTCTCAGCAGATTAAACAACTCACATTCCCCTCACGCCATAATAAGTATGGATCTTTTTCAGATATAAATCAAGACGACATGATGATGATGGTGTATCCGTTAGAATAATCCCTCTCGTACCCTTTAATGTACGTGCAAAGTTTGTTTATTTATTATTTAGGAATCATATTTTTTCTACTACTATATCATAATTTATTAAATTTACTTAGTTTAGTAGAACGTGTAAGAAGACCTACACTTATGAAATATTTTACTTTTAAGTTTCTTAATATTTGTCATTATACTAGCCTAACTTGGCAGGGAAGGTATTGGGTGAGACCGTCTCACTCTCACGAATCTTATTTGATGAGACGGATCTTCATTATGATCTAATTTTTTAGAATACAGTCTAATTTTTTAGAATACAGTAGGCTATCCATTAGATTAAAATGCTGAAGCTAGGGGCGGAGCCACAATGGGGTCGGGGGCCAGTGGCCCCCCACCAATTTTTTTATTTATTTATATATATACTCATTTTATCCCGTAATTATTTACACACTTTTTTTTATTGGGACGTCAAAAAATTATTTGCACATTCTTAATATGGAAACATCCAATAATACCCTCCCAACATCATTTTATTTTCAAAATTGTGACTCGGTTTTGCATACACTTTATTTTACCCCTCACCAAATCACCCAAAATATTCATACTTTATTCACCAACCACTAAATCCATTTTTCTTAAAAATTGTGCCGATCAAACCGTGCAAATAATAGAGTATTGGAACACATTAAAAGTCAAAACATTTTTAATTTTTTTGAATAAAATGTATTAATTAAAAGACATTTAATAAAATATTTTTTGAATTTAATATTTTAGCAATTTTTAAATTGTTTCGCTTAATTTTGAATCGAACTATCAAAACTTCAAAACAAAATGAAAGTTAGTTTGTTCAATTTAATTTAATAAAATGTATTAACAATTATATCATGTAAAATTTTGATGAGTATAATAAGTACATATTATTTTATTTTTAAATTTATGGTAATCGGGCCCCCCTACCGAGATTTCCTGGTTCCGTCATTGGCTGAAGCCCAATTAAGAATATTTAGTCAATCCCATTAGAAAAAGCAGGCTATCCGTGTTGTAGTCTTATTTGAAAATTTAACTAACATTTACGTGGGCCTTAAAATCAATTGGATTGGACCTAGGAAATTTCTTATATATTTTTTGTTATATGGTGGTTTTGTTTGATTTTTTTTTTAATGTGAATTTTTTTTTTAAATAATAATTATGAAACTTGAATTTAATTGAATTAGACATCTATTTTGAAAGACGTCGGCCCAAATATTATTTCCATGATCTCGACAAGAATTGACAAAGTGGGATAGCTCAAGTGGTTAGAGCACCACTACCTAGGCATTAGGTCCTGGGTTCGAGTCATGGGGAGGGGAAAAAAGGGATGGATATTTAACTTTCCATCAAAAAATGATCTCGACAAGAATTACACTATTTCAAAATTATTTATATAAGCAAAGTAAGCATTTTTCATTTAAAAATATTACCACTTTCAAGATATAGGAATATCACTTTTTAAGTATTTTATGTATATAAATCTATCACTTTTTTACACGTATACATCTATCGTTTTTTACTTAAATATTATTCACTGTTATTTTAAATGCAATATTTACTTTAAAAAATTGATAATATTTTAATCTGAGAGTGATAATGTTCTTATTAGAGCTGGCAATTTGGGCCCAACCCGATGGCCCGGCCCGACCAACCCGAAACCTAGTATGGACTGGGCTTTAAAATTAGAGGCCCATATAGAACTGGGCCTATTTTGCCCGACCTGATGGGCTAGGCTGAATTTGGCCCGTCGGCCCATGGGCAGTCCATTTGGCCCGATCAATTTTTTTCTTTAGGCAAATAAATAATTAAAATAAGTAAAGTACATTATTTTTAAATATTATTGTGTTTTTTTATTTTATTTTGACTTTGAAATTTGAACTTATGAATTATTTATATAGTGTAATGTATAAATAACACATTTGTAATGTATATTTTTAATTATAATTATTTGTATAAATAAAAAGTATACGTGAGTATGTGACTAATATATAACAAGGTTTATATATATATATATATATATATATATATATATATATATATATATATAAATTTTTGCTAAAAATATTTTTAAAAAAAATTATTTCATGGGCTAGGTCGGCTCGCTAACCCAGCGGGTTGAAGTGGGCTAGGCTGGACCCAAATTTTATAGGCTCGACTAATTCATGGGCCGGCCCGACCCAGCCTACGAAAACACTTGGTCCGATGGGTTGGGCTGAACTGGGCCAGGCGGCCCGATTTGCCTGCTCTAATTCTAATCCAAAATTATATGCTTAAAAGTTGTAATATATAATAATGATATATTTTTGTACCAAAAAGTAATGAAAGTTTTAATTAAAAGTGATAATGTATTTTATCAATAGAGATTATCACTTTTTATTTAAATATAATCACTCTTTACATAAATATAGGATTTTTTTTTCATAAACATTCTGAGTTAGTGAATAAGATTATATGTTAGTAGACATGATTATCTTTATTGATTGTGTTAATTTTCAGAGTTAATTATTATCACTTTTTACTTGATATAATTATCACTATTAAAAAAGTGATGAAGTTTGAGTTAAAAGTGATAATATTTATATTAAATGTGACTATCACATTATACATAAACAATTAATAATTAATAATCATTTTCAATAACATATAGTAATATCATTCATTAACTCAGATCTGAAAATTGATGTTTATGCAAAAAGTGCTAATGTATAAGTAAAATGATAGTCACTTTTAGTTGAAACATTATCACTTTTCAACTAAACTTTATTACTTTTATTTTTTAAGTAAAAAATGACAATAAACTCAGAAACTTGATGCATGCAATTAGTAAAGATAATTATGTCTATATATAATTTTGTTCATTAATTCAAAATTGAAAAAGTGATAATATTCAAGTAAATATTGATAGTCATTTTTAATAAAAACATTATCACTTTTCAACTAAAATTTTATAGTTTTTTGAATAGTAATATCCTATCAATTAAAATTTGACAATTAACTCAAAAACTAACGTTTGAGTAAAAATAACCATATCAATTAAAATTTGACAATTAACTCAAAAACTAACGTTTGAGTAAAAATAACCACGTCTACTGATCTATAAATTCATTCATTAACTTAAAGTTTAAGTAAAAATAACCACGTCTACTAATCTATAAATTCATTCATTAACTTAAAATCTATAAATTCATTCATTAACTTAAAATTGAAAAGTGATAACATTTAACTAAAAAGTGATAATCTTAAAATTGAAAAGTGATAACATTTAACTAAAAAGTGATAATCGTTTAGAAAACATTATCACTTTTTCATTAAACTTTTATCACTTTTTAAATAATTATATTTTTTAAGTGAAAAATGACAATTAATTATATTTTTAAGTGAAAAATGACAATTAATTTAGAAAATCAATGCAATTAGTAAATATAGTCATATAAATATTTTGCATAAAGAATGATTTAAAGAAATTTAAAAATAATCAAGCAAAAACAAGACCGAGATTAAGTATTAAGTACAAGTTATATTAAAAATAACATTTATTAAAATAAAAATATAAGAATTGGAGGTCGAACCTTGACCTCATACAACTTATATGAGATGAGTTGTTTTAACCACTAGACTACATATTACTTTGTTATAAATTAATAGCTTTTTCTAATTCATAATGGTTAGACTATATATTAGTGAGCACGGTACCCCCTTGCACCGGACCAACTCTACATATAATCTCAATACTAGATTTATTAAAATAATAATATTAAATACTATAATTTTTATATCTTTTTCATTGTTAGAGTCCGTGAGAGTTAAATTTTTATTTATTTATAATATATTTATATTTTTATATATTATAATTTTTTTAATATATTAATAACATATGTATTAATAAAATTATGATTTTAATTGTAAAATTAAAAAAAATTAAAAGGTAAGGGCATTATAAAATAATTTTATTAATAAAAAAAATATATAAAATTACAAATTTCTAAAACTTCACATTAGCGTTTGTAGTATGCTGTCATGATTTTTCACGATGACAAAATATAATAAAATAGGAAATTTTCTTCTACAAAACTAAGGGAATGTTTATTTTAGGATTTTGAGAATTTTAAAAATCTGGATTTCAAAATCTAAGTAGATTTTGAAATTTTAATGACTTATATGTTTTGTGTTTGTTTTGAAATTTAAGTAGGGTATGATTTAAATTTATAGTAGAGAATTATAGGTGTTTATACATGTTATTATATCTATCTATATAGATAAAGATAGAGTTTGTAGATATTTATAGGGTTCACTTTTGTAGAGTTTATAGTTATTTGTAGAGTAAGATTTTAAAATAGTCCTTAATTTTCACGTCAAGTTTTTCTCCTTTCAATTTTAACATTGTATATGTGTATGATAAATGCAATGATATCTTTAAATATAATAAATTAATATTATATAAACAATAATAAAATATAAACAAATTTATAAAAAACTAAATAAATTATTAAAAGCGATTATATTATAATACATAATTGCATAATTTTCTCAACTAAATCACCTTCATCTCTAATCCTTTCCTCTTTTTAAGGCTATCACTCTTCATATTTGAAATATATATATTTTTGTTGTACCAATACCTCTTTGTTCACCAATAAAGAAAATAATATGCAATTAAATTTTTTTTTAACAAAATAAATATATGCTCGTCCAATGTATATTATAAAAAATTATTTACATAAAATATATAAATTACATTTAAGTTAACATAAAATTCGAAATTTATTATATAAAACAAATACCAATAACTTGATATTTAATTTATTTAAAGATAAGTATACAAACCTAATTATAGATGGATCTTTGGTATCTTCGATAAGAATGGATTCTAATCATTTTTGCATACTTGGATTACCTAATGAAGAACGAAATTTATCAGGTAGTATTTTACTCATATTCGGTATCTTCGATAAGAATGGATTCTAATCATTCTTGCATTGGATTATGTGAGGAAGAACGATATTGATCAGGTAGAATTTTACTCATAAAATTTTATTGTGCAATTAACATAAAACTTACGCAAAAATAATACTATTCACACTATTTTATCTCCACCCTCCAACTATTATTTATTTACTCAAATTGCCACTGACTTTATTTATAAACAATCCCTTTATCTATAAATGGACCACACAACATCCCATCATACCTCAATTTATCTACTTTATACATAAACTAATCAATATTCATTAAAATCAGTGTCCGGAGAAATAAGCATAATAAAATTGGACCGAGGAAGTAACTTTTAAAATTAATTTTCATCAAGAGTGTATATTTATTAAAGAGATGTCTATAAAAGTACTAACCATTTAATATGTACCTCTTTAATTATAAATAAATTTAAAAATTAGTACAATAATTTGATAAATATTAAATATATAAAAAAATATTAATAATAAATAAAAAATAAATATCATTTGACCCCTTCAATATTTGTAAAGTTTTCTTTATCCAAATGCGAAGGATATAATTTGACATTTTTACGCTCTAGACATTGTGGTAAGGCAATCAAATAAAATAATTTATAATTCAAATCATACTTTGTAAGATCGCCATAAGAGAATAGAAAAAATGGAAACAAAACACAAAAAATTATCTGAAAAAATAATGGGTATTTCAACCTCTTTTTAAAATCATTCACCTCTGTAAGATCGTCATTAATCGATTGAAAATAGGAAAAATGGAAACAAAATAAAAAAATTATCAGAAAAAAATAATGGGTATTATTTAAACCAATAATGATAAGCCCTTTCGATAAAATAAAGTAATTCATAATTCAAATTATAGTACCTATTTTTAAAATCATTCACCTCTATAAGATCGCCATTATCATTGAGAACAGAAAAAATGGAAGCAAAAAAAAATCAGAAAAAATAATGGGTATTTTCAAACCATTAATGATGAGTCGTTGGATAAAATAAAATAATTCATAATTCAAATCATGTGTACCTTTTTTTAAAATCATTCACCTTTGTAAGATCGCCATTAATGATAAGCCTCCTTGATGAAATTGCAGGAAGACTCGTAAGAAATGTGAGATAAAATTGGAAAAAAAAAATTGAAAGCAAAGAAAAAAAAATTAATAAATATTGAAAGAATGAGAAAATATTAAAAAAAAAACATGGAAGTGAAAAAAAGAAACAATAAGAATGCTGATTTTGAATTAATAAATAGTGAAAGAACCGTCTATGAACAAATTAGGAGAGTTAGAAATTTTTAATAAGAATGCTTGACAATATTGAAATTTTGAAATGGAAGAATTTGAAGAAGAGACATTAAAAATAATAATTATAATTTAAAATTTTGAATTATAATTTTGAGATTAATAGGGAAAATAGATTTTTTTTTTTTTAATCAGAATGCCTGAGAATGCAGAAATTTTAAAATAGACGAATTTGGTGAAGAGAGATTGTGATAGAGTGGTGAAATTGTAACACGTGTCCCATTATATTCTCACAAATATAGAGTACTAGTGTAGAACCCGTGTATTACACGGAATTTTAAATATATTTTTAAATATTTAATAATATTTTTTTATTTACTTAATTTAATTTTTCATATTTTTATTTTGTACGATAAATTATTATAATTATATTAAAAAAAATTATTTCGCAGAATTATAGTAATTATTTTGTTAAAAAAATTTAATAATGCACATAATTTTAACTAATATAATATTTTGTCAAAAAGTTTAACTAATATAATATTTTGAGACTAAAATATCAAAAAGTCTAAATTATGTTAGATTCGAATACAATTAAAATTGTCAAAAAGTCTAAATTATGTTAGATTCGAACACAACTAAAATTGTCAAAAAGTTTAACTAATATAATATTTTGAGTTATACAAAATAATTACACTTATGTTAGTTAATTTTATAAAGCAAATTTCAAAGAAAATTTATGAGAATGAAATGAGACGTTGACAATTAATATATATGAAAACAACTTTTAAATTCACAAACAAACAATTTAAGTAATATTAAAATAGCTCTTAATAATTTGTAAGTCAACCTTTAATATCAACAACACCTTACATTTAATAAATATGAAAAAATAACTTTAAAAAAAATTATAAAATTTTGGAAACAAATAATTTAAGTAATATTAAAACAACTCTTAATAATAAATTGTAAGTCAACCTTCAATATCAACCACTAACACCTTAAATAAATATTTTAGTTAATTGCAAATTAAATCATAACATTTTCCTCATTTGCAATCTAATCTAAACTTTAAGTTAATTGCAAATAAATCACAAACTTTAAATATAGTTGCAATTTAGTCTTTTTGACAATTTTAATTGTGTTCGAATCTAACATAATTTAGACTTCTTAATGACATAACAACACCTTAATAAAACAATATTGTTTTTCAATCAAACCAAATATCAAAATGTATGATTTAGGGATAAAGTAGACTTCTAAGAAGTCTAATTTGCAATAATATTTAAAGTTTGTGATTTATTTGCAATTCTTTTAAGGTTTAGATTAGATTGCAAATGAGCAAAAAGTCGTGATTTAATTTGCAATTAACTCTTTTTAAAATTAACAACTTCATTAAATTATGACACATAAACCAAATCAACCACAAAATGACACATAAGCCATCATCAATTTAAACTCCCTATTAGTATATAAGGGGATTCTATATTATAGAAGTAGTGTATTATGTATATATACACTACTACATATTTGGCCTTGGAGAGCTCTTTTAAAAGCTCTCCAAGGCCAAATATGTAGTAAAAAAAGCTCTTCAATGCCAAATATGTAGTAGTGATATAACAAATTTGTTAATCCTGTAAAATAATATAATTATATAATAAGTTTTACATATATATTTTTATACTCTATTTTTTAAATACATTAAATAATAAATTTAAAATAATTACAGAAAAAATTACTTGAGATATAAGATAAAATTAATTATAAAATAAAATTTAATAACTAATTAAATAAAGAATTGTACACACCAATAAAAATACATTTTAAATTGTATTTTACTCAAAAGTACATTAAATAAATAGTTCAAAAATAAATTAAACTATAAAGAATAAAATGAATACTACAATAAAGTTAAGTAAATAAAATAAAAGTTAATTTAATTAGTCAATATTAAAATAATAAGAAATTCAACATTTCATATCAACCACTAACACCTTAAATAAAATAAATAATTAATTAGGAAAAAAATTCAATAGTTAATAAGAATATAATATTTTGAAAGATTTTATGAATCATATCATACTCAACCAATAACTTAATTACACATCATACTTTTTAAAATTAACAACTTCATTAAGAGGGGTGTATTCAATTGAGATTCTGTTGGATTTTTTTGGACTTTAAAAAGTCTGTGGATTTAGAAAATCCATAGACTCTATGCAGAGTTTGACTTACTTTTTTATTGATTTATAAGGATTTTTATAGATTTGACAGGATTCTCAAATACACATTTTTTTATTGATTTACATGGATTTCCATAAACTGCGTCTCCAAAACTAATTTAAAAAAATCATTATTCATCATTATTATTCTCATCTTCATTTCCATCATCACGTTTATACGTCCGCTTCATTTTCCATATAGCATTACCAATACTAGTTCTCCCTGCATTTCTATCATAGTTCTCCCTATATTTCTATCACGGTTATACCTCCGCCTCATTTTCCACATAGCATTAGTATTGTTCTTTCTGCGCATTAGCTTGAGTTCTAATTGGTCTTTTGAGGTAATTGGTCTTTTGAGGAAGCAATTCCAAATTTTCCATTTTCCTCTTTTGTGGTGAATCTTGATCTTCTTTATATTCGACTGAAAATTCATGCATTAGCTTGAGTTCTAATTGGTCTTTTGAGGTAATTGGTCTTTTGAGGAAGCAATTCCAAATTTTCCATTTTCCTCTTTTGTGGTGAATCTTGATCTTCTTTATATTCGACTGAAAATTCATAAGAACGACATTCTTTCCGAAAGAAGTTATGTAATTTAGCATACCAAAAAATCTTTTAGATATATCGAACACCACAGTAATGGGGAATTGACGTCGATTAGATAACAGTGTCCCATCTACTATAATTTTTAAAGAAAGAACATAATTTTAAAATACGAGATATAATCTTTTTCATGATAATAATGATGGTGAAGAATAAAATACAGAGATATAATTTTTTCACGATGGTGAAGAATCTGTGATGCTTATCGAAGAATATAGATAACAAAAGTTTTTTTTTCCTTCTCTTTCAAGTCTTTTAAGAGAATCCATTGAAATCTCTACTTTTTAGAAGAGATTTTGAATAGTGAAATTTATTTATATTTTTGAAAGAGAATCCAACGAAATCCATAGAGTATTAAAATCCATAGATTGTTGAATACCTAAAAATTTCTAAAGACTTTTTAAAATCCATATTGAATACCTCAAAATTTTGAAAGACTTTTAAAAATCCGGATTGAATACCCCCAGATTTTAAAAGTCCAAAAAAATCCAACAGAATCTCAATTGAATACACCCCCCTAAATTATGACACATAAGTCAAATCAACCACAAAATGACACATAAGCCAAATTAACCACAAAATGACACATCATAAATTTAAACTCCCTATTAGTATATAAAGGGATTAAGATTAAGATTAAGATTTGGCGTTTGATATATTTAGATCGAGTACAAGAGTTGTAAGCCAAACCCAATTAAGTACTCCCTTCGTTCTAAAGAAACTTTCACACCTACTTTTTTGGTCCTTTAGAAACTCTACCCATACCATATCTAAAATATTATATTTAATGTCATTATTTTATGGTACTTACATACACACAAGTCAACTCACTTATTTATTTTTTTATAAAATTATATCTCAAAATTCTATTTATTATAATATTTTTTAAGGGGGTGAACAGTAAGTATGAAAGTTAAGCTGGGACAGAGGGAGTATATAATAAGCATGACTTAAATTGTTTCGAATTAATTACTCTATTATTCATTCAAGTCTTGGAACCCTAAATGGATCTAGTGGCCATGAAAATTGAAACAGAATTGCCGCAATGGATCGACTGGAAATTGCAGCGAAAGTGTGCACTACTTGGCGGAGAAATTCAGTGATCCCGCCATGTGGAGTCCTTCATATTCATATTAGATACCGTCGTCTCTTGGATACGAAATTGTGGCGTGGCACAGTCGATCGTAGTCAGGGACAGTGATGCAGCGACGTAAGCGTATAAAAAGAAGATAAATACGAAGAACACAAAAAAACACACACTATCCGTTGATTCTATGAATACCCGGAAAAGTGGCAAAACTCAGATACGTTGATTCACACAGAATACCGTAAAAGAGATCTTGAGATAAACTCTCGTTTTTTTCATTAATCAAACCACCTCCCCTTACAATGAAGAACACTCCCTATTAATAGTAGGACAAACCTCAAGAAACCCTAATTTAAGGCCCAACACTATCGTGGGCTTATAGTTCTGAAATAGGAAATAACAATTATAATTAAAATACGATCAAATCAAGTCATCAATTTTCAACCATTCCTTAATTGCTGCTAATTGATCTCCATCAATCTCCACCATCTCTCCCGATGTAGGAAAAATTCGCCCTCGAATCGAAAATCTGGAGAGCGCGTCGGGATCGATCTGCAACAACATCCTTAGAATATACAATATTTAGTTGGTGTATTGGTGTATCTCTCCCCAAATAGTTTGTATATTTCTCCTTAGAAGGCACATACACCAAAGAAAGTTGTGGTGTGAGACACACATCCATCAATGAATCAACCATGACAAAAGACACTTTTAAAAATGACACAAGCATTGCACCATCTTTAAAAAATGAAGAGTCGTCATATTGAATAATGACCTATTCATCAAATTTTGGAGGACCCTCATAGTCTCCAACCGTAGACATCAAATCTTCAAAAATATCACTTTTCACGAAAATATCATCCACCTCTTCATCATAAATTGGTGGACCCTCATAGCCCACATTAACATCATCATATGTATCTGAAAAGCTATCAGAAAACAACTTTTGGGTGAAATTGATATCCATAGTGGCTTGATCAATGTGAATCAACATATTAGGAGCGTTGACTGGACTCTGAATACCAGCTGATGCAGCGGCGTAAGCATATAAAAAGAAGATAAATACGAAGAACACAAAAGAACACACACTATCCGTTGATTCTATAAATACCCGGAAAAGTGGCAAGGCAAAACTCAGATACGTTGATTCACACAGAATACCGTAAAAGAGATCTTGAGATAAACTCTCGTTTTTTTCATTAATCAAATCACCTCCCCTTACAATGAAGAACACTCCCTATTAATATTAGGACAAACCTCAAGAAACCCTAATTTAAGGCCCAACACTATCGTGGGCTTATAGTACTGAAATAGGAAATAACAATTATAATTAAAATATGATTAAATCAAGTCATCAATTTTCAATCATTCCTTAATTGATGCTAATTGTCAATAGGCATACATCCTTAAGGACCTTAACTATGTTTTACTTGCATATATATATGCTTAAATGATGGCCTTTTATTTGAGTTAATTGATTGACAGTGTGTTTCATAAAGCTAGTAATATTGTTTTCTGTAAACTATCTGTTTGCTCAAGAATTGTTTTAACAGATCAAGTGAATTGCTTTCTTGAGTTAATTGATCAAACAATTTTTCGTATAATGATCGAAGAATCGATTTTATTTGCTAGCTCGTTCCAGCTGATGGATGTTCTACTAGTATTGTTCTACTCTTCATGACTGTAAAATTGTTTTTTGTTGGTATATATATTTGTGCTGATGTATTGTTTTAACAGATCAAGTGGCTTCCACACTTGGAAGTGTTGCACCTTTGTTTGATGCTAGGAGTCAGTCCTCAACATATTATAAATATGGGCAATTCCTGCTCAAATTTGAAATCATTTACATATAAATATCCCTTATCCTTACCCTTAGAGGATACTTACGTTAAAAGAAATTCACCCAATAATAATGAGTATGCTCTAGCAATTGCAGAAACCATGCCCAATCTGCGCCATCTTCATCTTGTTTCAATGTCAATTGACAACACAGGACAAGAAGCCATTCGTGATGGCTGTCCCAACCTCGAATCACTACATCTCCACTAATGCTCTTGTATAAAGGGTTAGTTAGTTCACATCCAACTTAAATATCCAAAACACCCTCAGTATCAGTAGATACACTCCTCCATCTTGTGTTATTGGAGACCTAGTTAGTTAGGCAGTTAAGAGAGGTTACTTAACTGTTTTAAACTTGATTAGTCTATAAAGACTATCAAAAGGGGCTTTTGTATTTTTAACTTTCGATTCATGAAATAAAACTTTCAAAGTTTATTCCAACTCCTTCTTGAATAATTGTTCTCTGTGTTCTTAGAATGAAGGTGGTTGTAGAATTCCACATGGTATCAGTTTCTTGATGTTATTGCCAAGAATCAATCCAATTCTATCACGCTTCGTTTTCCCCTTTTCTGAAATAATTTCATCCAATCTTGCCAAGTTTCGCATTTTTCTCTAATTTGATCGATGGTTCCCACAGTTACCGACCCCGATGCTTTGGATCCAGCCAAGAATCCGTTTTCCCCTTTGGCGCTTCATCAGAACGACAACCCTGCCGTCGCGATCACTCTTGAGCCCCTCGACGGCACCAACTTTGTCTCATGGAGCCACACCGTCAAACGCGGCCTCAGTGTGAAGAACAAAGTCAGATTGATTGATGGTTCATTGGAGATTCCCTCTGAAGATGAAGATCCAGCCATCTACGCAGCTTGGGTAAGATCCAATGACCTTGTTCTTATGTGGATCCTTAATTCCATAAAACCTGATATTAAGAAAACCCTAGAGTACTTTTCTTTGGCTAAAGATGTTTGGGATGAACTCAAGATTCGTTATGCCCAATCTGATGTCACTAGGGTTTACCATTTAGAAAAATCTTTGAGTGTTATTAGCCAAGGTTCCCAATCCTTAGTTTCCTACTATAATCAATTTAAATCTCTATGGGATGAATATCTTAGCTTTAGACCTGTTCTTAAGTGCACTTGTGGTATAATGGATGCTTGTACTTGTGACCTCCCAAAAATGATGACAACCACTTTAGAACAGGATGATGTTATGAAATTCTTGATTAGTTTACATGATTCTTATGTCACCATTAGAAGCCTGTTTTTGCTGCAATCCCCTTTCCCTGCTTTGTCCAAAATTTATGGCCTCTTACTTCAGGAAGAGTCTCAAAGAGTTTTAAATTCTACTCCTAATCCTATTCATCCTGATTCCATTGCTATGACTACAAGAAATGCCAAATTCTATAAAGATAGAAAGAAACCACTTAGATGTAGTCATTGTGATGGCTTAGGACATACTATAGAGAGATGCTTCCAGATTATAGGCTTTCCCTCTGGATGGAGAGGTCCTAGAGGCCCCCCAAATAAGGATCTTCCCAAAGCTGCCAACCTTTCCCTTCACAATACCACTTTGGAGGCAAATCCTATTGTTGATCAGGCTCTATATGACAAGTTTGTGAGTTTTTCTAAGATGCAGCAAACAGGGGAAGGTAGGGATCTGCCTCATTCTGTTGCAGGAGCCTCTACTTCCCACATTGAGGAACCCAAAAACAATTCTGATCCAGGTATGTTTTCTAATCACTGTTTACATTCTGTAAAAACTGGATAATGGATACTGGGGCTACTGATCATATGATATATGCTATCTCTTTGTTTACCACCCCTCCTGCTTTGGCCAATGTCAAAATTTCTTTACCAAACAATGCTATTTCCACTGCCACACACATGGGCAATATTATCATTAATGAGCACTTAACTTTGTATAATGTTTTATATGTCCCTGACTTTACCTTTAACCTGCTGTCCATAAGTCACTTGACTAGATACAACAACTGTACTGTGAGTTTTCTTTCATCACATTGTGTTTTACAGGACTATACCACCAAGATGGTGATTGGTATTGCTGATCAAGTTAGAGGACTATACCTTTTACAAACTGCTCATCCTGCTAGCAATTCTTCTTTAGGACTCTCTACACCTACTGTTCTTTCTAGCTTTAGTTCTTGCACTTTTGATACATGGCATAATAGGCTGGGGCATATTTCTAAGAAATGCATGTTGCAAATACCTGAGTTGAATGTAAAGGCTACTTCTATGCACAATAATTGTTTCATATGTCCTTTAGCTAAACAGAAAAGAAGATCTTTTCCTTTGAGTAATTCTGTCTCTAGTCATGCCTTTCAATTGATTCATTGTGATGTCTGGGGTCCCTTCTCTACTCCTTCTATCTCTGGCCATAGATTCTTTCTTAATATTGTGGATGATTATAGTAGATGTACATGGATCTATCTCTTACATGCTAAAAGTGATGTTTGTATATCTCTGCAAAATTTCTACAACATGGTTTTAACTCAGTTTGGCACTAAAATTCAAACCTTAAGGAGTGATAATGGCACTGAGTTCATTCTTTCTGATTTTTTTCATAACTTGGACATTATTCACCAAACTTCTTGTGTTGAAACCCCCCAACAAAATGGGGTTGTGGAAAGAAAACATCAACACCTTCTTCAAGTGGCTAGGGCCCTTTTATTTCAATCTTCCTTGCCTATTAAATTTTGGAGTGAATGTATTAAAACTGCTGCATACATCATTAACAGAATACCTTCTTACTCCCTTCAAAATAAATCTCCTTTTGAATTATTGTATGACAAAAAACCTGATTATTCACTTTTTAGAACTTTTGGGTGCTTATGCTTTGCCAACACTTTGGTTTCTCACAGACATAAGTTTGACCCTAGAGCCTCTAAATGTGTTTTCATTGGATACCCCAGTGGGACAAAAGGTTACAGACTTTTTAATATTAACACTAGTAAATTCATCATATCTAGGAATGTTAAGTTCTTTGAACAAGTTTTTCCCTTTGCAGACAAAGCTCAACTTGACACAACTACACATTCTTTGTCTAAATATATTTCTTTTACTGATACTGTTTATGATCTTAGTGATGATGATAATACTGATCTTCATGACCACTCTGATTTATCCAATGATATACATGCTCAATCTATTGATCCTACTACTACTAACAATGAAGAAACCATGGATACTGAGCTTGATAATTCTCTCAACATAATTGAATCTACTTCCAGACCCTCTAGAGTCAAAACTCAGCCTGCTTATCTTCAATTGTATGAAACAAATTTACCTGCTTCTGTAGATCATGCTAAAATTAACACTTCTCTTTCTGGTACTCATTATCCCATACATAATTATTTGTCTAGCCACAAACTCTCCTCTTCTTTTAGAAATTTTACTGTATCCATTTCCAAGATACATGAACCCAAAACTTATAAACAAGCTGCTCTTGACAATAACTGGGTAAATGCAATGAAACAGGAAATTGATGCTTTAAATAAAAACAACACATGGACCCTTGTTGATTTACCACAAGGCAAACACTGTATTGGCTGTAGATGGATCTACAAGGTTAAATACAATTCAGATGGCTCCATTGAAAGATATAAGGCTAGGTTAGTTGCTAAGGGTTTCACCCAACAAGAGGGTATAGACTACTTTGACACCTTTTCTCTTGTGGCCAAAATCACCACTGTCAGAATATTATTAGCCATTGCTGTTTCTAAAAATTGGCATATACACCAATTAGATGTTAATAATGCTTTTCTACATGGTGATTTAGCTGAAGAAATTTACATGATTCCTCCACCTGGTTTTTTCTCTAACAGTGACAAAAGAGTCTATAAGTTGAATAAGAGTCTTTATGGTCTCAAACAAGCCTCTAAACAATGGTTTACCAAACTCACCACTTCTCTCATATCCATTGGTTTCATTCAATCTAAGGCAGATACCTCTTTATTTACTAAACATACTACTTCTGCTTTTACTGTTGTTTTATGTTATGTGGATGATTTAATTGTGGCAGGCACAAGTCTTGTTGAGATTCAAGATATTAAATCCTTTTTACATAACAAATTTACCATCAAAGATCTTGGTGTTTTAAGGTACATTTTTGGTATTGAGGTTGCCAGAAACAAGGATGGTATTACTCTTTCACAAAGAAAATACACTCTTGATTTATTACATGATTTTGGTTATTTAGGGAGCAAATCTTATTCCACCCCTATGGACTCAAAGATCACCTTTGATACTCAATCTGCCACTCTTAAAAATCCTACACAGTACAGTAAATTAATGGGCAAACTTCTTTACCTCACTGTCACTAGACCTGACATATCTTATGCTGTACAAACTGTAAGTCAATATATGCATGCTCCCACTGAATCACATTTAGTTGCTGTTCATAGAATTCTCAGGTATCTCAAAGGTAATCCTGGAACTGGCCTCTTTTATCCTAAAACAAATGTTTTCAAACTGCATGCTTTCTCTGATTCTGATTGGGGAAGATGTCCTCAAACCAGGAGAAGCATTACTGATTTTAACATCTATTTTGGTGACTCTCTAATCTCTTGGAAATCCAAGAAACAATATACTATTAGCAGGTCATCTGCAGAGGCTGAGTATAGGGCATTGGCCTCCACCAATTGTGAATTGCAATGGATCCATTACATACTTGCTGACTTGAAGATCCAACACTCAACTCCTTCCACTATGTATACTGATAGCATGAGTGCCTTCTCAATTGCACACAATCCATGCCTCCACCAAAGGACCAAACACATTGCCCTGGACTATCATTTCACAAGAGAGAAGATCTCTGAAGGACTGCTCACCTTAGTCCACATACCAACTCAAGACAACTTGGCAGATATCCTCACTAAACCACTGCCTCCTACTGCTTTCATTACTTATAAAGCCAAAATGGGCCTGTTAGACATACACTCTCATTTTGAGGGGGGTATAAAGGGTTAGTTAGTTCACATCCAACTTAAATATCCAAAACACCCTCAGTATTAGTAGATACACTCCTCCATCTTGTGTTATTGGAGACCTAGTTAGTTAGGCAGTTAAGAGAGGTTACTTAACTGTTTTAAACTTGATTAGTCTATAAAGACTATCAAAAGGGGCTTTTGTATTTTTAACTTTCGATTCATGAAATAAAACTTTCAAAGTTTATTCCAACTCCTTCTTGAATAATTGTTCTCTGTGTTCTTAGAATGAAGGTGGTTGTAGAATTCCACATCTTGTCTGACCTACCAGGTGCTTTAGGCAAAAGATGTTTTGAGTAGATCTATTCAAGATGATGATGTATCGTGGTTCGTTGATCGATTTTTTGAAACTTATATTTAACAATGTAATGGTTGTTGGCGTATTCCCTTTTGGACTTATTTTGATATAGTTTAATTCTCTTACCCTTCAATGTACGTGGTGAATTATTTATTATTTAGGCCTCACATTTTTCCTACTATATCATAATTTAGTAAATTTATTTTTTAGTATGATGTGTATGTAGAGCAACACCCGTGTAAAATAAGTTTCTTAAAATTTGTGGATCATAAGCCCAAATTAATGTCGTCCAAAAAAGCAGGGGTCGCAAACAGATGGTTTGCTATAAGGTCAATTGGATAGAAGTAGCAAATTTAGATATGATCTTGAATATATAGGAAGAATGTAAAGTGTGATGCTTGTTTGGGTTTGGTCATTATGCTAATGAGTGTGGCAACATAATCCTGTTTTGCAAGTTCACTTTTTGAGACAAGTTCTTCAAGTAGAAATGACATATCCAAGGTTGTTGAAGATAACAAGGATCTACATGAAGTTGTTTCTAAATTTTTAGAAGCAATGCTTACAAGAAAAGATCTTGAAATTTCAAAATTTAAGGATAAGTTAGATTTTTATATTTTGGATTTCAAAAAAATACTCCTATGATAAACCTATGTTTAATGATAATTTTTCATATTTTACACCCACGTCACACTACTTTGTCTTAGCTTCTTCAAGATCGACAGCTGGTGGAGCCTATGCGATGGTCGTGGGGGTTTGTCGGAGAGTTCCATGAGAGCCGTGAGGGTGGGGGGTCGCTAAAGAATCTGCGTATAAGGGGTGCAAAGTGAGAAGAAAAGGGATTTGAATCTGACGTGATTAGATTCTTATTATTGCATAATAATTTTTGGATCAATTGGTATAGCCATAAATACCAGGTGTACAAGATATTTTTGATTAATTTAGTCAACTTCTTCATAAACTTTATCTAACTGTAGAAACCAGATCACTTAATCATCTCAAGAATGAAGATGAATGAAGAACACAAATCAAAGAAGAAAGAAAATGAATTTCGTATTGAAAAATTGAAAAATACAGAAGAGCCCTAATTTTATTTAAAGGCTAAAAAAACTAATAACCGTTACTAACTTCCTAATAACTGTCTAAACTAATTAGGAGTGGGTTTTACAAATTAAGGGTGTATTTACTAAACTGGAGGGTGTATCTAGTAACACTTTATACCCCCCTCAAAATGGGAGTGGATGTCAATTAACCCCATTTTGGCTTTGTGAGCTAAGAAACCAGCAGGAGGCAAAGGTTTGGTGAAGATGTCGGCCAAATTCTCTTGAGTAGGAATGTGGATTAGAGTGAGTGGGCCATCCTTGATCTTTTCTCTTGTGAAGTGATAATCCAAGTCAATGTGCTTGGTTCTCTGGTGTAAGCAAGGGTTGTGTGCAATTGAAAAGGCACTCTTGCTGTCAGTGTACATAGATGATGGAGTAGAATGGTTGATCTTTAAGTCTCTGAGAATATAATGGATCCATTGTAGCTCACATATTGTTGATGTCAAAGCCCTGTACTCAGCTTCTACAGAATATCTACTATCAGTGGTTTGTTTCTTGGATTTCCAAGAGATTAGTGCATTGCCAAAGCATATTCTATAACCAGTGATGCTTCTCCTTGTCAAAGGACATCTCCCCCAATCAGAGTCAGAGAAAGCATGTAATTTAGAAGTGTTATCTTTAGGATAGAATAGGCCAGTACCAAGATTACATTTGATATACCTTAGGATCCTATGGACTGCATCAAGATGAGAGGCAGTGGGAGCTTGCATGTACTGGCTCACAGTTTGAACTGCATAAGAAAGATCAGTTACAGTAATAGTAAGATAGAGGATTTTACCAACCAATCTCCTGTATTGTTGAGGGTTTTTCAAAGGAGGAGACTGAGTGTCAAAGCTGATTTTAGCATCCATAGGAGTGGAAGATGGTTTGCACCCCAAATAGCCAGAGTCATCAAGCAGATCAAGAGCATATTTTCTCCGAGAAAGGGTTATGCCAGAGGTATTTCTAGCAACTTCTATTCCTATAATGTAATGTATCTCAAAATGCCAAGATCTTTTATAGTAAAAGAATTATGTAAATGTGCCTTAATGGATTGGCCTGTTATAATGAGATCATAAACATAGCACAAGACAACAGTAAAAGCATTCTTAGTATGTTTAGTGAATAAAGAGGTGTCAGCCTTTCACCGAATAAAGCCAATAGATAACAATAAGGTGGTTAATTTGGAGAACCATTGTTTAGAGGCTTGTTTCAATCCATAAAGAATTTTATTTAGTTTACAGACTCTGGTATCATTGCTAGAACAGTACCCAGGGGGAGGCAGCATATATGTTTCCTCTTCTAAGTCACCATGCAAGAAAGCATTATTAACATCTAGTTGGTGAATATGCCAATTTTTAGACACAACAACAACAAGAAGTATTCTAACACTGGTAATTTTAGCAACTGGAGAGAATGTATCAAAATAATCAATGCCTTCTTGTTGAGTAAAACATTTAGCTACTAATCTAGCTTTATATCTATCAATGGAGCCATCAGAATTGTATTTTATTTTGTAGACCCATCTACAACCTATGCAGTTTTTATTTTTAGGTAGATTAACAAGTATTCAGGTGTTGTTCTAGGTTAAGGCAGATAACTCTTGTTGCATGACATTGACCCATTTATCATTTAGAGCAGCTTGTTTGTAAGATTTGGGCTCCTGAATTTGGGAAATAGAAGTAGTGAAAGCTTTATAGCTGGGGGTCAGTTTGCGGGAGGACAAGAAATTTTGGATGGGGTATTTAATGCTGGAAGAAGCAGAATGCTTGGCATGATCCACTGAAGCAGGTAATGAAGTTTCATATGATTGTAAATAAGCAGGCTGAGTTTTGGTCCTAAGAGGTCTAGATTGAGTTTCAATACCAGAAACAGTGGGATCATGTAGAATATCAGGATTATGCTGCTCAGAGTTGGAAACATGAGCAGGGCTTATGTTTTCATCATCAATAATGTCATCAAAGATGGGAATAACAGTGTTGGAGGGAGGTTTTGAAGGGATGTTATCATTGAAGGGAAAAACATCTTCAAAAAATTTGACATTTCTGGAAATGAAATTTTTTCCAGTTTGCATGTCCAAGAGTTTATACCCTTTGGTGCCTAGAGGGTAGCCAAGAAAAATACACTTAGTTGCCCTAGAGGAAAATTTGTGTCTGTGGAATGTGAGGGTGTTGGCAAAACAAAGACACCCAAAAGTTTTAAACATGGAGTAATCAGGTTTCTTGTTGTAAAGAAGTTCAAAGGGTGATTTGTTTTGAAGGTTATAGGATGGAATTCTATTTATAATGAAAGTAGCAGTTTTGATGCATTCATCCCAGTATTTAAGAGGTATAGAGGATTGGAAGAGGAGGGCCCTAGCAACTTGAAGTAAATGTTGATGTTTTCTTTCAACTATACCATTTTGTTGGGGTGTTTCAACACAAGAAGTTTGGTGTAGGATCCCAAAGTTTTATGATAAAATTCAGAAAGAAGAAACTCAGTACCATTATCACTTCTTAAAGTTTTAATTTTAGTACCAAATTGAGTTAGAACCATATTGTAGAAGTTTTGGAGGCATATTTTAACATCACTCTTGGCACTTAGAAGGTAAGTCCATGTGCATCTACTAAAATCATCTACAATAGTGAGAAAGTATTTATGTCCAGAAGCAGAAATTGTGGAAAAAGGGCCCCAAAGATGACAGTGGATTAATTGAAATGCATGAGAAGATACAGATGTGCTTAAAGGGAAAGATTTCCTCTTTTGCTTAACTAAAGGACAAATGTAGCAATTGTTATGAGCAGCAGAAGTAGTGTTAACATTCAATTCAGGAATGTGCAGCATACATTTCTTAGAAGTGTGCCCTAGTCTTTTATGCCATGTATATAAGGTACAATTATTTTGAACAATGGAACTAGAAATGACAGTAGAACCTAAGACATATAATGCAGAAGGAGCATCAGTTTGCAAGAGGTAGAGGCCCCTCACTTGATCAGCAGTACCAATCACCATCTTGTTGGTGTTGTCCTGTAAAACACAATGTGAGGAGAGAAAACTCACAGTACAATTAGAGTATCTAGTCAAGTGACTAACAGATAAGAGATTGAAGGTAAAATCAGGGACATAAAAAACATTATATAGTGTGAGATGTTTATTGATAACAATGTTGCCCATATGTGTAGCAGTCGAAATAGCATTGTTAGGTAGGGAAATCTTAACATTGGCAATAGAGGGAGGGGTGGTAAACATAGAGATATAAAAAACCATATGGTCAGTGGCACCAGTGTCTATAATCCAAGTGGAGACAATGCTATCTTGTAAGCAAATGTTAGAAACCATACCTGAATCAGTGGCGGTTTGGTTGTCCTCAGGTTGAGCAGTGGAGGCACCTACCACAGTATGAGGCATGGCCTTGTGCTCACCCAAATTCTGCATCTTAGAAAAGCTCACAAACTTGTCATATAAAGTTTGATCAAAGAGAGGATTGGATTCCATGGGGGTATTTCTTAAGGAAAGATTGGCAGTTCTTGGAGTGATTTTATTTGGAAGGGTTCTAGGTCCCCTCCAACAAGGTGGGAAACCAATGATGTGAAAGCACCTATTTATGGTGTGACCAATGCCATCACAGTGGCCACATTTTAGTGGTTTCTTCCTATCTTTGAAGAATTTGGTGTTTCTTGCAGTCATGGAAATGGAATCAAGGTGGATACGATCAGGAGTAGTGTGTAGGTTTCTTTGGGATTCTTCTTGAAGTAGCAAACCATATACTTTGGAAAGGGGAGGAAATGGAGATTGTAAAAGAAACTGGCTTCGAAGAGCACCATAGGAATCATGCAAACCAATCAAGAATTTTAAAACAACATCCTGTTTTTGAGTGGTGGTCATGAGTTTAGGTAATTCACAAGTACATGCATACATAGCACCACAAGAACATTTAAGAATTGACATAAAGCTAAGGTACTCATTCTATAAAGATTTGAATTGGTTGTAATAAGAAACTAAAGACTGTGAACCCTGAGTGATCGTACTAAGGGATTTTTCAAGGTGATATACCCTAGTGCCATCGGATAAGGCATATCTAATCTTTAATTCATCCCAAACATCTTTTGCAATAGAGAAGTAATCCAAAGTACGTTTAATTTCAGGCACAATAGAGTTCAAAATCCACATAAGAACTAGGTCATTGGATCTTACCCAAGCCGCGTATATGGCTGGGTCATCTTCTTCACTGGGCAAGTCCAAGGATCCATCAATGAGACGAACCTTGTTCTTCACGCTAAGGCCACGTTTGACGGCATGAGTCCAGGAGACATAGTTGGTGCCGTCGAGTGGTTTAAGGGCGATGGCGACGGCAGGGTTATCATTTTGATGTAAGGCCAGCGGAGAGAACAGATTGAGGGTCGGGTCCAACGAATCAGGATCGGTGACTGTGGGCGCCATGGATGATGGATGAAAACACCAAGAGACGTAAGAATCGCGAAGCAATTCAAAAGGGGCATAATGAAATCGGAACGATTGAAAATTGAAAAGGAATCAGATTGATGTAGATGGCAATTACTGATACCATGTAGAAACCAGATCACTTAATCATCTCAAGAATGAAGATGAATGAAGAACACAAATCAAAGAAGAAAGAAAATGAATTTCGTATTGAAAAATTGAAAAATACAAAAGAGCCCTAATTGTATTTAAAGGCTAAAAAAACTAATAACCGTTACTAACTTGGGATCTTCTATATGTAGTCAGGGTGTCGTAACGTGTCGCAATGACTACCGTAGTCAGTTAATCTAAACCATTAAAAATCTAATCTAAAGGTTTAGATTTGATGACCCGTTACCTTTTGTAAATTTTACGATATGTATTGTCGTAATGTGTCGTAATATGTCATAAATTTGTATTTTCTATTAAATTAAATTAATTAAAATATATTATTGTAAATTTACATTTTTATCCTTATACAATAAAATAATTTATTAATAAAATTACATATTTACCCTTATGATATTAATAAAATTAATAACAAAAAATAAATCAAATCAATTTATTAATAATAAAACAAACCAAATCAGTGAGAAAAACTCATTCTTGCTTCAAACCTCCTAATGACGATTGAGAGCTTCAAATTAAATCAATTTGGGGAGAAATAAGTCATTCTCAAACATCTTAAGAATTGTGCCGACTAATTGGAATTGGGGAAGAAAAAAGGGTGATACTTGGGTACACTCGCATGTACCGTACCCCTTATTTAAATTTTAATTATTTATTTATATTTTATCTGCACCCATTAATTTAATGAGTTCACCCCCAAATTATATTTTTACAACAGTTATCCGCACACACTCATTTTATGAGTTCACCCCCACATCATTTTTTTTACAACAATTATCTACACCCACTAATTTTATGAGTTCACCCCAAATCATTTTTTACCATAGTTATCTGCACCCATTCATTTTATGAGTTCACCCCCAAATCATTTCTTTTTTACAACGGTTATCTACACCCGCTCATTTTATGAGTTCACCCCCAAATTATTTTTTTACCAAAGTTATCTGCACCCGCTCATTTTATGAGTTCACCCCCAAATTATTTTTATACCACAGTTATCTGCACTCACTCATTTTATGAGTTCACCCCAAAATATTTTTAAAAAATAATTACATTTAAAAGACTATATTATTTTTTTTATTAATTAACACAAAATATAATAAAATCAACCCTAATTTATACATTTACAATCTACAGCCGAGTCATTGTCGAGTTACTGTCGATTCACCACCAAATCACTCATATTTTTAGAAAAAAATCGTAAAAACATAATTAAAAAAAACTATCGAGATTAGGCACAAATTCCGATTGTTTTTCTTTTTAATTTTTCTTCCCATTTTCAATTTTTATTCCAAACTTTTTATTTCTTCATTTTTTTTGTTTCTTACTTTTTTTTCATTAGTATATTTTTTAATTTTAATACAAAATAATATTATATGTATGATTTTATAATAATCCCTCCGTCCCAGTGAAAGCTCCTCACGAGCTTCGGACACAGAGGTTAAAAAATATGATATAATAAGTGGATGTATGAGAGGTGATGTGATTGAGAGAGAGAAGAATATAATGAAATGTGAGAGAGAATAGTTTGACAAAAAAGGAATGGGTAACTTTCATTGGGACAAACGAATAAGGAAAGTTGGGTAGCTTTCAATAGGAAGGAGGGAGTAGTCGGTAATACAACAAGTAATAACCAGTAATATCATAAACAGTAATCAGTAATACCATTAACAATAATTAGTAATACCACGAACATTAATCAGTAATACCATTAATATTAATCAGTAAAATTTTATACAATAACAAATAATTCCACACATCTAATTATATTCAATAATACAAAAAATAATTATCAGTAATACCGTGAACAGTAAGTAGTAATACCATGAACAATGAATAGTAATATCTCATACAATAACAAATAATTCCACAAATCTAATTATATTCAATAATACCAAAAACAATTATCAGTAATACCATAAAAATAATAATAATCAGTAATAAATAATTTCACATAATCAGTAATACCACAATTAATAATCAATAATCATTAATATTAATTCAATAGTGTATTAATAGTAATACCACAATCAATAACTAGTAATACCAGAATCAATAATACCAATAACAATAATACCATAAAAAAAGTCGAGAGAGTGCAGATCGGGGTGTACTAAAGAAAATAAAGGGTGCACATTACCAAGCCCAATTGAAGGGAACCCTAGCCCAATGGGAGGGCACCCTAGGTCAGCAGTCGTCGCTTGGGATTTCATCAGCAAGGTCACCGACTCCGAGTGTCGTCCGGTCAGAGATCCATCAGCAACATACTCACAGTCCTCCATCGGGCCGTCGTTAGCCGGAGGAAGAGGTTGTGCAGGAGCAGTGTGAAGAAGACGGATGAAGCAATGTAGCTTCGATTTGGACAAAGATGAACGACGAGAGAGAGGCAGCGTCGATCCGAGTGTTGCAGGCGAGAGCCGTTGATGTAGGAGAAGCTCCTGGATCGCGAACGTAAGGGAGATTGATCGAAGCAGTCGCGTCGGTGGTCGAAATGAGGAGAGGATTTTGGCCGCCATTGATCGTGGCCGAGATGGAAGATTATGTCGATTGTTATAGAAGTGAAGTGTTGGGAATAAAATGATAAATGTTTTGATTGAATACCAAAACCCCCTGAGACATGCCTAAGTCAAGATGATTATGTTCTAAGATTGTTAGAACATATAGAATAAGGATAGATGAGAAGCTGATATGTTAGACAACTCTTAGATGATTAGATGCACAACTTGAGGGGGAACATATGCTTTGAAGACTATCAAGAACAAGTTCCCTTAAGGCTCAAATTCTGGAACAATCACCTAAGCTATTGAAGGCCAAGTATGCTGATCAGGAGAGTTGTCCAGAGAAGTTGTCTCTGCACAATTAAAACAAGAACAAAGGTTCTGAAGCTTAAAGGCCAAGTATGCTGATCAGGAGAGTTGTCCAGAAGAGTTGTCTCAGTACAATTAAACCAGAACAAGTGTTCTGAGCTTGAAAGCCAACTATGCTGAAGAGATAAAGACAACTACACCCTAAAAGACTTCAATGAATCATTCTGAGATCACATCTAAATGAAGCAAAGGGAAAGAGCCAAGTCATCTGAAGAAGAGCAAGCCAACTATGCTGATAAGCATGTATGCTGATAGTGATAAGCAGAGTTGTCCATTTGATAAGGAATGTTGTCCTATCATTGGATCAACCTTCAGAAGCCATGTCCAAGTCCTAACAAGTGAATCTTAAAGTCAGACATTGGGAAGAGTGCTGCAGAATGAAGACAAAGTCTTAACAACCGTTTATTACCCAAATGAGGACATGTCACTATCAAGAATCTGTCTTCCAGTTTGAAGAACTCAAGGAAGACATTTATAGCAATTTGGGACTGCCTCTCCAATGGGCAAATCCTCAAATTTGTCTATAAATACATAAGTGTGAAGACCATTTGAAAGCACCTCAACTGACCTTAACAGAATCCAACAACACAAGTATTCTGAAGCTCATAGAACATTCAAGCTTTCAAAAGACTATCTTAGTCTTCAAACACTTCTTCTAAGCCGAACTTACTGTATATCCATACAAAGCTTAGAGAGATATCCTAATCCTTATACACTGATCTTCATTGTAAAGGATATCTCATTAGTTGGAACCTTACTTCAACCCTTACCCCTTTCAAGTGAGAAAGTGAGAAGGTTGTAGTAGTAGAAGTGGTAAGAGCTGACTGTTGAGAGAAGAACAGTTCAGTTCTGAGTTGAGAAGAGGGTACTAGGACTCTAGACATCCTAGGGATCAATTCACCAAGGAGTAGTGTTCTTGATCAAGTGCACCTTGGCACTATAAAACAAGTTAATTCCAAGAGTGAAGGAATTATCTTGTTAAATCAGGGAAAGTGGATGTAGGATCTTGAGTCTCTGAACCACTATAAACTCTTGTGTTGATTTACTTTCAAAGTACTTTCATACATTCAACACTGCACACAAAATTGATTTCTCAAAGAACATATATTCAAAGACTGTGCAAAAACTGTATTGGACAAGTTCCTTGAAAACTGGACTATTGCTTAAAGTGATTTCAGAACTTAAAGGAGTTTAAACTAAAGGGCCAACCACTAATTCCGCACTTATAACCAACTTAGATACTCATTCAACTAAGTACTCAATATTGCTTAGTGGCTTGGTTATCTTTGAAAAGGTTATACATCTTCAACAGAGTTGTCCAAGACAACATTGCTGATCTCTGATTTGATCAAAGTTTGAAAGAAATTCCATACAAGTGTATTCCCCCGCCCATACACTTGTTATATACTCCTTTCAGGACCAACAAGTGGTATCAGAGTAGGGGGTTCAAGGACCACTGCTTCTGAAAATCCATCTGGGTTTTTCAAAATCACATATTTGGTGTGGTCACTGAATTGATCTATCTGAAATCCTATTATTTGACTGACATCTTATTCTTGAGCTATGGCCAACAACAATGTTGTTCCTAATGATGTTGTTCAAGGAATCAACAATATGGCCACCAATCCAGTCAACCATATATCACATCACAAGCTGCCCATGTTCTCAATTGAGAACTATGACTTCTGGAAGATCAGAATGAGAGCTCATCTTGCATCTCTTCACACTGATATGCTAAGGGTAATCACCAGAGGACCTTATGTGTTCACACAGATCAACCCCAGAGTGACTAAAGATCAAAGAGCTGACATAAGGGAAGAAATCCCTAAAGATGAAGATGATTTCACTGCTGAAGAGAAAAGAAAAGATAACTTGAATTATCTTGCAATGAATACTCTCTATCAAACAATTCCAGATGCAATCATGGGAAGAGTTTACCACTGCACAACAGCCAAAGAAATTTGGGATACTCTTGCTGAAATGTGTGAGGGTACTGAAAAGATAAAGGAGAACAAGCTCCAAGTGGCTGTGCAGAAGTTTGAACAGTTCTCAATGGAGCCAGATGAGTCCATTGACAAGTTTGATGGTAGATTCACTGATGTGATGAATGAAATCAATTCATTGGGCAAGGTGTACTCCAGGAGAGAAGTTGGTCTAAAAATCCTGAGAAGTCTCACTCAAAAGTGGGATGTATATGTTGTAATGATGCAGAACACCAAGGATCTCTCCTACATGCCCATGCAAAAAATATTCTCAGAACTCAAAGCATATGAGTTTGACCTCAATAGAAGAAAGCCAGGTGAGGAGTCTTCTCTACCAACCAAGGGAGTGGCATTTAAAGCCAAAACTGCTGAACCAGAAATGCAGCCTACTCCAAGATCATCAAAGTCAGTCTCCAAGGCTGAAATGAAGGAAGAGATGGCCCTCATGGCTAGGAGGTTTGACAAACTCAACTCAAGGTTTGGTAGATACAAGAAATTCTACCAAGACAACAAATTCAGGAGAAGGTACAACTCTCCTGAAGATGAGGTTAAGGACAAAAAGCCTGAAGAGAAAAGATCAGAGGACAAGTACTCTGATAGGAGAAGGTCCAGTAGAGCTGACCCTTCATCATCTAAAGGAAGAGATGAGTCCAAGAAAGATGATGATGAAGACCTGTGCTATAATTGCAAGAAGAAAGGGCACTTCCAGTATGACTGCCCTGAATTGAGCTCTAAGGAAAGAAGAGAAAGACAAGCAAAAAGAGACAGAAAGTTCACCAATAGGAAGGCCATGATGGCTGGTAAAGAATCTGATAATGATGAAAGCTTCAACTCTTCTGATGGACTATTCTCAAACAGTGATGATGTTGGTCCTGAAAGAAGTATATAACAAGTGTATGGGGGGGGGGGGAATACACTTGTATGCAATTCTTTTCAACTTTTGATCAACCTGAGCTCAGCAAGGTTGTCTTGGACAACTCTGCTGAAGATGATTATCTCTTCTAAGATAATCAAACTACTAAGTACTATGGAGTACTTAGTTGAATAACTATCTAGTGGAGTTATATGTGCGGAATAGTGGTTAGCCCTTGTAGTTTAGACTCCTTTAGTTTCTGAAATCACTTTGCCAATTCAATACAGTCCAGTTTTTCAGGGAACTTGTCCAATACAGTTTTTGCACAGTCTTTGAATATAGGTTCTTTGAATGATCAGTTTTGTGTGCAGTGTTGAATGTATGAAAGTACTTTGAAGGTAAATCAACACAAGAGTTTATAGTGGTTCAGAGACTCAAGCTCCTACATCCACTTTCCCTGATTTAACAAGATAATTCCTTCACTCTTGGAATTAACTTGTTTTATAGTGCCAAGGTGCACTTGATCAAGAACACCACTCCTTGGTGAATTGATCCCTAGGATGTCTAGAGTCCTAGTACCCTCTTCTCAACTCAGAACTGAACTGTTCTTCTCTCAACAGTCAGCTCCTACCACTTCTACTACTACAACCTTCTCACTTTCTCACTTGAAAGGGGTAAGGGTTGAAGTAAGGTTCCAACTAATGAGATATCCTTTACAATGAAGATCAGTGTATAAGGATAGGATATCTCTCCAAGCTTGTGTATGAATATACAATTGGGTACAGCTTAGTAGAAGTGTATGAAGACTAAGATAGTCTTTGAAAGCTTTTAGTGTTCTATGAGCTTTAGAATGCTTGAGTAGTTGGATTCTGTTGAGGTGCTTTCAAATGGTCTTCACACTTCTGTATTTATAGACAAATTTGAGGATTTGCCCGTTGGAGAGGCAGTCCCAAATTACTATAAATGTCTTCCTTAAGTTCTTCAAACTGGAAGACAAATTCTTGATAGTGACATGTCCTTATTTGGGTAATAAACGGCTGTATAAGCTTTATCTTCATTCTGCAGCACTCTTCCCAATGTCTGACTTTAAGATTCACTTGTTAGGACTTGGACATGGCTTCTGAAGGTTGATCCAATGATAGGACAACATTCCTTATTAACTGGACAACTCTTCTTATCACTATCAGCAGTCTTTCTTATCAGCAAGGTTGGCTAGCTCTTCTTCAGATGACTTGGCTCTTATCTTTTGCTTCACTTGAAAGTGATCTTAGCATGATTCATTGTAGTTCTTTAAGGTGTGGTTGTCTCTATCTCTTCAGCATAGTTGACCTCAAGCAAATTCAGAGTACTTGATCTTGATTATGCTGAGACAACTCTTCTGGACAACTCTCCTGATCAGCATACTTGGCCTTTAAGCTTCAGAACCTTTGTTCTTGCTTTAATTGAACAGAGACAACTTCTCAGGACAACTCTTCTGATCAGAGCATTTGGCTTTCAATAGAGTGTACTTGTCCTTTCATATGTTTAGTGATTGTTCCAGAATTTGAGCCTTGAGGGGACTTGTTCTTGATAAACTTCTAAGCATAGGTTCCCCCTCACATTGTGCATCTATACAACTAAGAGCTGCCTAACATATCAGCTTCTCATCTAGCCTTTATTCTATATGTTCTATCATCTCTAGAACATACTCAACTCAACTTAGGCATGTCTCAGGGGGTTTTGGTATTTAATCAAAACATATCTCATTTTATTCCCAACAATTTCCCCCTTTTTGATGATGCCAAAACCTACACATTCTATGCAAAAGTGACTTGACTACACCTATTACATTTATCTTCAGAAGACATGACTAATGTCAATATTCCTGAAAAACAATGTGTTAGTGTATTCACTGTTTATGTTGCAAGTAGGTTTCAAAGATAGGCATAGAGAGATTTCTGCAATAATGTATCTTGATTCAAAGGTAGTTCAACTATCATTCATATAAAGGTCATTACAAGCATGTTGATAGTTGAAGATAACTTATCAGAGCATGAATTCAAGACATCATTTCATTACAACAATTCATTTCATATACTAGACATAAGATCTAGAGTATTAAGGCAAAACAACTGAACACTTAGGAGTATCTAGATCTTCAAGTTTCAGAGCATCTTCTTGTATCAGAGCAAAAACAAAATACTTCAAGTATCAGAGCAGAAACTGGATATCAGGACAAATGCTTGTATCAAAGCAACCAATGCATATCAGAGCAAATACTTGTATTAGAGCATGCAGATCATAAATAGTCTGTCAAGGCACACCACATTACCAGACTTGTCCAAATTTTAGCATATTTGACCAATTAAAAGAAATATCTTCAGATAAGTTTCTATCCAAAAAGAGTCAGAAGACTTAGCCAATTTTCAGAGATCATCCTCAGAAGGTGGCACCATCCCATATTGTGCCCACACTCTCCTTTTCAAGGCCATGGCTTCTTGATTTGTTCCCTTGGGTCCAAGAACCATCTTGTTCAGCTTGAGGATTTCAGTAAATTCCTTCAGGATTCTTGCCTGGTCAATCCATCCTTCAAGCTTTGGAGGCATGTATATGATTGGATTGGGAGCTGTGAGTTCAAATCTTGCAATATCAACAGCTGCAAGTAGTTGTTGATAGAGCTCTCTGTAATACTCTATCATGAACTCAACAAAAGTGGTGTTGGCATCTCTTCCATTCCATCTATCAATGACATAATAGTCATAGACAAACTCCCTTTTGGCTTCCTCCCATGAGTCATTCAGCTGAATTGGCACCCATTTATCCAAGTGAGGATATTTGGTGTCCATTGGGATTAGCAGCTGTGGCTTCATCTTGTTATAAGTTGCTCTCTTCCTTCTTGGCTTCTGGAAGTCTACTCTTCTTTTATCTCTTGCTCTTTGTGCTTCATCCATCAAATCCATCTTTTCTTGGGCCCTCATCATGGCCAGTTTTTGTTGTGTTTCAAGGTCTTTGCCATACCCTTCATGTAACAGCTTTGATGGATCATGAGCTAGGACAGTTGTCTTCTTCTTAGGTTCAGGTCCAAATCCTTCAGCAAATAGCTCTTCAACATCTTCAGTGGACTTGGGACCTTCAACACTTCTGGCAGATTCAGAGGACTTATCCTTTTCAGCAGTCTTGGGCTCTTCAGCATCTTTATTCTTGTCAGTATTCTTGGGCTCTTTAGCAGTCTTATCTACTTCAGCAGATTTGGCCTTCTTTGAGATAGGCTCATCATCATCAATTCTGAATTCAGGTGGTAGATCAAGGTTGTTGGGAAATTCAGTGAATGTCTCAGCTTGCCTTTTCTTTCCTTTTGCCCTCTTGATCTTTCCTCTAGTTTGGACACCTTCAACATCTTTGTCCAAACCAGACACCTTGTCCAAACCAGACACCTCACCACCTGGTCTCTGCTGTAACCTCACTCTTTCCTCTTGAGCTGAAGCCATTGAGTTTTTCAAAGCAAGTGCTAACTGCTCTTCTTCATCCAAGTCTTCCAAGTTCAGCACTGCTGGCTCTTTTCCTTTTCCTTCAGTAACTTTGTCTTTTCCTTTGACTGGGCTTCCAATCATTAAGGCACCTTTTGCTCTAGCTCTTTCCCTTTCCCCCTTTTTGGCAGCATCAAAACACTGGGGTTTGAGCTCACTCATTGTTGTAGCCATTAGGGATTGGGCCTGGTTTAGAGATTTCATCTCCTCCAACAAATATACATTCTCATCATGTATATTTTGCATCCTGTCACTGCTCAAGCTAAGAAAGGCTAGAACAGGCTTCATCTTTTGTTGGACAACCTCCTCCAAGGTTTCTTTCAGGGATGCATCAAGTTGGGCTTTAAGAAGCGCAGTGAGGTTGGCCACTGCACCTTCAGCAATGTTGGCCATCACCTCTTGGGAAAATTTCTCTGAGGCTGCTTTCACAATAGCAAGTCTTTGTGCCTCTGCCCTTTTCTTTTGCAATGTTGTCTTCTTGCCAAGAGCTTGCTTAATGGTCAATCTGATAGCTTGAACATTTGCATTGTGATTATCTCTAAGCAGCTTTTGATCTTTCTTGACCTCCTTTGAGATGTTCTCCATACTGACTTTGGCTTTGTGAACTTCAGTGGAAATGGTTTGAAGACCAGATTCCACTCCTTCAAGTCTTGCTTCTAATGTGGGTAACACCACATCCTCAGAGCCTGTCAGCCTCATTTCCACAGATGCCAAGGTTCTTCCATGCTCATTTAATGCTCCAGAAGTTTCTGCATGAGCTGATTGAACTTGTTGAGCCAAGGAATCCAGCTTTGTTGATTGCAAGCCAAGTAGGGCTTGTGCTGATCCAGAATCAACATGGATGGGAGCATCTGTCAAGAAGTCATCTGCAAAGATTTGATCAAAACTTATACCTACAATGTTAGACAAATCAAACAGGTTAGGGAATAGACACTCATCACCCTCAATTTCTTTTTCATAAGACTCTGATACATCAGCAGTCTTCTTCTCATTTTCAACTATTTCTTTTCTTCCTTCATTAGTAATTTCCTCACTTAAAGAAACAGGCCTCCTCTCATCAAGGGATTCCTGAAGTTCAGATTTGACTTCAAGAATAGTCTGCCCTTCCTCACTTATATCACCCTCATTTGGTGGTACACTCACTATCCTAGTGATCACCACATCTCTTTCATCTACTACTCCCTCTGGTTTTTCCACTAAATTCTCCTTTTCAACTCCATCACCTAAACCTGCATCATCTCTACCTTCAACAAGGTTCAAAGATGGCAGTTGTGGGAAGATCACAGTGCTTATTTCAACAGCCACTGAGTCATCCTGAATGATTAGGGGCTGATCAGTGTCCAACTCTCCTGATACTGAATAGGCCTTAATCAAACCAGCCTCTAGTATAGGAACCTCAACATCTTAAGGTTGTGCCTTGGGTTCAGAAGAACCTTCATTGCCAGATGTGTCTTTGGTTGTGTTACCACCCTTGATCAACACCTCTGAAGATACAGAGCCTTTCCTATGATAGGTTCTAGGAGGGTTTGAAAGTCTGTCTGCTACAGAAGACTTGGGTTGAGTAGATTCAGGGAGGTTGGCTTGAGGGGTTTCAGGAGGGTTGGGATTTGAAGGGTTTGAGGGATCATCAGGGGAATCATCATCATTTGAGCTACTGTCAGGGTGTTTGATGCCCTTAGCTTTTCTCTCTTTCTCCTCAATGATTTTATCATCAGTGAGGAATCTTGCTTTCATCACACCAGCAAAGTGTAGCAATCTGCTCTCCTCCACTTGCCACCAGTTTGCACCTTTATCTTGGATGACTTGTGAGATCTCCATAATAGTCTTGTCTTTTACATCAACAAGCACTCAAATCATGGAATGTCTTCTGAATTCTTGGAAATTCAGCAAGTTGTGGATACAAACTGTCTACAGTAGCCTTGGCTCCTCCTCTGAGCATACTCTCATAAGTATACTCCTCCTCATCTCCACTTGAATGGGGACTTTGGGTTATAGGGGAGTTGGCTCTGGGTTCTCCTAAGGTGGCTTCAGGAAGGTTGAGTTCAGGGATATTGGCTTCAGAGGGATTGGTTGCAATTGAAGGTACTTCAGTTGCTTTAGAGAGCAATGGATCTGAAGGGGTTTGCTCAAGGGGGTTGGTTCAAAGAGTGCAGCTTCTAAAAGCTTTGAGTAATTGAGCATGGATGAGTCAAGGGGAGATTGCAATCTTGTCTCATCTACTGCTATATCTGCTAGCACATCTATCCCACTTATTTGCACACTCCCTTCTGGAGAATATCTCTTAGTGAGATTTACAGGGGTGATGGGTTGGTTGGGAAGGGTAACATGGGTTTCAGGGGAGTTGGGTTCAATATTCTGGGTTTCAGGGATGTTGGCCTCTATTTGTTGACCTTCAGGGACCTTGGATTCTGGAGTTCCAGAACCAGATGAGTTGGTCCTTGACTTGGATTTGGTCCTGCTTTCAGCTCTGCTTTCTCTTAGAGCAAGTTGGAGAGACCTTTCTTCCTGAAGCTCCAACACTTTATCAGTATGCTTGACCCTTCTCTTGCTGGCCCTACTGCTCCTACTTCCTTCACCATCCTTTTCAGGGACAACTTCCCTGATCCTCTTATCATCTCTAGACTTTTGTCTAGTCTCATTATACTTCTGTCTCAATTCTTCTGAATGATCAGAGGGCACACTTACTCCCTCTTTAGCAACTTCTTCAATCTCAGTTGAAGCTCCTGAGTTCTCCTCTGAGGGGATTTAAGACATTTTCCTTGTTTTCACCACTCTGGCCTTTGTCCTCTTCTTCAATTTTGGCTTTTCCTCCTCCTTCTCTTCAGCAGGTTTGGCCATAAGCATCCTCCTTTGCTCAGTTTTCTTGCTGAGCTTTCTAAACAGAATCTTTTGGGTTGGGAGGGGCTTTGCAAAGGTTTGCATTTGAGAATAATGGGAAAATCTTTCAATCAACAAGCTTGCCCTGGTGCAATACTTGAGTTTCCCTTCTAGCACAACCTTGTTGTGGGCTTTCACCTTAAACTTGGCTTTTTCCTTCATCATCTCAGACAGTATGAAGGTCCTCCAATCAAATTTGATACCTTTGTCACTAGCAGCAATAACTGCAGCCATAATTCTGATTCTTGTATGGCTGACTTGCTCCAAGCTTCAAGTATTGCTCATAAGACTCTTAGTGGTTACCTCAAATAGATTGAGAAATTTTGGCTTGAGAGTCTTCTTGTTTTGGGTTGAAGAGATTGGACCTGGAACCAAAAGCCATTCTTGTACTATCTCTTCTTCATGATCAGCACCATACAGTTCTGGATTCCTTCCCTCAGAAGGCAATCCAAAAGCTCCTTCAAGATCTTCTGAAGAGAATTTCACTCTATGAAATTTCTCTTCCTCCTCTCCCTCTGCCACATATGAAAGTTTTGAAGAAACTTCACCATCTTCAGGCTTACCTCTCCACTTGAGGAAAACAAAGAACTCAGCCATGTAGCTTTCTAAGCAAGAGCTTGGTCTTTCCTCCATAAACTTCTGCAACCCAGCTCTCCTCAACCATCTCAGGGTTGGTGTAATCTCAGGTTCCTCACTTTCAAATGATACTATGGGCTCAAAGTGAAGACTGTTTTTGTTGCTTAAGTATCAAAAATCAAGGTCTAGAGCCTTGTTGGAGAAATCAATGATCATTTCTGGTCTAACTTTGGGAGCCATTGAAGGTTTACAGAAATGAAATTGAGAGAATTTTGAGAGAATGTTTGAGTGAGTATGAAAAACTAGGGTTTCAAGGAGCTTGAGTGCGTGGGAGAGAAGTGATGTGAATATGGCTTCTTAAGACTTGTAAATATTCTAAAAAGAATGTTTGTCAATGAGTTGGTGAGGTCTTGATGCAATTCACAGATGAACAAAAGTGGAAATCAAAATGGACGACCAGGATTGTCTTCAGGGGAGTTGTCCAATTTTGATCCAATGGTCAAAGACCAATGTAACAGTGAGTGGTTAGTTTTATTCAAAACGTGGAGGCTATTTAATATTAGTTAATGGCTGGGGAGTTTTCAAGGTAGATCATGGCTTGAAAAGGTGTAATGCAAACAAGAGTTAAATCTTGGCATTTAATGCATGGAAAGTGACCTTTTTGGTGGGAGACAAATTAAATCCCAAAAAGGTGAAATCTGTATATGGAATGGGACAGATTTCGAAATAGGCAATGATTACCCAAAATAGGTGCTTATTAGACCAAGGCTTGGTTTGATAGCTAGGACAACTTATCTGACCCCACCAGGACAAGTGTCCTGAAAAGATGTGGACAACTGTCCTGAGATTCAATGGACAAGTGTCCTGATAAATGAGGGTCATCTCTTCTGAGTTTCAGTAGACTTGACCAAGTCTGCTGAAGTTTTAAAATTTGTTCCCCTTGAATGGATAAACTCCTTTGGACTCATTTGTCCAACTTCCCTGGATCAAGTAGACCCAACTCTGCTGATAAATCCAGAAATCTTGCCTCAGCAAGTGGTTTTGTCAATATATCAGCTTTTTGATGATCTGTGTGGATCTTTACCAACTTGATATCCTTCTTCTCCACATGATCTCTAATGACGTGATGCTTGATGTCCACATGCTTGCATCTAGTGTGCAATACATGATTCTGTGATATGGCAATAGCACTGTTATTGTCATAGAAGATAGGCACTTCAATAGAGTTGACATTGTAGTCTCTTAGTTGTTGTCTCAACCACAGAATTTGAGCACAACAACTTCCAGCAGCAACATATTCAGCTTCAGTGGTGGAAGTAGCCACTGTATTTTGCTTCTTGGAGAACCAAGATATGAGTTTGTTGCCTAAGAATTGACAAGTTCCTGAAGTGGACTTTCTGTCAATTCTGCATCCTCCATAATCAGCATCTGAGTAACCAGTTAACTCAATATTGTCATCAGTAGGGTACCAAAGGCCTAGATTTTCAGTGCCTTTGAGATACCTCAAGATCCTTTTTGCAGCCTCAAGATGGCTTTTCTTAGGATTTGCTTGAAACCTTGCACAAACACCTACTGCAAATGTGATGTCAGGTCTGCTGGCAGTGAGATAGAGGAGTGAGCCAATGATTCCTCTATACTCAGTAGAGTTGGTTGAGATACCACTCTCTTCAGGATCCATCTTCCAATT
This sequence comes from Galeopsis tetrahit, assembly GCA_963675135.1. Taxonomy (NCBI): domain Eukaryota; kingdom Viridiplantae; phylum Streptophyta; class Magnoliopsida; order Lamiales; family Lamiaceae; genus Galeopsis; species Galeopsis tetrahit. Next base: position 14,165,250 of record OY776121.1, on the reverse strand, counting down.
AGTGTTCATTGGGATCCTTACTGGCTTGCTTGTTGTACACCCAAACTTTTTGATCATTTCTCTGGTGTATTTAGCTTGGTTGATGAAGATTTCTTCCTTTGATTGCTTGACTTGTAGACCCAAGAAGAAATTCATCAGACCCATCATGGACATCTCAAACTTGCTTTGCATGAGCTTGGAGAACTTCTCACACAGGTTCTCATTGGGAGATCCAAATATAATGTCATCCACATATATTTGGACAAGTAAGATGTCCTCTCCTTCAGTGATTCTGAAGAGTGTTCTGTCTACAGTTCCTTTGATGAACCCATGATCCAAGAGGAACTGTGACAGTGTGTCATACCAAGCCCTAGGGGCTTGCTTGAGTCCATATAGAGCCTTCTTCAATCTGTATACTTGGTTTCCAACTTCAAAACCTGGTGGTTGCTCCACATAGACTTCTTCTTTCAAGACTCCATTCAGAAAGGCACTCTTGACATCCATCTGGTACACTTTGAACCTCTTGTGGGCTGCATATGCTAGGAAGAGCCTTATTGCTTCTAGCCTTGCCACAGGTGCAAAGGTCTCATCATAGTCAATGCCTTCATGCTGGCAGTAACCTTTTGCCACTAGTCTTGCTTTGTTTCTGACAATCACATCATTCTCATTCTTTTTGTTCTTGAACACCCACTTGGTTCCAATAACATCTTGATGTGAAGGCCTATCCACCAGCTCCCATACTTCATTTCTGGTGAATTGATGTTGGTCCCTGAGACGAGTGTAAGATCAGCTGACTTGATGTCGGCTGATTGTGTGGAAAATAAACTAACTCTTCAAAGTAACTAGTCCGATGATTTCACTAGGGGCCTAAGACTAGTTAGTCGACTGATTAATTACTTATCGGAGTTAAGTGCGAAATTGTAGTGTGCCCATAAATATTATACTCGTCTATTTAATAAATACAGTGTGTAAAACAGTTTATGCACAAATATGTATGAAAAGACTTGAAATGTAAAGTGCAGAATGTAAATAACACATTGATTTATAGTGGTTCGGATATACGTTCCTACGTCCACTCTCACGTCCTAACGTGATGTTTAATCCCTTTAATTTACCCAAAATTACAAGGGCCTTGACCTTTATAGTCCCAAGGATAGGACTTTGAGATTTGAGCCGTCCTAACAGCTACGGTCTCCACAAGTGATTGTAAGCACTTGCACTTCCCCACAAGTGATTGTAAGCACTTGCACTTGCACTCCACAAGTGATATAGAGCACTTGGACTCTTTACAGTGATAAACACTCAACTTGACTTCTAAGGTTTTATGGTAGAAGGTGGGTTTTGTGTATATGAACTAAGTGAGAATTTCCCTTATAATCTGTTTTAGCCTAATGCTAGGATTGAGAAATTCTCTCTAAGCTATGGATATATATGAGTGGCTGCACTGGCTTAGATGGTATGAGTTCACTCACTGGGGATGAGGTGATGCTTGTTGAATCTTCATGAACGATCTTCTTGAGCTCTTCTTATTTCTTGACTTTATGACCTTTGCTCGACCTCTGCATCTCACACCTCTTCTCTCCAAATGATGTAAGAACTGAACTCATTTATATAGTGTTGAGGTTGAATGTTACCGTTGGATGATGGCATTCAAAACTCCACTAATTGAGGAATTGACAATCTCTTGATATGATATGATTGAATATTACCATTGTCATGTAATTTCAATCATATCTTTGACTTTCCTTTCTTGTGCACATATCTTGTCAATCCTTGATTTCAGCTGTGATTGGTCTTCCTTTAATCGTGTAAGAAGACTTCTACTCTGCTGGTAAGAAGACTTCTACTCTGCTGGTAAGAAGACTTCTACTCTGCTGTCTTTACTCAGCTGTCTTTACACAGCTGCTGTTTCTTCTCAGCTGCTGTCTTTACTCTGCTGGCTTTACACAGCTGTTGTTTCTTCTCAGCTGCTGTCTTTACTCTGCTGTCTTTACTCAGCTGGCTTTACACAGCTGCTGTTTCTTCTCAGCTGCTATCTTTACTCAGCTGTCTTTACTCAGCTGGTTGTAAGATGACTTCTACTCAGCTGATGTAAGACGACTTCTACTCAGCTGATGTAAGATGACTTCTGGTCTTGGTCTTCTCTTCTCTTCTTGAGCATTGACATGTCTTCTCTTCTAACCAGAGTCCTATCTATTACAAGATGTATAATAAAGTTGTCTATACAATACAACTTATCCTATTACATGTTTGATTTGGTTTATCAAAACTAAACTAAGGATATTCATATCCCAACAATTTCCCCCTTTTTGATATAACCAAATCATCTAACACTAACTGAAGCAATAAAGAACAGACAGTGCTAGAGTCCATATAATAGTGCAGAAGAGTAAAAATAGAAGGCTTTTGTATGAGGACAATGAGAAGTTGTCATCAGATGAGATAACTAGATGTTATCTCCAAAAGCTAAAAAGATGAGTTTTATTAATATTGCACTTTACAAGCACGGACTCACCTAATCAGCTATTACAAAGGTCTTCTTATCTACTCTTCAGCTGATATGTTTCAAATCAGACGACTTCCAATTAAGCTCTTCTTGCCTTCAGGTCTTCTAACAACTTGATCATCTTGATCTCCTCTTCTTGCTCATACGCGTGTAAATCCAGATAGGGCTAGAACTCAACTGAGCTGATGTTCCCCCTTAGTTGTTGACCTGTTCTTAACACACAATAATCTAAATACATGCAAGTATGATTTTTATGAAAACAGAATGCATGCAAAACAGTTTTTCAAAAATGGATCTATTCAGGTGACCATTGAAAACAGTAAAACGTGTTTTTGATGACTCACACGATAGAATTTGGCCAAAAAGCATTACACGTCACTACATAGCAGTGAGTTCGATTCAAAATATCAATTCCACTTTAAAAAGTGTACTCACACGCTAAAATCTGTAAACAACAAAAAAGTGCAGATTTTCGAAAATAAAAAATCAAAGCAATGGTCTTTTGAACACACGGCTCTGATACCACTTGTTGGTCCCTGAGACGAGTGTAAGACCAGCTGACTTGATGTCGGCTGATTGTGTGGAAAATAAACTAACTCTTCAAAGTAACTAGTCCGATGATTTCACTAGGGGCCTAGGACTAGTTAGTCGACTGATTAATTACTTATCGGAGTTAAGTGCGGAATTGTAGTGTGCCCATAAATATTATACTCGTCTATTTAATAAATACAGTGTGTAAAACAGTTTATGCACAAATATGTATGAAAAGACTTGAAATGTAAAGTGCAGAATGTAAATAACACATTGATTTATAGTGGTTCGGATATACGTTCCTACGTCCACTCTCACATCCTAACGTGATGTTTAATCCCTTTAATTTACCCAAAATTACAAGGGCCTTGACCTTTATAGTCCCAAGGATAGGACTTTGAGATCTGAGCCGTCCTAACAGCTACGGTCTCCACAAGTGATTGTAAGCACTTGCACTTCCCCACAAGTGATTGTAAGCACTTGCACTTGCACTCCACAAGTGATATAGAGCACTTGGACTCTTTACAGTGATAAACACTCAACTTGACTTCTAAGGTTTTATGGTAGAAGGTGGGTTTTGTGTATATGAACTAGGTGAGAATTTCCCTTACAATCTGTTTTAGCCTAATGCTAGGATTGGGAAATTCTCTCTAAGCTATGGATATATATGAGTGGCTGCACTGGCTTAGATGGTATGAGTTCACTCACTGGGGATGAGGTGATGCTTGTTGAATCTTCATGAACGATCTTCTTGAGCTCTTCTTATTTCTTGACTTTATGACCTTTGCTCGACCTCTGCATCTCACACCTCTTCTCTCCAAATGATGTAAGAACTGAACTCATTTATATAGTGTTGAGGTTGAATGTTACCGTTGGATGATGGCATTCAAAACTCCACTAATTGAGGAATTGACAATCTCTTGATATGATATGATTGAATATTACCATTGTCATGTAATTTCAATCATATCTTTGACTTTCCTTTCTTGTGCACATATCTTGTCAATCCTTGATTTCAGCTGTGATTGGTCTTCCTTTAATCGTGTAAGAAGACTTATACTCTGCTGGTAAGAAGACTTCACTCTGCTGGTAAGAAGACTTCACTCTGCTGGTAAGAAGACTTCTACTCTGCTGGTAAGAAGACTTCTACTCTGCTGTCTTTACTCAGCTGTCTTTACACAGCTGCTGTTTCTTCTCAGCTGCTGTCTTTACTCTGCTGTCTTTACTCAGCTGGCTTTACACAGCTGCTGTTTCTTCTCAGCTGCTGTCTTTACTCTGCTGTCTTTACTCAGCTGGCTTTACACAGCTGCTGTTTCTTCTCATCTGCTATCTTTACTCTGCTGTCTTTACTCAGCTGGTTGTAAGATGACTTCTACTCAGCTGATGTAAGATGACTTCTACTCAGCTGATGTAAGATGACTTCTGGTCTTGGTCTTCTCTTCTCTTCTTGAGCATTGACATGTCTTCTCTTCTAACCAGAGTCCTATCTATTACAAGATGTATAATAAAGTTGTCTATACAATACAACTTATCCTATTACATGTTTGATTTGGTTTATCAAAACTAAACTAAGGATATTCCTATCCCAACAATTGATTAAGTTCTTCTTGCATTGCTGTGATCCAGTTTGCATCTTGAAGTGCTTCATCAATGTCTTTTGGTTCTTGTTCTGACAAGAAACAACAGAACATAACACTTTCACCATGAAAACTTCTGGTTTTGACTCCTATACTTGGGTCACCAAGTATCAGATCAGTAGGATGGTCAGACAACCAAGTCCTTCTTTTTCTGATCCCTTCAGTAGAGTTTCCTCTACTAAGGTTGAGTCACCAGTGTTATAGAATTCAGGATAATTGAATGCAGGATCTAATTCAGGATCATATTCAGGGGTGTTGTCCTCAATGTCAGGGACATTGGCATTTTCAACATTTTGAGTTCCCCCTTGAATATTGGATCCATTAACTACCTCAGCAGAGCCTGCTTCTTCATTGGTAGTTGTTACCTGGATGTGAACTGGGATTGGATCATTCAGTTCACCACTTCCTTCAGTGGGGTTTGCCTCAGGAATATTGCCTTCAGGATAGTTGTCCAGTATAGCGTTTTCAGGGAGATTGGCTTGGACAACATCTATGAATTCAATGTCCTTGTCTTTTAGGCTCAATCTGGTTGTTCTTTGTGTGATCTCTTCAGGGTCCAGGTTTTTGTTCCTGATCTCAAAGATAGATTCATCAAACACAACATGAGGTGTTTCTTCCACTATAAGGGTTTTCTTGTTGTAGACTCTGAAGGCTCTACTGATTTGAGAGTATCCAAGAAATACTCCCTCATCAGCTTTGCTATCAAAGGCTTTCAACTGTTCTTTCCCATTATTGTGAATGAAACATTTACAACCAAATATGTGAAAGTATGACACTTTAGGCATTCTTCATTTCCAGAGTTCATAGGGGGTTTTGCCTTGCCCCTTAGTAATCAAGCATCTATTTTGAGTATGGCATGCAGTGTTTATAGCTTCAGCCCAAAACCTCTTAGGTAAATTTGAATCAGCAATTAAGGTTCTAGCAGCTTCTTTTAAGGTTCTATTCTATCTTTCTGCAACTCCATTTTGTTGGGGAGTTCTAGCTGCTAAGGTTTCATGAGCTATTCCATTGGATGTGCAATACTCATTGATGTATGAATTTATGAACTCAGTGCCTTTATCAGATCTTATCTTGATAATGCTAAGGATTTTCTCATTTGACAAAAGAAGTTCAGGTAGTTTGACTTGTGTTTCCTTCTTATTAAGGAGAAATACTACCCATGTGAACCTAGAGAAGTCATCTACTACTACCAATGTGTATTTTCTACCATTTATGCTTGCAGGGGTAATTGGTCCAAATAAGTCCATGTGTAGAAGTTCAAGTACCCTTTCAGTAGAGATGACTGGTTTTCCTTTGAATGAGGCTTTAATCTGTTTTCCTTCTTGACATGGTTTACACACATGTTCTTTAATGAAAACCTCATTAGGTAGTCCTTTTACTAATGCATTTCTAGCAAGTTTGTTCATTGATTTGAAGTCCAGGTGGTTTAGCCTTTTATGCCATAACCAGCTTTGTTCACTAGAGCTCTTAGCAATGAAACATGCAGCATCAGTAGACTTGTCCCAGTCTACAAAATACACATTTCCTTTCCTAGTTCCACTCAACATTGAAATCTTTATCACAGAATTGACTGATACTTAGGAGATTATATTTGAGACCAGCTACATAAGATACATTGGTCACTTTGATGTTACCAATCATCAAAGTACCATAACCTTTTGTTGTTGCTTGTGAGCTGTCTCCAAAAGTGACATTTGGGCCTTCTTTTTCAATAAAATCAGTGAGGAGTTCCTTGTTTCCAGTCATGTGCCTTGAGCATCCACTGTCAAGGTACCATACTGTCTTTTTGCTCATACTCCTCTTCTTGTGGCCCACAGGTACCTCATCATCCTCAAGAGCCATGTTGCAAACATCATCATCATCATCATCACTGTTGGAGAACAGTCCATCAGAAGAGTTGAAGCCTTCAGCACTATCAGATTCATCACCAGCCATCATGGCCTTTCTATTGGTGAACTTTCTGTCTCTTTTGGCTTGCCTGTCTCTTCTTTCTTTAGAGATCAATTCAGGGCAGTCATATTGTAAGTGCCCTTTCTTTTTGCAATTGTAGCACAAGTCTTCATCATCATCCTTCTTGGATTCATCTCTTCCTTTTGATGATGAAGGGTCAGCTCTACTGGACCTTCTCCTATCAGAGTACTTGTCCTCTGATCTTTTCTCTTCAGGCTTTTTGTCCTTGGCCTGATCTTCAGGGGAGTTGTACCTTCTCCTGAATTTGTTGTCTTGGTAGAATTTCTTGTATCTACCAAACCTCGAGTTGAGCTTGTCAAACCTCCTAGCCATGAGGGCCATCTCTTCTTTCATTTCAGTCTTAGAGACTGACTTTGATAATCTTGGAGTGGGCTGTATTTCTGGTTCAGCAGTTTTGGCTTTGAACGCCACTCCCTTGGTTGGTAAAGAGGATTCCTCTGCTGGCTTTCTTCTATTGAGGTCAAACTCATAGGCTTTGAGTTCTGAGAAAATTTGTTGCATGGGCATGGAGGAGAGATCCTTGGTATTTTGCATCATCACAGCATAGACATCCCACTTTTGAGTGAGACTTCTCAAGATCTTCAATCCAACTTCTCTCCTGGAGTACACCTTGCCCAATGAGTTGATTTCATTCATCACATCAGTGAATCTACCAGCAAATTTGTCAATGGATTCTTCAGACTCCATTGTGAATTGTTCAAACTTCTACACAACAACTTGGAGCTTGTTCTCCTTGATTTTTTCTGTACCCTCACACATCTCATCAAGAGTATCCCAAATTTATTTGGCTGTGGTGCAGTGGTAGACTCTACCCATGATTGCATCTGGAATTGTTTGGTAGAGGGTGTTCATGGCAAGATAATTCAGATTGTCTTTTCTCTTTTCATCAGCAGTGAAGTCATCTTCATCTTTGGGAATCAGTTCCCTTATATCAGCTCTTTGCTCATCTGTCACCCTGGGGTTAGTTTGAGTAAACACAAAAGGACCTCTTGTGATTACTCTCAAGGTGTCAGTATGAAGAGAAGCAAGATGAGCTCTCATTCTGATTTTCCAGAAATCATAATTGTCTATAGAGAACATGGGCAGTTTATGATGTGAAATGTGGTTGACTGGATTTGTGGCCATGTTGTCCAATCCTTGAACAGTAGGTGGAGGAACAGCATTGTTGTTGGCCATGTCTTAAGAATAAGATATCAGTCAAATGGTAAGATTTCAGATAGATCAGTTTAGTGACCACACTCAATATGTGATTTTGAAAATCAAGATGGATTTTCAGAAGCAGTGGTCTTTGAACCCCTGCTTTGATACCGCTTGTTGGTCCTGAAATGAGTATATAACAAGTGTATGGGGGGGAATACACTTGTATGCAATTCTTTTGAACTTTTGATCAACCAGATCTCAACAAGGTTGCCTTGGACAACTCTGCTGAAGATGATTAACTCTTCTAAGATAATCAAACTACTAAGTACTATGGAGTACTTAGTTGAATAACTATCTAGGGGAGTTATATGTGCAGAATAGTGGTTAGCCCTTGTAGTTTAGACTCCTTTAGTTTCTGAAATCACTTTGCCAATTCAATACAGTCCAGTTTTTCAGGGAACTTGTCCAATACAGTTTTTGCACAGTCTTTGAATATAGGTTCTTTGAAAGATCAGTTTTGTGTGCAGTGTTGAATGTATGAAAGTACTTTGAAGGTAAATCAACACAAGAGTTTATAGTGGTTCAGAGACTCAAGCTCCTACATCCACTTTCCCTGATTTAACATGATAATTCCTTCACTCTTGGAATTAACTTGTTTTATAGTGTCAAGGTGCACTTGATCAAGAACACCACTCCTTGGTGAATTGATCCCTATGATGTCTAGAGTCCTAGTACCCTCTTCTCAACTCAGAACTGAACTGTTCTTCTCTCAACAGTCAGCTCCTACCACTTCTACTACTACAACCTTCTCACTTTCTCACTTGAAAGGGGTAAGGGTTGAAGTAAAGTTCCAACTAATGAGATATCCTTTACAATGAAGATCAGTGTATAAGGATAGGATATCTCTCTAAGTTTGTGTATGAATATACAATTGGGTACAGCTTAGTAGAAGTGTATGAAGACTAAGATAGTCTTTGAAAGCTTTTAGTGTTCTATGAGCTTAAGAATGCTTGAGTAGTTGGATTCTGTTGAGGTGCTTTCAAATGGTCTTCACATTTCTGTATTTATAGACAAATTTGAGGATTTGCCCGTTGGAGAGGCAGTCCCAAATTGCTATAAATGTCTTCCTTGAGTTCTTCAAACTGGAAGACAGATTCTTGATAGTGACATGTCCTTATTTGGGTAATAAACGGCTGTATAAGCTTTGTCTTCATTCTGCAGCACTCTTCCCAATGTCTGACTTTAAGATTCACTTGTTAGGACTTGGACATGGCTTCTGAAGGTTGATCCAATGATAGGACAACATTCCTTATTAACTGGACAACTCTTCTTATCACTATCAGCAGTCTTGCTTATTAGCAAGGTTGGCTAGCTCTTCTTCAGATGACTTGGCTCTTATCTTTTGCTTCACTTGAAAGTGATCTTAGCATGATTCATTGTAGTTCTTTAAGGTGTGGTTGTCTCTATCTCTTCAGCATAGTTGACCTCAAGCAAATTCAGAGTACTTGATCTTGATTATGCTGAGAGAACTCTTATGGACAACTCTCCTGATCAGCATACTTGGCCTTTGAGCTTCAGAACCTTTGTTCTTGCTTTAATTGCGCAGAGACAACTTCTCAGGACAACTCTTCTGATCAGAGCATTTGACTTTCAATAGAGTGTACTTGGCCTTTCATAGGTTTAGTGAATGTTCCAGAATTTGAGCCTTGAGGGGACTTGTTCTTGATGAACTTCTAAGCATAGGTTCCCCCTCACACTGTGCATCTATACAACTAAGAGCTGTCTAACATATTAGCTTCTCATCTAGCCTTTATTCTATATGTTCTATCATCTCTAGAATATACTCAACTCAACTTAGGCATGTCTCATGGGGTTTTGGTATTTAATCAAAACATATCTCATTTTATTCCCAACAGATGATGATGATGATGTTTGCAACATGGCAATTGAGGATGATGAGGTATCCTCCACTTCTAGCTCACCATCATTTCTATCACAGAACACTAGTGAAGTCAACTTGAAACTTTCCTTTGGGAAGTTGATGGAAGATTTCACTAGGCTACAAGAATTTCATGACAATTGTGTGAGGGAAAATGAAAGACTTTCAAAACCTGCTGAGACAGTAGTTGACATTAAATCTATTGAGTTGTACCAACAAGTCTTGAGAGAGCTTGAGGAAGCAAATCTCAGGATAGTTGACCAACAAGGACAGATTGATGCTCAATCACTTACTCAGAAGAGAAAAGATTTTGAATTAAAAATTCTTCAAGCAAAATTTGAAAACCTCTCACATGAGTATGACATTCTCAAATCAAGTGAAGAGAGCCTGAAATTAAAGATGTCTGCTTTGAACAAATCCTCTAGAGCAATAGAGGAAATTCAAAGTTATCAAAGACCTATGGCTCAAAGAAGTGGATTAGGTTTTGATCCACTCGAATATTCACTTTGTCTTAGTGTTCCTTCTACAAGTAACACTAAGAAAATCTTTGTCAAATCAGTGGCACAACAAGCTGAAAATGAAATAATTCAGCCACTGAACAAAGGAAAGGGCAAAATGAATGAAATGCATACTCAAGTGCTTCAGGTGACTAGGCCCAAACCTAAGGAAATTGCCAAAGTCCCTGAACACAAGAGGAATATTGGTCAGCAGAGTAGACCCAATGGAAGGGCAACTCTCCTGAACAATGTTCAGAGGAGTTATCCAAGGTATAATCAGCCAAGGCCAACTCTTCTGAGAAAGCCTTGGCTGAATAGACCTAAGGACAACCATCCTCAAAGGCAGAATAAAATGAGACAACCGAAACCCTTCATGCCAAAGGGTAATGGTCATAAAAAGGCCTTTCCTCAAAGATTTCATCAAGTTACACAAAGAACTCATAAGTTCAGGAGATTTGACAACTCTCCTGAAACTTACAGAGTTAATACTTTCACACACACTTTCCCAAAGGCATTTAAGGGAAAGGCGGTGCATGTTGATGCACAAGGAAAACAACTTAGCCACCTTGAATCAATCAGGGTAATTAGGCAAGTTTGGGTTCCTAAAGGTACAGCTAACCTCTCAGGACCCAAAATTCAAAGGGTACCTAAAACTTGCTAATTACAGGTACCTTTGGTCCACAAGAAGAGGACTGTGAGCAAAAAGTCAGCATGGTACCTTGACAGTGGATGTTCAAGGCACATGACTGGAAACAAGGAACTCCTCACTGATTTTATTGAAAAAGAAGGCCCAAATGTCACATTTGGAGACAGCTCACAAGCAACAACAAAAGGTTATGGTACTTTGATGATTGGTAACATCAAAGTATCCAATGTGTCTTATGTAGCTGGTCTCAAATATAATCTCCTAAGTATCAGTCAATTATGTGATAAAAATTTCAATGTTGAGTTCTCAAGTGGAAAATGCTTGATCAAATATAAGACTCAACAAACTCTATTGACTGGAACTAGGAAAGGAAATGTGTATTTTGCAGACTGGGACAAGTCTACTGATGCTGCATGTTTCATTCCTAAGAGCTCTAGTGAACAAAGTTGGTTATGGCATAAGAGGCTAAACCACCTGAATTTTAAATCAATGAACAAACTTCCTAGGAATGCATTATTTAAAGGACTGCCTAATGAGGTTTTCATTAAAGAACATGTGTGTAAACCATGTCAAGAAGGAAAACAGATTAAAGCCTCTTTTAAATGAAAACCAGTCATCTCTACTGAAAGGGTACTTGAACTTCTACATATGGACTTATTTGGACCAATTACCCCTTCAAGCATAAATGTAAGGAAATACACATTGGTAGTAGTAGATGACTTCTCTAGGTTCACATGGGTAGTATTTCTCCTTAATAAGAAGGAAACACAAGTCAAACTGCCTGAACTTTTAAAGAGACTGTCAAATGAGAAAAGCCTTAGCATTATCAAGATAAGATCTGATAAAGGCACTGAGTTCATAAATTCATTCATCAATGAGTATTGCACTTTAAATGGAATAGCTTATGAAACCTCATCAGCTAGAACCCCTAAACAAAATGGAGTTGCAGAAAGAAGGAATAGAACTCTAAAAGAAGCTGCTAGAACCTTAATTGTTGATTCTAATCTACCTAAGAGGTTTTGGTCTGAAGCTATAAATACTGCATGCCATACTCAGAATAGATGTTTGATTACTAAGGGGCAAGGCAAAACCCCCTATGAACTCTGGAAAGGAAGAATGCCTATAGTGTCATACTTTCACATATTTGGTTGTAAGTGCTTCATTCACAATAATGGGAAAGAACAGTTGAAAGCCTTTGATAGCAAAGCTGATGAGGGAGTATTTCTTGGATATATACTCTCAAATCAGTATAGCTTTCAGAGTCTACAACAGGAAAACCCTTGTTGTGGAGGAAACACCTCATGTTGTGTTTGATGAATCTATCTTTGAGATCAGGAACAAAAACCTGGACACTGAAAAGATCACACAAAGAACAACCCGACTGAGCCTAAAAGACAAAGACACTGAATTCATAGATGTTGTTTCAAGACAAACTCTCATTGTCTTCATCAGATACTTCAGTTTTTATGAAGTTTATAAACTCTTATCTTATTTACTAAGAGCATTTATCAAATATAGTTTTGGCTTCATCAAAAAGGGGGAAATTGTTGGGATGTAAATTCACCCTAAGCCCCACTTGATGTTAGAATAGTTTTGATGGCCAAAACACTTAGAGTTTATAAATGTAATAGGATCAGCTGACTTTGTATAGAACAGCTTAGACTAGTCTTGTGTGATCAACTGTATAGATATCAGCTGATTAGCACAGTCCCGGCTTACATGCGCTTCCTCAAGATGAGAAGAGTAGAAGACATGAAGACTAGAAGGTCCTTGAAGGCCAGTTAAGTAAGGTGCTTGTATACCTACTTATCTGATGGAGTCCAAGATTGAAGATGGCCTAAAGCAGCACAAATAATTCACAGATCAGATGAGTGTTACTCGGCTGATATCAGAAGACAAAAGACCTAAGGCCAGAAGAGTAGTCAGAAGACTAGTAGTACAGATCAGAAGACTATGTACTCTTCCAGGACTCGGCTGATTCCCAAAGTCATCTTGCAATTCAAATGAAGACCTACCTTATTTAGAAGATTGACATGATCCCAGGATTGAAGCAATCAAGCAGCTGGAATCAAGGAATCAAGCCAACATGGAAAGATTGCCCCAACGGCTAGTCAACTCCAACGGCTAGTTGCAAGCAATCACCATTATAAATACAAGAGGATGAGAAATCACAAGCAAGAGATCACATCGAGAGAATTCAACAAGCTAAGCAAGCAATCAAGCAAAAGCCATACTGTTCTAAGAATTCTCCAAGAGCCCAGAAAGCCTTAGAATACTTTTAGCTCTTAAGTGATTTCTATCCAACCCATAAGAACCTGAAACTTGTTCATATTGTATATCAATTGTTTTAGGCATAGTGGTTAAGCAATTTATAAGCTTGAACCATTAGTTGGATACACTTCAAAAACCCCAAACCCTCACCGAAAGGTTAAAGTTTTTGAACCCCTCAAAGTGCAAGTGCTTACAATCACTTGTGGAGACCGTAGCTGTTAGGACGGCTCAGATCTCAAAGTCCTATCCTTGGGACTATAAAGGTCAAGACCCTTGTAATTTGTGGTAAATTAAAGGGATTAAACATCACGTTAGGACGTGAGAGTGGACGTAGGATCGTATATCCGAACCACTATAAACCTGGTGTTATTTACCTTTCTGCACTTTACATTTCTGTCTCTACATATATTTTATATAGTGCATACTGTGTTTTCAACATTCTTAAACAAAGGCCACAACTTTCAAACCAGCATCAGCTGAGTACTTTCATTAAGTAAAAACAAGTTAACACTTTCATAAGAAACAAAAGAACGAGTCTAAACAAGGCCTACCATAATTCCGCATATAATCTCTTCATTCAGATCACTGTAGTCATCTGGACCAGCAGACTTGCAGTCCAGTTGACATAGCAATCAGAAGAGGTTCCCCAACTCTCTTGAAAAAGTTTTAAAGTCTATTCACCCCTCCCCTCTAGACTTTAATCCCATTCACTACTCGTTCAGGGACCAACAAGTGGTATCAGAGCAGTGGTTCTAATGGACTACTGTCTCTAGATTATTAGAAGACTTGAGGGAGTCTTTCTGTAGTCCTCTTGAACAGATCTTTTGAAAAACTTGTTTTCGAAAACTCATACAACATGAGTGCTAATATGCGTAAGTTGCCTAAGTTTTCAGTGGAGGATTATGATTACTGGAAGATCAGGATGAGGAAGAATCTCACATCAGTCCACTACAAGATGTGGTCAGTAATCACCGAAGGCCCAATCACCATCATGGCAGTCAACACTGCAAATGGTGATCCAGAAGTTCCAGTTGGAGAACTTGCCCCCAAGCCGATGAAGGATCTCACACCAGAAGAAATGAAGCAGTCAAATCTTGACAGCATTGCTCAAGATTACATCATGCAAACTCTTCCAAATGAGTACATTGCAAAAGTAATCAATTGTGAAACAGCTAAGGATATGTGGGATGCTCTAGCACTCCTCTGTGAAGGAACTGAGCTGATTAAGGAGAGCAAATGGCCCTTATGATCAGACATGAGTCTGAAAGAGCAAATGGCCCTTATGATCAAAAGATTCGAAAGGATGAACACTCTCAACAGCAAATATAGAAAATTCTATAGAAACTACAAAGATAGAAGAGCCAGTTCACCCTCTAGAGGCCCTAGAGAAAGAACACCAGAAAGGTATCCTAGAAAGGATATGGAGTCATCTGACATCCGAGGCTCCAGAAGAAGAGATGCCACTCCTCCAAGGAAAGGCAGTTCAAATCAAAAACCTGGAGCATGCTTCAATTGTCGCAAACCAGGACATTATGTCTATGAATGCCCTGAGCTAGATGACAAAGAAGAAAGAAGGCCAAAAAGAGACAGAAGAAATTCAGATAAGCAAGCAATGGTGACTGAAGAATCTGAATATCAGAGTGATGAACTTCCTACATCACCAGACTGTCAAATCTACTCAGATGATTCAGATGATCTAGCTATGATGGCCATAGGAGAAAATGAGGTAAATTCCTACACTACTACTTTCCATTCACCTATTTTCTCACAAACAGATGACATAAACTCATCTGAAGGCGAATCAGAAGACACCTATTATCAATCGTTAAGAAAGGTAAAAGGTGATCTGGATATTGCCACTAGAGCTTTTATAGAAGTGGAAGAGGAGAATAAGGATTTAAGGAAAGAAATTGCTAGGTTGAAAAAGGTTAAGTTTGATAACACCCCTGAGTTAGTCACCATGAATGAAAGGTTGACCAAAGAAGTGGAACTTCTTAAGGAAGAAAATACCACAACAACTCAGTTGTATGAGGGGATGTTAGAAACTCAAGCCTTAGAAACCAAGGAATTTCGTATACTACAATCTAAGTTCGATGACCTCTTCCAAGCACACAAGCTCTTAGAAAAGGAGAAGGAATGCCTAAATCAAAAGATATCAGAGTTCAATAAAGCTTCGACTACTATTGAAAGTATCTCTGGATATTATAGATCAAATGGCAATAAGATGGGTCTTGGCTATGAACTTAATCCATCAACATCCTCTCCAGCTGGGGGTAGTACACCTAACAAGTGCACTACTCAGACACATGAACAGGGTGAGTGTTCTAAACACAATGAACCTAATATGAACCAAAAGGCATCTGTACCAACTAAGGCTAACTATTCCAACACCAAAAATGGTAAAAGAAAAGTTAATCCCAAACCTGTACAGAGGAACAGCAAACAGCCTAGACCATCTCGTCTGAGACAGTCTCAGCTGTATGCTGCTCCAGCCAAGAAGAAGAAATCTTCTTCACACAAATCTGTTCTCTTTGCACCCCCTATCTCTTATGATATTGTGAGAACAGAGGAGTATGGTCCATATAATCGTGTGCATCGACCAGCTAATGCACCCAGGCCGAATGTAACTAGTCAAAAGATAATGTATGTACACTCCTATAAAGGGAAACCATTTGACTATTACTTAGCTGACACAAACAACAAATCAGATCAGTCCAAGGTGTTAACTGATAAGATTTGGTTTTGTGATGCCCGAGGGAAACAACTCAAGTGCTCAAGGTTGTTCAAACGACCAATGTATATGTGGGTTCCCAAGGGTAGTACTAACACCCAAGGACCCAAGACAAAATGGGTACCTAAGACTTAACCTTTCTTGCAGGAAATGAGGGACCTATACAGAAAAGGAGGTCTAGTAGGAGAGATATGGTACATAGAGAGTGGATGCTCAACCCATATGACTGGAACCAAAGACCTGCTGACCAACTACACAGAAAAGAAAGGTCCAAAAGTCTTCTTTGGTGATAACGCGCACGGTAACACAAAAGGATATGGCACCCTTAAAAATGGTGACATTGAGGTACATGATGTATCATATGTAGAAGGTTTAAAGTTTAATTTATTATCTGTTTCTCATTTTTGTGACACCGGTTACTCAGTAAAATTCTCTAAAGATGAGTGTCTCATAAGTGATAAAAGAACAAAACAAAACCTTCTAACAGGATCTAGAAAAGGAAGTATGTATCTTGCAAATTGGAACAGCTGTCCTAAGGATACATGTCTGCTTGTGAAGAGCCCTAAAGATATCAGCTGGTTATGGCACAAACGTCTTAGTCATCTGAACTTTAAGACTATGAACAAGCTAGCAAGGGAATCCTTAGTTGATGGTCTGCCTAATGAACTCTACTGTAAAGATCAGGTGTGTGATGCATGTCAACAAGGAAAGCAAACAAAGGTCTCTTTCAAGACCAAGAAGACAGCATCAACCAGCAGAGCTCTTGAATTGCTTCACATGGATCTTTTTGGACCAATCACTCCAACCACACTAACAGGGAGAAAGTACACTCTTATTGTTGTAGATGACTACTCCAAGTTTACTTGAGTTGTATTCTTATACAAGAAGAGTGAAACTCAGCAGAAGCTCCCTGAACTATTAAAGAGGATCCAAGTAGAGAAAGGAGAACCTATTGTGAAAATTAGAAGTGACAAAGGCACTGAATTTATTAACTCTTATATTATTGCCTATTGTACTTCTAATGGTATTCAGCATGAGACAAGTGCAGCAAGAACACCACAACAGAATGGTGTAGCTGAAAGAAGAGTCAGAACGCTCAAAGAAGCTGCAAGAACACTCCTTGCTGAATTCTCCACTCCTAAGAAGCTTTGGGCAGAAGCTATCAACACAGCTTGTCACACTCAAAACAGGTCAGGTATTCACAAAATCCATGAGAAAACCCCGTATGAACTGTGGAAAGGAAGAAAACCTAGAGTATCTTACTTTCATATATTTGGTTGTAAGTGTTTCATTCACAACAATGGGAAAAGTAAGTTGAATGCGTTTGATGCCAAAGCAGATGAGGGGATATTCTTGGGATACTCCTCAACTAGCAAAGCATTTAGAGTATTCAACAAACGAACTCTTCTTGTGGAAGAAACACCTCATGTTGTTTTTGATGAATCTTGTGAAAAGAGTGCAGTAGAAACAGACTCAACTGTAGATCAGATGAAGAAACTAGTGATCAAGACCAAGTCTAATGAGTTTATTGAAGTCAATGAACCATTCCCTGAAGAACCAGAGGAGGATAAACCACACAGACCAGTCACTAGATCTCAGACTCAAGCTGAGCAAGCTGTCCATAATCAAGATGCAACAATCCCAAATGCAAGGGGGAATGATCTCTTTGACACTCAAGATACAGATGATGATCGACCTAATCAAGTCAACCCTCCTGATGGCACTAGAACATATGAGAATCCAAGCTCATCTAATGCAGATACTCCTGTAAGACATACATGGAGAAACAACCATCCATCAAACCTCATCTTAGGAGGAGCAGACTCAGGTGTCAAGACCAGAAGACAATTGAATCAGAACCCCCAATCATCTATGTTTTGCTGGTGTGCTTTCTTGTCCAACATTGAACCAGATGACATAGAAGAAGCAATGTCAGATAGCAATTGGATCATTGCTATGCAAGAAGAACTAAACCAATTCGAAAGAAATGAAGTATGGGAATTGGTAGATCGTCCTGAAAACCACAATGTAGTAGGAACAAAGTGGGTATTCAAGAATAAAAAGGACGAAAATGATGTGATAACTAGAAATAAAGCAAGGCTAGTTGCAAAAGGATACTCACAATCTGAAGGAATTGACTATGATGAAACCTTTGCTCCAGTAGCCAGATTAGAAGCCATTCGACTGTTTCTAGCTTATGCATCATATATGGGCTTCAAGGTATATCAAATGGACGTCAAGAGTGCTTTTCTGAATGGTATTCTGGTAGAAGAAGTGTATGTAGAACAGCCTCCACGATTTGAAAAAGGAGATCAAGTATATCGTTTGAAGAAGGCTCTCTATGGTCTGAAGCAAGCTCCCAGAGCCTGGTATGACACATTGTCACAATTCCTACTTGACAATGGTTACACAAAAGGCAAAGTTGACAGAACACTTTTCAGAATACAAGAAGGAGAAGACATTCTAATGGTGCAAATATATGTAGATGATATTATATTTGGATCACCAAATCAAGATATGTGCAAGAAGTTCTCTGAACTTATGCAAGGAAAATTCGAAATGAGCATGATGGGTGAGATGAACTATTTCCTAGGACTCCAAGTCAAGCAGATTCCAGAAGGGATCTTCATCAATCAGTCCAAGTACACCAAAAGCCTATTAGAAAGATTCAAAGCTCTACAAAGCAAGACTGCAAGGATTCCAATGATGACATCTTTCAAAATGGAACCAGATGAGTCTGGAAAGGCAGTTGATCAAGCTGAATATAGAGCACTTATTGGATCTCTACTATATCTTACAGCTAGCAGACCAGACATAACATTTGTTGTAGGAGTATGTGCTAGGTTTCAAGCAAACCCAAAGCAAAGTCATCTAGAAGCAGCAAGGAAAATTCTCAAGTACCTAAAAGGAACAGTCAATCTAGGACTATGGTACCCTGCTGATGACAATCTAGAGTTGAGTGGTTATTCTGACTCAGACTATGGAGGATGTAGAATTGATAGGAAATCCACATCTGGAACCTGTCAATTCCTAGGCAACAAGTTGATATCATGGTTCTCAAAGAAGCAAACTTCAGTTGCAACCTCCACCACTGAAGCAGAATATATGGCAGCTGGAAGTTGTTGTAGTCAGCTGCTCTGGCTAGTTCAACAACTCAAGGATTACAATGTAGAGGCAAGAGAAGTCCCTATCTACTGTGACAGCAGCAGTGCCATTGCCATCACTCAAAATCCAGTCCTTCACACAAGATGCAAGCATGTCGACATTCGACACCATTTTATAAGAGACCACCTTGAAAAGAAGGACATCAAGATGGAGAAAATTCACACAGATATCCAAAGAGCAGACATCTTGACTAAGCCCCTAGCTGAAGAAAGATTCAAGACCCTATGCTATAGCTTAGGACTCTTGGATCCAAGCACATGAAGAGCACAAGATCAGCTGAAGACCTCAGCTGATACAATTGCAGCAGACTAGGAGGATCAGATGAGGTGAATAGACACCCTCATCTTCAGGTAAGTTATTCCCGATGAAGACAAATAAAGCTGAGGGAAAACATAGAGTCATCTAATCAAGGGGGAATCAATGATACCTTAAGAAACCTTGATGAAATACTCTATAATCTGCATTGCATTATATACTTACATTCAGAAGACTTGAATAGAGTTAATTGGTAATCTTTACTTAAGCAATGTATATCTATGTATAGTAATAAACTATTCTTCATAAAATACTTTATCACTATACAAGTATACAATATATTAGTGAGTCATACTTGGTTGGATTAATACACCATCCTCACCGACTCAATAGTATACATGCACTGTACGGATTCCAAATAACTCTTGTTCAAAAATTTATAATTTCTGCATTCCATAAGATAGAGTCTGAATCTCTTTAAATGTAAACCCTTAGATCAAGAATCTCATTGTTGATCTTAAGAAATAACTTTTCAGAAATTCAGACCTATCAACTCTATAGTTTTTGTCATCTTATGCTCCATTACCTCATTTCTACCTCTATAAAAGGAGGAAGTTATGAGAAAACCTAAGAACACAAATCACTAAATATTATTCTTGTTTCAGGTATGGAGATAATCGAGAGAAGAGATGGAATGGAGATCATCCCTCAACCAAGGTCTTGGGTGAAGGAGATGAAGATTTGTCCAGAAGATGAAGATGATGCAGATCAGCATACTTGGGTTATCCAACATAAGTATGCCTATGAAAACTAAAGAAAGAAGAGACGTTCTTGTTGAAAACTAAAGGAAGAAGAGATGCAGAGGACAAAGTAGCCAGCAAGCAGAGCTTCTTCTCCAGGGGGAAGTTCTACATGGAGAGCTTGCTATCAAAGACCACTTTGTCAAAAGATGTCAAGGAGACCAAGTCCATGGCTCTCTCTTCACACTCCATTGAAGCCTCTTCTAACTTTTCTTCTCTTTCAAAAGAAGCGAAGAAATTCAACAAGGACACATTAGATGCTACATCCCATCTGATGATGAGGAACATCCGATGGTGAGGAGCAGTTAAGCCAGTGGGATTTCATCTAGGCTAGTCCCACTTGGTTTAAAGAAGGAGCTGAAAGATCCATCAAACCAGGTTGGATCATTACAGCAAACCCCTATCCTCTACTCAGTTGATCAGAAGACCAACTCAGCTGACCAGAAGACTTTCAAGGAAAATCAGCAGACTTTTCGATGAAATCAGAAGACCTAACTCTGCTGATAAGAAGACTTTATTTTAGAGTATAATGACTATCTTTGATCATGTAATTCATTCTAGATTCATTCATGAATGTAATTAAAGAGATTGGCCTATATAAGGAATGCAATTCACTTATAGAAAACGGCATTGATGATCAATTCTTGCCACAAAATTAGTCACAACGGCTATTTTTGGTATGATGTCATTAATACTTGATTACCATATTGCCAGCAAATCATCAGTTACCAAATGGCAAATTCAGCCGGCAAAATTTAAGGAATGGCCCGAAATCAAAGGAAGGAAATCTTGGGCACTACTCCACATTAAAATCTAATCTGACCGTTAGATCAAGTTCTTGCTGGAGTATATATACAAACTCTTAAACCTCTTCCAAACCCCTTTCGCTCACAATACTCAATTACTCTCAAATCTCTCTCGTCCTGAAATATTCTTTCCAAGCATTCCTACCCTCAATACTCAACATCCAGAATGGGAATCATCAAAATTTACGACGAGAAGACCAAGAGTACCGGCACCTTAGATGCTCAAAAGTGGTCTAAGGAAGGAAAAGTTTTCACTGAGAATGCTCTGTTTTTCAAGGGCAAACATACACCTGCGAACAAGGAGATCCTTCTTCGCTGCATCAATCTCAACCTTCGTGATTTTCTGGAAGCAGCACCAACAAATGTTTATGAACAAGATGTGCTAACCTTCTATGCAAACGCAGTGATGATGGATTCTCATGTTGAAAGTGTCATGGGTGGACACAGAATCGAGATCTCAAGGGAGATCCTTCAAGAGCTGTTCGGCTTATCAAGGGGAGAGATAGACATCTCTACCTACATCATGGGTAGAGAAAAGGAGTATATGGAAATGTTTACTGATGGAAGAGTCAAGGCTGAGGATACCTCTGGGCTCAAGAAATCCCAACTTGAACCTAAGTTTCAAACCCTAATGGATATTGCAGGTAAGATGTTGCTTGGTAACACTTTTAGCCATGATGTTGTTACCACTCTAAAAGTTAGAGTTATGGCTGCAATCTGGGATCAGATTGATGGAGATTGGCAAGGGCTATTCTTGAATAGGATTGCTCTTGTGGCCAAGAAGGTTAGTTTGGACCTTCAATCAAGAGAATGGAAGGTCACATCTACAGTCAGCTTTGTCAACAAGCTGAGCATCATCCTTCCAGATATTCTCCCACAGAAGTACAAGATGGGACCTCATAAGACCTTCCACACCTCCAAGTATTATTTGAGAAAGGAAGCTCTTGCTGAGGCAGCAAGGTTAAAAGAAGAGACGAGGAAGCTGTTGGCTGAAACATCTTCCAAAGATGTCGTTAAGGAGGCATAAGAGTCTGTTCATGACTCTGCTGAAGAAGAAGAGGAGCCATCCAAAGAAGAGGCTCATGAGAAGGCTGTTGAGGATGATGATGATGACAATCAGACCTTAGCACAAAGACGATTTCTAATCAGATCAGGACTCATCTCCCCATCTGATTCAGATGCCACTCCAACTGCCTCTCCCTTGAAGAAGGCAGGTACCTCTAACCCCTCTCTCACTTTTACTCCTTCTAAATTGTCGAAGGGTCAGAAGAGATAGAAGAACAATTCTTCTTTCACTAAGAAAACCAATAAATCCAGGCTCCCTACTCCCATGAGCATAGCCCCTATTACTTCCTTCCACCCTTCTGATGATTCAAACCTATCCGAACCCTCAAACACTGATATCCAAATCCCTGCTGATACTCATACAACAGAGGAACAAGCCCAACCTCAAACAACCCCAGTGCCACATTTGCCTACCCCTGCTGATATTCAAATGGCAGATGTCCAAGATCATCAATCCCAACCATCTACTGATCTTCAAGCAGAAATAGTCCCACATCAACAGACTCAAAACCCTGCTGATGATCAATCCACTACAGATCAAGAAAATATCACTTCCCAAATCCCTGTTGATACTCACACAGCAGAGGAAACCATTCGAACCACTCAATCCCCTCTCCTCACTACCCCATCTGCACCAGAAGACTTGGCACCAGCAGAACTGGATGAAGCAGGCCTCTCTCAACCTCAGTATAGCATGGTGCACTATCCTATGTGCACAAGGGAGAAGATAATGAGGATGAAGATAGCAAACCTGCTCAAGTCTACCATTCCTGGCATTGATGAAGAATCAGTTCAGTTTGAACAAGTTCTCAGAGTTTGCACCTGGATTGAACTCAGGAGAGATGATGTTGATGACCTTATTGAGGTCATGGAAGGAATGGGAGGAAATGCTAATTTCCTCGACTGGGAAATGGAGCAAAAGGAAGTTGCTCAAGTTAAATCTTTTGCTCAACTGCTGCCAGAAGAGGCCCTTGCAGAAGTATGCCACAGGATTCTAGGAATTCCAACTGATGATACCTCTATCCCAGAAGGCACATCAGGTCAGTAGATAGCTGACACAGCAAAAGTGAATGACTCAACTGCATCCGTCCCTACGGAAGACTCAGCTGAACCAGCTGACAAAGCAGAGATTGAAAAAGAAGTAATCACTATTCCCGATCACTTCATGACTAAGGATACTCTAACTCACTTCATTGATAAAGGAGACAATATAATGACCCATCTGGTTAAGGCCACTACCACATTCCTCAATGAAGAGTACCTTTCAGCTGAAGAGAGAGGCAAGGCCCTGATTGTTCATCCAAAGCCTCAGGGCACTGCCTCAACTTCTACTTCAACAGCTGACTATACAGCAGACATATGCTCACAGGTCAAGGCTGCTATAGACCTGCATTTTGAGAAAGGTTTAGGCCTACAGCTTGGAAGATATGTTGAAAAGGCTGTTAAGGAGCAGAGAACTCGTCTTCATGACCAGATCATTGACATTGAAGACAAGTTTGGAGAGTCACTTCACGATCAGATAAGTGAGTATCTGACCAGCATTCTGAAGAAGGCAGGTGACACTTCCACCAGGTTTGCTGAACTCTACACTAATGAGGTCAACCGCATGGAAAGCACTTACAAGAAGAGAATTGAAGATGCTGAAGCAAGAGCTACTGAAGGTCGAGCTCTTCTCCAATCAGCTACAGCAGAGAATGAGAAACTTCAGACTCAGCTGAAGGAGACAGCAACCAAATTGGAAGCACTTACAGCTAAACTTGAAGCTGCCTCCTCCTCCAACTCTCATGCTCAGATACTAGACCACAGCATCACTCATCTGACCCATATTGGCAAAGTCAATGCCATGGCCCTTCAACAGACTCTGAAAGTGGAGATTCTGAATGCCATGAAGCCTTTTGCGGCTGCACTTGCTGAAGCCAAAAATGGGGAAGATGTATTGATAAAGGCTCTAGAGAAGGCTACTGCACAGCAAGCTGTGATGGTAGTATCTCAAGATGAGCTGAACGAAACCTTGGGTGGTTTAAAAAGTAAAATCAAGAGCAGGCAAGGCAAGGCAAAGGCAAAGAAATTGCTCAAGAAGACACCCAAGCTCCCATTCAAGCTCCTGCCAAGAGCCTACAGATCACTGCCTCTATAGAACAAGTTCCTGAGAAGAGGATGACAAGGAAAAGAAAGGCAGATGAGCAAGCTCAGTCAAGCAAGAAGTCAGCTCCAGCAGAGCCTACTGCAGAAGAGAAAGAGGTTTTAGAGCTGAAGAAAAGAAAAGAGCTTGAAGCTCAAGAGCTTAAGCAGAAGAAGCTAAAAGATGCGAAGGCAGTCAAAGCCAAATTCGAAAGGAAAATAGCCAAACTCAGGAAAGCAATCAGGGACAAAGCAAAAGAAGACAATGTCAAAGACAAAACCCTGGTGTTTGATAGCAACTATGTGGATTATCTAGCCCTTCAAGATGAGCTACCAAGGTGGTATCCTCTGAAGAAGAAGTGGCAAATTCAACACCACATTGTACGAAAATTTGGCCCTCTCCCAACCTATGAAGATGAATTCTTTCAGTTCAATCAGTTCATGAACATTGAAGATCAAGAATTCTGGAAAGAAGTAGTCAAGACAGCCAAAGAACTTGACAACTGCAGAATCCTAACTCTAGAAGAACCTAAATGGGCTCCTCCCACTCTGAGCTCCGGAAGGAGAGGAAATGGGCGTTTTGGTCCCACCTGCCACGCGCCCTCGTTTTTTTGGTCCCATGACTTTCACATTTAGTCCCAATAGGTTAAATTTTATCACATTGAGTCCCACCGTTAGTCAGCCGTCAGTCAGCTGTTAGCATTTTTGGTCCCGTTAATATTTCTTCCATTTTGGAGCGAAAATTGGCGCCAACATTGGATACTAACACAATTGGAGGGAAAATTGGTGCAGAAATGGAGGGAAGATTTTCTACATCTATATATACACTCTCCAACCTCATTTTTTTTTTTTTTTGAACATAAAGGTAAAAATATTATTCAAAATCCCGCACAGTCCAAAGGACCGACGCCGATCAAAGTTTTTACAATCGAGCACAAGGCTATCTATTCCCTAAAAGGCTAAGCAATATCTAATTGGTCAAACATGCGACCAAAAAACATCGAAGCTCTAGGCACTCACCCTTCTATGTATCAACAAAAAATACGAAAGAAGGCAAAACAATTAGCCAAACCAAACAAAAGCATACTGAAAATCAGTAGCAGAAAATTCAAATCTGCCCAAAAACAGATTATGGGCAGCTCATCAAACTCAGTCCAAAACCCGATTTGCTCATCAAGTTCTGTCCAAAACGACCAGAAATTGGATTATCCGATTCCCAGCCGAAACCTCACGTTATTCTGCATCCTCTTCTTCTTGTGGACTGCCTTCAGCAGCTCTTCATCCGAAGGTGTCATCCAGCCCCGTTAATGGTTATACTCAGTCTCTTTCGAGCTTCCATTGGTGGACCAGTCGTTGCCCCAATCCTCTTGCAAATATTCACAATTCTTCGTCCACGAAACATCGTCATTGATCCTTCTAGAAACTGAATACCACAGTATCACCTTCATCCTCCCTCTGGTTCCTCTCAAATGGCATTTACCCATCGCAAATTACTCACTCCAACAGCGAAAATAAATTGCTGTATGAATTGGCCCTTTCTTGCTCAAATGAAGAACAAAGAAATACTAACCTGTAACTTCAACGCTGGGATTTATAATCATGTCATTGTGAAAAAAATCATGTCCACATAAGCATGAACAAACATTCAAATAACAATTCAAGTAAAAAACAGAGTCTCCATTAATAATACCAACATCCAAATAACAAAAAACAGAGTCTCCATTCCCACAAATTCCAAATACAAATCCCACACAAATTCACAACTAGAGTCAGGCCTGCAGGCCAGCAACACACTCTCTCGTGTTATCTCTCTATTATCTTTGTCACTAAGCATCATAATCAAGACATATCAGCAACAATGCATATACCTCCTTAATACTATTACATAGGAAGTGTAATGATTTTATTTTTCTCAAAACCCTTAAGTCTTAGTTGAAGCTATAAATCATAAATCATAGGTCAATGGACTGTGTAAAACAATATTATACATACTAATAAATACCAATGTTGTAAAATAAAAAAATTACCAGAACCATGATGAGTAACATGATCAGCGACGTCGGAGTTTGTCAATCTGGGTATTCAATTCAGATTTCTCCAGCACACCGCCCTCACCGCCGCCGACACTCCACCGACGTCGTGAAACACGAAAGGCGAGCTCGCGCCGAAGAACCACGCGTGGTACGCCATCCACTCTCTCATTCTAGATGCGCTCAGGTTTCCGTACAAGGATGAACCGCGGTAGAGATACTCGTATTTGTACGGCGGTTGGAATTTGGACTCGTCGTATGACCCTGCCGCCTCCTCCAACGTGGCGATTATCTCGAATTTGGGAGGCGATTCGCAACTGGTTTTCAGATCTAACAATCTTCATCTCTGCAACTCAATTTACAGAGCAAGAGAGAAAAAAGATTAGGAAATAACTTTTCTGAGATGGCAGCTTATGTGCATCAAAATACATCCTCGCCCTCCGATTTCTCTCCACCAATCTCACGTGGACTCTCTCACCCAAAACCTTACTTTCCTCCAAGATTTCCTTGAACGTTATCCCAGCGAAGACGACGACGAGTTGGAGGTTTCTGTGCACTACCGTCACGCCGGCATCGACGAGATGGCAGATGGCCCTCTCAAAAAAGACCTCACCGCCTTCTTCACCGACGATGGCGGATGGCCTCGCTGCCTTTTCGTCGATCTGTTGGGGATTTTGATTTTTTGAATTTGGGGATTTTGGAAGCAATATTAGGGTTCTGAAATGATTTAAGATTTTTGTTAAGGGTGAACTTTGATTTTGAGTGAAAAATAACTGACTGATGGCCACGTGATGGGCACGTGAGTCTGTCCGTTAAAACTTAACGGAGTTGGGACGAAATTTCAAAATTTGCACAATACAGGGACCAAATGTGATAAAATTTAACCTATTGGGACTAAATGTGAAAGTCATGGGACCAAAAAAACGAGGGTGCGTGACAGGTGGGACCAAAACGACTTTTTTCTCTCCGGAAGGACAGACTGGATTGAAGTCAAAAGGATTCTAGAGAAAATCTATGAAGAGGAGAAGGTTACAGACCTGCAGCACATAGAAGAAGTTCGAACTCGTCTGTACCTTGCTTTCCGCATCTGAAGATCAGAAGACCTGATGAAGACTACTTTCAAAGCTTTAAAGAAACTATCACTTGTAATCTGTAAAAGCTCTATATATATAATCAAGTTTAGTTCTCTTTGCTTTCAAGACAAACTCTCATTGTCTTCATCAGATACTTCAGTTTTTATGAAGTTTATAAACTCTTATCTTATTTACTAAGAGCATTTATCAAATATAGTTTTGGCTTCATCAAAAAGGGGGAAATTGTTGGGATGTAAATTCACCCTAAGCCCCACTTGATGTTAGAATAATTTTGATGGCCAAAACACTTAGAGTTTATAAATGTAATAGGATCAGCTGACTTTGTATAGAACAGCTTAGACTAGTCTTGTGTGATCAACTGTATAGATATCAGCTGATTAGCACAGTCCCGACTTACATGCGCTTCCTCAAGATGAGAAGAGTAGAAGACATGAAGACTAGAAGATCCTTGAAGGACAGTTAAGTAAGGTGCTTGTATACCTACTTATCTGATGGAGTCCAAGATTGAATATGGCCTAAAGCAGCACAAATAATTCACAGATCAGACGAGTGTTACTCGGCTGATATCAGAAGACAGAAGACCTAAGGCCAGAAGAGTAGTCAGAAGACTAGTAGTACAGATCAGAAGACTATGTACTCTTCCAGGACTCGGCTGATTCCCAAAGTCATCTTGCAATTCAAATGAAGACCTACCTTATTTAGAAGATTGACATGATCCCAGGATTGAAGCAATCAAGCAGCTGGAATCAAGGAATCAAGCCAACATGGAAAGATTGCCCCAACGGCTAGTCAACTCCAACGGCTAGTTGCAAGCAATCACCATTATAAATACAAGAGGATGAGAAATCACAAGCAAGAGATCACATCGAGAGAATTCAACAAGCTAAGCAAGCAATCAAGCAAAAGCCATACTGTTCTAAGAATTCTCCAAGAGCCCAGAAAGCCTTAGAATACTTTTAGCTCTTAAGTGATTTCTATCCAACCCATAAAAACCTGAAACCTGTTCATATTGTATATCAATTGTTTTAGGCATAGTGGTTAAGCAATTTATAAGCTTGAACCATTAGTTGGATACACTTCAAAAACCCTAAACCCTCACCGAAAGGTTAAAGTTTTTGAACCCCTCAAAGTGCAAGTGCTTACAATCACTTGTGGAGACCGTAGTTGTTAGGACGGCTCAGATCTCAAAGTCCTATCCTTGGGACTATAAAGGTCAAGACCCTTGTAATTTGTGGTAAATTAAAGGGATTAAACATCACGTTAGGACATGAGAGTGGACGTAGGATCGTATATCCGAACCACTATAAACCTGGTGTTATTTACCTTTCTGCACTTTAAATTTCTGTCTCTACATATATTTTATATAGTGCATACTGTGTTTTCAACATTCTTAAACAAAGGCCACAACTTTCAAACCAGTATCAGCTGAGTACTTTCATTAAGTAAAAACAAGTTAACACTTTCATAAGAAACAAAAGAACGAGTCTAAACAAGGCCTACCATAATTCCGCATATATCTCTTCATTTAGATCACTATAGTCATCTGGACCAGCAGACTTGCAGTCCAGTTGACATAGCAATCAGAAGAGGTTCCCCAACTCTCTTGAAAAAGTTTTAAAGTCTATTCACCCCTCCCCTCTAGACTTTAATCCCATTCACTACTCGTTCAGGGACCAACAATGTTGAAAATGCCAATGTTCCAAACATTGAGGACAACACCCCTGAATATGATCCTGAATTAGATCCTGCATTCAATTATCCTGAATTCTATAACACTGGTGACTCAACCTTAGTAGAGGACAACTCTACTGAAGGGATTAGAAAAATGAGGACTTGGTTATCTGACCATCATACTAATCTGATACTAGGTGATCCAAGTATAGGAGTCAAAACCAGAAGTTTTCATGGTGAAAGTGCTATGTTTTGTTGCTTCTTATCAGAACAGGAACCAAAAGACATTGATGAAGCACTTCAGGATGCAAACTGGATCACAGCAATGCAGGAAGAGCTAAACCAATTCACCAGAAATGATGTATGGGAGCTGGTGGATAGACCTTCACATCAAGATGTTATTGGAACCAAGTGGGTGTTCAAGAACAAGAAAAATGAAAATGATGTGATTGTCAGAAACAAGGCCATATTAGTAGCAAAAGGCTATTGTCAATCAGAAGGCATTGACTATGATGAGACCTTTGCACCTGTGGCAAGGCTAGAGGCAATAAGGCTGTTCTTAGCCTATGCAGCCCACAAGAGGTTCAAAGTATACCAAATGGATGTCAAGAGTGCTTTTCTGAATGGAGTTTTAAAAGAAGAAGTCTATGTGGAGCAACCACCTGGCTTTGAGATTGGAAATCAAGTCTACAGATTGAAGAAAGCTCTATATGCACTCAAGCAAGCTCCAAGAGCCTGGTATGACACCCTGTCACAGTTCCTCTTGGATCATGGTTTTATCAAAGGAACTGTGGACAGAACCCTCTTCAGAATCACTGAAGGAGAGGACATCTTGCTTGTCCAAATATATGTGGATGACATCATATTTGGATCCCCCAATGAGAAGCTGTGTGAGAAGTTCTCCAAGCTCATGCAAAGCAAGTTTGAGATGTCCATGATGGGTCTGATGAATTTCTTTTTGGGACTTCAAGTCAAGCAATCCAAAGAAGGAATCTTCATCAATCAAGCTAAGTACACAAGAGAAATGATCAAGAAATTTGGGTGTACAACTAGCAAGCCAGTAAGGATCCCAATGAACACAAATTGGAAGATGGATCCTAATGAGAGTGGTATCTCAACCAACTCTACTAAGTATAGAGGAATCATTGGTTCTCTCCTTTATCTCACTGCCAGCAGACCTGACATCACCTTTGTAGTAGGTGTTTGTGCAAGGTTTCAAGCAAATCCTAAGAAAAGCCATCTTGAGGCTGCAAAAAGGATCTTGAGGTATCTCATTGGCACGGAAAATCTAGGCCTTTGGTACCCTGCTGATGACAACATTGAGTTAACTGGCTACTCAGATGCTGATTATGGAGGATGTAGAATTGAGAGAAAGTCCACTTCAGGGACTTGTCAATTCTTGGGCAACAAACTCATATCTTGGTTCTCCAAGAAGCAGAATACAGTGGCTACCTCCACCACTGAAGCTGAATATGTTGCAGCTGGAATTTGCTGTGCTCAGATTCTATGGCTGAGACAACAACTAAGAGACTACAATGTCAACTCTACTGAAGTGCCTATCTTCTGTGACAACAATAGTGCCATTGCAATATCAGAGAATCCAGTTTTGCACACTAGATGCAAACATGTGGACATCAAGCATCACTTCATTAGAGATCATATGGAGAAGAAGGACATAAAGTTGGTGAAAATCCACACAGATCATCAAAAAGCTGATATATTGACTAAGCCACTTGCAGAGGCAAGGTTTCTAGAGCTATCAGCAGAATTGGGATTACTTGATCCAGGGAAGTTGGACAAGTAAATCCTATTGCAGTTAATGGAAATAAAGGGAACTAAATTGGTATTCAGCAGACTTGGTCAAGTCTACTGAAATTTAGAAGAGGTGACCTAAATCACTCAGGACACTTGTCCATTGAAATTCAGGACACTTGTCCACATCTTTTCAGGACACTTGTCCAAGTGGGGTCAGATAAGTTGTCCTAGCTATCAAACCAAATCTTGGTCTAATAAGCACTTATTTTGGGTAATCATTTCCTATTTTGAAATTTGTCCCATTCCATATACAGATATCATCTTTTTGGGATTTAATTTGTCTCCCACCCAAAAGGTCACTTTCCATGCATTAAATGCCAAGATTTAATTCTTGTTTGCATTACACCTTTTCAAGCCATGATCTACCTTGAAAACTCCCCAACCATTAACTAATATTAAATAACTTCCACGTTTTGAATAAAACCAATTACTCTCTGTTACATTGGTTTTTGACCATTGGATCAAAATTGGCCAACTCCCCTGAAATCAATCCTGGCCGTCCAAATTTTGATTTCCATTTTTGTTAACCGTTGAATTGCCTCAAGACTCCACCAACTCATTGACAAACATTCTTTTTAGAATATTCACAAGTCTTTAGAACCCCCACAAACACTTCTTCCCAAGTATTCGAAACCCTAGCTTTCATCTTCTTCAAACACTCTCAAACTCTCTCAAATTTCTCTTTGTAACCTTCAATGGCTCCCAAAGCAAAAACTGAGATGGTTGTTGATTTCACCAACAAGGAACTTGACCTTGATTTTGGCTATCTCAGCCACAAGAACTACCTTACTTTTGAGCCAATCCTCTCTTTTGAAAGTGAGGATCCTGAAGTAGTTCCAACTTTAAGATGGTTAAGGAGAGCAGGTCTCCAGAAGTTCATGCAAGAGAAGCCAGACTCTTGTCTTGAATCCTACATGGCAGAGTTCTTTGCTTTTCTCAAATGGAGAGGCAAACCTGAAGATGGAGAAGTTGCCACAAGATTGTCTTTTGTTGCAGAAGGAGGAAAAGGAGGAAAGATTTCACAGGGTGAAATTTTCTGAGGAGGAAGTTGATGCTGCTTTTGGATTGCCTTCAGAGGGAAGGAATCCAGAATTTTATGGAAATGGACTTGAGCAAGAAATTGCTCAAGATTGGCTTATCACTCCAGGGCCATTATCCTCTACACAACACAAAAGAACCCTCAAAACAATTTTTCTTACCTTATTTGAGGTTGTTGCAAAGAGCTTGCTCAGCAACACTGGAAGTTTAGAGCAAGTCAGCCATCCAAGGATAAGGATTATGGCAGCTGTGATTGATGCCAGTGACAAAGGCATTAAGTTCAACTGGAGGACCTTCATCTTGTCTGAGATGATGAAGGAAAAGGCCAAGTTCAAAGTAAAAGCTCACAACAAAGTTGTGATGGAAGGAAAGCTGAGATATTGCACCAGGGCAAGTCTCTTAATTGAAAAGTTTGCTCACTACTTTGAGATGCAAACTTTTTCAAAGCCCCTCCCTGCCCAGAAAATCATGTTCAGAAAGCTTAGTAAGAAAACTGAGCAAAGAAGGTTGCAATTGGCCAAACCTGCTGAAGAAAAAGCTGAAGAGAAGCCAAAGCTGAAGAAAAGAACTAAGGCCAGAGCTGTAAAGACAAGAAAGGTGTCTCAAATCCCTTCAGAAGAAAATTCAGGAGCCTCAACTGAGATTGAAGAAGTTGCTGAAGAAGGAGTGCATGTACCTTCTGATCACTCAGAAGAGTTGAGGCAGAGATACAATGAGACTAGACAAAAGTTTAAGGGTGAAAAGAGGATCAGGGAAGTTGTCCCTGAGAAAGATGGAGAAGGAAGTGGAAGCAGTATGGCTAGCAAGAGAAGGGCCAAGCCTATTGAAAAAGCATTAGAGCTCCAAGAGGAAAAGTCTCTACAACTTGCTCTAAGGGAGAGCAGAGCTGAAAGCAGGACCAAATCTAAGTCAAGGACCAACTCTTCTGGTTCTGGAACTCCAGAATCCAAAGTCCCTGAAGGTCAACCAATAGAGGCCAACCTTACTGAATCTTAGAATCCTGACCCTAACTCCCCTGAAACCCATGAAACTCCCACAAACCAACCAATCACCCATGTCAATCTTACAAAGAGATACTCTCCAGAAGGGAGTGTGCAAAGAAGTGGGATAGATGTGCTTGCAGATTTAGCTGTAGATGAGACAAGATTGTTGTCACCCCTTGACTCATCCATGCTCAATTATTCAAAGCTCTTAGAATCTGCACTTAATGAGCCAACCCCCCTGAGCAAAGCCCCTTCAGATCCATTGGTCTCAAAAGCAACTGAAGTACCTTCAACTGCACCCAACCCTTCTGAAGCCAACATTCCTGAACTTAACCTTCCTTAAGCCACTTTAGGAGAAGACAGAGCCAACTCCCCTATAACCCAAAGTCCCCATTCAAGGGGAGATGAGGAGGAGTACACTTATGAGAGTATGCTCAGAGGTGGAGCCAAGGCTACTGTGGACAGTTTGTATCCACAACTTGCTGAATTTCCAAGAATTCAGAAGACATTTCATGATTTGAGGATGCTTGTGGATGTTAAAGACAAAACCATAATGGAAATATCACAAGTCATCCAAGATAAAGGTGCAAACTGGTGGCAAGTGGAAGAAAGCAGACTGCTACACTTTGCTGGTGTGTTAAAAACAAGATTTCTCACTGATGAGAATGTGTTTGCAAAGTTAGTAGATGAGAAGATCATTGAGGAGAAGGAAAGAAAAGCTAAGGGCATCAAACACCCTGATAGTAGCTCAAATGATGATGATTCCCCTGATGATCCCTCAAACCTCTCAAAACCCAACCCTCTTGAAACCAATCACAACCCTTTTGAATCCAATCTGCCTTCAACCCCTCTCCTAACCTATCATAGAAAAGGCTCTGTTTCATCAGAGGTGTTGACCAAGGGTGGTAACACAACCAAAGATACATTTGCCAATGAAGGTTCTCTTGAACCCAAGGCACAGCCTAAAGATGTTGAGGTTCCTACTTTAGAGGCTGGTTTGATTAAGGCCTATTCAGTGTCAGAAAAGTTGGACACTGATTAGCCCTTACTCATTCAGGATGACTCAGGGGCTGCTGAAATAAGCACTGTGATCTCCCCACAACTGCCATCTTTGAACCTTGTTGAAGGTGGAGATGTTGCAGGTTTAGGTGAAGGTGTTGAAAAGGAGAGATTAGTTAAAAAATCAGAGGGAGTAGAGGATGAAAGAGAGGTTGTGATTACTAAGATAGTGAGTGTACCACAAATAGAGGGTGGTATAAGTTAGGAAGGACAGATTATTCTTGAAGTCAAATCTGAACTTCAAGAATCCCTTGATGAAAGGAGGCCTGATTCCTTGGGTGAGGACATTATTAATGAAGGAAGAAAAGAAAGAGTTGAAAATGAGAAGAAGACTGTTGATGTATCAGAGTCTTATGAAAAAGAAATTGAGGGTGATGAGTGTTTATTCCCTAACATTTTTTATCTATCTAATATTGCAGGTATTTCCCTTGACCAAATATTTGCAGATGAGTTCTTGACAGATGCTCCCATCCAAGTGGATACAGGCTCAGCACAAGGCTTGCTTGGAATGCAGTCAGAGAAGTTGGACTCCTTGGCTCATCAGGTCCAATCTGCTCATGCTGAAACATCAGGAGCATTAAATGAGCAAGGAAGAACTCTAGCATCTGTGGAGATGAGGTTAACTGGCTCTGAAGATGTACTGCTCCCTACATTGGAAGCAAGGAAAAGTGGAGTGGAATCTGGTCTTCAAACCATTTCCACTGAAGTTCAGAAAGCCAAAACCTCCATGGAATCCATCTCAGAAGAGGTCAAGAAGGAACAACAGCTGCTGAGAGATAATCACAATGCCAATGTCAAAGCTCTCAGACTAACTGTCAAACAAGCCCTTGGAAAGAAGACAGCATTGCAAAGAAAAAGAGCTGAGGAACAAATGCTTGCTATGGTAAAAGCAGCCTCAGAAAAGTTTTCCCAAGAGGTAATGGCCAACATTGCTGAAGGTGCAGTGGCCAACCTCACTGAGCTTCTTAAGGCCCAACTTGATGCATCTCTGAAAGCAACCTTGGAGGAGGTTGTCCAACAAAAGATGAAGTATGTTCTAGCTTTCCTTAGCTTGAGCAGTGATAGGATGCAGAATATACATGATGAGAATGTATATTTGTTGGAAGAGATGAAATCTCTGAACCTAGCCCAATCCCTGATGGCTACAACAATGAGTGAGCTTAAACCCCAGTGTTTTGATGCTGCCAAAAAGGGGGAAAGGGAAAGAGCAAGAGCAAAAGGTGCCTTGGTCATTGGAAGCCCAGCTAAGGGAAAGGACAAAATTGCTGAAGGAAAAGGAAAAGAGCCAGCAGTGCTGAACTTAGAAGATTTGGATGAAGAAGAACAGTTAGCAATTGCCTTGAAGAACTCAATGGCTTCAGCACAAGAGGAAAGAGTTAGGCTACAGCAAAGACCAGGAGGAGAGGTATCTGGTTTGGACAAAGATGTTGAAGGTGTCCAAACTAGAGGAAAGATTAAGAAGGCCAAAGGAAACAAAAGAAAAGCTGAAACATTCACTGATTTTCCCAACAGCCTTGATCTGCCCCCTGAGTTCAGAATTGATGATGATGAGCCTACTTCCAAAAAGGCAAAGAATGTTGAAAAAGACAAAACTGCTGAAGTGTCCAAGATTGCTGAAAAGGATAAATCTTCTGAAACTGACATGAGTGCTGAAGGTCCCAAGTCTGCTGAAAATGTTGAAGAGTTGTTTGCTGAATGCTTTGGACCTGAGCCCAAAAAGAAGACAAATGTCCTAGCTCTTGATCCATCAAAGTTGTTTCATGAAGGGTATGGTAAAGACCCTGAAACTCAACAGAAACTGGCCATGATGAGGGCCCAAGAGAAAATGGATTTGATGGAAGAGGCCAACAGAGCAAGAGATAAGAGAAGAGCTAACTTCCAGAAACCAAGAAGAAGGAGAGCAACTTACAGCAAGATGAAGCCTCAGCTACTAGTCCCAATGGACACCAAATATCCACGCTTGAAAGCCAACTATGCTAAAGAGATAAAGACAACTACACCCTAAAAGATTTCAATGAATCATGCTGAGATCACATCTAAATGAAGCAAAGGGAAAGAGCCAAGTCATATGAAGAAGAGCAAGCCAACTATGTTGATAAGCATGTATGTTGATAGTGATAAGCAGAGTTGTCCATTTGATAAGGAATGTTGTCCTATCATTGGATCAACCTTCAGAAGCCATGTCCAAGTCCTAACAAGTGAATCTTAAAGTCAGACATTGGGAAGAGTGTTGCAGAATGAAGACAAAGTCTTAACAGCCGTTTATTACCCAAATGAGGACATGTCACTATCAAGAATCTGTCTTCCAGTTTGAAGAACTCAAGGAAGACATTTATAGCAATTTGGGACTGCCTCTCCAACGGGCAAATCCTCAAATTTGTCTATAAATACATAAGTGTGAAGACCATTTGAAAGCACCTCAACTGACCTTAACAGAATCCAACTACACAAGTATTCTGAAGCTCATAGAACATTCAAGCTTTCAAAAGACTATCTTAGTCTTCAAACACTTCTTCTAAGCTGAACTTACTGTATATCCATACAAAGCTTAGAGAGATATCCTAATCCTTATACACTGATCTTCGTTGTAAAGGATATCTCATTAGTTGGAACCTTACTTCAACCCTTACCCCTTTCAAGTGAGAAAGTGAGAAGGTTGTAGTAGTAGAAGTGGTAGGAGCTGACTGTTGAGAGAAGAACAGTTCAGTTCTGAGTTGAGAAGAGGGTACTAGGACTCTAGACATCCTAGGGATCAATTCACCAAGGAGTGGTGTTCTTGATCAAGTGCACCTTGGCACTATAAAACAAGTTAATTCCAAGAGTGAAGGAATTATCCTGTTAAATCAGGGAAAGTGGATGTAGGAGCTTGAGTCTCTGAACCACTATAAACTCTTGTGTTGATTTACTTTCAAAGTACTTTCATACATTCAACACTGCACACAAAACTGATTTCTCAAAGAACATATATTCAAAGACTGTGCAAAAACTGTATTGGACAAGTTCCCTGAAAACTGGACTATTGCTTAAAGTGATTTCAGAACTTAAAGGAGTTTAAACTAAAGGGCTAACCACTAATTCCGCACTTATAACCAACTTAGATACTCATTCAACTAAGTACTCAATAGTGCTTAGTGGCTTGATTATCTTTGAAAAGGTTATACATCTTCAGTAGAGTTGTCCAAGACAACATTGCTGATCTCTGATTTGATCAAAGTTTGAAAGAAATTCCATACAAGTGTATTCCCCCCCCCCCATACACTTGTTATATACTCCTTTCAGGATCAACATGAAAAATCGCGATTGCGATTCGAGGAGGGGTCTCGGGCTTCAGCGGCCGAGACCGAAGCGCCGCCGTCGAGGGGGTGGTCGGGCATGGTGGTGGCTGGGTCACCCGCCGACATGCATGGATTTCCGACAGGTCCTTTACTCATCAAATTAAAATTAAAATTTAGGTGCACCGCCGATCGACTATAATAAAATTATACCTACAATATTATTTTGTATTAAAATTTAAAAAATACACATGCAAAAAATGGAAAAGAAAGACAGAAAAATTTAAAAAGGAAAAGAAAAAAAAACAAGGAAATAAAAAATTTGGAAAAAAAATTGAAAATGGGAAGAAAAAAGAAAAAGAGGAGGGGGAAGAAAAATTAAAAAGAAAAAAATCGAGATTTGTGGCTAATTTCGATAGTTTTTTATTAATTATATTTTTACGCTTTTTTTAAAATATGGGTGATTTGGTGGTGAATCGATTTTTTAGAGTTTATTTTATTATATTTTGTGTAAATTAATAAAAGGATAATATAGTCTTTTAAATATGATTATTTTTTAAAAAATATTTTGGGGTGCACTCATAAAATGTGTCAGTGCAGATAACCGTGGTAAAACAATAATTTGGGGGTGAACTCATAAAATGAGCGAGTGCAGATAATTGTGGTAAAAAATAATTTGGGGGTGAACTCATAGAATGAGCGGGTGTAGATAACTGTTGTAAAAAAGAAATAATTTGGGGGTGAACTCATTACATGAGCGGGTGCAGATAACTGTAGTAAAAACATGATTAGGGGGTGAATTCATTAAATTAGCGGGTGCAGATAATTGTAGTAAAAATATGATTAGGGGGTGCACTCATTAAATTAGTGGGTGCAAGTAAAATATAAATAAAATTTAAAAAGAAAGGGTAAAATAGTAATTTTACTTAATATATATATATATTAAAAATAATTTAAATAAAAGAAGGGTAATATAGTAAATAACAAAATACAATTTAAAAAATGATATAAATAACTTAAACTTTTATAACAGGTAGCTCGTCGTTACGACGTTTACGACGCCACGTGGCGCGATTCGATAAAGTGACTATGTAGTCAATTCGTAAAATGTGACTGCCGTAAGAATTGTCCTACTAACTTCCTAATAACTGTCTAAACTAATTAGGAGTGGGTTTTACAAAGTAAGGGTGTATTTCCTAAAATAGAGGGTGTATCTAGTAACCTTTATACTTACAAATTTACATTATTATGATATCTTTCTTGTATATTATTTTTTAAAAAACTACTTATATGAGATAGTCACATGCACTGATGAGTTGTGAGACGGAGTTTCGACTAATATATGTCTAATTAATTCTTCTAGTAAATGAAAAAATAAAGTCTAGAGCCATAAAATTACAAGTAATTCTCGATACTTGGTTTCACATTCCTGCCTTTTGAAACCAAGACTTGAATATAGTCCAGAATCACATCCCATCATATGTAGACTGTAGTTCGTGTCGTCATTGAACTTATGGTCTATGGTCTGACTAAGGTAGTGTTTGCAAACACAACAAACTGCTTCCACAATAACTTATTTTCAAAACTCTCTCACAGTTTTTAAATAAAAAAATGATTCTTGTCGATGGACGGGAATGATTTTTTAATAAAACTTTTTCTCACACAGTTTTTGGCAAATCTCATTACGTATGTACATCTATTCATTCATGCTTAGGGTGCTATCTAATTGTGTTTAGGATGATCGATTACAAAAACAGGGAGATTGTAATTAGGTCTACATGTTTTTATTTTTCCTTATTTTTCAATAGTTTTCCAGCAATTGTTTAAGTTGGACTTAGGGTTTTAATTAATTTATTTTCATAAGCTAGTTTGCCTTCTCATTATGTAGAGGTAATAACTTACCTTGGTTTAGTTGCTCTATAGAGCATTAGTTTGTTTTTTGTTAATTAAGTGCAACTATAATGTAATTGATATTTTTGGTAATATGGAATGATTAGTATAGACTGTATAGTCTAACTGGCTTATTTTTCTTATGGTGCATTAATTGTCAGCCTCCTATTCGGATGTTTGGAGGTGGGTTTAGTACACAATAATAGAATATTACTATTATGATTTTGTTATTGTAGTATTTTCTTTTGCTTAATTTTATGGAAGTTTCTGAGATTTTGATTAATATTTACATATGGTCCTACTTCTTTGTTTGTTTGAAAGAATTACCGGTTAGTTACAAGAGTAGCCAGTTTCATAGAGTAATTAAGGATTTTATGATCCAAACTGGTGACTTTTTAAAGGTCAGTCACATGATCTTATATTGTGTGCTACATTTCTGGAGAATGTATTTTTTTTTTTTTACAGATGCATCATATATTTTGCTAAAAAGTTGAAGCTGTCAAGAGCTGCTCAGACAATGCCAAGAATGAACTTCTGAGGTTAGAACACATGCTTTCTAAGGTAAACCATTTTCTCATACGTGAGTTAATCAAGTCAAAAATGAACTTCAAATTGATGACGACGATGAAGAAGACGAGGATGAGGAAGATTAAGACATGGATGCTGACGAGGATCAAGAGGGCGTAAAGAGTAGAAAGAAGGCGAACCATTTCACCTCAACTTTTCAGCCTTCTCGACAAAAGGTATGGTTATTGCTTCAACTTCAATTTGTTGTATATTTGTGTCTCCTTTATGCGACTTACCAAGCTATTGGAACGACTCTCCTATTATAGAAAGGTGCCAAAGCGCCCTCCAGAGTGCAAGAAACAGTAAGATTTGTTGATAATATCGAGAGGATCGATCAAACTTGATTTTTGTTATCTTTTCATGGCCTCCTTATATATGTCTCAAGCTCGCCCCTTTTATGGTTGGTTTCTTTAATTATGGCCTTGTTTTTTCATGGTTGTTGATCGAGTGAGCATGTATTTTATTTGGTTTTTGCTCATCCATTCTCTTTTGTGTAAATGTAATAGACTAACTATTGGCATTAGTTGTGGGTTTATATACAAGTAAACTTCACGTTCTATCTTGTGTTTTTATTGTTTTATATCAACCTTGGAGTTCAGAGTCCACAAATCTAATGTCTTTGCATATGACTAAATAATCTTGCAGTGTGTGCTTTGTGATCATTATTTTTGTTATAGTATTATCATTTTCTCATTCTGAGCGTCGATTTTAAATACATTCTTATGATTTTGGTTGATTACAGAATCATCAGAGGCTTTCGGCTTGCAGATTCTGGTTTGTGGGGAAAGTGGTATGTATCTGAACTCAAAATCTTTGTTGATTTTTTTTTTTTAATTAGGAGTGAGATCATTGCCTACAACCCGTTAATATGGCCTATTAAGGTTAAATTTAGTGTTAAATAGAATTGTCCTTCATGAGTCAAGACAATGTTATTTGGATTATATATGCTTATTTTAATTGTATTTCTCAGAATTTAAAACAGAAAACTTTTGGTTTCTATGCCATATGCATGAAATTCTACGAGCCTTTGTTATTAAATTGTGAGCAATAATTTAAACTTGATAATTGATTACTTGGAATTCAGTTATCTAGGAACAACCATATAATGTAGTTTGGACATATATTTCTACACTCTACAGTTTAGTAGGAACTAAAAGATACTCCGTATTATAAAATAACATTCTAACATTGATGATATATCGATCTGTCTCATTATGGAATGACCTTCGTTTAAGTTTCAGTATTTAGTTTTGCGTTCATTGTTATAGCCAGGTAGGCTATCTTTTTTTATTCTGCAAAATAGACATTCGTATGATTTTGTGGAAGTCAGGAATTTTGTGATAATATTGTTAAGGTAGTGCAGCAGGATTGCCTAATAGTAATGCTGCTATATTAAGGAATGGTGGAAGCAAAAAGGATGCATACTTCTAATTCGCACCTATGTGGTTTGATAAGATCAATTTTATTGTCATGTCTTCAAATTTTA
The DNA here is from genome assembly GCA_963675135.1 of Galeopsis tetrahit. Lineage (NCBI taxonomy): Eukaryota > Viridiplantae > Streptophyta > Magnoliopsida > Lamiales > Lamiaceae > Galeopsis > Galeopsis tetrahit. The sequence goes on along the minus strand of OY776121.1, from coordinate 14,124,285 downwards.
TTTGCTAAACACCCTAACAATGAGAAGAAACATTGATTTTGAAGGGAATGTTAGAAAAGTTGGGGGCGCCATGGTGTTGGGGTGAATAATTTTGGTGAGGAATGCAAAAATCTCTACATTGTTTAAGAGTATGTCAAGTTTCACTGAATTGAATCGTCCAAATTGAAATCAAAAGAATGTCACAAGAAAAGCAAAATATTTAATTCGATTATGATTGAAAACAATTCATGATCTTATGTCCAAATTGAAATCAAAAGAATGTCACAAGAAAAGCAAAATATTTAATTCGATTATGATTGAAAACAATTCATGATCTTATGTTAGGCATGTTACGTTGTTATTGTTACATTGATGTGATTTCTAGTACCAAGATTTATGCCCGTAGTAATAAATATGTTCAAATTATATAAAAAATGTATTTATTCAAATTATATATAAAAAATGATTTTTAATAGTGTTATTACATTAAACCTCATTTAGTTTGTTGGTGGATGGTATTTTTTGTCCACCTCATTTAGTAATAAATATGTTCAAATTCCTAATTCATTAAACCTCATTTAGTTGGTTGGTGGATGGAGGGAGTAATAAATATGTTCAAATTCCTAATTCATTAAAACCTCATTTAGTTTGTTTTTGTGTTCAGTTAACCCATTTTCTTGGTCCCCAATCTCATTTTGGGGGAGTGTATCTAATACATGGTTGAACTCTATGTTCACTTCAATGCTTATAAAGTCTTTAAATATTTTGTGGACTTTCAATGTGGGATAGGTGACCCTTCACCTTCCCACCCTCTAACTCAAAGTTGAAACCCTTCAACTTCTTTAATTAATTTTTCACTCACCTAAACTCGGTTTTGAAATATTAAATATACGACGTTCATCTACTCAGCGAGTAGATCAACTATGTCACGTTTAATCATTTAATAATTAATATTTTAACGTTTAGTCCCTGTTGGTCCTGAAAGGAGTATATGACAAGTGTATGGGGGGAGAGGGAATACACTTGTATGCAATTCTTTTGCTAATTTGAACAAACCAGAGTTTCAGCAAGGTTGTCTTGGACAATTCTGCTGAAGAAGATTAACTCTTCTAAGATAATCAAACTACTAAGTACTATTGAGTACTTAGTTGAACAACTATCTAGGGGAGTTATATGTGTGGAATAGTGGTTGGCCCTTTAAGTTTTAGACTCCTTTAATTTCTGAAATCACTTAGTCAATGTAACACAGTCCAGTTAAGCTTCAGGGAAGTTGTCCAAAACAGTTTTGCACAGTCTTTGAATGTTTATCCTTGAAAGATCAGTTTTGTGTGCAGTGTTGAGTGAATGTAAGTATTTGTAAAGTAAATCAACACAAGAAGTTATAGTGGTTCAGAGACTCAAGCTCCTACATCCACTTTCCCTAATTTAACAGGATAATTCCTTCACTCTTGGAATTAACTTGTTTTATAGTGCCAAGGTGCACTTGATCAAGAACACCACTCCTTGGTGAATTGATCCCTAGGATGTCTAGAGTCCTAGTACCCTCTTCTCAACTCAGAACTGAACTGTTCTTCTCTCAACAGTCAGCTCCTACCACTTCTACTACTACAACCTTCTCACTTTCACTCTTGAAAGGTGTAAGGGTTGAAGTAAGGTTCCAACTAATGAGATATCCTTTACAGTGAAGATCAGTGTATAAGGATAGGATATCTCTCTAAGCTTGTGTATGGATATACAATTGGGTTCAGCTTAGAAGAAGTGTATAAAGACTAAGATAGTCTCTTTGAAAGCTTGAGAGCACTTGTCAACTTGTAGGATAGTTGGATATTCTTGTCAAGGTTGAGGTGCTTTTGGATTGTGTTGAGGTGCCTTCAAATAGTCTTCACACTTCTGTATTTATAGACAAAATGGAGGATTTGCCCGTTGGAGAGGCAGCCCCAAATTGCTATAAATGTCTTCCTTGAGTTCTTCAAACTGGAAGACAGATTCTTGATAGTGACATGTCCTCATTTGGGTAATAAACGGTTGTAACAGTTTTGTCTTCATTCTGCAGCACTTTTCCCAATGTTTGACTTCTTGTTAGGACTTGGACATGGCTTCTGAAGGTTGATCCAATGATAGGACAACATTCCTTATCATCTGGACAACTCTCCTTATCACTATCAGCAGTTTTGCTTTTCAGCATGGTTGGCTTGCTCTTCTTCAGATGACTTGGCTCTTTCCCTTTATTTCTCTTGAGAATGGTCTTAGCTTATTTCTTTGAGGACCTTTAGGGACTGGTTGTCTCAAACTCTTCAGCATAGTTGATCTCAGACTTTCAGAGCACTTGATCTTGATCAATTTAGCTGAGACAACTCCTCTGGACAACTCTCCTGATCAGTATATTTAATCTTTTTGCATCAGAGCACTTTATGCATAGAGTTGACTTCTCTGGACAACTCTCCTGATAAAAACCTTTGAGTAGTCTTGTCCTTTTGAGCTAGGTAAGCTTGTTCTTGCATATGGCTAGCTTCTTTAGACAACTCTCCTGATCAGAGCATATGAATATTTTCTCTGGACAACTCTCCTGATCAGAGCATCTTCATTGGACTTGTCCTTTTGAGCTTTACAATCTTGTTCTTTCGTAAGAGCATCTTCTCTGGACAACTCTCCTGATAAGAGCATCTTAGATTTCATAGAGTGTCCTTGTTCTTAAGTGATTGTTCCAGAATTTGAGCCTTGAGGGGACTTGATCTTGATCATCTTCAAAGCATAGGTTCCCCCTCAAATTGTGCATCTAATTGTCTAAGAGCTACCTAACATTTCAGCTTCTCATCTAGCCTATAATCTATATGTTCTAACATTCTTAGAACATATTTATATTGACTTAGGCATGTCTCAGGGGGTTTTGGTATTAGATCAAAACATATCTCATTTTATTCCCAACAGTCCCTCTAATTAATTTAATTAGATAAGAGTAAACCCAATTAATTCCAACAAAAAATTATAACCAGCATTCAACCTTTTATATATATATATATATATATATATAATAAAAATTAATGTAGAAACACACGGGAAAATTGCATTTTTAGTCCTGTAAAATTATTTTCAAATCACTTTTGATCCTGAAATTTGAAAGTGATCCTATTTTATGCAATATTGGTCCAGTAAGTTAGATTTCGGATGGAATCCGCTAGTTAATATTAAAAATAAATTAATTATATACAATATAATATATTATTAAATTGTAAATAAATTGAAAATATATATATATATATATATAATTTGGAATAATTTAAAAATACAAAAACAATATATGTAGAATTTGAAAAATATTTATAGAATTGGAATATAATTCAAAAATACTAAACAAAATATTTCAAACCAAATAATAATTCAATTATGTAAATTTTGAAATTACTCTATATAATTTTTAAATAAAAATCTATTAAAATAAAACTAAAAATAAAGAACATTTATGTAAAATCTATGTTTGAATATAATTTGAAGATACAAAATATAATTCATATAAAATCTAAATGTCAAAAATAATTCAAAAATATTAATTATAAATATTTAAAATGTAAATTTAGAAAAAAAAATTAAAAACTAAAAATTTAGAAAAAAATCAAATAAAAAATATTAATTATAAATATTTAAAATGTAAATTGCATATATTATATATATACAGTAGGTATATGTATATATCTCCCCGGTCCATTCTCTTCTTGCCGACGAGCGTTTCCATCCCACCCCCAATCGCCGTCACCTGGCCCCATTCTATTTCTCGCCAACACCTTGCCGCCACCCGTAACCATACTTCAACACCACCGTTAACCCCATATTCTTCTAAGATCACTTGAAAATTCCGGCTACGAAATTCTAATCCGGTTCCGCGGGCTACGAAATTCTAATCTAACCACTCTAGCCTCGTGTCAGTGTTAGGAATCAAAGACCCTTGTCAATTTTAAATTTCGTTCCCTCCTTCATCTCCAATTTGAGAAATTTCGTTGTAAATTTTTTTTTTTTTAGATTTTTACTATTTTCTTAACTGTTTTTCTGATTTTTTTCAATTCGTGTTGGGACTAGTGGCGTGGTGTGACATTGTATGGTTCTTCCGGCAACGGGGTGTGGCTGAGGGTGGTAATGAGATTTGAGATACAATCCATGCCTCGCGAGTGTGTTTTTTCTTGCGAGTGGAGTAGGTGGATTCAGGGACGGTGCCACATTGGGGCCAGGGGGGCCACTGGGCCCCCACCAATTTATATATATATATATATATTATAATAATTATATACTCAGTATATTGTGTAATAATAGTTATTATCATATATATATATATCTTAATCTTATCTTAATTATCATATATTTACAAACATTTCAAAATGATTGGTCTAGTCTATTTTTTCTAAATCATTCAAGTTCAAAATCTATTTTTTTTATTAATTTCACATTTTTTAATTTTTTATTAATCATTAATCATAACGTGTCTATTTTTTAATCTTATCTTTTATATTAAAATTTAAATGAAATTTTTTTATATATGAAAATAAAAATATTATTTTTACTTTTTGAAAGGAGTAATATATTTTTTCATGTGTATTTTACTTAAATTTATTTCTTAATACTCCAAAAATAAATTATTTCTTCAATAGAGTCAATAATATAGATGGATGGTGTATTTGAGAATTATTGTCTAAGTTTTTACTAAGAATTGCAAAATATTTTAGCAATTTTTAAATTGTTTAGCTTCAAAATATATTTTAGCAATTTTTAAATTGTTTAGCTTCATTTTGAAAGACAGCTTGTTCAATTTAATTTAATGAAATGTATTAACAATTTTATCATGTAAAATTTCAATGAGTATAATAAGTACATATTACTTTATCTTTAAAGTAATGTTAATCGGGCCCCCCTACCGAGATTTCCTGGCTCCGTCACTGGGTGGATTGACGGGCTTGGGATAACACATATGCGCCGAGATTTCCTGGCTCCGTCACTGGGTGGATTGACGGGCTTGGGATAACACATATGCGGAGTAGCTGTGTGTGATCGGGATTGCCGGATAATTCTGCTGAGAGGGAGACTCGCCAGAATTTTTTTTACTTCGTAATTAAACTTTTATATTATAATTATAAATTTTTTAAAGAAAATGCAGTTGACCGTCATCTTTTTCATTAGAAGTTAACGGACTAAAAGTGATATGAACATATTCTTTTAGGACTAAAAGTGCAATTTTCCTCAAAATTGACCATAATTTTACAGATTATGAAAAAAAAATTGTACGGACAAAGAACTTTCTCAATGGCTACGGAGAAATGCCCACATATTATGTATTCACCCCCACCCCCACTTCATATTTTGAACTAATAGATAAAAAGACTATACTACCCTAGTATGTTGAGTTCACCCCCACTCCCTGAACAAAAAAACTTAACAGACTTTTTGCATCTCTTTCCCAATCAAAACATAATATTTCTTTGTAATTGATTTTTTTTTTCCGTGTTATTATTATTTAATTTGATCATATTGTTGCATGATTGTGTAGTTGTAATGAATATATTTTTTTAGTGTATTTCGTTTTCGAGTTTTTTTTTTTAAATGGCGTTTTGCAAAAACTCAACACTGATTCGCCGAGTTTTGTGAGATTTTTCTTTTGAATCAAAACTCGAACAACTTTTTCGCGTTTTGATTCAAAACTTGGCGAACTAGTGCTGAATCAAAACGTGGAAAAGTTGTCCGTGAACTTTTTTCCGATAAATCTCACAAAACTCGACGAATTAATGCTGAGTTTTTGCAAAACATAATTTTTTAAAAAAAAAAACTCGAAAACGAAATACACTACACATATTGAGTAGTGAGGAAAGTTTGGAGGCCGAAAAGGAAAAGGGCCGGATGAGGAGGGAGAAAAATTAGGGTTTATTATAGTATGGAGGGTAATTTTAGAAAATAAGAGGTTAGTGAACTCATATGTGAGGGATGAAGACATAATAATTATCGGTGGCCGTGTGAGAAATAGGAGTCAAATTAGCGAAAAGTGGAGAAAGCATAGGGCACAAGAATATACGAGATAAAAGATACGGAGTATATAATAAGATTAACATGTATGATAGAAACAGACTCAAGAATATATGAGATAAGATTAAGATGTATGATAGAAACAAACTCAAGAAAATATATGAGATAAGATTAAGATGTACGATAGAAACACTCAAGAATATATGAGATTAATAAATATAATATAGTAATAAGATTAAGATTTTTGAAAGATACGTATACATGTATTCTCAATATTTGATAAATGTAGATCGAGTACAAGAGTTGTAAGCCCAGCCCAGCACAGCCCAATTAAGTATATTATAATAACAAAGACTTAATTGTTTCGAATTCATTACTGTATTATTCATTCAATTCTTGGAACCCTAGATGGCCATGAAAATTGAAAGAGAATTGAAGTGGATTGAATTGCCTGAGATATTATGGCTAATATCTTGAAAAGACTTGATGTTGTAGAGATCCTGGTGCAGAGAAAGTTTGCACTACTTGGCGGAGATCCCGTCATGTGGCGAGACCTTCGGATTGATATTGAGGACGCTGAAAATTGGAATAAGAAATTGTGGCGTCGTGCAGTCGATCATAGCCAGGGACAGTTGACGGATCTTTCTATTGTTAATTATTGCGATAATAACTTGCTAAACTACATTGTCAATAGGTATATACTATAAATATTTTTTATGTTTGAATTGTGTTTTGTGCTGATGTATTGTTTAATTAATTAACAGATCAAGTGGCCTCAAGAAGCTTACTCTTGCCTACGTCCGTGGATTTACAGTGGAAGATTTAATTGAAGCACTTAAAAAACTTGCACACTTACCTTTTTTTGATGGAAGTCGGTCCTCAACATATTATAAATATTGGCAATTCCTGCCCAAATTTGAAATCATTTACATATAAATATCCGATATGGTTACCCTTGAAGGATGCTTACTTTAAAAGAAATTCACCCAGTAACAATGAGTATGCTCTAGCAATTGCGGAAGCCATGCCCAATCTACGCCATCTTCGTCTTGTTTGGATGCCATTTGACAACACAGGACTAGAAGCCATTCTTGATGCTTGTCCCAACCTCGAATCACTTGATCTCCATAATTGCTCTCGTCTTGACCTACGAGGTGCTTTAGGCAAAAGAGGGTTCTCAGCAGATTAAATCAATCTATTATAGTGGTTCGTGGATCGATTTTTTTAAACTTACATTTAGCAATGTAATGGCTGTTGGCGTATTCCCTTCAATGTACGTGCTGGTGACATTATCAGTAAGAAAAGTTGTTTATTTATTATCCAGGTTTCATTTCTTTCCTACTATATCTTTGATGCGACCTCATCAAATTCACAGGAGTGAATGAGAGAGAACACATTCAAAGAAATATTTAAAGTGATGAATACCTAAATGAGCTCCTTGAGAATCCTTGGATAATTGATAGAGATGGAAGGTGATGGTGGTAGTTGGGACCTGCACGAAAACTGGGCCGGAGAGGTGTCCGGCGACGGACCTCCGACGCTCAAGTCAGTGATGTTTGATGGAGAAGATGAGTATTTTTGCTATGAAAGTGAATAGTAGAAAAAGTGACTTAACCTTTTAAAAATGAAAGGGGTACCTTTTATACCTTATGACTAAAGGGTAAAGAAGTAAACTCGGGTCTAGGGTTTGTTACAGATAGTGTCACGTCATGGTACGACTCTGACACATGACTGATTATTCGAGTAGTGCGCACACATTTGCAGAGATATCAGAGATATTTTAACGCATCCAGATTCCTTACTCTTCTTGGAGGCCAAAACAATTCATTTCCTTGGTCCTAGTCGAGCAAGGAAGACCTGATAAGGTTCTTTCCTCCTTAGCCATGCTCATCAGTCCTGGTCGCGTTGGAGATAAGGTTATCAATACCAGATCAGATCCCGGCATGACCAGGTCCTAGGAGGGAGTAACTAGATCTCGCCTTGGTTTTTAACCAATGGCTCTTCTCTATTGGTCCCACACCATTATGTCCCCAAATCATTTTTTTTTTTAATTTTTAATGATTTTAATGAGTTCTTCCCAAATCATTTTCTTACTACGGTTATCTGCACCACACCAATACATATTTGGCCTTGGAGAGCTTTTAAAAGAGCTCTCCAAGTGGGAGTTGTCCAAGTGCAATTTAGGGCTCTCCAAGTCCAATTTAGCAAGTGCAATTTAGGGCTCTCCAAGTCCAATTTAGCTTGGATAGCTCCCACTTGGAGAGCTCTTTTAAAAGCTCTCCAAGGCCAAATATGTATTAGTGTCAGCTTCCTCATTTTAATGATTTTTTTCTTCTCCTCCTCTTTTTCTCCCATTTTTAGTTTTTATTCTAAACTTCTAATTTCTTGATTTTTTTCTTTTTCTTTTACTTTTTATTTTATTTTCCTAGGTATGATTTTATTATAGTCAGTAATACAATAAGTAATAAGTAATAATACCATAAATAATAATCAGTAATATCATTAACAGTAATTAGTAATATCTTATACAATAACAAATAATTTCACACATTTATATTATATTCAGTAATACCAAAATTAATTATTAGTAATACAACGAAAAAAAATTAATAATACCATGAATATTAATCACTAACATTTTATACAAAAATAATTTCACACATCTAATTGTATTCAATAATACCGAAAATAATTATCAGTAATACCATGAACAGTAATTAGTAATACCATGAACAGTATATACAATAAAAAATAATTCCAAACATCTAATTATATTCAGTAATACCAAAAACAATTATCAGTAATACCATAAACAGAAATCAGTAATACCATTAACAATAATCAGTAATCAATAGTCAGTTATATGCACACGCGAGGTTTTAGCGCACACCCCGTACTATTATGACACACCACATGAAAGATCAAAGATACCCTGCTCCTACATAACCATAATTCTCCCCTTATTCTCTCAAACCATATACCGTGAAAAATAAAATACGTCGCTTGGGACACCCACTCCTTTCCCAGCCTCGTCGGTTGTCGCTCAAAGCCTCCCTACCACAGCCTTTCTTCGTTGACGCACAAAGTCTTGCCGCCATAGCCTTGTTCGTCGTCGTCGAATTTATTTTGCCGATTTCACGTGCGTCTGCTTCGCTCTTTCTCCAGGCCACACCATCCGTCCAAGGTTGCGTCCCAAGCCGTCGTCGTCCGTGGCTACGTCCCAAGCCCCCGACGATTCCTCCTCCTTCCGTCGCGATCCAAGTCGTTTTTCCCTCTTTCGATTGTAAGTTAGAAAAATAGATTTGTTGCCCCCTTCTCGTTTCATCCGTCCCTTCGTCGTCAATTTTCTTCTAGTTCTCTCAACCTCAAAATTCATATATGTAAGTTTTTTTTTTTCTTCTAGGCCTCTCCATCTAAAAATTTGTGGGTGTCCACCTCAATCTTGTGTGTGCATATAATCGTGGTCTTTCGTTAGATTTGTGCGACCCATTATCTACACCGAAAAAAGTAAATTAGGCTCAAACTTTTAATTAAATTGAAGAGTGTATATACACGTGAGTGTATATAAGAATTTGCATATATAAATTAGGATTGATTGTATTATATTTTGTTTAAATTAATAGAAGGGCACTATAGTAATTTTAGGTGTAATTGTTTTTAAAATATAATTTGGGGGTGAAGTCAACAAAAGCGGGGTGTAAATAATCGTGGCCTATTGTTTATATATAAATTATGATTGATTGTATTATATTTTGTGTAAATTAATAGAAGGGCATTATATTAATTTTAGATGTAATTTTTTTAAAATAATAATTATTGGGGATGAAGTCAACAAAAGTGGGGTGTAAACAACCGTGGTCAATTGTCTATATATATAAATTAAGTTTGATTGTATTATATTTTGTTTAATTTAATAGAAAGACACTATAGTAATTTTAGGTATAATTTTTAAAAAATAATAATTTAGGCGGTGAAGCCAATAAAAGTGGGGGTGTAAATAACGATGGTCAATTGTTTATATAATTTGTTGGGCTGAAGTCAACAAAAGTGGGGGTGTAAATAACTGTGGTCAATTGCTTATATAATTTGTGTGGGTGAAGTTAACAAAAGTATGTGTGTAGTCAATCATAATGTTAAAATTGAAATTGAAATTAGATATATACGGTACGTGCGAGTGTACTGAAGAATTTGGCAAAATCATTATGTAGAATCAATAACACAAATTTTGGGCTTCAAGGACATTGAGAACTCGAACTTACAAGAGGGACCAATCGAGTAGCCTACACCATTATTTGATGTCAAACAAGAGCCTTACAAGTTACAACCTTCCTGATTCGATAGTGTGCAATGAAGTTTACATTTTGTTGAAGAATAACTATGACATGATGACGAGAACTTGTTCAAATTCAATTGTTTAAACGAGTTTCTTTGGGTTTCCATAGTCCGGGATATTTTCCAAATTGACATATTTCATGTAAAGTTCTCGAGAAAGAAATTATTTACGTCCTTTTAACGTTCAATTTTTTTTGAATACACTAAAACGACATCGTTTCAGTCACGCTTTTAAGAAGTGCACATAAAATTATGAAAAAACGATAGAAATTGTAACGTGGTCAAACTCGACTTGTATAGTGTGGAAAAACAATGGTCATGTGAATTAAAAATACTGTATATTACAAGTCACTATTTATAATTTGCATGATGAAAGAAAAAGTACGTATATTAACTAATTTACAAAATTATGAGATGTAAATTAAAAATTTTATCTTTTTTGGAACATAAATTAACCAATTTGCGAAATTATAAGATATAAATTAAACAATTTATGAAATTATGTGATGTAGATTAATTTTTTTTATCTTTTTTTGGATGTTTAAAAAATAAAAAAAGTAACGAGACGTAAATAGTTTTTTTTCTCTAAAGTCGTCAAATAATGCGTAATGAGGTATTTCAAAATGTTAGGGTCAACTTTTTTTTGTGTACATAAAAAGCTCAGATCGCAAATTAATCCTTCTTTTAAATTTATTTATGCAAGAAGCTAACGTAACACCTCCTTAATGAAATAACATTATCTTTTAATTTGATCTAATCTCGATACTTTATATTCGGAAATAGAGGAAGTTATCAAAAAGTCTATATGGTAACAATCACTATAAAAAAAAACGCGTTAATTTGCGACAATTTTTTTATTTTTTTAAATTGTAACTAAAACATTTGTCTGTGAGGGGGGAGATTGTGACTAAGGAGATAATTTATTTATAATATTAAATTAGAGATAATTTATTTATAATATTATACTATTTGAGATTTGAGGGTACTTATTACATTCTCCATATTTTAATAAGTAATGTTTTCGTGAAATTTATTGGAATAAAAAAAAAAAAGATATGTATTGAGAAGTATACCTTCAAATAGTAAAGGAGACCTGTAATCATATTAATTCCCTAATGCACATTTTCTGTAGTGCACATTATATTTTAAATATTTCCAAATTCTTTATCCAATTTCATCATCTTTTCCAAATCTTTCCAGTTTTATGTCTTAAATAATTGATTTTTTAAAATTAAAGGAAGGACATAATTAGAATAAATAATGTAAAAAATTTTAAAATATCAATTAATTGTGTAAACAAATACTTGAAAGTAAATTAATTTAAAATAGATGAATAATTAAATTTAATATAAATACTTGAAAGTAATTTTTTTATTAAATTAACAAAAATATATTTGTGTGCGTATCAAGTGATATTTGGATCAATTAAAATATTAAATTAAAATAGTATTTGATATATGTAAGCCCAGCATGGGCCAAGTATATAATAAGCCTGATTTAATTGTTTCGAATTCATTATTTCTTATTAAGTCTTGGAACCCTAGATGGATCTAGCCGCCATGAAAATTGAAAGAGAATTGCAGTGGATTGAATTGCCCGATGATATCATGGCTAATATCTTGAAAAGACTTGATGTTGTAGAGATCCTGGAAAGTGCAGAGAAAGTTTGCACTGCTTGGCGGAGAATTTGTAGGGATCCCGCCATGTGGCGAGAAATTCATATTGATATTAGGGACACTGAAAACTTGAATAAGAAGCAATTGTGGCGTCGCGCAGTCGATCGTTGCCAAGGACAGTTGACGGATCTTTCTATTATTTATTATTGCGATAAAAACTTGCTAAACTACATTGTCAACAGGTATATACTGGAGTATAATTTTTTTTTGTTTTTTACTTGCATATATCGTTATATGACTTGCTAAAGAAAAGAATTGTGTTTTGTGCTGATGTGTAGTATTGTTTTAACTAACAGATCAAGTGGCCTGAAGAAGCTTACTCTTGCCTGCATCCTTGGATTTACAGGGCAAGATTTGATTGAAGCACTTAAAAAACTTCCACATTTGGAAGTGTTGCACCTTTCTATGATGGAAGAAGTCGGTCCTCAACATATTATAAATATTGGCAACTCCTGCCCGAATTTGAAATCATTTACATACGAATATCCGTTATGGTTACCCTTTAAGGATACTTACTTTAAAAGAAATTCACCCAGTAATAATGAGTATGCTCTAGCAATTGCGGAAACCATGCCCAATCTGCGCCATCTTCGTCTTGTTTGGATGCCATTTGACAACACAGGACTAGAAGCCATTCTTGATGCCTGTCCCAACCTCGAATCACTTCATCTCCGCCACTGCTCTCGTCTTGACCTACGTGGTGCTTTAGCCAAAAGATGTTCTCAGCAGATTAAATCAATTGATTATAAACCATGGTGTATCGTGGTTCGTTAATCGATTTTTTGACACTTACATTTAGCAATGTTTTTTTTTTTTTTTGAACAGTTCTTACATTTAGCAATGTATAATAGCTGTTGGCGTATTCCCTTTTTCATCTAGTTTAATTCTCGTACCTTTCAATGTAGGAGGTGAATTAATTGTCTTTCTTAATTCTCTCGTCATTATCCGTTAGAAAAGTTGTTTATTTATTATCTAAGTCTCATATCTTTCCTTTCATATCATAATTTAGATATGATCTTCAATAGTATATAGGAAGAAATGTAAAGTGTGATGCTTGTTCTGCTTTTTTGTTCATTAGGCTAATAAATGTGTCAATATATTACTGAAAAAGAAACTGAATTTCAGTGTAGAACACGTATTTTCTGCACCCCAAAAACCACTAAATTCACCCATGTACCTCCCAACCCCTCCACCATTTCATAATTTTTTTTTTAATTTAAAATTCACATAATTTAATTTCAAATTATTTAAATATTACTTCCTCCTCCCAACCCCTCCACCATTTCATCATTTTTTTTAATTTAAAATTCACATAATTTAATTTCAAATTATTTAAGTATTACTTCCTCCGTCCCACAACTGTTTGCAGACTTACCTTATTTGTCCGTCCCACAATTGTTTGCACACCCATAAAAGGAAACTCTTTCATAAACCTCACCCTCACAATATTCACACATTTACACAAAATGCTATTACCTTTACCATATTTCCAATCAATTTTTTACTTTATTCATATAACTTTAGAAAATTACCCATCAACACTCCACTCATTACACTTTTTTCTTAAAAAGTGTACCCATTTTATGGTGCAAACACTTATGGGACGGAGGGAGTATTAATTATTTAATATCATTATCATACACTCTAACGAGCATTTCATCAATTTTCTCATTTAAAATTCACATAATTTAATTCCGCATTTCATATTTTATTGCCTTCATTCTTTTTTATTATTTAAAATTTCACATAATTTAATTTCAAATTGCCATCATTTTATTCCTCTTTCACATTTTTTTCCACTAAAAATTTCATCATTTTTTATTTAAAATTCAAATAATTTAATTTCAAATATGTAAACAGTATTACACAATTACATTGACAATATTACATTATTGCATTTGCTAGTATTATAAAGTGAAAAATTAAATTTTATCATCAATTTCTTATTCTCTAACCACATTCTATTTTGCCATTATCTTATTCCTCTTTCATATTTTTTTTCCATCACGGTTGCACATTCTTTTATTAGTATCACACCTGAAAGACTTACAATATAATGACATTACTTGACAATATTACACAATTACACTTAACGGTATTACGCAATTACACTTAACAGTTTGAACAAATAGCAAACAAAATATGAAAGACATTAACACAAATTAAAACATAACAATATATTAATGACAATATCATACAAAACAACAAGACAGTATCATAAAAAAAACAAGACAATATCACACAAAATATCAAAACAGTAACACACATTAATGCATATCAAAAGCCCTAGTTGTAATTCTTTTGCAAATTAGAAACATAAGCTCTTAAAGTCGTCTCTCTACCTCTCTTAAATATATAATAGTATAACAATTCATATGAGATAGTACTACACTATCACACTTAGCAGTATTATGTTATTACACTTAACAGTATTACATTCAACATATAATATTGTTTACCTTGTAACATAATACTGTTTAGCAAATATAGTAATGCGGTGAAACACTGAGACAAATATATGAATCAAGAAAACCCCCAAAATGTAGAAAGTAAAATTTTTAGTTCCATAACTTTCATTTTGCATATACAGTTTGAAAAAAAATCAATACAAATAATTTAGAATACCAATTTCTCCACAATTAACAGCAAAAAACTTGTACATCAGTAAAATAATTTTTTTTTCTAACAAAGCACTAAGATGCGCGCAACACCAAAAAATAAATCCTTAAGATCAATCGAAGAAATCAAAAAGAAAAACTCATTCTCATAAGTAACAATATTGATAAATTACTTAAAAATTGGTACAAGAACTTTACAAAACTAATACATAATAAAATGAATCATCGAGTTGTTTAATTTGAGAATTTAGGGTTGTGTTTCTCCCCCTTATTATTGATTTGGTAAAAAATTTATTGAATTAAAGAGAATCGGATTGGAATATACCAAAGCTTGATGCAAGTAGAATGTGAGGGGAGAGGAGTGACAACAAGTTTTCTATAATTGTGGACTATGGCATGCCGACGGTGTGGCGATAGTGGAGGTGAAAATTGTTATCCCGATACCTTGATAGAGGACGGGAGGAGTGATGATTGAAGTTTTGACTTCAATTACTATTTTATAAAGAGGAATAGATAAAAGAAAATCCAAATGAGTTGCGAAAAATTAAATATTAAATAGAGCAGATACCGATTTATAAAATGGAGTGGATACCACTAAATGAGCATTTTACACCATTTGTATGGGTGAGTTTAGTGGTTTTGGAGTTGCAGGTCACTACAAAAAAAAGTCTGATTTTGATACCATTGATTTAGAGACGGATATCCAATCTGTCTCTAATAGGTACGGATTAGAGACTGATTTGTTAAAAAATCAAGATTTGAAATAAAAAATAAATGAAAATCAGTCTCTAATCGTACCTATTAGAGACAGATTGAATATCCGTCTCTAAATTGTTGGTATCAAAATCAGACTTTTTTTGTAGTGGGTGGTGTATTTAGTGGATTAGGATGTGTATGCTGCGGAGTGGGGGTGGCTATCAAGTCAGGTGGTGTATTTATATTTATATATGTTTTACACCATTTGACACATAAAGGATGTGTATGGGTGAATTTAGTGGTTCTAGGGATGAAGATGGTGTAATTAGTGGATCAGGAGGTTTATGATGCGGAGTGGGGGTGGATCTATCAAATCAGGTGGTGTATTTAGATTTATATATGTTTTACACCATTTGACACATAAAGGATGTGTATGGGTGAATTTAGTGGTTCTAGGGATGCAGATGGTGTATTTAGTGGATCAAAAGGTCTATGATGCGGAGTGGGGGTGGATCTATCAAATCAGGTGGTGTATTTGGATTGAGTGGGGGTGGATTTATCAAGTCAGGTTGTGTATTTAGATTGAAGTATGTTTTACACCATTAGACACATAAATGATTTGTATGGGTGAATTTAGTGGTTCTAGGGGTGCAGGTGGTGTATTTAGTGGATCAGGAGGTGTATGATGCGGAGTGGGGGTGGAACTATCAAATCAAGTAGTGTATTTAGATTGAGATATATTTTACACCATTTGACACATATAGGATTTGTATATAAGTTTTTGTGCAAAAGACTTATTTTCATTTATAAATGTCAAAATACCTATCCCCATCTCACACCGTGAAATCGTGTCACTAGTTAAAGGGGAAATCATGCCTCGAACTATTACTTACACAAGCAAGTAGAAAGAGACTCATGAAGTCAGGGTATGGTCGATCGAATAACCGATATGACTTCTTACAAATTACAATTACATGGTGTCGGTGTGTTTGATATACATAATTTAAAGGGAAACACTTGTGTGGAATATTTCACACATGAAATATGTTTAATTAAGTCAATTTAAAAAAATTTGCGGGTCATAAGGCCGGATTCGGGTTGCTCAAAAAATTCACGGGTTTCAAAACGTACTTAACACTTTATATTTCTGGAGATTTATATAGTTTTACATGTGAGAATATTCTTATTCCACCACAAGTCCAAAAGTATACTACTAATATATTGCACATGTTGTACCTCATATGTGCTTTATTTGGAAATCTCTCTCTCACACACACACACATATATATATACGAAAACTATATAAAAAACATCATGAACAAGAAGTGCATGCATAATTGATGAAATCACAAGCTTAAAGATAGAAATAATTATGCAAATAGAGATCAGGTGTACGTTTGGGAATTAGGTGGCGCAAATGATCGAAGTCATTGGGAGCTTTCTTGTTGCAAACGTTGAGAAGCAAACTAAAGGAAAGCGGGACATTAAGGTTAATCCCAAGAACATTTGCTTTGATTGTAGTGCAAAGGCAGACGACCGCCTCTAGATCGGCCAACCCTTGGATGAGGGAGTAATACGGAGGAGTTCTGATTCTGGGCCGAGCAATCCCCTGAGAAAATTAGCACATACCCCGAGTTTTAAGGTATCTATAGGGCAAAAACCTTTACTAGGGCTAGGACTGGGCTTTGAATTTGGGTTTGAAGAAAAGGTTTAACACAAGAAATAGGACAATGGATGTGTTTTTCTTGGACAATGCTGAACACGTGAGTTTGTTAGGCGGTTACAACAAACTCCAGTCTGGCAAGGATCACGCAATCAACACACGCTGCAATCAACCATGATACCTATAAAGACCCCATAGTTTGTAAATTGTAAAGTTTGACGCTTATGAGCATTCGTCTTGAGTTGAGAGTTCACGAGCAAATTGAGAAGAAATCCCTTTCAGAGTGTTGAGTGTGTAAACATCTCTTTTATCAATCAAGATTGAAGTCGTGTGTCTAGTGGATGTAGATCAAGTTGATCGAACTACTTAAATTCTTGTGTGCTCTATTTTCTGTTCTCATTTTGATTATATATGTGAATCGCTATTCTTAGTTGGATTGTTTAAGGGTCTGATTATCTATTTGGGTTGGAGACGTCTAATCGAGTGGATAATTAACTGACAATTGGTACCGTCTGTGGGAATCGAGAGTCACCCTTGAAGCAATTGCTAGATCTGAGATAGAGAATTCGACTAAGTGTAACATTGAGAAGTTCTCAGGCACCGGGGACTTTGGGCTGTGGAGAGTCAAGATGCAGGCTCTCCTAGAACAGCAAGGTTTGTTCGACGTGCTCAAAGAATCTACAATCCCAGCTGGTGAAACTGCAATAACTACTGTTGAAAGGAGCAAGATGCTTAGGAAAGCTCAAAGCACGATTCTACTCTGCCTTGGTGATTAGGTTTTGAGAGAAGTTGCTAAAGAAAAATCTGCGAAAGTGGTTTGGGACAAGCTAGGTAAACTCTATATGGTTAAAACCTTAGCTAATCGTCTCTATTCGAAATAGAAGTTGTATGCCTTCAGAATGGGGGATGACAAACCCATTTCGGATTAGCTTGATGAGTTCAATAGGATTCTTGATGATCTAGAGAATTTAAATGTCAAGTTATAGGATGAGGATAAAGCTCTGATCCTGTTGAGTGCTCTCCCTACGTCCTTTGAAATCTTAAATTACACCATATTGTATGGTATAAAGGAAAGTATCACATTAAAAGATGTGATGTTGGCTGTCAAGTCCAAAATGTTGCACAACAAGACATCTCAGGGAGATAAGATCACCAGTGGAGAAGGATTGGTAATCAAAGAAGGCTAGAAGAGATCTGGATCCAAGAAGGGGCCTAGTCAACCCAAGAGAGCTTATAAGGGGATTCAGTGTGTTACCACTGTAATAAGCCCGGACACTATAAGAATTCTTGTCACAAGTATAAGCAGTTCTTGAGGAAATCTAGTGTCAAGAACCCTACTGACAAGAATCAAGTTAATCAGACTCAAAGAAGATAAGAATCAAGAAGGTTATGAGTCTACTCAAGTGCTAACCATCTCATCCTCTACAGAACATCAAGCATGGATCCTGGATTCAGGGTGTTCTTTCCATATGACTCCAAGAAGAGATTGGTTTCATGATTTCAAGAATCAGAAGGGTGGTTCTGTTCTACTTGGGAATGATCACACTTGCAAAGTTATGGGAGAGGGTAGTGTTCACCTGAAGATGTATGATGGTTTAGTAAGAATACTCAAAAGTGTCAGGTATATGCCTGAGCTTAAGAGGAATTTGATACCTCTTGGGATGCTGGATTCTATGGGCTATACATTCTAATATGTTGATGGAGAGCTCAAGGTGTCAAAAGGGGAGCTGACTGTCCTGAAAGATGTGAGAAGAAATGATCTCTACTTTCTTTAGGGGAATATAGTAGCTGGCAGGTCAGATGTATCAGAGGTGCAAGACAACTCTATGTTGTGGCACAAAAGACTAGCTCATATAGGTGAGAAAGGCCTAATTGAGCTGTCTAAGCAAGGTTTGCTTGGCAAGGATAAGATCACAAAGCTGGATTTGTGTGAGTTTTACATTCTTGGTAAAGCCAAGTGATTAAAGTTTGGGAAGAGTGTTTACTTTACCAATGGGATAATGGACTATGACCATTCTGATCTATGGGGGCCAGCTAGGAATTAGACGAGGTCTGGCGGTAAATATTTCTTGTCTATCATTGATTACTACTAAAGGAAGGTGTGGGTTGCTATTTTGGAATCGAAAGCAGAAGTATTTGAGAAATTCAAGGAATAGCTCATTGAATGTGAAAATGTCACAGGCAAGACTCTCAAGCATTTTAGAACTGATAATGGTCTGGAGTACCTATCAGAAGAGTTCAATGCGTTCTGTAAGTCGAATGGAATAGTGAGGCATAGGACTATGCCAGGACCCCTCAATAGAATGGTGTAGCTTAGAGGATAAATGAGATACTACTTGAGAGAGTCAGGTGCATGTTGAACAACTCTAGTCTGCCAAAGGCGTTTTGGGGAGAAGTTGTGTCAACACCAGCCTATTTTATAAACAGAAGTCCTTCCTCAGCTGTGCAGTACAAAACCCCACAAGAGTTATGGTCTTGCCATGCAGCTGAGTATAATTATTTGAAGGTATTTGGATGTGCAGCATATTCCCATGTCAAGGAAGATAAGCTTGAGCATCGAGCATTGCGATGCATGTTTGTTGGGTATCCTTCAGGTGTTAAAGGATACAAGTTATAGTGCCTTGAAGCTGGAATGCAGAAGTGTATTATCAGCAGAGATGTTACTTTTGATGAGAGCAGGATGCCTCAATCAGAAGAGGCTAGTAGAAGTACTAGTACATCTGATAACCAACCAGACGAAGCACAAGTCGAGGTGGAGCATGTTGACACCAGAGGACCTGTTAAAGAACATATTTATCTAGATGAGGAGGGTGTTCCTCATAGTAAGAATGATGTTCAACACTATCAGCTAACACGGGACAAAACTAGAAGAGAAGTCCACCCACCTCAGAGTAATGGGCAAGCTGATATTGTTTCATTTGCATTATGTGCAGCTCTTAAAGAGGAGTCTCTAGAGCCGAAAACATACACTGAAGCCATCAGCTGCCACGACAAGGAGAAGTGGATAGTTGCTATGGAAGAGGAGTTACTTTCTCTTAACAAGAACCAGACATGGGAGATTGTTGAGAGGCCAAAGAACAAGAAGTTGGTTGGGTGTAAGTGGATCTACAAAAAGAAGGTGGAGGCTCAGAGGGGTGGCAAGCTTAGATACAAGACGAGGCTTGTAGCTAAGGGATTTACACAGAAGGAAGGTATTGATTTCAATGAAATCTTCTCACCTGTTGTGAAGCATTGTAGCATCAGAATCTTGTTAGCTATATTTGCTCAATATGAAAATGGAGCTGCATCAGATGGATGTGACCACAACTTTCTTACATGGATCTCTAGATGAGAGGATCTACATGAAGTTACCAGAAGGGTTAGACATAGAAGAAGGGGAGGACAATGTGTGTCTACTGAAAAAAGTCCCTCTATGGCCTGAAATAAAGACCTAGACAATGGTACTTGAGATTTGATGATCGTACATTTGCTCAGCCGGTTTTACAAGGAGCTTGTATGACTTTTATACGGGTTAGGTCTTCTGTTACCTGTCTTCTATTGTATGTTGATGACATGTTAATAGCAGGACAGTTTATTAACAGTGTTAATCAAGTTAAGGAGATCCTCAAATGGGAGTTTGAGATGAAAGATCTTGGTGAAGCCAAAGTAATTCTTAGGATAGAGATCAATAGAGTTGATGGAGTAATTCAGCTGGGTCAGCCAACTTATCTTCATAAGGTGTTAGAGAGGTTCAGAATGCATCAAACAAAGACTGTCTCTACTCCTATTGGCCAACATCATCGATTGTCCAATCAGATGAGTCCTAGGAACAGCCAAGAGCGAGCTCAGATGAGTAAGATACCTTATGCCAGTGGTGAAGGGAGTTTAATGTATGTTATGGTGTGCTGTAGACCAGACTTGACTCATGCTATGAGTGTGATCAGCAGGTACATGAGTGACCCAGACTTAAGTCATTGGGAGACTGTTAAGTGGATCATAAGATATGTTCTAGGATCAGCTGCCAAAGGTCTGAAGTTTCAGAAGATGTCAAGTAAGGGGGATGCATTTGTGGGATACGTGGATGCAGATTATGCAACCAATGTTGACATTCGAAAATCATTAACAAAATATGTGTTCACTCTGTTGGTACGACTGTGTCTTGGAGGTCTATTCACCAGTCTGTGGTTGCATTATCTACCACAGAAGCGGAGTACGTGGTCTTGACTGAAGCAGTTAAGGAAAGCATCTGGTTGAAGGAAATTTGAAAGAGTTTGGTTTATCTCAGAACAATATGATTATCTTCTTGCAAAGCATCAAGGGTAGTATGAGAGAACCAAACATATTTATGTGAATCTGTACTTTGTAAGAGATATTGTGGAGAAGGGTACAGTCCATGTAGTTAAGATAACTATTGAGGAGAACCTTGTTGATGCATTCACTAAGGCATTACCAAAAGAGAAGTTTGGTTTGTGTCTTAGGTTGGTGGGATTGCATTAGTGTCCTCTGAGGAGAAGGTTGTTGTTCTTTTGGCAGGGAGTAGTGGTGGAGACTGTCCTTTGAGCTGTTTAGTTAAAGGTGTAGATTTTGAGCTAAAGGTGGAAAATTGTGAGGTTTATCTCATAATCTCAAATCAGATGAGTTATACTCGTCTGGTGAAATCAACAGAGTGCTAGTTTGCTGATAGACTCAGTTGTTGAGCATATCAGTTGGTGGATTCAGGCAAGCTAACTTAGGCCTGATCAGACGAGTTTGAGGATTCCAGTCAGATGAGAAGGTGGTGCTTAGAATCAGCTAAGTTGTTAAGATCATAAGAGTTCGCTCAGTAGAGTTCTGTTTGAAGAGTTAGTCTTTTGACTAAGTATTGGGATATCAGAAGAGTCGAACAGAAGAGGGAGGTCTTCTGGTAGTCTTCTGATTGTATCATCTATTTACGAGGAACAAGTGAAGGGCAAGAATGTCAATTCAGATTGGGCAATGCTGAACACGTGAGTTTGTTAGGCGGTTACAACAAACTCCAGTCTGACGGATCACGCAATCAACACACGCTGCAATCAACCTTGATATCTATAAAGACCCCATAGTTTGTAAATTGTAAAGTTTGACGCTTAGGAGCATTCGTCTTGAGTTGAGAGTTCACGAGCAAAGTGAGGAGAAATCCCTTTCTGAGTGTTGAGTGTGTAAACATCTCTTTTATTAATCAAGATTGAAGTCATGTGTCTAGTGGATGTAGATCAAGTTGATCGAACCACTTAAATCCTTGCGTGCTCTGTTTTCTGTTTTTCTTTTGATTATATTTGTGAATTGCTATTCTTAGTTAGATTGTTTGAGGATCTGATTATCTATTTGGGTTGAAGACGTCTAATCGAATGGATAATTAACTGAATCAAATGTTCATTTAGGCTTCCCATGTAAAAAAACGACATTGATAACATTGCCAAGTGTTGATATGCCTTGAATCACACACTTCGCTGAGTTGTTCGGGGTTTAGGCAGTATTGGGCTTTAGGCCCAATTTCGGTGTTTTATCTCAGTGCTATATATATGGTCTTTGAGATCTGTAATCTGTAACCCTAATTGAATAATAAAATCCGTTCTCCTCTCTGCCCATGGACGTAGCCAATTCATTGGTGAACCACGTAAATCACTTGTCTTCTTTACGTTTCTTGTTCATGCTCTATAATCCTATTCTGTCACAACAAACTGGTATCAAGAGCCTGGTCGTTTCGATCAAGTTTTTTTTTCCGCACTGATTAGGGTTTTTGGAGCCGATCGAGAATGTCTGCTTTCAACGTAAAGGTTGACAAATTCACTGGGAGAAATAGTTTTGGCCTATGGCAAATAAAGATGCGATCTCTGCTGAAGCAGCAGGGCTTGTGGGCGCCGCTATCAGGAAAACCTAAATCTGAGGATGTAAATGAAGAAGAGTGGAATACCCTAGAAGAAAAGGCCCACTCGACTATCATGCTATGTCTGTCTGACGATGTTATCATCGAGGTTGCGGATCAGGAAACTGCCGATGGTCTCTGGAAGAAGTTAGAGAGTCTCTACATGACGAAGTCTCTAACCAACAAATTGCTTCTGAAGCAACGTCTGTTCCGTTTACGCATGCAGGAAGGTACATCTCTTCGGGATCATCTAGATAAATTAAATAAAATTTTACTAGATTTGCGTAATATTGATGTTAAAGTAGAAGATGAGGACGCTGCTTTAATTCTGTTAGTATCTTTGCCTGAATCGTATGAGAATTTTGTTGAATCGTTCATTACTGGGAAAGATACTCTGTCTCTGGAAGATGTTCGATCTGCTCTCCACAGCAGAGAAGACCGTCAACAGGCAACTGGCTCGGCCACAGAAAATCAGGCATCGGGGCTGTATGTTACGGGTAAGGGACAAAAGAAATTTGGGAAGAAAACTGGGAAGCCGAATCAGAAAGGTTCAAAAGGTCCTAAACCCGATGACATCTGCAATTACTGTAAAGAACCAGGACACTGGAAGAATGATTGTCCTAAGAAGAAGAGGAAGCAGGAGAAGAAAGATGGTGTCGGCGGTTCTGCAGCTGTTGCAGAAACTGATACAAATTCTGAAGATGATCTGGCCTTGGTTGTAGCTGGACAGTCACATCGTAATGATGTGTGGGTTCTTGATTCTGGGGCATCATACCACATTTGTCCTAACAGGGAGTTCTTCTCGACCTATGAGCAGATAGATGGAGGAAATGTTACCATGGCTAACAGTGCTGCCTGCAAGGTGGTTGGGATTGGCTCAGTCAGGTTACGGACACATGATGGGGTATTCTGCACCTTGGATGAAGTCAGGCATGTTCCACAGATGACGAAGAATCTGATATCTTTGAGTCTCCTTGACAGCAAGGGTTTCAATTTCAAAGGTGAAGGTGGAGTTATGTATGTTTGTCAAGGTTCAAAGGTGGTTCTGACAGGCTTGAAACGTGGTACCTTATATTATCTGCGAGGTTCCACTGTGACAGGTTCTGCTAATGTTGCATCATCTGAGGTTCAGACCATGGATATGACCAGGTTGTGGCATATGAGGCTCGGTCATATGGGAGAAAGAGGGATGCAGATTTTGTCAAAGCGGGATCTTCTTTCTGGGCATAAAGTGCAGAGTCTTGACTTCTGCGAACATTGTGTATTTGGGAAGCTTCATCGCAGAAAGTTCCCAAAGAAGACAGTTCATCAGACCAAGGGGACTCTTGACTACATTCATATGGATTGTTGGGGTCCGTCACGTGTTGAGTCTATTGGAGGCCACAGATATTTTGTCTCTATGATTGATGACTACTCAAGGATGACTTGGGTAATTATGATGAAACACAAGAGTGAAGCTTTCAAGAAATTCAAGCAGTGGAAGGCGTTGGTAGAAAATCAGACTGGGAAGAAGATCAAGAGACTGCGAACTGATAATGGCCTGGAGTTCTGTTCGTCTGAGTTCAATGAGTTCTGCAAGGATGCAGGGATTGCTCGACACCACACTATCCGACATACACCGCAGCAGAATGGTGTGGCAGAGCGCATGAATCAGACATTGCTGGAGAGAGCGAGATGCATGCTCTCGAATGCTGGTTTGGCTAGAAAGTTCTGGTCAGAAGCAGTAAACACGGCGTGCTATCTAATCAACCGTGGCCCACACACTGGCATTGATTGCCAGACACCTTATGAGGTATGGTCTAATAAGCTTGCAGATTATTCTTTGTTGAAGGTTTTTGGCTGTACTGTCTACTATCATGTTAGTGAGGGTAAATTAGAACCAAGAGCTAAGAAGGGTATATTTGTTAGTTTCGGGGATGGAGTTAAGGGATATAGAATCTGGTCACCTTCAGAGAATAGAGTTATATTTAGTAGGAATGTGATTTTTGATGAGAATTCTATGCTTAACCCCATTGTGAAGTCTGTTTGTACAGAAAATTGTAGTAATGTTAAACAGGTGGAGCTGCAAGTCACTCTCGATGAGAGTAAATCACAACTCCAAGGTGGAGAAGATCAACATACTACTACTGAAAGTACAAGTTCTGATGTTCATCCAGAAGCTCGCCAGACAAGCATAGCTGTTGATAGAGCTAGGAGAACAGGCGTGAAGCCTCCTGTGCGGTACGGTTTTGAGGATATGGTGACTTATGCATTACAAGTCGCTGACGAGGTGGAAGAGGAAGAACCATCTACAGGTGAACCATTCACCTACAGAGAGGCTGTTTCATGCAGTGAGTCAGCCCAATGGCTCGCTGCAATGAGAGAAGAGATGGAATCACTTGCCAAGAATGAAACTTGGGAGCTAGTCAAACGGCCTAAGGAGAGGAAGATTGTTACTTGCAAGTGGATATTCAAGAAGAAGGAAGAAACCACACCTGGTGAGGGTGTGAGATACAAAGCTCGGCTAGTTGCAAGAGGGTTCACACAGAAGGAGGGGGTTGATTATAATGAGATATTCTCACCAGTGGTCAGACACACTTCCATCAGAGTGTTACTAGCAATGGTGGCACATCAGGATTTAGAACTTGAGCAACTAGATGTGAAGACAGCTTTTCTACATGGAAAGCTTGAAGATGATATCTACATGACTCAGCCAGAGGGGTTCCAGGTTCCGGGGAAGGAAGATTATGTTTGCAAGTTGATGAGGTCTCTATATGGGCTAAAGCAGTCTCCAAGGCAGTGGTATAAGAGGTTTGATAGTTACATGATCCAGTTGGGATATAACAGGAGTCCGTATGATTGTTGTGTGTATCACAATAAAGCTGATGATGGTTCCATGATCTATCTCGTCTTGTATGTGGATGATATGCTCATAGCTGCGAAGTCCAAGTCTGATATTCAGAAGTTGAAGGATCTGCTCAGTGCTGAGTTCGATATGAAGGATTTGGGTGCTGCCAAGAAAATTTTGGGAATGGAGATATATAGGGAAAGAGAGAAGAAGAAGCTTTTCTTGTCACAGAAGAGTTACATTCAGAAGATCTTGTCTAGATTTGGCATGTCTACCGCCAAGCCTATTGATACTCCAAGTGCTACAAATATTCACCTATCCACTGATTATGCACCAAAAACCGTAGCTGAGAAGGTGTACATGTCTCGAGTCCCATACTCTAATGCAGTAGGGAGTTTGATGTATGCTATGGTCTGCACTAGACCAGATCTTGCACATGCTGTTAGTGTTGTCAGCAGGTTCATGGGACAACCTGGAAAGGAGCATTGGCAAGCTGTGAAGAGGATTTTTCGTTATCTCAGAGGTACGTCTGATGTTGGTCTCACTTATGGAGGTGATGCTCACGTTTCTGTGACTGGTTATTCTGATTCTGACAATGCTGGAGATGTTGATAGTAGAAGATCTATGACTGGTTATGTTTTCACTCTTTGTGGTTCTGTTGTTAGTTGGAAGGCAACTCTGCAGGCTACAGTCACTTTGTCTACAACTGAAGCAGAGTATATGGCACTGACAGAAGCTGCTAAAGAGGGAGTTTGGTTGAAAGGGCTTGTAGGTGATCTTGGTCTACATCATGATCAAGTTATTGTATTCTGTGACAGTCTGAGTGCAATCTGTTTGACCAAGGATCAGGTCCATCATGAGAGGACCAAGCATATTGATGTGAGGTATCATTTTCTGAGGAATGAGCAGAGAATCAAGGTGATGAAAGTAGGTACTGCTGATAATCCTGCTGACATGTTCACCAAGCCGGTCCCACATAGCAAGTTTCGACATTGTTTGAACTTGCTAAATGTTACAAGCTGTTAGTTGCCCAAGGAGGGCAAATCTGAGGCAGAAAGGAGGAGTCTGTTCATCTGGCATTGTAATGATGCATCTGCAAGGAAGATTCAAGTCAAGGTGGAGATTTGTTGATATGCCTTGAATCACACACTTCGCTGAGTTGTTCGGGGGTCTCGCTGTATTGGGCTTTAGGCAGTATTGGGCTTTAGGCCCAATTTCGGTGTTTTATCTCAGTGCTATATATATGGTCTTTGAGATCTGTAATCTGTAACCCTAATTGAATAATAAAATCCGTTCTCCTCTCTGCCCGTGGACGTAGCCAATTCATTGGTGAACCACGTAAATCACTTGTCTTCTTTACGTTTCTTGTTCATGCTCTATAATCCTATTCTGTCACAACACCAAGGAATTTGAAGCAAAAACCATTTTGCAGAATCACCAACACAAATTTAGGAAGACCTAACTTGTTTGACAATTCAACGACATTGAATGCGCAAATAAAAATGGCACCGAGTAATTAAGAGCATTTTGTTTTGGGTTTTATAAATTTTATTTCATATGTATATTGCAATAGGAAATATGCAATATATATATATAATGGTAGAAAGACTCTAGAAGTCAATCCCAATTACACATATCACGCACAATCACACCTCTATCGAGCATAAATGGAAGCTATACAAGGTAGGTGAGAGAAAGGAAAATATATAATATAAAATATCACATAATATTTCACAATATCACAAAATATTTAACATGACCAATCGAGCAGCCTACGTAATTATTTGTGATATGCGTTTGAATGAGGTGTGCAATGAGGTTTACATTTTGTTAAAAGAATAACTATTGTTTTTTCAGTAGGTCCCAAGTTGTCACATCATGCAAATTAGTTAAAAAAGTTATATTTTTTTGTTACAAAATCCTTCCGTAATGAAACATTTCATTACAAAATTCACGGCAAGAAAATAGATTTTTAGCATTTGAATTTTTTTATACTAATGATGAAATATTTGATACCAAAGAGTATTGATAAATTTATTTTTGATACACTTCCGATGCATATACTTCGATCCTAAAGATCGCGTATCAGAAAAAAAGTTATGATACTAAAAGTCCAACTCTTTAGGCCATCTTCAATCCTCGGATTCAAATTGCCACCAAAATCATCAATTTGCCACTAAATTTGAGTCAAACAGTGAAATGATCTCCAATCATCAAACTCAAATTTTAACTTAATAAAAATATTCTAAAAGAATATTCTTATTGTTATCTTATTTATTTATATTTTATTAAATATTTGTTTATCATATATATATATATATATATAATTTCATATTTATATTTCAATTAATTAAACAAAAAAATGATATATTTAATATATAAAAAAAATGAAACAAAACACTAAATTTAATCGCATAAAATATAAATTACATCACAATTACAAAAAAATGTAATACTTAAAAATATAAATTACATATTTTTAGCCATTAACTTTTAAAATTAGAAAATTGTTTCCTATTGTATTTTATAATTTAAATTATTGACATTGTCTTGCAATTAAATTATATGCTTTCAATTTTAAAATATTTTATAATTGTTAATTATAAAATTTAAAAGGTTTGAAGCTAAGAAAAATATATATATATATATATATATATATTATAAAATTTAAAATTGTTTCATTATTTAATTTAAATAATAATTATAAAATATTAAATTCTAAATAAATTAATAAATAAAATGAAAAAAATATTGCATGTGCATTGGAATTAATTTGCGTCCAACTTTTAGATGGTGGCAACTGGCAAATTTGCAACTGAAAAGGGGTTTGTGGCAAATTGCCACCAATATTGCATGTGCATTTGGAGATGATTTTAAAGGAAATTAGAGTATTTAGCCTTGTATTGGAGATGCCCTTATTCAAATTCGAAGAACAAGTGCTAAAGTGTATCAAATTTCTCCCTCTAGCTTAGGGTCTCTTCTCCCTCTTGTTTAGGGCTTGTCTCGTGTCTGTTTTCGTGTCACCGTCGGAGCCGCGCCGGCGGAACTCTGCTTTCTCTATTTTGTCATTTGTAACTGTAATGGCGGACAAAATTCCACAACCCACCTAACCCCTGTTTAATACTTCCCTTTTGTCTCCCCCCCCACAAACAACTTACTCTCTTTTCTTTTATCCTCTTTTTGTTTTTTCTAGATCTATCCCCACCTTTCTTGTTGACCGAGCTACTGAGGGCCCCAAAGGCTCATGTGGTTTTGGATCTGTTAGATAGGCTTTTTCTTATGTCTTTTCCGTTGTGTCCTGGGTAGTATCTTAGGTCTTTGAGTCTTCTTTCTGTGTCCTCACGAGTCGATAGGTTAGGTGACTTTTGTGTACTTCTTATGGATCTAAAGGATAAAGGCAAGGCACCAATGGATAGAAAACAAAATGTCCTGTTTTTCGATGAATTAGCAACAGGAAGTAATGAGGGACCTTCTCTGTGCCTCATGGGTAAGGTCCTAACTAATAAACCCTTCAACGCTTTCGGTTTCCTAGAGACCATGAAAAAGGCGATGAAGCCAAAGAGAGGATTTACAGCCAAGGAGATAGGAAACAACCTGTTTTCCTTCCAGTTTGGAGCAAGAACAGATCTGGAGGAGGTGCTAGCCAGGGAGCCATGGCACTTTGAGAAGAATCTATTGATGCTAAAAGAACTAAAGAGAAACGAACAACCGTCGGCAGTTCAGTTCTCGACAGCTGCCCTATGGATCAGAGCTTACGACCTCCCAATGGGTTTAAGAAAGGACCCTTACATCAGAAGAATCGGGAACCAGTGTGGGACGGTCTTAGAAGTGGACCAAAACTCCATCGCGGGCTTAGGAGAAAGCGTCCGACTGAAAGTCTTGGTAGATCTGAACAAACCTTTGGAAACAGGGGTGCACATCGAACAAAGAGACAGTAACCCCGTATGGATCCCTTTCCGTTACGAGCGGCTACCCTCATTTTGCTATGTGTGTGGAATTCTTGGCCACATGAAGCGGGAATGTGATCTGCTTGAGGGGGAGGAGGATATACAAGATGTCAAAGATGAAAAGCTTTCGTATGGGGAATGGTTGAGGGCCTCACCCCTCAAAAAAGCCTCGGTCTCGACTGAGTACCACAAGAAGGAGATTGAAAAAGGCTCACTAAGAAGGACACTTTTCGAAGAGTTCAAGAGGAAACTGCAGGAGGATGCGGACATCGAGGACGATTTGGAGAAAGACCAAAAAGACAGGAAAGAGGACGAACATGTATGTCACTTGAGAAACTCACTCCTGAAGATTGGTGTTAAGGAAGAAGAAGTGCAGGGACGGGGACCAGAACAAATGGAAATGGAGAATGAAGAAAGCAAAAATGAGGCTTGTTATAAAGAAAAAGAAAGGGTCGGAACCCGGGGAGAAAACATATCAGCCAACCCACCAACCCCATTATTTAATGCCAACCAAAATATCCCAGCTACCACCATCAATACACCGACTATCACTTTTTCCAACCAACATCCACTAATCCCTCTATCTGATCTTACAAAACTCTGCTCACCTACACCCACTCACAAACCACTACTGACCACTAATCATGACAGCCCCAAACCTCTCAAAATCCAAATCCCCCAACACTCACACCAACTGTCAAACCCCTAGAATCCAAAAAAACCCACCCAGGACAAAATACCCGACATTCAAAATACCCACAAATGCACAACAGTGAACTTGCCCCCAAACAACAACTATGAGAGCAAACAAAAAATACCCACAGGCCCAAAAACAACCTTTCCACAAAACAAACCACCCCTGAAACCTACCAAAAAACCCACTATCCTCAAAAGGAACCAGAGCCAGAGAACTGAAACAACAATGCCCACACCTTCCCAGATGACTGGGAAAAGAAAAGAGTGCGACACTAAGTGGACCCACGAAAACCTAAAGAAAGTGAAAGTTGAGAATGTAACGGCGGAGGCTGTGGAGCAGCCCCGCCGAGAGCAATGATCGTTCTAAGTTGGAATTGTCGCGGGCTTGGGAACCAAGCGACAGTTCGGGCACTAAAAAAGATCCTACATGAGGAAAATCCGAGTATAGTTTTCCTCATGGAAACAAAACTGCTATGTACTCAAATGCACCACGTCAACTCACTCTCACTCCGATATCGAGGGTGTTTCCCGGTCGACTGCAAAGGAGAAGGAAAAGCAAGAAGCGGGGGACTTTGTATGTTATGGAATGAGAACGTAGAGGCCTCCCTGCACTCGTTCTCACAAAACCACATCTCTATTGATATCGAGGGTGATGCGAAGGAAAAGTGGCATCTCACGGGGATCTACGGCTGGCCGGAAAAAGCTCAGAAATACCGGACATGGAACCTGCTCCAGCGAGTTAACCCGGGGGTGGGAGTTCCATGGTTGTGCCTCGGGGATTTCAATGAAATTATGTGGTCGACGGAGAAGATAGGGGGCAAGACAAATAGAACTGCCTCCATGGATGAGTTTCGTATCACACTTGACAGACTAGAGTTACAAGATTTGGGTTTCAAAGGCAACAAGTTTACGTGGACAAACGGGAGGAGTGGAGAAGCAAATATACAGGTTAGGTTGGATCGAGCACTGGCTAATTCGAACTGGAGAGTAAAATTCCAGTTCCACGCTGTACACCATAAAATCAGATTCCGATCGGATCACACGCCGATCTCGGTGGAATTCACCACAGGATGGGCCACAAATGAGTCGGGACCGAGGAAAAAGAGGTGTAAACTCTTCCGCTTCGAAAAAATCTGGATGGAGCACAGTAGCTGCAAAGAAATAGTTCAAACTGGATGGGGAAACAACATCCATGGGGGCAGATTCATTGACCGAATAGCAAACTGTGGCAGACACCTATCTATGTGGAGTGGAGATACCTTTGGGCACATTGGAAAAAAGATCAAGGAGATGAAGGAAAGAATTGCAACCCTCCAAGAAAAACCTCAATCTGGGGAGGTTATCAATGAGTTGAAACAAGCAGAAGCTTACCTTGATGAGCTACTAAAGCTGGAAGAGTCGTTTTGGTTTCAACGAGCTAAGACGTTTTGGATTAAAGATGGAGACAGAAACACCTCATTTTTCCATAGGAGAGCCTCCCAAAGAAGAGAGAAAAATACAATCAAAAGGTTACGAAGAACAGACGGGGAGTGGACCAGAGCTGAACAGGAAGTGGAATGGGTTTTAAGGGATTTCTTTATCAACCTGTTCACAACTGATAATCCTAAAGAAGTACATAGAGTCATCGAGTCTGTTGAGTCTAGAGTCACAGGGGAAATGAACGAGATCTTGATGCAGCCATACACAGCGGAGGAGATTAAGAAGGCCCTCAAGCAGATGCATCCCACAAAGTCCCCAGGACCCGATGGTATGCCTCCTCTCTTTTTTCAGAATTTCTGGTGCATTGTTGATTCTTCTTTCACTTCTACTTGCCTTGATATCTTGAATAATGGAAGTGACCCTACCCCTCTAAACCATACACATATTACCCTAATCCCAAAAGTGAAATCCCCTGAGAGCCCAAAAGAGTTCCGCCCCATCAGCCTTTGTAATGTCATTTTCAGAGTCATATCCAAAGCCATAGCTAACCGTCTGAAACTCGTGCTCGACCAAATAATCTCCCCATCACAAAGTGCCTTTATCCCAAACCGTTTGATCACCGATAATGCCATGGTCGCTTTTGAAACCTTTCACTTTATGAGGAAAAAGAAAAAAGGAAAAAAAGGTTTTTTGGCACTCAAACTTGACACGAGCAAAGCCTACGATAGAGTGGAGTGGCCTTTTCTTGAAAACATGTGTCAGAAACTGGGTTTTTGTGAGAGGTGGATTAATTTGGTTATGCGGTGTGTCACATCGGTCTCATATTCCATCTTAGTTAATGGGAAACCCACCGAGCCTTTTACTCCCCAACGGGGTCTCCGTCAAGGGGACCCCTTGTCTCCTTATCTTTTTCTTTTATGTGCAGAAGGATTCTCAGCTCTTCTGAAGCAGGCGGAGAATAGAGGAGAGATCACGGGCATAAAAGTGGCTCGCCTAGCCCCCCCGATCTCGCATCTATTTTTTGCTGATGATAGTATACTTTTCTTCCGATCGTGCCAAGATGAACTTAACCGAGTTACAGATATCATTGATGCGTATGAGGCTGCATCGGGTCAGCGGATTAACCTCGACAAATCAGAACTCTTTGCTAGCAGCTGTGTCCCAACAGAGGTCAAGGAAAGCATGGGCCGCCAACTGGGGGCTAAAACAGTGGGATCTTACACGAAATACCTGGGCCTCCCCACGCTTATTGGTAAATCAAAGAGACAAGTGTTTCAAGTGATCCTCGACAGGGTGATTCAACGACTTAAAGGATGGAAGGAAAAAGCTCTATCAAAGGCCGGGAGAGAAATTCTAATTAAGAGTGTAATCCAAGCCATTCCGACTTATGCCATGAGCTGTTTTCTTTTTCCAAAATCCCTTTGTGAAGATATTGAGAAAGCCATTGCTCGTTTCTACTGGGGAGCTCAAGGAGAAGAACGGAAAATTCATTGGGCAAGTTGGGCAAAAATCTCTCGATCAAAAGAAAATGGAGGGCTCGGGTTTAGGGAGATGTTCTTTTTCAACTTGGCCATGGTTGCAAAACAATTTTGGAGAATCATGAACAACCCCGAAGCAACAATCACAAAAATCCTTAAAGCTCGATACTATCCAAGACATGACATCATGGAGGCCAAAGCGGGCTACCAGCCTAGCTATCTATGGAGGAGCCTTTTGAAAGCTCGACCCGTCGTCATGGCTGGAATGGCATGGAGAGTGGGTAGGGGAGATCGTATTAACTGCTTTTTGGACTGTTGGATTGGAGCTGTGGACCAGCAGAGACCGTGCCCAGTCGATTCCCACCTTGATGTACAACTGAAAGTCTCAGACCTCATTGACTGGAACTCGTGTACCTGGAAAGAGGAGTTGGTCAATAACCTCTTCACAACTGAGGATGCCTCCAAAATTCTGGGAATGCCTCTAAGCCCAAGGAAACCCATGGACAGAGTGATATGGAGATGCACGAAAAAAGGGATGTTCAGCGTTAAGTCTGCCTATTTCTTGGCTGTAAATCTGCTCTCGAAGTGCGCAATCAACCTCCCCTCTCCAAGCCAACCTTGCAAGGTCTGGAAATCCCTTTGGCAACTTGACATCCCACCAACTGTTCGACATTTTGCATGGAGAGCCTGCACTGATACGCTGCCTTCGGGAGTGAACCTTAGAAAGAGAGGCATGAACAACGACACTGTGTGCCCGGAGTGCGGAAATGAAGAAGAGTCAACATCCCACATCCTTATCCGATGCCCAACGGCCATCCATACATGGGGACAGAGCCCAATAAAAATTCACCCCAATCATACAAAGCTAAATTTCAGGAACCTCTGCTCCATCATGATGGAAAATCTACCACAGGAAGGAAGATCGATGTTCATGATCATCGCGTGGAATATCTGGAAAGCCAGGAACAAGGCGCGTTTCGACGAGGCCTGTACCGACCCGAAAGATATTATCAGGAAATCTCTCCAGCTCCTCCACGACACTTCGGCTGCCTCCAGAGAGTCGCAGGATGGAAAGAAGAAAGAAAGGCAGAAGATGGAATGGAAGCCTCCTCCAAATGGGTGCCTCAAACTCAACTGCGATGCTGCAAGTTTTCCGGAGGGACAGGCAGGCTTGGGTTTTGTCATTCATGATGCAGTTGGGGAGCGCCGGATGTCTGGGACAACTAGAGTAGCGGCAATGGGGAGTAGCACCCTGTTGGAAGCACTAGCCATGCGCTTCGCACTGGATCGAGCTTGGGAAGCTGGTCACCGTCACCTTATTGTTGAGTCAGACTCAGAAATCTTGGTACACTCCCTTCATGAGGGAACCCAAATTGACCCTTACACTGATATTATTACTGGGGATCTCAGGGCTATGGCTAGAAAAATGGATAGATTGGTTTTTGTAGCAGTTAGAAGAGAGGCAAATTATGTAGCCCATAATTTTGCCCATCGAGATATTGGTATTGGCACTGAGGAAATCTGGATAGGGGACACCCCAATTACTTGTAACAG
Organism: Galeopsis tetrahit; assembly: GCA_963675135.1. Lineage (NCBI taxonomy): Eukaryota > Viridiplantae > Streptophyta > Magnoliopsida > Lamiales > Lamiaceae > Galeopsis > Galeopsis tetrahit. The sequence continues at coordinate 14,089,537 of OY776121.1, read as the reverse complement.
TGCTTCTCAAAATGATGTAAGGCTTATGCCCACTCACTATTAATGAATTGCTTTCTACGGGTTGACCGTCAAAAAAAAAAAAGAGATGCCCTTAGTATAAAAAATGTATTTATTTAAGGGCAAAGTGGTGTGTAAGTACAAATGGGAGTCCTTAAAAATGTAATGGTACATGTCATTTATTTAGTGTCAGGTGATACAATTTTGTAGGGGGCAAAGACCATTGTGTCCTTAAATTCATCAAATCCAATTTTAATTTTGAAAGGGACAAAGAATATTTTAAAAATTAATTGAATGTCTAATCCGTGCAGATCTATGACATCACCCCTAGCTCTTACTTCAACCTTTCAACTCCTCCCTTATTTTATTAAAAAATGTTATTTTATTAAAAATATTGTATTCAGATTTCTTATTTTTTAATTTACGCAATTTTTAATTTAGATTTTTTATTCAATTTTTTTTTTATAATTTTTATTAAGATTTTATTTTTTTAAATTTTAACGCATAATTTTATAAGAGTGTTTTTCTTAATTCAATTTTCTTTTTTCAAATTTTTATTCAAAATAAATTTTATTAGAGAATTTTTTATTCAAAATTATTTAAACTATTTTATTCAGTTTATTTATTTATATTTTATTCAAATTAGTTTTACTTAGTTTTTTAGTTTTTTAATTCATATTTTATTTATTTACATTTTATTCAAATTATTCTGATTTCTAAGTTTTTCTAACTCGCGCAAAAAAAATAAAAAAAAATTTCAAATTTTACTTGAATTTTTTTTTATTTATTTTTTTCAAAAAAATTAAGTCATACGGAGTATTTTTTATGATATTTTTTTGTTGAATTTTTTTTCAAAACTTCTAAGTCAATTTTTTTAGTTCAATTTTCTTTATTCAAATCTCCATAATTTGTATTTTTTACATAATTAAATATTGAATATCAATATATATATATATATATATATTGAATATTGAACTCTTAATATCAATATATATTGAATATAATAAAATATTGAATATCGATATATATATTGAATATTGAACACTTAATATCAATATATATTGAATATAATTAAATATTGAATATCGATATATATATTGAACGCTATCAATATGTAGTGAACATATTTTACATACGTAATGAACTAATGGAAATACTCAACCCTCCGAATACTCAACTAATTCGTTGTTCTTTTTGGGAAGGAGGTTGGTTTGTAGAATAATATATATATATCCCTTAGCAACAATCAAAATTACAAGGCAACTTCTAAATCAATTTCCTTTTCTCAAGGTGAAAATAACAGATTTTCCTCAAATTCTTCTCATTGTTAACAACTAAGAATTGGACTTGTCGCCTTCGGCAAATTGAAATTCAAGTAACTATAAAGTCAATTCAAAACAAACACTAAAAAGCAATATATGAGCTTTAGCTCATTAATCATCAATGGAATGGTGCGTGTTGTTTGGCAACCTACGTCCCTGAACAAACGAGCTGAACAATACCATGCTGCCCATGGAAAACCCTGAATGCCATATCAAAATTTGGACCATCCTAAAAAATCGGACCTTTACCTTTCGTTACCTAAAAAGAACAAGACAGAGAAGATTAGGAAACACGATTTGATACAATGTAAAGATGGAAAGTGAAAGTTAAATGAATAACTTACCGGCATGTGGAAAGCCATTTGCTGTTGAGAATGAGAAGCTCATTGATGTTATGAAAAAATGTACACTTATTGATGACTGGGTTGAAATCAGAGGATTTGTTGTCCATCTTTCCAAAAATAAATTACGTCCTAGAAAAAGAATGATCAGTGAATACAATTTTGCAGCATTGCCCTGAATCTCTGAGTAAGTGGAAATGGAATCTTTGCTGGAAAATAAAAGGCAGAGTATGAAGTTTTGAAAGGATAAGGATATGCAAAAGCGAAAAGTTCAACATAGAATATTGATCAATTAACCAGTAAAACAGTGCCCTCCCAACTTTCTCATTCATAGTAACATACCCCGAATATTGATTTTTAACATACCCCGAATATTGATAAAATCCAACGTTTTGAGGCTGCCCGAGTAAATAACTAACCTAATCTAAAAAATTGATCTACATTAGATAAAGAGTAACATATGCCCACAAAAGAATCCAACAAATGAAGACAGATAATCCTATAGCAGAATTAAAGAGAAGCTTTACTGAACTCGGTCAAAAAAATATCATGACAATGCAAATACTATTTATCAGATTAAAGTAATTTGTTTCTCTCTAGCGAATGAAAGGTGCAGAAGTTTCTGTTTTACTTTGACCATACTGTATGCAATTGTAACGGTGTAAATAAAGCAATCTGTCTAGACTTTCAACCAATTAAGAACAAGGGAGAAACAAAAGCAAGACTACAAGTCATTTTGAATAAAGTGCAATTAAATTATTTCTGTTCTAAAGTGAGCCCAGACAAAAAATCTGTTGTCTACTTGATGCGTGCAATATAACAATGTGTCATTGATATGCATTCATGATTATACATGTGGTTGCAAAGACCATTCATGAAAGATGTCAACGGAGTCAATAGAATTTGCATATATTGGTGATGGTTTTTACTCAAGAAAGAAAATTCAAGCCTCTGAACCAAATACAAATTTCATACCATTTGTTGGGGATGTCGTACTGGATGGGCGGGCCTTACTCCTTACGAGCCTCCAACATGTTTAAGAGTCAACCACTGCATCTAGCCAACAAATTTGAACTCTATTTCATATAACTTAGAAAATATAGTTTTGACTAGTGAAAATACAGAGAATGTGTACCACAAAACACCAATTCAATTCTGGGGTTGAATCTAAACTTTACATAGGAACAATACAACTCAAGCTAATAACACATTACGTAGAATTTATAGTAATAGCTCAATCCTTCCTTCCATTTCCTGGTCACCCTTTTCATATCCACTTCCTCAAACATCCAAGCTTTGATTTATTCCCACGCACACAAGCTACACTTTTAAGCTCTTTTAGAAAAAACATACGCAAAACTTTATAAACCCCAATTTAATTGCCCACATAATAATCTTGTTAGCAAACACCAAAATGGACTCTAGATTAAAAAAAAAACATCATCGAATCTAAAATGTGCTTAGATTAATGGCTAGAGCCATGAAATAAAGTGAAATTCCTCATCAATTAGCCGGAAAAAGAAAATTAACAAGTTAATTGATGCAGGCGGAAGCACGATACACACGTAAATCCGTTGATTCTACGAATACCCGGAATATACGTAAACGAGATTAAAAGTGATAATCCATTGATTCAAAATGAATACTGGAAGAACACAAATAAAACACGTCAAAAGGGATAAAACCCAATATTTTTCTATTCAAATCAACCCCTTACAATGTGAAACAGCAAAGCTATAAATAAGCAAACATCAAAACCCTAGTTTTACGGCCCAACACTGTCGTGGGCTTATAGTACTGAAATAGGAAATAACAATAACAATTATAATTAAAATACTAATTCAATCAAACTCTCAATTTCTAATCATTCCTTTGGTTTGAAGATTCTGGGGCCGTATCTCCATCATTCTCTCCCTCTTCAAAAAGATTCGTCCTCGAATCTGCATGAATCTTATCTCTAGTAGTATAAAAAAAGCCACTACGGGATCATCTTCAGAGAAAGCAAAATTAATTAACGCCTTAGGAAATTTGACGTCAAAAACATCTGCAGTCCGTACGTTGCCCAAGGTCTTGAGACTATAAGCAAATGTTGGCTTAAGAGAAGTGTCAAAATAACTATCATTAGTAATAAAAAACAATTATTACTAGTGGGATGTGTTGTCTGATGGTGGTGGCGTTGTCGATGAAAGTCGTCGACTGAATCCGTTGGTTGTGTAGAGATGTAAAACTGGTGGAATGAGTTTCTGGAACGGGGGCCGGCACTGTGGCGGCGTCGACAAGGGCTGCCAAAACTGGTGATGGTGGTGGCGCTGGCGTTTCCAGTGCGGCAAGTTCGTCTCGTTGGCTGTAGCTGTCGAAAATTCCATCGACGGTGGCGGCCAATTGAGACCAGATAAAATCAAATTTCTCCTCCGTATCGTAATTTTGCTTCGTCGTTGATATACGATAAACCCCACGGAATCGTTATGGCTCTGATTACCAACTGATGCAGCATCAACACTATACACACGTAAATCCGTTGATTCTACGAATACCCGGAATATACGTAAACGAGATTAAAAGTGATAATCCATTGATTCAAAATGAATACTGGAAGAACACAAATAAAACACGTCAAAAGGGATAAAACCCAATATTTTTCTATTCAAATCAACCCCTTACAATGTGAAACACCAAAGCTATAAATAAGCAAACATCAAAACCCTAGTCTTACGGCCCAACACTGTCGTGGGCTTATAGTACTGAAATAGGAAATAACAATAACAATTATAATTAAAATACTAATTCAATCAAACTCTCAATTTCTAATCATTCCTTTGGTTTGAAGATTCTGGGGCCGTATCTCCATCATTACTGATGCAGGCTGCGGAAGCGTATAAATGATGATAAATACGAAAAACACACACTAGTTCGTTGATTCTAAGAATACGCGAAAAAGTGACACGAGTTCAAAAACATTGATTCAATAAGAATACCGTAATTGCAATTCAAAAGAACTCTGTTCTTCATTCTTTTTTATTCAAAAACCTCTTCCCTTACAACTTTATTCTTCCTCGCTTTTATAATAAGGAGGAGTGTAATCATACTAAATGTATTATTGGTAAACTAGAGTATAAAAGGAAATACTACATAAATTCTCCAATCAATTATTTTTCCGTGATTCTTCCTCTTGATTCTGTCACATTAATTCTTCAATCAGTCAACTTCATCCTCATCATTCTCACCCGGTTGAAAACGATTCGACCTCGAATCGCTGCTAGCTTCATCCTCATCGTTAAGGTACGAAGGCCAGCTGGAACATCTTTGTATTCTTTTGGCCACAAAATAAAGCCAACTTGACATTCAATCGCCGGAGCAGTGTGATTTCCATCACCATTAGTAAATAACACAAAACAATTTTTTTCAACCCCCATCGTTGAGTCAAGGATATTGGGAGGGAAAATTGCACTTTTAGTCCTGTAGAAATATGTCCAAATCACTTTTAGTCTTTTTTGCATCACTTTTAGTCCTATAAAAATATTTCCGTTAAATACTAACAGAAAAGGTGTGAACTTCACGCACAATAACTGCAATATATTTTTTTAATTAAATTCAATTAAAATTTTATAATATAATAAAAAATTACTTTGTATAATTGGAGTAAAATTTAAGCCCCCACCCATCAAACTCAGAAATTTGCCGGCGAATCTCCCTCCCGGCGGAAATTTCCGGCGACTTCCCGATCACTCACCGCTCCTACAATATACAATTTAACAAGCACGTCATTCCTCCCCCTACTCCATCTGGCAGAAATTATCAAAGCACCGAGAAAAAAAAACTCAAGAGTCATGGGTAGTTCCTCCAACATCGCACCAAAGTCTCACGACCACCCTCGCTGCACCCCTTTTTTATATCCAATGTCACACCACGCCCTTGCCCCAATCCCAAACACGAATATAAAAAATCAGAAAAACTAAGTTAAGAAAACTGTAAAAAATTGTAGAAAATCGCGATGAATATTAAGAAATTGGAGATGAAGGAGAGATCGAAATTTGAAATTGATAAGGGGCTTTGATTCCTAGCACTGACAAGAGGCTATAGTGGGTAGTCTCCATGAATTTCGTGAACGGATTTCAATTTTGTAGTCGAATTTTTCATGAGATTTTGGAAGAATACGGGGTTAACGGTGGTGACGCGGTGGTGGTTATGGGTGGTGGTGCGGTGGTGACGAGAAGGGGGCCAAAGTGACGGCGTTAGCAGCGATTGGAGTGGGGACGGGCGTTCGCCGGCCAAAAGAAGAGAAGGGGAGGAGGAGATATATACATACACCTTCTGAACGTAAATGAGGTTTTTACTTTATTTGGTATGAAAATATTACTTTTAATATTTTAAAATTATATTCCAATTGTAAAAATAAAAAAATAAAAAAAAACTAATTCTATTATTCTAAAACTAACGTTTCCATCCTCAAATTAATGGTTTTCATCATAAATCAAACATATAGGACCAATTTTGCATAAAAAAGGACCACTTGTAAATTATAGGACAAAAAGTGATTTTTAAATATTCTTACAGGACTAAAAATGCAATTTTCCCGATATTGGGATGAACACCCTCAATTATAAAAATATTTTCATTCTCCTCGTCAAAAATTGGAGGGCCACTATAGTCATCATCAACATTATCAACCAAAATATCGACAAAATTATTGAAAATTGGCAGTTCATCACAACCACATTCTTCATCATAATAATCATCGAAAATTGATGGTCCATCATAACCACAATTTTCATCAAAATATTCATTGATAATTGAAATTGTCATCATTAAGAATCGTACCTGATCTGTGATTACCAACTGATGCAGGCTGCGGAAGCGTATAAATGATGATAAATACGAAAAACACACACTAGTTCGTTGATTCTAACAATACCCGAAAAAGTGACACGAATTCAAAAATGTTGATTCAATAAGAATACCGTAATTGCAATTCAAAAGAACTCTGTTATTTATTCTTTTTTATTCAAAAACCTCTTCCCTTACAACTTTATTCTTCCTCCCTTTTATAATAAGGAGGAGTGTAATCATACTAAATGTATTATTAGTAAACTAGAGCATAAAATGAAATACTACATAAATTCTCCAATCAATTAATTTTCCGTGATTCTTCCTCTTTATTCTGTCACATTAATTCTTCAATCAGTCAACTGATGCAGGCGGAAGCACGATACACACGTAAATTCGTTAATTCTATGAATACCCGGAATATACGTAAACGAGATTAAAAGTGATAATCCATTGATTCAAAATGAATACTGGAAGAACACAAATAAAACACGTCAAAAAGGATAAAACCCAATATTTTTCTATTCAAATCAACCCCTTACAATGTGAAACACCAAAGCTATAAATAAGCAAACATCAAAACCCTAGTCTTACGGCCCAACACTGTCGTGGGCTTATAGTACTAAAATAGGAAATAACAATAACAATTATAATTAAAATACTAATTCAATCAAACTCTCAATTTCTAATCATTCCTTTGGTTTGAAGATTCTGGGGCCATTTCTCCATCACTAATGGAGTAGTGAAAAAGATCATAGATTTACCAGAAGATAAATGGATTTTCGAAATAACAAGAGAATTGGATAGAGCTGTCGTCATTGTGCAAGAAATCAGAGGAAAAGAGTGTGCGAGAAAATCGAGAGGAGAGAATGCAGTGAGTGTGAAATAGTGTGCTTCGCCTTGTATTTTTCGTTTTTCGTTTTCTTTTAGATTTATATTTCTCTGTCGATGAAACCGAAGTTGCCAAAACGGCGACGTTTCTACGGAGTTTAGACAGTGTTTGTTTACACAAAAAAACCAAAATTTTCAAATCATCCTCAGAACCCAAAATGCGCAATCAACATAAAAGCTACAAGAAAAATTGGAAGACTCCAATTCAGGCCACGTATAGGATATCTGACGCCGAAAATGGGAGAAGTAAATACTTTCGATCAAGGAGAGAAGCTTGAACCTACCTTGAAAATTAACAGTAGCAACCAAAAAAAATGACATATCGATCATGCAAATTGCTGAAACCCTCGATTACTCCGAAAATGGAATCACGATCAAACAAAAAATAAAATCTAAATCGAAGACGACGAACATATGAAATGATATGAGAAGATTCCATGTTATATTTGAATTTGAATTTGAATTTGAATTTGAAATTGAAATGGGGGAGAAAGCTGGGAAGAGGGGCCAAGAAGGGACACCTTGACTCGCATAATTACTGGCGAAATGAAAAATGCAAATGAAAAGAAAAGCAATAACTTATTAAAGGGGTCACTACAAGAAAACTTACTTTTAATGACAACATCCTCTCACTATTACTTCTCTAGCTAAAAGTCTTTAGTGACAGGAATTTGAGAATTAATGAGAGGAACTCTCACTAAAAGTCAATTACCGTCACTAAAGACTTTTAGCTAGAGAAGCTATAATGACAGGAATTCTGTCACTAAAAGTCATTTTTCTTGTAGTGGGTAGAAGAGACAATTTACTTGAAATTTTGTATTACCAAGTGGAAGAATTTTTTTAAAAAATGCTTGTGTATCTTCAGACACTAAGGGGGCAGATTTTGTATCATGGGGTTAATAATCTCTTTATTTAATTTTGTTATCAATAAAATAGTAACGACACTTTCTTTGGTTACAAAAACCGAGTGATAACAAAAGTTTTATTACAAATTATTTTTAAATTTAATCAAAATATCAACTCCGTTACTATTAAAGTGTTACATAAATTCATATATATAATACTACAATATTGATTTATTACTACAATTTTTGTTAGATATCTCGACTCTCGTACTCCTTCCAGTTTCACATCCCACATCAACTCTTCTTCGTTGAATCATCTAACATATGAGTTCACACAGAATAACTATATCCGTAACTAAGAATACCTAAAATTTTGATAGGCAATCCTCCGTTTTAATTAATTAGGGGATGTTTGTTTTAGGATGGAAAATTCGGATTTAAGATTTTGAATGGGATTTCTAGTTTGAGATTTAGATTCAAGATTTTAAAATTATACTTTACAAATAACTATAAACCCTACAAAAGTAACCCTGCAAAATTATTCATTTGAAAGGAGACCTTCAAACAAACAGTATTATCATCCAAGCATTTTGTCTAGAGTCGACAATTTGGGTCTGGCCCATCAGTCAACCCGAAGATTAATATAGATTGGACCAAACATTAAATATAGATCCAGAAAAAGCCTTTGGCCCGACCCACGAGCACAATGAGCCTAATGGGCTCAAGTCACTTTGGCTCAACAGGCCGTGGGCAGTCCGATTGGCCCAATCAGATTTTGTTTTTTCTTTTTAATTTATTGTCGGTAATTTAATAATAGCAGTAGAATTGATTTAGTTGACCTTCCCTTAAATCTCTCGTATAGATTAGATAATTAAATTTTTCTTTAGTATATTCTATATATTGTATAAATTGTAATTTTTTCATCATAACAACAAATACACAACATTTTCTTTAAAATTTTCAAAATTGTCCATGACCCTTATTTTTAAAAGATTTCTTAAATTTTCAAGATTGTTCATAAGTCTTATTTTCCTAGAAATATTAATAAAAATCCTGTCAAGGGTCGGGCTAGCCCGTTAACATGCTAGACTAAGTTAGGGAAGGCCGGACTCTAATTTTTATAGTCCCGACCTAGCCCATGAACATTGCTTGGTCTAGATGGACTGAGTTGGGCCAGGTTGAACGACTCGAATTGCGAGCTCTAATATTGTGAACACTTAATCTACCCAATACCACCAAAACTAAAAAAAAAAATTTCTATCATCACAATAATTCTTCCATTTCCTTCGAATTAAAGTTTATGAGTTTCAATCTTTAAATTTTACAAAATCATTGGAATTTCCTTCGAATTATACAATCTTTAAATTTTACAAAATCATTGGAATTTGTGGAATTAAAGTTTATGAGTTTCAATCTTTAAATTTTAATTCACTACAAATTCTTCCATTTCCTTCGAATTTTGCAATTCTGGTAATTAAAAAATAGTCTTTGGATTCCTTCCCATTCTGAATCGAATGTGACTAATAATAGTAGGATTAAGCACAATTCAACAAACCCTTACACGGAAGGCTGCAAACATTCTGAATCAAATCAATAGCGAAGGCGCCAACGTCTCAAAACATGGTGCCGAGGATGGGCCGATAATATATACATACAAGAAAGAAATCATCACATATAATAAGAAAATAATGTAAATTTGTAAGATAAGAAATAATAAAATATATGAGGAAGTTGACTAAATTAATCAAAAATATCTTCTACACCCGGTATTTAGGGCTATACCAATTGAGCCAAAAATGTTTTTTTTTTTTTTGTTAACTTTACGCTTCAGGAATAAAACCATTGATCTATTCCACTTTGTGTTCCATAGTACGTATATTAAAAAAAGGGGCCCTATTCTCTGCAACACCACCCCTTGATCCTCCATGGTCGCTCCTGTCAAGAATATATATTTATGTGCAAACAGTAAATGAGTAACTTAATGTAGGGACGGAGTCATGGAGGCACAATATATTATACGTACAAAAATGTCTTATTAAAATAAAAAAAATCTTATATCCCGGATCATTATGTAATGATAAGAATCTAATCATGACGTCTTTGGCCAACTCATATATGGATGAAGACTTGGAGTACTGATATATAGTTTCTTCTTGACAATTTGAGATTAATTATACAATAGATATGTTAGATAAATATAATCCACGGATTTATTTTGACAATTTGAGATTTCAAGTTCCCATGAATTAAGTACGTCGGTACATGATAATATGTTAACCCATGACATTGATGGCAAGACACATTAATTAATTATTAAATTTATTCCACTTGTTAATATTATTCCTAAATCTCACCTCCTTTTCATCTATAAATACCCATGCATTCCTTATTACAAATACTTCATCTCTCAAACACATTGTAATCTCCCCCCATTTAGTACTCCACGTTTGTTATTAGGGCTTATTTTGAGAATCATTAATGGCTTCCAAGAAAAACACATCCATTGTCCTATTTCTTGTGTTAAACCTCCTCTTCTTCACCCTTTCTAGTGCGTGTGAAAGTTGCCCTGGTTCAAACCCAAAGCCGACTCCTAGCCATAGTCAAGGTTTTTGCCCTATAGATACCTTAAAACTTGGGGTGTGTGCTAATTTGCTCGGGGGATTACTCGGCCTCACAATCGGAACTCCTCCGAAAACTCCATGTTGCTCCCTCATCCAAGGGTTGGCCGACCTAGAGGCAGCCGTTTGCCTTTGCACTGCCATCAAAGCGAATGTTCTCGGGATTAACCTTAATGTGCCACTTTCCCTAAGTTTGCTTCTCAACGTTTGCAACAAGAAAGCTCCCAATGGCTTCATTTGCGCCGCCTAATTCCCAAACGTACACCTTATTTCTATTTGCATAATTATTTTCATCTTTGAGTTTGTGATTTCCTAAATTATGCATGCACTTCTTGTGCATGATGTGTTTAGTTTTTCATATATATGTATTTCCAAATAAAGCATATATGGGGTACAATGCTACGTACCTCTTTGTGCATGTTTTTATATATTTTGCAGAACCAAAGTACTAGTCAATGTAGTCATGTAATGTGATCATTTCCCTTATAAATAAAATGTTATCATTATATATCAATTTGTAATCTCGTATTTAATTAACTCATATTTCATTTTATATATAAATTCACCTTGTTTACGAAGAGATCGATGTATTAATTATATATGAAGAGGTGTGTGCGCGCGTACGGCCACTGAAATGAATATATATATCTAGCTTCTTTGTGGTTATAACTTATATGCATTCATGCAAGTGCGTACCCTGAAAATTTATGATTTCTGCAGTGACATGCATTTGCGTTTGAAAATAAGCTTATTCAAGCAAAATTATCCTGTAGGAGTGATTAAATTCTTGATTTTTAGATTCAATATATATCAATCAAAAATTAATTAAATTGGAAGGAAAACTATTTGAAGCCTCACTATATAATTTAATTTGACAAAGTGGGATAGTTCAAGTGGTTAGAGGACCACTACCTAGGCGTTAGGTCCTGGTTCGGCGGTTCGGCCTTAAGTCCTGGGTTCGAGTCATGGGGAGGGGAAAAAAGCTGGATGGGTATTTAACTTTCATAAAAAAAAAAACTATATAATTTAATTTTATTAATAATGAAAGACGCGCGTCGATCGAGGTTGTTCCTTGAATACCGAACAATTTAAAATAAAAATGATAATTTAAAAGAGTGGTTCATGCATGTGCATATCCTGATTTTCATCGTCTAATTAGATATATTGAAAACAAGGATACAATATATTTTATTATGATGTACGTGATGATATATATATATATATATATGCACGTAACACTTGATATTTATGATGATTTATATCAAAAGCACTGTCACTATGCACTTTAATTTGTACCCTGGAAGGCTAATTTATTTTTTTTAACAGCAAAGAATGTAATATATTACCGGTTGAATAATCATATTAGAGTTAAAATTATAAAATGACATGGAAGGCTAAAACTAACCTAAACATTGCAAAAAATGCATCGTTTATTGACTGGAAATCCGTCGGAAAACGTGTCACGAACAAACTTACCGCTGAAAAAAAATCAGTATATAATATGATGGTTGCTAATTATTACCAACGAATTATTAAAACTCGTAGGTAATACTGATGGTTATGGTCGTTGGCATTATCGACGCGACAACTCGTTGTCTTGTCAAATTCAAATAGACCCGTTTGGGTACTGGCGGGTCAATTAGCCGTCGATAAGACCGTCATGGGGTGACGGTCTATTTCATCAGCATTACCGTCGAAATAACGAAATACCGACAATTTAAGTCGTCAGTAATATATACCTATGGTTATTTTCAAAAGCGGACCTATTAGGAGACATGAGTACAACTGTACCCCAATTTTATATATATATATATATATATATATATAAAAGACACCGAATTTATATACTGCTTGCCGAAAAAATAGGTTGTGCTTACTTGGGCTTAATAGATTAGTCAATAGCCCATTAACAACAGAACCCCCGTTGAATCTAGCGCGGCTCTCCCAACTGGCAGAAAAATTAACATCTGATTGATATTCACTCTCTCAGATTAAAAAAAAATTACTTTTTTATTTATTTTTTATTATAATTTTATTTTGTTAAATTTACAAGTTACTTAAATATATATATATATATATATACACGTGTGATTGTACTCTCAATTTTTTTATAATTGAATTAGAAAATTGATACTAAAAAAATTAGGAATTTAGAATTTGTTGTATTTTACAATTTTGTGTGTTTTTTTAATAGAATTGTAGAAGTTCTAACTTTACATGTGTGATTGACTAATTGTATTCTCGTTTTGTATAATTGAATTAAGAAATGAGAGATGAAACATCAAAATCAATTATGTGGAAAGAGTATTTTCAAGAGTGACTTATATCAAAAATAGATTGAAAAATAGTATGGGTGATCAATTATTAAATGATTGCCTGATTACTTTTTTTTTTTTATCCTATTGTCTGATTACTTTACTTTCATTGAGAAATGCTTGTTTTTACAAATTTTCGATGAAAATATCATAGATTGCTTTAAAAAAAATGAAGACTCACCAGACTCAATTGTAACTTGTAGTTATATATAAAACAATGTTGTACAAATATTTTTAAATTATCTATTAACTGTAAACCTCAGTTTTAAAATTTTTTGGGTCCGCCACTAGTTATTTTGCATTGATAATTATGAAAGTAGTGTTTTTTTAAATAATAAAGAATTTCGTCGGTAACCCAATTAATCAGTTAGTAAACAATTTTTTTTTTTTTAAAAAGGGGGTTCGAAACTACCCACCCCGACTTGCGCCGGTATAACATTGCAATTAGATTGGCCAAATTTTCGGCCTCCCTTGGGCTCGAACCTGAATGAATCTTACGCCAATATATGAGAAAAGCATGGGCTGAATAATTGGGCTCAATTAATCGGGCCAATATTTAAAAGAAGGGTTTGACTATATGCACCTCCCATACGGAGAGATGCACTCCCCCTTTCAATATATTAATAAAATAATAGGGTAAAAAACCAAAAATACCCTTCATTAAAATACAGCACACTAGATGCACCCTCCCTACTAAACGCACCCCTACTGTCATTTCTTTCTCCTTATCCCAAAATCACAACTTTCGAAAGCCATCACCATTTTTTCCCGTGACCAAGAACTAAAAAAAATTCAAAAATTTCAACAACAACAACAAATCGACCAACAAAACAACCACATTCATCCATATACACTTAGAAAACTAACAATTTTTTTAAACAAATTCGTCAAACCAGTGACGAACATATATATATACTCCCGTCGACAATAATTTATCGACGGGAGTTTATATGATCGACACTGGTTTAACGAAAAAAAAAATTAATTTCTTTTTTTTTAAATTTCGACCTTTGTTGGTCGACCGTATACATTCTCGTCGATAAATTGTTATCGACGAGAATGTATACGGTCGACCAACAAAAGGTCGATCAAAAAATTTAAAGTTTTTTTTTAAATCCATACTGTAATGTCGACCATACGCACTCTCATCGACAACATTTTGTCAACGAAAGTGTACGTGGTCGACGTTACAGTGTCGAAATAAATAAATTAAAAAAAAAATAGGGAGAGGGGGGGTTTCTGCATCTATGCGGCGGCGTAGGGTGGGCCGATGTACGTACCTGGGGTGGCGGCGAGGTCGGTCGAAGCAGCGTGGGGTGAGCCGACGCTGTGAACGGTGGGGTGGGGTGGGCCGGCGAAATTGAAGAAAAAAAAAAAGAAGAAGCGGCGGCGGCCAAGGGAGGGGGCGACCCGCGACGGCTTTTTTTTTCTTTTTTACAGACGGGGAAGGGAGTAGGGGGAGGGGGGCAAACCTGGGTTGGGGTGGCGTGGGTCGGCGTCGGACGGGGGGAGGGGGCGGCCGCGGCGGCCGACGGACGGGGGCTGTCGCGCGGCCGCAAAGCTTCATTTTTTTTTTTTACAGAAAGGGGGAGGAGGGCGCGAGGCGGGGATGGGAAGGGGAGGCCGAAGGCCGCGGCGAGGCGGGGGTGGGGTGGTCGTTGCCGGCGATTGGGGGTGGTGGTGAGGAGGGGAATGGGGAGGAGGAAGATGAGGAATTTAGAGTTTTTGCGGGTGGGGTAGTAATAGGATTTTTATGAAGGGAGGGTATTTATGACAATTAAGGGGGGTGTGTGGTAATTTTATGGGAGTCTATAAATTGGGGGAGTGAATCTCTTCGTAATGGAGGTGTAATTAGTCAGACCCTTAAAAGAATTTGGGGTCCAGCTATATGCACCTCCAGCTTTGTTATGCGGACTCCCCCGATAGTTGCACTCCCCACTAAATTCGATTATGTTAGATGCACTCTCCTCATATTGTTATAAATAGCATTTTTAGTAGTTTGATGTCTCTTACAAGCTACACCCCGTTAGATGCACCTCCAAAACCCTAATGTATTACTTCTTCTTTCCATCTTCCCCAGATCATTTCTTCTTACTCGTTTCTCACCATAAAACCGCCCCCGTCCTCCCCCGCCCACCCATCACCCCCGAGCCCTCCCTCTCTCTCTCTCTGCATAAGAATAGCAGAAAATTAGGTATGTCCCTTTTTTTTTTTTAATATTTCGATACACAAGAGTCGATTATATATACTCTCGTCGACAACAATTTATCGACGAGAGTGTATATGATCGACCTAAAATTGTCGGATTATTTTTTTAAAAAAATAAAAAATAAATTTTGACAAATCATTGTGGATTCATATATGGCGGAGGAGTGTAGTTAGTAGTGGAGGTGCATTTAATTGTACTCCCTCCGTCCCCCAAAAGTTTTCATATTTTTCTTTTTAGTTTGTCCCCCCAAAATTTGCATACCTCAAAATATAAATAATCATCACAATACCCACCCTCACAACATACACATATTTACCCTTCATGTCATTACTTTTGGGGCCCACCATACACTCAACTCAATCCACCTACTTTATTTACTTTATATATAAAAGTTTACAAAATTACTCCCCCAACACTCTCATTATTACACTTTTTTCTTAAATCATGTGCCCAATATTTCTCGCAAACTTTTCGGAGACGAAGGTAGTAGCATTTTAATTAAAGGGTATTTTAGAGTTTTCACACAATTATTAAATTAATAAACTTAGAGGGAATAAATGACCCCAATTTTGTTCTCCTCCTTTAATGCCCAAGGTGATCACATTTACTCTCTTGGGCTCGAACCCGGGTGTCCGAGCGCCTGTCAATCGGACAAGTATAACTCATTCGTTTATATTTGTAATATTAATTCTATGTATGTGTACACATATTTTACTCTTTTTTAAAGAAAAAATAATTAATTTTTTACATATATTAATTGATAAATTTGTGACTTATAAATATTATTACTTAAATATTTTTTAAGTTCTAAATTGTAATGTAATTTTTCGTTACTTTTTTTAAAAAAATTAAATTGTATATGTATACATTTTAAAAAAAATTATTTATTTAATTTTTTTCACACATATTTATTGATAAATTTGTAACTTATAAAAATTATAATTTTTTTTTTAATTTCTAAATTTTAAAATATAGTTTTTTGTATCCTTTTTTAACTCTTTGAATTAGTTCCTTTCACCTATATGTATACTAAATGATAAATTTGTAATTTTTATAAATTGTATAAAGTTAATTAAATTACATTTAATATTCATCTTCATTTCCATCATTATCCTACTATCCTCTTGGTCATCATTATCATTTTCAATTTCGATCAATTCAAGATTTACCACCGTCAAGTCTACATAAAGATTGAAATTCCCCGCAAAAACCTCAATTTGAGTCTATATTTGTTCCGTTTGAAACAGAGCTTCTCCTTCGTCACTTTTTTTCGTTGTAGTGACTTTCACAATGAATCTTGTCTTTACTTTACAAACAGTGTTCCATTTATTATTAAGTGATGGCCCTATATGTACACGTGTAGTAGTATACTTAAGATACTTAATTAAACGACAAATAAAATTGTTATATCTCATTCTCTAATCAAACCAATCACACTTGAACAACACTATAACATTTGTTGGATATCTTGTATATTCTACTTCAATGACTTCTTGGAGCACTCCAAAGTAAACACTTGCATTTCCATTGTAATTTGCACTTTTAACGCAAAAAACATTATTGGTAGTCGCTCTTCTTGATGCAAACTCGAATGTATTAAATTTGTAGGCATTCACATAATACCTGTTGTAAGTCTTACACTACGTAGTGGACCTTTGTTGAGATCCTTTAAAATCGACACTCAAAATCGTGTGACCGCCCATATAATTCAAATTAACAGTAAACAATGCACATTTAATGTGTATTAAATGTGCTATCATTAGCGAGAGAAGAACAAATGCAATAATTAATTGTTGTATTAATATAGTGTTGTCAGCTATTAGTGGCATGTACTTCCTCCATTTTATAAAGTTTATCGCACTTCTAATTTTGTATAGAATTAAGCAACATGTTTTTTTTGACACATTTTTATCATTAATATATTTCCAAAAAAAAATAGATATAAATAGGAATAGTTCGGGAAGATCATTGGTAAAAATAGAAAAAATAACAAATTTTTTTAAACAAAATTTAAGATCTCAACAAAAACGGTTAACAAACTTAAATACTAGGTCAAAACTCAAATAGGGAGGTCATGGGCTTAGTTTGTGGGCTGATTCTTGATTACTCACGTGGCTGAATATCCAAGATCTAAAAAATAGTACTAACAATAACCCATGGGCCTAAATTCTTTCGGGCCACGGTTAAATGCCCCCAAGATGTTTTCACCTACAAAACCCTATTTCTCCTCCCTTATTTTCCCCATCTCATATGCAACTCCTCCCTCCTCCCCCTTCTCTCCGCCTTTCGTCGTCCGTCGCCTGCCTTCGTGCGCCACCTTGTAAAAAGGAAAATTGATGCCGCATAATGAATCTTTCATTTACAGAGGTGTGCAATATATACAAGAAGAAAACATTGCGCGCAGAGCCGAACACAATTCTTAATTAACGCCGGAAGTAACACCACAGAAAAGGAAAATAATATCTTGTATTGTTCACAAGAAATCTTGACAAATTAAAGGCCAAATCAATGAGATTTGAGAATATTTAATATAGGACATATTGAACAGAAATTACGGCCTAATACTCCCCCTCAAGTTGAAGCATGAAGGTCATAAATGCCCAACTTGCTACGTAAAAAACAGAAACGATCGGCACCCATTGCTTTGGTGAAAATGTCTGCTACTTGAACATCTGTGGAGATTTGTCGAGAAGCAATATCACCATTTTCAACTCTTTCACGAACAAAATAACAATCCATTTCAACATGTTTTGTTTGCTCATGAAAAACAGGATTGATGGCAATTTGGCGTGCAACCTGGTTATCACAGAAGAGAGGTGTAGGACCGGTTTGAGGGGCCTCAAGGTCTTTCAACATCCACCTTAGCCACAATAGTTCACTAACGGTGGTAGCCATATAACGATATTCAGCTTCGGCCGAAGAACGAGAGACGACTGATTGCTTTTTGGTGCGCCAAGAGACGGGGGAGTCGCCAAGTGTAATGAAATAGCCAGTACGAGAACGCCGCGTAAAGGAACAGCCGCCCCAATCCGCATCGCAAAAGGCTTCAAGATTAAGATGGCCCTTGGAAGAAAAGAAAAGCCCTTGTCCTGGTGTCATTTTGAGATATCTCAAGACTCGAATGGCGGCATTCATATACGATTGTTCGGGACGACTCATGAACTGGCTAAGAATGTTGACATAGAAAACTATATTCGGCCTTGTAACAGTTAAGTATAGAAGGTGGCCAACTAGATGTCGATACTGACCTGCATCCACATCTATTCCATCATCATCCTTTCCCATCTTAATATTCTGCTCCATGGGGAATTGACTAGGCTTGGCACCTTGTAAACCACTCTCATGTAAGATGTCAAGAGTGTATTTACGTTGGCTGAGGACAAAACCTTCAGGTGAACGTGCTACCTCAATGCCAAGGAAGTACTTCACGGGACCCAAATCCTTGATGCTAAAAGTTTTGTCAAGATAGGATTTGACTGACTGAATTTTAGTTTCATCATTCCCTGCCAGAATAACATCATCTACGTATATCAATGCGGAAACGTATGTAGCCCGTGGAAAAATATAAATAGAGAGTGGTCAACCTTGGATTGTCAAAAACCAATATTGAGCAACGCACGTGTGAATTTGTGGTACCAATTTCTAGAAGCCTATTTCAAACCATATAATTATTTTTGAAGTTTACAAACTCGAGTTTCACCTTTCTGTGCAAAACCTTGAGGAATACGCATGTAGACGTCCTCAACTAAATCTCCGTGAAGAAAAGCATTGTTCACATACAATTGGTGAACAACCAAATTTTTCTTAGATGCCACAGCCAACATACAACGAATTGTGACGAGTTTTGCAACAGGAGCGAAGGTTTCATGAAAGTCAATACCTTCGATTTGAGTAAATCCCTTTGCAACTAACCGTGCTTTATAACGTTCAACCTCACCGTTGGGCTTATATTTTATTTTGTAAACCCATTTAGAGTCTACAACTTTCTTTCCGGGTGGCAATGGCACTAATTTCCACGTGCCATTAGCTTCCAATGCTTGAATCTCCTTTTGCATGGCTTCACACCATTCCTGATGTTTAATTGCTCGAGAGAATTTTTTTAGCTCATCACATGAAGTGATGGCCGCTAAGAAGGCCCTGTGAGAAGGTGAAAATTTAGTGTACGATACAAAATTAGACATGGGATGTACCGTCGAAGTGCCTGAATTGAAAATGGGTTGTGCTGCCTGTGCATGGTCTATGGAGGGTGGAAAAGTCATCTCATAATTCTCAAGATATTTAGGTTGTTTCCGTTCACGCTGACTGCGTCGAATTTCATTCCCTTGGACTAGAGAAATTGCACTTATATCCTGCCCATTATTTACAGTAGTGGGCGGCCCCACCTCATCATGAGCACACTGCACAATATTAGTTGGGCCATCCACCTCCATGATGTGTTGTCCAAAATTTTCAAATGAGGCCTCCAAACTTGATGGGCTAGACACCAGTAATGACCCTTTGGAAATTTGAGTAGATGGCCTAGTGAGATCATGTGCAACAGTAATAACATCAGCTTCAACAAGTGGCTTTGACAAAGTTGGTCCAATGGAGTCTTGGTCAAGCACCTTTGCATATGCTACTTCAGTAGCATTCAAGAAATCTAGTTCACCCTTTTGGCCTGCAAATGGGAAAAACTCTTCAAAAAGATTTATGTCTCTTAAGGTTAAAATATTATGAGTTTACAAATCAAACACACGATAACCCTTTTGCCCACTAGGATAACCGATAAATATACATTGCCTTCCCCTTTCGCTAAACATATCATTTTCTTTTTTATTGTTACGTGCATAAACCAAACATCCAAAAACACGTAGATGTTCATATGAAGGCGCATGTCCAAGTAAAAGTTCATATGGGGTCTTACTAGTGACTCGAGAAGGAAGCCTATTTATCACAAAAACAGCAGTCAAAACACAATCACCCCAAAATTCTATAGGTAGTCCTGATTGAAAACGAAGGGTCCGTGCTACCTCAAGGATGTGTCTGTGTTTTCTTTCAACTATGTCATTTTGTTGTGGGGTGTCAGTGCACGATGTTTCAAGAATAATTCCACGCTCTTTATAGTAATTCTTCATAAAATTAGATTGGAATTCAGTTCCATTATCAATTCTTAAGCGTTTGACTTATTAAACTGATTTTCAACCATAGAGAAAAACATGATCAAGAAATAATTCACCTCATTTTTTTTGTTTTCATCAAGAACACCCAAATTCCCCGACTAAAGTCATCAACAATGGATAAGAAATAATGTGCACCTGAAAGAGACGCGGTTTTATAATTACCCCAAATGTCACAGTGAATTAACTCAAAACAATCTTGAGTTTTTATTGAACTATCCGGAAAAGGTAAACAAGTTTATTATGCTCGTAAACAAGAATCACGAAAAGTATTAAAAGTACTAGAAAGATGCAACTTTCGTAATTTCTCACTAGAAGCATGTCCCAAACGTCTGTGCCACATGGTTGAGTCAGATTTAGCAGTCATTGCCACCCCTCCATTCTTCATGGGCTCCAAACAATATAGACCATCACAGTGCTTCCTCACTCCAATCAGCTTCTTCAAGTATAAGTCCTGAAGGGCACAAAAATTTGGAAAGAAAATCAGGGCACAATTTAAGTCTTTTGTTAAACGGCTAACCGGGAGCAAATTGCATTTAAATTCAGGAATATTTAAAACGCGCTTTATGTCAATTCTGTTAGGTAACCACTCTTAACAGGTATAATATCACCATTAGGTATTTTGATCGGTAAGCCAAGATCATCCCTCCTCTCTTCATCCAAAATAGTTGAGTCGGATGTAATATGTTCGGTGGCTCTCGAGTCAATTACCCATGGCTTTGTGAGATCAAGCTTACCAGCCATGTTAGCCGTGGGTCCCATTGATTGAGCATTAGTACCTGAACCCAAGAATTGAACCAATTGTTGGTATTGATCCACGGTTAATCCTGAAATAGGGGTGGAGTGTATTTCAACATTGGCTGCTTTAGGTGTCAATTTTCGTTTGCTGCTCCCATCATCTTTTTTCTTCAGTGGGTACCCAATGAGCTCAAAGCATCTGTCTTTTGTGTGATTTGTTTTTTTGCAATGGGTACAATATAAATCTCTTTTCTTCTGCCATGTTCGATCTCCCATGATCCGATCACCACTCTTCTCATCTCGTTTGTCTTCACGACGCGATTGAATCTGGAAGGCCATCGCTTCCACTGGCGACGAATGGGCAATGGAGATTTGGCGTTGCATTTCGTCCTCCGAAACGAGATGAAAGGCAGCTCCTAAACCTGGAAGTGGACGAGTGCTCAAGATTTGTGTTTTAATGGTATTAAACTTTTCATCGAGACCCATTAAAAATTCATACAACTGATCTTTCTCTCTCATGGCTATTAACTCTTTATGTATATCACAATTACACTTGCTGCACTTGCATCTTGGAAGGGTAGAAATTGAATCAATTTCATCCCACAAGCCTTTCAACTTGGTATAATACTCAGAAACAACTAATTTTTCTTGACGTAGAAGGGTGAGCAATCTACGTAACTCATAGGCACGCGGTGCACTTTCTTTTCTAAACCTTTCTTCGAAAAAACGTTGGTGAACAGACCCCTGTCCCATCACCAATTCTCCATCTAATACCTCTCTTCACAATATCTTGGGCCGAACAGACACCTCTCCAAGCATAACTTGGACTTTGCCCTATGTGGGCATTCAAAAAATCCTCTATAGGATAATATTTAGCTTTGAAAATCCGTGGAAGTAAGGCATTCGGGTTGGAAAAACACTTCTAGCCAATCTTCTTGAGCATTGCCAAGTTGAAGATATGTAGATTACGAAAACCCATACCCCCTTTATTTTTGTGAATGCATAGTCTCTCGCAAGCACACTACAAAATAATGGCCAGAAGGCAACAGCAAAAGGCAACGGCAGGCTACCGTTGCCAATTGGCAACGACATTAATAACGGCAAGGAAAAAGGCGACGGGGGCGGGTGCCGTTGCCTTAAGGCAACGGATAAGGCAACGGGAGTGGGCCCCGTTGCAAAAAGGCGACGTCATTTAAGGCCCGTTGCCAAAAGGCGACGACAGTGGGCCCCGTTGCCATTTGGTAATGGGCCCCCCGATGCTAATTGGCAACGGCAGTGGGCCCGTTGCCTTCCCCGTCGCCCTAATTCAATTAAAATCATTCCAGAACCTCATTCTTCTTCATTCCAGCGCCGCACACACCTCCATTTTTACACAAACCTCAAAACTCAACATCCACGTTCGTTTACAGATCAGACTCGGTTCTTGGCCATTTGTGTTCTACACTTCGACGGGAGCATTTCTACGGTAATTTTTTTCGTTTTAATCGGTTAAATTTAATTGAAATTATATATATGTATATATATAGTTTAGTATATATATGTATATATATGCATATATGTTGTATGTATATATAAAATTGTTAGAATTGTTAATTGTTAGAATTGTTAGAATTTAATTGTTAGAATTATATTTGTGTTAGGCATGTATTTTATATGTATGTATGTTTTAATTAATTAATTAAGTTATATGAATTTAGTTGTTAATTAGGGTGTTAGAATTATATATATAATTGTGTTATGTCTATATATGAATTTATTTGTTAATTAGGGTGTTAGAATAATTATTAGAATATATTTGGATTTATATTAATTAATTTTAATAGAGTTGGAGGAATTGAATGAGACGTTGGTTGTTATATTTGTGTGTTGTAGACGTACGTCGATTGACATGATGAATTATTCAAGTCGTAGTTGGATGTATAGTCCAAGATTAGTGAATGGGATTATGAACCCTGGATTTATTAGTGGAGTAAATGGATTTATTGAAGCTGCCACTAGTAATCCGAATTCGATTTGGGAAGGAAAAATTAGGTGTCCTTGTTCGAAAGCTAGATGTCGAAATCAAACTTATAGAGATCCTAATGAAGTGAAATCTCATTTATATCGAAATGGTTTTACACTGAATTATTATAATTGGATTTATCACGGGGAAGAGAGTTGGGGTCCACGTCCATTTCAAAACACTAATGAATTTACGTCAACTTCAAACGACGTTTACCCAGCGGGACCTAGTTCGTACCACACTATGGTAGAAGAGTTAATGGGTGACCCAAACATTGATTTTGGAATAGACGTGGAAGATGAGGCACTTAATGAAGAACCCCCTAACGAGAATGCGGCATAGTTTTACGGCATGCTTCGTGCAGCGGACCAAGACTTGTATCCTGGTTGTGAATCTCATTCGCAGTTGTCATTCAATTCCAGATTGTTGAACATTAAAATGGAAAACAGATTGTCTGAAAGGGGATACAATCAAGTCGTTGAGTTGATTCGTGAGATTTGTCCTCCTGAAAATAAGGTTCCCAAGAAATTTAACGACAACAAACATTTGATGAGTTGGATGGGTCTTCCGGTAGAAAGGATTGATTGTTGTGCACAAAATTGCATGTTATTCTGGGGTGCAGACAGCGAACTAGATTTTTGTAAGATTTGTGGTCGATCACGGTATAAGCCGAGTAGGGTTGATGCAGATGGTCGGTTGAAAAAGAAACGTCCGGTTAAGGAGATGTTCTACTTTCCGATAATTCCTCGTTTGCAAAGATTGTACATGTCCAAAGCCACTGCGAAGGATATGACATGGCATGCCTCGTGCGCTTCTGATGACTCTGGTGTTATGCGTCACCCGGCAGACTCGTTGGCTTGGAAGCATTTGGACCGTTCGTATCCTCATTTTGCAGCAGAAATTAGGAATGTTAGGTTGGGCTTGAGCACAGACGGTTTTGCACCATTTGGAATGACGGGAAAACAATATTCGTCATGGCCAGTTATACTTACTCCGTACAATCTACCCCCGTGGTTATGCATGAAGGATCAATTCATGTTTCTTTCGATTCTCGTGCCCGGGCCTAAAAGTCCGAAGGACAAACTTGATGTGTTTTTGCAACCACTGATAACAGATTTGAGATTTTTATGGGAAAATGGTGTGCAAACTTACGATGTTGGTAGAAAGCAAAACTTTTTGATGCGAGCTGCACTTATCTGGACCATTAATGACTTCCCAGCATACTCGATGTTGTCTGGTTGGAGTACAGCCGAAAGGCTTGCTTGTCCATATTGTGGAGAGTACACCGATGCATTCTATTTGAATAAAAGTAGAAAGCAGTCGTGGTTCGACAACCACTGAAAGTTTTTACCACTGAATCACACGTGGCGAACGAATAAAACTGCATTCAAAGCCGGAGTGGTAGTCACAGATGATCCACCGCCTATTCGAACGGGTGCAAGTCTCCTATACGAAATTGATCATTTGGGATATAGAAAGGTTACAGAGAAGGGTGCTGAGGCCCACAACAAAAAACTTTCTGGAGGGTGGAAGTGGAAAAGCATTTTCTGGGAGTTGCCCTATTGGAGTACCTTGTTGATACGACACAATTTAGACGTGATGCATATTGAGAAAAATGTGTTTGATAACGTATTCAACACGGTGATGAATGTGGAGGGGAAAACAAAGGACACGTCTAAATCAAGAGATGAGCTGAATGATTATTGTCGTCGTCCCTCTCTCAAGAAATGTCCACGTACATCAAAGTATCCTAAGGCTTCTTTTTCGCTTGATAAGAAGCAAAAGGATGTTATTTGTAAGTGGATAAGTGAGTTGAAGTTTCCAGATGGATATGTGTCTAACATGTCCCGTTGCATTGACTGGTCAAAATTGAAATTGTATGGGATGAAGAGTCATGATTGTCACGTGTTTATGTAGAGACTACTACCGATTGCTTTTTACAAAATTCTGCCGCTCAATGTGTGGAAAGCAATCACTGAGCCTAGTCTATTTTTTAAGGAGTTGACTTCTACAACCATCACAGTTGACAACATGGCTCGACTGGAAACAGATATTCCAGTGATCTTGTGCAAGTTGGAACGTATCTTTCCACCCAGCTTCTTCAACTCTATGGAACATCTACCTGTGCACCTTACATATGAAGCAAAAGTGTGTGGTCCAGTTCAATACAGATGGATGTATCCATACGAGAGGTAATTGTCATTCAATTTCTCATACGATTCTTCAAATTATATGAACTTACGATTCTTATAATTTAATCAGGTATCTTCACACCTTGAAATTAAGCGTGGGTAACAAAGCATGTGTTGAAGCTTCGATTGCCAATGCATATTTAACTAAAGAGGCGTCAATGTGTTGTTCTCACTATTTCGAGGACCATGTTACGACAAGGATATACAATGTACCTCGTAATTACGATGGTCGGGACGAAGTACACGAGTATGTCGATGGCACTTTTTCAATATTTAAGGCGCCTGGCAAACGATTTGGAAAGCCTAAGAAAAGATGGATTTTAGACGAGGAGAAAAAAGTTGCTCATACGTACGTGTTGTTGAATTGTGATGAGGTGCAGCCATATGTTCAGTAAGTCAATCTGACCAAAATGTTTGTCAATCAAATACTTAGTGTTGACATGTCTTATTAATCTTATATCGATCGTACGTAGGTTATTCATGCAACAACTTCAAGTTCGTCAACCAAATCTCTCGGCCGCTGAATCAGATTTAAGGCTACAAGATGGATTTGCGTCGTGGTTTGAAGAAATTGTAAGTTATCTTAAAATAACGATCTGTGTAAAGTGTTAAGTTATAGAAATTCTCACATCGTCGTGGCTTATAAATATATAGGTGAAGATAAATCACATCGAGAACAGGTTTTTATACGATCTCTCGGCCGGTCCGTCTGGTCAAGTTCTTACGTACGCAGGGTATTACGTGAACGGGTACAAATTCCACACTATGGCTTATGGTGCATCTAGAGCAACATCAAACAGTGGGGTTTGTATCAAGGGAAAAAACTACGATGCGAATGAGGAAGATTTCTATGGGAAACTCGAGGAAGTAGTCGAATTGGACTATCAGGGGTACCACGAGAAGAAAGTGGTTTTGTTCAAGTGTCAGTGGTTTGATCCCTCAAACAATGGGACAAAAGTTCATCCTAACTACAAGCTCGTGGAGCTTAATCAGAGGCGATCTTACGGCCGGTACGATCCATTCGTACTAGCAAGTCAAGCCACACAAGTCTATTATTGTCCAAACCCTGGACCTCGTACTGATTGGATATTTGTCTGCAAAGTCAAACCGAGATACTTGGTGGATGCAAAAGATACTACTGAAGATGAAGTTCCCGCGTGGCAAGAGGATAACTTAGAGACTCAAATGATTGTGCAAGTAGATGATGATCCTGTCATGTTAACTGATGACACCGGTATAATGATGGAAGTGGCAGAATATGAAGAAGAAGATGAAGAAGAAGATGCAGCAGAAGACGGAGAAGAAGATGGAGAAGAAGACGGAGAAGACGACGAAGATGAAGCTGAAGATGAAGATGAAGATGAATGATGAATGATGTTGTTAATTAATTTCTAAACAATGTTATCTAAATATTAATTCCTTAATTATATTCCTTATTTATATTATAGTGTTAATCATTACAGTGATGTTCATATATAATGTTTTTAATTGTTACAATGTTAAACGTTAATAATGTTTTAATGTACGTTCATTTTGACAGATGAGTGGTCGTAGACATGGTTCTGGACAGGGCTCTGGTCAGGGTGGCTCTGGTCAGGGTTCTACTGGACATCGGCGAGGTAGAGGTAGAAGTACTAGAGGTAGAGGAGAGCCGGTGGATGAGACACCGATTGTGCACACACCACAGGGTTTATATATGCCCGATATGACCCAGCTACAGTTGCCCGGAATGAACCTAGATTCTTATTACATTCAGGTGCCTCATTTCATTCCACCTACACAGCAACCATCCCCTCCACAGCAACCATCCCCTCCACCGATACATTCGCCAGTTAGACCTCCGTCTATCGGGACACAGGCCAGCATGTCTTATGATGCACCCGAGAGTCGCATTTTACTGTCGATCTACCTTGATACGTAAGTATATTCCTTATTTCATTTTCATTAGACGTATGTATAGCGTGTTTATTAATAATTTTTTAAATTATTATAAAATACGTGTAACAGGTTGATGCCTTCAAATTTGATTTCGAGGACGATCAGGTCGATTATGTATAGGAATATGGAGCTTGGGGCACACAACTTTGCCAAGGTATCACCCGGCACGATACAGCGGTGGTGGGAGACATTCCAGGTATAAAATCACTTTACATTAACATTTTGTTATTTTTTTATATTAATTCATTAATTCATTTTTTTTAGCAGACCGAGGTCAGGTGGGACCCTCGAATCACAACTACTGAAGAGGTGTACAGGCTCTTTCTTCAAAGAGCACCAGGTCGGTACACTGGCATGTTATCAAACGTCAAGAAAGCGTGGGTGAAGGAAAAGAAGAGGCCGAGGTGGGATGTCAATGTTTGGAACGACTTAGTTCATCACTGGAGCGATCCTGAAATAATTAAGAAGAGCGAGCAGGCTCGTAAGAACCGCTTATCCGAGCCTGGAGGTCCGGGTACTGGCTGTGGTACTCATAAAGGCGGAGCTCGTGGAGCAGCAGAGGTCGCACGGCGCATTGTAAGTATTTGTGGTCAATTATAATTCATTTTAATTAGTTAATTATTTAGTTAATTAATTATACGTATATGTCTTCAATTTAAAATACAGGAGGAGAAGATGGGACGCCCTGCCCACGACTGGGAGATAGCTGAATATTACCACCGTTACGAAAACGGCACATACAACTATGGTTATATGGGTGATATACTTGTAAGTGTGTACATATATATATACATTACATTATATAACAAATATATATTTAATTTTACTTGAAAATGTATTAACCCGCTTTTAAATGTGCACGTATAGGACCAGGTACAGGAGGAGTTGACCAATCAATCAGGAGATCCGTCAGATGAACCTACTTCAGAGGATGGTTCCCAGGGCCCAACTTTACCCGAAATGTCTAATTTGTTCGTGAAGAAGGTCGGTAGGTCTCATGGACGTGTTAGGGGCCTTGGACAAGTAGGCAAGAACAGACGGGTCTCCTCCGGTCCTGGCGAGACGTGAAGTGGTACGACTTATGGACGATTCTCACAGGAAGACATGGACAATGCTCTTGCCGAAGAACGGAGAATCAATGAGGAGAGAGAGCAGCGCTTACTCCTACAAATGCAGAAGACGGAGGAGCGCATAACCAAGAAATTTCAGGATCAGTTGGCAGCGATGATGGGTCAGATGACAGGTCAGACGATGGGTGGGATGGGTGTGATGGGTCAGATGGGTGGGATGGGCCAGATGGGTGGGATGGGTCAGCAGATGGGTGGGATTGGTCAGCAGATGGGTGGGATGGGTGGGGCGCCGAGGGCGCCGAGGCCGTCGGGGGCGTCGCACGACGTTCATGATCGTAGCCAGGTTGATCGGGATCAGGATGATACTGAGGATGATGGTGGTGATGAGGAGTGATACATTTTTATATTATTTTATTACATTGACGTTGAAGATTAATTTTTATTTTAATGTTGTGTGTGATGTTATTTTAATTAAATGGATAAGCGAATTGATATTTTTAAATGGATAAGTGAATTGAAAATTAGAATGAATTTAAATGAAGTGATTAGAATAAATTTACATGTATAATCGAAAATTAAATAATTATACTCAATGTTGTATGTAATTATAATGTTGTGAATTGAAAATTAGAATGAATTTAAATGAAGTGATTAGAATAAATTTACATGTATAATCGAAAATTAAATAATTATACTCAATGTTGTATGTAATTATAATGTTGTGAATTGAAAATTAGAATGAATTTAAATGAAGTGATTAGAATAAATTTACATGTATAATCGAAAATTAAATAATTATACTCAATGTTGTATGTAATTATAATGTTGTGAATTGAAAATTAGAATGAATTTAAATGAAGTGATTAGAATAAATTTACATGTATAATCGAAAATTAAATAATTATACTCAATGTTGTATGTAATTATAATGTTGTGAATTGAAAATTAGAATGAATTTAAA
The DNA here is from genome assembly GCA_963675135.1 of Galeopsis tetrahit. Classification (NCBI taxonomy): domain Eukaryota; kingdom Viridiplantae; phylum Streptophyta; class Magnoliopsida; order Lamiales; family Lamiaceae; genus Galeopsis; species Galeopsis tetrahit. The sequence continues at coordinate 14,060,118 of OY776121.1, read as the reverse complement.
TGAAGTGATTAGAATAAATTTACATGTATAATCGAAAATTAAATAATTATACTCAATGTTGTATGTAATTATAATGTTGTGAATTGAAAATTAGAATGAATTTAAATGAAGTGATTAGAATAAATTTACATGTATAATTGAAAATAATTATACTCAATGTTGTATGTAATTATAATGTTGTGAATTGAAGATTAGAATAAATTTAAATAGTGTAAATTAATTAATGATACCGTAATTAAATTATTTAATTTGAAAAACATTATAATTTAATTAATTCTCATTTAGAAATAATTATGATATGCTTTGACAATTTAAATTTAATAAGCAACAATTAAACTTAAAATGGATAGAAATAAAGAATTGAAACTAAAATTAAATTGAATATATATTAATTGTGTTCACAACATGACGACTAAAGCTCCTAGCCTAAACGGCACACAGGGGGCGCCCAAAACTCTACAGGACCGAGAGGTCCCGTGTTCGAAACCCAGCTGGAGCGAAAATTTGCGATTATTGGTGACCTAGTGGTGGGGGGGGTGTGTTGGTTGCCTTAGAGACCTGGGTTCGAAACCCAGGTTCTCATTTTTTTAAAGGTAACAAAAAGGCGACGGCTGGGCCCGTTGCGAAAAGGCGACGGCCTCCCCGCCCTTGCCAAAAGGCGACGGCCATATACCGTTGCCAAAAGGCAACGATTTTCCCAAAGTCCGTTGCCTATAAAATAGCAACGCCCATATTGGCAACGGCGGAGTGCCGTTGCCTTTGCCGTTGCCTTTGCCGTTGCCTTCTTCATTAGTGAGGGGGAATCCGTTGCCTTCCCCCTCGCCATTTTCACTGTTTTTTGTAGTGGCAGCACATTTAATACCCTTCTGTGGCTCAACGCTATTACCCCACCAAAATGAATTTAACATTCTTTGCAATTCGTCCACCAATGAGTGTGGGAGCAAGAAAACACTCATGCAGAACGCCAGAATGGCCTGAGCTGCAGACTTAATCAACACCTCATTTCCCGCCTTTGAGACCTTCTTACCTCTCCAAGATTTTAGTTTGGCCCACAAACGATCTCTCACATAGCCGAAGATGACTTTCTTGTCACGCCCAATCAGCGATGGGAGGCCCAAATAGCGCCCGGTGTTCAATGGGTGAGAGACACCAAGAATACGCGAGAGTTCAGATCTTGTAGCATCAGCCACATTTTTACTGAAAAATATACCCGACTTGGCATAATTAATGGCCTGCCCAGAGGCCATCTCATAGCTAACCAATATGCTCTTGAGAGTGGCACATTGTTGAGGGTCTGCCCTACAAAACAAAAGGCAGTCGTCTGCAAATAAGAGGTGTGAAACCGAGGGAGCAGATCTACACACCCGACTGCCATGCAACTCCCTCTGTCTGTTAGCTCCTCTCAGTAATGTAGATAAGCCCTATGCACACAAGATAAACAGATATGGTGAAAGAGGATCACCTTGGCGAAGACCCCTGCCTAGGACAATGGGTCCCACAATACTGTCATTAACTATGAAGTTGTAGCTAACCGACTTCACACATAGCATCATCCAATTGACCCATTTAGTACTAAAACCCAATCTTAGCAGCATGAACTCCAGAAAACCCCAATCGACCCTGTCGTAAGCTTTGATGATGTCAATCTTCTGGGCTACATTCACAACCCTACCTCCTCTCTTGTTCTTCATTGCTTGGATGGTCTCAAAAGCCACCAAATATTATCTTGTATAGCACGATTTGCAACAAATGCAAATTGAGCCGAATCAACCAAACTTGGTAGAACACTTTTTAGGCGATTACAAAGAACCTTTGCAAGAATCTTGTACACCACGTTGCACAACGAGATCGGGCAGATATCCTTCATAGAAGACGGGGATTCACACTACGGTATGAGAACAACGTTCATTTTGCAAAGATCAGAAGGGAAATTCTCATCTACTAGCCATCTGATACAAGAATTAGTCACATCTCTGCCCACCACGCCCCATAATTTTTGATAAAATCCGGGATTAAATCCATCAGGCCCAGGGGCCTTGTCTGCATGCATGCTAGTAATTGCATTCTTAAATTCCTCCAGGGAGAAAGGCTTTGTTAAAGCATTGTTTTCTTCATTTGATACTAAAGGTGGCTCACTTGGGATGATATTATAGGCCTCGTGATTATTATCTATCCCCGTAAATAATTCAGAAAAGTAGTCCAGCACTACTTGGTTCAGGTCAGCCGGCTCACTAACCCAATCACCGGATGGATTTCTGATCTTCACAATTTTGTTAGCCCTTCGCCGAGCAGATGTCGATTGATGAAAAAAATGAGTATTGAAATCCCCGTCTTTCAGCCAAAACACTTTGGCCCGCTGCCTCCAGTGTGACTCCTCCGTAACTAGTAATTTAGCGAGTTCAGATCTCGCCATGCTCAATTGATCAGCCAAAGTTGCGTCTGTCTTTTGCCTCAATACCTCGATTTTTCTCTCCAAATCCTCTTTATTTCTCCGAAATGTTGTAGCAAGGTGTTTGCCCCACGTACCCAGCGTTTCAGTCGTAGCACCCAATTTGGGAAGGATAGATAGATCATGGAACCCCGACCAACAATTCTTAATAACCAAGCCAATATCCGGTTCCTCCAACCATTTATTCTCGAATCTGAATGGTTTATGCCTCCGGAAGACAGCGACTGGATCTATATCGACCATGATGGGGTTGTGGTCCGACACAGGAGCAACCATATTGGTGAGCTTCGCATTCGGGAAGAAGCCTGACCATGTCGGTGTGACCATAGCCCTATCAAGGTGTTCTTCGACCGCGTTCGGGGTGCCTTTGCATCTAAACCAAGTAAAATTATACCCATGTAGAGGCAGATCCTCTAAGTTGCAATCAGAACCGCCTCTCTGAATCCATTAAAAAGCCAATTTGGGTGATCAACCCTCCCTCTTTTGTCTTCAGGCCATAATATATCGTTAAAATCTCCAATGCAAAGCCATGGTAAATTGTTTGCAGCAGCTAAATTACACAATAAATTACAGGAGTTAGATCGATCCCGTCTATTTAGGAAGCCGTAATAACCTGTAATTCTCCACTGTCTTGTTTTTTCATTAATATTCTAATCGATATGATTGTTTGAGAAACTAACAATATCACAAAGCGATGACTCCTTCCAAAACACGCAAATACCACCACTTTTACCAACACTACTAACATTGAAACAGGACTGAAAGTTTAATTGGACTCGAATCTCCTCAATTCTAGAAGCAGCAGATAAAGTTTCAAAAAGAAAGACAATATCGGGTCTACGAGCTTTTACCAACTCGCACAGTACCGGAACTGTAGCGGGATTGCCCAGCCCTCTACAATTCCAACTGAGGACGATCATTGTTGTAGGCGGGTCCGACCATCAGAGCCCACCTTTAAAAAATGACCATTGGATCTAGCAGAGGTATCCATTTCTACATGAGAGGACGACGGTGCATATATGGGGATTCCGAACCAATGCCGTCATAATACTCAATATCTCAACAATGGAGAAAAAAACAACAAACTCTCGACAAAGGAGAGAATAACATAGTCCACAATAAGGGAGAAGACAAGAACTCTCACAAGAGGAGAGAAGACCAAAGACTTCCGACAGCGGGAAGAAGTTCGTCACGGTTTCAAAGCAGTAGAGGCCTGGCAACAAGCGACTGGATGGTGGTGGCAAACGTCGGACATCGGGTGGACGACAACGACTACATCACGGAGTAGTCAGCAACGAGATTAATGGCGCAACATATTCCGACAATTAGAAATATATGACTTTACATATCTTCCATCTCAGCGGCTTAGGCTCAGGCTTATTTCAGTGAGTTAGGGCAACCAGGATTTTGGCTCTGGTACCATGTAAAAAGGAAAATTGATGCCGCATAATGAATCTTTCATTTACAGAGGTGTGCAATATATACAAGAAGAAAACATTGCAGAGCCGATCACAATTCTTAATTAACGCCGGATGCAACACCACAAAAAAGGAAAATAATATCTTGTATTGTTTACAAGAAATCTTGACAAATTAAAGGCCAAATCAATGAGATTTAAGAATATTTAATATAGGAAAGATTGAACAGAAGTTACGGCCTAATACACCTCCTCAGGCCCCACCCTCAGCCGCATCCTCATCGCCCCAACAGCTGTCAAGCACACCCCAGTCGTAGCCGCCTCCCCGTCGCCCTTGCCGCAGCTGCCTCCCCTTTACCCCAACAGCCCTAGTCGCAACCACCTTCCTACAAGCACACCCTCCTCTTTGTTTTTTCTTTTTTTTTGATCTGTGATAGAACCTCTTGGATTTGTAATTTGTGGTAGAAGATAAAAAAAAAATTGGTGTTCCAACCATACACAGAGACCCCCCTCTTGGATTTTTTATTTTGTTTCATTTTTTTTTCTTTTCACGAATTTTTTTTTTCGAGTGTTTGATATTTTTTTGGAATTTGTTTTGATTTTTTTAAGTTTGTCGGAAAAGTTTCCGATTTTATGATCTTTTTTCGAAAATTATTTCTGAAACCATGTTTTTCGTAAAAAAAATTTGAGTTTGGTGATTTATTTTGATGGTTTTTTCGAAAATCATGTTTTTCCTAAAATAATGGGCGACTTGGTGGAGACTCGGCGACGACTCACCTGCAACTCGGCAGTTATTGTGGGGTGCACAATTAGGGTTTTAATTAGTTGCATTTTAATTTAATTTATAAAAGGGCAATACAATCTTTTTCCATGTAGTTTTTTATTTTTTTTTTAATTTTGTTTTGGGGTGAAGTCATAAAAAGAGGGGACCATTTATACGTGGCCATTCTTTCGGTTGAGTCCGTCATAGACTCATGGGTAAGTGTTGGGCTTTTCCATTCGTAGGTGGTCCGATCAATTTGCCTCTAATGTATCTCCATATTTGTTTCGTCTCATTACTTCATCAAAAATATCTAAAACATTCTGAAATTACATAAAACCCAACATCAAAACACACTAATACATATTTGGCCTTGGAGAGCTTTTAAAAGAGCTCTCCAAGTGGGAGCTGTCCAAGGACAAATATGTATTAGTGACAATTGAAAGCCACAAAACAATATGTCAAGAAAACACAAAAAAAAAAAAAAAATTAAAATAATCAAATAAAACACAAAAATATGTAATAATCCCAACTTATCGCAATGCTCAATCAAATTACAACAAAATTTCATCTAATCCACAAATGCAAAAACACAAATAAATTTTTTTCTTTACCCATTTTTATTTTATTTTTCTGCATTTTTCTCTTCCTCTTTCCCGGGCTTTTTTAAAATTAAATTTTGGTTTTTCAGGAAAAAAAAAACAACAATAATTAAAAGAGACTGCAAATTGTACAACAAATCAAGTGGAGCTTCAATTCAAGTATAATTCTTCAATTTAAGGTTCAACACTTCTTCTGACATCTTTTTTACTTTGGAGACTCCAATTTACCTTCTTCAAAAATCACTCCAATTGATCATGAACTTCAATTTAATCCTTATAATTTCTGCAAAATATGAAATTTGATCAAAACAAATAAGAAAATTACTTTATGCAACTTAACCCCTACTTTAATATTGATACAAATAATTGCTAAAATATATATATATATATATATATATATATATTTTGATACAAATAGAAAACTATAGAGATTGAATGAATTCATTCATAGAGTTGGGTGGGAGAGAATCCCACGATTTTGGGAGATCCAAAAAATAGAAGGAGGATAGAGTAATTGAGGCGTTTGCCTATTTATACTCTGTTACTATATATAAAGTGCTACCGATTGCCCTTCAATCATTAAGAAAATACACGACCCCATATTTGGAGTCAAGTATGTACCAAAACACACAAAAAATGTAGAGAGAGAAACTCCCTCCAATCACTAAAAAACTTCTTTCGCATGCGCCCACATTAATTACAAGGGGTTTAATTTAGTAGTAATTAGCCCCGGTTTTAACATCAAATCAAGGATAATCATTACGATGCAGTAGAATCTCTTCTTAATTACGCAACCTCTCCTCTCCCGGGCACTAGACTGCTAGCAGCAATTGAGTGTCTCGGTTAACGATGTCCTATTCTCTTCTGAGATTGGCTGGTGTGGGCGGTCGAGGGGTGTATTTGAACCCCGCTCCGGGAAGGGTTTTCTCACACATTTTAGCCCTTCTCTATCTTATTTTGTGCCTTGCCTTCTTCCCCCGAGAATTTCCCCCTTCCGTTCCAATGGCTGAGCAACTCAACAACTTGTATCGTCGGCTCTCTCTGGCCGATGAGGTGAATCTGGGCTTGGAAATCAACAACGCAGCCCTGGCGGCCCCCACTCATCTCTTGCTTGGACGTTTCACCATCCCACGACGTTTCAGCGCTAACGATCTGGCGAATACGGTTCGCCGCATCTGGAGACTGGAGAACACCCTCACTGCTAACCAAGTGGGAGATAACCTCTTTGTCTTCCGTTTTGGGGACCTGGTGGAAAGAAACAAAGCTTTCCACAAACAACCATGGACGATCAACGGAGGCTGGTTTGTACTTGCAAAACTCACTGGCCAGGAAGTGTCGGCAGATATGAAAGTGGACAAAGCCCCAGTGTGGATCCAACTGCATGGACTCCAACTCCAGATGATGACGGAACCTATTGGAAGGCTAGTGGGAGCAGTGGTTGGGGAAGTGCAGGAGGTAGACACCCAAAGTGATGCATGTGCGATCGGAAGCTGTTTGAGGGTTAAGGTGTTGAAGGATCTGGCAACCCCACTAAAAAGAGGTATTACAGTTACCTTGCATGCTAATACTATTCTGGTATTATTTCGCTATGAAAAACTTGGAGAATTTTGTTATACTTGTGGGAAGTTGGATCATGTGGAAAAGGATTGCCCGATTATCTTTGGGGCGGAGGCTAACAATTTGAACCAGGGAGAGAAGTTTTTGAAGTGGCTTAGGGCGGAGGGACAGAAAGGAGTGGCCCAAAATGACATTCGGGAGATGGTGAGGCTATTGCGTAGGGTGGCAGCTCAGACACCGGTTCAGTTGCAGCCGGAGGCGGGGCAGTTGGCTCAGATTGAGGCACCAGTGGCCCCAGTGATACAGATTGAGGCACAAAACAATCAAATTGCCCAGCAGGGTTCGCAGGCCATCCAGACTATCAATAGGGCACAGCTCGCCCCCCTTCCACCACAGATTGGAGTGTGGAATCACCCCCCCACCCAGAATACGCAGATTGGAATTTGGAGAGAGGCTAACCAGAGTCCCAACATTCACAATGCTATCTTCAATGAAGCCATGCTATTTGAAGATATGCACATGTACCAGAACAACCCAAGGTCAGTAGGACTTGGAAATAATATGTACCCCTACTTTTTTCCTGAACAGCCAATGATGCTTCCAAGCGGGGGAGCTGGGAGCTCAGTAACTCACAACACTAAAGGAAAGGAGAAAATGCAACCCCAAAACACGGCTACACAGTTTCATCAGACCGTGGCACAAGCTAAATCTTTGGCGGAACAGCTGTACCCAGTGGAGTATGCAAGAATGCAAAAAGCAGTGGCCCATAATTCGAAGAAGAGGAAAAGCTCGAACCCAAAAACTTCAAAAGAAGGAGGAGAAAATGGTGATGGACACAAACACTGAGGAGAGTCACAACTCGGAGATCAATAACAACCCGAAGAAGGCAAAGAGTGATGAAGAGCACACTGACCCAACTGAGAAGGCGGCGACTGAGGACACTCAGGGCCGCCATGAGCCATGAAGTGTGTGTGTTGGAACGCACGAGGTTTAAAAGGCAACCGTGCGTTTCAAAATCTTAAGCGCCTTGTTAGGGAGATTAAACCCGATATTTTGTTTGTGATGGAATCAAAGATGTCTGTTAAGTTTGCTATTGCTAGGAAAGCTAGTCTGAATTTTAGTTTTTGTATTGGCAAGGATGCTATCGGGTTTAGTGGTGGCCTAGTACTCTATGCAGTTAATGAAATTTCCGTTTTGTTGTCGTCTTACTCTTCAGCTCACATTGATTGCTTGGTGTTTGATGGTCTTTATAAGTGGCGCTTTACGGGTTTCTACGGGCACCCTAGAACCCAGCATAGAAATCTGTCTTGGAAACTCCTTAGAACTATTAAGCAAACTCACTTACAACAACAACACTTACCATGGGTGATAGGAGGAGATTTCAATGAAGTGTTATGCCAGAAAGATGTGAAGGGAGGGGCTAGAGAGAATCGTAGACCAATTAAACAAATTGCTGAGTTTAATGAGGTGATTAATGAATTGGAGTTAAAGGAAATCAAAGCAAAGGGTCCATTATTCACCTGGAATAACAAGAAAAGGGGAAGTTCTTTCCTCCAGGAAAAAACTAGACCATTTTTTTGCAAACCAAATGTGGTGGGATCAAAATCTGGAATTCGACACACAAAATCTGGGGTTCTTTGGCTCTGATCATAGAGCAGTTCTATTACAATATGGTATTATAAAGAAGGTTGCGCAAAGGCAGGGGAAACGGCCTATACACTTTGAAAGAGCATGGCTTATTGAAGAAGGGTATGGGGAATGTTTAAAAAAACAATGGCGAAAGGTCTCCAATGAAAGCCTGCCACAGAAACTCAAATTATGCTGTCAAAATATGAAGAAATGGGCGGAGAAAAAAGTGGGGGTCATACCAGCAAGAATTAAAGCCATTGAAGGAAAAATAGATGCAGTACTAGAGAATGGGGACACTGCAAATCAAGGTGACGAAGTGAGAGTCCTGGAACAGGAATTGGAGAAACTTAGCGCACAAACATAAATCAAATGGCTCCAAAGGTCGAGAATGAACTGGATAAAGGAGGGGGATAGGAATTCTGCGTACTTTCATAGGTACGCTACGGAGACACAAAGGATTAACAGAATTGAAGGACTGAATAACAATGAGGATAAATGGTGTACGGATGAAACTGAGATCACAGAAATCATACAACAACACTTCCGGAGTATGAGCCGATCCACAAAGCCAGATGAGCAGATTATAAAATCGATTACTCAGCACATTCAAGGGGGTCTGACTGAGGAAATGAAGACAAAACTGAGCCAGGCCTTTACGGAAGGCGAAGTAGAGGAAGCAGTGGGCCAACTACACCCCGGAAAAGCTCCAGGTCCGGACGGACTACCGGCAGCCTTCTTTCAGAATGGATGGGACACAATCAAGGAGGATATAATCTTGGGCATCCTCAATGTTCTTAATCAGGGGGCAGCGGTGAAAGAATGGAATGATACACTTATCACACTTATTCCTAAGAAAACAAAGCCGACCTCTATCTCGGAGTTTAGGCCAATCAGTCTGTGCAATGTGAATTATCGAATCCTAGCAATGACAATTGTTAATAGATTAAAACTTGTGATGGATGGCATAATTGATGAAAGCCAGAGTGCATTCATTTCGGGGCGTCTGATTACTGATAATGTCCTCATGGGGTATGAATGTATGCATTGGATGCGCAACAACAAGAGTGTTTCGGGCTATGGAGCTTTAAAGTTGGATATGAGCAAAGCATATGACAGAATTGAATGGGGATACTTAAAGGCAGTGCTTGAGCAAAAAGGCTTCAATGAAAAATGGGTGAGAATCCTGATGGAATGTGTGTCAACGGTGTCATATGAATTTAAGATTAATGGGTGTATCAAAGGGAAGGTTACCCCGGAAAGAGGGTTAACACAGGGAGACCCACTATCCCCGTTTCTATTTGTGATTTGTTCAGAAGGTCTCTCTGCAATTATGAGGAAGTTGACGAATGGCGGGCAGGTTAGTGGAATTAAAATTGCGAAGAATGCGCCAGAAATTTCACATCTGCTATTCGCAGATGATAGTCTCTTCTTCTTCAAAGCAGAGATTAAGGCGGGGGAGATGATAAAACAAGGATTGCAGGAGTATGAAAGGGTATCGGGGCAAATGATAAATTTTCAAAAATCGACCATTACGTTTAGCCCAAATACCTTGGAAGGAAGGAGAATTTGTTTAAAGGATATTCTTGAAGTGAAAATGAACCAGGGACACGAATTGTATCTGTGCCTCCCTACTTTCTCATCCAGAGCCAAAAAACTCAAGTTTGGCTACCTTCTGGATCGTATGAATAAATGGATTGAGAGGTGGAAAACCAAAGACTTCTCAATGGGAGGAAGGGAAATATTGATTAAAGCAGTTCTGCAAGCAATTCTGACATATGCTATGAGTTGTTTCAGAGTTCCGACAACTGTATGTGCGGAAATGGAACGGCTATTGGCTAGATTTTGGTGGGGTTCAAAAAATTCGGAGAAGAAAATTCATTGGAGGAAATGGGAGGGGCTCTGCAAAACAAAGGAGGACGGAGGGATGGGCTTTAAAAGATTAATTTGTTTTAACAGGGCGCTCCTAGCAAAGCAAATTTGGCGGATGCTAGTCAATCCAGACTCTTTGGTGGCTCGAGTATTCAAAGGAAGGTATTTCAATAATTCTTCGATTCTAGAGGCGGACATAGGCCAGAACCCATCCTTTATTTGGAGATCGCTGTGTTGGAGTAGGAAAATTATTGAGCAAGGAATGCGGTGGAGAGTTGGTAATGGTGAAACGATTCATATCTTCAAAGATGCATGGCTGCATACTCTAGAGTCGGGAAAGGTACAGTCCAGAATTGCCTCGGGGTCCAAAGTTAATAGGTTCATTAACCAAATGGGGGAATGGGATGAGGAACTTATTGAACAAGCTTTTCTCCCCTTCGAAAGGGAAGCAATTTTGAAAATTCGCCTAGGAGGAAGCAAAACGGTGGATAATGTGTTCTGGAAGTTTGATGCCAAAGGACAATATCAAGTGAAAACAGGGTATCAGTGTGCTGTGAAGGACCAACGGGAACATGCACATATGGAGGAATGCTCAGAACATAGCAACATCAACAATTGGTGGAAGGAGTGCTGGCATCTTAACATCCCGCCAAAGGTTCGTATTTTTTGGTGGAAAGTTTGCAATGATTACATTCCTTCGGGGACTAATTTATTTAAGAAGCACATCATTTCGGATCATAACTGTACTCTTTGTGGTTTTTGGAATGCTTCTACAATCCATACTCTCTTTCACTGTTATTATGTTAAGAAAATCTGGAAGGATTGGGGATTCTGGGACACAATTAAAAAGGGGCGAAGTTTGGCCACTATGGAGTTTTTGAGATGGATGAGAGCGAATGTGGATATTACCCAGTTTGAACAAGTGGTGATGCTCACTTGGGGTCTATGGACTGAAATCTGCAGATATAACCATGATGAAAGCTTGGACAAAAACACCAGGTATCGGCCATCAAACATGGATTGGGTGATTGGCTATCTGGATGAATTTCAAAGAGGAAATAGCAGGACAAGGGTGAGCCGAAGATTTTACAATGGAGATTCTAACCCTTCGGAGGAGCAGTTTCAGGGCTACACACTCTTTGTTGATGCGGCTTTTAATGAACAGACGTCGACCTCCGGTGTGGGCGGAGTAATCTTAAATGAGCAAGGTATTACAGTCGATTGTTTTAGCACAAGAATTAAACATCAGGCCTCGGTGACGGGAGCTGAACTCACGGCGATTCACGATGGATTAGCCAAAGCAAAACAAAGGTCGATTGTCAGAGTTAGGCTGTTTTCGGACTGCCTAGTTGGAGTTAATTGGATTCGAAAAAAACAAGAAATTTTGAAGGAAGAAGGCTTTATTCTTAAGGAAATCCAGAATTTGAAGAACTTCTTTGAAGTGTGCATTATCAGACACCTGCCAAGGAAATTTAACCATCGTGCGCACACGTTGGCTAGAAGGGCGGTGAACTCTCCGGTTTCTCAAGATTGAACGCGGAGCAGGTTTTCTGTGACACAGGATTGCTGAAGATGGACAAGTGCCTTATTTGTTTGTAAATTTCGGTTTATCGTTCTTGTTGTCTCAAAAAAAAAAATATATTTGGAGTCAAGTAGCCTTTTCTCCGATGGGCTAGTCTTATGTGATAATTGCATTCCATCTCAATTAGGCAAGTTAAAATCCTAAGCCCAAAAGTCAAATTAAATCAATTAAAAAAAATTCGCAGGTCATAAGTCTGGATCCGGGTTACCCAGAAAATTCGCGGGTTGCAAACAAGTGGTTTACTAAATGACCAAAATATTGTTACTACAATGCCAAAATATTATCATTACAAGGCCAAAAATTTAATACTACATGTCAAAATATTCTGACAAATTTACCAAAAAATTAAGTCTCCAGAATATTTTTGAACATGTAGTAATACACTTTTGACTTTGTAGTGATAAAATTTTGATTTTGTAGTAACATTGTTTTAGTCATGTAGTAGCCGAATAAGTCAAAATTATTTTAGTAATTTTGCCCAAAAAAAATAGTGTCCAGAATATTTTTGGACTTGTAGTAATAGACATTTGGCCTTGTAGTGATTAAATTTAGGTCTTGTAGTAACATAGTTTTAGTTATGCAGTAAGATAATATTTTAAAGTGAAAATAAATATTCTAATTAAGGTTGACCCGCTTTGACCCGCGTTGACCCACTAATTTTAACCTAATTTACCTTAATTAGTTAATATTGCATGTATGCAATATTGCATATAAGTTTTTGTGTTCTCAGATAGAGTTAACTGGAGCATCTTCGGATCTATGCAGATGAATCATAATATATAATGTTATTTTATATGATATTAATCAATATTTTTCAAAATTTATCGACATTTTTTGATGTTCTCACGTATTTTACCGATATTTGGCTAGATATTGTTATTGTCTACTGATATTTATCAATAGTTTTTATATTTTTTTATAATATCGTGGAAATATCGATTATTTCCAATATCGATATCGGTAACCCCGAAAATGGATATATCGAGAATATATCGGAAATATTTCCGGATATTTTCATCCAGTAGATAGGCTCTAGGCCAATTAATGCAGGGCCTGACCATTTACACCTCCATTTACGATGGATGCACTCCCTCTTTCATTTAATTAATATAATAATCATGCAAAAAATAAAAAATACCCTTCATTAAAATGCAGCATACTAGATGCACCCCCTTACTGAACGCACCCCCTATTTTCATTCCTTTCATATTTCTCCTAAACCACTACTTTCGGCTGCCGCTGACACCATTTCCGGTGACCACCAAACCAAAAAAATCACAATCCCGTCGACAACGATTTGTCAACGAAAGTGTATATGTTCAACACAGATTTGTCAAAAAAAATTTTTTTTAAATATTTTCGACCATATAAATACACCCTCATCGACAAATTGTTGTCGACGAGGGTGTATTTTATCGACATTAAGTTTTCGAAAATATGAAAAAGAAAGAAGGTTTCTATAGAAAACTCTAACAAAAAAAAAAGGGTTGATGCACAAACCTGGGGATGGGGGTGGCTGGCATCTTGAATAATGAGGTTGCGCGGTCGACGAGAGAGAGAGGCCGCGAAGCGTGGTCGACACAAAAAATGGAGGGGGCCGCGCCGGTGCTGGAATCGAGGGGAGAGGGAGGTTGCACCGCGCAAAAAATGGAGGGTCCGCGCCGACGCCAAAATCGAGGGGAGAGGGAGGGGAAAAAACATAGAAAAAAATTAAATGGAGGGCGGTGCTGGCACAAAGAAAGGCAAACAATTCGGCAAAAAAAATCGAAAAAGGCAAAAAAAATTGAAAAAAAAGTGTTACTTTCTATGTTCATATTTGGTGGGGCGAGGAGGGGGTCCGACGCAAACGCGGAGGTGTGCGGTGGAATGGGGCATCGAAAGGGGTGGCGGCGTCGCATGCGTGGGCATCAAAAGGGTCTATATTTTCGCTGGGGAGGAATGGTCGACGGCGACGTATGGGAAAGGAGGTACAACGGTGTCGAGGAAGGGGAGGAGAGGACGCGGTGGTGAGGCAGGGGAGGGGAAGGATGCAAGGGTGAGGCAGGGGATGATTGGGAAGTAGAAAAGACGGGGGATGGTGCGGTACTGCGGCGGTATAGCTGGTGGGGCCTAATGACGTGGTGGATGACGTGGCTGGTGGGGCCCGACGACGTGGTGGACGGCATGGCTGGTGGGGGCCGGCGACGTGGGGAGGGGAGGAGAAAGAAGAAGAATGTGTGCGTGAGTGAGTGTGTGTACGCAAAAAAGGGGAAATTAGGGTTAAGAAGTAAAATAAGGGTATTTTGGGGTTTTTAGTGTGGGTGTCCTCATCTCACGATGAGTGTGTTAAGCCAGTGGGTGTCCTCCATAACTCTGTGTGTGTATAACCGTGGCCAAAATAAAATAATGGCTTCGACATTTCGTTAATTAAATGTGCCCAATTTCGTACTAAAATAATGTTTTTGATCACATTTATTTCTTTCCTTTCTTCACAAAATATTAGGTAGGTTTTTTTTCCTTCAAAATTTTCATTTTTTCTACAAAATACCACATTCAATTTCTCCACAAAATACCATTTTAGGTTCAGTGTATATATATTAGTATTATCACTACAAAAAAAAAAAATTCTAAAATAGTGAGGGCTTCTAATCCCTCTAATTAGCTAGGGATTTAACGAGGGATCAAATTTTGGAAATTAATGTAGGATTTAGTGATTTTTTTTTTGCCCTCCCTATTTATCAAGGTTCTTTTTTTTTTGCTCTTGCTATGTACCGAGGGATTTTTTTGTCCTCACTAATTAGCGAGGAAAATTAATATATATATATAAAAAGAATCCATCGCTAATTAGCGAGGACAAAAAAATCGCGCGCTGAATAGTGAGGAATTTAGTGAGGAAAATTAATAAATAAAAATAAATAAACATCATAGTGAATTGTTGAATATTATTTTGTAATTTTTGTATTAATAAATTAAATTAAATGTCATTTGTAACAAATCCCCGAGATGATGCGTCAACTATGTTGCGGGTCGGGGTCCGCTACTAGTGGGGGCGGTGGGATTCAGAATGGTCAGGGTGGTCAGGATGGTACCGATTGTTGATTCTTTTTATTTATTTTGTTGTATTGAAGTTGAGAATGATCATGATTTTATTTTTAATGTTGTGTGATGTACATTTAAATTGAAGTTTTAATTATGTTGTATTTGTACAACTTGTTCAATTAATTTTAATTAACAATGGTTTGATTTGTTCAATTTATTCGTACTCACAAATTTAACAAATATAATTAAAATGTATGTTTGTGTATATTTGCAATTTACAAACTTAGTTTTCCTATAATAAAAAAATCATATTATTTAAGATGAAACACCTAAAAGTATATAATATATATTAATTGTATTCAAAATATAATGAATAGCCCTTCTAACCAAAACGACATTTCAGAGAAACGACATTTAGGGGATCACATAAATTCCTCATCCAGGAGGTCGCGGGTTTAATACCAATGGGCTGCATATGGGGCGATTATTGCCTAGTGCGTTGCATATTATTGTTGTTGTATTTTTTAAAGTTTAACAAGGGTGTAAGCACATTAAATTTGCACTCAATCAAATGGCTACACGTGGACAAATATATATTGAATCAAATTAATTTACTATTTTAATTTTGGGAATTTAATTAAATTAATTCTCGAATTAAATAGTTAAATTAGTGATATTTAATATACACTATACAAGCCGATCAGGTTATACGAGTATCAGAATACTCTTAATTGGTAAGAATAAATTTGACTTACCATATGTGGAGGAAGTCAAATCACATCTAGCTCTTCAAAAATGGAAGAGAATTAAATTAAAATCAATCAAGTCAATCAAATCGGCATCAGCCAATAAGAAGGTGCCACGTGGCATGGTGAAGAGGGAAAGTCTTCACTCCCTCGCCCTATAAATATGGTCCTCCCTCATTCATTTCAAACACAACACGAGAAGCGTTCAAGACTCTAAAGTTCTCTGTAGAGATTTTAAGTGTTCTTCAGCATTCGGAGGAGCTTCATAGGCGTTCTTCGTGCAAAGCAGCGTTCGATTCGAGATCAAGGTGCTAAGCCCCTCAATCCGGCGTTTATTCAAGGGAGTTCTTCGTGGATCTTCAACGATCTTCAAAGGCGTTCTTCGTGCAAAGCGGCCAAAAGCAGCGTTCGATTCGAGATCAAGGTGTTAAGCCCCTCAATTCAGCGTTTCTTCAAGTCAAATTCAAAGGCGTTCTTCGTCACCTTCGAAGGTGTTCGTCTGAAAGCTCTCCAAATCAACGTTTGATCCAAAACAAGACGTCAAGTCCTTGGATAAACGTCACAAATCTTCAAATTCAATCGTGGTCAAGATCAAAGCGAGGATCACGCCACAAAATCTTCAAAGTCAAAGTCAAGATTCGAAGAGAAGAAACAGAGGAATTAAATTAGAGATTGTAAACCTACAAATTTCTCGGTTTAATCCGAAGTAAATAATATTGTATTTCAAATTCGTGTTATTATATTAATTTCACGAAATTTGTTGTTACAAATTTGGCACGCCTAGTGGGACCTCTCTACCTCTCATCTCTTCTCTTCACTAAAGAAATTCAAAGACCATCAAGATGTCTTCACGCAAGATCTTGTTTATAAGGACAAGTCCTATCAAGACTATTGATGTCAACGTCGTCACGAGAAGCATGACGAAGAGATCGTTGTCCCATGCTTTTTCAGGAGAAAATACTTCAACTGGAACGACTGCAAACCAGCCTCCATACTACGTTGTCGAAGGTGAAGAAGACAACTCTACTCATTCGACTCCCCGCTCCACGTCGAACTCTTCGTCGACTTCAAGTATTGCTCCGGTGATGATGACAAACGCCTCGACAATTGAGGAGCAGCTTGCTAGCATCATGAAAGCTATTGAGGGGCTATCAAAACACGTCCAAAAGCAAGACACCCAAATTACTCATCTTATGAATAGGGCGGATAATGGTGACACGAGTCGTACCAATGGGAAACTAATCGAGGAACAGGACGACGCCGAAACCTCAACTAAGCATCGTGCAACGAAAACTGAACCCGCCGCTAAAGATTTGATCATTTCTTCTGATGGAGGGATGGACGTCAATCAACTCAAGGATATCATATTGGATACGGTAAAAGGTAGACACGAAGAAGGATTCAAATCATCCTTCACTTACACTAAGTCATATACCAAGAGAATTGACGGTTTGAAGATGCCGACTAGTTATCAACCCCCTAAGTTCCAACAGTTTGATGGCAAAGGGAATCCTAAGCAGCACGTGCAACAACGCCAGAACTTATGGCGACCACTTAGCCAAACAGTTTGTCTGCTCCTTGAAAGGGAACGCTTTCGATTGGTACATTGATTTGGAGGCTAACTCCATTGATAGCTGGGATCATATGGAGCAAGAATTCCTAAACCGCTTCTACAGTACAAGGAGAACGGTTAGCATGATCGAGTTGACTAACACTCGTCAAATGGAAGACGAACCTGTGATTGATTATATCAATCGGTGGAGAAACTTAAGCCTGAATTGTAAGGATAGGTTGAGTGAATCTTCTGCAATCGAGATGTGCATTCAAGGAATGCAATGGGGTCTCCGATACATCCTGCAAGGAATCCGGCCATATACTTTCGAAGAATTAGCAACAAGAGCTCACGACATGGAGTTAAGCATGTTTTCTAGTGGAGTCGCATCGCCGCCGATTCAAGAGCCTCGTAGTAAGGCTTATGTTAAACATTCAAGTAAGGAATACATTACAGACATGCCTCGAGACTGGGGGTAAAGTGGGTTGACATTGAAAGACATGCGACAAAAACAATATCCGTTTTTAAACTCCGACGTCTCTGGGATATTTGATGATCTGCTAGAGGCAAAGCTCATTGAGTTGCCTAAGATGAAACGACCGGAAGAAGCTGGACAAGTTGATGACCCGAAATATTGCAAGTATCATCGACTAGTAGGCCATCCGATCCAAGATTGTGTCACATTTAAGGAGAAGATCATGCAACTAGTCCAACAAGGAGAAATTGTGTTGGATGAGACCATTTAAAGTTTCTCAAGTCGATTCTCCTTGACAAGAGACTAAACTGTCCGATACTCTCAAATTGAGTCATCCAAATCAAAGCTCCTTGATAAGAGCAAAAACTTTCTAAAGTCCCAAAAAAAAAAAAAGTTCTCCTTGACAAGAGACTAAACTGTTTGAGACTCTCAAATCGAGCTATTTAAATTAAAGCTCCTTGATAAGAGCAAAAACTATCTAAAATTCCTCAATTATATCTCCTTAGCAAGAGAATAAACTGTTCAAATCAAAGCTCCTTGATAAGAGTATAAACTATCTACAAATTCAAAATTATAAGCTCCTTGATGCATGAGTTTAAAACTGCATATCACAAATTAAGTTTCATTCCCTTGAACTACGTTATGACTTGATCCTCTTTGAGGTACGTAGGCAACTTAGAAATCTTCTAAGTATAGTCATTATTCAATTATCTCATTTAAAATCATTAACTTAATGAGTGATTGAAGTGAAAAAAAAAAAAGGTGCTGCAATCAGGAATATTCATCATTTTTCAGCCGGATTAATTAATTTGGTTTGGGTTACAAAAAAAAAGTGGGGGCATTCACTCAGCAAATATGCCAGCCCAATACAAGAATTTGGAGAGGGCGTAGGCGTGAGTTCGCTATGCAGCTAACTAAAAAAATTGTTAATTGAAGTATTATGCAAATGAAAGCCCAACAAAGTTAAAATGGCAGCCCATTTGCTCCCAATTGTATTATGTACTCATGTATTGGGCCATGCTTAGTTGATCCATATAAAAGGGACCCAAAACCTTTTGTCTCAGCACTCTACACTTCGTCTCCACAAAGCGGAAGATGGCATCCAACAAATCTGACTTCTACAAGTGAAAAGAGCGTCGAAGCTGCACCATACTTCTACACAAAAAATGCTGCTTCGCACAAACACAGGTCGTCAACGCAAACCCGACCCTACGATACTGCGATCCTTAAGCCTCCCGCTGCCGAGCGCCTGTGGCGTATTCCCACAGCCTCTGTTGCACGCAAAACCGCCGACGCCGCAACTCGACGCCTCCATAAGCCGCGCAAATTTGCTCCTACGATGAAACTTTGTCCAGGCTTCGTCTCTGCCTTCACAGGTCCAAATGAACCGCAGCCTAGTAGCTGCATCCTGCCCGCTCGCACAAAACCATCAATGAGCCACCGCTCCATCCTAAGCAACATCAACGTTTCACCACGACGCTACTGTCGCTGCCTGAATCCATCTGCCATCACACGATCAAATCGCTTATCAGAAGTGTTGCGACAGTTCAGTTAACTCTTTTCCACAAAACCTGTTCGATGAAATGTCTGAGAGAAGTCGAAGTTCTGTCCCATAAATCGCACCGCTGAGCAGACCGTTGAACGCTGTGATGGACCTTTGAGAAGATGCTGTCGAATATCCGTTGAGGAGAGACCTTTGAGAAAATGCTGCAGAAGATCCATTGAGGAGATACCTTTGAGAAGATGCTGCCGACGATCCATTGAGGAGAGACCTTTGAGAAGATGTTGCAGACGATCCATTGAGGAGAGACCTTTGAGAAGATGCTTCCGATGATCCGTTGAGTAGTCCTTCGAGGAGAGACCTTTGAGAAGAAGTCCTTCAGACCAATCCGTTGAGAAGTAACCTTTGTGGAGAGACCACCATATATTCTTCTTCAAATTTCACATGTGAAATTGATAAGAAATACGATGCCTTGAGGTGAGTCGATCCTTTGAGATGAAATCGTTGCTGAGAGACCACTACATTCTTCTTCAAATTTCACATGTGAAATTGATAAGAAATACAGTGTCTTTGAGCCGTGCCATTGAGAAGTAGTCCGTTGAGAAGTCTTTTGAAGAAGCCCCTTGAGGAGCTACCTTTGAGAAGAGTCGTTGTTGTGAGAATGAAAGAAAAACAATGCCCCTTTTATAGATAATTTGGGTCGGATTTACAAGGAAAAAAAGGTTGGTGGTTGAAATTACATCCCACATTTGGGGGAATTGATCTCCCTTCTAGCAGAATTTTCACGGAAATAATTTTGGGCCGAGAGCTGCATGGGCTCAAATGTTCTTAAAAAAAGAAAAAAAAAAGCACTGTTGAAACGCCTTTTAACACACCCAAAGGCCCAGTCCAAAAAAAAGTGGACTCAAGTCAAATAAAAAAAAAATTTGAACTTTAAGTCCGATAAGTTTCGTGCTCCATTCACTTCGAGACATAAAGCGTCCGTGAATAAAGCACGAGGGGGCATTTGTAAGCACATTAAATTTGCACTCAATCAAATGACTACACGTGGACAAATATATATTGAATCAAATTAATTTACTATTTTAACTTTGGGAATTTAATTAAATTAATTCTCGAATTAAATAGTTAAATTAGTGATATTTAATATACACTATACAAGCCGGTCAGGTTATACGAGTATCAGAATACTCTTAATTGGTAAGAATAAATTTGACTTACCATATGTGGAGGAAGTCAAATCACATCTCTTCAAAAATGGAAGAGAATTAAATTAAAATCAATCAAGCCAATCAAATCGGCATCGACCAATAAGAAGGTGCCACGTGGCATGGTGAAGAGGGAAAGTCTCCACTCCCTCGCCCTATAAATATGGTCCTCCCCCATTCATTTCAAACACAACACGAGAAGCGTTCAAGACTCTAAAGTTCTCTGTAGAGATTTTGAGTGTTCTTCAGCATTCGGAGGAGCTTCAAAGGCATTCTTCGTGCAAAGCAGCGTTCGATTCGAGATCAAGGTGCTAAGCCCCTCAATCCGGCGTTTATTCAAGGGAGTTCTTCGTGGATCTTCAACGATCTTCAAAGGCGTTCTTCGTGCAAAGCGGCCAAAAGCAGCGTTCGATTCGAGATCAAGGTGTTAAGCCCCTCAATTCAGCGTTTCTTCAAGTCAAATTCAAAGGCGTTCTTCGTCACCTTCGAAGGTGTTCGTCTGAAAGATCTCCAAATCAACGTTTGATCCAAAACAAGACGTCAAGTCCTTGGATAAACGTCACAAATCTTCAAATTCAATCGTGGACAAGATCAAAGCGAGGATCACGCCACAAAATCTTCAAAGTCAAAGTCAAGATTCGAAGAGAAGAATCAGAGGAATTAAATTAGAGATTGTAAACCTACAAATTTCTCGGTTTAATCCGAAGTAAATAATATTGTATTTCAAATTCGTGTTATTATATTAATTTCACGAAATTTGTTGTTAAAGAGGGATTTCGCTGAGGGATTTTGCAAGGGATAAAATCCCTCGCTATTTTGTGAGGGTTTCGATAAAAAAATAAAAGGAAATTGCCGAGGGATTAAACCCTCGCTATTTACCGAGGGCCTAAATCCCTCGGTAAATGTCGACGGTTTTGACTGAAGGATAGGCTCCCTCACTAAATCCCCCAGCATTTTGTTTAGTGAGGGGTTTTCCCTCACTAAATCCCTCGCGAAATGGAACATTTTTTGTTGTGTATATTTATAAATTATTTAATTAGTATAAAATTATGTATGTATTAATTCTAGGCCCTGTTAATAATCCATTAATAATAATACATGTTAATATTGTAGGTGACGAAAATCAAAGTTATTTTCATTGCATCCACGACATTCATTTTGTGTGGAGTTTCTAATTCATTATTTATCTATACAGTGATTAGTAGAACACGTTGTTCATTGTTAAATATTTTACTTGGTATGTTGAATGTGTTTGTTACGTGTTATGTTCCATGTTATGAAATCAGATAGCCAGCGACTAGTTTACGGGTTCAGGACCATAAAAGTTGTTCTCAAGAATCACCAGGGTCATTAAAACGGCTTTGGGAAGACTGACAGTGCTCAGTCAGTATATCAGTCATGAATGACAACGTTTTCGTGTTTGCATTGATGTGTTTAACTATTTATTTAATATTTAACCCATAATAATTGGGCCCCACTAAGTGTGCATGTATTACTCATCCCTTCATTATAACATTATAGATTGAAAAACGGGTCACGAGGACGGGGCGATTTTGGTCCCTAAACGAGTATCAATGTTGGATAAAGTCTAGAGGGGGTAGAGTGAATAGACTTTGTAAACTTAAAACTTTTTGCGTGCTGATCAGATGGGAGAATGATTTGTCGTGAGATTGCTCGAATTGTAGATGAATTGTGCTCTAAATATCAAGTTATTCTTGCAAGAATCATGTGATTGTGGGTTAATTCTCGAAAATTTGATACACGAACATTCTTGTTTGATTTATAGGTAAAATGAGGAGTTTCGAAGTAAACCAAGAAAAGTCCAGCAGTTGGATCAATCCAAAGATTCAACCATATGAAGGGCATCGAGGAGAGGGTCGAAACAAGACAAGAATCAAGCCGACCAGACATCCAGAGTGAAAGTTATGCAAAGAAACACGAAGAAGGATGTTACTCGACCGAGTGCACATACGCGATTTTACTGAGCACTCGGCTGAGTCGAGCCCAAAATTCAAAACTCTTTGGAATTGAAAGAGCACTCGGCCGAGTGCACAATCTCGGCCGAGTGCACAATCTCGGCCGAGTCATGGATGGAAACTGCAACTTTCGATTTTACTAAGCACTCGGCCGAGTGGCATGACTCGGCCGAGTCACTTATGGATAAAAAGCGTGGCACGCTTTTTACTTACTCCACTCGAGCCGAGTCACTGCTATTTTATTTTTTGCCTTCTTCCAAATTTGACCTAGGGATACGTGCCAAGCTTGATTGGAAGGGTATAAAAGGTAACAAATTCATTTTTTCAAGGGAAGCAGCCATTGGAAGAGTTCTCAAGCTCCCCAAATCCATATTTCACCATCATTAGCTCATTTTGCTTAGTTTTAGCCATAAAATTTAGTGGATTTCCATAGATAGTTTATATTTGAGGTTGTAATTTCATTTCAAGCAAGAGTTTGAAGATTGTGTTGAAGATTTTAAGGTTTATTTCATATTTGCAAGACAAGAGCTGATACCTTTCTTTTATTCAAGCAATTTAGTTGTATTACACTACAAAATACTTTAAAAATGGCATCGGGGAAGGCATCGGATCTGCCGTCCCCACAGATGAAGGCAACGGCAAAGGGGACGGCAGTGTGCCGATGCCAATATGGTCGATGCCATTTAAATGGCATCGGATTTTGGGAAAACAGATGCCTTTTGGCATCGGCAGGTCGCCGTTACCAAATGGCATCGGGGCCCACTGCCGATGCCATTTTGCATCGGGGACAGCCGATGCCATTTCGCATCGGGGAAAGCGCCGTTACCAAATGGCATCGGGGCACTGCTGTTACCAAATGGCATCGGGCCCACTGCCGATGCCATTTTGCCGATGCCTTTTTATTAAAATTTAAAAAAGACGAATCTGGGTTTCGAACCCAGGTCGATAGGCCACCAACACCCACCCCCCACCGCTGGGCCACCCCATTTTCGCAAATTCTGGCCATTTTCGCGATTTCTGGGGTTCGAACTCGTGACCTCACGGTCTCGAAGGCTTTTGAGCGCCCCCTGTGTGCCGTTTAGGCTAGGAGCTTTTAGTCGACATGTTGTGAATGCAATTAATATATATTCAATTTAATTTGAGTTTTTAATTCTTTAATTAATTCAATTCATTCTAACTTTAATTGTTGCTTATTAAATTATTTATCAAAGCGTATCATAATTATTTCTAAATTATGTTTTTCAAATTAACTAAATTATGTTATTCAAATTAAATAATTTATTTACGGTATCAATTATTCACACTATTTAAATTTATTCTAATCTTCAATTTACAACATTTAAATTCATTCTAACTTTAATTGTTGCTTATTAAATTATTTATCAAAGCATATCATAATTATTTCTAAATTATGTTTTTCAAATTAACTAAATTATGTTTTTCAAATTAAATAATTTATTTACGGTATCAATTATTCACACTATTTAAATTTATTCTAATCTTCAATTTACAACATTTAAATTCATTCTAACTTTAATTGTTGCTTATTAAATTATTTATCAAAGCATATCATAATTATTTCTAAATTATGTTTTTCAAATTAACTAAATTATGTTTTTCAAATTAAATAATTTATTTACGGTATCAATTATTCACACTATTTAAATTTATTCTAATCTTCAATTTACAACATTTAAATTCATTCTAATTTTTTATTTCACAACATTATAATTACATACAACATTGAATATAATTATTTTCACTTATACATTTAAATTTATTCTAATCACATCATTTAAATTCATTCTAGTTTTCAATTCACAACATTAAATATATATAATTATTTTCACTTATCCATTTAAAAATATGAATTCACTTATCCATATAATTAAAAAAAATTTCATCTATTATAAAATCATTCTCTAGTTCATTTTCAATTAAAATAACATCATATCACAAACAACATTAATTATAATCATAATTAGCATGTTCACGTCAATTAAAATAAAAATTAATCCTCAACGTCAATGTAATATAATAACATCACACGTAACAAAGTAATATAAAAATGTATCACTCCTCATCACCACCACCATCATCCTCAGTATCATACCGATCCTGAACCTGGCTACTATCATGAACGTTGTGCGACGGTCTCGGCGGCCTCGGCTCCCCACCTATCCCACCCATCTGTCCCATCATCAATGCAAGCTGGTCCTGAAACTCCTTGCGTAAGCGCTCCTCCTGCCGCCGCATTTGTTCCAGTAAGCGCTGCTCTCTATCTTCATTGACTCTCCGTTCTTCAGCAATAGCATTGTTTATGTCTTCCTGGGTGAATCGTCCATAAGTCGTACCACTTGACGTCTCGCCAGGACCGGAGGAGACCCGTCTGTTCTTGCCTACTTGTCCAAGGCCCCTAACACGTCCATGAGACCTGCCGACCTTCTTCACGTACAGTTCAGACATATCGGGTAAAGGTGGGGCCTGGGAACCATCCTCTGAACTAGGTTCATCTGACGGATCTCTTGTAGTATTATTGGTGAACTCGTCATGTATCTCGTCCTATACGTGCACATTTAAAAGTGGGTTAATACATTTTCAAGTACAATTAAATATATATTTGTTATATAATGTAATGTATATATATATAACTTACAAGTATATCACCCTTATAGCCACAAGTGTATGTCCCGTTTTCGTAACGGTGGTAATATTCAACTATCTCCCAGTCGTATGCAGGGCGTCCCGTCCTCTCCTCCTGTATTTTGAATCGAAGACATATACGAATAAATAAACTAAATAATTAACTAAAATTAATTATATATAATTGACCACAAATACTTACAATGCGCCGTGCGACCTCTGCTGCTCCACGAGCTCCGCCTTTATGAGTACCATGGCCAGTACCCGGATCTCCAGGCTCGGATAAGCGGTTCTTACGAGCCTGCTCGCTCTTCTTAATTGTTTCGGGATTATTCCAGTGACGAACTAAGGAGTTCCAAACATTCACATCCCACAACGGCCTCTTGTTATCCCTCACCCACGCTTTCTTGATTTTTGATAACATGTTAGTGTACCGAGATGCAACTCTTTGAAGAAAGAGTCTGTACACCTCTGTAGAAGATGTGGCTTCAGGGTCCCACCTGACCTCGGTCTGCAAAAAAAAATTAATTAACGAAGTAATATAACAAAATAACTAAATGTAAAGTTATTTGTATACCTGGAATGTATCCCACCACCGCTGTACCGTGCCGGGTGATACCATAGCCCAGGTGTGTGCACCAAGCTCCATATTCCGGTACATTATCGATCTGATCGTCCTCGAAATTAAATTTGAAGGCATCAACCTGTTACAAGTATTTTATAATAATAAAAAAATTATTAATAAATATGTTATACATACGTTTAATGAAATTTAAATATAATATACTTACGTATCAAGGTAGATAAACAGTCGGATGCGACTGTCGGGTGCATCAGTCGACATGCTGGCCTGTGTCCCGACAGACGGATGTCTAACTGGCGAATGTATCGGTGGAGGGGATTGTTCCTGTGGATGTGGAACCATATGAGGCAACTGAGGCACCTGAGTGTAATAGGAATTAGGGTTCATTCCGGGCATCTGGGGCAACATTATCCCAGTCATATCGGGCATATACAAACCCTGTGGTGTCTGCACAGTCGGTGTCTCATCCACCGGCTCTCCTCTACCTCTACCTCTACCTCTACCTCGCCCATGTCCAGAAGAACCCTGACCAGAGCCATATCCAGAACCATGTCGACGACCACTCATCTGTCAAAATGAACATTAAAACATTATTAACATTGAACATTGTAACAATTAAAAAACATTATATATGAACATCACTGTAACGATTAACACTAAAATATAAATAAGGAATATAATTAAGGAATTAATATTTAGATAACATTGTCTAACAATTAATATTTAGATAACACAGTCTAACAATTAACTATACATCCAACTACGAATTGAATAATCCATGTCAATCGACGTCTACAAACACACAAACAACCAACGTCTCATTTCCAACTCTATTAAAATCAATTAATATAATTCTAATTATATTCTAATAATTATTCTAACACCCTAATTAACAAATAAATTCATATAGACATATAACACAAATATAATTCTAACACTCTAATTAACAAATAAATTCATATAACTTAATTATTAAAACATACGTACATATAAATACATGCTTATAAACACAACATAATTAATTAACAATTTATAAATTCTTACAATTAACACATGTGTTGGTCCTGAAAGGAGTATATAACAAGTGTATGGGGGGGGGGAATACACTTGTATGCAATTCTTTTTAACTTTGATCAAACCAGAGTTCAGCAAGGTTGTCTTGGACAACTCTGCTGAAGATGATTAACTTTTCTAAGATAATCAAACTACTAAGTACTATTGAGTAATTAGTTGAATAACTATCTAGGGGAGTTATATGTGCGGAATAGTGGTTGGCCCTTTAAGTTAGACTCCTTAAGATTCTGAAATCACTTTGTCAATCCAAAACAGTCCAGTTAAGTTTCAGGGAACTTGTCCAAATCAGTTTTTGCACAGTCTTTGAATATGTGTCTTTTGAAGATTAGTTTTGTGTGCAGTGTTGAATGAATGTAAGTACTTGTAAAGTAAATCAACATAGGAGTTTTATAGTGGTTCAGAGACTCAAGCTCCTACATCCACTTTCCCTGATTTAACAGGATAATTCCTTCTCTCTTGGAATTAACTTGTTTTATAGTGCCAAGGTGCACTTGATCAAGAACACCACTCCTTGGTGAATTGATCCCTAGGATGTCTAGAGTCCTAGTACCCTCTTCTCAACTCAGAACTGAACTGTTCTTCTCTCAACAGTCAGCTCCTACCACTTCTACTGCTACAACCTTCTCACTTTCTCACTTGAAAGGGGTAAGGATTGAAGTAAGGTTCCAACTAATGAGATATCCTTTATAATGAAGATCAAGGTATAAGGATAGGATATCTCTCTAAGCTTGTGTATGAATATACAATTGGGATCAGCTTAGAAGAAGTGTATAAAGACTAAGATAGTCTCTTTGAAAGCTTGAGAGCACTTGTTAACTTGTAGGATAGTTGGATATTCTTGTCAAGGTTGAGGTGCTTCAAATGGTCTTCACACTTCTTGTATTTATAGACAAAATGGAGATTTGCCCGTTGGAGAGGCAGCCCCAAATTGCTATAAATGTCTTCCTTGAGTTCTTCAAACTGGAAGACAGATTCTTGATAGTGACATGTCCTTATTTGGGTAATAAACGGCTTGTAAGACTTTGTCTTCTTTCTGCAGCACTTTTCCCAATGTTTGACTTCTTGTTAGGACTAGGACATGGCTTCTGAACGTTGATCCAATGATAGGACAACATTCCTTATCAACTTGACAACTCTCCTTATCAAAATCAGCAGTTTTGCTTTTCAGCAAGGTTGGCTTGCTCTTCTTCAGATGACTTGGCTCTTTCCCTTTATTCCACTTCAAGGGATCTTAGCATGTTGTAATGGAATTCTTTAGGGTATAGTTGTCTCTAATTCTTCAGCATAGTTGACCTTCAACCTTCAGAGCATCTGTTCTGATTGAATCAAGCTGAGACAACTCTTCTGGACAACTCTTCTGATCAGAGTCATTAAGCTTGTCTTTTGATTTTACCAATCTTGCATATGGACAGTTTCTCTGGACAACTTTCCTGATCAGAGCATCTTATTGGATTTTGTTGGTCCCTGAACGAGTAGTGAATGGGATTAAAGTCTAGAGGGGAGGGGTGAATAGACTTTAAAACTTTTTCAAACAGAGTTGGGAACCTCTTCTGATTGCTATGTCAACTGGACTGCAAGTCTGCTGGTCCAGATGACTATAGTGATCTTGACTGAAGAAGTTATATGCGGAAATATGGTGGCCCTGGTTTAGACTCGTTCTTGTAACTTGTTTTACTTTGTGAAATTACTCAGCTGATGCTGGTTTGAAAGTTATGGCCCTTTTTGAAGAGTGTTGAAATCACAGTATGCACTATATAATAATGAATGTAAAAGCAGAAATGTAAAGTGCAGAAAGTAAATAACACCGGATTTATAGTGGTTCGGATATACGATCCTACGTCCACTCTCACGTCCTAACGTGATGTTTAATCCCTTTAATTTCCACAAATTACAAGGGTCTTGTCCTTTATAGTCCCAAGGTTAGGACTTTGAGATCTGAGCCGTCCTAACAGCTGCGGTCTCCACAAGTGATTGTAAGCACTTGCACTTTGAGGGGTTTCAAAAACTTAAACCTTTCGGTGAGGGTTTGGGGTTTTTGAGATGTATCCAACTAATGGTTCAAGCTTATAATTTGCTTAACCACTATGCCTAAAACAACTGATATACAATATGAATAAGTTTCAGGTTCTTAAGGGTTGGATAAGAAGCACTTAAGAGCTATGGATAATCTAATGGATTTCAGGCTCTTTGAGAATTCTTAGAACAGTGTGGCTTTTTGCTTGATGGCTTGCTTAGCTTGTGAATTCTCTCATTTTGCTTCTGTGTTCAACCTCTTGTATTTATAATGGAGATTGAGTGCAACTAGCCGTTGGAGTTGACTAGCCGTTTGAGCAATCTTCCCATAATAGCTTGATTCCTTGATTCCAGCCGCTTGATTGTTTCAATCCTGGGATCATGTCAATCTTCTAAATAAGGTAGGTCTTCGTTTGAATTGCAAGATGACTTGGGAATCAGCCGAGTCCTGGAAGAGCACATAGTCTTCTGATCTGTACTACTAGTCTTCTGACTGCTCTTCTGGCCTTAGGTCTTCTGTCTTCTGATATCAGACGAGTACTACTCTTCTGATCTGGAAATTCTTTGTAATGCTTTAGGCCATCTTCAATCTGGGACTCCATCAGATAAGTAGGTATACAAGCACCTTAACATATCTGGTCTTCAAGGATCTTCTAGTCTTCATGTCTTCTACTCTTCTTATCTTGAGGATAGGCATGTAAGCCATGACTGTGCTGATCAGCTGCTATCAATACAGTTGATCACACAAGACTAGTCTAAGCTGTTCTATACAAGTCAGCTGATCCTATTACATTTATAAACTCTAAGTGTTTTGGCCATCAAAACTATTCTAACATCAAATGGGGCTTAGGGTGAATTTATATCCCAACAATTTCCCCCTTTTTGATGAAGCCAAAACTATATATATGATAAATGCTCTTAATAAGGTAAGATAGGAGTTTATAAATTTCATAAAAACTGAAGTATCTGATGAAGACAATGAGATTTTATCTTGAAAGCAAAGAGAACTAAACTTGAATATATATAACTTTTACAGATTACAAGTACTAGTTTCTTAAAGCTTTGAAAGTGGTCTTCATCAGGTCTTCTGATCTTCAGATGCGGAAGGCAAGGTACAGACGTGATCGAACTTCTTCCATGTGCTGCAGGTCTGTAACATTCTCCTCTTCATAGATCTTCTCTAGGATCCTTTTGACTTCAATGAAGTCAGTTCTTCCAGAATCTAGTTTGGGAGGATCCCATTTGGGTTCTTCAGGAGTTAAGATTCTGCAGTTATCAAGTTCTTTGGCTGTCTTGACCACTTCTTTCCAGAACTCTGGATCTTCAATGTTCATGAATTGATTGAACTGGAAGAATTCATCTTCATAGGTTGGGAGAGGGCCAAATTTTCTTACAATGTGGTGTTGAATTTGCCATTTCTTCTTCAGAGGGTACCACCTTGGTAGCTCATCTTGAAGGGCTAGATAGTCCACATAGTTGCTATCAAACACCAGAACTTTATCTTTCTGTGCCAGAGCATTCTCTTTCAGTGCTTTCTCCTTGAGAGCTTTCCTGAGTTTGGCTATCTTCCTGTCAAATTTGGCTTTGACTGCTTTCGCATCTTTTAGCTTCTTTTGTTTAAGCTCTTGTGCTTCAAGTTCTTTTCTTTTCTTCAACTCTAAAGCCTCTTTCTCTTCTGCAGTAGGCTCTGCTGGAGTTGACTTCTGAGTTTGCTCATCTGCTTGCTCATCTGCCTTCCTTTTCCTAGTCATTCTTTTCTCGGAAACTTGTTCTGTAGAGGCAGTGATCTGCAGACCAGATGCTTGAGTGGGAGCTTGAATGTCTTCCTGAGCAATTTCTTTTCCTTTGCCTTTCTTGCTCTTGAGTTTGCTTGATAAATCACCCAAGGTTTCATTCAACTCATCTTGAGATACTACCATTACAGCTTGTTGTGCAGTAGTCTTCTCTAGAGCTTTTATCAATACATCTTCCCCCTTTTTGGCTTCAGCAAGTGCAGCCGCAAAAGGCTTCATGGCATTCAGAATCTCCACTCTAAGAGTTTGTTGAAGAGCCATGGCGTTGACTCTGCCAACATGAGTCAGATGAGTGATGCTATGGTCTAGAATCTGAGCATGAGAGTTGGAGGAGGAGGCAGCCTCTAGTTTAGCTGTAATTGCCTCTAGTCTGGTTGCTGTCTCCTGCAGCTGAATCCGGAGTTTTTCATTCTCTGCTGTAGCTGATAGGAGAAGAGCTCGACCTTCAGTAGCTCTTGCTTCAGCATCTTCAATTCTTTGCCTGAAGGTGTTTTCCATGCGGTTGACCGCATTGGTGTAGAGATCAGCAAACCTGGTGGAATGGTCACCTGCCATCTTCAGAATGCTGGTCAGATACTCACTTATCTGATCGTGAAGAGATTCTCCAAACTTGTCTTCAATGTCAATGATCTGGTTTTGAAGACGAGTTCTCTGCTCCTTGACTGCCTTTTCAACATATCTTCCAAGTTGTAGGCCTAAACCCTTTTCAAAGTGTAGGTCTATAGCAGTCTTGACCTGGGAGCATATGTCTGCTGTATAGTCAGCTGTTGGAGTAGAAGTTGAGGCTGTACCTTGAGGCTTGGGGCGGGTTATCAGGGCTTTGCCTCTTTCTTCAGCTGAAAGGTACTCTTCATTGAGAAATGAGGTAGTGGCCTTAACCAAGTGGGACATGACGGTGTCTCCTTTGTCAATGAAGTGAGGTAGAGTATCCTTAGGCATGAAGTGATCAGGAATAGTGATTACTTCTCTTTCAATCTCGGTTCTGTCAGTTGGTTCAGCTGAGTCTTCCGCAGGAACGAACGCAGCTGAGTCATTCACTTTTGCTGTGTCAGCTGTCTGATGATCTGATATGCCTTCTGGGATAGAGGCATCAGTAGGTGGAATTCCTAGAATTCTGTGGCATACTGCTGTAAAGGCGTCCTCGGGCAGCAGTTGAGTAAAAGATGTGACTTGAGCAACTTCTTTTTGCTCCATTTCCCAGTCGAGGAAATTACCTTTTCCTCCCATTCCTTCCATGACTTCAATAAGGTCATCCACATCGTCTCTCCTGAGTTCAATCCAGGTGCAGAGTCTGAGAATTTGTTCGAACTGAACTGATTCCTCATCAATACCAGGAATAGTAGTCTTGAGCAGATTTGCTATCTTCATCCTCATTATCTTCTCCCTTGTGCACATAGGATAGTGAACCATTCTGGATTGAGGTTGAGAGGGACCAGCTGGAGCAATGTCTGCTGGTGCCATATCTTCTGGAATAGAAAAAACAATGATGGTAGGAGTTTGAGTGTTTGGGGTAGTTTCCTCTGCTGTGTGAGTATCAGCAGGGATTTGGGAAGTGATAAGTTCTTGATCAGCAGTGATCCGTTCATCAGCAGGGTTTTGAGTCTGCTGGTCTGGTATAGTATCTTCATGAAGATCAGTAGAAGGTTGGACACTTGGATCTTGGACATCAGCAGGGGTAGGCAATAGAGATTCAGGGGTAGAAGTAGGTTGAGCTTGTTCCTCTGCTGTGTGAGTATCAGCAGGGATTTGGATATTAGTGTTTGAGTGATCAGATGGGTTGGAATCATCAGAAGGGTTGAAGGATGCAATCGGGGCTATTAGAATGGGAGTAGGAAGCCTCGATTTCTTGGACTTTTTGTTGGAAGAAGAATTATTCTTCTTTCTCTTCTGACCCTTTGACAATTTAGAAGGAGTAAAAGAGGGAGAGGGTTTAGAGGTACCTGCCTTCTTCAAGGGAGAGGCAGTGGGAGTAGCATCTGAATCAGATGGGAAGATGAGCCCAGATCTGATTAGATATCGTCTTTGAGCTAAGGTCTGATTGTCATCATCATCATCATCCTCAGCAACCTTCTTCTGAGCCTCTTCTTTGGTTGGCTCCTCTTCTTCTTCAGCAGAGTCATGATCAGACTCTTGTGCTGCCTTCTCAGCCAACAGTTTCCTTTTCTCTTCTTTTAACCTTTCTGCCTCAGCAAGAGCTTCCTTTCTCAAATAATATTTGGAGATGTGGAAGGTCTTATGAGGTCCCATCTTGTACTTCTTTGGGAGAATATCTGGAAGGATGATGCTCAGCTTGTTGACAAAGCTGACTGTAGCTGCTACCTTCCATACCTTCGATTGTAAGTCCAAAGTGACTTTCTTTGCCTCAAGAGCAATTCTTTCTAAGAATAGTCCTTGCCAATCTCCATCGATCTGATCCCAGATTGCAGCCATTACTCGAACCTTTAAAGTAGTAACAGCATCATGACTGAATGTGTTACCAAGTAGCATCTTTCCTGCAATATCCAACAAGGTTTGGAATTTTGGTTCAAGTTGGGATTTCTTTAGCCCAGTTGCATCAGTAGCCTTGATTCTTCCACCAGTAAACATCTCCATATACTCCTTTTCTCTATTCATGATGTAGTTGGAGATATTTATTTTCCCCCTTGACAGGCCAAACAATTCCTGAAGAATTTCCCTTGTAACCTTGACTTTGTGTCCATTCATGATACTTTCAACATGAGAACCCTTCATCACGGCGTTTGCATAGAATGTCAGAACGTCTTGTTCATAGACATTAGTTGGAGCTGCTTCCAGAAAGTCTCTGAGTTTAAGATTGACACACCGAAGCAATATTTCCTTGTTCTCATCCGAGTGTTTGCCCTTGAAAAACAGAGCATTCTCCGTAAAGATCTTCCCTTCCTTGGACCACTTTGCAGCATCCAAGGTGCCAGTGTCCTTGGTCTTCTCGTCGTAAATTTCAATGATTGCCATAGTAGAGTCTGAGTGTTAGGGTTGGAAGGCTTGAAAGAAATTTGTAGAACGAGAGAGAGTAATGTGAGTAGTTGAGTAATATGAGCGACAGGGATTGGAAGAGGTTTTAGGGATGTGAATATATATACTCCAGAGAATTTGATCTAACGGTCAGATTTGGATTTGGTTTTGGAGTAGAGCCCAAGATTTCCTTCTTTGATTTCTTAAATTTGCCGGCTGGTTATGCCATTTGGCAATATTTGATTTGCTGGCAATATGGTACTTGAGTATTAATGACATCATTACCAAAAATAGTCGTTGAGACTAATTTATGGTAAGAATTGATCATCAAGGCCGTTTTTTATAAGAAAATTGCATTCCTTATATAAGCCAATTTGTTTAATTACATTCAGGAATAATTCTAGAATGAATTACATGATCAAGACTAGTCATTATACTCTAAATTTGTGTGATTCGGTCAGCAGAGTGATGTCTTCTGATGTTGTCAAGATGTCTGCTGATTGTCTTTGAAAAGTCTTCTGGTCAGCTGAGTTGGTCTTCTGATCAGCTGAGTAGAGGAAACGGTGTTTGCTGTGATGATCCAACCTGGATGGATCCTTCCAGCTTTATTGTGAGTGATGATCCAACCTGGTTTGATGGATCTTTCAACTCCTTCTTTAAATCAAGTGGAGCTAGTCTAGACATAGTCCCACTGATTTAAATGTTCCTCACCATCGGATGTTCCTCATCATCAGATGGGATGTAGCATCTAATGTGCTCTTGTTGAATTTCTTTGCTTCTCTAGAAGGGGAAGGAAGGTTGAGGGGTGCTTCAATGGAGTTGAAGAAAGGGCCATGGACGCAGCCTTCATGTTCTGTTTAGACACAGTAGCTTTTGATAACAAGCTCTCCATGTAGAACTTCCTTCTGGAGAAGAAGCTCTGCTTGCTTGCTACTTTGTCCTCTGCATCTCTTCCTCCTTTAGCTTTCAACAAGAACGTCTCTTCTTCCTTTAGCTTTCATGAACATACTCATGTTGAGTAAGCCATGTATATGGATCTGCATCATCTTCATTTTCTGGACAAATCTTCATCTCCTTCACCCAAGTTTTTGGTTGAAGAATGCTCTCCATTCCATCTCTTCTTTCAATTGTCTCCATACCTGAAATAAGAAAAATGTTAGATGTTTTGTGTTCTTAGGTGTTCTCATAACTTCTCCTTTTATAGGTGTAGAAATGAGGTAATGGAGAGAAAGATGACAAGACTATAGAGGTGATAGGTCTGAATTCTGAAAAGTGATTTCTTAAGATCAGCAGTGAATTTATTGATCCAAGGGTGCACATTTAAAGATATTCAGACTTATCTAATGGAATGCAGAAATTATAAATTTTGACCATGAGTTATTTGAAATCCGTACTGTGCATGCATACTGTTGAGTCGGTGAGGATGGTGTATTAATCCAGCCAAGTATGACTCAGTTAGTATACTGTATTTATGTATATGAATAAAGTATTTTATGAAGAATAGTTTATTAATATACATAGTTATACATTGCTTAGAGTAGGAAGATCAAATAGCTTTGTTCAAGTTTGCTATATATATATATGTATACTGTGCAATGCAGATGTTAGAGTATTTCATCAAGGATTCTTAAGGTATCATTGATTCCCCCTTGATTAGATAACTCTAAGTTTTCCCTCAGCTCTATTTGTCTTCATTGGGAAAGAACTTACCTGAAGATGAGGGTGTCTATTCACCTCATCTGATTCTCCTAGTCTGCTGCACTTGGGTCAGCTGAGGTTTTCAGCTGTTCTCTCCTTCTTCATGTGCTTGGGTCCAGGAGTCCTAAGCTGTAACATAAGGTTTTGAACCTTTCTTCAGCTAGGGGCTTAGTCAAGATGTCTGCTCTTTGGATATCTGTGTGAATTTTCTCCATCTTGATGTCCTTCTTTTCAAGGTGATCTCTTATGAAGTGGTGTCTAATGTTGACATGCTTGCACCTTGTGTGGAGGACTGGATTTTGAGTGATGGCAATGGCGCTGCTGCTATCACAATAAATAGGGACTTCTCTTGCCTCTACCTTGTAATCCTTGAGTTGTTGAACTAGCCAGAGCAGCTGACTACAACAACTACCAGCTGCCATGTATTCTGCTTCAGTGGTGGAGGTTGCAACTGAGGTTTGCTTCTTAGAGAACCATGATATCAGCTTGTTTCCTAGAAATTGACAGGTTCCTGATGTGGACTTCCTATCAATTCTGCATCCTCCAAAGTCTGAGTCAGAATAGCCACTCAATTCTAGATTGTCATCAGCAGGGTACCATAGACCTAGGTTGACTGATCCTTTTAGGTACTTGAGAATCTTCCTTGCTGCTTCTAGATGACTTTGCTTTGGGTTTGCTTGAAACC
The DNA here is from genome assembly GCA_963675135.1 of Galeopsis tetrahit. NCBI lineage: Eukaryota > Viridiplantae > Streptophyta > Magnoliopsida > Lamiales > Lamiaceae > Galeopsis > Galeopsis tetrahit. Next base: position 14,024,318 of record OY776121.1, on the reverse strand, counting down.
TAGCACATACTCCTACAGCAAATGTTATGTCTGGTCTGCTGGCTGTAAGATATAGTAAAGATCCAATCAGTGCTCTATATTCAGCTTGATCAACTGCCTGTCCAGACTCATCTGGTTCCATTTTGAAAGATGTCATCATTGGAATCCTTGCAGTCTTGCTTTGTAGAGCTTTGAATCTTTCTAGCAGATTCTTGGTATACTTGGACTGGTTGATGAAGATCCCTTCTGGACTCTGCTTGACTTGAAGTCCTAGGAAATAATTCATCTCACCCATCATGCTCATTTCGAATTTTCCTTGCATAAGTTCAGAGAACTTCTTGCACATTTCTTGATTGGGTGATCCAAATATGATGTCATCTACATATATTTGTACCAATAGAATGTCTTCTCCTTCTTGTATTCTGAAGAGAGTTCTATCAACTTTGCCTTTTGTATATCCATTGTCAAGTAGGAATTGTGACAATGTGTCATACCAAGCTCTAGGGGCTTGTTTTAGACCATAGAGAGCCTTCTTTAGTCGATATACTTGATCACCTCTTTCAAATCCTGGAGGCTGCTCTACATATACTTCTTCTATCAGAATACCATTTAGAAAAGCACTCTTGACATCCATTTGATATACCTTGAAGCCCATATATGATTCATAAGCTAGAAATAGTCGAATGGCTTCTAATCTGGCTACTGGTGCAAAAGTTTCATCATAGTCAATCCCTTCAGATTGTGAGTATCCTTTTGCAACTAGTCTTGCCTTATTTCTAGTTATCACATCATTTTCGTCCTTCTTGTTCTTGAATACCCACTTTGTTCCTACTACATTGTGGTTTTCAGGACGATCTACCAATTCCCAGACTTCATTTCTTTCGAATTGGTTTAGTTCTTCTTGCATAGCAGTGATCCAATTGCTATCTGTCATTGCTTCTTCTATGTCAGCTGGTTCAATGTTGGACAGGAAAGCACACCAGCAGAACATAGATGATTGAGAATTCTGATTCAGTTGTCTTCTGGTCTTGACACCTGATTCTGCTCCTCCTAAGATGAGGTTTGATGGATGGTTGTTCCTCCATGTATGCCTTACTGGAGTATCTGCATTGGATGAGTTTGGATTCTCATCTGATCTAGTGCCATCAGGAGGGTTGACTTGATTAGGTCGATCACCTTGAGTGTCAAAGAGATCATTCCCCCTGGCATTTGGGATTGATGCATCTTGATTCTGGTCAGCTTGTCCTGCTTGAGTTTGAGATCTAGTGACAGGTCTATGAGGCTTATCTTCCTCTGGTTCTTCAGGGAAAGGTTCATTGACTTTAATGAACTCATCTGGTTTGGACTTGATCACTAGATGTCTCATCTGATCTGCAGCTGAGTTTGTTTCTACTGCATTCTTTTCACACGATTCATCAAAAACAACATGAGGTGTTTCTTCCACAAGAAGGGTTCGTTTGTTGAGTACTCTAAATGCTTTGCTAGTTGAGGAGTATCCTAAGAATATCCCCTCATCTGCTTTGGCATCAAAAGCATTCAACTTACTCTTCCCATTGTTGTGAATGAAACACTTACAACCAAATATATGAAAGTAAGATACTCTAGGTTTTCTTCCTTTCCACAGTTCATATGGAGTTTTTTCATGTATTTTATGAATACCTGACCTGTTTTGAGTGTGACAAGCTGTGTTGATGGCTTCTGCCCATAGCTTCTTGGGAGTAGAGAATTCAGCAAGGAGTGTTCTGGCAGCTTCTTTGAGCGTTCTGACTCTTCTTTCAGCTACACCATTTTGTTGTGGTGTTCTTGCTGCACTTGTCTCGTGTTGAATACCATTGGAAGTACAATAGGCAATTATATAAGAGTTAATGAATTCAGTGCCTTTGTCACTTCTAATTTTCACGATTGGTTCTCCTTTCTCTACTTGGATCCTCTTCAATAGTTCAGGTAGCTTCTGCTGTGTTTCACTCTTCTTGTATAAGAAGATAACCCAAGTAAACTTGGAATAATCATCTACAACAATAAGAGTGTACTTCCTCCCTGTTAAAGTGGTTGGAGTGATTGGTCCAAAGAGATCCATGTGAAGCAATTCAAGAACTCTGCTGGTTGATGCTGTCTTCTTGGTCTTGAAGGAGACCTTTGTTTGCTTTCCTTGTTGACATGCATCACAAACCTGATCTTTACAGTAGAGTTCATTAGGCAGACCATCAACTAAGGATTCCCTTGCTAACTTGTTCATAGTCTTAAAGTTCAGATGGCTAAGACGTTTGTGCCATAGCCAGCTGACATCTTTAGGGCTCTTCACAAGCAGGCATGTATCCTTAGGACAGCTGTTCCAATTTGCAAGATACATACTTCCCTTTCTAGATCCTGTTAGAAGGTTTTGTTTTGTTCTTTTATCACTTATGAGACATTCATCTTTAGAGAATTTAACTGAATAACCAGTGTCACAAAAGTGAGAAACAGATAATAAATTAAACTTAAGACCTTCTACATATGATACATCATGTACCTCAATGTCACCATTTTTAAGGGTGCCATATCCTTTTGTGTTACCGTGCGCGTTATCACCAAAGAAAACTTTTGGACCTTTCTTCTCTATGTAGTTGGTCAGCAGGGTTTTGGTTCCAGTCATGTGAGTTGAGCATCCACTATCTATGTACCAAGTTTCTCCTGCTAGACCTCCTCTTCTGTATAGGTCCTTCCTTTCCTGCAAGAAAAGTTAAGTTTTAGGTACCCATTTTGTTTTGGGTCCTTGGGTGTTAGTACTACCCTTGGGAACCCACATATACATTGGTCGTTTAAACAACCTTGAACATTTGAGTTGTTTCCCTCGGGCATCACAGAACCAAATCTTACCAGTCAGCACCTTGGACTGATCTGATTTGTTCTTGGTGTCAGCTAAGTAGTAGTCAAATGGTTTCCCTTTATAGGAGTGTACATACATGATCTTTTGACTAGTTACATTCGGCCTGGGTGCATTAGCTGGTCGATGTACACAATTATATGGACCATACTCTTCTGTTCTCACAATATCATAAGAGATAGGGGGTGCAAAGAGAACAGATTTGTTTGAAGAAGATTTCTTCTTCTTGGCTGGAGCAGTATACAGCTGAGACTGTCTCAGCCGAGATGGTCTAGGCTGTTTGCTGTTCCTTTGTACAGGCTTGGGGTTAGCTTGTCCTTTACCATTTTTGGTTTTGGGATAGTTAGCCTTAGCTGGTACAGATGCCTTTTGGTTCATATTGAGTTCATTGTGTTTAGAACACTCACCCTGTTCATGTATCTGAGTAGTGCACTTGTTAGGTGTACTACCCCCAGCTGGAGAGGATGTTGATGGATTAAATTCATAGCCTAAACCCATCTTATTGCCATTTGATCTATAATATTCAGAGATACTTTCAATAGTAGTCGAAGCTTTATTGAATTCTGATATCTTTTGATCTAGGCATTCCTTCTCCTTTTCTAAGAGATTATGTGTTTGGAAGAGATCATCGAACTTAGATTGAAGTATACGAAATTCTTTGGTTTCTAAGGCTTGAGTCTCTAACATCCCCTCATACAACTGAGTTGTTGTGGTATTTTCTTCCTTAAGAAGTTCCACTTCTTTGGTCAACCTTTCATTCATGGTGACTAACTCAGGGGTGTTATCAAACTTTACCTTTTTCAACCTAGCAATTTCTTTCCTTAAGTCCTTATTCTCCTCTTCCACTTCTATAAAGGCTCTAGTGGCAATATCCAGATCACCTTTTACCTTTCTTAAAGATTGATAATAGGTGTCTTCTGATTCGCCTTCAGATGAGTTTATGTCATCTGTTTGTGAGAAAATAGGTGAATGGAAAGTAGTAGTATAAGAGTTTACCTCATTTTCTCCTATGGCCATCATAGCTAGGTCGTCTGAATCATCTGAAAAGATTTGATCGTCTGGTGACGTAGGGAGTTCATCACTTGGGTATTCAGATTCTTCAGTCACCATTGCCTTTTTGTCTGAGGTTCTTCTTGGCCTTCTTTCTTTCTTGTCATCCAAATCCAGCTCAGGACATTTATAGACATAGTGTCCTGGTTTGCCACAGTTGAAGCAAGATCCAGGTTTCTGATTTGAGTTGCCTCTCCTTGGAGGAGTGGCATCTTTTCTTCTAGATCCTCGGCTGTCAGATGACTCCACATCCTTTCTAGGATGTCTTTCTGGTGTTCTTTCTCTGGAACCTCTGGAGGATGAACTTGCTCTTCTATCTTTGTAGTTTCTATAGAATTTTCTATATTTACTGTTGAGGGTGTTCATCCTTTCAAATCTCTTGATCATAAGTGCCATTTGCTCTTTCAGGCTCATGTCTGATCCTTCACAGTCTTCTGTTTTCAGAGAGGTCTTGCCAGATGAGGTGCTTGCAGCTTTTGTATTGGCTGCCTTGAAGGCTACAGTCTTGGAGGTAGATGGGGTTGCAGTTGGCTCATCACTTCCTGAGTTCTCTTCTCTTTCAAGATCATATTCATGGGCTTTCAGGTTCTGAAATAGAGTTTGGGCAGACCACTTCTTGATATCTTGAGTATCTTTGATGATGATCTTCTTGAGTCTCCATTTCTTGGTTAGAGAATCTAAGATCTTTAGAATTTTCTCTCTATTTGTGTATTTCTTGCCTAGAGATTCTATCTCATTGATGATCTTGGTAAATCTGTTGTCTAACTGATCAATAGACTCTTCTGGTTGCATCTTGAAGTGTTCGAACTTCTTGACTGCTGTAGACAACTTGGATTCTTTGATCAGCTCAGTTCCTTCACAGAGAAGTGCCAATGCCTCCCACATCTCTCTGGCTGACTCACAATGGATTACCTTTGCAATGTACTCATTTGGAAGAGTTTGCATTATGTAATCTTGAGCAATGCTATCAAGGTTTGATTGCTTCATCTCTTCTGGTGTGAGATCCTTCATGGGCTTGGGAACCAGTTCTCCAACTGGGACTTCTGGATCACCATTTGCAGTGTTGACTGTCATGATGGTGATCGGGCCTTCTGTGATTACAGACCACATCTTGTAATGGACTGATGTGAGATTCTTCCTCATCCTGATCTTCCAGTAATCATAATCCTCAACTGAAAACTTAGGCAACTTACGCATATTAGCACTCATGCTGTATGAGTTTTCAAAAACAAGTTTTTCCAAAAAGATCTGTTCAAGAGGACTACAGAAAGACTCCCTCAAGTCTTCTGATAATCTAGAGACAGTAGTCCGTTAGAACCACTGCTCTGATACCACTTGTTGGTCCCTGAACGAGTAGTGAATGGGATTAAAGTCTAGAGGGGAGGGGTGAATAGACTTTAAAACTTTTTCAAACAGAGTTGGGAACCTCTTCTGATTGCTATGTCAACTGGACTGCAAGTCTGCTGGTCCAGATGACTATAGTGATCTTGACTGAAGAAGTTATATGCGGAAATATGGTGGCCCTGGTTTAGACTCGTTCTTGTAACTTGTTTTACTTTGTGAAATTACTCAGCTGATGCTGGTTTGAAAGTTATGGCCCTTTTTGAAGAGTGTTGAAATCACAGTATGCACTATATAATAATGAATGTAAAAGCAGAAATGTAAAGTGCAGAAAGTAAATAACACCGGATTTATAGTGGTTCGGATATACGATCCTACGTCCACTCTCACGTCCTAACGTGATGTTTAATCCCTTTAATTTCCACAAATTACAAGGGTCTTGTCCTTTATAGTCCCAAGGTTAGGACTTTGAGATCTGAGCCGTCCTAACAGCTGCGGTCTCCACAAGTGATTGTAAGCACTTGCACTTTGAGGGGTTTCAAAAACTTAAACCTTTCGGTGAGGGTTTGGGGTTTTTGAGATGTATCCAACTAATGGTTCAAGCTTATAATTTGCTTAACCACTATGCCTAAAACAACTGATATACAATATGAATAAGTTTCAGGTTCTTAAGGGTTGGATAAGAAGCACTTAAGAGCTATGGATAATCTAATGGATTTCAGGCTCTTTGAGAATTCTTAGAACAGTGTGGCTTTTTGCTTGATGGCTTGCTTAGCTTGTGAATTCTCTCATTTTGCTTCTGTGTTCAACCTCTTGTATTTATAATGGAGATTGAGTGCAACTAGCCGTTGGAGTTGACTAGCCGTTTGAGCAATCTTCCCATAATAGCTTGATTCCTTGATTCCAGCCGCTTGATTGCTTCAATCCTGGGATCATGTCAATCTTCTAAATAAGGTAGGTCTTCGTTTGAATTGCAAGATGACTTGGGAATCAGCCGAGTCCTGGAAGAGCACATAGTCTTCTGATCTGTACTACTAGTCTTCTGACTGCTCTTCTGGCCTTAGGTCTTCTGTCTTCTGATATCAGACGAGTACTACTCTTCTGCTCTGGAAATTCTTTGTAATGCTTTAGGCCATCTTCAATCTGGGACTCCATCAGATAAGTAGGTATACAAGCACCTTAACATATCTGGTCTTCAAGGATCTTCTAGTCTTCATGTCTTCTACTCTTCTTATCTTGAGGATAGGCATGTAAGCCATGACTGTGCTGATCAGCTGCTATCAATACAGTTGATCACACAAGACTAGTCTAAGCTGTTCTATACAAGTCAGCTGATCCTATTACATTTATAAACTCTAAGTGTTTTGGCCATCAAAACTATTCTAACATCAAATGGGGCTTAGGGTGAATTTATATCCCAACAAATTTGTCCTTTGAGCTTTACAATCTTGTTCTCACATAAGAACATCTTCTCTGGACAACTCTCCTGATCAGAGCATTTGGTTTTCCATAGAGTGTCCTTGCTCTTAAGTGATTGTTCCAGAATTTGAGCCTTGAGGGGACTTGATCAAGATCTTCTTCAAAGCATAGTTTCCCCCTCAAATTGTGCATCTAATTGTTTTAAGAGCTGCCTAACATTTCAGCTTCTCATCTAGCCTTATGCTATGTGTTCTAACATTTTTAGAACACTATAAATTTGACTTAGGCATGTCTCAGGGGGTTTTGGTATTTAATCAAAACATGTATCATTTTATTCCCAACAATTTCCCCCTTTTTGATGATGCCAAAACCTACACATTCTAAGCAAAAGTGACTTGTCTACACCTATTACATATATCTTCAGAAGACATGACTAAGGTCAATGTTCCTGAAAAGATAATGTGTTAGTGTATTCACTATTTTTGTTGCAAGTAGGTTTCACAGATAGGCATAGAGAGATTTCTGTAAAGAATGTATCTTGATTCAAAAGTGGTTCAACTATCATTCATATAAAAAGTCATTACAGCATGTTGATAGTTGAAGATAACTTATCAGAGCATGAAGTCATTACAAATCAAGATATACATACTAAACATAGGATCAGAGTAAAATAAACTTTTTCAAGTATCAGAGCTATCAGGTATCAGAGCTAACTAATACAAGGTATTCCAGATATCAAGGTAGAATGCATCAATTCTTGTATCAGATCAATCTAAACCATATCAGAGCAAATAGCATGTCAATGCACATATCAGCAGACTTGTCCAAATTTCAGCAGATTTGACCATATAGCAAAAATATCTTCAGATAAGATAATTTTTCATCCAGGAAGAGTCAGAGGACTTAGTCATTCTTAGAGATCATCCTCAGGAGGTGGGTTCATCCCATATTGTGCCCACACTCTCTTCTTGAGTTCCATGGCTTCCTGGTTGGTTCCCTTGGGTCCAAGGGTCATCTTGTTCAGCTTCAGAATTTCTGTGAACTCCCTTAGGATCCTTGCTTGGTCAATCCATCCATCAAGCTTTGGAGGCATGTAGATGATAGGCTTGGGAGCATTGAGTTCAATTCTTGCAATGTCAGCAGCTGCAAGTAATTGTTGATACAATTCTCTGTAGTATTCCAGCATGAACTCAGTGAAGGCAGAGTTTGCATCTCCTCCATTCCATCTGTCAATGACATAATAGTCATAGACAAACTCCCTTTTAGCCTCTTCCCATGTGTCATTCAGTTGAATTGGCACCCATTTATCCAAGTGTGGATATTTGGTGTCCATTGGGATTAGAAGCTGAGGCTTCATCTTGCTGTAGGTTGCTCTCCTTCTTCTTGGTTTCTGAAAATTAGCTCTTCTCTTGTCTCTTGCTCTGTTAGCCTCTTCCATCAAATCCATTTTCTCTTGGGCCCTCATCATGGCCAGTTTCTGTTGTGTTTCAGGGTCTTTGCCATACCCTTCATGAAACAGCTTTGATGGATCATGGGCTAGGACTGTTGTCTTCTTCTTAGGTTCAGGTCCAAATCCTTCAGCAAATAGCTCTTCAATGTCTTCAGTGGACTTGGGACCTTCAGCACTTTTGTCAGATTCAGAAGACTTGTCTTTTTCAGCAGCTTTGGGCTCTTCAGCAGTTTTGGCTTTCTTTGATGTAGGCTCATCCTCATCAATTCTGAATTCAGGTGGAAGATCAAGGCTGCTAGGAAAGTCAGTGAATGTTTCAACTTGTCTTTTCTTTCCTTTTGCCCTCTTGATCTTTCCTCTAGTTTGGACACCCTCATCATCTTTGTCCAAACCAGACACTTCACCACCTGGTCTTTGTTGTAACCTCATCCTTTCTTCTTGAGCTGAGGCCATAGAATTCTTTACTGCAAGTGCTAATTGTTCTTCTTCATTCAATTCTTCCAAGTTCAGCACTTCAGGCTCTTTTCCTTTACCTTCAGCAGCTTTGTCTTTCCCTTTGATTGGGCTCCCAATTACCAAGGCACCTTTTGATCTAGCTCTTTCCCTTTCCCCCTTTTTGGCAGCATCAAAACACTGGGGCTTTAGGTCACTCATTGTTGAGGCCATCAGGGATTGGGCCTGGTTTAGGGATTTCATTTCCTCCAACAAGTATACATTTTCATCATGTATATTCTGCATCCTATCACTGCTCAAGCTAAGAAAAGCTAGAACAGGCTTCATCTTTTGTTGGACAATCTTCTCCAAGGTTGCTTTCAGGGATGCATCCAGTTGGGCTTTAAGAAGCTCAGTGAGGTTGGCCACTGCACCTTCAGCAATGTTGGCCAATACCTCTTGGGAAAACTTTTCAGAGGCTGCTTTCACCATAGCTAGTCTTTGCTCTTCAGCTCTTTTCTTTTGCAGTGCTGTCTTCTTTCCAAGAGCTTGCTTGACAGTTAGCCTGAGAGCCTTGACATTGGCATTATGATTGTCTCTCAGCAACTTTTGCTCTTTCTTGACTTCCTCTGAGATGGCTTCCATAGTGGATTTGGTATTTTGTACTTCATTGGAAATGGTTTGGAGACCAGTTTCCACACCACTGATCCTTGCTTCAAGGGTTGGTAGCACAACATCTTCAGAGCCAGTGAGCCTCATTTCTACAGATGCTAGAGTCCTTCCTTGCTCATTCAATGCTCCTGAAGTTTCAGCATGAGCAGATTGGATTTGGTGAGCCAAGGAGTCCAACTTCTCTGATTGCATTCCAAGTAAGGCTTGAGCTGAGCCTGTATCTACTTGGATGGGTGCATCTGTTAAGAACTCATCTACAAAAATTTGGTCAAGGGAGATACATGGACAAGTGTCCTGAAAAGCTGTGGACAAGTGTCCTGAATTTCGAGGGACAAGTGTCCTGAAGAAGTAAGGTCATCTTTTCTGAATTTCAGTAGACTTGACCAAGTCTGCTGAAGTTTGAGTTTATTTCCCCCTTAATGAATGAACTTCTTTGGACTCATTTGTCCAACTTCCCTGGATCAAGAAGTCCCAACTCTGCTGATAATTCCAGGAACCTTGCCTCTGCAAGTGGCTTAGTTAGTATATCAGCTTTTTGATGATCTGTGTGGATCTTTACTAACTTAATATCCTTCTTCTCCACATGATCTCTAATGAAGTGATGCTTGATGTCCACATGTTTGCATCTTGTGTGCAGAACAGGGTTTTGTGATATAGCAATGGCACTATTGTTATCACAGAATATTGGCACTTCAGTAGAGTTGACTTTGTAGTCTCTTAGTTGTTGTCTTAGCCAAAGAATTTGAGCACAACAACTTCCAGCAGCAACATATTCAGCTTCAGTGGTGGAAGTGGCCACTGTGTTTTGCTTCTTGGAGAACCAAGATATGAGTTTGTTGCCCAAGAATTGACAAGTCCCTGAGGTGGACTTTCTGTCAATCCTACATCCTCCATAATCAGCATCTGAGTAGCCAGTTAGCTCAATGTTGTCATCAGCAGGGTACGAAAGGCCTAGATTCTCAGTGCCTTTGAGATACCTCAAAATCCTCTTTGCAGCCTCAAGATGGCTTTTCTTAGGATTTGCTTGAAACCTTGCACAAACACCTACTGCAAAGGTGATGTCAGGTCTGCTGGCAGTGAGATAGAGGAGTGATCCAATCATTCCTCTATACTCAGTGGAATTGGTTGGAATACCACTTTCATCAGGATCCATCTTCCAATTAGTGTTCATTGGGATCCTTACTGGCTTGCTTGATGTACACCCAAATTTCTTGATCATTTCTCTGGTGTACTTAGCTTGGTTGATAAAGATTCCTTCTTTTGATTGCTTGACTTGTAGACCCAAAAAGAAGTTCATCAACCCCATCATGGACATCTCAAACTTGATTTGCATGAGCTTGGAGAACTTTTCACACAGCTTCTCATTAGGGGATCCAAGAATTATGTCATCTACATAAATTTGGACAAGCAAGATGTCCTCTCCTTCAGAGATTCTGAAGAGAGTTCTGTCCACAGTTCCCTTGGTGAATCCATGATCCAATAGGAACTGTGACAATGTATCATACCAAGCCCTAGGGGCCTGTTTGAGTCCATATAGAGCTTTCCTCAGCCTGTATACTTGGTTTCCAATCTCAAAACCTGGTGGTTGCTCCACATAGACCTCTTCTTTCAAGACTCCATTCAGAAAGGCACTCTTGACATCCATTTGGTACACTTTGAACCTCTTGTGGGCTGCATAGGCTAGGAAAAGCCTTATTGCTTCTAGCCTTACCACAGGTGCAAAGGTCTCATCATAGTCAATGCCTTCATGCTGGCAGTATCCTTTTGCCACTAGTCTTGCTTTGTTTCTGACAATCACATCATTTTCATTCTTTTTGTTCTTGAACACCCACTTGGTTCCAATAACATCTTGATGTGAAGGTCTATCAACCAGCTCCCATACTTCATTTATGGTGAATTGGTTGAGCTCTTCCTGCATTGCTGTGATCCAATTTGCATCCTGAAGTGCTTCATCAATGTCTTTTGGTTCCTTTTCTGACAAGAAACAACAGAACAGAACATAGCACTTTCACCATGAAACTTTCTGGTTCTGACTCCTATACTTGGATCACCAAGTATCAGATCAGTAGGATGGTCATACAACCAGGTCCTCCTTTTTCTGATTCCTTCAGTAGAGTTGTCCTCTACTGAAGTTGAGTCATTTTGATCATAGAATTCAGGATAATTTAGTGCAGGATCTAATTCAGGATCATAATCAGGGGTGTTGTCCTCAATGTCAGGGACATTGGCATTTTCAAAATTTTGAGTTCCCCCTTGATTATTTGACCCATTAACTACCTCAGCAGGAACTGCTTCTTCATTGGTAGTTGTTACCTGGATGTGAACTGGGATTGGCTCATTCAGTTCATCACTTCCATCAGTAGGATTTGTCTCAGGAATATTGCCTTCAGGATAGTTGTCCAATGTGATATGTTCTGGTAGATTGGCTTGGACAACATCTATGAATTCAGTGTCTTTGTCTTTTAGGCTCAATCTGGTTGTCCTCTGTGTGATTTCTTCAGGTTCCAGACTATCATTCCTGATCTCAGTAATAGATTCATCAAACACAACATGAGGTGTTTCTTCCACTATAAGGGTTTTCTTGTTGTAGACTCTGAAAGCTCTACTGATTTGAGAGTATCCAAGAAATACTCCCTCATCAGCTTTGCTGTCAAAAGCTTTCAACTGTTCTTTCCCATTATTGTGAATTAAACACTTGCAACCAAATATATGAAAATATGACACTTTAGGCATTCTTCCTTTCCAGAGTTCATAGGGGGTTTTGCCTTGCCCCTTTGTAATCAAACATCTATTCTGAGTATGGCATGCAGTATTTATAGCTTCAGCCCAAAACCTCTTAGGTAAGTTTGAATCAGCAATTAAGGTTCTAGCAGCTTCTTTTAAGGTCCTATTCCTTCTTTCTGCAACTCCATTTTATTGAGGAGTTCTAGCTGCTGAGGTTTCATGAGCTATCCCATTAGATGAGCAATACTCATTGATGTATGAATTTATGAACTCAGTGCCTTTATCAGATCTTATCTTGATAATGCTAAAGCTTTTCTCATTTGACAATCTCTTAAGAAGTTCAGGTAGTTTGACTTGTGTTTCCTTCTTATTAAGGAGAAACACTACCCATGTGAACCTAGAGAAGTCATCTACTACCACCAATGTGTATTTTCTACCATTTATGCTTGAAGGGGTAATTGGTCCAAACAGATCCATATGTAGAAGTTCAAGTACCCTTTCAGTGGAGATGACTGGTTTACCTTTGAATGAGGCTTTAATCTGTTTTCCTTCTTGACATGGCTTACACACATGTTCTTTAATGAAAACCTCATTAGGCAGTCCTTTAACTAATGCATTTCTAGCAAGTTTATTCATAGATTTGAAGTTCAGGTGATTTAGCCTCTTGTGCCATAACCAACTTTGTTCATTAGAACTTTTAGCAATGAAACATGTAGCATCAGTAGACTTGTCCCAGTCTGCAAAATACACATTTCCCTTCCTAGTTCCAGTCAGTAATGTTTGTTGAGTTTTATCCTTAATTAGACACTTTCCACTTGAGAACTCAACATTAAAATCTTTATCACAGAATTGACTGATACTTAGGAGATTATATTTAAGACCAGCCACATAAGATACATTGGTTACTTTGATGTTACCAATCATCAAAGTACCATAACCTTTTGTAGTTGCTTGTGAGCTGTCTCCAAAGGTGACATTTGGGCCTTCTTTTTCAATGAAGTCAGTGAGGAGTTCCTTGTTTCCAGTCATGTGCCTTGAGCATCCACTGTCAAGGTACCATGCTGTCTTTTTGTTCATGCTCCTCTTCTTGTGGCCCAATGGTACCTGCATTTAGATAGGTTTAGGTACCCTTTGAGTTTTGGGTCCTGAGAGGTTAGCTGTACTTTTGGGAACCCAAACTTGCCTAATCACCCTGATTGATTCAAGGTGGCTAAGTTGTTTTCCTTGTGCATCAACATACACTGTCTTTCCCTTAAATGCCTTTGGGAAAGTATGTGTGAATGTGTTTACTCTGTAAGTTTCAGAGGAGTTGTCCACTCTCCTGAACTTATGAGTTCTTTGTGCAGCTTGATGAAATCTTTGAGGAAAGGCATTTTTATGACCATTACCCTTTGGCATGAAGGGTTTTGGTTGTCTCATTTTATTCTGCCTTAGAGGATAGTTTTCCTTAGGTCTATTCAGCTGAGGCTTTCTCAGATGAGTTGGCCTAGGCTGATTATACCTTGGATAACTCCTCTGAACATTGTTCAGGAGGGTTGCCCTTCCATTGGGTCTAGTCTCCTGAAGCACTAGAGTAGGCATTTCATACATTTTTCCCTTTCCTTTGTTCAGTGGTTGAATTATTTCATTTTCTTCTTGTTGTGCCACTGATTTAACAAAGATTTTCTTAGTGTTACTTGTAGAGGCAACACTAAGACAAGGTGAAGATTCAAATGGATCAAAACCTAATCCACTTCTTTGAGCCATAGGTCTTTGATAACTCTGAATTTCCTCTATTGCTCTAGAGGATTTGTTCAAAGCAGACATCTTTAGTTTCAGGCTCTCTTCACTTAATTTAAGAATATCATATTCATGTGAGAGATTTTCAAACTTAGCATTTAGAATTTTTAGTTCAAAGTCCTTTCTTTTCTGAGAGAGTAGTTGATCATCTATCTCCTTTTGTTGGTCAACTATCCTGAGATTTGCTTCCTTAAGCTCTCTCAAGACTTGTTGATACAACTCAGTAGATTTGACATCAACAACTACCTCAGAGTTTTTGGCAAGTTCAATAGCCAATCTTTCATTTTCTCTCACACAGTTATCATGAAATTCTTGTAATCTAGTGAAATCTTCCATCAATTTCCCAAGGGAAAGTTTCAAGTTGACTTCACTAGTGTTCTGTGATAGAATTGACGGTGAGCTAGAAGTGGAGGATACCTCATCATCCTCAAGAGCCATGTTGCACACATCATCATCATCATCATCATCACTGTTTGAGAACAGTCCATCTGAAGAGTTGAAGCTTTCAGCACTGTCAGATTCTTCACCAGCCATCATGGCTTTTCTATTGGTGAACTTTCTGTCTCTTTTAGCTTGTCTTTCTCTTCTTTCTTTAGAGCTTAGTTCAGGGCAGTCATACTGGAAATGCCCTTTCTTTTTGCAATTGTAGCACAGGTCTTCATCATCATCCTTCTTGGATTCATCTCTTCCTTTTGATGATGAGGGGTCAGCTCTACTGGACCTTCTCCTATCAGAGTACTTGTCCTCTGATCTTTTTTCTTCAGGCTTTTTGTTGGTCCCTGAACGAGTAGTGAATGGGATTAAAGTCTAGAGGGGAGGGGTGAATAGACTTTAAAACTTTTTCAAACAGAGTTGGGAACCTCTTCTGATTGCTATGTCAACTGGACTGCAAGTCTGCTGGTCCAGATGACTATAGTGATCTTGACTGAAGAGGTTATATGCGGAAATATGGTGGCCCTAGTTTAGACTCGTTCTTGTAACTTGTTTTACTTAATGAAACTACTCAGCTGATGCTGGTTTGAAAGTTATGGCCTTGTTTTGAAGAGTGTTGAAATCACAGTATGCACTATATAACAATGAATGTAAAAGCAGAAATGTAAAGTGCAGAAAGTAAATAACACCGGATTTATAGTGGTTCGGATATACGATCCTACGTCCACTCTCACGTCCTAACGTGATGTTTAATCCCTTTAATTTCCACAAATTACAAGGGTCTTGTCCTTTATAGTCCCAAGGCTAGGACTTTGAGATCTGAGCCGTCCTAACAGCTGCGGTCTCCACAAGTGATTGTAAGCACTTGCACTTTGAGGGGTTTCAAAAACTTTAACCTTTCGGTGAGGGTTTGGGGTTTTTGAGATGTATCCAACTAATGGTTCAAGCTTATAATTTGCTTAACCACTATGCCTAAAACAACTGATATACAATATGAACGAGTTTCAGGTTCTTAAGGGTTGGATAGGAAGCACTTAAGAGCTATGGATAATCTAATGGATTTCTGGCTCTTGGAGAACTCTTAGAACAATGTGGCTTTTTGCTTGATTACTTGCTTAGCTTGTGAATTCTCTCTTGTAGCTTCACTCTTTAGTGATTCCTCATCCTCATGTATTTATAATGGAGATTGGGTGCAACTAGCCGTTGGAGTTGACTAGCCGTTTGAGCAATCTTCCCATAATAGCTTGATTCCTTGATTCCAGCCGCTTGATTGCTTCAATCCTGGGATCATGTCAATCTTCTAAATAAGGTAGGTCTTCGTTTGAATTGCAAGATGACTTGGGAATCAGCCGAGTCCTGGAAGAGCACATAGTCTTCTGATCTGTACTTCTAGTCTTCTGACTACTCTTCTGGCCTTAGGTCTTCTGTCTTCTGATATCAGACGAGTACTACTCTTCTGATCTGGAAATTCTTTGTACTGCTTTAGGCCATCTTCAATCTGGGACTCCATCAGATAAGTAGGTATACAAGCACCTTAACATATCTGGTCTTCAAGGATCTTCTAGTCTTCATGTCTTCTACTCTTCTCATCTTGAGGATAGGCATGTAAGCCATGACTGTGCTGATCAGCTGCTATCAATACAGTTGATCACACAAGACTAGTCTAAGCTGTTCTATACAAGTCAGCTGATCCTATTACATTTATAAACTCTAAGTGTTTTGGCCATCAAAACTATTCTAACATCAAGTGGGGCTTAGGGTGAATTTATATCCCAACAATTTCCCCCTTTTTGATGAAGCCAAAACTATATATGATAAATGCTCTTAATAAGATAAGATAGGAGTTTATAAACTTCATAAAAACTGAAGTATCTGATGAAGACAATGAGAGTTTGTCTTGAAAGCAAAGAGAACTAAACTTGAATATATAGAACTTTTACAGATTACAAGTAATAGTTTCTTAAAGCTTTGAAAGTGGTCTTCATCAGGTCTTCTGATCTTCAGATGCGGAAGGCAAGGTACAGACGAGATCGAACTTCTTCCATGTGCTGCAGGTCTGTAACATTCTCCTCTTCATAGATCTTCTCTAGGATCCTTTTGACTTCAATGAAGTCTGTTCTTCCAGAATCCAGAGTGGGAGGATCCCATTTGGGTTCTTCAGGAGTTAGGATTCTGCAGTTGTCAAGTTCTTTGGCTGTCTTGACTACTTCTTTCCAGAACTCTGGATCTTCAATGTTCATGAATTGATTGAACTGGAAGAATTCATCTTCATAGGTTGGGAGAGGGCCACATAGTTGCTATCAAACACCAGAACTTTATCTTTCTGTGCCAGAGCATTTTCTTTCAGTGCTTTCTCCTTGAGAACTTTCCTGAGTTTGGCTATCTTCCTGTCAAATTTGGCTTTGACTGCTTTCGCATCTTTTAGCTTCTTTTGTTTAAACTCTTGATCTTCAAGCTCTTTTCTTTTCTTCAACTCTAAAGCCTCTTTCTCTTCTGCAGTAGGCTCTGCTGGAGTTGACTTCTTGCTTGACTTCTGAGCTTGCTCATCTGCTTGCTCATCTGCCTTCCTTTTCCTTGTCATCCTTTTCTCGGAACCTTGTTCTGTAGAGGCAGTGATCTGCAGACTTTTGGCAGTTGCTTGAGTGGGAGCTTGGATGTCTTCTTGAGCAATTTCTTTGCCTTTGCCTTTCTTGCTCTTGATTTTGCTTGATAAATCACCCAAGGTTTCATTCAGCTCATCTTGAGATACTACCATTACAGCTTGTTGTGCAGTAGTCTTCTCAAGAGCTTTTATCAATACATCTTCCCCCTTTTTGGCTTCAGCAAGCGCAGCCGCAAAAGGCTTCATGGCATTCAGAATCTCCACTCTAAGAGTTTGTTGAAGAGCCATGGCGTTGACTCTGCCAACATGAGTCAGATGAGTGATGCTGTGGTCTAGAATCTGAGCATGAGAGTTGGAGGAGGAGGCAGCTTCTAGTTTAGCTGTAATTGCTTCCAGTTTGGTTGCTGTCTCCTTCAGCTGAATCTGAAGTTTTTCAATCTCTGCTGCAGCTGATTGGAGAAGAGCTCGACCTTCAGTAGCTCTTGCTTCAGCATCTTCAATTCTTTTCTTGTAGGTGTTTTCCATGCGGTTGACCTCATTGGTGTAGAGATCAGCAAACTTGGTGGAATGGTCACCTGCCATCTTCAGAATGCTGGTCAGATACTCACTTATCTGATCGTGAAGAGATTCTCCAAACTTGTCTTCAATGTCAATGATCTGGTTATGAAGACGAGTTCTCTGCTCCTTGACTGCCTTTTCAACATATCTTCCAAGCTGTAGGCCTAAACCCTTTTCAAAGTGTAGGTCTATGGCAGCCTTGACCTGTGAGCATATGTCTGCTGTATAGTCAGCTGTTGAAGTAGAAGTCGAGGCAGTACCTTGAGGCTTTGGATGCACTGTCAGGGCTTTGCCTCTGTCTTCAGCTGAAAGGTACTCTTCATTGAGAAATGAGGTAGTGGCCTTAACCAGGTGGGACATGATGGTGTCTCCTTTGTCAATGAAGTGAGGTAGAGTATCCTTAGGCATGAAGTGATCAGGAATAGTGATTACTTCTCTTTCAATCTCGGTTCTGTCAGCTGGTTCAGCTGAGTCTTCCGCAGGAACAGACGCAGCTGAGTCATTCATTTTTGCTGTGCCATCTGTTTGTTGACCTGATATGCCTTCTGGGATAGAGGCATCATTAGGTGGAATTCCTAGAATTCTGTGGCATACTGCTGTAAAGGCTTCTTCGGGCAGCAGTTGAGCAAAAGATGTAACTTGAGCAACTTCTTTTTGCTCCATTTCCCAGTCGAGGAAATTAGCTTTTCCTCCCATTCCTTCCATGACTTCAATAAGGTCATCCACATCATCTCTCCTGAGTTCAATCCAGGTGCAGATTCTGAGAACTTGTTCGAACTGAACTGATTCCTCATCAATACCAGGAATAGTAGACTTGAGCAGGTTTGCTATCTTCATCCTCATTATCTTCTCCCTTGTGCACATAGGATAGTGTACCATTCTGGATTGAGGTTGAGAGGTACCAGCTTGAGCAAGGTCTGCTGGTGCCATGTCTTCTGGAACAGAAGAAACAATGATGGTAGAAGTTTGAGTATGTGGGGTAGTTTCCTCTGCTGTGTGAGTATCAGCAGGGATTTGGGAAGTGATATGTTCTTGATCTTTAGTGGTCTGTTCATCAGCAGGGGTTTGGGTCTGCTGGTCTGGTATAGTACCTTCATGAAGATCAGTAGAAGTTTGAACACGTGGATCTTGAACATCAGCAGGGTTAGGCAATAGGGTTTCAGGGGTTGAGGTAGGTGGAGCTTGTTCCTCTGCTGTGTGAGTATCAGCAGGGATTTGGATATCAGTGTTTGAGTGGTCAGATGGGTTGGAGTCATCAGAAGGGTTGAAGGATGCAATCGGGGCTATTAGAATGGGAGTAGGAAGCCTCGATTTCTTGGACTTTTTGTTGAAAGAAGAATTATTCTTCTTTCTCTTCTGACCCTTCGACAATTTAGAAGGAGTAAATGAGGGAGAGGATTTAGAGGTACCTGCCTTCTTCAAGGGAGAGGCAGTGGGAGTGGCATCTGAATCAGACGGGGAGATGAGCCCAGATCTGATTAGATATCGTCTTTGTGCTAAGGTCTGATTGTCATCATCATCATCCTCAGCAACCTTCTTCTGAACCTCTTCTTTGGTTGGCTCCTCTTCTTCTTCGTCAGAGTTATGATCAGACTCTTGTGCTGCCTTCTCAGCCAACAGCTTCCTCTTCTCTTCTTTTAACCTTTCTGCCTCAGCAAGAGCTTCCTTTCTCAAATAATATTTGGAGATGTGAAAGGTCTTATGAGGTCCCATCTTGTACTTCTTTGGGAGAATATCTGGAAGGATGATGCTCAGCTTGTTGACAAAGCTGACTGTAGCTGCTACCTTCCATACCTTCGATTGTAAGTCCAAAGTGACTTTCTTTGCCTCAAGAGCAATTCTTTCTAAGAATAGTCCTTGCCAGTCTCCATCGATCTGATCCCAGATTGCAGCCATTACTCGAACCTTTAAAGTAGTAACAGCATCATGACTAAATGTGTTACCAAGTAACATTTTTCCTGCAATATCCAACAAGGTTTGGAATTTTGGTTCAAGTTGGGATTTCTTGAGTCCAGTTGCATCAGTAGCCTTGATTCTTCCACCAGTAAACATCTCCATATACTCCTTTTCTCTATTCATGATGTAGTTGGAGATATTTATTTTCCCCCTTGACAGGCCAAACAATTCCTGAAGAATTTCCCTTGTAACCTTGACTTTGTGTCCATTCATGACACTTTCAACATGAGAACCCTTCATCACGGCGTTTGCATAGAATGTCAGAACGTCTTGTTCATAGACATTAGTTGGAGCTGCTTCCAGAAAGTCTCTGAGTTTAAGATTGACGCACCGAAGCAATATCTCCTTGTTCTCATCTGAGTGTTTACCTTTGAAAAACAGAGCATTCTCCGTAAAAATCTTCCCTTCCTTGGACCATTTTGCAGCATCCAAGGTGCCAGTATTCTTGGTCTTCTCGTCGTAAATTTCAATGATTGCCATAGTAGAGTCTGAGTGTTAGGGTTTGAGGGCTTGAAAGAAATTTGCAGAACGAGAGAGAGTAATGTGATTAATTGAGTAATATGAGCGACAGGGATTGGAAGAGGTTTTAGGGGTGTGAATATATACTCCAGAAAATCTTGATCTAACGGTCAGATTTGGGTTTGATTTTGGAGTAGAGCCCAAGATTTCCTTCTTTGATTTCTTAAATTTGCCGGCTGGTTATGCCATTTGGCAGTATTTGATTTGCTGGCAATATGGTACTTGAGTATTAATGACATCATTACCAAAAATAGCCGTTGAGACTAATTTATGGTAAGAATTGATCATCAAGGCCGTTTTCTATAAGAAAATTGCATTCCTTATATAAGCCAATTTGTTTAATTTCATTCAGGAATAACTCTAGAATGAATTACATGATCAAGACTAGACATTATACTCTAAATTTGTGTGATTTGATCAGCAGAGTGAGGTCTTCTGAGTTCTTCAAGATGTCTGCTGATTGTCTTTGAAAAGTCTTCTGGTCAGCTGAGTTGGTCTTCTGATCAGCTGAGTAGAGGAAACGGTGTTTGCTGTGATGATCCAACCTGGATGGATCCTTCCAGCTTTATTGTGAGTGATGATCCAACCTGGTTTGATGGATCTTTCAGCTCCTTCTTTAAATCAAGTGGAGCTAGTCTAGACATAGTCCCACTGATTTAAATGTTCCTCACCATCGGATGTTCCTCATCATCAGATGGGATGTAGCATCTAATGTGCTCTTGTTGAATTTCTTCGCTTCTCTAGAAGGGGAAGGAAGGTTGAGGGGTGCTTCAATGGAGTTGAAGAGAGGGCCATGGACGCAGCCTTCATGTTCTGTTTAGACATAGTAGCTTTTGATAATAAGTTCTTCATGTAGAACTTCTTCCTGGAGAAGAAGCTCTGCTTGCTTGCTACTTTGTCCTCTGCATCTCTTCCTCCTTTAGCTTTCAACAAGAACGTCTCTTCTTCCTTTAGCTTTCATGAACATACTCATGTTGAGTAAGCCATGTATCTGCATCATCTTCATTTTCTGGACAAATCTTCATCTCCTTCACCCAAGATTTTGGTTGAAGAATGATCTCCGTTCCATCTCTTCTTTCAATTGTCTCCATACCTGAAACAAGAAAAGTGTTAGATGTTTTGTGTTCTTAGGTGTTCTCATAACTTCTCCTTTTATAGGGGTAGAAATGAGGTAGTGGAGAGAAAAATGACAAAACTATAGAGGTGATAGGTCTGAATTTCTGAAAAGTGATTTCTTAAGATTAGCAGTGAGTTTCTTGATCCAAGGGTGCACATTTAAAGATATTCAGACTTTATCTAATGGAATGCAGAAATTATAAATTTTGTCCATGAGTTATTTGAAATCCGTACTGTGCATGCATACTGTTGAGTCGGTGAGGATGGTGTATTAATCCAGCCAAGTATGACTCAGTTAGTATACTGTATTTATGGTATATGAATAAAGTATTTTATGAAGAATAGTTTATTAATATACATAGTTATACATTGCTTAGAGTAAGGAGATCAAATAGCTTTGTTCAAGTCTGCTATATATGTATATGTATATGTATACTATGCAATGCAAATTTTAGAGTATTTCATCAAGGATTCTTAAGGTATCATTGATTCCCCCTTGATTAGATAACTCTATGTTTTCCCTCAGCTCTATCTGTCTTCATTGGGAAAGAACTTACCTGAAGATGAGGGTGTCTATTCACCTCATCTGATTCTCCTAGTCTGCTGCACTTGGGTCAGCTGAGGTTTTTCAGCTGATCTTTCCTTCTTCATGTGCTTGGGTCCAGGAGTCCTAAGCTGTAACATAAGGTCTTGAACCTTTCTTCAGCTAGGGGCTTAGTCAAGATGTCTGCTCTTTGGATATCTGTGTGAATTTTCTCCATCTTGATGTCCTTCTTTTCAAGGTGATCTCTTATGAAGTGGTGTCGAATGTCGACATGCTTGCACCTTGTGTGGAGGACTGGATTTTGAGTGATGGCAATGGCGCTGCTGCTATCACAATAAATAGGGACTTCTCTTGCCTCTACATTGTAATCCTTGAGTTGTTGAACTAGCCAGAGCAGCTGACTACAACAACTACCAGCTGCCATGTATTCTGCTTCAGTGGTGGAGGTTGCAACTGAGGTTTGCTTCTTAGAGAACCATGATATCAGCTTGTTTCCTAGAAATTGACAGGTTCCTGATGTGGACTTCCTATCAATTCTGCATCCTCCAAAGTCTGAGTCAGAATAGCCACTTAATTCTAGATTGTCATCAGCAGGGTACCATAGTCCTAGGTTGACTATTCCTTTTAGGTACTTGAGAATCTTCCTTGCTGCTTCTAGATGACTTTGCTTTGGGTTTGCTTGAAACCTAGCACATACTCCTACAGCGAATGTTATGTCTGGTCTGCTGGCTGTAAGGTATAGTAGAGATCCAATCAGTGCTCTATATTCAGCTTGATTAACTGCCTTTCCGGACTCATCTGGTTCCATTTTGAAAGATGTCATCATAGGAATCCTTGCAGTCATGCTTTGTAGAGCTTTGAATCTTTCTAGCAGACTCTTGGTATACTTGGACTGGTTGATGAAGATCCCTTCTGGACTCTGCTTGACTTGAAGTCCTAGGAAATAATTCATCTCACCCATCATGCTCATTTCGAATTTTCCTTGCATAAGTTCAGAGAACTTCTTGCACATTTCTTGATTGGGTGATCCAAATATAATGTCATCTACATATATTTGTACCATTAAGATGTCTTCTCCTTCTTGTATTCTGAAGAGAGTTCTATCAACTTTGCCTTTTGTATATCCATTGTCAAGTAGGAATTGTGACAATGTGTCATACCAAGCTCTAGGGGCTTGTTTTAGACCATAGAGAGCCTTCTTCAGTCGATATACTTGATCACCTTTTTCAAATCCTGGAGGCTGCTCTACATATACTTCTTCTATCAGAATACCATTTAGAAAAGCACTCTTGACATCCATTTGATATACCTTGAAGCCCATATATGATGCATAATCTAGAAATAGTCGAATGGCTTCTAATCTGGCTACTGGTGCAAAAGATTCATCATAGTCAATCCCTTTAGATTGTGAATATCCTTTTGCAACTAGCCTTGCCTTATTTCTAGTTATCACATCATTTTCGTCCTTCTTGTTCTTGAATACCCACTTTGTTCCTACTACATTGTGGTTTTCAGGACGATCTACCAATTCCCAGACTTAATTTCTTTCGAATTGGTTTAGTTCTTCTTGCATAGCAGTGATCCAATTGCTATCTGTCATTGCTTCTTCTATGTCAACTGGTTCAATGTTGGACAGGAAAGCACACCAGCAGAACATAGATGATTGAGAATTCTGATTCAGTTGTCTTCTGGTCTTGACACCTGATTCTGCTCCTCCTAAGATGAGGTTTGATGGATGGTTGTTCCTCCATGTACGCTTCACTGGAGTATCTGCATTGGATGAGTTTGGATCCTCATCTGATCTAGTGCCATCAGGAGGGTTGACTTGATTAGGTCGATCATCATTTGTATCTTGAGTGTCAAAGAGATCATTCCCCCTGGCATTTGGGATTGATGCATCTTGATTCTGGTCAGCTTGTCCTGCTTGAGTTTGAGATCTAGTGACAGCTCTATGAGGCTTATCTTCCTCTGGTTCCTCAGGGAAAGGTTCATTGACTTCAATGAACTCATCTGGTTTGGACTTGATCACTAGATGTCTCATCTGATCTGCAGCTGAGTTTGTTTCTACTGCATTCTTTTCACACGATTCATCAAAAACAACATGAGGTGTTTCTTCCACAAGAAGGGTTCGTTTGTTGAGTACCCTAAATGCTTTGCTAGTTGAGGAGTATCCTAAGAATATCCCCTCATCTGCTTTGGCATCAAAAGCATTCAACTTACTCTTCCCATTGTTGTGAATGAAACACTTACAACCAAATATATGAAAGTAAGATACTCTAGGTTTTCTTCCTTTCCACAGTTCATATGGAGTTTTCTCATGTATTTTATGAATACCTGACCTGTTTTGAGTGTGACAAGCTGTGTTGATGGCTTCTGCCCATAGCTTCTTGGGAGTAGAGAATTCAGCAAGGAGTGTTCTGGCCGCTTCTTTGAGTGTTCTGACTCTTCTTTCAGCTACACCATTCTGTTGTGGTGTTCTTGCTGCACTTGTCTCGTGCTGAATACCATTAGAAGTACAATAGGCAATTATATAAGAGTTAATGAATTCAGTGCCTTTGTCACTTCTAATTTTCACGATTGGTTCTCCTTTCTCTACTTGGATCCTCTTCAATAGTTCAGGGAGCTTCTGCTGTGTTTCACTCTTCTTGTATAGGAAGGTAACCCAAGTAAACTTGGAATAATCATCTACAACAATAAGAGTGTACTTCCTCCCTGTTAAAGTGGTTGGAGTGATTGGTCCAAAGAGATCCATGTGAAGCAGTTCAAGAACTCTGCTGGTTGATGCTGTCTTCTTGGTCTTGAAGGAGACCTTTGTTTGCTTTCCTTGTTGACATGCATCATAAACCTCAATGTCACCATTTCTAAGGGTGCCATATCCTTTTGTGTTACCGTGCGCGTTATCACCAAAGAAGACTTTTGGACCTTTCTTTTCTGTGTAGTTGGTCAGCAGGTTTTTGGTTCCTGTCATATGGGTTGAGCATCCACTATCTATGTACCATATCTCTCCTGCTAGGCCTCCTTTTCTGTATAGGTCCTTCCTTTCCTGCAAGAAGGGTTAAGTCTTAGGTACCCATTTTGTTTTGGGTCCTTGGGTGTTAGTACTACCCTTGGGAACCCACATATACATTGGTCGTTTGAACAACCTTGAGCACTTGAGTTGTTTCCCTCGGGCATCACAGAACCAAATCTTACCAGTTAACACCTTAGACTGATTTGATTTGTTGTTTATGTCAGCTAAGTAATAGTCAAATGGTTTTCCTTTATAGGAGTGAACATACAATATCTTTTGACTAGTTACATTCGGCTTGGGTTCATTAGCTGGTCGATGCACACGATTATATGGACCATACTCTTCTGTTCTCACAATATCATAAGAGATAGGGGGTGCAAAGAGAACAGATTTGTTTGAAGAAGGCTTCTTCTTCTTGGCTGGAGCAGCATACAGCTGAGACTGTCTCAGCCGAGATGGTCTAGGCTGTTTGCTGTTACTCTGTACAGGCTTGGGGTTAGCTTGTCCTTTACCATTTTTGGTTTTGGGATAGTTGGCCTTAGCTGGTACAGATGCCTTATGGTTCATATTGAGTTCATTGTGTTTAGAACACTCACCCTGTTCATGTGTCTGAGTAGTGCACTTGTTAGGTGTACTACCCCCAGCTTGAGAGGATGTTGATGGATTAAGTTCATAGCCTAAACCCATCTTATTGCCATTTGATCTATAATATTCAGAGATACTTTCAATAGTAGTCGAAGCTTTATTGAATTCTGATATCTTTTGATCTTGGCATTCCTTCTCCTTTTCTAAGAGCTTATGTGTTTGGAAGAGATCATCGAACTTAGATTGAAGTATACGAAATTCTTTGGTTTCTAAGGCTTGAGTTTCTAACATCCCCTCATACAACTGAGTTGTTGTGGTATTTTCTTCCTTAAGAAGTTCCACTTCTTTGGTCAACCTTTCATTCATGGTGACTAACTCAGGGGTGTTGTCAAACTTAACCTTTTTCAACCTAGCAATTTCTTTCCTTAAATCCTTATTCTCCTCTTCCACTTCTATAAAGGCTCTAGTGGCAATATCCAGATCACCTTTTACCTTTCTTAAAGATTGATAATAGGTGTCTTCTGATTCGCCTTCAGATGAGTTTATGTCATCTGTTTGTGAGAAAATAGGTGAATGGAAAGTAGTAGTATAAGAGTTTACCTCATTTTCTCCTATGGCCATCATAGCTAGGTCGTCTGAATCATCTGAGTAGATTTGACAGTCTGGTGATGTAGGAAGTTCATCACTTTGATATTCAGATTCTTCAGTCAGCATTGCTTGCTTATCTGAAGTTCTTCTCCTTGGCCTTCTTTCTTCTTTGTCGTCCAGCTCAGGGCATTCATAGACATAGTGTCCTGGTTTGCCACAGTTGAAGCAAGATCCAGGTTTCTGATTTGAGTTGCCTCTCCTTGGAGGGGTGGCATCTCTTCTTCTAGATCCTCGGCTGTCAGATGACTCCACATCCTTTCTAGGGTGTTTTTCTGGTGTTCTTTCTCTGGAACCTCTGGAAGGTGATCTTGCTCTTCTATCTTTGTAGTTTCTATAGAACTTTCTATATTTGCTGTTGAGGGTGTTCATCCTTTCAAATCTTTTGATCATAAGAGCCATTTGCTCTTTCAGGCTCATGTCTGATCCTTCACAGTCTTCTGTTTTCAGAGAGGTCTTGCCAGATGAGGTGCTTGCAGCTTTTGTATTGGCTGCCTTGAAGGCTACAGTCTTGGAGGTAGATGGGGTTGCAATTGGCTCATCACTTCCTGAGTTCTCTTCTCTTTCAAGATCATATTCATGGGCTTTCAGGTTCTGAAATAGAGTTTGTGCAGACCATTTCTTGATATCTTGAGTATCTTTGATGATGGTCTTCTTGAGTCTCCATTTCTTGGTTAGAGAATCTAAGATCTTTAGATTTTTCTCTCTATTTGTGTATTTCTTGCCCAGAGATTCTATCTCATTGATGATCTTGGTAAATCTGTTGTCTAACTGATCAATAGACTCTTCTGGTTGCATCTTGAAGTGTTCGAACTTCTTGACTGCTGTAGACAACTTGGATTCTTTGATCAGCTCAGTTCCTTCACAAAGAAGTGCCAATGCCTCCCACATCTCTCTGGCTGACTCACAATGGATTACCTTTGCAATGTACTCATTTGGAAGAGTTTGCATTATGTAATCTTGAGCAATGCTATCAAGATTTGATTGCTTCATCTCTTCTGGTGTGAGATCCTTCATGGGCTTGGGAACCAGTTCTCCAACTGGGACTTCTGGATCACCATTTGCAGTGTTGACTGTCATGATGGTGATCGGGCCTTCTGTGATTACAGACCACATCTTGTAGTGGACTGATGTGAGATTCTTCCTCATCCTGATCTTCCAGTAATCATAATCCTCCACTGAAAACTTAGGCAACTTACGCATGTTAGCACTCATGCTGTATGAGTTTTCGAAAACAAGTTTTTCAAAAAGAAAAGATCTGTTCAAGAGGACTACAGAAAGACTCCCTCAAGTGCCATAACCAACTTTGTTCAGGTGATTTAGCCTCTTGTGCCATAACCAACTTTGTTCATTAGAACTTTTAGCAATGAAACATGTAGCATCAGTAGACTTGTCCCAGTCTGCAAAATACACATTTCCCTTCCTAGTTCCAGTCAGTAATGTTTGTTGAGTTTTATCCTTAATTAGACACTTTCCACTTGAGAACTCAACATTAAAATCTTTATCACAGAATTGACTGATACTTAGGAGATTATATTTAAGACCAGCCACATAAGATACATTGGTTACTTTGATGTTACCAATCATCAAAGTACCATAACCTTTTGTAGTTGCTTGTGAGCTGTCTCCAAAGGTGACATTTGGGCCTTCTTTTTCAATGAAGTCAGTGAGGAGTTCCTTGTTTCCAGTCATGTGCCTTGAGCATCCACTGTCAAGGTACCATGCTGTCTTTTTGTTCATGCTCCTCTTCTTGTGGCCCAATGGTACCTGCATTTAGATAGGTTTAGGTACCCTTTGAGTTTTGGGTCCTGAGAGGTTAGCTGTACTTTTGGGAACCCAAACTTGCCTAATCACCCTGATTGATTCAAGGTGGCTAAGTTGTTTTCCTTGTGCATCAACATACACTGTCTTTCCCTTAAATGCCTTTGGGAAAGTATGTGTGAATGTGTTTACTCTGTAAGTTTCAGAGGAGTTGTCCACTCTCCTGAACTTATGAGTTCTTTGTGCAGCTTGATGAAATCTTTGAGGAAAGGCATTTTTATGACCATTACCCTTTGGCATGAAGGGTTTTGGTTGTCTCATTTTATTCTGCCTTAGAGGATAGTTTTCCTTAGGTCTATTCAGCTGAGGCTTTCTCAGATGAGTTGGCCTAGGCTGATTATACCTTGGATAACTCCTCTGAACATTGTTCAGGAGGGTTGCCCTTCCATTGGGTCTAGTCTCCTGAAGCACTAGAGTAGGCATTTCATACATTTTCCCTTTCCCTTGTTCAGTGGTTGAATTATTTCATTTTCTTCTTGTTGTGCCACTGATTTAACAAAGATTTTCTTAGTGTTACTTGTAGAGGCAACACTAAGACAAGGTGAAGATTCAAATGGATCAAAACCTAATCCACTTCTTTGAGCCATAGGTCTTTGATAACTCTGAATTTCCTCTATTGCTCTAGAGGATTTGTTCAAAGCAGACATCTTTAGTTTCAGGCTCTCTTCACTTAATTTAAGAATATCATATTCATGTGAGAGATTTTCAAACTTAGCATTTAGAATTTTTAGTTCAAAGTCCTTTCTTTTCTGAGAGAGTAGTTGATCATCTATCTCCTTTTGTTGGTCAACTATCCTGAGATTTGCTTCCTTAAGCTCTCTCAAGACTTGTTGATACAACTCAGTAGATTTGACATCAACAACTACCTCAGAGTTTTTGGCAAGTTAAATAGCCAATCTTTCATTTTCTCTCACACAGTTATCATGAAATTCTTGTAATCTAGTGAAATCTTCCATCAATTTCCCAAGGGAAAGTTTCAAGTTGACTTCACTAGTGTTCTGTGATAGAATTGACGGTGAGCTAGAAGTGGAGGATACCTCATCATCCTCAAGAGCCATGTTGCACACATCATCATCATCATCATCATCACTGTTTGAGAACAGTCCATCTGAAGAGTTGAAGCTTTCAGCACTGTCAGATTCTTCACCAGCCATCATGGCTTTTCTATTGGTGAACTTTCTGTCTCTTTTAGCTTGTCTTTCTCTTCTTTCTTTAGAGCTTAGTTCAGGGCAGTCATACTGGAAATGCCCTTTCTTTTTGCAATTGTAGCACAGGTCTTCATCATCATCCTTCTTGGATTCATCTCTTCCTTTTGATGATGAGGGGTCAGCTCTACTGGACCTTCTCCTATCAGAGTACTTGTCCTCTGATCTTTTTTCTTCAGGCTTTTTGTTGGTCCCTGAACGAGTAGTGAATGGGATTAAAGTCTAGAGGGGAGGGGTGAATAGACTTTAAAACTTTTTCAAACAGAGTTGGGAACCTCTTCTGATTGCTATGTCAACTGGACTGCAAGTCTGCTGGTCCAGATGACTATAGTGATCTTGACTGAAGAGGTTATATGCGGAAATATGGTGGCCCTAGTTTAGACTCGTTCTTGTAACTTGTTTTACTTAATGAAACTACTCAGCTGATGCTGGTTTGAAAGTTATGGCCTTGTTTTGAAGAGTGTTGAAATCACAGTATGCACTATATAACAATGAATGTAAAAGCAGAAATGTAAAGTGCAGAAAGTAAATAACACCGGATTTATAGTGGTTCGGATATACGATCCTACGTCCACTCTCACGTCCTAACGTGATGTTTAATCCCTTTAATTTCCACAAATTACAAGGGTCTTGTCCTTTATAGTCCCAAGGTTAGGACTTTGAGATCTGAGCCGTCCTAACAGCTGCGGTCTCCACAAGTGATTGTAAGCACTTGCACTTTGAGGGGTTTCAAAAACTTTAACCTTTCGGTGAGGGTTTGGGGTTTTTGAGATGTATCCAACTAATGGTTCAAGCTTATAATTTGCTTAACCACTATGCCTAAAACAACTGATATACAATATGAACGAGTTTCAGGTTCTTAAGGGTTGGATAGGAAGCACTTAAGAGCTATGGATAATCTAATGGATTTCTGGCTCTTGGAGAACTCTTAGAACAATGTGGCTTTTTGCTTGATTACTTGCTTAGCTTGTGAATTCTCTCTTGTAGCTTCACTCTTTAGTGATTCCTCATCCTCATGTATTTATAATGGAGATTGGGTGCAACTAGCCGTTGGAGTTGACTAGCCGTTTGAGCAATCTTCCCATAATAGCTTGATTCCTTGATTCCAGCCGCTTGATTGCTTCAATCCTGGGATCATGTCAATCTTCTAAATAAGGTAGGTCTTCGTTTGAATTGCAAGATGACTTGGGAATCAGCCGAGTCCTGGAAGAGCACATAGTCTTCTGATCTGTACTTCTAGTCTTCTGACTACTCTTCTGGCCTTAGGTCTTCTGTCTTCTGATATCAGACGAGTACTACTCTTCTGATCTGGAAATTCTTTGTACTGCTTTAGGCCATCTTCAATCTGGGACTCCATCAGATAAGTAGGTATACAAGCACCTTAACATATCTGGTCTTCAAGGATCTTCTAGTCTTCATGTCTTCTACTCTTCTCATCTTGAGGATAGGCATGTAAGCCATGGCTGTGCTGATCAGCTGCTATCAATACAGTTGATCACACAAGACTAGTCTAAGCTGTTCTATACAAGTCAGCTGATCCTATTACATTTATAAACTCAAAAGTGTTTTGGCCATCAAAACTATTCTAACATCAAGTGGGGCTTAGGGTGAATTTATATCCCAACACTTTTTGTCTTTGGCCTGATCTTCAGGGGAGTTGTATCTTCTCCTGAATTTGTTGTCTTGGTAGAATTTCTTGTATCTACCAAACCTTGTGTTCAGCTTGTCAAACCTTCTAGCCATCAAGGCTAGTTCTTCCTTCATTTCAGTCTTTGAGACTGACTTTGATGATCTGGGAGTGGGTTGCATTTCAGGTTCAGCAACTTTGGCTTTGAATGCCACTCCCTTAGTAGGATTTGAAGGTTCCTCAACAGGTTTTCTTCTATTGAGGTCGAACTCATAGGCTTTGAGTTCTGAGAAGATTTGTTGCATGGGCATGGAGGAGAGATCCTTGGTGTTCTGCATCATCACAGCATAGACATCCCACTTTTGAGTGAGGCTTCTCAAGATCTTTAGTCCAACTTCTCTCCTGGAGTACACTTTGCCCAATGAGTTGATTTCATTCATCACATCAGTGAATCTACCAGCAAACTTATCAATGGATTCATCAGCTTCCATTGTGAATTGCTCAAACTTTTGCACAGCAACTTGGAGCTTGTTCTCCTTGATCTTTTCTGTACCCTCACACATCTCAGCAAGAGTATCCCAGATTTCTTTGGCTGTGGTGCAATGGTAGACTCTTCCCATGACTGCATCTGGAATTGTTTGATAGAGGGTATTCATGGCAAGATAATTTAGATTATCTTTCCTCTTTTCATCAGCAGTGAAGTCATCCTCATTTTTGGGAATCAGTTCCCTTATATCTGCTCTTTGCTCATCTGTTACCCTGGGGTTAGTTTGAGTAAACACAAAAGGTCCTCTTGTGATTACTCTTAACATATCAGTATGAAGAGATGCAAGATGAGCTCTCATTCTAATTTTCCAGAAGTCATAGTTGTCTATAGAGAACATGGGCAATTTATGATGTGAAATGTGAGTGACTGGATTTGTGGCCATATTGTCCAATCCTTGAACAGCAGGTGGAGGAACAGCATTGTTGTTGGCCATATCTCAAGAATAACAATTAATAGATTTCAGATAGAGATCAGTTCAGTGACCACACAAATATGTGAATTTTGAAAATCAAGATGGATTTTCAGATGCAGTGGTCTTTGAACCCCTGCTCTGATACCACTTGTTGGTCCTGAAAGGAGTATATAACAAGTGTATGGGGGGGGGGAATACACTTGTATGCAATTCTTTTTAACTTTGATCAAACCAGAGTTCAGCAAGGTTGTCTTGGACAACTCTGCTGAAGATGATTAACTTTTCTAAGATAATCAAACTACTAAGTACTATTGAGTAATTAGTTGAATAACTATCTAGGGGAGTTATATGTGCGGAATAGTGGTTGGCCCTTTAAGTTAGACTCCTTAAGATTCTGAAATCACTTTGTCAATCCAAAACAGTCCAGTTAAGTTTCAGGGAACTTGTCCAAATCAGTTTTTGCACAGTCTTTGAATATGTGTCTTTTGAAGATTAGTTTTGTGTGCAGTGTTGAATGAATGTAAGTACTTGTAAAGTAAATCAACACAGGAGTTTTATAGTGGTTCAGAGACTCAAGCTCCTACATCCACTTTCCCTGATTTAACAGGATAATTCCTTCTCTCTTGGAATTAACTTGTTTTATAGTGCCAAGGTGCACTTGATCAAGAACACCACTCCTTGGTGAATTGATCCCTAGGATGTCTAGAGTCCTAGTACCCTCTTCTCAACTCAGAACTGAACTGTTCTTCTCTCAACAGTCAGCTCCTACCACTTCTACTACTACAACCTTCTCACTTTCTCACTTGAAAGGGGTAAGGATTGAAGTAAGGTTCCAACTAATGAGATATCCTTTATAATGAAGATCAAGGTATAAGGATAGGATATCTCTCTAAGCTTGTGTATGAATATACAATTGGGATCAGCTTAGAAGAAGTGTATAAAGACTAAGATAGTCTCTTTGAAAGCTTGAGAGCACTTGTTAACTTGTAGGATAGTTGGATATTCTTGTCAAGGTTGAGGTGCTTCAAATGGTCTTCACACTTCTTGTATTTATAGACAAAATGGAGATTTGCCCGTTGGAGAGGCAGCCCCAAATTGCTATAAATGTCTTCCTTGAGTTCTTCAAACTGGAAGACAGATTCTTGATAGTGACATGTCCTTATTTGGGTAATAAACGACTTGTAAGACTTTGTCTTCTTTCTGCAGCACTTTTCCCAATGTTTGACTTCTTGTTAGGACTAGGACATGGCTTCTGAAGGTTGATCCAATGATAGGACAACATTCCTTATCAACTTGACAACTCTCCTTATCAAAATCAGCAGTTTTGCTTTTCAGCAAGGTTGGCTTGCTCTTCTTCAGATGACTTGGCTCTTTCCCTTTATTCCACTTCAAGGGATCTTAGCATGTTGTAATGGAATTCTTTAGGGTATAGTTGTCTCTAATTCTTCAGCATAGTTGACCTTCAACCTTCAGAGCATCTGTTTTGATTGAATCAAGCTGAGACAACTCTTCTGGACAACTCTTCTGATCAGAGTCATTAAGCTTGTCTTTTGATTTTACCAATCTTGCATATGGACAGTTTCTTTGGACAACTTTCCTGATCAGAGCATCTTATTGGATTTGTCCTTTAAGCTTTACAATCTTGTTCTCACATAAGAACATCTTCTCTGGACAACTCTCCTGACCAGAGCATTTGATTTTCCATAGAGTGTCCTTGCTCTTAAGTGATTGTTCCAGAATTTGAGCCTTGAGGGGACTTGATCAAGATCTTCTTCAAAGCATAGTTTCCCCCTCAAATTGTGCATCTAATTGTTTTAAGAGCTGCCTAACATTTCAGCTTCTCATCTAGCCTTATGCTATGTGTTCTAACATTTTTAGAACACTATAAATTTGACTTAGGCATGTCTTAGGGGGTTTTGGTATTTAATCAAAACATGTATCATTTTATTCCCAACAACATGCATGCATAAAAATTAACAATTCTAACAATTTTATATATACATACAACATATATGCATATATATACATATATATACTAAAACTATATATACACATATAACTTCAAATTTAACCAATGAAAACGAAAAAAATTACCGTAGAAATGCTCCCGTCGAAGTGTAGAACACAAATGGCCAAAAACCGAGTTCGATCCGCAAACGAAGGTGATTTTTGAGTGGGGATGGCCAAAAACTCGAAGCTTCAATTTGGGGGAGGGGGGTTGCGGCTGTAACGTTCTGGAAGAGAGGGGGTTTGGCCAATTTTTATTTAATTAGGGCATCGGGGAAGGCATCGGGCCCACTGCCGATGCCATTTTGCATCGGGGGGCCGTTACCAAATGGCATCGGGGCCCACTGCCGATGCCATTTTGCATCGGCCATTAAATGCCGATGCCATTTTCTCATCGGGGCCCACTGCCGATGCCATTTTGCATTGGGCATTAAATGCCGTCCCCTTTTCGCATCGGCCGGCCTGCCGATGCCATTTGCCGATGCCTTTTGGGAAATATTTTGTAATGTTAATTATGGGTTGGTTGATTATCTCTCTTTCTTTCCTTATTTCCATTAAATTAGCCATGAGCTAAGCATATTGGTGTTTGGGTGTTGTAGAATTGTAGTAGAATTAATGTTTTTAGTTTGATTTTGATTGTGGAAGGTATATTGGTTAGGTTTATGGGTTTTGATTGATCATTTGTTAGAATTCAATTAGTAGATTGTATTAGAAGCTCGGTAAATGCAACGAGAGTTGGTTAATCGGGTTAGATAGTATAATCGAGGGTTGTGAATCGAGTGATTTGAGTAAATATTGGGTTATCGCAACGAGAGTTGGGTAATTTTCATTAGAACTCCATTTATCTACATTAATTGCTTGAATGAAAATATGAGTGATTGGTGAGAAGGCCATAGGAGCTTGGTTGTTAGTATTCAAGTGGAAAAGCATGATTAGGAATTAGTTTAGTTTAATTTAGATAGAGTCGAACCCCCTAGTTGTGTGATTACCCGGGTAAGAAAACCTCTATTCATCCTCTCGATCTTAGGTGCCTTATGAGATACATGCATTAGTGTCTGCTTCTACCAAATTCCCTTCAATGAAATACACATAGAAGTCGACTATTAACATCGATTCCTCACAAGGACAAACACCCGAACACTACCTCTCATCACTTGATTTTTATTATAATCTCTTTAGTTATTGCTTATCATTAGTTGTTAATTGTAAGTTTCATTTACATTTCCTTGCACAAAACATGAATTTTCACTACATTCAAAGAACAATACATAACACTAAGGCTACTTAGCATTCTAGTCTCGCGGATCGATAATTTAACCGGGCTTTGCTTTTATTACTACGATCCTCTTATACTTGAGGGGAGCGTGTTGGTAAAATCACGTATCAGACAATTGAAGAGTTATATACTCTAGTTGTTTGATACAAATAAATATGATATGATATAAGAGTGCGAGTGTAGAACAATAATGATTGATAACTAACCTACTGATGGCTAGTTAGTTGATCAGTTGGACAACTATCTATTCCACTATTAGTGCGGAATTTTGTAGACCTTAAATATTTAGACTCGTGGATTGAATGAAAACCTTTATCAAAGAATGACTTTGAATGTAAACAGATGAGTAATCAGCAAACTTGATGTCTTCTGATTTATGGAAATAACATTTGGTGAGTTTTGACTCTTTTAAAGACTTATGTATACGAAATATATGCAATATGAATAAATAATAAATCAATAAATGAACACAAAATTTATAGTGGTTCAGAGCAATTTGTCCTACATCCATTCTCACAGTTCCAACTGTGATATTAATTCCTTAAAAGGAGTCGTTGCTACTTTATAGTTCCAAGAGAAGACTTATGATCTCGATACACTTATCCTAAAGTTCAGTTAGATCTACTTGTTATTAGGAAAACAAGTACTCTTACAAAGTTGGGTGAATAATCAAACTAACTTAAAAAAGTAGGGTTTGGTTTCTTCGAGATATACCAACTAGTGTGATGTACAAAGAGGTTCAATCAACACTTTTCTAAGCTAAGGATATGAAATCAATACAAGCTTAGATTGAAAACTTAGAGCTAAATGATTCTCAGGATCGAATGTTGGCTCTAAAGAACTTTTAAAGGATTCAGAATGCTTGAATAATAAATTGCTCGGATGATGCGTAAGTTCTTGCTTGGAGTTTCCATAAGTTGTTACTAAGAACAACATCTTGTATTTATAGATGATTTGAGCTCGAAACTTGTCGTTGGATAAACTAGTTGTTGCATCAAATCTTCTAATTATGGGTTAACATCTTCATCGAGTTGATTCTTCAGGAAATTCTAGTACGATCATACCTAATAAATGAATGTGCATTTAATGTATTTGTACTTCTCTGAAAGATATCTGAAACCCTAGTCCAAGTCAACTCAATAGCTATGTTGACATCTTCTAACTGGTTCACGTCAGCAAAGTTGGTTAGACTTGCAGTTGAGTCTGCTAGTTGACATCCAACATTATTTTTGTCTTCTGATGATTGTTGTTTGCCTTCTTTAATGCATTTTGTTATCTGATCAATCAGATGAACAGTCTTTAAGGCTTGACAAGATCTGATCGTGTCCATATCAGCTGGCATCTTCTAGTCGCGATTTCACTCTTTAGCTATTCTCAACTGATACAGGTATACAAGAACCTTTCAGTCTGATTTCCCTAATGGATTCGATGGTGTCCTAGTCTTCAGTCTTCTACCCTTAAAAGTCTTGAGAATACGCGTGTTTAATCAGATGTGGTATCAACTTATATACATATAACTTATTCCACATGACTAAAAACTTAGACAAAATACTAACTTCTAAGCTTTGTAAGAACAACTTAGGTAACCTATTAAACAAGAT
Organism: Galeopsis tetrahit; assembly: GCA_963675135.1. Lineage (NCBI taxonomy): Eukaryota > Viridiplantae > Streptophyta > Magnoliopsida > Lamiales > Lamiaceae > Galeopsis > Galeopsis tetrahit. The sequence continues at coordinate 13,988,146 of OY776121.1, read as the reverse complement.
TACAAATTATATCTAACACTAAGATTACATGATCTGGTTGTCAATCAAAACTAAAACATCTATCTAATCTGATTAGCGGTAGGATGAATATCCCAACAGGCGATGGATGACAAGTCATTATTTTTATCATTTAGTAAAACAATTTGGACTAGTACGTTCATTTATTTATTAAACTTTTCTTGAAATATTGAGACTTGGTTCAATTGATATTTTAAATTTCATTTGGAGACACTATGTAAAATAAATTTGTAAGTCTCATTTCTTAAGTGAAAATTTTAGTTCATGCCCTTCCATTTTTATATCGTCGATTATTTTGCTAAAATTTGTTATTATAAAAATTAGGGCGTGACACTCTCTCTTATTTTTCATATTTTTTTAAAGCAAGACACACATGTAAGACCACAATTATCAAATATTATGTCTTGTTATTTTGGTATAGTTCTTATACTTTGCTAGACCCACCAAACTTTGTGATTAAGCAACTATGCCTCATTGTTGGAACAAAGACAAAAATTGTTAAGCTAGCCCATATGCACATCACAACAAAAAATGGTTAACAAACATGCCAACAAAAAATGGTTATCAAACTTAAATACTAGGTTAAAAGTCGAATAGGAAGGCCATGGGCTTAGTTATCAGGCTGACTCTTGATTATTCACGTGGCAAGTGGCTGAATAGCTAAGCTCTAAAACATAATATAACATGAGCCTAAATTCTTTCGCCTGATTCCGTCTTTCGCAGGTGGTCCGATCGACTTGCCTCTCCACACTTCATTAAAAATATCTAAAATACTCTGAAATTATTAAAGCAATTGAAAGTCACCGAACAATATATCGGGAAAACACAAAAACAATTGAAGTAATTCTCAATCAAATGACAACAAAATTGCATCTACTCCACTGATGCAAAAACACAAACATATTTTTTCTTCAGCGATTTTCTGTTTTTTTTTTTGCATTTTTCTCTTCTTTTCCGGGCTTTTTTTAAAAAATTATTTTTCGATTTTTTCAGAAACAAAAACAACAATAATTAAAAGAGCTTGTACAACAAATCATGTGCGCTTGATCAATTCAATTATAATTCTTCAATTTAAAATCCAAAGACTTCTTCCGAAATCTTTTATCTTTGGATCTCCCCTTCATCTTCTTCAAAAATCACTCCAATTGATCATGAACTTCAATTTAATCCTCATAATTCCTGGAAAATATGAAACTTGATCAAAACAAACAAGAAAAGTACGTTATGCAATTTAACAGATACTATCAAGTCAATAACCCATCTCGATCCCCTACTTTAATCATAGGGTTGGGTGGGAGAGAATCGCACAATTTTGGAAGATAGGAAAAATTAGGGGGAAGGATCGAGTAATTAAGGCGTTTGTCTATTTAGGCTCTAGTTACCATATATATAGTGATGAAATGAAAAGTTATTTCATTCATATGTGATAGTAAATTATATACAAGTATTGTAGACTAACCTATCAATCTAATTCAAATGTGGGACAAGCTAATTAAATACAAGAATAAATATACAACATATATATTCCCAATAAAAAAAAACTTGGAAATATATGCATTAGTGTTGAGCTCCTACCCATAACGTACTCTTTCCAAAAGCGATTGTTCATATATACCATTAACCAAGTTCCTAATCAAAATAGAATAAAAACCAGAATTCTGACCAACAAAAAGAACAATATCAAAAACATCTCATCACCATCCCGACATATAAGTACTACTGATTCCCCTTCAATCATTAAGAAAATACACAACCCCATATTTGGAGTCAAGTATCCTTTCTCAGACAGAGTTAACTGCAGCATCTTCGGATCTTTGCAGATCTTCCCGTTCACGAAAACTGCAGCATTCGAATTGTTGACGGGTAATACGCAAAAGTCGTGAAGTGGACTAAGATCGGAGGCATGGCAAAATGAGCATGAAAGTAGGGCGAGGCATAGAGCAATAGTTGAAAGCAATTTGGGAGGTATGGCGGTCACCATAATATTAATTAATTTTCTGTGGTTCGAAAGGCAATATTGATGAGATGAGGCCTATTTATACTTGATTCACGCGGTCATGCGTCAGTTTCTTGTACATGCAGCTAATCTTAACCAGCAAGTTTTGTATGAAGAATTGTTCTTCCCAGCTGTGATTTTTTTACTTCTCCATATCAAAGTTGACACTTGACATTTTCATCTTCTTGAGTCACATGGCCGGTTGTGTAGCATGATGTAATTGAGCAATAATTTTAACTTTATTTTAATTACTGAACAATTGAGAATCATTTTTTTATGTTATGTTTTTTAAAGTCAAAGCTCGTCCACATCAGCATGAAGTCTGTGCTACGTTGGAGGTCAACGATATACGTTGATTATCATCCACGTGCGCATGATGTCTATCCAAGGTGGGGGCCTGTTCAACCATATATCCAAAATAGTATATTCCATTTCAATTCTCATCTGATATATATTTGATTCATGGTACAAGAGTTTCTTATTTTGGCATAATATAGATAACTAATGATGCATGGGTCAAGGGGCTGAAAATTTTCAGCTTATGATATAATGTTAAAAAAAGTATCACAATGGGGACAAAATATTATTTTAAGCTGAAGGGGTAAAATGATAAAAGTGACAAAATTTTATAATTTCAAAGATATAAAAAATATATACTCCCTCTATTCCGTGATTACTTTCACATGTGAAGTGAGCACACAAAATAAGAAAAGTAAATTTAGTGGAGATTTTGAGTGATAATTTTGTAAAACTTTATATATAAAATAAAGAAATGAGTTGACTTTTGTATTTGTCTGGACAAAAAGTAATGACATTTGTGTAAAATTGAGAATATTGTAAAAGTGGAGTTTATAACTGATTTTCCATTTAAGAATGTGAAAATTATTGTGGAAAAAGAAAAATGTAAAAGTAATTTCGGGACAGAGGAAGTATACATATATAATTATATACGCATATAATTTAAATTTCGAGGGGGCAACTGCCACCTTTTCCCCTCTTAAATCCGTCCTTGAACGAGGAGGTGACAAGTGTACTAGAAACATTGGTAGACCTTCTCTATAAAGAGTAATTTCTGTACATGCTACTCCAAGTGTTCCACAATTGTTTGTAAACTTTTTTTTATTTATCCGTTTCACAATTGTTTGTACATCTCAAAAGATAAACTTCTTCATATAAACTATACCCTCACAATATTCATATATTTACATATATAAAATGACCACCATCCTCATCCATCGACTATATATTTCTTCTCACACATTTCTTTTGTCTTTTAATTAATTTATTGTAGTCAGAAATGCGATATTGATGAGTCCTATTTATACTTGATTCATGCGGAATTAATCAGTTGACTTGTACAGTTGTACATGTTGCTAATCTAAACCACCAAGTCTTATCTGAAGAATTGTTCTTCACCTGCTGTGACGACTATATTTTTCACTTCTCCATATAAATTAAAACTTGACATTTTCATGTCATAGAAACGATCAATTAAGTTGTTTTATTAATTATTGTGTACGTCGATGGATTGGTTATTAAGCAATTGTAAGCTGGAAATAAGACTCAGTTTTATAATATATATATATATATATATATATATATATATATATATATAAATATAAATATTTCACATAAAGTTTTATCCGCGACTATCATCCACATCAGCATGATGTCTATTCAAGCTGGATGGCAAGAATATATCCAAATGTATCTTACCCTAATTAATAATAATATTTATTATTATAAATAATAATAAAACTTGACATTTTCATGTCACAGAAACGATCAATTAAGTTGTTTTATTAAGTATTGTGTATGTGGATGGATTGGTTATTATGTAATTGTAAGGAATCGATCGAAACAAGACTCAGTTTATTCCTATATATATATTTCACATAAAAATTTATCCACGACTATCATCCACATCAGCATGATGTCTATTCAAGCTGGATGAATGGTTGTATGGTGCAATTCATGCAATTAAGTTACACATTTAATTTCGTTATAATGTGGTGAAACAAAATTTAATTAAACAATTAAAAATATATTCAAATCATTTAAAATTCAATTGTATGTACACATCTGGACCAGAGACGGAACTAAGTCCATTCCGAGGGCCCCCCACCGCACCCCACTCTACCCTTAGTTAGAGTCGTCAAAATGGGCTGAGCCTGCAGCCCGCCCCACCATAAAAAAATACGAATTTCACTTAGATTTTCTCAGTCCGCTAAAAGGGGGACCGCCTCGTTTGGGCAGTAGGTTTTGGCTGGTTGGGGGCGGGCCAACCCGCAAGCCCGTCTTTTTATTTTTAAATAAAAATTATTAATATTGCTATTATTCTAATATTATAATTCACTACTACAAAAAAGGGCTTTTGAAATATATAATTTAAAATTAAATATTTAAGACAAAGTGGGATAGCTCAAGTGGTTGGAGCACCACTACCTAGGCCTTAGGTCCTGGGTTCGAGTCATGGGGAGGGGAAAAAGGGGATGGGTATTTAACTTCCATAAAAAAAACAAAAAAAACCTTTCTGCAAATAAAGTGTATAGGAGTAGTGGGCTATTTTGCTATAACGCTGGATTTCACACGGGAACAAGGATGACACCTTTTGAAATTGTTTGGCGACCACCACCGCTGCCGCACTTGTGTATGATAGGCGAAAGCTTACTGCAGCTGAGAAACGAGACCCTGACGAACCTGAAATGGCATCATCGTCGGCATGTGGGATTTCAGGAGGGAGATATGGTGTACCAGCTCCACCTACCAGAGGGTTGTCGCATTCACCCAGAGTTTCATGTATCGCTTCTCAAACCAGTTATTGGAGACGCAGCGACAACCACCATTTTACCAGATGATTTCAGTATTGACACCGACGTATACCTTCCATCGGATATTCTGGGCAGGTGCAAGATAACCACAAACGACGGGCCGATCGAACAGCTATTGGTCGAGTGGAAAAATCAAGATGACGCACCATTTTACCAGATGATTTCAGTATTGACACCGACGTATACCTTCCATCGGATATTCTGGGCAGGTGCAAGATAACCACAAACGACGGGCCGATCGAACAGCTATTGGTCGAGTGGAAAAATCAAGATGACGCGTTAAGTACTTGTATGGACGAGAGTGACTTTCGAGGACAGTTTCCAGAATACAACCTTGAGGACAAGGTTGTTTCGAACGGGACGGCAATTGATAGACCACCGATTACTAATGTGTACAAGAGAAGGGAGAAACAAACATCACAGCAGTTAGTTCCTTTTAAGTCGGTTAGTAGTATGTCTTAGACTCATAGGCCTCTATATATATGGGGTGAGGAGTTAGATAGCAGTTATCGAATATCATTGTAATCTTTGCAGCCTTTGGCTTGTGGCAGTTGGATAATTCCGCTGTGGCCCTTTCGAGGGAGTTTTATCATTCAATACAGTTCTTGGTATTCCGATTTAGCCCTATCTCTCTTTCTCACGTACTACTGTCTATCAAGTGGAGGGATGGGTATTTAACTTCCATTAAAAAAACAAAAAAGGGCTTTTGGAGTCATGGGGAGGGGAAAAAAAGGGATGGGTATTTAACTTCCATAAAAAAAACAAAAAAGGGCTTTTGATATGGTGACGCTTTGGTCTAGCGTCACCTGATTTGGCGTTTCTATAGACTATTATCGTGACGCTGGACAAGCGTCACTCTTTAGTGTTGTTGTGACGGTTTTATGCATCACGGGAATCCTTTTTGGTGACGCTAGCTGTCGTCATGATTGTCTCCTTTAGTGATGCTTTCTCGCGTCACGAAAATAATAATTTTATATTTTCCTTCATTTATAAAATAACAATAAAATATCATACTCCTAAAACAAAAACAACTGAAGTTTAAAATCAAATATTCCAAATCTAAAACGAATAGTAGACCCAGTATCAACCACATAACTATCAAATCTAATACTCCAAATTAAATTAAAATAAAATTAAGTTAGTCAATTCAAAGATAAATTACACCTAAACTATGCGTGGCTAAATCTATTTTGTTATCTTTATCTTGCATCTTCCACTTGAACCTATAATAATAAATAAGAGGGAAAAGTGGCAAAAACTATTTTGTTATCTTTATCTTGCATCTTCCACTTGAACCTATAATAATAAATAAGAGGGAAAATTATCAATACGTGAGGTTTCTTTGAGTAGTGAATACTCTCTCAACCTAATAAGTAAAAATAATTGAATACAAATCAATTACAAAAAATGTGGACCTTTGAGAAGATTCTACTAACAATGATTTGTATCAACTGATCTTTTTCCAAAGCCAGCTGCAACAGAAGTACTTAATAGTTATAACTGGTTCTTCAAAGTTGATTCACTGTTCATATATAACAAAAGCACTAATTTTCAGAGTATTGGATTTAACATCAGCTTGTTCAACGAAATCCAATGTTCATTAAAGTTGATTACAGTGTCCAAGTATAAGAAATCCAGTTTGGAAAAAATGTTCTTACCAATAATTCCATACCTCACAAACATAAGGACCAATTCGAAGATGAGCAAACAAACCAGCTTATTTATCCAACTTAACAAATTTCACCAAATTGTTTATTTTTTCAAAATCATACAACAAAATCAACTCATTTCCTTTTATTCATATTACCTTTTTAGTCCTTAAAATAAATCTTGATTAATTAAAGCCATCAACCAATGATTGAGATTAATGCAGAATTAATAAAATAATTTACTTCAAAAAGTTCATAGTTATTCAAACAAGAATTGGATAGGCTTCATTATCATTTACTCCTTTCCATTTACTTTCATATTTCTTCAAACAAGCAAGCCAAAACATTAAGTTCAGAATAATCATGTTAGAGTAAAATAACATTACTATTACTATTAACATAACTAAAAATAAATTCACCTAACCGGGAACTGGTTCATATGAATCCCAGACTCCAATCACAAGCCTCCTTCCTTTGATCTTCACCTAACCGCGAACTGGTTCATATGAATCCCAGGCTTCAATCACAAGCCTCCTTCCTTTGATATTTATATCATATCGAGCCACATCTGATTTCACGAAGCACAAATAAAATATTTCACATTTAGATACAGAAAACTGTAATTATAATATTTCAAATTTCGATGCACATACGCATCTGTGAAAAAATATGCGTATATACAAATATCTGCGTAGTGCGCGAGTAATCAAGGATCATAACAAGTAATCCCCTGACAAAAAATTAAGATGAAAATTTAGCGCGAGTAATCAAGGATCATAACAAGTATTTCTAGATTAATTCGCAGATTACAAAAAATTGTTACTATACATGACATTAAGATTGAGTAAGCTAGGTTGTCCAGAATCAAAGATTGGCAAGTTTCTCAGATTAGTTGACTCCTAATCAGATGTCTAGCCTTATCAGCTGAGTTGACCCCACTCATCTTATACTGACTTCAGACCAAATGACTAGCGACTCTTCTGATAGATACTAGCATCAGATAACATCTCTATATTGCATTAATTCTAATCCTTAATGCAAGATTGCCTCTTCCCAACCCTCCCCAAGGCTGTTTCTTCACTCTCTCCTTAGTGAATATCCCAGGTTCTAAGGTTTACTAATTTTATGCAATGTTTGAACTAATTGCTTGGTAAAGCCTTAGTCAACATATCTGTTGCAACTTTCTGAACTTTAACTAAGCTCTTCTCTAAGTCATCCCTTACAAAGTGTAGCTTCACATTAATGTTCTTTGACCTTTCATGAAACACTTGATGTTTGGCTAGATGGATTGTAATGTGATTATCACAAAGAACTGGAATACTCTTCTGGTATTTGTCAAAGTCTCTCAAAATGTCCTTCAACCACAATGCTTCCCTGACTGCTTCAGTTAAGAAAATGTATTCAACTTCTGTTGTGGATAAGGCCACCATAGATTGTAAAGCTGCTCTCCAAGTGGTAGCAGTGCCATACAAAGTAAATACATAACCAAAGAGGGACTTCCATGAATCAATATTTTCGGCAAAATCAAAATCCACAAAACCCAACAAAGGACTCTTAGTATTAGCCGACTTCTCGAACACTAGACCTAAATCTTCTGATCCATTCAGATATCTTAGAATCCATTTTAAAGCTTCCCGGTGCAGCTTCCCAGGGTTTCCCATGAATCTACTCACCATACTTACTGCATAGGCTAGATCAGGCCTACTACACACTATGCCATACATGAGTTTACCCTCTCCATTAGCATAAGGAACAATGAGCATCTGCATCTTCTCATCTTCTGTTTAAGGAGATTTCTTGACTGATACCTTGAATTGCTGACCAAATGAAGTACTCACTTACTTTGATTGATGCATAAGAAACCTTCTTAAGACCTTCTGAACATAGCTCTTCTGGGAAAGGAACATCTTTCCAATTAATGAAGATATATATCCATAATATCCTCTTGGCTTCACCCAAATCCTTAATCTCGAACTTGTTACTCAGTTGCTCCTTCAGCCGAGTAATCTTCTTCATACTCTTACTATCTATAAACATATCATCGACATAGATCAACTGTCACATCTGCTCCTTAAGAAACCAATAGAAAGCAAGAACTTATCATACTTTCTATACCATTGTCTGGGGCTTTGCTTATGCCATACAATGATTTCTTAAACAAGCACGTCTTATGTAGATGTTGTTAATCCTTAAATGCCTTAACATTATCAACAACATCTTAATTTGACCTTCCGAGATTTTTTCTAAGTCTTTTCTGAAATGCTACATTAAATGTTGATCTAAATGTTGTTGCATTTCTGGCAGGATCTAGAAGCTTCTACAAGGATCTAGAACCTCGAAGATTCCAGAACATTGCAGAACTTGCTAGAGCATCCTGGAACCATTTAAAACGACATGTAGCATGCAAGAAGGATCTAGAAAGATCATGGAAGTTGTGGAAGTTGAGCTCCTAAAAAATAGGACCTCAATGTGGAAGCCTCTAGAATTCGCACCCTACTCTATAAATACCGAAGGAAGGCTTCATAATTCAGTGTATTCTATTCGATCAATATCCTAGACCGAGCGTTGATCCCTGTTAGGAATTGTGGCCAATAGTTTTACCATTTAGATCATACGAAGTATCCCACCCGTATGGCTGTGTGTCTTCTTATCTATTGAGAGTGTAATCATAGATAGACTAGGCATTTCGACAGTGTGTAATTCTTATACACTTAGATCGTTTTTAGAACAAGGCGCCTGCCTCGTTTGTAGTTTTAGTTGTGAAGGTTATTGCTGTAACATTTCACACAACATTTATACTTGAAGATAAGTATTGATTTCACCGTAAGCACTACAAGAAATTTGAGAAATCAGGACGAAAAAATTTGTCATAAAAACACCATTTTTCGTCACGAAAGTTGTTTGGTGACGAAATTTTTCGTCGCAAAGAATGTCACCTTATGTGCGTGGCGGTAGGTAAAATGCGACATTATTTTGATTCGTCACTAAAAGTCATCATTTCATGACGATAAAAGTCATCGTCACTATATCATTCATCTATGGTGACATATAAATCGTCACATCTGGTGTTAAAATTTCGTCACTTAATACGATATTTCGTCACTAAAGGTTAGAACTTTCACGACAATTTGATTTATTGTCACTAAAAAATTACCTTTTTGTGACGATTGTCCATCTATTACTAAACTTATCAAATTTTAGTGACATCATTTTTTGTCACAATTAGATTAACTATTTTGTCATATTTGTATATTTCGTAACAATAAAGTTGTTCTTTCATGACAAAATCATGTTCGTTGTTATATGTGTGTATATAAAATGACGACAAAATTTGTCATTAAAGAGTATGATTTAGTGACAATTTTTTTACCGTCACTAAATGATGTGGAAATGGTGACAAATTATTTTTGTCATCATAATATATTATTTAGTGACGGAAACGGTGACAACATATTTCTTGTCATATTTTAAATCTTTCGTCATGAAATAATTACACTATAGTGACTAAAATTTGATTGTCATTATATATATAGATATAACGACAAATACATTTCGTCACCTAAAATAAGAATTTAGGACAAAATGAGCAATGTCATCAAAAGATGTGAGAATGGTGACAAAATATTTTTTGTCAAAATAAAATATTTTTCAATGACGAAAATTATAATTGTCCCGAATTTTTAACTATAGTAACAACATATATCGTCATTATTAATTAACATACAATGACAATATTATTATATAGTAAAAGTAATACATATTGCGACACAAAATTCGTCATGAAATGATTACAATTTTCGTGATTAATTAATTTTATAATAAAAGAAAAAATATTTACAACAATAAATAAATTAAAGATAAAAAATAATTTTGCATTAACAAAAATTCCTCCAAGCATTTAGAAAGCTTAACAACTAAAAAGAAATATTGAAACCATAAAATATATATACATATATATATATATATATATATAAAAGTTTATATATCTATCCCTTTATCATTAAAAAAAACCATTAGTTTCTCGATATTTGCACTTTGAGTAGCCATCTTTGTATCTTGCGCAACCATATTTGCATTCAAAACAGTCACTTGGGTTTTGAGTTCTTGCACTTAAGCTTCAGACTATTGCAACTTTTCTTTTGCATCTTTTAGTTCCTCTTCTAATTGATTAGAAGAATCGTGCAATGTGTTGCGTCTGTTTGGAGGCTTTGGACCATAACCAAGACCTTTTACATATCTTGATCCATGACCCAACACTTCTAAGACTATCTCATCTGCATTCTTTTTAATTCCGAGCTCAATATATTCTTCTCGCTTTTTTTTTTTCATCATCTCCTAACAAATTAGCATAAAGAGAAGTGAATTACGTACCATCAAAAAATTTAGTTATAAAAGTAAATCTCATAAATATTTATCCCGATTTTTTAAAAGAAGATTATCAATATGACCTTCAATTTATGTTGATCTTTAGTGGTGGAGCTTCTCAGTAAGCATACAGATTAATGTATTAAACCTAATTCTTTTATCAATGTTACAACTAAGAATTTAAGTGATACATTTTTATCAACGAAAACTCATAACACTACAAGAAAAATTACTTTTAAAGACACGTAAAAATGTTATAATAAAATATCTATAATCACATTTTATCTATTATAACATTTATTTTATGTGTGGTCTAAACTCGTGTGGGGATAGACTAATGTGATATAATCACACTTTAAAATGATGAGATAAAGTAGATATGGTCACACTCTAAAATCTACATTTACATATTAATTAAAAATAAAATTTTAAAAATAAATCAATTGAACCCCAGAGGAGTCGACCCCTGGACCTTCAACTGCTTTGAGATCAAAGAGTAAAGCCTTTGCCATTGCGCTACAACATATCCATTATTTATTAAACGAACGAATATAAATATATATATACAATCCTTTTAAATATTGTATATTGTGATTATTAAATTAATTTAACATATTATTTTATTAAAAAAAAGCTTTGTGTATACCAGATTTTAGAAAGAAAAAAATCGTACTCTATAATTTTTGTTGATTAAAAATTTAAATTAATTTTATTTATTCTTAAAATTTTATAATTTATGAATATAAACTTTTATTTAAGTAAAAAATAAATTTCTTTAAATTAAATAAAAAAATAATATAATTTGAATTTTTTTTTATAATTCTAAAATAATGTGGCATTAGAGTTAATATTAACACACCTTATTTTTCTTAGTGTTTAAATAACATACTTATTAACACATTTAAAATCTAATGTATTTAAAAGGTACTTATAAACACATCTATTTTTAGTGTGTTAATAGGTGTGTGACAATAGACAATGTTTTTTATTGTGTGTGGTAATTGAGTATATATCCACACACTTATTATTCAATGTCTTTAAAAACATGCCTATTAACACACTAAATTTTTTAATGTGACTACATAATACTTTTTACAACATCTATTTTATAATGTGATAAAAGTTGTGTGGCAAAAAGCCTTTTTTCTTGTAGTGTAAATATTATTACTACCAATAAAGAGCAAACAAGAATTGAACTCTAATTAAGCAAGTAAATAGACTATGTGAACAATACAATTTTGTTACAATTTATAATTTCTCAAATATGTAGACTATGAAAGTTTAACACGTAAAAACACAAAAAATTAATAATTTCACCTGTTGTTGCCGCAACATCTTCACTAGATGCATGTTGAATGCTCTCAATAGATGGATATTTCAGAGGCTTGAGATGGAATTTAAGAGGTTGCAGCAACTAAATTTGGTGGATTACTATGTGAACCTCCTTTCGATTGCTGAGTTCTTGTATCTTGTTGACCTCCTATACCAACCACAATTTTCTTTGTTAAGAAGATCTTTAATACCTGTTCTAGCAATGAAATTACGTTTTTGTTTCAAGATCTTTGGACCTCCGGGAGCCATATAAAAAACCTGGAAAAAAGCAATCACATCCAAAAACAAAATGATTTATTAGCAAATTGAATACATGTTTAAATGCATGAATAGGGAGGTTTTCGAACAAAGGGAAGCATTCAAATTGTAAACCATTCCAACTTTCTAGAAAAATGACATAAAATATAGATCCAAATTAAGACACGACACAATTTGAAAATATCATAAGCTTTAAAAGCAGATCCAACCAAAAATAAAAAATAAACCTGCTCGAGCAGAAATAAAGATTCACGAAACTGAAAAATTAACTCAAGGATGTAGGAAACTCCCTATTTTAAAATATAACTCCTATACCAACAACTAACCCTTCCCAAACACAGATTATTCAGAATTGTAAAATCGAAATAATCAACTAAGGTTTATTTAGCTCATCCTCATCGTTATTATCTAAGTTCACATCTTCATGAACTTCAGGTGTACCTGAAATTATCTATTGCTCAATGTCTTCCACAAGGAGCACATCCGTGTAATGTACCCTGGATCTATCCCGTTCTCCAATATATGATGTTTAACCGTTATTTGATCTTTGATGCTTAAGTTCAAACAATTTGTACAAGGTCATCGAACATGACACTCTCGACCCATATGAGTTCTAACAAATTGCATAAAACTATTTACTCCATCTATATAACTATTAGACCATTTGGTACCACGCATCCAACTTTTGTGCATTTGCACTATAAAATATTCAAATTACAAAGATGTTAGTATACTATATGGTCAAATTTCAATTTAGAAGGCAAGTCAATAAGAAAGCACTTCCAAAAGATTTGCCAATAATAAATTTAATAAAAAAAATTCAGAATTGAAAAACTGAAATCAAATTTTAATCAAACAACTAAACAATAAATCTGAAAAACAAAAAATTCAACAATGAATTCCAAAATTAACTAAAAATTCAAACAAAGTACAAGTCCATCAAATACTCAGAAACATGTATCATTTCACAGCAGGTTCACTTGGAATAAGGTTAAGAATATCCTTGTTTCAACTCTTTTTCGCATGAATTCTTATAGTTCTCTGCGCATCATAGTATTTTTACCCATAAAAGCCAAAAAATCACCTTAAACTAGTGTTTGCGAAATTATATTTGCACAAGGAGCCACATACAAGAAGAAAGATACTTATAAGTTCACCGAATGATTAGTAAATTATATTTCAATTACAAGAACTAAACAATAAAGAAAAACAAATGTATGTGAATATAAATATTGAACTTATGTTTGCTTTGCTAAGTTCCAGCAGTGAGATTAGTACACTTAGGAATCTGGTAATTTGCAATAAATATATGATAGAGAATTGTGTTGTACCGAGTCTTGACCAATTATTCATCGAGCTACGATATTTGAACTATGAGGTAAACAAATTTCACACAAAGATCTCTCAAGAAAAAAAATAAAATTCCAATATTAATAATCTAATTGATTGCTTTTGAATGTGAAGGCCAAGAGAACAATTGTTAGATTCACAATTCAAGTTTAAAAATCTAAAATTTCAAAAAAATAATTAATAAAACATCTTAATTAACATTTTTTCTTGAATAAGGGAATAGACCAACAAACTAATCCAACTAATTATTTGAAAAATAGTGTACATGAAATCTCCCATTTTTTCGAAAAAAACTTCTATGAAAATTCAAGCTTATATAATTTGTGGATCCCTTTTGCTAAGCCTACATAAATTTGTAGCCAACACATATAATTTGGGAAGAGAAGTAGCTAGGGGACAGGAGTTTTATAAACAGCTTTCCAAGACTGTATAATATAAGTGCAAATAAGTATACTGAGGTGGGGGAGATGGGTGGATGGCAAGGTGGGATGTGGGTGTGGAAGTGGAATTGGAGACGAGAACTCTTTGATAGAGAGATTAATATGCTAAATGAACTAAATTCTTTGATCAACAGGAGCAGCCTCAGACAGGGTATCAAAGATACACAGAGGTGGTAACGATCGGCGGAAGGAAGATACAGCACGAAAAAAGTATATAATTGGATGGGAGAGCAACAAAACGTGGGAAGCGAAACGGAATGGGAGAAATTCAGTCTCCTATGGAAAAGCTATGCACCGTCCAAACTGCACATACACTCGTGGCGACTCATATGGGGGCGGCTCCCTACAATGGAGAACGCGAATAAGAGGAGAATCCTTGGAGAAGAAGCCAACTTGACATGTGTCCTCTGTAATAGGCCGAAAGAGATAGTTCATCACATATTTTTTGAGTGCAAGTTTGCCTATCAATTGTGGACGAGCTGCTTTAATGGATGGGCATCTCTACGGTCCTTTCGGTGAATCCAAGCTCGAACTTAATGTAGTTTAGCAGGCTTCTTAATGGCAAGAAAAGCAGAAGAATTGCAGTGAGAATATGGGAGTTTGTAGTATGGCTTGTGTGGAAGACTAGGAACAAGATTATATTCAATAATGGAGCAGCAAACGTGTAAATATTGACAGAAGAATTAAAACCACACCTATGGAGCTGGGGCATGAGCAAGGCTTCTCAAAAAACAGGGGAGTACAAAGACTGGGCTGCATATCCTAGGATGATGATGATTGTTTAATCTTCAACCAACGATTCTATTTCCTTTTACTAATATGTATTGTATCGAACATTTAAGGGTATATATTGTACCCTGTTTTCAGTGTGCAATAAAAATTCCTTAAAAAAAAAAAGGTTATCCCAATTCTCCCAAAATTCTCTCAATTAGATTTCCAAAACTAAGGGAATTTTTTTTTATTTCAACAAATCAATAATCTCAAACACATCCAGAAATACCAATATTAAACGTTTTTTTGTCCAATCTACACGTAGGGTCTATATTTGAAGATCAACTTTTATCCCAATATTTCGAATCAGAAATTCATGAGGCACTAAGTAACACATGAATTCATGATTGTGTATACTAAAGACTTCTAAATATTATGTGTACCGTACGAGGCGATATAGTTCTTGAGTTAATTTATCGACAACTGCCGAGAAGGCAGAGCAGAACCAGCGTCTTGACCGGTATCAAACGACAACGCAAAGATGAACTTTTTGAAGATTGATAACAACGTCCTTTTTTTCTTCAAAAATCAAATTAATTGAATCATGTGAGAAGAAATTGAGATATGCTTTATCTATTTAATGAAAGTGGAACGATTTACCTTAAATCGGACGCCTGTGACAATTTCTCACCGCCAAAAGAGCAGATCGGAGGGCAAAAATTACACTAGGTCCAACTCAAAAAAATTAATCGGCAACTTGCGGTAATATGTGGACTTGAAGTAATTAAGATATTTTGGTAATCCAATCTTTCACCTTAATTTGGGAATTAGAGCAGCGGGATTTAGAATTGGGGGTGGATGGGTGGGAGGGAAAGAAGCAATTTTCATTTTGGCGCCTATTAATTTAATTTGGCGCTAATAATCCTAATTTAATTGTGATGGAGAAGGACATTCCAAATTTGATGAAGATATTGCTTTCTATCTCCCAGTCCCAGAAAAGGTGTGTTAAGATGCAGCAGAGGGTTAAGAAGGTACACCAACATTTTCTTTGGCAGTGGAAGTTGCACTCTATATGGTACGATAGAGTCCTCCAAACAAGAAATTATCAAAATTCTAATGATTATGCTCCAATTTATTTTATCAAAATTTAAAATCTTAAAAATATAGTGATATTATGCTCCAATTTATTTTTATGAAATCGCTAATAGTATATATCATTTTTTTTATTAATTGTGACAAAAAAAAAATTGTCAAAAAGATAAATATTTTTGTGACAATTCAAATTCGTCACATTTGTATAACAAGTGATGACGAAATTCATGCGTTGCAAAAAAATTCATTATATAGTTTATAACTTATCTTTGTGAGAAATGACAAATGATTAACAATCGTCACTATATATATGCATTGGTGACGAAAGAAAATGTCACTAATTAGTCTGATTAAATAGTGATGAAACCCAAAATCGTCGTGAAAATAAAATATTATATGACGAATATGATTGTCACTGATTATAATGAATATCGTCCCCAAATAATATTTTGACGAAATAATTATGTCACTAACTATTTTGATTAATTAATGACAAAATATAGCATCGTCATGAAAAAATTATTTTTCATGACCTTGAATATCGTCACCACTTTATTATAAATGTCGTCACCAAAGTTTTTTGTGACGAATTTCTTATTGTCGTCATGATATTTTCAAATTAGTGACGACAAAAGTTATTTTTAGTGACAAAATAAAAATTTGTCATGAATAAAATTAGTATTGGTGACAAAATTTTATTTTGTCACAAATTCTACCTGTTAAGTGACGAAAATTAATTTTGTCACCTTTAAATGACAAATTGTGACGAATTTTGTATCGTCACGAAAAAAATCGTCATGTAAAGTATGATTTCCTGTAGTGAAGACTCGCATAGATTTTTATTTATAAAATTTATGTGAAAAATATTTCCATTGTGTCTCGTTTGTTTTTAGTGTTTCAAGTCTTCCGCTGTGTATCTTTATTTCTGATATTCTGTTTGGGTCAGTGTTGTACAATTTGTCCCAACATTTAGTACAACATTAATTTGTTCTTCACTTAAACACTAGATACTATACCCCACACACTTTCAGTTGGTATCAAAGCCGATACCTGGCGACACTAGGTTTAGATACTCGTTTAAAGTGTGTTTTTCGTTTATGTTAGCAATGGAAATACATCACATATCCACTACACTTAGGCACCCGAACATATTATCCATATTTTAAAGCCTAAGTTGTGCATGTATATCAAGTCGATTGATGAACGTGCTTGGAGGACTGTACTTACAGGTTATGGTGTACCAAAGATCCAAATCAACACATCAACACCCCACTAGAAAGAAGGAAAAGTCAATTTCAACCAAGGTTATCAAAAAGTGAAGGTAAACCAAGGTATGATCTTTAATGTAGAAAATCAGTTCAATGCATGTTCTGAATATGGTCTTTATGAAAATTAATGTACCAATACTGAACTAAAGCAAAAACTAAATTTTAATACTACCTTGAGTGATGAATCAGATGATGAATTTGATGAATCAAAAGATGTTGAATTCGCTTTTCATACCAAGATTGATTATGATGATTCTTTAGATGATGACCTGGATGATACATATTCTGATGTTGCGCCTAATGTCATAATATTTATGGTAACATCAAAATAGAGTCACCCAAATTTGAACTGTTTTAATGGGTTTGTTGATGATGCAGGCATAAGGATTGATGATCATAAGTACCAAAAGTTGTTGGATGATTGTAACTCTCAGAAACTCACTCTTAATTCTTTGACCAAAGAGAATGAGAATCTGAAAGAGACAATTACCAAGCTAGAAGTCATACATTCCAGAAGAGATTTTTGAAGTTTGTAAACTGAAGGAGAAATTGATCACCTCCAGTACTTTAAGTTTCATAAAATTTTCTATGAGTGCTACTGATACATGTTATAGCTATTGGTAAATCTGATAATTTTAGTATACATTATGATAGTGAAACTGCTTCTATTTTTAAGAATTTTTAAAAATACTGTGAAATTTGTGAAGGCAAATGTTAAAACATTTGTTGTAACATCTGCACAAACAGATTCTCACAAAGTCAAAAACATTGAAAAAAAATTTGTATGTCATTATTGTTTGATATTTGATCATATTTGTCTTTACTGCATGTAAATGTTTGATGATATGAGATATGAGAAAATGTTGCCTAAAAAGATGTCACATCCTATGAAACATTTTCTGAAATCTGCATGGAAATTTGATGTTACTTGTAATGTTGTTCACACCTCTTTGAAAGCATGTTTACTTGGTTAATGGTATTTTTGATAGTTGTTGTTCTAGACATATGACAGGACAAATTGACTACTTATCTGATTGTGTGACCTTGAATGATGGTAATGTTCCATATGGTGGTTGTTCGAAAGGACAAATTATAGGAAAAGGAACTTTGAATGTTGAAGGTTTTCCTAAGCTTAAAAATGTTTTGCATGTTGATGGCTTGCTTGCTAATTTGATTAGTATTAGTCAACTTTGTGATGATAATTCGCATGTAAAATTTGACAAAGAATCATGTGTATGTTCTTAATAAAGACGAAGATTGTCTAGGGCAGTAGATAATTGTTATCTTATTGGAACAAATGTGTGTAATTCACTACAAAAAACACCTCAATTAACAACCAATTAGAGACCGTAAAAATGGTCTCTAAACGCATTAGAGACCGTTTTGAGACCGTTTTTGGTTGGTCACTATTAGGTTCGTTTTAAATATTTTGAGACCATTTTCATGTATCAGTTTCAAATTATAGACCGATTTTTTTAGGTCTCTAAATTGTAGCGGTCTACAAACGGTCTCAAACAATTGGTCGGCCCCCTGAGACGGTCTCAAAACTGTCTTTAATTTAGAGACCTCCACATTCGGTCTCCAACCCCGACCTACGCGCCGAACTAAACACACACCTGACCTGAACCGAACCCACACCCGCTCTGACTCACCTGACCCGACTCGACACCCACACCCACTTTATTTAAATGACTATTTATTTGGTCTTGGTGGGAATTGATCCCTGGTGGATGAGTGCCTAGTAATGGGCACCCACCACTTTGACAAGGAGTTGTCTTGTGTAATTTTTAAAATTAATTATATATATATTAATTAATTTCTTTATTATATACTCCCTCCATCCCACTATAAATCCCACAATAAGTTTCTCATTCAATTTTTTTTTCATATTATTTTTTCTCTTCTCCTTTTCTTTCTCAATCACATACTCATCTAATATTTTTTTCTCATCAATTTATTTATCTCATCTTTTAATATTCTAGTATCAATTCTTTCAAAAGGAATCTCAAAAATAGAAAAACCCAAAAATAATCTTAACTTAAATTCGATGGAGACGATTGATAACCAACAGGCGGCGGCGAAGAGGCGGCGTCAGCGATATCTTCTTAAGAACAGGGACGGAGTTGTAGTCGTCGCGGCTAGAGCCGGCAATTTGGGCCCGATCCGATGGGCTGACTCGGTCAACCCGAAACATAGTATGGGTTGGGCTCTAAAATTAGAGGCCCATATAGAACTGGGCCTATTTGGCCTGACCCGATGGAACCGGTGGGCCTAATGGGCTAGGCTGAATTTGGCCCGCTGGCCCATGGACAGCCCGTTTGGCCCGATCAATATTTTTTCTTTAAAAAAATAGATAATTAAAATAGTAAAGTATTTTATATTTAAATATTATTGTGTTTTTATTTTATTTTGACTTTAAAATTTGAACTTGTGAATTATTTATAATTTTATTTGAAGTTGTTATAGAGTGTAATGTTATACTGATTATGACCGTTTATGAATTATGTATAGTTAATACTTTAGTATTGCATATTTTTAATTATTATTATTTGTATAAATAAAAATAATATGTGAGTATGTGACCAATAAAAATAATTTTTGCTAAAAATAATTTTTTTAAAAATTATTTCATGGGTTGGGTCGGCCCGCTAGTATAGTGGGCTAGGTTGGGCTCACATTTTATAGGCCTGACAAATTCATGGCCAGCCCGACCCAACCCACGAACATCGCTTGGCTAGATTGGCCGGGATGGACGATCCAATTTGCCAACTCTAGTCGTTGCAAGAGATCGAGCAAAAGAGAATCGCGAGGGCCGTGCGAAATTGCATAGCGTGAAAGTGAAAGAAGCGGTACAAATGAACTAGGGTTTATAGACGGGTTACAAACGGGTTTATAAACGGGTTAGAGACCGTATTCACAAAACGATCTCTAAATGAGCGGGCAAAAATGGCGGTCAAAATAAAATTTGAGAATTGAAATTAATTCTTAATACCAATTAAAGACCGCTAATGTGGTCTCAAAACAAAATTTAAAATCAGAAATTTAATTTCGGGTTGACGGTCTCTAAACGGTCTGAATACATAAAATTAAAGACTGAAATGAAATCGGTCTCAAAATTCGTAATTTTTTCAAAATGGTCTCAAATCAACCTTTATTTGAGACTGTTTTATGACGGTCTCAAAACTTTGGTCTCTAATTTAGGCATTTTTTGTAGTGATTTGTCAACGAATGATGAAAATGTCTTATTGCATCAAAAATTGGGACATGCATATTATACATCAGTGAAGAGACTAATCAAAGTCGATGCAGTGAAAATGATTACCAAAACAGAAGTTTCAGAGTACTACTGTATGTGGACCATACCAGAAAGGTAAGCAGGTAAGAATGTTGCATAAGATGCTGTCACATTGTTTTACACATCAATGTTTCGAATTGTTTTTCACATAGATTTCATTAGTCCTATGAAAACTGAAAGCATTGTTGGCAAAATATATTCACTTGTTGTGGTAGATGATTTTTCTGGATTTACCTGGATTTTGTTTTTAAGAGATATATCTAAAACATTAATTTGCTGCATTTAAAATTATTTACAAAAGATTCTAAAATGTGTTTAACTTGAAAGTTGGGCGTATTAGAATTGATGATGGTAGGGAATTTGAAAATAACATTTTAATTATTTTTGTGATAGAAAATGTATTTTGCTAGAATATTCATCTCCTAAAACTCCACAACGGAATGTCTTTGCTGAAAGAAAGAATATAACTCTACAAGAAATGATATGAGTCATACTTACTTCTAAAAGTCTTGCTAAGAGATTTTGGGTTGTAGCATTGAATACATCATGTCATATTATTGATATAGTTTATATTCTATCTAGTTCTATTGAAACACCTTATGAGATTTTTGAACAATAGATAACCAAGTGTGAAGTATTTTCATGTATTTGGTTGTATGTGTTATATTCTAAATGATATGGATCAACTTCATAAGCTTGATTCCAAAAATGATAAAGGTTTCTTTTTAGGCTATTCTAGAAATAGTAAAACTTATAGAGTAAACACTGTTCAAGAATCTGTTAATATTGTGTTTGATGATGAGTAAGGTCTTACAGATGAGAAAGATGTATCACAAGTGACTGACAATTCTGAGAATACACTGAAGTCTGAAAATGTTGCACCGAATGTTAACACATCTGGGTCAACATCTACAGAACATACAGTTGTAATTCCACAGAATGATCAGTATGTTCCCAAAAGAAATTCTTCTTCAAGAATAGTCAAAAGTCATCATTCTGACCAGATCATAGTGATGCTACAGTTGGAGTGCAAACAAGAGGAAAAGTAAGAGCTAATAAGGTAGATGTGGTAAGAACAATATGAATGTCTTTTATTTGCAATGTTGTGAATGTAGAGTGTTACTATTCTGAAATTGAACCTAAATATGTTAATGAGGCATTAACTGATGAAAATTGGATAAATGCTATGCATGATGAACTTAATCAGTTTGAAAGATTTGAAGTATGGACACTTTTTTCAAGACCTAGTCATACTAATGTCATTGGAACAAAGTGGAATTTTTTAAGAATTAAACTGATGAGTTTGATAACATTTTTTTAGGATTGAGACTAGATTAGTTGCACAAGATTACACCCAAGTTGAAGTTATTGATTTTGATGAAACTTTTGCACATGTTGCTAGGATAGAATCTATTAGATTATTGCTAGCAATTGCATGTTTTATTGACATTAAACTTCATCAAATGGATGTATATGCTGCATTTCTATATTGCATTTTGAATGAAGAAACATATGTTGAACAATTTAAAGGATTTGAAGATCCACAATACTCTTATGGTTTTGTTAGAGGAGAAACTGATATAACTTTTTTCATTAAGCACACTAGAGAAGATTTACTTATTGCTCAAATATATGTTGATGACATTGTGTTTGGTTCAACTTGTGTTAAAATGTTAACAAATTTGTTGAAGCAATGACTGCAACATTTGAGATGAGTATGGTTGGAGACTTGAATTATTTTTTAGGTCTTCAAACCAAGCAATGTAAGGATGGTATATTCTTCTCTCAAGGTAAGTATGCTAAGAACTTGGTTAAAAGGTTTGGTTTTGAAAGTTAAAAGGTAATGAAAACTTCTATGAGATCTACTTTGATACTTTGCAAAGACAGTGCTGGAAAGGATTTTGATCCAACATTGTATAGATCCATAATAAGAAGTTTACTTTATCTAACCTCTAATAGAGTAGATATTATGTACAATGTTTGTGTTTTTTATTTGTACTATGTACCAAACTAATCCAAAGGAATCTCACCTGAATGTTTTGAAAAGAATTATCAAGTTTGATGCAGGTATAAGTGAACTTGGGATATCGTACACTAAGGACACCAACAACACTTTGATTGGATACAGTGATGAGGATTGAGCATGAGATATAGACGACAGAAAGAGTAAGAGTAGAGGATGTTTCTACATGGGAAACAATCTTGTGGTTAAGCAAGATGTTTCATGACTTATGAAATTGAAATTGATATCTTTACAAGTTTCTGTGATAATACGAGTGCATAAACATCTCAAAAAATTCAGTACAACACTCACTCACTAAACACATTTGCATTAGGCATTATTTTATGAGATATTTAGTGGAGAAGAACATAGTGAAGTTGGAATACGTACCTACTGAAAATAATAATGTTGATATATTTACTAAGGTCTTGACCTTGAGACATTCTCATCTTTGAGGAAATCTCTTGGTATGTGTAGTATCTAAATAATTCTAGATGGATGGTGTCACAAATGTCGTAGCATATGGGACAACATCGTAAGGTTGTATAGTTGTTATAGATTTAATCTATTTCCTATTTCGTTGAATAATTCCTTTGTAAAATATTCTTGAATCTAAAATTTGTCGTGCAAAAATAAACATGTCTTACACCTCTCAAATGCATAAAAAAATAGAATGTTATTAGCATACTAAAAGATGTACCAAATCACTGAGTAACTATGGAGCACGGAGTTCGCTACTACGATGCCTTCTTTTCAAAAGGTGATATTTGGTAAAAACATCAACATATTTGTAATCTATTAAGTAAGTATGGGGCACGGAGTTCGCTACTACGATGTACTCTACAGGAACAATGGATCAATACAAATTAGATGCTATAACACAAAAAGAAAAAATATGGTGCAACACAAATGAAGTAAATTAATTGAAAAACCGTGTTGAGGTGTATGTAACAGTTTTGAGCATAACATTAGATGATTCGATTATATTTTTATAAGTAGTAATTATTTGATTATTTGTGGAAATTCATTTTATTTATTCTTGATTATACTAACCCACATCCTTGTTTTATTTCAGATTATACATTTAAACGTTAATTATTCTAGAATGTTCTTAATTTAATTAATTATTTAATTATGATTTTACCCACTAATTACTCATGATTTATTTTTGTGGCTAAGTTTATGGAGTATTATCGAATTCCTTCTAGAATCTTCCTTAGTTAGTTCTTTTTTATATGTATTACTTCCAACTATGCATTCTCTCCTATATACTTCTCATAAGATGATATACTACGCATTGCATTTTTTCGAGTGATTCGAGTATTGCTTTTTAAGATTTGCTAAAGCCTTGTTTGTCTCGGTTATTGTGATTATCTTTTCGATTTCTTGGTGCTCTAATGACAGGAAATAAAGAAACTACCTCACCACACTCAAACTCCCACGAAACTGTCATCTCCATCTCTCTCAAATCTTAATAGTTTCGCTTTCATGGCCGTTTCACACCAAAACTCACCAACTGCTACCAGAAAAGCTGAAACACTTACCCAAACAACTCCAGTTACACCTATTCCTACAACTGTTGACATTCAACTCGATTCGATCCTTAACGAGCTGAATCAAGCTGTTGAGAATATGTCTCAATCGTATGTGTATTCTGAGAATCTATTTCTACTGATTGGAAATATGTCCATTGACATTTCTCACTACTGAAAACCCAAAAACTCACCACTACACTTGGTTCTTCACCTCATAACAACCTTAATTTCCAAGTCCTAATACTGAAACAGTGGCATCTGCCCTGATTGCTTCCTCTCTGGGGGAGACTGAAAAGGAAATGGATGATTTTCCTGTTGCTAAGCAGAATGAGTATCCAAATGCTGCGACATCCGATTCTGAGGACGCTCAAATAAAGATGGCCGACGCAAATGCTAACTCAGGTGAACCTAACTCTTATCTTTTTAATACTGATGAATCTGAATAGGTTGCTTTTTGGAGGAATTTTGAGAAAGAAAAGAGAAGGGGGATCCCTGTTCAACGAAGGAAATTCAACTGGGTGTGTACGAGTTGATTACTCTAACTCACTGAGGAGAAAGAAGAAAGGAAGTAGTGTTGTCGATGAATCGATTTAAGTTATTTTCTTATTCGGGGGAAGAAAATGTGGTTACTGAGAAACAAGTCAAAAAGAAGTATGATCCAAAGGGAAACATTGTTGCTGCTGAACGAGACTTGCCCAAAGGAATTGAAAATTCTGATCTAGAAGACAATCCCATTGTGTATGAGATTAAGAAGACTCTGAGAAAGAATGCTGCATCAAATGCTGAAGCAAGTGCTGCAAAACCAGACCCTGATGACAGTAGAAGTGATGATTCTGAGAAGAGCAGTAGTAAGGACTCTAAATCAGCTGAGGAAACAAATTCTGAAGGAGGTAATTCTGATCCTGATAATAATTTTGAGATTGATAGGTTAGTTGCTAAAATCACTAAACTGTCTAGATGAAAGTTGTTAATGGAAAGAGAATTAACATTGCTGATTTTGAGAAGTAAAGGGTTGATACAATTTTTTTATTTGAAAGGAAATTGTTGAAAACTGTAACTTTGTGTGATACTTTTGTGTTTGATGGGATATATGGACTTTATGCTTGACTTAGGAAGAGTACGAGTAGACGTAGATCTAAATGATATGGGAATGTACAATTTATGGTGAGATTAGTTCCATTTACTTCAGAATTGATTAATGATCTCTTAGAGATAGAGCCTGTGATTGATGAAGATGAATTTGATTTGAACTTGGTTTCTACTTCTATAACTGGTGGTAGATTAATTAGGTGACAAAATTTTATGTTTGTTAAAGATCTCACATCTCTATACTCTGTACTCCATAAATTGATTGTCTACAATTGGTTATCAAATACAACTTCCACTACCGTGATTAAGGATTAAGCCATATTGTTGTATAAGATTTTTGTGTTGAAGAATTTCAATCTGGATTTAATTATTTTCACCACATGCAGTTTA
This sequence comes from Galeopsis tetrahit, assembly GCA_963675135.1. Lineage (NCBI taxonomy): Eukaryota > Viridiplantae > Streptophyta > Magnoliopsida > Lamiales > Lamiaceae > Galeopsis > Galeopsis tetrahit. The sequence continues at coordinate 13,962,525 of OY776121.1, read as the reverse complement.
TTGTGATATTTATTATAAAGGGATTTTACCATATCATTTGCTGATATGTTCATACCTCAAGAGGCATGAATTTTTAAACCTGAGGAAACTGAGGTTATTTGAGGCAAGGTACCCTTGATGACTATCTCACCTGCTTTGTTACTTAGTGAAAGGACTGTTGATTTGCTTTGTTACAAAATTCAGATGGTTCTGATCACAGAGATGCTCTTATTCCAGTTCAACCAGCTCCAGCAAGACCTGAACAGAGAAATGCTACACCGAATGTGAACACATTGGCGGTCACATTGGTCAAAATATTTCTGTTTCCAGATCTTTTTATTTTACTTCAACTGGAACATTTACAGGACTCTATTGATGGCCTTCAGTTCCTTAAAGTCCAGTGGTTAGAGATTCTTTCTACTACCACAAGGGGAGAAACACCATCAATTTCTGAGATTCGAAGTAAAGAACTCCATGGAGATGTACCAGAAGCTAATTGTGTACCTGATGCTATTCATGAAGAGCCTGCTGAACCAGATGTTGTAGTTCATTTTGCTACAACGTGCACTGATGTTGATGAATGTATGGATGTTCTTTATGACATCTAAACAGATTATGGTAACAACTGAACAGGTTGATACAAGACAGGGGGAGGGCTGAACATTATAAGTGATAATGTGCAGGAACATGATGCTGCAGCTGTTGATACAACAATATATGTCACATGTTTAGTTTCTTAATTATTTGTGCATTTTATACTTCCCTTGATCTTATGCATTGTTGTTCTGTGTTTAAGTTGAATTACAGACTTTGTTTTTACTTTCTAGTTGATAGGTTGTCTTTTATTCAACTTGCTTAATTTGTTTGCATTTATGATAACAGGTTACTGCTTCTATGCTTAAATTGTTTTCTTACTTATCACTATTTGCTTACTGCATGTTGTATATGTTAGTTGTTTATTGTATTTGTTTTTTTCCTAACTTTGCTCTATTTTTCAGTTTGCTTAAACTGTTTGCCTTAAGAGTTATTCTTATTGGCTTACTGCTTGCTGATTTTAGGTCTTTGTTAGTTGTTGTTTGTTTTTGTCTTTCTAACTTGCCTTATTATTCAATTTGCTTAAATTGTTTGTTTTGAGAATAAACAAGGAGTACATTTCTTTTTGGCTTACTGTCTAAGTACTTAATTAAATGGTTTGCCTTAATAGATTTGAAGTATACATCTTTCAAAATTCTCATATGCTTACTGCCTATTGATAATATAAGTCTTGTTTTTAGGCCTGTTTAGATTGTTAGTATTTGTTTTGTATTTCTTTTTGTTTTTGCTTTGTTTTCTGATTTTTTGTGTCATACTGAAATCTTAAGTTATCTCTTCCAATCTAACTTATGATTTTAGTAAGTTTATATGTTGTGAATAAGTATACTGTTTATCCTTGTTCTGTTTTGGATAAAATTATCTTGATCTTATGGCACGGATCATTGTAAGATTATCCTTGATCTTCATTCGATTTGATCCAACGATTACAACATGTATTGTCTTGACTAGTGCTTAGCAATGATGTCGACCTCAACTAAGTACATAATACTGAGTATGTATAGAAATATATGTGCATCAGGTGTGTTGTAGTCGAAATGTCAAATTGGGGGAGATTGTAGATGTTGTTAATCCTTAAATGCCTTAACATTATCAACAACATCTTAATTTGACCTTCCGAGATTTTTTCTAAGTCTTTTCTGAAATGCTACATTAAATGTTGATCTAAATGTTGTTGCATTTCTGGCAGGATCTAGAAGCTTCTACAAGGATCTGGAACCTGGAAGATTCCAGAACATTGCAGAACTTGCTAGAGCAGCCTGGAACCATTTAGAACGACCTGGAGCATGCAAGAAGGATCTAGAAAGATCATGGAAGTTGTGGAAGTTGAGCTCCTAAAAAATAGGACCTCAATGTGGAAGCCTCTAGAATTCACACAATACTCTATAAATACCGAAGGAAGGCTTCATAATTCAGTGTATTCTGTTCGATCAATATCCTAGACCGAGCGTTGATCCCTGTTAGGAATTGTGGCCAATAGTTTTACCATTTAGATCATACAAAGTATCCCACCCGTATGGCTGTGTGTCTTCTTATCTATTGAGAGTGTAATCATAGATAGACTAGGCATTTCGACAGTGTGTAATTCTTATACAGTTAGATCATTTTTAGAACAAGGCACCTGCCTCGTTTGTAGTTTTAGTTGTGAAGGTTATTGCTGTAACATTTCACACAACATTTATACTTGAAGATAAGTATTGATTTCGCCGTAAGGCTCGCATAGATTTTTATTTATAAAATCTATGTGAAAAATATTTCCATTATGTCTCGTTTGTTTTTAGTGTTTCAAGTCTTCCGCTGTGTATCTTTATTTTTGATATTCTGTTAAGGTCAGTGTTGTACAATTTGTCCCAACATTTAGTACAGCATTAATCTGTTCTTCACTTAAACACTAGATACTATACACCACACACTTTCACCTTACTTGCACTTTTAGGCATGACAAACCCTTTTGGTTGGGGCATGTATATTGTTTCAACAAGATCACCATACAAGAATGCAGTTTTGATATCTAGCTGATGTAACTCAAGATCATCTTGAGCAACCTTAGACAAAAGTAATCTTATTGAACAATGTTTAACAACAGGAGAAAATACATCATTGAAGTCAATTCCTTCCCTTTGATTGAATCCCCTAGCTACCAACCTTGCCTTGAATCTGATGTGGTCCTTTGCACCCTCATATCAAACTTCAAGCTTCTTCTTGAAGAGTCACCTACAACTGACTAACTTCTGGTTGATTGGCTTCTCTACTAGGATCCAGATCTAAGGATTGCAACTCATCTGACATGGCTGTTATCCAATGCTCTTTTTCAGGACTGGTGATAGCTTCCTTGTAGTTTCTTGGCTCATAATGCTCCACCTCTTCTGCTGTGATCAAAGCATATGATACAAGATCAGCCTGGCCAAACCTAGGTGTGGATGATTCTGCCTCCTGAGCCTATCTCTTACAAGACTGTAATTCCTTAGATCAGCATGGTTGTCCACCATGGTAGCATCTTCTAGATCATCTCCTTGTACCTATTCTGGGACAACCTCATCTGGGGTGTTGTCTTCTAGGTTCATATCAGCTGGGTTAGCAACCTCCTCTGGTGCTAACTCATCTGATCTTATAAACTCCACCTCAACTGAGGAACTCACTTCTGACTCTTTTACAATTTTTCCATCCAGGTCATGGGAATTTCCATTCTGAGGATATCCTATTACCTTCTCATTAAAATCAACATCTCTGCTGATAATAAATTTCTTATGACCTGGTTCAAGGCACCACAATCTAGGATATGCAATGAATATACATTTCAGAGCCCTTGACTCAAGCTTATCCTGTCTAATGTGGGCATAAACTTGACATCCAAACACTTTTAGTTTTGAATAATCACTCAGCTTGCCATACCATATCTCATCTGCTATTTTACCTTCTAAAGAAATGAGGGGGTTTTGTTTATCAAATAACAAACAATGCACACAGCCTCTCCCAAAAGCTTTTAGGTAACTTAGCATCAGCTAACATGCATCTGACCCGTTCTAGAATAGTTTTGTTCATCCTCTCAGCTAGTCCATTTTGATGTGGATTTAGAGGGACAATTATATGTCTAGTGATGTCCTTCTCTTTGCAAAATCCATTGAACTCATCTGATAGGTACTCAATGCCATTGTCTGTCCTTAAATGTTTTAATGACTTGCCTCTCTTGTTCTCTATCTCAACTAGCCATTCCTTGAACTTTGTAAAGGCCTCACAATTCTGTTTGAGAATGAACACCCAAACTTTTCTAGAATAGTAATCAATTATGGACATGAAGTACTTACCTCCACCAATGGTTTATGTCCTTGATGGCCCACATGCATCTGAATGAACATAATCCAGCAACCCAGTTATGGTGTGCTTATCCTTCTGGAATGACTTCTTCTTGGCTTTGCAAAGAATGCACAGCTCATTAACCTCCATATTCATGAATGTCTTCTGAGAGAACACCTCTTTCTTGGATAGCTCCAGCATGCCATTCTCCCCCACATGTTCCAATCTCTTATGCCAAAGCATTACATCATTAGAAATCATGGTAATATCAGGGGCCCCTGTGATTGTCTCACCAATCAAAGAGTATAACTCATTCTTCTTATTCCCCTACATCACTATCTTATCAGCTCTGGTAACCAGCAGACAACCAATTTATGTCCTGAATTCATAACCCAAAGTGTTGAGTGTGCCAAGGGATATTAGGTTTCTCTTCAAATCTGGAACAAATCTGACATTGGTTAGGATCACATGTTTCCATTAAACATCTTCACCCTTACAGTACCAATGCCCATAACAGTACAACTCTCATCATTTCCAAGCAGCACTGATCCACCATCCATCATCTCTAGGTTTTGAAACCAAGATTTAGTGGCACACATATGAAATGAACATCCAGAATCCAAGACCCATTCATTGAATAACTTGCTTTCTATTATGCTCATAACTTCTGTACTATCATATCATTTTTCCTCAGCTACATCAGCTTTGGGAGATTCAGTAGCCTTTTTGCATTCCTTTTGGCATTTATAGTAGGCCTTTTTGCCCATAAATCAATTCTTCTTATTAATTGGTTTGGTATGACAGTTCTTGCTTTGTCCCTTCTTCTCATTATTGAATTTGATGTTCACGCCTTCACCATGGTTCTTGGCCTTCTTGGAGGAGTTTGCCACGTGTAGACTCTTTGTCTTCACAATATACAAGACTTCTTTAAACTTGGCCTTACCTTCCTTAGTAATCAGCAAAGAGCACTACAAAAAATGCCTAAATTAGAGACCAAAGTTTTGAGACCGTCATAAAACAGTCTCAAATAAAGGTTGATTTGAGACCATTTTAAAAAAATTACGAATTTTGAGACCGATTTCATTTCAGTCTTTAATTTTATGTATTCAGACCGTTTAGAGACCATCAACCCGAAATTAAATTTCTGATTTTAAATTTTGTTTTGAGACCACATTAGCGGTCTTTAATTGGTATTAAGAATTAATTTCAATTCTCAAATTTTATTTTGACCGCCATTTTTGCCCGCTCATTTAGAGATCGTTTTGTGAATACGGTCTCTAACCCGTTTTTAAACCCGTTTGTAACCCGTCTATAAACCCTAGTTCATTTGTACCGCTTCTTTCACTTTCACGCTATGCAATTTCTCACGGCCCTCGCGATTCTCTTTTGCTCGATCTCTTGCAACGACTAGAGTTGGCAAATTGGATCGTCCAGCCCGGCCAATCTGGCCAAGCGATGTTCGTGGGTTGGGTCGGGCTGGCCATGAATTTGTCAGGCCTATAAAATGTGAGCCCAACCTAGCCCACTATACTAGCGGGCCGGCCCAACCCATGAAATAATTTTTTAAAAAAAATATTTTTAGCAAAAATTATTTTTATTGGTCACATACTCACATATTATTTTTATTTATACAAATAATAATAATTAAAAATATGCAATACTAAAGTATTAACTATACATAATTCATAAACGGTCATAATCAGTATAACATTACACTCTATAACAACTTCAAATAAAATTATAAATAATTCACAAGTTCAAATTTTAAAGTCAAAGTAAAATAAAAACACAATAATATTTAAATATAAAATACTTTACTTATTTTAATTATCTATTTTTTTAAAGAAAAAATATTGATCGGGCCAAACGGGCTGACCATGGGCCAGCGGGCCAAATTCAGCCTAGCCCATTAGGCCCACCGGTTCCATCGGGTCAGGACAAATAGGCCCAGTTCTATATGGGCCTCTAATTTTAGAGCTGTAAGCAAATTAAATTTGCACCCAATCAAATGACGACACGTGGACAAATATATATTAAAATAAAATTAATTTACTATTTAAAATTGGGAATTTAATTAAATTAATTCTCGAATTAAATAGTCAAATTAATGATATTTAATATACACAATACGAGCCGGTCAAATTATACGAGTATCGAAATACTCGTAATTGGTGAGAATAAATTTGACTTACCATATACGGAGGAAATCAAATCACACATCTTCAAAAAAGGAAGATAATTAAATTAAATCAATCAAGCCAATCAAATCGGCATCATCTAGTAAGAAGGCGCCACGTGGCACGGTAAAGAGGGAAAGTCTTCACTCCCTCACCCTATAAATAGGGTCCCCCCTCATTCATTTCGAAGACACAACACAAAAGCATTTCAAGACTCTAGAATTCTCTGCAGAGATTCAAGGCGTTCTTGAGCATTCGAAGGAGCTTCAAAGGCGTTCTTCACCCAAATCATCTAAAGTCGACGTTCGATCCGAGATTAAGGTGTTAAACCCCTCGAATCGGCGTTCTTCTCGGAGTGTTCTTCGCAAATCTTCGAAGATTTAAAGGCGTTCTTCGCGGATCCTTGAAGATTCAAAGACGTTCTTCATCGCATTCAAAGACGTTCGTCCAAAAGCTCCCCAAATCAGCGTTTAATCCAAAACAAGACGTCAGGTCCTTGGATAAACGTTACAAACCTCCAAGTTCACTCGTGATCAAGATCAAAGCGAGGATCACGCCACAAAATCTTCCAAGACAAAGTCAAGATCGAAGAGAAGAATCAGAGGAAAATTAAATAGAGAGGAATAGATGTTGATCAACTCAAAGAGCTTATATTGGGAACAATCAAAAACAGATTTGAAGAAAGCTCAAAGTTATCCTTCACTTATGTTAAACCATATACTAAGAGAATTGATGGTTTAAGGATGCCACCAGGCTATCAACCCCCTAAGTTCCAACAGTTCGATGGTAAGGGGAACACAAGGCAGCATGTGGCTCACTTTGTTGAAACATGCAATAACGCCGGAACTTATGGCGATCATTTAGCCAAACAGTTTGTCCGCTCCTTGAAAGGGAACGCTTTCGATTGGTACATCGATTTGGAGGCTAACTCCATTAATAGCTGGGATCATATGGAGCGAGAATTCCTAAACCGCTTCTACAGTACAAGGAGAACGGTTAGCATGATCGAGTTGACTAACACTCGTCAAATGGAAGACGAACCTGTGATTGATTATATCAATCGATGGAGAAACTTAAGCCTGAACTGTAAAGATAGGTTGAGTGAATCTTTTGCCATCGAAATGTGCATTCAAGGAATGCAATGGGGCCTTCGATACATCCTGCAAGGAATCCGGCCAAATACTTTTGAAGAGTTAGTAACAAGAGCTCACGACATGGAGCTAAGCATGTTTGCTAACGGGGTCGAATCACCGCCGGTTCAAGAACTCCGCAGTAAGCCTTATGTTAAACCTTCAAGTAAAGAATACATTACAGACATGCCTTGAGACTGGGGGCAAAGTGGGTTGACATTAAAATAAATGCGACAAAAACAGTATCCATTTCTAGACTCTGATATCTCTTGGATATTTGACGACTTGCTCGAAGCAAAGCTCATTGAGTTGCCTATGATGAAAATACCAGAAGAAGCTGGACAAACTGATAACCCAAAGTACTGCAATTACCATCGACTGATAGGCCATCCGATTCATGATTGTGTCACATTCAAGGAAAAGATCATGCAATTGGTCCAACAAGGAGAAATTGTGTTGGATGAAACCATTTAAAGTCCCAAAAAAATCTCCTTGGCAAGAGACTAAACTGTTCGAGACTCTGAAATCGAGTCACCCAAATTAATGCTCCTTGATAAGAGCGAAAACTTTCTAAAGTCCCTTAAATAAAAAAATCTCCTACAAGAGAATAAACTGTTTGAGACTCTCAAATCGAGTCATTCAAGTCAAAGCTCCTTGATAAGAGCGAAAACTTTCTAAAGTCCAACAAATTTCGTGCTTCATTCACTCCAAGACATAAAACGTCTATGAACAAAGCACGAGGGGGCATTTGTAAGCACATTAAAAATGCACCCAATCAAATAGCGACATGTGGACAAATATATGTTAAATTAAATTAATTTACTATTTTAAGTTTGGGAATTTAATTAAATTAATTCTCTAATTAAATAGTTAAATTAATGATATTTAATATACACGATACAAGTCAGTCAAATTATACGAGTATTGAAATACTCGTAATTGGTAAGAATAAATTTGACTTACCATATATGGGGAAATCAAATCACATCTCTTAAAAAAGGGAAGAGAATTAAATTAAAATCAATCAAGTCAATCAAATCGGCTCGGCCAATAAGAAGGCGCCACGTGGCATGGTAAAGAGGAAAAGTCTTCCCTCTCCCACCCTATAAATAGGGTCCTCCCCTCATTCATTTGACACACAACACAAGAGCATTTCAAGACTCTAGAACTCTCTCCAGAGATTCAAGGCGTTCTTGAGCATTCGAAGGAGCTTCAAAGGCGTTCTTCACCCAAATCATCTAAAGACGACGTTCGATCCGAGATTAAGGTGTTAAACCCCTCACATCGACGTTCTTCTCAAAGTAATCTTCGCGGATTCTTTGAAGATTCAAAGGTGTTCTTCACGGACTCTTGAAGATTCAAAGGCGTTCTTCATCGCATCCGAAGACGTTCGTCCAAAAGCTCCCCAAATCAGCGTTTAATCCAAAACAAGACGTCAAGTCCTTGGATAAACGTTACAAACCTCCAAGTTCACTCGTGATCAAGATCAAAGCGAGGATCACGCCACAAAATCTTCTAAGACAAAGTCCAGATCGAAGAGAAGAATCAGAGGAAAATTAAATAGAGATTGTAACCCCCAAAACTTCTCGGTTTAATCCGAAAATAAATAAAATTGTATTGCATTTTCGTGTTATTATATTAATTACACGAAATTTGTTGTTATAAGAGCCCAACCCATACTATGTTTCGGGTTGACCGAGTCAGCCCATCGGATCGGGCCCAAATTGCCGGCTCTAGCCGCGACGACTACAACTCCGTCCCTGTTCTTAAGAAGATATCGCTGACGCCGCCTCTTCGCCACCGCCTGTTGGTTATCAATCGTCTCCATCGAATTTAAGTTAAGGTTATTTTTGGGTTTTTCTATTTTTGAGATTCCTTTTGAAAGAATTGATACTAGAATATTAAAAGATGAGATAAATAAATTGATGAGAAAAAAATATTAGATGAGTATGTGATTGAGAAAGAAAAGGAGAAGAGAAAAAATAATATGAAAAAAAAAATTGAATGAGAATCTTATTGTGGGATTTATAGTGGGATGGAGGGAGTATATAATAAAGAAATTAATTAATATATATATAATTAATTTTAAAAATTACACAAGACAACTCCTTGTCAAAGTGGTGGGTGCCCATTACTAGGCACTCATCCACCAGGGATCAATTCCCACCAAGACAAAATAAATGGTCATTTAAATAAAGTGGGTGTGGGTGTCGAGTCGGGTCAGGTGAGTCAGAGCGGGTGTGGGTTCGGTTCGGGTCAGGTGTGTGTTTAGTTCGGCCACGTAGGTCGGGGTTGGAGACCGAATGTGGAGGTCTCTAAATTAAAGACCGTTTTGAGACCGTCTCAGGGGGCCGACCAATTGTTTGAGACCGTTTGTAGACCGCTACAATTTAGAGACCTAAAAAAACCGATCTATAATTTGAGACTGATACATGAAAATGGTCTCAAAATATTTAAAACGAACCTAATAGTGACCAACCAAAAACGGTCTCAAAACGGTCTCTAATGCGTTTAGAGACCATTTTTACGGTCTCTAATTGGTTGTTAATTGAGGTGTTTTTTGTAGTGGAGTCTGAGACTGTCATATGAAGGTGGTAATGTTTCTAGGAGTAGGAAAAATTTCTTATGATCTTCCAAAGCAATACTCACATTCTCAAGATCATCCACTTCTTACATGAACTCAATTAACTGTTCATCAAAGGTTTTTCATTGGACATCTTGTAGTTATTGAGCTTTCTTTCCATGAACATTTGATTTGACAAAGATTGTGAGAAATACAGATCATCTAATGTCTCAAACACAACCATTACATCCTTCTCCTTTATCACCTCTTTGAAAACATTATTACCTAAACTCAGAACAACAATGTTGTAAGCTTTCTCAATAAGCTCTTCTTTCTTAACCTTGTCTGCCTCCGATGCAGCAGGGTCAAGAGGAACTAGGGTATCCTTTAGCCCATTGTGTGACAAGAGTGCCTTCATTTTGGCTTTCCATAAACCAAAATCAGTCTTACCAGTGAATTTCTCTACTTCTAACTTCACATAACTCATTTTTTATTCTTGCCTTTATCTTCACTTCCCACATACTATGCCAATTGTTATGGAATATGTCACTTAGCTATTTCAATCACAAATAATAAAACAAGACAACAAGAAACACATTGAATTAAACAAGTACGAACAAAGGATTTACGTGGTTCGATGATTCGAGTGGAATTTACATGTTTTTTATGCATATGTGAAGCTCATTTTGATGTTGATTTCATTAATTTATGGGTTGAATATGATGGTTTTGGTCAAAATAAGAGAAAGGTGGTGTTTTGTCGATTTTGTAGGAAAAATGATGGAATTTGGGAGCAAAACACCTATCACACTTCACTGGACCAAAGAGAAAAATACCTCGGCCGAGTAAGATCGAGGGCCTGAGACTGGTACGAGCTGCAGCTCGGTCGAGCTACTCAACTCGACCGAGCAAGGAGAAAAACTCAATTCGGTCGAACGCTCAGAATCGGCCGAGCTCGAGCCGTAATCTGCGACATGGAAGAGAGGCAAATCGGTCGAGTGACCCAACTCGGCCGAGCCAGAGAGATAGCCTAAAAAAAATCAACTTTGCAACTCATCCCAACTCGGCCAAGTTACCCCTGTTCTCGGCGGTTTTTGTGCATTTTCACCATTTTCAAGGGAACAAAGTGCAAATTTCAACTCCAAGCCCTACCCCAACACTATAAATACCCCCATTCTTGAATTCAAACACACCTTACCCCTTTCACAAGAACTCTTACACTTACAAACAGACACTTGGAGGTAATCATCATCAATTTCTTCAATTGTCCACCAAATCAAGTAAGGAAGGCACCAAGAACTTTGGAATTCAATTACCCATCATCCATTAGACTAATCTCCCTCTTTATCTTTCTTTTTATTTGTTTATTTCATTAGTTTGTGTTATTTAGATTATGTTGATTGTTGGCTAGAACACTTTTGGTTCTAGAACACTTTGCTTAATTGGTGTTTGTGTGGCTAAATTCTATTTGAATGCTTGATTTTCACTTCCAAACATATCATTAGTGTACAATAGTGATGTGTTGATATTAGTTAATTTAAATTAGATTGAGAAATCTCTTTTGATTGATGGATTGCAAGCATTTGACCTAGTTTTATTGAGAGATCAAAAGATGATCAATGATTAGGAGGATGTGTGATGATCTTAAGGGCTTAATTGGGTTTTATGATGAAATTTAGGTAGAGATACTAGATTGTGTTATATTTCTCGTGGGTTAATTGGATTTTAAAGACTTTTAACTCATTATTTTGTGATCAATCTTATAGAAAAAACACAACACCACTTGACTAGATTGTTAATCATAGATGGATTCATTAGTATTGCATGTGCCTTGGAACCTATCTTCTCATATTTGAGTTTTTACTCGTTTATTTCTCGTTTCTTTGATTTGCATGACACTTGATCGATTCATCATTACTATCTATTGTCTATTTGTGACACTTTGGTAGATAATTAGGGGTAATTTCACCATTCAAACTTATCAATCGCCGTCTATTTAGAACTTAATCGACAAACTATACTTTTACACTACACCTCTCTGTGGGATCGACCTTGTATTTGCCATGCTACGATATACACCGTATACTTGCGGTTGTGTATTTTGGTGTTACATAATACATGAATCAAGTTTATAACACCGCTGCCGGGGAGGTTTTGTAGTTCTAGAGTGTAGGTTGATAAAGTTTTGGTCTAGACACCTTATGTGCTTTCTTTATTCTTCAAAAATCCCAAAAATATTTGTGTTTGTTATTTTTTTTCATCTTACTTGTGATACTCACTCTCTTTTGAACATTTGATAGACATGGTTTATGATCCCGCGATCTAGGAGGAACCACTAAGAATTTTTGCCTATAGACCCGGAGATTGAAGCTAGTTGTCGAAGGAGAAACACCAAAAGAAGAAGAGTCGAGTTGGAAGAGATGAATAGAAGAGAGAATCCGATCGTAGAGGAGGTCGAAGAGGAAAGAGAGAAGCAAGGGGTTGACGGATTTGTGGAGCCGAATGGAAATGGTGGAAACCGACAACACAGGGCCGTGAGAGACAACCTTCACCGGAGGGTTGGTGAAAATCCGATTGAGAATGAGGAGAATGGTCCACACCGAGTTTTGAGAGATCATTTATGCCCGATTTCGAGGCCGTATGGAGGAGCGGGTCGGGAACCCGTAGACGCTCACAATTTCGAGCTCAACCCGGCTTTGATTGTTATGGTGCAAAACAATCAATTTGGAGGACTTTCCAAGGAGGATCCTAACCTCCACTTGTCTCAATTCCTCGAGATAAGTGGGACGATTAAGATCAATTGAGTTCCACAAGATTACATCCGGTTGCAACTATTCCCCTTCTCCCTCCAAGACCGAGCTAAGCAATGGTACCTCTCCCTTGATTTGAGGACCATTGAAAATTGGAATGATCTTGTCGATGCATTCTTGATGAAGTATTTACATTCGAGCAAGAACATCCAAATCCGAGGGGAAATATCTTCGTTTAGGAAAGATGATGATGAGTCCCTAGCCGAAGCATGGGAGCGTTTCAAGGACTTGATTAGAACTTGCCCACAACATGGTTTCTCACGAGACCAACTCTTATGCTACTTCTACAACAAAATGGACCACCGAACGAGAGGAATGGTGGATGCTTCGGCAGGTGGAGGATCGTTATTGAGGAAGATGAAGGAGGAAGGGTATTTTCTTTTGGAAGAGATGGCTTAAAACGGGTATCAATGGCCATTCGAGAGAAGAAAAATCGAAGGGTTGCTTCAACTCAAGAATCGGAAGATTTTGCCACTTTATCCAACAAAATGGATAAGTTGACTTCTCTAATGATAGACAAAGCATTAGTGTGGCCAAGTGATGATCAATACAAATAGGCTCACTATATGAACAACTAAAGATAACAGAATTTTAGAGAAAGAGGTTGGAACGAAAGTCAAAACCGTGAGAACCCTCCTAATCCGAACCAATATCACCCCGGTTTGAGGCAACAAGAGAACTTCTGCTATGCCAACACAAGGAATGCCATCCAACCACCATCAAATTTCAACGTGATAGATGGTATGATAGTCGATCCTTCACCAAAGCCATCCTTGGAAGAAATGTTTGGTACATTCATGGGAGAAACCAAGAATTTTATGGGAGTGACAAAGAATTACATGGCAAAGACATGACAACGTCTTGATGAACAAGGAGAAATGATCAAGAACGTGGTAAGTAATGTAAAAGCCATGGAAAAACAAATGGGCCAACTTGCCAATATCATTGGAAGTCAACACACTCCGGGGCAATTCCCCTCTAACACGGAGCTCAACCCCAAGGAGCAATGCAAGACCATAAAACTAAAAAGTGGGACAAACTACGAAGGGCCCAAGATGCCACAAGAAGAGGAAGTGGTAATGGAACCCGAGAGTGTTGACAAAAGAGATGGCCAAGAGAAAGAAAAGCAAGAAGAGCTATTGAGGGAAGAAAAAGAGGCAAGAGAGGAAGAAGAAAAGGATGGGAGCAAGAAAAATGAGGAGACCATTCCTCCACGAGACAAAGGCAAGAATGTAGTGCCTCTTTCTTATCCACAAAGGTTGAAGAAGAAGGGCTTGGACAACAAATTTGACAAGTTCGTGGAGATGTTCAAGAAGATACACATCAATATCCCTTTCGCCGAAGCTCTTGAACAAATGCACCATTATTCCATGTTCTTGAAAGAAATTATGTCAAATAAGAGGAAAATGGTGAAGTATGAGACGGTGCACTTAATCGAAGAATGTAGCTCCATAATCCAAGCTAAGCTACCTCCAAAGCTTAGGGACCCCGAATCCTTCACTTTACCATGCGTTATTGGAGATGGAGGTACATTTCGTGCTTTATGTGATTTGGGAGCTAGTATAAATCTTATGCCTCTATCCATCCTCAAGACTCTTGGTTTGGGAGAGCTCACACCAACCACAATGAGCCTCTAATTGGCGGATAGGTCTATGACATAATCTTTGGGTATAGTAGAGGATGTATTGGTCAAAGTCGACAAGTTTATCTTTCCAGTAGACTTTGTGGTTAAGGATATGGAGGAGGACAAGTATACCCCGTTGATCTTGGGAATGCCCTTTTTGGCAACCGGAGGGGCCGTAATTGATGTGAGGAAAGGAGAGTTGGAGCTTCAAGTGAACAATGAGATAGTCTTGTTCAACATTTATAGAAATAGCAAATCCCGGGATGATGAGGATGGAGAATATGGGAACCCCAAGGGAAAGCACGATCCAATGCCCATGAAAAAGAAGGTGGGAGAAGATTTTAAGGTAAATTTTGTAAAAGAGGACCCCAAAGTGGAAGAAAGTGATTTGAAGATGGGCAAGAAGGCCAAGTTTGGGGGAGTTTTCTTCAAAAACTCCCCCAAATCAAGAAAATCCACTTGTGCAAGTTTGGAGTTGAGTGAGGAATCAACTTCTTATGATGTGATTGAAGAGTCGGATGGGCTAGCTTGTGTATGCTTCAATGGATTTAAGAAGGTTGGATGGGTTTAGGGTGGCTAAATTCTATTTGAATGCTTGATTTTCACTTCCAAACATGTCATTAGTGTACAATAGTGATGTGTTGATCTTAGTTATTTGAAATTGGATTGAGAAATCTCTTTTGATTGATTGCAAACATTTGACCTAGTTTTATTGAGAGATCGAAAGATGATCAATGATTAGGAGGGTGTGTGATGATCTTAGGGACTTAATTGAGTTTTATGATGCAATTTAGGTAGAGATACTAGATTGTGTTGTATTTCTTTTGGGTTAATTGGATTGAAAAAACTTTTAACTCATTATTTTGTGATCAATCTTATAGAAAAAGCACAACACCACTTGACTAGATTGTTAATCATAGATGGATTCATTAGTATTGCATGTGCCTTGGAACCTATCTTCTCATATTTGGGTTTTTACTCGTTTATTTCTCGTTTCTTTGATTTTCATGACACTTGATCGATTCATCATTACTCTCTATTGTCTATTTGTGACACTTTAGTAGATAATTAGGGGTAATTTCACCATTCAAACTTATCGATCGCCGTATATTTAGAACTTAATCGACAAGCTATACTTTTACACTACACATCTATGTGGAATCGAACTTGTATTTTCCACGCTACGATATACACCTTATACTTGCGGTTGTGTATTTTGGTGTTACATAATACATGAAACATTCGATCAAATGATCTACGCCAATGGAGGATAGAGGCTCTCTTTACTAATATGAACAAGTGTTTACAAACATGATCACTAAGAAAACTTGCTCATACTTGTAATTGTAAACACTTATTCATATTAGTAAAGACAGCCTCTATTCTCCATGGACGTAGATCATTTGATCGAACCACGTAAATCTTGAGTTCATTGCGTTCTTGTTTGTCTTATTTTATCATTTGTGATTTGAATAGCTAAGTGTTATATTCCATAACAATTGGCGCCGTCTGTGGGAAGCGAAGATAAAGGCAAGAATAAAAAAATGGGTTATGTGAAGTTGGAAGTAGAGAAATTCAATAGTAATACAAATTTTGGTTTATAGGAAGCCAAAATAAAGGCACTCTTGTCACACAATGGGCTAAAGGATGCCCTAGTTCCTCATAACCCTGCTGCATTAGAGGCAGACAAGGCCAAGAGATAAGAGCTTATGGAGAAAGCTTACAACATTGTTGTTCTGAGTTCTGGTGATAATGTTTTTAGAGAGGTGATGAAGGAGAAGAATGTAGTGGTTGTGTTTGAGACATTGGATGATCTGTATTTGACACACTCTTTGTCAAATCAGATGTTTAGGGAAAGAAAGCTCAATAACTTCAAGATGTCCGATGATAAAATCCTTGATGAGCAGTTAATTGAGTTCATGCACGTAGTAGATGATCTTGAGAATGTAGGTATTACTTTGGAAGATCATAAGTAATCTTTCCTACTCTTAGAAGCCTTACCACTTTCATATGACAGTTTCAAAGATTCTTTGATGATTACCACGGAAGGTAAGGCCAAGTTTAAAGAAGTATTGTCTATTTTGAAAACCAAGAGTCTACATGTGGAAAACTCCTCCAATAAGGACAAGAACCATGGTGAGGGCCTGAACATCAAATTCAAGAATGAAAAGAAGGGGCAAGGCAAGAAGAATCATGCCAACCCAGTTAATAATAAGAATGGATTTATGGGCAAAAATGCTTTCTATAAATTTCATAAGGAAGGACATTTCATAAAAGATTGTCCAGATATGAAGAAGGCTACTACAGCTCCCAAAACTGATGTTCATTTCATATGTGTCCCACCAAATCTTGTTTCCAAAACGTTGATATGATGGATGGTGGATCAGTGCTGCTTGGAAATGATGAGAGATGTACTGTTATGGGCATTGGTACTATAAGGGTGAAGATGTTTAATGGAAAATATGTGATCCTAACCAATGTCGGATTTGTTCCAGATTTGAAGACAAACCTAATATCTCTTGGCAAATTCAACACTTTGGGTTATGAATTCAGGTTAGAAAGTGGTTGTCTGCTGGTTACCAGAGCTAATAAGATAGCGATGCAAGGGAAGAAGAAGAATGGGTTATACTCTTTGATTGGTGAGACAATCACAGGGGTAACTGATATTACCATGAGTTCTGATGATGCAATGCTTTGACATAAAATATTGCCACATGTGGGGGAGAAGGGCCAGATGGAGTTATCCAAGAATTGGGTGTTCTCTAAGAAGACTTTCAAGAATCTGGAGTTTTGTGAGTTGTGCATTCTTGGCAAGGCCAAGAAGAAGTCATTGCAGAAGGGTAAGCACACCATTACTGAGCTGCAGGATTATGTTCAATCAGATGTGTGGGGGTTATTAAGGACAGAAACCATTGGTGGAGGTAAGTACTTCATGTCCATAATAGATGACTATTCTAGAAAAGTTTGGGTGTTCATTCTCAAACAGAAGAGTGACGCTTTTACAAAATTCAAGGAATGGCTAGTTGAGATAGAGAACAGGAGAGGAAAGTTTTTGGTCCCCGAAAAACAAGACGAGTCGTGTGGAAAATAAACTAACTCTTCAAGGTAACTAGTCCGCTGATTTCACTAGGGGCCTAGGACTAGTTAGTCGGCTGATTAATTATCTATCGGAGTTAAGTGCGGAATTTTGTTGTGTGCCCATAAACATTATACTCGTCTACTGTTTAAATAAAGTTTGTAAAACAGTTTATGCACAAATATGTATGAGATAACTGAAAGTAAAGTGCAGAAAATGTAAATAACACAGTAATTTATAGTGGTTCAGATATACTTTCCTACGTCCACTCTCACGTTCCAAACATGATGTTAATCCCTTTAATTTCCCGAAAATTACAAGGGCTTGTCCTTTATAGTCCCAAGAGAAGGACTTTGAGATCTGAGCAGTTCCAAACTACTACGGTCTCCACAAGTGATTTAAGAGCACTTGGACTCCACAAGTGAGTTGATAACACTTGCACTCCACAAGTGATATGAGAGCACTTGCACTCTTTACAGTGATGAACACTCAACTTGGCTTCTAGTGTTTTATGGTAGAAGGTGGGTTTTGTGTATATGAACTAGGTGAGAATTTCCCTTACAATCTGTTTTAGCCTCATGCTAGGATTGAGAAATTCTCTCTAAGCTATGGATATATTTGAGTGGCTAAACTGGCTTAGATGTTATGAGTTCACTCACTGGGCATGAGGTGATGCTTGTTGAATGTTCATCTTCTTTAGCTCTTTTTATTTGTGGACTTTAAGAACTTTGCTCGACCTCTGCATCTCACACCTCTTCTCTCTCCCAATGATATATGAACTGAACTCATTTATATAGTGTTGATGTTTGAATGTTACCGTCGGATGATAGCAATTCAAATCTCCACTAATTCAGGAATTGACAATCTCTTGATTTGATATGATTGAATATTACCATTATCATGTAATTTCAATCATATCTTTGACTTTCCTTTCTTGTGCACGTATCTTGTCAATCCTTGACTTCAACTCTGATTGCTCTTCCTTTTAGGCTTCTGCTGTCTTTTACTCAGCTGCTGTCTTTACTCCACTGCTATCTCTTCTCAGCTGCCTTTTACTCAGCTGCTGTCTTTACTCTGCTGCCTTTACTCAACTGCTGTCTCTTCTCAGCTGCTGTCTTTACTCTGCTGTCTTTACTCATCTGCCTTTACTCAGCTGCTGTCTCTTCTCAGCTGCTGTCTTTACTCTGCTGTCTTTTACTTAGCTTGTGTAAGATGTCTTCTACTCAGCTGATGTAAGATCACTTCTACTCAGCTTATGTATACTCACCTTATTCTTACTCTTTTTATCCTATAAGATGAGTTTAACTCATCTTATCAGGAGACTTCTGGTCTTGGTCTTCTCTTCTTGAGCATTGGTATGTCTTCTCTTCTTACTAGAGTCCTATCTATTACAAGATGTATAATAAAGTTGTCTATACAATACAACTTACCGTATTACATGTTTGATTTGGTTTATCAAAACTAAACTAGGGATATACATATCCCAACAAAAGTCCAAAAAACATTTAAGGACAGACAATGGCCTTGAGTACCTATAAGCTGAGTTAATGAATTTTGCAAAGAGAACGACATCACTAGACATATAATTGTCCCTCTTAATCCACAGCAAAATGGATTATGTGAGAGGATGAACAAAACTATTCTAGAACGGGTCAGATGCATGTTAGTTGATGCTAAGTTACCTAAATGCTTTTGGTGAGAGGTTGTGTGCACTGTTTGTTATTTGATAAAAAAAAAATCCCTTCATTTGCTTTATAAGGTAAAACACCAGACAAGATCTGGTATGGCAAGTTGAGTGATTATTCAAAACTTAAAGTGTTTGGATGTCAAGCTCATGCCCATATTAGACATGATAAGTTTGAGCCAAGGGCTCTGAAATGTATATTCATTGGCTATCCTAAAGGTTTCAAGGACTATAAATTGTGGTGCCTAAAACTTGCTGGAACACGCCGGCGAAGGAGATCCATCACCGGGATCGTTGTCGGATGCTCAACGTATAAATAACAAATTAAAACCTAAACATGCGTCTAACGAAGAATTTAGATTCGTTACCCTTGAAGATCGAGACGTTGATTCCAATCTACGGATCTTCTAGCCTGTTTCCCAACCACGCTCGAACACCGGGTGGACGGTGCGCTATCAAACGTGGAGAAGGTGCCTCAGTTTCGTCTCCTTGAAACCCTAGCCATTTTTCTCAATTTCGTGTGTGCTAGGGTTTCAAAACTATTTTGAGGCTCCTATTTATAATCTCCATAAGTTCATGGGCCAGACTAGGGATCCATTAGAAGGTATAGGGTTTGAGATTCTTATAGGCCCAAATACTCTTATGTTCAGCCCATAACATATAATTTGGCCCGAGAACATTAATTCATTCCACTAGAGAATTAATGTTGCACTCCCGTCCTATCTCGAACTGAATCAGGGCTTCTATTAGACTTTATAATTCCCCGTATTTAAGATATCGCACTTCCATTAATTATTAAAGCTTCTGACTTCTTTAAATAATTAATTTCTATAATTTCTTGAGTAGTACCACTCAACCTTGTTGTCGTACGGATTAAATCCACCTGCAGGGTTTAATACGACAATCCTTTATGAGTTTCCTCAAGGGGACATCATCAGTCTGGATGTACAAGACATTGTGCCCTAATGCCAATAAGTAGACATCATGCGAGCGATGCCACTACCCAAAATACGGAGCATGAAGAATCTACCAAGATTCTCACATATAGTACATAAAAGTAGTGAACAAGCACCCCACACATCTAAAAGTCACCAAGACCTCTAGTTCTTCATAAAAGTCAAAACAAAAGAACATGTCTTTTCTATGATCCATTCAATACGCCACAGCGCACTAGTATACACTAATGGCCAAGACAAACCACTAACATGTTTACACTACAACTTAAACCAATAGTTTTGTCCATAACTATTGCAGTTGTGAATACTGTTTATATCTTACAAGGAACTGACAATGTGATCTTCTGTGTGACTACAAACGCACCACATCGTCTACAATGCAAGATAAGCAGACATACAAGTAATCATAAAGAATGCAATAATGTGAAAAACCATTTATTTCAGATAAAAGGAAATCGAATATACATCACAAAATCCCACTAAAAGTTTGTTTTACAGTATACACCAACAATCTCCCACTTGTACTAAAGCTTAACTTTTAGTATACACATAAAGACATTAACATTTCTCCCACTTATACTGAAAGTCTAGCTTGTAATACATCGTAAACCAAGACCCTCTACATGTTTCTCAAAGACTTTTACTGCCAGCGTCTTTGTGAAAGGATCATCCAAGTTATCCAACGACGCAATCTTAGCTACAGCCACGTCTTCCCGATTTACGATATCTCGTATAATGTGGTACTTTCGCTCTATGTGTTTACTTGATCTGTGGGCTCTAGGTTCTTTCGAGTTTGCCACTGCACCCGCGTTATCACAATAAACAGTGATACACATCGGCATACTCTGAGATACCCTAATTCCAGAAAGAAATTACGCAGCCAGACAGCCTCCTTTGCGGCCTCTGAGGCAGCTACGTACTTGGCTTCCATAGTGGATTCCGCGATGCATTTCTGCTTCACACTTCTCCAAGATATGGCTGCGCCTCCCAACATAAACACATAACCCGAGGTTGACTTCCGTTCATCTCGATCAGCTTGGAAATCTGAATCGGTATAACCCAAAGGAATCAAAATATTTGACTGGTATACTAGCATATAATCTCGAGTCTTTTTCAAGTACTTGAGAATATGCTTAACAGCAGTCCAATGTCCTTGACCAGGGTTAGACTGATATCTTGCTACCATGCCGACTGCATAGCAAATATCAGGCTTCGTACACAGCATCGCATACATAAGGTTTCCTACACCCGAAGCATAAGGAACCTTAGCCATCTCCTCTATCTCTTTCTGTGTCTTAGGACACATATATTTAGATAGAGGGACTCTATATCTGAAAGGTAGTACACCCTTCTTGGAATTCTGCATGCCAAAACGAGCAATCACAGTATCAATGTAAGACGGTTGAGATAAACATAACATTCTCTTTTTTCGATCACGAGTGACCTTAATACCAAGAATGTATGATGCTTCTCCCATATCCTTCATTTGAAACTGTTCTGAAAGCCACACCTTTACGTCTGATAATACTTTCACATTGTTGCCAATAAGAAGAATATCATCTACGTATAGTACTAAGAATACCACTACGTCTCCGTTACTCTTTTTGTACACATAACATTCATTTTGACATTGTTCAAATCCAAAATATTTGATCACCTCGTCAAAACGAATGTTCCAAAACCTGGAAGCTTGTTTTAGCCCATAAAGAGACTTTTTCAGCTTCCAGACTAGATGCTCTTGGCCTTTCTTCACATAACCCCCTCGGGTTGCTGCATATAGATGTCCTTATCCAAATTTCCATTAAGGAAAGCTGTCTTGACATCTATTGGCCAAATCTTATAGTTCATGTGATTAGCTATGGATAAGAGAATCCGGATCGATTTTAGCATGGCTACTGATGAGAAGGTCTCGTCATTGTCGATTCCACTTAAAACCCTTTGCCACCAAACCGTGCCTTAAAAGCAGTAATCTGCCCATCAGACCCTCTCTTACGTCTGTAGACCCACTTACACCCAATGACTTTCTTGTCGTGGGAAAGTTCACTTAGTTCATACACTTCCATAGCATCCATAGATTCAATTTCTTAATCCATGGACTTGTGCCACGACTCTGCATCTTTGTCTTTGATTGCCTCTTTGTATGTCCAGGGGTCATTATCATCATGTTCATCGCTTGGAATCAAGTCCATAGACTCTCCTTCAAACAAGCAACGATCAGGTTGGCGAACAACCCTACCACTACGATAAGGTAATGTATACAAAGGTTCATTAGAGTCACCACGTTGTGCAGTCTCTTGTGGTATTTCCTCTTGCACACTCGGTGTGCCATTGTCTCCTCTCAACTCATTTAGAATGATCTCAGTATTGGACTTATGCTCATTCATATAGTCTTCTTCTAAAAATCGGGCATTGGTACTCACCACCACCCTTTGATCATTAGGACTATAAAAATAACCACCTCTCGTTCCCTTAGGGTATCCTACAAACAACCGTACTTCAGTTCTAGGTGCCAACTTATCAGCTTCCTTGTTCAGCACATGTGCTGGACAACCCCAAATCCGAATGTGGTTTAGACTAGGCTTTCGCCCAGACCACAATTCAATCGGGGTTTTTGGAACCACTTTAGAAGGTACATAGTTTAGAAGGTACGCTGCTGTTTCCAAGGCATAACCCCAAAAAGAGGTAGGTAATGAAGCATAACTCATCATCGATCTCACCATATCTAATAGTGTCTTATTCCTTCTCTCAGCCACGCTATTCTGTTGTGGAGTACCAGGTGCGGAGAGCTGGGATCTAATCCCGTTCTCTAATAAGTATTGCCTAAATTCATTGCTAAGGTACTCGCCACCACGATCAGAACGCAGTGACTTGATACTCTTACCATGATGGTTCTCCACTTCTGCCTTAAATTCTTTGAACTTGCCAAAGCATTCAGACTTGTGGCGCATCGGGTAGATGTATCCATATCTTGAGTAATCGTCAATGAAAATGACGAAGTACTCAAAGCCTCCTCTAGCTTGAAAAGTCATAGGCCCACACAAATCAGAGTGAATCAACTCCAACACATCATTAGCCCTATTACCCTTGGCCTTAAAAGGCCTCGAGGTCATCTTGCCTTCCAAACAGGATTCGCAGACTGAGAATGGTTCCACTTTGAGAGACTCCAAAAACCCACTACTTACTAGTCTTTGAATCCTTCTTAGGTTGACATGACCCAATCTTAGATGCCAAAGGTAAGTTTGATTCAACTTAGAAGGTTCCTTTCTCTTATTTAATGATGATGATGAATGAGCTTCAGTCACAGTATGATATGCACACGTAATAGTATAAAGATTGTTTTCTAACGTGCCAGAACAAATTAAAGAGTCATTTCTCATAATAACAACATTGTCATTAAAAACAACTGAGCATCCATCCAAAAACAACTTCGAAACAGAAATTAAATTTCTCTGAAAATTCGGCACGTATAAAACGTTCTTTAATACTAAAACAGAATTAGAAAAACATAAGTGCACGTCTCCCACTACAACCACTGATACTATCGCAGCATTGCCCAAACTAATAGTAATCTCGCCCTCACTCAGTTCCCTTGTCTATAGAAACCCCTGCAAGGTGTAACAAACATGGTCAGTGGCTCCTGTGTCTACTACCCAAGAAAAGGCAGAACAAGCCGCAAAACATGTTTCAACAACTAAAGCGAGAGACGTACCAGAGTTATCCTTTTTCATGAGAGGACAATCAGACTTCCAATGTCCCGTCTTGTTGCACTTGAAACATTTGTCGTTCAGCTTTTTCACACCACCAGAAAGGCGCTAGTTTCTTGCTCCCACTGCTTTCACCACCACCCTTTTTCTGTAAAGGCTTTTTCTTCTTCTTGCCATTAGACGAACAAGGTCCAGCCTGAACAGTAACATTGGCCTGTGGTCGTTTACCCATGAGACCCTCCACCGCGACCAATTTCGTAAGAAGCTCGGTTAAAGTACAATCCTTCTTACTCATGATCGCGTTTACACGGAAGTTCTCAAAAGACTTTGGGAGCGAGTGTATGATCATATCGATCTTGGTGTCATTATCGATTAACCCTCCGAGGACCTCAATCTCATTTAGATATTCCATCATCTTGAGACCGTGGTCCCTCACGGACGCTCCCTCTGGCATAGAGGTTGACATGATCTTCCTCATAGCCTCAAAGCGGGCAACCCTATCTTTCTCACCAAAAAGCTCTTTGAGGCTCAACATCATAGCTGCGGCACTAGGCATAGTTTGATGCTGCTGTTGTAAAACATTTGACATCGAGGCCAAAATGTAACAGCGAGCCATCTCATCAGCCTTGTGCCACTTCTTATGAGCCTCCCTTTGCTCTTCAGTAGATTTGGCTCCCAAAGGGGCAGGAGCAGGTGTATCGAGCATAAACTTGTACTCATCAGCAACTAGGACAATGTCCAAATTTCTTTTCCAATCCAAGTAATTTTGATCAATAAGCTTATTTTGATATAAGATAACCATAAGTGGGTTGAATGTCACCATAATGTATCTGAAATAAATAAAATGCAAGCAATAAATCACATAAGTTTGAAGTATAAAACATTGGAAACCTTCAAAACCAATATACAACACAACCTCCAACAGCCCAACAAACACGTATGCAAGCCACGTTAGGGTGGTCGTTTATACATGTATTCATCGACCAGACATTCAGTCTATAATTTCAATATCACGTCAACTTATCCTTATGATGAATGAATTTAATAGTCGAACTTTAACTGGCCATGTGAACTAGAATTATTCTAAGTGATGAACTCATGGATGACACATCCGTTAGGGAAGATCCCGTTGGGGGTCATATTAAAATTCACATCTAAGTGATGACCACAATTTAACAACAGTTATCTTGAATTATTCTTTACTGATGAACTCATGGATGACACGTCCATTAGGGAAGATCACACACTTCATCTAAAGATTAAAACAGTTTTATTAGAAGTCTTAACTAGTAAGCTCGTGAATGTTGCACCCGTTAGGGGGAGACTCCCAAGGTCCAACGAGCAACATACACCTTACTTAAAGACCAATTGTGGAGGCCTATAAATTAATTAAAATTCAATTATCTCACTTAGTCATTTTAACATGAAGATTATTCATTGGCATAGCAAATTAACAAAAATTAACACATGCATGCCATAACAATACAAGATGCGATAAACATAGGTGTAGATGTTGTTAATTCTTAAATGTCTTAACATTATCAACAACATCTGAATTCGACCTTCCGAGATTTTTTCTAAGTCTTTTCTGAAATGCTACATTAAATGTTGACCTAAATGTTGTCGCATTTCTGGCAGGATCTAGAAGCTTCTACAAGGATCTGGAACCTGGAAGATTCCAGAACATTGGAGAACATGCTAGAACAGCCTGGATACATTTGGAACGACCTGGAGCAGCCTAGAAGGATCTAGAAAGATCATGGAAGTAGTGGAAGTTGAGTTTCCTAAAAAATAGGACCTCAATGTGGAAGCCTCTAGAATTCGTATCCCACATCTATAAATACCCATTGAAGGCTTCATAATTCAGTGTGCTCTATTCGATCAATATCCTAGACCGAGCGTTCATCCCTGTTAGGAAATTGTGGCCAATAGTTCTACATTTTAGTTCATACGTTGTATACCACCCGTATGACTGTGTGTCTTCTTATCTATTGAGAGTGTAATCATTAGATAGACTAGGCATTTCGACAGTGTATAATTTATACACTTAGTTCGTTTTCTAGACTTGGCACCTGCCTCGTTTATAGTTTCGTTGTGAAAGTTATTGTTGTAACATTTCACACAACATTTGTACTTGAAGATAAGTATTGATTTTACGCCATAAGGCAGACATAGATTTTTATTTATAAAATCTATGTTAAAAGTATTTCCATTGTGTCTCGTTTGTTTTTAGTGTTTCAAGTCTTCCGCTGTGTATCTTAATTTCTGATATTCTGTTAGAGTCAGTGTTGCACTATTTGTCTCAACATTCTATGCAACATTTATCTACTTATACTTAAACACTTCTATACACTACACCCCACACACTTTCAGTTGGTATCAGAGCCGATACCTGACGACACTAGGTTAGATCTTTGGTCAAGTGTGTTTTTAGTTTAGTTTAGCAATGGAAACACATCACATATCCACTGCACTTAGGCCACCCGTTTTAGATGGTTCGAATTATTCTTATTGGAAGCCTAAGATGCGTATGTACATCAAGTCAATTGATGAACGTGCTTGGAGGACTGTACTTACAGGTTGGGAAGCTCCAAAAAGACCAGCAGACGCAGATGGTGAAGTTCAACTCAAAAGAGAAGTTGATTGGACGGCTGATGAAATAACAACAACAAGCTACAATTCTAAAGCTTTAAATGCTATTTTTACTTCTGTTAATGTTTCAATGTTTAAAATTATATCTAACTGTTCTACTTCTAAAGATGCATGGGACAGGTTGCAAGAGCATTGTGAGGGTTCAGACAGTGTTCGAAGGACAAAGCTTCGAATGTTGGGGACAAAGTTTGAGAATCTCCGAATGAAGGAAGATGAAACCATTTCAGCCTACAATGAAAGGTTAAGTGAGATAATCAATGAATCACATTCTCTTGGTGACCCTATTTCTAATGTTAGAGTAGTTCATAAGATATTAAGATCTGTTCCTAAAAGATTTGATGCTAAAATTTGTGCTATTGAAGAGGCAAAAAATACAGATACATTAAGTCAAAATGAGTTAGTGAGTATTCTTAGAACATATGAAATAAACACTAATCAAGTTGATGAAAATGATGCTGATAAAAAAGTTGTAGTTTTTAAAGGAGAAACATCAAACATTTCTGAGTCTCAACCTATCATTACTGAAGTTGATTCTGATGAAGAATTGCTTGATGAATGTCTCAACAATCCTAACAACATTGCCTTGCTCACTAAGCACTTTAATAAGTTTCTTAAGAAATCTGTGAACAAATCTAGAAATATTCAGCCTAAGATTCAAATCAACACATCAACACCTCAACCAGAAAGGAGGAAAGGTCAATTCACACCAAGACTGTCAAAGAGTGAAGGTAAACCAAGGTATGATCCTGAATTTCGAAAATCAGTTCAATGCAATGCTTGTTCTGGTTATGGCCATTATGCAAATGAATGTGCCAATACTAGACTTAAGCAAAAACTGAATTTTAGTGCTACCTTGAGTGATGATTCTGATGATGATCTTGATGAATTAAATCAGAATGAATATTCTAATTTTACCAGAATTGATTATAATGATTCCTCAGATGATGATCTGGATGAAACAGATTCTGATGCTGTACCTGATGTTTCAACATCTACAGCAACATCAGAACAGAGTCACCCAGATTTGAATTGTTTTAATGGTTTAGTTGATGATGCAGGAAAAAGGAATGATGACAATGAATACCAAAATCTGTTAGATGATTGGAAGAATCAGAAACTCACCCTTGATTCTCTGAATAAAAGGAATGAGGATCTGACAGACACAATCACCAAACTAGAAGTTATTCTTACCAAAAGAGATCCGGAAATCTGTAACTTAAAGGAGAAACTGATAAATTCTACTTTATGTTTCAAGAAATATTCCAAGAGTGCTTCTGAGGTAAATAATTCTATAGCTACTGGTAAGTCTAACAATCATGGTTTAGGTTATGATGGTACTACTGCTTCTATTTCTGATAAATTTAGAAAACCTGTGAAATTTGTTAAGGCAAATGTTGACACATCTGGTGCAACATCTGCAGAAACAGAGTCTCACAAGGTTAAAAGGAAGTATATCTGTCATTACTGTTTCAAAATTGGTCATATTCGTCCTTACTGTATAAAGTTGTTTGAAGAACAGAAAAACTTGAAAATGCTGCATAAGAAACTGTCACATCCTGGTAAACAGTTTTTGAAATCTGCATGGAAACCAAAAGTTACCTGTAATGTTGTTCATACCTCCTTAAAAGCATGTCTACCTGACTTGTGGTACTTTGATAGTGGTTGTTCTAGACATATGACAGGTCGTATTGATTTCTTATCTGATTATGTGACCTTGAATAGTGGTAGTGTTACATATGGTGGAGGTTCTAAAGGAAAAATTGTTGGTAAAGGAACTTTGAATGTTGAAGGTTTTCCTAAGCTTAAAAATGTATTACATGTTGATGGCTTACTTGCAAATCTGATTAGCATTAGTCAACTTTGTGATGATAATTTGCATGTGAAATTTGATAAAGATTCATGTTATGTTCTTAATAAAGATGAAGTTTGTGTCATGACTGGTACTAGGTCAGCTGATAATTGCTATCTTATTGGAACAAATATGTGTAACTTGTCAAAACATGATGAAAATGTTATATGGCATCAAAGATTGGGTCATGCAAATTACAGAGCAATGAAAAAGCTAATCAAAGCAGATGCAGTAAAAGGAATTCCAGAACTGAAGTTTCACAACACCACTGTATGTGGACCTTGCCAAAAAGGTAAGCAGGTAAGAATGTCACACAAAATGCTGTCACATTGTACTACACATCGATGCTTTGAATTATTGCACATGGATTTGATGGGTCCTATGGAAACTGAAAGCATTGGAGGAAAGAGGTATTCCTTAGTTGTGGTAGATGATTTTTCTAGATATACCTGGGTAGAGTCTTTGAGAGACAAATCTGAAGCATTTGCTGCATTTAAAATTCTTTATAAGAGGTTCAAAAATGTGTTTAACTTGAAAGTTGGCCGTATTAGAACTGATCATGGTAGGGAATTTGAAAACAGCATGTTTAATGATTTTTGTGATAAAAAGGGTATCTTGCAAGAATATTCATCTCCTAAAACTCCACAACAAAATGGAATTGTTGAAAGAAAGAATAGAACTTTACAAGAAATGGCTAGAGTTATGCTTACATCCAAATGTCTTGCTAAGAAATTTTGGGGAGAAGCATTGAATACTGCATGCCATATTATTAATAGAGTTTTTATTCGTTCTAATACTAATCAAACACCTTATGAGATTTTGAACAACAGAAAACCTAATGTGAAATATTTTCATGTATTTGGTTGTGTGTGTTATATTCTGAATGATAGGGATCAACTTCATAAGTTTGATTCTAAAAGTGATAAAGGTTTCTTTTTAGGCTATTCTAGAAATAGTAAAGCTTATAGAGTTTATAACCTTAGAACTAACACTGTTCAAGAATCTGTTAATGTTGTGTTTGATGATGATAAAGGTCTTACAGATGACAAGAATGAAGAAGATGTATCACAGGTTACTGACACTTCTGAGAATACACTGAAGTCTGAAAATGTTACACCAAATGTTAACACATCTGGGTCAACATCTACAGAACAGTCAGCTGTAAATTCACAGAATGATCAGTACACTCCCAAAACGAATCCTTCTTCAAGAATAGGCAAAAGTCATCCTTCTGACCAGATCATAGGCGATGCTACAGTTGGAGTGCAAACAAGAGGAAGAGTAAGATCAAACAAGGTAGATGTGGTAAGAACAATATGCATGTCTTCTATGTGTAATGTTGTAAATGTTGAATGCTATTTATCTGAAATTGAACCTAAGAGTGCTAAAGAAGCCTTAACTGATGAAAACTGGATTAATGCTATGCATGAAGAACTTGGTCAGTTTGAAAGAAATGAAGTATGGACACGTGTTCCTAGACCTAGTCATACTAATGTCATTGGAACAAAGTGGATATTCAAGAATAAAACTGATGAATCTGGTAATATTGTTAGGAACAAGGCTAGGTTAGTAGCACAAGGTTACACCCAAGTTGAAGGAGTTGATTTTGATGAAACTTTTGCACCTGTTGCTAGGATAGAATCTATTAGATTACTGTTAGCTATTGCATGTTTTATTGATATTAAACTTCATCAAATGGATGTAAAGGCTGCATTTCTAAATGGCATATTAAATGAAGAAGCATATGTTGAACAACCTATAGGATTTGAAGATCCACAGTATCCTGATCATGTATATAAACTTAAGAAAGCATTGTATTGTCTTAAACAAGCTCCTAGAGCATGGTATGGTAGGCTTACTGACTTTCTTTTGGAATATGGATTTATTAGAGGAGAGGCAGATAGAACTTTGTTCATTAAGCACACTGAAAATGATATACTAATTGCTCAAATATATGTTGATGACATTGTGTTTGGTTCTACTTGTAATAAAATGTTGAGTAAATTTGTTGAGGCAATGACTGCAACATTTGAAATGAGTATGGTTGGAGACTTGAACTATTTTCTAGGTCTTCAAATCAAATAATGCAGTGATGCTGATTGGGCTGGAGATATAGATGATAGAAAGAGTACGAGTGGAGGATGTTTCTACATGGGAAACAATCTTGTTTCATGGCACAGCAAGAAGCAGAATTGTGTTTCACAATCTACTGCAGAATCTGAGTATATAGCTGCTGGAAGCTGCTGTACACAACTCTTGTGGCTGAGCAAGATGTTCCATGACTATGGTATTGAGAATGGTATAATTACAATCTTTTGTGATAATACTAGTGCTATTAACATTTCTAAGAATCCTGTACAACACTCACTCACAAAGCACATTAGCATAAGACATCACTTTATTAGAGATTTAGTAGAGAAGAATATTGTTAAGTTGGAGTATATACCTACTGAGAAACAAAATGTTGACATTTTTACTAAGGCATTAGACCATGAGAGATTCTCAATCTTGAGGAAATCTCTTGGGATGAGCACTATCTGAAAAATTCGGATGGATGTTGTCACAAATGCGTCAGCATTTGGGACAACATCATAGGTTGTAAAATTTTATAAGTTGAATTTATTTCTTACTTAGTTCAATAATTCCTTTGTAAAATATCTACGAATCTAAGAACCTTGTAGTGCAAAAATAAACATGTCTTACACCTCTCAAATGCATAAAAATGAGAATGTTATTAGCATACTAAAAGATGTACCAAATCACTGAGTAACTATGGAGCACGGAGTTCACTACTACGATGCCTTCTTTTCAAAAGGTGATTCTTTGGTAAAAACATCAATATATTTGTAATCCATTAAGTAAGTATGGGGCACGGAGTTCGCTACTACGATGTACTCTACAGGAACAATGGATCAATACAAATTAGATGCTATAACACAAAAAGAAAAATTATGGTGCAACACAAATGAAGCAAATTCATGTAAAAACCGTGTTGAGGTGTTTGTAACAGTTTTGAGCACAACATTGCCTGATTCGAATTTATTTTTATAAGTAGTAATTATTTAATTATTTATTGAGATTTATTTTATTTATTCAATTATATAATTAACCCACGTTTTTAACTTTCAGATTATGCTTGGACTAAGTAAAGAATTCTAGAAACTTCTTAATTATTTAATTAATTAATAAAATTGATTTTTCCCACTAATTAACCATGATCTAGGTTGTGGCTAAAAATGTGGAGCACTATCAAATTATTTCTGGAATAATTCGTTTTAACCTCCAACTACACATACATTCTCTCCATAAAACTCAATTAATTGTGATTTATTTTGCTAATTGTCTTTTTCGAGTTTTTGTTAAGTACTGTATTTGCAGAAACTGCTCTTTGGCCGTGTATTTCCCAAATTTACTACATACACTCTCAAAAAACCTACCTTGGAAATCCAACCGATTCTTCTTAATGGCTGGAAACCACCCTCGATCACACTCTCACTCACACTCCTCTCCTGAAAATTCCAAACAAACTGCCCAAAATTCTCTTGAAATTCTTGCTTCAATGGCTTCGCAACAATCCAACTCCTCAAATGCCGACTCCAATGTCTCTGCAACCCCATCAACAACCGCTCCTGTTTCTACAACTATTCCAACAACTACCCAAATCCCACAAGATTCGACCGTTGAACAGTTTACAAAAGCTGTCGAAGAAGTGTCTGCAACTCTTCGAACTACCGGGCATCTACCCGTGATGCAATTTGGAGATATCACTGTGGATATCTCAAGTTATTTGGCCGATCAAACTGCTCAAATGACTGCTGCAACAAAAAGCCCTAATCCTACTGTTCCAGTTTCAACGGAGGAACATGTCGATAGCGTTGTTGAAGGAGAAGCTACTGCTGCATCCGATTCTGAGGATGAAGAAATGGAGGACGCCCAAGCTTCTGATTCTGGTACAAACTCATCTCTCTCACTTTCAGAAGAGTCTGCTCCTATTCCCTTCAAGAAAAATGCACAGAAAGGAAAAAGACAGAGAAGCCCTGTACAAAGAAGGAGATCGTACCGTGTATTCACTCGTGTGGATTACTCTGAATCCATGAGGAAGAAGAAGAAAGCTGGAGCTGATGCTGGTGAACCCATTCAAGTGTTCACTGAATCTGATGAAGAAACCGAAATTGCCACTGTTGGTGCAAAGAAACCAAAGACTGTTGCTGAGAAACCAAAGAAAGTTGTTGTTGAACGAAGGAAGAAAGCTGCTACTGATCCCAAAGGCAAAGGGAAAGCCAAGATGATCCCTGAAGAAGAACCTGCTGAATCAGACTCTGATTCTGATTTCAATGTTTGCCTAAGAGACATGCAAGAATCTCTTAAGAAAAATGCTGAGTCATTTGCTGCTGCAAAAGAGTCCACACCAGAACCTGATGATGGTGGAAGTGGAGACAGCTCATCTTCTGAGGCAAAGAGCTCATCTGCTGAAGCAAAGAGCTCATCCAAAAGCTCCTCTGCACAAGATGGAGACACTGATCCTGATGAGGAATTACCTAATGAGGAAGACAGTGAAGGTATCTCTGATCACTCTAATTATGTTGAGAAAAGGTTAGAAATTTACTCTAAGAGGAAGCTGTTGATTGAGAAAAGAATTAATGTGCCTGATTTTGATAGTAAGGGGATGATTAAGTTTTTAGAGGATAGAAATCTATTGAATGCTGTTACATTTGGTGAAGCTTTTCTTACAAACTGGTCTTATGAATTCTATGCATGTATGAAGAAAAGTTATGGAAAAAGAAGTTCTAGGTCTTATGGTACTGTTAATTTTAGGGGGAGGGATGTGCCTTTCACTCCAGAACTTATTAATGAGTTCTTGCACACTCCTAATGTTGATGAGGATGATGATCCAGATATGGATGTTGTGATTACTGCAATCACAGGGGGTAGAAACACTAAGTGGACTAGAAAGATGTTAGCTAGACACTTAACCTCCTTACATTCTGTTTTGTATAAGCTGATCATATACAATTGGATTCCCACTACCAACACCACTAAGATTACAAGAGACCAAGCCATTCTTATGTATAGGATTTCTATACTTAAGAAGTTCAATCTGGGACATACTATCTTTCACCACATGAGGAAATTTTCTGGGAAAACTACTGGGAAAGGAAATCTGCCCTATCCAGTCTTGATTTCAAACTATCTGAAGCACCATGGCTTCACTGCTAAGAAGACTGATGTTTTGAGGGGGAGAGTGCCACTACTTGCTATTGCTCCTGCCTTATTGATTGGGGACAGAATCATTGATCTGCCCATAGTTGCTCCTGGTACTGATAGTCCACAGAGATCTTCCAGACCCTCTACTTCTGCTCAACCAGGCCCTTCCAGAACACATCAGAGAAATGCACCCCCAAATGTTGAAAACATTCGTGTCAACATTTCTGGTAATGTGTATCTTTCACAGGAATTCATCAAACTCCAACTCCAACACTTGCAGGAAACAATAGATGAACTCCAGTTCCTGAAGAACAGGTGGACCAACCTCCTTTCACCTACAACAGGGGGAGTACCACCACCATCCAACTCCAATGTGGTCATTGAGGAGATAAATGAAGATGGAGTTCCAGCTGCTGCTGATGCTGGTGCTGTACCTGATGCTGGAGGAGATGCTGCTGTAACTGATGTAGTTGCACATCTTGCATCTATTTACTTTGTGGATGAAGTTGATGAACAGGAACATTGATGAACAGGGACAAGCTACAAGACAGGGGGAGATCTGAAACCCAAAATGGTTATGGTGCAGGAAGATGATGCTGCAGCTGTTACCACAGCAATATAAGCCATTTATTCAGTTCTACCTGTGTAATTAATGTTTAAGTATTCTGAAATTCTGATACACTTGTTATTTATTTTCCTAGATGATAGGATGTTTATTACTACAACTTGTTTAATGGTTCCACTTGATATTTTTTTACTGCCTTGCTTAAATTGTTTACAGATTATCATGTGTTTACTGCAGGTTGCTGGAGTCTTTGTTTTTGTTTACTCCTCTTTGTTCTGTTTTTGTTTTACATTATGTTTTGCTCTGATCTTTTATTATTTTTTGTTTTGTTAGTGTCTTACTTAGATTCTAAGTTAATTCTTCCAGTACAACTTATTATCTTAGTATAGTTACTTATGTTGTGAGTAAGTGTATAGTTTATACTTATTCTATTTTGGATAAAATAGTTTTGATCCTTTGGCATGGATCATTATGAAATTATCCTTGATCTTCAGTTGATTTGATCCAACGATTACAACAGGTATTGTCTTGACTAGTGCTTAGCAATGATGTCAACCTCAACTAAGTACATAAAACTGAGTATGTATAGAAATATATGTGCATCAGGTGTGTTGTAGTCGAAAGGTCAAATTGGGGGAGATTGTAGATGTTGTTAATTCTTAAATGTCTTAACATTATCAACAACATCTGAATTCGACCTTCCGAGATTTTTTCTAAGTCTTTTCTGAAATGCTACATTAAATGTTGACCTAAATGTTGTCGCATTTCTGGCAGGATCTAGAAGCTTCTACAAGGATCTGGAACCTGGAAGATTCCAGAACATTGGAGAACATGCTAGAACAGCCTGGATACATTTGGAACGACCTGGAGCAGCCTAGAAGGATCTAGAAAGATCATGGAAGTAGTGGAAGTTGAGTTTCCTAAAAAATAGGACCTCAATGTGGAAGCCTCTAGAATTCGTATCCCACATCTATAAATACCCATTGAAGGCTTCATAATTCAGTGTGCTCTATTCGATCAATATCCTAGACCGAGCGTTCATCCCTGTTAGGAAATTGTGGCCAATAGTTCTACATTTTAGTTCATACGTTGTATACCACCCGTATGACTGTGTGTCTTCTTATCTATTGAGAGTGTAATCATTAGATAGACTAGGCATTTCGACAGTGTATAATTTATACACTTAGTTCGTTTTCTAGACTTGGCACCTGCCTCGTTTATAGTTTCGTTGTGAAAGTTATTGTTGTAACATTTCACACAACATTTGTACTTGAAGATAAGTATTGATTTTACGCCATAAGGCAGACATAGATTTTTATTTATAAAATCTATGTTAAAAGTATTTCCATTGTGTCTCGTTTGTTTTTAGTGTTTCAAGTCTTCCGCTGTGTATCTTAATTTCTGATATTCTGTTAGAGTCAGTGTTGCACTATTTGTCTCAACATTCTGTGCAACATTTATCTACTTATGCTTAAACACTTCTATACACTACACCCCGCACACTTTCAATAGGCAAAAATAAATAAATGCACATCTATCGCAACCCCTTGAAAAACTATCAAAAACAGCCTATTATAAGCTATTACAATGATAAAAACAGTGGCGCGGATGGATGCCTCGCATCGGCCTCTCATGCAATGCAAAAACCTCGAATTCTCGTCCACCGACAAAAACTGGCAGAAAACTTCATCAAGGCTTTTGAATTAGGCCTCTCCACTCGTCGGCTTAGCATATCTTTGTATCCTATAGATCTCGTCGAGTCGTTTCCGAAAAGGTCTTGTGGGCTGAAAACGGACACCTGAGTCAAAAGTTATGTCCAAAACAGTTTTCACCGTCCAAGGCCATAACCCGAAAAACTCAGATTACAGTTTTCAGATCTTCAATCGAAACCGCCCGTTCTCACGATCAAAAAATACAATATAAATGAGAAAAACCTTACTACAGTGATCTATGAAATAGTCCTATACTACCCACACTTATTATCTGGTGGGAAAAACGATTACATAACACTAGGGTTGCGATAGAAGAAAAAAAATATAACCAATAGAAACGCATACATACATGAAACAAAATAAATTGAATCATACAATCATACGTTTCAGGCAGAGCCAACAATCCACGAATCTAGGCTCTGATACAAATTGCTGGAACACGCCGACGAAGGCGGTCCATCACCGGGATCGTTGTCGGATGCCAAACGTATAAATAACGAATTAAAACCTAAACATGCGTCTAAAGCAGAATTTAGATTCGTTACCCTTGAAGGTCGAGACGTTGATTCCAATCTACGGATCTTCTAGCCTATTTTCCAACCTCGCTCAAACACCGGGTGGACGACGCCCTATCAAACATGGAGAAGGTGCCTCAGTTTCGTCTCCTTGAAACCCTAGCCGTTTTTCTCAATTTCGTGTGTGCTAGGGTTTCAAAACTATTTTGAGGCTCCTATTTATAATCTCCATAAGTTCATGGGCCAGACTAGGGATCCATTAGAAGGTATAGGGTTTGGGCTTCTTACAGGCCCAAATACTCTTATGTTCAGCCCAGAACATATAATTTTGCCCGAGAACATTAATTCATTCCACTAGAGAATTAATGTTGCACTCCCGTCCTATCTCGAACTGAATCAGGGCTTCTATTAGACTTTATAATTCCCCGTGTTTAAGATATCGCACTTCCATTAATTATTAAAGCTTCTAACTTCTTTAAATAATTAATTTCTATAATTCCTTGAGTAGTACCACTCAACCTTGTTGTCGTACGGATTAAATCCACCTACAGGGTTTAATACGACAATCCTTTATGAGTTTCCTTAAGGGGACATCATCAGTCTGGATGTACAAGACACGGTGCCCTAATGCCAATAAGTAGACATCATGCGAGCGATGCAACTACCCAAAATACGGAGCGTGAAAAATCTACCAACATTCTCACATATGGTACATCAAAGTAGTGAACAAGCACCCCACTCATCTAAATATCACACTTAGGGCTAAGAATCATAAAAGTCACCAAGACCTCTAGTTCTTCATAACAGTCAGAACAGAAGAACATGTCTTATATGCGATCCATTCAATACACCACAACGCACTAGTATAAACTAATGGCCAAGACAAACCACTAACAAGTTTACACTACAACTTAAACCAATATTTTTGTCCGTAACTATCGTAGTTGTGAATACTGTTTATATCTTACAACGAACTGACAATGTGATCTTCTGTATGACTACAAACCCACCACATCGTCTATAATGCAAGATAAGTAGACATACAAGTAATCACAAAGAATGCAATAATGTGAAAAACTATTTATTTCAGATAAAAGGAAATCGAATATACGTCACAAAAGCCCACTAAAAGTTTGCTTTACAGTATACACCAACAAAACCAGGTCATAAGAAACTTATTATCACCAGAGATGTTAATTTTAATGAGAAGGTAGTGGGATATCCTAATAATGGAAATTCACATGACTTGGATGGGAAAATTGCAAATGAGTCATAAGATAATTCCTTTGTTGAGGTGGAGTTTCTGGAATAAGATGAGTTAGCACCAGAGCAGGTTGCTAAACCCAGCTAATATGAACCTAGTAGAAAACACCCAAATGAGGTTGTCCCAGAACATGTACAATAAGCTAATTGAGAAGATGTTACCATGGAGGAATTATAGTCTTGCAAGATATAGGCTTAGGAGTCAGATTCATCCACCATCTAGGTTTGGCCAGGCTGATCTTATATCGTATGCTCTTATCACAACAGAAGAGGTGGAGCATTATGAGCCAATAAACTATAGGGAAGTTATCATCAGTCCTGAGAAAGAGCATTGGATAATAGCCATGTCAAAGGAGTTGATATCCTTAGAGAAGAACCAGACCTGGATCCTAGTAGAAAAATCAATCAACCAGAAGTTAGTCACACTACTAAAAAATATCCCATATAGTGACCCTTGCATAGAGACGCGTTTAAATAAGGGTCACAAATTATTCCTAACTTGACCCTATCATAATTTACTTATTTATAGTGACGCGTGCCTTAAATAATTCCTTCCAT
Source organism: Galeopsis tetrahit (assembly GCA_963675135.1). Taxonomy (NCBI): domain Eukaryota; kingdom Viridiplantae; phylum Streptophyta; class Magnoliopsida; order Lamiales; family Lamiaceae; genus Galeopsis; species Galeopsis tetrahit. Next base: position 13,924,619 of record OY776121.1, on the reverse strand, counting down.
ATCCAAAAATTAACCAAAATTAAGTTGCCTAATTAATTCTCTCAAAATAATTAAACCGCTCAAATTATTAATTCCCTCTCTCTTCTCACACTCGCGCCCTAGTTCAGAGTAGGAAATTTAATCACGCTCAAAATCTTTCTTCAACCTTATTAATTCAAAAAATCTTCTTCAACCCTAATCTTTCCAAAGCCCGCACGATATTCTTCTCAATCAGTTCCCAAAGTCTACGCACGAATATTCTTCCCAATTTGTTTTCCAAAGACTACGCACGAATATTCTTCTTAATCGGTTCCCAAAGCCTTCGTTCTTGAAGCCCTCACGTTTCCTGGTTCCCGAAGCCCTCACGGTTCCTGAAAAGTGTTCGTTATCAATCGATCGATTGTCAATCAACGGTTCTGAAGGCCTCATCACGGTACGTTACGCTTGTGTTGTCAATCGATTGTTAATTTGTTGCCCTTCATCACCATTCCTGAAGGTAATTAAGATTAATAATTTTGTCCGCGAAAATATAAGCCCTAACGTCTGCAATTGTTCAGTATTGGTGAGAACGCCTAATTTCATTATAAACTATAATCTGGATTTATAATTCTGGAACCAGTAATATGATTTAGGGTGAATTCATAGATAAGACCAAAAAAACTGGAGTATTATGAGAAAATTCTTGGAATCCTTGACTTAACGCATGATTGATGTTATTTTATTTCTTCTCTTAATTTATGATTGGTATTTGGTGTATGATTTTTGTTTGAGACAAATTTTAGCTTACATTACATACCCTGAGTAATTTGGTGTATGATTTTTGTTTGAGACAAATTTTAGCTTACATTACATACCTTGAGTAACAGTAGGAAGTGCTGTTTTTAACAGCTGAAAACTGATTTTAATATTAGAAATTGTTCTTTCTGTGCTTTATGTATGAGTGGTGTTGAGATGAGATTTGTTGTGCATAACATAACATACTCGTTAAATATAAGAGCTTGGTTCATGGCAAGATTTAAAGGAATGAGGGAGTGTTCACTGGAGGAATGGAGGGCTTAAGGTAGATGGTTTGGGTCTGTTGCTGACATTCTCTATTTTTATCTTTTTTAAAAACAGCTCTTTTATGCTGTTAAAAACAGCTTCTAAGCCCCACAGTCTCTGTTTTTCCATAACTGGTGTTGCTGTGATTTTTTTCCTTTTCATTATATGGGTTGATACCCCTTGTACCCAACTTCATAATGAAAAGATATTGTAATGAAATCTCTGTTTCTTATGTCTGTAAGTGATTGGTGTTTATCGTTCTTAACATAACCATAATCGAGTTTCAGTGGAAGACTTGATATAGGTCTTGTGATTAATTTGATATATTATCTTCAGCTGATACAAGGACACATGACAAAACTGCTTTTTATGTTTTATGTGCAAAATGATTAATTTGGTTTCTCTTGACAGGTGTTATCATTTCACTTGACTACTATTTTGAAGGTATTTTTTTCCACTAGTTGACACTTGTTTTGTTTCATATCATTAGTACCTTTCTTTTAACATGACAGTTAACTCATTTTTCTTGGAAAAAAATGTGTTTTCCAAACCAATTATGATCTTTGAATTATCCTGCTATTATTATTTAATTAGTTGATTATGATGTTTGCAATGTTTAATAATTCATCTCTGAATGTATGCAATGCTAATGTTGGTAACAACTGGTTGCTACTTGAAGATGATGCGTATGTTATATATATAACATTGGGAAGTTAAAGAGATATTTTGAACTGCAGAAAAGAGCTGTTTTTAACAGCAGCTAGTGAATTAGTTTAGACAGCAGCTAGTGAATTAGTTTAACTTATAATCTGAAAATTTGGGAAAAAATTGGGTGATCAAGGTCTACCTTATAATCTGAAAAAGAAAAGCATTTTCTTTGAGTTGCCATATTGGAAAAGTAATCTGCTACGACACAATCTGGATGTTATGCATATAGAGAAGAATGTGTGTGATAAGATTTTATACACATTGTTGGGTTCTGATAAGTCCAAGGACAATATAAATTCACGCCTAGATTTGAAAGATAAAGGCATAAGACCAGGGCTTCATCCTTTTGTAGATGAAAATGGTAAGGAATGGTTACCTGCGTCTTGTTTTGCACTTGATAAACGTGAGAAACAACAATTTTGCAAGGTGTTGAAAAGCGTAAAAGTACCTGATGGTTATGCATCAAATATGTCTAAGAATGTGCAGTTAAAGCCTCCGAAGATTTTTATTAGTAAGACCCATGACAGTCATATCCTAATGCAACAATTATTACCTGTAGCATTGCGCCAACTTTTGCCGAGTTATGTTCGTTCACCTATTATTCGTTTGTGCAAGTACTTTAGAGAATTGTGTTCTAAGACACTTCATCACAGTGATTTGGTTCGAATGGAAAATGATATAGCAATTATACTTTGTCAGCTTGAAAAAATATTTCCTCCTGCATTTTTTGATCTTAGTGTTCATGTAACTATACATTTGGTTACTGAGGCTAAATTAGGAGGTCCTGTCTGCCATCGTTGGATGTATCCTGTTGAAAGGTAATTTTCTTTTTAATTCATTTATTATATTATAAGATACATATAATACTTACTTATATATGTGTTTTTCTATATTGTCAAAGGTACTTGTGCACGCTTAAATCTTATGCTCGCAACAAAGGCCGACCTGAAGGCTCTATTGCAGAAGGATATCTTGCAGAAGAGTGTTTATCGTTTTGTTCACGATACCTTCATGAGAGTGTAGAAACAAGGCATAATCGAGTTGGTCGAAATGAGGATGGAGATTGCATGAATAATGAGGGACTAAAAGTTTTCTCAATGGCTGGTCGCCCTTTGTGGAATGGAGAACCATTTGTTCTAGACAATAAAAAATTAGAAAAAGCTCATAGATACGTGCTTTTCAATTGCGAGGAGATCAAGTATAAAATAGAGTAAGCATAAAGTTTTCACTTATAAAAAATCTGCATTCATTTTACTATTCATGATTCATATATTTATGATTTGCAGTGAACATGAGTTAATGGTTAGACGTAAAAAACGTCGTTGTCCAGAACATGAGATTAGACGAATACATTGTGAAAGTTTTGCTTCATGGTTCTTCAGCCAAGTAAGTTAAATAAATTATTTGTCTTTATTTATTATCTTATCAATTTTTATTTAATAACATCCATTCTTTACTAGGTTAATGAGACAGCGGATATGAGCCAAAGTGATATTGCATGTCTTGCGAAAGGACCGATTCATGCAGGGAAAAGATATAAGGGATTTGTTATCAACGGTTTTAGATTCCACACTAGGGAAATAGAGCGTAAAAGAAAAACTCAGAACTGTGGGGTTGTGGTTAGTGCAGTAACGACTAGCTTTGCAAGCAAAAAAGATAAAAGGCCAGTCTCTAGTGATTTGACATATTATGGGATTGTGAAAGACGTAATTGAGTTATGTTATACTCAAGAAAGAAGAGTAGTACTATTTGAGTGTGATTGGGTAACGAAAGGTAGAAGACTCGTGCAAGATAGTGATGGGTTCACCTTAGCGAACTTTGCAAATATAAAACGTCAGAATGAGCCTTTTGTTCTTGCATCTCAAGTAGAGCAAGTTTTCTATGTGGAGGATCCTTCTGACAAAGACTGGCATGTTGTGATAAAAACTAAAGCAAGAGAGAAATTTGAGGATGGAAATGATTTGATATCAGGAGATACTGAGACTTTTGTGCAAGGTTCACCATACAATGAACCACCAAATGATGAGATTGATGAAATTCCTTTGGTTCGCGAAGGGGCACCCCCCACTCTTGCAGATTAGAGGATAGAAGGCCATCGTTCAATTGTTAAATGTCTAGGAGTGCTTATTTTCAGTTTAGGATAGTCAATTTATTTGCTGTCCGTTTTATGATTATTTATTATTTGTTCTAATTCTCAATTTTATATTTTAATTAGTTTGATGTTTGTCCAAAATGAATGATTGGTTGTATTTATATTTTAGCATGTTATTATTTCTCTTAATAGAATTGTGATTGTAGGAAGATGGTAAAGAGAAAATCTATTACTGTAAATGATCTTCAAGCAAGGGCGAGAGAACGAAAAAGTGTCCATGCGAATAGTGGCCAAAGTATGTTGCCACAGCCTTTGAATGAGGTTGTTATTGAGAAATATGATCGTCGTCAAGGTACCGTACATCACTTTTTATACTTCTCATTTGTCCTTATCAAAGTTATCTTATAACTTACTTGTAACTATATTTTAAAGATAATATTTTATCACTGACACGGGGACAAAGAATTACTGCGGGTCATAGTCATCCCCAAATAAGTATTGATAAGGTTGTCACTAAGCTACATGTCGACCCTCCAGGTATATTACTGTACATACTTTGTGTGTTTCCATGTTTTTACTATTATAGTGTTAATCCTCAAGGTATGAAAAATCATATTAGCTAACATTTATAATATTTTGTCATTGTAGCAATGTTAAAAGGCCAAAGAAGTGCAAATCATGTGCGAATTGAAAACGAACAAGTCTCTTTAGGTACTGACCAACAGAGGTGTCATAATATTAATGATGAAGCACGGGATCAGCATGTTGATCCTCAAGGTATGAAAAGACTCTTTGGTTTTTTTTTTCTTTCTTGAACTATCACAGTCTTCTGTAATTACTGAATATCAGAAGTTTTTTTAACAAGTTTCTATGAATTACATAATCTGTTAATACAATATTGTAGAGACTTTTGTAGCAATTACAAGGGGAGCAAGATCTACAAGAGCTGTGAATAATAATCAAAGAAGAGAACAATCCTTCTTTGTTGCTGATCAATGGGTGGATGGAAATACTAGTGATTCTGCTACTGAACAACATGATGACCACCAAGGTACGTTAGAGCATATTAACATATGTTGTTAATAATCTGAATTTTTCATATAATATTCATAGTAAGGACTTTATTACTGAAAATCAGAAGTTTTTTTAACAAGATCAGTTCTATTTTAGGAGGTTTTTCTTTAACACGCTTTTTTTTCTATGAACTACATAATCTGTTAATACAATATTGTAGAGAATTTTGAAGCAATTACAAGGGGAGCAAGATCTGAAAGGACTGTGAATAACAATCAAAGAAGAGAACAATCCTTCTTTGATGCTGATCAACAGGTGGATGGAAACATTAATGGTTCAACTACTGAACAACATGATGACCACCAAGGTACGTTAGAGCATATAAACATATATTGTTAATAATCTGAAATTTTCATATAATATTCATGTTAAGGACTTTATTTTTATTGATTCAACCTACTTGTTTTCTTATACTTGTAGATGAAGTCATTGAACAACATAAAGCTAGAGGTTATACTTATATGCCTCGTCTTTGGGCTATAAGTTCTAAGAACTCAAACATTCAGCCTTTGAAAATTGAATTTAACAAGTATGGAAAGCCTATAGGTCATAATAAAAGCAATTTTGTTGAATTCTTGGGATCCATAGTCAGAAATGGAAACTTAGCTCCACTAAATTTTAAAGATTGGCATAAGGTACCTACAAGTCACAAAAGGGACATGTTGGTCAGCGTGAAGGTAATAATTTATAAAACTGAAATTTATTTATATCGATTCTTATGTATTACACCATCTTACATGGTAAAACATATTTTTGCAGGGGAGCTTTCTTGTTCCTATTGGATATGACAAGTTTATTTTACAAGCTTTGGGTAAAAGTTGGAGGGCTTTCAAATGCAGAATTAAAACAAAGTACTTTAATCCATATGCAACTATGGAACAAAACTTGCGCAAAAGGCCTAATACATATGATGAGAGGGTGAAACAAGATCAATGGAAGTTCCTTGTAGAATATTGGTGCAGTGAAGAGTCAAAGGTGGTCTTCTTATATCTTCCGTTTTATTACATGTTAATTTAACGTTTTACTCCTAAACCTTTGCTTTATTATACTATACAGAAAACTAGCGAAAAAAATAAAGAAAATAGGGCGATGAAGAAAATGCAACATATTACTGGAAAGAGGAGTTTTGCTCAAGTTTATGAAATGGCTAAGGTAACTACTTTTCATTTGAAAACCTAGAGAGAGCTTATATAATTAATGATGATTGATATAATAATTATGTGCTCATGTAGGGGGAAGTTTTACGTAATGTTAGGATAGGAGCGATATGGACGAAGATGAAAATGTTGAGGAGTATTTTGAGCTGACCAGAGCAGATGTATTCTCAAAGTGTTATTCGCGAGAAGGGAATACATCTAATCCAGAAGTTGCAAATGCATTGGTGAAGCCCCCCCCCTCCCTTTTTTTTAACTTCTCTAGTTTTGTTCCTTTTACAATATTAAATATATTATACCCTCTTGTTATAATTTACTGTATTAAACTGGTATACAGGAGAGAATGCAGCAATTGAAGAGTCAAATGCCAGCCGGTGCACGAGACGAAGGCCCAAATGATATATATTCTCAAGTTCTTGGTGAAGATAAAGGTGGACGAGTGCGCATGTATGGATATGGAGTGACTACGAAGGAGGTATATGGTGGTCACTCACATAGCCAGGATGATATCCATCGCATTGCCAAAGAAAAAGAAAGACTGGAAAAAGAACTTGAAGAGAAGAACAAGTTAATTGAAAAGTTGTTGAGAAATGAGAATTTGAGAGGACATTCAAACATAAAAAATGCCTCGTTAACCTCTCGCAATTCAACACTTGACCAATCTGTTGGACCCTCAAATGCCAATTCTCACCCCATACAGGTATATTAATTAACTTTGTAAATTTATTTGGTTTATGTATCAATTAACAACATTACATAGATGGTTTGCGGTTCTTTTGAAGAAATAAAGGGTCTAGTTTTTCTATGGGCTCATGGTTTGATAGTAAATGTTAATAAAAAAGCTTTGATTTGTCTATTGTTTAAAGGGTATAATATTTGTTTTAATAGGTTGGAGTAAAGGTTCTTTTAAAAGGTATGCGTACACCAGATAATGTTGCACAAGGTATTGTTGAAAGTTTAAATCCCGTTAAGTTGCTGGGCAATGGAGAATTATTAGGACGTGAATGGTGTGAAGTGAAAGTTATTGTGGCCATTGAATATGAGGAACCATTAATCCGAAAATTTGGAGGTGTTAAAGTTGTTGGGCAAGCCATAGGACGTAGCATTGCTTGGCCAAAACATTTGGTAAGCTTCTTTTTATATTATTTCATTTTTTTTAGTTGGTTTTTTTCCATTTCATTTATTAATAATTTTTCTTTTGGTTTATTATTATAGGTTGAAGTGGAAGATGGAAGATAGAGATAACAAATTGGATTTTGCCACGCATAATTCAGATGCAATTTATCTTTGAATTGAAATTTTTGAGTGTTTTTTTTTATTATTATTATTTGGAATATTGGACTTGATAATTATGTGCTTGAGATAGTTTGAGAAGAGATGTTTTAAACTCTGGTTATTTTTATTTTTTAAGAAGTGATGACATTTTATAATTATATCTTTTGTTAGTTTTTATTTTAGAAGTGTGATGATATTTTATGCTTGAGCTGTTTAGGAAATAGTATATGATATAAAAGCGTCACCAAATTTGGTAGTTAAATTAGTTATGAATTATTTTGTGACGTGACAAAACATAAATAAAGCACATCATCGTGATGCTGATTAGCGTCACTAAATAAGGTGGTTGAGTTAGTTATAATTTTTTGTGACGCAAGAAAACGTCTCTAAAGCACATCATTCTTACGTCGGTTAGCGTCACCAGATAGTAATACTATGATGCATAAATGCGTCACTAATATAAGGTAGTTAAGTTAGTTAAAACTTGTTTGTGACACAAGAAAGCGTCTTTACAGCACATCATTCCGACATCGGTTGGCGTCACCAAATAATGATACTATGATGCATAAAGGCGTCACTAAATGAGGCGGTTAAGTTAGTTATAAGCTTTTTTATGACGTGTGAAAGCATCACCAAAGCACAACATCGTAACGTAGTTTAGCGTCACGAAAAAGTGTCAATATGACGCGTAAAAGCATCACAATGAACATCTACGGTGACGCTATTCAAGCGTCACAACAAAAAAATAAAGAAACGCCAAATCAGGTGACACTTGAACAAAGTGTCACTATAGCAAAAGCGTCACTACAATTTACTTTTGGTGACACTTCCGAGCGTCTCTACAGCCCATTTTTGTAGTAGTGTCAGCTATAGGGGGCTCTTCAAGAAGAAGCTTGAAGTTTGATCTAAGGGTGCAAAGGAGCTCATCAGATTCAAGGGAAGGTTGGTAGCTGGGGGATTCACTCAAAGTGGTGTATTCTCTCCTGTTGTTAAACATTATTCAATAAGATTACTTTTGTCTAAGGTTGCTCAAGATGATCTTGAGTTACATCAGCTGGATGTCAAAACGGCATTCTTGCATGGTGATCTAGTTGAAATAATATACATGCACCAACCAGAAGGGTTTATCATGCTTGAAAGTGCAAGTAAGGCGTGCTTGCTTAAGAAATCATTGTATGGGCTTAAGCAAAGCCCTAAACAACGGTATATAAAGTTTGATCATTTCATGTTTTCTATTGGTTTCTTAAGAAGCAAATATGACAGACGTGTGTACAGTAAAACCTCTATAAATTAATAACCTTGGGACCATGGAATTTTATTAATTTAAAGAGGTATTAATTTATCGATAAATTAATATTTATTAATTAAAAGAGAGACTTTTTAAATTCACCAAATCTAGTGCAATATGTATTGAAAATAAATGAATTCATATATGTTTCATTGAATATATTCATGCATCAACCAATTTTTTGTAACTAATTAAATATATTCATTGTATACATATATATATATATGTTTACATTAATTCGTTGCACTTAAATATATTCATGCATGGTAAATGAAACATATACTCCACTATATAAATCTCAATATGGAAATAAAATAATTCATAACACCCGACCATGTCTTCTCATCTAAAAGGCATCGCAAAATAATCCATGAATGATCAAATGCATAAAACATTATGTGAGTATAAAAGAGACCATCCCATATACACTCATAAAGATTTACAAGAGTAGATTGATGAAAAATATCATTTGAAAGTTAGTCAAGGTACAATAGATTCATATTTTAGCAAATTACCATAATATTTATAATTGTAATACTTATAAAGGAATTTTCCAAAAAATTATTATCTTATCGAATTTGATGATTTTTTACAAAGGCCCAAGTCGGGACCGGAAGATTTTATTATTTTAGAGAGTTCATTAATTTATAGAGGTTTTACTGTATATTGGTAAACAAGATAATCTAGTGAACACGTTGATTCAGGTGGAATTTGCGTATTTTTTATGCACATGTGAAGCTCATTTTGATAGTGATTTCATTTTTTTATTGGTAAATTATGGATGTTTTGGTCAAATTGAGAGAAATGTAGTGTCTTTGTCGTTTTTGTAGGAAAAATGAAGATTTTGGGAGTAAAACACATATCATATCTTATTGGACTGAAGAGAGGATTGCAGCATTGGATTCGTCTCAAAAAATGTAATGGAATGAAAAAAACGAATCGAGTCAATCGGAGGTCGTAAGCTCGAGATATGGAGAGACGAAGAAGGAGGATGGAATTGGAACATGGGCCGACCCGAGTGATTCGACCCGGCCACTGTGATGTATACCCACCTTTTGTATTAGTTCACCCCAACTTGACTTTTGGGTATTTTTTCACTTCCTCTCTGCTCTTGGTCGGGTGACTTGACTCGGCCACTGCGTTGTACACCCACCTTTTGTATTTGTTCACCCTAACTCGACTTTTGGGTATTTTTTCACTTCCTCTCTACTCTTGGCCAGGTGAATCCACCCGACCCGGCCGAGACCTGTCCAACCCGATTTATGCCCAAATTTGCTCAACTCGGCCCAGTTGACTCATTTTCGGGGGTTTTTGTGTATTTTCTCCATTTTTGAAGGATTTAATTGCAACACACATCCCCAAACCCTACCCCAAGTCTATATATACCCTCATTTCAGATTTTTGGTGATTCATTGCCACACAAGAAAAAAACACACACTTGCACACATTTATAGGTGTTTGACATCGATTTCTTCATTTATCTCATCTGGAAGTAAGAGTTTGGCCAATAGCTTGAGATTTCTAAGCTCCATTGTTGGTTCTGAAAGGAGTATATAACAAGTGTATGGGGGGGGGGGGGAATACACTTATATGCAAATCTTTTACAGCTTTAACCAAAACAGACTTTAGCAAGGTTGTCTTGGACAACTCTACTTATGTGATTAGCTCTTTAAAGATAATCAATCTACTAAGTACTATTGAGTACTTAGTTGAATAACTATCTAAGGGAGTTATATGTGCGGAATTAGTGGTTGGCCCTTTAGTTTAAACTCCTTTTAAGTTCTGAAATCACCTTAACAGTTTCACAGATTATCAGGGAACTTGTGCTAAACTTGTTTTGCACAGTCTTAAGTATATATCTTTCAAAGGTCAGTTTGTGTGCAGTGTTGTATGAATGTAAGTGCTTGAAAGTAAATCAACACAAGAGTTTATACTGGTTCAGAGGCTCAAAATCCTACATCCACTTTCCCTATTTTAACAGGATAATTCCTTCACTCTTGGAATTACTTGTTTTATAGTGCCAAGGTGCACTTGATCAACCACACCACTCTTTGGTGCCTTGATCCCTAGGATATTAGAGTCCTAGTACTCTCTTCTCAACTCAGAATTGAACTGTTCTTCTCTCAACAGTCAATCCCTACCACTTCTACTACAACAACCTTCTATCTCTCTTTTGGAAAGGTATAAGGGTTGATGTTGGTTCCAACTATGTTGAGATATCCTTTATAATGAGATCAGTGTATAAGGATAGGATATCTCTCTAAGCTTTGTATGGATATACAATAAAGTACAACTTAGAAGAAGTGTTTGAAGACTAAGAAAGTCTTTTTGTGAGCTTTGAAAGGATTATGAGCTTGTAGCTTCAGAATAGTTGATGTTAGTTGGATGCCTTCAAATGGTCTTCACACTTCTGTATTTATAGACAAAATTGAGGATTTGTCCGTTGGAAAGACAACGTCAATTGTCTATAAATGTCTTCCTTGAACTCTACAACTAGAAGACAGTTTCTTGAAATTGACATGTCCTTAATTTGGGAAATAAACGGTTGTGAGCTCTTTGTCTTGACTTTGAAGCACTCTTCCCAATGTCTGACTTCAAGATTCACTTGATCAAACATGGACATCACTTCTGATGATTGGTCCTATGATAAGGACAACACTCCTTATCACTTGGACAATTCTGCTTATCAGAGTCAGTAGAGTTTACTTATCAGCAATGTTGGCTTTAGCTCTTCAGATGACTTGGCTCTTTCTCTTTTTCAATGTATATCTCTTGACTTGTCTTTGAGCATTCATTCCTTAGGAAAGGTAGTCTTTGACTTTATCAGCAAAGTTAGCTAGATCTTCAACCTGTTCTAGTACAATGTTGCTGAGACAGACTTGCCTGACAAACCTTCTGATCTTGGATGTATGATTCAGTAGATTAGGTCTTGATGATGCATTCAACTCAATTGCACTTCAGATAGGTTGTTATATTACTGATCTAACTTTGATCAGCATAGTTGTCCATCAGCAGACTTAAGGTCAATCTGAGTCTGAGCCTTGAGGGGACTTGATCTTTGTAAACTTCTAAACATGAGTTCCCCCTCAATTTGTGCATCTAACATTCTAAGAGCTGCCTAACATTTCAGCTTCTCAACTAGCCTTAAGTTACATGTTCTAACATTCCTAGAACATGATCATTCAATTCTTGACTTAGCTATTTGGCATGTCTTAAGGGGTTTTGGTATCTTAATCAAAACTTCTCATTTTATTCCCAACAATTTCCCCCTTTTTGATGATGCCAAAACTTATACAAACTATGCAAATGTGACTTGACTATACTTATTACATTTATCTTCAGTAGATGTGACTTAGGTCAAATTTCCTGAAAGAGAATGTGTTAGTGTAATCACTGTTCTGATTGCATATAGGTTTAAGATCAGGCAGGTTGATATAATGAGATGATGTTTCTTGATTCATAAACATGTTCAACTATCATTTATAAATTCATAGATCATTACAGGCATGATGATAGTAAAAACAAACATATCAGAGCATGAATCAAGGAAATTACATGTTAATTGATCAGAGCAATACAAAATCTAACAAAGATAAATGATCAGAGAAAATAAATAGTCATCAGAGCATAAGGCATATTTCAACATTCTAGAGTAATTCAGTAGAGATGACCATGTTGTCCAAATCAGAAACCACCAGCAAGTATTCATCCAATTCAGCAATCTTAGGTAGATAAGAGTCAGGAGGACTTAGCCAATTTCAGATATTATCCTCAGGTGGTGGCACCATTCCATATTGTGCCCACACTCTCTTCTTAAGCTCCATAGCTTCTTGATTTGTACCCCTAGGCCCAAGTACCATCCAGTTCAGTTTCAGGATCTCAAAGAACTCTTGAAGGATCTTGGATTGGTCAATGAAGCCATTTAACTTGGGGGGCATATAAATGATTGGCTTAGGGGCATTAAGCTCAATTCCTGCCAAGTCTGCAGCTGCAAGAAGTTTTTGATAGAGCTCCATATGGTAGTCAATCATGAACTGTGTAAAAGTGGAGTTGGGGTCTTCTTGATTCCATCTGCCTATGACATAATAGTCATAAACAAACTCCCTCTTTGCCTCTTCCCAAGTGTCATTCAGCTGGATTGGAACCCATTTATCCAAGTGAGGATATTTGGTGTCCATTGGGATCAACAGCTGTGGCTTCATCTTGCTGTAAGTAGCCCTCTTCCTTCTAGACTTCTGAAAGTCTGCTCTCTTTTTATCTCTGGCCCTATTTGCTTCTTCAATCAGATCCATCTTCTCCTGGGCTCTCATCATAGCCAGCTTTTGCTGAGTTTTAGGATCTTTGCCATATCCTTCTTCAAATAGCTTTGATGGATCATTTGCCAGTACTATTGTCCTTTTTTTGGGTTCTGCTCCAAAACTTTCTTCAAACAGCACTTCAACATTTTCTTGAGCAATTTTGGGGCTTTCAGTGGACTTGACAGTAGATTTTTCTTCATCAATAGTCTTGGCCTGTTCAGCAACTTTGGCCTTTTCAGCAGTTTTGGCTATCTTGGAGGTAGGCACTTCTTCTTCAATTCTGAACTCAGGAGGGAGTTCTAGGTTGTTGGGAAAGTCTGTAAATGTTAATTTCAACCTTTCTTTTGTTTCCCTTTGCCTTCTTGATGTGCCCTCTTGTTTGGACACCTTCAGCAACTTTGTCCAAACCAGACATCTCTCCTCCAAGCCTTTGTTATAATCTGGCTCTTTCTTCTTGAGCTGATGCCATTGAATTTTTCATGGCTATGGCCAGTTGCTCTTCTTCATCTAGCTCTTCCAAGTTCAAGACTGCTTCTTCTTTGCCCTTGGGTTCTGGCACTTTCTCCTTGCCTTTGCTTTCTACAATGGTCAAGGCACCTTTTGCCCTTGCTCTTTCCCTTTTCCCTTTTTTGGCAGCATCAAAACACTGGGGTTTCAGCTCACTCATTGTAGTGCCCATGAGGGATTGGGCTTGGTTCAAGGATTTCATCTCCTCAAGCAGATACACATTCTCATCATGAATGTTCTGCATTCTGTCACTGCTCAAGCTTAAGAAAGCTAGAACAGGCTTCATTTTCTGCTCTACAACCTATTCCATGGTTGTTTTGAGGGATGCATCAAGGCTTGCCTTCAAGAAATCAGTACGATTGGCCACAACTGATTTAGCAATTTTGGCCATCACTTACTGTGTAAATTTTTTTGAGGCTGCTTTCACCATAGCCATCCTCATCTTCTCAGCTCTCTTCTTCTGAATAACATTTTTCTTTCCTAGTGCTTGCTTGACAACCAGTTTCAGGGCTTTCACATTCTTGTTGTGGTTGTTTTCTGAGCAGTTTATGTTCCTTTTTTACCTCTTTGGAGATAGATTCCATGCTGGCCTTTGCTTTCTGGACTTTAGTGGAGATGGTTTGCAAACCAGATTCAACTCCACTGATTCTGGCCTCAATGGTAGGCAACACCACATCCTTAGAGCCAGTTAGCCTCATCTCAACTGATGCCAAGGTTCTTGCTTGCTCATCCAAAGCTCCTGATGTTTCAGCATGTGCAGATTCAACTTGGTGAGCCAACAAGTCCAACTTCGCTGACTGCTCTCTAAGTATGGCATGACCTGAACTTGAATCTACTTGGATATGGGCATCAGTAAGCAGATCATCTGCAAAAATTTGATCAAAAGTAACACCTGCAATATCAGACAGATCAAACTTGTTAGAAAATAAGCACTCATCACCCTCATATTCTTTTTCATAAGACTCTGATACATCAGCAGTCTTCTGCTCATTTTCAACTCTTTCTTTTCTTCCTTCAATAATAATGTCCTCACACATTGGGTCAGGCCTCCTTTCCTCAAGGGTTTCTTGAAGTTCAGATTTGACTTCAAGAATAACCTGCCCCTCCTCACTTATTCCACCCTCATTTGTTGGTACACTCACTATCTTAGTGATCACAACATCTCTCTCATCTACTGCTCCCTCTGATTTTTCCACTAATACATCCTTTTCAACTCCTTCACCTAAACCTGCACTTTCTCCACCCTCAACAGGGTTCAGAGAAGGCAGTTGTGGGGAGATCACAGTGTTTGGCTCTAAAGCCACTGTGTCATCCTGAACGATTAAGGGTTGGTCAGTGTCCAATTCTTCTGACACTGATGAGGCCTTAACCAAACCAGCTTCTAGGTGGGAAGCCTCAACATCTTTAAGCTGTGCCTTGGGTTCAGAAGAACCTTCATTGGCAGATGCGTCTTTGGCTCTGTCACCAGCTTTGGTCAACACTTCTGATGATACAGAACCCTTCCTATGATAGGTTAAGAGAGGGGTTGAAGGCTGATTGGTTTCAGGAGGGTTGGGGTTTGAGGGGTGTGAGGGATTTGAGGGATCATCCTTGCTATCATCATTAGAACTACTTTCAAGGTGCTTGATCCCTTGAGCAATTCTCTCATTTTCCTCAGCAATCTTATTAGCTACCAGTTTTGCAAAGACTTCCTCATCAGTGAGGAATCTTGTCTTCATCACTCCAGCAAAATGTAGCAATCTACTTTCTTCAGGCTGCCACCAGTTTACACCATTTTCTTGGATGACTTGAGCAATTTCCATGATGGTCTTATCTTTCACATCTACTAGAGTTCTCAAGGCATGGAATTGCTGCTGCAACCTTGGAAATTCAGCAAGTTGAGGGTACAAACTGTCCACAGTAGCACTTGCTCCACCTCTGAGCATACTTTCATAAGTACACTCCTCCTCATCTCCACTGGAATGGGGACTTTGGGTTATAGGGGAGTTGGCTCTGGTTTCAGAAAGGTTGGCTTGAGGATTGGTTTCAGGAAGATTGAGTTCAGGAAGGTTGGTCTCAGAAGGGTTGGGTGCAATGATGGTTGCTTCAGTTGCTTTTGAGAGCAATGGATCTGATGTGGTTTTACTTAGGGGGGTTGGCTCAAGGAGTTCAGCTTCTAGGGCTTTTGAGTACTTGAGCATGGATGAGTCAAGTGGAGATACGAGTCTTGACTCATATATTGCAAGGTCAGCTAGCACATCCATTGGCCCTCTATTTGCAGCTCCTTCTGGGGAATATCTTTTGGTTAGGTTCAAGGGGGTGATAGGTTGGTTTTCTGGGGTTTTATGGGTGTCAGGGGAGTTAGGCTCTTAGTTTTGGGGTTGGGCTTCAGGGAGTTTGGATTCAGGAGTACCAGAACCAAAGGAGTTGGTTCTAGACTTAGACTTTGATTTGGTTTTGCTTTCAGCTCTACTCTCCCTTAGAGCAAGTTGCAAAGTCTTTTCTTCCTGAAGCTCTAATATCTTGTCAGTAGGCTTGGCCCTTCTCTTGCTGGCTCTACTGCTCCCACTTCCTTCCTCATTAGGGACAACTTCCCTGACTCTCTTCTCTCCCTTCTTCTTTTTCTACACTTCAGGGAACTTTTCCCTTACCTCTTCTGAATAATCAGAAGGCACTTGCACTCCCTCTTCAGCAACTTCATCAACTTTAGTTGATGCTCCTGACTTCTCTTCTGAAGAAATTTGAGACAATTTCTTTGTCTTTATAGCTCTGGCCTTAGTTCTTTTCTTCATCTTTGGCTTCTTTTCAACCTCTTCTTCAGCAGGTTTGGCCAGTAGCAATCTTCTTTGTTCAGTTTTCTTGTTGAGCTTCCTGAACATGATTTGTTGAGCTGGTAGAGGCTTGGCAAAAGTCTGCATCTCTGAGTAGTGAGAAAATCTTTCTATCAGCAGACTTGCTCTTGTGCAGTATTTGAGTTTGCCTTCCATCACAACTTTGTTGTGAGTTTTCACTTTGAATTTGACCTCCTCCTTCATCATCTCATTCATGATGAATTCCCTCCAATTGAACTTGATGCCTTTGTCACTAGCATCAATCACAACAGCCATGATTCTGATTCTGGGTGCACTCACTTGCTCTAAGCTTCGAGTGTTACTCAGTAGGCTCTTTGTTATTACCTCAAAGAGATTGAGAAATTTGGGCTTGACTGTCCTTTTGTGTTGAGTTGAGGAGATGGGGCCTGGAATAAGTAACCAGTCTTGGGCAATTTCCTCCTCATGGCCATTTCCATAGAATTCTGGATTCCTTCCCTCTAAAGGCAATCCAAAAGCTCCTTCCAAATCTTCTTCAGAGAACTTTACTCTATGGTATCTCTCCTCCTCTTCTCCTTCAGCAATATATGACAATCTAGTTGTCACTTCACCATCTGCTGGTTTGCCTCTCCATTTGAGAAAGGCAAAGAACTCTGCCATGTAGCTTTCAAGGCAAGAACTGTGCTTTTTTTCCATAAACTTTTGAAGTCCAACTCTTCTTAGCCATCTTAGGGTGGGGGTGACTTCAGGATCCTCATTCTCAAAGGAGACTATTGGTTCAAAGATCAGATTGTTCTTGTTGCTTAGATAAGAAAAATCAAGGTCAAGGTCCTTGTTTGAGAAGTCTACTACCATTTCTGGTCTTACTTTGGGTGCCATGGATAGAACAAGGAAAGGTTTTGAGAGTGTTTGAGAAACTGAAAGTTAGGGTTTCAAGAGAGTTTTGAGTGCGTGGGGAAGAAATGAAGTTGTGGGTTTCTTAAGACTTGAGTATATTTCAAAAGGAATGTATGTCACTGAGTAGGTAAGTCTTAAGGTAATTCAAGGGTTTACAAATTAGGAAATCAAGTTTGAACGACCAAGATTGATTTCAGAAGAGTTGGCCAAACTTGATCCAACGGTTATTATCTAATGGAACGGTGTTGGAAACCATTTTTTATTCAAACGTGGGAAGGAGTTAATATTAGTTAAAGGCTGGGGGTTTTTCAAGTTAGATCATGGCTCGAAATGTTTAATGCAAACAAGAGTTAAATATTGCCATTTAATGCATTGAAAGTGACTTTTTGGGTAGGGGACAAATTAAATCTTTGTAAAGGTGATGACTTTAAGAGGAATGAGACAGCCATCAAAATAGGCAATGATTACCCAAAATAGGTGCTTATCAGACCAAGATTTGGTTTGATAGCCAAGACAACCTATCTGACCCCACATGGACAAGTGTCCTGAATTGTATAGACAAGTGTCCTGAATTCCCATGGACAAGTGTCCTGCTCAATTTCTCTAAAGAGATTGAGATCAGTTGATCTGAATTTCAGTAGACTTGACCAAGTCTGCTGAAGATCACTTTCAGTTCCCCCTTTACTAATTCACTCCTTTGGACTTATTTGTCCAACTTCCCTGGATCAAGAAGTCCCAATTCTGCTGATAATTCCAAGAATATTGCTTCAGCAAGTGGCTTTGTCAAAATATCAGCTTTTTGGTGATCTGTGTGGATTTTCACCAACTTAATATCCTTCTTCTCCACATGATCTCTAATGAAGTGATGCTTGATGTCCACATGCTTGCATCTTGTGTGCAATACTGGATTTTGAGAGATTGCAATTACACTGTTATTATCACAGAAGATTGGCACTTCGGTAGAGTTGACACTATAGTCCCTTAGTTGTTATCTCAACCAAAAGATCTGAGCACAACAACTTCCAGCTGCAACATACTCAGCTTCAGTGGTAGAAGTGGCCACATTATTTTGTTTCTTAGAGAACCAAGATATAAGCTTGTTTCCCAAGAATTGACATGTTCCTGAGGTGGATTTTATGTCAATTCCGCATCCTCCATAGTCAGCATCTGAGTAGCCAGTTAACTCAACGTTGTCATCAGCAAAGGATTGGCTTGAAACCTTGAACAAACACCTACTGCAAAGGTGATGTCAGGTCTGCTGGTAGTGAGATAGAGGAGTGAACCAATGATTCCTCTATATTCAGTAGAGTTGGTTGGAATACCACTCTCATCAGGATCCATCTTCCAATTAGTGTTCATAGGGATCCTTACTGGCTTGCTAGTAGCACACCCAAATTTTTTGATCATTTCTCTGGTGTACTTAGCTTGATTGATGAAGATTCCTTCTTTTGATTTCTTGACTTGAAGACCCACGAAGAAATTCATCATTCCCATCATTGACATCTCAAACTGGCTTTGCATGAGCTTTGAGAACTTTTCACAAAGCCTTTCATTGGGGGATCCAAATATGATGTCATCACCTTATATTTGGAAAAGCAAGATGTCATCTCCTTCACAAATTCTGAAGAGAGTTCTGTCTACATTTCCTTTGACAAATCCATGATCTAAGAGGAACTGTGACAGTGTATCATACCAAGCTCTTGGAGATTGCTTTAGTCCATAAAGAGCTTTCTTCAGTCTGTAAACTTGGTTTCCAATCTCAAAACCAGGTGGTTGCTCTACATAGACCTCTTCTTTTAGAACTCCATTAAAGAAGGCACTCTTGACATCCATTTGATAGACTTTGAATCTCTTGTGGGCTGCATAGGCTAAGAACAGACTTATTTCTTCAAGCCTTGCCACTGGTGCAAAAGTCTCATCATAGTTAATGAGTTCAGTGCCTTTATCAGATCTTATCTTGATTATGTTAAGTCTTTTCTCATTAGACAGTCTCTTTAACAGTTCAGGGAGTTTGACTTGTGTTTCGTTCTTATTAAGGAGAAATACTACCCATGTGAACCTAGAGAAGTCATCTACTATAACCAATGTGTATTTTCTACCATTTATGCTTCCAGGGGTAATTGGTCCAAATAAGTCCATGTGTAATAGTTCAAGTACCCTTTTAGTAGAGATGACAGGTTTACCCTTGAATGAAGCTTTAATCAATTTTTCTTCTTGACATGGTTTACACACATGCTCTTTAATGAAAACTTCATTAGGTAATTAATCCTTTAACTAATGAATTTCTATCAAGTTTGTTCATTGATTTAAAGTTCAGGTGGTTTAGCATTTTATGCCATAACCAACTTTGTTCATTTGAGCTTTTGGCTACGAAATATGCAGCATCAGTAGATTTGTCTCAGTCAGCAAAATACACATTTCCTCTCCTAGTTCTAGTCAGTAGAGTTTGTTGAGTTTCGTCTTTGATTAGGCATTTTCCACTTGAGAACTCAATATTATAACCTTTATCACAAAACTGACTTATGCTTAGGAGGTTATATTTGAGATCAACCACATAAGATACATTGGATACCTTGATATTACCAATTATCAAGGTACCATAACCTTTTGTTGTTGCTTGTGAGCTGTCTCCAAATGTGACATTTGGGCCTTCTTTTTCAGTGAATTCAGTGAGAAGATCTTTGTTTCCAGCCATGTGCCTTGAACATCCACTGTCAAGGTACCATGCTGACTTTTTGCTCATACTCCTCATCTTCTTGTGGCCCATAGGTACCTACAATTAACAGGATTTAGGTACACTTTGAATTTTTGATCTTGAGAGGTTAGCTGTACATTTAGGAACCCAAACTTGCCTAATTACCCTGATTGACTCAAGGTGGCTAAGTTGTTTTCCTCTAGCATCTACATACACTGTTTTTCCCTTAAATGCCTTTGGGAAAGAGTGTGTGAAAGTGTTGACTATGTAAGTTTCAGGAGAGTTGTCATATCTCCTGAACTTGTGAGTTCTTTGTGCTACTTGAGGAAGTCTTTGAGAAAAGACATTGTTGGGATATAAATTCACCCTAAGCCCCATTTGATGTTAGAATAGTTTTGATGGCCAAAACACTTAGAGTTTATAAATGTAATAGGATCAGCTGACTTGTATAGAACAGCTTAGACTATTCTTGTGTGATCAACTGTATTGATAGCAGCTGATCAGCACAGTCATGGCTTACATGCCTATCCTCAAGATAAGAAGAGTAGAAGACATGAAGACTAGAAGATCCTTGAAGACCGGATATGTTAAGGTGCTTGTATACCTACTTATCTGATGGAGTCCCAGATTTAAGATGGCCTAAAGCATTACAAAGAATTTCCAGATCAGAAGAGTAGTACTCGTCTGATATCAGAAGACAGAAGACCTAAGGCCAGAAGAGCAGTCAAAAGACTAGTAGTACAGATCAGAAGACTATGTGCTCTTCCAGGACTCGGCTGATTCCCAAGTCATCTTGCAATTCAAACGAAGACCTACCTTATTTAGAAGATTGACATGATCCCAGGATTGAAGCAATCAAGCGGCTGGAATCAAGGAATCAAGCTATTATGGGAAGATTGCTCAAACGGCTAGTCAACTCCAACGGCTAGTTGCACTCAATCTCCATTATAAATACAAGAGGTTGAACACAGAAGCAAAACGAGAGAATTCACAAGCTAAGCAAGCGATCAAGCAAAAAGCCACATTATTCGAAGAGTTCTCCAAGAGCCAGAAATCCATTAGATTATCCATAGCTCTTAAGTGCTTCTTATCCAACCCTTAAGAACCTGAAACTTATTCATATTGTATATCAGTTGTTTTAGGCATAGTGGTTAAGCAAATTATAAGCTTGAACCATTAGTTGGATACATCTCAAAAACCCCAAACCCTCACCGAAAGGTTTAAGTTTTTGAAACCCCTCAAAGTGCAAGTGCTTACAATCACTTGTGGAGACCGCAGCTGTTAGGACGGCTCAGATCTCAAAGTCCTAACCTTGGGACTATAAAGGACAAGACCCTTGTAATTTGTGGAAATTAAAGGGATTAAACATCACGTTAGGACGTGAGAGTGGACGTAGGATCGTATATCCGAACCACTATAAATCCGGTGTTATTTACTTTCTGCACTCTACATTTCTGCTTTTACATTCATCATTATATAGTGCATACTGTGATTTCAACATCTCTTCAAAACAAGGCCATAACTTTCAAACCAGCATCAGC
The DNA here is from genome assembly GCA_963675135.1 of Galeopsis tetrahit. Taxonomy (NCBI): domain Eukaryota; kingdom Viridiplantae; phylum Streptophyta; class Magnoliopsida; order Lamiales; family Lamiaceae; genus Galeopsis; species Galeopsis tetrahit. Next base: position 13,903,281 of record OY776121.1, on the reverse strand, counting down.
TGAGTAGTTTCACAAAGTAAAACAAGTTACAAGAACGAGTCTAAACCAGGGCCACCATATTTCCGCATATAACCTCTTCAGTCAGATCACTATAGTCATCTGGACCAGCAGACTTGCAGTCCAGTTGACATAGCAATCAGAAGAGGTTCCCAACTCTGTTTGAAAAAGTTTTAAAGTCTATTCACCCCTCCCCTCTAGACTTTAATCCCATTCACTACTCGTTCAGGGACCAACAGACATATTTATGACCATTACCCTTTGGCATGAAGGGTTTTGGTTGTCTCATTTTATTTTACCTTTGAGGAGAATTGACCATAGATCTGTTCAGCTGAGGTTTTCTCAGGAGAGTTGGCCTAGGCTGAACATACCTTGGACAACCTCTCTTAATATTGTTCAGATGAGTTGCCCTTCCACTGGGTCTACTCTACTGAACAACATTCCTCTTGTATTCAGGGACTTTAGCCTTTTCCTTAGGTATGGGCCTAGTTCCCTGAACCACTTGAGTTGGCATTTCATGCATTTTTCCCTTTCCTTTGTCCAGTGGCTGAATTATTTCTTTTTCATCTTGTTGTACCACTGACCTCACAAAGACTCTCTTAGTGTTACTTGTTGAAGCAACACTAAGACAAGGTGAAGATTCAAATGGATTGAAACCCAGTCCACTCTTTTGAGCCATAGGTCTTAGGGAGCTTTAAATTTCCTCTATTGCTCTAGAGGATTTGTTCAAGGCAGACATCTTTAATTTCAGGCTCTCTTTACTTGTTTTAAGAATGTCATACTCATATGAGAGATTTTCAAATTTAGCTTGAAGAATTCTTAGCTCAAAATCTTTTCTCTTTTGAATTAGCAGTTGTTCATCAATTTGCTTTTGTTGGTCAACTATCCTAAGAGAGGTTTCATCAAGTTCTCTCAAGACTTGTTGATACAACTCAATAGATTTGACATCAACTACTGAGTCAGAAGGTTTTGCAAGTTCTATTGACAACCTTTCATTTTCTCTCACACAGTTGTCATTCCATTAACTTTCCAAAAGAAAGTTTCAGGTTGACTTCACTAGTGTTCTGTGATAGAAATGATGGTGAGCTAGAAGTAGAGGATACCTCATCATCCTCTATGGCCATATTGCACACATCATCATCATCACTGTTTGGGAATAGTCCATCATCAGAAGAGTTGAAGCTTTCAGCAGTGTCAGACTCATCACCAGCCATCATGGCTTTCCTGTTGGTGAACTTTCTGTCTCTTTTTGCTTGCCTCTCCTTTCTTTCCTTGGAGCTGAGTTCAGGGCAGTCATATTGAAAGTGCCCCTTTTTCTTACAGTTATAGCATTGATCCTCGTCATCATCTTTCTTGGATTCATCTCTTCTTCTAGATGATGAAGGTTCAGCTCTGTTGGACTTTCTCCTATCAGAGTACTTGTCCTCTGATCTTCTTTCTTCAGGCCTTTTCTCCTCAGCCTTGGCTTCAGGACAGTTGTATCTTCTCCTGACCTTGTTGTCTTGGTAGAATTTCTTGTATCTACCAAACCTTGAGTTCAGCTTATCAAATCTTCTAGCCATAAAGGCTAGCTCTTCCTTCATTTCAGCCTTAGAGACTGACTTTGATGATCTAGGAGTGGGCTGCATTTCAGGTTCAGCAGCTTTGACTTTGAATGCCACTCCTTTAGTTGGTAAGGAAGATTGCGCAGTAGGCTTACTTCTGTTGATGTCAAACTCATAGGCTTTGAGTTCAGAGAAGATTTGTTGCATGGGCATGGTGGAGAGATCTTTGATGTTCTGCATCATCACAGTATATATATCCCACTTTTGAGTAAGACTTCTTAGAATCTTTAGCCCAACTTCTCTCCTGGAGTACACCTTGCCCAATGAGTTGATTTCATTCATGATATTTGTGAATCTACCAGCAAACTTGTCAATGGACTCCTCAGGCTCCATTGTGAATTGTTCAAACTTCTGCACAGCAACTTGGAGCTTGATTTCCTTGATTTTATCAGTACCCTCACACATTTCAGCAAGAGTATCCCAAATTTCTTTGGCTATTGTGCAGTGGTAGACTCTTCTCATTATTGCATCTGGAATGGTTTGATAGAGAGTGTTCATTGCTAGATAATTTAAATTATCTTTCCTTTTCTCCTCAGTGGTGAAGTCATCTTCATCCTTGGGGATTTCCTCTCTCATATCAGCTCTTCGAGCTTCAGTCATTCTGGGATTGATTTGAGTGAATACAAAGGGTCCTCTTGTAATTACTCTCAGCATATCATTAAGGAGGCATGCTAGATGAGCTCTCATTCTGATTTTCCAGAAGTCATAGTTCTCAATTGAGAACATGGGCAGCTTGTGATGAGATATATATGGTTGACTGGATTAGTGGCCATGTTGTTGAAGCCTTGAACAACATCATGAGGAACAACATTGTTATTGGCCATATCTCAAACGGGAAAGGTTAGATACAGATAAGATAAGATTTCAGAAAAGATTAGTTCAGTGACCACACTTAAAATATGTTTTTGAAAATAAAAAATGGATTTTCAGAAGCAATGGTCTTTGAACCCCCGCTCTGATAACACTTGTTGGTCCTGAAAGGAGTATATAACAAGTGTATGGGTGGGGGGGAATACACTTGTATGCAAATCTTTTGCAGCTTTAACCAAAACAGACTTCAGCAAGGTTGTCTTGGACAACTCTACTTATGTGATTAACTCTTTAAAGATAATCAATCTACTAAGTACTATTGAGTACTTAGTTGAATAACTATCTAAGGGAGTTATATGTGCGGAATTAGTAGTTGGCCCTTTAGTTTAAACTCCTTTTAAGTTATGAAATCACCTTAACAGTTTCGCAGATTATCATGGAACTTGTCCAAAACTTGTTTTGCACAGTCTTAAGTATGTATCTTTAAAAGGTCAGTTTGTGTGCAGTGTTGTATGAATGTAAGTGCTTGAAAGTAAATCAACACAAGAGTTTATAGTGGTTCAGAGGCTCAAGCTCCTACATCCACTTTCCCTGATTTAACAGGATAATTCCTTCACTCTTTGAATTACTTGTTTTATAGTGCCAAGGTGCACTTGATCAACCACACCACTCCTTGGTGCCTTGATCCCTAGGATATCAGAGTCCTAGTACTCTCTTCTCAACTCAGAATTGAATTGTTCTTCTCTCAACAGTCAATCCTACCACTTCTACTACAACAACCTTCTATCTCTATTTTGGAAAGGTATAAGGGTTGATGTTGGTTTCAACTATGTTGAGATATCCTTTACAATGAGATCAGTGTATAAGGATATGATATCTCTAAGCTTTGTATGGATATACAATAAAGTACAACTTAGAAGAAGTGTTTGAACACTAAGAAAGTCTCTTTGTGAGCTTTGAAAGGCTTATGAGCTTGTAGCTTCAGAATAGTTGATGTTAGTTGGATGCCTTCAAATGGTCTTCACACTTCTGTATTTATAGACAAAATTGAGGATTTGTCCGTTGGAAAGACAACCTCAATTGTCTATAAATGTCTTCCTTAAACTCTGCAACTGGAAGACAGTTTCTTGAAAATGACCTGTCCTTAATTTGGAAAATAAACGGTTGTGAGCTCTTTGTCTTGACTTTGAAGTACTCTTCCCAATGTCTGACTTCAAGATTCACTTGATCAAACATGGACATCACTTCTGATGATTGGTCCTATGATAAGGACAACACTCCTTATCACTTGGACAATTCTACTTATCAGAGTCAACAGAGTTTGCTTATCAGCAATGTTAGCTTTAGCTCTTCAGATGACTTGGCTCTTTCTCTTTTTCAATGTATATCTCTTGACTTGTCTTTGAGCATTCATTACTTAGGAAAGGTAGTCTTTGACCTTATCAGCAAAGTTAGCTAGATCTTCAACCTGTTCTGGTACAATGTTGCTGAGACAGACTTGCTGGACAAACCTTCTGATCTTGGATGTATGATTCAGTAGATTAGGTCTTGATGATGCATTCAACTCAATTGCACTTCAGATAGGTTGTTCTATTACTGATCTAACTTTGATCAACCTAGTTGTCCATCAGCAGACTTAAGGTCAATTTGAGTCTGAGCCTTGAGGGGACTTGATATTTGTAAACTTCTAAACATGAGTTCCCCCTCAATTTGTGCATCTAATATTCTAAGAGTTGCCTAACATTTCAGCTTCTCAACTAGCCTTAAGCTACATGTTCTAACATTCCTAGAACATGATCATTCAATTCTTGACTTAGCTATTTGGCATGTCTTAAGGGGTTTTGGTATCTTAATCAAAACTTCTCATTGTATTCCCAACATCCATCATCTACTATACTAAGTTTTCTATTTCCTTTATCTTTTATTTCATTTTGCCATTTAATATTGTAATAGTTAGATTATGAAGTTGTTTAGCTATAAAATGTTTTGTTTTAGGGCCATGTATACACTTTTGATGAAGTTTATGAATTAATATTTTGCTTAATTGGTATTTGTGTTGCTTAATCCTATTTGAATGTTTTATTTTCATTGCAAAGCATGTCATTAGTGTACATATTGATGTGTTTAATCTTTGTTAATTGAGATTGGATTGAAAAATCTATTTTGATTAATAGAATAAAAATATTCAACCTAATATATTGTGAAATTGAGAGATGATCAATGATTAGGAAGGTGCATGATGTTCCTAGGAGCTTTATTGAGTTATGTGATGCAATTTAGGTTGAGATACTAAGTTGAATTATGTTTCTCTTGAGTTATTTTGATTGAAAAGACTTTTAACTCATTATTTAATGATCAATCTTGTAGGAAAAAACACAATACCACTAAAGTAGACATTTAATCATAAATAAAGTCATTAGTGTTGCATATGTCTTGGAACATCTCTTCTCTTATTTGAGTTTAATCCATATTCTCTTTGATTTCGTGATTTATATGAGCACACTCGATCGAATTTCTTATTACTCGTTTATTGTTTACTAGTGACACATTGGTAGGAAATTAAGGGTAATTAACAATTCAAAATTTTTGACCATCGTCTATTTAGAACTTAATCAACAAACTTCACTTTTACACTCCCCCTACCTATAGGATTGACCTCATACTTACTTAGCTACAATTTACACTGTATACTAGCGGTCGTGTATTTTAGAGTTGTGAAATACGTGAACACACGTATAAATTGATATATGTAGATGATATGCTTATAACTAGCAAAAGTATGAAGAAGATTACCCAGCCGAAGGAGCAGCTGAGTAACAAGTTCGAGATGAAGGATTTTGGTGAAGCCAAGAGGATATTAGGGATGGATATCTTCAGAAATAGGAAAGCTGAAAAGTTGTTCCTTTTCCAGAAGAGTTATGTTCAGAAGGTCTTAAGGAGATTTCTTATGCATTAATCAAAATCAGTAAGAAATTCAAGTTATCAGTCAAGCAATCTCCTCAAACAGAAGATAAGAAGAAGAAGAAGAAGAAGAAGATGCTTACTGTTCCTTATGCTAATGGTGTGGGTAGTCTCATGTATGTCATGGTGTGCAGTAGACCTGATCTACCCTATGCAGTAAGTATGGTGAGTAGATTCATGGAAAACCCTAGGAAGCTGCATTGGGAGGCTTTGAAGTGGATTCTAAGATATCTGAATGGATCAGAAGACTTAGGTTTAGTATTCGAGAGATCAGCTAATACTAAAAGTCCTTTGTTGGGTTTTGTGGATTCTGATTTTGCTGGAAACACTAATATAAGAAAGTCCTTATCTGGTTATGTATTTACTTCGTATGACACTGCTATCACTTGGAGAGCAGCTTTACAATCTATGGTGGCCTTATCCACAACAGAAGCTGAATACATTGCCTTAACTGAAGCAGTCAAGGAAGCATTGTGCTTGAAGGGCATTTTGAGAGACTTTGACATATACTAGAAGAGTATTTCAGTCCTTTGTGATAATTAGAGTACAATCCATCTAGCCAAACATCAAGTGTTTCATGAAAGGTCAAAGCACATTGATGTGAAGCTACACTTTGTAAGGGATGTCTTAGAGAAGAGCTTAATTGATGTTCAGAAAGTTGCAACAGAAGAGAATGCATTAGATATGTTGACAAAGGCTTTACCAAGAAATAAGTTCAAACATTGCAGAGAATTGGTAAACCTTAGAAACTGGGATGTTTACTGAGGAGAGAGTGAACAAACAATCTTGGGGAGGGTTGGGAAGAGACAATCTTGCATTAAGGTGGAGAATTGTTAGGATTAATGCAATATTGAGATGTTATCTGATGCTAGTATCTATCAGAAGAGTAGCTAGTCATCTGGTCTGAAGGCAGTACAAGTCGAGTGAGGACAACTCAGCTGCTAAGGTTAGTCATCTGATTAGGAGTCAACAAATCTGAGAGAGTAAGGACAACTCTACTAAGTGCAAGTCGTCTGATCATATCAAAAGAGTTGGGGTCTAAGTCTGCTAAAGCCAAGTCAGCTGATAAGCATATCAACTAAGTCCAGTATGCTGATTTCAGTTAGTTCCAGAGGCTGTTATTAGCAGTTATTTCTGTTAGGTAGTTAGTTAGTTTGTTGCAGTTTCAAGTGGCATTGTACATTTATAAATAGACCACTAAGTGCATAGATTGGGGTTGATAGAAATCTGTGTGAGATCGTATTCTTTGTGAGTTGAGCAAGTTAGCAAGTTTCTTAGTGATCATACATGTAATTGTAAACACTTGTTCATATTAGTAAAGAGAGCCTCTATCCTCCGTGGACATAGATCATTTGATCGAACCATGTAAATTTCGTGTTCTTACTTGTTCAATTCATTGCGTTCTTGTTTGTCTTATTTTATCATTTGTGATTGGAGTAGCTAAGTGTTATATTCCATAACAATGTTTAATACCAAATCAAAAGGGGATATCATAATATTTTATTATTAAAAGTTATCACTTAAGTGTCTATACCAATCCCTTTTGAGGTGTAGGTGAACGCGTGAACTAATTAGTTCATCTAATTAATACCATCAACTATTAAGATAGTGAACTCATAAACGCTTTCATCAATACGGTTACTAATGTTTACGATTTCCAAATCGACAATAATAAACATCAATTTCTTAAACGTTCTCTACTCGATTGATGTATATTGTTGTCGATTTGGAAATCAACCCTCTCTCGGTTAAGCTAATTACTATTTAACTTCAATTAATTAATCCAAGCTCACACCAACACCCCAATCATGCAAACCCAACTCTTGTTACAATTTACAAAATTGAAAATATCAACTAATATAATTAATCAATCAATTAATCACAACAATAGAAACATTAAATACCAAAACATAGGTAAATTAGTTGATTACCTTGTTGCTTTTTCCTTCTATTTTAAATTTAATTCATGCCGCTGTCTTCAATTGCTAAATGCCCCACGAATTAGTTGATTAAAGGGACTGACTATTTACACTTCCTTCTGCGTTGAGAACACACCCCCAATTGATGCACCCCCTAAAATTTGTTAGGATAGATGCACCCCTCTGGAATTGTCCTAAATACTCTTTTCTCCATTTTATGTATATAATAAACATTTACTAACCACACCCTCCCCCAAACCCTAATTCATATCTCCCTCATTTTCCACTCTCCACATTGCCGCCGCGGCCGCTGCACACCACCCCTCGCCGGTAGCCGGTAGTCGACAGCCGTCGCGACCCCCTTCTTCTTCGTCTCTTCACCGATGCCCTCCCTCTTCCTCGAGTTCATCGGCGCGACAACCTCCCCTTCCCTCTCCCTCGGCCGCGAAGGCCTCCCACTCCATCTCCCTCGGTCGATATGACCTCCCTCTCCCTCAGCCGCGATGACCTCCCCCCACTCTCCCTCAATCGCGACGGCCTCCCCCCCCCCCCCCCTCTCCGATTTTCTAGAATTTTTTTTGTTCAACACACCGCCGCAGCTCTCGATCGACCTCGTCACCGCCGCCTCCTGGTCCAAGATGCCGACCACCCCCACCCCAAGCATGTGCATCGAACGCCGCCTCCTGGTAAAGATGTCGGTTGTCCGCGATTTTATTTTCAGCTTTTCCGCATAAACCTCTTTTTTTCGACAATGTAATGTCGACCATATACAATTTCGTCAACATTATATTGTCGGTTTTTTTTTTAAAGTTTAATTTTTTTTCGACCTTTTTAGGTCAATCATATATACTCTCGTCTACAAATTGTTGTCGACAATAGTATATATGGTCAACATTACATTGTCGATTTTTTTCAACCTTTTTAGGTTGACCATATACACTCTCGTTCAAAAATTGTTGTGGACGAGTGTGTATAAGGTTGACACTGGTTTGTCGAAAATTTTAATTTTTTTTTGAAATTTTTCTAACTTTTTTCTGAAATTTCAGAATTTTTTTGTTTGGTGGCCACCGGAAATGGTGGTGGTGCATTGTGGTGGCGGCGGTTGTTGCTGCAGAAATTAGGTTTAGGGTTTAAAGATTAAACAATGGGTGTAGTTAGTAGTGGGGGTGCATTTAGTAGTGTAATATTACATAAAGGCTATTTTGAAATTTTCACACGATTATTAAATTAATAAAGTGATGGGGAGTGCATCCAATGCAAATGGAGGTGTAAATAGTCAGCCCCTTGATTAAATATTACTGCGTACCACTTATATTTCTTCAAGTGGGCTACTGATCATGGCCGCAGAGATGGGCTGCATTCTTGGGCTCAATCAACTTAATTAAATGGTTAGCAAATACTCCATCCGTCCGCCTATAAGCTTCCCATACCCTTTTTGGTAAGTATTTTTTTCTTACACTTCAATTTATATTTTACTTTTTCTCTCTATCTCTCTCCTTCTTCCAATCACATCACTTGTACTATATCTATTATTTAATCACTTTTCTTAATCTTTGTGCCAAAAAGTAGCGGGAAGCTTATAGGCGGACGAAGGGAGTATTAATTGTTAAGCTCAAATAATTTTAACTTCCATTTTTTTCCATTTCGATCCCATTCACGTCTAACTTCCTTTCTTTCTTTTTTTTCGTTTCGATTCCATCAAGTCTCAGTCCTTTAATTGGCTTCATAATATAATTAAGGTGTATTTTGCTTTAAAAAAATTCAATTTATCTACAAAAATAACAAAACACTACATTTTTCCAAATCAAGTGTAATTAGTCAATTTAGTGTAAATAATGCATGAAATTCTATAAAATTATACAAAGTAAATGCATGAATTTCGAAATTTTTTTACACTAATCAGGCGCCTTATCACCCGGGATTGATTTCAAGAAAGAATGAAAATTCGGCCAATAAATTATAAGGCTACAAGCACGGGTCGGATCGGGTTCGTGCCCGTCTAGGCGCGGATTCGAACCCGTCTTTTTTAAAAATATATTGTGAATACCAACTAACTTTACTCGTCGGCCGTCAGGAATACCAACGGTTAATTCGGGTTACCGACGAAAATATTCAGATTTTTTTTTTAAAAAAACTATATATTTTTGTTATTACCGACGGAAATATCCGTTGATAATATCGTCGAATATTATTTTTATTTAAAATTAATTTTAAATACGTATCGACGAACATGGTCATTTTTACTACTGACGGGTATTTGACCTGGTACTCGAACATGTCGTTATGATCATAACTTTAATTTCAGGATTACCAATGGATTTTAAACAAATCGTCGGTAATATTATACCAACGACCAAAATACCGATGAAACAAATCTGTCGTACTCACGTTTTCCGACAACATTTACGTTTTTTGATGACATTTCAATCAGTAAATCCATCGAAAAGCAACGCCTTTTCGTAGTGTATTATGTCTGTCATTATTATTGACAACATTTTAACATTTAATGATATCATGATATCGTGTTACTTTTTATCACTTTTTATGTTTTTTTAATGGGACTAAAATTATGTTAATAAATTTTAATTGAGAATTGAAAGTGTGTGCGTACGAAATCAGAGATGTTGTTTGTCGTGTTAACACTGTCCAGACAACACTATGTAGCGGAAATTAAAATGCACTTTGCAAAATGGAAGTATTCAAAATTTACGTAGATTATAAAATAATTTACGTTGTTCACTATATAAAAATGTGTGAAACGATTACAGCCTCTTTGAGGTGTACAAAAACACTACGAATGAGTGTATAGAATTTACTAGATCCTATAAAACTACCTCCCTCATAGATCCATGCATATAACCTAGTAAATAAGACAATGATCAACACACTATTATTCGGGTTTACAATAGTATGTAGATCTACAAGAAGAAACAAGTATTTTCATAACTAGAAGCGTATATAGCGTTCTATAGACTAGTAATCAAAGATATATTTTCTTCTTGTGTGTCTTGTGTTGAGGCAACTACGGTGTTTATAGGCATGAGGTACGAATTGCTCTCAACTCCTATGATCATCACAGTCATGAGATCAAGAGGTTTTCATAACTTCACTTCACATATCCTTAAAGTAGGACTTGTTATATTATGCCCAATAACTTCTCACTCCCATACAGCTGCATGACCTAGTGTTACCCACGTCTTCTAACTGTCCTGGGCACATTACTAGACAACAAGTTTAAGATCGGAGTTAGTGAAAAAAAGTAAGGGCAAATTCTGATGTTGTCATAAGTGTTGGGAACATTAAATACAACACTCGGCTGTTAGTGTTGGATTATTAAACAAAACACTTATATCAACATCAACAATCTTCCCAATTTTGACCTTTCTACATCAACACTACTGATGTTTGCACAACATAAATATTGACTAAGAAATCAACACAATTGATACTTCAAAAAAATTTGAATTAGCAGTTGTATTATATCAAATTAATAAAACAACATCTAAACCAAATAACTTGTTTAGATTTAAAGGAAATCCTAAATAATTACAAAAAGTAAATAACAGATATTTAGGAAACAAATAAAACATAAGTACATAGCTTTTACAACAAGAGATGAACTGAAATAACATTAGGGAAATGATTGGGTTGATTGTGATTCAGCTGCATCTTTCTAATCTGCAAAAACTCCCCCATAATGTAAGTTCTCCCTCTGTCTTCAAGCTCTTCATCTATCGAGATCTCCATAAAGATCCTGGATATCTTGGTCTTCTCCTTGATCAGCCTCATTCTCCCTCATTGTAGTGTCAGCAGCAACTCCATCAGCTCTATCAGGAATAACAGGTGGTTCATCTACAGTTGGAGGAACAATGTTAGTGGATTGTTGGTTGTGGGAACCATCAACTACTCCCCCTCCTGTTGAGGTGGAAAGAAGATCCATCCAAAATTTCTTTTGGATAAGAAGGTCCTCCACTGAAATTTGCAGATTAGTAATAGAGCCCTGCAAAATGTCAATCTGGCTCATGATATAATGTGAAGATAAATAAACAGAGGAGACAACTCCTTTTGGAGGCAGTGTTGTGTTGTGGATGGGATCATTCAGAGGATCACTAGGAGCTGAACTTGTACATGCACCATCATCATTCCTTCTCAAGGAAGGTCCACAACCCTTTTCACCTGCAACTCTGAATTGATTGGATATGCTGAATCCAGGTATGTAATTAGTAATCACCTTCTCTTCTGACCTTTCAAAGGCCTTATCAACCAGAAACTTATACATTAGGCAGGGGTAAGGCAGTATGCCTCTTCCAGACATATCAGACTTGAAAGTCATCATGTTTGTAAAGATGACCTGTCCTATGTCGAATCTTTTTAAATGGCCCTAATGTGAGGGTGGTGTTGTTTGTAGTAGGTAACCAGTTAAAACACACCAATTTGTGCAACACAGAGTAAAGGCTGGTCAACTTAGAGGCTAAAATCCTTTGTCTCCACTTAGTGATTACTCCCCCTGTTAGTATACTTATCATGACATCATGATCAGTGACCACAAGATCCTCCATTATCTTTGTTTTAAGCATGATATTAATCATTCTAGGAGTAATCAAAAGTGTATTTCCTCTAAACCAAATTTGACCATATCTAGTTGAGTTTGGATCACCAGCATGTTCAGTTACATTTGCATAAAACTCATAAATCCAGTCAACAATGTATGGGCAGGCAAATTGCAGAGCATTTAATAAAGACCTTTCCTTAAACCAATCTATCAGGTTCATTTCCTCAAAACCAGGCACTTTAATCAGTCTTTCACTCAATATTTGCCTATTTCTTACGGTTCTATATTGGATGCTAGTATTGTCATAGTAATCCTCATCAGAATCATTGTTCCTATCATCAGAATAGAACAATACCTCATTTTCATCTTCTTCAGTTGAGCTGGATGATGATTCAGGTTCAGAGGGCTCGGGTGTTGCCATCGGAGAGGCAACACTAGCGGTCTCTCAGAGCCTTTTTGATCTCCTGGTCTATACTGGTGGAGTATGATCACTTTCCTCTTCAATATCTTCAGCCACTTCATCCACATCAGCTTCATTGACCTCCTCTTGGACTGGTTCTTCATATTGCTCTGTTTCTGTATCTGGTTCAAAATCAGAAACTACAATTGGTTCAGAAGCATTTCCATCAGTTCTAGGCTTCTTTCCCTTTCCAGAGTAGTCCACGATTTTTCCCAGATTCCTTTGAGACTTCCTCTTCCCACCGGACCATTTCTTGCAGCAGGTATTGTGGCTTTCTTTTTGTCCTTTTTCTGCCTGTGCAATCTGTCAAATTTTGCAGCCAACACTTCCTCATCTGAAGAATCAATTTTGTGTTGCATGTCCACATCCTGGTTTGGTGGAGTATCTCCCTTAAACATTGCGTTTTCCAAAGTTTCTCCTTCAAGCACAATAACAGGGTGCACTGTTTTGCGACATAGGGTTTCATAGGCCTCCTTCAATGTGTTGAATGGAGTTCCCAATCGGAAGTGAAGGGTAACTGGAGTGGTTTTAAGAGTGGGAGCTTCAGATGATAGCTCATTTTGAGAGCCAGTGGTGAGTTTAGAGGCAGAGGCAAATGCGTTGGCATTTGCGATTTCAGTGCGAATGTCAAATGGGTTATATGGCACGATTTGGAGAGGAGATGTTTGAGAGGGAGCTTGAGCATCTTCGTATGGAACATCAATGTTGGTCCCTGAACGAGTAGTGAATGGGATTAAAGTCTAGAGGGGAGGAGTGAATAGACTTTAAAACTTTTTCAAAGGAGTTTGGAACCTCTTCTGATTTCTATGTCAGTTGGACTACAAGTCTGCTGGTCCAGATGACTATAGTAATCTGTTGAAGAGATTAAATGCGGAAGTGAGTAGGCCTGTTTGTTTAGAATCGTTCTTGAGTTCTTTTGAAAACACTAACTTGTTTACTTAATGAAAAGCTCAGCTGATGCTGGTTTGAAAGTTATGGCCTTGTTTGAAGATATTTGAAAAACACAATATGCACTATATAAAGATATGAATAAGCAATAAAGTAAAGTGCAGAATGTAAATGACACCAGATTTATAGTGGTTCGGATATACGTTCCTACGTCCACTCTCACGTCTTAACGTGATGTTTAATCACTTTAATTTACCAAAAATTACAAGGGCTTGTCCTTTATAGTCCCAAGGGTAGGACTTTGAGATCTGAGCAGTCCTAACTACTACGGTCTCCACAAGTGATTGGAAGCACTTGCACTTTTACAGGGGTTAAAAAACTTAACCTTATGGTGGGGGGTTTTTGAATGTATCCAACTAATGGTTCAAGCTTATAAATTGCTAAACCACTGTGCCTAAATCAATGAGTATACAATAAGAATAGGATTCAGGTTCTTTGGTTGGATGGGAAATCACTTAAGAGCTAGAAGTTGTTCTAATGATTTCTGGGCTCTTGGAGAACTCTCAACAGAATAAGGCTTGTTGCTTGCTTGCTTGATTAGCTTTTGTGAATTCTCTCGTGGTGACTTCTTGTTTGTGATTTCTCATCCTCTTGTATTTATAGAGATAATTGTTGTAACTAGCCGTTGGAGCAATCTTTCCATGTTTGCTTGATTCCTTGATTCCAGCCGCTTGATTGCTTTAATTCTGGGATCATGTCAATCTTCTAAGAATGGTAAGTCTTCATTTGAAATGCAAGATGAATTTGGAATCAGCCGAGTCCTGGGCGAGCTCCTAGTCTTCTGATCTTCACTACTAGTCTTCTGGCTACTCGTCAGGTGATACTATTACATTTATAAACTTTAAGTGTTTTGGCCATCAAAACTATTCTAACATCAAGTGGGGCTTAGGGTGAATTTATATCCCAACAATTTCCCCCCTTTTGATGAAGCCAAAACTATACTTGATAAATGCTCTTAATAAATAAGATAGGAGTTTATAAATCCTTAAAAATGAAGTTTCTGATGAAGGCAATGATAATTTGTCTTGTAAGCAAAAAGAACTAATACTTGAATATATATGAAGCTTTTACAGATTACAAGTGTTAATTTCTTTGAACTTCTAAAGTGGTCTTCATCTAGGTCTTCTGTTGATTTAGATACGGAAGGTAAGGAACAGACGAGCTCGAACATCTTCCATGTGTTGAGGGTCTGTAACATTCTCTTCAAGATAAATCTTCTCCAGGATGCGCTTGACCTCTATCATGTCTGTCCTTCCGGAGCCCAGAGTGGGAGGATCCCATTTAGGTTCTTCTGGAGTTAGAATTCTGCAGTTGTCGAGTTCTTTGGCTGTCTTGACTGTTTCTTTCCAGAACTCTTGATCTTCAAAGTTCATGAACTGGGAGAATTGAAGAAATTCTTCTTCATATGTAGGAAGACGACCAAATTTTCTCACTATGTGGTGTTGAATTTCCCATTTCTTCTTCAGAGGATACCACCTTGGTAACTCATCTTGTAGTGCCAACACATCCACATATGTGCTGTCAAATACCAGGACACTTTCTTCCTTTGCTTTGTCTTTAAGATCTTTCCTGAGTTTGGCCACTTTCCTATCAAACTTGGCCTTGACTGCTTTCGCATCATTTAGCTTCTTTTGCTTAAGCTCCTGAGCTTCAAGCATCTTCTTTCTCTTCAGTTCTTGAGCCTCTATCTCTTCTGCAGTAAGCTCTGCTGGAACTGATTTCTCACCTGCCTTTGCTTGCTCATCTGCCTTTCTTTTCCTTGTCATCCTCTTTTTAGAAACTTGTTTTATAGGGACAGTGAACTTTAGACTCTTGGCTGGGCCTTGAGCTTCTTCTTGAACAACTTCTTTGCCTTGTCTGTTCTTGATTTTTCTTTTCAAACCTCCCAAGGTTTCATTCAGATCATCTTGTGCTACTACCAGTTCAGCTTGCTGAGCAGTAGACTTTTCCAGAGCTTTTATCAATACATCTTCCCCCTTTTTGGCTTCAGCAAGTGCAGCCGCAAAAGGCTTCATGGCATTCAGAAGTTCCACATGCAGGGTCTGCTTGAGAGCCATGGCATTGACCTTGCCGACTTGGGTCAGATGAGTGATACTGTGTTCTAGGACCTGAGCATGAGAAGTTGAAGAAGAGGCAGCCTTAAGTTTAGCTGAGAGTGCTTCTAATTTGGCTGCAGTCTCCTTCAACTTAGTCTGCAATTTCTCATTTGCCTCAGCAGCTGATTTAAGTAGAGCTTGTCCTTCAGTGGCTCTTGCTTCAGCATCATCGAGCCTGCTTTTGTAGGAGGTCTCTAAGCGGTTTATCTCATTTTCATAGAGATCAGCAAACATCTTGGTTCTGTCTGCTGATTTCTTTATCTCTAAGTAGAGATACTCCTCTAGCTGATTATGGAGTGCCTCACCGAACTTGTCATATATGTCAAGAATCTGATCAGTGAGACGAGTCTTCTGCTCATGAATAGCCTTTTCAACGTATCTGGCCAGCTGCATGCCTAGCCCTTTGTCGAAGTGTGTGTCTATTACTTCCTTGACTTGAGCACACACATCTGCTCTAATATCAATAGATGAAGTAGAGGGTGAGGCAGTACCTTGAGCTTCCTGTGGGAGTACTGGAATGGTAGGTGGATTGTGGACAACTAGGGCCATTCCCTTTTCTTCTGCAGTCAGATAACTTTCTTCCAGGAAGTTTGTTGTGACACCAACCAGACGAGAAAACAATCGACCTTTCCTTTGCTGAGGTTGATAGATGAAGTGATCAAGCTCATGTTTAGGAAAGAAGTGAGATGGGACAGTCAGCACTTCTCTTTCCTTTTCTTCTTTCTCAGATGGTTCAGCTGTATCATCTGCAGAAGCTTTGACGACGACCAGGTGATATGTAGTCGTGTCTGGTACAAAGGGGACCTTAGAGGGGATTCCTAGAATCCTTTGGCATACCCTAGTCAGAGCCTCTGTGGGTAACAGCTCAGTGAATGATCGGACTTGAGCAACCTCTTTTTGCTCCATTTCCCAGTCGAGGAAGTTAGCTTTTCCTCCCATTCCTTCCATGACTTCAATGAGGTCATCCACATCATCTCTTCTCAGCTCAATCCAAGTGCATACTCTCAGCACTTGTTCAAATTGGATTGATTCTTCATCAACTCCAGGAACAGTGGTCTTCAGCAGGTTGGCAATCTTCATTCGCATGATCTTTTCCCTAGTGCACATTGGATAGTGCACCATGCTATACTGGGGTTGAGGTAGGTCTGCTGGAGCCAGGTCTTCTGGTGCAGAAGAGATATGGAGTTGAGTGGTTGGGATAGTTTCCTCTGCTGTGTGAGTATCAACAGGGATTTCGGAAGTGTATTCTGAGGGTTCTTCATCAGCAGGGGTTTGAGATGTCTAAGTTTGTTCATCTGCTGGTTGAGCATCAACAGGGGATGGAGAAGGATTCTGGATTTGGTCAGCTGCTGTTTGAGTATCAGCAGTGATTTGGGGCATGGCTTGATCCTCTGCTTTGTGAGTATCAGCAGGGGTTTGGATTTCAGTGTTTGAGGGTTCAGATAGGTTGTCACTTTCAGTAGGGTTAAAGGATGAAATTGGGGCTATGCTCATGGGAGTAGGGAGCCTGGATTTCTTAAACTTCTTTGTGAAAGAAGAAGAGTTCTTCTTTCTCTTCTGATCCTTAGAAAGTTTTAAAGGAGTAATTGTAAGGGAGGGATTAGAGATACCTGCCTTCTTTAGAGGAGAGGCTGATGGAGTAGCATCTGAATCAGATGGGGAGATGAGCCCAGATCTAATCAGATATCTTCTTTGTGCTAGAGTTTGATTGTCATCATCATCATCCTCAACAGTCTTCTGATGAGCCTCTTCTTTGGAAGGCTCCCCTTCCTCCTCAGCAAAGTCATGAGCAGACTCTTCTACCTCTTCAGCTGCATCTTTGGAGGATGTTTCAGCCAACTTCTTCTTTTTTTCCTCCTTCAACCTTGCTGCCTCAGCAAGGGCCTCCTTTCTCAAATAATATTTGGAGATGTGAAACTTCTTAGCAGAACCCATCTTATACTTCTTTGGGAGTATCTCTGGAAGGATGATACTCAGCTTGTTGACAAAGCTGACTATGGATGTCACCTTCCACTCCTTGGATTGCAGGTCCAGAGTAACCTTCTTGGCTTCAAGAGCAATTCTGTCCAAGAAGAGCCCTTGCCAAATTGCAGCCATAACTCTAACCTTCAGAGTGGTAACTGCATCATGACTAAATGTGTTGCCAAGCAGCATCTTACCTGCTATGTCCATCAAAGTCTGAAACTTGAGATCAAGTTGAGACTTCTTAACTCCAGAGGCATCAATAGCCTTGACTCTTCCACTAGTAAACATCTCCATATATTCATTTTCTCTCCCCATAATGTAAGTAGAGATGTTTACCTTCCCCCTTGGTAGGTCAAACAAGTCCTTGAGAATATCCCTAGTGACTTTGACCTTGTGTCCACCCATAACACTTTCAACATATGAGCCTTTGGACACTGCATTCGAGTAGAAAGCGAGCACATCTTGTTCGTACACATTGGTTGGTGCTGCTTCCAGAAATTCACGGAGTTTGAGATTGAGACATCGAAGAAGAATCTCCTTATTCTCATCAGTGTGCTTGCCCTTGAAAAACAGAGCGTTCTCAGTGAATATCTTCCCTTCCTTAGACCACTTTGGTGCATCTAGTGTGCCTGTGATCTTGGTCTTCTCATCATAAATTTCAATGATCCCCATTCTGAGTGTTGGTTTGTAGGATTAGAAAGCTCTGAAAGAATTTTCAGAACGAGAGTGATTGAATGCGATTGAGTTTTGTGAGCGAAAGGGTTTGAGGAATGGCTTAGGGGTTGTTTATATACTCCAGCAAATCTCAGTTTGTGCATTAATCCAACGGTCAAAAGTGATTTAGTGTGGAGTAACACCCAAGAATTTCCTTCTTCATCTTCTGCCCATTCCTTTAATTTTGCCGGGTCAGTATGCCATGTGGAAATTGTTGATTTGCTGGCAGAATAGTAATCGAGTACTAATGACATCATTACCAAAAATAGCCGTTGTGACTAATTTTCTATTGTAAAATTTTGATCATTCAAGGCCGTTTTTTATAAGTAAAATTCATTCCTTATATAGGCCGAATTCCTTAATTACATTCAGAGACAAATCTAGAATGAATTACATGATCAAACAGATAATCATTAGACTTTTTGTTGGTTTAGAAGTGATCTGATCAGCAGAGTAGAGTCTTCTTATTTTCTTGAAAAGTCTGCTGATTTTCCTTGAAAGTCTTCTGGTCAGCTGAGTTGGTCTTCTGATCAGCTGAGTAGATATTTTGAATTGCTGAGTAAATCTTCTGTGAAAGTTTATCCAACCTGGTTTGATGGAACTTTCAGCAATTCCCCCTTAACCATGTGTTATCATCTTAACAATATGTAGCTCGTCAGCCTGGATGATATTCCACTAGTTCAGGTTGCCCTCACCATCGGATGGTCCATCACCAACAGATGGGGTGTAACATCTGATGTGTCCTTGTTGAATTTCTTCGCTTCTCTTGAGGAGGGAGAAGCTTGGAAGGTGCTTCAATGGAGTGTGAAGAGAAAGGCAGGGGCTTGGTATTCTTGATTGGTTTTGACAAAGTAGCCTTTGGTAACAAGCTCTCCATGTAGAACTTCCCCCTGGAGAAGAAGCTATGCTTGTTTGCTACTATGTCCTCTACATCTCTCCTCCCTTTTCTTTTCAACAAGAACGTCTCTCCTTTCTTTTCTTTTCAAGTATGCTGATCTGCATCATCTTCGTTTTGTGGACAGATCTTCATCTCCTTCACCCAAGACCTTGGTTGAAGGATGATGTCCATGCCATATCTTCTTTCGATTTTCTCCATACTTGAAACAGAAGTAATAGTTAGTGATTTGTGTTCTTAGTTATTCCCATAACTGCCTCCTTTTATAGAGGTAGAGATGAGGTGGTGGAGAGGAAGATGACAAAAATATTGAGTTGATAGGTCTGAATTTCTGAAAAGGTTACTTCTTAAGATCAACAATGAGATTCTTGATCTAATGGTTCACATTTAAAGATATTCAGACTTTATCTCGTGGAATGCAGAAATTATAGATTTTGAACATGAGTTATTTGAGATCCGTATACAGCTTGCATATTGTTGAGTCGGTGAGGATGGTGTATTAATCCATCCAAGTATAACTCAATAGTATACTGTATGTATGTATAGTGATAAAGTATTTTATGAAGAATAGTTTATTATTATACATATGTATACATTGCTTTGAGTACAAACTTCAAGTAACTTTGTTCAACTCTTCTGAATAAATATATATGTTATGCAATGCAGAAGATAGAGTATTTTATCAAGGATTCTTAAGGTATCATGGTTTCCCCCTTGATTTAATAACTCCATGTATTCCCTCAGCTTTATTTGTCTTCATTGGGAAAATACTTACCTGAAGATGAGGGTGTCTATTCACCTCATCTGATTCTCCTAGTCTGCTGCAGTTGTATCAGCTGAGGTCTTCTCAGCTGATCTTGCTCTTCATGTGCTTGGATCAAGGAGTCCTAGGCTGTAGCATAGGGTCTTGAACCTTTCTTCAACTAGGGGCTTAGTCAAGATGTCTACTCTTTGGATATTTGTGTGAATTTTCTCCATCTTGATGTCCTTCTTTTCAAGGTGGTCTCTTATGAAATGGTGTCGAATGTCGACATGCTTGCACCTTGTGTGAAGAACTGGATTTTGAGTGATGGCAATGGCACTGTTGCTATCACAGTAGATAGGGACTTCTCTTGCCTCTACATTGTAATATTTTAGTTGTTGTACCAGCTAGAGCAGCTGACTACAACAACTTCCAGCTGCCATATATTCTGCTCAGTGGTGGAGGTTGCAACAGAGGTTTGCTTCTTTGAAAACCATGAAATTAACTTGTTGCCTAGGAATTGACATGTTCCAGATGTGGACTTCCTATCAATTCTGCATCCACCATACTCTGAGTCAGAGTATCCACTCAATTCTAAATTGTCATCAGCAGGGTACCATAGTCCTAAGTTGATTGTTCCTTTTAGGTACTTGAGTATCTTCCTTGCTGCTTCTAGATGGCTTTGCTTTGGGTTTGCTTGAAACCTAGCACATACTCCTACAAAAAAGGTTATGTCTGGTCTACTGGCTGTAAGATATAGGAGAGATCCAATCAGTGCTCTATATTCAGCTTGATCAACTGCTGTACCAGATTCATCTGGTTCCATTTTGAATGAGGTCATCATTGGAATCCTTGTAGTCTTGCTTTGTTGAGCTTTGAATCTTTCTAATAGGCTCTTGGTATACTTGGATTGGTTGATGAAAATCCCTTCTGGACTTTGCTTGACTTGAAGTCCTAGGAAGTAGTTCATCTCACCCATCATGTTCATATCGAATTTTCCTTGCATTAGTTCAGAGAACTTCTTGCACATATCTTGATTGGGTGATCCAAATATAATGTCATCTACATATATTTGCACCATTAGAATATCTTCTCCTTCTTGTATTCTGAAAAGTGTTTTATCAACTTTTCCTTTTGTGTATCCATTGTCAAGTAGGAATTCTGACAATGTGTCATACCAAGCTCTAGGGGCTTGCTTCAGACCATAGAGGGCCTTCTTCAGACGATATACTTGATCTCCTTTTTCAAAGCCTGGGGGCTGCTCTACATACGCTTCTTCAACCAGAATATCATTTAGGAAGGCACTTTTGACATCCATTTGATATACCTTGAAGCCCATATATGATGCATAAGCTAGAAATAGTCGAATAACTTCTAGTCTGGCTACTGGAGCAAAGGTCTCATCATAATCAAATCCTTCAGATTGTGAGTATCCTTTTGCAACTAGCCTTGCTTTGTTTCTAGTTATCACATCATTTTCGTCCTTCTTATTCTTGAATACCCACTTTGTTCCTACTACATTGTGGTTTTCAGGACGATCTACCAATTCCCACACTTAATTTCTTTCGAATTGGTTTAGTTCTTCTTGCATAGCAGTGATCCAATTGCTATCAGTCATAGCTTCTTCTATGTCAGCTGGTTCAATGTTGGATAGGAAAGCACACCAGCAGAACATAGAGGACTGCGGGTTTTGATTCAATTATCTTCTGGTCTTGACACCTGAGTCTGCTCCTCCTAAGATGAGGTTTGATGGATGATTGCTTTTCCATGTATTCCTCACAGGTGTGACTGCATTAGATGAGCTTGGATTCTAATCTGTTCTAGTGCCATCAGGAGGATTGACTTGATTTGGTCTATCATCATCTGTATCTTGTGTGTCAAAGAGATCATTCCCCCTTACATTTGGAATTGTTGCATCTTGATTCAGGTCAGCTTGCTCAGCTTGGGTTTGAGATCTAGTGATAGGTCTGTGTGGTTTATCTTCCTCTGGTTCTTCAGGAAATGGTTCATTGACTTCAATAAACTCATCTGGTCTGGACTTGATCACTAGTTTCCTCATCTTTTCTGCAGCTGAGTCTATTTCTACTGCACTATTTTCACAAGATTCATCAAAAACAACATGAGGTGTTTCTTCCACAAGAAGAGTTCGTTTGTTGAATACTCTAAATGCTTTGCTAGTAGAGGAGTATCCCAAGAATATCCCCTCATCTGCTTTGGCATCGAAAGCATTCAACTTACTCTTCCCATTGTTGTGATTGAAACACTTACAACCAAATATATGAAAGTAAGATACTCTAGGTTTCCTTCCTTTCCATAATTCATATGGGGTTTTCTCATGAATTTTGTGAATACCTGACCTATTTTGAGTGTGGCAAGCTGTGTTGATGGCTTCTGCCCATAGTTTCTTAGGAGTAGAGAATTCAGCTAGGAGTGTTCTTCCAGCTTCTTTGAGTGTTCTGACTCTTCTTTCAGCTACACCATTCTGTTGTGGTGTTCTTGCTGCACTTGTCTCATGTTGAATACCATTAGAAGTACAATAGGCAATAATATAAGAGTTAATGAATTCAGTGCCTTTGTCACTTCTAATTTTCACAATAGGTTCTCCTTTCTCTGCTTGGATTCTCTTCAATAGTTCAGGAAGCTTCTGTTGAGTATCACTCTTCTTGTATAAGAAAATAACCCAAGTAAACTAGGAGTAGTCATCTACAACAATAAGAGTGTACTTCCTTCCTATAAGTGTGATTGGAGTGATTGGTCCAAAGAGATCCATGTGAAGTAGTTCAAGAACTCTGCTGGTTGATGCTGTCTTCTTGGTCTTGAAGGAGACCTTTGTTTGCTTTCCTTGTTGACATGCATCACATACCTGATCTTTACAGTAGAGTTCATTTGGCAGTCCATCAACTAAGGATTCTCTTGCTAGCTTGTTCATAGTCTTAAAGTTCAGATGGCTAAGACGTTTGGGCCATATCCAACTTACATCTTTAGGACTTTTTACAAGCAGACATGTATCCTTAGGACAGCTGTTAGAAGGCTTTGTTTTGTTCTTTTATCACTTATGAGACACTCATCTTTAGAGGATTTTACTGAGTAACCAGTGTCACAGAAATGAGAAACAGATAATAAGTTGAATTTCAAACCTTCTACATATGATACATCATGTACCTCAATGTCACCATTTTTAAGGGTGCCATATCCTTTTGTGTTACCTTGCGCGTTATCACCAAAGAAGACTTTTGGACCTTTCTTTTCTGTATAGTTGGTCAGCGGGGCTTTGGTTCCAGTCATATGAGTTGAGCATCCACTATCTATGTACCAATTTTCTCCTGCTTGACCTCCTTTTCTGTATAGGTCCCTCCTTTCCTGCAAGAAAGGTTAAGTCTCAGGTACCCATTTTGTCTTAGGTCCTTGGGTGTTAGTATTACCCTTGAGGACCCACATATACATTGGTCGTTTGAATAACCTTGAGCATTTTAGTTGTCTCCCATGGGCATCACAAAACTAAATCTTACCAGTTAATACCTTGGTCTGGTCTAATTTGTTAGTTGTGTCGGCTAGATAACTGTCAGATGGTTTCCTCTTATAGGAATGTATCTAAGTTATCTTCTGACTAGTTACATTAGGCTTGGGTGCATTAGCTGATCGATGCACACGATTATATGGACATACTCCTCTGTTCTCACAATATCATAAGAGATGGGGGGTGCAAAGAGAACAGATTTGTGTGAAGAAGATTTCTTCTTCTTGGCTGGAGCAGCATACAGCTGAGACTGTCTCAGACGAGATGGTCTAGGATGTTTGTTGTTCCTCTGTACAGGCTTGGGGTTAACTTGTCTCTTGCCCTTTTTGGTGTTGGAATAGTTAACCTTCGCTGGTACAGATGCCTTTTGGTTCATATTAGGTTCATTGTGTTTAGAACACTCACCTTTTTCATGTGATCGAGTAGTGCACTGATTAGTTGTACTGCCCTCAGCTGGAGAGGATTTGGATGGATTAAATTCATAACCAAAACCCATCTTATTGCCATTAGATCTATAATATTCAGAGATACTTTCAATAGTAGCAGATGCTTTATTAAACTCTGATATCTTTTGATTAATGCATTCCTTCTCCTTTTCTAAGACCTTGTGTGCTTGGAAGAGATCATCGAACTTAGATTGAAGTGAACGAAATTCCTTAGTTTCTAAGGCTTGAGTTTTTAACATCCCTTCATACAACTGAGTTATTGTGGTATTTTCTTCTTTAAGAAGTTCCACTTCTTTAGTCAATCTTTCATTCATTGTTACCAACTCAGGGGTGTTGTCAAACTTAACCTTTTTCAACTTAGCAATTTCTTTCCTTAAACCCTTGTTCTCCTCTTCCACTTCTATGAAAGCTCTTGTGGCAATATCGAGATCACCTTTTACTTCTTCCAAAGATTGGTAATAGGTGTCTTCTGATTCGCCTACAGATGAGTTTATCTCTTCTGTGTGTGAGAAAATAGGTGAATGGAAAGTTGTTGGATAGGAATCTACCTCATTTTCACCCATGGCCATCATAGCTAGATCATCTGAATCATTTGAGAAGATTTGACAGTCTGGTGATGAAGGCAGGTCATCACTTTGGTATTCAGATTCTTCAGTCACCATTTCTTGTTTGTCTGAATTCCTTCTGTCTCTTCTTGGCTTTCTTTCTTCTTTGTCTTCTAAATTTAGGTCTGGACATTCATAGACATAATGTCCTGGTTTATGGCAATTGAAGCATGATCCAGGTTTCTGATTTGGATTGTTTCTTCTTGGAGGAGTAGCATCTCTTCTTCTAGAACTTCTGTTGTCAGATGACTCCACATCTTTCCTAGGATACCTTTCTGGTGTTCTTTCTCTTGATTCTCTAGAGGATGAACCAGCTCTCCTATCTTTATAATTCCTGTAGAATTTTCTATATTTGCTGTTTAGAGTGTTCATCCTTTCAAATCTTTTGATCATGAGGGCCATTTGCTCTTTTAGGCTCATATCTGATCCTTCAAAGTCTTTTTTTTTCAGAGAGATCTTGCCAGATGAGGTACTTGCAGCCTTTGTATTTGCTGCCTTGAAAGCCACAGTCTTGGAGGTAGATGGGGTTGCAGTTGGCTCATCACTTTCTGAGTTTTCTTCTCTTTCAAGATCATACTCATGAGCTTTGAGGTTCTGAAACAGAGTTTGAACAGACCATTTCTTGATATCTTGAGTATCTTTGATGATGGTCTTTTCGAGTCTCCATTTCTTGGTTAGAGAGTCCAAGATCTTCAGATTGTTCTCTCTATTAGTATATTTCTTTCCTAGAGATTCTATCTCATTGATGATCTTGCTGAATCTATTGTCCAGCTGATCAATAGACTCTTCTGATTGCATCTTGAAGTGATCAAACTTTTTGACAGCTGTTGAGAGTTTGCTCTCTTTAATCAGCCCAGTTCCTTCACAAAGGAGTGCCAATGCATCCCACATGTCTTTAGCTGTCTCACAGTGGAGTACTTTGGCAATGTACTCATTTGGAAGAGTTTGCATGATGTAATCTTGAGCAATGCTATCAAGATTTGATTGCTTCATCTCTTCTGGTGTGAGATCCTTCATAGGCTTGGGGGTAAGTTCTCCAACTGGAAATTCTAGATCACCATTTGCAGTGTTGACTGCCATGATTGTGATTGGGCCTTCTGTGATAACTGACCACATCTTATAGTGGACTGATGTGAGATTCTTGCTCATCCTGATCTTCCAATAATCATAATCTTCCACTGAAAACTCAGGCAACTTACGCATGTTAGCACTCATGCTGTATGAGTTTTCGAAAACAAGTTTTCTTTTTCAAAAGATAGATCTGTTCAAGAGGACTACAGAAAGACTCCTTCAAGTCTTCTGATAATCTAGAGACAGTAGTCCGTTAGAACCACTGCTCTGATACCACTTGTTGGTCCCTGAACGAGTAGTGAATGGGATTAAAGTCTAGAGGGGAGGGGTGAATAGACTTTAAAACTTTTTCAAAGGAGTTTGGAACCTCTTCTGATTTCTATGTCAGTTGGACTACAAGTCTGCTGGTCCAGATGACTATAGTAATCTGTTGAAGAGATTAAATGCGGAAGTGAGTAGGCCTGTTTGTTTAAACTCGTTCTTGAGTTCTTTTGAAAACACTAACTTGTTTACTTAATGAAAAGCTCAGCTGAAGAAATTATGGCCTTGTTTGAAGATATTTGAAAAACACAATATGCACTGTATAAAGATATGAATAAGCAATAAAGTAAAGTGCAGAATGTAAATGACACCAGATTTATAGTGGTTCGGATATACGTTCCTACGTCCACTCTCACGTCCTAACGTGATGTTTAATCCCTTTAATTTACCAAAAATTACAAGGGCTTGTCCTTTATAGTCCCAAGGGTAGGACTTTGAGATCTGAGCAGTCCTAACTACTACGGTCTCCACAAGTGATTGGAAGCACTTGCACTTTTACAGGGGTTCAAAAACTTAACCTTATGGTGGGGGTTTTTTGGGGGTTTTTTAATATATCCAACTAATGGTTCAAGCTTATAAATTGCTTAACCACTGTGCCTAAATCAATGAGTATACAATAAGAATAGGATTCAGGTTCTTTAGTTGGATGGGAAATCACTTAAGAGCTAGAAGTTGTTCTAATGATTTATGGGCTCTTGGAGAACTCTGAACAGAATAAGGCTTGTTGTTTGCTTGCTTGATTAGCTTTTCTGAATTCTCTCGTGGTGACTTCTTCTTTGTGATTTCTCATCCTTTTGTATTTATAGAGATGATTGCTGCAACTAGCCGTTGGAGTTGACTAGCCGTTGGGGCAATCTTTCCATGTTTGCTTGATTCCTTGATTCCAGCCGCTTGATTGCTTTAATTCTGGGATCATGTCAATCTTCTAAGAATGGTAAGTCTTCATTTGAAATGCAAGATGACTTTGGAATCAGCCGAGTCCTGAGCAAGCTCCTAGTCTTCTGATCTTCACTACTAGTCTTCTGGCTACTCGTCTAGCCTTAAGTCTTCTGTCTTCTGATATCAGAAGAGTAACACTCTTCTGATCTGGCAATTCTTTGTGCTCTGTTAGGCCATCTTCAACTTGGACTCCATCAGCTAAGTAGGTATACAAGCACCTTACTTATCTGGTCTTCAAGGATCTTCTAGTCTTCATACCTTCTACTCTTCTCATCTTGAGGATGCGCATGTAAGCCAATACTGTGCTAATCAGCTGAGATCAATACAACTGATTACACAAGACTAGACTAAGCTGTTCTACATAGTCAGCTGATACTATTACATTTATAAACTTTAAGTGTTTTGGCCATCAAAACTATTCTAACATCAAGTGGGGCTTAGGGTGAATTTATATCCCAACAATCAATGGTTCCAATAGTGAAGGAGGGTGAGTTTGGAGAGTGAGTGTTGGATGATGTCATTTCAGCGACAAGATTGAGAGGGTTTGGAGTTTGAGAAGAGTTGTTTGGGCTTGAGATTGATTGTGCAACTGAGTTTTGAGTGTTCTTTGACATAAGGGAACCTGTACACACAAAACAAGGTGAGAATTCAACAACAAGGAAACTTTTCGAATTATGCAGCTAAAAAATTAATTTGAATTTATCCCTTTAGTGATGTGACATTCCCTACAAAAACTCCTTTAAATGCTATAATTAATTCAAAGATAATTACCGTGCTTAATAGAATTAACAAGGCTTGTAATATATTTTCCAACATTTCCATGGAGGCTCATTTTATAGGAAAAAATGAAAGAAGCGGGAAGAACACGATTTTGGGAATTTGAGAGTAAGATAGTGGAATTAACTTCCCCACTAATAGATCGTGTGAAGCTGGGAGAAAAATAATCTGAAAAATTAAATAAATAAGAAATATATATATTAACTGAAAATAAATTAAAATAAGACTTAGTCAAATTATTTATTTCAGGGAATAACGTTAATAATTATAAAAAATAACAAATTCCTAAATAATTGATATTTGAATCTAAGTGAACAAATGTTGTGACTATTGTTGGCATTCTATACACCTCAACACAGTTTTTTTCATGATTTTACATCATATGCGTTGCTCTATTTTGTTTTCTTTATATCACACTTCACATTGATCCATCTTTTGAAAAGAGTGCATCGTAGTAGCGAACTCTGTGCCCCATAGTTACTCATTGGATTTGTGAATATATTGATGCGATTTATATCACCCTTTGAAAAGAGATCATTGTAGTAGTGAGCTCCGTGTCCCATAGTTACTCAGTGATTTATAAAGCATCTAATATGTGATTTTCTTTTTCAACATTTGAGAGGTGTATAAGCTCTTTTAGTGTTTTTCACAAGTCACTCAGAATCCAAAACAAATCATAAGGAATTACATTAATTCAATAATTACGAAAATTATACCAAGGAAACAAATAAGAGACATATATTAGTGTTGTCTCAAATGCTACCACATTTGATACAACACCCTTGATCATATTTTCAGATATTACAGAAACCAAGACACTTTCGAAGGGATGGAAACCTCTTGTCATCTAGAGCTTTGGAGAAAATATCAGTCAATTGTTGGAGAAAACTTCTAACTTAACAACTTCCTTTTCAACAACATCTCTAATGAAGTGATGTCTAATACTTGTATGCTTTGTCAATGAATGTTGCACTGGATTCTTTGAAATATTTATAGCACTTGTATTATCACAGTATATAGTCAACACATCACTAGTTAAGCCATAATCATGAAACATTTTTTGCAACCATAATAACTCAGTACAACAACTCTCTGCTGCAATGTATTCTAATCCAGTTGTAGATTGAGACACACATGTTTGCTTTCTACTGTGCCAAGGGATCAAGTTATTTCCCATATAAAAGCAACCACCACTTGTGCTTTTTCTGTCATCACAATCACCTGCCCAATCTGCATCACTATACCCAATCAAGGTACAATTTGTATCTTTTCTATACCAAATGCCTAGATCACATGTTCCTGCAACATACTTAATGATTCTTTTGACAACATTCATATGTGATTTTTTAGGGTTAGATTGTTATCTAGCACATAAACATACACTGAACATAATATCAGGTCTACTAGAGCTCAAATAAAGGAGACTGCCTATCATTGACCTGTATAATGTTGGGTCAACATTCTGGCCAACATTGTCTTTACTCAGTTTTTGAGTAGATCCCATAGGTGTCTTCATGTGTTTAGCATTCTCTAAACCAAACATTTTCACTAGATTCCTAGCATACTTACTTTGTGAGATGAAAATACCATCTTTTTGTTGTTTAATTTGCAGTCCTAAGAAGTAGTTTAAATCACTAACCATGGACATTTCAAAAGTAGATGTCATTTCATTCACAAATAATTTGAGCATATTATCACATGTAGAACCAAATACTATATCATCAACATAGATTTGAACAATCATAATAACATTTTTCTCATTTTTAATGAACAGTGTTCTGTCAGCTGCTCCTCTAACAAAACCAAACTCAATCAATAAATCAGTTAGTCTTTCATACCATGCTTTAGATGCTTGTTTTAAGCCATATAAAGCTTTTTTTCAGTTTAAAAACATGATTAGGAAACTAAGGGTTTTCAAAACCTTTTGGTTGTTCAACATAAGCTTCTTCCATGAGAATACCATTTTAAAAAACAGTTTTAACATCCATTTGGTGCAATTTTATATCAATGTAGCATGCAATGGCAAGTAAAAGTCTAATGGATTCTATTCTAGCAACAAGAGCAAATGTTTCATCAAAGTCTGCACCTTCTACTTATGTATAACCTTGAGCAACCAATCTAGGTAGCTTTGTTTCTAATAATGTTTCCCATCTCATCAGTTTTGTTTTTAAAGATTCATTTAATTCCTATGACATTTATGTGATCTGGTCTAGGAACTAATGTCCAAACATCATTCCTAACAAACTGATTTAATTCTTCATGCATGGCTTCAACCCAATTTTCATCATCTAATGCTTTTTTAGCAGTTTTAGGTTCAATCATAGAGTGATAACATTCATGATTTACATTACTACACATAGAAGACATACATATAGATCTTACCACATCCTTTGATTTCATACCCATCCTTCTTCTTGTTTGAACACTTGTGGATTGTTCACCAATGATTTGATCATGTGGGTGATACTTCTGAATCCTTATGGAACGTGTCTTCTGGAGATTATACATATTTTCAGGATCTGTATTATCAGATGATTCTTCTGATGTGTCATCATTCTTCTCAACATTCTGAACATGTTCAACTTTTTCAGTATTGATTGAAACATCAATCAAATCTAAAATGTCTTCATCTTCAATGCTCTTTCCTGTAATGCTTGTATCATCATCAAATACAACATTTACTGATTCTTGTACAGTATCAGTCCAAGTTGTAGATTGTCACACCCCAATTTTAATGGGATGTGATTTGGGCTAGTTTTTAAAATAATTTAGCAAAAGGTCATTTTACCACATTACACTAATAATTAAAAACATGCATATTTTTATAAAATTTGGCAGCGGAATTAATTTAGAATATAGATACTCAAACACAGTTAATAATCTCAAAATAAAATTTAAGTTCAACGAAAGAGTATCAAACTAGTTTAAAGAGTTGGAAAAATACCTAAGATAAAAGTAGTTCGAAATTTAAATGCAAATAATAAATAACATATCATAGATGCATTTTCCTAATGGCACGTACTGCATCCACCGTCCCTCCACTGCAGCTCCATCAATCTGTAAAAGTTAAGTAAATTGGGATGAGCAAAAACTAGCTCAGTGGGATTCCCATTGTCACCATTAAATATCACATGCAAATAAAATCATTAACTCACAAGCATACATACAATTTCATAAGCTTGTTGGCAATGCCAACCATAATAACATAAGCTTGTTGGATAAACCAACCATAATAACATAAGTTGTTGGGTAAACCAACCATAACATGAGTAGTAAGATGAAGCAAGCAACAAAATTAATCACACGAAACATTTAAAAGTGACAATTAAATAATAAGAAAATCCCACCTTAAATCCTTAGTAGTCTCGTAAATACGTGGATTTGTTTAATGCGAGAGAGTCTCGTCACCTAAAATTAAAGAATAATATAATTTAGAATTATTACTGTTAATAAATTAATAGAGTAGATAACTAATAGTATATTATTATCAAATTAGTAGTTATAAATATATGCTCTACTGGACTTGAACACAAATCAATTATATTGACACTTTGATTATAAGCCTACGACCATTGCTAAGTAAATATAATGAAAAAGAAATATTAAATTATACTCCAATACTTATTATAATTATAGGAAAAGAAAGGAATCTTTCGTTAACTAAAATAGAAAGACTTATCTATAGCAAAAGTACTGCTTAATAAATTAGACAGTGCAGTTACGTTTGTACGCGTCCAATAAATATATATTATAAAACATCTGGTTTGACCGAAGAGAACCACACTGCTTTAACATTACTAAATACTGCTTAAATATATTAGTTATCTGGCTTAAATCTGGGAACCACATCTGGTTTATTACTAAATACTGAAGAAAACCACACTGCTTTAAAGTACTGCCTTAATATATTTGTATATATAAAAGTACTAAATTAATTAATATAAAATAGAAGAGAACCACACTGCTTTAAATCTGGTTTGACTGGAGAATTAAAAGCAAGAACACCATCTCCTAAAACATCTCCTAAAATAAAGGACAAGGAAAGAATAATCTGCATAAAATTACCCATTTTCTTAACTATATTTAAAACTGAAAATAAAAGAAATGTATAAAAGTCACGCACGCAGAAACAGGGTTTGTGAACAACATATCCTTAAACTAGTAAATGCACTAGCAATCCTAAAACACTTGCCTACTTAATTTAACACTATTATATATAGTGCAAGAAACATTAAAAGAGAGTATAAACATAAGAAAGGAAGAAGAACCATTACAGTGATGCAAAGAGAAATGAGGAATATTGCTTCAATAAAGATTGGCTGCAACGAATATCTAACCCAGGGAGAACGCACTGCAGGGGTTTAGTATCTCATTTCTTGTTGGAGCTTGTAAACTGTCGAGAAAGGTAGGTGTTGGCTTTCATATTCACCAGTAGGTTTTGGCTTTCATTAAAGGGTTGGAAGAGTTGAAAGAGAAATACAAGACCTACCTATTTATAGAACTTGCTATCCAATCTTGTGGTGACACATATCTATCACATACCAACAAAAATATCCTCTCATCCAAAATAACAACTTGTACTAGAATTGAAAAGGTGTTGCAGGTATTTTCAGCCTTGGCAATTTGAATAAGTGGAATCCAAAGGGAATATACTTTGATTCCATATTGCTAGTTTGTATATGGGAGCATCAAACGAGAGTGAGTTTAGATGTGTTTACTCCATTAAGAAAAATTATGGGAATTATGGCTTGTTAGAAGTCTTCCCTCAACAGTGGTGGGATTTGAACATTTAAATTATAAAATGGTTAAGAAGAAGAGGAACTCACGCTAATTAAAATAATAATGAAATAATTATTTAAAATAAATGTAATATATATTATACAATATTTTATACGTATATCTTTTGTATTTGTATATCTTATCCAAAATTCATTTATTAATTCACTATAATAAATCTTAAATTAAT
Organism: Galeopsis tetrahit; assembly: GCA_963675135.1. Taxonomy (NCBI): domain Eukaryota; kingdom Viridiplantae; phylum Streptophyta; class Magnoliopsida; order Lamiales; family Lamiaceae; genus Galeopsis; species Galeopsis tetrahit. The sequence continues at coordinate 13,870,976 of OY776121.1, read as the reverse complement.
AAATAATATATATATATATATTTATATCTCCTTATTTTCAATAGTAAATAAAATTACGGGTGCTACATCCTACACCCCTTAAAGAAAATTTCGTCCTCGAAATTTAGTAACGTACCATGGATAAAAAGTTCTGCATATCTTTCGCGCATCTCATCCTCGCGCTCCCATGTCGCCTCTTTCTCACTATGGTGATTCCACTGAATCTTGATTAATGCAACGTCTTTGTTCCTCAATCGATGAAATTTCCTTTCCAGTATTGCCATAGGTGCTTCCTCATAAGCCAAATTATTATTTATCTCCAATGTCGAGTAATCAATGACATGCTCGGGGTCTTGCACATATTTCCTCAACATGGATACGTGGAACACATTATGCACGGCGGCAAACTCTGGAGGTAAAGCTAGTCGGTAAGCTAAATCACCAACTCTCTCAAGTATCTCGAATGGACCCACATACCTTGGTCTTAACTTGCCCTTCTTTCCGAAACGAACAACTCCTTTTGTTGGGGAAACTTTCAAAAACACCTTCTCTCCTACGTTGAATTGCAAATCCTTCCTACGTTTGTCAGCATAAGATTTTTGTCTATCTTGTGCAATTCTAATCTTCTCCCTCACATTCTGTACCACTTCAATGGTTTGTTTCAGCAACTCAGGACCCACGAACTTTCTTTCGCCAACCTCATCCCAATACAACGGCGAACGACACTTTCTTCCATATAGCGCCTCATAAGGAGCCATCCCAATGGTTGAATGAAAGCTATTGTTATACGCAAACTCAACTAAAGGAATATTGTATTCCCAACTTCCACTCAGATCAAGTATACATGCCCTCAACATATCTTCCAAAGTTTGGATTGTCCTCTCTGATTGCCCATCGGACTGCGGATGGTAAGCCGTACTAAAGTTTAGCTTTGTTCCCATAGCCTTGTGTAAACTCTTCCAAAATTCCGACGTAAATCGTGTATCTCTATCAGACACGATTGAAACAGGCACTCCATGCAACCTCACGATTTCTTGAATATACATGCGTGCATATTGCTCCATCTTAAAAGTAGTCTTCACTGGAAGGAAATGTGCAGACTTAGTTAGACGATCCACGATAACCCAAATTGCATTATTTCCTTTAACCGTTCTGGGTAATCCCGTAACGAAGTCCATCGTTATGTGCTCCCACTTCCATTCTGGAATCCTAAGTGGTTGAAGTAATCCTGATGGGCGTTGATGTTCGGCCTTCACTTGTTGACAATTCAAACACTTCTCTACAAATCCTGCAATGTCTCTTTTCATTCCATTCCACCAAAACATTTTTCGTAAGTCATGGTACATCTTTGTGCTACCCGGGTGTGCAACATAAGGTGTACTATGAGCTTCTTCAAGAATTACTTTCCTTAGTTCAACGTCCTTAGGCACACAGATCCTACCTTCATAATACAGTGCTCCATCCTCAGCTACTGCAAAACCTTTATCTTCTCCTTTAACAATACGCTCCTTCACTTTACTCAAAAACTCATCCTTGAGTTGTTCCTTTTTAATCATATCCCTCAAACCCGATTGTACCACTAAAGTTGATAGAACTGCTTCAACACTTTTTGGTGGTTCCACCATCTCGATCTTCATTTTCGCAAATTCTCTTACCCACAATTCTTGCTTGGCTAGCACACTTAACTCACTCCTTGTTTTCCGACTTAGTGCATCAGCTACCACATTAGCTTTTCCGGGATGGTAGTGTATGGTGCAATCATAATCCTTTACCAACTCCAACCATCGCCTTTGCCTCATGTTCAACTCCTTCTGCGTGAAAAGATACTTTAAACTCTTGTGGTCCGAGTAGATCTCACACCTTCCGCCATAAAGGTAATGTCTCCATATCTTTAGCGCATGAACAACGGCTGCCAACTCCAAATCGTGAGTTGGATAATTCATCTCATGAATCTTTAATTGCCTTGAGGCATAGGCAATGACCTTACCACTTTGCATCAAAACACACCCTAGTCCTTGTTTCGATGCGTCACTATAGATCACAAATTCCTTGGTGGGATCTGGAATTGTCAATACAGGGGCTGATGTGAGTCTCTGTTTGAGCTCTTGAAAACTTTTCTCACATTTCTCGTTCCATTCATACTTCTCTCCTTTCCTCGTCAGTCGAGTCATTGGCAAAGCTATCCTCGAAAATCCTTCTATAAACCTTCGATAATAACCAGCCAATCCCAAGAAACTATGTACCTCGTGCGCATTCGTAGGTCTCTTCCAATCACTAATCGCTTCCACTTTGGTCGGATCTACTTCGATCCCCTTAGCTGTAATCACATGTCCGAGGAAGGCAACTTGATTCAACCAAAACTCGCACTTCTTAAACTTTGCGTATAATTTTTCCTTGCGTAGCGTTTCCATTACGATCCTCAAATGCTCTTCATGCTCCTCTTCATCCTTTGAGTACACCAAAATGTCATCTATGAACACTATGACGAACCGATCTAGAAACGGATGGAAGACTCGGTTCATCAAGTCCATAAACACCGCAGGAGCATTACTCAACCCAAAAGGCATAACTACAAACTCATAATGGCCATAACGAGTTCTAAATGCCGTCTTCATGATATCACTTTCTTTGACCTTCAGCTGGTGGTACCCTGATCGAAGGTCAATCTTGAAAAAACCTCCTGCTCCTCTCAATTGGTCAAACAAGTCTTCAATTCTAGGCAAGGGGTACTTGTTCTTTATGGTGAGTCGATTCAACTCTCGGTAGTCGATGCACATTCTTAATGTTCCATCCTTCTTCTTGACGAATAGAACAGGTGCTCCCCATGGTGAGACACTAGGTTGAATGAAACCTAAATCCAACAATCCTTGAATTTGCACTTTCAATTCTTGCAACTCCTTCGGTGCCATCCTATAAGGGGCTTTGGATATTGGAGCCGCTCCAGGTGCCAAATCAATTGTGAATTCGACCTGCCTATCTGGTGGTACGCCAGGTAAATCTTCCGGAAAAACATCTTCGTATTCTCGAACGATTGGTACGTCAGCAACACTTATTCCCGATCTTTGGCTCCCCGTGACGTTGACCAGATATCCTCGATAATCATTCTTCTTCAACATTGATGCTGCCTTCATCGCACTTATCACTCGTGGTACGGTCCTAGACTTTACTCCATAAAAGACAATTTCCTCCTTGCTAGGTGGATGTAAAGTTACTTCTTTTTCCCGACACTTAATGTCGGCTTGATATTTACTAAGCCAGTCCATTCCAAGAATAATGTCAAAATCTTTCATATCCAACACATATAAATCAGCCTCTAAATCATGTTCATTCACCTTAATGTTAACATTTTTAACCATGGAGTAAGCATTTACTGTTTTACCAGATGGTATACTAACTACAAGTGGTTCTCCTACACTTACTCCCTTATTCCCAGTTAGAGCATGAAATTTAGCAGACATGAATGAATGTGTGGCTCCAGTATCAAAAAGCACATAAGCTGGTATATTCGATATTGTGAACATACCTGCCATAGTGCCTGGCTGTTGTTCGGCTTCCTCTTGTGTCAAGGCAAACATCCGTGCATTGCCACCAGCTCCCGTACTTGGCTTCCTTCTATCACCTTTGTTCTGATTCAGTGGGCAATTCATTAGCATGTGTCCCTGCTCCTTGCATTTGAAACACCGATTCTGCCCCAACAAACACTCTCCACTGTGCTTCTTACCACACTTCATACAAGTTGGCCTTTCTACATAACTCCCCGACACTGCACCTCCAATGACTCGTCCTTGCTTGTTAGGATTTGCATTTTTGTTTGATCCTGCATCATTCCACTTTCTTTTCCCGGAATACTCAACAACTTTCGGTTTTGGGGCATCCATTGCTATGCTAGCAGCAATCTCTTCAGCTCGTTCAAACGTTTCAGCTAACGTTGTAATACCTTGGCCCGAGATGACATTTCTGATTTCAGCACGAAGACCATATCTAAATCTTTGAGCCTTTTTAGCCTCGGTGTCCACCAAGTGTGGAGCAAAACGACTCATTTGACTGAACTTCCTTTCATACTCCGCCACTGACATGTTCCCTTGCTTCAGATTGAAGAATTCTGATTCCATCTTCACTAGGTAGGATGGAGGATAGTACTTGACCTTAATGATGCGCTTAAACTCTTCCCACGATAGTGTTACACGCTCAGCAGCTGGTCGCATGCCCCAATAAGAATTCCACCATATTCGTGCGTCTTCCCGAAGTTGAAAGGACGCACATGCCACTCGTTGTGCATCTGTGCACATAATGAGTCCAAGGATGCCCTCGATGGTCTCCATCCATTCTTCAAGTGCAGCTGGTCCATCTCGACCGTTAAAAGTAGGAGGTTTGAAACGGTTGAACTGTTCCACAACCTTAAGTTGGCTTGCTTGGGGCTGTGGAGGGAGATTTTGTGCATTCAGAGTTTGAAGTAGGTTGGCCAAATTTTCCAACAGGACATTTCCGCCTTGAGGTTGATTCTGGTTTCCAGCAGCTTGGCCCGGATTAGCAGCATTTTGGGCCCCAAACAAATCTGCTAATGGAACATCTTCCTCGTTTTGCTGATTTTGATTTCTGTTATTGGCAGCTCGTGCACGATTGCCTTGGATACCACCTCGAGCCATATCCTATAAAATTCCAATTGCCTTAAAACTAAGGGTTATGAATGTCGTCTAATCTTAACACCAAGTCCACCTTACATATCGGTCACCATGGTTATTAGAAAATAAATATCTTATCGTATTTATTTTATCATAATTGTCATAGTTAATCATACAAATATCAACATAGGATAATAACATACTATACCTTATTGGAGAGCAGTGGGGCGGTGGTGGATGCCATAACTTATAAACATTATGAATGCATGTTTCAACTTCATATGCAAAATATTACTAATATATATATATATTTTTTTTTTCCTTTTTTTTTTTTTTTTTACAAGTCTACAAGAACGTAGACCCGCTCTGATACCACACTGTCACACCCCAATTTTAATGGGATGTGATTTGGGCTAGTTTTTAAAATAATTTAGCAAAAGGTCATTTTACCACATTACACTAATAATTAAAAACATGCATATTTTTATAAAATTTGGCAGCGGAATTAATTTAGAATATAGATACTCAAACACAGTTAATAATCTCAAAATAAAATTTAAGTTCAACGAAAGAGTATCAAACTAGTTTAAAGAGTTGGAAAAATACCTAAGATAAAAGTAGTTCGAAATTTAAATGCAAATAATAAATAACATATCATAGATGCATTTTCCTAATGGCACGTACTGCATCCACCGTCCCTCCACTGCAGCTCCATCAATCTGTAAAAGTTAAGTAAATTGGGATGAGCAAAAACTAGCTCAGTGGGATTCCCATTGTCACCATTAAATATCACATGCAAATAAAATCATTAACTCACAAGCATACATACAATTTCATAAGCTTGTTGGCAATGCCAACCATAATAACATAAGCTTGTTGGATAAACCAACCATAATAACATAAGTTGTTGGGTAAACCAACCATAACATGAGTAGTAAGATGAAGCAAGCAACAAAATTAATCACACGAAACATTTAAAAGTGACAATTAAATAATAAGAAAATCCCACCTTAAATCCTTAGTAGTCTCGTAAATACGTGGATTTGTTTAATGCGAGAGAGTCTCGTCACCTAAAATTAAAGAATAATATAATTTAGAATTATTACTGTTAATAAATTAATAGAGTAGATAACTAATAGTATATTATTATCAAATTAGTAGTTATAAATATATGCTCTACTGGACTTGAACACAAATCAATTATATTGACACTTTGATTATAAGCCTACGACCATTGCTAAGTAAATATAATGAAAAAGAAATATTAAATTATACTCCAATACTTATTATAATTATAGGAAAAGAAAGGAATCTTTCGTTAACTAAAATAGAAAGACTTATCTATAGCAAAAGTACTGCTTAATAAATTAGACAGTGCAGTTACGTTTGTACGCGTCCAATAAATATATATTATAAAACATCTGGTTTGACCGAAGAGAACCACACTGCTTTAACATTACTAAATACTGCTTAAATATATTAGTTATCTGGCTTAAATCTGGGAACCACATCTGGTTTATTACTAAATACTGAAGAAAACCACACTGCTTTAAAGTACTGCCTTAATATATTTGTATATATAAAAGTACTAAATTAATTAATATAAAATATATAAAATAGAAGAGAACCACACTGCTTTAAATCTGGTTTGACTGGAGAATTAAAAGCAAGAACACCATCTCCTAAAACATCTCCTAAAATAAAGGACAAGGAAAGAATAATCTGCATAAAATTACCCATTTTCTTAACTATATTTAAAACTGAAAATAAAAGAAATGTATAAAAGTCACGCACGCAGAAACAGGGTTTGTGAACAACATATCCTTAAACTAGTAAATGCACTAGCAATCCTAAAACACTTGCCTACTTAATTTAACACTATTATATATAGTGCAAGAAACATTAAAAGAGAGTATAAACATAAGAAAGGAAGAAGAACCATTACAGTGATGCAAAGAGAAATGAGGAATATTGCTTCAATAAAGATTGGCTGCAACGAATATCTAACCCAGGGAGAACGCACTGCAGGGGTTTAGTATCTCATTTCTTGTTGGAGCTTGTAAACTGTCGAGAAAGGTAGGTGTTGGCTTTCATATTCACCAGTAGGTTTTGGCTTTCATTAAAGGGTTGGAAGAGTTGAAAGAGAAATACAAGACCTACCTATTTATAGAACTTGCTATCCAATCTTGTGGTGACACATATCTATCACATACCAACAAAAATATCCTCTCATCCAAAATAACAACTTGTACTAGAATTGAAAAGGTGTTGCAGGTATTTTCAGCCTTGGCAATTTGAATAAGTGGAATCCAAAGGGAATATACTTTGATTCCATATTGCTAGTTTGTATATGGGAGCATCAAACGAGAGTGAGTTTAGATGTGTTTACTCCATTAAGAAAAATTATGGGAATTATGGCTTGTTAGAAGTCTTCCCTCAACAGTGGTGGGATTTGAACATTTAAATTATAAAATGGTTAAGAAGAAGAGGAACTCACGCTAATTAAAATAATAATGAAATAATTATTTAAAATAAATGTAATATATATTATACAATATTTTATACGTATATCTTTTGTATTTGTATATCTTATCCAAAATTCATTTATTAATTCACTATAATAAATCTTAAATTAATAAATAATATATATATATATATTTATATCTCCTTATTTTCAATAGTAAATAAAATTACGGGTGCTACATAGATTCTGTAAGCTTTGCTATTCCTAGAGTAACCAAGGAAGAACCATTTGTCACTCTTTGAATCAAACTTTTGTAACTGATCCCTGTCATTTAAGATGTAACAAACACAACCAAAAACATGGAAATATTTAAGGTTAGGCTTCTTATTGTTCAGAATTTCATATGGAGTTCTAGTAGAATTTGTTCTAATTAGACTTTATTAGTAATATGGCAAGCAGTGTTTAGAGTTTCATCCCAAAACCTTTTAGATAGATTCTTAGAACATAACATGACTCTAGCCATCTCTTGAAGAGTTCTATTTTGTTGAGGAGTTTTAGGTGATGAAACTATTTTCAAATTCTCTTCCATGATCAGACCTGATTCTGCACACTTTAGAGTTAAAAACAGTTTTAAATCTTTTGTACAAAACTTTAAAAATTGAGAAAGTTTCAGAGTTATCTTTTAAAAATTCAATTCATGTGAATCTAGAATAATCATCAACCACTACTAGAGAATACCTTTCATCTCCAATACTTTTTATTTACATATGACCCATAAGATCCATGTGAAGCAATTCAAAACATTGTTTAGTTGAGCAATGTCCCAACATTTTGTGAGACACTCTTACCTGTTTGCCTTTTTGACAAGGTCCACATACATTTTTATCTGAAAATCTCAGATTTGGTAAACATGTAACAACTTTCAATCTTATCAATTTATCAAGTTGTTTGTAATTAGCGTGTCCAAGTTTGTGATGCCATAAAGTACTCTCATCAATTTTAGCTTTATTGCATGTAAGTTTAGATTTAATGAGATAACAATTGTCAGCAGGTCTATTTCCCATCATGATACATTCAGAATCTTTGTCTAACACATAACATGAATTTTTGTCAAATTTAACATGCAAATCATCATCACAAAATTGACTAATGCTTATAAGATTGGCCAGTAATCCATCAACATGCAGAACATTTGATAACTTAGGGAAACCAGGAACATTTTATGTCCCTCTACCAATGATTTTTCATTCAGATCCACCACCGTAAGTTACATTAACACCATCATAAGTTGTATAATCAGTTAAACAATCAAATTGACATGTCATATGTTTAGAATAAACACTGTCAAAGTACCATAATCCAGGAATACATGCTTTTAGAGGCATATGAACAACATTGCAAGTAGTATTTTCTTTTGGAATCCACATAGAATTACTACTATGTGATCTTGAATGTTGAGTCATTTCAGGCAAGCATTGAGGACTTTTATAACCCTTTTAAAAATAGTAATGGCAAACCACGTCTTTTATATTGATCTGAGTTTTAGAAGAAACACTAGGATTGTAATTCACTTCACCTTTTACAAATACAATAAGTTTCTTATGTTCAGAATTTTTTGAATTTTTATCTTGGTAGCCAATACATGTTCTTCTTGAATTGTTAGTTATAAAAGAGTCTTCCAGTTTCAACTTTCCTTCAGAAAATATTTTAAAGCTCAATGAGGCTTCCTTCAACCTATCTTAAAGTTTAGATATTTCATTATCTTTTCTTGTTAGAATACCTTCAAGTTTGGTAATAGATTCTCTTAAGTCATAGTTTTCAAAGTTCAGAGACTTAATTATGTGATTAAGTTTCTTAGTTTCAGAAGATATCTTAAAAACTTTTTCATTTGTTAAAGGATTTTCATAAGAGTATTTCTTAAAATCAAGAATAGATACTTCTAGTCTTTCTTTGAGTTTAGAAATTTATTTATCCTTCTTTGTTAAAAAGACTTTCCAGTTTAAAAACAGTGTTAGATAAGTCTTGAATGTCAGCATCTCTTCTGGATAAACCTGTTTTACTTGATGTACCTGTTTCTGTAACAGAACTTGTGAAATAGTTAAATTCTGGAGCATTATTACTCAGTGATTTTCCAAATGATGGCTCATTTGTCCTCACATCATAATAATCATCCAGATCATCATCAAAAGTATCATCATATTCAATTCTTGCAGAGAAAGCTTTTTCATAGTCTTTTTCAGGATCATGTTCAACATCAAACTCATAACTTAATGTAGCACTAAAATTAAGCTTCTTTTTTAGTATGGTGTTGGCACATTCATTAGCATAATGACCATATCCAGAGCATGCATCACATTTAACATTGTTTCTATATTCTTGATCAGATATGAACCTGTTACCTCTTTCCAATTGTCTAGAAGGATTGAAAGTATTCTTTTTAGGCAATTGTTGAGTGTTATTAATCTGAACCTTAGGTTGAATGTTATCCTTAAACTTATTGTTCCTGTTTCTCAAGAAAGTTTTAAACTGTTTAGTAATAAAAGCCATGTAATCAAGATTCTTGAAATATTCCTCAATTTCATCTTCATCAGATTCGTTTTCAATAACATACGGAGACTTTCCAGAACCTGATGATGTAGATGATGAGGCATCACCTTCGAAAACAAGTACTTTCTTATCATTATCAGTCTTTTCAGAAATATTCATTTCATAAGTTTTTAAATACCAATCAACTCATTTTGACTTAACACATCAGTATCCTTAGCTTCTTCTATAACACATATCTTAAGTTCAAAATGTTTAGAAACTGATCTAAGAATTTTATGTACTAACCTTGTATTGGATATTGGATCTCTAAGAGAATGAGCTTCATTTGAAATCTCAGTCAGCCTTTCACTGTAAGATGAAATAGTTTCATCTTCTTTCATCCTCAAATTCTCGAACTTGGTTCCAAGCATACGAAGTCTGGTTCTTCGTACACTATCTGATCCTTCACAATGCTCTTGCAGCCGATCCCATGCATCCTTCGATGATATTCAGTTTGAGATGATCTTGAACATTGAGGCATTAGTTCAAGTGAAGATTCATCATTTGTCCAGTCGAGCTCTCTCTATTCCTCAATTTCATCTTCATCAGATTCGTTTTCAATAACATAAGGAGACTTTCCAGAACCTGATGATGTAGATGATGAGGCATCACCTTCTAAAACAAGTACTTTCTTATCATTATCAGTCTTTTCATAAATATTCATTTCATAAGTTTTTAAAATACCAGTCAACTCATTTTGACTTAACACATCAGTATCCTTAGCTTCTTCTATGACACATATCTTAGGTTCAAAACGTTTAGAAACTGATCTAAGAATTTTATGTACTAACCTTGTATTGGATATTGGATCTCCAACAGAATGAGCTTCATTTGAAATCTTAGTCAGCCTTTCATTGTAAGATGAAATGGTTTCATCTTCTTTCATCCTCAAATTCTCGAACTTGGTTCCAAGCATATGAAGTCTGGTTCTTCGTACACTATCTGATCCTTCACAATGCTCTTGCAGCCGATCCCATGCATCCTTCGATGATATGCCGTTTGAGATGATCTTGAACATTGAGGCATTAGTTCAGGTGAAGATTGCATTCAACGCCTTTGAATTGTAACTGGCAGTTGTGATTTCATCATTTGTTCAGTCGAGCTCTCTCTTGATCCGAGCTTCATTGTCTTCATCCACCGTGGTTCTTGGTTGAGTCCAACCAGCAAGAACACTCCTCCAGGCTCGTTCATCAATGTATTTGATGTACATTCTAATCTTTGATTTCCAGAAGGCATAGTTCGTGCCATCTAGAATATGAGGTTTTAGTGCGGGTGAAAATGGATACTCCATTTCAAAATCACACACTCTAAGGAGAATCTCTACTTAGTGTATCAAGTAGTTGGCTCTCATACCAACTGAAAGTGTGTGTGCGTGCGAAATCAGAGATGTTGTCTGTCGTGTTGGCACTGTCCAGACAACACTATGCAGCGGAAATTAAAATGCACTTTGAAAAATGGAAGTATTCAAATTTTGCGTAGATTATAAAATAAACTACGATGTTACTATATAAAAATATGTGAAACGATTACAACCTCTTTGAGGTGTACAAAAACACTACGAATGAGTGTATAGAATTTACTAGATCCTATGAAACTATCTCGCTCATAGATCTATGCATATAACCTAGTAAATAAGACCATGATCATCACACTATTATTCGGGTTTACAATAGTATGTAGATCTACAAGAAGAAACAAGTGTTTTCATAACTAGAAGCGTATATAGCGTTCTATAGACTAGTAATCAAAGATAGTTTTTCTTCTTGCGTGTCTTGTGTTGAGGCAGCTACGGTATTTATAGGCATGAAGTACGAACTGCTCTCAACTCCTATGATCATCACAGCCCTGAGATCAAGCGGTTTTCGTAATTTCTCTTCACATCTCCGTATATGTAGGACTTGTTATATTATGCCCAATAACTTCTCACTCACATACAGTTGCGTGACCTGGTGTTGCCCATGTCTTCTAACTGTCCTGGGAACATTACTAGACAACAAGTGTAAGATCGGAGTTAGTGAAAAAAAGGAAGGGAAAATTCTGATGTTGTCATAAGTGTTGGGAACATTAAATACAACACTCGGCTGTTAGTGTTGGATCATTAAACAAAACACTTATATCAACATCAACAAGAATATTATATGATATATTTAATGTAATTAAAGATTTCAATGGGGAAGTACCTTGGTATTTTTTATGATCACGAAGAGTGAACAAAACCTCATTAAATATTGTTTGATCATTGATCTAACGTACGTATATAATTATTTGTATATGATTGCATTTCGCAATAATGTGTTTATTCTATGCAATGTGCAATCGCACTATTTCGCTCTACTAATAAATTAATTTAATAAATATAAAATGATAACATGTACGTAATATGTACGTACATTTAAGGTTTTCAAACATGTCGGGTCGGGCCAGCCCACAATCAGTCCATCGGGCCACCTTATTCGGGTTGGGCTGGACCAAGACCTGCCCGTCGGATAACCTTGTTCGGGACGGCCCAACACGGGCCCATCGGGCTTTGGACGAGTTGTGAGCCATCGAGCCAAATGAACCGATTTTTTATAATTTAAAAGTAAAATAAATAAATGTAAATTGAATCCTGAAAACGTAAAATGAAAAATTAAATATTTAAAGGACTTAAAATGAATTAGGTCTAAATTACGGGAATAAATGAAATTATCTATTTATAAATATTGGAGTTTAAAAAAAAATTATAAGAATATTTTTATAATTTTATATATATTTATTTAAAAATATAATTATTTTATTACTTAGTAAAGCTAGATCTATGACGAAAATGAAGGACGTGTGTAATAGATTTCATTCATATTGTTTAAAAGGTCGAACATGACCCTAGAAAATCCTACCCCACTCCAACGCAATCGACCTGAATACTTTTTCATTAATTTTAATCGAAAAGGTCAGGCACATGACATTAATGTTCTATCATTATAAGTCTTTATTTAATGGAAATAATTTAACATTTAATGATAGAATATCTTGTCATTTTAATCATTTTGGATGATTTTTAATATGATTAAGATCATTTTATTAAATTTTAATTAAAATTAAAGTTAATTATAAAAAAATCACTATCTTTAGTGTATTTATCAATTATCAACTTTTTTTTCTTTTATAATTCAAAACACCATTTTTTTATATTTTACAATTCAATGCATCTATATATTTTTTTTGCCAATTTTAATATGACGTGACACTCGAAAAATTGAACTCGACACAAAAGCTGCTAATAAATTTTTATTTTATTTTTATTAAAGACACGCTTATAATTTTATTTTATTTTGCATAAATTGCATGCTAGATCCATCAACACTTTCTTTGATTTCCAACGAATAATTGTTATGGTCTGGTGGTTTCTCCATCTTTACGTTTTAATATGTGTATTGATTTGATGAGTTCGTTTAATTTTTAATTAAAAATAATGTAGAATCTATTGTCGTAATGAAAGACTTTTAAAAAGAGATAAAATAATATTGATAATTGTTATTACAAGTCTTTATTGTTGATAAGTGGTTATTATAAATCTTTATTGACTTGACTTTAACATTTAATGATTTAATATCCTATTATTTTTTATCATAATTTTATTTTTATTGAGAGCTAGTAAAATTATGTCACCCCCATTTTCCCTATAAATAGCGAGCCCTTATTACACATCCTTCGCCACAAAGCCATTCTAGTTAATAAGCTCGATATTTGGAGAATCAATGGCTTCCAAGAAAAACACATCCAATGTCCTATTTCTTATGTTAAACCTTCTCTTCCTCAATCTTTCTAGTGCAATCTCAAATCCGAGTAATGGTTCTTGCCCTAGGGATACCCTAAAACTAGGCGTATGTGCTAATTTGCTCGGCTCATTGCTCGGCATCACCATTGGAACTCCTCCAAAGACTCCATGTTGCTCTCTCATCAAAGACTTGGTTGACCTCGAGGCGGCCGCCTGCCTTTGCACTGCAATCAAAGCAAATGTTCTTGGGATCATAACCCTTGATGTGCCTCTTTCCCTTAGATTGCTTCTCAATGTTTGCTCCAAGAATATTCCTGAAGGCTTCACTTGTGCCTAGCTAATTTCTCAAACACCCTAATTATTAATTTCCAAATAAAGCGTGGGGCGTAATGCAAGCTAGCTACCTCCTTGTATTGACACACATGTGTTTTAGTTTTGCACAACTATTGTAATGTGTTATGTGATCCTCTACCTTTTGTGTTAAATGATAAATGTTATCATTATCAAAACTTCAATCATGTTTCGTTATCATATCTATTTTATAAGTTCACCATACAACAACAAAAAACATGCAAATTAGAGACAATATTAGAGAGGGAAACCGTCTCTAATCTGTTAAGAGAGAATTTAGAGACGGTTTTCAGAACACCGTCTCTAATAGAGACTGCCTTTTCAATTACTAATTAGAGACGAATTATGTCGTCTATAATCGTTTAACGATCTGTTACACCCACTCGGGTAAAAAAAATTCACTATTTTCATACCCTTTTTAATGATTAAATATTATTGTAATGAAAAAAAAAATTGGAATGGAAATAAACGCAAGTTGTCTCTAATTGAGATGGAAAATACTGTCCAAAATTTTTTTAAAAAAAAAATACCCTTCATCTCGCAATTACTTTCACACTTTCCTTTTCGATACATTCCACAATAGTTTTCACATCCTTAAAATGAAAAATATTTTATAAACTCTACCCTCACAATATACTCAATTTTACAAAAATGTCATTACTTTTTCTACACACATATACTTACAAAAGTCAACTCAATTTTTTATTTTATACATAAAGTTTTAAAAAATTACACATCAAAACATCACTCATTATTACACTTTCTTAATATGCGTGCCCATCCACATATCAAGGTAATCCTGAGACAGAAGGAGTATATAAATTGTAAAAGTCAATGTTACTTTATAAATTTAAAAAATACTCATCCTCATCTTCATTATCCTCATTCTCGTTATCATCTCCCTCGTTATTCTCTTCATCGATCACCGTCGTTTTCAATTTTAAAATATTCCGCAAAGATCTCAATTTGAGTCTCTATTTGTTCTGTTTGTAAAGGAGCTTCTCATTCTTCATTTTTTTCGTTATAGGAGAACTTTCACTAAGGATCTTACCTTTACTTTGCAAACAACATTTCATTCATTACGTGATCATCATGGATAGGTGCAATAGTATACTTGAGATACATAAACGAAAAATACAAACGAGTCATTCTCGTTATATCTCTTTCTCTGATGAACATCTGCAAGATTTAATCTAGATGGATTCTTGTTCTTAAAGGGGATGTATTAAATCAATCACACTTGAACAACACTACGGTCTTCTGGATAATCCAAATATTCGATCTATTTCAACGACTTCTTGCAACACTCTAAAGTAATCACTTACATCTGCAATGTAGTCTTCACTTTTAATGCATACACCATTGTTGTTAGTCGTTCTTCTTGATGCATACTCGGATCTATGAAATTTATTGTCATTCACATACAGTAAAACCTCTATAAATTAATAATGTTGGGACCATGAAATTTTATTAATTTAAAGAGATATTAAATTATCGATAAATTAATATTTTATTAATTAAAAGAGAGATTTTTTTAATATAGCAAATTTAGTACATATATATTGAAAATAAATGAATTCATATATGTTTCATTGATTATATTCATGCATCAATCAATTCTTTGTAAGTAATTAAATATATTAATGTATAATATCAATTCACTGTATACAATTAACTATTATATCCATGGACGCATGTATCAATTCATTGGAATTACTTAAATATATATGTTTACATTAATTCGTTGCACTTAAATAACTAATATAGCCAATTAAATATTCATGCATGATGAATGAAAAATATACTATATAAATCTCAACATGAATTATAATATTTATGAATTTATAATATTTATAATTGTAATATTTATGAAATATTAATTTAGAGTTTTAATGGGACCTAATATTTATAAAGGGATTTTTCGAAAAATTATTATCTTATTATATTATCGAATTTGATGATTTTTTACAAAGGTACAAGTCGGGACCGGAAGATTTTATTATTTTAGAGAAGTTATTAATTTATAGAGTATTAATTTATAAAGGTTTTACTGTAATACTCATTGTAAGTATTTACGCGACATAGTGATGATTCTTTGCTGAGATCACATAAAAATTGGCTCTCAAAGTTTTTACGAAAATTCAGCAGAGTTTCGACTGCATATAGTCAATTCTAAAATTAATTAAAAAATTTCTAGTAAACCAACAATATAATTAAATCAATAATCACATAATCAATTAACCTACCATCTACCTGCATACCATACCCTAATTAAATTAATAATTTCATAATCAACAGTTTTAATTAATAAATAATATTTAAACATTAACCGTTAATCAACTAATTAACAAATAATATATAAAACTTAATAATTAATCAACTAAATAATAATTAACAACGTGCATGCACATAAAAAAATTTGGGCTAGTCTTGGGTGATACCGTCTCACTAAATGAGATCCGTGATACGACTTTTATATATAAAAAGTGATAATATTTGAGCAAAAAGTTATAGGGTTTAAGTAAAAAAGTGATAGTCACTTTTGTTAAAAATATTATCAATTTTTACTTAAATATTGTCACTTTTTTTACAAACTAAAATCTGAAAAAAAAATATTATTTATCCTACCCAAAATTTTGAAATATGAATTAAAAGGATCCGTCTCACACCCGTGAGACGATCTCACACAAGTTTTTGCCAAGAAATTTTTATAAAACTAATTCATAATCAACAACGTACGTGCATGCATATATAAAAACAATTATACAGCTAAATCTTAATCAACTAGTACATGCATATATATAGACTTTTATACTACTTCCTAATCAACTACGTACATACCAAATCAACTACATAGAGACGGATTTGGTCAAATGACTTAGTCAATGAGATTAGAGACGGAAAAAAAACTCTATCTGACTAGAGACGGAACAAACCCGTATCTAATTAGAAATTAAATTAAAGACGATTTTTATCGTCTCAAATCCACGTGGATTCCCAACTCATTAATTAGACACAATTTTGATCGTCTCTAAACCAAACTTGAAATTTATGTTTACAAATGGCCTGGGAGTGTGGCGGTTGACTGTTCAAAATAGTGTCTAAACTAAATTTAAAATTGTTGTTGTTTAATTATTGACGGACTTTGGGCAGTGTGGGGGTTTGACAAAACGAGTTAGGTATCTAGGTCGATTTTAGACTGTAAAAAATCGTCTATAATTTAATTTTTAATTAGAAACAATGTTTTTCATCTCCAATTCTCTCGAAATGACGTTGTTTCACACTGGGATTAAAAATATGTCTCTAAATAATCTCTAAAAAGTCGTGTTCGCGTATTTTACAACACTAAAATAAACGACCGCAAGTATACAGTGCAAATCGTTGTAAGGTAAATCCGAGTCAATCCCATGGGGAGAAAGTGTAAAACGACGTTTGTTGATTAAGTTTTAAATAGACGTGATCGAAAATGTGAGGGTTGAATTACTCCTAATTTACCTACCAAATTTGTCACAAATAAATAATTAAAAAGAAATAATAAAATTCGATCAAACACAGTTCATGCAAAATCACAAAAATAGAAGAAATATGGACGTAACTCAATTAAGAGAAGGTAGATTTCAGGGCATTCGCAATATTAAAATATTGGTTAATAACTCATTTAAATAACAATTAAAATTTTCTTATAGGGGTTGACCACTAAAAAGAAAAATTAATTAATCTTTCGATCTATTTAATACAAAGGAAAACACAATATAAGTTTGTATCTCTACCTCACAAATATCATGTAACCTAAATTATACCAAAGGATCATTCAATTCTCTCTCAATAATTAATCATCTCTCGAGCTCATAATAAATTGGGTTATATGCTTATCTTTAATTAATTAATGGGATAAATTTTTT
The DNA here is from genome assembly GCA_963675135.1 of Galeopsis tetrahit. Classification (NCBI taxonomy): domain Eukaryota; kingdom Viridiplantae; phylum Streptophyta; class Magnoliopsida; order Lamiales; family Lamiaceae; genus Galeopsis; species Galeopsis tetrahit. The sequence continues at coordinate 13,853,315 of OY776121.1, read as the reverse complement.
GAAAATTTCAATTTAAATATATGCAAGTTTTAATCAAAATAAATGGGCCAAAAAAATTAAATGAAAATTATCCATCTTCTTAATTTAGTTGACCACCCTTTTCTGCATTGCAAACTTTGCTAATTAAAGGCCAGAGTTACATGCATACACGACTTTATTGAGTATACCTAATGTGTCAAAAAATAACACACAACGATTAGAACGATTGTATAACCTTACGTCCAAGATTACGCAAGCGTCCAATGGATAACAACTGCACTCCTCGTCTCCAAACGAGATCGAAACCTGCAAAAACTCTGCCGGAGAGATCCCCAGCGTTGGGCCTCCGACGCTCAAGTCAGAAATATGATCGGAGGATGGTGATAAGGAAGAATCCTAGTGTAAGAATAGCTATATTATAGCTTAAAATAAGTATAATTGGGAATAAGTAGGATTTCGAGGTGTTTCAGCTTTAGTTCAGCTCTTACAGCTCCGCTGGAAAGAATGGCGTATGAAAAGCTTAAATAGTACTCCCTCCGTCCCATATTAATCTTCATAGGTAGATGGACACATAAATTAAAAAAGTGTAATAATGAGTGATGTTTTGAGAGGTAATTTTGTAAAACTTTATGTATAAAGTAAAGAAATGAGTTGCTTTTTGTGTATGTGTGAAGATAAAGTAATGACATTTGTGTAAAATTGAGGTTATTGTGAGGGTGGAGTTTATAAAGGATTTTCCATTTTAAGGGTGTGAAAATTATTGTGGAACGGAGGGAGTACCTTTTTGGGGAGGGGTTATCCACTTCCCCTTTTTCCTCAACTTTCCACCTTGTGGGCTAAACCCACAACTTCCTTATCCTTATTCGTGCACCTGAACTCCAAAAAGAGAGGGAGTGGCACGATAATCTCGCCCACTCGTCACCTGCATAATGTAGTCAAAGCTAGTGGCGCAAGTTTCGAGGTTTTAAACCTCGAGGGCCTGCAGGTGCTCGAGCCCTCTAGATTTGAATACCGAAATTCCAGACTCCGGTCCAACTGTCCTCCTATAGGGGCGAAAAAGCTTCTGACTTGTTCTCCTTGGGGCTTAATCCAGCCCATTTGCTTTGGTCCTTGTGTGTTTGGGCTCATTCTAGGCCCAACTCAATATCTCAAAAGCTTATAATCAATATAATAATGAAGAGAAATAAAAGAATAAACATATAATTGTATTAGATATAATTTACCCGGAGGCCACGTGTCGATCCATGATAGGACGACACGTTTTATCCACATCAACCACTCCCCCTACTCTCGTAAATTGGGTTACACTTATGAGAGTAGGAAGTAATTGTGTCGATTAATTTGCATATCTCCGGTACTTGTAGGGCCAAGAGGTCCTAGGTATGACTTCGAATCTAGTGCTGAGCAGACCCTGTTTCAAATTTCAAAGAATATACCTAAGGGGTGTCCAAATAGTAGAGATCGGACCCTCATCAAGGGTGTAATTTGACCTTTTCATGCTTACGGACCTTGGGGTCCTTAAGAAATCCCAGGTTCGAACCTGGACTGAGTAGCATTTTGCATATGCCTTAAAGGTATGCTCCATGATGACGGGACCTCCAGTACCTCGAGGTGCTGGAGGTTATTCGGACTCGGAGTTAAATTTATTTAAGTTTTCAGGCGTGTGACGCCACAAATTCTGCGTGAATATCTGTAGTTGTACCATCAAATCACCTTTTCTCGGGGATTGGCCACCTCATTAAGTGCATATCTCTCTTCAAGTCTAGTGCAGCCTCCCAGCCCAAGAGGTTCCTTGAATTCGACTTAACCTAAAACGTCAAATAGGCCCATTAAGCCCACCCGAGATTATCTAAACCGTCTTCCGATCTTCACACACTATATATACTCCTCTCCTTCGAAGTGTCTCATTTTTTCATCTATTTTCCTTCACTTTTTCCACTTTCGCTCCAACCCATAAGGGTTTCAGCCCATCAAAATTCGGCTTTTGGAGTCTTGCATTGTTGTTCCTTCCACTTACACCAACTTCAGGTACTGTTCTCGTACTTCTTCTTTTTCTTATATTTCGTAGATCTTAGGAGCCCAATACTCATGTCAGTCCACTCCGAGAGTGAATCCATAGAAATAGGTTCCACTTGTAGTTCTGAATCTACCCCCCACTTTGCCTTTTCCGCTCACTACCCCATTTAGCCAGTAAAATTGCGAATAGTTCTCTTGTAACACGAGCTACCGTAGAATCATACCATCGAATCCAAGCTTTCCCTCCCTCCCCCCCCCCCCCGAATTTTCGATTAGGGTACCCCATGGTGATGAAAGGCCAAACATTACTCAATACCCGACTTTAGCCTTCTGGGATGACCAGATACAGGCTGGCCATAGGTTTCTAGTGCCTGACTATCTCTGTCAAGTATCCACTTTGCTCCGAGTTCCTCTAAACCAATTTACCCCAAATACTTTGAGGACGATGATCGGGTTCTATGCTCTGATCAGGGGAAATGGGGGGTGGGGGTGGGAACCTTCAGTCGATCTTTTCCTACGCCAGTTTAGTTGTAAGCTATTAGATGGTTTCTTTTATGTTTATGGTTGTGTAAAGTGTGCATGTGCCTTCTTGGAAATACTTCCTGATGGGAGCTCTGATTGGAGAGACTATTGGTTTTCTGTAACGCCTCCTGCTCCTTGGGATTTTCCCCATCAACGCTGCGCCTATGACAACCCTAGGGTTTGAGGCTCTCTTTCCCCTCCTTGTTTGTCTCTCAATATGCCGGTTATAGCCAACCTCAATGCTCATGCCGAGCTCCATAGTCCTTTCGATGTTTCCCCTATCTGCAATAATCCAAGAGCTCTTTCCCACTTTGGGTTCAGCATTTAAGAACTTTCCCTTGAACCTTCCGATGGTAATTCAGGTTCTTTTAGATCCTCCTTAATTGTATGAATAACTGCTTTATATTAATAATCTTGCACGTTTTCTGTTTCAAATATGGACGGGCTTTCTCAAGTTACCCGTGATCTAGCCCCGGCTCCTACAACTTCTATTCAAACCTGCCCAGTTATGATACAAGAGAGTTCCTCCAAGGCTCCAGCCCTCGAAGCCCCTCCACTCCAAGCTCATAGTTCGGTATCGAAGAGGACCAGGTCCTCATCCGGTCGGGCTACCAGCATGTAGGGCCCCGTTCCTTCTGATGGCGGAGCTATCAAGAAAAAGAGTAAGGGTAAGCAAGTCGCCTCCCTTCTGGCTCCCATCAACCTAGACCCAGAGGTTGATGTCAGCTCCGACGTGGTGTCCCACTTCGTATATCGCTAGCACTATTCGATCTTTGATGAGCATGCCTTCCCAAGATAAGATGGTCCAAACGGCCCATTCTTTTGCTCAGGTATGGTTATCAATCTTTTTTCGTTGTTCTTCAATTATTACATTCTCTCCAATTCTAAATCTTTAGCATATTTGCAGTTCGGCCTACTCTTTTCCGGCCTCTTTAATCATACTCTGGACTCTGTCCAGAAGAGCGAGGTGTACAAGGCTCAGGTGGCCCAGGAGCATACTCGGGCGGATGACCTCATGGCCCAGCAGGAAGCTAGGAAGCAGGAAAGAGCAAGCTCGAACACTCACCAAGGAAGTCCACCTCCTCCGGTCCAAAATTCAACAACAGGAGCAAGAGCTTCTTCCTCTCTCAGGGGTAAAACATTGCATCAACTCCTTGTTCTCTTCTAGGGTAGTGCAGCAGTTCTTGAGGACCCTCCACCAGGGCTGGTTTGAGTCTTACATGTAGAGCGCCAACTTTCTAGGTTTCATGGGACGCTTTATCCCCCACTTTGTCGACCATGGGTTCTATAATTAAAGTCGTGGCCCAGCATCAGTATGAGGGCTTTGACGGGGTATATAATAGGAGTGCTCTTCTGGATGGTTTGACTCCTCCTCCCACTTTATTAGGTGACCCTAAGGAGCTAATCACTACTCCTTGGTGGCTTCTTGGCATGCAGAGAGCCGTCCTGGAGCTGCAAGACCAGGAGTTAGGGTTTGAAAATCTGAAGCCGGTGAAGGCCCTCGAGTATCTTGTGGATGCGCCTGAGGATGTTCCAAGTTGTGAGGACATCGAGGAGGAAGAAGGTGGGTTGAGCGACCAGGCTGAGTTAGGGGTGGCTGCAAGAGAGAATTCTTCTCAAGATTGAGGATTTTATTATGTTCCTTTATTTTCTACATTAAACAATTTACCTTTCTGTTGCAATACTTGAACAGTTTATGACATTTTTATAACCTCTTTTTGGTTTGGGGCCTTCGTACCCTTGTTTTGGTGAGGCCTTCGAGCCTTTTTTAATAGTGGGGGATTTTCACATCCCCCGTTTGTATGCCTCGTAATTCCGTATTTTCTTTCCTTCATATTTGCTGCATTTTCCCTGCTCATGCATATATGATTTCATGTTTGCACATATGTATTCTATTTGCAAGATATTTATCATATGCCATAAATGTCATGCTCATAAATGTTTATCATATGCCATAGATGTTATGCTCATAAATGTTTATCATATGCCATAGATGTCATGCTCATAAGTGTTTATCAAGTAGAAAATCATAAGTAGTTCAATTGTTTCACGTGAATTTTCTCAAAACCTGATTATATGTTTTGTTCTTGATTTTTTATCAAAAACTCAACATATTTAAGCTTCGATGTTTTAATCAACGATTCCAAACATCTGATTATGTCGAATACATATAGGCTTCGAGGTTTTAAACAATGGTTCAAAACTTCTTGTTATAGCGAAGAGTAAAAAAGTAAAAAGTAGTACTTTTTTACTTACTTGAGTTTCTGGCTTGTTGTCTTCGAAGAGTTAGGTTAGTCCACCTTCACACCCCTCAAGCCTCGAATTCTATGTCCCAAGACTTAAATATGAAGTGTCGTTCGATTCTATTCTCGTTCCAGCTACTCCAGCTTTGATCTAGGGATCCATAACCTGAAATCTCAAGAGTAGGATTTTGGTTTACCTTTTCGTTGCTAAGTTCTCCAGTCCTTGGAGGACTGCGGATTTCTAGGCCCTTTAGGGTACCAAAGGGTTCAGACTTCGAAGGGTGTCATAATTTCAGATCCCGTAGAGTTTTATCGTTTTAGACCCCGAAGGGTGTTGGCGTTTCAGACCCCGGAGGGTGTCGGCATTTCAGACCCCGGAGGGTGCTGAATGTTTAGACCCCGGAGGGTGTTTGGATTTCAGACCCCGGAGGGCGTTAGGATTTTAGACCCCGGAGGGTGCTGAATGTTCAGACATCTTGCCAATTAGATTTGGGATGGTCGTTGGGACCTCAACAATTCCAGGGACGAGCTACTACATTTCCCTTCATGTCCTGAAGTCTGTATGCACCTCCTCTCAATACCTAGATACCTCGGTAATGTCCCTCCCAGTTGGGCTCGAGCTTTCCAGTTTGTTTCAACGCATCGGCTCTCCTCAGGACCAGGTCTCCAGCTTCGAACGACCTCAAGGTCACTCTTTTATTATATGCAGCTCGTGTCCTGCTCTTGTAGTTTTTGGCATGTAATCGGGCCATCTCTCTTTTCTTCAACTAGATCCGGGGCTTTCCTCATCAAGCCATCATTTTGGCCTTCATCGAATTGGACAATTTTGTGAGATCCTATCAAGATCTCTGGTGGGAGAACTTCTGCAATGCCATAAACATGCTGGAAAGGTGCCTCACTAGTGGCGGCTCTAGGGCTTGTCTTGTTGGACCAAAGAACTGAGTTTAGCTCCTCTACCCATCTACCTCCAACTCTCGAGAGGCGGGTCTGAATTCTATCTACAATCGTACGATTCGTCACCTCCACTTGACCATTTGCTTGAGGATGGGCTACTGAGGTAAATCTCTGTGTAATCCTTTGTCTCCAGCACCAGGTCCGGATCATCTCTCCATTGAATTGTGTTCCGTTGTCGGATACTAGGATCCGAGTGATTCCAAACCTGCATAAAATATTTTTTTCGAAAAAACAAATTACGTTTTCTTCCTCAATCTTAGCAAATGGGGATGCTTCCACCCACTTACTAAAGTAATCAACTGCCACAATGAGAAATTTGCGTCAACCTTGTGCCGTTGGAAAAGGTCCGACGAGGTCTACCCCCCACTTTGCGAAGGGACAAGGCGAATACATGGCCCCCATCTCCTCTGGTGGGACTCGTATTAGAGGGCCATTCTTTTGACATTTTTCTCATCTTTTGACAAAATCTCGAGCATCTCTAGTCATGGTGGGCCAACAAAACTCAGCCCTTAGTGCTTTCTTCACGGTGGCCCTGTAGCCTTCATGGCTACCTGCACATCCTTCATGGATTTCCTTTATCACGTAATATCCTTCTTCTTTTGAGAGACATCTCAGATAGGGATGAGTGAATGATCATTTGTATAATTGGCCACCCAAAATGCAGTACCTTAATCGCAAGGCTCGAGCTTTTCGGGAAGCTGCAGGGGCTGGCTCTTTGTTCAGCTCTTCCCAGATCCGCTTTCTCCAATCATCTCTTTCTTCTATTGCCCTAATCATAGGCTCAGTGGATTCTCTCTCTACCACCACGAATGTTATCTTTCCCTACCCTTCAAATTCTGTAGAGCTAGCAAGTTTGGCCAGGTTGTCTGCTTTCGTGTTCTCTTCTCTCGGCATCTGGAGCACTTCGAATATACGGCACTTGTCCTTCAGATTTCAGACTCTCTCTAGATAAGCAATCATCTTTTCTTCTTTGTCAGAGTATTATATGTTGATCTGCTGTACCACTAGCTAAGAGTCTTAAAAGAGAGTAACCTTCTGAGCTCCCAGCTCTACAGCCATCTCAGTCCCTCTTACCAGTGCCTCGTATTCAACCCCGTTGTTCGAAGTTCGGATTGAAATCTGATGGCAAACTGCATTTCCAACCCATGTGGGTCAATCATCAATACTCCGACTCCGCATCCAGTCATTGACACAGAACCATCAACATAGACTTTCCAGCCCTCCATCTCCTCCAGCTTGGTAGATTCCTGAATGAAATCTAAGAGAGCTTGAGCTTTAATCGCCTTTCGAGGCTTAAATTCCACATTGTATTCTTGTAATTCGATGGCCCATTTAACCATGTGCCCTGATAAATCTGCCCTACCAATTACCTACTTCAAGGGGTAATTAGTACGAACAATAATTTTATACCATAAAAAATAAGGTTGTAACCTCCGAGCTATGATCACCGCAGACAATGCATCTTTTCCGATCTCTGAGTAGCGGACCTCTACCCATTGGATAATCTTGATGACATAATAGATGGGATGTTGAGCAGGTCCATCCTCTTTCATTAACGACATGCTCAAGGAATGTTCCCCTACCGATTGATACAGAAGGAGTGTATCTCCGGGAGAGGGCTTTATCAACTTTGGCAACTGGGACAAGTGGGCCTTGAGCTCCTCGAACGCCTTCTGGCAGTGGTCATCCCACTCAAATTTGGATCCCTTCCTCAAAGTTCTGAAGAAGTGGTGACTTTTCTCTACAGACAGGAGATAAATCTACTCAATGTTGTAATCCGTCCGCTCAATGTCTACAACTCCTTCAGGTTCCTTGGGGGCTGCATGTCCAACACCGCTTTCATCTTAGTAGGGTTGACCTCAATTCCTCTTTGGGATACCATGTAACCTAAGAATTTTCCTAATCTTACTCCGAATGAACACTTTGCAGGGTTCAGCTTGATATCATTTCGTCTTATCACCTGGAATATCTCCTATAGGTCCTCAATATGTCTTTCAGCTTTGACACTTTTAGCCAACATATCATCCACGTAAATTTCCATGTTCTGACCAATTTGGTCACAGAACACCGTATCTACCATTCGCTGGTATGTAGCCCCTGCATTTTTTAATCCTAACGACATTATAACATAACCAAAGGTCCCGCATGTGGCAATAAATCATACATTATGAACATCATCTAGATTAAGTTGTATTTAGTGGTAGCCTTGATAGGCGTCCATCGTGCTGAGTAACTCGAACCCCAAAGTTGCATCAACCAATTGATTGATCCGAGGTAGGGGATAGTGGTCCTTCTGGCAGGCCTTATTCAGATCTCTGAAATCGATACACATCCTCCACTTTCCTGCTCCATTTGACACCAGTGCGGCATTAGAGAGCCATTCTGGGAACTGCACCTTCTGGACGTGTCCAGCTTTCAACAGCTTCTCAATCTCATCTTTTATGATCGCATTCTTTTCTGTCCCGAAGTTTCTGAGCTTCTGCTTCACAGGTTTAGCTTTGGGATCGACGTTAAGGTGGTGCATGGCCACCTCGGGGGGGTATCCCTGTCATGTCACCTGAAGAAAAGGAAAAAATATATGCATTCTTTCTCAATGTATGAATCGCCTTTTCAGCCACTTCAGGTTCCATCTGTACCATATCCTCGTAGTGAACCCTGTCTTCTCAGGGTACAACTCTATGGCCATCAACTCTTCGTTGACTTTAATTCTGAGCTGTTCTCCAGGGTCATCCCATCAACTACTTTCTACTTATTTAATTCAGGGTCGTCCCCTTTAATCCTTCCCAGGTATCGAGTTACAGCTTTGTCAGCTATCTTGACAAACTCCACAGAGCACTTGCGGGATTGGTACTGATCATCTCGAAGTTCTCCAGCACCTCTAGGGGCTGGAAACTTTAACTTCATGTGACAGGTTGAAATAACGGCTTGGAGTAGATTCAAGCTCAGCCTTCCCAATACTACATTGCAGGAGGATGGAACATCCACCACCAGGAACTCGATCATCATCACTCGCTTGGCTGGGTCACTCCTCAACCCTACCTGTAATATTACTGATCCTAGGGGCTAGATAACTCCCCCCAGTGAACTTATAAAGCGATGTTTCTATGGGTTTCAACTTTACGTTCAGTTCCATTCTCTTTAAACACTCCAGGAGCATTATGGTGTTCCTGAGCTTCTCCAACATCTTCAGGACCGAACTGGATGCTGGGATTGGCCACCACATGTCAGACCTCCCTACTTTCTCTCTTGTATCCAACCCTCAAAGCTCTAACACTTTGCTTTCTCTGTCTGAAGGAGTCTCCATCGGATGGGCCTCCCGTGATCATTTGGATAGTGCCTCTTTTCTGGGGCTGAGGAGGTAGCTTCCCATCATTCGTTCGGGACTCCTTCTCTTTCTCATCTGGCTTCTGCTCGTATTCCTTTCTTTTCTACCCTCGTGGGCCATGTCTATCTCGGTAGATGAATTCCTTTAGGTGACCCGCCTGTATCAATCTTTCAATCTCGTTCCTTAAGTGGAAGTAATCATTTGCATCGAGGCCATACTCATTATGGAAACGGTAAAATCTATCGATTTTAGGTTTTAGGGGACCTCTATTCCGAGTATAAGGGTATCTCATATCCGGGTGATCCCCTACTACATCGAGCACCTTAGCATGCTCCAGCTTTAAAGGGGTGTACCTCTCGAATTTCGATCCTGATCTTGGTCCAAAACTTCTTGGTCCTCCAGGACCTCCAACACTTGCAGGACCTCCAGAACTTCCAGGACCTCCAATTCCTCCAAACCTCTTTACTAATTCGTAGGAAGTACTTCTTATTGCAGAGTCTCTTGCTTTCTCATTTCCAACTGATTTCACTTCTGACCTCTTGGCCTGCCTCACCTCGTGTAACTCATCGAACCTCTGTACTGGCTTTTTTTGCTAGAGAGGAGAACAGGTCTTCATCTCTCAATCCATTGATCAGGGCGTTGATCTTAACCTCTTGGAAGGCTGTGGGCACCTCCAAGGCTGCTTGGTTGAACCTTTTCAGGAAGGCTCATAAACTCTCCGCATCTACTTGCCTTAAGTTAAACAATGTTAGGGTGGCTCGGGGCTGCCTTTTTGCACTGGCAAACTGGTGTAAGAAAAGCTCAGTAAATACGTTCCACGAATTGATTGTATCTGGTTCGAGTTGGGTGAACCATTGTTGAGCCGCCGTTGACAGGGTCGTTAGAAAAACGCGTCATTTGACACCCTCCCCATATCGGTGCAGGAGGGCTGAGTTCTCAAACCTCACAAAGTGCTCATATGGATCGGTTGTGCCTCTTTCCCAAAGTTTAGAGATTTGAAATTAGAAGGCAACTCATCATGTAATATTGTTGCAGAGAATTGACAACCAGTAACCGGAGTATGTCTACTTACGTGACTTGTCATTCGCTTCTTCATAGCCTTCATTTCTTTTTGTAAGGCTTGTAGTTGGTCGCTGACGACCCTGGATAAGTATCGTTCATACTCTCTTCGACCTCCAGGGCTGCAGCTCCTTCAGTATCATCGGGATTCTGATTCCTTCTCCTATTCTGCATAGGAACACTTCTTTTTGCCTGGGACGATAAATTCCCCTCTCTTTTGCATTGGCCTCCCATGAAAGAAGACGATGGGTTCTATTCGAATATCCATAGAAGCCCGTAAGTCTCCAATATCCAGCAGAATCAGTAATAACAGTATCTATGTGGTGCAAAGAATAATTCAAAATATTGCATTTATTAAATTCTTTCCAAAGGATGGTAATGCCACCGCTTCGGCCATTACAATCAATAGAAAGACAAGCTTAAAAATGTAACTTAACTCAAATCTCTTCTAGTTTAGCAGAAAGAGATAAAGTTTCAAAAAGGAAAACATCAGGCCTCCGAGCTCGAACGAGCTCACATAATGTCAGAATTGTAGTTGGCTGGCCAAGGCCCCTACAATTCCAACTCAAGACGATCATTGGTTCCGGCCGGCACCGGAACCGGACCCTGTTTATAAAAAATGCCCATCGTAAATGGGGTTGGAAGTCGTTGTATCAATGATGTCGTTTTCCCTAATGATAAGTTTTCTTCTTTTCCATTTTCGGTCGTCTGCAATGCACATTTGATTGGGCGTGGAATCTTTCTCAAACGTGTGGTTGTCGTGCACAAATACCTTGGTCAATGCTGAGGAGAGTTCCCATCTTTATTATTTGCATTACCCAAGTCATTTATATGATCCGTAACATCCTCCCTTGATTCACGCAGCATACCATCCACCCCTTCATCATGGCTCCATCTACTGCCATCCGACGGCCTTGGCCGGCGATTAGCGGTCCTCTGCTTTGGGCCCCAGTTTCGAACAATGTTTTCCCCCTCATTTGCATTGAACAGGACATCACAAAAATTCTTGATATGACCCAGGCGGCCACACACAAAATATAAGTGGTTCAATCTTTTGTACCAGAAGTTTACTTTGGTTGCCACTCTGTTAGGTTAACTGATTTTCTTTGACCTCTTAAGTGGGAGCGAGACATCAATTTCCACCCTTACCCGCATATATGACATCCAGGCAGACGATCTATTCGATTTGTCATACACCACGAATTTCCCAATGTAATTCCCAAGTTGTGTACCATAATCCTAAGAGAAAAAGCCTATGGGAAGGTCGTGGATCTGAACCCAAAATTCAATTCTATCGAGGGGGATCGTGAGAGAATGATCCACCTAGTGAAGGTGTTGTAAAACCACTAGATGAGGGCCAAAAGCCCAAGGGCCTCCCTCCATAAAATTCTTCAGATCAAGTTTGTAAGCAAACTGAAACAGGTACCTATTCTCCCCAACTGGTTTATGATGGTCCCTTTTTATGACTAAAATATCAAACGAGTTTATTGAAAGATCAGATGACTTGATGTCAGCTGATAGAGTTTACGTGTAGAAAATAAAATAACTCTTCTATACAGATAACTTGGTCAACATATTTGTTAGGAGTCTAGAACTAACTAATCTACTGATTAGATCAGCTGATAGAGAAGCGTGTGCGGAATTTGTAGTGTGCCCATTTTAAAAGGATTATACTCGTCTATACTGCTTGGAAATTTAAAACTTTTATTTCACGCATAAACACATTTTATGATATCAGAAGACTGGGTGTCTTTTGATTATGAACTTTCGAATAGCAAAATAGATGAGTATGTCAGCTGACTTGGTGTCAGCTGATATAAGACATTTTTCTTTAAACATATGATATGTAAATATGCATGCTAAAGCAGTAAATAACACATAGATTTATAGTGGTTAATTTGGATCTCAATATCTTACATCCACTCTCACGATCTCAATCATGATATTAGCCTCCTTGAACACTTTAACGTCCCAAGAGGAGGACGGTTGATCAAGATCCTCAACTACTTTCTAAGGATACGGATCTACTTGTTGGGGAGGGAACAAGTACCCTTTACAGTGGTCTTCTTCTTGATGTACCTAGTGTGAATACCTCGACCTATCTTCTAATTCGGTGTATAGAAGGGAGGACTCGAGAAGGATTAAGTATGAGAAATTTCCTTACAATATGAGTTAGCCTAAAGCTAGGATTGAGAATTTCTCTTCTAAACTTGGGACGTGTATAAGAATATGCTGACTTAGATGAGTTCACTCACTAGGGGTAAATGTATGGATGCTTGCTAGATTTCTTCTTTGAAGGTGTTCTTGAGCTCTTCTGTTTTGATGAACACTTATGCATTTTGATCAGTCTTTGCATCACCCTTCCACATGTGAGATATGATAATGAACCCATATATATAGTGTGGATTTGAAATATTATCGTTGGATGATGATAATCGAATCCCACTATTTTAGGAAAAGCAATCTTTTGATTTGATACTCTGAATATTACATTTCCATGTAATATTTAGTGTATCTTTGACTTTATAGATTCTGCAGCTTTAGTGTCAGATCCGTACAGCTGTTGTTGCGTTTATGTTGGTCCACGTCAACTATATAGTTGCTGTCTAACGAATCTAAAAATCAGCTGATATTCCACAACTGATTTTACTTTGCTGTCTTTACTCAACGGATGTCTTTTACTCAGCTATTGTCTTTACTCAGTTGTTGTCTTTACTCAGCTGTTGTCCTTACTCAGCTACTATCTTTACTCAGCTGTCTTCGGATTTGTCTTCTGATTCTAATTTTTTCTTCTGATTTGGTCTTCTGATTTTGTCTTCTACATGCAAGTCTTCTACTTTTTTTATATTGATCAGATTCTAATATAAGATGAATAATGAAGTTGTCTATACAATACATCTTATCCTATTGCAAGTATATTTAGTTTATCAATACAAACATAAGGATATAGATAATCCCAACAATACCTCCCTTATTGATATTATTAGGAAAGATTATCTAGAATCTTCTAGATAATTCTTCCATAACTTAATCACTATCTTCTCTCCCAAATTTTAGGAATTTGTTAGATCTAAAATTCAAATTCACTATTGTAATCTTAGTCTTTGTGTACGCATAAATACATAATATATGTAATCTCATTAATCAATGAAATACATTTTATAAATTTTATATTGTACTCCCTCCGTTCATGAAATGTAGTCCCATTTTCCACATATTCTTTGTCCACCAAATGTAGACCCATACACTTTAGGAAAACTATCACCCTTCAACTCATCACTTAATTACTCAATTTGCCATCAATTTTATTCACAAACAATCACTTTATTCACAATGGACCCCACAATACCCTATAATACCCTTACTTTATCTACTTTATCTAACTTTTCCTTAAAACTTGTGCTCTACCCTAGTGGGACTACATTTGGTGGATGGAGGGTGTTGGGATATAAATTTACCCTAAGCCCCTCCATGTGATAGGATAGTTTTGATGGCCAAAACACTTAGAGTTTATAAAATACATGTCATAGGATCAACTATTATCTTTATAGACCAGCTCAGCTATTTAATTTCTAGTCTTGTGTAATCAGCGGTATGTATCTCAACTAATTAGCACAGTCCAAGCCTACATGCGTAATCTCAAGAGATGAAGATTAGAAGATCCTTGAAGATCAGATAAGTAAGGTGCTTGTATACCTACTTAATTGATAATGTCCAAGTCAAAGATGGCCAAAGTCAGCACAAGTATTTTCCAAATCAGAAGAGTAATACTCATCTGATATCAGAAGACAGAAGATATCAGGCCAGACGAGTTTACCAAACGACCAGAAGATAAGATCAGCAGACTAGTAGCTCGTCAAGAAGACTCGGCTAAGGACATGATTCCAAGTCATCTTATGAAATTCAAACGAATACTTACCACACATAGAAGATTGACAAAGATCCCAGAATTGAAGCAATCAAGATCAAATCAGTTGGAATCAAGGAATCAATCAACAAACAAGGAAAGATTGCTAACGGATAGTTAACTCCAACGACTAGTTGCATCAGTCCTCCTTATAAATACAAGAAGATGAGGAAGAACAAACACGGAAATACCAAACAAGAATTCTGAAGCTATTCAAGCAAGCAAGCCAAAAAGCATCACACTCATAAGAATTCTCAAGAGCCCAGAAAAGCATTAGAATACTTTTAGCTCTTATGTTATTTCCTCATCCAACCAAAGAACCTGAATCCAAATCCACATTGTAAATTCTTTGATTTAGGCATAGTGGTTAAGAATTTTATAAGCTTGAACCATTAGTTGGATCCATTCAAAAACCCAAAACCCACACCGTAAGGTTTAGTTTTTTAACCCTTGTAAGAGTGCAAGTGCTCATCAATCACTTGTGGAGACCGTAGCAGTTTGGAACTGCTCAAATCTCAAAGTCCTTCTCTTGGGACTATAAAGGACAAGCCCCTATAATTTTCGGGAAATTAAGGGATTAATATCACGTTTGGAACGTGAGAGTGGAAGTAGGACCTGCAATCCGAACCACTATAAATTTACGTCGTAATTTAAATTCTGCACTTTATTTTTCAGTTCATTCATACATATATTTTAACATAGTGCACATTGTGTTTTGAAATATCTTTGCAAACAAGGCCACACTTCTTTCAAACCAGCATCAGCTGAGTATTTCATTAAAACCCTTAATTGAGTTTTTCAAAAGAACACTCGAACGAGTCTAAATAAAAGGCCTACACACTTCCGCATAAAAAACACTCTATCAGAATACTATAGTCTTCTGGACCAACAGACTTGTAGTCCAGTAGACATAGAAAATCAGAAGAGGTCTTAACTCTTTAATCGAAAAAGTTTTTAAAGTCTATTCACCCCTCCCCTCTAGACTTTAATCCCATTTACTACTCGTTCAGGGACCAACAGAGGGAGTATTAGTTAAGGTTTCGATCTAAGCCCTAAAATTTCTTCCTTACGCTACTTACCATGTCTTCTGATACTGCCGCTACATCGGCCACCGAGAGGTCCTCGCCTCCCTCTCTGGTTCCTATTTTAGCCCGTCATAATCTCCCCATCAAGTTGAATCACAACAATTACCCCTCTTGGCGTGCGCATCTTCTTACACTTTTGAAAGGACATAATCTCCTCGGCTTTGTTGATGGCAAAAAGCCCTATCCTCCTCGCCGCTTAGACGACTCCAACGTCACAGAGATTGATCACTGGATCCAGCAAGATCAACTTCTTCTTGCTGCTATTTTTGGATCACTTGCTCCTGATGTGTTGCCAATTTTCTCTTCCACCTCTACGGCCACTGAGGCATGGGAAATCTTAACGCGTCTCTTTGTTGGTCGTTCCAGATCTTGCGTTAACCAACTTAAGAGCGATTTGTATCGCGTCACCATTGATGATCGTTCCATTATTGAATTTCTTCATTATGTCAAATCAAAGGCTGATGAATTGGAATCATCGATCAACCTGTGTCCCAGGATGATCTCAGTTTATTCGTGATCAATGGCCTTGGTCCCGAATATGGAAATATTGTTGGTCCCATCCGCACTCGTGAAACTTCTCTCAGATTTGAGGAATTGCACGATCTTCTGTTTGAGCATGAACTCAAGCTCAAACGTCAAGAAGTTACTTCTAAGTCTCTGGTCGCCTCGGCTAATGCTGCTCACAGCCGCTCCGGTCCTCACCCGAACAAGAATCGCCCAAATCAGGATTTCAAAAGCAACCGTGGCCATGCTACTTCTCATCCTTCCTCGGCCTTCTCGCATAATAACAATTACCATCCCCGCAATTCATCTCCTCGATCACAGCAGAATCGCGGTACCTCTGGGTTCTCCTCAAACCCTTTCATTTGCCAACGGTGCAGTTTTAAAGGACATTCGGACCTGACCTGCCGTCGTCCTCCTCTACAAGCAAATGTAGTATCTTCACCGATGCACTCTTCTTTTGACAGGTCGTGGCTGGTCGATTATGGCGCAACTCACAATCTTACGTCGGATCTATCCAATTTGTCAATTCAATCTGAATATGATGGTACAGATGAGGTTCATCTAGCGGATGGTTCAACTCTTTCTATTTCCCACACTGGTAAATATATTTTACGGTATCCTGCTCGCACCTTTTTACTATCTGATATCTTATGTGTTCCGAATGCTCGGAAGAATCTCCTCTCAGTTAGTAAATTCACTCGTGATAATAATGTTTCAATTGAATTTTTCCCATCTTACTTTCTTGTGAAGGATCGAGCCACGGGGGCGCCGCTTGTTAAACGGGCATGTCGCGATGGGGTCTATCATCTTAATTCTGGGGTATCTCGTAACTTGGTTGGCAGTAAAGTTGCTCATTTTGGTGTTCGTGCTTCACAGTTAGATTGGCATGCTCGACTTGGCCATCCGTCTGTGGATACCTGTCCTTTTATAATTCGTAATTTTGATTTACCTATTATGACTAAGTCCCAAGTTTTGGGCAATGATTGCGTTTCTTGTCATTCGAGTAAATCCAGTAAATTACCTTTTGATATAAGTTCGTTTCATGCCTTACATCCGTTGCACTGTATTTTTGTTGATGTTTGGGGTCCCACTCTCCCCGCCTTCTCTAATGGTTCAAAGTACTTTTTGTTGCTTGTTGATTTATATACCCGCTACTGTTGGATATTTCCTATGCGATCAAAATGTCAAGTGCACTTTATTTTTGCGAATTTTATGCCTTTGGTGGAACGGCAGTTTGGCTATAAAATCAGTAACTTTTATCCTGACAATGGTGGTGAATTTTTGGCCCTCCGTCCTTCCTTATTGGTTTGGGTGTTAGCTGGTTGACAACGACTCCTCATACACCCCAGCAAAATGGCATTTCTGAACGCTGTAATAGACATATATTGGAAATCAGTCCTGCACTACGTCATCATGCAAAACTCCCTGATCAATTTTGGATTTTTGTTGTCCAAACTACTGTATATATCATTAACCGCATGCCGACACCAGTCCTTCAAAATAATAGCCCCTTCTCTCGGTTATTTGGCTCTCAACCGAATTATCAGAAGCTGCGTAAATTTGGATGTCTTTGTTTTCCGTGGTTGCGACCATATATTCAAGGAAAAATCTCTCCTCCATCTAAGCCTTGCATATTTGTTGGTTACAACTCGTCTCAAAGTGCATATCATTGCCTTGATATCACTACAGGCCGCATATATGTCTCTCATCATGTTCGGTACTTGGAGGCTCAGTTTCTGGGTTATACAGTGTCCTCACCAACCTCGTTACATGAACAGTCGATCTCCATCACCTTGCCCTTTGCCTCAGCCTCAATTCCAGCTGCTCCTCCATTGATCTCGCCTCCCTGTCTACATGCTCCTCACGCCGTGTCCTCGGAACCACAAGTACTACGTACTGCTCTGCCTCCATCAACGATAAATGTTGAGCCTGCGCGCACACACTCCATGCGAACACGCAGCTTGAATAATGTTTGGAGGCCTAATCAAATTCTTGCAGCGACCAAACACCACCTTCCGGACGATTTAGAGCCAACCACTGTTCGTCAAGCTTTGTTAATTTCTCAATGGCGTGCTGCAATGGCAGATGGGTTCACTGCATTACAGCGCATGGCACGTGGGAAATTGTTGCACCTCCTCCTAATGCCAACATAATTGGGTGTAAATGGGTTTTTCGAGTTAAACGCAAGCCGGCTGGTTCTATTGATAAATATAAGGCTCGACTGGTCGCTAAAGGATTCAATCAACGTCCGGGTATTGATTTCAAGGAGACCTTTAGTCCGGTTATGAAACTTGCTACAATTTGCACAGTTCTCACTCTTGTTGTTTCTTCGAATTGGGCTCTTCGCGAACTCGATGTGAGTAATGCCTTCCTTCATGGGCATCTCAACGTACCCGTTTATATGACGCAACCTCCGGGTTTAAGGACCCATCTTGTCCATCGCATGTTTGTCTCCTTCGTCAGTCGCTATATGGTCTTCGCCAAACACCTCGTGCTTGGTACGACGCCCTTTGTTCGACCCTTCAAACCTTCGACCTTACTCGTTCTTGGGCAGACTCATCCCTTTTCACAATGCGAACGGGTCTTGATCGCTTATATGTGCTTGCCTACGTCGATGATTTAATTATTACTGGATCCTCGCAGAAGTTAATCACTGTCATCACCAAACATCTTCAAGCTACATTTGTTGTAAAGGACCTTGGCCCCCTATCATACTTTCTTGGTGTTGAAGTGGCTCATTGCAAGCAATGCCTCTTCTTGTCTCAACACAAGTATCTTGTTGATCTTCTCCGTCGTCATCGGATGGATGGTGTCAAACCAGTATGCACCCCAGCAGCCATGAAATGCTCATCTACCTCCGGTTCAGTTGATGCCACTGAATACCGAAGCGCCATTGGGGGACTCCAATATCTAACGATCACTCGTCCGGATATTTCTTTCACGGTCACAAGTAGTAGTGCTGAAAGAGTAAAAATAGAAGGCTTCTGTTTAGATGACAATGAGAAGATGTCATCAAATGAGATAACTAGTTGCTATCTCCAAAAGCTAAAATAGATGAGTTTTATTTAGATAGAACTCAAGACCTTAGGGGCTGAATAATGGTGCTCTAACCACTTAACCTACCCAACTTTGTTTAATAAAAGTATATAATAAACCTAACTAATATTAA
Source organism: Galeopsis tetrahit (assembly GCA_963675135.1). Lineage (NCBI taxonomy): Eukaryota > Viridiplantae > Streptophyta > Magnoliopsida > Lamiales > Lamiaceae > Galeopsis > Galeopsis tetrahit. The sequence goes on along the minus strand of OY776121.1, from coordinate 13,834,552 downwards.
AAACTCTAGCGCATAACAGATTATATAAGCAGCCACATCTTTTTCCTTCTTTCTTCATTTTCTGTACTCATAATACCTAGTGTATATCATATATATATATATATATATATATATATAATAACTATATTACTTTAATATATATGTATATTATTATTATATTTATAATATATTATAAAACTATTAATGACAATATTTCTATTTAGTTTTTTTGTTCTTAATTAATAATTAATGTAATTCTTGATGTTTATTTACAATAAATATATATTGTAATTTTTTATGTTTTTTGATGAATTTAATAAACATTTTGTAAAAAAAAAAAAAATAGTTGGCCAGCCTAAACCCGCGGCCCGCCCACTTTTAGGTTGGGTTGGGGTTTTGGTAGCCCGCCCCGCCAAATGGCGGGCTTTTGCGGTTTTGGCCCGCCACGCCCCGCCGGCCCGGTTTGACAGGTCTATATACAAGTATAATTTTTTTGAAAACATAATGCATGAGAAAACAGTTTTTCAAAAACGGATCTATTCAGGTGACCATTGAAAACAGTAAAACGTGTTTGTGATGGCTCAAACGATGAAATTTGGCCAAAAAACATCACACATCACAATAGAGTTGTGTGTTCGATTTAAAACATCGATTCCACCTAAAAAATGTACTCACACGCCAAAATTTGAAATCAGCTTAAAAAAATGAATGTAGATTTTTTAAAACAAAAATTCAAAGCATTGGTCTTTTGAAAACACTGCTCTAATACCAACTGATGGTCCCTTTTTATGACTAAAATATCAAACGAGTTTATTGAAAGATCAGATGACTTGATGTCAGCTGATAGACTTTACGTGTAGAAAACAAAATAACTCTTCTATACAGATGAATTGGTCAACATATTTGTTAGGAGTCTAGAACTAACTAATCTACTGATTAGATCAGCTGATAGAGAAGCGTGTGCGGAATTTGTAGTGTGCCCATTTTAAAAGGATTATACTCGTCTATACTACTTGGAAGTTTAAAACTTTTATTTCACGCATAAACACATTTTATGATATCAGAAGACTGGTGTCTTTTGATTATGAACTTTCGAATAGCAAAATAGATGAGTATGTCAGCTGACTTGGTGTCAGCTGATATAAGACATTTTCCTTTAAACATATGATATGTAAATATGCATGCTAAAGCAGTAAATAACACATAGATTTATAGTGGTTTGGATCTCAATATCTTGCATCCACTCTCACGATCTCAATCATGATATTAGCCTCCTTGAACACTTTAACGTCCTAAGAGGAGGACGGTTGATCAAGATCCTCAACTACTTTCTAAGGATACGGATCTACTTGTTGGGGAGGGAACAAATACCCTTTACAGTGGTCTTCTTCTTGATGTACCTAGTGTGAATACCTCGGCCTATCTTCTAATTCGGTGTATAGAAGGGAGGACTCGAGAAGGATTAAGTATGAGAAATTCCCTTACAATATGAGTTAGCCTAAAGCTAGGATTGAGAATTTCTCTTCTAAACTTGGGACGTGTATAAGAATATGCTGACTTAGATGAGTTCACTCACTAGGGGTAAAGGTATGCATGCTTGCTAGATTTCTTCTTTGAATGTGTTCTTGAGCTCTTTTGTTTTGATGAATACTTATGCATTTTGCTCAGCCTTTGCATCACCCTTCCACATGTGAGATATGATAATGAACCCATATATATAGTGTGGATTTGAAATAATACCGTTGGATGATGATAATCAAATCCCACTATTTTAGAAAAAGCAATCTTTTGATTTGATACTCTGAATATTACATTTCCATGTAATATTCAGTGTATCTTTGAGTTTACAGATTCTGCAGCTTTTGTGTCAGATTCGTACAATTGTTGTCGCGTTTCTGTTGGTCCATCTCAGCTGTATAGTTGTTGTCTAACGGATCTAAATCAACTGATTTTACTCTGATGTCTTTACTCAGCTGTTGTCTTTTAGTCAACTGTTGTCTTTACTCAGCTGTTGTCTTTACTCAACTGCTGTCTTTACTCAACTGTCTTCTGATTTGTCTTCTAATTCTGATTTTGTCTTCTACGTGCAAGTCTTCTACTCATTTTATATTGACCAGATCATAATCTTAGATGAATAATGAAGTTGTCTATAGAATACAACTTATCCTATTACAAGTATATTTGGTTTATCAATACTAACATAAGGGTATAGAATATCCCAACAGTTTTACCACCAGCCCTTCTTTGGTTTCCAAATGGTCATCATTTTGTTCTTCATTCCCGTAAAGTTAATGGGATCTTCAGTCAGAAATCGTCCTACCAAGCAGTGATCAGATGGTTGTTCGGGCACTTCGCTAGCGTTAGGTTCGAGAACCAATTCTTTCTCCTCCTCTTCTTCAAGAGAGAGATTTTGAAATTGGGTATCCATGGACGGAAAAAAGTCAACTCTAAACTAGGAGAGAAAAGCTACTAATGTATACATTTTTAGAAAGGGCTAATCTGAGCCTAGAAAATCCCATCCTGTTACACAATCGACCTGAATACTTTTTCATTAATTTTAATCGAAAAAGTCAGGCACATGACATTAGTATTTTATCATTATAAGTCTTTATTGAATGAAAAGAATTTAAAAATTAATGATAGAATATCTTGTCATTTTAATTATTTTGGATGATTTTTAATAAGATCGAGTAAAATCATTTTATTAAATTTTAATTAAAAATAGAGTTAATTGTAATTAAAAAAAACATCACCTTTAGTGTATTTATCAATTATAATATATCTATTTTAAATTTTGGGCTTTTTAAAAGAAATATACAAGAATATTTTTGTAGCTTTATAAATTTATTTAAAAAATTAATTATTTTATTACATAATAAAGCTAGATCTCACTATGTCGAAAGTGAACCACGTATCACCTTGTAATAATTTTTTTGTTATTAGAAAGGGCGAACTGACCCTAGAAAATCCCATCTTGTTAAACCTGAATACTTTTTCATTAATTTTAATCGAAAAAGTCGGGCACATGACATTAATATTCTATCATTAATTATAAGTCTTTATTTAATGGAAAGAGTTTAATATTTAATGATAGAATATCTTGTCAATTTTTGGATGATTTTTAATAAGAGTAAAATCATTTTATTAAATTTTAAATAAATAGAGTTAATTGTAAGAAAAAAAAAATTATCACCTTATCAATTATAATATATATTTCTTTTTCTTTTATAATTCAACCCACCACCATTTTATATTTTGTAATTCAATGTACCTATATAATTTTTGGCCAATTTTAATATGACGTGACACTCGAAGACTTGAACTCAACAGTCTCAACACATAGGTTGCTAGCTAATAAATTTTTTTTTTTTTTTTTTTTTTTATTAAAGGAACATAGTTTATAAAAATATGCATAAATCGCACGCCGGATCCATCAACGTTTTCTTTGATTTCCGACAGAATTGTTATGGTCTTGGTGGTTTCTCCATCTTTACGTTTTTATTGATTTGATGAATTCATTAAATTTTTAATTAAGAATAATGTAAAATTAATCTATTTTATGTCATGAAAGACTTTTAAAAAGAGATAAAATAATATTGATAATTGTTATTACAAGTCTTTATTTTTTATAAGTGGTTATTATAAATCTTTATTGAGAAGACTTTAACATTTAATGGTTTAATATCCTATCATTTTTTATCATTTTATTTTATTTTTATTGTGAGCTAGTAGAATTATGTCACCCTCGTTTTCACCTATAAATAGCTAGCCCTTATTACAAATACTTCACCACAAAGCCAATTCTAGTTAATAAGCTCGATATTTGGAGAATCAATGGCTTCCAAGAAAAACACATCCATTGTCCTATTTCTTATGTTAAACCTTCTCTTCCTCAATCTTTCTAGTGCAATCTCAAATCCGAGTAATGGTTCTTGCCCTAGGGATACCCTAAAACTAGGCGTATGTGCTAATTTGCTCGGCTCATTGCTCGGCATCACCATTGGAACTCCTCCAAAGACTCCATGTTGCTCTCTCATCAAAGACTTGGTTGACCTCGAGGCGGCCGCCTGCCTTTGCACTGCAATCAAAGCAAATGTTCTTGGGATCATAACCCTTGATGTGCCTCTTTCCCTTAGATTGCTTCTCAATGTTTGCTCCAAGAATGTTCCCGAAGGCTTCACTTGTGCCTAGCTAATTTCTCAAACACCCTAATTATTAATTTCCAAATAAAGCGTGGGGCGTAATGCAAGCTAGCTACCGCCTTGTATTGACACACATGTGTTTTAGTTTTGCACAACTATTGTAATGTGTTATGTGATCCTCTACCTTTTGTGTTAAATGATAAATGTTATCATTATCAAAACTTCAATCATGTTTCCTAATCATGTCTATTTTATAAGTTCACCGTACAACAACAAAAAACATGCAAATTAGAGACAATATTAGAGAGGGAAACCGTCTCTAATCTGTTAAGAGAGGATTTAGAGACGGTTTTCAGAACACCGTCTCTAATAGAGACTGCCTTTTCAATTACTAATTAGAGACTAATTATATCGTCTATAATCGTTTAACGATCCGTTACACCCACTCGGGTAAAAAAAATTCACTATTTTCATACCCTTTTTAATGATTAAATATTATTGTAATGAAAAAAAAAAAATTGGAATGGAAATAAACGCAAGTTGTCTCTAATTGAGATGGAAAATACTGTCCAAAATTTAAAAAAAAAAAACTCCCTTCATCTCGCAATTACTCTCACACTTTCCTTTTCAATACATCCCACAATAGTTTTCACATCCTTAAAATGAAAAATGTTTTATAAACTCTACCCTCACAATATACTCAATTTTACAAAAATTTCATTACTTTTTCTACACATATACTTACAAAAGTCAACTCATTTTTTTATTTTATACATAAAGTTTTAAAAAATTACACATCAAAACATCACTCATTATTACACTTTCTTAATATGCGTGCCCATCCACATATCAAGGTAATCCTGAGACAGAAGGAGTATATAAATTGTAAAAGTCAATGTTACTTTATAAATTTAAAAAAAATATATTAAATTACATTTAATCTTCGTCTCATCTTTGTTTTCATCTTCATACTCGTACTCATCCTCATCTTCATTATCATCTCATTATCCTCATTCTCGTTATCATCTCCCTCGTTATTCTCTTCATCGATCACCGTCGTTTTCAATTTTAAAATATTCCGCAATGATCTCAATTTGAGTCTCTATTTGTTCTGTTTGTAAAGGAGCTTCTCATTCCTCACTTTTTTTCGTTATAGGAGAATTTTCACTAAGGATCTTACCTTTACTTTGCAAACAACATTTCATTCATTACGTGATCATCATGGATAGGTGCAATAGTATACTTGAAATACATAAACGAAAAATACAAACGAGTCATTCTCGTTATATCTCTTTCTCTGATGAACATCTCCAAGATTTAATCTAGATGGATTCTTGTTCTTAAAGGGGATGTATTAAATCAATCACACTCGAACAACACTACGGTCTTTTTGGATAATCCAAATATTCGATCTATTTCAACGACTTCTTGCAACACTCTAAAGTAATCACTTACATCTGCAATGTAGTCTTCACTTTTAATGCATACACCATTGTTGTTAGTCGTTCTTCTTGATGCATATTCGGATCTATGAAATTTATTTTCATTCACATACAGTAAAACCTCTATAAATTAATAATATTGGGACCATGAAATTTTATTAATTTAAAGAGATATTAAATTATCGACAAATTAATATTTTATTAATTAAAAGAGAGATTTTTTTAATTTAGCAAATTTAGTACATATGTATTGAAAATAAATGAATTCATATATGTTTCATTGATTATATATATTTATGCATCAATCAATTCTTTGTAAGTAATTAAATATATTAATGTATAATATCAATTCATTGTATACAATTAACTATTATATCCATGGACGCATATATCAATTCATTGGAATTACTTAAATATATATGTTTACATTAATTCGTTGCACTTAAATAACTAATATAGCCAATTAAATATTCATGCATGATGAATGAAATATATACTATATAAATCTCAACATGAATTATAATATTTATGAATTTATAATATTTATAATTGTAATATTTATGAAATATTAATTTAGAGTTTTAATGGGACCTGATATTTATAAAGGGATTTTTCGAAAAATTATTATCTTATTATATTATCGAATTTGATGATTTTTTACAAAGGCACAAGTCGAGACCGGAAGATTTTATTATTTTAGAGAGGTTATTAATTTATAGAGTATTAATTTATAAAGGTTTTACTTTAATACTCATTGTAAGTATTTACGCGACACAGTGATGATTCTTTGCTGAGATCACATAAAAATTGGCTCTCAAAGTTTTTACGAAAATTCAGCAGAGTTTCGACTGCATATAGTCAATTCTAAAATTAATTAAAAAATTTCTAGTAAACCAACAATATAATTAAATCAATAATCACATAATCAATTAACCTACCATCTACCTGCATACCATACCCTAATTAAATTAAACATCTAATTAAATTAATAATTTCATCATCAACAGTTTTTAATTAATAAATAATATTTAAACATTAACCGTTAATCAACTAATTAACAAATAATATATAAAACTTAATAATTAATCAACTAAATAATAAATAACAACGTGCATGCACATAAAAAAATTTGGGCTAGTCTTGGGTGATACCGTCTCACAGAATGAGATCCGTGAGACGGCTTTTATATATAAAAAGTGATAATATTTGAGCAAAAAGTTATAGGGTTTAAGTAAAAAAGTGATAGTCACTTTTGTTAAAAATATTATCATTTTTTACTTAAACATTGTCACTTTTTTTTACAAACTAAATTCTGAAAAAAAAAATATTATTTATCCTATCCAAAATTTTGAAATATGAATTAAAAGGATCCGTCTCACAGCCGTGAGACGGTCTCACACAAATTTTTGCCAAGAAATTTTTATAAAACTAATTCATAATCAACAACGTACGTGCATGCATATATAAAAACAATTATACAGCAAAATCTTAATCAACTAGTACATGCATATATATAGACTTTTATACTACTTCCTAATCAACTACGTACATACCAAATCAACTACATAGAGACGGATTTGGTCAAATGACCTAGTCAATGAGATTAGAGACGGAAAAAAAACTCTATCTGACTAGAGACGGAACAAACCCGTATCTAATTAGAAATTAAATTAAAGACGATTTTTATCGTCTCAAATCCACGTGGATTCCCAACTCATTAATTAGACACAATTTTGATCGTCTCTAAACCAAACTTGAAATTTATGTTTACAAATGGCCTGGGAGTGTGGCGGTTGACTGGTCAAAATAGTGTCTAAACTAAATTTAAAATTGTTGTTGTTTAATTATTGACGGACTTTGGGCAGTGTGGGGGTTTGACAAAACGAGTTAGGTATCTGGGTCGATTTTAGACGGTAAAAAATCGTCTATAATTTAATTTTTAATTAAAAACAATGTTTTTCATCTCCAATTCTCTCGAAATGACGTTGTTTCACACTGGGATTAAAAATATGTCTCTAAATAATCTCTAAAAAGTTGTGTTCGCGTATTTTACAACACTAAAATAAACGACCGCAAGTATACAGTGCAAATCGTTGTAAGGTAAATCCGAGTCAATCCCACGGGGAGAGAGTGTAAAACGACGTTTGTTGATTGAGTTTTAAATAGACGTGATCGAAAATGTGAGGGTTGAATTACTCCTAATTTGCCTACCAAATTTGTCACAAATAAATAATTAAAAAGAAATAATAAAATTCGATCAAACACAATTCATGCAAAATCACAAAAATAGAAGAAATATGGACGTAACTCAATTAAGAGAAGGTAGGTTTCAGGGCATTCGCAATATTAAAATATTGGTTAATAACTCATTTAAATAACAATTAAAATTTTCTTATAGGGGTTGACCACTAAAAAGAAAAATTAATTAATCTTTCGATCTATTTAATACAAAGGAAAACACAATATAAGTTTGTATCTCTACCTCACAAATATCATGTAACCTAAATTATACTAAAGGATCATTCAATTCCCTCTCAATAATTAATTCTCTCTCGAGCTCATAATAAATTGGGTTACATGCTTATCTTTAATTAATTAATGGGATAAATTTTTTGAAAATTTCAATTTAAATATATGCAAGTTTTAATCAAAACAAATGGGCCAAAAAAATTAAATGAAAATGATCGATCTTCTTAATTTAGTTGACCACCCTTTTCTGCATTGCAAACTTTGCTAATTAAAGGCCAGAGTTATATGCACACACGATTTTATTGAGTATACCTAATGTGTCAAAAAATAACACACAACGGTTAGAATGATTGTATAACTTTACGTCCAAGATTACGCAAGCGTCCAATGGATAACAACTGCACTCCTCGTCTCCAAACGAGATCGAAACCTGCAAAAACCCTGCCGGAGAGATCCCCAGCGTTGGGCCTCCGACGCTCAAGTCAGAAATATGATCGGAGGATGGTGATAAGGAAGAATCCTAGTGTAAGAATAGTTATATTATTGCTCAAAATAAGTATAATTGGGAATAAGCAGGATTTCGAGGTGTTTCAGCTTTAGTTCAGCTCTTACAGCTCTGTCGGAAAGAATGGCGTATGAAAAGCTTAAATAGTACTCCCTCCGTCCCATATTAATCTTCATAGGTAGATGGACACATAAATTAAAAAAGTGTAATAATGAGTGATGTTTTGAGGGGTAATTTTGTAAAACTTTATGTATAAAGTAAAGAAATGAGTTGCTTTTTGTGTATGTGTGAAGATAAAGTAATGACATTTGTGTAAAATTGAGGTTATTGCGAGGGTGGAGTTTATAAAGGATTTTCCATTTTAAGGGTGTGAAAATTATTGTGGGACGGAGGGAGTACCTTTTTGGGGAGGGGTTATCCACTTCCCCTTTTTCCTCAACTTTCCACCTTGTGGGCTAAACCCACAACTTTTTTATCCTTATTCGTGCACCTGGACTCCAAAAAGAGAGGGAGTGGCACGATAATCTCGCCCACTCGTCACCTGCATAATGTAGTCAAAGCTAGTGGCGCAAGTTTCGAGGTTTTAAACCTCGAGGGCCTGCAGGTGCTCGAGCCCTCTAGATTTGAATACCGAAATTCCAGACTCCGGTCCAACTGTCCTCCTATAAGGGCGAAAAAGCTTCTGACTTGTTCTCCTTGGGGCTTAATCCAACCCATTTGCTTTGGTCCTTGTGTGTTTGGGCCCATTCTATGCCCAACTCAATATCTCAAAAGCTTATAATCAATATAATAATGAAGACAAATAAAAGAATAAACATATAATTGTATTAGATATAATTTACCCGGAGGCCACGTGTCGATCCATGATAGGACGACACGTTTTATCCACATCAACCACTCCCCCTATTCTCGTAAATTGGGTTACACTTATGAGAGTAGGAAGTAATTGTGTCGATTAATTTGCATATCTCCAGTACTTGTAGGGCCAAGAGGTCCTAGGTATGACTTCGAATCTAGTGCCGAGCAGACCCTGTTTCAAATTTCAAAGAATATACCTAAGGGGTGTCCAAATAGTAGAGATCGGACCCTCATCAAGGGTGTAATTTGACCTTTTCATGCTTACGGACCTTGGGGTCCTTAAGAAATCCCAGGTTCGAACCTGGACTGAGTAGCCTTTTGCATATGCGTTAAAGGTATGCTCCATGATGAAGGGACCTCCAGTACCTCGAGGTGCTGGAGGTTATTCGGACTCGGAGTAGGAGTTAAATTTATTTATGTTTTCAGGCGTGTGACGCCTCGAATTCTGCGCGAATATCTGTAGTTGTACCATCAAATCACCTTTTCTCGGGGATTGGCCACCTCATTAAGTGCATCTCTCTCTTCAAGTCTAGTGCAGCCTCCCAGCCCAAGAGGTTCCATGAATTCGACTTAACCTAAAACGTCAAATAGGCCCATTAAGCCCACCCGAGATTATCTAAACCGTCTTCCGATCTTCACACACAATATATAATCCTCTCCTTCGAAGTGTCTCATTTTTTCATCTATTTTCCTTCACTTTTGGAGTCTTGCATTGTTGTTCCTTCCACTTACACCAACTTCAGGTACTGTTCTCGTACTTCTTCTTTTTCTTATATTTCGTAGATCTTAGGAGCCCAATACTCATGTCAGTCCACTCCGAGAGTGAATCCATAGAAATAGGTTCCACTAGTAGTTCTGAATCTACCCCCCACTTTGCCTTTTCCGCTCACTACCCCATTTAGCCAGTAAAATTGCGAATAGTTCTCTTGTAACACGAGCTACCGTAGAATCATAACACCGAATCCAAGCTTTCCCCCCTTTCCCCGACTTTTCGATTAGGGTACCCCATGGTGCTGAAAGGCCAAACATTACTCAAGACCCGACTTTAGCCTTCTGGGATGACCAGATACAGGCTGGCCATAGGTTTCTAGTGACTAACTATCTCTGTCAAGTATCCACTTTGCTCCGAGTTCCTCTAAACCAATTTACCCCAAATACTTTGAGGACGATGATCGGGTTCTATGCTCTGATCAGGGGAAATGGGGGGGGGGTGGTGGGAACCTTCTGTCGATCTTTTCCTACGCCAGTTTAGTTGTAAGCTATTAGATATTTTATTTTATGTTTATGGTTGTGTAAAGCGTGCATGTGCCTTCTTGGAAATACTTCCTGATGGGAGCTCTGATTGGAGAGAGTTTTGGTTTTTTGTAACGCCTCCTGCTCCTTGGGATTTTCCCCATCAACGCTGCGCCTATGACAACCCTAGGGTTTGAGGCTCTCTTTCCCCTCCTAGTTTGTCTCTCAATATGACGGTTATAGCCAACCTCAATGCTCATGCCGAGCTCCATAGTCCATTCGATGTTTCCCCTGTCTGCAATAATCCAAGAGCTCTTTCCCACTTTGGGTTCAGCATTTAAGAACTTTCCCTCGAACCTTCCGATGGTAATTCAGGTTCTTTTAGATCCTCCTTAATTGTACAAATAACTGCTTTATATTAATAATCTTGCACGTTTTCTGTTTCAAATATGGACTGGCTTTCTCAAGTTACCCGTGATCCAGCCCCAGCTCCTGCAACTTCTACTCAAACCTGCCCAGTTATGATACAAGAGAGTTCCTCCAAGGCTCCAGCCCTTGAAGCCACTCCACTCCAAGCTCCTAGTTCGGTATCGAAGAGGACCAGGTCCTCATCCGGTCGGGCTACCAGCATGTAGGGCCCCGTTCCTTCTGATGGCGGAGCTATCAAGAAAAAGAGTAAGGGTAAGCAAGTCGCCTCCCTTCCGGCTCCCATCAACCTAGATCTAGAGGTTGATGTCAGCTCCGACGTGGTGTCCCACTTCGTATATCGCTATCTTTCTCCTAGCACTATTCGATCTTTGATGAGCATGCCTTCCCAAGATAAGATGGTCCAGACGGCCCATTCTTTTGCTCAGGTATGGTTATCAATCTTTTTTCGTTGTTCTTCAGTTATTACATTCTCTCCAATTCTAAATCTTTAGCATATTTGCAGTTCGGCCTACTCTTTTCCGGCCTCTTTAATCATACTCTGGACTCTGTCCAGAAGAGCGAGGTGTACAAGGCTCAGGTGGCCCAGGAGCATACTCGGGCGGATGACCTCATGGCCCAGCAGGAAGCTAGGAAGCATGAAAGAGTAAGCTCGAACACTCACCAAGGAAGTCCACCTCCTCCGGTCCAAAATTCAACAACAGGAGCAAGAGCTTCTTCCTCTCTCAAGGGTAAAACATTGCATCAACTCCTTGTTCTCTTCTAGGGTAATGCAGCAGTTCTTGAGGACCCTCCACCAGGGCTGGTTTGAGTCTTACATGTAGAGCGCCAACTTTCTAGGTGTCATGGGACGCTTTATCCCCCACTTTATCGACCATGGGTTCTATAATTAAAGTCGTGGCCCAGCATCAGTATGAGGGCTTTGACGTGGTATATAACAGGAGTGCTCTTCTGGATGGCTTGACTCCTCCTCCCACTTTCTTAGGTGACCCTAAGGAGCTAATCACTACTCCTTGGTGGCTTCTTGGCAATCAGAGAGCCGTCGTGGAGCTGCAGGACCAGGAGTTAGGGTTTGAAAATCTGAAGCCGGTGGAGGCCCTCGAGTATCTTGTGGATGCGCCTGAGGATGTTCCAAGTTGTGAGGACATCGAGGAGGAAGAAGGTGGGTTGAGCGACCAGGCTGAGTTAGGGGTGGCTACAAGAGAGCATTTTTCTCAAGATTGAGGATTTTATTATGTTCCTTTATTTTCTACATTAAACAATTTACCTTTCTGTTGCAATACTTGAACAGTTTATGACATTTTTATAACCTCTTTTTGGTTTGGGGCCTTCGTACCCTTGTTTTGGTGAGGCCTTCGAGCCTTTTTTAATAGTGGGGGATTTTTACATCCCCCGTTTGTATGCCTCGTAATTCCGTATTTTCTTTCCTTCATATCTGCTGCATTTTCCCTGCTCATGCATATATGTTTTCATGTTTGCACATATGTATTCTATTTGCAAGATGTTTATCATATGCCATAAATGTCATGCTCATAAATGTTTGTAGGTCCCTAAGTTGAGTTAATATCGAGGGAAGCTAAAGAAAATGTCTAGAGGGGGGTGAATAGACTTTTCTAAAATCTTTCGATATATCAGAATTACAATATGCGGAATACGAAATTAACAATGAGCCCAATTAAAGTTTATACTCAACTTATATTCGTAATTTGAACTTCTGTATGAATACTCTACTTGTCTTGTTTAGATAAACAATTTAATCAATTAAGCAATTAAACAAACAGTAAAGTAAATCAAACACACAACGATTTTATAGTGGTTCGACAACTTGTCTACATCCACTCTCACAAACCCAGTTGTGAAATTCTTATTAACTCGTCCAATGGAGTAATATGTTCTTGTGGCTTTAAGTCCTAAGAAATAAGACTTAGATCTTCTCGATTATATCTCTAGATATATCTTCGATCTTACTAGCTATTTTACAAGCAACAAGCAACTAGCAACTTGAAACAGTAAACAAAAACTTCTCTTCGTTCAGTAGTAGCCTTCTGATCTTCACTTGTCTTGAGTAGCTTCACTTTCTGAACTTCAATCTCTGAGAGAAAACTTCACTTGTATCTTCAATAACGTTTGCAGTATCAATATTTCAGTATCTCAGTAATCAGTAGTCTTCAAACGATAAACTCCTTCAAGTATTTATAGACTTCGGATTTCAAGAACTTTCAGTTGTGTAACAACCTTTCTTGAAAACTAACTTGTAACTGATTCTTTATATCCTTTCACGCGTTTCTTCAGTTAATTAGTTATTCCTTAACTAATTCTTCAATCTTTATCTTCAACACGCTTTTGTAACTAACTTCAAGTTGACCTGTCTTGTTCTGTAGTAGTAGACGGCGTCTTTTACTTGTCTTGTACAGTAGACTTCTTCAGTAGTCCTCAATCATAGAACTAATCTAGTCCTAACATCTAATCCTAACAAGACTATTACATTACATTAAGCTTTTATAACACTAGCTTAGTCAACTTATAAACTATACAATAAAACTAATCTATTACATAACAAAAAAACATGAGCTCTATACAACATTTATTCATAGCTCAATAACAATCTAACATATATAAACATCAAATATGAAGTACTTATAAATCGTACTTATCTTTCAATAATACTTGTCTTTTAAAACTAGTACTTGTCTTTGTGAATTCTACTGATCTGTACAAGATGACTTCAACTCAACTAGACTAGATCAGTCAATACTTAGAAAATATTCAAGTCTACTTTTGGCTTATCAAAACTTTATCTTTTATCTTTTATTCATCATTTAGGACTTGTTCTAGGATTCATATCCCAACAATGTTTATCATATGCCATAGATGTTATGCTCATAAATGTTTATCATATGTCATAGATGTCATGCTCATAAGTTTTTATCAAGTAGAAAATCATAAGTAGTTCAATTGTTTCTCGTGAATTTTCTCAAAACCTGATTATGTGTTTTGTTCTTGATTTTTTATCAAAAACTCAGCATATATAAGCTTCGATGTTTTAATCAACGATTCCAAACATCTGATTATGTCGAATACATATAGGCTTCGAGGTTTTAAAAAATGGTTCAAAACTTCTTGTTATAGCGAAGAATAAAAAAGTAAAAAGTAGTACTTGTCAAAAATTGCATATAACTCTTCTTTGCTCTCTGGATCTCCAAACTTGCGAATAATCCAGTGATTCAACTCCCAATTCAGCTTAACTTTGAACCATGCATCTTTATGTTCATCATCAATGAAATTATCAATGTATGCATCTTCAACTTGATCTGGATCAGTCTTCAGCTTCAGCGAATTCTTGATATGCTTTCCCAGCAATTTCTTGTTGGCATAATGAATTTCTTCCAGCTTCTGCTTCTTATGAAGAGCTTCAACCTCTTCATCACCAATATCAGCTAGAATATCTCCTAGTTCTTCTTTCTTCTTCTCTAGAACAAGTTTCCTCTTGACTTGTCTAGTCCTAACTTCACCTTCAGGAGACGCAACACTCTTTCCTTTTAGCAATCTTTTCTGTTCTGCAGCTTCTTCAAGATCTGCTTTCTTGACTAGCCTTCCTCTTTTGGGATACCTTAACTCTTCTATCGCAGTCGCAGCAGCTTTAACTTCCGGTTCTGCACTCGACTTCTCTTCAACTCTACTTGTCTTTTCCCCCTTTTTGGCTTCATCACTTGCCTTAAGAGTGAACAGACTAGTGAATCGAGTCATTTCTTCTTTCAGTGCTTCCTTCATTGCTTCAGCCGCGAGCTCTATCTGCTTTTGTTGGGTCTGATCACGACTCAGCTTGTCTAGTCGATCAGCAGTAGACTCCAATTTCTTCGAGTTAATAGCCAATTAATCCTTGAAATGAACAGCTGTCTGACGTAGTAGGGTGTTTTGCTTTGTCAGCTCAGTGAGAATAGCTTGAGAACGCACCAACTGATCTTGTGCTTCTCGTCTTTGCTCATCAGCTATCTCAATCTTCACTCTGTATAGTCTTTCCATTTTACTTGCTTCTTCAGCCAGCGATCTTGCAAAGGAAATAGATCTTTTCTCAAAAGAATCAACTTGTTTTTGGAGAAAACGTTCAACTTCCGCATATAACTCAGCTCGGAAAGTTGAGTCCATTTTGTTGACCTCTCCAACAATCAATTCTCGCGATGAGTCAACAAGCGATTGATTTTGCTCAACCAGCACGTCCTTAACCTTTAAATTTAAGAACTCATCAACAGCAGAGTGAACAGTATCTCTTAAGTCCGACTTCAACTCTGTAAGATATCCTTCAGAGAAACCTTGAGTAGATGACTGAACTTCAGGAACAATTTCTTCTTGAACTTTCTCAATAAGTTCATTTTCTGTAAACATTACAACATCCACGAATTCATCATCTTCAACTCCAAAGTGGAAAGAATGATCATCAAAATTTTCAGACTCATCTTCTGACTGATCTGACGTTTGAATGCCAGCGTCAACAGTTACAACTCTCAACTCTTCTTCCGGTAGATCAGTCTGAACACCTACATCAAACTGAACCTCTGAGGATAAAATATCATCAGGTATATTCAGCATTTTCTTCACCAATGCTGTCAATGCATGAGGTGGAAACAATTCAGAGTGGTCCTTGACCCCACTATTCTCCTTCTGTTCCATCTCCCAATCTTGAAAATTAGAGATACCTCCCATGCCTTGAATGACTTCAAACAGATCTTCTGTTGGGGATGACTTCAATGCATACCAAGTGCATATCCTTAGAAGTTTTTCATACGCTTCTGAAGATGTGTCGATCTCTATTGATGGTAGCATTTTCCTTAGATTGTGTGACATCTTCAAGCGCAACCTCTTCTCTCTTAAACACATCGGATAATAGACGAGAGAATCAAATCTAACCACAGACGGGGTCTGAGCAGGTGGGGTCCCTGTCTCAGTTGTTGCAGTGGCAACTGGCATTTTGTCTGAAGTAGATGGGTTGGGGGGATCAACATATTCTGTTGTGGTAGTAGGAATTTGGGTGGTGGTTTCTTGGGGCTTTGATGTGTCTGGGTTTAGTTCGACAATTGTAGAAGTATCAATTGTATCAAATATAGTAGTGTCATGGGTTATGTTGGCTCTCAGTGGATGCACTGCCAACACTGTCGAGGTTTTGGGAATAGCTTTGGCACGAGATCGAAGTGATCTGGCCTTGGTTTTAACAGGGAGAGAGAGAGGAATTGACAAAGCTCTAGAAGAGGTACCAACCTTTTCTTCAGTCGACTTGTCTGGTGAAGGACTCGACTCGACTCTCACCAGTCGATATACTTGCAATTCGTCCTCTTTCGTCTCAGGCTCCTTGTCTGAGTGAGTTTCTTCCGAATCTCCTTCAGCCTCAATCATAGCCTCTTCTTCCACATACTGAACTAGTCTTCCACTAGTTCCAGCCTCAGCCTCCTCAGAACCTTCACTGCCCAACTTGTCTTCTCCAGCACTAGACGAGGCAGCTTCAATCATGGCGTCATCAGGATTGATATGAACTTGCCTGGTGGCAGCCGATCTAGCAGCAGCTTGCTTTGCCAGAGCCTCCTTCTTTAGATAATGCTTTAGAGGGTGGAATGGCTTGCCTTTACTCCAACTCGTCTTGTTGGGTAATAAGATGGGTAGAATGATACTTAGCTTGTTTCCAAAGCTAACATTCGCAGTTACAACCCAGTTGACTGTACTGGTGTCAACTTGCACAAACTTCTTGTAATACATCAATCTATCCAAGAAGAGTTTAGTCCAGTTTCCTTCAGTGATTCCATCGTAAATCACAGCCATTATTCTTGCTTTTTGGGGCGTCACAGAGTCAAAACTCCCAGTGACTCCTAACAACATTTTGGATGCAATGTCAAGAAGAGTCTTGTATTTGTCAAGTAGCTCCTTCTTCTTGACTACAGGAACTTTACCATCACTTTTCAATTTCAGCCTCCTTCCACAGAAAATACTCAAATACCTCAGTTCTCTGCCTTCAGCATATCTTTCGATATCTATCGAACCGGACGGCAATTTCAATGAATCAGTCAAGAATTCACGAGTAATCTCCACTCGCCTTCTTCCAACAAAGGCTTCAATCGAGTCGCCTTGTCGAGTTGCAGTAGAATAAAATTCTAATACTTCTTCCTCTAGCACAACCTCAGGAAATGCCTCCAAATAGGGTCTCAATCCACATCTGAAGCATTTAATCAGAATTTCTTTGTTGTCTTCAGTGTGATTCCCTTTGAAGAACACCGAACCCTCCACATGCACTCTTCCTTCTGTAATGTACTTGCCTAGATCGAATCTTGCTTGCATATTAGTACGGGCATCAAATATCGAAACAATCGACATAGTATAATGATTAAGAAAAATAAGAGATATCGAAAGATCTTGAGTTCTTGAGAAGTTATGAGAATCAAGAGATAAACACTTGTGAGCAGTTACAAATGAGTAGTGTGGGTTTTATTTAAACCTTGAGTTTGGAATCAATGGTTGAGATTGAGAGATTAAATCCAATGGTTAAGTATGAAAGTCCTTTGAAATTCAGTTTGGCGGAATCGAGAATAATACGTGATTTAGTATTGTGAAATTTGAAATCCGCCTCTTCTATTGGTAGAATAGAGGAGTGTATTCCTCTGCCCTAGCAAAGTAGAGTTTTTGGCGCGAACTGGTTATATACACCTCATTAAATGGAGTGTATACATCCAGATCTAGGTTTTTCAAACTTTCAATACTTCAAATTACATATATATGCTTGATTCGTTTTGTTTAAACACTTAGAATATTTGCATCAAAGGAACACTTATCTTGTCTGTTCGTGTCTATCCAGAACAGACGAGTAGACTGGCATGCACAAGACGAGTTCCCCCTTCGATTGTGCTTGTCTACTTTGTATCATCAAACGATTATATGTACCTGTCTTTTCTTGCACTACAGATTAGATGTACTATAAGTAGTCGAGTAGGATAATTAATAATGAATATCAAGCTAAGTCAATGATCAAGGTTCAAACAAGATGACTGTTACCAAACTAAAGAGTCAACATAAGGATCTTTAAGAAATCAAGGATTCCCCCTTAAATGTGTATTCCCTTAGTATTACCCTCAGCTTTACCAGCTTCCTCATCGGGTTGGATGGTCAACTTGTCTGACCTTGTATACCTGTCTGTTGAGTGAGTAGACGAGTGCTCTGTGTTTTCATGGTAACTTGTCTATTTCTCCTTTCTTCTTAAGACCGTACCTGTCTGGTTAGTACATTTCTACATACTAGTAGGATCAAGATCAATCAGTCCTAGACTAATGCATAATTCACGAAATCGGGCCTCAGCTAATGGTTTTGTGAAAATATCAGCTCTTTGAAAATCAGTATGAATCTTTTCCATGCGAATATCCTTCTTTTCTACATGATCACGTATGAAATGGTGTTTCACATCAACATGTTTACAACGTGTGTGCAGAACAGGATTTTGTGTAATGGCAATTGCACTATTACTATCACAGAATATAGGAACATTTGATTCACAAATATTATAATCTCTAAGCTGTTGAATAAACCATAATAATTGACTACAACAACTACCAGCAGCCATGTACTCGGCTTCAGTAGTAGAGGTAGCAACACTTGTCTGCTTTTTCGAAAACCATGAAATGAGTTTTGTGCCTAAGAATTGACAAGAACCAGATGTAGATTTCCTATCTATTCTACAACCTCCAAAATCAGAATCAGAGTAGCCACTTAGAGATAAATCATCATTTGAAGGATACCATATACCACGATTGATGGTTCCTTTCAAATATTTCAATATCCTTTTAGTGGTTTCCATATGACTCTCTTTTGGATTAGCTTGAAAACGAGCACATACACCAACAGAAAATGCAATATCAGGTCTACTAGCAGTCAAGTAGAGTAGTGATCCAATAAGACCACGGTAATGAGTTTGATCAGTACATTTACCATTCTCGTCTGGATCCATCCTGTAAGTAGGTTGCATAGGTACTCCAGAAGATTTACATGTCTTAATACCATACTTGTCTAGTAGATTACGAGTATATTTTGCTTGATTTATAAAAATCCCTTCTGGGGTCTGTTTTACTTGAAGTCCAAGAAAGTAATTCATTTCACCCATCATAGACATCTCAAATTTACTTTGCATGAGTGTTGAAAAACTTTCACTCAGCTTTTTGTTAGGTGATCCAAAAATGATGTCATCTACGTAAATTTGGACGAGTAAAATGTCTTTCCCTTCTTGTCTTCTAAACAAGGTTCTATCTACCTTGCCCTTAGTAAAACCATTTTCTAATAGAAATTGAGAAAGAGTATCGTACCAGGCTCTTGGAGCTTGTTTCAGTCCATATAATGCCTTCTTTAATCTGTATACCTGATTACCTTTGACTTCGAAACCTGGGGGTTGTTCAACATACACTTCTTCCGCAAGAATACCGTTAAGAAATGCACTTTTAACATCCATTTGATATACAGTAAATTTCATGTTAAGCAGCATATGCAAGGAACAATCGAATGGCTTCTAGTCTAGCAACAGGAGCATATGTTTCATCATAATCTATGCCTTCAGCTTGTGAATAGCCTTGGGCAACTAGTCTAGCCTTATTACGAACAACTACATCATTCTCATCTTTCTTATTCTTGAAAATCCATCGAGTGCCAACTACATTATGGTGTTTTGGTCTATCGACAAGTTCCCAGACGTCGTTTCGAACAAACTGATTCAACTCGTCTTGCATAGCGATGATCCAATTACTATCAGCCAATGCCTCATTAATGGTTTTAGGCTCGATAGATGAGAGGAAACAACACCAGCAAAACAGATATGGACTAGATTGTTCTTGCGACTCAAAGAGTTGTCGTCTAGTCTTTACACCAACAGTAGAGTCACCAATAATATTTTCAGTATTATGCGCTGATTTCCATGTATTTCTATTCTTAACAATAGTACTATCATCTATATAATGTGCAGCATCATGCATGTCAACATCATTATCATCAGAAGATTTAATGGGAGTAGACGAGTCGACTAGTTTAGGCATGTCAACCGGTCTAGTAGAGTTACCTTGAGCACTCACCTTCTTCTGGTCATCTGACTCAAGAGCTTTTATGAATGGATTGTATGCTTGAACGGATTCATATACCTCTGAGTCTTTGTCAGATTCGACAGTTAGCTCAGTATCTTTCTCACTGATCTTGTTGGCAGACGAGTCCTGTTGAGATTCTTCGAAAACCACATGTGGTGTTTCTTCCACACAAAGGGTTGAGTAGTTGAATACTCTAAATGCTTTGCTAGTCGAGGAGTATCCTAAGAATATCCCCTCGTCTGCTTTAGCATCGAATGCATTCAACTTGCTTTTCCCGTTGTTATGGATGAAACACTTGCATCCAAATATATGAAAATATGAAACTCTGGGTTTTCTACCTTTCCATACCTCATAGGGCGTCTTACCTAGTGCTTTATTGATAGCACTTCTGTTTTGTGAGTGGCATGCAGTATTGATAGCTTCTGCCCAAAATTTCTGAGGAGTATTATACTCTGTCAGCATGGTCCTGCAGGCCTCCTTAAGAGTTCTGTTCCTTCGCTCTGCTACTCCATTTTGTTGTGGTGTCCTTGCTGCACTAGTAAGGTGCTGGATGCCACACTTAGAACAAAATTCTTTAATATAGCAGTTAATGAATTCAGTACCCTTGTCACTACGGATCTTGACAATTGACTGATTCTTCTCAACCTGTAACTTCTTCAACAGATCAGGCAAAAGTGTTTGTGTATCACTCTTCTTATGTAAGAAGACTACCCAAGTGAACTTAGAATAGTCGTCTACCACAACAAGTGTGTACCTTCTACCGTTCAAAGTTGGAGGAGTTATTGGGCCATGTAAGTCCATATGTAGAAGTTCAAGGACTCTACTGGTTGAGAGGGATGGAATAGATTTAAAAGAACCCTTTACCTGTTTACCTTTTTGACAGGACGTGCATACATGTGACTTATAGTAGACTTCATTGGGAATACCTTCCACAAGGTAGTCTCTGGCTATCTTATTAAGAACCTTAAAGTTTAGATGACAAAGGCGTCTATGCCAGAGCCAGCCAAGTTCTTTAGGATTCTTAGTAAGTAGACAGGTGTCCCTCGGACAACTGTTCCAGTTCACTATGTACACACTTCCTTGTCTAATGCCGACCAGTAAGACTGTGTGTGTCTTTTTGTCAATGATTTCACATTTCTGACTCTTGAACTGCACCTTGTATCCACGATCACAAAATTGTGAAACAGAGAGTAAATTGTATTTCAAGCCTTCAACATAAGAAACATCTTGAATCTCTATGTCTCCATTCCGAATGTAACCAAATCCTTTGGTAACAGCAGTGGAGCTATCACCAAATATCACTTTTGGTCCTTCTTGCTCATGGTAGCTTGATAAGAGAGTCTTGGTACCAGTCATGTGGTGCGAACAGCCACTGTCTATGTACCAAGTTTCTCCGGTTGAGCCACCCTTCTTGTATAGATCGAGTCGACCCTGCAATAGATGATAATACATAATTTAGGTACCCTCCTTGTTTATTGGGGTCCTTGGGGGTTAGTCGAGTTCAGTGGAATCCAAATGTACATTGGAGTTCTGAACAAGTTTGACCTTCTGAGCTTTCGACCATATTTGTTGCAAAATAAGACATTGTTGTCCTTATCTGGCCTATCAGTCGAGTTCGGGTCTACTCTTTGGAGATAGCCTTTTGACTTAATCTCTACTTGAGCAGGCACTTGTCTATGATAGTCAGAGTAAGGTTTGTATGCATTAGGTCCATACGGTTTATAGACATGTTTAGGTCTTTCTTCTCCTTTGATATCATATGACAAAGGTGGAGGATATAGAACAGCTTGTGTACGATATTTTGGACCTTCCTGTCTAGGTCTAGATGAGTAGAGTTGAGACTGCCTTATGAAAGGAGGTCTAGACTCTTGTCGTCTAGTCTGTACAAGTTTAGTACTCGCTTCCTCAGGATACCAGTCTTCGTATCTGACCTGATTTGGTCGTCCACGATTCCTAGTCCTTTGTTGACTTGTCTTAAACGGAACAGGCTTGTTGTTAACTTCCTTTTTACCTCCCTTGGTATTTGGAATGTTAACTTGAGCTTGTTTTGGTACAGTACCTTTAGATGGAGTGTCAATATCGTATATCATTGGTTCTTTTCCTTTATCATTAGCCAAAGAACTTGAGATGAAAATAGTAGGGTTCTTAGGAATTTGAGTAGACGAGCTGGGTGTCTCAGCACCTATGCCTGTCTTGTCAGCAGGAGCCCTATACCTATCTGACAATTCAAGGTTAACCTTAGATGAGTTAACCAGGTCAGTAAGTTTAAGGTCTAGAGTGACAACCTCGGTTTCTAAGAACTTATTACGTTCTTCAAGCTTTTTGAACTTGCTTTGTAAAGCATTGAATTCATGTTTCTCAGTAGCACGTGTCTTAAGTAGGTCTTGATACAACTTGTCTGTTAATGCACACTTGTCTTTGAGTTGTCTCAACTCTTCTTGCAAGCGTTCATTTAGGACTGTTATATTAGGATCTACTTTAGACTGGGCTTCCTTAAGATCAATGATTTCTTGTCTTAAAATGATGTTTTCGTCACTGACTTCAATGAATGCCTTGTTGGCAAGTAGGAGGTCGTCTTCAACTGCACTAGTAGAGTGCTGAAGACTACTCCCTACTTTGCTACTGGCAGTATCACTTTCATCAGAATCTGATTCATCACAAGATTGAAAAGAAGTAGCAGATGATACCTCTTGGTCGATTTTAGCCATGAAGCATAGACCATCATCTACTATGAAGGCTTCATTGTGATCTGGTTCAGACGGGTAGCTAGATGAGGATGATGGCAACTCGTCAGAGTCAGAGTCAGAGTCATCATTGGCCATCATTGCCTTCTTACCACGGTTGTATCTTCTTTCCCTTCGTGCTTTGCGTTCTTCTCGATCATCGGTACTCAGGTCTGGACATTCATATATGTAGTGACCTGGCTTCTCACAGTTATAGCACAAGATGTCATTAGTAGTCTTCTTAATAGGAGAGTTGTTCCTTCGTTTATCGCGTCTATCAGAACGAGTAATCTTCCTACCATCAGACTCTCTATCTTGTCTGTTACCTTTCGAGACTTCGTCTCTCCTTTCGGACGAGTTTCGGTCTCGTCTGGTCTCAGACGAGTTCTTAGAAGTAGACCCTTTATGCTCTCTATAGAACTTCTTATATCTTCCGAAACGTTTATTCAGCCTATCAAACTTTCTAACCATGAGGCTTACCTGATCCTTCAGACTAAGATCAGTATCTATCTCGTCTTTAACAGAAGCAGACCTAGTCTTAGTCTTAGACCTGTCTATCTTAGACGAACTAGCCTTAAAAGCAACGTTCTTAGATACAGCATGTTCTCTGTCACTACTTACTATAGGTTCATCTTCGTCTAAATCAAACTCATGAGCCTTTAGAGTTTGAAACATAGTCTCTGCTGTCCATACGTCTATATCTTGGGTATTCTTAACAAGCATTTTTACCATTTTCAATCGACTATCAAGGCTTTTGAGAATCCTAAGATTGATTTCACGTGGAGTATAAGATTTACCAAGGACTTCCAAGTCATTCATGATTTTAGTAAAACGAGTATCCAACTGGTCTATTGTTTCACCAGCTTTCATATGAAATGATTCGAATCTTTGGACTGCAGTGGAAAGCTTGCTTTCTTTGATTAGGGATGTCCCTTCACAAATGATAGCTAAGCGATCCCACATTTCTTTGGCAGTTTTACATTTTAACACTTTTCCCAGATACTCGTTAGGAAGAGTGTGTAAGATGTAATTCTTGGCCAAGCTATCCAAATTATTCTGTCTCATTTCTTCAGAGGTTAGTTCTGACCTTGGTTTCTTGACGAGAGTACCCACTGGTTGATTTGGGTCAAGGGCAGCAGTATTGGGGATCATGGTCACAATTGGACCTTCAGTGACGACGGAGATCATTAAGTCGTGAGTGGAGCTGAAGATGGCTTCCATCCTTAGCTTCCAATAGTCGTAGTCTTGTACCTGGAACTTAGGTAGCTTGTTAGCGCTGATCTCAAGAGACATGATTTCAAGAAATAAGTGCTAAGTAGAGTTATGATCAAGAATAACAGATAAGTCAAGAACAGGGAGCACGAAATAGATGTAACAAGAATATGATCAAGAACACGTAAACAAGAACAATCAAGGACCAAGACTTCACCCTAAGTCTTAAGTCGGTTATCAAGAAACAGCAGTTCGTAAACTACTGCTCTGATACCACTTGTAGGTCCCTAAGTTGAGTTAATATCGAGGGAAGCTAAAGAAAATGTCTAGAGGGGGGTGAATAGACATTTCTAAAATCTTTCGATATATCAGAATTACAATATGCGGAATACGAAATTAACAATGAGCCCAATTAAAGTTTATACTCAACTTATA
This sequence comes from Galeopsis tetrahit, assembly GCA_963675135.1. Lineage (NCBI taxonomy): Eukaryota > Viridiplantae > Streptophyta > Magnoliopsida > Lamiales > Lamiaceae > Galeopsis > Galeopsis tetrahit. The sequence continues at coordinate 13,810,033 of OY776121.1, read as the reverse complement.
TTCGTAATTTGAACTTCTGTATGAATACTCTACTTGTCTTGTTTAGATAAACAATTTAATCAATTAAGCAATTAAACAAACAGTAAAGTAAATCAAACACACAACGATTTTATAGTGGTTCGACAACTTGTCTACATCCACTCTCACAAACCCAGTTGTGAAATTCTTATTAACTCGTCCAATGGAGTAATATGTTCTTGTGGCTTTAAGTCCCAAGAAATAAGACTTAGATCTTCTCGATTATATCTCTAGATATATCTTCGATCTTACTAGCTATTTTACAAGCAACAAGCAACTAGCAACTTGAAACAGTAAACAAAAACTTCTCTTCGTTCAGTAGTAGCCTTCTGATCTTCACTTGTCTTGAGTAGCTTCACTTTCTGAACTTCAATCTCTGAGAGAAAACTTCACTTGAATCTTCAATAACGTTTGCAGTATCAATATTTCAGTATCTCAGTAATCAGTAGTCTTCAAACGATAAACTCCTTCAAGTATTTATAGACTTCGGATTTCAAGAACTTTCAGTTGTGTAACAACCTTTCTTGAAAACTAACTTGTAACTGATTCTTTATATCCTTTCACGCGTTTCTTCAGTTAATTAGTTATTCCTTAACTAATTCTTCAATCTTTATCTTCAACACGCTTTTGTAACTAACTTCAAGTTGACCTGTCTTGTTCTGTAGTAGTAGACGGCGTCTTTTACTTGTCTTGTACAGTAGACTTCTTCAGTAGTCCTCAATCATAGAACTAATCTAGTCCTAACATCTAATCCTAACAAGACTATTACATTACATTAAGCTTTTATAACACTAGCTTAGTCAACTTATAAACTATACAATAAAACTAATCTATTACATAACAAAAAAACATGAGCTCTATACAACATTTATTCATAGCTCAATAACAATCTAACATATATAAACATCAAATATGAAGTACTTATAAATCGTACTTATCTTTCAATAATACTTGTCTTTTAAAACTAGTACTTGTCTTTGTGAATTCTACTGATCTGTACAAGATGACTTCAACTCAACTAGACTAGATCAGTCAATACTTAGAAAATATTCAAGTCTACTTTTGGCTTATCAAAACTTTATCTTTTATCTTTTATTCATCATTTAGGACTTGTTCTAGGATTCATATCCCAACAATGTTTATCATATGCCATAGATGTTATGCTCATAAATGTTTATCATATGTCATAGATGTCATGCTCATAAGTTTTTATCAAGTAGAAAATCATAAGTAGTTCAATTGTTTCTCGTGAATTTTCTCAAAACCTGATTATGTGTTTTGTTCTTGATTTTTTATCAAAAACTCAGCATATATAAGCTTCGATGTTTTAATCAACGATTCCAATCATCTGATTATGTCGAATACATATAGGCTTCGAGGTTTTAAAAAATGGTTCAAAACTTCTTGTTATAGCGAAGAATAAAAAAGTAAAAAGTAGTACTTTTTTACTTACTTGAGTTTCTGGCTTGTTGTCTTCGAAGAGTTAGGTTAGTCCACCTTCACACCCCTCAAGCCTCGAAGTCTATGTCCCAAGACTTAAATATGAAGTGTCGTTCGATTCTATTCTCGTTCCAGCTACTCCAGCTTTGATCTAGGGATCCATAACCTGAAATCTCAAGAGTAGGATTTTGGTTTACCTTTTCGTTGCTAAGTTCTCCAGTCCTCCAAGGACTGCGGATTTCTAGGCCCTTTAGGGTACCAAAGGGTTCAGACTTCGAAGGGTGTCATAATTTCAGATCCCATAGAGTTTTATCGTTTTAGACCCCGGAGGGTGTTGGCATTTCAGACCCCGGAGGGTGTCGGCATTTCAGACCCCGGAGGGTGCTGAATGTTCAGACCCCGGAGGGCGTTTGGATTTTAGACCCCGGAGGGTGCTGAATGTTCAGACATCTTGCCAATTAGATTTGGGATGGTCGCTGGGACCTCAACAATTCCAGGGACGAGCTACTACATTTCCCTTCAAGTCCTGAAGTCTGTATGCACCTCCTCTCAATACCTAGATACCTCGGTAATGTCCCTCCCAGTTGGGCTCGAGCTTTCCAGTTTGTTTCAATGCATCGGCTCTCCTCCGGACCAGGTCTCCAGCTTCGAACGACCTCAAGGTCACTCTTTTATTATATGCAGCTCGTATCCTGCTCTTGTAGTTTTTTGCCTGTAATCGGGCCATCTCTCTTTTCTTCAACTAGATCCCGGGCTTCCCTCATCAAGCCATCATTTTGGCCTTCATCGAATTGGACAATTTTGTGAGATCCTATCAAGATCTCTGGTGGGAGTACTTCTGCAATGCCATAAACAAGCTAGAAAGGTGCCTCACCAGTGGCGGCTCTAGGGCTTGTCTTGTAGGACCAAAGAACTGAGTTTAGCTCCTCTACCCATCTACCTCCAACTCTCGAGAGGCGGGTCTGAATTCTATCTACAATCGTACGATTCGTCACCTCCACTTGACCATTTGCTTGAGGATGGGCTACTGAGGTAAATCTCTGTGTAATCCTTTGTCTCCAGCACCAGGTCCGGATCATCTCTCCATTGAATTGTGTTCCGTTGTCGGATACTAGGATCCGAGTGATTCCAAACCTGCATAAAATGTTTTTTTCGAGAAAACAAATTACATTTTCTTCCTCAATCTTAGCAAATGGGGATGCTTCCACCCACTTACTAAAGTAATCAACTGCCACAATGAGAAATTTGCGTCAACCTTGTGCCGTTGGAAAAGGTCCGACTAGGTCTACCCCCCACTTTGCGAAGGGACAAGGCGAATACATGGCCCCCATCTCCTCTGCTGGGACTCGTATTAGAGGGCCATTCTTTTGACATTTTTCGCATCTTTTGACAAAATCTCGAGCATCTCGAGTCATGGTGGGCCAACAAAACTCAGCCCTTAGTACTTTCTTCACGGTGGCCCTGTAGCCTTCATGGCTACCTGCACATCCTTCATGGATTTCCTTTATCACGTAATATCCTTCTTCTTTTGAGAGACATCTCAGATAGGGATGAGTGAATGATCGTTTGTATAATTGGCCACCCAAAATGCAGTACCTTAATCGCAAGGCTCGAGCTTTTCGGGAAGCTTCAGGGGCTGGCTCTTTGTTCAGCTCTTCCCAGATCCCCTTTCTCCAATCATCTCTTTCTTCTATTGCCCTAATCATAGGCTCAGTGGATTCTCTCTCTACCACCACGAATGTTATCTTTCCCTGCCCTACAAATTCTGTAGAGCTAGCAAGTTTAGCCAGGTTGTCTGCTTTCGTGTTCTCTTCTCTCGGGATCTGGAGCACTTCGAATATACGGAACTTGTCCTTCAGATTTCAGACTCGCTCTAGATAAGCAATCATCTTTTCTTCTTTGTCAGAGTATTCTCTGTTGATCTGCTGTACCACTAGCTAAGAGTCTTAAAACAGAGTAACCTTCTGAGCTCCCAGCTCTACAGCCATCTCAGTCCCTCTTACCAGTGCCTCGTATTCAACCCCGTTGTTCGAAGTTCGGAATTGAAATCTGATGGCGAACTGCATTTCCAACCTATGTGGGTCAATAATCAATACTCCGACTCCGCATCCAGTCATTGACACAGAACCATCAACATAGACTTTCCAGCCCTCCATCTCCTCCAGCTTGGTAGATTCCTGGATGAAATCTAAGAGAGCTTGAGCTTTAATCGCCTTTCGAGGCTTAAATTCCACATTGTATTCTTGTAATTCGATGGCCCATTTAACCATGTGCCCTGATAAATCTGCCCTACCAATTACCTACTTCAAGGGGTAATTAGTACGAACAATAATTTTATACCATAAAAAATAAGGTTGTAACCTCCGAGCTATGATCACCACAGACAATGCATCTTTTCCGATCTCTGAGTAGCGGACCTCTACCCATTGGATAATCTTGATGACATAATAGATGGGATGTTGAGCAGGTCCATCCTCTTTCATCAACGACATGCTCAAGGAATGTTCCCCTACCGAGTGATACAGAAGGAGTGTATCTCTGGGAGAGGGCTTCATCAACTTTGGCAACTGGGACAAGTGGGCCTTGAGCTCCTCGAACGCCTTCTGGCAGTGGTCATCCCACTCAAATTTGGATCCCTTCCTCAAAGTTCTGAAGAAGTGGTGACTTTTCTCTACAGACCTGGAGATAAATCTACTCAATGTTGTAATCCGTCCGTTCAATGTCTACAACTCCTTCAGGTTCCTTGGGGGCTGCATGTCCAACACCGCTTTCATCTTAGTAGGATTGACCTCAATTCCTCTTTGGGTTACCATGTAACCTAAGAATTTTCCTAATCTTACTCCGAATGAACACTTTGCAGGGTTCAGCTTGATGTCATTTCGTCTTATCACCTGGAATATCTCCTATAGGTCCTCAACATGTCTTTCAGCTTTGACACTTTTAGCCAACATATCATCCACGTAAATTTCCATGTTCTGACCAATTTGGTCACGGAACACCGTATCTACCATTCGCTGGTATGTAGCCCCTGCATTTTTTAATCCTAACGGCATTATAACATAACCAAGGTCCCGCATGTGGCAATAAATCATACATTGTGAACATCATCTAGATTAATTTGTATTTAGTGGTAGCCTTGATAGGCGTCTATCATGCTGAGTAACTCGAACCCCGAAGTTGCATCAACCAATTGATTGATCCGATGTAGGGGATAGTGGTCCTTTTGGCAGGCCTTATTCAGATCTCTGAAATCGATACACATCCTCCACTTTCCTGCTCCGGCCATTTGACACCAGTGCGGCATTATAGAGCCATTCTGGGAACTGCACCATCTGGACGTGTCCAGCTTTCAACAGCTTCTCAATCTCATCTTTTGTGATCGCATTCTTTTCTGTCCCGAAGTTTCTGAGCTTCTGCTTCACAGGTTTAGCTTTGGGATCGACGTTAAGGTGGTGCATGGCCACCTCGGGGGGGTATCCCTGTCATGTCACCTGCAGAAAAGGAAAAAATATATGCATTCTTTCTCAATGTATGAATCACCTTTTCAGCCACTTCAGGTTCCATCTGTACCCTATCCTCGTAGTGAACCATGTCTTCTCAAGGTACAACTCTATGGCTATAAACTCTTCGTTGACTTTAATTCGGAGCTGTTCTCCAGTGTCGTCCCATCAGCTACTTTCTACTTATTTAATTCAGGGTCGTCCCCTTTAATCCTTCCCAGGTATCGAGTTACATCTTTATCAGCTATCCTGACAAACTCCACAGAGCACTTGCGGGATTGGTACTGATCACCTCGAACTTCTCCAGCACCTCTAGGGGCTGGAAACTTTACTTCATGTGCCAGGTTGAAATAACGGCTTGGAGTAGATTGCAGGAGGATGGAACATCCACCACTAGGAACTACATTGCAGGAGGATGGAACATCCACCACCAGGAACTCGATCATCATCACTCGCTTGGCTGGGTCACTCCCCAACCCTACCTGTAATATTACTAATCCTAGGGGCTAGATAACTCCCCCCAGTGAACTTATAAAGCGATGTTTCTATGGGTTTCAACTTTATGTTCAGTTCCATTCTCTTTAAACACTCCAGGAGCATTATGGTGTTCCTGAGCTTCTCCAACATCTTCAGGACCGAACTGGATGCTGGGATTGGCCACCACATGTCAGACCTCCCTACTTTCTCTCTTGTATCCAACTCTCAAAGCTCTAACACTTTGCTTTCTCTGTTTGAAGGAGTCTCCACCGGATGGGCCTCCCGTGATCATTTGGATAGTGCCTCTTTTCTGGGGCTGAGGAGGTAGCTTCCCATCATCCGTTCGGGACTCCTTCCCTTTCTCATCTGGCTTCTGCTCGTATTCCTTTCTTTTCTACCCTCGTGAGCCATGTCTATCTCGGTAGATGAATTCCTTCATGTGACCCTTAAGTGGGCCTGTATCAATCTTTCAATCTCGTTCCTTAAGTGGAAGTAATCATTTGCATCGAGGCCATACTCATTATGGAAACGGTAATATCTATCGATTTTAGGTTTTAGGGGACCTCTATTCCGAGTATAAGGGTATCTCATATCCGGGTGATCCCCTGCTACATCGAGCACCTCAGCAGGCTCCAGCTTTAAAGGGGTGTACCTCTCGAATTTCGATCCTGATCTTGGTCCAAAACTTCTTGGTCCTCCAGGACCTCCAACACTTGCAGGACCTCCAGGTCCTCCAAACCTCTTTACTAATTCGTAGGAAGTACTTCTTATTGCAGAGTCTTTTGCTTTCTCATTTCCAACTGCTTTCGCTTCTAACCTCTTGGCCTGCCTCACCTCGTGTAACTCATCGAACCTCTGTCCTGGCTTTTTTTTTGCTAGAGAGGAGAACAGATCTCCATCTCTCAATCCATTGACCAGGGCGTTGATCTTGACCTCTTGGGAGGCTGTGGGCACCTCCAAGGCTGCTTGGTTGAACCTTTTCATGAAGGCTCATAAACTCTCCGCATCTCCTTGCCTTAAGTTAAACAATGTTAGGGTGGCTCGGGGCTGCCTTTTTGCACTGGAAAACTGGTGTAAGAAGAGCTCAGTAAATCCGGTCCACGAATTGATTGTATCTGGTTCGAGTTGGGTGAACCATTGTTGAGCCGCCTTTGACATGGTCGTTAGAAAAACGCGGCATTTGACACCCTCCCCATATCGGTGCAGGAGGGCTGAGTTCTCAAACCTCACAAAGTGCTCATATGGATCGGTTGTGCCGTCATATTCAAAGTTTAGAGATTTGAAATTATAAGGCAACTCATCATGTAATATTGTTGCAGAGAATTGACAACTAGTAACCGGAGTATGTCTACTTACGTGACTTGTCATTCGCTTCTTCATAGCCTTCATTTCTTTTTGTAAGGCTTGTAGTTGGTCGCTGACGACCCTGGATAAGTATCGTTCGTACTCTCTTCGACCTCCAGGGCTGCAGCTCCTTCAGTATCATCGGGATTTTGATTCCTTCTCCTATTCTGCATAGGAACACTTCTTTTTGCCTGGGACAATAAATTCTCCTCTCTTTTGCCTTGGCCTCCCATGAAAAAAGACGGTGGGTTCTATTCGAATATCCATAGAAGCCCGTAAGTCTCCAATATCCAGAAGAATCAGTAATAACAGTATCTATGTGGTGCAAAGAATAATTCAAAATATTGCATTTATTAAATTCTTTCCAAAGGATGGTAATGCCACCGCTTCCGCCATTACAATCAATAGAAAGACAAGCTTAAAAATGTAACTTAACTCAAATCTCTTCTAGTTTAGCAGAAAAGAGATAAAGTTTCAAAAAGGAAAACATCAGGCCTCCGAGCTCGAACGAGCTCACATAATGTCAGAATTGTAGTTGGCTGGCCAAGGCCCCTACAATTCCAACTCAAGACGATCATTGGTTCCGGTCGGCACCGGAACCGGACCCTGTTTATAAAAAATGCCCATCGTAAATGGGGTTGGAAGTCGTTGTTTCAATGCTGTCGTTTTCCCTAATGATAAGTTTTCTTCTTTTCCGTTTTCGGTCGTCTGCAATGCACATTTGATTGGGCGTGGAATCTTTCTCAAACGTGTGGTTGTCGTGGACAAATACCTTGGTCAATGCTGAGGAGAGTTCCCATCTTTATTATTTGCATTACCCAAGTCATTTATATCATCCGTAACATCCTCCCTTGATTCACGCAGCATACCATCCACCCCTTCATCATGGCTCCATCTACTGCCATCCGACGGCCTTGGCCGGCGATTAGCGGCCATCTGCTTTGGGCCCCAGTTTCGAACAATGTTTTCCCCCTCATTTGCATTGAACAGGACATCGCAAAAATTCTTGATATGACCCAAGCGGCCACACACAAAATATAAGTGGTTCAATCTTTTGTACCAGAAGTTTACTTTGGTTGCCACTCTGTTAGGTTAACTGATTTTCTTTGACCTCTTAAGTGGGAGCGAGACATCAATTTCCACCATTACCCACATATATGACATCCAGGCAGACGATCTATTCGATTTGTCATACACCACGAATTTCCCAATGTAATTCCCAAGTTGTGTACCATAATCATAAGAGAAAAAGCCTATGGGAAGGTCGTGGATCTGAACCCAGAATTCAATTCTATCGAGGGGGATCGTGAGAGGATGATCCACCTAGCGAAGGTGTTGTAAAATAACCAGATGAGGGCTAAAAGCCCAAGGGCCTCCCTCCATAACATTCTTCAGATCAAGTTTGTGAGCAAACTGAAACAGGTACCTATTCTCCCCAACTAGTTTATGATGGTCCCTTTTTATGACTAAAATATCAAATGAGTTTATTGAAAGATCAGATGACTTGATGTCAGCTGATAGAGTTTACGTGTAGAAAATAAAATAACTCTTCTATACAGATGACTTGGTCCACATATTTGTTAGGAGTCTAGAACTAACTAATCTACTGATTAGATCATCTGATAGAGAAGCGTGTGCGGAATTTGTAGTGTGCCCATTTTAAAAGGATTATACTCGTCTATACTGCATGGTAATTTAAAACTTTTATTTCACGCATAAACACATTTTATGATATCAGAAGACTGGGTGTCTTTTGATTATGAACTTTCGAATAGCAAAATAGATGAGTATGTCAGCTGACTTGGTGTCAGCTGATATAAGACATTTTCCTTTAAACATATGATATGTAAATATGCATGCTAAAGCAGTAAATAACACATAGATTTATAGTGGTTTGGATCTCAATATCTTACATCCACTCTCACGATCTCAATCATGATATTAGCCTCCTTGAACACTTTAACGTCCCAAGAGGAGGACGGTTGATCAAGATCCTCAACTACTTTCTAAGGATACGGATCTACTTGTTGGGGAGGGAACAAGTACCCTTTACAGTGGTCTTCTTCTTGATGTACCTAGTGTGAATACCTCGGCCTATCTTCTAATTCGGTGTATAGAAGGGAGGACTCGAGAAGGATTAAGTATGAGAAATTCCCTTACAATATGAGTTAGCCTAAAGCTAGGATTGAGAATTTCTCTTCTAAACTTGGGACGTGTAGAATAATATGCTGACTTAGATGAGTTCACTCACTAGGGGTAAAGGTATGGATGCTTGCTAGATTTCTTCTTTGAAGGTGTTCTTGAGCTCTTCTGTTTTGATGAACACTTATGCATTTTGCTCAGTCTTTGCATCACCCTTCCACATGTGAGATATGATAATGAACCCATATATATAGTGTGGATTTAAAATATTACCGTTGGATGATGATAATCTAATCCCACTATTTTAGGAAAAGCAATCTTTTGATTTGATACTCTGAATATTACATTTCCATGTAATATTTAGTGTATCTTTGACTTTACAGATTCTGCAGCTTTACTGTCAGATCCGTACAGCTGTTGTCGCGTTTCTGTTGGTCCACGTCAACTATATAGTTGCTGTCTAACGAATCTAAAAATCAGTTGATATTCCACAACTGATTTTACTTTGCTGTCTTTACTCAACGGTTATCTTTTACTTAGCTATTGTCTTTACTCAGCTGTTGTCCTTACTCAGCTTTATCTTTACTCAACTGTCTTCGGATTTATCTTCTGATTCTAATTTTTTCTTCTGATTTGGTCTTCTGATTTTGTCTTCTACATGCAAGTCTTCTACTTTTTTTATATTGATCAGATTCTAATCTAAGATGAATAATGAAGTTGTGTATACAATACATCTTATCCTATTGCAAGTATATTTGGTTTATCAATACAAACATAAGGATATAGAATACCCCAACAATACCTCCCTTATTGATATTATTAGGAAAGATTATCTAGAATCTTCTAGATAATTCTTCCATAACTTAATCACTATCTTCTCTCCCAAATTTTAGGAATTTGTTAGATCTAAAATTCAAATTCACTATTGTAATCTTAGTCTTTGTGTACGCATAAATACACAATATATGTAATCTCATTAATCAATGAAATACATTTTATAAATTTTATATTGTACTCCCTCCGTTCATGAAATGTAGTCCCATTTGCCACATATTCTTTGTCCACCAAATGTAGACCCATACACTTTATGAAAACTATCACCCTTCAACTCATCACTTAATTACTCAATTTGCCATCAATTTTATTCACAAACAATCACTTTATTCACAATGGACCCCACAATACCCTATAATACCCTTAATTTATCTACTTTATCTAACTTTTCCTTAAAACTTGTGCTCCACCCTAATGGGACTACATTTGGTGGATGGAGGGTGTTGGGATATAAATTCACCCTAAGCCCCTCCATGTGATAGGATAGTTTTGATGGCCAAAACACTTAGAGTTTATAAAATACATGTAATAGGATCAACTATTATCTTTATAGACCAGCTCAGCTATTTAATTTCTAGTCTTGTGTAATCAGTTGTATGTATCTCAACTGATTAGCACAGTCCAATCCTACATGCGTAATCTCAAGAGATGAAGATTAGAAGATCCTTGAAGATCAGATAAGTAAGGTGCTTGTATACCTACTTAACTGATAATGTCCAAGTCAAAGATGGCCAAAGTCAGTACAAGTATTTTCCAGATCAGAAGAGTAATACTCATCTGATATCAGAAGACAGAAGATATCAGGCCAGACGAGTTTACCAGACGAGTTTACCAGACGACCAGAAGATAAGATCAACAGACTAGTAGCTCGTCAAGAAGACTCGGCTAAGGACATGATTCCAAGTCATCTTATAAAATTCAAACGAATACTTACCACACACAGAAGATTGACAAAGATCCCAGAATTGAAGCAATCAAGATCAAATCAGTTGGAATCAAGGAATCAATCAACAAACAAGGAAAGATTGCTAACGGATAGTTAACTCCAACGACTAGTTGCATCAATCCTCCTTATAAATACAAGAAGATGAGGAAGAACAAACACTGAAATACCAAACAAGAATTCTGAAGCTATTCAAGCAAGCAAGCCAAAAAGCATCACACTCATAAGAATTCTCAAGAGCCCAGAAAAGCACTAGAATACTTTTAGCTCTTAAGTTATTTCCTCATCCAACCAAAGAACCTGAATCCAAATCCACATTGTAAATTCTTTAATTTAGGCATAGTGGTTAAGCATTTTATAAGCTTGAACCATCAATCACTTGTGGAGACCGTAGCAGTTTGGAACTGCTCAAATCTCAAAGTCCTTCTCTTGGGACTATAAAGGACAAGCCCCTGTAATTTTCGGGAAATTAAGGGATTAACATCACGTTTGGAACGTGAGAGTGGAAGTAGGACCTGCAATCCGAACCACTATAAATCTACGGTGTTATTTAAATTCTGCACTTTATTTTTCAGTTCATTCATACATATATTTTAACATAGTTCACATTGTGTTTTGAAATATCTTTGCAAACAAGGCCACACTTCTTTCAAACCAGCATCAACTGAGTATTTCATTAAAACCCTTAATTGAGTTTTTCAAAAGAACACTCGAACGAGTCTAAATAAAAGTCCTACACACTTCCGCATAAAAAACGCTCTATCAGATTACTATAGTCTTCTGGACCAGCAGACTAGTAGTCCAGCAGACATAGAAAATCAGAAGAGGTCTTAACTCTTTAATCGAAAAAGTTTTTAAAGTCTATTCACCCCTCCCCTCTAGACTTTAATCCCATTTACTACTCGTTCAGGGACCAACAAATGGAGTATTAGTTAAGGTTTCGATCTAAGCCCTAAAATTTCTTCCTTACGCTACTTACCATGTCTTCTGATACTGCCGCTACATCGGTCACCGAGAGGTCCTCGCCTCCCTCTCTGGTTCCTATTTCAGCCCGTCATAATCTCCCCATCAAGTTGAATCACAACAATTACCCCTCTTCGCGTGCGCATCTTCTTACACTTTTAAAAGGACATAATCTCCTCGGCTTTGTTGATGGCAAAAAGCCCTATCCTCCTCGCCGCTCAGACGGCTCCAACGTCACAGAGATTGATCACTGGATCCAGCAGGATCAACTTCTTCTTGCTGCTATTTTTGGATCACTTGCTCCTGATGTGTTGCCAATTGTCTCTTCCACCTCTACGGCCGCTGAGGCATGGAAAATCTTAATGCGTCTCTTTGTTGGTCGTTCCAGATCCCGCGTTAACCAACTTAAGAGCGATTTGTATCGCGTCACCATTGATGATCGTTCCATTATTGAATTTCTTCATTATGTCAAATCAAAGGCTGATGAATTGGCAATCATCGATCAACCTGTGTCCCAGGATGATCTCAGTTTATTCGTGATCAATGGCCTTGGTCCCAAATATGGAAATATTGTTGGTCCCATCCGCACTCGTGAAACTTCTCTCAGATTTGAGGAATTGCACGATCTTCTGTTTGAGCATGAACTCACGCTCAAACGTCAAGAAGCTACTTCTAAGTCTCTGGTCGCCTCGGCTAATGCTGCTCACAACCGCTCCGGTCCTCAGCCGAACAAGAATCGCCCAAATCAGAATTTCAAAAGCAACCGTGGCCATGCTACTTCTCATCCTTCCTCGGCCTTCTCGCATAATAACAATTACCATCCCCGCAATTCATCTCCTCGATCACAGCAGAATCGCGGTACCTCTGGGTTCTCCTCAAACCCTTTCATTTGCCAACGATGCAGTTTTAAAGGACATTCGGACCTGACCTGACGTCGTCCTCCTCTACAAGCAAATGTAGTCTCTTCACCGATGCACTCTTCTTCCGACAGGTCGTGGCTGGTCGATTATGGCGCAACTCACAATCTTACGTTGGATCTATCCAATTTGTCAATTTAATCTGAATATGATGGTACGGATGAGGTTCATCTAGCGGATGGTTCAACTCTTTCTATTTCCCACACTGGTAAATATATTTTACGGTATCCTGCTCGCACCTTTTTACTATCTGATATCTTATGTGTTCCGAATGCTCGGAAGAATCTCCTCTCAGTTAGTAAATTCACTCGTGATAATAATGTTTCAATTGAATTTTTCCCATCTTACTTTCTTGTGAAGGATCGAGCCACGGGGGCGCCGCTTGTTAAACGGGCATGTCGCGATGGGGTCTATCATCTTAATTATGGGGTATCTCGTAACTTGGTTGGCAGTAAAGTTGCTCATTTTGGTGTTCGTGCTTCACAGTTAGATTGGCATGCTCGACTTGGCCATCCGTCTGTGGATACCTGTCGTTTTATAATTCGTAATTTTAATTTACCTATTATGACTAAGTCCCAAGTTTTGGGCAATGATTGCGTTTCTTGTCATTCGAGTAAATCCAGTAAATTACCTTTTGATATAAGTTCGTTTCATGCCTTACATCCGTTGCACTGTATTTTTGTTGATGTTTGGGGTCCCACTCTCCCCGCCTTCTCTGATGGTTCAAAGTACTTTTTTTTGCTTGTTGATTTATATACCCGCTACTGTTGGATATTTCCTATGCGATCAAAATGTCAAGTGCACTTTATTTTTGCGAATTTTATGCCTTTGGTGGAACGGCAGTTTGGCTATAAAATCAGTAACTTTTATCCTGACAATGGTGGTGAATTTTTGGCCCTCCGGTCCTTCCTTATTGGTTTGGGTGTTAGCTGGTTGACAACGGCTCCTCATACACCCCAGCAAAATGGCATTTCTGAACGCTGTAATAGACATATATTGGAAATCAGTCGTGCCCTGCGTCATCATGCAAAACTCCCTGATCAATTTTGGGGTTTTGCTGTCCAAACGACTGTATATCTCATTAACCGCATGCCGACACCAGTCCTTCAAAATAATAGCCCCTTCTCTCGGTTATTTGGCTCTCAACCGAATTATCAGAAGCTGCGTAAATTTGGATGTCTTTGTTTTCCGTGGTTGCGACCATATATTCAAGGAAAAATCTCTCCTCCATCTAAGCCTTGCGTATTTGTTGGTTACAGCTCGTCTCAAAGTGCATATCATTGCCTTGATATCACTACAGGCCGCATATATGTCTCTCATCATGTTCGGCACTTGTAGGCTCAGTTTCTGGGTTATACAGTGTCCTCACCAACCTCGTTACATGAATAGTCGAGTTCCATCACCTTGCCCTTTGCCTCAGCCTCAATTCCAGCTGCTCCTCCATTGATCTCGCCTCCCTGTCTACATGCTCCTCACGCCGTGTCCTCGGAACCACAAGCACTACGTACTGCTCTGCCTCCATCAACGACAAATGTTGAGCCTGCGCGCACACACTCCATGAGAACACGCAGCTTGAATAATGTTTGGAGGCCCAATAAAATTCTTGCAGCGACCAAACACCACCTTCCGGACGATTTAGAGCCAACCACTGTTCGTCAAGCTTTGTTAATTTCTCAATGGCGCGCTGCAATGGCAGATGGGTTCACTGCATTACAACGCATGGCACGTGGGAAATTGTTGCACCTCCTCCTAATGCCAGCATAATTGGGTGTAAATGGGTTTTTCGAGTTAAACGCAAGCCGGCTGGTTCTATTGATAAATATAAGGCTCGAATGGTCGCTAAAGGATTCAATCAACGTCCGGGTATTGATTTCAAGGAGACCTTTAGTCCGGTTATGAAACTTGCTACAATTTGCACAGTTCTCACTCTTGTTGTTTCTTCGAATTGGGCTCTTCGCGAACTCGATGTGAGTAATGCCTTCCTTCATGGGCATCTCAACGTACCCGTTTATATGACGCAACCTCCGGGTTTAAGGACCCATCTTGTACATCGCATGTTTGTCTCCTTCGTCAGTCGCTATATGGTCTTCGCCAAGCACCTCGTGCTTGGTACGACGCCCTTTGTTCGACCCTTCAAACCTTCGACCTTACTCGTTCTTGGGCAGACTCATCCCTTTTCACAATGCGAACGGGTCTTGATCGCTTATATGTGCTTGCCTACGTCGATGATTTAATTATTACTGGATCCTCGCAGAAGTTAATCACTGTCATCACCAAACATCTTCAAGCTACATTTGTTGTAAAGGACCTTGGCCCCCTATCATACTTTCTTGGTGTTGAAGTGGCTCATTGCAAGCAATGCCTCTTCTTGTCTCAACACAAGTATCTTGTTGATCTTCTCCGTCGTCATCGGATGGATGGTGTCAAACCAGTATGCACCCCAGCAGCCATGAAATGCTCATCTACCTCCGGTTCAGTTGATGCCACTGAATACCGAAGCGCCATTGGGGGACTCCAATATCTAACGATCACTCGTCCAGATATTTCTTTCACGATCAATCGTCTTACTCAGTACATGTCTTTACCTACGGCCACTGCATGGCACTCCACGGCCACTGCACGGCCACTGCAGACAATGTACTTGAAGGGCACTCTTCACCATGGCATACTCCTTCGTCGCTCTGATCGCTTTACCATCACAACTTACTCTGATTCCGACTTTGGGGGTGACTTATCTGATTGCAAATCAACATCCACTTACATTGTCTTTCTCGGATCCTCGCCCATCTCATGGCGTTCTCGTAAGCAACGTGGTGTTGCTCGCTCCTCTACGGAGGCTGAGTATAGAGCCTTGGCCACTGCGGCATCAAAAATTTGTTGGCTTCAACATCTCCTCGGCGACCTACATATCACTCTTGCTGCATCTCCTCGAATTTTGTGTGACAATATGGGTGCCACTCGGCTAGCTCTCAATCCAGTTTAACATTCTCGCATGAAGCATATAGCCATTGATCTTCATTTTGTCCATGATCTTGCTTCGAAGGGTGTTTTATTAGTTGGTTATGTGAATACCATGGACCAGCTTGCTGACCTTCTTACTAAGCCACTCGCTTGTCCTCGTTTTCAAGATCTTCGTTCCAAAATTTATGTGGCCGACGACACGTCAATTTTGCGGGGGCGTATTAGGAAAGATTATCTAGAATCTTCTAGATAATTCTTTCATAACTTAATCACTATCTTCTCTCCCAAATTTAGGGAATTTGTTAGATTTAAAATTCAAATTCACTATTGTAAGAGTAAAAATAGAAGGCTTCTGTTTAGATGACAATGGCCCGCCATTTTCTGATTTTTTTTAAATATATTATATTTAATTAAAAAATAATCCCCTTTCCAGGAATTGAACTCAAGACCTTAGGGGCTGAATAATGGTGCTCTAACCACTTAACCTACCCAACTTTGTTTAATAAAAGTATATAATAAACCTAACTAATATTAAAAACTCTAGCGCATAAACGATTATATAATAACTATATTACTTTAATATATATGTATATTATTATTGTATTTATAATATATTATAAAACTATTAATGACAATATTTCTATTTAGTTTTTTTGTTCTTAATTAATAATTAATGTAATTCTTGATGTTTATTTACAATAAATATATATTGTATTTTTTTATGTTTTTTGATGAATTTAATAAACATTTTGTAAAAAAAAAAATAGTTGGCCCGCCTAAACCCGCGGCCCGCCCACTTTTAGGTTGGGTTGGGGTTTTGGTAGCCCGTCTTGCAAATGGGCTGGCCCACCCCGCCCCACCCCGCCGGCCCGTTTTGACAGGTCTATATGCAAGTATAATTTTTATGAAAATATAATGCATGAGAAAACAGTTTTTCAAAAACGGATCTATTCAGGTGACCATTGAAAACAGTAAAACGTGTTTTTGATGGCTCAAACGATGAAATTTGGCCAAAAAACATCACACATCACAACAGAGTTGTGTGTTCGATTTAAAACATCGAATCAACCTAAAAAGTGTACTCACACGCCAAAATTTGAAATCATCTTAAAAAAAAATGAATGTAGATTGTTTAAAACAAAAATTCAAAGCATTGGTCTATTGAAAACACTGCTCTAATACCAACTGATGGTCCCTTTTTATGACTAAAATATCAAACGAGTTTATTGAAAGATCAGATGACTTGATGTCAGCTGATAGAGTTTACGTGTAGAAAACAAAATAACTCTTCTATACAGATGACTTGGTCAAAATATTTGTTAGGAGTCTAGAACTAACTAATCTACTGATTAGATCAGCTGATAGAGAAGGGTGTGCGGAATTTGTAGTGTGCCCATTTTAAAAGGATTATACTCGTCTATACTGTTTGGAAATTTAAAACTTTTATTTCACGCATAAACACATTTTATGATATCAGAACACTAGATGTCTTTTGATTATGAACTTGGTGTCAGCTGATACAAGACATTTTCCTTTAAACATATGATATGTAAATATGCATGCTAAAGCAATATATAACACATAGATTTATAGTGGTTTGGATCTCAATATCTTACATCCACTCTCACGATCTCAATCATGATATTAGCCTCCTTGAACACTTTAACGTCCCAAGAGGAGGACGGTTGATCAAGATCCTCAACTACTTTCTAAGGATACGGATCTACTTGGGGAGGGAACAAGTACCCTTTACAGTGGTCTTCTTCTTGATGTACCTAGTGTGAATACCTCGACCTATCTTCTAATTCGGTGTATAGAAGGGAGGACTCGAGAAGGATTAAGTATGAGAAATTCCCTTACAATATGAGTTAGCCTAAAGCTAGGATTGAGAATTTCTCTTCTAAATTTGGGACGTGTATAAGAATATGCTGACTTAGATGAGTTCACTCACTAGGGTAAAGGTATGCATGCTTGCTAGATTTCTTCTTTGAAGGTGTTCTTGAGCTCTTTTGTTTTGATGAATACTTATGCATTTTGCTCAGCCTTTGCATCACCCTTCCACATGTGAGATATGATAATGAACCCATATATGTAGTGTGGATTTGAAATAATACCGTTGGATGATGATAATCAAATCCCACTATTTTAGAAAAAGAAATTTTTTGATTTGATACTCTGAATATTACATTTCCATGTAATATTCAGTGTATCTTTGAGTTTACAGATTCTGCAGCTTTTGTGTCAGATTCGTACAATTGTTGTCGCGTTTCTGTTGGTCCATGTCAGCTGTATAGTTGTTGTCTAACGGATCTAAATCAACTGATTTTATTCTGATGTCTTTACTCAGCTGTTGTCTTTTACTCAACTGCTGTCTTTACTCAGCTGTTGTCTTTACTCAACTGCTATCTTTACTCAACTGTCTTCTGAATTGTCTTCTAATTCTGATTTTGTCTTCTACATGCAAGTCTTCTACTCATTTTATATTGACCAGATCATAATCTTAGATGAATAATGAAGTTGTCTATAAAATACAACTTATCCTATTACAAGTATATTTGGTTTATCAATACTAACATAAGGGTATAGAATATCCCAACAGTTTTACCACCAGCCCTTCTTTGGTTTCCAAATGGTCATCATTTTGTTCTTCATTCCCGTAAAGTTAATGGGATCTTCAGTCAGAAATCGCCCTACCAAGCAGTGATCAAATGGTTGTTCGGGCACTTCGCTGGCGTTAGGTTCGAGAACCAATTCTTTCTCCTCATCTTCTTCAAGAGAGAGATTTTGAAATTGGGTATCCATGGACGGAAAAAAGTCAACTCTAAACTAGGAGAGAAAAGCTACTAATCTATACATTTTTAGAAAGGGCTAATCTGACCCTAGAAAATCCCATCCTGTTACACAATCGACCTGGATACTTTTTCATTAATTTTAATCGAAAAAGTCAGGCCCATGACATTAGTATTTTATCATTATAAGTCTTTATTTAATGAAAAGAATTTAAAAATTAATGATAGAATATCTTGTCATTTTAATTATTTTGGATGATTTTTAATAAGATCGAGTAAAATCATTTTATTAAATTTTAATTAAAAATAGAGTTAATTGTAATTAAAAAAAACATCACCTTTATTGTATTTATCAATTATAATATATCTATTTTAAATTTTGGGCTTTTTAAAAGAAATATACAAGAATATTTTTGTAGCTTTATAAATTTATTTAAAAAATTAATTATTTTATTACATAATAAAGCTAGATCTCACTATGTCGAAAGTGAACCACGTATCACCTTGTAATAATTTTTTTGTTATTAGAAAGGGCGAACTGAACCTAGAAAATCCCATCTTGTTAAACCTGAATACTTTTTCATTAATTTTAATCGAAAAAGTCGGGCACATGACATTAATATTCTATCATTAATTATAAGTCTTTATTTAGGGGGTGTTTCTTTTGAGCTTTGGGTGGTTTTAAAAACCAGATTTTTGAAATCCTGGTTTTTGAAATCCCGATGAATAGTAATATGGGTGTTTCTTTTGAGTTTTGGAATAGTGAAGGATTTAACTTTATGTCAAATCAAGTTGTAAGATTGAATGAGTTTGTATTATTATATTATTGTTTGGTGAGATTATAATGATTAGTTGATTAAATGTATTATATTATTGTATTATTATATTATTATAGTATTATTATATTATTGTTGAAAAAGAATATAATGATTGGAGTAATATTATATAGATATAACTTTATGTCAAATCAATATGTTTGATAAGGGTGGTTTTGAGTGGATTTTGAAAACTGGTTTTTAAATCCCGAAGTAAAACGGGTTTTGGATCTTGAAATCCAAAACCTGGTTTTAAAAACCAAAAGGAAACATCCCCTTAATGGAAAGAGTTTAATATTTAATGATAGAATATCTTGTCAATTTTAATTTGGATGATTTTTAATAAGAGTAAAATCATTTTATTAAATTTTAAATAAATAGAGTTAATTGTAAGAAAAAAAAAATTATCACCTTATCAATTATAATATATATTTCTTTTTCTTTTATAATTCAACCCACCACCATTTTATATTTTGTAATTCAATGTACCTATATAATTAATTTTTTGCCAATTTTAATATGACGTGACACTCGAAAACTTGAACTCAACACATAGGTTGCTAGCTAATAAAATTCTTCTTTTTTTTTTTTTATTAAAGGAACATAGTTTATAAAAATATGCATAAATCTCGCACGCCGGATCCATCAACGTTTTCTTTGATTTCCGACAGAATTGTTATGGTCTTGGTGGTTTCTGCATCTTTACGTTTTTATTGATTTGATGAATTCATTAAATTTTTAATTAAGAATAATGTAAAATTAATCTATTTTATGTCATATATGAAAGACTTTTAAAAAGAGATAAAATAATATTGATAATTGTTATTACAAGTCTTTATTTTTTATAAGTGGTTATTATAAATCTTTATTGAGAAGACTTTAACATTTAATGGTTTAATATCCTATCATTTTTTATCATTTTATTTTATTTTTATTGTGAGCTAGTATAATTATGTCACCCTCGTTTTCACCTATAAATAGCTAGCCCTTATTACAAATACTTCACCACAAAGCCAATTCTAGTTAATAAGCTCGATATTTGGAGAATCAATGGCTTCCAAGAAAAACACATCCATTGTCCTATTTCTTATGTTAAACCTTCTCTTCCTCAATCTTTCTAGTGCAATCTCAAATTCGAGTAATGGTTCTTGCCCTAGGGATACCCTAAAACTAGGCGTATGTGCTAATTTGCTCGGCTCATTGCTCGGCATCACCATTGGAACTCCTCCAAAGACTCCATGTTGCTCTCTCATCAAAGACTTGGTTGACCTCGAGGCGGCCGCCTGCCTTTGCACTGCAATCAAAGCAAATGTTCTTGGGATCATAACCCTTGATGTGCCTCTTTCCCTTAGATTGCTTCTCAATGTTTGCTCCAAGAATGTTCCCGAAGGCTTCACTTGTGCCTAATTTCTCAAACACCCTAATTATTAATTTCCAAATAAAGTGTGGGTCGTAATGCAAGCAATCTCCTTGTGTTGACACACGTGTGTTTTATTTTTTGCACAACTATTGTAATGTCATGTCATCGTCTACCTTTCGTGTTAAATGATAAATGTTACCATTATCAAAACTTCAATTGTATTTGTTTTCATATCTATTTTATAAGTTCACCATACAACTACAAAAAACGCACAAACCGTCTCTAATCTGTTTAGAGAGGATTTATAAGAAACAATTTTTTGTTCGTCTTTATTTTCATCGTCTCTAATTTAGAGACAGTTTTTCGAACAACGTCTCTAATAGAGACGACCTTTTCAGTTACTAATTAGAGACGGTTTATGTCGTCTATAATCGTACGACGATCCGTTACACCCATTCGGGTCATTATTTTCATACCTTTTTTAATGATTAAATATAATTATAATGAAATAATTTTTGGATGGAAATAAATGCAAGTTGTCTCTAATTGAGATGGAAAATATGTCTCAAAAAGGTCAAATTAAAAAAAAAAAAAGAAATTGTAAAAGTCAATGTTAATAATGTCTCTTTATAAATTAAAAAAAAAATTATTTACATTTTATCTCATCTTTATTTTCATCTCCATACTCATCCACATCTTCATATTCATTATCATCTCCTTATCCTCATTCTCGTTATCATCTCCCTCAGCTCGTTATC
Source organism: Galeopsis tetrahit (assembly GCA_963675135.1). NCBI lineage: Eukaryota > Viridiplantae > Streptophyta > Magnoliopsida > Lamiales > Lamiaceae > Galeopsis > Galeopsis tetrahit. Next base: position 13,788,772 of record OY776121.1, on the reverse strand, counting down.
CTCTTTATCACCGTTGTTTTCGTTCAAATATCTTCAAATGATAAATGTTATCATTAGCAAAACTTCAATTGTATTCGTTCTCATATCTATTTTATAAGTTCACCATACATCTACAAAAAAAAGCAGATTAGAGACAAAATTAGGGACGAAAACGCAATGGTCTCTAATTGAGATTGAAAATACAGTCTTAATTTTTTTTTAAAAAAATACTCCTCTATCCCGTAATTACTTTCATAATTCCCTTTTCGGGACGTCTCACAATAGTTTTCACCCTCTTAAAATGAAAAATCATTTACACACAAATGTCATTACTTTTACAATGTCCTTAATATTACACAAATGTCATTACTTTTTCTACACACATATACGTACTTACAAAAGTCAACTCATTTCTTTACTTTATTACATAAAGTTTTACAAAATTACTCCTTAAAACATAAATCATTATTACACTTTCTTAATATGCGTGCCCATCTACATATGAAAGTAATCTTGAGACAGAGGGTGAATATAAATTGTAAAAGTCAATGTTACTTTATAAATTTAAAAAAAATATATTAAATTACATTTAATCTTGGTCTCATCTTTATTTTCATCTTCATACTCATCCTCATCTTCATCTCCTTATCCTCATTCTCGTTATCATCTCCCTCGTTATTCTCTTCATCGCCGTCGTTTTAAATTTTAAAATCTCCCCAAAGACCTCAATTTGAGTCTCTATTTGTTCCGTTTATAAAGGAGCTTCTCATTCCTCAATTTTTTTTTATTGTACGAACTTTCACTAAGGATATTACCTTTATTTAGCAAACAACATTTCATTCATTACGTGATCGCTCTAGATAGGTGCAATAGTATACTTGAGATACAGAAACGAAAGATACAAACGGGTCATTCTAGTAATATCTCGATCTTTCTCTGATGAACATCCGCAAGATTGTAATCCAGATGGATTCTTGTTCCTAAAGGGGATGCATCAAATCAATCACACTTGAACAACACTACAGTCTTTCTATTATTTTTTGGGGGAGGAGAAGACCTCAATCTGTTATTGACTTGACTTGACTTTAACATTTAATGATTTAATATCCTATTATTTTTTATCATAATTTTATTTTTATTGAGAGCTAGTAAAATTATGTCACCCCCAGACACATATGATACATTTTTTACCTTAACATTACCAATGATTAAGGTACCATAACATTTAGTAGTGGCTTGTGAGTTGTCTCCAAATGTGACATTAGGACCTTCTTGTTCAGTGAAATCAGTGAGGAGTGTTTTGTTTCTAGTCATGTGTCTTGAACATCCACTGTCCAAGTATTATGCTGTCTTTTCGCTCAAACTCCTCATATTCTTGTGGTCCTTTGGTACCTACAAAGATCAAGCTTTAGGTACCCTTTGAATTTTGGGTCCTGAGAGGTTAGCTGAACCTTTAGGAACCCAAACTTGCCTAATAACCCTGATTGATTCAAGGTGGCTAAGTTGTTTTCCCATTTCATCAACATACACAGTTTTTCCCTTAAATGCCTTTGGGAAAGAATGTGTGAATGTGTGTACCCTGTAAGTATCAGGAGAGTTGACACTTATCCTTAACTTATAAGGCTTTTGTGTAGCTTGATGAAAACTTTGAGGATGGGCATTAAGATAACCTTTACCCTTTGGCATGAAGGGTTTTGGTTGTCTCATTTTATTGTGCCCTTCAGGAGAGTTGGTCGTAGGTTTGTTCAGCTGAGGTTGCCTCATGAGAGTTGGCCTAGGCTGAACATACTTTGGACAACCTCTCTGAATGTTGTTCAGATGAGTTGCCCTTCCACTGGGTCTACTCTGCTGAACACCATTTCTCTTGTAATCAGAGACTTTGGCCATTTCATTAGGTATGTGCCTTGGTCTTTGGATTACTTGAGTGGGCACATTCATTTTGCCCTTTCCTTTATTCTGTGGCTGAATTAATTCATTTTTAGCTTGTTGTGCCACTAATTTAACAAAGATTCTTTTAGCTTGTTGGATCATAACCAAGTCTACTCTTTTGAGCCATAGGACTTTGGAAGCTTTGAATTTCCTCTATTGCCTTAGAGGATTTATTCATTGCAGACATCTTATTTTTCGGGCTCTCTTCACTTAATTTAAGAACATCATATTCATGAGAAATTTATCAAATTTAGCTTGTAAGACTTTAAGCTCAAAATCTTTTCTCTTCTGAATAAATAATTGCTCATAAATCTGCTTTTGTTGGTCAACTGTCCTGAGAGAGACTTCATTAAGTTCTCTCATAATCTGTTGATACAACATCAGTAGACTTGATGTGAACTATTCAGCTTGAGAGATTCTTGTAGTCTAGTGGAATCTTCCTTCAACTTTCCAAAGAAGAGTTTCAGGTTGACATCACTAGCTTCCAGTGAGTGAACTGATGATGAACTACATGAAGAACATACCTCATCATCTTCTATAGCTATATTGCACACATCATCATCATCACTGTTAGAGAATAGACCATCATCAGAGGATTTGAAGCTTTCATCACTTTGAGAATCATCACCAGCTACCATGGCTTTTCTGTTGTTGAGTCTTCTACCTCTTTTGGCTTGCCTCTCCTTCCTCTCTTTAGAGTTGAGCTCAGGGCAATCATACTGAAAATGCCCTTTCTTTTGGCAGTTATAGCAAAGGTCTTCATCATCATCTTTCTTGGATTCTTCTTTCCTTCTGGATGATGAAGGTTCAGCTCTGCTGGACTTTCTCCTATCAGAGTACTTGTCCTCTGATTTTCTTTCTTCAGGCCTTTTGTCCTCAGTTTTGGCTTCAGGAGAGTTGTACCTTCTCTTGACCTTGTTGTCTTGGTATAACTTTTTATATCTACCAAATCTTGAGTTGAGTTTTTCAAATCTTCTTGCCATGAGGGCTAAATCTTCCTTCATTTCAGTTTTATAAACTGATTTTGACGATCTTGGAGTGGTCTGCATTTCTGGTTCAGTAGTTTTGGCTTTGAAGGCCACTCCTTTTTTTGGCAGTGAAGATTCCTCAGTTGGCTTTATTTTGTTGAGATCAAACTCATACGCTTTGAGTTCTAAGAAGACTTGTTACATGGGCATGGTAGAGATATCTTTGGTGTTCTGCATCATCACAGAGTATACATCACAGTTAGGAGTGAGACTTCTTAGGATTTTGAGTGCCACCACTCTTTTGGAGTAAAACTTGTCCAATGAGTTTATCTCATTCATTATATTTGTGAATCTACTAGCAAATGTATCAATGGTCTCCTTGGATTCTATTGTGAACTGTTCATATTTCTGCACAGTAACTTGGAGCTTGTTCTCCTTGATTTTATCAGTACCTTCACACATTACTACAAGCGTATCCCATATTTCTTTGGCTGTTGTGCAATGGTAGACTCTCCTCATTACAACATTTGGAATGTTCTGATAGAGAGAGTTCATGGCCAAATAATTGAGGTTGTGCCTCCCTCTCTCTTCAACAGTGAAGTCATCTTTATCTTTAGGGAATTCTTGTCCGGGTCAACTTTCTGAGTAGCTGTGACCTTATGATTTGGTTTTGTGAATGTGAATGGTCCCTTTGTGATGACTCTCAGCATCTCATCATGAAGACAGGCAAGATGAGCTCTCATCCTAATCTTCCAGAAGTCATAGTTCTCAATTGAGAACATTGGTAGCTTTGATGAGATATATGGTTGACTGGGTTTGGAGCCATGTTGTTGATGGTCTCCACAACATCTCCAGGCACTGCATTGTTAGGAGCCATACTTCCAGATATATATATAATTAAGCATAGAGTATGAATGAAGGTTTTTCAGAAAGATCAGTTCAGTGACCACACTAGAATTTTGGTTTTGAAAATCAAAATGGATTTTCAGAAGCAGTGGTCTTGATATGTGGTTTGATTTATTGGTTGATTATGGGTGTTTTGGTCAAAATAAGAGAAAGGTGGTGTTTTATTGATTTTGTTGGAAAAACGAAAGATTTTGGGAGAAAAACACATACCATATCTCACTAGAACGAAGAGAGAAGAACACCATTGGATTCGTCTCAAAAAATGGAGTGGGATGGAAAAAAGAATCGAGTCAATTTGAGGTCAGAAGGAAAAGTTACACACAAAACAAGTTCAAGGTGCAAACTTAGACAGCCAGCAACTAGGCCGAGCTGGCCAACTCGGCCGAGCGGAAGAAAAAAATTGTTTTTTGGCCGAGTTGCCCAGATCCGGCTGAGCACAAGTGAAGACCTGAAACTCGGCCGATCTGGCCAACTCGGCCGAGCGGAAGAAAAAATTTGTTTTTTCGGCCGAGTTGCACAAATCCGGTCGAGCACAAGTGATGACCTGCAACATGGATGAGCAGCAACTCGGTCGAGCAGTGGGAGAAAATTTTTCTCGTCCAAGTTTGACCACACCACCCTGTCCCGACTCGGCCGAGTCACCCAACTCAGTCGAGCTGCTTCTATTTCGGCAGTTTTTGTGCATTTTCGCCATTTTCGAGGTACTTACTTGCAAAATTCGTCCCTAAATCCTACCCCAACACTATAAATACCCTTTTTCTGATTTTCAAAAGGTAGTTACCCCCTTTCACCTAGCAACACACACTTGGAGGTATTCTTCACCATCTTCTTCAATTCTTCATCAATTTGGGCAAGGAGGCAACCAAAAGCTTGGGAATTCTAGTCCCCATCATCCATTAGTCTAAGCCTTCTTTTCCTTTCACTTTTTATTTGCTTTGATCATTAGTTTTTGTTATAGTTGATTATGTTGATTGTTGGCTAGAACACTTTTGGTTATAGGGTCATGTAAATACTCTTGATGAAGTTTATGAATTAATATTTTGCTTAATTGGTATTTGTGTGGCTTAATCCTATTTGAATGTTTAATTTTCTTTTTAAAGCATGTCATTAGTGTATATAGTGATGTGTTTGATCTTAGTTAATTGGAATTGGATTGAGAAATCTCTTTTAATTGATTGAATGCAAATATTTGACCTAGTTTATTGTGAAATCAAGAGATGATCAATGATTAGGAAGGTTTGTGATGATCCTAGGGGCTTAATTAGGTTATGCGTTGTAATTTAGGTAGAGATACTAGATTGAATTATGTTTCTCTTGAGTTAGTTGGATTGAAAAGACTTATAACTCATTATTTAGTGATCAATCTTATTGGAAAAGCACAATATCACTTAAGAAGTAGATTGTTAATCATAAATGGATTCGTTAGTGTTGCATGTGCCTTGGAACCTCTCTTCTCTTCTTTGAGTTTTAATCTGTATTTCCTTGGTTTTCGTAATGTGCATGAGCATACTTGATCGAATTTCCTTATTACTATGTATTGTTTATTCGTGACACTTAGTAGACAATTTTAGGGTAATCAAACATTCAAACTTTCGATCACCATCTATTTAGAACTTAATCAACAAACTTCACTTTTACACTCCCCCTCCCTATGGGATCGACCTCGTACTTACTTCACTACGATATACACCGTATATTTTCGTTCGTGTATTTTTTAGTTGTAAAATAAGTGAACAAGTTATTGTTGGTACGTCTGGAGCCCTCAGAGGTGGATCCAGCAAAGAAACACCACCAGCAGTCGCAGGATCAGAATTGTTGGTAATGACTATGGAGCAATTTGACATTTTATTGACCAGAGCTATGGAGAGGGCGATAGCGGATCAATGGATGAGCACCTGTGCCCCCTCCACGAGCAGCAGAGGTTACGGGGTAGAGATTACCCGAGAGGTTGGTCGCCAGGTGTAGCGGGAGGATAAAGTGCCTTCCAGAGCTGAAAGGAGTGTTCCTACTCGCACTGCACGAAGGAACATAGGTCTGGTCAATCCAATTGCTGAGGAGGCTCAAACCCCTAAGATTGCGGAGAGCATTGACGATACTCATCCTAGAGCTGTCAGTGATCAATTGCGAGCCCTATGGAAGGAGATGAAAGGCATGAGGAAACAAATGACCAATCGGGTTTGAAAATACCGCATTGCTACATCGATATGGAGAAGGTGTAATGTTTAGAGTATTCTTGACTACTTTGTCTAAGGCTGCCCAGCAATGGTTCACTCAGTTGGAACCAAACACTATTCGATCGTGGGCAGAGTTTAGTGAGTTAATTTTACACCAGTTCGCTAGCGCTAGAAGGAAACCCTGAGCTATAGTAACTCTATTCAACATGAGGTAAGGAGAGACTGAGGGTCTGAGGGACTTTCTAAAAATTTCAATCAAGCAACGTTGGAGGTAGAGCTATTACACGAATTGAGCCGCTCTTTAGCTCAACTCGGCTCGGCTCGATAAGGTTCGAGTTCGACTCGGCTTGTTCGTTAAATAAGACGAGCTCGAGCTCGTTAGATACTCGATTTACATAGTTTAGCTGAGGATCTTCTCATCCATAAATGATCTGGGATGGACCTCCTTTCTACCTCGGCAGGGGGAGTAACTGATGGTTCTCATGTTTCATAACCACAAACTAATCTTGCTCCTACTACTGTAGATGAGGATCCTGGTGATGCTGACAGAAATGATGGTGATGCTACTGATACTGGAATGAGGGAGACCACTGCTGAATAAGAAGGAGAAAATCAAGACATTCAAGATCTATATGGAGATCTAAACGTAGGATGAGCTTGAAGACTGGGGGAGCTTACATTATGGGGGAGTCTATGCAGATTATGAAGATGCAGCTGATGTGTTTCAGCGGAGTCATTTCCCAGAATGTTAATTCAATTCTATTAGTTGTAAAAGCCTTGTACTTACGTTATGTTTTTAATTTCCTAAAACTCTGTTTTTACTTTTTGTAATTATTTAGGATTTCCCTTATGTTTATGTAATTCAAATCTAGGCATGCTTTTGGTTTAGATGTTGTTTTTATAAATTTGATCTTATACAACTGATCACTTTTGTTTATGAAATATCAATTGTGTTAATTTCTTAGTCAATGTTGTTGTATGTGCGAACATCAGTAGTGTTGATGTAGAAAGGTCAAATAGGGGGAGATTGTTGATGTTGGAATAAGTGTTTTGTATAATGATCCAACACTTACAGTCGAGTGTTGTAACTAATGTTCCCAACACTTATGACAACATCAGAATTTGCCCTTCCTTTTCTCACTAACTCCGATCTTACACTTGTTGCTCAATGATGTCCCTAATGTAGTCAGAAGACGTGGACAACATCCAGTCATGCGGTTACATAAGAGTGAGAAGTTATTTGAGCATGATATAGCAAGTTCCTACATTCAAGGAGATGTGAAGAGAAGTTCCACACCGCTTAATCTAATGGCTATGATGATCATAGGAGTTGAAGGCAGTTCGTCCCATGAAGTCTATAAATACCGAAGGCTGCCTCAACACAAGATATACAAGAAGAAAAGCTAAATCTTGATTACTAGTCTATTGAATGCGTATACGCTTCTAGTTAGGAATATTTTTTTTTCTTCTTGTAGATTAGCATACCATTGTAAACCCGAACAATTGTATGTTCGTCGTGATCTTATTTACTAGAGTTTTATGTATATATTTATGAGAGAGATAGTTTCATAGGTTCTAGTAAATTTTATACACTCATACGAGTTGTTATTTTACACCTATAAGAGGTTGTAACCAAGTTTCACTTATTTAATATAGTGAACCGTTTAGATTATTTTATAACAAAGTGCATTTTAATTTTCACTGCTTAATGTTGTTAGGTTAGTGCCAACACAACTGACAACACCTTTGATTTCACATGCACACACACTTTCAATAGGGACTGGCGTTGAAGGGAGAAGGCCGAGAAAGGGGGGAGACAAGGCCGTGGGCTCAGGAGGTGGAGAGAAAAGGGGGAAGGAGTAGCCTCCTCCCCAAGGTACACATTTGGATACTGAATGAATGGGATTAAAGGTTTTTTACTGGACAACACATGAACACACAACTAAGCACAGAATACTTGAGAACAATTTTTTATTCCCTCCAGTGGCTAAAAAAACACAACTGATATCATATTGTTTCTGAGAGAGCTTTCCCTTGATTTGGATAGCTCCATCTTAATTCCAGAGAATATCATCTAACTTGAGTGTCGGAATCCCCTGCGGCGTGTTTTTGCATATGCTCGGAAGCTTCGAAGGGAACGTTTTGCACAATTATCGTTCGAGGGTTATAATCCGACACGTTGGATTCCTAATCACATCACGTCATTTTTGTACGCAACAACTGGCGCTGTTTGTGGGAAAATTGGTCTAAGGCGCGAGAACTATCTTTCATTATGGGTGGAGAACGTGAAATTGCTAAGAAAAATAAAGAATGGGGAGGAACACCACCTCCTGCTTTCCCTCCACCTCTTCCGGGATTTTCGTCAACTAAGAATCTAGGGAAGGAACCTACATTTGTTTCCTCAGTTCTTTTCCCGGCCCCACCTCCGGCTACATCTCAAACATTGGTAAACGAAACTCAGAATGCCCCTTCTCTCATAGTGGGTAACGCTGCGAGCACTTCTAGAGTGCTGGGAAGCGGAGTGAGTAAGGAGGTGCCTACTACAGCTGTTAATTCGGAACTCCTGGTGATCTCTGTTGGTCCTTGAACGAGTAGTGAATGGGATTAAAGTCTAGAGGGGAGGGGTGAATAGACTTTAAAACTTTTTGAGTAAAGAGTTGGAACCCTTCTGTGTCACAAAGTCAGCTGGACTACAAGTCTGCTGGTCTAGATGACTATAGTGTACTTACAGAGTTTAGAATGCAGAAATGTGTAGGCCCTTTTATTTAGACTCTTTCGAGTGTTCTTTGGAAAACCTCAATTAATGTTTTGTGTAAAATACTCAACTGATGCTGGTTTGAAGGGTGAATGGCCTTGATTATAAAACCAGTTTAAAATCACATTATGCATTATAATGAATAATAGATAGAGTGATTAAATAAACTAAAGTGCAGATAAGTAAATAATACCGAAATTTTATAGTGGTTTGGATTGCAGGTCCTACGTCCACTCTCACGATCCACTCGTGATGTTAATCCCTTAATTCTCAAAAATTACAGGGGCTTGTCCTTTATAGTCCCAAGAGAAGGACTTTGAGATCTGAACAGTTCCAAACTGTTACGGTCTCCCCAAGTGATTGATGAGCACTTCCACTCTTACAGGGGTTCAAAAATAAAACCTTTCGGTGAGGGGTTTTGGGTTTTTGAATGGATCCAACTAATGGTTCAAGCTTATAAATACGCTTAACCACAATGCCTAAATCAAAGTGTTTACAATGTTGATTTGGATTCAGGTTCTTTGGTTGGATGAGGGAAGAACTTAAGAGCTAGAGTTGTTCTAAACTTTTCTGGGCTTTTGAGAATTCTTTTGTTTGTGAGACTTTGCTTGCTTGCTTGAATATAGCTTAAGAATTCTCGCGTAGTTTTTCCGTGTGTTGTTCTTCCTCATCTTCTTGTATTTATAGGGAAGATTAAAACAACTAGCCGTTGGAGTTGACTAGTCGTTAACAATTTTTCCTTGTTTGTTGTTGATCCCTTGATTACAGTTGATTGATCTTGATTGCTTCAATTCTGGAATCTTCATCAATCTTCTATGTATGGTAAGTCTTCTTTTGAACGTTGTAAGATGACTTGGAATCTTGTCCTTGGGCGAAACATCTAGTTTGTTGTTTTAATTCTTTATCGCCTGATAAGATCGTCTGGCCAGGTATCATATGTCTTCTATAATCAGATGAGTATTACTCTTCTGATCTAGGCAATACTTGTGTTGATTTTGGCCAACTTCATCTTGGACATTATCAGCTAAGTAGGTATACAAGCACCTCACTTAGCTGTTCTTCAAGGGTCTTCTAGTCTTCAGATCTTCTTCTCTTCATCTCTTGAGTTTGCACATGTTAGCTGGGACTGTGTTATCAGCTAAGATACATACAGCTAATCACACATGATTAGAGTAAGAACTGAGCTGATCTATACAATATCAGCTGACCCTATTACATATGTTTTATAAACTCTAAGTGTTTTGGCCATCAAAACTATACTATCTTATGGAGAGGCTTAAGGTGAATTTACATCCCAACAATTTCCCCCTTTTTGATGAAGTCAAAACTATCTTGATAAATGCTCCTATGTACTACAGAGGATAAGAGTTTATAAATCATCACATGATGGCTCTGATGAAGACAATGAGAGTTTGTCTTGTAAGTCAAAAGAAATATTACTTGTATATGATATGTTTAGAGATTACATATTACAAGTTTCAATTTCCTTGAGCTTCTTTAGTAGTCTTCATCAAATCTTCAGATGCGGTAGGCAAGGTACATACGAGTGCGGATTTCTTCCATGTGTTGAAGGTCTGTAACATTTTCTTAAATGTAGATTCTTTCCAGAATTCTCTTGACTTCAGCCATGTCTGTTCTTCTAGATATGATCTTCGGGAGTTAGAATTCTGTAGCCTAGTGCTTTAGCTGACTTCACTGTTTCTGTCCAGAGTACTTCATCTTCAAATTCCATGAATTGAGAGAATTGAAGTAGCTCTTCTTCATAGGTGGAGAGGGGGCCAAAATTTCTAACTATGTGGTGAGCTAGCTGCCATTTCTTCTTCGGAGGGTACCATCTTGGTAGCTCGTCTGGAAGTACCAGCATATCCACATGGGTGCTGTCTGTAAGCTGAGCACTTTCTTCTTTTTCCTTTTCTTTCAGCGCTTTCCTGGTCTTGGCCAATTTTCTCTCAAATTAATTATTAACAGCCTTCGCATCAGTTAGTTTCTTCTACTTGAGTTCTTGGTCTTCTTGTAGCTTTCTTTTCTTCAACTCTTGAGCTTCTTTCTCTTCTGCCATAGGCTCTACTGAGGCTTCAATTGCCTTTCTTTTTCTTGTCATTCTGCTATCTAGAGTTGACTCTTCTGCAGTAGTGATTTGCAGCTTAGTAGTACTTTGGGCCTCATCTTGAACAGCTTCCTTTCCTATTCTGTTCTTGATTTTTCTTTTCAAACTTCCCAAGGTTTCAGTCAGATCATCTTGAGCTACAACTAGCTCAGCCTTCTGGGCAGTAGACTTCTCCAGGGCGTTTATCAACACATCTTCCCCCTTTTTGGCTTCAGCAAGAGCAGCCGCAAAAGGTTTCATGGCATTTAGAATTGCAACCTAAAGAGTTTGTTTGAGGGTCATGGCATTGACTCTTCTGACATGAGACAGTTGAGTAATGTTGTGCTCCAGAATTTGAGCATGAGAGGGGGCAGATGACATTTTCTCTAGCTGAGCTGTTAGGAGTTCCAGTTTGTCAGCTGTCTGCTTCAGCTGTGTTGAGAGCTTCTCATTTTCTTCAGCTGTAGGGCTTGACCTTGTGCAGCCCTGGATTCAGCATCTTCGAGTCTAGACTTGTAGATGTTTTCCATTCGGCATGTCTCATTGGAGTAGAGTTCAGCAAACATTTTGGCTATGTCTGCTGTCTTTCTCATTTCACTGTTGAGATACTCATTTATCTGATTGTGTAGTGGCTCACCAAATTTGTTATCAATGTCATAAATTTGGTTAGTAAGGCGAGTCCTCTGCTCCTGAGCAGCTCGATCAATATATCTAGCCAGCTGCATGCCTAGCCCTTTTTTTCAAAGTGCTTGTCTATTGCTTCCCGTACTTGAGAACATACATCTGCTCTAATATCAATAGACGAGGTTGAGGATGAAGGGGTACCTTGAGAGATTCTTGGTGCCATCTGAAAGGGGTTTGGCCTGAATACTACCAATGCACGTCCTTTCTCTTCTGCAGTCAGATGACCTTCATCCAGAAAGGTTGATGTCACATTTACTAGGCGGGCAAATAAACTCCTTTCTCTTTGAATAGGTTGAGAAATGAAATCCTCGAACTCATTTCTAGCCCTGAAATAGGCTGGAATCTTCAGTACCTTCTTTTCTACCTCTTCTTCCACAGCTTCAGCAATTGACTGATCCAAACTCTTGAGTCCCTAAGCTACTGAGACCTGGGTTTGTGATGGCTCAACTGATAAATAGACTCCTTTCTCTTTGAGTAGGTTGAGAAATGAAATCCTCGAACTCATTTCTAGCCCTGAAATAGGCTGGAATCTTCAGTACCTCTTTGTTGGGATATGTATATCCCTAGTTTAGTTTTGATAAACCAAATCAAACATGTAATAGGATAAGTTGTATTGTATAGACAACTTTATTATGCATCTTGTAATAGATAGGACTCTGGTTAGAAGAGAAGACATGTCAATGCTCAAGAAGGGAAGAAAAGACCAAGACCAGAAGTCTCTTGATAAGATGAGTTGAACTCATCTTATAAGATAAGAAGAGTATGAGTAAGATCAGTATACACCAGAAGAGTAGAAGTCTTCTTACACCAGGAGAGTAGAACTCTTCTTACACCAGCAGAGTAGAAGTCTTCTTACACCAGTAGAGTAGAAGTCTTCTTACACCAGCAGAGTAGAAGTCTTCTTACCAGCAGAGTAGAAGTCTTCTTACACCAGCAGAGTAGAAGTCTTCTTACACCAGCAGAGTAGAAGTCTTCTTACACAAACAAAGTAGAAGTCATCTTAAACAATTAAGGGAAGACCAATCAGAGTTGAAGTGAAGGATTGACAAGATACGTGCACAAGAAAAGAAAGTCAAAGATATGAATTATAATTACATGACAATGGTAATATTCAATTATATCAAATCAAGAGAGTGCCAATTGCTGAATTAGTGGAGATTTGAATGTTATCATCCAACGGTAACATTCAAACATCAACACTATATAAATGAGTTCAGTTCATACATCATTGGGTGAGTGAAGAGGAGTGGGATGCAGAGGTCGAGCAAAGTTCTTAAAGTCCAGAAATAAGAAGAGCTCAACAAGACTGTTCATGAAGATTCAACACGCATCACCTCATCCCCAGTGAGTGAACTCATAACATCTAAGCCAGTGCAACCACTTATATATATCCATAGCTTAGAGAGAATTTCCCAATCCTAGCATGAGGTTAAACCAGATTGTAAGGGAAATTCTCACCTAGTTCATATACACAAAACCCACCTTCTACCATAAAACCCTATAAGTCAAGTTGAGTGTTCATCACTGTAAAGAGTGCAAGTGCTCTATAATCACTTGTGGAGTGCAAGTGCTCGCAACTCACTTGTGGAGTCCAAGTGCTCTCAACTCACTTGTAAAGTGCAAGTGCTTCCAATCACTTGTGGAGACCGCAACAGTTCGGGACTGCTCAGATCTCAAAGTCCTAACCTTGGGACTATAAAGGACAAGCCCTTGTAATTTTTGAGAAATTAAAGGGATTAAACATCACGTTTGGAATGTGAGAGTGGACGTAGGAACGTATATCCGAACCACTATAAATTATGATGTTATTTACATTTTCTGCACTTTACTTTCAGTTATCTCATACATATTTGTGCATAAACTGTTTTACAAATTGTATTTAAGTAATGGACGAGTATAATCTTTATGGGCACACTGCAATTTCGCACTTAACTCTGGTATGTAATTAATCAGTCGACTAACTAGTCCTAGGCCCCTAGTAAAATCAGCGGACTAGTTACTTTGAAGAGTTAGTTTATTTTCCACACCATCAGCAGACATCAGTCCGCTAATCTTACACTCGTCTCAGGGACCAACAAGTGGTATCAGAGTCGTGTGTTCAAATGACCATTGCTTTGAATTTTTTATTTTCGAAAATCTGCACTTTTTCTGTTGTTTTCAGATTTTAGCGTGTGAGTACACTGTTTAAAGTAGAATCGATGTTTTGAATCGAACTCATTGCTTTACTGAGTCGTGTGATGCTTTTTGGCCAAATTCCATCGTTTGAGCCATCAAAAACACGTTTTACTGTTTTCAATGGTCACCCGAATAGATCCGTTTTTGAAAAACTGTTTAGCATACATTTTTTTTCATAAAAAATCATACTGGCATGTATTTGGATAATTGTGTGTTAAGAACAGGTCAACAACTAAGGGGGAACTTCAGCTCAGCTGAGTTCTAGCCCTATCTGGATTTACACGCGTATGAGCAAGAAGAGGAGATCAAGATGATCAAGTTGTTCAAAGACCTGAAGGCAAGAAGAGCTTAATTGGAAGTCGTCTAATTTGCAACATATCAGCTGAAGAATAGATAAGAAGACCTTTATAATAGCTGATTAAGTGAGTTCGTGCTTGTAAAGTGCAATATTAATAAAACTCATCTTTTTAGCTTTTGGAGATAACATCTAGTTATCTCATCTGATGACAACTTCTCATTGTCATCATACAAAAGCCTTTTGTTTTTACTCTTCTGCACTATTATATGGACTCTAGCACTGTCTGTTCTTTATTGCTTCAGTTAGTGTTAGATGATTTGGTTATATCAAAAAGGGGGAAATTGTTGGGATATGTATATCCCTAGTTTAGTTTTGATAAACCAAATCAAACATGTAATAGGATAAGTTGTATTGTATAGACAACTTTATTATACATCTTGTAATATATAGGACTCTGGTTAGAAGAGAAGACATGTCAATGCTCAAGAAGAGAAGAGAAGACCAAGACTAGAAGTCTCCAGATAAGATGAGTTGAACTCATCTTATAGGATAAGAAGAGTAAGAGTAAGATGAGTGTACACCAGCAAAGTAGAAGTCTTCTTACACTAGCAGAGTAGAAGTCTTCTTACACCAGCAGAGTAGAAGTCTTCTTACACCAGCAGAGTAGAAGTCTTCTTACCAGCAGAGTAGAAGTCTTCTTACACCAGCAGAGTAGAAGTCTTCTTACCAGCAGAGTAGAAGTCTTCTTACACCAGCAGAGTAGAAGTCTTTTTACACAAGTAGAGTAGAAGTCATCTTACACAATTAAGGGAAAATCAATCAGAGTTGAAGTCAAGGATTGACAAGATACGTGCACAAGAAAGGAAAGTCAAAGATATGATTGAAATTACATGACAATGGTAATATTCAATCATATCAAATCAAGAGAGTGCCAATTGCTGAAGTAGTGGAGATTTGAATGTCATCATCCAACGGTAACATTCAAACATCAACACTATATAAATGAGTTCAGTTCATACATCATTGGGTGAGTGAAGAGGAGTGAGATGCAGAGGTCGAGCAAAGTTCTTAAAGTCCAGAAATAAGAAGAGCTCAAGAAGACTGTTCATGAAGATTCAACACGCATCACCTCATCCCAAGTGAGTGAACTCATAACATCTAAGCCAGTGCAGCCACTTATATATATCCATAGCTTAGAGAGAATTTCCCAATCCTAGCATGAGGCTAAAACAGATTGTAAGGGAAATTCTCACCTAGTTCATATACACAAAACCCACCTTCTACCATAAAACCCTAGAAGTCAAGTTGAGTGTTCATCACTGTAAAGAGTGCAAGTGCTCTATAATCACTTGTGGAGTGCAAGTGCTCGCAACTCACTTGTGGAGTCCAAGTGCTCTCAACTCACTTGTAAAGTGCAAGTGCTTCCAATCACTTGTGGAGACCGCAGCAGTTCGGGACTGCTCAGATCTCAAAGTCCTAACCTTGGGACTATAAAGGACAAGCCCTTGTAATTTTTGGGAAATTAAAGGGATTAAACATCACGTTTGGAACGTGAGAGTGGACGTAGGAACGTATATCCGAACCACTATAAATTATTGTGTTATTTACATTTTCTGCACTTTACTTTCAGTTATCTCATACATATTTGTGCATAAACTGTTTTACAAACTGTAATTAAGTAATAGACGAGTATAATCTTTATGGGCACACTACAATTCCGCACTTAACTCCGATATGTAATTAATCAGTCGACTAACTAGTCCTAGGCCCCTAGTGAAATCAGCGAACTAGTTACTTTGAAGAGTTAGTTTATTTTCCACACCATCAGCAGACATCAAGTCAGCTGATCTTACACTCGTCTCAGGGACCAACTCTCCTTTTCTACCTCTTCTTCCTCAGCTTCAGCAGTTGACTGATCCAAACTCTTGAGTCTCTGAGCCACTGAGACCTGGGTTTGTGATGGCTCAGCTGATACCAAGGTAGGTATCTGACTTGTTGGATCATTTGATGGAGTTGAGTCATCTGCCAGCACATTGTCAACTGTCTTCAGCTGGAATTGAGTTTGATCCATGTCTTCATAGACGAAGGTGTTCTCTGGTGCCAAAATTGTCAGATCCAAAGGAGTGGACTGCGAGGTTGTGGTAGGTGTGATTCCTAGAATCCTATCACAAACTCGAGCCAGTGCGTCCTCGGGTAACAATTCAGTGAATGACTTCACTTGAGCAACTTCCTTCTGCTCTATTTCCTAATCAAGGAAGTGAGCTAAACCTCTCCTTCCTTCCATGACCTCTGCAAGGTCATCTACATCATCTCTTCTGAGCTCGATCCAAGTACATACTCTGAGCACTTGCTCAAACTGGATCGAATTTCAACTCCCGGCACAGTCGTTTTCAGCAGATTAGCTATCCTTAATCTCATTATCTTCTCTCGAGTACACATGGGATGATTGACCATCTTGTACTTAGATTGAGGCTGGGATGTGTCTTCTTGCGCTACCTTCTCGGGGATTGAAGATATATTAAGGTCATAAGATTGGGCTTTCTGAATTGGATTCTTCTGCCTCTAGGTTAGCTGCATCTGCCGTTGATGCTTCAGCTAACTTCTTCTTTTCTGCCTTTTGCCTTGCTGCCTCAGCAAGGGCTTCTTTCTTTAAGTACCATTTTGAGGAATGGAACTTCTTGGCTGGTCCCCATTCATGATTCTTAGGAAGGACGTCTGGAAGTATGATACTCAACTTGTTAACAAAGCTGACAGTGGATGTGACTATCCACTCCTTCTTCTTTATGTCTAAGGAGACCTGCTTTGCTTCGAGATCAAGTATTTCCATGAAAAAACCTTGCCAGTGTCCATCTATTTGATCCCAAATTGCAGCCATAACTCGTACTTTAATTGTGGAGACTGCATCGTGACTGAATGTGTTTCCCAGAAGCATTTTTCCAGCTATATCCAGCAAGGTTTGAAACTTCTCATCAAGTTGTGGTTTTCGAACGCCAGAAGCATCCTTTGCTTTGATCCTTCCACCAGTGAACATCTCAATATATTGTTTCTCCTTATCCATTATATAGGTCGATATATTGACATTTCCACTAGGCAGATCGAAAAGATCCCTAAGTACTTCTCTGGTGATATTTACTCTATGACCACCAACATATCTTTCTACATATGAGCCCCTTAACACTGCTTTCGAATATAAAGTCAATACATCTTGCTCATACACATTTGCTGGTGCTGCTTTAAGAAACTCATGAAGGTTTAGGTTGATACAGCGAAGAAGTATTTCTTTGTTACCTTCTGTGTGTCGACCTTTGAAGTACAGAGCATTCTCAGTAAAAACCTTGCCCTGTTTCGACCATTTAGCAACATCAAGAGTTCCAGTATTCTTGGTGTTGTCATCATAGATTTCGATAACACCCATTCTGAGTTGTGTGAGTAGTGAGAGCTTTGAAAAATGATTTTCAGTGAGAAAGAGTTATCGAGTTTGAAAAATTCTTGAGAGCGAAGGGTTTACAAAGAGGGCTTAAGGCCTCAATTTATATTCTCAGAAATTTCGAAAAGGGTTTGGAGTGTTTCGTTCCAATGACTCAGATTAGGGCTTAGAAGGGTAACAATCGAGGTGGGACCTTTCCCCTTCAGCCTATCAAAATTAATTTTGCCGGCTCAATTTGCCATGTGTCGATTATTGATTCATACGCAGCTTTGTAATTGAGAGCAAATGACATCATTACCAAAAATAGTCGTTGTGACTTAATTTGATAATTGCAGTAATTTTTAATCAATTAAGGCCGTTTTTATATAAGTAACATACATTCCTTATATAGCCTTTTTCCATAAATACATTCAGAATTAAATCTAGAATGAGTAATTTATGTAATCAATCTAATCTTCAGAATAGCTAGGTAGAAGTAGTTTGATTAGTAGGGTAAGTCGTCTGATCAGCATGGTAAGTCGTCTAATCAGCCGAGTAGGTCATCTGATCAGCTGAGAGGTTTTCTAATCAGTTGTGAAGGTCTTCTGATCAGCTGAGTAAATCTTCTGAGCCTTCTTAGCCTGTTATGACTTCTAGTTTTCTAAATCTTTCTTTGATTCCCCACTAACCATGTGGAACCTTCTTAGCCATATGAAGCTAGGCAGCCTAGATGACTTTCCACTGGCATAAGTTGTCTTTTGCATTAGATGGGATGTAGCATCTAATGTGCTCTTGTTGAATTTCTTCGCCTCAACTTACTCTCTTGTAGGAGAGAGGAGAGGGGAAGGTGCTTCAATGGAGAGCCTATTTGAAAATTAAGAAGGGGTGTCTTCTTGATTTGTTTTGACAAGGTTTCCTTGGAGAGGAAGCTCTGCATGCTTAACGTTTCCTTGGAGAGGAAGCTCTGCATGCTTAACACCTTATCTCTTGCACCTCTTCTTTCTTTTCTCTTTAACGTAACCTCCTCTTCTTTCTTTTCTCTTTAGCGCATACTTATGTTGGGTGATCCAAGTATGCTTGGTCTTGATATCTCCTTCTGCTGGACATATTTTCATTGCTCTCACCCATTAATTTGGTTGAGGAATGATATCTATGCCATTTTTCCTTGCAATTTTCTCCATACCTGAAAAAGATAAGTATTAAGAATGTGTGTTTCTTCAAGTGATCTCATAGGTAGCACCTTTTATAGGGGCAGAGATGAGATAGTGGAGAGTAAGACGACAAGTATTTATGAGGTTATAGGTCTGAGATTCTGAAAAGGTCACTTCTCAAGATCAACAATTAGATTCTTGATCTGAAGGTCCAGATTTAAAGATGCTCAGACTTATCCTATGGAATGCAGATTTTATAAAATTGAATCATGAGTTATTTGAAGTCCGTACTCAATTTTTCTATTGTTGAGTCGGCTAAGTTGGTGTATTAATCCAACCTAGTGTTTCCCAACAATATACTATATTTATGTATAAAGACGGAGTACTTTATAAAGAATATTCTCTGTTTATACATATACGTATATACAACATTATTTGAATACATTCTCTAGTTAACTTTGTTCAATATATATATGTGAATTCTATGTAAAGCATATAGATATAGTGTTTTGATCAAGGATTTTTAAGGTATCATGGATTCCTCCTTGATTGAGTAACTCTATGGTTTTCCCTCAACTTTATTTATCTTCATCGGGAATAACTTACCTGATGACCTCATTTGATTCTATTTCTTCTTGGTCTGCTGTAACTGTTGTCAGCTGATGTTGTCTCAGCTGATCTCTATTCATCAAGAGGAGGGATCAAGTAATCCTAGGTTGTAGCATGGACTCTTGAATCTCTCTTCAGCTAGAGGTTTAGTTAAGATATCTGCTCTTTGGATATCTGTGTGAATTTTCTCCATCTTTATGTCCTTCTTTTCAAGATGATCTCTTATAAAATGGTGTCTGATATCAACATGCTTGCATCTTGTGTGGAGGACTGGATTTTGAGTAATGGTTATAGCACTACTGCTATCACAGTAGATGGGGACTTCTCTTGCATCTACGTTGTAGTCTTTTAATTGTTGAATCAACCAAAGTAGCTGACTGCAACAGCTCCCAGCTGCCATATACTCTGCTTCAGTTGTGGAGGTTGCAACAAATGTTTACTTCTTTGAGAACCAAGATATCAACTTGTTGCCTAGAAATTAACAGGTTCCTGATGTGGATTTTCTATCTATTCTACATCCACCATAGTCAGAATCAGAATATCCACTCAATTCTATATTGTCATCAACAGGGTACCACATTCCTAAATTGATTGTTCCTTTTAGATATTTTAGAATCTTCCTTGTTGCTTCTAGATGACTTTACTTTGGATTGGCTTGAAATCTGGCACATACACCTACAACAAAGGTTATATCTGGTCTGCTGGCTGTAAGGTATAGGAGAGATCCAATTAGTGCTCTATATTCAGATTGGTCGACTACTTTTCCAGACTCATCTGGTTCCATCTTGAAGGATGTCATCATTGGAATTCTTGTAGTCTCGCTTTGTTGAGCCTTGAATCTTTCCAGTGGACTTTTAGTATATTTGGATTGATTTATGAAGATCCCTTCTGGACTCTGCTTTACTTGAAGTCCTAGGAAAAAGTTCATTTCACCTATCATACTCATTTCAAACTTTCCTTGCATGAGTTCAGAGAACTTTTTGCACATCTCTTGATTAGGTGATCCAAATATGATATCATCCACATATATTTGAACCATTAAGATACCATCTCCTTCTTGAATTCTGAACAATGTTCTATCCACTTTGCCTTTGGTATATCCATTGTCAAGAAGGAACTGTGACAAAGTATCATACCAAGCTCTTGGTGCTTGCTTCAGGCCGAATAGGGCTTTCTTCAGTCGATGTACTTGATCTCCTTTTTCAAAGCCTGGAGGCTGTTCTACATACACTTCGTCCACAAGTATTCCATTTAGAAATGCACTCTTGACATCCATTTGGTATACCTTGAAACCCATATATGATGCATAAGCTAGAAATAGCCTAATGGCTTCTAGTCTGGCGACTGGGGCAAAGGTTTCATTGTAATCAATCCCTTCGGATTGTGAGTAACCTTTGGCTACCAATCTAGCCTTGTTTCTAGTTATCACATCGTTCTCATCCTTTTTGTTCTTGAACACCCACTTTGTTCCAACTACATTGTGGTGTTTAGGACTATCTACTAGTTCTCACACTTCATTTCGTGTGAACTGATTCAATTGTTCTTGCATAGCAGTGATCTAGTTGTTATCCTTCATTGCTTCTTCTATGTCAACTGGTTCTGTGTTGGACAGGAAGGCACACCAGCAGAACATAGAGGTCTGAGGGTTCTGATTTAATTGTCTTCTAGTCTTGACACCTGAGTCTGCTCCTCCTAAGATGAGGGTAGATGGATGATTAGACTTCCATGTATTCCTTATAGGTGTATTGACAACAGATGAGTTAGGATCATCATTTGTTCTAGTGTTGTTAGGAGAGTTGACTGAATTTGCTCGATCATCATTTGTATCTTAAGTGTCGAACAGATTATTCCCCCTAGCATTTGGAATTGGATCATCTTGTCTAGGAGTTGGCTGTTCACCTTGAGTCTGTGATCTGGTAACAGGTCGATGAGGTTTTTCTTCTTGTGGATCCTCAGAGAAAGGTTCATCAATTTCGATAAACTCTTTTATCTTCTCTTTAGATCTGATCATTAATCTCCTCATCTTTTCTGCTGCTGAGTCTGTGTTTGCTGTATTCTTTTCACAAGATTCATCAAATACAACATGAGGTGTTTCTTTCACAAGAAGGGTTCGTTTGTTAAATACTCTAAATGCTTTGCTAGTTGAGGAGTATCCTAAGAATATCCCCTCATCTGCTTTGGCATCAAAGGCATTTAATTTACTCTTCCCATTGTAGTGAATGAAACACTTACAACCAAATATATGAAAGTAAGATACCCTAGGTTTCCTACCTTTCCACAGTTCATATGGAGTTTTCTCATGTATTTTGTGAATACTTGACCTGTTTTGGGTATAACATGCTGTATTGATGGCTTCTGCCCATAATTTCTTGGGAGTGGAGAACTCAACTAGAAGGGTTCTTGCAGCTTCTTTAAGTGTTCTAACCCTTCTTTCAGCTACACCATTTTGTTGAAGTGTTCTTGCTGCACTTGTTTCATGTTGAATGCCATTAGAAGTACATTAAGCAATGATATGAGAGTTAATGAATTCAGTACCTTTGTCACTTCTAATTTTGACAATAGGTTCTCCCTTTTCTATTTATCATGTAGGCTATATGTGCATAAACTATTATTTAAAAGAAAATCAGTATATATATATATATATATATAATTACCATTTGAGATATTATATATCTATATTTAAATAAGAACATTAATAATATATATACATATATATGTGTAACCACCTGCGTGCGTATTTACATTTCGATCACGCTAGCGGATTTATTGGAGTGGATATGACCTCAATCTTCCACTATTTGATTTTGAAAATATGGGAGACTCATTCTAACCCAAATATCTCAACTGAATTATCTTCCTCATCTGTACAAATACCTTAGAAAATAAATCTACCGTCTACACGTTTTATCCAGAATTCATTCTCTCATCAGATTTTCTCAAACGAAAATTACTCAAAAATTGATCTCTCCCTAAATACAGTCTCGTGGTAGTTCGTCCGCTATCTCTATTTCTTCATCTCCCTCGCCGAATTTGCTGCAGAGGTATTACTCCCTTACCGTAATTGCTGATTTGAAAAGAGGCGTAATTGCATATTTATATGTATTCTTATCCCCATTAGAATGATGTACGTACTGTTTCTAATTTAGTAGAATATTGGTAGGTCAGGACTTTTAGGCATAGACGTCACCTAAGGTCACTCCTCCTTTAATGAGTATTTTTATTGTTAATGATTTAAGTTGCATTGGTTAATGGCATATTAAATTTGGAATTAGATGCTCATGAACTAAAGTGATGATTAGTCTGCGAGTTTTAATTAAACAATTTAATTCACTTGTTGTTCATTTAAAGGGTCTCCCTCGAACCAATACCTTATTCTGATAATTAAGAGATTCTAGTATTATTGTACTTGGAAATCAGATTCGAATTATTAACTCTTAACCAGAGTAACAGGAGTGATAAATTAATTAATTGATAAATAATTATTAAGGGTAAATAATTATTCTATAAGGTACGTTGATTATTAAGGGTAAATTGATATTATTATTCTATACAGGAGTGATAAATAAAATATAATAATATATATTTATATAATTATTCTATACAGGGGTGATAAATAATTATTAAGGGTAAATTGATTTTATTGATTAATTGATTCAAACTAGGAGACTAGTTTCATGTTGACCCTTAGAAATCTTAAATTGATTAATTCAAATGGGTTAATGAGAAATTCGCACGGGATTTAGATTTGATCAATTGAGGACTAATATTTTATATTTCAAGTCCATTATTTGCTAGTATGTTATGTTGTATACTTATTAATTATGGTATACACTTAGTATTTCAGAATCAGTATTAGTGAGTTGTACGAATTATTTTCTAAATAGATTTAATTTATTGTTAGGCGACGGTAATCGTGCGGAGTAGGCTCTTACATTTTTACATCCATTTCATCCACGACATATAATTTGAGGTGGGGTTTATTTGCTTATTCTTGGTTATATGCTTTAAGTAATTGTTGAGTTAATTCTACATGAATTAATTGTTCTATGTTATTCGATTGGCAAAGTATCTATTTACAAAGTTTATGACAAATATTTATTGGCAAAGTTTGTGGAGACTATCCATTGACAAAGTTTATGATAAATATCTATTGGCAAAGTTTGTGGAGACTATCTATTGGCAAAGTTTGTGACAAATATCTATTGGCAAAGTTTGTGGCAAAGTATCTATTGGCAAAGTTTGTGGCAAAGTATCTAATAGCCAGGGATCCTAATTGGGGTCCGAGATCGACGGATCTTCGGGTTTTAACCCGCCGTGCTCAAATGGCAAAGTATATATGGGCAAAGTATATGTGTTTATATTAATGTTGGCAAAGTACATAGGTAAATGCTATTTACATTTATTTATCATTGATGATGTGATTATGTAATTTTATTAGTTTGCCTAGAATAACTCTGCTCCACTGAGCGTACTTGTATGCTCACCCCAAATATTGTCTATTTCAGGCTAAGGAGTTGATTGGTGGAGGGTGGTGATGGATAGCGGTCTAATATTTTTCTTCATAAACAGTATTTGAGGACTAAATTTGCTTCTTATTTAAATTATTAAATTGAGACTCTTATTGAGCATGCTTAGTTATTAGGTTTTAAATGAATTTGTTGGATTCTTGGTTTAAATTTGTTTTCGTAATCTATAATTTATATCAAATTGATCTATAATTTGTTTTTCATAAAAGAATTTTATTAGAAAAAAATTGGGATGTTACAGTTGGTATCAGAGCGGGTCTACGTTCTTGTAGACTTGTAAAAAAAAAAAAAAAAATTATTATTAGTTTAAATAAGTTATGACATCCACCACCGCCCACCACTTCAACTCAAATAAGGTATGATATGTAATTCATTTGATATTTATTATTGAGAGATAAACACATAGTACGCGGCTTAAGTGTTTATTTTGTTTTCCAAGGAATGAGAAATTTCTAAAGATTTATAGAAGGAGATAATGACTTGTTACTATATTGATGATGACTAGCAGAAATAGAAACGATGCCACCACGTCGACAACCTATTCAAAATCAAGCGGGGAAAAACCAGAATCAAGCCAACAATGAGGCTCAGAACTTACGAACTAATGCTAGCATCGTGGAGCAGTTTCGTCGCTATAAACCACCTACCTTCAACGGACGTGATGGACCCACGGCAGTCGAGGAGTGGTTACGAGCCCTTGAGCGCGTGTTTCGCCTTCTCGAATGCACAGACCATCAACGTGTGACTTGTGCTGAGTTCCAGCTAGTGGAGGACGCTGACCATTGGTGGGAAGGCTACTGGAGATCGAGAACAGATGAAGAACGTAACATACTAGAATGGAATGGATTTAAGGAAATTGTTATGGAAATGTTTTACCCCGAGACCTATCGGGAGCGGATGGAGTCGGAATTCTTTGAATTCCAACAGGGAGGCTTAACTGTGGAGGAGTATGAGAGAGAGTTCAGTCGATTGGCCCGATTTGCCCCACACATGGTAGATACCGAACGAAAGAAAGCCCAGAAGTTTAAGAAGGGACTGCGTCCTGAAATACGCAGTATCCTTGCTAGTCACGGGGACATTCCTTTTAGTAATCTTGTGAAGAGAGCAGGGGAAATTGCAGAAAGTCAACAACTTGACAAGAATAGTCGAAAGCCAACTGAGAATTTTGGGAAAAGAAAATGGAACGGACCGAATCGGAACAACAACGATAACAGTTAGAGCAAACAAGGGAGAATTCAGAGTAAACCCTACACCCGGCCCCAGATTAGCAATGTGCCAGGCAGATCTCACGGAATCAGTAGTGCAAATGTTCCTCCTATCAGAACATCTTGTACAAACTGTGGAAGAAGCCATAAGGGAGAGTGTCTTGCAGGGCAAGGGAAGTGTTTCCGATGCAAGCAGCCGGGTCACACAGCTCCTTTCTGTACTAACTTTGGAAATGGGAGTACCACATCTAAGGGAAATGCTCGAGTGTTTTCTTTGACTGGTCAGGAGGACGAAGGGCAATACCCAAATACCATGCCAGGTATGTTAATGCTTAATGAAGTTCCCATTTTAGCTTTGTTTGATACTGGTGCATCACATTCTTTCATTTCTACAAAGTGTTGTGCTAAGATTAGATGTAATGAGAGTGTTAAGGTCAATGCACTGGACGTGAGTATTCCATGTGGTAAGATAATTGTCACCGATAAAGTAGTTAAAGGCGTGGACTTGAACATTTTTGGTAGGAGCCTAGATGCTAATTTGTACATCATAGAAATGCGCGATTTTGACGTAATTTTAGGCATGGATTGGTTGTCTAAACATCAAGCAAACATCGATTGTCAAAGAAGGGAAGTAGTCCTCCAAACTCCCAATGGGGATGAATTTACTTATTTTGGGACAAAGACTAGCACTAGACCTCGAGTGATATCTGCAATGAAGGCTCTAAAGATGTTGAAAAAGAAAGGATGTCAAGGGTATCTAGTTAATGTGATGGGAACGCAGGCTCGAGACTTAACTATTGAGAATGTTCCAGTAGTTCGTGACTATCAAGATGTATTTCCTGAAGACTTGCCAGGTATTCCACCGAATAGACAAGTGGAGTTCACCATAGATTTGATACCTGGATCGGCACCGGTGTCCAAAGCACCTTACAGAATGGCGCCAAAGGAATTAGAGGAACTCAAAGTACAACTGCAGGAGTTGTTGGATAAGAAATTCATCCAGCCCAATGTGTCCCCTTGGGGAGCACCCGTTCTGTTCGTGAAGAAGAAAGACGGGTCCATGAGAATGTGTATCGATTATAGAGAACTGAATAGAATCACGATCAAGAATAAGTATCCGCTACCGAGGATAGATGATCTATTTGATCAACTAAAAGGATCCAGTGTCTTCTCTAAAATTCATTTGAGGTCCGGTTACTAATTATTAAAGGTCAAGGACAACGATATACCGAAGACGGCATTTAGAACACGATATGGTCATTATGAATTTGTAGTGATGCCTTTTGGGTTAAGCAATGCTCCTGCGGTGTTCATGGATTTGATGAATCGAGTTTTTCACCCGTTCTTGGACCGGTTCGTGATTGTTTTCATTGACGATATATTGATCTATTCAAAAGATAATAAGGAACACGAAGAACACATAAGCATGGTTTTAGAGGCACTTCGCAAGGAGAAGTTGTACGCGAAATTCAAGAAATGCGAGTTTTGGTTAGACCGAGTTGCATTTCTTGGTCATGTGATCACTGCTCAAGGGATAGAGGTCGATCCAGCTAAAGTGGAGGCAGTTAGTGAGTGGAAAACGCCTACGAATGTTAGTGAAGTTCGAAGTTTCCTGGGTTTGGCCGGGTACTATAGAAGATTTATTGAAGGATTTTCAAAAATTGCCTCACCTATGACTAAGTTGACAAAGAAAGGAGAAAAGTTCGAATGGTCAAACAAGTGCGAGAAAAGTTTTCAGGAGTTGAAGAACAGACTAGTCTCAGCACCCGTATTAACAATTCCAGATGCATCAAATGCGTTTGTTATTTATAGTGACGCATCAAAGCAAGGGTTAGGATGCGTGTTGATGCAACATGGTAAAGTAATTGCTTATGCCTCGAGACAACTCAAGACTCATGAGATGAACTATCCCACCCATGACCTAGAGCTTGCCGCTGTTGTTCATGCTTTGAAGATTTGGAGACATTACTTGTATGGTGCAAAGTGTGAGATTTACACAGATCACAAAAGTTTGAAGTACATTTTCACACAAAAAGAGTTGAATATGAGACAAAGGAGATGGTTGGAGTTGGTTAAGGATTATGACTGCACTATTAATTATCATCCAGGCAAGGCCAATGTGGTGGCCGATGCATTAAGTCGGAAGGGCGGTGGAGAATTGAGTTTTATGTTGACGAAACAAAAGAAATTAATAGAAGACTTTGCCAAATTGAGAATAGAAGTTTTAGAACCACCAAAGAATGTTGTAGCAATGGTGTCAGCAATGATGATTCAACCTTTGTTGAGAGATAGAATAAGAAAAGCCCAGAAGAAAGATAAGTTTTTTAGTAAGATAATGGAACGAGTAGACGCTGGGAACGAGAAAGTTTTTGCAATGGCGTCTGATGGTGCACTCATCTATGAGGGAAGATTGTGTGTACCAAGGGATGAAGAGTTGAGAAGAGAGATACTAGAGGAAGCTCATTGTACCCCGTATACAGTTCACCCTGGGGGAACAAAGATGTATCGAGACTTAAAGATAACATTTTGGTGGAGAAATATGAAGGGTAACATTGGAACCTTTGTAGAAAGATGTTTGACGTGTCAACAGGTTAAAGCTGAACATCAACGACCGTCGGGATTACTAAAGCCACTTGAGATTCCACAATGGAAATGGGAACATATCACAATGGATTTTGTGATAGGATTACCGCGATCAGTTAGAGGGAACCATGCAATATGGGTCATCGTGGATAGATTGACGAAGTCTGCACACTTTCTACCAGTCAAGATGACATTTGGGATGGACCAGTATGCACAGTTGTATATTCGGGAAATTGTAAGACTTCATGGAGTACCCGTTTCGATTGTGTCTGACAGAGATACCCGATCTACTTCACATTTTTTGGAAGAGTTTACAAACAGCTATGGGGACGAAGTTGAATTTTAGTACTGTATTCCACCCGCAAACTGATGGTCAATCTGAGAGGACAATCCAGATTTTGGAAGATATGCTGAGAGATTGCTTTTTAGATCTTGGTGGAAGTTGGGAAACCTACTTGCCACTAGTGGAGTTTGCTTATAACAACAGCTATCAGACGACTATTGGGATGTCGCCTTATGAAGCGTTGTATGGTAGGAGATGTAGATCACCGATTTATTGGGACGACGTTGGTGAGAGGAAGATTTTAGGACCGGAGATCGTCGAACAGACTGTTGATGTGGTAAGAAAGATAAGAGAAAGAATTGGAGTAGCCCAAGACAGACAAAAGTCTTATGCGGATAAAAGAAGAAAACCGTTACAATTTGAACGGGGTGAAAAAGTGTTTTTGAAAATATCACCAACGAAAGGAGTTATAAGATTTGGTAAAAAGGGGAAGCTTCGACCGAGATATATTGGCCCTTTTGAAGTGCTAGAACGAGTTGGTGATCTAGCCTATAGACTTGCATTACCGCCAGTTTTTGCTGCAACTCACAATGTATTTCACGTGTCGATGTTGAAGAAGTATGTATATGACCCGAGCCACATTATTAACCACTGTTCATTGGAAATAAATAAAGACATGACTTATGAGGAAACCCCAATAGAGGTGTTGGAGCGGAAAGTTCACAAACTAAGAAATATAGAGGTTGTACTTATCAAAGTTCGATGGAGTCAACACGGAAAAGATGAAGCTACGTGGGAACGTGAGGACGAGATAAAGGCGCAATATCCAGACTTTTTAAGTAATGGTACGTAACTAAATTTCGAGGACAAAATTTATTTTAAGAGGGGTAGGATGTAACACCCGAAAAATTTATCATGTAGGCTATATGTGCATAAACTATTATTTAAAAGAAAATCAGTATATATATATATATATATATAATTACCATTTGAGATATTATATATCTATATTTAAATAAGAACATTAATAATATATATACATATATATGTGTAACCACCTGCGTGCGTATTTACATTAAGATCACGCTAGCGGATTTATTGGAGTGGATATGACCTCAATCTTCCACTATTTGATTTTGAAAATATGGGAGACTCATTCTAACCCAAATATCTCAACTGAATTATCTTCCTCATCTGTACAAATACCTTAGAAAATAAATCTACCGTCTACACGTTTAATCCAGAATTCATTCTCTCATCAGATTTTCTCAAACGAAAATTACTCAAAAATTGATCTCTCCCTAAATACAGTCTCGTGGTAGTTCGTCCGCTATCTCTATTTCTTCATCTCCCTCGCCGAATTTGCTGCAGAGGTATTACTCCCTTACGGTAATTGCTGATTTGAAAAGAGGCGTAATTGCATATTTATATGTATTCTTATCCCCATTAGAATGATGTACGTACTGTTTCTAATTTAGTAGAATATTGGTAGGTCAGGACTTTTAGGCATAGACGTCACCTAAGGTAACTCCTCCTTTAATGATTATTTTTATTGTTAATGATTTAAGTTGCATTGGTTAATGGCATATTAAATTTGGAATTAGATGCTCATGAACTAAAGTGATGATTAGTCTGCGAGTTTTAATTAAACAATTTAATTCACTTGTTGTTCATTTAAAGGGTCTCCCTCAAACCAATACCTTATTCTGATAATTAAGAGATTCTAGTATTATTGTACTTGAAAATCAGATTCGAATTATTAACTCTTAACCAGAGTAACAGGAGTGATAAATTAATTAATTGATAAATAATTATTAAGGGTAAATAATTATTCTATAAGGTACGTTGATTATTAAGGGTAAATTGATATTATTATTCTATACAGGAGTGATAAATAAAATATAATAATATATATTTATATAATTATTCTATACAGGGGTGATAAATAATTATTAAGGGTAAATTGATTTTATTGATTAATTATGGTATACACTTAGTATTTCAGAATCAGTATTAGTGAGTTGTACGAATTATTTTCTAAATAGATTTAATTTATTGTTAGGCGACGGTAATCGTGCGGAGTAGGCTCTTACATTTTTACATCCATTTCATCCACGGCATATAATTTGAGGTGGGGTTTATTTGCTTATTCTTGGTTATATGCTTTAAGTAATTGTTGAGTTAATTCTACATGAATTAATTGTTCTATGTTATTCGATTGGCAAAGTATCTATTTACAAAGTTTATGACAAATATCTATTGGCAAAGTTTGTGGAGACTATCCATTGACAAAGTTTATGATAAATATCTATTGGCAAAGTTTGTGGAGACTATCTATTGGCAAAGTTTGTGACAAATATCTATTGGCAAAGTTTGTGGCAAAGTATCTATTGGCAAAGTTTGTGGCAAAGTATCTAATAGCCAGGGATCCTAATTGGGGTCCGAGATCGACGAATCTTCGGGTTTTAACCCGCCGTGCTCAAATGGCAAAGTATATATGGGCAAAGTATATGTGGGCAAAGTATATGTGTTTATATTAATGTTGGCAAAGTACATAGGTAAATGCTATTTACATTTATTTATCATTGATGATGTGATTATGTAATTTTATTAGTTTGCCTAGAATAACTCTGCTCCACTGAGCGTACTTGTATGCTCACCCCAAATATTGTCTATTTCAGGCTAAGGAGTTGATTGGTGGAGGGTGGTGATGGATAGCGGTCTAATATTTTTCTTCATAAACAGTATTTGAGGACTAAATTTGCTTCTTATTTAAATTATTAAATTGAGACTCTTATTGAGCATGCTTAGTTATTAGGTTTTAAATGAATTTGTTGGATTCTTGGTTTAAATTTGTTTTCGTAATCTATAATTTATATCAAATTGATCTATAATTTGTTTTTCATGAAAGAATTTTATTAGAAAAAAATTGGGATGTTACAGTTGGTATCAGAGCGGGTCTACGTTCTTGTAGACTTGTAAAAAAAAAAAAAAAAAATTATTATTAGTTTAAATAAGTTATGACATCCACCACCGCCCACCACTTCAACTCAAATAAGGTATGATATGTAATTCATTTGATATTTATTATTGAGAGATAAACACATAGTACGAGGCTTAAGTGTTTATTTTGTTTTCCAAGGAATGAGAAATTTCTAAAGATTTATAGAAGGAGATAATGACTTGTTACTATATTGATGATGACTAGCAGAAATAGAAACGATGCCACCACGTCGACAACCTATTCAAAATCAACCTTAGCTTCTGGTTCAGCACTGGACTTAGCTTTTTCACTTTCAGCAATAACATTAACTCGACTTGTCTCTTCCCCCTTTTTGGCTTCATCAGTCGCCTGGAGAGAGAAAAGAGAAGTGAAACGAGTCATCTCTTCAAATATAGCTTGCTTCATAAGACTCGTAGCTCTTTCAATCTGTCTTTCATGAGAACCATCTTGACTCAACTTGTCCAGCTTGGTTGCCACCAACTCCAGCTTTTGAGTAGACAAGTTCAACTCATTCTTAAAATGTGTTGCAGTCAGTCGTAACTTTCTGTTCTCATCAGTCATAGCACTTATAAGTTCTCTGGCTTGTGCTAACTGATCATAAGCTTCCTTCCTTTGAACATCAGCAACCTCGATTCTTGCTCTATAGACTCTTTCCATCTTCCTGGATTCAGTAGCTAACACACGAGCAAAATCGACTGAGCTTTTCTCCGAATATTCAACTTGATCCTGGAGAAATCCTTCAATTTGATCAAACATCGCTTGCCTGAAATCAACATCCAACTGGTTAACCTCATTCATGATCATCTCTTTTGAACTCGTCACAAGGACACTATTCTGTTCAACAAGAGTCTTCTTTAGCTCAGATTTGAGAAATTCATCGATAGACGACTTGATGACAGCTTCCAAGTCTTCTTTCAACTCATCTATTGAAGCAGCTGGGATAGCTTGAAACTATTGTCCAACTTCAACATGAGTTGCTTCTTTCATGATCTCATCTTCAGCAAGAGATACAACTTCAATTATCTGTTCTTCTGGAGCAGTAGCTAAGACCTCGTCTTCAACTACATAAGTCTCTGGAAGCACACTTCCAGCAATAGCTTTTAAATTTAGTTGGGGAGAATAGGGAACGATAGCCAACCTTGCTTCATACGCCTTTCTTTCAGCATCAGCTAAATCCTTCTTTATCAAGGCATGTAACTTCTCCATATATCCACAAATTTCGATGGGAAGGTATACATCAGAATATCGATTTATAAAAGCAAAATCTGACCTTGGACTGTCAGCATGTTCCACCTGAAACTTGAACACAATGCCTCTCAACTGGTCTGAGACATTATCAAGGTGTAAGACAGGATCAGTAGTCTGAATCTCCTCAGCTGGTGCAGCTTCAACCATAACTACATCCTCTTCAAAATCAGCCTCTGAAACCTGAACACCCATATCAAATTGCGATTCTGAACACATCAAGTCATCAGAAATGTTCAACAATCTCTTTGCAAGAGCAATAATGGCATGGGCTGGAAACAACTCTGAGTGGTCTCGAACACCACTGTTCTCCTTTTGTTCCATTTCCCAATCCATGAAGTTGGAAATGCCACATTTTCCCAAGATGACTTCGAAAAGGTCATCTGTGCCTGACTTCTTCAATGCCACCCAGGTGCATATTCTTAGAAGTTTTTCAAACTGCTCTGAGGAGTAGTCGACTTCGATAGACGAGAGCTGCTTCTTCAAATTCCTACTCATCTTCGAACGGACTCTCTTCTCTCTTAAGCACATAGGATAATACACTAAGGATTCAAATCTGACTTTAGACGGGGTCTGAGTAGGTGGGGTCCCTATCTCAGTTGTTGCAGTGGCAACTGGCGTCGTATCTGAAGTAGATGGGTTAAGGGGTTCAACATATTCTGTTGAGGGTAGAGAGATAATTTGGTCTGTGGTTTCTTAGGGCTTTGACTTGTCTAGGTTTGGTATGACAACTGTCGGAGTATCAGTTGTGTCAGTTGTGGGAGTGTTTGGGGATGGGCTGACTCTCAGCGGGTATGCTGCCAGCACTTGTGAGGTTGAGGAAATAGGTCTAGGCCTAGATCGATGTGATCTAGCCTTGGTTCGAATAGTCGAGAGAGAGAGAGGAGTTGAAAAATCATGAGAAGAGGTACCAACCTGAGGACTCGACTCTTCTGATGGAGGAGGTGTTCCAACTCTTACGAGTTTGTATAACTCTGGAACTTGAGCACTTGGCTCCTTTTCATGATCAGACTGCTCTTCTGATTGAGTCTCCTCCGAAGCATCTGCACTAGACTCAGCCTTTGCAACTTCCTCTGATTCTTCCTCTTCGGACCCATCTTGTAAAGAACTAGAAGAGTTAGCATACGGCAAAACATCTGAATCATCATACTGAACTTGCCTTGGGGCAGCTGGCCTTACAGCAGCCTGCTTCCTCATCGCCTCTATCTTCAGATAAAACTTAAGGGGATGAAAGGACTTTCCCTTGCTCCAATCAGTCTTGTTTGGCATCAGTAGAGGGAGTAAAATACTCAGCTTGTTACCATATCCAACCACATGTGATACCACCCAATTGCGAGTATCAATGTCCACCCGAACACTTCTTTCGAAGTACATCATCCGGTCAGCTATCAGTTTAAACCAATTACCCTCCGTAATTCCATCATATATCGCTGCCATTACCCTAGTCTTAGACTGAGTAACAGAATCATGCGAGCCAGTGGCATATAGTAGAATCTTGCTTGCTATATCCAGTAGAGTGCGATACATTTCCAAGAGTTCTGACTTCTTGACGGCGGGAGCCTTGCCATCTGGTTTAAGCCTCATTTTATTACCACAGAAGATGCTCATATACCTCATCTCCTGACCTTCCGCATATTTTTCCACATCAATCGTTCTGATGGGCAACTTTAACCTTTCGAACATAACTTCTCGAGTGATTTCCACTCGACTTCCACCAATAAATGACTCGATTATGTCTCCTCGTCTGTTGGCGTTGGCATAGAATTCCAGTACTTCTTCCTCCAAAACGACTTGAGGAAACGCCTCCAAGTAGGGTTTTAGGCCGCATCTGGTGCATTTGGTCAAGATCTCTGCATTTCCCTCTTTGTGATTTCCTTTGAAGAATACAGATGGTTCAACATGCACTTTGTTGTCGTTGATGTATATGCCTAGATCGAATGGAGCTTGTATGTTGGTGCTCACATCGAAAATAGATCGAATCGACATGGTGATAGGTTTGTTATGAACAAGAGAATTGAATATGCAAGAAATAAAATGTTTTGAGAGTAGTAGAGGTATGAAAACGTGGGGTAAGATGTGTGCAAGTGTTGGGTTTTGTTCAAAACAGAATTTCTGATCCAATGGTCAAGATCGAAGGATTAGATCCAACGGTCGGGACTTTTGGTATTCGGTTACGGAACCGAGACTATAATGTGATTTGATATTGTAAAGTTTGAAATCCGCCTCTTCTTAGTTTGGGCAGGAGAGTGAATTCATCCGACCTAGTATTGATGAGTGCGAACTGAGTGTATACACCTCATTAAATGGGAGTGTATAAATCCAATTCTAGAATATTCAAATTTTAGCAATATCAAATTACTTTAATTCCCTTAATTTGTTTCGAATAAACACTTAACCTATTTTAATCAAAAGAACACTTAGCTTGTCTGTTCGAGTCCATCCAGAACAGATGAGTAGGCCTAAGCTTTATAAGTCGAGTAGGCTTAAGTGCACAAGACGAGTAGTCTTATGAACACCAGTCGAGTTCCCCCTTCGACTGTGCTTGTCTATTCTGAATGTCGAACAACTTTATGTACCTATCTTATTATTTGTAATACGTAATCGTAATCGTAGGTACAGGTAGGGTAAAATAAATAAGATGAATATCAATGTAAAGCAATGATCAAGGTTTCGAGCAAGATGATTGTTAACAAACATAAGAGTTAACATAAGGATATTTAAGAAATCAATGATTCCCCCTTAAATGTTTTATTCCCTTAGTATTACCCTCATCTTTACCAGCTTCCTCATCGGGTTGTTTGGTCATCTAGTCTAGCCTTGTATACCTGTCTGTTGAGTGATTAGTCGAGTGCTCTGATCTAGTGATCTTGTCTCCTTATTTCTTTGATGTACCTGTCTGGTTAGTGCATAGCTATAGGCAAGTAGGGTCTAAATCAATTAACCCTAGACTAATGCATAACTAATGAAAGCGTGCCTCAGCTAATGGTTTTGTGAAAATGTCAGCTCTTTGAAAATCAGTATGAATCTTTTCCATGCGAATGTCCTTCTTTTCTACATGATCACGTATAAAATGATGCTTCACATCAACATGCTTACAACGTGTGTGCAAAACAGGATTTTGTGTAATGGCAATTGCACTGTTACTATCGCAGAAAATAGGAACATTTGATTCATGTATATTGTAATCTCTAAGCTGTTGTATGAGCCAAAGTATTTGACTACAACAGCTACCAGCAACTATGTACTCGGCTTCGGTAGTTGAAGTTGCAACACTAGTCTGCTTTTTAGAAAACCATGAAATGAGTTTTGTGCCTAAGAATTGACAAGAACCAGATGTAGATTTCCTATTTATTCTACAACCACCAAAATCAGAATCAGAGTAGCCATTTAGAGATAGATCATCATTTGAAGGATACCATATACCACGATTGATGGTTCCTTTCAAATATTTCAAAATCCTTTTAGTGGTTTCCATATGACTCTCTTTTGGATTAGCTTGAAAACGAGCATATACACCAACAGAGAATGCAATATCAGGTCTACTAGCAGTCAAGTATAGTAATGAACCAATAAGACCACGATAATGTGTTTGGTCAGCACATTTACCTTGTTCGTCTGGATCCATTCTGTAAGTAGGTAGCATAGGTACGCCGGTAGACTTGCATGTCTTAATACCATACTTGTCTAGTAGATTTCTAGTATACTTTGCTTGATTTATGAAAATCCCTTCTGGGTCTGTTTTACTTGAAGACCAAGAAAGTAATTCATTTCACCCATCATAGACATCTCAAATTTACTTTGCATGAGTGTTGAGAAACTTTCACTCAGCTTTTTGTTAGGTGACCCAAAAATGATGTCATCTACGTAAATTTGGACGAGTAAAATGTCTTTCCCTTCTTGTCTTCTGAACAAGGTTCTATCGACCTTGCCCTTAGTAAAACCATTTTCTAGTAGAAAGAGAGAGAGTGTATCATACCATGCTCTTGGAGCTTGTTTTAGTCCATATAAGGCCTTCTTTAATCTGTAAACTTGATCACCTTTGACTTCGAAACCTGGAGGTTGTTCAACATACACTTCTTCCGCAAGAATACCGTTAAGAAATGCACTTTTAACATCCATTTGATATACGGTAAATTTCATGTGAGCAGCATATGCAAGAAACAATCGAATGGCTTCTAGTCTAGCAATAGGAGCATAGGTTTCATCATAGTCTATGCCTTCAGCTTGTGAGTAGCCTTGGGCGACTAGTCTGGCCTTATTCCTAACGACTAAATCATTCTCATCTTTCTTATTCTTGAAAATCCATCGAGTGCCAACTACATTATGATGTTTCGGCCTATCGACAAGTTCCCAGACGTCGTTTCGAACAAACTGGTTCAACTCGTCTTGCATAGCGATGATCCAATTACTATCAGCCAATGCCTCTTTAACAGTGGTAGGCTCAATAGCAGAGAGGAAGCAACACCAGCAAAACATAGTTGGACTCGGCTGTTCTTGCGACTCAAAGAGTTGTCGTCTAGTCTTCACACCAACAGTAGAGTCACCAATGATATTTTCAGTATTATGCGCAGATTTCCATGTATTTCTATTCTTAACAGTAGCACTATCATCTATATCATGTACAGTATCATGCATGTCGACATCTTTTGTATCATCAACAGATTTTCCTGGAGTAGATGAGTCAACTAGAGCAGGCATGTCTACTGGTCTAGTAGACTTACCTTGAGCACTTACCTTCTCCTTGTCATCAGATTCGAGAGCTTTCATGAATGGATTGTAGGCTTGAACGGATTCATACACCTCTGAATCCTTGTCAGATTCGATTGTTAGCTCAGTAACTTTCTCACTGATCTTGTTGGCAGACGAGTCCTGTTGAGATTCATCGAAAACCACATGTGGTGTTTCTTCCACACAAAGAGTTGAGTAGTTGAATACTCTAAATGGTTTGCTAGTCGAGGAGTATCCTAAGAATATCCCCTCGTCTGCTTTAGCATCGAAGGCGTTCAACTTGCTCTTTCCATTGTTATGGATGAAACACTTACAACCAAATATATGGAAATATGAAACTCTGGGTTTTCTACCTTTCCAAACCTCATACGGTGTCTTGCCTAGTGCTTTGTTGATCGCACTTCTGTTTTGTGAATGGCATGCAGTATTAATAGCTTCTGCCCAAAACTTCTGAGGAGTATTATACTCTGTCAGCATGGTCCTGCAGGCCTCCTTAAGAGTTCTATTCCTTCGCTCTGCTACTCCATTTTGTTGTGGTGTCCTTGCTGCACTAGTAAGGTGCTGGATGCCACGCTTAGAACAAAAATCTTTAATATAGCAGTTAATGAATTCAGTACCCTTGTCACTACGGATCTTGACAATGGACTGATTCTTCTCGACTTGTATCTTCTTCAACAGATCAGGTAGGAGTGTTTGTGTATCACTCTTCTTGTGTAAGAAGACTACCCAAGTGAACTTAGAGTAGTCGTCTACTACAACAAGTGTGTACCATCTACCGTTTAAAGTTGGAGGAGTTATTGGGCCATGTAGGTCCATATGTAGAAGTTCAAGAACTCTACTTGTCGAGAGGGATGGAATATATTTAAAGGAACCTTTTACCTGTTTACCTTTTTGACAGGCATCGCATACATGTGATTTGAAATAGATTTCGTTGGGTATACCTTCAACAAGGTAATCTCTCGCAATCTTATTAATCACCTTAAAGTTCATGTGGCAAAGGCGTCTATGCCAAAGCCAACTGACCTTTTAGGTGTCTTAGTAAGAAGACAAGTGTCCCGTGGACAACTTTTCCAATTCACAATGTACACACTACCTTGTCTTATGCCGACGAGTAGTACGGTATGAGTCCTCTTGTCTATTATTTCGCACTTTTGACTTTTGAACTGCACTTTGTAACCTCGATCACAAAACTGCGAGACAGAGAGTAAATTGTATTTAAGGCCTTCAACATATGAGACATCTTGGATCTCTATGTCTCCATTCCGAATGTAACCAAATATCACTTTTGGTCCTTCTTGCTCATGGTAGCTTGATAAGAGAGCCTTGGTACCAGTCATGTGGTGCGAACAACCACTGTCTATGTACCAGGTTTCTCCTACTGAGCCACCCTTCTTGTATAGATCGAGTCGACCCTGCATTAGATGATATTTCATAATTTAGGTACCCTCCTTGTTTATTGGGGTCCTGGGGGGTTAATCGAGTTCAATGGAATCCAAATGTACATTGGAGTCCTGAACAAGTTTGATCTTCTAAGCTTTCGACCATATTTGTTGCAAAATAAGACCTTGTTATCCTTATCTGGCCTATCGGTCGAGTTCGGGTCTACTCTTTGGAGATGGCCTTTCGACTTAATCTCTACTTGAGCAGGCACTTGTCTATGATAGTCAGAGTAGGGTTTATATGCATTAGGTCCATACGGTTTATAGATAAGTTTAGGTCTTTCTTCTCCTTCGATATCATATGACAAAGGTGGAGGATATAGGACAGCTTGTGTACGATATTTTGGACCTGCCTGTCTAGATCTAGATGAGTAGAGCTGAGACTTCCTTATGAAAGGAGGTCTAGGCTCTTGTCGTCTAGTCTGTACCTGTCTAGTACTCGTCTCCTCAGGATACCAATCCTCGTATCTGACCTGGTTGGGTCGTCTACGATTAGTGGTCCTTTGAAGATTAGTTCTAAGTTGAACAGGCTTGTTGTTACCATTCTTTTTACCTCCTTTGGCAATTGGAATGTTAACTCGAGCTTGTTTTGGTACAGTACCTTTAGATGGAGTATCAACATCGTATATAATTGGTCATTTTCCTTTATCATTAGTCAAGGAGCTTGAGATGAAAATAGTAGGGTTCTTAGGAACTTGAGTAGACGAGTTGGATGTCTCAGCACCTATGCCTGTCTTGTCAGCAGGAGCCCTATACCTATCTGACAGTTCAAGGTTAACCTTAGAAGAGTTAACCAGGTCAGTAAGTTTAAGGTCTAGAGTGACAACCTCAGTTTCTAAGAACTTATTACGTTCTTCAAGCTTTTTGCACTTGCTTTTTAAAACATTGAATTCATGTTTCTCAGTAGCATGTGTCTTAAGTAGGTCTTGATACAACTTGTCTGTTAATGCACACTTGTCTTTGAGTTGACTCAACACTTCTTGCAAGCGTTCATTTAGGACTGTTATATTAGGATCTACTTTAGACTGAGCTTCCTTAAGATCAATGATTTCTTATTTTAAAATGATGTTTTCATCGCTGACTTCAATGAATGCCTGGTTGGCAAGTAGGAGGTCGTCTTCAACTGCACTAGTAGAGTGCTGAAGACTACTCCCTACTTTGCTACTGGCAGTATCGCTTTCATCAGAATCTGATTCATCACAAGATTGAAAAGAAGTGGCAGATGATACCTCTTGGTCGATTTTAGCCATGCAGCATAGACCATCATCTACTATGAAAGCTTCATCGTGATTTGGTTCAGACGGGTAGCTAGATGAGGATGATGGCAACTCGTCTGAGTCTGAGTCAGAGTCATCATTGGCCATCATTGCCTTTTTGCCACGGTTGTATATTCTTTCCCTTCGTGCTTTGCGTTCTTCTCGATCATTAGTGCTTAGGTCTGGACATTCATATATGTAATGACCTGGCTTTTCACAATTATAGCACAAGAGATCATTAGTAGCCTTTTTAATAGGAGAGTTATTCCTTCGTTTATCACGTCTATCAGAACGAGTAATCTTCCTACCATCAGACTCTCTATCTTGTCTGTTACCTTTCGAGACTTCGTCTCTCCTTTCGGACGAGTTTCGGTCTCGTCTGGTCTCAGACGTGTTCTTAGAAGCAGACCCTCTATGATCTCTATAGAACTTCTTATATCTTCCGAAACGTTTATTCAGCCTGTCAAACTTTCTAACCATGAGGCTTACCTGATCCTTCAGACTGAGATCAGTGTCTAACTCGTCTTTCACAGAGGCAGACCTAGTTTTAGACTTTGACTTTGACCTGTCTACCTTAGACGAACTAGCCTTAAAAGCAACGTTCTTAGATACAGCATGTTCTCTGTCACTACTTGCTATAGGTTCATCTTCGTCTAAATCAAACTCATGGGCCTTTAGAGTTTGAAACATGGTCTCTGCTGTCCACACATCTATATCTTGGGTATTCTTAACAATCATTTTTACCATTTTCCATCGACTATCAAGGCTTTTGAGAATCCTAAGATTGATTTCACGCGGAGTATAAGATTTACCAAGGACTTCCAAGTCATTCATGATTTTGGTAAAACGAGTATCTAACTGGTCTATTGTTTCACCAGCTTTCATATGAAATGATTCAAATCTTTGGATTGCTGTAGAAAGCTTGCTTTCTTTGATTAGGGATGTCCCTTCACAAATGATAGCTAAGCGATCCCACATTTCTTTGGCAGTTTTACATTTTAGCACTTTTCCCAGATACTCGTTAGGAAGAGTGTGTAAGATGTAATTCTTGGCCAAGCTATCCAAATTATTCTGTCTCATTTCTTCTGAGGTTAGTTCTGACCTTGGTTTCTTGACGAGTGTACCCACGGGTTGATTTATGTCGAGGGCAGCAGTATTGGGGATCATGGTCACTATCGGACCTTCAGTGATGACGGAGATCATTAAGTCGTGAGTGGAACTGAAGATGGCTTCCATCCTCAGCTTCCAATAGTCATAGTCCTGAACCTGGAACTTAGGTAACTTGTTAGCGCTGATTTCGAGTGACATGATTCAAGAAGATACGTATGACACAGTATAGTATCAAGAAACAAGTATTTTCAAGTATAGAAATAAAGAACACGTAAGAGCACGTATAATCACGGACCAAGACTTCACCCAAGTCTTGAATTGGTTATCAAGAAACAGCAGTTCGTAAACTACTGCTCTGATACCACTTGTAGGTCCCTAAAGTTGAGTTAATATCGAGGGAAGCTAAAGAAAATGTCTAGAGGGGGGTGAATAGACTTTTCTAAAATCTTTCGATATATCAGAATTACAATGTGCGGAATATGAAATTAACAATGAGCCCAATACAAGTTTATACTCAACTCTTCAAATTCGAGAACTCTGTTTTATTCTCAACTAATCTTGTTTAGTTATGTGTGTACAATTAAGCAATTAAACAAAATAGTAAAGTAAACAACACAAACAATTTATAGTGGTTCGACAACTTGTCTACATCCACTCTCACAACCCAGTTGTGATATTTCACTAACTCTTCCAATCGAGTACAAAGTGAGCTCTTGTGATTTAGAGTCCCAAGAAAAAGACTTAGATCTTCTAAGACTATACCACCAGATATGTCTACGATCTTACTAGAAATTTAACAAGTATCTAGCAACTTGATAAAAACAAACAACAAAAAAAACTTATTCAGTAGTAGTCTTCTGATTCTTCAATTGACTTCTGACTTCCTTTCTGAACTTCAGCAATCTCTGAGAATAACTTCGAACAATTTCTTCAGTGTGTAGCCTCAGTATATGTATTTCCAGTAGTCCTCAAATGATAAACACCTTGAGGTATTTATAGACTTTTAGAAATCAAGAACTTAGTTAGATGTAACCAATTCTTCTTGAAAACTAACTTCCAACTGAAACTTCTTATCCTTCCACGCGTTTCCTGTTAAGTAGTTATTTCTAACTAACTTCGTAATCCTTATATTTTCACGCGTTTTGAATAACTAACTTCAAGTTGTCTTGTTGAGTCTTGTATGCGCACTTATCTTGTAGTCCACCTGTCTTGTGTAGTAGACTTTAACTCTTCTTGTCTAGCCTTCTCTTTCGATCTTCAATAGTAGACTATTCTATCTTAACAAGACTATTACATTACTTTAAGCTTATAGCTTAGTCAACATAAAACTATTCAGACAATCTATCTATTACATTCAAAATTATGAGCTCTATACAATAATTATCCATAGCTCAATAACAATCTAATCAGTTAATATAAACACATATGAAGTACTTATAAAATGTACTTATCTTTTGAAATGTAAACAATACTTGTCTTTCCATGTGAACTCTACTGGTCTTGTTCAAGATGACTCTTCTCAACTAGACTAGATCAGTCAACACTTAGAAAATATTCAAACTATTTTTGGCTTATCAAAACTTCATCTTTATCTTTTATCATCATTTAGGATTTGTTCTAGGATTCATATCCCAACACTGGAGCATTTGAGTTGTTTCCCTCGAGCATCACATAACCAAATCTTACCAGCTGACACCTTGGCATGGTTTGATTTGTTATTTGTGTCAGTTAGGTAACTGTTAGATGATTTCTTTTGATAAGCGTGAGTGTGAATTATCTTCTGACTAGCTACATTCGGCTTGGGTGCATTAGCTAATCGATGTACATGATTATATGGACCATACTCTTCCGTTCTCACAATATTATAAGAGATTGGGGGTGCAAAGAGAACAGATTTGTGTAAAGAAGACTTCTTCTTCTTGGCTGGAGCAGCATACAGCTGAGACTGTCTCAAACGAGATGGTCTAGGTTGTTTGTTGTTCCTCTGTACATGCTTTGGCGCACTCAGCTGAGTTGGACCCAGATGAGGTTGCCTTAGCTGTGCAGGCTTGGGGTTAGCTAATCTTTTAATATTCCTTGTGTTAAGAGAGTTAACCTTAGCTGGTACATGTGCCTTTTGATCCATATTAGGTTCATTGTGTTTAGAACACTCACCAGTCTCATGTAATCGAGTAGTAAACTTGCTAGGTGTACTACCCTCAGCTGGAGAAGATGTTGATGGATTTGATTCAAAACCTATCCCATCTTGTTGCCATTTTATCTATAATATTCAGAAATGTTTTCTAAAGTAGCCGAAGATCTATTGAACTCTGATATCTTTAGATCTAGGCTATTCTTCTCCTTTTCTAAGAGCTCTTTAGCATGAAAAAGATCATCGAACTTAGATTGAAGTGTTCGAAATTCCTTGGTTTCTTGGGCTTGAGTTTTCAGCATCCCCTCATACAACTGAGTTATTGTGGTGTTTTCTTCCTTAAGAAGTTCAATTTCTTTATTTAGTCGTTCATTCATTGTTAATAACTCGGGGGTGCTTTCAAACTTGGCATTTTTCAACCTAGTAATTTCTTTTCTTAATTCTTTGTTCTCTTCTTCCACATCTATAAATGCTCTAGTTGCGATATCGAGATCACCTTTTACTTCCTCCAAGGATTGGTAATAGGTGTTCTCGAATTCGCCTACAGATGAGTTAGCCTCATCTGTGTGTGAAGAAGCAGGTAAATGAAAAGTTGAAGTATAGGAGTTTACCTCGATCTCAGCTTTGGCCATCATAGCTACATCATTAGAGTCATCGTTTGAGAAAAGTCCAGAATCAGGTGATGGGGGCAGATCATCACTTTGGTATTCAGACTCTTCAATCACCATTGTCTACCTGTTTGAGTTCCTCTTGTCTCGTCTAGACTTTCTTTCTTCTTTATCTTCTGAGCTCAAATCTAGACATTCATAGACGTAGTGTCCAGGCTTATGACAGTTGAAGCAGGTACCCAATTTTTGGTTTGAGGTACTCTTTCTTGGAGGTGTAGCATCTCTTCTCCTATAACTTCGGTTATCGGATGACTCCTTATCCTTTCTGGGATACCTTTCTGGAGTCTTCTCTCTTGCTTCTCTAGAGTGTGAACCAGCTTGCTTATCTTTGTAGTTTCTATAGAATTTTCTATACTTGCTGTTTCGATTATTCATCCTTTCAAATCTTTTGATCATAAGAGCCATCTGCTCTTTTAAGCTCATATATGACCCTCCTACTTATTCTGTGTTTAGAGAGGTTTTGCCAGATGATGTGATTGCAGCTCTTGTACTTGTAGATGCTTTGAAGGGTACGGTCTTGGTGGCTGATGGAGTTGAAGTTTGCTCTTCATTCTATGAATTTTCTTCTCTCTCCAGATCATACTCATTAGCTTTAAGATTCTGGAACAAGGTTTGAGCGGTCCAGTTCTTGATATCCTGAGTATCTTTGAAAATGGTCTTCTTGAGTTTCCACTTCTTTGATAGAGAGTCCAGCACTTTTAGATTCTTCTCCCTATTGGTGTACTTCTTGCCTAGAGATTCGATTTCATTAATGATCTTGGTGAATCTATTATCCAGCTGATAGATGCTCTCTTCTGGTTGCATTTTGAAGTGTTCAAACTTCTTGACTGCAGTTGAGAGTTTGCTTTCTTTGATCAGCTTCGTTCCTTCGCACAGGAGTGCCAGAGCATCCCACATCACTTTGGTTGTATCACAGTTGAGTACTTTTCCTATATATTCATTAGGAAGTGTCTGCATGATGT
Organism: Galeopsis tetrahit; assembly: GCA_963675135.1. Classification (NCBI taxonomy): domain Eukaryota; kingdom Viridiplantae; phylum Streptophyta; class Magnoliopsida; order Lamiales; family Lamiaceae; genus Galeopsis; species Galeopsis tetrahit. The sequence continues at coordinate 13,744,512 of OY776121.1, read as the reverse complement.
AATCTGGAGCAATGCTGTCAAGATTTACTTGTTTCATCTCTTTAAGAGTGAATTCTTTCATTGGCTTAGGAGCAAGTTCCCCAACTGGAATCTCAGGATCACCATTTGCAGTATTGACAGCCATGATTTTAATTGGCCCTTTTGTGATCACGGACCACATCTTGTAGTGTACTGAGCTGAGTTTCTTCTTCATCCTTATCTTCCAGTAGTCATAGTCTTCTACTGAGAACTTAGGAAGCTTACGCATGTTAGCACTCATGTTGTATGGATTTTCAAAAATAGGTTTTTCCAAAAGATATAGATCTGTTCAAGAGGACTACAGAAAGACTCCCTCAAATCTTCTGATAATCTAGAGACAGTAGTCTGTTAGAACCACTGCTCTGATACCACTTGTTGGTCCATGAACGAGTAGTGAATGGGATTAAATTCTAGAGGGGAGGGGTGAATAGACTCTAAAACTTTTGAGTAAAGACTTGGAACCCTTCTGTGTCACAAAGGCAGCTGGACTACAAGTCTGCTGGTCTAGATGACTATAGTGTACTGACAGAGTTTAGAATGCGGAAATGTGTAGGCCCTTTTATTTAGAGTCGTTCTAGTGTTCTTTGGAAAACCTCAATTAATGTTTTGTGTAAAATACTCAGCTGATGCTGGTTTGAAGGGTGAATGACCTTGATTATAAAACCACTTTAAAATCACAGTATGCACTATAATGAATAATAGATAGAATGCTTAAATAAACTAAAGTGCAGATAAGTAAATAACACCGGAATTTTATAGTAGTTCGGATTGCATGTCCTACGTACACTCCCACGATCCACTCGTGATGTTAATCCCTTAATTCTCCAAAATTACAGGGGTTTGTCCTTTATAGTCCCAAGAGAAGGACTTTGAAATCTGAACAGTTCCAAACTGTTACGGTCTCCACAAGTGATTGATTAGCACTTGCACTCTTACAGGGGTTCAAAAACTAAACCTTTCGGTGAGGGGTTTTGGGTTTTTGAATGGATCCAACTAATGGTTCAAGCTTATAAATACGTTTAACCACTATGCCTAAATCAAAGTGTTTACAATGTTGATTTGGATTCAGGTTCTTTGGTTGGATGAGGGAAGAACTTAAGAGCTAGGGTTGTTCTAAACTTTTCTGGGCTCTTGGGAATTCTTTTGTTTGTGAGACTTTGCTTGCTTACTTGAATATAGCTTAAGAATTCTTGCGTAGTTTTTCCGTGTGTTGTTCTTCCTCATCTTCCTGTATTTATAGGGAAGATTGGAACAACTAGCCATTGGAGTTGACTAGCCGTTAGCAATCTTTCCTTGTTTGTTGTTGATCCCTTGATTCCAGTTGATTGATCTTGATTGCTTCAATTTTGGAATCTTTGTCAATCTTCTATGTATGGTAAGTCTTCTTTTGAACGTTGTAAGATGACTTGGAATCTTGTCCTTGGGAGAAACATCTAGTTTGTTGTTTTAATTCTTTATCGCCTGATAAGATCGTATGGCCAGGTATCATCTGTCTTCTATAATCAGATGAGTATTACTCTTCTGATCTGAGCAATACTTATGCTAATTTTGGCCAACTTCATCTTGGACATTATCAGCTAAGTAGGTATACAAGCACCTAACTTAGCTGTTCTTCAAGGGTCTTCTAGTCTTCAGATCTTCTTCTCTTCATCTCTTGAGTTTGCACATGTAAGCTGGGACTGTGTTATCAGCTGAGATACATACTGCTGATCACACATGACTAGAGTAAGAACTGAGCTGATCTATACAATATAAGTTGACCCTATAAAATATGTTTTATAAACTCTAAGTGTTTTGGCCATCAAAACTATCCTATCTTGTGGAGAGGCTTAGGGTGAATTTACATCCCAACAATCTCCAACGATGGCAGCTCTGGGAGCGCCCACCCCTGGTACTATCCCACGAGTGACTGAAGCTGCAGGCCAGAAAGGGCCTGAACATGTACCTAGAACGTACCTTGCAAGTCTTTTCAAGGGAAGTAGGGGCTCAAGCAGATCGAGAGGAGAAAGTTCCCTCTCAAACCGAAAGGAGTGTCCCTACTCGGAACGTTTGGAGGAATATCGAACCAAAAGCGGCAGAATCTCTAATTCCTGAGATCTAGGAAAGTACGGATGACACTTACCCGAAAGCGGTCAGTGATCAATTACAAGCCCTCCAAAAGGGAATGAGAGATATGAGGAAGAAAATGAGTAACCGCGTAAGTAAATCTACATATGTCGCTGGTTGTCAGTTTTCTTCTACCATTTTACAAGATGAATTACCTCTTAATTTCAAACCTCTTAATTTACAAGAAAATGACTAACCGCATAAGTAATTTTGAATATGACGCTACTTTGCTAACTACGCAGAGTGTTTCTAACTATGTTGGCTAAAGCCGCCCAGCAATGGTTCACTCAACTGGAGCTAAATACGATTTGGTCATGGGTAGAGTTCAGTGAATTATTTCTACATCAGTTTTCTAGTGTGAAAAGATAACCCCGAGCCACATTGACTTTATTTAACATGAGGCAGGGGGAGAATGAGAGCCTGAGAGCCTTTTTAAAGAGGTTCAACCAAGTTACGCTGGAGGTGCCTACCGCCTCTCTAGAGGTCAAGATCAATGCCCTCACCAATGGATAGAGGGATAGAGATATTTTCTCCTCATTAGCCAAGAAGCTAGTACAAACCTTTGACGAATTATTACACAGAGATGAAAAATACCTTACCCTAGAAGAAGTAAGAAAGGCTACGAGATCATAGGTAAAGCCATCTGGTGGAGAATGGAAGAGAGGTACCACATTGAGGAGGTCCAGCCCAGAAACCCCTAAGAACCCTAGGAATACTAGAAATACCAATGACTCAGGGGGATCGCGCTCTGGCCCCCGAGGGAGGTTTGAGAGATATAATCCCTTGAGGCTAGAACTCGTAGAGGTCTTAGAAGTATTGGGAGACCATCCAGATATGAAGTTCCCCTACATTAGGGACAGAGGTCCTAAAAAACCTAAGTCGGATAGATTTTGCCACTTCCACAACGAATACGGATATAACACTAATCAATGTTACCACCTGAAGGATGAAATAGAAAGAATGATTCAAGCTGGACACCTTAAAGAATTCATATTCCGATATAGACAAGGTCCTCGAGGGCAGAAAATGAAATAATACGAAAAGAAGCCAGAAGAGAATAAAAAAGAATCGAGAGATGATCTTGAGGGTCAGCCCCCACAACCTCAGAAAAGAGGGGGTGATTCATATGATCATGGGAGGACCCACGGATGGGGACTCTTTCAGACAAAGAAAGCAAAGTGTAAGGTCCCTAAGAACAGGCCAAAAGATGGAATACAAGGAAGTGGGGCATATGATAGTTGCCCCTAATATTGAATTTAGTCCGGAGGACGCTGAAGAAACTAAGGAGCTCCATAATGATGCACTGGTCATCACCACTGACATTGCTAGATATGATGTGGCTCGCATCTTTGTAGACACTGGAAGCTCAACTGATATTATGTTCTTGGAGTACTGTTTCAAGAAAATAGAATTGAATGTAAAACTCAGGCCGGTAGAGACTGCACTCTATGGATTTTCAGGGGGATCAATCCAACCCCTCGGGTCTGCAATGTTGCAAGTAGGGTTGAGGAGTGCTCTAACTAGACGGGTCCAACTAATAGAGCTCCTTATAATAGACATCCCCTCTTCCTATAATGTGGTGGTGGGAAGACCAAGTTTGAATATATTCCAAGTCGAGATCTCCACCTTTAACATGAAGATGAAATTCCCGATCCCTGGAGGTGAGGGAGAAATACGAGGTGATCAGTATCAAGCCAGGAAGTGTTATGTAGAATCAATGAAGATGGCAGATAGGACTACGACTAGAGGGCAGTAAAGATTTAAGGGAGATGATCCCGAACTGAAAAAGCAGAAGGTGGTTGAAGCTATGGAGGAGCAGCCTAAGATAAGGGATGACGAAGAGTTAATAAGCATCGAGTTATACCCTGGGAAAACAGGATTCACTACCAGGGTCGGCACTCAGATGGAGCCTGAAATAGCGGAGAAAGTGGTAGTTACCTTAAGTAAAAACGAAGATATCCTTCTCCCCAGCAGATATGACAAGTATCCCTCCGGAGGTGGCTATGCATCACCTCAACGTGGACCCTAATTAAGGCTAAACCGATTAAACAGAAGCTGAGAAACTTTGGTGCCGAGAAGAATGCCATTGTGAAGGAGGAAATTGACAAGCTATTGAATGATGGACATGTCAAAAGGGTTTAGTTCCCTGAGTGGGTCTCAAATGCCGTTTTGGTGTCTAAAGGAGTTGGAGAGTAGAGGATGTGTATTGACTTCAGGGACCTCAACAAAGCTTGCCCTAAAGATCACTATCCTTTGCCTCGGATCGACTAGCTGGTGGATGCAACTTCAGGAATTGAATTATTGAGTATGATGGATGCCTACGAGGGATACCATCAGATTCAATTAAACCCCCTTGACTTCAAGGTATGTTTTATTGCTACTTGTGGCACATTTGGTTATATTCGGATGCCTTTCTGACTAATCAACGCAGGAGCTACATACCAAAGAATGGTAGACGCGGTATTTCACAAACAAATTGGGAGAAGTATAGAAGTGTACGTACGTATATGACATGTTAGCAAAGAGTGCGAAGACAGGGGGACATGTGGAGGATTTGGAAGAGATATTCCAAGTTATTAGAGGCAATGACATCAAGTTGAATCCTGTTAAATGCTCTTTTGGAGTGAGGTCTGAGAAATTTATGGGGTATATGGTTACCAATTCTCAGATCAACCACCTCACTCAATTGTCACGTGAAAAATCAATTTGTTGTTAAAAGTCTATTCACTCCGAATATGTGGGCGTGAGCCTTATGACTCTGATACCATGAAAGAATTGTGCCTCATCTAAAAGTCTGAACTTATAGAGATGTGGAAAATTAATTCTTGTATATTAATTTCTAATATAAACACACAAATTCTCTAGAGGGCAAGTAAGACACTTGTGATAGAGTGCAAATGTGTAAAACATATAACTAAGGAATGATAATCAACCTACTGACTGGCTCATGGAGATGATCAATTAGACAACTGTCAAATTAAGATAGACTTGGATGTCTAAAACTCAGTTTTGCAGTAAGAAAAACTCTTAATTTTATGTAGAAAATCTATCAACTGATTTGTGAATTATGCAGTTTGATAAATAAGACAAGTATTACTCCCTCCGTTTCGGAACTGTTTGTACCACTTTATGGGCACACAAACTAAGAAAAAAGTGTAATGAGTGGAGTGTTGAGGGGTAATTTTGTAAACTTTTATGAATAAAGTAAAGTGAATGATTGGATTGAGGGTAAAAGTAATGGCATTTTGTGTAAATATGTGAATATTGTGAGGGTGGGGTTTATAAAAATGTTTCCATTTTTAGAAGTGCAAACAATTGTGGGACGCACAAATAAGAAAAAAGTGCAAACAATTGTGGAATAGAGGGAGTATATGAATAGCAGATTATCAAAGCTGGTAAAAATGCATACATTTGTAGTGGTTCAAATATGTTAGTCCTACTTGTTGTGGGGGAAAACAAATACTCTTATAGTATTTTACAACAAATCTTCATGAAAATAGACTGAAACTGCAAAATAAAATAAAAAGGGATAGAAACAAACATGTTACACTCCCATACACATATATTGGGGATTAAAACCAAATTCATAACTTAATTATTACCCTTTTTCACCGAGTACCATTGTACACATGCAATTGATGCATAAGTGCTCGTTCTAATTATGTGGGTGAAACAAAATTCAATTATACTATATATATACATTTAATTTTATATTTTTAGTCCCAAATCGTGGAAAAATGTAAGAAACACGGTGTCATTAATTTTTAGCAAGCTAAAGATGATGTTTATATATAGTTGCAGATTATATAGGAACTATTAATTAATACATGAATATTATTAATTATATTATGATAGATGTTGCAAATTTGATGTAACGTCTCCCTGCAGGCTAGGCACAAAAAACATTACATTACATAGCTAGAATCGAGTACAATACTGGAATAGGCATATCTAGGTACTGGGGCCAACTAGAGAGTTGGGCATGTAAAACCAGGTGGAGGAGACAAGCCACACGTGGCCAAGACCTGAAGAGCTAGAGGAAGGAAAATGTTAAGGTTTAGCAGTTTAAGCCTTATTGTTGTGCACAAACAAACAGCTGCTTCCAGTTCAAGAAGCCCTTGAAGCACCGGGCAGCATATGTGTTCCACTGGATTTCCGATCCCCACGTGCACTAATCCTCCCAGCACGTCCAAGCATAGCCCTAGTTTCAGCGCGTCTATCGGGCATTTCGGCGCAGGAGGAGAGCCACCGCCGCCTCCGGGAGGGTTTGTAATTGGTGGTATGATTGGGGGGGTAATTACAGGGGGAGGGATGGTGACGGGGGGTTTCTGTTTGGGGGGTGCTCCCCCTCCCCCTCCCCCGCCGTGGTGCGGTGGAGATGGGGGGCAGGGGGTTTGTGGAGGGTTGATTTTAGGGGGGTGGTGCTTTGGGGGGTGGGGTTTTGTAGGGGGGTGAGGTTTTGAAGGGGGGTGGGGATGGGGGGAGGAAGGGGGTTTTGGGCGGTGAGAGGGGGGATTGCAGGCTTGTTGACAAGAATAGGCAGCTGGTGGGAGTGAGATGAGCATGCAGAGGATGCAAGTGAAGAAGACTGCTGTGGCCTTTGAACCCATTGCTTGACTTGAATAAGGAAATAGGGTTTTCATCTCATAGTTTTATAGGCCGAGAATATGAGGAACACCCGTGACTGCTTAACTGTATATGTCAATATGCTAGCTGCATACATGATATATATATATATTATCCACTACTAATAATCAACAATTTCATTTCCCCGTATTCCATATTTCATTTGATATCCATACTCTACTGTAACATACGTCCATCCTATTATTATGAGTATATATATATATCAACAATCCAAATTTTAATTTGATTAGGGAAATTCTTTTTTTAGTATGTAACTTTTACTCTCAAAATAATTAAAATATACAGCCTCAATCCATCTGTTCTATAATAACTTTCATAGGTAGATCAAAGAACATAAATATTAAAAAAGTGTAATAATGGATAGAGTTTTGAGGGGTAAATTTGTAATAACGAGATTATAATTGTGTATATTTATGACTCAAAAGTAATACAGAGTACTCATTTTGTGTAAAATTATGAATATTGTGAAAATATAGTTTATTAAGTGTTTATTATTATGGAACGTATGGTGTGAAGGTTATTATGGGATGTCTAAAAAAATGTGTGAAAATTATTATGAATCGGAAGGGTATAACATCTTAGAGGAATTAATTAATCGACTTAGTGACCTAGACCTGCAGGGGCGAATACAACTAGTTGTACCCCCAAATTGAAAATTAATTATACTCCTCCCGTTCATCAAAAGTATATGCTCATTTTCTTTGTTTGTCTGATCACCAAACGTATGTTCATTTCCTTTTATGAAAATAATTATTTTATTTTTACCTCACAATTACACTCTTACTTTATTTACTTTTTCTTAAAATATGTATCCAAATGTATGAGCATGTTTTTGGTGAATGGAGTGAGTAATAAATAGAGTTTTGAAGGGTTGTTTGTAAACTTTTATGAATACAGTAAAGTCCAAAAAGTAGAATATTAAGTAAGTGTATAAAAGTAATAACATGATAAATATGTATGTATTTCGATCGATGGCTAAAATTATCAAAATGTTTTTTTTTAAATGTGCAATTTTCTATGAAACAGGGGGAGTATAATACTTTAAATAATCACTACGTCCATAAAACGTAGTCTCATCTGTCTTATATTATCCGTCCGTAAAATGTAGTCTCATGAAGTACATTTATGAAAATTATCACCCCTTCAACTATCACTTAATTACTCAAATTGTCATTAACTTTATTTACAAACAATCACTTTATTCAAAATTAAAGCAACAATACTCTACAATAAAAACATGTGTCTCACCTCAATTAAACTATATTTGATTGATGGAGGGTATTATATCTAAAGCAAAATTCGGTGCTGCGATAAAAGACAATTAAACTCAATGACTTAACCTTATAATAATCCAACCCAATACTAATTTTTTCAACATGTACAAACCAATCTCATAAAGGCGCAGCTTACTCATAACTAGGATATAATGTTTTCTTAAATACTGGAGTAATAAGGTATGGTTTTATAATGGTCACCCCTTCATGATACAATCTCAGGAAGAATAAAATTTTGTGGGACGGATCTATGCATGCACTACAAAAAACGCGCGGTTTACCGACGGATCTACCGACGGAATTGTGGTCGGTAGGCGTGGTTTCCGACAGAACTACCGACGGAATATTTCAGTCGGTTCTAGGCTCGTCGGCCCGATTTACCGACTGAATTTTTTTTTCCGTCGGTAGTACCGACGGATTCCCGACGGAATAAATCAGTCGAGTCTGCCGACGGATCTCATTCCGTCGGTAGGTCGAATGACCCGTTTTGAAACCGGGTCTGATTTCTGTCCGCAATTCCGTCGGACGTCCGTCGGTAGTACCGACGGACTTGCCGACGGAAATTTATTTTAGAATTTTTTTTTTTCAAAAATATATCCGTCGGCTTCTGTCGGGAATTCCGTCGGTACTTTCCGACGGATCTGCCGACGGAACTCGATTTTATATTTTTTAATTCGGAATTATATTCCGTCGGTGCCCGTCGGTGGTTCCGTCGGTAGTACCGACAGAATTATCCGTCGGTAGTAAGGTAACCCAAATAAAAATTACTGGGGCGGATCGGACCCGACCCGACCTGACCCTAACCCGACCCTGACCCGACCCGACCCGCTACCTGTTATTAAGGCCACCATTTATTCTGGCCTTGCTAGGAATCGAACCCGGGTGTGTGGGCGCCTAGAGAGGGGCGCCTACCACTCGGACAAGTGTGTTACTTGTTCGTAATTGTAATATTAATTGTATATGTACTCATTTTCGGCCCATTTTTTTTTAAAATTCATAAAATTAATTTCTTTCATATATATCAAATAATTAAATTTGAAATCTATAATTTATATTTTTATAATTTATATATTTTAAAATACTAAAATATTCATATTTTAACTAAAATACTAATATTTTTTAGTAAAAAATTCATTTTTTTGCTAATTATTTTTTAAAAAATTTCAAAAAAATTAATGTCAATCACATAAATTAAATAATTAAATTTGTAATCTATAATTTATATATTTTTAAATACTAAAATATTCATTTTTTTTACTAAAATATTCATTTGTTTTACTAAAATATTCATTTTTTTGCTAATTATATTTTAAAAAATTTCAAAAAATTAATTTTTTTCACAATTTTTAGTTGTAACTTAATGATAAATATTTTTAAATTGTACATCTAATAAAATAATTAGCTTACATTATATAATTTATTATTCATCTTCTTCTTCTTCATCTTCTTCATCTACATTTTGATTATTTGTCTCATCTTCCTCCTCTTCATCATCCTCCTCCTCCTCCTCCTCCTCCTCCTCCTCATCCTCTTCCTCTTCATTTTCATCATTTTCCTCATTTTCATTATCGTTTTCAATTTCGATCAATTGTGAATTTCCACCCGTCAAGTCTACGTGGATATTCAAATCTCCCGAAAAGACTTCGGTTCTAGCCTCTATTTGTTCCGTTTGAAACGGAGAATCATCTTCATCACTCCTGTCCTTTGTAGGGACTTCTACCATTGATCTTGCCTTTACTTTGCAAACAGCATGCCATTCAATTCTACTACGTGATCGTACTGGATACTTGCAGTAGTATACTTGAGATACTTGATGGGCAAATACAAATGGATCATTCCCGATATAGCTCCTTTTCGGATTAACATCGACGAGTTTGTACTCCGAATGAATCCTTGTTCCTGAAGGGCCTGAATCAAACCAATGACACTTGAACAACACTACAGTCTTTGTTGGATATCCCAGATATTCTACTTCAACGACTTCGTGCAACACCCCATAGTAGTCACTTGCATCTGCATTGTAGTTTGCACTGCTAACGCAATCACCACTGTTGGTAGTCGCTTTTCTCGATGCATACTCAGATGTATGAAATCTATAGCCCTTCACAATATAGTCGTTGTAAGTCTTTACACGACGTAGTGGTCCTTTGCTGAGATCCTTTAAGAATCGATTCCCAAAATCGTTTGACCGTCCCTATACAGTTCAAATAATTAACATTAATTATGAATCATATTTATTTACGTAAAATTTAAGGAAATGGTACTCACACAACGTTGGAACCATCGGGCAAAATCACGTTGAAGACGAGCATCTATATCTGTATCTGAGATGTTTTATTCTGTTCGTCTTAGTTCTTGAGTATACATCCTAATTCACAACATCCAATCACAATTAATATTAAATTACATAAATGAAGTAATGATAAAAATATGAAATACTTACTCAATGTAAGGCTGAACTTCATCACAATTCAATAACACATACGTTTGTGCTATTTCTGCCTCTCTGTTCGACTCCCACTCTCGTTCAGTGAATTTTCCTATTGGTCGTCCCTTAGACTTGAATATAGACAGCATTCCATCAACCTCTTCACCGATATTGTCTGTATCTCTACCACCGTAGTTACGTGGTTCACTTCTCAACCGAGTGTTGACATGGTCTTCAAAATAATAAGAACAAAACATGCCAACCTCTTCATTCAAATATGCATTAACAATCGATGCTTCCACATTTGCCTTTTGTTTAGCATTGCGTTTCAAGTTGTGGAGATATCTGATTTATAATAAAAAAACATATATTTTAATTCAGTGAACATGCATGCATGTAGTATATATAAAAAATGAAAAATGTAAGAGTTTACCTTTCAAATGGGTACATCCACCTGTACTGCACTGGACCACAAATTTTGGCTTCATACGCTAAATGAACGGGTAAGTGTTCCATGGAGGTGAAGAAGCTAGGTGGAAAAATTTGTTCCAACTTACACAAAATCACTGGAATGTCTTGCTCCAAACGAATCATATCATCGATCTTGATCGTTGAAGATGTTAAATCTCTAAAAAAAAGACTTAATTCAGTGATAGCCCTCCACACATTGAGAGGAACAACGTCTCGGAACGCAATCGGTATCAAGCGCTGCATAAAAACATGACAATCGTGACTCTTCATCCTTGAAACCTTACCCCTGTTTATGTCTGCGCATCGACTCAAGTTTGACACGTAGTTGTCTGGAAAATTCAACTCGTGAATCCAACGACACAGTTGTTGTTTCTGTGGCTTATTCAGTGTGTAGCAAGCCTTCGGATATCTACCTGTACTGGGATCCATTTTCAACTCTTCGCGACGACAATAAATGTTCAACTCTTCCCGGGACTTTGGAGTATCTTTCGTCTTGCCTTCTGTGTTCATCATTGTGTGGAACACATTATCAAACACATTCTTCTCAATGTGCATCACATTCAAATTGTGTCGGATCAATAGTGAACTCCAGTATGGCAAATCCCAAAAAATACTCTTTCTATTCCATCCACCTGGGATTCGACCGTTGTGTTCAGCTGCATTTTCCTCAGTAGATTTTTTCAAACCCGTCCACTGAATCTCATGTAACAACGTTTGTCCTGTACGGTAACATTATACTAGAAGAAATTAATAAAACATATACGTATAACATTATACTAGATCAAATAATTGTATAATTAAAATACCGTTTCGAAAGGGCGGTCGATTGTGTGTAACTGTTCTGTTCTTCAAGAAGTTGTTCTTATTCCTTCTAAATGGATGATCTTGAGGTAAGAACTTTCGGTGATTATCGAACCATGTAACTTTCCTACTCTTCTCAAGACTGAAAGCTTCAGAAAAATCCATACAATACGGACATGCTTGAAACCCAGCCGTTTTCCACCCAGACAACATAGAATATGCAGGAAAGTCGCTAATGGTCCACAATACAGCAGCACGCATCGTGAAATTCTGTTTTCTGAACACATCATACGTTTGGACACCACTTTCCCATAAAAAGATCAAGTCTTTTATAAGAGGCTGGAGATAAACGTCAAGTTTATCCTTTGGATTCGACGGACCTGGCACCAATACAGTTAGAAACATTGTTTGAGGTTTCAAGCACATCCATGGAGGAAGATTATACGGAGTCAGAATCACCGGCCACAACGAATACTGCTTTCCAAAGCTCCCAAACGGTGCAAAACCATCAGTACACAAACCTAGCCTCACATTCCTCGGTTCAGAAGAAAAATTGGGATACACGTTGTCAAGGTGTTTCCAGGCCTCCGAGTCCGCCGGATGTCGCATCTCCCTAGACTCGGTCGAAGACGAATCTGTTGCATGCCACGTCATGTGTTGTGCTGTGGCAGTAGATTGATACAATCTCATTAAACGGGGAATGATTGGAAGATAACACATCTTCTTGTGTGCCACTTTCTTCTTCGACGACTTCGATTGACCAGCGGGCCCCTTCCGACGTGGCTCTTTGTAACGAGGATGACCACACATCTTACACATGTTCAGATTGTTATCTTCATCACCCCAATATAACATGCAACCGTTTACACAACAATCAATCTTCTCGACCGGCAATCCCATATTTTTCATCATTTGCTTGCTTTGATGATACGTTGTAGGCACCTTATTCTCAGGAGGGCAGATCTCACTACATAATTGTGTCATTTGCTCATATGCCCTGTTAGAAAGCTTGTTCTCGGTCTTGATAGCCATAAGTCGGGCATTAAATGACAGTTTAGAGTGAGAATCACAACCCGGATACAAATCTTGATCGCATAATTTGAGCATTTCATAAAACCGAAATGCTTCATCCGTCGGCTGCTCTTCTACATTTGAAAAACCGGCTTCCATTATCATTGTTTGATACATATTGGGTTCTCCCTCCCCAAACTGTTCTCCCTCCCCAAACTGTTCTTCCCCACCAAACTGTTGTTCCCCACCAAACTGTTGTTCCCCACCAAACTGTTGTTCATTACTCGTGCCGGCTTGATTACCATATATTTGTCTTTCATAGATACCAGCAGTGTAATAGTATAAAACTTGATCAAAGTTATAAGGCCAACGTCCTTCGCCGTGAAATGTCCAGTTATAATAATTAACAGTGAAACCATTCTTCAGAACATGTACCAAAACCTCATCAATCGACTTAAATATTTTATTCTGACATTTTTTGGCATTACACGGACACTTGATACAATCCCCATGCATGTAATGTGGGTGGAGCTTTGCAAATTCAACAAATGACACAAGTTCATTGTAAAATTCACTATTCACATTTCCTAAAATGAACCTAGGAGTTTCATACATCCATCGACGATCCGGCAATTCCATCTGTTAAACATTTAACATAAAATTCTTACAAACATATAAAAAAATGCACAACTAATTAAACTACACAACTAAACTACAAATATATAAAATGCACAACTAATTAAACTACACAACTAAACTACAAATATATAAATTGCACAACTAATTAAACTATAACCATATAAAATGCACAACTAAACCAGAAAATTTAACCAAGTAAAAAAGAAAAACGTACCTCCATTTGCTTGCTCTCATACAATTTTCACAATTTTTTTCGACTGAGAGAGAGAAAGGGGAAGAAACTTTCTGTAAATATTACGTGCTACCGACGGATTTTGAAATTCCGTCGGTGCGTACATTTTGAATCTACCGACGGATTCCAAATTCCGTCGGTAGGGTGCCGCCCAAACTTCCGTCGGTAGAGTACTTGGCCGACGGAATTTCCGTCGACAGACTTAATTTCCGACGGAATATTTATTTCCGTCGACAGACTTTATTTCCGACGAATATTAATTTCCGTCGGCAGACGTTATTTCCGACGGAATATTTATTTCCGTCGGTAATATTGGCGGGATAAAATAAAAATCGAAAAAATAAAATAAAAAATACTTTACTTTATACCAAAATCTAACGAAAAATTATGTATTATGTATAAATTAAAAACAATAACATAAATAAACAATCCATTGACAAACATCGATCAACCGAAATAAATATGTCCAACGGAAAATTAAATAGTTTGACAGAAAAAATAAATAGTTCGACAGAAAATTAAATAGTTCGACAGAAAAATAAATAGTTCAAACATCAACCATTATACGGAAAAAACTCATCATCACCACCACCAATGAAATCCAAGCCGTCGTCGTCTGCCTCTGCATCTGGAGCATTGAAAGGGGGAACTGAACCAACCGGAGCATCGAAATGCGGAGGGGGAACTGGACCAACCGGAGCATCGAAAGGCGGAGGGGGAACGCTCATCGCCTGTTCAAAACATGTATTTATTTGTTCAGAAGACATCCCCAACGATCGACCCATAGTGTCAGTTAGCTGTCGGAAGTAGTGGTTCATCATGTGTACTACGTTCGGGTCCGGAACAGCAGTGGAGGATACAGAGGCCTGCGATGCACGCTGGGACGAACTGGACGACGCAGCTCTCACTGAGCGGCTCATCCGGCCAAGGCCAAGGACCCGTCCTCGATCAGCCGGGGCAACATCCAGGTAAATCCGGTTAAGATCAGGCGGAGCGCTGGGCCCGGCTTCAGCAGAAACCTGTGTCGTCTCCTCTTCAATCCTCCGGTTCACATCCAACTACATAATTACAAAAAAATTAAATTAATACATAGTTCAATACATTTAATTAATTAAATATTAAAAAAAACATCACAATTTAATTAAACTTACGTGAAGCTGGGTAGTGCGTCCATATGTGGACGTCTGTGAATCTGGATCAAACGGATGAAGAACGTTCAACCGATCCACGTGTGTGGGTTCACGCCCAAGTTCCCGCTCCTATTTCGTACCAAATGAGCATATAAAAATTATTTTATATAATATAATATAAATAATTGAAATAAATTTAGTGAACACTTACTAGAGCAATTGAGTGCTCATACGCGGATCGCCCCCCCCCCCCCCCCCCCCCCCCCCCCCGATGCCTTGACATCCCACCTCCCCCATCACTTGTACGGTTGGCTCGAGCAATTTCACACTTCCTCATGTACTCCGGGCTACTCCAATACGTGGTCAACGTGTTCCACACGTTGACTCCATTTTCGTCCACCCCCAACGTCTGCACCACGCCACGTTTACGCCAAGCATTCCTCCAGGTGTACATTATCTCGTTATACCTAGACTGACATGAAGATAGCCAGTGACGGTGGATATCGTTGTCCGAAAATAACTCCCTCTGCCAATAAGCATGTTTCTGCACATATTCAATCAGCATATTTATCAAATAATATATATAATAAATTGTTTATTAATATTTAATTGAATGCACTCAAATACCTGGAATTCCTCCCAGTATTCATCCTTTTTCGTCTGCGGCACCTTCAGCCAAGAGTAACCATTCGCAACAATCTTGCACGCTGTAATCACCACAGTGCAAATCTTCGATATCTCATTACCAGGAAGTAAGTTGTGACATTATATATTAAGAAACAAACACATTATAAATTAAAAAAAAAAAACCTACAAAAATTGATGCTATTAAATATTGTTAAACCTTAAAATTATTTAATTAATTACTTACTGTACACCCTCAATCCATATTTTCAGTCTGTGTTCTCGGGCCCGCGTGGGATGTCCACGAGCTGCCGGCGACTGAGATGACGGTGGCGAATGCTGTGGAACGGATGCCGACGACGTCAACGTAGCAGGCTCAACATGCCTAAGTGAGTCTCTCCTACGTCGAGATCCTGAGGCCCCACTAGCATCTTGACTCATCTATTTTAATAAATAAAATTTAAAAGTATAATAAATTAATCAATAATTAATATAGTAATGAAATCAATAATTTTCTATTTTAATTAATAACATTTTAGTAATTTAAGTCAATAATTTCATAATTTAATCAATAAAAAAATCACGTTACTAATGAAATCAATAATTTACCAAACTAATTAATAATTACTTAATTTAAACAATAACAATAATTACTATATTTACAACACCTCTACTTATAAGAATAATTACTAATTTAATCAACAATAATAACCTAGTTTAATTATAAGAATAATTACTAATTTAATCAACAATAATAACCTAGTTTAATTATCAAAACGAACTAACAAAACTACATTATATATTTGAACTAACATACATTAATTAATTACAATTAACCAATAAAAAACATATATATAATCCACGTACTAACATATATTTGAATGAATTATACATATATATTCATCAACTACGTACATGAAATTTTATAATAATTAACATGCAATTTATAACCTCTACTTATAAGAATAATTACTAATTTAATCAACAATAATAACCTAGTTTAATTATCAAAACGAACTAACAAAACTACATTATATATTTGAACTAACATACATTAATTAATTACAATTAACCAATAAAAAACATATAATCCACGTACTAACATATATTTGAATGAATTATACATATATATTCATCAACTACGGTACATGAAATTTTATAATAATTAACATGCAATTTATAATAATTAACATGCAATTTATAATACAATAACTTAATTAAAATTAATTAAGAAAAAACGTACCGTTTAAATTGAAGAAAATTGAAGTAGATAATCGTAATGCCCTTTGTCGATCAATCCACGCACCACGCACAAGAAAATCCACGAACAGGAGACGAACAGGGAGAGGGGGACGAAAGCCAAAAAAAATTTCTCTTATGGGGAAGAACTGCCTCTCTTCGGCAGTTCTTATAAAAAAAAAATTGTGGCTACCGACGGATATTTCCGTCGGTAGCACGCGAATATTAATTAGTCAGTCAAAGCGGTGCGGCTACCGACGGATATTTCCGTCGGTAGCACGCGAATATTAATGTTTCAGTCAAAGCGGGTCGGCTACCGACGGATATTTCTGTCGGCAGTCAAAATTTGAACGACCGACGGAAAAAATCCGTCGGCAAGCAAGGCTAAACGACACCGTTTGGCTGCGGAACTAAATTCCGTCGGGAAGTCCGTCGGCCGGGCCCGACGGATCTTGTATTCCGTCGGGAGTCAGTCGATTCGAGAATTCCGTCGGCGATCCGTCGGGCCGACCGACAGAATGGATTCCGTCGGCAGCCTTCCGTCGGCAAACTCCGCGTTTTTTGTAGTGATGTTTTATTCGAATTAGATTTAAACCAGTTCAACTCAACGATTTTTAGTTTATAAAATTTCGTTCAATTTTAAAGTTATCCATTTTTTTAAGTTTGGATGTTTCACTAAAAATTATGAATCTTTTTTTCGTAAAAACTTACTATCTCTTTCTTTTTTAAAAAAAATATAGAATAATCCACTTAATTTATGGCGGGGATCAAAAACTTTATAATTAAAATTCAAAATTTTAAAAATAATAAGTGATGTTTTACTGGTTTGGGTAAAATTTGAAACATGAGTTACATGACTATCTTTGTAAGACAATAAAATTAATAGGAATGGATCCGTGCTGATAGGGTTGTAAATGAGTAGTCGAGCCGAACGCGATGCAGTTCAAACTTGTTTGAAATATTATCGAGCTTTGAAATTAGTGTTTGAGCTTGTTTGATAATTAAACGAGTCGAGCTCGAACGAGTTTTATTCGAGCCGAACACGAGCCGGGCTCGAGTAGTTTGACGTTTTTATACTAAATTTATCTTTTTTTACTTATCGAGCTCGAGTTGAGCTTTGGATCATACCAAACGTAAATATATGTTCAAACTTGTTTGATATTTATGTCGAATCAAACTCAAACGAGCTTTTATCGAACGATTTCGAATCGAGTATCAAATACCTTGGTTTGATTTTCATCCAACATACGTACTGATGATACTTGAAAATTAGACCTTAATATTAGGCAGTATTTTATTGCTACTATAAGTATGAACTAGTAGCAAATAATTATTTGAGAAAATTAAATTGACAAATAAAAATAAATCTTGAAAATAAGGAAGTTTGGTAATTGAGAAAGGACAGGATGAAAGTTAGTGATGCAGAGGGAAAATTGGTTGCGAAGTTCAATGAGAATCCGTGATGCCTTTTTTTCGGTTTCAGAACATTTTTCGTTCTCTACTCATTTTTCCCTGGTTTACTTCTAGTGCTTATCATTTTCTCTCTTTTGTTTATTCTTTTTGGATTAACTCTCAGTAAATTCTTCCTTTCTCTAGAAACAAGTTATCAATTTCACATTATATTTTTCTAATCTCAAAAGTTTAATATTTAAAAAATTACGAAAAATAAATTAAATCATTGACTTTTTTTATTTTTGAAATATATATTGAATAATTCACTTAATTTAATAATCTCGAAAAAAAATTCGTACAATTTCAAAATTACAAGAAAATTTCATGTAAAATTTTCAAATAACCAAAGAATTTGATGCAACTAAGTCATTTCTGCCCATGTATTTCACGGTAATACTAACCAAATATATGAATATGTATTTATAAAATAATTAATGTGTTTAGCGATTCATTCATTATATACATTTTTTGAATAGGTTTTCTCATAACCAAAGTGCACGGAAACTGACAAAGTGGGATAGCTCAAGTGGTTAGAGCACCAATACATAGGCCTTAGATCCTAGGTTCGAGTCATGGGGAGGGGAAAAAGGAGGTCTTGAATTCGAGAAAAAAATGATGGTTATTTAACTTGTAATAAAAAATCAGTCTTTTTTTATGTGACAACTCTTTTTCGATATGTATAAAATGATTACTATTACATATACGAAATTTCACTACTTTCAAGCCTTTTTAAGAAAAAAAAAATTACACTTCATGTTTACTTGCGCATGATTATACTCCTTCCGTCCGTGATTTTTTTTTTTTTACTTTCATTTTTAATTTATAAATCAAAAGTTTGCATTACTTTTAAATAAAAAAATAATTACAATCTTCACCCTCACAATATACAAATATTTACCCTTCACATCATTACTTTTGAGTCAATCAACACTCAATCAAACTAATTTATTTATTTATATGAAGTATAAGAAAGTTTATAAAATTACACCTCTATCACTCTAAGCATTACAATTTTTTTTTAAACTCAATCTTAAAGAGCACCTTAAGTATGTCCTAACCAAGCAAATCGTGTACGTGTGACACGTGTTTCATATTCGAGGTTATCTCTTGTACAAAGTGACATGCAAACTGCAAAAGTTGAAGACAAAAACCTTTTACCTAGGTTTGATAAAATATTTCTAAAATCGATCACATCGAATTACGAGCATTGTCGTCTTGTTTCAACAACGTTGGCGGCAAGGAAGAAATTATTTGTATATTAATTTGTTCACAAAAATTAAAGTCATCACGTGAAGTACATACCGACCTCTTTGAGTAGGTTCAGAATAAATGAAAACTTTGACTTCCCCTCCCCCCTAGGCTAAAATGGACTAACGTCTGAAACATCATGGAATGGTGCTGGAATCGATCAGATGCATGGAAAAATATATAAATTGTGTAATACGGAGTAACAGATATTCAATTGTATATTCAATCATAAATTTGTGTCACCTCATCTACTTACATGCATCAAAAGTAAATTATGTTCATTCTTTATTTATAAAATTTTCATTTCGTCATTTTATTATATTCATCTATAAACTTTTTATACCATTTTTGACAAATATATAAAATATTTTTTTAATGTGTTTTTTTAATCGGTTAGTTTTGATAGAATTTTTTTTTGTTTTAATTCTAAGGAGATTTTAATTTTTAGAATTTTTTATTTTTAATTGGGACCAAATGTGTTAAATTTTCTAATTTTGGGACCAAATGTGTTAAAATTTTCCCCTTCGGGACCAAAATTCAGATTGTTGGGACCAAATACATGACTGGTCGTGGATGGTGGGACCAAAAATGCATTTTTCTCCCCAAATAAATTTTAGCTTCCATCTTTTCTAATTTTGACTCTATTTTCGTCTCACTCCTTTAATTGACTTCATAAAATAATTAAGGTGTGTTTTGCTCTTAAAATGCTCATTTTCCTACAAAATAAACAAAACACCACTTTTTTTCAAATCAAATGAGTCTATTTTTTCAATTAAACAAAAAAGTGAAATAAGTCCACTTAGTGTAAAAATGCAATAAAATTCTATAAAATTATGTAAAATACACATGAATTTCAAACCATTATCAGACTAATCAAATACGCATAAATAGCGTGATAGACGACACGTTATAGAAAACGGGTCGATTAGTAATGGTGAAAAATTGGGGCTAATCTAATTTCTAATTAGCGACGGTCAATTTATGTCTCTAATTAACTTGAAATAACGTTGTTTTGAGATGATTTTTTTAGACGATTTCTAATTACCGTCCCTATTTGAGACGATTTTTTTCCATTGCTAATTTTTTAACTTTGTCAGTTTGACCAAATTATATGTTCCGTCTCTGACAACGACGTAATGCTAGTAGTCACTAATTAAATTACCGTGTCTAATATTATTCAGTTTTTTTTTTAGTTTAACTGTTCCCGCTTTTTTTTTTTTTTTTTGTGGCATATTTTCTATGATTTCTATATATATATACCCTCTTTGTATACTAAAATCGTGCTCACTTTTTTTGACACAAGTTTTAAAAAAATGTAGTAGAAAGCGTGTTTGTTAGTTTCTATTAGGATTAATAGTTATTAACTTAACTACTAATTAGTTATTAGACAATTATTTTCTTTATCTCTGTAATTAGTATATAAGGAGCATTCATCTTGTAATTCTCCTCAAAATACTTTTCAAATATATTTTCTTTCATAAAAGGGTATGTGTTCTTCAATTCAAATCATGGTTTTATAGCTTGGTATAATATCAGTATAGCTAGCTCCGATCATTCCTTGATTTGAAAGTTCAACTGCCATCGATTGTTCCCGCTTCCGTCTATTCCCAAAATTTGGGCCCTTTTCTTTTTGGTGATTTTTTGATCGACAACCTCGTTTCGTCCAAACTCTTTCTTCTTGAATCTGTTTTGTTGGGCTTTGTTTGGAAATAAACACACGCACACGATAACGAAAGAGAAAATAACACGCGAATTGTTTACCCAGTTCGTCTTGCGACTACGTTTGGGGGCGATGCCAAGCCAGGTATTTCACTATATTTTTCGGATACTGATTACAATGAGAGAACATCTATTTATAATAGAGAATTTGCCCTAACCCTAAGCCCATTAGGAACAAACTTGGTCCCTACTCCAAGCTGGCCCATTAGGAGCAAACTTGTCATAATTAGCTCTAATCATATTAGGAACAAACTTGCTCCCCACTCCAAGCCCATAAGGAATAAACTTGCTCCCCACTCCATGCCCATTAGGTTAATTCAGGCTCCACACTCCAACAATCTCCCACTTGGAGACTGAATCCTCCATGTAATCATATCTTCTTCATTCTCCTCCCGTATCCGCCTGGCATCGCCAAGCCTTATCTTCAAGTTCCAAAGCCAATTGAAGTTATGCATAACTTCAACTTCTCTAAGGTCACTACCTTAGTAAACATGTCTGCTGGATTCTCACTTCCACGGATCTTCACAAGCTCCAAGATCTTCTTCTCTAAAAGGTGACGAATGTAGTGGTACTTCAACCCAACATGCTTTGTCCTTGAGTGGAACGCCGGATTCTTTGCAAGAAATATAGCACTTTGACTATCACTGAAAAGAGTGTTATTCTCATGCTCTTTCCCAAGTTCTCCCAAGAAATTCTGCAACCACACCATCTCCTTACTTGCCTCTGTCACAACTACATATTCTGCCTCAGTAGTGGACAGTGTAACAATCTTCTGCAACTTAGAAGTCCAAGATATAGTAGTACCACCATAAGTAAAGACATACCCGGTTGTACTTCTTCTCCCATCAAGATCGTTTGATGCCAAGTCTGCATCCACATAACCCACCAGCTCCATACTCTTGCCTTTGAAACACAAGGCCTTGTCTGTGGTACCTCTCAAGTATCGCAGGACCCACTTGACTGCTTACCAATGTTGCTTTCTCGGATCACTCATAAACCGGCTTACTACTCCCACTGCATGAGCAATGTCTGGCCTCGTACACACCATGGCATACATGATGCTACCAATCGCTGAGGCATACGGAACATTCAACATCTGGGCACGCTCCTCCTTGCTCTTGGGGGACTCCCTTCTTGAAAGCTTGAACTGACTGCCCAATGGAACACTCACGGGCTTTGACTCTAACATGTTGAATCTTTCCAAGACCTTCTGAATGTTACTCGCCTGCGAAAGATACACACTTCCTGTCGCCTTATCATGTTCAATCCTCATACCCAAAATTTGTTTGGCCTCTCTGAGATCCTTCATTGAGAACCGTTCGGACAATTGCCTCTTCAACTTATTCACTTCTCTTGCATCAGCTCCTATGATCAACATGTCATCAACATATAGCAGGAGAATAAAAAAGTTTTTGTCAAACCTCTTGTAGTAGCAACAATGATCTGCGTGGCATTTCTGGTAGTCGATCTCCATCATGAAGCTGTCAAACTTCATGTACCACTGCTTTGGAGCTTGTTTCAGGCCATACAAGCTCTTCTTTAACTTGCATACAAGTTCCTCCTTTCCTTTCTCTACGAACCCCTCAGGCTGTGTCATGTACAACTCCTCCACCAAGTCACCGTGGAGGATTGCTGTCTTCACATCCATCTGATGTAACAACAAGTTTTCTGCAGCTACCATACTCAACGCCATTCTAATAGTGGTTAGTTTCACAACACGAGTAAAGACATCAGTATAATCAATACCATGTCGTTGCTCAAACCCCTTGACAACCAGTCGGGCTTTGTAACGTTTGCTACCATCAACTTCATTCTTGATTCGGTTGACCCACTTGCAGTGCAAAACCTTCTTGCCCTTTGGGAGCTCAACAAGTTCCCAAGTGTCGTTCAACAGAAGAGATGCTAACTCGTCATCCATAGCAACTCTCCACTTCCGCCTATCTGCACCCTGCTCTGCCTCTGCATAGCATTCAAGTTCACCACCATCAGTAAGTAACAAGTAGTAGTTAGAGGGCGAATACCTATTAGGTGCACGTCGCTCTCCAACTGGTCTCTGCAGCGGATTCTCCGGTGGTGGTGGGGTCCTTGGTTCTTCAATAAGAACCTCTTCTTCATTCTGACTCTCCTTACTCCCACTCGAGTTTGAGATGTCTAACTCGACCTCTTGGGTATTGGTTTTGTCAGAATCTGATGCCTCCAATCTGTTCTTGTACATAACCTGTTCATTGTAAACTACATCTCTACTACAAATAATCTTTCGGTTATTCTCATCCCAGAGTCTATAACCGAACTCATCACCACCATAACCAATGAACGTACACTTAACAGATTTAACATCTAATTTACTTCTATCAACAGAGCTAACATGAGCATAAGCAACACAGCCAAAGACACGCAAGTAAGACAGATTTATCTCTTTTCCCGTCCATGCTTCCTCTGGTACTTTGTTCTCCAACGGAACTGATGGACCTCTATTTAATCAGGTATGCTGCTGTATTTACTGCATCTGCCCAAAACTTCTTAGGCAGCCCACTCTTCAACCTCATGCATCTGGCTCGCTCATTCAACGTTTTGTTCATTCGTTCTGCCACTCCATTCTGCTGGGGAGTTCCTCTCACAGTCTTCTCCATGCGAATCCCATTCTCAGCATAATATTCCTTGAACTCACGGAGTTCATATTCACCTCCATTATCAGAACGAAGACACTTTACTTTCAGCCCTGTTTCATTCTCTACAAGAGCTTTCCACTTCCTGAAGGTATCAAAAGCATCTGTTTTATTTTTCAAAAAATAAACCCATACCTTTCGAGTGGAGTCATCGATGAAGGTCATGTAATATTCCGAACCACCAAGGGACTTCACGGGCGCTGGTCCCCACAGATCGCTATGCACCAGGTTTTCTGCCTTCAATGCTCTACCACCTCTCGAGAAACTCACCCTTCTTTGTTTCCCAAAAATACAGTCCTCGCATAGGCCAACTTCAACAAATTTCAGCCCTGGAAGTCTCCCTTTCGAACACATTACCTTCATCCCTTTCTCGCTCATGTGACCCAACCGACAATGCCACAAATCAACGTTGATCGTAGGTCCCACAAGGTAAATACAATCCTTGGGGTTAGATGTAGTATACAACGTACCTTCCTTCCTCCCCCGAGCTACTATCATGGCTCCTCTACTGATCTTCCAACTGTTGCTGCCGAAAGTCACTGAGTATCCTTCTACATCAAGCTGTCCGATTGAAAGCAAGTTTCTTTTCAATCCTGGAATGTGCCTCACACCATTCAGCTTCAACATCGATCCGTTTGGTGTGGTTATCCAGACATTTCATTTTCCCATGATTTTCAGGGGCTCATCATCAGCAAGGTAGACTTGTCCGAATTCGCCAGACACATAGTTCTCCATTATTTCAGCATCACTATAAGAGTGGAATGATGCTCCAGAATCCAACACCCATGATTCTAGCGGACTACTGACACTCAAGACCAACACGTCTCCAATATCATCTGTGGTTGAGTTTTCTGTCTTTTTCTCGTTATGTCCCTTCTTATTTTTCTTGGGTGCTAAACACTGGTTCCTATAGTGACCAAACTCATCACAGTTCCAGCACTGGATCGAGTCTTTATCTTTCTTGGATTGACTCTTTCCTCTGGACTTTGATCTGCCTCGATTCTGCCTACCCTTCGATCTGCCCCTTTCCTCCGTGTTCAGCGCTGACCCTGAAGTGGATCCAGACTCTTTCCTGTGAACCTCCTCGCTAATCATCAGATCCCTCACTTCGTCAAGCTTCAGTTTATCTTTCGCGGATGAAGCGCTAACTGCAGTTACTGTTGCAGCCCAACTGCCAGGCAAAGAAGATAACAAAACTAAAGCAAGTACCTCGTCACTAAATTCGATCTCGATAGAACACAACTGCCCAATGATCATGTTGAACTCGTTCAGGTGTTGTTGCACGGGTGTGCTCTCTGACATCCTGAGGATGAACAACCGTTTGATCAGGTGAACCTTGTTCGCCGTTGTGGGTTTCTGATACATCTCCTCCAAGATCTGCAGCATCTCCCTTGTGGACTTGGCTTTAGTCGTGTGGTAGGCTACGTTCATGGACAACGATAAACGTATCGCACTTATCGCCTTTCTGTTCAACAGATTCCACTCCTTCTATTCCATATTTTTGGGTTTCTCCTTCTCCTCTAGGGTCACATTCAAATCTTTACCATAAAGGTAATCCTCGATCTGCATCTTCCACAACCCGAAATTCGATCCGTCAAACTACTTGATTGAAATCTTCTCGTCGCTCATCGTGACTGCTCCCTCTGAACCCGAAGCTCTTGATACCAGTTGTTAGGAAATAAACACACGCACACGATAACGAAAGAGAAAATAACACGCGAATTGTTTACCCAGTTCGTCTTGCGACTACGTCTGGGGGCGATGCCAAGCCAGGTATTTCACTATATTTTTCGGATACTGATTACAATGAGAGAACATCTATTTATAATAGAGAATTTGCCTTAACCCTAAGCCCATTAGGAACAAACTTGCCATAATTAGCTCTAATCATATTAGGAACAAACTTGCTCCCCACTCCAAGCCCATAAGGAATAAACTTGCTCCCCACTCCAAGCCCATTAGGTTAATTCAGGCTCCACACTCCAATAGGTTTTCCCCTTCATATCGTCCTTTTTGTGACCTTCAATGGCACCTGATCTCAATTCCTAAGACCCTGCCAAAAACCTCCTTTCGCCTCTTGCCCTGCACCACAATGATAACCCAGCAGTTGCGATTGCTCTCCAACCCTTAATTGGGTCGAATTTTGTTTCTTGGAGTCATGCCATTAAACGAGGGCTTAGTGTCAAGAACAAATTGCCCTTAATAAACGGATCTCTACCTCAACCCGTTGAAGATGATGATCCAGCCATTTTCGCAGCTTGGGTTCGTGCCAACGATTTGGTCTTGATGTGAATTTTCAACTCCATTTCTCCATAAATCAAACACACTCTGGAGTATTTTTCTTCGGTAAAATAGATATGGGACAAATTGAAATTTCGATATACAAGTTATGATGGAACTAGGGTTTACCATCTTGAGAAAAGCCTTAGTACCATAGCCCATGTAGTCAATCTCTAGTTACATACTATAACTAATTTAAGAGTTTATGAGATGAATACTTGAGTTTTAGGTCAATCATTTCATGGTCTTGTACTGCTTTAAAAACTTGCGAATATGATCTCCCTAAGAAAATTTCAAAAACTCAAGAATAGGATGTTGTCATGAAATTCTTGATCGACCTTGATGATTCTTACTTTGCTCTTCGTAGTCAATTGCTATTAACCTCCTATTTCCCCCATTGGCTAAAAATTTTTCATTACTGTTGCAAGAAGAGTCTTAGAGAACCCTCAACATTCCTCATCTAATTACTCTTGATTCCGTGTCTATGCTTTCTATAGGCAACCTAACCCAAAAAAATTTAAAGACAAAAAAAAGCCCCACTGATATATGTTCACTGTGGTGGTACTACACATACTATAGATAAGTGTTTTCATTTGATTGGTTTTCC
The DNA here is from genome assembly GCA_963675135.1 of Galeopsis tetrahit. Classification (NCBI taxonomy): domain Eukaryota; kingdom Viridiplantae; phylum Streptophyta; class Magnoliopsida; order Lamiales; family Lamiaceae; genus Galeopsis; species Galeopsis tetrahit. Next base: position 13,717,920 of record OY776121.1, on the reverse strand, counting down.
TCCTGGTTGGAAAAAGACCTGGAGGCCCTAGAATTAAATCTGAAAACACATTCTCTGCTAATTTGGCTTTTCCCCATCCCATGAGAGAAGAACCTGTTATTTCTAATCCTCTATTCAATCAAGAAATGTTTGAACAATTCTTGAATTATACAAAGACACATACAAGCATATCATTTTGCCTGAACTCTTAATTTAAAAATCTCCACTTGAATTTTGGATACAGGTGCCACAGACCATATGACATCTGATTTTACACTGTTTACTTCCCCACCTTCAAAGTCAAATATAAAGATTAGTTTACCTAACAATGTCATTTCTACAACAAATTATATAAGGAACATCACTTTAAGTGATTCCTTAACCCTATACAATGTTTTGTATGTGCCTGATTTCACTCATAACCTGATATCCATTTCTCATCTAACTAGATATTCTAGTTATTATATCAATTTTATGTCCTAATCACACTGTGTTTTGCAGGACATCAACACCAAGCGAGTGATTGGTACTGTTGAACAAACAAGAGGCCTTTATATCCTAAAGATTGCAACACACTATATACACTTTGCTTCTCTTTCAAGCACTTTTGATTTGTGGCATTATAGTTTAGGTTATATCTCTGATAAATACTTGTCTAATATAGACCAGTTGAATGTAAAAGCTAGAAACAAGAATAATGTTTGCAATATCTGTCATTTGGCTAAACAAAAGAAGAAATCATTTCCTATTAGCACCTCTGTCTTTTCTTGTGCTTTTCACTTGATTCACTATGATGTATGGGCCCTTTTTCTATTACTTCTCACTCAGGGCAAAAGAATTTCTTAACTATTGTAGATGACTACACTAGATGTACTTGGATCTATCTGTTGAAAAATAAATCTAGTGTTAAGTTCTCTTTACATAATTTTTCAAACATGAAACATACTCAATTCAATGAAAAAATAAAGGTACTAAGAAGTGACAATGGCAGAAAGTTCTTACTCCATGACTTTTATCATAATTTAGTCATTATTCATCAAACCTCTTGTGTAGAAACACCTCAACAAAATGTATGGTTTGGTAGAAAGAAAACATCAACACCTTCTTCAATTAGCTAGATCCTTTCTTTTTCAATCTAGCTTACCCCTCAAATACTGGAGTGATTGTGTTCTTACTGCTGCTCACCTGATCAATAGAACTGCCTTGCCTATTTTACTTAATAAATCACCCTTTCAACTATTGCATAACAAATATGTGGATTATTCATATATGAGGGTGTTTGGATGTCTTTGTTATGCTAACACACTCACTGCTCATATGCATAAATTTCAACTTAGAGCCACTAGATGTGTATTTTTGGGCTATCCTTTTGACACAAAAGGTTACAATTTGTTGGAGTTAGACACTAGAAAAATATTCATTTCTAGAAATGTAAACTTTTTTGAACATGTGTTTCCCGTTTCCACTGCTCCCTTAAATTAAGTAGAATTTTCATGATGACAATAATCATATGCCTTCATTATCTATTCCATTATCTAATGATGATGATCAAGTTCTGATACCTGTGGTACACCCATTAATATAGACCAATCACTCAATCACCCATATTCACAATTGAATGATACCCAAGTTCATGACAATGTTGACAATGCACACACTATATGTTCTGACCCCCCTAATAATCAGTCCATTAGAAAATCTGACAGATGTAGACATCCACTTGCTTACCTTGATGTCTATCATACAAATTTACCTCCTTCCATTAATAATACAAATTCTAGTGTTAATGTCTTCATTAAGAAAGGAAAACAATATCTTATTTTTGATTATTTGCCCACTATAAATCTGTCCAAATATTTTCTCTCTTTCACAACCAATATTTTCCAAATCATAGAACCAACATCTTACAAACAGTCTATGAAATACATTAATTGGCAAAAAGTCATGGACATAGAACTCCAAACATTAGAAAGGCCAATACTTGGACCCTTGTACCATTTCCTCCAAATAAACATACCATTGGTTGTAGATGGATATATAAGGTAAAGTAAAAATCTGATGGCACTATAGAACGATATAAGGAAATAATAGTGACAAAAGGTTACACTCAACAAGAAGGTATTGACTATTTTGACACATTCTCTCATGTAGCCAAGATCACTACTGTTAGGATTTTACTTGCTATAGTTATTGCTAAAAATTGCCACTTGCATCAACTTGATGTAAATAATGCATTCTTACATGAAGATTTAGTTGAGGAAGTATACATGTAACCCCCTCCAGGGTACCACACTCAAAACAAGGTTTGCAAATTAAATAAAAGCTTGTATGAGCTAAAACAAGGCCTCAAAGAAATGGTTCAATAAACTTTCTGACTCTCTTATTTATGTTAGATATACTCAATCTGTAGCAGAAAATTCCTTATTTACTAAAACCACTACTAGCTTCTTCCTTTACTGTCATTCTTTGCTATGTGGATGATCATATTGTCACAGGGAATTCTCTACAAGATATCATTTTTATTAAAGATTACCTTCACAAACAATTTACAATAAAGGATCTTGGCACTTTGAAATATATTTTGGGTATTGAGGTGGCCAAGAATCCTAAAAGTTTACATTTGTGTTAAAGAAAGTATATCCTAGACTTACTGTATGAGTTTGACTATTTGGATAGCAAACCATGTTCCACTCCTATGGATAAAAAACAAACTTTCTTTGATACAGAGGCTCCATTACTCACTGATCCAACTTCTTATAGGAGCATTGTTGGAAAATTGTTATATCTCACAGTGACAAGGCCATATATAACTTATTTTGTACACGTTCTTACTCAATTTATGAGTAAAACTAATACATATCACATGGTTGTTGTACATCGTTTACTTAGATAGCTTAAAGGCAATCTAGGCCAAGGCATGTTCTATTCTCCTACTAACAGTTTTAAACTTCATTATTTTTACTGATTCAGATTGAGCTAGATGTCAAGTTACACGAAAAAGCATCACAAGTTATGTTATTTACTTATGTGACTCTCTCATCTCTTGGAAATCCAAGAAACAGCAGACCGTGGCAAGATCTTCAGCCAATGCTGAATACAGAGCTATGGCCACTACCACATGTGAAGCTCAGTGAATTTTGTACATTCTAAAGGATCTTCATGTCAATCACACTCAACCAGCAGCTATGTACACATGCAACAAGTCCGCTCATGCCATGGCACACAATCCTTGCTTCCATGACAAGACCAAACACATTTCTATAGACATCCACTTCACAAGATAAAAGATATACCAAGGAGTAATCAAGCTGATCCACATCCCAACTCAAGATAATCTAGCTGACATCATGACTAAGCCTTTACCTCCATCTCCATTCAACAATTTTAAATCCAAAATGGGCCTTGTAAACATACATACCCAGTTTGAGGGGTATCAAGATAGTAGAAAGCGTGTTTGTTAGTTTCTATTAGGATTAGTAGTTATTAACTTAACTACTAATTAGTTCTTAGGCTGTTATTTTCTTTATCTCTGTAATTAGTATATATGGAGCATTCATCTTGTAATTCTCCTCAGAATACTTTTTCAATATATTTTCTTTCATAAAAGGTATGTGTTCTTCAATTCAAATCATGGTTTTATAGCTTGATAAGTAGATAAACTAATAATGTTGTGATGCTGGTAAAAATAAAATGATTGTTCCATAAAAAGAAATGAACACACTTTTTTAATGCACAAACAAGTAAGAAAAGTGAGCACAATTTTTGTGAACTGATAAAATATACGGGATATTTTATTCGTAGGAAAGTACGTCCGTTGAAATATATACCTAGCTATGAAACATATATATATATATATATATATATATATATATATATATATATATATCAGTAAAGCCAATATGTTTGATGAAATTGTTTCCATATATAGAAAATCCCCGAAAAAGTGTAGACCATGCATTATTTGATCACACCCTCACCCTCATGTAGCGCCACACCACTCAAAACAATCCATCATTTTTCAACCAACTTCAATTCATCCAAAACTGAAAAAATAAAAACAAGATTCAATTTTTATAATAATTTTTTCTTCAATTTCACTCAAATCTTACGTTCATATGATGATATACTAATAGTTGTGGGAATGAATGTAATTAGTTAGACATATATAGAAGAAAATGTTAGGAATTAGCTAGGAATCTTGAATGATCCGTACATGGTAGAGGAAATTGTACGTATAATATACGTAGAGGAGAAAAATGGGGGACTTGGGTAACAAAACGCAGCAGACAATAGTATGCTACGCTCCAACGATGATAACGACGAATGGTATTTGGCAGGGCGATAACCCTTTGGACTATTCCTTGCCCCTCTTCATTTTGCAACTAACCCTCGTCGTCGTTACCACTCGTACTCTCGTTTTCCTCTTGAAACCCCTTCGACAGCCTCGTGTCATTTCCGAGATCCTTGTAAGTATGTTTAATTTACGAACTTTTGACATTTTTCGCAACTTTTTTTCAATAGTCCATTCCCACAAATTTTAAAATAAATGATTCTAAAAATTGTTATTTGTATTGCTAATGTGACTCTTTTCTACGTCAATAGTTATATTTTCTTTGAAAATTGATCTATATATCAAATTACAGTGTACAGTAGTTTAAGAGTTGAAAGAGCAATGTAAATTGTAAAAAAATCAAAATGTTGGCGAATTCATTTGCAATTTTGTCATAGTATATGCTTATGTCTCACTACAAGAAAAAAGGACCTAGAAATTCTGTCATTACAGTTTCTCTAATTAAAAAATTTTAATGACAGGAACAAAACATGTCATTAAAGTCTTTTAGTTAGAAAAGCTTTAATGAAATGATTTTTGTCATTAATTAAAAGACGGGCTTCTTGTAGTGTGTCTAACTATTTCATTTTTTTTTTTAATTCATGTTTTTTTTCCATTTTAGCTTATTGATTGCATTGTAATTTCTAAAAATTGCACTAGTGATCTAGTGTATAGAGTATTGTTTAAGGAAATTAAGAAAGAAAAAGAGGGTACTTGAAGAAGTGATTATATTTATATATAAGATTTAACATAATTGCTTAGAATTTGTTGATTCATAATTATGTTTTTAATTTTTTGATTGAATGAAACAGGGTGGCATACTGTTGGGTCCATCAGTACTAGGGCGAAGTAAAAAATTCGCAAACACAATATTCCCTCTTCGTAGTGTAATGGTTCTTGAAACAATGGCAAACGTGGGCCTCCTCTTCTTCTTGTTTCTAGTGGGAGTTGAAATGGACATGGGCGTTATCAAAAGAACCGGCAAAAAGGCAATCGCCATTGCAATTTCCGGCATGATTTTGCCCTTCTTAATCGGCGTCGCCTTCGCCTTCGTCCTCCATCAAAGTATCGAGTTCGTAAAACTAAGCACATTCATTCTCTTCCTCGGAGTCTCCCTTTCGGTGACTGCATTCCCCGTCCTTGCCCGTATTCTCGCAGAGCTAAAGCTCCTGAATACGGACATAGGACGACTAGCCATGTCGTCCGCCCTAATAAACGACATGTGCGCTTGGATCCTACTCGCCGTCGCTATAGCCTTGGCCGAAAACGAGGCCACATCGTTGGCCTCGCTTTGGGTCATACTTTCAAGCGCGATTTTCGTCGTTTTTTGCGTGTACATAATCCGGCCCATTATCGGGTGGATGATACGTCGGTCGCCCGAAGGCGAGGCCATTAGTGAATTCTACATTTGTCTAATTCTAACCGGTGTTATGATCTCGGGCTTCATTACGGATGCCATCGGGACGCATTCGGTGTTCGGGGCGTTTGTTTTCGGGCTGGTTATCCCGAATGGTCCACTTGGTGTTACACTCATAGAGAGGCTTGAGGACTTTGTTTCGGGGCTTTTGTTGCCTCTTTTCTTTGCTATAAGTGGGCTTAAAACTGATATTTCTTCGATTACGGGGGCTGACACGTGGGCCATATTGGCTGTAGTGATAGTTCTTGCGTGTGCGGGAAAGGTAGCGGGAACACTAATTGTTACTCTGTATTACAAGATTCCATTTCAAGAAGGGCTTACTCTTGGGTTGCTCATGAACGCCAAGGGCCTTGTTGAGATGATTGTCCTCAACGTTGGCAAAGACCAAAAGGTACTATTCCTTTATAATTTTGTGCTCTTACAATCAACAACATTATATATATATATATTCAGCCTGACATTCACTATAAGAAAATTAATCAAAATTTTCTCATTATAGTCAAAAGTCTTCAACTACAAAATTCAAGAATTAATGACTGAAATTGTCATTAAAAAGTCAATCATTGACTTTAATTTATCTAAACTAAGTAATAATGAGAGATTTAGTGATTTATAACTCAATTTTCTTACCGTAAAATCATAGGTCGGGTGTCCAATTTTAGTCCTAGATTTAAGCAATTTTCGATTGATTTTCACGAAAAAATGACAAAAATTGTTCAATCTAGGAATAAAACTATATTCTAAGAATTATACGTTACTTTAATTCCTCTATCCCAAATCAGTTTTTACACTCTCATTTTTTACCTGTCTCTTTAGTTTTCACATCCCAAAAATTAAAGGTTCTCGTAACTCTTAAAATTTTCACTTATTTATCTTTAATGACATTACATTTTCTTACACAATACCCTTATTTTATCACTTTAATAAAGTTAAAAGAACTTCAATACAAATTCGTTTCTGTCAAAAAAATACCATCCACTTTTCTTAATTTTCGTGTCTAGATCAAAGTGAAAACTGATTTGGGACTGAGTTAGTACTATTTTGAAATTCCTCATACTCCCTCCGTTCCATCTTTATTTTCACATGTGAAATGACAAGTGGAATAAGAAAAGTGAATTTAGTGTGGATTTTGAAGGGTAATTTTATAAACATTTATGTATAAAGTAAATAAATGAGTTCACTTATTTACCCTTTATGTCATTACATTTTTTTACACAATACCCTTTTATCACTTTAATAAAGTTAAAATGACTTCAATACCTCATTCGTTCTTAGACCAATTTGGGACGGAAGGAGTACTACTCTGAAATTCATCATACATGCACAAACATACTAGTCTTATTTGCAAAACCATGCATATATAGTATTGTTATGAAAATCTTGAAAATGACATTATACTAGTTTGTCTAATTATCATCATTTATAACAACGTACATAAATTAATTATGAATGCAGGTTCTAGATGACAAGGCTTTCGCGATAATGGTAATCGTAGCAGTCGCAATGACCTCAGTGGTCACACCCGTGGTCACCAACATATACAAACCCGCTAGAAAACACACACCCTACAAGAGACGAACCCTCCAACGGGCCAAAGTCGACGGCGAATTCCGCGTCCTCGTCTGCGTCCACACGCCACGCAACGTCCCCACAATCATCAATCTCCTCGAAGCCTCTCACCCTACTAAAAAATCCCCCATCTCAACCTACGTCCTCCACCTCGTCGAGCTCACGGGTCGCGCCTCCGCCATGCTCATCGTCCACACCACCCGAAAATCAGGCCGCCCCGCCCTGAACAGGACCCAAGCCCAATCGGACCACATCATCCACGCCTTTGAAAACTTCGAGCAACATTCGGGTTTCGTCTCCGTTAACCCTCTCACAGCTATTTCCCCTTACTCGACCATGCACGAGGATATATGCGACGTTGCGCAGGATAAACGTGTCGCCCTCATTATTATACCGTTTCATAAGCAACAGACGGTTGATGGAGGAATGGAGGCTACCAACCCTGCCATTCGGACAATTAATCAGAATGTGTTGGCTAATGCGCCTTGCTCCGTTGGGATACTTGTCGATAGAGGGTTAACCGGGTCGACCCGATTAGCCGCTAACCAGATCGCCCATCATGTCGCCGTGCTGTTCTTCGGTGGCGCCGACGATAGGGAGGCGCTGGCCTACGCGTGGCGGATGTGCGAACATCCCGGGATTAATTTGACGGTCATGCGTTTCATCGCCGGAGATAATTTGGTGAGAGACGACAGTCGCCGGAGCGAGGGTGGCGCAGAGATCTTGAAGGTGTCGACAGACGATGAGAGGCTGAAGCTGGTACATTTCATTTCATTTCTTATTTTAATATACTTACTTATATTAAAAAATTGAATAAAAACGGACTTTTAGTGATAAAATTCTCTCATTATTATTTATCTAACTAAAAGTTTTTAGTAACAAGAAATCGAGAATTAATGACAACACTTATCACTAAAAGTCAATTTTAGTTATTAAAGACATTTAGGTAGAAAAGCTATAATAACAGATTTTTTGTCATTAAAAAATAATTTTCTTGTCTTGTCATTATAAATAAAATGATTTTTTGTGAGTAAAGTTGAATGGTAATTTATATAATTAAGTGATGATTAGAAGATGACGAATTTTGGTGGACAAACAAATGGGTACACAGATGAGATCGATCATATGTTCCAATTTTGGTGTTTCACATCTTATTTCATTATATGGATGATTGACATGTGTCATATTAAAAAATAATCAACGTCTTATAGTATTGAGGACGACACATGTCAAAAATCCAGTATATATAGTAAAATACCTATAAAACACAAAAAGTGGAATAGAAAAATAGAACCGAATAAGACAAGTGTGAATAAATTTGGGGAGTAATTTTTAAAATTACAATACTTAAAATTACAATGAAATAACATGGAAAATTAAATATGCATGGTCATGTATGATATATAGACAATAATGACACTCTTTTGTATGTTATGGCCTATGAGACTACTATTAAAATATATTAATAAATTAATAATTTGATCATTTTAATTAACAAAATATATGTTTCAATGTGAATTATGATTTTTAATTGGACTTCCTAAACATAATTTATAGTGATCTATGATTGTTGCAGGTAGATGAGGATTATATAAACGAGTTTCGAACGAGGACGATGAACGATGCATCGGTTGTGTACACGGAAAAGGTGGTAAATCACGGGGAAGAAACGGTGGCGGCGATAAGGACGATTGATCCGATCCATGATTTGTTTATAGTTGGGAGAGGGGAAGGGGTGGTGTCTCCCCTAACGGCAGGGTTGACCGATTGGAGTGAGTGCCCCGAGCTAGGGGCCATCGGAGATTTATTGGCTTCGTCAGATTTTGCAGCCACATTTTCGGTCGTGGTGGTACAACAGTATATCGGGATCGAAGAGACGGGGGACGTGGTGGGGACTCCAGATAGCCCTAATCAACAACACGACCCGTTCGACCTCGCCCATAGACGACACTCCCCGCGAGGTCATTCTGTTTTCCAGCCACAACCATGATATATTGTAAGACACCATCGTTAGGTTATTTATTTACAATCTTATTTAGTCGGAATAGCTAGGAAGGGGATGTATAGATTTTTCCATAGATGTATAAGATTAATGTTGTAACATGTGGTTATCAAATTAGTGAAATATTGCATTTCCAGATGGACATTGATGAACTTTACTTTGGTTCGTCTTGTATGTAATATTTCCTCCATTCCAAAAAAAAAATGCATTCTTGCTATATTGGGAGATTTCATATTAATTTGCACACCAAAAAAATAAAATATATTCCTAATTTATAATTACAGCTTTTCTAGCTAAAAGTCTTTAATAAAATTGACTTTTAGTGATAAGTCTTGTCATTAATTCTCGATTTCTTGTTACTAAAAACTTTTAGCTAGACAAATAATAATAAGAGAATTTTATCACTAAAAGCCCGTTTTCTGATAATGTGAACTCATAATACTATTATTTTAAAAAATATAAAATGATAATAAATACATTTTTTATTCAATTTTTTAATATAAGTAAGTACTCCCTCCGCTCAATTTTATTATGTCAATTTCTCCGTGCACGAGTTTTAATAAATATGAATTAGTTTATGTACAAAGTAGATAAGTTAGGAGTATGATGGGATGTTGTGGGGTTCATTTATAGATAAAGTGATTGTTTATTAATAAAGTTAGTGGCAATTTGAGTAAATAAATAATGGTTGGAGAGTGGAGATAAAGTAGTGTGAATAATATTATTTTCAAAAAGGGAATGGGCATAATAAAATTGGACAACCAAAAAAGGAAAGTAACAATAATGAAATTGGACGGAGGGAGTATTAAATTTAATTTAGGGGATTGTATCAAATTTTGGCTAGCGAAAGTATGATTGATAAGTGATAACTTCCACTCTTCAATCAATGTAATTGTCTTTTTATCTTGAAGCCGAATTTTGTTAAAATTTCATATATGATTTTTTTAACGTTTTCTCCATCTGATAAATAAATTGTTAATGGAATGAAATTTTGAATCAAATTGTATTGATAAAATATACTCCCCCTGTCCCATACTTGAAGACCCAAACCAATTGGGCACGGATTTTAATGAATGAATTATTTATTAGTATTGTGTAAGATAAAGTGGGGGTAATAAAGACTTTTCAACTTTATAAATAGTAATAAAATTACTTTTTAGTGTAATAAAGTAGTGACATTTGTTGTAATATTGTGATGTTTTAAGGAGATTGTTTAAAAGTGTTTTTGTTATTTTAGGTAAGTGTCTTCAAGTATGGGACACCCAAAATGGTAAAATGGGTCTTCAAGTATGGGACGGAGGGAGTATATTATTTCTTAGTTAATTGTCTTTTTCATTACGTCAAATTATGAAGAAAAATATGAGGTTTTGATTTCATTTACTCATTTCAATAAGTGGCTCCATGGATATTACAAGGCCACGACAATGACAAAAAAAATGGACGCCCTTGATTATTCCGCGAGATTATATTACTTTTTTTTCAAAGCTGAAATTTGTATTTTTATTCTACATTTTCATAGTTTTCCATTTTGCAAGGAAACGTTCTTATGACCCTGTGAAGGGTTTTCATCTGATTATATAGGTTTAGGTGAATAATATTTGAGTAATCACATTTTCTCAACTTCAATGTTGCAAGGCAGCATTCTTATGACCCTGTGATGGGTTTGTTGATTTGAAATTGTGTCAATCCTTTCTTTTGCTAGCATTTTGTTAATGATTTTACTATAAAATCATAAGAAATGTTCCTTTTGTTGGTCCCTTGTTATTGGGTATACATCAGACGAGTTTCTGGAAAATCAAATGATTTGTTGACATCTGATATATAAGTTCAAGTGTAGAAAACAAAAGTAACTCTTTTATAGATGACTTGGTCAGCTGACTAATCTAGCTAGGAGTCTTGAACTAGAATGCATGCTGATTACATCAACTGATAGAGAAGCGTGTGCGGAATTTGTAGTGTGCCCATTTTAAAGATAAATTATACTCGTCTATATGCTCATGGAAATTTAAAAATTTCTTTCATACATAAACACATTTTATGATATTAGAAGACTTGGTGTTTTCTGATTATGAACTTGCGAATAGCAAAACAGATGAGTATAAGACATTTTTCTTTAAACATATGGTATGTAAAAATGCATGCTAAAACCAGTGTTTTCATAACCGGACCGGAGATCAAACCGGACTAGGCACCTGTTCACGGTCCAACCGGTTGGACCGGTTGGATCCGCGGTACCGGTAAAATGATTTTATATGTATTTTTTTTATATTTTTATTACATTAAAAAATACATTTATAAAATTATATTAAACTAAAATATTCCTAGCATGAACATTTTTTTTAGGCATTTATAATTATATATTTTTTTTAAAATATTGTTAAAATAATAAATTTTTATTCTTTAAAATAATGGAATTCATTATTAATTCCCACATCTAATAAAAAGTATAAGAAATATAGGAGAAAATAAATAAACATAAAAAATTTGCATCTCACATCGAAAAGGTAGTAGATAGAATATGAGAGAAAATTATTATAAAAACAATAGTGTTAGTAACAAATAAACATATGAATTTTATTATATCCCACATCGAAAAAGTGTGAGAAAAAAATATTACTAAAACTAGTAGTGTTATAGTAATTAACAAACAAGCATAAAACTTTATGTCCCACATCGAATAAAAAGTAAAAGAAATATAGGAGGAAGCAAATAAACATAAGATTTTTTTATCCCACATCGTATAAGGAATAAATGAAATATAAGAAGAAATCATTATAAATGTAATAGTGTTAGTAAGAAAGAAACATATGAATTTTATGATGTCCCACATCAAAAAAGTGGAAGAAGTGTGTGGAACAAATATTATAAAAGTAGTGGTGTTATTGTAACACACAAGCTTAAATTTTTTTGTCCCACATCGAATAAGTGGAAGAAGTGTGTGCAACAAATATTATAAAAGTAGTAGTGTTATTAGTAACACACAAGCTTAAATTTTTTTGTCCCACATTGAATAAGTAGTGGAAGATACATGAGAGGAAAACCTTATAAACGGGGTCGGTTACCTAATTTCAAAATTTAAAAAAATTTAAAAATTAAAAAAAAAAAAAAAACTTGAACTGGTCAGACCGGTTTTTAACCGGTTTTCCCAATTTTGACTGGTTCAACTGATTTTTGACCGATTTTGACCGGTTAAACTAGTAAAAAGGTTTTTGGGGCTCTTCCGGACCGATACCGTGACCGGTTCACGGTTGAACCGGTCGAACCGGCCGGTCCGGTCCGGTTTTAAAATCATTGGCTAAAACACTAAAGAACACACGTATTTATAGTGGTTCGAATCTCAATATCCTACATCCACGCTCACATCTCATTATGTGATATTGGCCTCCTTGAACACTTTAACATCCCAAGAGGAGGACGGTTGATCGAGATCCTCAACTAGTTTTTGAGTATACGGATCTACTTGTTGGTGAGGTAACTAGTAACATTTACAGTGGTCTTCTTCTTGATTGTACCTTGTGTGTATACCTCGGTCTATCTCCTAAATGGGTGTATAGAAGGAAGGACTCGAGAATGACTAAGTATGAGAAATTCCCTTACAATCTGAGTTAGCCTAAAGCTAGGATTGAGAATTTCTTTTCTAAACTTGGAATGTGTATAAGACTATGCTGGCTTATATATATCATGAGTTCATGTTGGTCCTGAATGGAGTATGACACAAGTGTATGGGTGGGGGGGAATGCACTTGTGTATGCAAATTTTGTTTTTTCAAAACAGTTTTAGCCTATCAGGGAAGTTGTCTGACAAATAATCTGAGTGATAACTTTAATAGATACTTAACCTACTGAAAACTATGAAGTGATCAGTTGGATTACTATCTAAAAGAGTAGTTAAGTGCGGAATGTGGTTGGCCTTTTCTTAATAGAAATACTCCTTAGTTATTTTCTGAAAAATAGTTTATCAGGGACATTATCCAAAATCGCATTTGATTAACTTTGCTGAACTTAATTCTTTCAGAATGATTTTTGCAAGTAATGTAAGTTAGAATAATAATGCAGTAAGTAAATGACACAACAATTTATAGTAGTTCGAAGACTCAAGCTCCTACATCCACTTTCCCTGATTGAACATGATAATTCCTTAACACCTGGAATTACCTTGTTTTATAATGCCAAGGTGCAGTGATCAACAACACTCTATTAGTGTTTTGATCCATAGGATAATTTGAGTCCTAGTGCTCAACTTCTCTGAGTTAAGACTGTATTTTCTATTAATAGTCTTAAACTCCTCACTTCTACAACAAACTCTACTTCACTTAATAAGGTAATGGTTTGAGGTTTTGGTTCCAACTAATTGAGGTACCCTTTACAATAAGTAAAGTGTAAAGGCTTAGGATATCTTAATACTAAGCTTGGGATATTACAAGAATGGCTTAGCTTTTGAAGTGATCAGGAAACTTGGGATTGTAATGAACAACTTTGGTTTCCTTGAATGTTTGATAGTAGTTTGATAGCAGATTGTTGGATACTTGAGTCCTTGGATCACTTCTGAATTTATAGAACAATTTGATCAACTATCCGTTGGAGAGATAGGCTTTCAAATTGTCTATTTGCAGCTCCCATGGAACGGCTATAAGAGCAACCTTCTATTAACCACTGTGTAAGAAGGTTCTTCAATGGTTGCTTGAATGAATGTGTTGACTTCTGAAAAATGCGGCTGAGATAACTTGTGTCAGCTTCCAAACTTGCACATTCCCCAATGTTGATTGTGGCAGACTTTGTACTCTTCCAACAGTTAGATGGGACAAGTACTCTGATCTTTTCTGTTGCAAGTGGAATGTTCCTTCATTCATTCAAAAATGCATCAGTCTTTAATTCTTTTAAGTCTTTACTGCTTGTTCAGGCTTTAGAGACTTAATGCTTCATTATGTCTGTCTTTAGGAGAAACGTCTTTCAATGCTGTTGATCTTCAAGACCTCAAACTGATCTGATATTGCTCTTATCTATGCATGTAGTTTAGGCTTTCATCTTGATCATTCAGCCATGTTGTCCTCTTCAGCATACTTGTCTCTGTTCATTCAGTAGACTTGTCCTAACAGACTTAGACAAAACAAGTTGCCTAACATTTTCAGCTTTGGATAATTATCCGGAATAGTAACATATCTCACTAATTCTGAGATTAGACTTAGGCATTGTTACAGCCTCAACTATCCTGAGACAACTAGACTGATGTACTTTTCTATCTATCTCAACTAATCTGACTATCATCATTCAGGGGGTTTTGGTATCTTAATCAAAATCAATTCATTTCCCAACAATTTCCTCCTTTTTGATGATGCCAAAACCTATTTATAAAAGGAAACTTGACTTATACTAAACTAGTGTTTATGAAGGATGACCTGATCAATTATCCTGAAACAAACTGTTAACACAATAATAAATCAAGTATATAGGTTAGTCAGGTTAGTTGAGATAATGAGTTGTTATCTCTGTTGAAAATATCAGTCCTTTAATATATATCATCAAGTATTACAGTGCAGAAAATTAAAAGGACTAAACTTTGTTGAAACTTAAACAACAGATATAGAAAACAACAAATTAAAAACAGATCAGGGAAGGAAGAACTTATTCTTTAGAAGGAGTCATCATCTTGAGGTGCAATCCCATACTGAGCCCATACTCTCTTCTTCAGTTCCCAAATCTCCTGATTTGTGCCTTTGGGACCCAGCTTCATCTTTTCCATCTTCATAATGGAAATAAACTCCTCCAAGATCTTCCCTTCATCAATCAAGTCCCCACTGAACTTGGGAGGCATGTATAGGATGGGGCCTGGTGCTTTGAACTCTACCCTAGCAATGTCAGTTGCTGCAAACAGCTTCTGGTACAACTCTCTATAGTTGTCAAACATGAATTGTCCAAAGATTTCTTCAACATTCTCTCCAAGCCATTTGCCTATGACATAGAAGTCATAGACAAACCTCCTCTTAGCTTCCTCCCATGCATCATTCAGTTGAATGGGCACCCTTTTGTCATGGTGAGGGTACTGGGTATTCCATCTCTGAAGCAGTTGGGGCTTCAATCTTCTGTAGGAGGCCCTCCTTCTTGGGGCTTTGAAGTTTGCCCTTCTCTCATCCCTTGCTCTATTGGCCTCAACCAACTGATCCATCTTTTCCTTAGCTCTTTGAAGAGCTAACTTCTCCTGAGTCTCTGGATCTTTGCCAAATCCCTCTTCAAACAACTTTGAGGGATCATCATCAAGCTTGGGCAGTTTCACTTCAGACTTCCTGTCCTCTATCTCTTCCTCAATTTCTTCTTCCTAGATTTCAGGTAACTTGGTAGCTTTCTCCAGCCTCTTTGACTTTCTAACTTGAGTTTCTTCAGCTTGGAACTCAGTGGGCAATGTCAGGCTTGTTGGGAACTCAGTGAAGGTTTGCTCCTTTCTTTTTCTTCCAGTGACTTTTGCAACCTTCCCCCTTACTTCAATCTCCTTGTCCTTGGGGTCTAAGCCTGCAGATTCCCCTCCAAGTCTTTGCTCCCATCTGGCCTGATCTTCAATAACAGAAGCCATGGACTTCTTCCCAGCAATCTGTATATGTTCTTCCTCAGTTAAGTCCTCAAGATTCATCTGGCCTTTGCCCTTTCCAATATCCTACACTCTCTCTTCCTCTTCAGCCTGCTTGTCCTTTGCCTTGGGCTTACCTATTTTCAAGGTTCCTTTTTCTCTAGATCGCTCTCTTTCCCCCTTTTTGGCATGATCAAAACATTGGGGCTTCAGTTCACTCATAGTGACAGAGAGATGGGTTTGAGCTTGAGTGAGGGACTTCATTTCCTGTAGCAGATAGACATTCTCATCATGAATGTTCTGCATTTTGTCATCTGCCATGCTGAGGAAAGAATGTATTGGCTTCATTTTCTGGGCTACAATCTCATCCAAGGTAGCCTTCAGGGTCTGATCAAGTTTGGCCTGCAGTAGGTCAGTGAGGTTAGTCACAACTTGATCAGAGACCTTGGCCATAAGTTCAACAGTGAACTTCTCAGCAGCCTCCTTCACCATTGCAGCTTTCAGTTCTTCAGCCTTCTTTCTTTGAGCTGTTGTCCTCTGCCTCAAAGTATCCTTTATTGTCCTTCTCAAGGCTAGAACATTGTTCTTGTAGCTTTATCTCAGGCCTTTCTATTCTTTCTTCACAGTGTTTGTAAATTTGGTCATTGCATCCTTTGCCTTTGTTACTTCAGTGGAGACTATTTGCAGTCCAGTCTCAACTCCACTGATCCTTGCATCCAAAGTTGGCAACACCACTTCCTCAGAACCTGTAAGTCTCATTTCAACAGAGGCTAGAGTCCTTCCTTGGCCATCAAGAGCATATGTAGTTTCTGCATGGGCTTTCCCAACTTCCCTGACCAGAATGTCCAACTTGCCTGACTCCTCCTCAATGGATGTTGCAGTCTGTGAAGCAAGTTGTAGTCCTGCTTCTGTGGCATTTGCTTGTGAAATTTTTTTTTTGGATAGTGTGGTCATGTTAGCTGAAATTGCCTCAAGGTCAACATTAGTGTTGACAGGAATATCAATGAGAGAAGCATCTGCAAAAATCTGTTCAAGAGTGACAGCTTCTGAACCTGCAAAACATAAAGGGTTAGGTAAATCACCTTCATCACCCTCTTTCTTTTCATCTCCCAAAGGATCTGATACATCAGCATCCTTACTCTCTTTTTCAACTATATTCTTTTCTTCATTTTCATTTGATGGACTCACATACACTGGAGAATCAGGCCTCCTTTCACCAAGGGATTCTTCAAGTTCAGACTTGACTTGAAGAATAACCTGACTCTCATGTTGAGCTTCACTCAACATTTCACTCTCATCTCCCTCTTTTGGTGGTGCACTCTTGCTATCTAAGATCACACACTCACCATCTCCTCCCTCTGAATTTTTATCACTAGTCTCCTTTTCAACTCCTTCAGATCCTAAACTTGACACCTCTATATCCTCAACAGGATGCACAAAGGGCAGTTGAGGGGAGATCCCAGTGCTTGGGCTTCCCAAGTCCACTGAGTCATCCTGAATGATTAAAGGCTGGTCAGTGTCCAATTTTCCTGACACTGATGAGGCTTTAATCAAACCAGCTTCTCCTATGGAAGTCTCAGCATTGCTCAGCTGTGCCTCAGGCTCAGAAGAACCATCCTTGGCCAATGCTTCTTGGACTGAGTCACCACCCTTGGTCAACTCCTCTGATTTCTCAGAGTCCTGAATGGAAGGATAGGTCAAGTAATGTGCCTTAGGAGACTTGGGACCAGGAGGGTTGGGGTTTGAGGAGTCATCATCATTATCTGCATCATCTGATGTGCTATCAGGGTGTTTAATCCCCTTAGTTATCCTTTCTCTTACAGCAATCACATTCTAATGTACAATAGTGTAGAACAAGGCTTTAGTAGTCAGAACACTTGTATTCTTGACATTTGCAAAGTGTAACAACCTGTTCTCCTCTACTTGCCACCAGCTAGCACCTTTATCTTTGATAGCCTGAGTTATCTCCACTAATGTTCTGTCCTTGATCTCAACAAGAGCTCTGAGATCATAAAATTGTTGCTGAAGTCTGGGGTAATCCTTCAACCCTGAATATAGCTGATCAACATTTGCCCTTGTAATTGTCTCAGCATCCCTTCATATGTGTACTCTTCTGTGTCCTGATCACCATTGTTGTCATCAGAAGAGTTGGTTTGCTGGGATTCAGGAAGGTTGAGTTGGGAATCAGACAATTTAGGTTCAGAAGAAATAGGGATTAGGTTTGTCTCAGTTGCTGTAGAGAGCAATGTGTCTGAGGGGTTAGAAGGCAAGTTAATTGGGATGGGCTAAATGGATGGAAATGGAGATTGATCATCTACAAGAATGGCACTTTCAAGGAATTTTGTGTAGGATATCATTTTTGGATCAAGAGGGGAGAAATGTCTATCTTCCTCATCAGCAAGATCGGCCAAAACATCAATGCCAACTCTGTCAGGAGCACCTTCAGGAGAATAGGTCTTTTTGGCAATGATTGGAGCATCTTCAGTAGTCTTGCACTCCTCCTCTTCAGGCTTTAGGGTTTCATGTGTCGGTGATATTCTTTGAGACTGAATATCAGGGGAGTTGGCTCCAGGGCTTTTGGACTTTGATCTTGTTTTGGAGTTAGACCTACTTGCTTGTCTAATCTCTCTAAAAACTCCTTCGTCTGTTTTCTTCCTCCATTAACTTCTTCTTTTCAGAAGTTCTGATGATCCTCTTCTTCTTTCAGACCTTGTTGGCTGCTCAAGGTCTCTGAATTCAGTGAATGCTTCTGGCTGCATAGGGACAATCACCCTAAACTCTTCATCAGCTTCAGGAGGGTTGACCCCTTCTTGTTAACTTTGTCAATCTCTTCAGAGGTAGCTTCCCTACTCTTGGATTGACTTTCAGGAGATGATTCACTAAGAATCTGCTTCATCTTCTTCATTTTTGGTTGGGTTTTGGTGGTCTGAGCATTTCTTTTCCTTGGAGAAGACTTGGTAACACGTGCAACTGTTAAGGCCTGCTATGTTGCAACACCTTGCTTCCTCTTTTCTGTCTTGGTGGAGAGCTTTCTGAACATCACTTTCTGTGCTGGAAAGTGTTTGGATTTGGCTTGCATATGAGTGGAGTGAGCAAATCTTTCTAAGAGCAAACTTGCTTTTGTGCAATATTGGAGCTTCCCATCTACCACAACCTTGTGGTGCTTCATTTCCTTAAATTTGAATTTTTCATTCATCATCTTTTCTAAGATGAAGGTTTTCCAATCAAACTTGATTTCTTTCTTAGCAGAATCAATAACAGGTGCCATTACTCTCAATTTTGGTAAGCTTATCTGCTCTACACTGCCAGAATGACTTAATAGGCTCTTCACCACAATATCAAACAAGTGCTCATACTTAGGCTTTAAAGTCTTTTTGTTTTGAGCACCTACAAGCTTCTGAGGTGCCTTCATCCATTCATTTGAAAACTCCTGCTCCTCCCCTTCTCTATAGGACTCAGGATTGCCTCCTTCAGATGGTAGTCCAAAGCTGGAATCCAAATCTTCTGATGTGAAGATTATGGTATTTTGAGATTCCTTTCTTCTCCTTCTTCTGCATAGGTGAGTTTGGTGCAAACATCACCCTTTTTACCTTTCCACCTGAGATAGGCAAAGAACTCAGCCATCTAGGGGTTGAGGCAAGAATCAGGTTTGGTGCCCAAAAATTGCTGAAGCCCTGCATCTCTCAACCATTGGAGAACAGGATGGACTCCCTCATCTGGACTGTCAAAGGCCACAATCTTTTCGCACCAAAGAGAGTTTATGTTTCTAAGGTAAGTGAAGTCAATGTCCAAAGATGGATCATTGAAGTTGACAAGTTCCTCTCTTTTGAGTTTTGGAGCCATGGATGTTTGAAGGAATGGATGAATTGAAAGTGTGTAAGGGTGGTTCGAAAGTTTGAAGGTTTTCAGAATTTTGCTTAAGGGTTTTGAAAAGGTTTTGTGCGTAAGAATGAAAGTAAAAACTGAAGGTTTTTATATTCAGTGGTTTTATTAACCGTTGGATAAAAGGGTTAAGAGGTGGACAATTTTCTAGGCATGGTGGATAAAGTGGGGTAGTGGCTTTAGGAACGGTTGGATGTGGTTGTTAAGATCATCAATGGCTTTGATGAGAGGCTCAATAATTAATGCAATCTTTAATGATTTTTGCATTATATGAAGAATGACCATTTGAGGGCTAAAATTCGAATACCTCACGCCATCCTAAAAATAGATTACTCTTTCCCCAAGGTTTCCCTTAAATGTATAATCAATGCTAAAAATAACACTTATCACCTTATCAGTTTGGATAACCGTCCTGATAAGTGATTTGACCTTTAATTTAGTCAAATGATCCGACCAAAGTGCCTGAGTAGGTCCCAATCTTGTTGACTGGGTCCCACAAGGTCAATTGTCCTGACCAACATTGCTGAAAGCCAAGTGGACAACTCTACTGAGTTTTTCTTTCAGTCTGGCCATTTCAGTAAGGTTGGTCAACTTTGCTGAAGTTGATTTTACTAAACTTTCCCCTTCATCTGTGCTTCCTTCTTCATTTTTCCATCTTTCCTGGATCAAGTAAGCCCAACTCTGCTGACAACTCCAGAAATCTTGCTTTAGCTAATGGCTTGGTTAAGATATCAACTTTTTACTTATCAGTGTGAATTTTGACAAGCTTGATATCCTTTTTCTCCACATGATCCCTAATGAAGTGGTGCTTGATGTCAACATGTTTGCATCTGGTGTGAAGCACTGGATTCTATGAGATAGCAATTGCACTATTATTATGACAGAATATGGGAACTTCATTTGTGATGACTTAGTAGTCTCTTAGTTGTTGTCTGAGCCAAAGTATCTGAGGGCAGCAACTCCCAGCTATTACATATTCCGCCTCAGTTGTTGATGTGGCAACTTTATTATACTTCTTTGAGAACCATGAGATCAGTTTGCTTCCCAAGAACTGACATGTTCCAGAGGTGGATTTTCTATCAATTCTACAGCCTCCATAATCAGCATCTGAATATCCAATGAGTTCAATGTTGTCATCAGCTAGATACCATAATCCAAGATTCTCAGTTCCCTTGAGATATCTTAGGATCCTCTTGGCAGCTTCAAGAAGGCTCTTCTTTGGATTTGTTTGAAATCTGGCACATACTCCAACTACAAATGTGATATCAGGCCTACTTGCAGTGAGATATAGTAGGGATCCATTGATGCCTCTATATTCAGTGGAGTTGGTAGATATTCCACCTTCATCAGGATCCATCTTCCAATTAGTGTTCATAGGAATCCTGACTGGTTTGCTTGTTGCACATCCAAATTTTTTGATCATGTCCCTTGTATATTTGGCCTGATTGATGAATATTCCTTTCTTTGATTGGGTGACTTGAAGTCCCAAAAAGAAATTCATCAATCCCATTATGGACATCTCAAATTTGCTTTGCATGAGTTTTGAAAATTTCTCACACAATTTCTCATTTGGAGATCCAAATATAATGTCATCCACATAGATTTGGACTAACAAGATATCATCTCCTTCACAGATTCTGAACAAGGTTCTGTCAACAGTACCTTTGACAAAACCATGATCTAGAAGAAACTGTGATAAGGTGTCATATTAAGCTCTTGGAGCTTGCTTCAATCCATATAGAGCTTTCTTTAATCTGTACACCTTGTCTCCTTCTTCAAAGCCTGGGGGCTGTTCAACATAGACCTCTTCTTTCAGTACCCCATTGAGAAATGCACTCTTCACATCCATTTGGTACACTTTAAATCTCATGTGAGTTGCATAGGCCAAGAATAGCCTTATTGCTTCAAATCTGGCCACTGGTGCAAATGTCTCCTCATAATCAATCCCTTCAGATTGACAGTATCCTTTGGCCACCAGTCTTGCCTTGTTTTCACAATGATGTCATTTTCATTTTTCTTTTTTTTAAACACCCATTTGGTTCCAATGACATCTTGATGAGTTGTCCTATCCACCAGTTCCCACACTTCATTTCTGGTGAACTGATTCATCTCTTCTTACATGGAAATGATCCAATTTGTGTCTTGAAGTGCTTCCTCAATATCCTTTGGTTCCTGTTCTGAAAGGAAACAACAAAACAAGGCACTTTCTCTATGAAATCTTCTAGTTTTGATCCCTTCACTTGGATTACCAAGTATCAGGCTAGTTAGGTGGTCATGCAACCAAGTTCTTCTAGACCTGATTCCTTCAGGAGAGTTATCCTCATCTGAATTTGGATCACTAGGCTCATTAAATTCAGGAAAGTTAATTGAAGGATCAAGTTCAGGATCATATTCAGGGTTGTTGACCTCATTGTCAGGAAGGTTGACATTTTCATTGGTTCCCCCTTGAATATTGGATCCATTAACTACCTCAGCAGAGCCTGCTTCTTCATTGGTAGTTGTTACCTGGTTTTGAACTGGGATAGAGACAGTCAGTTCAATTTCTCCTTTAGGCTGGTTGACCTTTGGTTGATTGCCATCAGGTATGTTATCCAGGTTCTGATTTTCATTGAGTTCAGGCTGGGCAACATCTATAAACACTGTTTCCTTGCTTTGAAGCCTTAATCTGGTTGTTCTTTGTGTTATCTCATTAATATTCAGGTTTCTATCCCTGAACTCATTAATACATTCATCAAACACAATATGAGGTGTTTCTTCCACAACAAGGGTTTTGTAATTGTAGACTCTGTAGGCTTTGTTGACTTGAGAATATCCAACAAATATTCCCTCATCGACTTTGTTGTCAAAAACTTTCAATTGCTCTTTCCCATTATTGTGAATGAAATACTTGCAACCAAATATATGAAAATAAGCAACATTGGGCAATCTACCTTTCCATAATTCATATGGAGTTTTACCTTGACCTTTAGTGATTAAGGATCTGTTTTGAGTGTGACATGCAGTGTTGATGGCTTCTGCCCAAAACCTCTTTGGCAATTTGGGTTCAGCAATCAATGTTCTGGCTGCTTCTTTTAAGGTTCTGTTCCTCCTTTCAGCAACACCATTTTGTTGAGGAGTTCTTGCTGCAGAGGTCTCATGAGTGATGCCATTTTTGCTGCAATACTCATTGATGTATGAGTTTATGAATTCAGTGTCTTTGTCTGATCTGATCTTGACAATGCTTAGGCCTTTTTCATTGCTCAACTTCATCAATAACTCAGGTAATTTGACTTGAGTTTCCTTTTTGTTCAGAAGAAACACCGCCCAAGTGTACCCAAAAATCATCAAAAACTACTAAAGCATATTTCCTTCCATTTATGCTTACTGGGGTAATTGGACCAAATAAATCCATGTGAAGTAGTTGAAGAACTCTCTTAGCGGAGATGACAGGCTTTCCTTCGACTGATGCTTTGATTTGTTTTCCTTCCTGACATGGCTGGCACACATGTTCCTTGGTGAACACTTGGTTTGGCAGCCCATTCACTAGAGAGTTTCTTGTAAGCTTGTTGATGGTTTTGAAGTTCAGGTGGTTCAGTCGCTTGCGCTATAGCCAGCTTTGTTCACTTGTGCTTTTGGCAACAAGACAAACTGCTTCAGGGGTTTTGCTCCAATCTGCAAAATAAACATTTCCCTTTCTCACCCCTGTTAGTAGCACATGTTGTGTTGATTTGTCTTTAATAATGCACCCATTTGGTGCAAATTCAACACTATAACCTTTGTCACAGATTTGACTTATAGATAGCAAATTATATTTTAGGCCTAGAACATATGAAACATTAGTAATTTTTACACTACCAATATTTAATGTACCATAACCTCTTGTGATTCCTTGTGAGCTATCTCCAAAGGTTACTGAAGGACCATCCTTTTTAATGAAGTCAGAGAGAAGTTCTATATTTCCAGTCATATGTCTTGAACATCCACTGTCCAAGTACCATGTTGTTCTTTTGTTTATGCTTTTCTTCTTCTTGTGGTCTTTGCAAACCTGCAAAGTCAAACTTTAGGTACCCTTTGAATGTTGGGTCCTAGAGGGTTAGCTGTACCTTTTGGAACCCAAATCTGTCAAACTACTCTGATTGACTCAAAATCCCACCTTATAAACCCTATAAAAGTCAACCCTATAAATACCTATAAACCTTATATAAATACCTTTAAAATCCACTAGATTTTGAAATCCAGATTTCAAAATCCTCAAAATCCCAAAACAAACATGCCCTTAGGTGGTTTCTGTGCATAAGTGTTAGTCTTGTAAGCTTCAGGAGAGTGAGTGAAGTTCTTTGGGACAGGTCTCCTGAAGTTACTTGACTTAGGTGCAGCTTGGTAAGGCCTTTGTGGATAAGTGCTTGGATGGCCTTTTCCCTTTGGCATGAAGGGTCTAGGCTTCTTTAAACTGTTATACTTGTCACGAGGGTTGGGCCTTGACCTATTCAGTTGAGGTTGCCTTATCTGAGTTGGCGTCTTCTGAACAGATTTTGGACAACTCTACTGATGAGTGTTCAGATAGGTTGGCCTTCCATTGGTTCTACCTTTTTTAAACTCATTCCTCTTGTATACAATGTTCTTAACCTATTCCTTAGGTTTGAGTTTAGGGACAATGTTTACTTGAGTAGGTATAAGAGTTTCTTTGCCCTTACCCTTGATCAGTGGCTGATTTACTTCCATTTCATTTTGTTTTAATTGAGCCACTGACCTTACAAAGGTCATCTTAGAGTTGTTGGTTGAAGCAACACTAAGACCAGGTGAGGGTTCACATGGATCATAGCCTAATCCACTTCTTTGAGCCACTGGTCTTTGAAACCCTTGAATTTCCTCTATTTCTCTAGAGGATTTGTTCAAGGCAGCCATCTTTGATTTTAGGCTCCCCTCACTTAATTTAAGAGCATCAAATTCATGTGAGAGATTGTCAAATTTTGCTTGTAGAGTTCTAAACTCAAAATCCTTTTTCTTTAGAGCTGAATTTTGCTCACCAATCAGTTTTTGTTGTTCAGAGACTTTGAGAGACATTTCATCATGTTCTCTCACAATCTGCTGATACAACTCAACTGATTTAATGTCAATCTCAAGTTCAGGAAGGTTGGGAGTTTTGACTTTAGAATTCAGAAGTTCATTTTTTCTCAATGCAACGTTATGTAGCTCTTGTAATTTGGTGAAGTCTTCCATTAACTTTCCAAAGGAGAGTTTTAGGTGGGCTTCACTAGATTCATGTGTGTTAGTAAATGAGTTAGAAGAAGAACATACCTCTTCATTTTCAAAAGCCATTTGACAGTCATCTTCACTGTCATTGTTGGAGAATAATCCATCATCAGATGAATAGACACTTTCCTCACTTGCTGATTCTCCAGCCACCATGGCCTTCCTGTTGCTCAACCTCTTGTCTCTTTTATTCTGCCTTTCTTTTCTTTCTTTCATAAGTTCCAGGTTCAGGACTATGACTATTGGAAGATGAGGATGGAAGCTATCTTCAGTTCCACTCACGACTTAATGATCTCTGTTGTCACCGAGGGTCCTATCGTGACAATGGTCCCAAATACTACTACCCTCGACAAAGACAAACCAATTGGCACTCTCGTCAAGAAACCCAGGTCAGAGCTAACCTCAGAAGAAATGAGGCAGAATAATTTGGATAACTTGGCCAAGAATTACATCTTACACACTCTTCCTAATGAGTATCTAGGAAAAGTGTTAAAATGTAAAAGTGCCAAAGAAATGTGGGATTGCTTAGCTATCATTTGTGAAGGGACATCCTTAATCAAAGAAAGCAAGCTTTCCACAGCAGTCCAAAGATTTGAATCATTTCATATGAAAGCTGGTGAAACTATCGACCAGATGGATACTCGTTTTACTAAGATCATGAATGACTTGGAAGTCCTTGGTAAATCATATACTCCGCGTGAAATCAATCTTAGGATTCTCAAAAGCCTTGATAGTCGATGGAAAATGGTAAAAATGCTTGTTAAGAATACCCAAGATATAGACGTGTGGACTGCAGAGACCATGTTTCAAACTCTAAAGGCTCATGAGTTTGATTTAGACGAAGATGAACCCATAGCAAGTAGTGACAGAGAACATGTTGTATCTAAGAACGTTGCCTTTAAGTCTAGTTCGTCAAAATCCTCTAAGGTAGACAGGTCTAAGTCTAAGACTAGGTCTTCTTCTATGAAAAACGAGTTAGATAGTGATCTTAGCCTGAAGGATCAAGTGAGTCTCATGGTTAGAAAGTTTGATAGGCTGAATAAATGTTTTGGTAGATACAAGAAGTTCTATAGGGATCATAGAGGGTCTGCTTCTAAGAACTCGTCTGAGACCAGACGAGACCGAAACTCGTCTGAAAGGAGAGACGAAGTCTCAAAAGGTAATAGACGAGATAGAGAGTCTGATGATAGGAAGATTTAGCGTTCTGATAGACGTGATAAACGAAGGAATATGTCTCCTATTAAAAAGGCTACTAATGACCTCTTGTGCTATAACTGTGAGAAACCAGATCACTACATATATGAATGTCCAGACCTGAGCACTGATGATCGAGAAGAACGCAAAGCACGAAGGGAAAGAAGATACAACCGTGGCAAGAAGGCAATGATGGCCAATGATGACTCTGATTCTGATTCAGACGAGTTGCCATCGTCCTCCTCTAGCTACCCATCTGATCCAGATCACGATGAAGCTTTCATAGTAGATGATGGTGTATGCTGCATGGCTAAAATCGACCAAGAGGTATCATCTGCTACTTCCTTTCAATCTTGTAATGAATCGGACTCTGATGAAAGTGATACTACCAGTAGCAAAGTAGGGAGTAGCCTTCAGCACTCTACTAGTGCAGTTGAAGACGACCTCCTACTTGCTAACCAGGCATTCATTGAAGTCAGCGACGAGAATATTGCATTAAAACAAAAAATCATTGATCTTAAGGAAGCTCAGTCTAAAGTAGATCATAGGGTAACAGTCCTAAATGAACGCTTGACTGGAGAGTTAAGTCAACTCAAAGAAAATTGTGCATTGACAGACAGGTTATATCAAGACCTACTCAAGACACATGCAACTGAGAAAAATGAATTCAATGTTTTAAAAAGTAAGTGCAAAAAGCTTGAAGAACGTAATAAGTTCTTAGAAACCGAGGTTGTCACTCTAGACCTTAAACTTACTGACCTGGTTAAATCCTCTAAGGCTAACCTTGAATTGTCAGATAGGTATAGGGCTCCTGTTGACAAGACAGGCATAGGTGCTGAATCACCTAGCTCATCTACTCGAGTCCCTAAGAACCCTAATATTTTTATCACAAGCTCTTTGACTAATGATAAAGGAAAAAGACCAATGATATACGATATTGGAACTCCATCTGAAGGCACTGTAACCAAACAGACTCAAGTTAACATTCCAATTACCAAGGGAGGTAAAAAGAATGGTAACAACAAGGCTGTTCCATTTAAGACGAGTCAACAAAGGACTAGAAATCGTGGACGACCTAATCAGGTCAGACACGAGGATTGGTATCCTGAGGAGACAAGTACAAACTAGATGGAAAGAGCCTAGACCTCCTTTCATAAGGCAGTCTCAGCTCTACTCATCTAGGCCTAGGAATGTGGCTCCAAACTATTGTATTCAACCCATCTTATATCCTCCGCCTGAGTCGTATCATATCAAAGGAGTAGAAAGACCTAAACATGTCTATAAACCGTATGGCCCCAATGCATACAAGCCCTACTCTGACTATCACAGGCCTGTGCCTACTCAAGTAGAGGTTAAGTCAAAAGGCTACCTCAGACGAGTAGACCCAAGGACTGATGATAGGCCAGACAAGGACAACAGGGTCTTATTTTGTAACAAATATGGTCGAAAGCTTAGAAGATCAAACTTGTTCAGGACTCCAATGTACATTTGGATTCCATTGAACTCGACTAACCCCCCAGGACCCCAATAGACAAGGAGGGTACCTAAATTATGGAAAATCATCTAATGCAGGGTCGACTCGATCTATACAAGAAGGGTGTCTCAATAGGAGAAACTTGGTACATAGACAGTGATTGCTCGCACCACATGACTGGTACCAAGGCACTTCTATCAAGCTACTATGAGCAAGAAGGACCAAAGGTTATATTCGGTGATAGCTCTACAGCCATCATAAAAGGCTTTGGTTATATCCGAAATGGCGACGTAGAGATACAAGACGTATCTTACGTAGAAGGTTTGAAATATAATCTACTATCTGTTTCACAATTTTGTGATCGAGGTTACAAAGTGAAGTTCAAAAGCCAAAAATGCGAAGTCATAGACAAGAGGACTCATACCATACTACTTGTCGGCATAAGACAAGGCAGTGTGTATATCGTGAATTGGAATAGTTGTCCGCGGGATACTTGTCTTCATACTAAGACACCCAAAGAGATCAGTTGGCTTTGGCATAGACGCCTTTGCCACATAAACTTTAAGGTGATTAATAAGATTGCAAGAGATTACCTTGTTGAAGGTATACCCAACGAAATCTATTTCAAATCACATGTATGCGATGCCTGTCAAAAAGGTAAACAGGTAAAGGGTTCCTTTAAATCTATTCCAACCCTCCCAACAAGTAGAGTTCTTGAACTTCTACATATGGACTTACATGGCCCAATTACTCCTCCAACTTTGAACGGTAGAAGGTACACACTTGTTGTGGTAGACGACTATTCTAAGTTCACTTGGGTAGTCTTGTTACACAAGAAGAGTGATACACAAACACTCCTACCTGATCTGTTGAAGAAGATTCAAGTTGAGAAGAATCAGTCAATTGTCAAGAACCGTAGTGACAAGGGTACTGAATTCATTAACTGCTATATCAAAGACTTTTGTTCTAAACGTGGTATCCAGCACCTTACTAGTGCAGCTAGGACACCGCAACAAAATGGAGTAGCAGAACGTAGGAACAGAACCCTTATGCTGACAGAGTACAACACTCCTCAGAAGTTTTGGGCAGAAGCGATCAATACTGCATGCCATTCCCAAAACAGAAGTGCTATCAATAAAGCACTAGGTAAGACGCCCTATGAGGTATGGGAAGGTCGAAAACCCAGAGTTTCATATTTCCATATATTTGGCTGTAAGTGTTTTATCCATAACAATGGGAAAAGCAAGTTGAATGCATTTGATGCTAAAGCAGACGAGGGGATATTCTTAGGATACTCCTCGACTAGCAAAGCATTCAGAGTATTCAACTACTCTACCCTATGTGTGGAAGAAACACCACATGTAGTTTTCGATGAATCCCTACAGGACTCGTCTGCCGACCATATCAGTAAGAAGGTGACTAGTCTATCAATCGAATCTGACAAAGAATCAGAAGTTTATGAATCTGTTTAAGCCTACAATCCATTTCTGAAAGGTCTCGAGTCTGATGAGAAAGAGAAGGTAAGTGCTCAAGGTAAATCTTCTAGACCAGTTGACATGCCTGAGCTAGTCGACTCGTCTACTCCTATTAAATCTCCTGATGTAAACGATATTGAAATGCATGATGCTATAGTTGATCTAGATGATGATAGTATGCATGCTAAGACTAGAAAAATATGGAAATCTGCGCATAATACTGAAAACATCATTGGTGACTCTACTATTGGTGTGAAAACTAGACGACAACTCTTTGAGTCACAAGAACAACCTAGTCCATCTTTGGTTTGCTGGTGTTGTTTCCTCTCATCTATCGAGCCTAAAACCATCAAAGAGGCATTGGCTGATAGTAATTGGATCATCGCTATGCAAGACGAGTTGAACCAGTTTGTTCGAAATGACGTCTGGGAACTTGTCAATAGGCCTAAACATCATAATGTAGTTGGCACTCGATGGATTTTCAAAAACAAGAAAGATGAGAATGATGTAGTCGTTAGGAATAAGGCTAGACTAGTAGCCCAAGGCTATTCACAAGCTGAAGGCATAGATTATGATGAAACATATGCTCCTGTTGCTAGACTAGAAGCCATTCGATTGTTCCTTGCATATGCTACTTATATGAAATTTACCGTATATCAAATGGATGTTAAAAGTGCATTTCTTAACGGTATTCTTGCGGAAGAAGTGTATGTTGAACAACCTCCAGGTTTCGAAGTCAAAGGCGACCAGGTGTACAGATTAAGGAAAGCCTTATATGGACTAAAACAAGCTCCAAGAGCATGGTATGATACACTCTCTCTCTTTCTGTTAGAAAATGGTTTTACTAAGGGCAAGGTCGATAGAACCTTGTTCAGAAGACAAGAAGGGAAAGACATTTTACTCGTCCAAATTTACGTAGATGACATCATTTTTGGTTCACCTAACAAAAAGCTGAGTGAGAGTTTCTCAACACTCATGCAAAGTAAATTTGAGATGTCTATGATGGGTGAAATGAATTACTTTCTTGGTCTTCAAGTAAAACAGACCCCTGAAGGGATTTTCATAAATCAAGCAAAGTACACTAGAAATCTTCTAGACAAGTACGGGATTAAAACATGTAAGTCTACTGGCGTACCTATGCTACCTACTTACAGAATGGATCCAGGCGAACAAGGTAAATGTGCTGATCAAACATATTATCGTGGTCTTATTGGTTCATTACTATACTTGACTGCTAGTAGACCTGATATTGCATTCTCTGTTGGCGTATGTGCTCGTTTTCAAGCTAATCCAGAAGAGAGTCATCTGGAAACCACTAAAAGGATATTGAAATATGTGAAATGAACCATCAATCGTGGTATATGGTATCCTTCAAATGATGATTTATCTCTAAGTGGCT
This sequence comes from Galeopsis tetrahit, assembly GCA_963675135.1. Classification (NCBI taxonomy): domain Eukaryota; kingdom Viridiplantae; phylum Streptophyta; class Magnoliopsida; order Lamiales; family Lamiaceae; genus Galeopsis; species Galeopsis tetrahit. The sequence continues at coordinate 13,687,409 of OY776121.1, read as the reverse complement.
ACTCAGATTCTGATTTTGGTGGCTGTAGAATAGATAGGAAATCTACATCTGGTTCTTGTCAATTCTTAGGCACAAAACTCATTTCATGGTTTTCGAAAAAGCAAACTAGTGTGGCTACCTCTACTACTGAAGCCGAGTACATGGCTGCTGGTAGCTGTTGTAGTCAACTACTTTGGCTCATGCAACAGCTTAGAGATTACAACATATATGAATCGAATGTTCCTATTTTCTGTGATAGTAATAGTGCAATTGTCATTACACAAAATCCTGTTTTGCACACCCGTTGTAAGCATGTAGATGTGAAGCATCATTTCATACGTGATCATGTAGAAAAGAAGGATATTCGCATGGAAAAGATTCATACTGATTTTCAGAGAGCTGATATTTTCACAAAACCATTGGCTGAAGCTCGTTTTCGTGAGTTATGCATTAGTCTAGGACTAATTGATCTAGACCCTACTTGCCTATAGCTATGTACTAATCAGATAGGTACATCAAAGAAATAAGGAGACAAGATCACTGGAACAGAGCACTCGTCTACTCGCACAACATACAGGTATACAAAGTTAGACAAGATGACCAAACAACCCGATGAGGAAGCTGGTAAAGCTGAGGGTAATACTAAGGGAATAAACATTTAAGGGGGAATCTTTGATTTCTTAAATATCCTTATGTTGACTCTTATGTCTGTTAACAGTCATCTTGTTCGAAAACCTTGACCATTGCTTTATATTGATATTCATCTTAATTATTTCACTCTACTTGTACATACACTCATGCGTCGCATAAGATAAGATAGGTACATGAAGGCGTTCGACATTCAGAATAGACAAGCACAGTCGAAGGGGGAACTCGTCTTGTGCACCTAAGCCAACTCGTCTTGTGTGCTTGAGTCTACTCGTCTGTTCTGGATAGACTCGAATAGACAAGATAAGTGTTCTTTTGATTTAAATGCTCTAAGTGTTTAACCAAATCAAATTAAGGGTATTATAGTAATTCGATAATGCTAAAATTAGAAAATCCTAGAATTGGATTTATACACTCCCATGTTAATGAGGTATATACACCCAGTTCGAAACCTACTCCACTATGCTAGGTCAGATGAGTACACTCCACTGTCCTAACTAATAGAAGAGGCGGATTTCAAATTTTACAATATCAAATCACGTAATATTCTCGATTCCGTAACTGAATTCCAAAAGACACACCGTTGGATCATGTCTTTAAATCTTGGACGTTCATTCTCTAATTCAGTTTTGCAGTTTTGAACAAAACCCATCACCTACACACGTCTTGCCCCACGTTTTCTTAACTCTACTACTCTCAAAGCATCTGAATTTCTTGTGAATCTAAGATACCTGTTCTTACCCAACCTATCACTATGTCGATTATATCTCTTTTCGATGTGAGGACTAACATGCAAGCTAGGTTCGACCTAGGCAGATTTATTTCAGAAAACAAAGTTCATGTTGAACCTTCTGTATTCTTTAAGGGTAAGCACACAGATGGAAACTTAGAGATTTTGACCAAGTGTAGCAGATGTGGCCTGAAACCATATTTGGAGGCGTTTCCTCAAATCGTCTTGGAGGAGGAGGTATTGGAGTTCTATGCCAACGCCACCAGACACGGAGATGTGATTGAATATTTCCTTGGAAGAAATCGAGTGGAAATCACTCGAGAAGCCATGTTCGAGCATCTGAAGCTGCCCATTGGAACTATTGATGTGAAGAACTACGCAGCTGGGCAAGAAGCCAGATATTTGGGTATATTTTGTGGAAGGAAGTTAAGGCTGAAACCAGATGGCAAGCTCCCCGCCGTCAAGAAGATGGAACTTCTAGAGAAGTATCGAACCCTACTGGACATAGCCAGCAAAATTTTACTATGTGCCACTGGTTCCCATGATTCTGTTACTATGGGTAAAGCTAGGGTAATGGCTGCCATATATGATGGAATTACCGAAGGAAATTGGTTCAAGCTTATCACAGATCGAATCATGTACTTTGAAAAGAGTGTTCGAGTTGACACTGACACACGTAATTGGGTGGTGTCAAATGTTGTTGGATATGGAAATAAGCTGAGTATTCTACTTCCCTTGTTGATGCCAAACAAGACGGAATGGAGTAAAGGTAAGCCATTCCATCCGTTAAAGTTTTATTTGAAGAAGGAAGCCTTAAGAAAGCAGGTTGCTGCTAGACCAGCTGCACCTAGACAAGCTCAGATTGACCCCATGATGGAAGCCCTGCCTTATGCTGCCTCGACTGGTTCTTCAGAAGACGATTCAGTTGAAGAAGAATCTAAGGATGTGGCTCAAGCTGGAGCTAGTACAGGAGACTCGGAAGAGACTTAGTCAAATGAGGAGTTCGAACAAGAGAAGGAGCCAAGTGCTCAAGTTCCTGAATTGTACCAACTCGTGCGAGTTGGGTCGCCCACTCCATCAGACGAGTCGAGTCCTCTGGTTGGTACCTCTACTCAATCTGTTTCAATTCCTCCCTCTCTCTCTTCTATTCGAACCAGGGCAAGATCACATCGATCTAGACCCAGACCTTTAACCTCAACCTCACAAGTACTGGCAGCATTACCGCTGAGAGCCAGTCAACCCCAAAACACTCCTATAAAAGATACAAATGATACTTCGACAGTTGTCACACCAAACCTAGACACATTGCAGCCCCCAGAAACCACAGACCAAACTCTCTCTCTACCCTCAACAGAACATGTTGAACCCATCAACCCATCTACTTCAGACAAGACGCCAGTTGCCACTACAACAGCTGAGACAGGGACCCCACCTGCTTAGATCCCGTCTGAAGTTAGATTCGAAACCTTGGTATATTATCCTATGTGCTTAAGAGAGAAGAGGATCCGTTCGAAGATGAGTAACAATTTGAAGAAGCAACTCTCATCTATCGAAGTCGACTACGCGTCAGAGCAGTTTGAAAAGCTTCTAAGAATATGCACTTGGGTTGCATTGAATAAGTCTTCAACAGACGACTTGTTTGAAGTCATCTTAGGAAAAGGTGGAATTTCAAATTTCATGGATTGGGAAATGGAGCAGAAGGAGAACAGTGGTGTTCGAGACCACTCCGAGTTATTCCCAAACCATGCTATTACTGCTCTTGCGAAGAAGTTATTGGGTATTTCTGATGATCTGCTGAGTTCAGAATCACAATTTGATGTGGGTGTTCAAGTTTCAGAGACTGACTTTGTAGAAGATGTTGTGATGATTGAAGCTGAACAAGATGAGGTGATCCAGTCTACTGATCCTGTAATAGAGCTAGACAATGTCTCAGACCAGTTGAGAGGCATTGTGTTCAGATTCCAAGTAGAACATGCTGACAGTCCAAGGTCAGACTTTGCTTTTATCAATCGCTATACTGATCTATTTCTTCCCACCGAGATTTGTGGATATATGGAGAAACTGCACGCCTTATTGAAAAAGGATTTGGCTGATGCTGAAAGAAAGGCTAAGGAAGCTAAGTTGGCTATGGTGCCTTATTGTCCATTACCTAGTCTAAAGGCCATTGCTGGAAGTGTTCTTGAAACTGAAGTAGTGGAAGACGAGGTCTTAACTACTATTCCAGAAGGTCAGTTGGTTGAAGTTATATCTTTTACTGAAGATGTGATTATGGAAGAGGCTACTCATGAAGAAGTTGGACAATCATCTCAAGCCATTCCAGCTGCTTCGTTAGTTGAGTTGAAAGAAGACTTGAAAGCTGTCATTAAGTCATCTATTGATGAATTTCTCAAGTCGGAGTTAAAGAAGACTCTTGTTGAACAGAACAGTGTCCTTGTGACAAGTTCAAAAGAGATGATTATGAATGAAGTCAATCAATTGGACGATGATTTCAGGCAAGAGATGTTCAATCAGATCGAAGGATTTCTCCAAAACCAAATTGAATATTCGGAGAAGAGCTCAGTTGATTTTGCTCGCGTCTTAGCTACTGAATCCAGGAAGATGGAAAGAGTTTATAGAGCTAAGATTGAGATTGCTGATGTTCAAAGAAAGGAAGCTTATGATCAACTTGCACAAGCAAGAGAAATTATTAATGCTATGACTGAAGAAAACATGAAATTGCGTCTGATTGTAACACATTTCAAGAATGAGTTGAAGTTATCTACTCAGAATTTGGAGTTGGTGGCGACCAAACTAGACAAGTTGAGTCAAGATGGTTCTCACCAGAAGCAGATAGAGAAAGCAACTAACTTGATGAAGCAAGCTATGTTTGAAGAGATGACTCGTTTTACTTCTCTTTTCTCTCTCAAGGCGACTGATGAAGCCAAAAAGGGGGAAGAGACGAGTAGAGTCGAAACAAGAGATGAAGTTGCTGAAGACAGAAACACTAAAAACACTAAATTTAGTGCTGAACCAGAAGCTAAGGAAGCTGCTGAAGCGATGCTAGATCTTGGTAGGCCTAAGAGAGGCAGAGGCAAGTTGGTTAAAACTGCGGATCTTGAGCTAACTAAAGTAGAAGAGTTGAAGAGAAAGGAGAAAGGCAAAGGAGCTGCTACTCCTGAAGCAGAGGCTCAGACTAGACAAGTGTCAAAAAGAAAATATATTGTTATTGAAGAGCCGAAAGAAGCTGAGACAACAACAATGATGAAAAAGCAGAAGGTTGTTAATCTGAATGATGAAGCTCACTATGCGAGTCAGAAGAAAGTTGGAAAGCATATTGAGAGATTGCAGAAGCTGAAGGCAGATGAAGATCAGATGGAAGATCAGTTCATTGACTACTTCATTGACAAAGAGCATCGTCAAGAATGGCTCAAAGTGAAGAGGCAATGGGAACTAGATTATTGGATTATCAGGAAATATGGTGACTCTGAAAGTCCAGATGAGTTATACTCAATGTTTGACAAATTCATGGAAGGTCAGAACAAGCTGCAGTGGAACCTAATCATAAGGATATCTGCTGGTGCAAATTTCAACATTCTAGTTCCTATTTTTCCAAGATGGAAGTGTCCTATGACCAACTCAGGAAAAAGAGTTGATCTTAACCAGATCAAGAAATATGAAGAAGAACTGCTTGACAAGGAGAAGATTGATGATGAAGATCATATCAGAGTTATCCACAAGAGACTCCTAGATGCATTTTGTGTTCCTAATCCAGAAGGAGGTACTCTTTCAGATTAATGTTTTTTTGATACTTAGTTTTTTATTTTTGATTTAGTATGTGTAATATCTACTGATCTTATTTTGAATGAATGAAAGATAAAGTACTATTTGATGTTTAAAGACAAGATAACTACTTAACTAGTCTACTATTATGAAATTATTCAAGTAGTTTTGGCTTCATCAAAAAGGGGGAAATTGTTGGGATATGAATCCTAGAACAAGTCCTAATTGGTGATTAAAAAGATAATGATGAAGTTTTGATAAGCCAAAAGTGGTTTGAATATTTTCTAAGTGTTGACTGATCTAGTCTAGTTAAGAAGAAGTCATCTTGAACAGACCAGTAGAGTTCACATAAAAGACAAGTGTTATTAAAAGATAAGTACGAATTATAAGTACTTCATATTTGTTATTCATAATGTTTAGGTTGTTATTGAGCTATGATAAACATTGTATAGAAGCTCATGGTTTTCTATGTAATATTCGTTGTATAGATTTATAAGTTGACTAAGCTTTAGAATTCAGAAGAGCTTAAAGTAATGTAATAGTCTTGTTAGGATTAGAATAGTCTACTACAGAAGTTCGCACAAGAAGACCAGACAAGAAGACAAGTCTACACAAGACAAGTGTGATCACAACTCAACAAGACAAGTCAACTTGAAGTTAGTTATTTAAACACGTGAGAAGATAAGGATTGAAGAGTTAGTTAGAAATAACTAATTAACTATAAACGCGTGAATGGATAAGTATGGAAGAAGTTAGAAGTTAGTTTTCAAGAAAAGTTGGTTACAACTGACAAGTTCTTGAATTCAGAAGTCTATAAATACTTCAAGGTGTTCATCAATTCAAAACTACTGATACTACTGCATACTGAAGCATTCATGAAGATTCAGAGAAGAAATCACTCACAGAGTTTTGAAGTTCAGAAAGCAAGTCTGCAAGACAAGTGAAGATCAAAAGGCTACTACTGAACAAAGAGAAGTTTTAATTTTTTTACTATACAAGCTGCTAGTTACTTGTAAAATAGCTAGTTAGATCGAAGAGGCACTTGGTAGTGTTTTCGAGAAGATCTAAGTCTTATTTCTTGGGACTTAAAGCTACAAGAACACATTACTCCATTGGACGAGTTAATAAGAACATCACAACTGGGTTTGTGAGAGTGGACGTAGACAAGTTGTCGAACCACTATAAATTGTTTGTGTTGTTTATTTTACTGTTTTTTGTTTTGATTGATTAACTGTTTACATTCATAACTGAACAAGACAAGTTGAGTATACACTAGAACAGAGTTCACGAATTAAGAAGTTGAGTATAAACTTTAATTGGGCTCATTGTGTATTTTCATTATTCCGCATATCGTACTTTGATATATCGAAAGAGCTTTTTGAAAAGTCTATTCACCCCCCTCTAGACATTTTCATTAGCTTACTCGATATTAACTCAACTTTAGGGACCTACAAAATTCATGTGAGAGATTGTCAAATTTTGCTTGTAGAGTTCTAAACTCAAAATCCTTTTTCTTTAGAGCTGGATTTTGCTCACCAATCAATTTTTGTTGTTCATAGACTTTGAGAGACATTTCATCATGTTCTCTCACAATCTGCTGATACAACTTAACTGATTTAATGTCAATCTCAAGTTCAGGAAGGTTGGGAGTTTTGACTTTAGAATTCAGAAGTTCATTTTCTCTCAATGCAATGTTATGTAGCTCTTGTAATTTGGTGAAGTCCTCCATTAACTTTCCAAAGGAGAGTTTTAGGTGGGCTTCACTGGATTCATGTGTGTTAGTAAATGAGTTAGAAGAAGAACATACCTCTTCATTTTCAAAAGCCATTTGACAGTCATCTTCACTGTCACTGTTGGAGAATAATCCATCATCAGATGAATAGACACTTTCCTCACTTGCTGATTCTCCAGCCACCATGGCCTTCCTGTTGCTCAACCTCTTATCTCTTTTATTCTGCCTTTCTTTTCTTTCTTTTGAGCTCAGGTCAGGACAGTCATATTGGAACTGTCCTTTCTTTTGGTAGTTGTAACACACATCTTCATCATCATTTCTTTTGCTTGAGGACTCCTGGATGATGAGGGATCAGCTTTGCTAGACTTCTTCTTGTCAGCATATTTATCTTCTTTCTTCTCATCAGAGTGTTTGTCCTCTGATTTGTTGTCAGGAGAGTTGAATCTTCTCCTGGTTTTGTTGTCTTGGTAGAATTTTTTGTATCTACCAAAACTGGAATTTAGCTTCTCAAATCTCCTGGCCATGAGTGCCAGTTCCTCCTTCATTTCAGTTTTAGAGACAGCTTGAGATGATCTCTAAACACTCTTTTTTTCTGTCTTAGTGGCTTTGAATGCAACTCATTTGCTGGAGGATTATGGCTCCTGTTGGTCCCTGAACGAGTAGTGAATGGGATTAAAGTCTAGAGGGGAGGGGTGAATAGACTTTAAAACTTTTTCAAGAGAGTTGGGAACCTCTTCTGATTGCTATGTCAACTGGACTACAAGTCTGCTGGTCCAGATGACTATAGTGATCTGATAGAGGAGGTTATATGCGGAATTATGGTAGGCCTTGTTTAGACTCGTTCTTTTGTTTCTTGTGAAAGTGTTTAACTTGTTTTCTTTAATGAAAGTACTCAGATGATGCTGGTTTGAAAGCTGTGGCCTTGTTTTGAAGAATATTGAAATCACAGTATGCACTATATAATAGTTAATGAAATGACAGAATGTAAAGTGCAATAAGTAAATAACACCAGGTTTATAGTGGTTCGGATATACGATCCTACGTCCACTCTCACGTCCTAACGTGATATTTAATCCCTTTAATTTACCGCAAATTACAAGGGTCTTGACCTTTATAGTCCCAAGGATAGGACTTTGAGATCTGAACCGTCCTAACAGCTACGGTCTCCACAAGTGATTTTAAGCACTTGCACTTTGAGGGTTTCAAAAACTTTAACCTTTCGGAGAGGGTTTGGGGTTTTTGAAGTGTATCCAACTAATGGTTCAAGCTTATAATTTGCTTAACCACTTTGCCTAAAACAAATGATATACAATATGAACAGGTTTCAGGTTCTTATGGGTTGGATAGAAATCACTTAAGAGCTATGGATAATCTAATGGATTCTGGCTCTTTGAGAACTCTTGGGACAATATGACTTTAGCTTGATTGCTTGCTAGACTTGTTGAATTATCTCGTTATGACTTCGTACTTGTGATTTCTCATCCTCTTGTATTTATAGTGGTGATTGCTTGCAACTAGCCGTTGGAGTTGACTAGCCGTTGGGGCAATCTTTCCATAATGGCTTGATTCCTTGATTCCAGTCGCTTGATTGCTTCAATCCTGGGATCATGTCAATCTTCTAAATAAGGTAGGTCTTTGTTTAAACTGTAAGATGACTTTGGAATCAGCCGAGTCCTGGAAGAACACATAGTCTTCTGATCTGTACTTCTAGTCTTCTGACTGCTCTTCTGGCCTTGCGTCTTCTGTCTTTTGATATCAGCAGAGTAAAACTCTTCTGATCTGGCAATTCTTTGTCCTGCTTTAGGCCATCTTCAATCTGGGACTCCATCAGTCAAGTAGGTATACAAGCACCTTACTTAACTGGTCTTCAAGGATCTCCTAGTCTTCATGTCTTCTACTCTTCTCATCTTGAGGGAGCGCATGTAAGCCGGGACTGTGCTGATCAGCTGATATCTATACAGTTGATCACACAAGACTAGTCTAAGCTGTTCTATACAAAGTCAGCTGATCCTATTACATTTATAAACTCTAAGTGTTTTGGCCATCAAAACTATTCTAACATCAAGTGGGGCTTAGGGTGAATTTATATCCCAACAGCTCCTCATGCACCTTCTTCCTATTTAGATCAAACTCATATGTTTTGAGTTCAGAGAACACTTGCTGCATGGGCATGTTGTCAAGATTGCTGGTATTCTACATCATGACTGAATATATGTCCCACTTGGATGTGAGGCTTCTCAGAATTTTCAGTGCAACTTCTCTTTGGGCATAGAATTTGCTAATAGAGTTTATCTCTTTCATGATGTTAGTGAATCTGCCATCAAGGTGATCAATTGTTTCATTGGGATCCATGGTGAATTGTTCATACTTTTGAATTGCCACTTGGAGCTTGTTTTCTTTGATCTTTTGGGTACCTTCACACATTAGTGCTAGGGTGTCCCAGATCTCTTTGGCTGTGGTGCAGTGGTATACTCTACCCATCACTGCATCTGGAATAGTCCGGTACAGAGTATTCATGGCAGTATAGTTCAGATTATGCCTTTTTCTTTCTTCAGTTGTCAAGTCATCTTCATCCTTTGGCAGCAACATCCTTGGGTCTGCTTTCTGAGCATCAGTGACCTTAGGGTTAATCTTGGTGAAGGTGAAGGGCCCTCTGGTGATGACTTTGAACATTTCATCATGTTAGCAGGCAAGGTGTGCTCTCATTCTGATCTTCCAGAAATCATAGTTCTCAATTGAGAACATTGGCAATTTGTGTTGGTAAAAACTTGACACGTGTTTTTACCAACATGTTCCCCTCAAGTATAAGAGGATCGTATTTAATAAAAGTAAGGCCCGGTTAAATTATCGATCCACGAGACTAGTATGCCAAAGTAGCCTTAGTGCTATGTATTGTTCTTTGAATATAGTGAAAATTCATATTTTGTGCAAAGAAATGTAAATTATATTCTCAATTAACAACTATGAAAACAATAACTAGAAAGATAACGATTAAGATCAAGTGATGGAGGTAGTGTTCGGGTGTTCGACCTTGTGTGGAATCGATGTAATAGTTAACTTCTATGTGAATTTCATTGGATGGCACTTGGTAGAAGCAATCACTAACACATATGTCATATAAGGTGCCTAGGATCGAGAGGATGAATAGAAGTTTTCTTACCCGGGTAATCACACAACTAGGGGGTTCGACTCTACCTAAATTATACTAAAGTAATCCCTAATCACGCTTTTCCACTTGAATACTAACAACCAAACTCCTATGGTCTTCTCACTAATCACTTAAATGTTAATTCAAGCAACTAATGTAGATAAATGGGGTTCTAATGAAATTTACCCAACTCTCGTTGCGATAAACCAATATTAACTCAATTCACTCGACTCCCAACCCTAGATTATACTCTCTACCCCGATTAACCAACTCTCGTTGCATTAATTGAGCTTCTAATACAACCTAATAATTGAATTCTAGCAAATGATCTATCACAACCCATAAACATAACCAATGCACTTTCCAATGAATTCCACAATCAAAATCAAGCTAAAACATTAATTTCATCACAATTTTACAACACCCAAACACCAAATTGCTTAGCCCATGTTTAATTTAGGGAAATTAATGAAGTAAAGTGAGAAATCAAACATACCCATGCTTAATAACAACAAAATACTCAAATTAAATTAAGATATCACCTATTGTCTTGCAAATATGAAATAAACCTTCAAAAGCTTCAACAAAATCTTCAATCCTTTGCTTGAAATGAAATTACAACCCAGAATAACAACTATCTATGAAAATCCACTAAATTATATGGCTAAAACTAAGTGAAATGAGCTAAAGATGGTGAAATTTCGATTTTTGGGAGCTTGGGTGGTGTTCCAATGGCTGCCTCCTTGTTAAAAACAAATTTGGCGCCTTTTATACCCTTTCAACCAATATGGGCACGTGTCCCTAGGTCAAATGTGGAAGAAGGTAACAAATCGCAGTGACTCGGTCGAGTGAAGTAAGTAAAAAGCGTGTTACGCTTTTATCCATAGGTGACTCGGCTGAGTTAGGCCTACTCGGCCGAGTGGTCTCTCAATTCCAGTGGCTACGTATTTCGCCGTGACTCAGGCGAGTCATGTCACTCGGCCGAGTGGTTTTTCATTCCAGAAAGTTGTGTTGTCCACATGACTGGGCCGAGTTTGGTCACTCGGACGAGTGGTCTTCCAATTCCAGAAAGTCTGGGATTTTAGGCTTGACTCGACCGAGTTTGCTCACTCGGCTGAGGGGTTTTCCAATCTAGAAACTTTTGCATTTTGGGCTCGACTCGGCCGTGTTGGGCTAACTCGGGCGAGTAGTATTCTTCTTACTTGTTCAAGGCATAACTTGCACTACGGATGTCCGATCGGCTCGATTCTGGTCTTGTTTCGACCCTCTCTTTGATGCCCTTCATGTGGTTGAATCTTTGGATTTATCCAACGACTGGATTTTTCGTGGTTTTATTCGAAACTCCTCGTTTTACCTAGAAATCACACAAGAATGTTCGTGTATCAACTTTTCAAAAATTAACAAACAATTACACGATTCTTGCAAGAATATCTTGATATTTATAGCACAATTCATCTACAATTCGAGCAATCTCACGACAAATCCCCCCCCCCCTCCCAAACTTAAGAATTTGCTTGTCCCCAAGCAAAGAAAGAAAAGAACAAAGGAGAGTGATTGTGAAGAATTTGAACCATGGATTCAACCAAAACAATGATATGATCAAGTTAGCTTCCAATGAACAATTATCAACCATGAACTCCCCTACCTTCTTCATGCAAGTTGTGATTAAAACAAAGCAAAATCAAGCACTTGATTCACAATCCTCACAAAAGTGTATCTCTCATTCACACAAGTAAATTGAGGTCATGCTTTCACTCATCAATTGAATCACATCACATAATCACCATAAGCTTGCCACAAATCTCATCTTTCTACCACTTTGTCATGCTTGACAATAGGATCAAAAGGACTTTAATTAGGACGTAACGTTGGCTCTTTGGAAACGGTGGGAAGAATTTTGGAAATTGTGACTCGACTAGTGGAGGACAACGAACAATTTTTTATTTTTCATTTCTTTCAAACCAAACTATCCACCTCCTCACTTTTCTTTTAATTCTTAAGAATTTTCTTCCTTTGTTTCTTTCAAGAGTCAACTTTTGCTCTTGCACATGTTTTTGGGAAATCCCCTCTTTGATTTTCTTATTTTTCATTCCTTTCACTTTCTTTTCTAGAGGCTCCCATTTTCTTATCATTTTCTTTTGTTTCTCATCTTTTGTTTCTCTTTTTTTTTTCTCTTTGCTCAAACACCCCACACACATATCAATCAAAACTCATGTTTTTCCACTTTTCACTTGTCCTCCACTAGTAAGGGTAAAGGCTTATAAAGTTCAAATGGTTAAACGTTGTAGGTTGCCAAAAGATCAAGTTTTAAGGCTCAAATTGGCTAACTACGAAAAATTCTTTTTGGTATGGGAATATTTGGCTAAGTGACTAATCATAACAAAGATGGCCTAGATGATATCCCATTGTTTCACACACTTGTGGTTTCAAGCAAGACGTATGGCAAGTTCTAGAATTATGGACAATGACCAATCCACTCTCAAATAAACAACCGGATCATGATTGGTTCAAAGATCAATTCTCACCGGGTTTTCAAAGATGTGAATACAAGCATTATCATAAGTCTAGTTCTTCTCACAACACACATTCAAAAGGTAAGATCATTCATGAGTCAACTTTTAATCACATAGAAACTTACACAATCAAACATTCAATCAATATTCATTCATAAACTCAAATCACTTCACAATCAATACAACCAATCAACCACATTCAAGCATAAACTAAATCATCCCATTCAACAAGATTAAAGAAATATCATCCCACAATCAAAGAAAATAGAAAGCATACATCCATCAATCCAAGATAAGGTACAAGAGTATCAACCAACAAGAGTATAGAGAAGGAGTATCAATACAATTAGTACAAACCAAATCATATGAGAATCTAGTTTTTCAACTGAAAGAGATAAAGGATAGAGAAGGGAGAAAAAAACTCCCTTTTACTGATCGGACGGGTGTGGAAATTGGTAGTGGCTTTGACCGATATGCCATGCCTCCATTCGTTGGATTGCATCGTTCACATTTGTCCAACGCTCTTCTTGGCTCCTTCGGAAGGCTGCCTCGGCTATCCACCTTACTTCATCATCTCTCCCCTATATCCATCTTCCACCATCCATCTTGCCCTTTGGTCATTCACGAAGGTCTCTTGCCCCAACCACCTTTGCTCTTAAGCACTAGCAAGGTCCGCTTGACTCTTCATGTAATTCTCTCATTGTGAACGGGATGGACCGGCTCCATCGTCCTCATTACCCTCATTATCTCCATGCTCTTGAGCACCCTCACCTTCTATTGCAAGCACCTCATCTTCTTCTTCTTGATTATTGATTTTTCCTTCTTGAATTGCTCGAAGGTGTGCATTAGTATTAAGGCGAAGGTTCTCAAGCATCTTCTTCTTTCCCCTAATGAGAGTAAATCATAGTTCTCAAGCATTAGTATTAAGGCAACGGTGCCAAAAACATGACACGTGTTTTTACCAACACGTTCCCCTCAAGTATAAGAGGATCGTATGTAATAAAAGTAAGGCCCGGTTAAATTATCGATCCACGAGACTAGTATGTCAAAGTAGCCTTAGTGCTATGTATTGTTCTTTGAATATAGTGAAAATTCATGTTTTGTGCAAAGAAATGTAGATTATATTCTCAATTAACATCTATGAAAACGATAACTAGAAAGATAACGATTAAGATCAAGTGATGGAGGTAGTGTTCGGGTGTTCTACCTTGTGTGGAATCGATGTAATAGTTAACTTCTATGTGAATTTCATTGCATGGCACTTGGTAGAAGAAATCACTAACACATATGTCATATAAGGTGCCTAGGATCGAGAGGATGAATAGAAGTTTTCTTACCCGGGTAATCACACAACTAGGGGGTTCGACTCTACCTAAATTATACTAAACTAATCCCTAATCATGCTTTTCCACTTGAATACTAACAACCAAACTCCTATGGTCTTCTCACTAATCACTTAAATGTTAATTCAAGCAACTAATGTAGATAAATGGGATTCTAATGAAATTTATCCAACTCTCGTTTCGATAAACCAATATTAACTCAATTCACTCGACTCCCAACCCTCGATTATACTCTCTACCCCGATTAACCAATTATCGTTGCATTAATTGAGCTTCTAATACAACCTAAAAATTGAATTCTAGAAAATGATTTATCACAACCCATAAACCTAACCAATGCACTTTCCAATGAATTCCACAATCAAAATCAAGCTAAAACATTAATTTCATCACAATTTACAATACCCAAACACCAAATTGCTTAGCCCATGGTTAATTTAGGGAAATTAATGAAGAAAAGTGAGAAATCAAACATACCATGCTTAATAACAACAAAATACTCAAAGTAAATTAAGATATTACCTCTTGTCTTGAAAATATGAAATAAACCTTCAAAAGCTTCAACAAAATCTTCAATCCTTTGCTTGAAATGAAATTACAACCCAAAATAACAACTATCTATGAAAATCCACTAAATTCTATGGCTAAAACTAAGTGAAATGAGCTAAAGATGGTGAAATTTGGATTTTGGGGAGCTTGGGTGGTGTTCCAATGGCTGCCTCCTTGTTAAAAACAAATTTGGCGCCTTTTATACCCTTTCAACCAAGCTGGGCACGTGTCCCTAGGTCAAATGTGGAAGAAGGCAAAAAATCGCAGTGACTCGGCCGAGTGGAGTAAGTAAAAAGCGTGTTACTCTTTTATCCATAGATGACTCGGCCGAGTTAGGCCTACTCGGCCGAGTGCTCTCTCAATTCCAGTGGCTATGTATTTCGTCGTGACTCGGGCGAGTCATGTCACTCGGCCGAGTGGTTTTTCATTCCAGAAAGTTGTGTTGTCCTCATGACTCGGCCGAGTTTGGTCACTCGGACGAGTGGTCTTCCAATTCCAGAAAGTCTGGGATTTTAGGCTTGAATCGGTCGAGTTTGCTCACTCGGCCAAGGGGTTTTCCATTCCAGAAACTTTTGCATTTTGGGCTCGACTCGGCCATGTTGGGCTAACTCGGGCGAGTAGTATTCTTCTTACTTGTTCAAGGCATAACTTGCACTCCAGATGTCCGATCGGCTTGATTCTGATCTTGTTTTAACCCTCTCATCGATGCCCTTCATGTGGTTGAATCTTTGGATCGATCCAACGACTGGATTCTTCGTGGTTTGCTTCGAAACTCCTCATTTTACCTAGAAATCAAACAAGAATGTTCGTGTATCAACTTTTCGAAAGTTAACAAACAATTACACGATTCTTGCAAGAATATCTTGATATTTAGAGCACAATTCATCTACAATTCGAGCAATCTCACGATAAACCATTGGGACCCATGTTGTTGATGGTCTCAACAGCATTTCCTGGAACTGCATTGTTAGCCATCTTAGAGGAATAGGGTTAGATAATCACAGTAAGATTTTTCAGAAAATGGATCAGTTCAGTGACCACAAAAATTATGAGAATTTTTTTGAAAATCAATTTCACTTTCAGAAGCAGTGGTCTTTGAACCCCCGCTCTGATACCACTTGTTGGTCCTGAATGGAGTATGACACAAGTGTATGGGGGGGGGGGGGAATGCATTTGTGTATGCAAATTTTGCTTTATCAAAAAAGTTTTAGCCTATCAAGGAAGTTGTCTGACAACTAATCTGAGTGATAACTTTAATAGATACTTAACCTACTGAAAACTATGAAGTGATCAGTTGGATAACTATCTAAAAGAGTAGCTAAGTGCGGAATGTGGTTGGCCTTTTCTTAATAGAAATACTCCTTGGTTATTTTCTGAAAAACAGTTTATCAGGGACTTTGTCCAAAATCACTTTTGATTAACTTTGCTGAACTTAATTCTTTCAGAATGATTTTTGCAAGTAATGTAAGTTAGAAGAATAACGCAGTAAGTAAATGACACAACAATTTATAGTGGTTCAGAGACTCAAGCTCCTACACCCACTTTCCCTGATTGAACAGGATAATTCCTTAACACCTGGAATTAGATTGTTTTATAGTGCCAAGGTGCACTAATCAACAACACTCTCTTAGTGTTTTGATCTCTAGGATAATCTGAGTCCCAGTGCTCAACTTATCTGAGTTAAGACTGTATTTTCTCTTAACAGTCCTTAACTCCTCACTTCTACAACAAACTCTACTTCACTTAATGAGGTAAGGGTTTGAGGTTTTGGTTCCAACTAATTGAGGTACCCTTTACAATAAGTACAGTGTAAAGGCTTAGGATATCTCAGTGCTAAGCTTGGGATATTACAAGAATGGCTTAGCTTTTGAAGTGATCAGGAAACTTGGGATTGTAATGAACAGCTTTGGTTTCCTTGAATGCTTGAAAGTAGTTTGATAGCAGATTGTTGGATGGTTGAATCCTTGGATCACTTCTGAATTTATAGAACAATTTGATCAACTTTCCGTTGGAGAGATAGGCTTTCAAATTGTCTATTTGCAGCTCCCTTGAAACGGCTATGAGAGCAACCTTCTATTAACCACTGTGTAAGAAGGTTCTTCAATGGTTGGTTGAATAAATGTGTTGACTTCTGAAAAATGCGGCTGAGATGACTTGTGTCAGCTTCCAAACTTGCACATTCCCCATTGTTGATTGTGGCAGACTTTGTACTCTTCCAACGGTTAGATGGGACAAGTACTCTGATCTTTTCTGCTGCAAGTGGAATGTTCCTTCATTCATTCAAAAACTCATCAGTCTTTAATTCTTTTAAGTCTTTACTGCTTGTTCAGGCTTTAGAGAGACGTAATGCTTCATTAAGTCTGTCATCAGGAGAAACATCATTCAATGATGTTGATCTTCAAGACCTCAAACTGATCTGATACTGCTCTTATTAGTGCATGTAGTTTAGGCTTTCATCTTGATCATTCAGCCATGTTGTCCTCTTCAGCATACTTGTCTCTGTTCATTTAGTAGACTTGTCCTAACAGACTTAGACAAAACAAGTTGCCTAACATTTTCAGCTTTGGACAATTATCCTGAATACTAACATATCTCACTAATTCTGAGATTAGACTTAGTTACAGTCTCAACTATCGTGAGACAACTAGACTGATATACTTTTCTATCTATCTCAACTAATCTGACCATCATCATTCATGGGTTTTTGGTATCTTAATCAAAATCAATTCATTTCCCAACAGTTCACTCACTTAGGTTGTGGGTATAAGGATGTTTTGCTTGATGTCTTCTATTCTGGTGTTCTTGAGCTCTTCTGATTTTCTGGACTAAGAACATTTTACTTAGCCTTAAGCATCACCCTCACTGTTACATAAGATATGAAATGAACTCAGTATTTATAGTGTGATTTGCTTGAATGTTACCGTTGGAAAGTAACAAGCAAATCCTACTATTTCACGAAGATAATCTTTTGTTTGATATTCTGAATATTACATTTCCATGTAATATTATGAATATCTTTGACTTTGAAGATTTTGCAGCCTTTGTGTCAGATTTGTACTTCTGTTGTCGCGCTTCCATTGGTCTACATCACCTTGTATGGATGTTGTCTAACGGATAATCAGCTGATTTTTACAGCTGATTTATGCTGTCTTTCCATTGCTGTAGACCACAGTTGACTTTCTACGGTAGATTCTACTCTGTTGTCTTTACTCAGCTTATCTTCTGGACTTCTCTTCTGATCTGGACACTTAGCTAACGATTGCTTCCTCAGCTGTGTAGACCTCATCTTTTAGTCAGGTAGACTTAGTCTCAGCTGTGTTTAGCTTTACTCAGTTGATCTTGTTGACTCAGCTGATCTTGGCTTAATTGATCATACTCAGCTGAACATCCGATGAGTTTCACTCATCTGATTTACTCTTCTGATCATCAGATGAGTTCTACTCATCTGATTCTCTCTTCTGATCTTCTGATCTTATCTTCTCATCTTGAGCTTGTGTGCGTTTCTCCACTATATCAACTGACTTCCAACTCAACTGATATTGACCAGATTCTAATCTATTACAAGATGAATGATGAAGTTGTCTATACAATACAACTTAACCTACAAGTATATTTGATTTATCAATACAAACATAAGGATATAGAATATCCCAACTCCTTTAGCATTCCTGGTTAATTTTATGCTTTGATTTCCTAATTTGTTTCGTACTTTTTGCCTCTCAAAGCTCTTTCTTATCATGAGATTATATTCGACGTTTTTTCAGAAATTTGTTAGATATTGTTTAGAAATTGAATTGAATTAAATGTTTTTAAGTTAATGTTTATTAAATATATTCGGTGACACCTTCCGCTTATGTATTTTTATATTAATAAAAAATATTAAGAATTGAGTGAAAATATTTTAATTTTTGTAAGGATTGACGTAGGTGCATAATACAGAACACTTCATGCATCCTTAACCAACATACTTGAAATAAATAACACATTATAAACAATTAAGGGTAGAACTATTCATAATTATAGGTTCGTTACATAGTTTATTTTTATATTGATGTAATTTCTTTTACTAATTTTTATTTGTTAAATGAGTTTTGTCACTATATTTAATCATAGGGAATATACCTATTGTGTTGTTCAACATGACTATTTCTTAATATTTTTCTTTTCTTTTAAAGATGAATTTTAGATTAATCAAACAAAATTAAAATTAGCATTCAACCAATATAAAACAATGAAAAATTGTAATGTAAATTCAAAATTCAAAATTGACAATATATTTATAGAGTACAAAAATAATAATAATAATAGCATCAAACCCGTGCATCCTTTGAGACAAGTCCTTTTTTTTTTTACATGTGTCATTTTTTTTAGTGTGTCACAATAAATGTGCAATACGTTGCTATTTCCTCTCATATTTTGGACTAACCGTGTAATATCCAGTATTTTCTTCACATTTTATTAGTTTTAATTATTTTAAATAAATTATAATTAATTGAAATAAAAACCTTACTAACTACAATTTAATTATACATAAATCTAAGTAACTCTTTTAGTTAGTGGGAACCCACACACAAATGTTACATATATGTATAATGCATGTGTATTTAATAATATTGGAAGAATTTTATGCAGAGAAAAATCTCTATAAATTAATAACTTTGAATTATGAAATTTTTATTAATTTAGAGACATATTAATTTATGGGAAATTCTCAAATGCATCATGTGCACGTGCTTTTGTCCTTATCCTCCTATTCTAACTTATTATCCTTTTTTCTCTACTTATGATTATAATTCTATTTTTTTCTATTAATTAATTAATTAATTTATAATCTATTACTTTATTAATTAATTAATAAATTACAGTCCTTTCAAACTTTTTTTTTTAGTTTTTCTTTTTTGTTTTTTTTCTTTTGTTTTTTTTTCGTTTTTTTTTTTCGTTTTTTTTTTTTTTGTTTTCTTTTTTTCGTTACTCATCCCCACTTTTCAATAATAATAGTTGCTACTTTTCATTAATAAAATTTCCACTTTTCACTAATAACAGTTACCACTATTTAGTAAAAAAAATTTCACTTTTCACTAATAATAATTACCACTTTTCAATAATAATAGTTACCACTTTTTAGTAACAAAATTTCCACTTTTCAATAATAAGAATTACACTTTTCAGTTAAAATATTTACCACTTTTCAGTAACAAAATCTCCACTTTTCAATAATAAGAATTACACTTTTCAGTTAAAGTGTAATTCTTATTATTGAAAAGTGTAATCTTATTATTGAAAAGTGGTAGATATTTGAACTGAAAAGTGTAATTCTTATTATTGAAAATGATAGATATTTTAACTTAAAAATGTAATTTTTATTATTGAAAAGTGATAAATATTTTAACTGAAAAGTGTAATTCTTATTATTGAAAAGTGGAAATTTTGTTACTGAAAAGTGGTAGATATTTTAACTGAAAAATGTAATTTTTATTATTGAAAAGTGGTAGATATTTTAACTGAAAAGTGTAATTCTTATTATTGAAAAGTGGTAACTATTATTATTGAAAAGTGGAAATTTTGTTACTGAAAAGTGGTAGCTATTATTAATGAAAAGTGGTAATTTTGTTATGAAAAGTGATAATTATTATTAGTGAAAAGTGGAAATATTAATTAATTAAAACGGGTATATTTAATTATAAATTGTACAGTTAAAATTATTATTAAAATTGAAAAAATGTTATTCTTATTATTGAAAAGTGGTAGATATTTGAACTGAAAAGTGTAATTCTTATTATTGAAAAGTGGTAGACATTTTAACTGAAAAATGTAGTTTTTATTATTGAAAGTGGTAAAAAAAAAAACAAAAAATGAAAAAAAAATAAGGCTGAAAGGATTTGAACCTGTGACCTCAAGCTTTTAAAAAGATATCTATAACCACTAGAACATTCATTACTTAATTAATTATGTTTATCTTTATAAATAGATATAGGATTGGTCTGTGCGTGCACAGGAGACCAACTCTTAATTTATTAATAAATTAATATTTTATTAATTAAAAAAGAGATTTTTAAAATAAGAAAAATTAAATACATATGTATTGAAAATAAATGAATTCATATGTATCAATTAATTCTTTGTAACTAATTAAATATATTCATGTATAATATCAATTCATTGTATAAAATTAAATATTATATTCATGGATGCATCATGCATGTATCAAGGCATCGCAAAATCATGCATGAATGATCAAATGCATAAAATAGGATCAAATGCATAAAATATATAGAAGTATATGAGTATAAGAGACCATCCCACATGCACTCAAAAAGATTTACAAAAGTGAGTTGATGAAAAAGATTTATAAGAGAGACTATACCATAATATTTATAATTGTACTCTCTCCGTCCCTTACTTGAAGACACATAACTTTTGGGCACGGGTTTTAACGAATGAATGGTTTATTAGTATTATGAAAGATAAAGTGGGATAGTAAAGACTTTTTAACTTTATAAATAGTAATAAAGTTACTTTTTAGTGTAATAAAGTAGTGCATTTGTTGTAATATTGTGATGTTTTAAAGAGATTGTGTAAAAGTGTTTTTGTTAGGTAACGTGTCATCAAGCAAGGACATCCAAAATGGTAAAATGGGTCATCAAGTAGGAGACGGAGGGAGGGAGTAATATCTATAAATTATTAATTTATAGTTTTAATGGGACCTAATATATATTTATAAAGGGATTTTTTTTTAAATTATTATCTTGTCGAATTTGATGATTTTTTACAAAGGCCTTGCAATTAAAGGGTTCTAGATATATAAACAGCATGATATAATGGAATGATGGTTTATGTTTATTAGTGTAATAGTTTAGCACATTGAATCATAAAGTGCTTGCGGATTAGATATTGTCCACCCATGAAAGAAATTCTCATTCAGACAAAAAGTGAAGTTTATCTTATAATTTTGTTCCATTGCAACAGGAAGAGGCTTCTAGAGAAGAAAAAATCGCAATGGAAAATATAGCTACAATAATAGTAACTCCGACGTCTAAGAAAATTAATATGGTGAGTTCATAATGTTTTAGTTTGTTTTGTGTCAATATCGATCTTTCTGGCCGTTTTTATCTATCAGGCTAGCTAATCCAATTTTGTAGAAGCATTTGGGACGCTGATATTCGGCGACTAGAGAAGTTGAGTGGTGCAGTAGTAATTTGGGGAACAACTTGGTGCGTGGTAATTTTTTGCAACTTGATTTTGAAATCTATTATTGCTTTCTGAATTTGGGGTTTTTTTTTAGTCATTTTCTTTGTTGTATAATGGATATCTAAAAGGGAAGGTGAGGACATAGGAAGAAGATGATCAATATATATGATTATGAGAAGAGTTCTTTGCAGCCTTTGAGGTCATTTGAATGGCTATCTTGACAGGTATTTTTATTATTTAAAACCTATCAATATTATTGTTCAAACTTTTTGACATTTTTCAATTGAGCAAGGAGGTGGTGCAATTGGTTTTTGGTATTATTAGTTTTAGTTGCCATTGAGATTCCTGATGTTTTAGAGGAGTCCTTTAGTATAACACCACCTTTCACCTCCAATAAGGAATGGGGGTTGGGTGGAAATATAAGTTTGGTTCATCGAATTCTGATGCAGAAATAGAGTAGCGAAGAGGGTCGAGCTTGACTGGTGAGAATCAGCAACAACTTTTTCTCCATCAACAATCTATTTAACTTCCTCCGTTTTTTGCTCTCTGTCGTATAAATACTAAATAGTGTTGCGTAGAGCATGTAACCTTTTATTTATGTACATGTTAGTGCATGCATGAACTCAAAAATGGCAGCCTAATGTGATACCTACTCAACATAGGAATCACATTATGATGCAGGTTAATTTTAGATACTTATGTGCAGGCATCATGTGACTAGTAGAGTGTTTGTGATGTTTGGCTTTATCCAGGAATTTACGCTTAAAAAACAATGATCCTTTTGCAGGTTCACATAGTTAGAGAATTTGACAGTAACGATCAAAACAATAATGTATCAGAAGTTGAGAGTAATGCTGAGGAAACATTGAAGAGGGAGACGAAAAAGAAGAAAGTCAGTCGCACTGAATTGCATTGCAGGATTCAACTGTAAACAAATCCACCAAAAACACGAAGAAAGTCAGCAACACTGAATTGCAAGATTCAACGAAAAACATAAAGGAAGTCAGCAGCCTGGCCTGAATTGCAGGAGTCGATGAAACCCAAGACAAAGAAATCCTCACAAGTTTTAGCTACAAAGAAATCCAAGTCATTCTCTTTGCATCTATGCTTGGGATGGCTTTCTATACCTGCTGGGTTTTTAACTGAATGAATTAATAAATCAGAAACTCTTGCTCCAAGTTGCCCAGATGCTTTACACAGGACTTGATCAATTATTCAATTATTAGCATATTGTTTAAAAAAGTATTTCTTATATCAACTACTACTTCGTATTAGTTTTTTACTCTATAGGTTGGCGATGTAGTGACATCTCTTTGCTTTTGTTCCTAATATTGAAAAATTGGCAAAATTGAATTGAACATAATTTCAACTACTATAAAATAGTTAAAAGGTTTGTTTTAGAAATAATAAAATAATAACAGACCCGTGCATCGCACGGGCAAAATACTAGTATCGTAAATTTGATAACATTAAATCACTCAAAACTGCCGAATAGCTAATAGTCTCAGGCAGATAGATTCAGTTGTACAAAATTTGGAAAACTGAAAAAGGAAACAATTGAGTTAATGCTCAAAACCAGTTAGCTCAGTCATTGTTTGTTAAGCAAAGTAAAAAAAAAAACATCCAGAGCAATTTTTAGAAGAATTGTTATTGAATATCATCAGCATTTATGAAGATGAATTTATTTTGCATTTTAATGGTATGGATTTGAAAATTTAACCAACTACTATTACTCAAAAAATTTGTAATATTTCAATAAAATGTTATTGAATAATATCATAAACTATAGTTTGGATTCGGACAAAAATGTTACTTTCAAAATATATTTTAACTCCAATCACGTGTCGCTGTTTCATTTCACCACGTCTTATTCCATTTTTCAATTTCATTTTAAAAAATAAAAATCACAGTGCTTTTTTTTAGTTTGTATTTTTTCCTTTTAACTTGCTCTTTTTGCTTCATGTGCTTTCAATAGTTTTATTTTATTATAAATAGTTTGATTATGTGGAGTAAAAAAAAAGCAGTCTGTTACCTGATTAAATGTCTAAACGAGGTTGAAAAAATGTTTTTGTCATCCGTGAGTGTAGCTAATGGTATGGTTGCCTACTTGTTTTTGTTTTTTCTCTTCTTAATGTTCCATTTTGCATTTCAATGTCAATTTTTGAACTAAATAAATCTGTTCATCTCTAGTTAATATCAGAAAAAAAAAATTGTCAATTAATTTTTTTTTAAGAAAATATATAGTCAATGACTAACTGAGAATAACGTTCATTATACTCTTTTAATTTCTAAACTCTAAATTTCAAATTAAACCCCATTTTTTTTTTTCAATTTTTACAGAATTTGAAAAAAAAAAGTTTTTATAATACCTGCTCAAAATTCCAAAACCTTTGTATAGAAACTTATTAGGTAGTTAATTATTAGAATTCATTTCCTCATTTATAATTAATTGACATGATCATCTACTAACTCTCTAAAATTATCCATTCAAGAATATTTTAGAATATTTCTAAAATTATCATCGTACATACTCAACATCATTATATTTGTGGATTTTATATTTCTTAACCACACACAAATAATATTAATTGAAGATAAATTAAAAAAAAATAGGGTTGGGAATTTAGATTTTATGAATTAAAACAGAAAATTAGTTGCATCAAAATTGATAGAAAAGGGGGACCAAATCTTAAAAGTAGTAAAGTTTACTAACCAAAAATGTTTTGTTTTATGTTTCCACCTTTTCAATTTTGATCAAAATTAAGAAGAAAATGACACAAAATGAAAGAAAAGTGATACAGGACTTGAATTGGACATAACCTAAGTTACTAGAGTATTCTTGATATTAACTCAAATCTTGAATATGATGTTTATGCTTAAAAGATTAGTAATGGTGTTGTGAATTCCAGCATTTCTCAGGTTAGGAAACGAAAACTGCAAGACCATCTTTCTGAGATGTCGCCTAGGTTCAGTCCAATGCGATTGATGATGAATTGATGGAAGAATCTGTAAACAGCAATAGCTTCTACTTCAATGCGATTGATGATGAATTGATGGAAGAATCTGCAAACAGCAATAGCTTCTACTTCAATGCAATTGATGATGAATTGATGGAAGAATCTGCAAACATCAATAGCTTCTACTTCAATGCGATTGATGATGAATTGATGGAAGAATCTGCAAACAGCAATAGCTTCTACTTCAATGCAGATGATCTACAGGATTCAGAAACGTCCTATTCTGATATGCCTAGTTTGTGCTATTCTGATATAACTATTTCGGCCTATTCTGATATGCCTAGTGGGTGCTATTCTGATTTTCCCTGCTTCTCCGTCTTCCGCTTCAGCTGCTACCTCTTCTTATTATACAAGTTCATACTGCTTACCTTACCATTCTACGAATGCGAAGAAAGGCGACCAAGGGGCAAATGTTATATCTATTCAAAGAAGTCAATCTTTGACAAGTCAATCCTAGTCATCAGCTTGAGTGGCGAGGACCAGTCAACAAAGTCTTGCGACGACCGGTCAACGAGATGAAGAAAATGTAATATAAAGTAATGTATTTAATATAATTAAGTGCTCGCCCGAAGATGTTGGCGAGCACATGTTTAGTTACTGCTCGCCCAAAGATGTTGGCGAGCAGACATATATTTAGCTAAGAGAAGACAAGTGTTGAAGCCTGGGGAGAGCGTGTAAGACATGGCGACCAGGTTCTCCGGCGACCACAGCGACGTCATCTCGCCGAGCAGGTTTTGCCGAGGACGACCACCAGAGGCGGTTTAGCATTAAATGCGCTGTCCCATCACCTTTTCGGGCAGAATGAAGGGTCCACTATGGAGGCGCCACGTGTAAAGGGCGGGCAGTCCCAAAAACCACTATATAATGCCTAAAAGGCTCATTTGTAAGATCCAAGTGATCATTCCTACCAAACACCCTCAACCCTAAGCAATAAACTCTCCCAAGCTTCTAAAGTTTTAGCTTCTCCAAGAAGCTATATCTTGTGTTCTTGTGTGTTCTTCATTAAGATCATCACAAATCATTTATTAATCCCGTATTAACACGTAATAAACCCCGATAATCATACATGTTTGTATCGTGCTAAAGAATAGTCCACATCCGAATCATCCTGATCAAAGCACCTACAACACTTACCATTACAAAGACATAACTATCAACAATTAATTGGAATAAATCTGTGTGTTGGTATTATTGTTAATTTTTTCTCATTCATTATTCAAAAATTAAATAATAATTTCTCTCCCAGATCAGAAATCTGAAACAGAACAGATTTTCCTAATTTTTTTTTGTTTTTTTTAAAGCACAGCGCAATCATAAATCTAAATAGAATTTCTGAAGTTTTTTTTTAATGGAAGCAGCGCTGCACAACGCAGAAGAGAATCTGAATATAATAGAATTTCTGAAGTTTTTTTTTTTTAATGGAAGCAGCGCTACACAGCGCAGAAGAGAAGAGAGAAGAAAGTTGCGTAGAAGGAGGAAGAAACCGGCTACCGAATAGAAATAAAAGAATAGATCTATTGTGAAATATTGTATATAAGTTTTTGGCATTACTTTTTTACTCTATAGGTTGGCAATGTAGTGGCGTCTCTTTGCTTTTATTCCTAATATTGAAATTTTGGAAAAATTGAAATCAACTTAATTTCAACTACTATAAAATAGTTAAAAGGTTTATTTAAAAATAATAATAATAATAACAGACCCGTGCATCACACGGGCAAAAAACTAGTGTCGTAAATTTGATAACATTAAACCACTCAATACTGCCAAATAGCTAATAGTCTCAAGCATATATTCAGTTGTACAAAATTTGGAAAAAGAAATATGGAAAATTGAAAAAGGAAACAATTGAGTTAATGCCCAAAACCAGTTAACTCAGTCATTGTTAAGCAAAAAGCAAAGTAAAAAAAGAAAATCCAGAGCAATTTTTAGAAGAATTGTTATTGAATATCATCAGCATTTGTGAAGATGAATTTATTTTGCATTTTAATGGTATGGATTTGAGAATTTAACCAACTACTATTACTAAAAAAAAATGGTAATATTTCAAAATGTTATTGAACAAATATCATAACCTAGTTTGGATTCAGACAAAAATGTTATGTTCAAAATACTCCGTAAATCACGTGCAGCATCTCTCATTTCATACACTACCCATACGGGGTCATGCCTTATTCCTATTCAACTCTGTCTATTCAACTCTGAAGGAGTCATTTCTAAAAATAAAAATCAATTTTCTAATTGTGTTTATCTCTTACCGTCTATTCTATATAAAGTGGGCAAACCCTGAGAGAGAAGAGTGGTCATTTCCCAATTTCATTACCAAAAATAAAAACTTTTTTTTTCGATCAAGGATGGAGGAAAACAGAAGATACAGGTTTTATTTCTTGATTCTCCATCTTTTTAGTTTGTAGTTGTTGTTCTTGATTTCATGTTTTTTCTTTTAACTTGCTTCTTCATGTGTTTTCTATAGTTTTTTTTGATTATATATAGTTTGATTAGGTCCGTAGGGAAAAAAAAGCATTATTGTGCAAGTATATTGATCTATATTTGGTTTTGTGATGTTGTGTCTGTTACCTGTTCGATTAAATGTTTGAACGAGCTTGAAAAGATGTTTTGGTCATAATCCCTGGTGACTCTTACTAATGGTTGCCTCTTTGCTCTTTGCTCTTCATAATAATGTTCCATTTTGTACCATTTTTATACTCAATAACTAATCTGGTTTTCATCTCTAGTTAATATCAAGAATTGTCATTTAATTTTCTTTCATTTTCCTCTTTTAAAATTATTCGGTTAAAATTATTCAGACTTATACTATGTTTTTCAAAATTTTTTAAACAATATTTCAATTACTGGTTAATTTGTATAATTTTTGTGAATAGAAACTTATTTCAAAGTAGTTAATTATTAAAATTCATTTCCTCATTTATAATTATTGACATGATCATCTACGTGGTGAGGATTAATGGTAGGGAACTCTCTAAAATTATCCATATTTCAGAAACTTCTTTTTCTTCTTTCTTTTCAATTCTAGATATTTTTCAGTTATCATCGTACATACTCAACATCATTATATTTGTGGATTTTGTATTTCTTAACCACACACAAATAATATTAATTGAAGATAAATTCAAAAAAAAATTGGGTTTGGAGATTTAGGGTTTATGAATTAAAATAGAAAAAATGATGTAAAAAAAAATTAGCAGCTGATATTTTCCCTTTTTTTATTTTTGTCAATGGTTAATTTTAGTTAACAAATTTAGTCCTACACCTTTTGAATTTTGATGAAAATTTACATGAAAATGACACAAATTGAAAAGGAAAAGTCACACAGGACTTAAATTGGGCATAACCTAATTAGTTACTGGACTATTCTTGATATTAACTCAAATCTTGAATCTGATGTTTATGCTTATAAGATTAGTAATGGTGTTGTGAATTCCAGCATTAATTTCTCACTTGGTTAGGAAACGAAAACTGCAAGACGATCTTTCGGAGATACCTTCGCCTAAGAAGGTTCAGTCCAATGCGATTGATGATGAATCGATGGAAGAATCTGTAAACAGCAATAGCTTCTACTTCAATGCGATTGATGATGAATTGATGGAAGAATCTGCAAACAGCAATAGCTTCTACTTCAATGCTATTGATGATGAATTGATGGAAGAATCTGCAAACAGCAATAGCTTCTACTTCAATGCTGCGATTGATGATGAATCGATGGAAGAATCTGCAAACAGCAATAGCTTCTACTTCAATGCAGATGATGATGAAGCTAATACAGATCTACAGGATCCAGAAACGTCCTATTCTGATATGCCTAGTGGGTGCTATTCTGATATACCTATTTCGCCCTATTCTGATATGCCTAGTGGATGCTATTCTGATTTTCCTGCTTCTCCGTCTTCCGCTTCAGCTGCTACCTCTTCTTATTATACAAGTTCAACTGATCAACAAGAATCGTCCGCTTCAGCTGCTACCTCTTCTTATTATACAAGTTCAACTGATCAACAAGAATCGTTGTCCTTGTCCATTAATGAACAGCCTGATTGTAGTAACTCCAATACTTCCTCAGAACACAAAAAGGCTGCCGATGATCAAGAAGAATGCATAGATTCCAAGTCTGAGAATATGCTCTACTCGAACACAGTTGCGCCGCGGAGTTGTAATAACTACGTTCTCTCGTCTGGGAGATGGCCTGTTAACCAAGGTAATTTTATTTATCTTGTAAATTGATAAATCAGTCTGGTATAAATTGAGTCTTGGTGATTTCAATTCCATTTGAATCAATTTTCGCTATTAACTTTTAGGAAAATAGTAGTTACCCATATTTCAGTTTCAGCATTGTCGACTTTCACAAGTTGAAAGTTATAGGACTATTTTCAATTTGTGAAAGTCGACGTGCCTGAAACCGAAATAAGGAGTATTGGAAGCCCGGTATTGTGTGTTCTGATACCTTGTTATGAGACTTAATTGCAAGATTTAATTTATGTGGAAAAAACTTTGTTTTGGATGCAGATTCTCAGCACGGTATCAAGAAACCGACAATTGATAGGGAGTTCGAGCAATACTTTTCTAAACTTATGTTTTAGAAGAAACGTGTGCTAGCTGCTATGAATACCAGTCTGTCTGTACATATGTTTGAATAACTTCTGCACTCTGCATCCTTTATCATGACCACCGCAAGAATAAACCTTTCAATTCTGTAATGTCATTTTATTTTAGACATAAACTCAATTCTGTAATGTCATTTTATTTTTAGACATGTTTATGATGATACTTTTGAGATGGAATTAATTATCAAACATTGTCTTAGTATCGTATTTTCATTTTCATATTCATATGATGCCTACAAAAGCTGGTACTAGAATTGTATATACAGTAAGTACATGAATTGACCCTCATGTATACAAATTTTTGCTTCTCTTATAACTATTAAAAGCGCAATACTAAAAAAATAGTGTATCCAAGACGTCTTCTTTTGTTGTGTTCACAAACAAGATCAATCCACATATGATGTGGAGTTTTTATTGTTTTATTCTCTACCTTGGTTGGTAGAACTATATTATCTTTATTCTTTATTTAATGTTTTAGATAAATTGTTTATTTATTTATTTATTTTAAAATTATTTTCTACAGGTAATATATAATATTTCAAACAAAAATATAGATATATTAACTATTTCTCTAGTGGTTAGTTTGAGTGTGAATTGAGAACCTGTTAACTGGTTCGAAACCCTGGGTTGTCATTTTTAGTTTTATTTTTACCTTTTTTTTTTCTTTTTACCACTTTACTATAATAAATTAAACGGAGTAATAAATTTACCACTTTTCAACAATAAATTTACCACTTTTCAATAACAAAAACCACCACTTTTCAATAATAAATTCACCATTTTTCAATAATAAATCACAATAAATTTACCACGTTATCATTTTTTTTAATAACAACATTAACACTTTTCAATAATAAATTTACCACTCAAATTTACCACTTTTCAATATTAAAATTACCACTTTTCAATTAAAAAAAAAGAACTACACTTTTCACTAATAACCATTAGCACTTTTCAATGAGAAAGAATCACACTTTTGTAACAAAATTACAAATTTTCAATAATAAACAATTTTAACTATAAAAAAGTAAAAAACAATGAAAATCCGATCTTGGCTATCAACGTGTTCCTCCACAACCTTCGGCGGCGCCACCACCCCATCTCCTTCGCTGAAATCTGATACCAGCAACAACAATTGCTTTGATTTCCATACAAACGTACTCCAATAGCTTTCAAAGCAATCTCTCTCTTAATTCCCTCAATTCTCTCTGTCCCCTCTGAGCCTCTCTCCAAAAACTCACTCTCTCTCCTCTAACCGCCAGCGCTGCCCTCCTGACTACTGGACCTATATTAGTAAATACACTCTTATTCTTATTTATTGTATAGACCCATCTTAGTTTCCTATGGGCTCTCTTATAAAGCCCATTAGGGTTAGGTTAGACCTAAATATCACTTGTATAAATACCCATTGTAAATCATTCCTACAACTAATCAAGAAATAATATTTTCCACATATTTATATTCTCTATATGGTATCATCGAGTCATTTGGCTCACGCCCGATCCAAACCCTAGCCGCCGTCGCCGCTGCAAACTCCAGCCGCCGCCGCCGCCGCTCCCCACTCACGCCGCCGCCGTCCGTCGTACGACGCCCAGCTCGTTACTGCTCCTCTACTCTCTCCGCTGCTCTACTCAATACAATGGCCGCCTCCTCTCAGTTGCCGCCACCAATCACCTTTAAAGGCCTTGCAAACATGTCATTGAAGCTCACCTCCACCAACTATGGTGCTTGGTCATTTCAGCTTCGTCTTCTTCTTAGTGGACACAACCTCTTTGGCTATGTCTTGGGCACGCATCCATGCCCACCTTCCACAATCCCAGCTGCCGCCGGCACCACCGACACCACCGCCACCGTTCCCAACCCTGCACACGACCTGTGGGTGTGTCAGGACAACCTTATCTTTTCGGCCATGGTTGGATCCATGTCTCCTGAACTTATTCCCTTTGTTGCATCAACCAAATCCTCCTGTGAAGCCTGGTCAATGCTTGAAAGTATGTTTGGAAAACCCTCCAGAGGCCGCATCCTTGCCCTCAAAACCAACTTTCGCTCTCTGTCCAAAGGTACTCGCCCGATCTCTGACTTCCTTATGGAAGTTCGCTCCGTGGTCGACGAACTTGCTCTCCTCGGCATTACCTCTGATGCCGAGGACGTCACCCTCCAGGTCCTAACCGGCCTTGATGAGTCATACAATGACATAGCAAATGCCATCCAAGCTCGCGGACAGCCCATCTCTTTTGCCGAGCTCTGCGACAAGCTTCTCAGTACCGAGGTTCAACTTGCCTCGCGACCAGCCTCGGCCATCATACCTGCATCTGCTCTCACTGCTGGTAAACCTCATCATCGCTCCTCGCGACCTGACTCGAGGTCTAAAACTGTTGACACTCGTCCTCGCCGGTCCTCGCAAAGGCCCTATCTTGGCACCTGCCAATATTGTCGTACACCGGGGCACACTACTCGCACCTGCCCTGAGATTCCCTCATCGCCCACTGCTCCATCTACTGGTCCTCGCCGCCCACATGGACAGTACCCACCGACCGCCCGCCTCAATCGAACAGGTGCTCGCCCGGCGTACTCGGCCCACTCAGCCTCTTAAGGACAAAAACTGGCGAGCAGCCATGTCGGCTGAGTTTGATGCTCGGCAGGATGTGCCAGAGGCGACTTAAAGGAGATTGTTGTGGACGGCGAGGAAATGGATGTGGCCGCCCCGGTAGGGCTGAGGGAGGTCAGTATAGAGAATATAAATATGAGGTGTGTTTTTGGTGATATATATATATATATATAGAAAATAGAAAATAGAAAATAAAAGTGATTATTCAAAATCCAACTTCTCCCCATAATTTAATACAATCACTTTTAAATGTGAAATGTGAAATATTTGGGTTACATATGAAATGTTTGTTTTTATGTGAAATGTACTAAAAAGTGATTATACTACATTGTAGTAAGGAATCCCCAAATGTACTAGAAAGTGATTTCCCCAAAATAAAACTATAACAGACCTATGCATTCGGGTGAAAAATCTAGTTAAAAGTAAATGAGAAATTGAAAACGATTTTGTGCTTTCATTCACTCAATTAAATGGCAAATGTATAATAAAATCAAATTAATTTACGTACTTTTTTATTTCAGGTAATTTAATATACTTTTTTAAATTAAATAGTTAAATTATTGATATTTTATATACATGATATCACTCAAATTAATTTTGAAGAGTTGATTTGGTGTAGATTTGAAATTTAAAAATGTGTTCATCCTCTAGATCTTAGATTCGAAACATTTAAGATGCAAACAATATTTCATACAGAGTTAAGATTTAACTTTAAGTCAGATCCCCGTTAAATGAAAACAATATTTAAATACATGTAATTTGTAGCACTATAGTTTACTTACCTATATAGAGAGAAAATCAAATCACAGTTTTTCTTGAAAGTTGAAAGTAGAAGATAATGAAATCAAATTAAAAATCAAATCAACACCAGTTTATAAAAAGGCACGTGACATTGTGAAGAGAAAAAAGTTTTGACTCCCTCACTCTGTCACTCACTTAATATGGTCATTCACTCATTGATTTTACACACAAGAAGTTGAAAAACTCAAAAAGACTTCAGAATACTCAACAAGAAAGCTTTGAATTTTCTTGAACAAGTTTAAAGCGCTCTCCATACAAATCGACTGAAGTCCAAAGTGTATTCGTTCAAATTGATTGAAAACAATGTTTAATGTGAAATTAAGGTACCAAACTCTTCATTTCATCGTTCTTCGAGTCGAATTCAAATGTCTTCGCGAATTTTCTGTAAAACTAACATTTAGGGGGTATATTCAATTGGGATTCTATTAGATTTTTTTAAACTTTAAAAAGTACGTGGATTTATAAAATTCATAGAGTCCATGTAGAGTTTGACTGACTTCTTTATTGATTTATATGAATTTTGATAGACTTGAATGGACTGTTGAATATACTTTGTTTATTGATTTACATAGATTTTCATAAACTATGGTAATCATGCGAAGAGTGTTTTTTTTTAATGTGAAGTGTTTTTTTAAAATTAATATTATATATATATAAATATTTTACCAATAAAAAAAATTATATATACTATATAAAGTTTATATATTAATTCGGGTCGGGTCAGACCCGATCCATACTCAATACAGGGCGGATTCAACCTGACCCAAAGCTCGCGAGGTGGGGTGGGTACTCGCGGATCGGGTCAATATTGTCCTCCCTACTTCTGATCTTTGGTCTTCATAGTGTTTTGAGAGATTTTTAGAAGAGATTTTAGATAGTGAAATTTAGGATAGGTCTCTTGTAGACTCAATTCCTTATAAGGAACTGAGTCCATTTTTAAACATGGGTAGGATCAATAATAAGGATAGAATAAGCGAAAAATATTATGCAAGTTAATAGTTGTGGCTGAAACGATTGGGTATGGTCTATTTTACCTTGAGGTCGAGTGTTCAACTCTCGTATCTAACAACCTTTTAGACATATTTTGTTGCACTTTTCAGTTGTAGTGGCTTACAATTTCCAATAATATTTTCAGTTATAGTGACTTACACCTTTTAGTCGTATTTTGTTACACCTTTTAGTCAGTCGTATTTTGTTACAATTTTCAGTTGTAGTCGCTTACGATTTTCAACAATATTTTCAGTTATAGGGACTAACACTTTTTAGTAATGTTATACTACACTTTTTAGTCGTACTTTGTTGCACTTTTCAGTTGTAGTGACTTACAATTTTCAACAATATTTTCAGTTTTTTTGACTTACACTGTTTAATAATGTTATGTTGCACCTTTTAGTTATATGGAAATGCATTTTTCAGTAAT
This sequence comes from Galeopsis tetrahit, assembly GCA_963675135.1. Taxonomy (NCBI): domain Eukaryota; kingdom Viridiplantae; phylum Streptophyta; class Magnoliopsida; order Lamiales; family Lamiaceae; genus Galeopsis; species Galeopsis tetrahit. Next base: position 13,653,361 of record OY776121.1, on the reverse strand, counting down.
ATATAATGTTATGACTGGAAATAAAACTTTATAAAAAATATTGTCTAAAAAAAGTATAATTTAAAACAAACGTGGATTTGGAGTTTTTGAGCCAAATTCATTTACACCAACTGGTGTTGATGTTGCTTCTTTATCCTTCTTCTCTTTCTTGTTCTTCTTGGCCTTCTCAAGGTGACCTTTTACTCTTTCCCCTCCCCCTTTTGTTTTAAAATGTTTAGAGTCCATTATCACTGTTGATTTATTCAACTCTTCAATTCTCTTAAACTTCAATGCATCAATAGAACGAGAGTAAGTCTTCAAACCTTTTTCTATAATACCAATAGCTTAATCATCTTCTTCACAACTCAAAGTAAGGTTATAAAACATCCTTGTAACTTTATGCGTACATGGTAGTTTACTAACTTTCAAAGAACTTTCAATCCCTTTCTCAAACTTGTCCCAAACATGTGATTTAACTAATTTGGTCCACCTATTTTTATTGTAAGCTTCAGGTATTCTTTGAACTGAATTAATAAGAATAACTCCTAAAAAATGATAACACAACATTCAAAATTCTTCAAACCTCAAGCAATCACAAGTAATAAATCTAGACAACTATCGAAAATAACCTAATTGCTACTGTCTCCCATAGGTGATGTCACATTATACACTTATACACTGGTGTTGTGTCTTGGAGGAATTAAACAAGTGTACTAGTTGCTGAAACACTTTTCATGAACTCCTTATTAAACATTGTAAAGAGAGTTAGGTATATACCTGAAAAACATGTCACACTATACCAGACATTATATAATCAGTGTCGAGACGTGCTCTAGAACAAGTGAATTCATTTTGATATTCATTAATATTGTGTTGCACTTTTTAGTTATAATAATTTACAATTTCATTATTAATATTGTGTTGCACTTTTCAATTATACTGACTTGCACTTTTTATTAATATTGTGTTACACTTTTCAGTAATATTGTGTTGCACTTTTTAGTTATAATGACTTACATTTTTCATTAATATTATGTTGCACTTTTCAATTATAGTGACTTACACGTTTCAGAAAAATTATGTTTCACTTTTTAGTTATACTGGCTTATATTATTTTTAGTAAATATTGTGTTCCACTTTTCTGTTATATTGACTTTTTTTTTAGTAATATTGTGTTGGACTTTTTATTGAATAAAAAAATTTCACTTAAAAGTTTTAATCACTATAACGGAAAAGTGTAAAACATTTTTACTTAAAAATTGGATAGTAGAACTTAATATATTTTTGTGAATTATTTATTATTTTATTACATATAATTAATAAAATTATTTATTTAACGAGTATTATAGCAAGTTAAATGGAGAATGTGTATATTTTTAAATACGAATTAAATGTTTCACAACTCATTTCCTCTGTAATTTTTTTTTTCATTTTATTATAATATATAAATATTTTAATGAATATGATAGTAGCTTGACGAGTGTAAACTTTTTAAATTTTGAGATAAATGGTTTAAACCTCCTTCAAACAATTTTTTAATTAACAATTTTTTTAATTAAGTTTAATTAAAAAAAAAAAGAAATTAATTGATTAGATTGACGGTGGCGGAATTTTTTTAAAAAATAAATAAAAATTAATTGATGTGGATTGAATCATATAGTTTTAATAATGGATAGGAATCAATTCCATACAAGACCTTAAATTTATTTATATTTTTTTAGAAAAATCCAACAAAATTCATAGAGTATTAAAATACATATATAAACCATTGAATACCTAAAGATTTTTAAAGGCTTTTTAAAATTCATATTGAATACTTCCAAAATTTTAAAGACTTTTGAAAATTCGAATTTAATACCCCAAACATTGAAAACCCAAAATAATTCTACAGAATCTACAACCAATATACCCCCTTAACTTAAAATAAGACATTGCACCCTTGAATTATTAAACGTTATGAATCTTCAAGTTTAAACTCAAACAAGATTGAAGGAATTCGTTTAAAAGTCGTTAAAGTCAAAGTTAACTAGGTAGAGAAAATCAGAGGAATTAATTAAAAATAGAGATATATAGTAAATCCATAAATTCTTGGATTAATTCATTGAAATTAAAATAATTAAATTTGTATTGTACTTTCGTATTTTCATATTTAAATTACGAAATTTATTATTACAGACTCTAATATAATTTGCACTATAAGTCAAGTCTCAATATAAACATTTTATCCGGTTTGATTTCTCTATTCCACTTGGTGTTCCATCCTACTTGATTTTTAACATGTGTTACCTTCAATATAACGTTTATTAATCTTTAATACTATAACACATGTCACTCATTCATATAGTAAAATAAAAAAATGTGGAACACCAAAATTGAAACACGTGATTTCATTCCTTAAATTGAGAAACACTTATATAAAATATTTCATGTGAAATATTAGTATATTTAATAAAGGGGCAAAAATTCACGGATCTGTAGCGAGTGTGACGGGTCAAACGGATCTTTCAAAAAATCGCGAAAAATGTTGTGGTGAAGGCTAACAGAAAAATGGGGTTCAGGTCTGTGTTACTATAAATGTAATTATATGTTACTATAAACGTAATTATATGTTACTACAAAGGCAAATATGTGTTATCGTAAGTGCAAATAACACACATAAACTGACTTTTCACATGAAATATTAATACAATTATTTAAAGAAGGATAAAAAAACTCGATTTTTTTTGCAAGTCATACCAAATCAAACATATCTTTCAAAAAAAAAAAATCACCCAAGAGACAAATAGAAAAACTTGTTCTTAATTTATGTTACTTTAAATACAATTATACGTTACTGTACGAACAAATATATGTTACTGTAAAGACAAGTAATACACAATTGACTTTCTGAGTAACACATATTTGTCCTTAAAGTAACAAATGTATTGATTGAAAATTGTGTACTATATAAACACAAATGTATTACTTTATAAAGAAAAATGTGTTACTTTATAAATAAAATGTCATTATTGAGAGGAAATGAGATACTCACATTAAAAAGATGAAGAACAATAATTGAAAATACAAAAAACACAACCATGTTGAATAATTTATCAATCCCTACAATTACAAAAACATAATTATCAATAATTAATTTGAATAAATTACAAATTTTCTAATATATATATTTTTTTTAATATGGAAGCCTGCAGATTTTACGCAGAAGAGAAGAATGTGTCGCTGAATAGAACATATATATTTTTAAAATTTTTCTTTTATGGAAGCCAGTAGAAGAGAAGAAAAGAAAACAACGCTGAAGAGAAGAAGATTGAATAGAATAGAGAAGAAGGAGATCGATTGAATAGAATAGAAATAGAGGAATGAATCAAATTTCACAGAGTAGTACTAGTTGAAATATTATATATAAGTTTTTGAAGGGCCGGTTCTAGGAATACAGAGTAGTACTAGTTGAAATATTATATATAAGTTTTTGAAGGGCCGGTTCTAGGAATATTTGGGCCTGAATCGAACTTTAAAAAAAAGCCACATTCTTCATATTATTTATTCTATACGAACTCATGAAACATAATGTAAAACAATTTTTAAAGGACTAACAATATATAATTTTTTTACACATTTTAGAATTTCTAATTTTTAATTAATAGATTTTTAGTGTGATTATTATAATTTTTAGAAAATTTAATGAAACTTTTAGAATTTTTTGTTTAGAAAATTTTAGATTTTTGAAATTTTAGAATTTTTTTATTTTTTATACGACTAATTTTTATTTTAATGAGATTTTTAGAAAATTTTAATACTGTTTTTTTTTTTAATTTAAATGAGGTAAATTTAACTATTTGTTTGGAATTTTAATTTTTCGGTGAAAATGATGTAAATTGGACACTCTAATACTAAATTGTAAAAGTGAAAATTTAAAAAATATAAACAGAATTAGACCTAAATTATAGGATGTAAAAAAAAAAATTTCTCCTAAAATATACCTATTCGATGAATGATGATAAACTTGTAATCTTATTCATTTTTTCAGACTTTTGTTCTCCTAATTTTTTCTTTTCATTCTCCTTCACTAATTCTTTTTACTTTTTTAGCGTTGTCGTCTTTCTAACTTGGGACTTTCTACCGTCAGGAAGGGTTCGCACTTCCTAACAACGGGTAATTGCTTATTCACCATTAAATCGTTAATCCAGCGTATGTAAATTATTTTTAATGATTTGATATTGCATTAGTGCGTTTGCACAATGCATATTGCAATCGCATTGTATTGCACTACTAATAAATTTAAACTAATACTGAAAATAATTATAAAATGACCAAATTACCCTTATAATTAAAATATAAATTAAATGTAATTAGAATATTTAGTACTTGCAATTTCAGATTTCAATTGTAACACACCAATCTTTGATTTCCTAATCCATCCTAAAATTTCTGGAATTCGTTTCCTCCTTCAATAGCTTTCACATTAGTTATATATTCAAAACAAATAAAAATAAAGGAGAAGAAAATAGAATAAAACAAATAAAAATGCTCAGAACCTCTTAAAGGGTGTGAACGGTCGCCGACGGCAAGCATCTCCGGTCACAATAATATTTATTGTTGCAAACTAAATTAATCAAATAATTATAATAACTATACCTAAATTTATCTACTATTTTAAAATAGAAGATGGATCTGAAAAACTAAAAACTGAACTGCGGAAGAGAAGGTAAAAATTTAATTAAAATTGTTTGATTCATCGATCTTAATTCATAGGCAGAATTTGTTCACTAGTTCACATGGAAATTTCTTTGTATATATCAGTCTCTAGATATATAGGATCTTGTAGGTCCCGAAAGTTGAGTTAATATCGAGGGAAGCTAAAGAAAATGTCTAGAGGGGGGTGAATAGACTTTTCTAAAATCTTTCGATATATCAGAATTACAATGTGCGGAATACGAAATTAACAATGAGCCCAATACAAGTTTATACTCAACTCTTCAAATTCGAGAACTCTGTTCTATACTCAACTAATCTTGTTTAGTTATGTGCGTACAATTAAGCAATTAAACAAAACAGTAAAGTAAACAACACAAACAATTTATAGTGGTTCGACAACTTGTCTACATCCACTCTCACAACCCAGTTGTGATATTTCACTAACTCTTCCAATCGAGTACAAAGTGAGCTCTTGTGATTTAGAGTCCCAAGAAAAAGACTTAGATCTTCTAAGACTATACCACCAGATATGTCTACGATCTTACTAGAAATTTAACAAGTATCTAGCAACTTGATAAAAACAAACAACAAAAGAAACTTATTCAGTAGTAGTCTTCTGATTCTTCAATTGACTTCTGACTTCCTTTCTGAACTTCAGTAAACTCTGAGAGTAACTTCGAACAATTCTTAAATATGTAGCTTCAGTATATGTATTTCCAGTAGTCCTCAAATGATAAACACCTTGAGGTATTTATAGACTTTAAAAATCAAGAACTTAGTTAGTTGTAACCAATTCTTCTTGAAAACTAACTTCCAACTGAAACTTCTTATCCTTCCACGCGTTTCCTGTTAAGTAGTTATTTCTAACTAACTTTGTAATCCTTATATTTTGTTCGCGCTTTACTTTTACTTCACTTCAAGTTGACTCGTCTTGTGGAGTCTTCGTATGCACTTGTCTTGTAGTCCACCTGTCTTGTATAGTAGACTTTAACTCTTCTTGTCTAGCCTTCTCTTGCGATCTTCAACAGTAGACTATTCTATCTTAACAAGACTATTACATTACTTTAAGCTTATAGCTTAGTCAACTTAAAACTATACAAACAATCTATCTATTACATTCAAAATTATGAGCTCTATACAACAATTATCCATAGCTCAATAACAATCTAATCAGTTAATATAAACACATATGAAGTACTTATAAAATGTACTTTTCTTTTGAAATGTAAACAATACTTGTCTTTCAATGTGAACTCTACTGGTCTTGTTCAAGATGACTCTTCTCAACTAGACTAGATCAGTCAACACTTAGAAAATATTCAAACTACTTTTGGCTTATCAAAACTTCATCTTTATCTTTTATCATCATTTAGGACTTGTTCTAGGATTCATATCCCAACAATTTCCCCCTTTTGATGAAGCCAAAACTACTTGAATCTTTTCATAATAGTAGACTAGTTAAGTAGTTATCTTGTCTTAACACCAAATAGTACTTTATCTTTTCATTCATTTAAGATAAGAACAGTAGATATTACACATACTCAAAACAAAAATTAGATACTAAGTAATTAGAGCAAATAATCTAATCTGAAAGAGTACCTACTTCTGGATTTGGAACACAGAAAGCATCAAGGAGTCTCCTGTGAATAACTCTGATATGGTCTTCATCTTCAATCTTCTCTTTCTCAAGTAGCTCTTCTTCAAATTTCTTGATTTTATTTAAATCAACTCTTCTACCAGAACTTGTCATAGGACATTTTCATTTTGGAAATTCAGGAACAAGAATGTTGAAATTCGCCCCAGCAGATATCCTTAAAATCAGATGCCATAGTAGCTTGTTCTGGCCTTCCATAAACTTGTCAAACATAGAATACAGTTCATCTGGACTCTCAGAATCACCATACTTGCGAATAATCCAGTGATCAAGTTCCCATTACCTCTTTACTTTCATCCATTCAGATCGATGTTCTTTATCTATGAAGTAGTCAATGAACTGATCTTCCATCTGATCTTCATCTGCCTTCAACTTCTGCAAATTCTCAATATGTTTTCCAACTTTCTTCTTGCTTGCATAATGAGTTTCATCACTTGGATCAACAACCTTCTGCTTCTTCACTTTTGTTGTTGTCTCCACTTCTTTCGGTTCTTCTATATGAATAGATTTCCTTTTTGATACCAGTCGAGTCTGAATTTCAGCTTCAGAAGATGCAACTGCTTTGCCCTTCTCCTTCTTCTTCAACTCATCTGCTTCAACCTTAGCTTGCTCAAGTTCTGCAGTTTTAACCAACCTGCCTTTGCCTCTCTTAGGCCTTCTGAGATCTTGCATAGCTTCAGCAGCTTCCTTAGCTTCTGGTTCAGCACTGGACTTAGCTTTTTCACTTTCAGCAGCAATAACATTAACTCGACTTGTCTCTTCCCCCTTTTTGGCTTCATCAGTCGCCTGGAGAGAGAAAAGAGAAGTGAAACGAGTCATCTCTTCAAACATAGCTTGCTTCATAAGGTTCGTAGCTCTTTCAATCTGTCTTTCATGAGAACCATCTTGACTCAACTTGTCCAGCTTGGTCGCCACCAACTCCAACTTTTGAGTAGACAAGTTCAACTCATTCTTAAAATGCGTTGCATTCAGACGTAACTTCTTGTTCTCTTCAGTCATAGCACTAATAATTTCTCTGGCTTGTGCTAACTGATCATAGGCTTCCTTCCTTTGAACATCAGCAACCTCGATTCTGGCTCTATAGACTCTTTCCATCTTCCTGGATTCAGTAGCTAACACACGAGCAAAATCGACTGAGCTTTTCTCCGAATATTCAACTTGATCCTGGAGAAATCCTTCAATTTGATCAAACATCGCTTGCCTGAAATCAACATCCAACTGGTTGACCTCATTCATGATCATCTCTTTTGAACTAGTCACAAGGACACTATTCTGTTCAACAAGAGTCTTCTTTAACTCAGATTTGAGAAATTCATCGATAGAAGACTTGATGACAGCTTTCAAGTCTTCTTTCAACTCAACTATTGAAGCAGCTGGGATAGCTTGAGACGATTGTCCAACTTCAACATGAGTAGCTTCTTCCATAATCTCATCATTTGCAATCGATAACGCTTCTACCAACTGGCCTTCTGGAGCAGCAGTCAAGACCTCATCTTCCACTACTTCAGTTATAGAAAACACACTTCCAGCAATAGCTTTCAGACTCGGTAAAGGACAATAAGGCACTATTGCTAACTTAGCTTCCTTAACCCTCCTCGCAGCATCAACCAAGTCCTTTTTCAACAAGGCGTGCAACTTCTCCATGTATCCACAAATTTCGATGGGAAGTAAAATATCAGTATATCGATTAATAAAAGCAAAATCTGACCTTGGACTGTCAGCATGATCTACTTGAAATCTGAACACAATGCCTCTCAACTGATCTGAGACATTGTCTAACTCCACTATAGGATCAGTGGACTGAATCTCCTCAGCTGGTGTAGCTTCAACCATAACTACATCCTCTTCAAAATCAGCTTCCGAAACTTGAACACCCATATTAAATTGCGATTCTGAACACATCAAGTCATCAGAAATGTTTAGCAATCTCTTTGCAAGAGCAGTAATGGCATGGGCTGGAAACAACTCTGAGTGGTCTCGAACACCACTGTTCTCCTTTTGTTCCATTTCCCAATCCATGAAGTTGGAGATGCCACCTTTTCCTAAGATGACTTCGAAAAGGTCATCTGTGTCTGACTTCTTCAATGCCACCCAAGTGCATATTCTTAGAAGTTTTTCAAACTGTTCTGAGGAGTAGTCGACTTCGATAGACGAGAGCTGGTTCTTCAAATTCCTAAACATCTTCGAACGAACTCTCTTCTCTCTTAAGCACATAGGATAATACACTAAGGATTCAAATCTGACTTCAGACGGGGTCTGAGTAGGTGGGGTCCCTATCTCAGTTGTTGCAGTGGCAACTGGCGTCTTATCTGAAGTAGATGGGTTAAGAGGTTCAACATATTCTCTTGAGGGTAGAGAGAGAATTTGGTCTGTGGTTTCTTGGGGATTTGACTTGTCTAGGTTTGGTATGACAACTGTCGGAGTATCAGTTGTGTCAGTTGTGGGAGTGTTTGGGGATGGGCTGACTCTCAGCGGATATGCTGCCAGCACTTGCGAGGTTGAGGAAATAGGTCTAGGCCTAGATCGATGTGATCTAGCCTTGGTTCGAATAGTCGAGAGAGAGAGAGAGAGGAGTTGAAAAATCGTGAGAAAAGATACCAACCTGAGGACTCGACTCTTCTGATGGAGGAGGTGTTCCAACTCTTACGAGTTTGTATAACTCTGGAACTTGAGCACTTGGCTCCTTCTCTTGATCTGACTTCTCTTCTGATTGAGTCTCCTCCGAAGCATCTGCACTAGACTCAGCCTTTGCAACTTCCTCTGATTCTTCCTCTTCTGACCCATCTTGTAAAGAACTAGATGAATTAGCATACGGCAAAACATCTGAATCATCATACTGAACTTGCCTTGGGGCAGCTGGCCTTGCAGCAGCCTGCTTCCTCATTGCCTCTATCTTCAGATAGAACTTAAGGGGATGAAAAGGCTTTCCCTTACTCCAATCAGACTTGTTTGGCATCAGTAGAGGGAGTAAAATACTTAGCTTGTTACCATATCCAACCACATGTGATACCACCCAATTGCGAGTATCAATGTCCACCCGAACAATTCTTTCGAAGTACATCATCCGGTCAGCTATCAGTTTAAACCAATTACCCTCCGTAATTCCATCATATATCGCTGCCATTACCCTAATCTTAGACTGAGTAACAGAATCATGCGAGCCAGTGGCACATAGTAGAACCTTGCTTGCTATGTCCAGTAGGGTGCGATACTTTTCCAAGAGTTTGACTTCTTGACGGCGGGAGCCTTGCCATCTGGTTTAAGCCTCATTTTCTTACCACAGTAGATGCTCATATACCTCATCTCCTGACCTTCAGCATATTTTTCCACATCAATCGTTCTGATGGGCAAATTCAACCTTTCGAACAGAACTTCTCGAGTGATTTCCACTCGACTTCCACCAATAAAGGATTCAATTGTGTCTCCTCGTCTGTTGGCGTTGGCATAGAATTCCAGTACTTCCTCCTCCAAGACAACTTGAGGAAACGCCTCCAAGTAAGGTTTTAGGCCGCATCTGGTGCATTTGGTCAAGATCTCTGCATTACCCTCTTTGTGATTTCCTTTGAAGAACACATATGGTTCAACATGCACTTTGTTGTCGTTGATGTATCTGCCTAGATCGAATGGAGCCTGTATGTTGGTGCTCACATCGAAAATAGATCGAATCGACATGGTGATAGGTTTGTTATGAACAAGAGAATTGAATATGCAGGAAATCAAATGTTTTGAGAGTAGTAGAGGTATGAAAACGTGGGGTAAGATGTATGCAAGTGTTGGGTTTTGTTCAAAAACATAATTTCTGATCCAATGGCCAAGATCGAAGGATTAGATCCAACGGTCGGGACTTTTGGTATTCGGTTACGGAACCGAGAATATAATGTGATTTGATATAGTAAAAAATTGAAATCCGCCTCTTCTTAGTTTGGGCAGGAGAGTGAATTCATCTGACCTAGTATAGATGAGTGCGAACTGAGTGTATACACCTCATTAAATGGGAGTGTATAAATCCAATTCTAGAATATTCGAATTTTAGCAATATCAAATTACTTTAATACCCTTAATTTATTTCGAATAAACACTTAACATGTTTTAATCAAGAGAACACTTAGCTTGTCTGTTCGAGTCCATCCAGAACAGATGAGTAGGCTTAATCTTTATAAGTCGAGTAGGCTTAAGTGCACAAGACGTGTAGTCTTATGTGCACCAGTCGAGTTCCCCCTTCGACTGTGCTTGTCTATTCTGAATGTCGAACAACTTTATATACCTGTCTTATTATTTATAACACGTAATCGTGGGTATAGGTAGAGTAAAATAAATAAGATGAATATCAATGTAAAGCAATGATCAAGGTTTCGAGCAAGATGACTATTAACAAACATAAGAGTTAACATAAGGATATTTAAGAAATCAATGATTCCCCCTTAAATGTTTTATCCCTTAGTATTACGCTCAGCTTTACCAGCTTCCTCATCGGGTTGTTTGGTCATCTAGTCCAGCCTTGTATACCTGTCTGTTAAGTGATTTAGTCGAGTGCTCTGATCTAGTGATCTTGTCTCCTTATTTCTTTGATGTACATGTCTGGTTAGTGCATAGCTATAGGCAAGTAGGGTCTAAATCAATTAACCCTAGACTAATGCACAACTCATGAAAACGTGCCTCAGCTAATGGTTTTGTGAAAATGTCAGCTCTTTGAAAATCAGTATGAATCTTTTCCATGCGAATGTCCTTCTTTTCTACATGATCACGTATAAAATGATGCTTCACATCAACATGCTTACAACGTGTGTGCAAAACAGGATTTTGTGTAATGGCAATTGCACTGTTACTATCACAGAAAATAGGAACATTTGATTCATGTATATTGTAATCTTTAAGTTGTTGCACGAGCCAGAGTATTTGACTACAACAGCTACCAGCAGCCATGTACTCGGCTTCGGTAGTTGAAGTTGCAGCACTAGTCTGCTTTTTAGAAAACCATGAAATGAGTTTTGTGCCTAAGAATTGACAAGAACCAGATGTAGATTTCCTATCTATTCTACAACCACCAAAATCAGAATCAGAGTAGCCACTTAGAGATAGATCATCATTTGAAGGATACCATATACCACGATTGATGGTTCCTTTCAAATATTTCAATATCCTTTTAGTGGTTTCCATATGACTCTCTTTTGGATTAGCTTGAAAACGAGCACATACACCAACAGAGAATGCAATATGAGGTCTACTAGCAGTCAAGTATAGTAATGAACCAATAAGACCACGATAATGTGTTTGGTCAGCACATTTACCTTGTTCGTCTGGATCCATTATGTAAGTAGGTAGCATAGGTACGCCCGTAGACTTGCATGTCTTAATACCATACTTGTCTAGTAGATTTCTAGTATACTTTGCTTGATTTATGAAAATCCCTTCTGGGGTCTGTTTTACTTGAAGACCAAGAAAGTAATTCATTTCACCCATCATAGACATCTCAAATTTACTTTGCATGAGTGTTGAGAAACTTTCACTCAGTTTTTTGTTAGGTGGCCCAAAAATGATGTCATCTACGTAAATTTGAACGAGTAAAATGTCCTTCCCTTCTTGTCTTCTGAACAAGGTTCTATCGACCTTGCCCTTAGTAAAACCATTTTCTAATAGAAAGAGAGAGAGTGTATCATACCATGCTCTTGGAGCTTGCTTTAGTCCATATAAGGCCTTCTTTAATCTGTAAACTTGGTCACCTTTGACTTCGAAACCTGGAGGTTGTTCAACATACACTTCTTCCGTAAGAATACCGTTAAGAAATTCACTTTTAACATCCATTTGATATACGGTAAATTTCATCTGAGCAGCATATGCAAGGAACAATCGAATGGCTTCTAGTCTAGCAACAGGAGCATAGGTTTCATCATAGTCTATGCCTTCATCTTGTGAGTAGCCTTGGGCGACTAGTCTAGCCTTATTCCTAACGACTAAATCATTCTCATCTTTCTTATTCTTGAAAATTCATCGAGTGCCAACTACATTATGATGTTTCGGCCTATCGACAAGTTCCCAGACGTCGTTTCGAACAAACTGGTTCAACTCGTCTTGCATAGCGATGATCCAATTACTATCAGCCAATGCCTCTTTAACCGTGGTAGGCTCAATAGCAGAGAGGAAGCAACACCAGCAAAACATAGTTGGACTCGGCTGTTCTTGCGACTCAAAGAGTTGTCGTCTAGTTTTCACACCAACAGTAGAGTCACCAATGATATTTTCAGTATTATGCGCAAATTTCCATGTATTTCTATTCTTAACAGTAGCACTATCATCTCTATCATGTACAGTATCATGCATGTCAACATCTTTTGTATCATCAACAGATTTACCTGGAGTAGATGCGTCAACTAGAGCAGGCATGTTGTTGGGATATAAATTCACCCTAAGCCCCACTTGATGTTAGAATAGTTTTGATGGCCAAAACACTTAGAGTTTATAAATGTAATAGGATCAGCTGACTTGTATAGAACAGCTTAGACTAGTCTTGTGTGATCAACTGTATTGATAGCAGCTGATCAGCACAGTCATGGCTTACATGCCTATCCTCAAGATAAGAAGAGTAGAAGACATGAAGACTAGAAGATCCTTGAAGACCAGATATGTTAAGGTGCTTGTATACCTACTTATCTGATGGAGTCCCAGATTGAAGATGGCCTAAAGCAGTACAAAGAATTTCCAGATCAGAAGAGTAGTACTCGTCTGATATCAGAAGACAGAAGACCTAAGGCCAGAAGAGTAGTCAGAAGACTAGAAGTACAGATCAGAAGACTATGTGCTCTTCCAGGACTCGGCTGATTCCCAAGTCATCTTGCAATATGAACGAAGACCTACCTTATTTAGAAGATTGACATGATCCCAGGATTGAAGCAATCAAGCGGCTGGAATCAAGGAAGCAAGCTATTATGGGAAGATTGCTCAAACGGCTAGTCAACTCCAACGGCTAGTTGCACTCAATCTTCATTATAAATACAAGAGGATGAACACAGAAGCTATAAGAGAGAATTCACAAGTTAAGCAAGCAATCAAGCAAAAAGCCACATTGTTCTAAGAATTCTCCAAGAGCCAGAAATCCATTAGATTATCCATAGCTCTTAAGTGCTTCCTATCCAACCCTTAAGAACCTGAAACTTATTCATATTGTATATCAGTTGTTTTAGGCATAGTGGTTAAGCAAATTATAAGCTTGAACCATTAGTTGGATACATCTCAAAAACCCCAAACCCTCACCGAAAGGTTTAAGTTTTTGAAACCCCCCAAAGTGCAAGTGCTTACAATCACTTGTGGAGACCGCAGCTGTTAGGACGGCTCAGATCTCAAAGTCCTAACCTTGGGACTATAAAGGACAAGACCCTTGTAATTTGTGGAAATTAAAGGGATTAAACATCACGTTAGGACGTGAGAGTGGACGTAGGATCGTATATCCGAACCACTATAAATCCGGTGTTATTTACTTTCTGCACTTTACATTTCTGCTTTTACATTCATTATTATATAGTGCATACTGTGATTTCAACACTCTTCAAAACAAGGCCATAACTTTCAAACCAGCATCAGCTGAGTAGTTTCACAAAGTAAAACAAGTTACAAGAACGAGTCTAAACCAGGGCCACCATATTTCCGCATATAACCTCTTCAGTCAGATCACTATAGTCATCTGGACCAACAGACTTGCAGTCCAGTTGACATAGCAATCAGAAGAGGTTCCCAACTCTGTTTGAAAAAGTTTTAAAGTCTATTCACCCCTCCCCTCTAGACTTTAATCCCATTCACTACTCGTTCAGGGACCAGCACATGTCTACTGGTCTAGTAGACTTACCTTGAGCACTTACCTTCTCCTTGTCATCAGATTCGAGAGCTTTCATGAATGGATTGTAGGCTTGAACGGATTCATATACCTCTGAATCCTTGTCAGATTCGATTGTTAGCTCAGTAACTTTCACACTGATCTTGTTGGTAGACGAGTCCTGTTGAGATTCATCGAAAACCACATGTGGTGTTTCTTCCACACAAAGAGTTGAGTAGTTGAATACTCTAAATGCTTTGCTAGTCGAGGAGTATCCTAAGAATATCCCCTCGTCTGCTTTAGCATCGAAGGCATTCAACTTGCTCTTTCCATTGTTATGGATGAAACACTTACAACCAAATATATGGAAATATGAGACTCTGGGTTTTCTACCTTTCCAAACCTCATAAGGTGTCTTGCCTAGAGCTTTGTTGATCGCGCTTCTGTTCTGTGAATGGCATGCAGTATTGATAGCTTCAGCCCAAAACTTTTGAGGAGTGTTGAACTCAGCTAGCATGGTTCTACAGGCTTCTTTGAGAGTTCGATTCCTTCTTTCGGCTACACCGTTCTGTTGTGGTGTCCTGGCTGCACTAGTAAGATGCTGGATACCACGTTTAGTACAGAAATCTTTAATATAGCAATTAATGAACTCAGTACCCTTGTCACTACGAATCTTGACAATAGACTGGTTCTTCTCAACTTGTAATTTCTTCAACAGATCAGGCAGAAGTGTTTGTGTATCACTCTTCTTGTGTAGGAAGACTACCCAAGTAAACTTAGAATAGTCGTCTACAACGACAAGTGTGTACCTTCTACCATTCAAGGTTGGAGGAGTTATTGGACCATGAAGATCCATATGTGGAAGTTCTAAGACTCTACTAGTTGAGAGAGATGGAATTGACTTAAAAGAACCTTTAACCTGTTTACCCTGTTGACAAGCCGTGCATACATGTGACTTGTAGTAAACTTCATTGGGAATACCTTCTACAAGGTAGTCTCTGGCTATCTTATTAAGAACCTTAAAGTTTAGATGACAAAGGCGTCTATGCCAGAGCCAGCCAAGTTCTTTAGGATTCTTAGTAAGTAGACAGGTGTCCCTCGGACAACTGTTCCAATTCACTATGTACACACTTCCTTGTCTTATGCCGACCAGTAGGACTGTGTGTGTCCTTTTGTCAATGATTTCACATTTGCGGCTCTTGAACTGCACCTTGTATCCACGATCACAAAACTGTGAAACAGAGAGTAAATTGTATTTCAAGCCTTCAACATATGAGACATCTTGGATCTCTATGTCTCCATTCCGAATGTAACCAAATCCTTTAGTAACAGCAGTGGTGCTATCACCAAATATTACTTTTGGTCCTTCTTGCTCATGGTAGCTTGATAAGAGAGCCTTGGTACCAGTCATGTGGTGCGAACAACCACTGTCTATGTACCAGGTTTCTCCTACTGAGCCACCCTTCTTGTATAGATCGAGTCGACCCTGCATTAGATGATATTTCATAATTTAGGTACCCTCCTTGTTTATTGGGGTCCTGGGGGGTTAGTCGAGTTTAATGGAATCCAGATATACATTGGAGTCCTGAACAAGTTTGATCTTCTAAGCTTTCGACCATATTTGTTACAAAATAGGACCTTGTTGTCCTTGTCTGGCCTATCAGTCGAGTTCGGGTCTACTCTTTGGAGATAGGCTTTCGACTTAATCTCTACTTGAGCAGGCACTTGTCTATGATAGTCAGAGTAGGGTTTATATGCATTAGGTCCATACGGTTTATAGACATGTTTAGGTCTTTCTTCACCTTCGATATCATATGACAAAGGTGGAGGATATAGGACAGCTTGTGTACGATATTTTGGACCTACCTGTCTAGGTCTAGACGAGTAGAGCTGAGACTGCCTTATGAAAGGAGGTCTAGGCTCTTGTCTTCTAGTCTGTACCTGTCTAGTACTCGTCTCCTCA
The DNA here is from genome assembly GCA_963675135.1 of Galeopsis tetrahit. Lineage (NCBI taxonomy): Eukaryota > Viridiplantae > Streptophyta > Magnoliopsida > Lamiales > Lamiaceae > Galeopsis > Galeopsis tetrahit. The sequence goes on along the minus strand of OY776121.1, from coordinate 13,637,266 downwards.
GGATACCAATCCTCGTATCTAACCTGATTTGGTCATCCACGACTCCTAGTCCTTTGTTGACTTGTCTTAAACGGAACAGCCTTGTTGTTAACTTTCTTTTTACCTCCCTTGGTAATTGGAATGTTAACTTGAGTCAGTTTAGGTACATTGCCTTCGGATGGAGTTCCAATATCGTATATCATTGGTCCTTTTCCTTTATCATTAGTCAAAGAGCTTGAGATGAAGATAGTAGGGTTCTTAGGGACTTGAGTAGACGAGCTGGGTGTCTCAGCCCCTATGCCTGTCTTGTCAGCAGGAGCCCTATACCTATCTGACAGTTCAAGGTTAACCTTAGAAGAGTTAACCAGGTCAGTAAGTTTAAGGTCTAGAGTGACAACCTCAGTTTCTAAGAACTTATTACGTTCTTCAAGCTTTTTGCACTTACTTTTTAAAACATTGAATTCATGTTTCTCAGTAGCATGTGTCTTAAGTAGGTCTTGAGACAACTTGTCTGTTAATGCACACTTGTCTTTGAGTTGTCTCAACTCTTCTTGCAAGCGTTCATTTAGGACTGTTATATTAGGATCTACTTTAGACTGAGCTTCCTTAAGATCAATGATTTCTTGTTTTAAAATGATGTTTTCATCGCTGACTTCAATGAATGCCTGGTTAGCAAGTAGGAGGTCGTCTTCAACTGCACTAGTAGAGTGCTGAAGACTACTCCCTACTTTACTACTGGCAGTATCACTTTCATTAGAATCTGATTCATCACAAGATTGAAAAGAAGTGGCAGATGATACCTCTTGGTCAATTTTAGCCATGCAGCATAGACCATCATCTACTATGAAAGCTTCATCGTGATCTGGTTCAGACGGGTAGCTAGATGAGGATGATGGCAACTCGTCTGAGTCAGAATCAGAGTCATCATTGGCCATCATTGCCTTCTTGCCACGGTTGTATCTTCTTTCCCTTCGAGCTTTGCGTTCTTCTCGATCATCAGTGCTTAGGTCTGGACATTCATATATGTAATAACCTAGCTTTTCACAATTATAGCACAAGAGATCATTAGTAGCCTTTTTAATAGGAGAGTTATTCCTTCGTTTATCACATCTATCAGAACGAGTAATCTTCCTACCATCAGACTCTCTATCTTGTCTGTTACCTTTAGAGACTTCGTCTCTCCTTTCGGACGAGTTTCGGTCTCGTTTGGTCTCAAACGAGTTCTTAGAAGCAGATCCTCTATGATCTCTATAGAACTTCTTATATCTTCCGAAACGTTTATTCAGCCTATCAAACTTTCTAACCATGAGGCTTACCTGATCCTTCAGACTAAGATCAGTATCTAACTCGTCTTTCACAGAAGCAGCCCTAGTCTTAGTCTTTGCCTTTGACCTGTCTACCTTAGACGAACTAGCCTTAAAAGCAACGTTCTTAGATACAGCATGTTCTCTGTCACTACTTGCTATAGGTTCATCTTCGTCTAAATCAAACTCATGGGCCTTTAGAGTTTGAAATATGGTCTCTGCTGTCCACACGTCTATATCTTGAGTATTCTTAACAAGCATTTTTACCATTTTCCATCGACTATCAAGGCTTTTGAGAATCCTAAGATTAATTTCACGCGGAGTATAAGATTTACCAAGGACTTCCAAGTCATTCATGATTTTGGTAAAACGAGTATCCAACTGGTCTATTGTTTCGCCAACTTTCATATGAAATGATTCAAATCTTTGGACTGCTGTAGAAAGCTTGCTTTCTTTAATTAGGGATGTCCCTTCACAAATGATAGCTAAGCGATCCCACATTTCTTTGGCAGTTTTACATTTTAGCACTTTTCCCAGATACTCGTTGGGAAGAGTGTGTAAGATGTAATTCTTGGCCAAGCTATCCAAATTATTCTGTCTCATTTCTTCTGAGGTTAGTTCTGACCTTGGTTTCTTGACGAGTGTACCCACGGGTTGATTTATGTCGAGGGCAGCAGTATTGGGGATCATGGTCACTATCGGACCTTCAGTGATGACGGAGATCATTAAGCAGTGAGTGGAACTGAAGTTGGCTTCCATCCTTAGCTTCCAATAGTCATAATCTTGAACCTGGAACTTAGGTAACTTGTTAGCACTAATTTCAAGTGACATGTTTCAAGAAGATACGTATTAAGCAGGTTTATGATCAAGAAGCAGTTAGTTCAAGAACAAGGAACAAGAAACAGATATATCAGTAATGTTGATTATGAACACGTAAGAGCACGCATGGTCACGGACCAAGACTTCACCCAAGTCTTGAGTTGGTTATCAAGAAACAGCAGTTCGTAAACTACTGCTCTGATACCACTTGTAGGTCCCGAAAGTTGAGTTAATATCGAGGGAAGCTAAAGAAAATGTCTAGAGGGGGTGAATAGACTTTTCTAAAATCTTTCGATATATCAGAATTACAATGTGCGGAATACGAAATTAACAATGAGCCCAATACAAGTTTATACTCAACTCTTCAAATTCGAGAACTCTGTTCTATACTCAACTAATCTTGTTTAGTTATGTGCGTACAATTAAGCAATTAAACAAAACAGTAAAGTAAACAACACAAACAATTTATAGTGGTTCGACAACTTGTCTACATCCACTCTCACAACCCAGTTGTGATATTTCACTAACTCTTCCAATCGAGTACAAAGTGAGCTCTTGTGATTTAGAGTCCCAAGAAAAAGACTTAGATCTTCTAAGACTATACCACCAGATATGTCTACGATCTTACTAGAAATTTAACAAGTATCTAGCAACTTGATAAAAACAAACAACAAAAGAAACTTATTCAGTAGTAGTCTTCTGATTCTTCAATTGACTTCTGACTTCCTTTCTGAACTTCAGTAAACTCTGAGAGTAACTTCGAACAATTCTTAAATATGTAGCTTCAGTATATGTATTTCCAGTAGTCCTCAAATGATAAACACCTTGAGGTATTTATAGACTTTAAAAATCAAGAACTTAGTTAGTTGTAACCAATTCTTCTTGAAAACTAACTTCCAACTGAAACTTCTTATCCTTCCACGCGTTTCCTGTTAAGTAGTTATTTCTAACTAACTTTGTAATCCTTATATTTTGTTCGCGCTTTACTTTTACTTCACTTCAAGTTGACTCATCTTGTGGAGTCTTCGTATGCACTTGTCTTGTAGTCCACCTGTCTTGTATAGTAGACTTTAACTCTTCTTGTCTAGCCTTCTCTTGCGATCTTCAACAGTAGACTATTCTATCTTAACAAGACTATTACATTACTTTAAGCTTATAGCTTAGTCAACTTAAAACTATACAAACAATCTATCTATTACATTCAAAATTATGAGCTCTATACAACAATTATCCATAGCTCAATAACAATCTAATCAGTTAATATAAACACATATGAAGTACTTATAAAATGTACTTTTCTTTTGAAATGTAAACAATACTTGTCTTTCAATGTGAACTCTACTGGTCTTGTTCAAGATGACTCTTCTCAACTAGACTAGATCAGTCAACACTTAGAAAATATTCAAACTACTCTTGGCTTATAAAAACTTCATCTTTATCTTTGATCATCATTTAGGACTTGTTCTAGGATTCATATCCCAACAGATCTCCTTTGGCCATCAAAACTATTCTAACATCAAGTGGGGCTTAGGGTGAATTTATATCCCAACAATTTCCCCCCTTTTGATGAAGCCAAAACTATACTTGATAAATGCTCTTAATAAATAAGATAGGAGTTTATAAATCCTTAAAAATGAAGTTTCTGATGAAGACAATGATAATTTGTCTTGTAAGCAAAAAGAACTAATACTTGAATATATATGAAGCTTTTACAGATTACAAGTGTTAATTTCTTTGAACTTCTAAAGTGGTCTTCATCAGATCTTCTGTTGATTTAGATGCGGAAGGTAAGGAACAGACGAGCTCGAACATCTTCCATGTGTTGAGGGTCTGTAACATTCTCTTCAAGATAAATCTTCTCCAGGATGCGCTTGACCTCTATCATGTCTGTCCTTCCGGAGCCCAGAGTGGGAGGATCCCATTTAGGTTCTTCTGGAGTTAGAATTCTGCAGTTGTCGAGTTCTTTGGCTGTCTTGACTGTTTCTTTCCAGAACTCTTGATCTTCAAAGTTCATGAACTGGGAGAATTGAAGAAATTCTTCTTCATATGTAGGAAGACGACCAAATTTTCTCACTATGTGGTGTTGAATTTCCCATTTCTTCTTCAGAGGATACCACCTTGGTAACTCATCTTGTAGTGCCAACACATCCACATATGTGCTGTCAAATACCAGGACACTTTCTTCCTTTGCTTTGTCTTTAAGATCTTTCCTGAGTTTGGCCACTTTCCTATCAAACTTGGCCTTGACTGCTTTCGCATCATTTAGCTTCTTTTGCTTAAGCTCCTGAGCTTCAAGCATCTTCTTTCTCTTCAGTTCTTGAGCCTCTATCTCTTCTGCAGTAAGCTCTGCTGGAACTGATTTCTCACCTGCCTTTGCTTGCTCATCTGCCTTTCTTTTCCTTGTCATCCTCTTTTTAGAAACTTGTTTTATAGGGACAGTGAGCTTTAGACTCTTGGCTGGGCCTTGAGCTTCTTCTTGAACAACTTCTTTGCCTTGTCTGTTCTTGATTTTGCTTTTCAAACCTCCCAAGGTTTCATTCAGATCATCTTGTGCTACTACCAGTTCAGCTTGCTGAGCAGTAGACTTTTCCAGAGCTTTTATCAATACATCTTCCCCCTTTTTGGCTTCAGCAAGTGCAGCCGCAAAAGGCTTCATGGCATTCAGAAGTTCCACATGCAGGGTCTGCTTGAGAGCCATGGCATTGACCTTGCCGACTTGGGTCAGATGAGTGATACTGTGTTCTAGGACCTGAGCATGAGAAGTTGAAGAAGAGGCAGCCTTAAGTTTAGCTGAGAGTGCTTCTAATTTGGCTGCAGTCTCCTTCAACTTAGTCTGCAATTTCTCATTTGCCTCAGCAGCTGATTTAGGTAGAGCTTGTCCTTCAGTGGCTCTTGCTTCAGCATCATCGAGCCTGCTTTTGTAGGAGGTCTCTAAGCGGTTTATCTCATTTTCATAGAGATCAGCAAACATCTTGGTTATGTCTGCTGATTTCTTTATCTCTAAGTAGAGATACTCCTCTAGCTGATTATGGAGTGCCTCACCGAACTTGTCATATATGTCAAGAATCTGATCAGTGAGACGAGTATTCTGCTCATGAATAGCCTTTTCAACGTATCTGGCCAGCTGCATGCCTAGCCCTTTGTCGAAGTGTGTGTCTATTATTTCCTTGACTTGAGCACACACATCTGCTCTAATATCAATAGATGAAGTAGAGGGTGAGGCAGTACCTTGAGCTTCCTGTGGGAGTATTGGAATGGTAGGTGGATTGTGGACAACTAGGGCCATTCCCTTTTCTTCTGCAGTCAGATAACTTTCTTCCAGGAAGTTTGTTGTGACACCAACCAGACGAGAAAACAATCGACCTTTCCTTTGCTGAGGTTGATAGATGAAGTGATCAAGCTCATGTTTAGGAAAGAAGTGAGATGGGACAGTCAGCACTTCTCTTTCCTTTTCTTCTTTCTCAGATGATTCAGCTGTATCATCTGCAGAAGCTTTGACGACGACCAGGTGATATGTAGTCGTGTCTGGTACAAAGGGGACCTTAGAGGGGATTCCTAGAATCCTTTGGCATACCCTAGTCAGAGCCTCTGTGGGTAACAGCTCAGTGAATGATCGGACTTGAGCAACCTCTTTTTGCTCCATTTCCCAGTCGAGGAAGTTAGCTTTTCCTCCCATTCCTTCCATGACTTCAATGAGGTTATCCACATCATCTCTTCTCAGCTCAATCCAAGTGCATACTCTCAGCACTTGTTCAAATTGGATTGATTCTTCATCAACTCCAGGAACAGTGGTCTTCAGCAGGTTGGCAATCTTCATTCGAATGATCTTTTCCCTAGTGCACATTGGATAGTGCACCATGCTATACTGGGGTTGAGGTAGGTCTGCTGGAGCCAGGTCTTCTGGTGCAGAAGAGATATGGAGTTGAGTGGTTGGGATAGTTTCCTCTGCTGTGTGAGTATCAACAGGGATTTGGGAAGTGTATTCTGAGGGTTCTTCATCAGCAGGGGTTTGAGATGTCTAAGTTTGTTCATCTGCTGGTTGAGCATCAACAGGGGATGGAGAAGGATTCTGGATTTGGTCAGCTGCTGTTTGAGTATCAGCAGTGATTTGGGGCATGGCTTGATCCTCTGCTTTGTGAGTATCAGCAGGGGTTTGGATTTCAGTGTTTGAGGGTTCAGATAGGTTGTCACTTTCAGTAGGGTTAAAGGATGAAATTGGGGCTATGCTCATGGGAGTAGGGAGCCTGGATTTCTTAAACTTCTTTGTGAAAGAAGAAGAGTTCTTCTTTCTCTTCTGATCCTTAGAAAGTTTTAAAGGAGTAATTGTAAGGGAGGGATTAGAGATACCTGCCTTCTTTAGAGGAGAGGCTGATGGAGTAGCATCTGAATCAGATGGGGAGATGAGCCCAGATCTGATCAGATATCTTCTTTGTGCTAGATTTTGATTGTCATCATCATCATCCTCAACAGTCTTCTGATGAGCCTCTTCTTTGGAAGGCTCCCCTTCCTCCTCAGCAAAGTCATGAGCAGACTCTTCTGCCTCTTCAGCTGCATCTTTGGAGGATGTTTCAGCCAACTTCTTCTTTTTTTCCTCCTTCAACCTTGCTGCCTCAGCAAGGGCCTCCTTTCTCAAATAATATTTGGAGATGTGAAACTTCTTAGCAGGACCCATCTTATACTTCTTTGGGAGTATCTCTGGAAGGATGATACTCAGCTTGTTGACAAAGCTGACTATGGATGTCACCTTCCACTCCTTGGATTGCAGGTCCAGAGTAACCTTCTTGGCTTCAAGAGCAATTCTGTCCAAGAAGAGCCCTTGCCAAATTGCAGCCATAACTCTAACCTTCAGAGTGGTAACTGCATCATGACTAAATGTGTTGCCAAGCAGCATCTTACCTGCTATGTCCATCAAAGTCTGAAACTTGAGATCAAGTTGAGACTTCTTAACTCCAGAGGCATCAATAGCCTTGACTCTTCCACTAGTAAACATCTCCATATATTCATTTTCTCTCCCCATAATGTAAGTAGAGATGTTTACCTTCCCCCTTGGTAGGTCAAACAAGTCCTTGAGAATATCCCTAGTGACTTTGACCTTGTGTCCACCCATAACACTTTCAACATATGAGCCTTTGGACACTGCATTCAAGTAGAAAGCGAGCACATCTTGTTCGTACACATTGGTTGGTGCTGCTTCCAGAAATTCACGGAGTTTGAGATTGAGACATCGAAGAAGAATCTCCTTATTCTCATCAGTGTGCTTGCCCTTGAAAAACAGAGCGTTCTCAGTGAATATCTTCCCTTCCTTAGACCACTTTGCTGCATCTAGTGTGCCTGTGATCTTGGTCTTCTCATCATAAATTTCAATGATCCCCATTCTGAGTGTTGGTTTGTAGGATTAGAAAGCTCTGAAAGAATTTTCAGAACGAGAGTGATTGAATGCGATTGAGTTTTGTGAGCGAAAGGGTTTGAGGAATGGCTTAGGGGTTGTTTATATACTCCAGCAAATCTCAGTTTGTGCATTAATCCAACGGTCAAAAGTGATTTAGTGTGGAGTAACACCCAAGAATTTCCTTCTTCATCTTCTGCCCATTCCTTTAATTTTGCCGGGTCAGTATGCCATGTGGAAATTGTTGATTTGCTGGCAGAATAGTAATCGAGTACTAATGACATCATTACCAAAAATAGCCGTTGTGACTAATTTTCTATTGTAAAATTTTGATCATTCAAGGCCGTTTTTTATAAGTAAAATTCATTCCTTATATAGGCCGAATTCCTTAATTACATTCAGAGACAAATCTAGAATGAATTACATGATCAAACAGATAATCATTAGACTTTTTGTTGGTTTAGAAGTGATCTGATCAGCAGAGTAGAGTCTTCTTATTTTCTTGAAAAGTCTGCTGATTTTCCTTGAAAGTCTTCTGGTCAGCTGAGTTGGTCTTCTGATCAGCTGAGTAGATATTTTGAATTGCTGAGTAAATCTTCTGTGAAAGTTTATCCAACCTGGTTTGATGGAACTTTCAGCAATTCCCCCTTAACCATGTGTTATCATCTTAACAATATGTAGCTCGTCAGCCTGGATGATATTCCACTAGTTCAGGTTGCCCTCACCATCGGATGGTCCATCACCAACAGATGGGGTGTAACATCTGATGTGTCCTTGTTGAATTTCTTCGCTTCTCTTGAGGAGGGAGAAGCTTGGAAGGTGCTTCAATGGAGTGTGAAGAGAAAGGCAGGGGCTTGGTATTCTTGATTGGTTTTGACAAAGTAGCCTTTGGTAACAAGCTCTCCATGTAGAACTTCCCCCTGGAGAAGAAGCTATGCTTGTTTGCTACTATGTCCTCTACATCTCTCCTTCCTTTTCTTTTCAACAAGAACGTCTCTCCTTTCTTTTCTTTTCAAAAAGATATGTATGTTGAATGAGCCAAGTATGCTGATCTGCATCATCTTCGTTTTGTGGACAGATCTTCATCTCCTTCACCCAAGACCTTGGTTGAAGGATGATGTCCATGCCATATCTTCTTTCGATTTTCTCCATACTTGAAACAGAAGTAATAGTTAGTGATTTGTGTTCTTAGTTATTCCCATAACTGCCTCCTTTTATAGAGGTAGAGATGAGGTGGTGGAGAGGAAGATGACAAAAATATTGAGTTGATAGGTCTGAATTTCTGAAAAGGTTACTTCTTAAGATCAACAATGAGATTCTTGATCTAATGGTTCACATTTAAAGATATTCAGACTTTATCTCGTGGAATGCAGAAATTATAGATTTTGAACATGAGTTATTTGAGATCCGTATACAGCTTGCATATTGTTGAGTCGGTGAGGATGGTGTATTAATCCATCCAAGTATAACTCAATAGTATACTGTATGTATGTATAGTGATAAAGTATTTTATGAAGAATAGTTTATTATTATACATATGTATACATTGCTTTGAGTACAAACTTCAAGTAACTTTGTTCAACTCTTCTGAATAAATATATATGTTATGCAATGCAGAAGATAGAGTATTTTATCAAGGATTCTTAAGGTATCATGGTTTCCCCCTTGATTTAATAACTCCATGTATTCCCTCAGCTTTATTTGTCTTCATTGGGAAAATACTTACCTGAAGATGAGGGTGTCTATTCACCTCATCTGATTCTCCTAGTCTGCTGCAGTTGTATCAGCTGAGGTCTTCTCAGCTGATCTTGCTCTTCATGTGCTTGGATCAAGGAGTCCTAGGCTGTAGCATAGGGTCTTGAACCTTTCTTCAACTAGGGGCTTAGTCAAGATGTCTACTCTTTGGATATTTGTGTGAATTTTCTCCATCTTGATGTCCTTCTTTTCAAGGTGGTCTCTTATGAAATGGTGTCGAATGTCGACATGCTTGCACCTTGTGTGAAGAACTGGATTTTGAGTGATGGCAATGGCACTGTTGCTATCACAGTAGATAGGGACTTCTCTTGCCTCTACATTGTAATATTTTAGTTGTTGTACCAGCTAGAGCAGCTGACTACAACAACTTCCAGCTGCCATATATTCTGCCTCAGTGGTGGAGGTTGCAACAGAGGTTTGCTTCTTTGAAAACCATGAAATTAACTTGTTGCCTAGGAATTGACATGTTCCAGATGTGGACTTCCTATCAATTCTGCATCCACCATACTCTGAGTCAGAGTATCCACTCAATTCTAAATTGTCATCTGCAGGGTACCATAGTCCTAAGTTGATTGTTCCTTTTAGGTACTTGAGTATCTTCCTTGCTGCTTCTAGATGACTTTGCTTTGGGTTTGCTTGAAACCTAGCACATACTCCTACAAAAAAGGTTATGTCTGGTCTACTGGCTGTAAGATATAGGAGAGATCCAATCAGTGCTCTATATTCAGCTTGATCAACTGCCGTACCAGATTCATCTGGTTCCATTTTGAATGAGGTCATCATTGGAATCCTTGCAGTCTTGCTTTGTTGAGCTTTGAATCTTTCTAATAGGCTCTTGGTATACTTGGATTGGTTGATGAAAATCCCTTCTGGACTTTGCTTGACTTGAAGTCCTAGGAAGTAGTTCATCTCACCCATCATGCTCATATCGAATTTTCCTTGCATTAGTTCAGAGAACTTCTTGCACATATCTTGATTGGGTGATCCAAATATAATGTCATCTACATATATTTGCACCATTAGAATATCTTCTCCTTCTTGTATTCTGAAAAGTGTTTTATCAACTTTTCCTTTTGTGTATCCATTGTCAAGTAGGAATTCTGACAATGTGTCATACCAAGCTCTAGGGGCTTGCTTCAGACCATAGAGGGCCTTCTTCAGACGATATACTTGATCTCCTTTTTCAAAGCCTGGGGGCTGCTCTACATACGCTTCTTCAACCAGAATATCATTTAGGAAGACACTTTTGACATCCATTTGATATACCTTGAAGCCCATATATGATGCATAAGCTAGAAATAGTCGAATAACTTCTAGTCTGGCTACTGGAGCAAAGGTCTCATCATAATCAAATCCTTCAGATTGTGAGTATCCTTTTGCAACTAGCCTTGCTTTGTTTCTAGTTATCACATCATTTTCGTCCTTCTTATTCTTGAATACCCACTTTGTTCCTACTACATTGTGGTTTTCAGGACGATCTACCAATTCCCACACTTAATTTCTTTCGAATTGGTTTAGTTCTTCTTGCATAGCAGTGATCCAATTGCTATCAGTCATAGCTTCTTCTATGTCAGCTGGTTCAATGTTGGATAGGAAAGCACACCAGCAGAACATAGAGGACTGGGGGTTTTGATTCAATTATCTTCTGGTCTTGACACCTGAGTCTGCTCCTCCTAAGATGAGGTTTGATGGATGATTGCTTTTCCATGTATTCCTCACAGGTGTGACTGCATTAGATGAGCTTGGATTCTAATCTGTTCTAGTGCCATCAGGAGGATTGACTTGATTTGGTCTATCATCATCTGTATCTTGTGTGTCAAAGAGATCATTCCCCCTTACATTTGGAATTGTTGCATCTTGATTCAGGTCAGCTTGCTCAGCTTGGGTTTGAGATCTAGTGATAGGTCTGTGTGGTTTATCTTCCTCTGGTTCTTCAGGAAATGGTTCATTGACTTCAATAAACTCATCTGGTCTGGACTTGATCACTAGTTTCCGCATCTTTTCTGCAGCTGAGTCTATTTCTACTGCACTATTTTCACAAGATTCATCAAAAACAACATGAGGTGTTTCTTCCACAAGAAGAGTTCGTTTGTTGAATACTCTAAATGCTTTGCTAGTAGAGGAGTATCCCAAGAATATCCCCTCATCTGCTTTGGCATCGAAAGCATTCAACTTACTCTTCCCATTGTTGTGATTGAAACACTTACAACCAAATATATGAAAGTAAGATACTCTAGGTTTCCTTCCTTTCCATAATTCATATGGGGTTTTCTCATGAATTTTGTGAATACCTGACCTATTTTGAGTGTGGCAAGCTGTGTTGATGGCTTCTGCCCATAGTTTCTTAGGAGTAGAGAATTCAACTAGGAGTGTTCTTGCAGCTTCTTTGAGTGTTCTGACTCTTCTTTCAGCTACACCATTCTGTTGTGGTGTTCTTGCTGCACTTGTCTCATGCTGAATACCATTAGAAGTACAATAGGCAATAATATAAGAGTTAATGAATTCAGTGCCTTTGTCACTTCTAATTTTCACAATAGGTTCTCCTTTCTCTACTTGGATTCTCTTCAATAGTTCAGGAAGCTTCTGTTGAGTATCACTCTTCTTGTATAAGAAAATAACCCAAGTAAACTAGGAGTAGTCATCTACAACAATAAGAGTGTACTTCCTTCCTATAAGTGTGATTGGAGTGATTGGTCCAAAGAGATCCATGTGAAGTAGTTCAAGAACTCTGCTGGTTGATGCTGTCTTCTTGGTCTTGAAGGAGACCTTTGTTTGCTTTCCTTGTTGACATGCATCACATACCTGATCTTTACAGTAGAGTTCATTTGGCAGTCCATCAACTAAGGATTCTCTTGCTAGCTTGTTCATAGTCTTAAAGTTCAGATGGCTAAGACGTTTGGGCCATATCCAACTTACATCTTTAGGACTTTTTACAAGCAGACATGTATCCTTAGGACAGCTGTTAGAAGGCTTTGTTTTGTTCTTTTATCACTTATGAGACACTCATCTTTAGAGGATTTTACTGAGTAACCAGTGTCACAGAAATGAGAAACAGATAATAAGTTGAATTTCAAACCTTCTACATATGATACATCATGTACCTCAATGTCACCATTTTTAAGGGTGCCATATCCTTTTGTGTTACCTTGCGCGTTATCACCAAAGAAGACTTTTGGACCTTTCTTTTCTGTATAGTTGGTCAGCGGGGCTTTGGTTCCAGTCATATGAGTTGAGCATCCACTATCTATGTACCAATTTTCTCCTGCTTGACCTCCTTTTCTGTATAGGTCCCTCCTTTCCTGCAAGAAAGGTTAAGTCTCAGGTACCCATTTTGTCTTAGGTCCTTGGGTGTTAGTATTACCCTTGAGGACCCACATATACATTGGTCGTTTGCATAACCTTGAGCATTTTAGTTGTCTCCCATGGGCATCACAAAACTAAATCTTACCAGTTAACACCTTGGTCTGGTCTAATTTGTTAGTTGTGTCGGCTAGATAACTGTCAGATGGTTTCCTCTTATAGGAATGTGTCTAAGTTATCTTCTGACTAGTTACATTAGGCTTGGGTGCATTAGCTGATCGATGCACACGATTATATGGACCATACTCCTCTGTTCTCACAATATCATAAGAGATGGGGGGTGCAAAGAGAACAGATTTGTGTGAAGAAGATTTCTTCTTCTTGGCTGGAGCAGCATACAGCTGAGACTGTCTCAGACGAGATGGTCTAGGATGTTTGTTGTTCCTCTGTACAGGCTTGGGGTTAACTTGTCTCTTGCCCTTTTTGGTGTTGGAATAGTTAACCTTCGCTGGTACAGATGCCTTTTGGTTCATATTAGGTTCATTGTGTTTAGAACACTCACCTTTTTCATGTGATCGAGTAGTGCACTGATTAGGTGTACTACCCTCAGCTGGAGAGGATTTGGATGGATTAAATTCATAACCAAAACCCATCTTATTGCCATTAGATCTATAATATTCAGAGATACTTTCAATAGTAGGAGATGCTTTATTGAACTCTGATATCTTTTGATTAAGGCATTCCTTCTCCTTTTCTAAGAGCTTGTGTGCTTGGAAGAGATCATCGAACTTAGATTGAAGTGAACGAAATTCCTTAGTTTCTAAGGCTTGAGTTTTTAACATCCCTTCATACAACTGAGTTATTGTGGTATTTTCTTCTTTAAGAAGTTCCACTTCTTTAGTCAATCTTTCATTCATTGTTACCAACTCAGGGGTGTTGTCAAACTTAACCTTTTTCAACTTAGCAATTTCTTTCCTTAAACCCTTGTTCTCCTCTTCCACTTCTATGAAAGCTCTTGTGGCAATATCGAGATCACCTTTTACTTCTTCCAAAGATTGGTAATAGGTGTCTTCTGATTCGCCTACAGATGAGTTTATCTCTTCTGTGTGTGAGAAAATAGGTGAATGGAAAGTTGTTGGATAGGAATCTACCTCATTTTCACCCATGGCCATCATAGCTAGATCATCTGAATCATTTGAGAAGATTTGACAGTCTGGTGATGAAGGCATGTCATCACTTTGGTATTCAGATTCTTCAGTCACCATTTCTTGTTTGTCTGAATTCCTTCTGTCTCTTCTTGGCTTTCTTTCTTCTTTGTCTTCTAAATTTAGGTCTGGACATTCATAGACATAATGTCCTGGTTTATGGCAATTGAAGCATGATCCAGGTTTCTGATTTGGATTGTTTCTTCTTGGAGGAGTAGCATCTCTTCTTCTAGAACTTCTGTTGTCAGATGACTCCACATCTTTCCTAGGATACCTTTCTGGTGTTCTTTCTCTTGATTCTCTAGAGGATGAACCAGCTCTCCTATCTTTATAATTCCTGTAGAATTTTCTATATTTGCTGTTTAGAGTGTTCATCCTTTCAAATCTTTTGATCATGAGGGCCATTTGCTCTTTTAGGCTCATATCTGATCCTTCAAAGTCTTCTTTTTTCAGAGAGATCTTGCCAGATGAGGTACTTGCAGCCTTTGTATTTGCTGCCTTGAAAGCCACAGTCTTGGAGGTAGATGGGGTTGCAGTTGGCTCATCACTTTCTGAGTTTTCTTCTCTTTCAAGATCATACTCATGAGCTTTGAGGTTCTGAAACAGAGTTTGAACAGACCATTTCTTGATATCTTGAGTATCTTTGATGATGGTCTTTTCGAGTCTCCATTTCTTGGTTAGAGAGTCCAAGATCTTCAGATTTTTCTCTCTATTAGTATATTTCTTTCCTAGAGATTCTATCTCATTGATGATCTTGGTGAATCTTGTTGGGATATAAATTCACCCTAAGCCCCACTTGATGTTAGAATAGTTTTGATGGCCAAAACACTTAGAGTTTCTAAATGTAATAGGATCAGCTGACTTGTATAGAACAGCTTAGACTAGTCTTGTGTGATCAACTGTATTGATAGCAGCTGATCAGCACAATCATGGCTTACATGCCTATCCTCAAGATAAGAAGAGTAGAAGACATGAAGACTAGAAGATCCTTGAAGACCAGATATGTTAAGGTGCTTGAATACCTACTTATCTGATGGAGTCCCAGATTGAAGATGGCCTAAAGCAGTACAAAGAATTTCCAGATCAGAAGAGTAGTACTCGTCTGATATCAGAAGACAGAAGACCTAAGGCCAGAAGAGTAGTCAGAAGACTAGAAGTACAGATCAGAAGACTATGTGCTCTTCCAGGACTCGGCTGATTCCCAAGTCATCTTGCAATTTAAACGAAGACCTACCTTATTTAGAAGATTGACATGATCCCAGGATTGAAGCAATCAAGCGGCTGGAATCAAGGAATCAAGCTATTATGGGAAGATTGCTCAAACGGCTAGTCAACTCCAACGGCTAGTTGCACTCAATCTCCATTATAAATACAAGAGGATGAACACAGAAGCAAAAAGAGAGAATTCACAAGCTAAGCAAGCAATCAAGCAAAAAGCCACATTGTTCTAAGAACTCTCCAAGAGCCAGAAATCCATTAGATTATCCATAGCTCTTAAGTGCTTCCTATCCAACCCTTAAGAACCTGAAACTTATTCATATTGTATATCAGTTGTTTTAGGCATAGTGGTTAAGCAAATTATAAGCTTGAACCATTAGTTGGATACATCTCAAAAACCCCAAACCCTCACCGAAAGGTTTAAGTTTTTGAAACCCCCCAAAGTGCAAGTGCTTACAATCACTTGTGGAGACCGCAGCTGTTAGGACGGCTCAGATCTCAAAGTCCTAACCTTGGGACTATAAAGGACAAGACCCTTGTAATTTGTGGAAATTAAAGGGATTAAACATCACGTTAGGACGTGAGAGTGGACGTAGGATCGTATATCCGAACCACTATAAATCCGGTGTTATTTACTTTCTGCACTTTACATTTCTGCTTTTACATTCATTATTATATAGTGCATACTGTGATTTCAACACTATTCAAAACAAGGCCATAACTTTCAAACCAGCATCAGCTGAGTAGTTTCACAAAGTAAAACAAGTTACAAGAACGAGTCTAAACCAGGGCCACCATATTTCCGCATATAACCTCTTCAGTCAGATCACTATAGTCATCTGGACCAGCAGAGTTGCAGTCCAGTTGACATAGCAATCAGAAGAGGTTCCCAACTCTGTTTGAAAAAGTTTTAAAGTCTATTCACCCCTCCCCTCTAGACTTTAATCCCATTCACTACTCGTTCAGGGACCAACAAGTGGTATCAGAGCAGTGGTTCTAACGGACTACTGTCTCTAGATTATCAGAAGATTTGAGGGAGTCTTTCTGTAGTCCTCTTGAACAGATCTTTTTGGAAAACTTGTTTTTGAAAACTCATACAGCATGAGTGCTAATATGCGTAAGTTGCCTAAGTTTTCAGTTGAGGATTATGATTACTGGAAGATCAGGATGAGGAAGAATCTCACATCAGTCCACTACAAGATGTGGTCTGTAATCACAGAAGGCCCGATCACCATCATGACAGTCAACACTGCAAATGGTGATCCAGAAGTCCCAGTTGGAGAACTGGTTCCCAAGCCCATGAAGGATCTCACACCAGAAGAGATGAAGCAATCAAACCTTGATAGCATTGCTCAAGATTACATAATGCAAACTCTTCCAAATGAGTACATTGCAAAGGTAATCCATTGTGAGTCAGCCAGAGAGATGTGGGAGGCATTGGCACTTCTTTGTGAAGGAACTGAGCTGATCAAAGAATCCAAGTTGTCTACAACAGTCAAGAAGTTCGAACACTTCAAGTTTCAACCAGAAGAGTCTATTGATCAGTTAGACAACAGATTTACCAAGATCATCAATGAGATAGAATCTCTGGGCAAGAAATACACAAATAGAGAGAAAAATCTAAAGATCTTAGATTCTCTAACCAAGAAATGGAGACTCAAGAAGACCATCATCAAAGATACTCAAGATATCAAGAAGTGGTCTGCACAAACTCTATTTCAGAACCTGAAAGCCCATGAATATGATCTTGAAAGAGAAGAGAACTCAGGAAGTGATGAGCCAACTGCAACCCCATCTACCTCCAAGAATGTAGCCTTCAAGGCAGCCAATACAAAAGCTACAAGCACCTCATCTGGCAAGACCTCTCTGAAAACAGAAGACTGTGAAGGATCAGACATGAGCCTGAAAGAGCAAATGGCACTTATGATCAAGAGATTTGAAAGGAT
Source organism: Galeopsis tetrahit (assembly GCA_963675135.1). Taxonomy (NCBI): domain Eukaryota; kingdom Viridiplantae; phylum Streptophyta; class Magnoliopsida; order Lamiales; family Lamiaceae; genus Galeopsis; species Galeopsis tetrahit. The sequence goes on along the minus strand of OY776121.1, from coordinate 13,620,354 downwards.
GAACACCCTCAACAGTAAATATAGAAAATTCTATAGAAACTACAAAGATAGAAGATCATCCTCCAGAGGTTCCAGAGAAAGAACACCAGAAAGACATCCTAGAAAGGATGTGGAGTCATCTGACAGCCGAGGATCTAGAAGAAGAGATGCCACTCCTCCAAGGAGAGGCAACTCAAATCAGAAACCTGGATCTTGCTTCAATTGTGGCAAACCAGGACACTATGTCTATGAATGTCCTGAGCTGGATTTGGATGACAAGAAAGAAAGAAGGCCAAGAAGAACCTCAGACAAAAAGGCAATGGTGACTGAAGAATCTGAATACCAAAGTGATGAACTCCCTACGTCACCAGACGATCAAATCTTTTCAGATGATTCAGACGACCTAGCTATGATGGCCATAGGAGAAAATGAGGTAAACTCTTATACTACTACTTTCCATTCACCTATTTTCTCACAAACAGATGACATAAACTCATCTGAAGGCGAATCAGAAGACACCTATTATCAATCTTTAAGAAAGGTAAAAGGTGATCTGGATATTGCCACTAGAGCCTTTATAGAAGTGGAAGAGGAGAATAAGGATTTAAGGAAAGAAATTGCTAGGTTGAAAAAGGTAAAGTTTGATAACACCCCTGAGTTAGTCACCATGAATGAAAGGTTGACCAAAGAAGTGGAACTTCTTAAGGAAGAAAATACCACAACAACTCAGTTGTATGAGGGGATGTTAGAAACTCAAGCCTTAGAAACCAAAGAATTTCGTATACTTCAATCTAAGTTCGATGATCTCTTCCAAACACATAAGCTCTTAGAAAAGGAGAAGGAATGCCTAGATCAAAAGATATCAGAATTCAATAAAGCTTCGACTACTATTGAAAGTATCTCTGAATATTATAGATCAAATGGCAATAAGATGGGTTTAGGCTATGAACTTAATCCATCAACATCCTCTCCAGCTGGGGGTAGTACACCTAACAAGTGCACTACTCAGACACATGAACAGGGTGAGTGTTCTAAACACAATGAACTCAATATGAACCAAAAGGCATCTGTACCAGCTAAGGCTAACTATCCCAAAACTAAAAATGGTAAAGGACAAGCTAACCCCAAGCCTGTACAGAGGAACAGCAAATAGCCTAGACCATCTCGGCTGAGACAGTCTCAGCTGTATGCTGCTCCAGCCAAGAAGAAGAAATCTTCTTCAAACAAATCTGTTCTCTTTGCACCCCCTATCTCTTATGATATTGTGAGAACAGAAGAGTATGGTCCATATAATCGTGTGCATCGACCAGCTAATGCACCCAGGCCGAATGTAACTAGTCAAAAGATCATGTATGTACACTCCTATAAAGGGAAACCATTTGACTACTACTTAGCTGACACCAAGAACAAATCAGATCAGTCCAAGGTGCTGACTGGTAAGATTTGGTTCTGTGATGCCCGAGGGAAACAACTCAAATGTTCAAGGTTGTTTAAACGACCAATGTATATGTGGGTTCCCAAGGGTAGTACTAACACCCAAGGACCCAAAACAAAATGGGTACCTAAAACTTAACTTTTCTTGCAGGAAAGGAAGGACCTATACAGAAGAGGAGGTCTAGCATGAGAAACTTGGTACATAGATAGTGGATGCTCAACTCACATGACAGGAACCAAAACCCTGCTGACCAACTACATAGAGAAGAAAGGTCCAAAAGTTTTCTTTGGTGATAACGCGCACGGTAGCACAAAAGGATATGGCACCCTTAAAAATGGTGACATTGAGGTACATGATGTATCATATGTAGAAGGTCTTAAGTTTAATTTATTATCTGTTTCTCATTTTTGTGACACTGGTTATTCAGTTAAATTCTCTAAAGATGAATGTCTCATAAGTGATAAAAGAACAAAACAAAACCTTCTAACAGGATCTAGAAAGGGAAGTATGTATCTTGCAAATTGGAACAGTTGTCCTAAGGATACATGCCTGCTTGTGAAGAGCCCTAAAGATGTCAGCTGGCTATGGCACAAACGTCTTAGCCATCTGAACTTTAAGACTATGAACAAGTTAGCAAGGGAATCCTTAGTTGATGGTCTGCCTAATGAACTCTACTGTAAAGATCAGGTTTGTGATGCATGTCAACAAGGAAAGCAAACAAAGGTCTCCTTCAAGACCAAGAAGACAGCATCAACCAGCAGAATTCTTGAATTGCTTCACATGGATCTCTTTGGACCAATAACCCCAACCACTTTAACAGGGAGGAAGTACACTCTTATTGTTGTAGATGATTATTCCAAGTTTACTTGGGTTACCTTCCTATACAAGAAGAGTGAAACACAGCAGAAGCTCCCTGAACTATTGAAGAGGATCCAAGTAGAGAAAGGAGAACCAATCGTGAAAATTAGAAGTGACAAAGGCACTGAATTCATTAACTCTTATATAATTGCCTATTGTACTTCTAATGGTATTCAGCACGAGACAAGTGCAGCAAGAACACCACAACAGAATGGTGTAGCTGAAAGAAGAGTCAGAACACTCAAAGAAGCGGCCAGAACACTCCTTGCTGAATTCTCTACTCCCAAGAAGCTATGGGCAGAAGCCATCAACACAGCTTGTCACACTCAAAACAGGTCAGGTATTCATAAAATACATGAGAAAACTCCATATGAACTGTGGAAAGGAAGAAAACCTAGAGTATCTTACTTTCATATATTTGGTTGTAAGTGTTTCATTCACAACAATGGGAAGAGTAAGTTGAATGCTTTTGATGCCAAAGCAGATGAGGGGATATTCTTAGGATACTCCTCAACTAGCAAAGCATTTAGAGTACTCAACAAACGAACCCTTCTTGTGGAAGAAACACCTCATGTTGTTTTTGATGAATCGTGTGAAAAGAATGCAGTAGAAACAAACTCAGCTGCAGATCAGATGAGACATCTAGTGATCAAGTCCAAACCAGATGAGTTCATTGAAGTCAATGAACCTTTCCCTGAAGAACCAGAGGAAGATAAGCCTCATAGACCTGTCACTAGATCTCAAACTCAAGTAGGACAAGCTGACCAGAATCAAGATGCATCAATCCCAAATGCCAGGGGGAATGATTTCTTTGACACTCAAGATACAGATGATGATCGAACTAATCAAGTCAACCCTCCTGATGGCACTAGATCAGATGAGGATCCAAACTCATCCAATGCAGATACTCCAGTGAGGCATACATGGAGGAACAACCATCCATCAAACCTCATCTTAGGAGGAGCAGAATCAGGTGTCAAGACAAGAAGACAACTGAATCAGAATTCTCAATCATCTATGTTCTGCTGGTGTGCTTTCCTCTCCAACATTGAACCAGCTGACATAGAAGAAGCAATGACAGATAGCAATTGGATCACTGCTATGCAAGAAGAACTAAACCAATTCGAAAGAAATGAAGTCTGGGAATTGGTAGATCGTCCTGAAAACCACAATGTAGTAGGAACAAAGTGGGTATTCAAGAACAAGAAGGACGAAAATGATGTGATAACTAGAAATAAGGCAAGGCTAGTTGCAAAAGGATATTCACAATCTGAAGGGATTGACTATGATGAAACTTTTGCACCAGTAGCCAGATTAGAAGCCATTCGACTATTTCTAGCTTATGCATCATAAATGGGCTTCAAGGTATATCAAATGGATGTCAAGAGTGCTTTTCTAAATGGTATTCTGATAGAAGAAGTATATGTAGAGCAGCCTCCAGGATTTGAAAAAGGTGATCAAGTATATTGACTGAAGAAGGCTCTCTATGGTCTAAAACAAGCCCCTAGAGCTTGGTATGACACATTGTCACAATTCCTACTTGACAATGGATATACAAAAGGCAAAATTGATAGAACTCTCTTCAGAATACAAGAAGGAGAAGACATTTTAATGGTACAAATATATGTAGATGACATTATATTTGGATCACCAAATCAAGAAATGTGCAAGAAGTTCTCTGAACTTATGCAAGGAAAATTCGAAATGAGCATGATGGGTGAGATGAATTATTTCCTAGGACTACAAGTCAAGCAGAGTCCAGAAGGGATCTTCATCAACCAGTCCAAGTATACCAAGAGTCTGCTAGAAAGATTCAAAGCTCTACAAAGCAAGACTGCAAGGATTCCTATGATGACATCTTTCAAAATGGAACCAGATGAGTCCGGAAAGGCAGTTAATCAAGCTGAATATAGAGCATTGATTGGATCTCTACTATACCTTACAGCCAGCAGACCAGACATAACATTCGCTGTGGGAGTATGTGCTAGGTTTCAAGCAAACCCAAAGCAAAGTCATCTAGAAGCAGCAAGGAAGATTCTCAAGTACCTAAAAGGAACAGTCAACCTAGGACTATGGTACCCTGCTGATGACAATCTAGAATTAAGTGGCTATTCTGACTCAGACTTTGGAGAATGCAGAATTGATAGGAAGTCCACATCAGGAACCTGTCAATTTCTAGGAAACAAGCTGATATCATGGTTCTCTAAGAAGCAAACCTCAGTTGCAACCTCCACCACTGAAGCAGAATACATGGCAGCTGGTAGTTGTTGTAGTCAGCTGCTCTGGCTAGTTCAACAACTCAAGGATTACAATGTAGAGGCAAGAGAAGTCCCTATTTATTGTGATAGCAGCAGCGCCATTGCCATCACTCAAAATCCAGTCCTCCACACAAGGTGCAAGCATGTCGACATTCGACACCACTTCATAAGAGACCACCTTGAAAAGAAGGACATCAAGATGGAGAAAATTCACACAGATATCCAAAGAGCAGACATCTTGACTAAGCCCCTAGCTGAAGAAAGGTTCAAGACCTTATGTTACAGCTTAGGACTCCTGGACCCAAGCACATGAAGAAAGAAAGATCAGCTGAAAACCTCAGCTGACCCAAGTGCAGCAGACTAGGAGAATCAGATGAGGTGAATAGACACCCTCATCTTCAGGTAAGTTCTTTCCCAATGAATACAGATAGAGCTGAGGGAAAACATAGAGTTATCTAATCAAGGGGGAATCAATGATACCTTAAGAATCCTTGATGAAATACTCTAAAATCTGCATTGCATAGTATACATATACATATATATATATATAGCAGACTTGAACAAAGTTATTTGATCTCTTTACTCTAAGCAATGTATAACTATGTATGTTAATAAACTATTCTTCATAAAATACTTTATTCATATACATAAATACAGTATACTACTGAGTCATACTTGGCTGGATTAATACACCATCCTCACCGACTCAACAGTATGCATGCACAGTACGGATTTCAAATAACTCATGGTCAAAATTTATAATTTCTGCATTCCATTAGATAAAGTCTGAATATCTTTAAATGTGCACCCTTGGATCAAGAAACTCACTGCTAATCTTAAGAAATCACTTTTCAGAAATTCAGACCTATCACCTCTATAGTTTTGTCATTTTTCTCTCCACTACCTCATTTCTACCCCTATAAAAGGAGAAGTTATGAGAACACCTAAGAACACAAAACATCTAACACTTTTCTTATTTCAGGTATGGAGACAATTGAAAGAAGAGATGGAATGGAGATCATTCTTCAACCAAAATCTTGGGTGAAGGAGATGAAGATTTGTCCAGAAAATGAAGATGATGCAGATCCATATACATGGCTTACTCAACATAAGTATGCTCATGAAAGCTAAAGGAAGAAGAGACGTTCTTGTTGAAAGCTAAAGGAGGAAGAGATGCAGAGGACAACGTAGCAAGCAAGCAGAGCTTCTTCTCCAGAAGGAAGTTCTACATGGAAAGCTTGTTATGCAAAGCTACTGTGTCTAAACAGAACATGAAGGCTGAGTCCATGGCCCTCTCTTCAACTCCATTGAAGCACCCCTCAACCTTCCTTTCCCTTCAAGAGAAGCGAAGAAATTCAACAAGAGCACATTAGATGCTACATCCCATCTGATGATGAGGAACATCCGATGGTGAGAAACATTTAAATCAGTGGGACTATGTCTAGACTAGCTCCACTTGATTTAAAGAAGGAGTTGAAAGATCCATCAAACCAGGTTGGATCATCACTCACAATAAAGCTGGAAGGATCCATCCAGGTTGGATCATCACAGCAAACACCGTTTCCTCTACTCAGCTGATCAGAAGACCAACTCAGCTGACCAGAAGACTTTTCAAAGACAATCAGCAGACATCTTGAAGAACTCAGAAGACCTCACTCTGCTGATCAAATCACACAAATTTAGAGTATAATGACTAGTCTTGATCATGTAATTCATTCTAGATTTATTCCTGAATGTAATTAAACAAATTGGCTTATATAAGGAATGCAATTTTCTTATAGAAAACGGCCTTGATGATCAATTCTTACCATAAATTAGTCTCAACGGCTATTTTTGGTAATGATGTCATTAATACTCAAGTACCATATTGCCAACAAATCAACAATTGCCAAATGGCATAACCAGCCGGCAAATTTAAAGAAATCAAAGAAGGAAATCTTGGGCTTTACTCCAAATTCAAACACAAATCTGACCGTTAGATCAAATTTTCTGGAGTATATATTCACACCCCTAAAACCTCTCCCAAACCCTGTCGCTCATATTACTCAATTAATCACATTACTCTCTCGTTCTGCAAATTTCTTTCAAGCCTTCAAACTCTAACACTCAGACTCTACTATGGCAATCATTGAAATTTACGACGAGAAGACCAAGAATACTGGCACCTTGGATGCTGCAAAGTGGTCCAAGGAAGGGAAGATTTTTACGGAGAATGCTCTGTTTTTCAAAGGCAAACACTCAGATGAGAACAAGGAGATATTGCTTCGGTGCGTCAATCTTAAACTCAGAGACTTTCTGGAAGCAGCTCCAACTAATGTCGATGAACAAGACGTTCTGACATTCTATGCAAACGCCGTGATGAAGGGTTCTCATGTTGAAAGTGTCATGAATGGACACAAAGTCAAGGTTACAAGGGAAATTCTTCAGGAATTGTTTGGCCTGCCAAGGGGGAAAATAAATATCTCCAACTACATCATGAATAGAGAAAAGGAGTATATGGAGATGTTTACTGGTGGAACAATCAAGGCTACTGATGCAACTGGGCTAAAGAAATCCCAACTTGAACCAAAATTCCAAACCTTGTTGGATATTGCAGGAAAAATGTTACTTGGTAACACATTTAGTCATGATGCTGTTACTACTTTAAAGGTTCGAGTAATGGCTGCAATCTGGGATCAGATCGATGGAGACTGGCAAGGACTATTCTTAGAAAGAATTGCTCTTGAGGCAAAGAAAGTCACTTTGGACTTACAATCGAAGGTATGGAAGGTAGCAGCTACAGTCAGCTTTGTCAACAAGCTGAGCATCATCCTTCCAGATATTCTCCCAAAGAAGTACAAGATGGGACCTCATAAGACCTTTCACATCTCCAAATATTATTTGAGAAAGGAAGCTCTTGCTGAGGCAAAAAGGTTAAAAGAAGAAAAGAGGAAGCTGTTAGCTGAGAAGGCAGCACAAGAGTCTGATCATGACTCTGCTGAAGAAGAAGAGGAGCCAACCAAAGAAGAGGCTCAGAAGAAGGTTGCCGAGGATGATGATGATGACAATCAGACCTTAGCACAAAGACGATATCTAATCAGATCTGGGCTCATCTCCCCATCTGATTCAGATACCACTCCCACTGCCTCTCCCTTGAAGAAGGCAGGTACCTCTAAACCCTCTCCCTCTTTTACTCCTTCTAAATTGTCAAAGGGTCAGAAGAGAAAGAAGAATAATTCTTCTTCCAACAAAAAGTCCAAGAAATCGAGGCTTCCTACTCCCATGTTAATAGCCCCGATTGCATCCTTCAACCCTTCTGATGACTCCAACCCATCTGACCACTCAAACACTGATATCCAAATCCCTGCTGATACTCACACAGCAGAGGAACAAGCTCAACCTACTTCAACCCCTGAATCTCTATTGCCTACCCCTGCTGATGTCCAAGATCTACAGGTTCAACCTTCTACTGATCTTCATAAAGATACTATACCAGACCAGCAGACTCAAAACCCTGCTGATAAACAGATCACTGAAGATCAAGAACATATCACTTCCCAAATCCCTGCTGATACTCACACAGCAGAGGAAACTACCCCAAATACTCAAACTCCTACCATCATTGTTTCTTCTGTTCCAGAAGACATGGCACCAGCAGACCTTGCTCAAGCTGGTCCCTCTCAACCTCACTACAGAATGGTACACTATCCTATGTGCACAAGGGAGAAGATAATGAGGATGAAGATAGCAAACCTGCTCAAGTCTACTATTCCTGGTATTGATGAGGAATCAGTTCAGTTCGAACAAGTTCTCAGAATCTGCACCTGGATTGAACTCAGGAGAGATGATGTTGATGACCTTATTGAGGTCATGGAAGGAATGGGAGGAAAAGCTAATTTCCTCGACTAGGAAATGGAGCAAAAAGAAGTTGCTCAAGTTACATCTTTTGCTCAACTGCTGCCCGAAGAAGCCTTTACAGCAGTATGCCACAGAATTCTAGGAATTCCACCTAATGATGCCTCTATCCCAGAAGGCATATCAGATCATCAGACAGCTGGCACAGCAAAAGTGAATGACTCAGCTGCGTCCGTTCCTGCGGAAGACTCAGCTGAACCAGCTGACAGAACCGAGATTGAAAGAGAAGTAATCACTATTCCTGATCACTTCATGCCTAAGGATACTCTACCTCACTTCATTGACAAAGGAGACACCATCATGTCCTACCTGGTTAAGGCCACTACCTCATTTCTCAATGAAGAGTACCTTTCAGCTGAAGAAAGAGGCAAAGCCCTGACAGTCCATCCAAAGCCTCAAGGTACAGCCTCAACTTCTACGCCAACAGCTGACTATACAGCAGACATATGCTCACAGGTCAAGACTGCTATAGACCTACACTTTGAAAAGGGTTTAGGCCTACAGCTTGGAAGATATGTTGAAAAGGCAGTCAAGGAGCAGAGAACTCGTCTTCATAACCAGATCATTGACATTGAAGACAAGTTTGGAGAATCTCTTCACGATCAGATAAGTGAGTATCTGACCAGCATTCTGAAGATGGCAGGTGACCATTCCACCAGGTTTGCTGATCTCTACACCAATGAGGTCAAGCGCATGGAAAACACCTACAAGCAAAGAATTGAAGATGCTGAAGCAAGAGCTACTGAAGGTCGAGCTCTTCTCCAATCAGCTACAGCAGAGAATGAAAAACTTCGGATTCAGCTGCAGGAGACAGCGACCAAATTGGAAGCAATTACAGCTAAACTAGAAGCTGCCTCCTCCTCCAACTCTCATGCTCAGATTCTAGACCATAGCATCACACATCTGACTCATGTTGGCAGAGTCAACGCCATGGCTCTTCAACAAACTCTTAGAGTGGAGATTTTGAATGCCATGAAGCCTTTTGCGGCTGCACTTGCTGAAGCCAAAAAGGGGGAAGATGTATTGATAAAAGCTCTAGAGAAGACTACTGCACAGCAAGCTGTAATGGTAGTATCTCAAGATGAGTTGAATGAAACCTTGGGTGATTTATCAAGCAAAATCAAGAGCAAGAAAGGCAAAGGCAAAGAAATTGCTCAAGAAGACATCCAAGCTCCCACTCAAGCAACTGCCAAAAGTCTGCAGATCACTGCCTCTACAGAACAAGTTTCCGAGAAAAGAATGACTAGGAAAAGGAAGGCAGATGAGCAAGCAGATGAGCAAGCTCAGAAGTCAACTCCAGCAGAGCCTACTGCAGAAGAGAAAGAGGCTTTAGAGTTGAAGAAAAGAAAAAAGCTTGAAGCTAAAGAGCTTAAACAAAAGAAGCTAAAAGATGCGAAAGCAGTCAAAGCCAAATTTGACAGGAAGATAGCCAAACTCAGGAAAGTTCTCAAGGAGAAAGCACTGAAAGAAAATGCTCTGACACAGAAAGATAAAGTTCTGGTGTTTGATAGCAACTATGTGGACTATCTAGCCCTTCAAGATGAGCTATCAAGGTGGTACCCTCTGAAGAAGAAATGGCAAATTCAACACCACATTGTAAGAAAATTTGGCCCTCTCCCAACCTATGAAGATGAATTCTTCCAGTTCAATCAATTCATGAACATTGAAGATCCAGAGTTCTGGAAAGAAGTAGTCAAGACAGCCAAAGAACTTGACAACTGCAGAATCCTAACTCCTGAAGAACCCAAATGGGATCCTCCCACTCTGGATTCTGGACGAACAGACTTCATTGAAGTCAAAAGGATCCTAGAGAAGATCTATGAAGAGGAGAATGTTACAGACCTGCAGCACATGGAAGAAGTTCGATCTCGTTTGTACCTTGCCTTCCGCATCTGAAGATCAGAAGACCTGATGAAGACCACTTTCAAAGCGTTAAGAAACTATTACTTGTAATCTGTAAAAGTTCTATATATTCAAGTTTAGTTCTCTTTGCTTTCAAGACAAACTCTCATTGTCTTCATCAGATACTTCAGTTTTTATGAAGTTTATAAACTCCTATCTTATCTTATTAAGAGCATTTATCATATATATAGTTTTGGCTTCATCAAAAAGGGGGAAATTGTTGGGATATAAATTCACCCTAAGCCCCACTTGATTGTAGAATAGTTTTGATGGCCAAAACACTTAGAGTTTATAAATGTAATAGGATCAGTTGACTTGTATAGAACAGCTTAGACTAGTCTTGTGTGATCAACTGTATTGATAGCAGCTGATCAGCACAGTCATGGCTTACATGCCTATCCTCAAGATAAGAAGAGTAGAAGACATGAAGACTAGAAGATCCTTGAAGACCAGATATGTTAAGGTGCTTGTATACCTACTTATCTGATGGAGTCCCAGATTGAAGATGGCCTAAAGCAGTACAAAGAATTTCCAGATCAGAAGAGTAGTACTCGTCTGATATCAGAAGACAGAAGACCTAAGGCCAGAAGAGTAGTCAGAAGACTAGAAGTACAGATCAGAAGACTATGTGCTCTTCCAGGACTCGGCTGATTCCCAAGTCATCTTGCAATATGAACGAAGACCTACCTTATTTAGAAGATGGACATAATCCCAGGATTGAAGCAATCAAGCGGCTGGAATCAAGGAATCAAGCTATTATGGGAAGATTGCTCAAACGGCTAGTCAACTCCAACGGCTAGTTGCACTCGATCTTCATTATAAATACAAGAGGATGAACACAGAAGCTATAAGAGAGAATTCACAAGCTAAGCAAGCAATCAAGCAAAAAGCCACATTGTTCTAAGAATTCTCCAAGAGCCAGAAATCCATTAGATTATCCATAGCTCTTAAGTGCTTCCTATCCAACCCTTAAGAACCTGAAACTTATTCATATTGTATATCAGTTGTTTTAGGCATAGTGGTTAAGCAAATTATAAGCTTGAACCATTAGTTGGATACATCTCAAAAACCCCAAACCCTCACCGAAAGGTTTAAGTTTTTGAAACCCCCCAAAGTGCAAGTGCTTACAATCACTTGTGGAGACCGCAGCTGTTAGGACGGCTCAGATCTCAAAGTCCTAACCTTGGGACTATAAAGGACAAGACCCTTGTAATTTGTGGAAATTAAAGGGATTAAACATCACGTTAGGACGTGAGAGTGGACGTAGGATCGTATATCCGAACCACTATAAATCCGGTGTTATTTACTTTCTGCACTTTACATTTCTGCTTTTACATTCATTATTATATAGTGCATACTGTGATTTCAACACTCTTCAAAACAAGGCCATAACTTTCAAACCAGCATCAGCTGAGTAGTTTCACAAAGTAAAACAAGTTACAAGAACGAGTCTAAACCAGGGCCACCATATTTCCGCATATAACCTCTTCAGTCAGATCACTATAGTCATCTGGACCAGCAGACTTGCAGTCCAGTTGACATAGCAATCAGAAGAGGTTCCCAACTCTGTTTGAAAAAGTTTTAAAGTCTATTCACCCCTCCCCTCTAGACTTTAATCCCATTCACTACTCGTTCAGGGACCAACACATGTCTACTGGTCTAGTAGACTTACCTTGAGCACTTACCTTCTCCTTGTCATCAGATTCGAGAGCTTTCATGAATGGATTGTAGGCTTGAACGGATTCATATACCTCTGAATCCTTGTCAGATTCGATTGTTAGCTCAGTAACTTTCACACTGATCTTGTTGGTAGACGAGTCCTGTTGAGATTCATCGAAAACCACATGTGGTGTTTCTTCCACACAAAGAGTTGAGTAGTTGAATACTCTAAATGCTTTGCTAGTCGAGGAGTATCCTAAGAATACCCCCTCGTCTGCTTTAGCATCGAAGGCATTCAACTTGCTCTTTCCATTGTTATGGATGAAACACTTACAACCAAATATATGGAAATATGAGACTCTGGGTTTTCTACCTTTCCAAACCTCATAAGGTGTCTTGCCTACAGCTTTGTTGATCGCGCTTCTGTTCTGTGAATGGCATGCAGTATTGATAGCTTCAGCCCAAAACTTTTGAGGAGTGTTGAACTCAGCTAGCATGGTTCTACAGGCTTCTTTGAGAGTTCGATTCCTTCTTTCGGCTACACCGTTCTGTTGTGGTGTCCTGGCTGCACTAGTAAGATGCTGGATACCACGTTTAGTACAGAAATCTTTAATATAGCAATTAATGAACTCAGTACCCTTGTCACTACGAATCTTGACAATAGACTGGTTCTTCTCAACTTGTAATTTCTTCAACAGATCAGGCAGAAGTGTTTGTGTATCACTCTTCTTGTGTAGGAAGACTACCCAAGTAAACTTAGAATAGTCGTCTACAACGACAAGTGTGTACCTTCTACCATTCAAGGTTGGAGGAGTTATTGGACCATGAAGATCCATATGTAGAAGTTCTAAGACTCTACTAGTTGAGAGAGATGGAATTGACTTAAAAGAACCTTTAACCTGTTTACCCTGTTGACAAGCCGTGCATACATGTGACTTGTAGTAAACTTCATTGGGAATACCTTCTACAAGGTAGTCTCTGGCTATCTTATTAAGAACCTTAAAGTTTAGATGACAAAGGCGTCTATGCCAGAGCCAGCCAAGTTCTTTAGGATTCTTAGTAAGTAGACAGGTGTCCCTCGGACAACTGTTCCAATTCACTATGTACACACTTCCTTGTCTTATGCCGACCAGTAGGACTGTGTGTGTCCTTTTGTCAATGATTTCACATTTGCGGCTCTTGAACTGCACCTTGTATCCACGATCACAAAACTGTGAAACAAAGAGTAAATTGTATTTCAAGCCTTCAACATATGAGACATCTTGGATCTCTATGTCTCCATTCCGAATGTAACCAAATCCTTTAGTAACAGCAGTGGTGCTATCACCAAATATTACTTTTGGTCCTTCTTGCTCATGGTAGCTTGATAAGAGAGCCTTGGTACCAGTCATGTGGTGCGAACAACCACTGTCTATGTACCAGGTTTCTCCTACTGAGCCACCCTTCTTGTATAGATCGAGTCGACCCTGCATTAGATGATATTTCATAATTTAGGTACCCTCCTTGTTTATTGGGGTCCTGGGGGGTTAGTCGAGTTTAATGGAATCCAGATATACATTGGAGTCCTGAACAAGTTTGATCTTCTAAGCTTTCGACCATATTTGTTACAAAATAGGACCTTGTTGTCCTTGTCTGGCCTATCAGTCGAGTTCGGGTCTACTCTTTGGAGATAGGCTTTCGACTTAATCTCTACTTGAGCAGGCACTTGTCTATGATAGTCAGAGTAGGGTTTATATGCATTAGGTCCATACGGTTTATAGACATGTTTAGGTCTTTCTTCACCTTCGATATCATATGACAAAGGTGGAGGATATAGGACAGCTTGTGTACGATATTTTGGACCTACCTGTCTAGGTCTAGACGAGTAGAGCTGAGACTGCCTTATGAAAGGAGGTCTAGGCTCTTGTCTTCTAGTCTGTACCTGTCTAGTACTCGTCTCCTCAGGATACCAATCCTCATATCTAACCTGATTTGGTCGTCCACGACTCCTAGTCCTTTGTTGACTTGTCTTAAACGGAACAGCCTTGTTGTTAACTTTCTTTTTACCTCCCTTGGTAATTGGAATGTTAACTTGAGTCAGTTTAGGTACATTGCCTTCGGATGGAGTTCCAATATCGTATATCATTGGTCCTTTTCCTTTATCATTAGTCAAAGAGCTTGAGATGAAGATAGTAGGGTTCTTAGGGACTTGAGTAGACGAGCTGGGTGTCTCAGCCCCTATGCCTGTCTTGTCAGCAGGAGCCCTATACCTATCTGACAGTTCAAGGTTAACCTTAGAAGAGTTAACCAGGTCAGTAAGTTTAAGGTCTAGAGTGACAACCTCAGTTTCTAAGAACTTATTACGTTCTTCAAGCTTTTTGCACTTACTTTTTAAAACATTGAATTCATGTTTCTCAGTAGCATGTGTCTTAAGTAGGTCTTGAGACAACTTGTCTGTTAATGCACACTTGTCTTTGAGTTGTCTCAACTCTTCTTGCAAGCGTTCATTTAGGACTGTTATATTAGGATCTACTTTAGACTGAGCTTCCTTAAGATCAATGATTTCTTGTTTTAAAATGATGTTTTCATCGCTGACTTCAATGAATGCCTGGTTAGCAAGTAGGAGGTCGTCTTCAACTGCACTAGTAGAGTGCTGAAGACTACTCCCTACTTTACTACTGGCAGTATCACTTTCATTAGAATCTGATTCATCACAAGATTGAAAAGAAGTGGCAGATGATACCTCTTAGTCAATTTTAGCCATGCAGCATAGACCATCATCTACTATGAAAGCTTCATCGTGATCTGGTTCAGACGGGTAGCTAGATGAGGATGATGGCAACTCGTCTGAGTCAGAATCAGAGTCATCATTGGCCATCATTGCCTTCTTGCCACGGTTGTATCTTCTTTCCCTTCGAGCTTTGCGTTCTTCTCGATCATCAGTGCTTAGGTCTGGACATTCATATATGTAATAACCTAGCTTTTCACAATTATAGCACAAGAGATCATTAGTAGCCTTTTTAATAGGAGAGTTATTCCTTCGTTTATCACATCTATCAGAACGAGTAATCTTCCTACCATCAGACTCTCTATCTTGTCTGTTACCTTTAGAGACTTCGTCTCTCCTTTCGGACGAGTTTCGGTCTCGTTTGGTCTCAAACGAGTTCTTAGAAGCAGATCCTCTATGATCTCTATAGAACTTCTTATATCTTCCGAAACGTTTATTCAGCCTATCAAACTTTCTAACCATGAGGCTTACCTGATCCTTCAGACTAAGATCAGTATCTAACTCGTCTTTCACAGAAGCAGCCCTAGTCTTAGTCTTTGCCTTTGACCTGTCTACCTTAGACGAACTAGCCTTAAAAGCAACGTTCTTAGATACAGCATGTTCTCTGTCACTACTTGCTATAGGTTCATCTTCGTCTAAATCAAACTCATGGGCCTTTAGAGTTTGAAATATGGTCTCTGATGTCCACACGTCTATATCTTGAGTATTCTTAACAAGCATTTTTACCATTTTCCATCGACTATCAAGGCTTTTGAGAATCCTAAGATTAATTTCACGCGGAGTATAAGATTTACCAAGGACTTCCAAGTCATTCATGATTTTGGTAAAACGAGTATCCAACTGGTCTATTGTTTCGCCAACTTTCATATGAAATGATTCAAATCTTTGGACTGCTGTAGAAAGCTTGCTTTCTTTAATTAGGGATGTCCCTTCACAAATGATAGCTAAGCGATCCCACATTTCTTTGGCAGTTTTACATTTTAGCACTTTTCCCAGATACTCGTTGGGAAGAGTGTGTAAGATGTAATTCTTGGCCAAGCTATCCAAATTATTCTGTCTCATTTCTTCTGAGGTTAGTTCTGACCTTGGTTTCTTGACGAGTGTACCCACGGGTTGATTTATGTCGAGGGCAGCAGTATTGGGGATCATGGTCACTATCGGACCTTCAGTGATGACGGAGATCATTAAGCAGTGAGTGGAACTGAAGTTGGCTTCCATCCTTAGCTTCCAATAGTCATAATCTTGAACCTGGAACTTAGGTAACTTGTTAGCACTAATTTCAAGTGACATGTTTCAAGAAGATACGTATTAAGCAGGTTTATGATCAAGAAGCAGTTAGTTCAAGAACAAGGAACAAGAAACAGATATATCAGTAATGTTGATTATGAACACGTAAGAGCACGCATGGTCACGGACCAAGACTTCACCCAAGTCTTGAGTTGGTTATCAAGAAACAGCAGTTCGTAAACTACTGCTCTGATACCACTTGTAGGTCCCGAAAGTTGAGTTAATATCGAGGGAAGCTAAAGAAAATGTCTAGAGGGGGTGAATAGACTTTTCTAAAATCTTTCGATATATCAGAATTACAATGTGCGGAATACGAAATTAACAATGAGCCCAATACAAGTTTATACTCAACTCTTCAAATTCGAGAACTCTGTTCTATACTCAACTAATCTTGTTTAGTTATGTGCGTACAATTAAGCAATTAAACAAAACAGTAAAGTAAACAACACAAACAATTTATAGTGGTTCGACAACTTGTCTACATCCACTCTCACAACCCAGTTGTGATATTTCACTAACTCTTCCAATCGAGTACAAAGTGAGCTCTTGTGATTTAGAGTCCCAAGAAAAAGACTTAGATCTTCTAAGACTATACCACCAGATATGTCTACGATCTTACTAGAAATTTAACAAGTATCTAGCAACTTGATAAAAACAAACAACAAAAGAAACTTATTCAGTAGTAGTCTTCTGATTCTTCAATTGACTTCTGACTTCCTTTCTGAACTTCAGTAAACTCTGAGAGTAACTTCGAACAATTCTTAAATATGTAGCTTCAGTATATGTATTTCCAGTAGTCCTCAAATGATAAACACCTTGAGGTATTTATAGACTTTAAAAATCAAGAACTTAGTTAGTTGTAACCAATTCTTCTTGAAAACTAACTTCCAACTGAAACTTCTTATCCTTCCACGCGTTTCCTGTTAAGTAGTTATTTCTAACTAACTTTGTAATCCTTATATTTTGTTCGCGCTTTACTTTTACTTCACTTCAAGTTGACTCGTCTTGTGGAGTCTTCGTATGCACTTGTCTTGTAGTCCACCTGTCTTGTATAGTAGACTTTAACTCTTCTTGTCTAGCCTTCTCTTGCGATCTTCAACAGTAGACTATTCTATCTTAACAAGACTATTACATTACTTTAAGCTTATAGCTTAGTCAACTTAAAACTATACAAACAATCTATCTATTACATTCAAAATTATGAGCTCTATACAACAATTATCCATAGCTCAATAACAATCTAATCAGTTAATATAAACACATATGAAGTACTTATAAAATGTACTTTTCTTTTGAAATGTAAACAATACTTGTCTTTCAATGTGAACTCTACTGGTCTTGTTCAAGATGACTCTTCTCAACTAGACTAGATCAGTCAACACTTAGAAAATATTCAAACTACTCTTGGCTTATAAAAACTTCATCTTTATCTTTGATCATCATTTAGGACTTGTTCTAGGATTCATATCCCAACAGATCTCCTTTGGTCATTAAAACTCTACATATGCATGTTTTTTCCACAAATTTTTGGTTTCATTCACGGTGGAAGAATCAATTGTATGGTGAACAAATTAAGATCTGGATTCAAATACATCTTAATTTCCTATTTGACTCAAGTCTCAGTTTCCGGTGAAGACGGTGTAAATCGCGTTCCTTTAACGAGGGTGGAGAAATTGTTCATTATCAATTTGAGGTTAGAAGACACTACAAAAAACACGCGTTTTAGAGACAGATTTACCGACGGAAATTCCATCGGCCGCCCAGCTTACCGACGGAAAGTTGTCTGTCTCCATTCATGTCGTCGGCTTTTTTTACCGACGGAATTTTTGATTCCGTCGCCACTACCGACGGAAATACCGACGGAAAATTTCAGTCATGTTTTCCGACGGAATATTTCCATCGGTAATCCGGACAACCCGTTTAATAAACTGGGTCAATATTCTATTGGTAATTCCGTCGGTAATAATTAATTAAAATAATTAAAAAAATATTAAATTCCGTCAGTATTTCCGTCGGAAAGTCCGTCGGAAATACCGTCGGCACTGCCGTCGGATTGTCCGTCCGAACTTCCGTGGAATTAATTTTGATTAAATTTATTTCGCAAATTCATATAGGGACGGAATATCCGTCGCCTTTATAGTGACGGAAATTCCGTCGGTAAAAAAAAATAATTTAAATAAAAAAATATGGGTGGGACCGGGGAGGCCTCGACCCGAACCCGACCCAGCCCGACACTGCCCAACATTTCGGCCTTGCTGAGACTCGAACCCGGGTGTGTGTGTGGGCGCCTAGAGAGGGGTGCCTACCACTCGGACAAGTCTGTTTTTTGTTTATAGTTGTAATATTAATTGTATTTGTACTCATTTTCGACCCATTTTTTTTTAAATTCACAAATTATATTTATTTCACATATATTAATAAATATATTGTTTAACTTATATTTATATTAAATTAAATTTTTATAATTTATATATTTTAATTTTAACATTTTTATTAAAATTCTGAAATATGCATATTTAAACCTTTTTTACTCATTTTTTTTTTCAAAAATCACGAAATTCATTTTTTCCACAGATATTAATAAATATATTGGTTGTGGGTTATATTTATAGTAAATTTAATTTTTATAATTTGTACCTAAATGATAAATAATTAATTAATTTTTATAAAATAAAAATAAATACATTACATTAATTGAATTAATTTTCATCTTCATCATCTTCATCCTCCTCTTCATCCTTATCCTCCTCCTCCTCCTCATCATCCTCCTCATCCTCCTCCTCATCCTCATCTTCATTCTCCTCTCCTTCTTCATCTTCATTCTCCTCTTCATCTTCATTCTCCTCTTCATCCTCTTCTTCATCCCCTTCCTCTTCACCTCCACTATCGTTTTCAATTTCGATTAATTGGAGATTTGCAGCCGTCAAGGGTACAGAAATATTGAAATCTCCCGTAAAGACTTCAGTTGGAGTCTCTATTTGTTCTGTTTGAAATGGAGATTCATCTTTAGTATTTTTGTCCTTTTTAGGGACTTCTACCATTGACCTTGCCTTTACTTTGCAAACAGCGTGTCATTCATAACCACGTGGAGCTCCCGGATATGTGCAGTAGTATACTTGAGATACTTGATGGGCAAATACAAATGGATCATCCCCAATATACGTCCTTTTCGAACTAACATCAACGAGCTTGTACTCCGGATGAATTCTTGTTCCTAAATGGCCTGAATCAAACTAATGACACTTGAAAAACACTACAGTCTTTGCTGGATATCCTGGATATTCTACTTCGACGACTTCCCGTAACACCCCAAAGTAATCACTTGCATCTGCATTGTAATTCGCACTGCTAACGCAGACACCACTGTTGGTAGTCGCCTTTCTCGATCGTACCCAGACGTATGAAATCTGTAGCCCTTCGTAATATAACTGTTGTAAGTCTTTACACGACGTAGTGGTCCCTTGCTGAGATCTCGTAAGAATCGACTGTCAAGAGCGTTATCCCGTCCCTATACGACTCAATTTAAAATTAATTAAAATAAATATTAAATTATTTATGTAAAACATAATTAAATGGTACTCACATAACATTGGAACCATCGGGAAAATTCACGTTGAAGACGAGCATCTATATATGTATCTGAGATGTTTGGTTCTGCTCGTCGTAGTTCTTGAGTGTACATCCTAATTCACAACATTCAAAAACTTGGTTAATATTAAATGACATAAATGAAGTGGTAGTTAAATAAACTATTTATATATGAAATACTTACTCAATGTATGGCTGAACTTCATCACAATTCAATAACACATACGTTTGTGCTATTTCCGCCTCCGAGTCCGTCTCCCAATATCGTTCAGTGGGTTTTCCTATTGGTCGTCCCTTAGACTTGAATATGGAGAGCATTCCATCGACCTCTTCACTGATATCGTCAGCGGATCTACCACCGAAGTTACGTGGAGCACTTCTTAACTTTGTGTTGACGTGGTCTTCAAAGTAATAAGAACAAAACATGCCAACCTCTTCATTCAAATATGCATTCACAATCGATGCTTCAACGTTTGCATTTTGTTTAGCATTGCGTTTCAAGTTGTGGAGATACCTGTTATACATATATATATATATATATAACTTATAAGAATGCATGTGTAATTGTAATGAATTAAAATAAGTAAGATTTTACCTTTCAAATGGGTACATCCACCTGTATTGCACCGGACCACAAATTCCCGCTTCATACGCTAAGTGAATGGGTAAGTGTTCCATCGAGTCAAAGAAGCTAGGCGGAAAAATTTTTCCAACTTACACAAAATCACTGGAATGTCTTCCTATAAACGAATCATATCATCGATCTTGATCGTTGTAGAGGTTAAATCTCTAAAAAAGAGACTTAATTTAGTGACCACACATTGTGAGGAAGAAGTTCTTCGAACGCAATCGGTATCAAGCGTTGCATAAATACATGACAATCATGACTCTTCATCCTTGCAACCTTACCCGTTGTTGTGTCTACGCATCGACTCAAGTTCGACGCGTAACCGTCCGGAAAGTTCAACTCTTTTATCCACCTACACAATCTTTGTTTCTGTGGCTTATCCAATGTGTAGCTAGCCTTTGGAAATTTACCTGTACGTACATCCTTTTTCAACTCTTCACGGCGACAAAGAGTGTTCAACTCCTCCCGAGACTTTGGAGTGTCTTTCGTCTTGCCTTCCGTGTTCATGATTGTGTGGAACACATTGTTAAACACATTCTTTTCAATGTGCATCACATCCAAATTGTGTCGTATCAATAGTGAACTCCAGTATGGTAAGTCCCAAAAAATACTCATTTTCTTCCAACCACCCTCAATTCGTCTGTTGTGTTCCGCTGCATTTTGCTCAGTACTTTTTTTCAACCCCGTCCACTGAACCTCATATAACAACCTACGTCCTGTACGGAGAGTAAATTATAAATGACACTAAAAGCAATAAATAAATATACGTTTAGTATTCATTAAATAAATGTATAAAATACCATCCCGAAGTGGAGGTCGATTGTTTGTGACTGCTCTGTTCTTTAAGAAGTTCTGCTTATTTCTTCGAAATGGGTGACCTCGAGGTAAGAACCTACGGTGATTATCGAACCATGAAACTTTTCTACACACCGGGAGACTGAAAGCTTCAGAATTCTCCATACAATACGGACATGCTTTCTTTCCGGCCGTACTCCACTCGAACAACATACCATATGCAGGAAAGTCGCTAATGGTCCACAAAATAGCAGCACGCATCGTGAAGTTTTGCTTTCTAAACACATCGTACGTTTGGACTCCATTCTCCCATAAGAAGATCAACTCTTTTATAAAAGGTTGGAGATAAACATCCAGTTTGTCCTTTGGATTCGATGGACCAGGCACCAATACAGTCAGAAACATTGTTTGAGGTTTCATGCACATCCACGGAGGAAGATTATACGGAGTCAGTATCACCGGCCACAAAGAATACTACTTCCCATGCATCCCAAACGGTGCAAAACCATCAGTACACAAACCTAATCTCACATTCCTCGGTTCACAAGTAAAATCTGGAAACACGTTGTCAAGGTGTTTCCAGGCCTCCGAGTCTGCCGGATGTCGCATCTCCCTCGACTCAACCGAAGAGGAATCTGTAGCATGCCACGTCATGTGTTTCGATGTGGCACTTGATTGATATAATCTCATTAAACGAGGAATGATAGGAAGGTAGTACATCTTCTTATATGGCACTTCCTTCTTTGTCTTCTTCGATTGACCACCAGGTCCCTTTCGACGTGCCTCTTTGTACCGGGGATGGCCACACATTCTACACATCTTCAGACTGCTATCTTCGTCACCCCAATATAACATGCAACCGTTCACACAACAATCAATCTTCTCAACCGGCAAACCAACATTCTTCAACATTTGTTTGCTTTGATGAAACGTCGTAGGCACCTTATTATTTTGAGGACAGATTTCACTGCATAATTGTGTCACTTGCTCATATGCCCTGTTAGAAAGCTTGTTCTCGGTCTTAATGGCCATGAGTCGTGCATTAAATGAAAACTGTGAGTGAGATTCACAACCCGGATATAAATCTTCTTCGACTAATTTGAGCATCTCATAAAACCGAAATGCCTCATTCGTCGGCTCCTCTTCCATGTTTGAAAAACCATCTTCCCTGATCATTGTTTGATACATATTCGGTTCTTCTTCCCCAAACTATTTTTCTTCTGCCCCAAACTGTTGTTCTTCTGCCCCAAACTGTTGTTCTTCGTCCCCAAACTGTTGTTCTACCTCGTTACTAGTGCCAACATGATCGAAATTTGCTTCTTGTTGATAGATTCCAACAGTGTAATAGTATAACACTTCATCAAATCTATAAGGCCAACGTGCTTCACCATGACTAGTCCAATTATAATAATTATCAACGAAACCATTCTTCACAATATGTACTAGGACCTCATCAATCTCTTTATATTGCTTATTCTGACATTTCTTAGCATTACACGGACACCTAATGCAATCACCAATCATGTAATGTGGGTGGCGCTTTGCAAATTCAACAAATAACACGTGTTCATTATAAAATTCCACATTCACATTTCCTAAAACCAATCTAGGAGTACAGTACATCCAACGACGGTCAGGTAAATCCATATGTTAAACGTTTAAGTGGAGCAAGACATTACTAAACTAAACTTATAATAAATTCAAACAAAACTTATAATATAAAACATGTAATTACATTATATTGAATTTTATGTATAGAGTAAAAATGGTAGAAAATGTACCGTAATTTGATGTTTCTGAATACCAGAGCATAAAAATTAGGTAGTAGAAAGTTTTGGTGAAAATTTGCAATATGAAAGTGGGAAAAAATTAGGCAGTAGAAAGTTTTGGTGAAAATTTGCAATATGAAAGTGGGAAAAAATTAGGCAAGAGAAAGTTTTGGTGAAAATTTCCCGACGGAAAGATAATTCCGTCGGCATTTTGCCCGCCCAATTTTCCGTCGGCATTGCGTTAGACCGACGAAATTTCCGTCGGCATTTATCAAATTGTGATTTCCGACGGAATGCTAATTCCGTCGGCATATTACCCGCCCAATTTTTCGACGGAATGCTAATTTCCGTCGGCATTTATCAAATGCCAATTTCCAACGGAATATATATTCTGTCGGTAATGTGGCGGTTTTTTTTTATTTTTTTCTAATTAATTCAATTTGTTTGGTATAAAAATAAAAGTTGTTTAACAGTTGTTACGTTGTATAAAAACTAAAAACACTAACATATATAATTGTTACGTTGTACCACATATACTACATAAAAATAAAAGTTCGCACAAAAAAAGTTGTTTAACAGAAAAATATATAGTTCAACATAAAGATAAATAAGTTCAACACAAAAAAGTAAATAAGTTCAACAAAAAAGTAAATAAGTTCAACACAAAATTAAATTGTTCAACGAAAGTTAAAAAACTCATCCATATCGCCATCCAAATTGACGTTGACGTCGTCATCGTCGGCCTGCGCTGCACTTGGACCTGGTGCTTGATCTGGAGCTGCAGCTGGGGGGCTTGCACCATCGTCTGTTGATAGACGGCCTCGGTCTGCTCAGCAGACATTCCCAACGTCCGACCCGCGTTGGCACTCCAGAGGCGGAAGTAGTTCTCGAACGTTGCCATAACGTTCGGATCCGGGACGGCAGTGGAGGATACGGACGCCTGCGATGCACTCCGGGACCGACCACTTGATGACCTCACGACGTTGCTCATCCGACCAAGGCCAAGGATCCTTCCCTTGGAGGTCGGGGCAACGTCAAGGTAAGCCTGGTCCACGTCAACAGCCGGAGGGGGACCGCTGCTTCCGGATTCAGCAGTAGTCGCGACTTGCGTCTCGACCTCTTCAATCCTCTGCATAATTAAAAAATTAAAATTAATTTAATTATCTATATATATAGTTTAATACATAAATTTAATTAAACTTACGTGGAGGTCAGTAGTGCGCCCGTAGGTGGACGTCTGTGTCTCGACATCAAACAGATGAATAAGGCTCATCCGATCCAAGTGGGTGGGTGCACGTCCCGTCTCCCGCTCCTATTACGTATCAAATAAACATATACAAATTAATTTAGATAACTAATATAAATAAATTAAATATAATTAGTTAATTTTTAAAATTAATGAAAACTTACGAGAGCCATTGATTGCTCGAGGACTGACCGGGCTCCCCCCTGATGCCTTGCCATCCCGCCTCCAACGTCAGTTCTGCGGTTGGCCCGAGCTTTCTCACACTTCTCTTGGTAAGCCGGGTCCATCCACTTCTCAACCAACGACTCTCACAGGTCAACACCATCCTCGTCTTTCCCCAGAGCACGCTCCTTGTTTCTTTCGCGCCAGGCGAATCTCCAGTCGTACATCATGTTCGTGTACCGAGTAGAACAAAAACCGTACCACTTCTCGTAAATAGTGTCATCCGAGTAGATCGCCGTATCCCAAACGGCCTTTTTCTATACATATATTCAACATATTTATCAAATAATATGTATAATAAATTATCTATTAATTAATTATTTAATAAACTTTAATTATTGTAATTATATACCTGGAACTCCTCGAAGTATTCATCCTTTTTAGATTGCGGCACCAACGACCAAGTGATAGCACCCTTAGCAATTTTGCACTTCAGAAAGGATGTTGTACAGATCCTGGACAACTCATTACCGGGCAAAAACCTGTAAAATTATTAACAAATTTATAAACTAACACATTATAAATAAATAAATAAAGTTAATCGTTATTGAATATTGTTAAACATTAGAATTATTGACTTACGTTCCTAAATGGATATAAACCTCTTGCCTACGGTCTACGGATCGAATGGGATGTTGACGAGAAGAGGATCTTGCGGCTGTCGACGAACTAGACGACATCGTAGTCGGCGGCGGCGACACTACCACAGGAGGAGGAGCCATCACAGGTACTGATTGACCCCGAGGCCTCCTTGCACGTGACCCAGATGGCCTACGCGAACCAGAACCCTTATTCGGTACTTCACTCATCTGTTTCAATCAATAAAAAATACATAATTTAAATTACAATAACCTAATTTAATCAATAATTTACTAGTTTAATTATAGCATATTCCTAATTTAATCAACAATTTACGAATTTAATCAACATTTTCCTAATTTAATCAACAATAATTTAATTTCATTAATAATTTTCTAGTCTAATCAATAATATAAAATGTAATCAACATATTCCTAATTTAATCAATAATAATCTAATTTGATCCTTAAATTTTCTAATATAATCAATAATTAACAATTTAATCAACATATTCCTAATTTAATCAACAATAACCTAATTTAATTATTATTTTTCTAATTTAATCAATAATAAAAAATTTAACATATTCCTAAATTAACAAACCTAAACCTAATTAAAATAATAGTTTTCTAATTGGGTCAATAATTATCAATTTAATGTACATATTCCTAATTTAAAATTTTTACTAATATAGCATATTCCTAATTTAATCAATAATTACTAATTTAATCAACATATTCCTAATTTAAATCAAAACAATATATAACCTAATTACAACGTGATACCACGGTCGAACCATCTAATTAACTAATAATTTAAACAATTGATTGATCAAACATGCACCACCTATACATTAAAAATATTCTATATCAAAATTACACCATTAAATTAAACTAGTAATGAACTATACATATAACAATTAATTAATTAACCTTAAAAAACTACTCTATCAAAACTATTCTTAATCAACAAATTAAATAACATACTAACATGATCATAATATTTTAACAACTAACTAAATCAACATTAAATTATTCATATTTACATATATGCATGCATAAACATATATAATTATTAAAACTAAGTAATAAAATTAATTAAGAAAATGTACCGTATCAATGTAATCGGAGAAATTTGATTCAATAGCCTCGTCCTCGTCTGCCCCCCCGAATCCTTCGATCACTCGTTTTTTTTTTCAAACAAAGCCTTCTGTAATGTAATCGCTTCCTTATATAAAAAAAATTGGTTATCGACGGAATTGCCGACGGATATTCCATCGGTAACCGCCCACTTTAATGCCAACGGTTATCTTTTTGGAAACCGAGGCGGTGCGAAATTAACGGGTCAAATGCCGACGGATATTCCGTCAGCATTTCCGTCGGCATGCATATTTTAAAAGATCCGTCGGTACAGGCCGACGGAACGGAATTCCGTCGGCAGGTACGTTGACTTTTCAAACAACACGAATTCCTCGGCAAAGGTCCGTCTCCATAACGCGCGTTTTTTGTCGTGAGGTCAAATTTGTAGATTTGTAAAATCAATACCTAAAAAAAATATTATAAGGACATTTTAGTAATTTTATATAATTTTTTAGAATATTAATTATTTTATCTTATTGCGAAGCTAGATCGCCCCATGACGAAGATAGATGAGGTGTCCTGTTTTAATTGGATCCCTAACGTCAGGTAGTGCGAACACTCTACTTAACCGTAGAAAAGCCCTTCTAACTTCTTTTTATATATGCATCTTATATATAAATATTTAAAAAAATGGGCCCCTAAAAAATTGAATTATTTCTAAACCTAAATCAATCGCCTCATTAGCCTCATATAGTCATATTAGGACAAGGCCTGAGTTTTTGGCCATTAAATTAATTATCTTAAAGCTACCTCAATTAATGTGGGACGTATTTTTGTGTCACGAGAATACAAGTCCAAAAACTTTCACATCCGGCCGGCCAATCTTTCTGCCTTAATTAGAAGATTTATATTGAAATTGTAATCAAAATATGATTAGTTGAAATTTAAATAATATTCCTTCTTATTCTTAATAAGTGATGTTTTACACTTTTTAATACTCCCCCTGTCCAGTAAAATTTTGCTTAAGTCTTTTTATGCATGTTTTTTTTTTAAAAAAATCATATTTTAATTATAAAAAATACATGTGGAATAACGAGTAAAGAATATTGTTGGTACATACTCAATCTTGTTAACAAAGTAAAAAAAATACTCAAAAGTTATAACTATTTAAATAGAATAAACGTATACTTTCTGAACCCAAAAATTTGTCTGAGCAAAATTTTACAGGACGGAGGGAGTATATATTTATTACATTTTTTACTAATTTGTCCTTAAAATAATTTAAATATTCAAATAAATGTGTTATTTTACTAAGATAGATCAAGAATATTTTTAAAAATTAATTATTTTTCTAATATACTAGGGGAGCATAAAGAAATATAAATGGATTGACACGAATTTCAATGGGAATGAAGAAGTCACGGGCATGCATTCAGTTCAGTCATGTGGCCATTGTTTGATCTTGTGATTAATTGCTCTTAATCCTTGTGACTTCACCACAAATCCCGCTATATAATTACTAATATACTCCCGGCCTAGTGGATTAATTTTCGGTTAAACAAATACTCCCTCCGCTTTTTAATAAGTGTCATTTTGACTTTTTTCAACAAATTAAGATTATAAATTATGGTCTATATTACCCTTCATTAGTTATAACTAATTTAGATATAGAAACTTTGTTTGATAAAGAATGTGGTCAATAATGTAACTAGTGTTCATAAATCAAATTAATTTTGGTATAAACAATATTTATAAAATTTATTTATAAACAATATATATGGTAAATGGATAAGGATAAAATGGTCAAAATTAAAGAAAAAAATTCAGAATGACACTTTTTTTTTTTTTGACACTTATTTTAAAATTAGTTAAAAAGTTAAAGTAAAGTGACACTTATTAAAAAATTGAGGGAGTATAAATTAAAATCACTATTTTAAGCATGCCTTTTGGCTATATCTGGATGTTATATAACAACTCTATGTATTGAGATATCTGTGGTTAGATTCAAATATTTTAATTGATTAATTTAAATTGCAAATAAGATTTAAAAAAAAAAAATTATTTAGTATACAAATAATCGAGTGTTTTATGTGAAAAATTTAGCTTGAACCTAATTATTCAACTATTTTGAGTTTTAATACTTATTTATTTTATAGTAGTCTACCCTAACGACCGTGAGGAGATGGTTTATCTGTCACACTTGCAATCTCATATTTAGCAAAATACAAAAAGGACAGTACGTTGTGCATGGCTTTTTTCATAGTTTGAGTCTCCATTGAATGTTTGTTTTTGCACGGTTATTTATCATCTATTTTCCTTTTTGACGAATCGTTATCACATGTTAGTAACTTAGTTCTGCCTGGAATATAAAATGAGAAGATTAAAAAATATAAGAGATATAATTAGTCAAATTGTAATTTTAAGACTTGATTGCATATAAAATTACATTTTAAAAAAAAAATTGGACTAGAGTGAATTATTTGTCCATGATTCGAATGCCTAGAAAAAATCGAGATTATATTTATCAAGGATTCAAAAATTTAGATTAGACGAATGTGCAATTTGCAAAAGTGTTGTGATTTTATATGCAATTAAGCATTTTTTTTTTTATATATAAATTGTTTCAAGAGTCTATTAGGGCATTTGCTTCTTTTGGGATATATATTTAGGTGTGAGGAAGAAGTCTGTGACTTTAAAATTCTAAAATTTGAAATCATTGATAAATAGTAAAAGTGTATATTTGTTTTGAGGTTTTAATAGGTTGATATTTTACTTTGTGTCGGATCAAATGGTACGTAGATGAATTATTTTAAAGTTAATAAAGTAGATTATACTGAGAAATGTAATATATACTCCTAATAGATTTATAGGTAATTTTAGGTGTGGATTGAGGGTATGATTTGACATCCGAACTTGTATGGAACGGAGATTGTAAAGTTCTACATCCATTTGTGTGTCCCAAAAAAACATACCCTTAAAAGTTTGTTTAAACACAATTTTGAACCATAATTATGTTTATATAGGCAGCAATACGATACTTTTATCCAAGTTGCCATGTGCCAATTAACCCTTGTGTCACATGTCTGCTAATTATCCATCATTTTTTTAAAATTTCACACCTATAAATACCCCTGAAAGATTTTTCAACCCCACCATTAATCCAACCAAAATCTCTCCCATGGATTCAAAAAAACCATCTACCTCAATCCTCTTTCTCCTCATCAACCTCATGTTCTTTGCTCTAGTGAATGGTTGCTTCTTTAATTGTAACAACCCCACTCCAAACCCTAACCCTAATGGAAAATGCCCAAGAGATGCCCTAAAGCTGGGCATATGTGCAAACCTACTAAACGGTAGCTTCGGAACCGAAATCGGGAACCCGCCCGATCACCCGTGCTGCTCGGCACTCGGCGGGTTATTGGATCTTGAAGCTGCAGTTTGCCTTTGCACTGCATTGAAAGCCAATATTCTTGGCATTAACATAAATATTCCTATTACACTTAGTTTGCTCATCAACACTTGTGGCAAGACACTTCCCGAGGATTTTATTTGTGCTTAAGTGATATCTAGACCTTTATTTTACATATTTTGCATCATTTTAATTTATGTAAGTTTTATTTTCAACTTTTTTTTTGGGAACCCTTTATTGCAGTATGTTGTTGCATTTGAGGGTCGTCATTTGTCGTTGTAATGCGGTTGTTTTCTAGTTTGAAATGCAATGTTGGTTTTTGTTTACAAATCACTACAATGTTTGCATTCACTAGCTCATTCAAATTAAAAGCTTGTTTGCATGTTTAATTATTTCCGATGTCGAAATATATAGCGCACGTAGAATAAGGAGAAGCCTGGGGTGTCTTGGAGGGACGTAGGTGCTTGAGGCAATCGCCTATATATATAAATTAAAAATATAAATTAAAAAACTCGAGAATTGCTCCTCTCTATGTCTCAAGTTCGAAACTCATGCAATTTTGTCTATACAGAACGCAAAGCTCTAGCTAACGGGGTCCCCGCAAGTGGACGGTGGAATTGGTCCCCTCGGATTGATCGGTCAGAATACCGTGGAATAAAAAAAAATCGAGGATTATATTCTTAATTATTAGTTTATTTTTAAAAAAACAAAAAATCATTGTTGAAATCATGAGTTGTGAGCCTTAATAAGCAGTCGGGTTGATATGATTTTCTTAAAAAATGATGAGGTTGGAGAAAAAAAGGGTAAAGTTGAAAAGAGATGAATGAGAAAAAAAGGTAAAGTTGAAAAGACACCACAAAAAATTGCTCAAATAACGAGGGGAATTGGCGAGGGGTATTTCACCCTTGCTATTTGGCGAGGGATTTAACGAGGGGCATAAATAAAGAGGGATTTGGCGAGGGGCGGAATCACACTCGCTATTTAGCGAGTGGAAAAAGATGCCCTCGCCAATTGGCGAGGGATTTGGCGACGGCGTGTTTTGCACTCGCTCATTGGCGAGTGCATTGTGGCCCTCGGAAAATGGCGACGGTCCCCCACTCGCTAATTGGCGAGGGGGGTGGGGCCCTCGTAACTGCCCTCGCCTATTTCCCAATTAAAACCCTCTCCTTCTTCCCCAAATTCGTACAGCGCCTCCTTCACCCCAAAAATAGCCACCGCCGCAGCTTCCGTCCACCTCGCCACCGCCGCTGTCGGAGCTACCGATCGTGACTAATTTTTGGATATTTCTGTTCTACACTTCGAGGGGTTCATTTCTACGGTAAATTTATGCGTTTTTATTGATTAAATTAAAAGTTGTATATATATGTTTGTATTATATTATATATGTATATATATATATATGCATGTATATAGTTTTGTTGTGTAATGTTAGGATTGTAATTATGTTAGAAAAATATGTATAATTATTGTTAATTGTTATGAATGTGTTAATATAATTATTGTTATGTTTTATATATGCATGTATATATATGTGTTAATTATTAATTGGTGTGTTAATTGGGAGAATTAATTTTATAATTAATTGTTGGAAATAAGTGAAATTAAATCGATGTTGGAGGTCGGGATGAGTTGTTTGTTTGTTGTAGATTGTGCGTTCCGACTTGAGTAATTTTACTCGAGTCGAAAATGGATGCACTAGGAACCTAAATATTTGGTGATACGATAGATTTAGATGAAACCCTGCCGAAATTTTTAAAAATATATATATAAACTATATATTTACATTTGAAACAGATCGATTAACATGAATTATTCAAGTCGTAGTTGGATGTATAGGCCAAGATTGGTCAATGGGATTATGAGCCCCGAATTTATTAGTGGTGTAAATGGATTTATTTTAGCTGCCACTAGTAATCCGAATTCGATTTGGGAAGGAAAAATTAGGTGTCCTTGCTCGAAAGCTAGATGTCGAAATGAGACTTATAGAGATCCTAATGAAGTGAAGTCTCATTTATATCGAAATGGGTTTACACGAAATTATTATAATTGGATTTATCACGGTGAAGAGATTTGGGGTCCACGTCCATTTCAAAACACTAGTGAATTTGCGTCAACTTCAAATGAAGTTGACCCTATGGGACCTAGCTCGTACCACACTATGGTAGAAGAATTAATGGGTGACCCAAACATTGATTTTGGAATCAACGCGGAAGAGGAGGCACATAATGAAGAACCCCCTAACGAGAATGCGTCACAGTTCTACGACATGCTTCGTGCAGCGGACCAAGACTTGTATCCCGGTTGTGAATCTCATTCGCAGTTGTCGTTCAATTCCAGATTGTTGAATATTAAAACCGAAAACAGATTGTCTGAAAGGGGATACAATCAAGTCGTTGAGTTGATTCGTGAGATTTGTCCTTCAGAAAATAAGGTTCCCAAGAAATTTAACGACACCAAACACTTGATGAGTGGGATGGGTCTTCCGGTAGAAAGGATTCATTGTTGTGCACATAACTGCATGTTATTTTGGGGTGCAGACAGCGAACTAGAGTTCTGTAAGATTTGTGGTGGACCACGGTATAAGCCGAGTAGGGTTGATGCAGATGGTCGGTTGAAAAAGAAACGTCCGGTTAAGGAGATGTTCTACTTTCCCATAATTCCTCGTTTGCAAAGATTGTACATGTCCAAGGCCACTGCGAAGGATATGACATGGCATGCCTCGTGCAGTTCTGATGACTCTGGTGTTATGCGTCACCCTGCAGACTCGTTGGCTTGGAAGCATTTGGACCGTTCGTATCCTGATTTTGCAGCTGAAATTAGGAATGTTAGGTTGGGCTTGAGCACAGACGGTTTTGCACCGTTTGGAATGACGGGGAAGCAATATTCGTCATGGCCAGTTATTCTTACTCCGTACAATCTACCCCCGTAGTTATGCATGAAAGATCAATTCATGTTTCTTTCGATTCTTGTGCCTGGGCCAAAAAGTCCGAAGGACAAGCTTGATGTGTTTTTACAACCTCTGATAGCTGATTTGAAATTTTTATGGGAATATGGGGTGCAAACGTACGACGTCTCTAGGAAGCAAAACTTTTTGATGAGAGCTGCACTGATTTGGACCATTAGCGACTTTCCAGCGTACTCAATGTTGTCTGGTTGGAGTACAGCTGGAAAGCTTGCTTGTCCGTATTGTGGGAAGTACACCGATGCATTCACTTTGAGGCTCAGTCGAAAGCAATCGTGGTTCGATAACCACCGAAAGTTCTTACCACCTAATCATACATGGCGAAAGAACAAGACGGCATTCAGGGCTGGAGTAGCAGTCACAGATGATCCGCCACCTATCCGAACAGGTGCGAGTCTCCTATACGAAATTGATCATTTGGGACTTAGAAAGGTTACAGAGGAAGGTGTTGAGGCACACAACAAAAAAATTGACGGAGGGTGGAAGAAAAAAAGCATTTTTTGGGATTTGCCTTATTGGAGTACTTTGTTAGTTCGACATAATTTGGACGTGATGCACATTGAGAAAAATGTGTTCGATAACGTGTTCAACACAGTGATGAATGTGGAGGGGAAAACAAAGGACACATCAAAATCAAGAGATGAGTTGAATGAATATTGTCGTCGTCCCTCTCTCAAGAAATGTCCACGTACAAATAAGTATCCCAAGGCTTGTTATGCGCTTGATAAGAAAGAAAAAGATGTTATCTGTAAGTGGATAAGTGGGTTGAAGTTTCCCGATGATTATGTGTCTAACATGTCTCGATGTATTGACTGGACGAAGTTGAAATTGTATGGAATGAAGAGTCATGATTGTCACGTGTTTATGTAGAGACTACTACCGATTGCTTTTCGTAATATTCTGCAAACTGATGTGTGGAAAGCAATCACTGAGCTTAGTCTTTTTTTTAAGGACTTAACTTCTACGACCATAACAGTTGACAACATGACTCGGTTGGAAACGGATATCCCAGTAATATTGTGCAAGTTGGAACGTATCTTTCCACCCAGCTTCTTCAACTCCATGGAACATCTACCTGTGCACCTTGCATATGAAGCAAAAGTTACTGGTCCAGTTCAATACAGATGGATGTATCCATTCGAGAGGTATTTTAAGGAATTTTAAGATATAATGATCATATTCAATGTTTTTATTATCTTAATCACGATCCTTGAATTCTAATTATAGGTATCTTCGCACCTTGAAACTGAGTGTGGGTAACAAAGCACGTGTTGAAGCTTCGATTGCAAATGCATATTTAACCAGAGAGGCGTCAATGTTTTGTTCTCATTACTTTGAGGATCATGTTATGACGAGGATACACAATTTACCTCGTAAGTACGATGGTAGTGGAGATGTACAACAGTATGTGGATGGTACATTTTCCATATTTAAGGCGCCTAGCAAGCGATTTGGGAAACCAAAGAAGAGATGGATTTTGGATGAGGAGAAAAAAGTTGCTCATACGTACGTGTTGTTGAATTGTGATGAGGTGCAGCCGTATGTTCAGTAAGTGAATCTGGCCATAGTATAAATATATATATATATATATATATTGGTTAGTTTTGAGATGTCTTATTAATCAAAATACGTATGTAGGCTATTCATGCATCAACTTCAAGTTGTTGAACCAAATCTCTCGGCTGCTGCATCGGACAATAGGCTACAAAATGAATTTGCTTCGTGGTTTGAAGAAATTGTAAGTCATATTTTATACAAATATATATATATATATATATATATATATATTTAATAGCAATAACGTAAATCTCACATAGAGTCGACTTATATAGGTGAAGATAAATCCCGTGGAGAACAAGTTTATTTGCGATCTTTCTGCAGGTCCGTCTGGTCACGTAGTTACGTACTCAGGGTATTACGTGAACGGGTACAAATTTCACACTATGGCTTATGGTGCATCTAGAGCAACATCAAACAGTGGGGTTTGTATCAAGGGAAAAAACTATGATGCAGATGAAGAGGATTTCTACGGGAATCTCGAGGAAGTAGTCGAATTGGACTACCAGGGGTACCACGAGAAGAAAGTGATTTTGTTCAAGTGTCAGTGGTTTGATAACTCAGCCAGTGGTACAAAAATTGATCCTAACTACAAGCTTGTGGATATTCATCAGAGGCGACGATACGGTCGGTACGATCCATTCGTACTAGCAAGTCAAGCCACCCAAGTCTACTATTGTTCGTACCCTGGACCCCGTACTGATTGGATAACTGTATGCAAAATCAAGCCGAGATCCTTCTTGGACGCACAACAGTCATCCACTACTGACGATGAAGCAGATGTTCCCGCGTTCCAAGAGGAAAGCATAGAACATCAAATGATTGTGCAAGTAGATGATGATCCTGTTATATTAACTGATACCACCGATACATTGATGGACGTAGCCGGAGACGAAGAAGCAGAAGAAGAAGAAGAAGATGAAGATGAGGATGAAGATGAAGAAGATGATGAAGAAGAATATTACTAGAGTGTTCATGTATATGTTATATTATATAAAGAATGTTGATTATGACTCGCTTTCAGTGTTCTTAATGCATGTTTATGATTCAGTTTGAGTGTTCATAGATGTTATTATATCAAGAATGTTAATTTATTAATTGTTATATTTTAATATTTATTTTTACAGATGAGTGGATATGGGGGTCATGGACAGTGTTCTGGTGGACATGGTTCTGGTGGTCAGGGTTCTGGTACTGGGTAGGATTCGGGTGGTAGAGGTAGAAGTAGAGGTATAGGTAGAGGTAGAGGTGAGACGCCGCCTATACCTATACCACATCATCCGGGTTTCTATTTGCCAGATATGACTGGGATCGTCCAGATGCCCCAGATGCAGGGATCGACCCCCTATCCGTACTACACACAGGTTCCCCAGATGCCCCCCATGTATCCAGCGCAGGAGGATCCACCGTTACGGGACCCAGTCGGACGTGCGTCTGTCGAGACAGCGGCCAGCCAGGCGCCAGACGCACACGAGAGTCGTATTCGTCTTACGATCTATCGTGGAGCGTAAGTATTACATATCTTATAATTTTCATTATAATGAATTACATAATTATTCATTTACAAATTAATTATGTGTACGTAACAACAGGATGATGCCTTCGGGTCTAATCTCGACCACCATCAGACATATCATGTACCGGAATATGGAGGTTGGCGCACACACATTCGGCTTGGTATCCCCAGGTGTACTTCAACGGTGGTGGGATACATTCCAGGTATAATTTAATGATGTGTAACATATCTATTCATTCACATTTTGTTATAATTAATCAATTTTTTTTGGCAGAATGAGGTTACGTGGGATCCAGAGACTGTTGACACTGCATTAGTGTACAGGCTCTTTCTTGAGAGAGCAGCAAATCGATACAGTGACATGTTGAACCACTACAAGGGATTGTGGGAGCATGAGAAGAAGAAGCCGAATTGGGACAACGATGTCTGGGAGCACTTGGTTCGCCACTGGAATCATCCGGACACAATTAAGAAGAGCGAGCAGTGTCGGAAGAACCGACTATCAGAGCCTGGAGGCCCGGGTACCGGTTTTGCTAGACATAAAGGGGGATCTCGTGGGGCAGCCGAGGTGGCCAGACGTATTGTAAGTATTTATGTTCAATTATATAAGTAATTTGAGTTCATTTTAATTAATTTAATTTTGTGTTCTTCAAAATATAGGAGGAGATAACGGGACGACCAGCTTACGACTGGGAGATTATCGAATATTACCACCGTTACACTAACAGAACGTACACATACTCCCATATGGGTGATATTCTGGTAAGTGTATACATATATTATATTAAATATAATATTTAATTGTATTGACATGTATATTAACCAAATTTTACATATGCACATATAGGATCAGGTGCAACAGGAATTGTCACATCTCACCCAGCCGTCATCTGATCATGATCCTTCAGATGATGGTTCCAGCAGCCAGACCCCACCCTTGCCGGAAATGTCTGAGTTGTACGTGAAGAAAGTTGGAAGATCTCACGGTCGCGTGAAGGGTCTTGGGCAACTAGGAAAGAACAGGCGTGTCACTTCTGGTTCTGGTGAGACATCTTCCGGTACGGCGTTTGGACGATTTAGCCAGGCCGACATCGACAATGCTCTTTTGGAAGAGCGGAGGGCTAGTGAAGAGAGAGAGCGTCTCATACGTGAAGAACTGCATCAATCAGTCACTCAGACGGAGGAGCGCTTACGTCAAGAGTTTGCTGCTCAGATGGCATCACAGATGGCATCAATTATGAGACGGTTCAAAAGGGGGTCGGGTAACGGGAACGGGGATGATGATGATGATGGTGATGATGACGCTGCTGAGGATGGTCGATGATTGATACATTTTAAGTTATGTTGTCTTGTTGGATTTTAAAAAATTGATGAAGTTGTTTGAGATTTTTTTTTTTATGTTGTGTACTTGAATTGAAGTGAACGTACGAGACAATGTTTTATTTTATATGTTTTTAATTCATATTGCTTGTGTGTGATTAATTAAGTATTGATCTAATATATATATATATAAATGAATTGAGTTAATAGCATATAGTTGGTAATTTATTAAATAAATTGAGTTAATTAATAACATATAGTTGGTAATTGAGTTAATAAGTTATTAAATTTAGTAATGAAGGGCTTTTGTTAAATTAATTAAGTATTGAGCTAATATATAAATTAATTGAGTTAGTAATCTATTCAATTAATTGACTTGATTAATAATAAAAGAATAAATTTGAGTTAATACATACATAAGTATAAATTATTAAATTTAGTATTAATGAAGGGATTTGTTAAATAAATTGAGTTAATCAATACATATATAAGTATAAGTTATTAAATTTAGTAATGAGGGGTTTGTTAAATTAATTAAGTATTGAGCTAATATAATTAATTTACTTAATAACATATAGTTGGTAATTTATTAAATTAATTGAGTTAAAGAATAAAAACATAAATTAAAAGGGATAAATATATAATGCATTTGAAATATTACGACTAAAGCTCCTAGCTTAATTGGCACACGGGGGCGCATAAACTCTTCAGAATCCGGGAGGTCGCGAGTTCGACCCCCCATGCGTGCAATAAAATGAATTAAGGGTGGCCTGGTGGTGAGGGGTAAGGGAAGTGGCCTTAGAGACCTGGGTTCGAAACCCACGTCTGTTATTTTTTAAATACAGCGTATTGGCGAGGGGCCTCGCGCTCGGGAAAAGGCGACGGTCTTTGCCCTCGGGAATTGGCAAGGGTTATGACTCTCGCTAATGGGCGACGGCACGCGCCCTCGCCAATTCGCGAGTGTGATTCTGCCCTCGGTATTTGGCGAGGGTGCCCTCGCCAATAAATTAGCGAGGAGCACTTAGGCGACGGCGACTGCCCCTCGCCTCTGCTGTCGCCAAATCGCTTAGCGAGGGCTTTTCCCTCGCCAAAACCCTCTCCATATGGATGGTTTTTTGTAGTGAGAGATGAATGAGAAAAAAATATTTTTTAAATACAGCGTATTGGCGAGGGGCCTCGCGCTCGGGAAAAGGCGACGGTCTTTGCCCTCGGGAATTGGCAAGGGTTATGACTCTCGCTAATGGGCGACGGCACGCGCCCTCGCCAATTTGCGAGTGTGATTCTGCCCTCGGTATTTGGCGAGGGTGCCCTCGCCAATAAATTAGCGAGGAGCACTTAGGCGACGGCGACTGCCCCTCGCCTCTGCTGTCGCCAAATCGCTTAGCGAGGGCTTTTCCCTCGCCAAAACCCTCTCCATATGGATGGTTTTTTGTAGTGAGAGATGAATGAGAAAAAAATAAGGGGATGAAACAATTGTCTATTAGGGGCGCAAGTGTTCTCAAATAAATACATTTATAGGAACTGAGTTAAAATTCAAAAAGTAGAGAGAAGTTGCCGATTTCATTTAGAATTTTAAGAAGAAAAAGAGCAAAAACAAGTTGAAAATTTTCAACGTGGAATAAAAGCTAAATAAAAATGAAGAAGGATACAGTGAGGTTTGAACTTTGAAGGAAAGTTGGGTCGAGTGATTCGAAGTTAAATTTTTTTTTAGAGGATTATGAATGTGGTATTGAGAATGGCCAGCAACTTATGAATTTGACTCAAAAATCTGATTTTAAAAATTATAGAAGAGTAATTCAATTTTTTTTCTTGCTTCGAATTCTTAAGTACTACATGTTAATTCCATTTATTTTTTTTAGTCATTTGTCCATTAAAATCA
The DNA here is from genome assembly GCA_963675135.1 of Galeopsis tetrahit. Classification (NCBI taxonomy): domain Eukaryota; kingdom Viridiplantae; phylum Streptophyta; class Magnoliopsida; order Lamiales; family Lamiaceae; genus Galeopsis; species Galeopsis tetrahit. The sequence goes on along the minus strand of OY776121.1, from coordinate 13,581,766 downwards.
TTTGCTTATTTTAATTTTCTTTGCTTAAGGATAAGCAAATGTTTAAATTTGAAGAATTTAATGAGTCAAGATTATTGCATGTTATTTAGTACTATTTTTTTTATAATTTAATTGAGAATTTTATGAGAATCAATTTGATATTTTATTACATTTTCGATTTACTACTTTGAGTTTTTATATATTTTATTTTTTTACATAATTATATAATTGAAGTATTTTAAAAACACATGAACAAGATTTGAGAATAAATTGGATAGGAGACGAATTAACAAAGGCCCTGGCTATATACCCCTCCAGCTATGTTAAGTATACTCCCCGGATAGATGTACCCCTCCTGTAAATGTAAAATGTTAGATGTACTCCCCCGTGAAATACCTACTATACCCTTTGCACATCTGAAACATAATTATAGATACACCTCCCCACACAAATAAACTTTCCATATTCTCTTCTCCCATTTTAGCGCCTAACACAACCACACCTTCACCATAGCCGGCAACCGTAGCAGAATGACACGACACCCACCACACCTTCACCGTAGCCAGCGGTCGCAGCACGGCACGGCGAACGGCGGTCCGTCGCGGCACGACACCTGGGCGAACGACAGTCGCAAGTTTGTAGTATTGATGTTAGGGATTTTGAATGAGTTAAGTTTGTAGTATTGATGTATGCTTTAAAACATATACTCTTTCGTTTTTTATGTGCGGTGGTAGTGTTGTTGTTGTTGGGTGCAAAAAAAATGAATTGTTGCCGGCGATGAACCAGGGTCGACGAAACAATTTTCCGTCGACAATGGTTCATAGACGGAGAGCAGCTTGGTCGATTAGGGTGTGGCGATAGGGTTTATCATCATCGATAAAGAGTTGTCGATACAAAAAAGAAATTGTTATTCACTTTTTCGAGAGGGTGTTGTCGACTAAAAGTGTTTTAGTCGACAATACTTTGTTGACCAAAAGGCTTTCTGTCGGTTACTAGTTGATGAAAATTGCACGATTATATATGTAATTAAACTTTCAACAAATGTTGGTCGACGAAACATCACTTCATCGACATCGTCATGTCGACCAGAAGCGTCCCCGTCAACCAACCAGGGTCGACCAATTCGAACGGAAAAAACGCCATCGCCAAACGCGCAAAAATACCCACACACCATTTTCATCTCAGTTTAAGTCATAAAATACCAAAAGACATGCAGGAAGCCAAAAACAATAACAAAAAACCATAACTTAGACAAAAATAAAACATATGGACAAAGAACTCACGTATTTATAGCTCTCTTCACGTTTTCGAACCATTATGTTACACCTTGCTCTTGGAGAGATGTAAAAAATATGAGTGTGAGTTTTTTGATTAAACACTCCAACTCCCACTCCTTCCCAGACGTGAGTTTTTTGTGTTATTTGGTTTTGATAATCTTTGTAGTACGTAAGGAAAGCAACGATCAGGTATCATATAATAGGAGGGTGTATCTATCTGTCTAAAATTACTAGAAGGACAGAATAGGTATTTAACATTATTATTAAATTAATAAATTGGATGGGGGAGTATACTTAACAAGGCTGGAAGGGTATATAGCGAGGGCCATTAACAAAATGGAGAAAAAATATGGCCCAATACTGATGGCTCAATGTTGGGCCATAGGGATTCTTACGGATTAAGCCCATAATTTGGGTCCAAGAGATAAATCATACCTTTAGCTTAGTAGTATGGGCGCGGCTAAAGGCACCCAAGGATCCTATGAGCACACCCACGCGATGAGGACACCCACAAAACGGATGAGGACACCCACGTGAAAAATACAAAATTACCCTGCCCTCAATTAAAACCATTCATTCTCTCTTTCCCTTCCTCTTCCCATTTCATTTTAGTACACCCTCTCTCTCCATCACTCCAATGGCCGCCGCCCACCCACCTCCTCCCTCCAGGCGCGGCCGCCTCCCACACACCTCCTCCCTCCCAGGCGAAGCTTTGCACCCCGCTTGAAGAAAAAAAGTCGCCGTCGTGAAGAACGCCGCCGTCGCCGTCCGTTGAAGAAGCCCGCCGTCGTCGTCCGTCTGTTGAAGAAAAAATGTCGTCGCCGTCCGTCATTGTCTCTGTGTTGAAGAAGCCCGCTGGCCGCACCACCTCCTCCTTGAAGCGGCCGCCCCCACCTCCCCCCTCCAAGAAAGTCGTCGCCCACACCCCCTCCTGTGCTTTCGTCGCCGTCAAACGAAGGTAAGTAGGGTTTTGAAATTTTTGTTACAAATCTAAACAAAACAAAATTAGGGTTTTGAATTTTTTTTTGGTTTTTGAATTTGTCCAAAATTTTCTTCCTAATCCAGTTACTTTATTCGATTTTTTTCCCGAACACAGTGTTCGATTTTTTTTTTCGCACAAATGTAAATTGTTTTGGAATTTTTTTCGAACACAATGAGTTTGTTTAGGAAAAACTTTCGAACATATTCACTTTGTTGGGTTAAAATTTTCGAACAAACCTTTTTTTCGGACAATGTTGATATGTCCGGAAAAAAATCCCGAAATACAGTCTTTTGAAGTTTTCGGACAAATTTGAGTTGTTTTGGAATTTTTTTCGAACATGTTTGTTTTGGAAGAATTTTCGTACAGTTGTTTGTTTATTTTTGTTGAAATTTTGGAGTTTTCTTTTTGTTGAAGAATGGTGGCAGTGTGGAGATAGAGATCATTTTGTAAAATAGAATGGTGGGTGTACTCATCTTCGTATTTTTCATAAATTTTACCCTAGGGGTATATGGGACATTTCACGTGTTGTGAAAGATTAAAAAAATGTTTGGTGGGTGTACTCATAGGATCCTCGGGTGCCTTTAGCCGTGCCCTAGTAGTATATATATATAAAACATATGGCCACGGTTATACACACATGGACCTATTGAGGACACTCACTGACTAAACACACACACCGTAAGATGAGTACACCCACATGAAAAGTTCTAAAATACCCCTCCACTCCTAAACTCTAATTAAAACCCTCACTCTCTCATTTTCCAAACAAACCCACCCCTTCTCCCTCCCACTATTCCAGCGGCGCTCTCCCCTTCCTCCTCTCAACTGTCGTCGCCCACCACCTCTTCCATCTCAACCGCCGCCGCCCACTACCTCCTCCATCTCAGCGACCGCCGCCCACACCCTCCCTCCTCCATTTTGACTGTAATTAAAAAAAAAAATCGCTCCCGTCGTTGCCTCCCACAACCTTCGCTCTTGCCGCCCCTGTTGCTCGCCACCACCGCTGGAGAAGGGCGAATCCTACGCCGCCGTCCCTGCAGAAATTTGCGGCCAACCCCTCTTCTCCTCCCTCGTCCGGCGCAGCCGCCGTCGCCCTCCTCCCAGAGACGTGACCGCTCGCACCCCTCCTCCCTCGTCTGCCACCGCCCACCTCTCTTCTCCCCTCGTAGCCGCCCGTTTCAGGTAAGTTTAGGGTTTTTGAAACATTTAGGAAAATTAGAGTTTTTAGAAGTTCGGATTTTCAAACATATTAAGTTTGTTTTGGAAAAAAATTCGAACAATTTGTGTTTGTTTTGGAAAAAATTTCGAACAACTTGAGTTTGTTCAAGAAAAAATTTCGAACAAGATGTTCGATCTTTTTTTTCGGACAAATTTAAGTTGTTGAGGAATTTTTTTCGAACATATTAAGATTTTTTTTCTTTTGTTGAAATTTTGTGTTTAATTTGAAGAGTTTTTGGTGGTGATGGTAGAGATTATTCCGACATGAAATGGAATGGGTAGGTGTATTCATTCTCATTTTTTTTTTATTTCACACGAGGAGTATATGTCACATTTCACATGCCTGCAAGATGAAAAAAATGTTTGGTGGATATCCTCAATAGTTCCGTGTGTATAGTTCCGTGTGTATATAACCGTGGCCAAAATATATTACACCTTTATATAGGGGACTTCATAATTCATATTAGACAAGAGTAGGCAGCCGTGAGTATTGGAGGAAAAGTATTGTGGGTTGCATGAGTGTCTATCGTGATGTTTTATAGTCATCTTCGTTAATTTATTTTTTAGTTTGAGGAGTTGTAAACTTTTTTATAATTTGATTTTTGATTATTTAGTAATGATTTTCTCAATATTTTCTTTTTATTTTTTCGTTACTTAAGGGGTGTATTCAATTGAGATTCTGTTGAATTTTTTTGGACTTTAAAAAGTCAGTAGACTTAGAAAATCCATAGACTCTATGCAGAGTTTGACTGACTTTTTTATTGATTTATATGAATTTTAATAGATTTGTTTCATAGATTTGACAAGATTCTGAAATACACATTTTTTTATTGATTTACATGGATTTCCATAAACTACGCCACTAAAACTATTGATGCAAACGTATATCGAACACACTTGTATATAAAAAAAAAATCTAAATTATTTAGAAAAAATACCAAAAATATATTAGTTCAAAAAAAAATATATTATTCATCATTATTATTCTCACCCAGTAGCTTCAGGAAATTCATCAGTGCGGCATTCTTTTTTTATGTAAGTAAATCTGCTTGTGTTTGAAATGAGAACGGAGGTGGATTTTGAAAATTGTGAATCGCAATTTGAAAATACCAAAAAATCTCTCAATCACATTTATTAATGATGCATGGCGAAAATTGAATAACTCACTTCTAGGGTGACGACCTTGACCACCAAAATCTTTTAGATGATATCGAACACGACGTGCTAACTTTAAGGGGTGAGTCTCTTGTGCACTCAAGTACATGATGTACTTGAGTGGACTTTTAATTGTCAACAGTTGACCGTTGACCAAATATTTTTTTTTTCTTTTTTTTTTTTACAGAAAAAAATTTACATTCTTCAATAATATTTTTAACTATTTTAATATACACCTTTTAGTTATGATGTCATACACTTTTCAATTATAATAACATACACTTTTTAGTTACTTTTCAGTTATAATAACATACACTTTTCAGTTATAATAACATACACTTTTCATTAATAAATCATATATTTTTCGAATATAATAACATACACTTTTAAGTTATAAGAACATACATTTTTCATTAAATATAACATACACTTTTCACTTATAATATCATACTACCTCCACTTTTAATTAAGTGTCATTTTAACAATTTTCAACAAATTAAGATATATAATCATGAACCATTTTACCCTTCATTAATGATAACTAATTTTAATATTAAACTTATGTTTAGTAATGAATGTGACCAATATTGTAGGTGATATTCATGTATACAATAATTAAGATTTATCCATGATTTATGCTATAGTACTATATTCAAAAGGGAAAAGACTTAAATCAAGGTAAAGAAAATGGAGAGAGTATAATTTATAAGGGTAAAATTGTCAAAATTAAAGAAAAAAGTGTAGAATGACACTTATTTTGAAAATATTAAAAAAGGCAAAGTGACACTTATTTAAAAACGGAGGGAGTACATTTTTCAGTTATAAGAACATACACTTTTCATTACAAACAATGTTGCACTTTTCAATATACTAACATATAGGAGTGTGCAAAATAAAACCGGACCGGAAAAAAGACCGGAACCGGACCGACCGTTAGATTCCGGTCCGGTCCTCGGTACAAAATTTTTTAAGATTCCGGGTTCCGGTCCGGTCTAAAACCGGAATTTACCGGTCCAGGACCGGAGACCCGGATTTACAATTTCTTTTTTTTTTATTATTATTATTTGAATTTTAGAAATTACACTTCGACTTCCTCTGGCTCTTCAACTTTCTTAAACCTAATTCCACACCTTTATCTTGAATTATTGAGAAGGTAATAGAGCCGACGCAACAGAATACTCCACTCAATCTTCTTGCAATGTAAGTTTTCTTGAGTTATTGAGAAGGTTTAACTTATTTTACACCTTATAATCGTAATAATTATTTTTAATTTCTTGTTTCAAAATTTTAGATGGATAGTACTCAGTCACAATCTCAATCAAAAAGAATACCGGTATTTTCTGATCAATCGGCTGATGCCCTTAGTAATGAAGAACTCGAAGAGTTGCGCAAGTCCCTACCTTCGAGTAAGACACTAACAGAGGGACGAAAGTACATCAATAGAAAGGGCAAAAGAAGAGCAGCTTATTGGCAAAACTTTATGGAGTATTTTGATGATAAAAGTGCTCTTCGAGTTGAATGTAAGTTTTGTGACTCTACTTTTGCTGCTGATTCTAATGTAAATGGAACAAAAAATGTGAAGCAGCATTCTAATAAATGTAATCGCAATCCTGCTAATAGCGTATTTTTAGTGGTGTGAATTTGCCTGATGGAAGAGATGTTCCAAACGATGAAAAGCCTCCTGATGATGATGATTGGTGTACTGTGAAGAGGTTATTTGTGTTTTTGAAAGGATTCTACTCATTAACTCGTCGTATTTCTGGTACTTCTTATGTAACTAGTAACAAGGGATTTTTTAGAATTGCGGCTACTCTTGATAGGTTGAATAAGTGGGAGAGGAACTTTGAGTTAGAATTTCAAAATATGGCAGCTAATATGAGGATGAAGTATGATAAGTATTGGGGTGATGTTGATAAAATGAACATAATGGTTTATATTGCTGTTGTTCTTGATCCACAATCCAAACTTGATGTTGTTGAATTGACTCTCACGGACATCTATGGAAATGAAGAGGGTATGAGATTGACTGCTAAAGTGAAAAACCATGCTTATGCTTTGTTTGATGAGTGTAGACATATGTACTCTCATTTGACTCCTCAAAGTGGCCAAAATGTTGATTTAATTTGTGTTGATAATGTAACTGGGAGTGGAGATGGAATGGGAGATGACATAAACTATGTGAGAAGTCTACAAGACAGAGCTAAAAGGTTGAAAGGATCAAGTGGACATGTAAGAAGTGAATTTGAAAGGTATTTGAATGAAATATTAGGGGATGATGAAAATGAGTTGGATGCACTGTCTTGGTGGGCTATTAATGATCATCGATATCCGATTGTTTCACGTATGGCACGGGATATACTTGCTATTCCATTATCTACCGTTGCCTCTGAATCTGCGTTTAATACGGGAGGTCATCATCTTGATTCATTTAGAAGTTATTTGAATCCACTAGTAATATATTCAACTTAGTTTCTTTTTACTTTTCATTCAAATTTTTTTGTTTTAGTATATCTAATTTATTTATTTTTTCATGTGAGAATAGACTGTGCAAGCACTTATTTATACACAAGATTGGCTTCGTGCAAAAGGAGCACCAAGGGCAAGGATTTACGTGACATGGAAATAATTTGCGCGATTTGCGTGAGTTAGAAGAAATTGAGAATGGTAATGGTTTATACTTATCAAATATTTTTCGGCATGTTTATTTATTAGTTGTACCCATTTAAAAAATTTAACATCTTTATATGTTATTACAGATTTGATGAAGACTACATTGGACGATGAAGACAATGTTCTATACATTGTAGACCCTGAAATTTGTGAATCATTTCATTTTTTTGGACTACTGTTTTTTTCATTTTGGACTACTGCCTTTTAATTTCTATGAACATTTGCTATAAATTAAGTTTTCAAGTATATATATATTGTTGGACAATTGTGATCAACTTGATCTAAGGGCATAACTTATTCTTTAGGATATTAAAAAGAAATTTATTATAAAGGTAAATATGAAGAAATTTCATGTATAGTAATGAATGTGACCAATATTGTAGGTGATATTCATGTATACAATAATTAAGGTTTATCCATGATTTATGCTATAGTACTATATTCAAAAGGGAAAAGACTTAAATCAAGGTAAAGAAAATGGAGGGAGTATAATGTATAAGGGTAAAATTGTCAAAATTAAAGAAAAAAAGTGTAGAATGACACTTATTTTGAAAATATTAAAAAAGGCAAAGTGACACTTATTTAAAAACGGAGGGAGTACATTTTTCAGTTATAAGAACATACACTTTTCATTACAAACAATGTTGCACTTTTCAATATACTAACATTAGTAACATATACTTTTCATTAAAGAACAAAAATGCACTTTTCAATATACTAACATACACTTTTTCAAAAAAAAAATCGAAAAAAAAAAAGAAAAAGTCAAAGGTCAACAGTTGACCAGTCCAAAGTCAGCTTAAGTACACGGTGTACTTGAGTACATTTGAGATCTCACTACAAAATAATGGAGAAATGGGGACGGGAAAGGCATCGGATCTGCCGTCCCCAATGATGAAGGCAACGGCAAAGGCATCGGCAGTGTGCCGATGCCAATATGCTCGATGCTATTTAAATGGCATCGGATTTGGGGAAAACCGTTGCCTTTTGGCATCGGGGGGACAGCCGATGGGCATCGGATCTGCCGTCCCCAATGATGAAGGCAACGGCAAAGGCTTCGGCAGTGTGCCGATGCCAATATGCTCGATGCTATTTAAATGGCATCGGATTTGGGGAAAACCGTTGCCTTTTGCCAAATTGCATCGGGCCCACTGCCGATGCCATTTTATTAACATTTAAAAAAGACGAATCTGGGTTTCGAACCCAGGTATCGAGGCCACCAACACCCACCCCCGGCAGTGCCATTTTATTAACATTTAAAAAAGACGAATCTGGGTTTCGAACCCAGGTATCGAGGCCACCAACACCCACCCCCGGCAGTGCCATTTTATTAACATTTAAAAAAGACGAATCTGGGTTTCGAACCCAGGTATCGAGGCCACCAACACCCACCCCCCACCGCTGGGCCACCCCAATTCTCGGAAATTTGACATTTTTCGCGAATTGTGGGGTTCGAACTCGGGACCTCGCGGTCTCGAAGGCTTTTGAGCGCCCCCTGTGTGCCGTTTAAGCTAGGAGCTTTTAGTCGACATGTTGTGAATGCACTTAATATATATTCAATTTAATTTGAGTTTTTAATTCTTTAATTAATTCAATCCATTCTAACTTTAATTGTTGCTTATTAAATTATTTATCAAAGCATATCATAATTATTTCTAAAATATGTTTTTCAAATTAACTAAATTATGTTTTTCAAATTAAATAATTTAATTACGGTATCAATTCACACTATTTAAATTTATTCTAATCCTCAATTTACAACATTTAAATTCATTCTAATTTTTAATTTCACAACATTATAATTACATACAACATTGAATATAATTATTTTCACTTATACATTTAAATTTATTATAATCACATCATTTAAATTCATTCTAATTTTCAATTCACAACATTAAATATATATAATTATTTTCACTTATCCATTTAAAAATATGAATTCACTTATCCATTTAATTAAAAATATTTTCATCTATTATAAAATTATTCTCTAGTTCATTTTCAATTAAAATACACTTATCTAATACACAGTACTAGTGAATATTTTTTTTTTTAATTGCAGAGAATAAGCTTGATTAATTTCCTAATTGTTGTAGTATATTATATATAATGTTCGTTTCACTCTAATCAGGAGTAATGCTAAATTCATAAGTCATACTCACGTAACTATCAAAATCCACGCAAATATACATGACATATATATATATATATATATATATAAATGATATTGAGCCCATATAATGGGCTCCTTATGGAGTCAAATGATGATGTGTCATTATCTACATCATTATATTTACTTACATAATTAACACTATTTTATGGAAATTTAAAAAATTAAAAGATATTCCTATAAAATTAGGAAAGTAGGACAAAGATACCATAATCAAGATTACCAATGCTAATTATTTTGATTTTTTAATTAATCAAGATTAATTATTTTAATTTTTTAATTAATCAAGGTTAATTATTTTAAGATTTTTTAAAATTATTTATTAACGTGTTTATTATCAGTATATAATTATTAAATTAAAAAAAAAACCATACATTTATATATATAATTTTTTTAATAACAAAAAAATTAAAATTATAAAAATAATTAATTGAAAAATAATGACTACATTAATTAAACTAAATCATAAACTCTAAACTCTAAACTCTAAAAAAAATCATAATTTTCAATTTTAGGTTTCAGGGTTTAGGGTTTTAGGATTTTAGGGTTTAGGGTTTAGGGCGACAGGGAAGGCATCGGGCCCACTGCCGATGCCATTTTGCATCGGGGGGGCCGTTACCAAATGGCATCGGGGCCCACTGTCGATGCCATTTTGCATCGGCCATTAAATGCCGATGCCATTTCGCATCGGCCCGCCTGCCGTTGCCAATTGTCGTTGCCTTTTGGGCAATATTTTGTAGTGTCTTAAAGTTGACATTAATGCTAATTAGGTGGCGATCGAGAATATATTATTGCTAACCTAACGATGTCAACTGTGTCGATATACTATGATTTTTAAAGAGAGAACATAATTTTAAAATACAGAGATCGATGTAATCTTTTTCACGATAATAATGGTGGTGAAGATGCTTATCGAAGAACATAGTTACATTTCTTGATTTTATTTCATTTGAAGAAGAGGGATGTGCAGGATTTTGTGGTTCGAAATACAGCAAGAATGTTTGTTAGTGCTTTCGAAGGAGACTAATGCAGTAAGTTAGTAGTTGAAATTTTGTTAGAAGAACAACAAAGTTTTTTTTTTCTTCTCTTTCATAGTCTTTTGAGAGAATCCGTTGAAATCTCTGGTTTTTAGAAGAGATTTTGAATAGTGAAATTTATTTATATTTTTTAAAGAGAATCCAACGAAATCCATAGAGTATTAAAATCCATAGATTGTTGAATACCTAAAGATTTCTAAAGACTTTTTAAAATCCGTATAGAATACCTCAAAGTTTTGAAAGACTTTTAAAAATTCTGATTGAATACCCCCAAATTTTAGAAGTCCAAAAAAATCCAAAGAATCTCAATTGAATACACCCCCTTGATGGAGATAAGATTGTATTTTAATTATTTAGTATTATTTATATTTTATATAGTGTTAGAGCTTTGTTTAAGTTCTGATTAATTATTAGTGGGTCGGGCTTTTAGGGCTTACACGCCTAAAACCCTAGTTTACCTATTATAAATACGAGTCTCAAGAACATTGTAAGGGGAGTTGATTTGAATAGAAAAATATTGGATTTTATCCCTTTTGACGTGTTTTATTTGTGTTCTTCCAGTATTCATTTTGAATCAATGGATTATCACTTTTAATCTCGTTTACGTATCTTCCGGGTATTCGTAGAATCAACGGATTTACGTGTGTATCGTGCTTCCGCCTGCATTAGTTGGTAATCAGAGCCATAACGATTCTGTGGGGATTATCGTTTATCAACGATGAAGCAAAATTACGATACGGAGGAGAAATTTGATTTTCTCTGGTCTCAATTGGCCGCTACCGTCGATGGAATTTTCGACAGCTACAGCCAACGAGACGAACTTGCCGCACTGGAAACGCTAGCGCCACCACCATCTCCAGTTTTTGCAGCCCTTGTCGCCGCTGCCACAGTGCCGCCCCCCGTTCCAGAAACTCATTCCACCAGTTTCACATCTGTACACAATCAACAGATTCAATCGACGACTAATATTTTGGGAGAATTTGGTCCTGTATTTTATGAGGGAAATAGTGGACCTAGAGTTAGTAATAATTGTTTTTTATTACTAATGATAGTTATTTTGGCACTTCTCTTAAGCCAACATTTGCTTATAGTCTCAAGACCTTGGGCAACGTACGAACTGCAAATGTTTTTTACGTCAAATTTTCTGAGGCGTTAATTAATTTTGCTTTCTCTGATGATGATCCTGTAGTGATTTTTTTTATACTGCTAGACATAAGATTCATGTAGATTCGAGGACGAATCTTTTTGAAGAGGGAGAGAATGATGGAGATAAGATTGTATTTTAATTATTTAGTATTATTTATATTTTATATAGTGTTAGAGCTTTGTTTAGGTTCTGATTAATTATTAGTGGGCCGGGCTTTTAGGGCTTACACGCCTAAAACCCTAGTTTACCTATTATAAATACGAGTCTCAAGAACATTGTAACTTCGTAAGGGGAGTTGATTTGAATAGAAAAATATTGGGTTTTATCCATTTTGACGTGTTTTATTTGTGTTCTTCCAGTATTTATTTTGAATCAATAGATTATCACTTTTAATCTCGTTTACGTATCTTTCGGGTATTCGTAGAATCAACGGATTTACGTGTGTATCGTGCTTCCGCCTGCATCACCCCTTTAATTTATGCTATGTGTTTGACATTTATTTGTAAGTTGATTTGGTCAAGTCGCATGATTAATTGTGTAAGTTAATTTGGTCAAGTCGCATGATTAATTGTTTATTTTTAGTTAGATTGTATTTTATAATTCGTAATTGTTATAATTGTGTAATTTAAGTAGCAAATAGAGCATAAAACCTTAGACATAATGAAGTTTAGATTGTGTGAAACAGATGTATCGTATTTATAGTCTAGGTTGTTCAATTATTTTGGATCGTTGATGCATTTTATGAATTGAATCATACATGTGTATGCTAACTTTAATAAGTTAATAGTAAAAGAAAAATCTAATTCTCGAATTTGCTTCTTCTAAATGATTCACATACACAATTAAAATTCACGAAAATTTCAACTCTTTTTTGAATCTTGCCCCTAAATCATTTGTACGACCAAACTAATTCGAATTATTTTTTAAATTTAATTAATTAGAAGGTACGACCCTGATTAACTCACTCTAATTTATAAAACATGAATTTGAGATTAAATTCATAGAATGCGTCAACGGTCCAAAATAATAGAGCATATTAAACTATGAATACAAGACCCTTGTTTCATACAATTCAGACTTCGTTATTCTTAGGGTGTTATTCACTATTTGCTACTTCAATTACACAATTATAACGATTATAAAGTGCAAATTAATTAAAAATAATTAATTAATGATCAAACTCGTAAAATTAATAAATAGCACGCATAACGAAGAAATAAAAAAAATGTTGAGAAAATCGTTATTAAATAAATCGAGAATCAAATCACAACAAGTTTTGTGCCTCCTCGAACTGAAAAATAAATTAGCCTGGCTATAAATATATTACGGTATACTCCCATCGAACTCTTTTTCCTCTCCAGACTCACGGTCACGGCTACCTACTCTTGTCTAATGCAAAGCCCCCTATCTAAAGGAATGGAGTGTATATATATATATATATATATATGTGGCTGCAAAATTTTGGAGCTTTCGTTACTTAAATTCCATTATATACTGGCGCAGGCTATATATCCATTTAGTCTTGTTAAATATACCTTCGATTTTCGCACCCTCCTTAAAGAGATAAATTTTATATGTCCCCGTGAAATACCTAATATGTTCTTCTACACATTTAATTTAAATTATAGATACACTACTCCCATTTAAATGGAAAATCCTAAGGCGCATATGTTTATTTTGGCCTTTGAGTAAAACTGGTTTTTGAAATCCTAAGTTTTTAAAACTCTGATGAATAGTAATATGTGTGTTTCTTTGGAGTTTTAGAAAAGTAAAAAAAATTAATTTTATGTCAAATTAATGTGTAAGATTGAATGAAATTGTATTATTATATTATTGTTTGGTGAGATTATAATGATTAGTTGATTGTTTAGTTAATGATTAAATGTATTATTGTATTATTATATTATTGTTGAGAAAGATTATAATAATTGAAGTGATATTATACATATATAACTTTATATCAAATCAATATGTTTGATAGGGATGGTTTTGAGTGGGTTTTGAAAACCGTTTTTTAAATCCGAAGTAAAACGGGGGTTTAGGATCTTAAAATCCAAAATATGATTTTTAAAACAAAAAATAAACATAGCCTAACTCTATTCCTCTTCCCTCATTTCTTAATTTCTTCTTTCTTTTTGCACAAAAACCCCCTTCCCACGCCTGCCACCACGCCCTAACTGCATCTTGTTGCTCATAATCAGATCATCTAGGTCGAGATCCGTGTTAATTTGGGGAAGAGATTCTTCTCGTCGAGGACCGCAGGAAGGATGTCGGTGACCTACAATAAAAAGCTCTGGCTGCACGACGTCGCCTTCCCCACCCCATTCTCGCGGTCGCGCGCCCGCCCATACCCAACGCCGTCGTTCCCACTCTTCCCGTCTCCATTCTCGAGCAGGTAAGGTTTTTTTTTAATGTCGACCGAATATTGTATCTATAGTGTATCTATTCGACCGAATATTGTTGAAAATTTTAAGTATTCTTTTTTCAATTTTTTTTCGACAAATCAATGTAGACGGTATGCACTATTGTCGACGATAATTCATACCATCGATACTGATTTGTCGATTTATTTTTTATTTTTTGAAATTTCTGTGATTTTTTTACTATATTTGAGACTGTTTTGATGGTGGTGGCAGCGGTGGCTAGGGTTTGAAAGTGAAGGGGAAGTGTATCTATTAGAGTCAATTTATTAAGGGTGTGTTTGGTTTGATGGAAAAGGTAGGAAATACCTTTTTATCCCACCTTTTCCATTGTTTGGTTTGCAAGGTTATGACCCGAGTTGAAAAGTCGGCCGGGTTTATTTTTATTTTTGTCCCATATTCATGTGATTATTTGTCATGTAAGGAGGCTAAGATTAATAATCCCATTTCAATTGAAGAAATTAATTGTCTTTTATGTCCTTCAATTGTAAATATAAATAATATAAAAAAACTAATATCAAAGGGTACTTTTGACATTTGACACTAAAATTCAATTTTATCCGACACTCCAAACAACTTGATTATAAATTATCATATAAACTTTAAAATTCAATACATCAATCCAAACATGAATTTTAAATCAAATTTTCAAATTATCCCACTAAATCCTATCCTAATATATATATTCTATCCCAATATATATATCCTATCTACCAAACTAAACATGCCCTAAAAGGATAGTTTAAATATTTTACGTTATTATTAAATTATTAAATGGGGACTTGTTGGGGAGGGGAGTATACTACTAGGTCAAATGTATGATTTATCTCTTCGGCCCAAATTATGGAGTTACTCCATAAGAATCCGCATGGCCCAACATTGAGCCATCCTCATCGGGCCTTATTTTAGAGTATGTTATTTGTCCCTCCATGAATGAATGTTAGATGCACTCTCCCAATACATGTATTAGCTAAAAACATAAGTAAGATAGATGCACTCATCCAAATTATCTATTATACCATTTTCTATTAAAATTAAGAATGATAAATGTACTTCTATTAAAACCCTAATTTTTCTCATATTCCCCACATATTTCTTCTCCATTCTTCCTCCCACCCATCCAACCCCGCAGCCGCCCAGTGCCGCCCTTCACCCAAGCCGTCGTCTCCTTCTTCCTCATTTTTTTTCTATTTCTATGCAAACAGGTGGTGGCGGCGCCCCTCCTCCCTCGCCCAGCGACGCCGCCGCTTCATCACCCTCCACCCTATCCCATTCAAACTGTCGTCCCCTTCTCCCTCTTTTTTTTTGTTTAATTTCTATAAGTAATTGTAACAAACAGCGGCGACGCCGCTCCTCCCTCGCCCAGTAACACCGACGCCTCCTCCTCCCCCGCCGCCCTGTTTGAACCCCATCCAAGTCGATTGTAGTCCCATCGTACACCTTCAACAAGTAGGTTTTTTCTTTTTTATTTTATTTATTTTCGACATTAATGGTTGAAAATAAAAATTATTGTTGACAATAGTGGTTGAAAATAAAAATTATTGTTGACAATAGTGTATGTTTTCGACCATTTATTGTCGAAAATTTTGAATTTTTTTAAAAAAATTTCTTTCGATAAAATTTTATCGACAAGAGTGTTTTTTCGTCGATAAACTATTGTCGAAAATATACCCTATTGTCGATAAAATAGTGTATATTTTCGACATTGATTTGTCCAAAAAGTGTAATTTTTTTTTTAATTTCTAAATTTGTTTGGACGGCGGCGACGATCGAAGGTGGGGCGACAGTGACAGTTGTTGCCCGTGCAATTAGGGTTGGGGTTTGTTTAAATTTTAGGGGGAGTGAATCTATCAAAAATTAAACAGATATTTTACGTGAATATTTAATTAATAAAAATGAAGAGGGAGTACATCTAACATTAATCATGGAGGGGCAAATAACCAACACCCTTATTTTTTATTTTTTTTTAAATTTGATTGTTTGATTCCAATTCAACTTATTCTCACATGTGATTAGTCCATGCATTTTTTAATACTTTAATAATTAAGTAAAAATAAATTATCAATATACGAAGTATATTTAAACATAGAGTAATAAGTCAAGAAAACACAATAAAATATTAAATTAATTCTCATGTAATTTTCAATTAAAGCCTAAAAAAATGTAATAATCTCACTAATCACTCTACCATTACAATTTAGGCCCGTGCGATTTAATAGGGTAAATTAATTAATTCAAGATAGATGCGTAATTTAACAGGATCAAAATAGATGTATAATCATGCTTAAAATAAAATTTCTACAACATAGATAAAAACACCGTTATTGTACTGTTTGTGTAATAAATGAACGAAAAACACAATATCGATGATTCAACCTGAATCGGTTAAGATATTTAAAAATATATATATACTAAAAAGGAGGTTAATATATAACCTCAATCATGCCGAACTTCTTGAATTTTTTACCATGACCAGGTTTTATTCTGACAAGAATCTAAGAATTACAAATATAGTACTCCCTCCGTTTCAACTTAGATCGTTCATTTAAATGTGAGAGTTGTTTATTATTATTAAAAGAATAAAGTAGAGGGTTTGAATGTCTTTTAAATAACACTACAAGAAAGCTGACTTTTAGTGACGTTAATTGACTTTTAGTGAGAGATCCTGTCATTAATTCTCAAATTTCTGTCAACTTTTAGCTAGAGAAGCAATAATGAGATGATGTTGTCCTAAAAGTTAGTTTTCTTGTAGTGTAATAAAGTAAATAATAAAATAGAGTGATAAAGTAATGACATGTAATATAATTTTAAAATGTTTGAAGGGTGTAGTTTTATTTAAAGACTAGTTTAAAATGAAAAAGTATTTTATTATCAAATAAGGAAATACACAATTTAAATTGGAACATTCATTTTTTACAAATGCACCATCTAAATTTGGACGGATGGAGTATAATTCTTAACCGAATATATATAATATATGTCGTGTGCCTTGATCAAATCCATCTAAATCATTAAAGCATAACACAATCAATGTTTTTTGAGCAACTACTTAAATTAAATTAAAATGAAACTTTTGATTAATATAGTCTAAAAAGCATATCGGGATACAACTAAATTCCATTCATTACTCTGTTTTAGAGAATACATCAAAGGTGTGTCTTGTGCACTCAAGTACATGGTGTATTTGAGTGGACTTTGACTGATCAACGGTTGATCGTTGACTTTTTTTTCAATTTTTTTTTTTCAATTTTTTTTTGTTACAGAAATTTTATATTTTTTAATGTTATTTTCAACTATATTAACACACTTTTCAATTATAATAACATACACTTTTCAATTATAATAACATACACTTTTAATTAATATATAACTTACGTTTCTCATTAATAGAACATACACTTTTCAGTTATAATCATTAATAGATCATACACTTTTCAGTTATAATAACATACACTTTTCAGTTATAATAACATACATTTTTCATTAATATAACGTACACTTTTAAGTTATAATAACATACACTTTTCAGTTATAAAAATATACAATTTTCATTAAAAACAATGTTGCATTTTTCAATATAGTAACATACACTTTTCATTTAAAAAACAAAAATGCACTTTTCAATATACTAACATACACTTTTTCAAAATAAAAACTTTTTCAAAAAAAAAATCGAAAAAAAAATATTGAAAAAAAAAATTCAAATTTTTTTTTTAAAAAAGTCAAAGTTCATGTACTTGAGTGTATATAAGACTTTGGCTATATCAAATAGCAGGTTGCCTAGGGATGGCAAAATGACATGCCCCGAAGTCAACCCGCCCTGCTCTGAGAGGTTTAGATCCGCCCTGCCCTGCCCCATCCTTAAAACAGGGCAGGCATAGATACATGTATTATAAAAATATGCCCTGCCCTGAATATAAAAAAAAATATATATTAATATATATAATACTCCCTCCGTCCCGGAGGAACTTGCACCCTTTGACCGACACACATTTTAAGAAATGTGTAAGAAAAAGTGTAATGATTGATGTTTTGAGAGGTAGTTTTGTAAACTTTTATGAATAAAGTAAAGTAAAAAGTAGATTGAGTGTGGAAAAGTAATGGCATATGGGTCAATATGAGTATATTTCAAGGGTGAGGGTTGTGAAGATATTTCCTTTTATGGAGTGTGCAAATTGGTATGGGACATTCATATATGGAAAATGTGCAAATTCCTGTGGGACGGAGGGAGTATATACATTTGATTATTTTGTTTGTTTTTAAGTATTTTGAATTTGATTATTTTGTTGGCTGTTAAGTATTTTTAATTGTGAATTTTTAATATTTATTTTATTATTTAATTTAATTTAATCTGCATATTTTACTTGGACTTTTGGAGTGTATGGAGCAGGGCAGGGCAGGGCAATGACTTGCATAGAGCAGGGCAGACCACGAAATGTTGCCCCGCAGCAGGTGGCAGGGCAGGGCAGATGCTTATGAACGCAGGACAGATTTGGATATTTAACTATCTGCCCTGCTCTGCCCCATTGCCATCCCTAAGGTTGCCGAACATTTTTTTTTTTTAAATGAAAGTTATAAAATCAAAATAGGTGTAATTTACTAAGGGGCAAAAATTGAATTTCCCTTTTTTTAATTCCCTTCTTTATTTCCATGTCATTTTTTAATTTAAAAAATACGTGAAATTTGATAGAAAAGTTAATCTCCCATAGCAGATAGTCGAACGATTTTTTATTTTTTTTAAAATTGAAATTAAGTTACATAACCACAATCAAATCAAGAAAATTAATCAGATCAAAATCAAAATAGGTGTAACTTACTCAACCAAAAAAATAAAAATGAAATTTCCCTTATTACTACTTTTTTTTATGTACTATTTCTGTTTTGAAGCCAATATAACAGGTTTTGACAATAATTTATTGATAATTTTTTTGTCAATATTTTGGCCCCAAATCCAACGAAAGTAAGCGATGGGTTGACCTACACACTCTTTAAAAAAAAAGTGAATTTAGTGATTGGTGAGTGATGATGTAAGATAAAGGTTAGGAGAGGTATTTTTGGTGATTTGATAAGGTGTAAAGTAAAATGTAAATAAAAAATGAATGACTATTTTGAAAATTAAATGATATTGAGTGGATATTAATTTTGTTGAATATATTTCCATATTAAGAGTGTACAAATAATCTAAAAAACGTTCCAATAAAAAATGTATACAAATAATTAGGGAACGAATGGAGTTAAAAAAAGTATGCAAATAATTAGGGATCGGGGGAGTTTTACAAGATCATCAAATAAAATTACAAATCACGAACTAAGATCTTGATCTTCAAACCAATGCGAATATTGCCGTCCACTTCAATCGAGAGAAGAGGATAGACGAGTTTTCCTTTGCCTTACCAGATGTCCAGGTCTTCAATCTTTAAACGAGACAACCCCACACTAAGGTGTTTCATGTCAAGAATAGAAAAAAAAAAACAAAGTTCCACCAAATACCCGATCTCAAACCCCAGGACTCTCGAGTCAATCTCAAGGAGCCCAACAACCAAAAAGAGAGACCCACAAAAAGCAACACCAGATCTGCAGATCTACAACTCACTCTGCAGATCTGAGTTCCCAACGTAAAAATAAACACATAGAAGAACTACACTCAGATCTGCAGATTTAAAAAACCATAGAAGAACAACAACTCGGATCTGCAAATCTAAGAAATCCATAGAAGAACTACAACTCAGATCTGCAGATCTACAACTCAAATTTATAGATCTAAACTTAGATTTGTAGATCTAAACTCAGATCTAGCAGATCTACAAATCAAATCTAGCAAAAAACAAAAATACCAGAAAAACTCGGAGAGAAGCAGAAAGTCTACAGGACACAAAGACAGCAAAGGAATCAAAGACGATAACGACACCATGAACGAGCATCTACTATGGATCGGCAGTGGAGACCAGTGGAGAAAGGGAGGAGCAACTCTCTAGAGAGAGAAAACTTTCTCTCTCCCTTCTCTCTAAACCCCGTCTGAATTTGAAAATGTTAGATAAAAGAAACTGGGTTGAAGATGAAGGAGGTGGGCAGCGGTTTTGAGTGAAGGGAGAGTGTTTTGAATGGAGGGAGTATATAATACTGTATACATTGTAGTTAATTTGCAAAGTAAAACAATGAGCAGCACAGCAGGCGTCTCGTGGACAATTCATTGACGCGAATGCAACCACCAATAATAGGGATTTACGTACGGATCCATTAATTTTGCTCAAGAGATTCATTTAATAAGTTTCTCATTTTTGTTGTTTAGTTTCTTCGTTTTACAATTGTTTGCACTAAATTTATGATACACAAACTAAAAAAAATGTATAATAAGTGAAACGTTGAAAAGTAATTTTGTAAACTTTTATAAATAAAATAGAGAAAATGATTTGATTGAGTATAAAAGTGTGAACAATGAGATATCATCACCGTTGAATTGGTGAGTGTGGAAACAATTGTATTTATAGAGGTAATTACATTGTAGGGCAATTCTTACCATAGTCACATTTTATACATCACTTTGTCGAATCGCACCACGTGGCGTCGTAAACGTCGTAACGACCTGCTACCTGTTATACAGGTTTAAGTTATTTATATCATTTTTTAAATTGTATTTTGTTATTTACTATATTACCCTTCTTTTATTTAAATTATTTTTAAAATATATACATATATATATATATTAGATAAAATTACTGTTCTAACATTTTGTAATACAATTATTCTTATTTTAAAAATTAATGAAATCAATCCAAATAATAATTAAAAAATAGATTTGTTAAATTAGTAATTAGGTCTTTTGTCTTCCTCAATTCAATTCGCACATTCATAAGAGTTTTCACAAATTCGTGATCCTTGTCCCTTGATTCGCCATTAACAATCAGGTTTGAAGCATTAGGTTGGAAGCAAGAATGAATCTTTCTCATTGATTCTAATTCCCCACTCTACAATCGAACTCGCTCACGAAGGGGCTTTTCTTCGACGGTCGTTCAATTAAATCCGTCTGATCCTTGATTCAATCCATTATCAGGTTTGAAGCATTAGGTTTGAAACAAGAATGAGTTCTTCTCACTCATTCTGCTTCTCCAATTTACAATCTCGACTCGCTCACTCCAAGAAGCAACAAGGGGCTTTTAGAATGTATTCATTTCAAATTATTCTTTTTGCATCAAGATTACTAATAAGGATACCTTTTTAAAATATTACAGCCTAAAAACAACGTGAAATACATCTCTTGAAATTTAGAAAAAAAGAATAATAATACTCCGTTCAAATATTGCGGCCTAAAAACAACATAAAATACATGTTTTAAAATTTAGATAAAAACATGTTAGGTTGTAAAATTTTCGAACACGTTAAATTTGGGGTTAATCATATCGTTCTATTTTTAAAAACATGTTTAGGTTGTAAAATGATGATATCGGGAAACTTAAGTTTCGTATTTGACACACGAAAACGAGATAACGACCCGTGTGACATTATAACGGAACGAAGGTCGTTACCGTCACTAACGACACCTTACCGACCATTCTCCTATATCCATGTGATATTTTATACGAGTATTGTGTAGAACATATAAACAAGAGAACGACTCATATCGAC
Organism: Galeopsis tetrahit; assembly: GCA_963675135.1. Classification (NCBI taxonomy): domain Eukaryota; kingdom Viridiplantae; phylum Streptophyta; class Magnoliopsida; order Lamiales; family Lamiaceae; genus Galeopsis; species Galeopsis tetrahit. Next base: position 13,560,085 of record OY776121.1, on the reverse strand, counting down.
TTATAGACCGTGCACAACTAAATTTTGGAAATAATTGTAATTCTTACAAATAATTATAAATATCAATTATATATGGTAAATTATTGGTAATGCACGACTTCTACACCGTGCACACTCTAATTTTGGAAATAATTGTAATTCATACAAATAATTATAAATATCAATTATTTATGGTAAGTTATGGGTAATGCACGAATTCTAGACCGTGCACACTCTAATTTTGGAAATAATTATAAATATAAATTATTTATGATAAATTATTGATAATTATAAATTGATAAATCATATCTTTATTTACAAAAAAAAAACTTCCATGTTTGATACGTTCTCTTTAATAGAAAATACAAATTTATGACACATTACGACAATACATACCGTAAAATTTACAAAAGGTAACAGGTCATCAAATTTAAGACTTTAGCTTAGATTTTTAATGGATTATATTAACTGACTACGGTAGTCATTACGACACCCTGGCTACATGTAGAAGGTCCCTACATTGTAACATAATTGCATGATTTTAGGAAAGGATAATTACAAAAGGTAAATATACTAAATACAATAATATATATAAGGAATGTTTGACTTATTCCTTAATATCCCCCGTCAAGCGATGTGTGGGATGAGGAAAAACGCAAAGCTTGGAGCGAAGGAACTCGGACGTCGGCTGAGGAAGGCTCTTTGTGAAGATGTCGGCGAGCTGAAGATGTATGGGGACAAACTGTGTGGACAGCTTGCCAGATGTGACGAGCTCGCGAACAAAGTGACTGTCGATGTCAATGTGCTTCGCCCGTTTGTGAGCCGCTGGATTCTGGCTGAGAAAGAGGGCACTTTTGTTGTCAGAAAGGAGAACAGAGCGAGCAAGCAAAGGAACGCGAAGCTCGCGGAGCAACGAGGTTAGCCAGACTACCTCGGCAGCTGCGTTGGCTAAGGCACGATACTCCGATTCACAGCTGGAGCGAGCAACCGTGGGCTGTTTCTTGGCACTCCAAGACACTAGATTTCCACCCAAGAAGACCGAATAACCATAGGTTGAGCGGCGAGTTTCCACACACCTCGCCCAGTCAGCATCTGAGTAGGCGACCACGGAGGAGTCTGGTCGGCGAGCGAAGGTAAGGCCGTAGTTGATAGTATGCTTGACATAGCGAAGAATTCTCTTCACAGCCGAGAAGTGGTCGGTGGTCGGCGCTTGGAGAAACTGACTAACATGATTTACTGAGAAAGATAAATCAGGTCTAGTGATGGTGAGATATTGGAGGGCGCCCACTAAAGATCGATAAAGGGTTGGATCCGAGAATGGATCACCAGTGCTGACCACGGTCTCTCCCGCGGCCAAGGGAGTGGCAATAGGTTTGGAATTTTGAAGATCCGCTCGTTCAAGAACCTCGCGAGCATATTTGGATTGGCCGACGAACAATCCAGAAGAGGTGTAGGAGATTTCCAAACCTAGAAAATAATTAAGGCGACCAAGGTCCTTGAGCGCGAACTCCTTGTTTGCCCTTGCAATGAAGCGAGCAAGGATGGATGGGTCGTTGCTAGTGACAATAATATCATCCACGTACAAGAGTAGATAGATGACCGAGGAACCTTGAAAAAGGTAGAACAGCGAAGAGTCAGACTTGTACTCCTTGAAGCCAGTGCCGAGCAGGAAGGAGCTGAACCGCTGGAACCAAGCCAAGGGAGCCTGGCGAAGACCATATAAAACCTTCTTCAACTTGCAAACATGATCCGAGAGCCGAGGATCGACAAGACCAGGAGGTTGAGCCATGAAAACTGGTTTCTGGAGATAACCATTGAGGAAGACATTCTTGACATCTAACTGATGGAGAGGCCAGTTGAAGCGAACAGGGAGAGCCAAGATAACACGAACTGTGGTCGCTTTAACAACTGGACTGAAGGTGTGAGAGAAATCTGTGCCAGGAATTTGGGTAAAGCCTTGAGCGACCAATCTGGCTTTGTGCCGCTCAATGGAACCATCAGATTTGAACTTAGTACGAAAAACCCATTTGGAACCAACAATGTCCGCATCCTGAGGGCGAGGAATAAGATCCCAAGTGTTGTTAACTCGCAGGGCATCGATTTCTTCCTGCATGGCGGCCAACCATTCAGGGGACTTGACAGCAGACTTGAAACCACGAGGCTCCGAGGAGGCAGTAAGAGCACTAAGCAAGGCAGTGGAGGCCAAGTTTAGTGGATACTTTGGCTTGAAAATTCCAGATTTCGCTCGCGTAACCATTTGGTGGCAAAACGTGGTCGTTGTAATTAGGGGTGGAAATAGGCCAGGCCAGACTTTGTATGAAAAAGCCTAGGTCTATTTAAAAAAAATTAGTCTAAGCCTGGCCTATTATCTATAATAGGCTTTTTTTATGTGTTTGGCCCGGCCTTTTTAGTAAACAGGCCAGGCCTACGAGCCTGTTAGAAGCCTATTTAAAATTTATTCATACGAAAATTAAAAAACGCAATTTAATATTTAAAATTACAAATAAATTCACGATAAAAATAAGTGCAATACAGTAGTAAATTTAAATAAAAACTAAAAAATAGTTTCTCAAATACAAAAATAGATTTAATTTGCATTAATTTACTATTAAGGTTAGCATTATATAAGAATTATTTTATTATAAAATATATAAAAATATTTGTCTACAATTAATTATATATATATATATATATAACATATAATTTTAAATAGGCCAGCCTGATAGGCTTATAAGGCCTTATACAAGGCCTAAGCCCGGCCTACTTAAGTAAATAGGCTTTTTAAAAAGTCTTAGCCCGGCTCATATTATAAATAGGCTAGGCCAGGCCAGGCCCTTAATAGGCCAGGCCGTAGGCCCCTGTCGGGTGGCCCGACCTATTTCCACCCCTAGCTGTAATGGAGGATGAATGGTCGGCAGGGGTTGCTCGGCCGGTTCAGGTGCAGCAGGTGGCTGTGCAATAACGGCGGGAAGAGGAAGGGTCTCCTCGCCAGGGTCAGATGTACATGTCGAGCAAGGCGTGGTCGAAGTGAGAGGAGTGGACTCAGGTGGGGAACCAGGTGATGAGTCAAGCTCGACATCCAAAAAGGATGAGACCACTGCACTGGTCGGCATGGGCCGAGCAGAATCTGAAAAAGGGAAGCACTCTTCATCAAATATAGCATGACGAGTAATGAAGGTTTTGGACGAACCAGGATCAAGACACCAAAAACCCTTATGCTGGCTACTGTAACCCAAGAAGATACATGGTCGACTGCGAGGAGACAGCTTGTTTAAGGCATAGTCTCGGAGGTAAGGGAACACCCGACAACCAAAAGTTTTGAGATTTCCATAAAGGGGCACAGAGCCGAACAAGACCTCAAATGGAGATAAGCCGCCCAAGACCGAGGACGGGGTTCGGTTAATAAGAAGAACAACGGTGGCAAATGCATCAAACCAAAATTCTGATGGGGCACGAGCATGAAAGAGCATAGAGAGGCCAGTTTCAGTTATGTGTCGATGTTTTCGCTCAGCGCGACCATTGTATTGAGGAGTGTATGGGCATGACACACGATGCAGTATGCCGTGCTCGGCTATAAATCTGCGAACAGCGTTGTTGACGAATTCCGTACCACCATCACTTTGAAAAACCTTTATGGCCGAAGAGAATTGGGTGCATACAAACTTGTGAAACGCGACCAGGGTTGCAAAAAATTTTGACTTGGCATGGAGAGGATACAACCAAGAGAAGCGAGAGTGATCATCAACAAACACAGCATAATAACGGAAACCGGGAGTGGCATTAACAGGGGCAGGACCCCAGAGATCACAATGAATCAACTTAAGAATTGTAGAAACACGTTTTTCATTAATATTGAAAGATAATCGTTTACTCTTGGCCAACTGGCAAGAAGTACAAATACTTGGGTTTGGCAAAATTGAACTAACAGATAGATGCCCTAATCTATCTAAGTCTTTAATAACACTAAAGGGGACATGCCCCAATCGGGAATGCCAACGATCAAAGGAAGCATGAGCAACATCAGGCGGCTTCAAAGTAGCGACCAAAGCCGAGAGTGCTCGTTCCAACACGTACAACCTCTGTTCACAACGGCCCTGAGCTACCACCCTCTTGGTAGCCCGATTCTGAATGACAAATGATTTACTCCCTCTGTCCCATAGGAATTTGCACACTTTCCATATATGGATGTCCTATACCAATTTGCACACTTCATAAAAGGAAATATTGTCATAACCCTCACCCTCAAAATATACACATATTTACCCATATGCCATTACTTTTTCACACTCAATCTACCTTTTACTTTACTTTATTCATAAAAGTTTACAAAATTACCCCTCAAAACATCACTCATTACACTTTTTCTTACACATTTATTAAAATGTGTGCCATTTCTAGTGTGCAAGTTCCTCCGGGACGGAGGGAGTATTAGAGAAGCAAACATCAACTGGAAAATCAGAAGTTAGCTTACTAATTGACAAAAGATTCTTGGTGATATGAGGAACAACAAGAACATCCAGAAGACCAAGATCCTTTGAGACCGAATGTGATCCAACATGAGAGATCTGTAAGGAATTACCATTACCATTACCAACAATGATTTGACCATTACCAGAATAAGGTACCGAGGAGTCCAGGTGTGAGGGACTAGAAGTCATGTGAGCCGAAGCTCCAGAGTCCACATACCAGTCCGGAGTGGGGGACAAGGATGAGGAGACATTGCAGGCCGAATGGAAAGCCTGAGCAAGATTAGCAGATGGGTCCTCGGAGGGGCGAGCAGGTGGTCGAGCATGAAGGCGGGAATCCGAGCCGCGAACAAAGCGTTGGGGACACCTATTGGCATAGTGCTCGCCACGACAAATTTGACAGCGAGGGACGTAGGATTTACGTCCCCCACGACCACCAGAGACGTCGGGGTGACCACCAGTGTGATCGCGAGGATTCGAGCGAGCAAAGAAGACAACTGGAGCAGGTTCGACTGGATCAGGCTTATGCATGATCTCAAAAGCAATAGCCTGATGCAGCAAGTCACGGAAAGCAGCGACAGGCGAGAAGGCCATTATGGTGTCGGCAAAACCACTAAATTTGGGGCCAAGACCCCGTAGAAACCAGTGCGACATGTCAGATTTGTCCACTGGTTTGCCGATCGCGGCCAGTTGGTCGCATAGGCCCTTGAAACGTAGTCTGTAATCGGCAACAGGGAGAGAGTCACGCTTGATGAGAAGGAGCTCCTCACGAAGCTGAGTGATGCGGGACTGGGAGGAGTGGCTGAAGTCATCTTCTAGGGCAGCCCAGGTGTCACGAGTCGTGTCACATTGAACGACCTCGGCTAGGGTTTCTTCAGTGAGGGAGGAGAGAAGAAGGGCAAGTACCTTCTGATCCTTCGATTTCCAAGCAGCGAAGGTCGTGGCAGTGGCGGCAGGGGGAGCGGATGTGCCATCCACGAGGCCATAGAGATCTGCACAGGTAAGCATCGGGACAACCTGCTTCTTCCATAGGAGATAGTTGGAAGAAGAGAGTTTCACCGTAACCATATGAATAAGGACATTCATAGGGATAGAAGATTCTGTCATTGAAAGAAGATGGTCGAGGGGGACAAGCTCGACAAAAAGGTGAAAGGATGCGGCGGCACAACGGCGGCGGCGGCGGTAGAGAGGGAGAAGGAGAATTAAGGTTAGGGTTTGTAGGTGTAGTGTTTAGGCTGATACCATGTGAACAATGAGATATGATCACCGTTGAATTGGTGAGTGTGGAGACAATTTTATTTATAGAGGTAATTACGTTGTAACCTAATTACATGATTTTAGGAAAGGATAATTACAAAAGGTAAATATACTAAATACAATAATATATAAAGGAATGTTTGACTTATTTCTTAATAAAAAGTAATAACATTTTGTATAAATATGTGAATATTGTAAGAGTGAAATTTATGGAAAAGTTTCTCTGTCAAGATGTGCAAATTAACAATTGTGGAGTGACGAAATAAAGAAAGTGGGTAAACAATTATGAGACAAAGGAAATATAAAATTAAATTTATACTCCCTCCTCCGTTCACAAATATATGATGTTTAGGGATGAAACCAGAATTTTGGATTGGGGGTTAACTAATAGAGTTTAACATTAACTACATTCAATATGAAAATTTAGATATTTCATATTTGCACTAAGTATAACAATATTCATCGTTAAATATCTCACATGTCATTAATATATTAAAAATTAGAAGGTATGTCTTGCATATTGGTGGTCGAAGTCCTCGATCATGTTCTAATGATTGAAGGGGTTTTTAATTAAATATTAAAGTTTCAAATATTTTTTAATAATATATTAGTGTTTGGGAAGGTTTTAACAATTTAAATAGGAACGCCCTTTCTAAGGGCGCCCTTTCCTCAATTCTGACATGACAGGGATAAAGTGAACAGAGAACAGCATAGGACAGAGAGTGGCGCCGTTACAAATGGCGCCATTCTGAACCCCTACAATTTACCCTGCAGCCCTACACCTACGTTTGACCGTGTTCCTCAATTAATACCAAAACAAACATCTGTTTTTTCAATTCATATACAGTCTACCCTCATCTCTCCTTCAATTTAGTTTTTATGAATTATAATAGTCTAGTTAAAATATAATTTATATTTTAATACTTCCTCCGTCCCACTATAAGTTTCCCACTTTTCTTTTAGGGATGTTCCACTATAAGTTTTTCATTCCATTTTTGTCATATTATTTTCTCCTAACACATCAGTTACACTTTATTTATTATTTTATCATGCTTCATCTCACACTCATCAATTATTTTCTCTTCTCTCATCACATCATTTATACTATATCTATTATTTTATTATATTCCTTAATCAAAACACCCCAAGAAAGGGGAAACTTATAATATAATTTTAATTTATGCTTTTGTATTATTATTATTATTATTATTTTGTTAATTTAAATTTTAGATTTATATTAAATTTTCTCATTTTTTACTAATATTCTCCTAGACTCTAAATTAAAATTTTAATTTGAGTTAGATTTTACTAATAGTTTAAATTTTAATTTATACTCACTTCGTTCCACTATAAGTTTTCACTTTTTTTTTTGATGTCCCATAATACGTTTTCCATTTCAGTTTTGTCAAATTATTTTTATCTCCAATCACATCACTTATAGTTTATCTATTATTTTATTATACTTCATTTCATATTAATCTATTAATTTCTCTTTCACCATCACATCACTTGTACTACCTCCATTATTTTATCATAATCCTTAATTTAAACACTCAAAAGAAATGAGAAATTTATTCGGGGGAGGAGGGAGTATATAATAATTTTACTAATAGTTAGATTCTATATTAATTAGTTGAAAATTAGAAGAATTAATTACTTGAAATTAGAAAATACTATCATGATCTTCTATACATAGTGTGCACCGTTCACACTAGTAAAAACTTATAGTGAGATGGAGGGAGTATAAATTAAAATTTAAACTATTAGCAAAATCTAGTTTAAATTAAAATTTTAATATAGAGTCGAGGAGAATATTAATTAAAAAAAAATATTTAATACAAACCTAAAATTTCAATTCTAATATATTAGGAATGACAATTTAATTTAATACAAACCTAAAGAACAGTTAGAATATACTTTATATTCGAGTATATTAGTAGAATGATAATTTTATATAATTTTAATTTATATATTAGAATATAAATTATATTCTAACTAGACTATCATACAAACTAAATTGAAGGAGGGATGAGGGTAGACTGTATACATATACCGTATATGAATTGAAAAGTCAGATGTGTGTTTTGGTATTAATTGAGGAATACGGTGAAATGTACGTCTAGGGTAAGTGTAGGGTTTCACAAGGGCGCCATTTGGAATTAATGGCGCCCTTCTCTGTCCTCTGCAACCTTCTGAACACTTTATCCCTGTCATGGAGGAAAGGCGCCCTTAGAAAGGGCATTCCTATTTATATTGTTAAAAGCCTCCCCAAACACTAATATATCATTAAAAATTATTTGAAACTTTAATATTTAATTAAAAAATCCAATGATTGAATATCAAAATTCTCACTAATTTCGACCTAAGTAATCACTACTACATATTTGGTCTTGGAGAGCTTTTAGAAGAGCTCTCCAAGTGGGAGTTGTCCAAGCTAAATTGCACTTGGAGAGCTCTTTTAAAAGTTCTCCAAGGCCAAATATGTAGTTGTGAATTTTGTAGGTCGAATTTCAGAATTTGAAGAACTGCTTTCCGTTAGTAAATTTGATTGAGATGGCATAAAACACAATTTAATATATAACTATTACAACAACATTACTAGTTCATAATTTAAATAATTTGTACCTCAAATCAATATCCTACGAAGTGGATAGAATTTTGCTCAAATTTTCAAACCCTAAAATTTATGATCTGAAACTAAAAAAAAATAAAAAATTAATTAATATTAAAAAACTATTAACATATCTTTAAAAATTAAATAGTTAAGAAAATCATTAACTGCTTGCTTGCGCCGGAGTGGAGGCCTGGGGAGGTATAAGGTATCGTTTTGCGCGTAGTCAGTCTTCAATTAATCAATTACGGCCTTCTCTTAATTAGTTGACTTCTCAATTTTATGAATTGAATAACAATATTAAATAATTTGGCTGATGCGTCTAATCACTAATGGGCTGAAATATTAAAAAATTAATAATATTGGAGGCATTGGTGCAGGCCCATAATCAATATTGGTCTAAATACTTAAAATTTTAATTCTAATACATACTATATAATAGTAAAAAAAAAAAAAAACTTTCATCCATCTATCAAAAATATGTTCATGAACATACTTTTGGTGGACGAAAAATTAAGGAGGTCAGAGCCACCCCATCATACACGTACTCCGCCCCTATTCATATACCCGTACACAATTAATTAAATACTAACATTTTTTGTATTATTTTATTCAATTTTACACTTTTTTTAACTTTAAAAAATATTCATAATTTAACTTATCCTTAAAAGTTATAGAGATGTGAGAAATATAATATTTTTAAGGTAAGCTAAATAATAAGATTGGTAAGAGTATTATTCATCAATTAAACTTGTTAATATATACACACCACCTTTTAATTCCAAAAAAAAAATTAAAACGTCATTTATTTGTGAACTGAAGGATTCATAGAAATTTCATGTATCAGATAAAAAATGGATAAAGAAAATGAAATGTCAACTTACTCTTCGAAAAAGAAAATGAAATGGATATATAAATATATTTTCAATAAAAATGAGAAATTGTAAAAATTTGTATAGGGATAGTTTAGGAAGATGCAAAAATAGGTAAAACGACACATTTTTTAAAATAAAATTTAAGATAAAAAACGAAAAAACAATACGAAACGGAGTCAGTATTATATTGAAAATTGTTATGTACTGTTAGCAATTAGAGGTGTAAATGAGTCGAGTCGATTTAACTCACGTGCTACTTGTGCTTGACTCACGTGTTATGTACTGTTAGCAATTTAATATTGAAAATTTAACTCACGTGCTACTCGTGCTTGACTTGGAAAAAGATCGAAATCGACTCAAAGTTAATCGAGTCGATTCGAGTTTCGAGCTACTCGAGTAGCTACCGAGTTCGAGTTTGAGCTCATAAATACTCTGTTCGAAAGGCTCGCGAGCCTAATTGAGCTTGAACAATATTTACTATTTTACCATTAATATATATTATTTTATATTTATATATTGGTAATCGAGTTGAGTCGAACTCGAATTTATTTTAGAAAAAATATATTTTATAATTAATTTAAAATTTTATATAAATAATCGAGTCGAGCCAAGTTCAAATTTATCGAATTTCTTATCAAGTCGAGCTCAATCTTTAAAATTTTAAATTCGACTGAATCGAGTCGAGTTTCGAATTTTCTAGTTTCTAGTATAATCCGTAATGGCAATATCATTACTAACTACAAATAGTCGGTTGATTGGTTTGACATACATAACCTGATTGCCCATTGGAGTATTAATTGGTGCAATCTCAACTGTGAAAAAAAATGTGGATGGTATCTCTCTCTCACCAAATAATTAATGCAGCTGATCGATGTGTAACTTTTCCACACACTTCCTATTTCAAAAAAACAAAAAACTCGTGTTTATCACCTGTTGTACTTCTTTTCCTCTTATCTTTTTCGGGCTGAAAAAATGCAGAAATTTTTTATGGGTTTCATTCAATGTATACATTTTTTTGTGTTAGATAAAAATATTCGTAAAATTTTCACCGTCGATCCACCTCTATATAATCTTTAATACGTATATGTTAAGTGTGTGCATGTTTACGTCAGAGTGTTGTGGGCGTTATGTATCTTGTTTATATAGCTAGAAGATAAAATATGTAATTAAATTCATGTTTCAATTTAACGTCACTGGTGATATATGAATAGAGGCGGTAAGGGGAGGATTCCGTACTTACTTTTATTAAGCATATATATGTGAATTTTATGGAGTAATATTTTGTCAAATATTTTTATGGAGTAGATTTTACCCATTTTTTTTCTCTAATTTTTTTAACAATTAATAAATGTATAGTTGATGTGTATACCACAACTGATCCAAAAAGGTTAAAAGGCACCCAACTCTCCTCCTATATAAAGGAAGACCAATTTTCTTGAAACTTCATAATAATCTATCTCACCAATTAATCAATCTTCAACATCTCAACTACATCTCACGAGCAAACAACACACATCCAGACAAATGGCCTCTCTCCCTGAAACCAAACTAGAGGCTGCAGATACTCTCCCTGACGCCTGGGACTACAAGGGCCGCCCCGCCCTCCGCTCCTCCTCCGGCGGCTGGACCTGCGCCGCCATGATTCTAGGTCAGTCCACCCCCTCGTTAATGATATAAATTTCTAGTAGTTAAATCATGTCTAACATAAATTAAGAACTAAAACTCAATTTTCTTGTAGTCCGAGTTTTAATTATTTGTGTTGATGATGGTATTTAACAGGGGCAGAGGGGTGTGAGAGGCTTACAACGCTGGGAATAGCTGTGAATCTTGTTACATATTTGACAAATACCATGCATTTGGGAAATGCTGTTTCTGCAAATACTGTCACCAACTTTCTTGGCACTTCTTTCATGCTTTGTTTACTCGGCGGTTTCCTTGCTGATACCTTCTTGGGAAGGTCAAATTTTTATTTCACTTTATATACATCATTAATTTCATAAGTTTATTTTAATTAAAAAATATATAGATAGATAGATAGATAGCAATTGGAGTATTATTAAATTAATCGCATAACACAACAATTATAAAAAATTAGTTAAAATCAAACTCAAACACAGCTGAGAAGATTGTATGTTTTTCTTGTCTTTTTTTGCAGGTATTTGACAATCGCCATCTTTGTCACAGTTCAAGCAACGGTAAGAACATTAAAACTCCATATATGGTTTTGAAATTGCAATTAAAAATTTCAATATAGTCTATTAAAGGTTATTGTTTCACTGCACTTTACTTTTATAGAAAGTTTACTGTTTCACTGTTTACTTTTACCCTCCAACTATAAATGATTGACATGAATAGACCACGTACAATAAAAGTTAACTTTCTACTCACACTCATCCACTTTGACCATGTTTGATAGCAAAAGACTTATTAAACTGAAATTAGGATAATATATAAACTTTATAATCTACTCTTCATATAAGTTATTAAATAATCTATAAAAGATGGGATGAAATTAATCTAGATTTAATTATTATTCAGTAAATCAACAACAAATAATTATATCTATTCATCTCTCCAATTTATATATATGATTTAAGGTTTAAAATAGAGTTTAGTTTGAATCATGAGTCAATTAATCGGATAAAAAAAAAAAAAAAAACTACTTCATACAAATTGTAAATTGATATTCATAATTTTTTGATACAGGGTGTAACGATCCTAACAATATCAACAATGATCCCAACCCTCCGGCCGCCGAAATGCGTCCGGGGTGGCGACCCCTGCATTCCGGCGTCCGGAAAGCAGCTTCTCGTCCTCTACACGGCGCTCTACTTGACGGCCCTGGGGACGGGCGGCCTAAAGTCGAGCGTGTCGGGGTTCGGTTCGGACCAATTCGACGAATTCGACGAAAAGGAGAAGAAACAGATGATAAAGTTCTTCAACTGGTTCTTCTTCTTCATCAGCATCGGAGCACTTTTAGCAGTGACTGTTCTTGTCTACATTCAAGACAATCTTGGGAGGGAGTGGGGTTACGGAATTTGTGTGTGTGCTATTCTTGTTGGGTTGGTGATTTTCTTGTCTGGAACGAGACGGTACCGTTTTAAGAAGCTTGTTGGGAGCCCTCTCACGCAGATCGCCTCCGTCGTGGTGGCCGCGTGGCGGAAGAGACGCCTTCCGCTGCCGTCGGATTCTTCGCTCCTCTTTGATGTTGATGATGAAGGCCCGAGCTTGAAAAAGCAGCTTAAGCAGAAATTACCGCACAGCAAGCAGTTCCGGTTAGTTTGCTCTATTCCTATATTTTTTTTTTAGCTCGTATTGGTTGAGATCATCTTTCACAAGTTTTTCTCTTATTTTTTCTCAGTTACAAATAAAGTCATGCTAATTTGATTTAATTACATTTTATTCAATACAATTAAAATATTACAAAATTAATCACCAATTTTAAAATGTTTTACAATTTAAACTGTGCTCGTCTTTCTTATGTGACAATCGTAGTTGACTTCCCTTATATAAAACAACATTGTTTGGAATAAAGGGGATGCCACATCATCATATCATGATCTGTAAATTAAACCTGATCGAATTGAAAAAAAATATATTAATTTACAATATTCTATTAAGTGTATAAATTAGATTGCAATTAAATTAAAGATGAATATTTTATTTACAATTAAGCTCTTTCTATATTTAGACGGTAGTTTTAGAAATTTTTGGGAATATTCAAAATATTGAATAAACTAACCAACAAATATATGAAGAAATGTTGAAGAATTGTGGAAATTAAAAATAATGTAATATTGACTGTGAAACAAAAACTAAATATCTTTAAAAAAAAACAATCCTAACTACTGTAGATAGTGAATGATCACAAATGCTATCAATCTCGCGTGGTTGAGATTACCGGTTCAAATAATGATGATAAATGTAGTTAGTTAGGTCACTCATTTCAGACTTTATTTCGTCTATTCTAATTAATTATAACAATTTATGTTAAGTTTATTGTGTGCAGCATATGACATATATTAGTGTAACTACCAACTAGCTCCAACCACATGTGGTGTCTACTTTAATTTTCTTTTTTTCTATAAAGTAAAAGAAAGTAATTAAAATTATTGTGTATATCAATTCCACCGTTTATTTGTTGGAGTCTAGGTCAACTCCTTAGTTGGATAGACAGAGTATATTATATGGAGAAGAATGAGAGAAAGACATTATTGATTGGACCAAAAACTGTGGTCTTTGGAGTGGAGTGGTGCATTATTTAGAAAATTAAATGACACTGGTAGTACTATTAGTAATTTAATTATTCATAAGAAGCCAACAAAATATACATATAGTCGGACAAAGTTTTGCAAGCTGGAAATTTAATTCTTGTCACAAATATGTTGCCCTTCTTCATAACAAATTAAAGTAGCAAATCATGTGTAGTAAAAATACATCAAGGAAGAACCATCTGATTGGTTCCTAGGGTTTGTGACATGTATATTTTTTTGATATGTCGTTTTCGACTAGGATGTGACCCAACTCCTCTTTTCATTGATTTCGTTTTCAGCAAATAGAATCAATATATAAAAAATCGTCCTATGTAGGTGGCTATCGGCCAATGCCATTTCTTGTAAATCCTTTGTTTTCATGAACGGAATGGGTTTAGGCAGTTTAAATCTGTCCGTCTAGCGATTTTTAATTTTTGTGTACTCTTGATGACATCTAACACCCGTTCCATTTTGAAATTTTATAATTATGAATACCTATAAATTCTACAAAAATTCAACTTTATACAAATACCTATAAAACAATCCTATATATAAACACTTAAATCATACACTATAGAATCCTATATATAGTACCACTTATTATAGTTTTGAAATCCTCAAAATTACAAAACACAAATAAAGCTTATAAATGGGAAAGTGATGTTTAATGTCACCAAAGGCCATTCCATGTGGTCTGTTGATTTGTTTCTTGCTCCAAATTATAATAACAAGACAATGTCTCTCAAATGGATAACGTGTATATAATTGTGTGTGTGTGTGTATTAATTATTTTTCACATCGAGATGCATGAATTTGATTCCTATCTCAATCTCACAGCTCTCGTACAGTTTGCATATATTGTCACATGCATGTATATGTAAATGCAAACTAAAGAAATAAAAAAAATTAATAATAAAAAAAATTATTGTGACGTACAAGAAATAATAATGAGAAATATTTACACCTGACTCACTTGTGGTCCTCCAAGTATGAATTATCCCCCAACCCAATAATAAATCAGACGGTCCCTTTCTGCGAGGTACTAATCAATGATTAATATTATTTAATAGGAGTTGTAATTTGTCATAAAAGTGAGTTGATTAGTCACATTAACTTAGTGATGTTGATTCGTATTGGACTAGCAATTAACTTTAATAAAGGGCGCGGCTAAAGGCACCGAAGGATCCTATGAGGACACCCACACGATGAGGACACCCACAAAACGGATGAGGACACCCACGTGAAAAAATAAAAAATATCCTTCTTCCATTAAAACTATTAAAACCCTAATCTATCAACTCATTTGGTACATCCACCCCATTTTCGCCTCCTCACCTTCCCTCCCAGTCTCGTCGCCAGCAGCAACGCCTCCCCTCCCCACGTCTTCCCCCTCCCAACTACTCCGCTGGCGCCAGCCCCTCCGTTCCGCGGCCGCCCCTTCCACTCCCCGTCTCGCGCACGGCCGCACCCTCCCATCGCCGTCCCACGCACGGCCGCCCCTTCCACTCCCCACGTCTTCCCCCTCCCAACTATTAAAATTTTCGAACATGTTAAGATTTTATTTTTATGGTTGAAATTTTGAATTTTTAGGATTTTTGATGTTTTGGTGTTGATGGTGGGAATTTGGAATGATTTGGATGTGAAACGATGAATCGCTTGTGAACTGGAATAGATGGGTGTACTCATCCGGCGTGTTTTTTAAAAAACTAAAGGAGGGGTAAAAACGTCTTTTCGCACCACTCTTGGGATAAAAATAATTCTCCGTGGGTGTACTCATAGGAAAGCCGAGTGCCTTTAGCCGCGCCCTTTAATAAATACAGATATAGAGTTAACAAATCGTAGGCGATGGTTTTAGGTCCGACCGATTAGCCTGGCTAAACAGGGCAGCCCACCAGGCCAATTTTTTTTTATCAATATTCTGCTGCTGCCCTTCCAGTCTTCCACCCTTTGTCCATACATACCAAATTTAGATCCATTAGTTAGCCCAATATCCATCATGATTTTGTTTCCTCATGTACTACTATCTCTCTCTTATTATTATTATTATTTGAACAATTGGCAAAAACATTTGTTTCATTATTATTTAAACATTTGTCACATATTTCTTTAAAAAATTCTCTTAAATATCTTTTATTTACACTACATGTCATTACTTTTTAAACACAAACATACTATCCCTCCAAAAAAGTAATTTTATCATATTAGTAATAAATAATTTATACATAAGAACTCATACAAATAGTAAATGTTCAAATAATAATTCGGATGAAGTATTACTAACTAATTTTTTGTTATGCTAGTATTTCATTTGATTGTTACACATACTACACGTGACCTTCAATTTTAAAGTTTAATACTTTCTATCGTGACCCGTTTAGTCCGTGAACTGTTAGATTAGATTTATGTTTCAACTATTGCAGGCCCATTAGGTGTTAACGGATTAATATTCGAGCCCGTTTAGATCGATAAACACATCTATTTACTCATAGTCGTTTATTTGGGCTAAGGCCCACTCCTTGCTTAGTTTTAAGGGTTTAGACCCATGTTTACTGTTAGTTTCTTTGGGCTATGACCCACTTCTTCCCTTCTGCATCTTTGGGCCGTGTAAAACACAAATATAAATTAAAAGTAACAAACATAATTTATTAAACAAAAACAAATTAGATCTCCCTCTCTCCCTCAAAACGAAAACAAATTGACGATAGGATTTAAAGTCTTATTCTATAATTGACAAATTAGTCTATTGATTCTATTAAATAAAAATCATACACAGTATATATCTAATTAATGTATTTATTGTATAGCGAAAGGAGTATCCATTTATTGTATGATAAAACTTGTGTGAGAGTGTCTCAGGATTCTTTTTCATGAGGTAGATCCATTTTGAGTCATATTCACGGACAACTTTTTTTTTTCTTTAAATTTTATGTTTACAAAAAAAGTTACAATGGTTAAGTAAAAAACTATAACGTTTTTAACAAAAGAGATAGTTACTTTTTACATCGGGTCAAGGAAGATCGGATTGAGATTCGTGAGACTGTCTCATTCAAAACCAGCTCCTATATATATATTGTATTTCTTGAGTTTTTTTAATTTTTCTCGAGTTCGAGTAGCTGTCTCGCGGCTTGACTAATTAACACCTCAAATTTAATGTCCTTCCTTCCTTTTAATGCAATACAGATTTCTGGACAAAGCTGCTGTCAAAGACCCTGATGCCCCAACCACAAAAGCTACTAACAAATGGTACATTTCAACATTAACAGATGTGGAAGAAGTGAAGCTAGTGATAAGAATGATCCCAATATGGGCCACAACAATCATGTTCTGGACAGTCTACGCTCAAATGACAACCTTCTCTGTCTCCCAAGCCACCACCATGGACCGCCGCATCGGCACATTCCACATCCCCTCCGCCTCCCTCACCGTCTTCTTCGTCGCCACCATCCTCCTCACCGTCGCCCTCTACGACTTCTTCATCTCCCCCCTCTGCACCAAGCTCCTAAAAAACCCCCAAGGCCTCACCCCCTTACAGAGGATCGGAGTCGGACTAGTCCTCTCCATATTCGCCATGATCGCAGCGGCCCTCTTCGAGATCAAGAGACTAAACGCAACCACAAGCACGAGCACGTTGAGCGTGTTCTGGCTCGTCCCACAGTTCGTGCTGGTGGGGTCGGGCGAGGCGTTTACGTACATGGGGCAGCTGGATTTCTTCTTGAGGGAGTGTCCTAAAGGGATGAAGACTATGAGTACAGGGTTGTTTCTTACTACATTGTCGTTAGGGTTCTTTGTGAGCTCTATTTTGGTGAGCATTGTGGATAAGGTGACAGGGAAGGAGAAGCCTTGGTTGGCTGATGATCTAAACAAAGGGAGGCTTTATAACTTCTATTGGTTGTTGGCGATTTTGAGCTTTTTGAATTTGGGGCTGTTTTTGGCTTGTGCTAGAGGGTATGTGTACAAGGAGAAGAGGCTTGCGGAAGTGGGGATTCAGTTGGAAGAAAATCAACCGACTAGTCATTAGATAATTAACGAGTAAGTCTTGTCTGAGACCGTATCATCGTGAAATCAGTATCACTTTATAATTAAATGTTATCACTTTTTAGCAAAAATTTTGAAAGGTGATACAATTTACACTAAAAATTGATAATGATCTTACGATTGAGATGGTCTCATATAGATTGTTGTCAGTAATTAATGGGAATACTGTTGACTATAATTTAAAGGATAATATTGTGCAAGGGAGTTATATAAAGAGTTGTGAGTATGATAAATAAATAGCTAGCCAGCGACTCTTTCCCCGCTTCTTTGTTTAATTTCCTTCCTATGTTTCTTTGTAGTGATACAGATACGCAAATTTAAATAATGACGATGATGATAGTTCGAATTTATTTGTAATACTTATGGTTGAATAGAATGAATTCAAAAATGCAATGATATAGAAATTAAATGATTATTTTTATGGTTTTATTTGTCTTTTGTTTGTGTTCTTGGTTGCTTCACACTTGTAGGAGTGTGATTGGACATGTATTATAAATGACATGATGAAATATATTTATTACATTTTTATATTTTAATTTGGGAAATAAAAACAATTAATTGCAGCACTTTTCAGAAAACACTCAATTCATAAAACCCCCAACCCAATTTTTTGAAAAATCAACGTATATTCTTGGAAATCCATCAACTATATTTTCTTGTGAACTCAGAAAACCTCTTTCTAAATTGTTCAAAAAATAACAAAGCTTCAAAAGTACGTAAGGTGGGTTCCATGGGTTCTTCACAAAATCTTCTAAGCTTAATTTATTAGGAATATATATTAAATATTATCTCGTAAATATTTAATATACTATCAAATCAAAATCAAAAGACGAGATATTTAATATACTATCAAATCAAAATCAAAACTTTTTACACTGATAATGGAGGAGAGTTTATTGTGCTTCGCTCGTTTCTCCAAACCCATAGTATATCCCATCTCACCACATCTCTCCCACACACCCGAACACAATGGCATATCTTAACGTCATCACAGACATGTTGTTGATACAGCCCTATCCCTAGCCCTCCTTCACCATGCCTCCATTCCCTTTACATATTGGCTTTATGCCGTTTGTACAACCACCTACATCATAAATCGTATTTCCAAAGTTAACCTCAACATGCTATCCTCCTTCCAACGTCTCTTCAAACAACCTCCCAACCTATCCAAATTTCGAGTCTTTGGCTGCTTATATTCTCCTTGGCTTTGTCCCTACACCACTCAGAAACTCGACTCCTGATCCACTCCATGTGTCTTCATTGGGTAATCTCTAACTCAAAGTGTCTATCTCTGCCTAGACTCTTCCACTCATAGCGTTTACACCTCTCGTCATATTCAGTTTGTTGAACATACCTTCCCCTTTGCCAAAATCAGCCCACTTTCAACCACACCCCTGATTTAGTAGATACACCCCACGTACCCAAATTTTGTTCTGAACACCACACCCGATACACTCCCAGAATTGGTTAATACACCCATCGCACCCCCCAGTTTGGTAAATGCACCCATCCTCGCCAACACTCCAGAAACTCACTCGTCCGTTCCACCCACTGCTCTTCCCAACCCTCTCATGCCGCAAGCCCGCAAGTGCTCCTCTGTGCCCCCCTGCACCACCATCCCCTCCTTCGGCCTTGCCTCGACCACATATGGTCACACGCTCTCAAAATAGGATATTCAAACCCAATTCGAGGTATGGTCTTACATTAGTTTTATCTTCTGATATTGAACCAAGTTGTGTTTCCTAGGCCTTAAAAGATGAAAGGTGGAGGGAGGCCATGTCCTCCGAATTTGATGCCCTTCTCAGGAATGGAACTTGAGACCTGGTTCCTCCTGATGATTGTCAAAATGTCGTTGGCTCCAAGTGGGTCTTTCGTATCAAATGCAAACCAGATGGTTCTTTGAAAAAATTTAAGGCTCGCCTTGTGGCCAAAGGCTTTCATCAGCGTCTAGGTGTAGACTTCTCTGAGACCTTCAGCCCAGTCGTCAAACCTGCCACTGTTCGGGCTGTTCTCAGTATTGCAGTCACTAGAAACATGCCTCTTCAACAATTTGATGTGAATAATGCCTTCCTTCACGGTACCCTTTCTGACACTATCTACATGCCTCAACCCCCTGATTTTATTGACACAACATTTTCGTCTTATGTTTGCAAATTGCATAAATCCATCTATGGTTTGAAACAAGCTCCATGTACTTGGTATTATGCTCTCAGGACATTCTTAGAAGGTATTTGATTTACTCATACAAGATTTGACGAGTCTCTATTTGTGTATAATAAATCTGGTGTTATTGCTTATTTTCTTGTGTATGTTGATGATCTGATTCTCACAGGAAAAAACACTCCCTCCCTTTCTTAAGTGGCTAAAGATCTTGGTACAAAATTTTCAGTGAAAGATTTGGGCCCTCTTTCCTACTTCTTAGGAGTTGAAGTGTTTCGTACCACTTTCTTTCTCAACGAAAGTATGCGGTTGACCTCCTTACACGATATAACATGATCTCCTCCAAGTCGGTTCAAACTCCGTTACCTACTTCAACTCGTCGATCCGTCTCGTCAGGTACTTGGAAGTCTACAATATCTTCAACTCACCAGGCTTGATATTGCTTTTGCTGTTCATAAGTTGTCTCAGTTCATGTATGCACCGACTGCTACTCACTGGGGAGCCGTTAAACGCCTTCTACGTTATTTGAATGGCACTAGAGATGTGGGGATCACCTTGAAAGTTGAAACTGACTCATCCTCTTCTCTACACTGTGTCACTGATGCTGATTGGGCAGGCAACAATGATGATCGTACCTCTACAAGTGCTTATATTGTCTTTCTTGGAGCTAATCCCATCTTATGGTCCTCCAATAAACAAAAAATTGTTGTTCGGTCCTCTACAGAAGCCGAGTATCGTGCCAATGGCATCCGCTGCCTCTGAAGTTCAATGGTTAAAATCTCTGTTTAGCGAATTGAACTTCTCAGTCTCACCCCCCTTCCAGCTATCTACTGTGACAATATTGGAGCCACTTATCTGTGTTTCAATCCTGTCTTTCACTCTCGCATGAAGCATATTGCGATTGATTTCCACTTTGTTCGCGATTTGATCAAGACACCTCAGCTTCGATTTTTCCATGTTTCGTCTACAAACCAACTTGTTGATGCCCTTATCAAGCCTCTCCCTCGTTCTCGCCTACAACTATTAATGACCAAGATTTGACTCTCCTACGGTGCTCCATCTTGAGGGGGCATATTAGGAATATATATTAAATATTATCTTGTAAATATTTAGTCACTGTATATCCCTTAAATATATACTTGACTATAGGTTTGACATGTGTATAACTCTTGTACAAACTTCGTCTCAATTCAATTAAAATATATTTTCTCATTCTCTATATAATTTAGGGCTTTCGTGAATTTTCGTGGTTTTATTGATTGCTTTTATGATTTTCGTGAGTTTTTCGTGATTTTTATTGGTTTTCCTTTGAGAGACAACTTGTTAAAAAAAGAATCAAATAAAAATTTGGACCACTTGAAGGTAAGCATCTTATTCCTTTTGTATTTCTTAAATTGTCTATTGTGTTGTCTTTTTTTGCTGTTTATGCAAGTTTTAGTTGTAATTTTTATTCTAATGTTTTATCGCGAGTTTTTTTCTATTTTATTTTTAGGGTTGCTTTTGATACAGTACAAACTGATGTGTGAGCTTTAGTTGTGATTACCAGGGGCGGATCATCTATTTTTTCCTAATTACAATATGACCAGAAATGGACAGAGAATTAAGAAAATGATTTCAACCATACCTGTGATGAGCAATGTCTAAGAAGAGTACCGATAAGTGGTAATGAATGAGTTAGAAAAAGAGAAATCAAAGAGATCAGGGGAGATACACAAAAGCCACAACATGGGTAGGGAGAGAGAAATCAATGAGAAAAAATGAGAATCAGAAACGAAAATAAAAAGAAACTGTAAAAAAAAACTGTCAAAACTACACGAAGAGAACAGTTACAGAAAAAAAGTAGAAAGAGAAAAAAAGAGAATTTTTTTTTAGAAATTCTATAAAATTAGGAAAATAGAAATGATAGAAAAGCAGAATGACACGTAAGAGAGAATAGATTCAGAATTAGTAGTTAAGGGTTGTCGAAAAAGTGTTGTCGAAATACAAAAGACTCATTGACTAACTTATATACACAAACACAATAAAAATAAAAAAATTTCCTGAGGAAAAAAAGCCATGGTCATATTGTAATTAGGAAAAAAAAAAAGTTTGATGATTGTTCTCTCTTTCGGAAGATAATTTCCAAATAGAATTGAGTGGATGGTAATTCGAGGATCGCTAACGAAACTATGAACTTGTAGTATTTGAAGATGAGTAAAGCTACAAAACATAATTTAGAATTCAACCTTTGCATATCAAAAAATGTATAATCTAATCCTCTGGGATAATTTGAAATTTCATTTTCCTACTCTTTCATTTAGAAATAAATTAATCTATTTATTTTTGTAAATCCAAAATCATTATACATACCTAAAAAAGATGAAGGTTGTGTACCTCTTTGCCGTCCAACGTTGATATTTCCAATTTCTTGGAAGCAGCTATTGCATAAATATATAAAACGAATTAGGGTTCAGAGCATAGAATTGAATTATGCAAAAAGGAAAAATGAAGAATAAAATGTAGAGAAATAATTAAATAGAACCTGGAACAAAATGTGAAAAAAACCCAATGATATAGAGAAATATTTCATATGATAACCGCCTGCAAGAAGAGTAAAATATATGAACATAAAAACAATTGAAGCAATGATGAGTACTGATAATTCAATCGACAGAACACATTTAGCAATAGAGGACAATAAAGTAGGAAATCAGAAATGGACAGAGAATTAAGAAGATGATTTCAACCATATCTGTGATGAGCGATCAAAGAGATCAGGGGAGATATACAAAAGCCACAACATGGGTAGGGAGAGAGAAATCAATGAGAAAAAATGAGAATAAAAAACGAAAATGAAAAGAAACTGTAAAAAAAAACTTTCAAAACTGCACGAAGAGGACAGTTACAGAAAAAAAGTAGAAAGAGAAAAAAAGAGATTTTTTTTAGAAATTCTATAAATTTAGGAAAATAGAAATGGTAGAAAAGCAGGATGACACGTAAGAGAGAATAGATTAAGAATTAGTAGTTAAGGGTTGCCGGAAAAGTGATGTCGAAAAACAAAAGACTCATTGGCTAACTTATATACACAAACACAATAAAAATCGAAATTTTCCTGAGGAAAAAAGTCATGGTCATATTGTAATTAGGAAAAAAAAAGTTTGATGATTGTTCTCTCTTTCGGAAGATAATTTCCAAATAGAATTGAGTGGATGGTAATTCGAGGATTGCTTACGAAACAATGAACTTGCAGCATTTGAAGATGAGTAAAGCTACAATTATTAGCATCAAACTCTGATATTCTCTTTCTCCCGATCAACATACAAATTATGCAAAACATAATTTAGAATTCAACCTTTGCATATCCAAAAATGTATAATCTAATCCTTGAGATAATTTGAAATTTCATTTTCCTACTTTTTCATTTAAAAATAAATTAATCTATTTATTTTTTGTAAATTCAAAATCATTGTACATACCTAAAAAAAAAAAAAGGTTTTGTACCTCTTTGCCGTCCAGCGTTGATATTTCCAATTTCTTGGAAGCAGATGTTGCATAAATAAATAAAACGAATTAGGGTTCAGAGCATAGAATTGAATTATGCAAAAAGGAAAAATGAAGAATAAAATATGACATATGATAACCGTCTGCAAGAAGAGTAAAATATATGAACATAAAAACAATTGAAGCAATGATGAGTACTGATAATTCAATCGACATAACACATTTAGCAATAGAGAACAATAAAGTAGGAAATCAGAAATGGACAGAGAATTAAGAAGATGATTTCAACCATACATGTGAGCAAGATGACACGTAAGAGAGAATAGATTCATAATTAGTAGTTAAGGGTAGATTTCTAGTTTTATTAAAAATCTGCTATATAAGTTTTTTTCCCTTATTTTCTCTCTCATTTCCTCTTTCTATGTTATTTTCTCTCATCCTTTATTTTGAAATTTTGAATGTTTATAGTTTTACAATTATTTTTACAGTTTCTTTTTATAGTGTTTTTTAAATACCTTTGACTTTTTTTAATGTTAACAAAAAATCACTTTTTTTAGTTTTATCTATATTCAAGGGTAATTCTTACGGTAGTCAAATTGTACAAAGTGACTACCTAGTCACTTTGTCGAATCGCGCCACGTGGCGTCGTATACGTCGTAACGACCTGCTACCTGTTATACAAGTCTAAGTTATTAAAATCATTTTTTAAATTGTATTTTGTTATTTACTATATAAAAATAAAAAAATCTAAATAAACAAATTAATTACTATTCTACCCTTACCCTTTTAATACAAATTACATTAATTTTTAAATTAAATAAACAAATAAAAAAAGCCTAATTAATTAAATGAGGTATTAGATTTCATATTCCCAATTCATTTGAACGAATTCATAGTGTATTTCCTCCCCAATTCTCCATACTCGCGCCGGCTCACTCAATCTTCTCCCCCACCAAATCACGAGCTCACTCTTCGTTCCCACCAAATTGGTCGTTCACTCTTCTCCCCCAAATCGTTGTGCATTCTTCATTTTTATACGCGACCACGATTGAGTGTTTTGTGCCCATAACAATGTTTCACTTCAAATAGAAGGAAAAGTAACAAGAAAAGTGGGTATTTTGACCTAGTTCTTCAAGACTTCAAATGGTACAAATTTCTCATTTTTTATGTGGTAATTGGATTTATGTTCGATTATTAAGCATGGGTAACATGGTTTTGCTTTCAATTTTGTATGTGAATGCGTTTTTTCTTTGAGGCATTTGTTAAACACTTGTTGAGTAGTCGAATTTGAGTTTTTTTTTAGTTAAATTCTCCTCAAGTTGTTTACTTTGGCTTCAAGTTGAACTATTTCCATATTTTGTTATGAGTAGGGTTTATGTATCTGTTCCGATTAATGTAATATTTCAAATTTATTCACTTTATATTATGTATTTTTTATGCATCGAAATTGCACTGTCTAGTGTATTTTATAGAACTTGTTTGGTGTTTCTTTTAATGTCTTGATTAGCTGTATATATTCTTGTTTGTTTTTGTAAATGATAAAGGAATCTACAAGGTGTCTTATTTGGGACTGTGAATTGGGATTGAGTAAATTTTCAGTATAACTGAACTTGTTGGTCCCAAAGTTGAGTTAAGATTGATTAAGCTAGTAAAAGTCTAGAGGGGGGGGGGGGGTGAATAGACTTTTAAAAATCTTTCAAAATATCAGAGTTATATGCGGAATAGTGTTCTGAACAGTACTGTTCTTACTAGGTCAGATCAGTACTTTCAGTTTCAGTTTATACTCAACTTAGATTTAGATCTTGAATATGTATGTTAAACAAATATTAAACAGTAAGTAAATCAACACACAAGATTTATAATGATTCGACAAATGTCCACATCCACTCTCACAACTCCAGTTGTGATATTTTATTAACTCTTCCTTCTTGAGTTTCTTGTGGCTTAAAGTCCCAAGATTAAGACTTTGATCTTATCGATTATACCACCAGGTATATCTTCGATCTACTAGTAATTTCACAAGTAACTAGCACACTTGTTTACAACAAATCACAAACTAAAAAATAGTAAAGTGTTGGGAATAAAATGATTTTGATTTAGATACCAAAACCCCTGATTGATGATGTTCAGATTAGTTGAGATATGCTCAAGTCTAGTTCAGACAAGTTGTCTCAGAACACTTGAGTAAGTAGAATGCTTAAGTTAAAAATCTCAGAAATGTTGTGAGATTTTTAGAGTTCAGGATAGTTGTCCAAAGCTGAATGTTAGGCAGCTTGATATGGATTAAGTCTCTAGGCCAAAGTTGCTGAACTTGCAAGACAAGCTGACCAAGTGGACAACTGAGCTGAAGAGATCAAGAGTGTTAAGGCAATGCTCATAAATGCAAATGATCAGAACAATTAAAGTGCAAATGATCAAGAGCATTGAATGCCAAAGCTCACAGAAGACACATTCAATGAAGCATTTATTGTCAATCATGCCTGAACCAAGCATTGAAGACTTGAAGCATTAAAGAGTGAAGCATTGAATGAATGTTGGAACATTCTAAATTGCAGCAGGAATGTTCAGGGAGTTTGTCCCATCTGACCATTGGTTGAGTGTAGCTTCTGCCACAAATCAACCTTGGGAAATGTGCATATTTGGAATCTGACACAAGTCTTCTCAGCCGCATTTTTCAGAAGTCAACACATTCATTCAAGCAACCATTGAAGAGGCCTTTTACACAGTGGATAAAGGGTTACCAAGCTTCATAACCGTTTCAATGGTGCTGCAAATAGACATATTTGAATTGCTATCCCTCCAACGGTTAGTTGCTCAAATTTGCCTATAAATACAGAAGTGATCAAAGGATTCAAGTATCCAACTACAAGCTATCAAACTATCATCAAGCTTTCAAAGGAAACCAAGCTGTTCTTAAGAATCCCAAGTTTCCTGATCACTTCAATTAGCTAAGCCAATCTTTGTAAAATATCCAAAGCTTAGCATTGAGATATCCTAAGCCTTTACACTGCTCTTATTGTAAAGGATATCTCTATTAGTTGGAACCAAACCTCAAACCCTTATCTCATTTAGTGAAGAGAGTGTTTGTTGTAGAAGTGAAGAGTTAAGGACTGTCATTGTGAAAAACAGTCTTAACTCAGAGAAATTGAGCACTAGGACTCAGATTATCCTAGGGATCAAAACACTAAGAGAGTGTTGTTGATCAGTGCACCTTGACACTATAAAACAAGCTAATTCCATTGTGAAGGAATTATCCTGTTCAATCAGGGAAAGTGGATGTAGGAGCTTGAGTCTCTGAACCACTATAAACTTGTGTGCCATTTACTTACTGTACTCTTTATTGCACTTATATTCAATCATATTTCAAAGATCTAAACTCAGTAAGCTAAGAAAAACAGTTTCGGACAAAGTCCCTGATAACTGTGTTTTTTCAGAAATCAACTTGGAGTATTTCCTTGAGTCAAAGGCCAACCACATTCCGCACTAAGCAACTCTCTTAGATATTTAGCCAACTGATCACTCAATAGTAATCAGTAGGACAAGTATCTATCAAAGTTCACACTCAGGCTTGTTGTGAGACAACCTGCCTGATAAGACCAGTTTGTTAAAAAGAAAAGAATTTGCATACACAAGTGCATTTCCCCCCCCCCCCATACACTTGTGTTATACTCCACCAAGGACCAACAAGTGGTATCACAGCAGGGGTTCTTAGACCACTGCTTCTGAACATTCAACTGATTTTCAAAAATCATATCATTTCTGTGGTCACTGAACTGATCCAAACTTCTGAAAAACTTATTTGTGTGTATCCTATCCTATCTCTATAGAAATGGCTAACAATGCAGTTCCAGGAGATGCTGTCAACACCATAAAAAACATGGGTCCAAACCAAGTCAATCATATTTCTCATCACAAACTGCCAATGTTCTCAATTGAGAACTATGATTTCTGGAAGATCAGGATGAGAGCACATCTTGCTTGCCAGCATGATGAAATGCTTAAAGTCATCACCAGAGGACCATTCACCTTCACCAAGCTCAACCCCAAGGTCACTGATGCTCAAAAAGCAGACCCAAGGGAGCTATTGCCAAAAGATGAGGATGAGCTGACAGCAGAAGAAAGAAAAAGGCACAATCTGAACTACATTGCTATGAACACCTTGTATCAGACTATTCCAGATGCAGTGATGGGAAGAGTGTATCACTGCACCACAGCAAATGAGATCTGGGATACCCTAGCACTTATGTGTGAAGGTACCCAAAAGATCAAAGAAAATAAACTTCAAGTGGCCATCCAAAAGTATGAGCAATTCACTATGGAGCCCAATGAGACTATTGATCATCTTGATGGCAGATTCACTGACATCATGAATGAGATGAATTCTCTGGGCAAGTTCTATGCCAAAAGAGAAGTTGCTCTAAAAATTCTAAGAAGTCTCACATCCAAATGGGACATATATTCAGTGATGATGCAGAACACCAGCAATCTTGACAACATGCCTATGCAGCAGGTGTTCTTTGAACTCAAAGCATATGAGTTTGATCTGAACAGAAAGAAAGTACAAGATGAGCCATCCTCCTCAAGCAAAGGTGTTGCCTTCAAAGCTGCTGAAACAGAAAAGAAGAACACTCAAAGATCTTCTCAAAATGTTTCAAAATCTGAAATGAAGGAGGAAATGGCACTCATGGCTAGGAGATTTGAGAAGCTCAACTCCAGATTTGGTAGATACAAGAAGTTCTACCAAGACAACAGAACCAGAAGGAAATTTAGTTCTCCTGACAACAAATCAGAAGACAAAGTCTCTGATGAAAAGAAAGAAGACAGATATGCTGACAGAAAGAAGTACAGCAAAGCTGAACCATCATCATCAAGGAGGAAGGAGTCCTCAAGCAAGAAGAATGATTATGAAGATGTGTGTTACAACTGCCAGAAAAAGGGTCACTTTCAGTATGACTGTCTTGACCTAACTGCCAAAGAAAGAAAAGAAAGGCAGAACAAGAGAGACAAGAGGCTAAGCAACAGGAAGGCCATGGTGGCTGGGGAATCAGCAAGTGAAGAGAGTGTCTACTCTTCAGATGATGGACTGTTCTCCAACAGTGACAGTGATGATGACTGTCAAATGGCATTTGAGAATGAAGAGGTATGTTCATCTTCCAACTCTTCCATTAACACACACGAGTCCAGTGAAATCCACTTGAAACTTAACTTTGGGAAGTTACTTGAGGATTTCACCAGGCTACAAGAGGTATGCAATATGGCACTGAGAGAAAATGAGCTCTTGAATTCTAAAGTTCAAACTCCCAACCTTCCTGAACCAGAGTTTGACATTAAATCAACTGAGTTGTATCAGCAGACTGTGAGAGAACATGATGAAATGTCTCTCAAAGTCACTGAACAACAAAAGTTGATTGATGAACAAGAACTGGCCTTGAGGAAAAAGGATTTTGATCTTAGAATCCTCCAAGCTAAATTTGACAATCTCTCCAATGAATTTGATACTCTTAAATTAAGTGAGGGGAGCTTAAAAATAAAGATGTCTGCCTTAAATAAATCTGCTAAAGCAATAGAAGAAATTCAAGGGTTTCAAAGACCATTTGCTCAAAAAGGTGGATTAGGCTATAATCCATTTGAACCCTCACCTGGTTTTAGTATTGCTTCATCAATCAATTCTAAGATGACTTTTGTAAGATCAGTGGCACAACAAAATGAAATGGAAGTAAATCAACCACTGGTCAAGGATAAGGGTAAAGGAATTTTTATACCAACTCAAGTAAACAATGTACCTAAACCCATACCTATGGAAAATGTTAAAGGCATTGCTTATAAGAGGAATGAGGTTCAGAGAGGTAGAACCAATGGAAGGTCAACCTATATGAATCCTCATCAGAAGAGTTGTCCAAAATCTGTTCAGAAAAGGCCAACTCAAATGAGGCAACCTCAACTGAATGGATTAAGGTCAATTCCCTCTGACAGGTATAAAACCTTCAGGAAGCCAGGACCTTACATGCCAAAAGGAAAAGGCCATCCAAAACCCTATCCTCAAAGGTCTTACCAAGCTGCACCTAGGTCTAGTAACCTCAGGAGGAATGTCCCAAAGAAATTCACCAACTCTCCTGAACCTTACAAGGCCAACACTTATACACAGAAACCACCCAAGGCATTTAAGGGTAAAACTGTGTATGTAGATGTAAATGGAAACCAAGTCAGTCACTTTGAGTCAATCAGAGTAATCAGGCAGATTTGGGTTCCAAAAGGTACAGCTAACCCTCTAGGACCCAACACTCAAAGGGTACCTAAATTTTGACTTTGCAGGGCTGCAAGGACCACAAAAACAAGAGAAGCATCAACAAGAAAACAGCATGGTACTTGGACAGTGGATGTTCAAGACACATGACTGGAAATAAAAAGCTTCTCTCAAACTTCATTGAAAAATATGGTCCCTTAGTAACCTTTGGAGACAGCTCTCAAGGAATCACAAGAGGTTATGGTACATTAAACATTGGTAGTGTCAAAATTACTGATGTCTCATATGTCCTAGGCCTAAAATACAACTTGCTATCTATAAGTCAAATCTGTGATAAAGGATATAGTGTTGAATTTGCACCAAATGAATGTATTATCAAAAATAATTCAACACAACAGGTGCTACTAACATGGGTGAGAAAGGGAAATGTCTATTTTGCAGATTGAAGCAAAACCCCTGAACCAGTTTGTCTTGTTGCCAAAAGCACAAGTGAGCAAAGCTGGTTGTGGCACAAGAGATTGAATCATCTAAACTTCAAAACCATCAACAAGATTGCAAGAAACTCTCTAGTTAAAGGGCTGCCTAATCAAGTGTTCACCAAAGAACATATATGCCAGCCATGTCAGGAAGGAAAACAGATCAAAGCTTCATTCAAAGGGAAGCCTGTCATCTCAACTGAAAGAGTTCTACAACCACTGCATATGGACTTATTTGGTCCAATTATCCCAGTAAGTTTGAATGGAAGAAAATATGCATTAGTTGTTGTTGATGATTTTTCCAGGTACACTTGGGTAGTATTCTTACTGAACAAAAAGGAGACCCAAGTCAAGCTACCTGAATTGATGATGAGATTGAGCAAAGAAAAGGGCCTAAGTATTGTCAAGATCAGATCAGACAAAGGCACAGAATTCATAAAATCATACATCAATGAGTACTGCAGCAAGAATGGCATCACTCATGAGACTTCAGCAGCAAGAACACCTCAACAAAATGGTGTTGCTGAAAGAAGAAACAGAACCTTGAAAGAGGCAGCAAGAACATTGATTGCTGAATCCAAACTGCCTAAAAGGTTCTGGGCTGAAGCTATTAGCACTGCATGTCACACTCAAAACAGGTCCTTAATCACCAAAGGACAAGGTAAAACTCCATATCAAATATGGAAAGGTAGATTGCCCACTGTTGCTTATTTCCATATATTTGGTTGTAAGTGTTTCATTCATAATAATGGGAAAGAACAATTGAAAGCTTTTGACAGCAAAGCTGATGAAGGAATATTTGTTGGATATTCACAAATCAGCAAGGCTTACAGAATCTACAATTGCAAAACCCTTATTGTGGAAGAAACACCTCATGTTGTGTTTGATGAATCTGTTAATGAGTTCAGGGATAGAAACCTGAATATTGATGAGATAACACAAAGAACAACCAGATTAAGGCTTCAAAGCAAGGAAACAGTGTTTGTAGATGTTGCCCAGCCTGAACTTCATGAAAATAAAAAACTGGACAACCTACCTGATGGCAATCAACCAGAGGACAGCCAACCTGAAGGAGAAATTGAACTGACTGACCACATCCCAGTTCAAAACTAGGTAACAACTACCAATGAAGAAGCAGGCAATGCTGAGGTAGTTAATGGATCCAATATTCAAGGGGGAACCAATGAAAATGTCAACTTATCTGACAATGAGGACAATACCCCTGAATATGATCCTGAACTTGATCCTTCAATTAACTTTCCTGAATTTAATGAATCTAGTGATCCAACTTCAGATGAGGACAATCCTCCTGAAGGGATCAGGTCTAGAAGGACTTGGTTGCATGACCATCCAACTAGCCTGATACTTGGAAATCCAAGTGAAGGGATCAAAACTAGAAGATTTCATGGAGAAAGTGCTTTGTTTTGCTGTTTCCTTTCAGAACAGGAACCAAAAGATATTGAGGAAGCACTACAGGACACCAACTGGATCATAGCCATGCAAGAAGAGCTGAACCAGTTTACTAGAAATGAAGTATGGGAGCTGGTGGATAGACCAACTCATCAAGATGTCATTGGAACCAAATGGGTGTTCAAAAATAAGAAAAATGAAAATGACATCATTGTGAGGAACAAAGCAAGACTGGTGGCCAAAGGATATTGTCAATCTGAAGGGATTGATTATGATGAGACCTTTGCTCCAGTGGCCAGACTTGAGGCAATCAGACTCTTCTTAGCATATGCAGCTTACATGAGATTCAAGGTGTATCAAATGGATGTGAAGAGTGCATTTCTCAATGGGGTGCTTAAAGAAGAAGTATATGTTGAACAACCCCCAGGCTTTGAAGAAGGAGGCAAGGTGTACAGATCGAAGAAAGCCCTCTATGGCTTAAAACAAGCTCCAAGAGCTTGGTATGACACCTTATCACAGTTTCTTCTAGATCATGGTTTTGTCAAAGGCACTGTTGACAGAACTTTGTTTAGAATATGTGAAGGAGATGATATTCTGTTAGTCCAAATCTATGTGGATGACATTATATTTGGATCTCCAAATGAGAAGCTATGTGAGAAGTTCTCCAAACTCATGCAGAGCAAATTTGAGATGTCCATGATGGGATTGATGAATTTCTTCTTAGGACTTCAGGTCACTCAATCTAAGAAAGGAATATTCATCAATCAGGCCAAGTATACCAGGGACATAATCAAGAAATTTGGATGTGCAACAAGCAAGCCAGTCAGAATTCCTATGAATACTAACTGGAAAATGGATCCAGATGAAAGTGGAGAATCAACAAACTCCACTAATTACAGGGGAATCATAGGATCCTTGCTATATCTCACTGCAAGTAGGCTTGATATTACATTTGCAGTTGGAGTGTGTGCAAGATTTCAAGCTAATCCAAAGAAGAGCCATCTTGATGCTGCCAAGAGAATCCTAAGATATCTCAAGGGATCTGAGAATCTTGGTTTGTGGTATCCAGCTGATGACAACATTGAGCTCACTGGATATTCAGATGCAGACTATGGAGGATGTAGAATTGACAGAAAGTCCACCTCTAGAACATGTCAGTTCTTGGGCAGCAAGCTTATCTCATGGTTCTCCAAGAAGCAAAATACAGTTGCAACTTCAACAACTGAAGCAGAATATGTAGCAGCTGGAAGTTGCTGTGCTCAGATACTTTGGCTCAGGCAGCAACTAAGAGATTACAAAGTCATCTCAAATGAAGTGCCAATATTCTGTGACAACAATAGTGCAATTGCCATCTCACAGAATCCAGTGCTCCACACCAGATGCAAGCATGTGGATATCAAGCATCACTTTATAAGGGATCATGTGGAAAAGAAAGATATCAAACTTGTCAAAATTCACACTGATAAGCAAAAAGCTGATATCTTGACTAAACCATTGGCTGAAGCAAGGTTCTTAGAACTTTCAGCTGAATTGGGGTTACTTGATCCAGGGAAGATGGAGAAATGAAGAAAGAAAGCTCAACTGAAGGGGGAAGTTCATTAAATTGAACTTCAGCAAGGTTGACCAACCTCACTGAAGCAATCTGTCAAAAAGGGAAAATCAGCAAAGTTGTCCCTAGTGCATTCAGCAATGTTGGTCAGGATGTTTGTCTTAGTGGGACCCACTCAGCAACTTTGGGACCCACTCAGGAATGTTGGTCAGACATATTGACCTTACAGAAGTCAAAACACATCTCAGGATGTTTGTCCGAGTAAATTGGATAATTATTGCTATTTTTAGCATTGATTAGACATTTAAAAGGTTTCTTGGTCTAAGAGTAGGCCATTTTAGGATGGCGTGTGTTATTAAGATTTTTGCCCCCAAAATGGCAAATCAGCATTTAATGCAAAATCTCCATTAAGATTTCATGAATTCTTGAGCCATCATCAAGGCCATTGATTTGCATTAAAACTTCATCAAACCGCCTAATGCCCACTACTCCACATTATCCAATTGGTTTTAACTTTTACCCACTGTCATTATCTATTAACCAACAGTTAATAAATTCCCTTCATATATAAACTCCTCGATTTTTACTTTCTTCCTTACGCACTCATATTTCCAAATCCACAAGCTTTTTAAAACCTCTCAAAACCTGCAACTTTTCTCAAAAATCCTTTCTATCTCTCAAAATTATTCATGGCTCCCAAAATTAAGAGAGAAGAACTTGTAGATTTCAATGACTCCTCTTTGGACATTGATTTCTCCTATCTTAGCAACCCAAATTCTCTTTGGTTTGAAAAATTGGTAGCTTTTGACAGCCCAGACACAGAAGTTCATCAAGTCCTCCAATGGCTAAGGGAGGCAGGGCTTGAGAAATTCCTTGGCACCAAGCCTGATTCCTGCCTGAATCCTTTCATGGCAGAGTTCTTTGCTCATCTCAGATGGAAGGGCAAAAAGGGTGATGTGTGCACCAAGCTAACATATGCTGAGGAGGATGAAAATGAAGAAAGCCAACACACCATCATCTTCACTATTGAGGATCTGGATGCTAGATTTGGGCTACCATCAGAAGGCCAAAATCCAGAGATGTACAAAGAAGGAGATGATCAGGAGTTCTACTATCCATGGATGATAGAACCCAAGAAACTTGTAAGTGCTCAAAACAAGAACACCTTGAAACCAGTTTACAGGCACCTGTTTGATTGTGTGGTGAAGAGTTTGTTGAGCCACTCTGGGAGTGTTGAACAAATCAGTATGCCTAAGTTGAGAGTGATGGCTGCTGTGATTAACTCTGCTGAGAAGAGAGTCAAGTTCAACTGGAAAAACTTCATTCTTGACAAGATGATGAATGAAAAGTTTAAATTCAAGGAGGTGAAGCACCACAAGGTGGTGGTTGATGGGATACTCCAGTTTTGCACAAGAGCTAGCTTGCTCTTAGAAAGATTTGCACATTATACTCACCTCCAAGCTAAGCCAAAGCCTTTTCCAGCTCAAAAGGTGATGTTTAGGAAGCTGTCTTCTAAGACAGAAAAGAGGAAGCAGGATGCAGCTTCAAAGAAAGCAGGTGCTGTTGTACCAGCAACCAGAGCCTCTCCAAGAAAAAGAAAAGCTCAACCACCAAAAGCACAACCAAAGATGAAGAGGATGAAGAAGATTCTGAGTGAATCTTCCCCAGAAAGCCAGTCAAGAAGTAGAGGAGCCACTTCTGAGGAAATTGAAAAGGTTGCTGATGAAGGAGTCAACCCTCCTGAAGAGGGTGAGGAACTCAGAGAGGTTGTCCCCCTACAGCCTAAGACTGTAACAGAGTATAGGGACCTTGATAAGCCCACAAGGTCTGAAAGAAGGAGAAGAATTTTCAAAACTTCTGAGAAGCAGAAGTTGATGGAAGAGGAGAAGAAGAAGAAAGAGTTCTTCAAGGAGATTAGACAAGCAAGTAGGTCTAACTCCAAGTCCAAGTCAAAGCCCAACAGCCCTGAAACCAACTCTCCTGATATTCAGTCTAGAAGAATATCTCCATCAAGGCATGAAGAAGAGGAGTGCAAGACTCCTGAAGATGCCCCAATTATTGCAAAGAAAGTCTACTCCCCTGAAGGTGCCCCTGACAGATCAGGTATTGATGTGCTGGCTGATTTAGTCAATCTTGAGGATAGGCCATTCTCCCCACTTGATCCCAGATTACTCTCCTACACCAAACTTCTTGAAACTGTTCTTCAAGAAGGTGATCAAGCTGACCTCCCACCCATTCCAGCCATTCCAATTACCTCTTCAGGAACATTGCTCTCAAAAGCACCTGAATCCCAACTTGTCTTAAGCTCTTCTGAACCCAATCCTTCTAAATCCAACCTACCTGAATCCCAATCCAACCCCCCTGAATCCCAAACCAACTCTTCTGATGAAGAAGATAGTGGTGAAGAGTACACCTATGAAGGGATGTTGAGGCAGATTGCAAGAGCCAATGTGGATGAATTATATCCAGGATTGAAGGCATATCCTAGGCTGCAACAACAGTTCTATGATCTCAGGGCACTTGTTGAGATCAAGGATAGAACAATTGTGGAGATAGCTCAAGCTATCAAGGACTGTCTTCTGAATTCTTGGAAATTCAGCAAGTTGTGGATACAAACTGTCTACAGTAGCCTTGGCTCCTCCTCTGAGCATACTCTCATAAGTATACTCCTCCTCATCTCCACTTGAATGGGGACTTTGGGTTATAGGGGAGTTGGCTCTGGGTTCTCCTAAGGTGGCTTCAGGAAGGTTGAGTTCAGGGATATTGGCTTCAGAAGGATTGGTTGCAATTGAAGGTACTTCAGTTGCTTTAGAGAGCAATGGATCTGAAGGGGCTTTGCTCAGGGGGGTTGGTTCAAAGAGTGCAGCTTCTAAAAGCTTTGAGTAATTGAGCATAGATGAGTCAAGGGGAGATTGCAATCTTGTCTCATCTACTGCTATATCTGCTAGCACATCTATCCCACTTCTTTGCACACTCCCTTCTGGAGAATATCTCTTAGTGAGATTTACAGGGGTGATGGGTTGGTTGGGAGGGGTAACATGGGTTTCAGGGGAGTTGGGTTCAACATTCTGGGTTTCAGGGATGTTGGCCTCTATTGGTTGACCTTCAGGGACCTTGGATTCTGGAGTTCCAGAACCAGATGAGTTGGTCCTTGACTTGGATTTGGTCCTGCTTTCAGCTTTGCTTTCTCTTAGAGCAAGTTGGAGAGACTTTTCTTCCTGAAGCTCCAACACTTTATCAGTAGGCTTGGCCCTTCTCTTGCTGGTCCTACTGCTCCCACTACCTTCACCCTCCTTTTCAGGGACAACTTCCCTGATCCTCTTATCACCTCTAGACTTTTGTCTAGTCTCATTATACTTTTGTCTCACTTCTTCTGAGTGATCTGAGGGCACACTTACTCCCTCTTCATCAATTTCTTCAATCTCAGTTGAAGCTCCTGAGTTCTCCTCTGAGGGGATTTGAGACATTTTCCTTGTTTTCATCACTCTAGCCTTTGTCCTCTTTTTCAATTTTGGCTTTTCCTCCTCCTTCTCTTCAGAAGGTTTGGCCATAAGCATCCTCCTTTGCTCAGTTTTCTTGCTGAGCTTTCTAAACAGAATCTTTTGGGCTGGGAGGGGCTTTGCAAAGGTTTGCATTTGATAATAATGGGAAAATCTTTCAATCAACAAGCTTGCCCTGGTGCAATACTTGAGTTTCCCTTCTACCACAACCTTGTTGTGGGCTTTCACCTTAAACTTGGCCTTTTCCTTCATCATCTCAGACATGATGAAGGTCCTCCAATCAAATTTGATGCCTTTGTCACTAGCATCAATAACTGCAGCCATAATTCTGATTCTTGGATGGCTGACTTGCTCCAAGCTTCCAGTATTGCTCATAAGACTCTTAGTGATTACCTCAAATAGATTGAGAAATTTTGGCTTGAGAGTCTTCTTGTTTTGGGTTGAAGAGATGGGACCTGGAACCAAAAGCCATTCTTGTGCTATTTCTTCTTCATGATCAGCACCATACAGTTCTGGATTCCTTCCCTCATAAGGCAATCCAAAGGCTCCTTCAAGATCTTCTGAAGAAAATTTCACTCTATGAAATTTCTCTTCCTCCTCTCCTTCTGCCACATATGAGAGCTTTGAAGAAACTTCACCATCTTCAGGCTTACCTCTCCACTTGAGGAAAGCAAAGAATTCAGCCATGTAGCTTTCTAAGCAAGAGCTTGGCCTACCCTCCATAAACTTCTGCAATCCAGCTCTCCTCAACCATCTCAGGGTTGGTGTAACCTCAGGATCCTCACTTTCAAATGATATTATGGGTTCAAAGTGAAGACTGTTTTTGTTGCTTAGGTACCCAAAATCAAGGTCTAGAGCCTTGTTGGAGAAATCAATGATCATTTCTGGTCTAACTTTGGGAGCCATTGAAGGTTTACAAATTGAGAGAGTTTTGAGAATGTTTGAAGTAAGTTAGAGCTAGGGTTTCGAATACTTGGGGAAGAAGTGTTTGTGGGGGATCTTAAGACTTGTGAATATTCTAAAAAGAATGTTTGTCAATGAGTTGGTGGGTCTTAAGCCTTATTCAACTGTTTACAAAAGTGGAAATCCAAAATGGACGGCCAAGATTGATTTCAGGGGAGTTGGCTAGTTTTGATCCAATGGTCAAAAACCAATGTAACAGTAAGAAACTGTTTTATTCAAAACGTGGGTGGAGTTTTAATGTTTGTTTAAAGCTGGGGGGTTTTCAAGATAGATCATGTCCCAAAGGGTTTAATGCAAACAAGAGTTAAATCTGGGCATTTAATGCATGGAAAGTGACCTTTTGGGTGGGAGACAAATTAAATCCCAAAAAGGTGAAATATGTATTTGCAATGGGACAGATTTCGAAATAGGCAATGATTACCCAAAATAGGTGCTTATCAAACCAAGACTTGGTTTGATAGCTAGGACAACTTATCTGACCCCACCAGGACAAGTGTCCTGAAAAGATGTGGACAACTGTCCTGAGATTCAATGGACAAGTGTCCTGATAAATGTAGGTCATCTCTTCTGAGTTTTAGTAGACTTGACCAAGTCTGCTGAAGTTTGAAATGAGTTCCCCCTTAATGAATGAACTCTTTTGGACTTATTTGTCCAACTTCCCTGGGTCAAGTAGACCCAACTCTGCTGATAATTCCAGAAATCTTGC
The DNA here is from genome assembly GCA_963675135.1 of Galeopsis tetrahit. NCBI lineage: Eukaryota > Viridiplantae > Streptophyta > Magnoliopsida > Lamiales > Lamiaceae > Galeopsis > Galeopsis tetrahit. Next base: position 13,522,121 of record OY776121.1, on the reverse strand, counting down.
CTCAGCAAGTGGTTTTGTCAATATATCAGCTTTTTGATGATCTGTGTGGATCTTTACCAACTTGATATCCTTCTTTTCCACATGATCTCTAATGAAGTGATGCTTGATGTCCACATGCTTGCATCTAGTGTGCAATACAGGATTCTGTGATATGGCAATAGCACTGTTATTGTCACAGAAGATGGGCACTTCAGTAGAGTTGACATTGTAGTCTCTTAATTGTTGTCTCAACCACAGAATTTGAGCACAACAACTTCCAGCAGCAACATATTCAGCTTCAGTGGTGGAAGTAGCCACTGTGTTTTGCTTCTTGGAGAACCAAGATATGAGTTTGTTGCCCAAGAATTGACAAGTCCCTGAGGTAGACTTTCTGTCAATTCTACATCCTCCATAATCAGCATCTGAGTAGCCAGTTAACTCAATGTTGTCATCAGCAGGGTACCAAAGGCCTAGGTTTTCAGTGCCTTTGAGATACCTCAAGATCCTTTTAGCAGCCTCAAGATGGCTTTTCTTAGGATTTGTTTGAAACCTTGCACAAACACCTACTGCAAAGGTGATGTCAGGTCTGCTGGCAGTGAGATAGAGGAGTGAGCCAATGATTCCTCTATACTCAGTAGAGTTGGTTGAGATACCACTCTCATCAGGATCCATCTTCCAATTAGTGTTCATTGGGATCCTTACTGGTTTGCTTGTTGTACACCCAAACTTTTTGATCATTTCTCTGGTGTATTTAGCTTGGTTGATGAAGATTCCTTCCTTTGATTGCTTGACTTGTAGACCCAAGAAGAAATTCATCAGACCCATCATGGACATCTCAAACTTGCTTTGCACGAGCTTGGAGAACTTCTCACACAGCTTCTCATTGGGGGATCCAAATATGATGTCATCCACATATATTTGGACAAGCAAGATGTCCTCTCCTTCAGTGATTCTGGAGAGAGTTCTGTCTACAGTTCCTTTGATGAACCCATGATCCAAGAGGAACTGTGACAGTGTGTCATACCAAGCCCTAGGGGCTTACTTGAGTCCATGTAGAGCTTTCTTCAATCTGTATACTTGGTTTCCAACCTCAAAACCTGGTGGTTGCTCCACATAGACTTCTTCTTTCAAGACTCAATTCAGAAAGGCACTCTTGACATCCATCTGGTACACTTTGAACCTCTTGTGGGCTGCATAGGCTAGGAAGAGCCTTATTGCTTCTAGCCTTGCCACAGGTGCAAAGGTCTCATCATAGTCAATGCCTTCATGCTGGCAATAACCTTTTGCTACTAGTCTTGCTTTGTTTCTGACAATCACATCATTCTCATTCTTTTTGTTCTTGAACACCCACTTGGTTCCAATAACATCTTGATGTGAGGGTCTATCCACCAGCTCCCATACTTCATTTCTGGTGAATTGATTAAGTTCTTCTTCCATTGCTGTGATCCATTTTGCATCTTGAAGTGCTTCATCAATGTCTTTTGGTTCCTGTTCTGACAAGAAACAACAGAACATAGCACTTTCACCATGAAACCTTCTGGTTTTGACTCCTATACTTGGGTCACCAAGTATCACATCAGTAGGATGGTCAGACAACCAAGTCCTTCTTTCTCTGATCCCTTTAGTAGAGTTGTCCTCTACTAAGGTTGAGTCACTAGTGTTATAGAATTCAGGATAATTGAATGCAGGATCTAATTCAGGATTATATTCAGGGGTGTTGTCCTCAATGTCAGGGACATTGGCATTTTCAACATTTTGAGTTCCCCCTTGAATATTGGATCCATTAACTACCTCAGCAGGGCCTGCTTCTTCATTGGTAGTTGTTACCTGGATGTGAATTGGGATTGGATCATTCAGTTCACCATTTCCATCAGTGGGATTTGCTTCAGGAATATTGCCTTCAGGATAGTTGTCCAGTATAGCATTTTCAGGGAGATTGGCTTGGACAACATCTATGAATTCAATGTCCTTGTCTTTTAGGCTCAATCTGGTTGTTCTTTGTGTGATTTCTTCAGGGTCCAGGTTTTTGTTCCTGATCTCAAGGATAGATTCATCAAACACAATATGAGGTGTTTCTTCCACTATAAGGGTTTTCTTGTTGTAGACTCTAAAGGCTCTACTAATTTGAGAGTATCCAAGGAATACTCCCTCATCAACTTTGATATCAAAGGCTTTCAATTGTTCTTTCCCATTATTGTGAATGAAACATTTACAACCAAATATGTGAAAGTATGACACTTTAGGCATTCTTCCTTTCCAGAGTTCATAGGGGGTTTTGCCTTGCCCCTTAGTAATCAATCATCTGTTTTGAGTATGGCATGCAGTGTTTATGGCTTCAGCCCAAAACCTCTTAGGTAAATTTGAATCAGCAATTAAGGTTCTAGCAGCTTCTTTTAAGGTTCTATTTCTTCTTTATGCAACTCCATTTTGTTGGGGAGTTCTAGCTGCTGAGGTTTCATGAGCTATTCCATTAGATGTGCAATACTCATTGATGTATGAATTTATGAACTCAGTGCCTTTATCAGATCTTATCTTAATAATGCTAATGCTTTTCTCATTTGACAGTCTCTTAAGAAGTTCAGGTAGTTTGACTTGTGTTTCCTTCTTATTAAGGAGAAATACTACCCATGTGAACCTAGAGAAATCATCTACTACTACCAATTTGTATTTTCTTCCATTTATGCTTGAAGGGGTAATTGGTCCAAATAAGTCCATATGTAAAAGTTCAAGTACCCTTTCAGTAGAGATGACTGATTTTCCTTTGAATGAGGCCTTAATCTGTTTTCCTTCTTGACATGGTTTACACACATGTTCTTTAATGAAAACCTCATTAGGTAGTCCTTTAACTAATGCATTTCTAGCAAGTTTGTTCATTGATTTGAAGTTCAGATGGTTTAGCCTTTTATGCCATAACCAGCTTTGTTCACTACAGCTCTTAGCAATGAAACATGCAGCATCAGTAGACTTATCCCAGTCTGCAAAATACACATTTCCTTTCCTAGTTCCAGTCAATAGAGTTTGTTGAGTTTTATCTTTAATTAAGCATTTTCCACTTGAGAACTCAACATTGAAGTCTTTATCACAGAATTGACTGATACTTAGGAGATTATATTTGAGACCAGCTACATAAGATACATTGGTCACTTTGATGTTACCAATCATCAAAGTACCATAACCTTTTGTTGTTGCTTGTGAGTTGTCTCCAAAAGTGACATTTGGGCCTTCTTTTTCAATAAAATCAGTGATGAGTTCCTTGTTTCCAGTCATGTGCCTTGAGCATCCACTGTCAAGGTACCATGCTGTCTTTTTTCTCATACTCCTCATCTTGTGGCCCATTGGTACCTGCAATTAGATAGGTTTAGGTACCCTTTGAGTTTTGGGTCCTGAGAGGTTAGTTGTACCTTTAGGAACCCAAACTTGCCTAATCACCCTGATTGATTCAAGGTGGCTAAGTTGTTTTCCTTGTGCATCAATATACACTGTCTTTCCCTTAAATGCCTTAGGGAAAGTATGTGTGAAGGTGTTAACTCTGTAAGTTTCAGGAGGGTTGTCAACTCTCCTGAGCTTATGAGTTCTCTGTGCAGCTTGATGAAATCTTTGAGGAAAGGTCTCTTTATGACCATTACCCTTTGGCATGAAGGGTTTTGGTTGTCTCATTTTATTTTGCCTTTGAGGATAGTTGTCCTTAGGTCTAGTCAGCTGAGGCTTTCTCAGTAGAGTTGGCCTAGACTGATTATACCTTGGATAACTCCTCTGAACATTGTTCAGGAGAGTTGCCCTTCCATTGGGTCTACTCTGCTGACCAACATTCCTCTTGTGATCAGGAGCTTTGGTCATTTCCTTAAGTTTTGGCCTAGTCTCCTGAGGCACTTGAGTAAGCAAATCATCCATTTTGCCCTTTCCTTTGTTCAGTGGCTGAATCATTTCATTTTCAGCTTGTTGTGCCACTGATTTGACAAAGATTTTCTTAGTGTTACTTGTTGAAGCAACACTAAGACAAGGTGAAGATTCAAATGGATCAAAACCTAATCCACTTCTTTGAGCCATAGGTCTTTGATAACTCTGAATTTCCTCTATTGCTCTAGAGGATTTGTTCAAAGCAGACATCTTTTGTTTCAGGCTCTCTTCACTTAATTTGAGAATGTCATACTCATGTGAGAGGTTTTCAAATTTAGCTTGAAGAATTCTTAGTTCAAAATCTTTCCTCTTCTGAGTAAATAATTGAGAATCAATCTGTCCTTGCTGGTCAACTATTCTGAGATTTGCTTCCTCAAGCTCTCTCAAGACTTGTTGATACAATTCAGTAGATTTAATGTCAACTACTGTCTCAGCAGGTTTTGAAAGCTCAATTGAAAGTCTTTCATTTTCTCTCACACAATTATCATGAAATTCTTGTAATCTAGTGAAATCTTCCATCAACTTCCCAAAAGAAAGTTTCAAGTTGACTTCACTAGTGTTTTGTGATAAGAATGATGGTGAACTAGAAGTGGAGGATACCTCATCATCCTCAATAGCCATGTTGCACACATCATCATCATCATCACTGTTAGAGAACAGTCCATCAGAAGAGTTGAGACTTTCAGCACTATCAGACTCATCACCAGCCATCATAGCTTTTCTGTTGGTGAACTTCCTGTCTCTTTTGGTTTGCCTTTCTCTTCTTTCCTTGGAGCTCAATTCAGGGCAGTCATACTGGAAGTGCCCTTTCTTTTTGCAATTATAGGACAGGTCTTCATCATCATCCTTCTTGGATTCATCTCTTCTTTTAGATGATGAAGGATCAGCTCTACTGGACCTTCTCCTATCAGAGGACTTGTCCTCTGATTTTCTCTTCAGGCTTTTTGTCCTCAGCCTGAGCTTTAGGGGAGTTGTATCTTCTCCTGAATTTGTTGTCTTGGTAGAATTTCTTGTATCTACCAAACCTTGAGTTGAGCTTGTCAAACCTTCTAGCCATAAGAGCCATCTCTTCCTTCATTTCAGTCTTAGAGACTGACTTTGATAATCTTGGAGTGGGCTGCATTTCTGGTTCAGCAGCTTTGGCTTTGAATGCCACTCCCTTAGTAGGATTTGAAGGCTCCTCAACAAGTTTTCTTCTATTGAGGTCAAACTCATAGGCTTTGAGTTCTGAGAAGATTTGTTGCATGGGCATGGTGGAAAGATCCTTGGTGTTTTGCATCATCACAGCATAGACATCCCACTTTTGAGTGAGACTTCTCAAGATCTTTAATCCAACTTCTCTCCTGGAGTACACCTTGCCCAATGAGTTGATTTCATTCATCACATCAGTGAATCTACCAGCAAATTTGTCAATGGATTCTTCAGACTCCATTGTGAATTGTTCAAACTTCTGCACAACAACTTGGAGCTTGTTCTCCTTGATCTTTTCTGTACCCTCACACATCTCAGCAAGAGTATCCCAAATTTCTTTGGCAGTTGTGCAGTGGTAGACTCTACCCATGATTGCATCTGGAATTGTTTGGTAGAGGGTGTTCATGGCAAGATAATTCAGATTATCTTTTCTCTTTTCATCAGCAGTGAAGTCATCTTCATCTTTGGAAATCAGTTCCCTTATATCAGCTCTTTGCTCATCTGTCACCCTGGGTTAGTTTGAGTAAACACAAAAGGACCTCTTGTGATTACTCTCAAGGTGTCAGTATGAAGAGAAGCAAGATGAGCTCTCATTCTGATTTTCCAGAAATCATAATTGTCTATAGAGAACATGGGCAGTTTGTGATGCGAAATGTGGTTGACTGGATTTGTGGCCATGTTGTCCAATCCTTGAACAGCAGGTGGAGGAACAGTATTGTTGTTGGCCATGGCTTAAGAATAAGATATCAGTCAAATGGTAAGATTTCAGATAGATCAGTTCAGTGACCACACCAAATATGTGATTTTGAAAATCAAGATGGATTTTTCAGAAGCAGTGGTCTTTGAACCCCTGCTCTGATACCACTTGTTGGTCCAGAAAGGAGTATATAACAAGTGTATGGGGGGAATACACTTGTATGCAATTCTTCTCAACTTTTGATCAAACCAGAGCTCAGCAAGGTTGTCTTGGACAACTCTGCTGAAGATGATTAACTCTTCTAATATAATCAAACTACTAAGTACTATTGAGTACTTAGTTGAATAACTATCTAGGGGAGTTATATGTGCGGAATAGTGGTTGGCCCTTTTAGTTAAACTCCTTTAAGTTCTGAAATCACTTAGTCAAATAATCCAGTTTTCAGGGAACTTGTCCAATACAGTTTTGCACAGTCATTGAGTATATGTTCTTTTGAAGATCAGTTATGTGTGCAGTGTTGAATGTATGAAAGTATTTGTAAGACAAATCAACACAAGAGTTTATAGTGGTTCAGAGACTCAAGCTCCTACATCCACTTTCCCTGATTTAACAGGATAATTCCTTCACTCTTGGAATTAACTTGTTTTATAGTGCCAAGGTGCACTTGATCAAGAACACCACTCCTTGGTGAATTGATCCCTTTGATGTCTAGAGTCCTAGTACCCTTTCTCAACTCAGAACTGAATTGTTCTTCTCTCAACATTCAGCTCCTACCACTTCTACTACTACAACCTTCTCACTTTCTCACTTGAAAGGGGTAATGGTTGAAGTAAGGTTCCAACTAATGAGATATCCTTTACAATGAAGGTTAGTGTATAAGGATAGGATATCTCTTTAAGCTTGTGTATGAATATACAATTGGGTTCAGCTTAGAAGAAGTGTAAGAAGACTAAGATAGTCTTTTTAAAAGCTTGAATGTTCTATGAGCTTCAGAATACTTGAGTAGTTGGATTCTGTTGAGGTGCTTTCAAATGGTCTTCACACTTCTGTATTTATAGACAAATTTGAGGATTTGCCCGTTGGAGAGGCAGCCCCAAATTGCTATAAATGTCTTCCTTGAGTTCTTCAAACTGGAAGACAAATTCTTGATAGTGACATGTCCTTATTTGGGAAATAAACGTCTATATAAGCTTTGTCTTCATTCTGTAGCACTCTTCCCAATATCTGACTTTCAGATTCTCTTACTAGGATATGGACATGGCTTCTGAAGGTTTTTCCCATGATAGGATGAAAGTGTGTGGTCGTGGTATATATATGAAGTGTTTAAGTTTAAGTAGAATAATGTTGTACTAAATGTTGTGGCAATTGGTACAACACTGACTCTAACAGAATATCAGAAATTATAACTAACACAACGGAAGACTTGAAACACTAAAAACAAACGTGACACAATGGAAATAATTTTTCACATAGATTTTATAAATAAAAATCTATGCTAGCCTTACGGCGAAAACCAATACTTATCTTCAAGTATAAATGTTGTGTGAAATGTTACAGCATTAACATTCACAACAGAAACTACAAACGAGGCAGGTGCCTTGTTCTAAAAACGAACTAAGTGTATAATGTATATACTGTCGAAATGCCTAGTCTATCTAAAGATTACACTCTCAATAGATAAGAAGACACACAGCCATACGGGTGGGATACGAACGTATGATCTAAAAGGTAGTTCTACTGGCCACAATTCCTAACAGGGATATACGCTCGGTCTAGGAAGTTGATCGAATAGAGTACACTGATTTGAGAAGCCTTCCATCGGTATTTATAGTAGTGGGGTGCTGATTCTAGAGGCTTCCACAATGAGGTCCTATTTTTTAGGAACTCAACTTCCATGATCTTTCTAGATCTTTCTTGAATGCTCCAGGTCGTTCCAAATGGTTCCAGGCCGTTCTAGCATGTTCTCCAATGTTCTAGAATCTTCCAGGTTCCAGATCCTTGTAGAAGCTTCTAGATCCTGCCAGAAATGCGACAACATTTAGATCAACATTTAATGTAGCATTTCAGAAAAGACTTAGAAAAAATCTCGGAAGGTCAAATTAAGATGTTGTTGATAATGTTAAGGCATTTAAGGATTAACAACATCTACAATCTCCCCCAATTTGACCTTTCGACTACAACACACCTGATGCACATATATTTCTATACATACTCAGTATTATGTACTTAGTTGAGGTTAACATCATTGCTAAGCACTAGTCAAGACAATACCTGTTGTAACCGTTCGATCAAATCAAATGAAGATCAGGGATAATTTTACAATGATCTGTGCCATAAGATCAAGATAAATTTTATCCAAAATAGAACAAGTATAAACACTACACTTATTCACAACATAAGTAACTTTACTAAGATCATAAGTTAAACTAGAAGAAATTAACTTAAAATCTAAGTAAGACACTAACAAAAATAAAACAAAAAAAAAATCAGAGCAACAAACATAGAAAACAAAAACATAAACATAAACAAAACAGAAACTACACTATACACAACCTGCAATAGTAGACACATGATAATCTGCAAACAAATTAAGAAAGGCAGTAAACAAATATCAAGTGGAACCATTAAGCAAGTTGCAATAATAAACATCCTACAATCTAGACAATAAATAACAATTGTATCAGAATTTCAGAATTCAAAAACTTAAACATTAATACAAAGGTAGAACTGAATAAATGGCTTATATTGCTGTGGTAACAGCTGCAGCATCATCTTCCTGCACCATAGCCATTGTGGAATTCAGATCTCCCCCTGTCTAGCAGCTTTCTCCAGGTAGATCGCCATACAAGGTGTCCATCTCAGCAGTATCATCATCATCTCCTTCATCAACAAAGTAAGTAGATGCAAGGTGTGCAACTACATCAGTAACAGCAGCATCTCCTCCAGCATCAGGTACATCACCAGCATCAGCAGCAGCTGGAACTCCATCATCAATAATCTCCTCAATGACCACATTGGAGTTGGATGGTGGTGGTACTCCCCCTGTTGTAGGTGAAAGTAGGTTGGTCCACCTGTTCTTCAGGAACTGAAGCTCATCTATTGTGTCCTGCAAGTGTTGGAGTTGGAGTTTGATGAATTCCTGTGAAAGATACACATTACCAGAAATGTTGATACGGATGTTCTCAACATTTGGGGTTGCATTTCTCTGTCTTGATCTGGATGATTCAGGATGATCAGTAGTAGAGGGTCTGGTTGGTTCTGGTTGAGCAGAAGTAGAGGGTCTTTGCTGATGTTCAGTACCAGGAGCAAGCAAGGGCAGATCAATTACTCTATCCCCAGTGAGTAAGGCAGGAGATATGGCCAAAAGTGGAACTCTCCCCCTCAACACATCAGTGTTCTTGGCAATAAATCCATGATGTCTCAAATAATTAGAAATCAGAACAGGATAGAGTAAATTGTCTTTCTCAGAAACTCTCCCAGTAAATCTCATCATATGTTGGAATATTGTGAGACCCAAATTAAACTTCTTAAGCACAGAAATCCTATATATCAAAACAGCTTGATCCTTAGTGATCTTGGTATTATTTGTGGTGGGAATCCAATTGTAGATGATGAGTTTGTATAACACAGAGTGTAGGGAAGTGAGGTCTTTGGCTAGCATGTGTCTAGTCCATTTAACTACCCTACCAGCAGTTATAGCAGAAATGATCACATCCATGTCAGGTTCTTCATCAACCTCAACATTGGGAATTTCTAAAAACTCATTTATCAATTCAGGAGTAAAAGGTACATCCCCCCCCTCTAAAATTAACAGTCCCATACCACTTAGAAGATCTCCTACCAGTGCTCTTTTTCAAACATGCATAGAATTCATATGCCCAATTTGTCAAGAAAGATTCACCAAAATTTACAGCATGCATCAAATTCCTTTCTTCTAAGAAACTAACCATGCCTTTACTATCAAAATCAGGTATATTGATCCTCTTCTCTATCAGCAGTTTTCTCTTAGAATAAATGGCCAATCTATTCTCTAGTGTATCAAGAGAATCGGAAATACCTCCCTCTTCAGAAGCAAGGTCATCTGAGCTTGGTGTAGAGCTTTTAGCAGAGCTCTGTTCAGGGCTGCTTGCTGCACTGGAAGAGCTATCTCCACTGCCACCATCTTCAGGTTCTGGTGCAGCTTCCTTTGCAGCAGCATAGTGCTCAGCATTTTTCCTAAGAGACTTCAGAATGTCTCTCAAGCATCTTTCAGAATCAGAATTGGACTTTGACTCAGTTGGTTCATCTTCTGTGATCATCTTTTCTTTGCCTTTTGGTTCAGCAACAGACTTCCCTTTCCCATTCTCTTCAGCAACAACCTTCTTTTTGGATTTTTCAGCAACAACAGTCTTAGTTTTCTTTGGTTTCTCAGCAACAATAGGAGCTTCATCTTCAGAATCTGTGAACACTTGAATAGGTTCACCAGCATCAGCTCCATCCTTCTTCTTCTTCCTCATGGATTCAGAATAATCCACACGAGTAAAAACGCGGTTTGATCTCCTCCTTCTTTGTATAGGGCTTCTCTGTCTTTTCCCTTTTTGTGCATTCTTCTTGAGAGGAATGGGGGCAGACTCATCTGAAACAGAGAGTGAAGAGTTTGTACCTTCAGAAATGTTTGCATCCTCCATTTCAACGTCTTCAGGGTCAGACGTGGCAGTGGCTTCTTCTTCAACAGAAGCTTCAACATTCTCAGTTTGCAGTTCGTGAACAGAGGGTGATTTGGGGCTTTTTGAAGCAGAAGCCATTTGGGCGGTTTGCTCAGTCAAATAGCTTGATATGTCCACCGTGATTCCTCCAAAAGTCATCACGGGCAAATGGCCTGTAGTTCGAAGAGTATCAGACACCTCATCGATAGCCCTAGTGACCTGTTCAACAGTTGCATCTTAAGGGAAGTTTGTTTGAGGAGCAGTTTGAGGAGTGGTTTGAGGAGTGGGAACAGTTGTTGATGGAGTTGCAGAGACATTCGAGTCAGCATTTGAAGCGGTAGAGTTTTGTGAAGCCATGGAAGCAAGAATTTCGAGAGGATTTGTGCGAGAGTGAGATGAGGTTTTTGAATCAGAGAGAGATTGTGAGGAATTCGAGTTTGTTCCAGCCATTTAAGTTAGGCGGTTGGAATTTCAAGGTAAGGATGGAAATTTGCACACACTTCTTTGAGATATACACAACCAAATAACAATTCTGCAATCTTAGTACTCAACACAATCAGAAATCACAATTAGCAAATAAATGGCATCTTATGTTCGATATTTATAGAGAGAGTAATGTAGTTGGAGGTTAAGAAAATAAAACAGAAGAATTAATCTAGAATTTTCGAAAGTGCTCCACATTATTAGCCACAACCTAGATCATGGTTAATTAGTGGGAAAAAAATCAATTAATTAAATTAATTAGATAATTAGGAAGATTCCAGAATTAATTTTGCATAATCTGAAAAAAATAGATAAGGGTCAGTAATTAATTAAATAAATAAACTGAATCTCAATAAATAATTAAATAATTACACAGATAAAAATAAATTCGAATCAGGCAATGTTGTGCTCAAAACTGTTACAAACACCTCAACACGGTTTTTACATGAATTTGCTTCATTAGTGTTGCACCATATTTATTTATTTTTGTGTGTTATAGCATCTAATTTGTATTGATCCATTGTTCCTGTAGAGTACATCGTAGTAGCGAACTCCGTGCCCCATACTTACTTAATGGATTACAAATATGTTGATATTTTTACCAAATATCACCTTTTGAAAAGAAGGCATCGTAGTAGTGAACTCCGTGCTCCATAGTTACTTAGTGATTTGGTACATCTTTTAGTATGCTAATAACATTCTCATTTTTATGCATTTGAGAGGTGTAAGACGTTTATTTTTGCACTCCAAGGTTCTTAGATTCGTAGATATTTTACAAAGGAATTATTTAACTAAGTAAGAAATAAATTCAACTTATAAAATTTATACAACCCATGATGTTGTCCCAAATGCTGACGCATTTGTGACACCATCCATCCGAATTCTTTTCAGATAGTGCTCATGCCAAGAGATTTCCTCAAGATAGAGAATCTCTCATGGTCTAAGGCTTTAGTAAAAATATCAGCATTCTGTTTTTCAGTAGGTACATACTCCAACTTAACAATATTCTTCTCTACTAAATCTCATAAAATGGTGTATAATGCTAATGTGCTTTGTGAGTGAGTGTTGTACATGATTTTTAGAAATGTTAATGGCACTAGTATTATCACAAAAGATAGTAAGTATACCATTCTCCATACCATAGTCATGGAACATCTTGCTCAGCCACAAGAGTTGTGTGCAGCAGCTTCCAGCAGCAATATACTCAGATTCTGCAGTGGATTGTGAAACACAATTCTGTTTCTTGCTGTGCCATGATACAAGATTGTTTCCCATGTAGAAACATCCTCCACTCGTACTCTTTCTATCATCTATGTCTCCAGCCCAATCAGCATCACTATAACCAATCAAAATGTTGTTGGTGTCCTTAGTATACCAGATTCCAAGGTCACTTGTTCCTGAAACATACTTGATGATTCTCTTCACAGCATTCAGGTGTGATTCCTTTGGATTTGCTTGGTACCTAGCACAAACACACACACTGTACATAATATCTGGTCTACTAGAGGTTAAATATAGTAGACTACCTATCATGGATCTGTAAAGTGTTGGATCAACATCTGTTCCAGCACTGTCTTTGTAAAGTTTCGAAGTAGATCCCATAGGAGTTTTCATTGGTTTTGAATTCTCAAGACCAAATCTTTTAACCAAGTTCTTAGCATACTTACTCTGGGAGAAAAAAATACCATCACTGCATTGTTTGATTTGAAGACCTAGAAAATAGTTCAAGTCTCCAACCATACTCATTTCAAATGTTGCAGTCATTGCCTCAACAAATTTACTCAACATTTTATCACAAGTAGAACCAAACACAATGTCATCAACATATATTTGTGCAATAAGTAAATCTCCTTCAGTGTGCTTAATGAACAAAGTTCTATCAGCTTCTCCTCTAATAAATCCATATTCCAAAAGAAAGTCAGTAAGCCTACCATACCATGCTCTAGGAGCTTGTTTAAGACCATACAATGCTTTCTTAAGTTTATATACATGATCAGGATATAGTGGATCTTCAAATCCTATAGGTTGTTCAACATATGCTTCTTCATTCAATATGCCATTTAGAAATGCAGCCTTTACATCCATTTGATGAAGTTTAATATCAATAAAACATGCAATAGCTAGCAGTAATCTAATAGATTCTATCCTAGAAACAGGTGCAAAAGTCTCATCAAAATCAACTCCTTCAACTTAGGTGTAACCTTGTGCTACTAACCTAGCCTTGTTCCTAACAATATTACCAGATTCATCAGTTTTATTCTTGAATATCCACTTTGTTCCAATGACATTAGTATGACTAGGTCTTGGAACAAGTGTCCATACTTCATTTCTTTCAAACTGACCAAGTTCTTCATGCATAACATTAATCCAGTTTTCATCAGTTAAGGCTTCTTTAGCACTCTTAGGTTCAATTTCAGATAAATAGCATTCAGCATTTACAATGTTACACATAGAAGACATGCATATTGTTCTTACCACATCTACCTTGTTTGATCTTACTCTTCCTCTTGTTTGCACTCCAACTGTAGCATCGCCTATGATCTGGTCAGAAGGATGACTTTTACCTATTCTTGAAGAAGGATTAGTTTTGGGAACGTACTGGTCATTCTGTGAAGTTACAACTGTCTGTTCTGTAGATGTTGACCCAGATGTGTTAACATTTGGTGCAACATTTTCAGACTTCAGTCTATTCTCAGAAGTGTCAGTAACCTGTGATACATCTTCTTCATCTTTGTCATCTGTAAGACCTTTATCATCATCAAACACAACATTAACAGATTCTTGAACAGTGTTAGTTCTAAGGTTATATACTCTATAAGCTTTACTATTTCTAGAATAGCCTAAAAAGAAACCTTTATCGCTTTTAGAATCGAACTTATGAAGTTGATCCCTATCATTCAAAATATAACACACACAACCAAATACATGAAAATATTTCACACTTGGTTTTCTGTTGTTCAAAATCTCATATGGTGTTTGACTTGTGCCAGAACGAATAAAAACCCTATTAATAACATGACATGCAGTATTCAATGCTTCTCCCCAAAATTTCTTAGCAAGACATTTGGATGTTAGCATAACTCTAGCAATTTCTTGTAAAGTTCTATTCTTTCTTTCAACAATTCCATTTTGTTGTGGAGTTTTAGGAGATGAATATTCTTGCAAGATACCCTTTTTATCACAGAAATCATTAAACATGTTGTTTTCAAATTCCCTACCATGATCAGTTCTAATACGGCCAACTTTCAAGATAAACACATTTTTGAACCTTTTATAAAGAATTTTAAATGCAGCAAATGCTTCAGATTTGTCTCTTAAAGACTCTACCCAGGTATATCTAGAAAAATCATCTACCACAACTAAGGAATACTTCTTTCCTCCAATGCTTTTAGTTTCCATATGACCCATCAAGTCCATGTGCAGTAATTCAAAACATCGATGTGTAGTACAATGTGACAGCATTTTGTGCGACATTCTTACCTGCTTACCTTTTTGGCATGGTCCACATACAGTGTTGTTGTGAAGATTTAGTTTTGGAATTCCTTTTACTGCGTCTGCTTTGATTAGTCTATTCATTGCTCTGTAATTTGCATGACCCAATCTTTGATGTCATAGAACATTTTCATCATGTTTTGACAAGTTACACATATTTGTTCCAATAAGATAGCAATTATCAGCTGACCTAGTACCAGTCATGACACAAACTTCATCTTTATTAAGAACATAACATGAATCTTTATCAAATTTCACATGCAAATTATCATCACAAAGTTGACTAATGCTAATCAGATTTGCAAGTAAGCCATCAACATGTAATACATTTTTAAGCTTAGGAAAACCTTCAACATTCAAAGTTCCTTTACCAAGAATCTTTCCTTTAGAACCTCCACTATATGTAACATTACCACTATTCAAGGTCACATAATCAGATAAGAAATCAGTACGACATGTCATATGTCTAGAACAACCACTATCAAAGTACCATGAGTCAGGTAGACATGCTTTTAAGGAGGTATGAGCAACATTACAGGTAGTTTTTGGTTTCCAAGCAGATTTCATAAACTGTTTACCAGAATGTGACAGTTTTTTATGCAGCATTTTCAAAGTTTTCTGTTCTTCAAACAATTTTACACAGTAAGGGCGAATATGACCAACTTTAGAACAGTAATGACAGATATACTTCCTTTTAACCTTGTGAGGATTTGATTGTGCAGATGTTGCATCAGATGTGACAACATTTGCCTTCACAAATTTCACAGGTTTTCTAAATTTCTCAGAAATAGAAGCAGTAGTACCATCATAACCTAAACCATGATTATTAGACTTACCAGTAGCTATAGCATTATTTACCTCAGAAGAACTCTTGGAATATTTCTTGAAACATAAAGTAGAATTTATCAGTTTCTCCTTTAAGTTACAGATTTCCAGATCTCTTTTGGTAAGAATAACTTCTAGCTTGGTGATTGTGTCTGTCAGATCCTCATTCCTTTTATTCAGAGAATCAAGGGTGAGTTTCTGATTCTTCCAATCATCCAACAGCTTTTGGTATTCATTGTCATCAGTCCTTTTTCCTGCATCATCAACTAAACCATTAAAACAGTTCAAATCTGGGTGACTCTGTTCTGATGTTGCTGTAGATGTTGAAGCATCGGGTACAGCATCAGAATCTGTTTCATCCAGATCATCATCTGAGGAATCATTATAATCAATTCTGGTAAAATTAGAATATTCATTCTGATTTAATTCATCAAGATCATCATCAGAATCATCACTCAAGGTAGCACTAAAATTCAGTTTTTGCTTAAGTATAGTATTGGCACATTCATTTGCATAATAGCCATAACCAGAACAAGCATTGCATTGAACTGATTTTCGAAATTCAGGATCATACCTTGGTTTACCTTCACTCTTTGATAGTCTTGGTGTGAATTGACCTTTCCTCCTTTCTGGTTGAGGTGTTGATGTGTTGATTTGAATCTTAGGCTGAATGTTGTTAGATTTGTTCACAGATTTCTTAAGAAACTTATTAAAGTGCTTAGTAAGTAAGGCAATGTTGTTAGGATCCTTGAGACATTCATCAAGTAATTCTTCATCCGAATCAACTTCAGTAATGATAGGTTGAATCTCAGCAATGTTTGATGTTTCTCCTTTAAAAACCACAACTTTCTTATCAGCATCATTTTCATCAACTAGATTAGTGTTTATTTCATATGTTCTAAGAATACTCACTAACTCATTTTGACTTAACTTATCTGTATCTTTTGCCTCTTCAATAGCACAAATTTTAGCATCAAATCTTTTAGGAACAAATCTTAATATCTTATGAACTACTCTAACATTAGAAATAGGGTCACCAAGAGAATGTGATTCATTGATAATCTCACTTAACCTTTAATTGTAGGCTGTAATTGTTTCATCTTCCTTTATTCGGAGATTCTCAAATTTTGTTCCCAACATTCGAAGCTTAGTCCTTCGAACACTTTCTGAACCTTCACAATGCTCTTGCAACCTGTCCCATGCATCTTTAGAAGTAGAACAGTTAGATATAATTTTAAACATTGAAACATCAACAGAGGTAAAATTGCATTTAAAGCTTTAGAATTGTAGCTTGCTGTTGTTATTTCATCAGCCGTCCAGTCAACTTCTCTCTTGAGTTGTATTTCACCATCTGCGTCTGCTGGTCTTTTTGGAGCTTCCCAACCTGTAAGTACAGTCCTCCAAGCACGTTCATCAACTGACTTGATGTACATACGCATCTTAGGCTTCCAATAAGCGTAATTCGATCCATCTAATACGGGTGGCCTAAGTGCCGTGGATATGTGATGTGTTTCCATTGCTAACCTACACTAAAAACACACTTGACCAAAGATCTAACCTAGTGTCGTCAGGTATCAGCTCTGATACCAACTGAAAGTGTGTGGTCGTGGTATATATATGAAGTGTTTAAGTTTAAGTAGAATAATGTTGTACTAAATGTTGTGACAATTGGTACAACACTGACTCTAACAGAATATCAGAAATTATAACTAACACAGCGGAAGACTTGAAACACTAAAAACAAACGTGACACAATGGAAATAATTTTTCACATAGATTTTATAAATTAAAATCTATGTTAGCCTTACGGCGAAAACCAATACTTATCTTCAAGTATAAATGTTGTGTGAAATGTTACAGCATTAACATTCACAACAGAAACTACAAACGAGGCAGGTGCCTTGTTCTAAAAACGAACTAAGTGTATAATGTATACACTGTCGAAATGCCTAGTCTATCTAAAGATTACACTCTCAATAGATAAGAAGACACACAGCCATACGGGTGGGATACGAACGTATGATCTAAAAGGTAGTTCTACTGGCCACAATTCCTAACAGTGATATACGCTCGGTCTAGGAAGTTGATCGAATAGAGTACACTGATTTGAGAAGCCTTCCATCGGTATTTATAGTAGTGGGGTGCTGATTCTAGAGGCTTCCACAATGAGGTCCTATTTTTTAGGAACTCAACTTCCATGATCTTTCTAGATCTTTCTTGAATGCTCCAGGTCGTTCCAAATGGTTCCAGGCCGTTCTAGCATGTTCTCCAATGTTCTGGAATCTTCCAGGTTCCAGATCCTTGTAGAAGCTTCTAGATCCTGCCAGAAATGCGACAACATTTAGATCAACATTTAATGTAGCATTTCAGAAAAGACTTAGAAAAAATCTCGGAAGGTCAAATTAAGATGTTGTTGATAATGTTAAGGCATTTAAGGATTAACAACATCTAACATCTACATAGGACAACATTCCTCATCAACTGGACAACTCTCCTTATCACTATCAGCATTCTTGCTTATCAGCAAGGTTGGCTAGCTCTTCTTCAGATGACTTGGTTCTTATCCTTTGCTTCACTTGAAAGTGATCTTTAGCATGATTCATTGTAGTTCTTTAAGGTGTGGTTGTCTCTATCTTTTCAGCAGAGTTGACCCCAAGCAATTTCAGAGTACTTGATCTTGATTGTGCTGAGACAACTCTTCTGGACAACTCTCCTGATCAGCATACTTGGCCTTTGAGCTTCAGAACCTTTGTTCTTGCTTTAATTGCACAGAGACAACTTCTCTGGACAACTCTCCTGATTAGAGTATTTGAATATCATTGGCCTTTTGAGCTTTAGAACCTTTGTTCTTGTCTTAATTGCACAGAGACAACTTCTCTAGACAACTCTCCTGATCAGAGCATTTGGTTTTTAATAGAGTGTACTTGGCCTTTCATAGGTTTAGTGATTGTTCCAGAATTTGAGCCTTGAGGGGACTTATCTTGATGAACTTCTAAGCATAGGTTCCCCCTCACATTGTGCAACTATACAACTAAGAGCTGCCTAACAAATCAGCTTCTCATCTAGCCTTTATTCTATATGTTCTATCATCTCTAGAACATATTCAGCTTGACTTAGGCATGTCTCAAGGGTTTTGGTATTTAATCAAAACATATCTCATTTTATTCCCAACATTTTAGAGAGGTAAGATTCGTGTCAAACTTGGGGCAAAACTTTATGGAGCTAAGGATGTGATTATAAAGGAGGGTTCTGTTGAGGAGGGAGGAAAAAATGTTGCTCAAATTGGCATGCAGAAGTGAATTTTAGCTTCATACTTGCAATAATTTCAGCTTTAGGGTTGATAAGAGAGAGTTTTCTGCTTTCTGTGCTAGATGAACATATATTGACAGATTATGAGGTTATGTGTTAGGCATATTTATTTTAATCAAATATATTGTCTGTTCAAATATTTCTGGTTAAGAATTTTTCGTTTTATTTAAATTGACTCTTTCAATATGTTGTGTGCATCTATTATTTTATCTTAGAGTTGCGGCAATATACTTGTCGCTTTCCATTTTATTGAATGAATGTCCTAAGGATTCAACTAAGGATCCGTGTAAATCATGTGTTGTTTATCAATCAAATCATGCATCATTTTTTTTTAAAGAATCATGCATCTTTTTTAAATCATGTACTCCTTTTAGTAAAACTATGTTATCCTCTTCGTAAAACCATTTTAAGTTGTAAAATGATGGCATCAGGGAACGTAGGTTTGACACGCGGAAACGAGATAACAACTTGTGCGAGGCTATAACGGAAGGAAGGTTGTTATCGTCGCTAACAACACCGTACTGACCATTTTCATAACACCACTTTATATTTTATACGAGTAGTGTATAGGACGTTGAAATCGACGTAAAACTTGTGTTTAAAACTTCGTAAAATGAGATAACGACCCGTGTTACATTATAACGGAACGAATGTCGTTATCGTCAATAACGACACCGTAAATTATGTACAAGTGTCGAATAACTTTCATAACCATTATTTAAAAGGGTATAGAGGGATTATTTGCATTTCGGATGTCATGTTCATTGGACAGTATAACACTGATTAATCATCGGTTATTTCACTCAATCACTCTATTCTAAGTTATAAATCAAGTGTTGTTTATCAATCAAATCATGCATCATTTTTAAACATGTTATGCTTTTAGTAAAACCATGACATCTTCTTCATAAAACCATTTTATGTTGTATAATGATGACATCGGGGAACATAGATTTTATATTTGACACACGAAAACGAGATAACAACATGTGTGACACTATAACAAAATAAAGGTCGTTATCCTCGCTAACGACACTGTACTGACCATTCTCCTAGCTTCACCTGATATTTTATACGAGTAATGTGTAGAACATGGATATCGATGTAAAACTTGTGTTTAAAACATCGAAAAATGAGATAACGATCCGTGTGCAATTATAACGGAACAAAGGTCGTTATCGTCACTAACGACACCGTATGTTGTTTACAAGTGTCGAATAACTTCCATGATCATTATTTAAAAGGGTCTAGATGGATTATTTGCGTTTCGAATGTCATGTTCATTGGACAGTATAACACTGATTAATCATCGGTCATTTCACTCAATCACTATATTCTAAGTTATAAATCATGTGTTGTTTATCAATCAAATCATGCATCATTTTTAAGCATATTCTCCTTTTAGTAAAACCATGTCACCCTCTTCGTAAAACCATTTTAAGTTGTAAAATGATGACATCGGGGAACGTAGATTTCATATTTGGCACACGAAAATGAGATAACGACATGTGCGACGCTATAACGGAATGAAGGTCGTTATCGCCGCTAACGACACCGTACTGACCATTCTCCTAGCTCCACCTAATATTTTATACGAGTAATGTGTAGAACGTGGATATCGACGTAAAACTTGTGTTTAAAACTCCGAAAAATGAGATAACGACCTGTGGGCAATTATAACGGAACAAAGGTCGTTATCGTCACTAACGACACCGTATGTTGTTTGCATGTGTCGAATAACTTCCATGACCATTATTTAAAAAGCTCTATAGGGATTATTTACGTTTCAAATGTCATGTTCATTGGACAGTATAACACCGATTAATCATCGGCCATTCCACTCAATCATTCTATTCTAAGTTATAAATCATGCGTTGTTTATCAATCAAATCATGCATCGTTTTTAAACATGTTCTCCTTTTAGTAAAACCATGTCATGCTCTTCGTAAAACCATTTTAAGTTGTAAAATGATGACATCGGGGAATGAAGATTTCATATTTGACACACGAAAATAAGATAACGAAATGTGTGACGTTATAATGGAAGGAAAGTCATTATTGTCGCTAACGACGCCGTACTGATCGACGGTCTTATACGATCATCATTCATGGATTTTATGACAGGGGAAAGATGGGGGCTGCATTGGAGTACTTTGATGAGATGATATTGAAGGGAATAGTACTCGAGTACAAGACTAAGTTGCAAGTGGATGATATGAAATCCAAGTTGAATGATGTAGAAAGGAGAAGAGAGATTTAATTGAAGAGTTGCAGCATTTCAGGAAAGCTTTCCCTCAAACAAACAAGAAAGAAAAATAAATAGCTCTTTTTTTTTTTTTTTTTGTGTGTGTTTGTGGAGAGTAGAGTCAATTGAAATTGCATACTTTATAAGAGACTGAATTTTCATATTTTTTATGAATAAATTTTTTTTATCCTTGAATATTAAGCAACAACAATATTTACCACAAAAATAAATTTAGCGAATTATCTGACCACCAAAAGAAGCAATATTATCAACAGTGAATATCAGATGGGTTCACATGGCAAAAAAATTATCATACAAATTAATGGGAAGAGAAAAAAAAAACAAGTCTTTGCTTCAGCATCACCACCATGTGAGATTTATTTACAACAAAAATAAGGTTTTACAATGTAAACCAGTAACCCCTAATTACTACATGGTTGGGGTTGCTGTGTTAAAACCTAAAATCATCGCATTGTAGATAATATATGTACATAATATATCTTCTGACTAGAAATATGTGTTATCGAAGTATTCAATCTGTGCATGATCTATACATCAGTAAAACGTGTAAACGAAGCACATATAAGTTATAAAAATTCTCCGCAAAATGTCACTTGCTAAGATAGAATCAAAATGTAATGCCAAAGATATATGGTATGTATGATCACGCGTTGAAATTTGAATCTCAAGATTCTAAGACTGCCATTATTTGCATAAAGCCATGGAATTCAAATTCTATGTTAAGCTAAGCACCTTAGAGAGTGAATTCATAAACTTTATAAACAAAATATATGTTTCTGAGATGTGATTATCAAACATAAGTGGTTGATATTGCGAGAGAGAAAAACGAAAAATTATTCTCAAATATTAGTTCAGCAAGCAAACTAATAGCCTATTTATCCAAATAAATATTTAAAGAGGCTTAAAAGGTCTTAATTATAAGACATAAAAAATGGTAACAAAGAACTTAACAACCTTAACAACTTTTAGAAACCATTTAGATTGTTGGGTTTTATCAACCAGGAACGAGTTTTTATAATTTATGTCATAAGTTCATTCAATTGCATATCAACAAAACACAAACATGTCATAAGTTCAAGGATATTGAGAATTTATGCTTAACGACAAGTCTCAAAGTATTGTTATTTTCTGTAAATTTTCTTTGAGGCATTTTTTTGAACACTTGTTGAGAAATCAAGTTTTTATTTGATTTGACTCAATTAAAAAAAAAACAAAATTACTACTCAACAACTCAACCCCAATTTTAACCATTTCACAATGTTAATTCACCTCTTAATAACAAAATATGGAAAAAGAAAGAAATATGAACAACATAAACAACATTTAGTGGTAATTCACAATATTAATTCACTTACTCAATTTAACAATAATTACAAATTAATAACAGAAGAGAAGCAGCTGAGCGGCGGCTGGCAGGCGGCGCGGCAGCGGAAGGGATGCGCTAGGTCGCAGGGGTAGGAAAAAAACGTGGAATGATGTATTAGGTTTGAGTTAATTTGATTTTCTTTTTTGTGGTTTAATTTGATTTTTTTTTTTTTGTTAATAAATTAATTTGATTTGTTTTTTTTTTTTTTTTGTTATTAATTTTATTAATAATATAAGGGTAAATATGTAATTTTAACATTACATATTTTAATTAAATTAATAAATATAATAAATTATTTTATTGTATAAGGATAAAAATGTAATTTTACAATAATATATTAATTAATTTAAGTAAATAGAAAAATACAAATTTATGACACAATACGACACATACGATGAATACATTATACAAAAGGTAACGGATCATCAAGTTTAAGCCTTTAGATTAGATTTTTAATGGTTTAGATTAACTGAGTCATTACGACATCATACAACACCCTGACTACATGTAGGAGGGTCCCCTATATTCAATTATCTCTTTCTTTTCATCTTTCTTTTTTCTAATTTTCTACCGTCTCCATAAAATAAAACTGATAGCCTCTATACTTTCATGGTAACACCCTCAATTTTTCACTCATACTCTTGCGGTCATTCCCTAGTTGAATGAGACAATTCATTTTTTTTAAGCAAATAATAAGGTAATTTTTTATTGTATTCAATTATCTCTTTCTTTTCATCTTTCTTTTTTTAATTCTCTACCGTCTCCATTAAATAAAACCGACAGCCTCTATGCCTCCGTAGTACCTTCCTTCTTTACAAAAACTATAACACCCTCAATTTTTCACTCATACTAGCTCTTGCGGTCATTATATTCTCTAATTGGATGAGGACAATTCATTTTTTTAAAGAAAATAATAAGGTAATTTTATGTTTCTTTATATCATGTATGTATTTTCATTTTTACTTTTTTTTTCTTTCTGATTCTTTTCCTACGTTCATTATATAATTTTTCAAAACGGTTCAATTCCAACTCCTACTAATTCTAATTTGTATTAATTTCTCATGTGTTATATTAATTTCTCCTATATAGTATGCATTTGTGTATATCATTTTCATGGGAAATTCTCAAATGCACCATGTGCATCAAAACAGATTTGGTGCACATGCTTTTGTCCTTATCCTCCTACTTTAACTTATTATCCATTTTTCTCTACTTATGTTATAATTCCATTTTTTTCCTATTAATTAATTAATTTATTTATAATTCATTACTTAATTAATTAATTTACCATTATTAATTAATTTACCATTATTAATTAATTACAGTCCTTTCAAACTTTTTTTTTTAGTTTTTTTTTAGTTTTTTTTTTTAGTTTTTTATTTCGTTTTTTTTTTTTCGTTTTTTTTTTTAGTTTTATTTTTCGTTACTCACTTCCACTTTTCAATAATAATAGTCGCTACTTTTCATTAATAAAATTTTCACTTTTCACTAATAACAGTTACCACTATTCAGTAACAAAATTTCCACTTTTCACTAATAATAATTACCACTTTTCAGTAACAAAATTTTAACTTTTCAATAATAATAGTTACCACTTTTAGTAACAAAATTCTCACTTTTCAATAATAAGAATTACACTTTTCAGTTAAAATATCTACCACTTTTCAATAATAAAAATTACATTTTTCAGTTAAAATATCTACCACTTTTCATTTCAGTAACAAAATTTTCACTTTTCAATAATAAGAATTACACTTTTCAGTTAAAATATCTATCACTTTTCAATAATAAAAATTACATTTTTAAGTTAAAATATCTACCACTTTTCAATAATAAGAATTACACTTTTCAGTTCAAATATCTACCCCTTTTCAATAATAAGAATTACACTTTTCAGTTAAAATATCTACCACTTTCAATAATAAAAACTATATTTTTCAGTTAAAATATCTACCACTTTTCAATAATAATAATTATATTTTTCAATAACAAAATCTATCACTTTTCAATAATATGAATAACATTTTTTCAATTTTAATAATAATTTTAACGGTATAATTTATAATTAAATATACCCGTTTTAATTAATTAAATTAACAATGATAGCAATAAGACAAATAAAAATGAAAATTATAGATTAATTAATAATTGTAAATTGATTAAGTGATGAGAATTGTAAGTTAATTAATAATTGTAAATATTAGTCTATAAAAATGAGAACTGTAATTAATTAATAATGGTAAATTAATTAATTAATTAAGTAATGAAAAATGGTAAATTTTATTATTGAAAAATATAATTATTATTATTGAAAAGTGGTAGATATTTTAACTGAAAAATGTATTTTTTATTATTGAAAGTGGTAGATATTTTAACTGAAAAATGTAATTCTTATTATTGAAAAGTGGTAGATATTTTAACTTAAAAATGTAATTTATATTATTGAAAAGTGATAGATATTTTAACTGAAAAGTGTAATTCTTATTATTGAAAAGTGAAAATTTTGTTACTGAAAAGTGGTAGATATTTTAACTGAAAAATGTAATTTTTATTATTAAAAAGTGGTAGATATTTTAACTGAAAAGTGTAATTCTTATTATTGAAAAGTGGAATTTTTGTTACTGAAAAGTGGTAACTATTATTATTGAAAAGTGGAAATTTTGTTACTAAAAAGTGGTAGCTATTATTAGAAAAAAACAGAAAAAAAACGAAAAAAAAAACGAAAAAACAAAAAAAAAAAAAAAAAAAGCAATTTTGTTACTGAAAAGTGGTAGATATTTTAACTGAAAAATGTAATTTTTATTATTAAAAAGTGGTAGATATTTTAACTGAAAAGTGTAATTCTTATTATTGAAAAGTGGAATTTTTGTTACTGAAAAGTGGTAACTATTATTATTGAAAAGTGGAAATTTTGTTACTAAAAAGTGGTAACTATTATTATTGAAAAGTGGAAATTTTGTTACTAAAAAGTGGTAGCTATTATTAGAAAAAAACAGAAAAAAAACGAAAAAAAAAAAAAACAAGTTTAAAAGGGATTTGAGCCTATGATCTCATGCTTATGAAGGGTGGAAAATTCATTACTTAATTATTTATATTTATCTTTATAAATAGATATAGGATTGACCTGTGCACGTGCACACTGTGCACAGGAGACCAACTCCATTTTCATACTATTATATTCCTATTTCTCATAAAAGGGTAATCTTCCATTTATCTTACTAGAATTCACTTTTAATTTTTTTCCTATTTTAATCGTACTAACCATATATTCAAGTGACAACGCCCTATTTCCATTGTTTTAAATTTTTTAACTCTTTAAATCATTAATTTTTTTTATACCGTATTTCCATTGTTTAAAATATCATCTCTTTAAATCATTAATCTTTTTTTATACTTACTATTTTTTTTTTAATTATGAAGACCGTACTTTTCTTCTCTTAATTCTCTCGTAATAAATTGTTCTCTTTTATTCTTACTTTCTCATCATGCTACCTCTATTTTGCACTGATGTCGAATGTTAGAGAAATTTCAGATTACGTATTAAATTTAACAACAATAATATTGTATTTTATGTTCCTTTGCCTTTTATAATTTTGTTAGACATTGTAATTTTTTATATTTGTGTAAACTTTATATATATATAATTTCAATTCTTTTATTGTTGAAAAATCTAAAATCAATAAAACACATGTCGTTCTGATGACCGGGGCCCGTTAAAACCTTTCTAAGTAAACCCTCCTTAGGGATAAACCTTAGACAAGGAAAAAGGTAGACCCCTCTAAGAGCTGAATCTGTAAATTTCATTATGTAAATCTTTGAACAAAAGAATTCTAATCTGCTCCGGAGGCTCTTCAAACCAGCGGAATCCATCTATGTTCATTGATGCCAAACTATCCGCCACTGCGTTTCCTTCTCTGTAGATATGTGTGACTTTTATTCGCATTTTGTGGGCCACCTGCGCCGTCTGTTGCCATAGTGTTTTCAGTCGCCATGGTATCTCCGGTTGTGCTGCCGTTAATAGATTCACCACATATGTCGAGTCCGATTTCAGCCATAGATTTCTCCATTTATGTATATCTGCTTGTTGGATGGCATGTAAAGCGGTGAGTGTTTCTGCTTCGTAAGCCATTCCCCGTCCGTGATTCATCGAGAAAGCGACTAGAAATTGCCCCAAGTGGTTTCTAAATACGGCAACTCCCTTAATAACTGCAGGCGCGCCCAATGCTGCTCCGTCTACATTCACTTTTACAGCATTTGTTGGCGGCCGCTTCCATCGTACCGGCACTGTCGATGGGGCCTTTCTCGGGTTCCCGTTAAGGCAGAATGTCTTAAGCACTCCAAGATCAAAAACCGTGTTATGCATCGTGCCCATATTTTCACCGCTAGTCTCGCCAATTAGTGCCCACACTGCCACTCGTGTCATTTCTGGCGTCGGAGAATTGCTGTTGAAGACTGCCTCATTTCTGTAGTGCCATACTTGCCATATTTGTGATATTAGAGCCAATCTCCATGTTGAGAAAATGTCAAACAAATGTCCCACATCGGAAAGGCACAAAAGGATCATGAGCTATAAAAGAATGGACTAGTATCCCCATTGGTATGAGGCCTTTTGGGGAAACTCAAAAGCAAAGCCGTGAGGGTTTGGCAAACCCAAAGCGGACAATATCATACCAAGTGGGGAATACGGAAGGGTCCATCCCGAAAAAAACCATAACAATTGGCGCCGTCTGTGGGAAGTCGAAGATAAATTCAAGAATCAGAAATGGGCTCTGTGAAGTTGGAGATAGAAAAATTCAATGGTAAGACAGATTTTGGCTTATGGAAAGCCAAGATGAAGGCTCTGCTGTCACACCATGGGCTGAAAGAGGCCCTTACTCCTCTTGACCCCGCTGCATCCGATGCAGACCAGGCCAAGAAAGAAGAGCTTATGGAAAAAGCTTACAACATTGTTGTTCTGTGTTTGGGAGACAATGTGTTCAAGGAAGTTATGAAGGAGAAGGATGTTGTTGTTGTATTTGAGACCCTTGATGATCTGTATTTGACACAATCTTTGTCAAACCAGATGTTTATGGAGAGGAAGCTCAACAATTTCAAGGTGACAGATGATAAGACCCTTGATGAGCAGTTAATGTTGGTAATAAACCTCTTGGACTTGCATGTCCTGTGAGGCTCAGGTTCATCTAGCAACAAGTAGTATCTCTCCTTTGACTTTGTCATGTAAAACCATTTCTCATCAATGTGAACCACATTATTATGCATGTTGTCAGACATGATTTTGTTGTTGAGGCTGCTTATCTTCAATGCATTAAAACAATATTTAATTCTCTGTACCTTATTTTCGAGTGTAAGATCAGGTTTGATTGCATTGATATGTGGTTTAATTGCCCCTTGCTTTACCCACCTACCAATAGTGCTTTTGCTCAAGTCCATTTCCCTAGCTAACCTTCTTATGGTTCCTCTTTTCTCAAATGGTATGGACTTTATTTTTTTCTCATCCAAATAACCATCAACTCTTCTAGTATGTTTGATGCCTACCTTTTTTGAAATGAATATAGTAGGCTAACCATTTGCTTGTTGTTGTTTTGTAGCTGCCCAAATATATTGAATGCACCTTACGTACACTCCAAATGATATGGCAGCTTCAACTTGTGCCCTTCTATGTATTGAATCATTTGTGTTTTTGTTAATCAGAAATTGGGCAATCAAGTTCTTCTCTGATGCAGTGAGTTCCTTCTTTCTTCTTCCAGAGGTGCTCATTGAATGCAGCTGTAATTTTATTTTATTTTTTTGCTTTTTTGAATGAACAATGGATTTTTAGTGGTAGGTGGAAGTGAATTTATGGTAATGAAGTGTATTTATGTGGGTTTTGTAGTGCTTGTTTGGAGGGAAATTGTAAGACTCTTGTAAAGTTGATTAGACTGTGATATGATCATTTGGAGGAAATTTTGGTAATTGTAATTTTGGAGGAAGTTTTGGTAATTGTAATTTTGGAGGGAATATGGACTCCAAAATTTTCAAATTGGTGAACAATCTCTAATTTAAATGCAGCGTATTTTCCTTTTTAATTGCAGTAGTTTTTTTTTTTAATTGCAACAGTTTTTTTTAATTGCATCAATGTTTTTTTTTTTTAATTGCAATAATTTTTTTTTTAATTGCATCAGTGTTTTTTTCTAATTACAACAGTTTATTTTTACTCTAGTCGTGTATTTTAAAGGGATTGGTTTGAAATTAACCATCAAACTAATTTATAATTAGCAAAAGGTAGAATTAACAATTTAACCCTCATACTTGGTGAGTCAAAAAGTCAAAATACACTTTTTCTTCACCTCCGTGCCCAAGATTCCCCAAAAACTCTTTAGGGGCGGAGGGAGTAATATATAAGAAATTTTATAATGCAATATCATCATTCATGAAGTACAAAATTCTTGATGTTTACAATTCAAGTAAATTTAATAATTAATTCGACATTGTAACTAACAAAAATAAAAGAACATAGCTACTAATTTCAACATTGTTCCGTTGATATTTCATTTTTCAAGAAAAGCAATTCCTACAAAGTAAGCAAGTAAGCTCATATGTATAATAGAATTATCAATGAGTTAGTTATGGAAAAAATAAGCATGCATAAATGTTTAATGTTGTGCAGCCTCATGAAATAGTAACTATATGAACATTGAAAATTTAGGTGAGAAACACAATTTTTTCTATTCATATAAACTTTGAACCCAGCCCTTAAATCGCATGGAGAATCAATCCATTTGTTATATTAGTTTTTGGGTTTTGATGAGTCGTAATCATTATATATTATTTTTGTTTTAATTGGATACAATATTTTATTTTTCTATTTAATTCAGATATAAATAGAACATTTTAAAAATACATTAAACAAGCAGTGTAAAAAAAAAAATTGATTCAACACTAAAAGACCCAATATTGGGCCCATGTCATAATTTGGGGATTAAGCCCAGTAGAGGAAGCCCGTGAACGAGCCTAAGTGGGCTTACTAAAAAAAGCAAAAGAAGGAAGAAGGAAATTAGAAGATAAGGGGAAAAAAATCAGAATTTAAAATTAAAAAAAAAAAAATCAGAATTTAAAATTAAAAAAAAATAATCAGGAAAGAGAAATTAGAATTGAAAAAATCAATTGCTAAATTTTTAGATGTTGATCTTTATTATTCTCTAACACGAGAAACCTTCGTGGATTCACCCATTTTTTATTAAACTATTTATCGGTTTTATCTCAAAGTTCGTTTTTATTCGATTTTATGCTTTATTAGAATTGATCATCCTAATTTATTCGTTTAATTAGTTTTTTATCGGTTCTAACTAATTCACACAATATAATTCGTAATTGTTGTATTGTCGTAAATATCGTAGCAGTTGGGGTAGAATGTCTAAAACGTCTAAATTGTATAAAAGAGTATCACATACGACCTTACTTATTTATAGTTTAATTTGTTCTATTATTTTTATATTCAATGCATTCCATGAATTGAATTCTATATACATATTAGAGGAAGATGAATTAATTTTCTTTACCATAAATCTGTATAAGAAAAAAGTCTTTAGTTTACTTTATAAAAATGTCTGGTCCGATATTTAGTTAAACATCAGACTTTTTTTTTTTTTTAGAGGTTATGCCTGTCTTTTTAGTTAATAGGTTTGGCCAAAAGTCATATTTTTAGTCATATTTAGTGCACTTCAAAATAAATTTCTATGTAACCTTTATTATCATTTAATCATAAAAATTAACGGTTTAAATTTCAAAATGAAAAATTAAAATTATAACAAATTAAATAATCCATAAAATTATATTCAAGTAGATGTTTCTATCAATTATTTTCAAACTATTAAAAATAAAAGTAAAACAAAAAAAACATCATTTCTTCAAGATAACTCATCATATATTGAATGTTATTTATTATGTATCATTTGATATTATATGGAGTATTATATATTTATATACTCTTTTTGTCCAATTTTATTATGTCTACTTTTCCGGGCACGGATTTTAATGAATATTGATTAGTTTATGTATAAAGTAGATAAGTTGGGGGTATGATGGAATGTTGTGAGGTCAATTTATAGGTAAAGTGATTGTTTATATATAAAATTAGTGGCAATTTGAATAAATAAGTGATGGTTGGAGGGTGGAGATAAAGTAGGGTGAATAGTATTATTTCCAAAAAAATGAATGCACATAATAAAATTGAACAATCAAAAAAGGAAAGTGAAAATAATAAAATTGAACAATCAAAAAAGGAAAGTGAAAATAATAAAATTGAACGAAAGGAAGTAAAATATAAATAGAGTTAAATAGACTGATCTATTAGGCTACTAAAAAAAGGTTGAGTCAAGTTTGTTTTTTAAACAAATGAATTCAAACTTTAGTAGATCTAGTCATAGGCCTCTCTCTCAAATAGTTTAGCTCATTCTCATTTCTACTTGAAAGAATTTCGTCTCATCTAAAAGTCTGAACTTGTAGAGAGGTGGAAAATTAATTCTTGTATATTGATTCCTAACACTCCCCCTCACTCGTGGGCCGGATTAACACCTCTTACCCTTTTGGGGGAGGAGGCCCATCGAGTGGACAATTTAAATGGGTGGAGTGCTTTCAACTGGAATCGAATCCAGGTCGTTTTTCTGGTTTGCAATTTAAATGGGTGGAGTGCTTATCTAAAAGTCCGAACTTGTAGAGAGGTGGAGAATTAATTAATTCTTGTATATTGATTCCTAACACTCCCCCTCACTCGTGGGCCGGATTAACACCTCTTACCCTTTTTGGGGAGGAGGCCCATCGAGTGGACAACCTCTTACCGGCCTTTTTGGGGAGGAGAATTTAAATGGGTGGAGTGCTTTCAACTGGAATCGAACCCAGGTCGTTTTCCTAGTTTGCTCTAATACCATGAAAGAATTACGTCTCATCTAAAAGCTCTGATACCATGAAAGAATTTCGTCTCATCTAAAAGTCCGAAGTTTTCCTGGTTTGCTCTGATACCATGAAAGAATTCCCTTTTTGGGGAGGAGGCCCATCGAGTGGACAACCTCTTACCCTTTTTGGGGAGGAGAATTTAAATGGGTGGAGTGCTTTCAACTAGAATCGAACCCAGGTCGTTTTCCTAGTTTGCTCTAATACCATGAAAGAATTACGTCTCATCTAAAAGCTCTGATACCATGAAAGAATTCCGTCTCATCTAAAAGTCCGAAGTTTTCCTGGTTTGCTCTGATACCATGAAAGAATTATGTCTCATCTAAAAGTCCGAAGTTTTCCTGGTTTGCTCTGATACCATGAAAGAATTATGTCTCATCTAAAAGTCCGAAGTTTTCCTGGTTTGCTCTGATACCATGGAAGAATTCTGTCTCATCTAAAAGTTCGAAGTTTTCCTTGTTTGCTCTGATATCATGAAAGAATTATGTCTCATCTAAAAGTCCGAAGCTCTGATACCATGAAAGAATTCCGTCTCATCTAAAAGTCCGAAGTGCTCTGATATCATGAAAGAATTATGTCTCATCTAAAAGTCCGAAGCTCTGATATCATGAAAGAATTATGTCTCATCTAAAAGTCCGAAGCTCTGATATTATGAAAGAATTATGTCTCATCTAAAAGTCCGAAGCTCTGATACCATGAAGGAATTCCGTCTCATCTAAAAGTCAGAAGTTTTCCTGGTTTGCTGGTTTGCTCTGATGTCTCATCTAAAAGTTACCATGAAAGAATTTTGTCTCATCTAAAAGTCCGAACTTGTAGAGAGGTGGGGAATTAATTCTTGTATATTACCTCTTACCCTTTTTGGGGAGGAGACCCATCGAGTGGACAATTTAAATGGGTGGAGTGCTTTCAACAGGAATCGAACCCAGCTCTTACCCTTTTTGGGGAGGAGGCCCATCGAGTGGACAATTTAAATGGGTGGAGTGCTTTCAACAGGAATCGAACCCAGCTCTTACCCTTTTTGGGGAGGAGGCCCATCGAGTGGACAATTTAAATGGGTGGAGTGCTTTCAACAGGAATCGAACCCAGATCGTTTTGCTCGGTTTACTCTGATACTATGAAAGAATTCCGTCTCATCTAAAAGTCCGAACTTGTAGATTGGTGGGGAATTAATTCTTGTATATTGATTCCTAGCACTACTTAATTTCCGTAAAATATAAATAACCAGCACCTATAAAAATATCGCGTGCAAGACAATCTCGTTTCATGAACACATTTTACGTACACGTAGGAAAATTTATTACTTGCACGAAGTTCAATTTCACAATATACAAGGACGGAGCCACACTGGGCCCAGTGGCCCCCCACCAAATTTTTTTATTTTTTTTAATATATATATGCTAATTTTTTTAAAATAATTATATATGTATTATTTTAATAATTATTTCCATTATATATATATATATAAATGAAAATAAAAAATATTATTTTTGTTTTAAGAACATACATATTAAGTTTAGGCGGAACAAAAAATGAATGCTTACATACAAAGTTTAGAAATGAATTTTGTTTTTCCTTTTTTAGTGTATTATCTTCTTAAATTTATTTTATAATACACCAATTTTTAATAGATTCAATAGATTGATGGCGTATTTGAGAATTTTGTCTAAATTTTTACTAAGACTCATAAAAATATTCTTAAAATTGAACAATATTATTGATGTTATTTTTTTAAAAATAAAAATAGTGTTTTAAATTTTTTGTACATTCATATTTAAAAGTATTATATTGTGTGATCATAAAATATTGCAACACATTAATGTATTATTTTAAAGACATTTAGTGTTCAACTAATAAACAATTTAGAAATTGAATTTTGACGTATGTTCATGATTATTAAATTATAACTGAAGAAAGAAAATGATTTTTAAAAAATCTAATGGTATTAATAATTTAGCAATTTTTTAATTGTTTCGCTTCATTTTGAGTCGAAACTATCAAAACTTCTTACAAAACATAATGAAAGTCAATTTGTTCAATTTGATTTAATGGATTAAAATGTATTGACAATTTTATTATAAATTTTTTTAATGAGTATAATTAATATATATTATTTTATCTTAAAGTAATGTTAAATCGGGCCCCCCATTCGGGATTTTCTGGCTCCGTCACTGACAATATATACTGTATATGTATAGCAATATATAATGGTCCCATGCAGCAGTTTGAAATTTGAATTTTATTTATAACTCCGTGCCTCCAAAGCTGCATGCGTCAACCCTTTCAATTTTCTTCACGGTTCCATACGTCTTAATTTCTGAGATCGATAGTGATTGAGATGAAGAAATAAATAAATAATACTTTTAAAAACAATACATAAGATTTATTCAAGAATCATGTTTTTAACTTTCATGTAAT
This sequence comes from Galeopsis tetrahit, assembly GCA_963675135.1. Classification (NCBI taxonomy): domain Eukaryota; kingdom Viridiplantae; phylum Streptophyta; class Magnoliopsida; order Lamiales; family Lamiaceae; genus Galeopsis; species Galeopsis tetrahit. The sequence continues at coordinate 13,488,588 of OY776121.1, read as the reverse complement.
TATGGTCAAAAAAAAAAAAAAAAAGACTTTCATGTAATTAAGCATTGGGCAATTGAAATTTAAGTGATTAATTTGAATATATTCTTATATAATTGTTCAATTAAAATTTTATTTTAATAAATTAAAATTAAGTTAACATTATAATTTAATTGCAAACCATGCATGACTAGCTTACACGTTACTTTTTTAAAAAAATATATACTATATATTTTGAACAAAAATATTACTTTTATTGGAAAAGTGTTATACTATGTTTTTGTCTTGTATGATTGATTTATATTATTTTATTAGGCCTCACCATCAAATTCACTTTAATTTATTAAATGAGTTCAGCCAAACAAAAAATTAAAGAACATTTTTATTCACATGCATGCGGGTATATTTTGGCAAAGTGGGATAGTTCAAGTGGTTAGAGCACCACTACCTAGGCCTTAGGTCCTAGGTTAGAGTAACGGGGAGGAAAAAAAATGGATGGGTATTTAACTTTCCATAAAAAAAAAAAAAATGCGGGTATATTTTGGCATGTCCATCGAGTTGCTTTTTACGTTATAACGGTACACAATTAAATAAATTTATCAACAAGTATATTCACTACTAAAAGTATTATCATTCCTTTTATAAAAACATCAATACTTTATCTTCATTTTATTTACGTACTTGACCCGATATAAAAAGTGATATCACTTTTATTAAAAGCATTATCATTTTTTATTTAAACATTGCCACTTTTAATTTTGGCAAAAAAAAAAGAATCTTAAAAAAAATGGATTGCCCCACCTAAAAGCTTAGAATATGATCGAGTTAAAAGAGATCTGTCTCACAGAAAAAGACCCGTAAGACGATATTCACACACAAATTTTTATCTCATGTTCATTCTCGAACCATCACTTAGTTATTTAAATTGTGACTCAACTTTTCTTTAAAACCCCCATTTTATCATAAATGGACCCACCACGGAATTTTAAAATAATTTTACTTTAGCTACTTTTAAAAATAAAATATAAAAAAAATACATTTAAATTGTAGATGTAAATAGCTAGCTAGGCACACATGTAACTCCGTTTATAAACACTTTCATTCCCATGTAACGTCGTGTAAGATGCCCGGCCGGCAAACCAATGAAACCATGCATAGGGGAGGAGTTGGACGAATTAGCTAGAGAAATAATTGGGACCATACAAATGATGGATTTTAACATTTTTGCCAGAAATTAAAACCCCATTGGAAACAAACAATATTAAGTCTCATGCATAATAACAAACGTTATAAATGCTTTAGTTACCTGCAAATCATACATTTTAGTACTCATGACGACTTTTTTATATATTTATTCAGGAATTAATTAGCTAGCTAGACATAAATGGGACCATTATAAAAATGATGGATTTAAAAAAAAAATCGCAGAAGCTGCACGACAGGTTTGTGCCAGTAACTCTTAGGGTTGCTCTGATAGTATATGACGTTTGAGAGTGAATAAGAATGATAATGGTACGGGTTTCCAGATCCGCTATATAAAAATATATTTATTAATATTTAATCATGTATGTATATATAAGCTTATATGCATAATATTAATGTATATATATTTGTGTACAAATATTTCATATAAATTTATTTTAGTATTCGATCAATATAAAATGTTATTTAAATAATTATATATTTTAGTTTGAGTTATTGAATATCAAAATAAAGAAATTATGTATATTAATTTTTTTTTTTTTAAAATTATGCGGGTGGGGCGGGTATATAGAACCCGATCGATGGTTCCTCGTGTGGGGCAGGTCTGAGACGGGTTTGACTTAGGAATATACTTCTTTTTAGGTCTCAAGTTTAAAACACTCAAGACGCAAATAATTTTTTATGTGTAAGTTCATAGAAATTAGTTTTGTTGTAATTTCAATTCACCCCGCTAATTGACAGTAAAATTAGTCTCTGAATTAGTCGATTTTGGAACACTTTTCAGAAAAAAAAAACTGCCAGTAATTAGAACCCCGTAGAAAAGAAACAATATTTAAATCACATACTAACAAGGGTTGAAAAACAACAAAACGATATAAATGTTTTGTTTATATGTGATGGCTTAATTTGTTTTCTAGTTAAATATCACATGTATTGTACATACATATAATCATCATTTCTTCTCTGCTATTGCATTTTCACCTAAGACATGCATCATTAATAGTTGAGAATTTCTACCTAAATATCATATATATATTCTATTTCATCTATTTCTTTTAAATATCACACATTTCTCTTGTTAATACCATATAAACCCCGTACATTCTAATTCAACGAATATTTATCTGTTTTTTTTTTCGAAAAAGAAATAACTTATTTTTTTTTTAGGGCAAGTTTGGATTGATGGATGGGATAATGATGGATAAATTAACTCACCCCTTCCATATGATTAATAATTCCACATATGCATGAAAGATAGTACAAAATTGTCGGGCCTTGCATTAATCCCGGACCATAATCAATCAAACGTCCAAACGTTTGATTGGTTGGAAAAAAAAATCAATCAAACCTAATCCAACCTAATCAAGCAAACCAAACTAGGTCTTAATATATGGTTATCTTTGTTATTTTGTTTTAATATAATTTACTTGTCTTACTTCGTCTTTTATTACATTATTAATGTTTTTTCTTGATTTGGATGAGTAACTCATTTTGCACGTGTGTAGTTTTAAAGAAATTGGAATGAAGAGCATTATTTTAAAAAAGATAAATAATTCAAATTAAAATTAAAGTATAATTATGTAGTTTGTATGATAGTTGAAAAATATTAGTAATTTTCAATGTACAAAAAATAGTTCGTGGAAAAGCCTAAAAAATATGTGTAATAAAAAATTTATTGGTTAAAATTGTACTAATGGCACCTGCAATTAGAGATGTTTATCAGGTCGACCATAATTCTATAGGACCAACTCTACATGGTTGCAGGTTAATTAAGTGGGCTCGAGCTTTAATCGGTTCATTTTTATCAGTTTTACAATAGTTGGAACCTAATCCTACCCCGTCAAAAAAAAAAAAAAAAAACCTAATCCTAAACCTAGCGGACTACGGGCTAAACAAGTCACTAATGATCTACGATAATCTTTAAAAAAAAATTAAACTAAAAATCACATGTGACAGTCCAACCATAAAATAAAATAGTAGAATAAATAATTAGTTAAAGATTGATACATGAGGAAAATAAATTTTCAATGGCAGATAGACGACTGGATATTGAATAATTCGATAATGTCGTAATGCCCTAATTTGGTAAGGGTATTTAGGTATGGTATGTACTACAGTCAGGGACGGAGGGGGAGAGGGGCCAAGGGGGTCACTGGCCCCCGTCCATTTTACAAAATTTCCTTCAATAATTTTAAAAAATATATTAAATATTAAATAATAAAAAATAAAAGAAAAATAATTATAATTAATCATATTTAATAGTTATATTACAATTTCTAAGTGTATTAGTAAAATATTAGTAGTGCAATTATTACTTTTTTCGTCTTATAATATACTTGTTTTGTGTATAATTAAATAACATTTTTTTTTACAAATTTATCTTTCATTATCACGAAATATTGAGGGAAAAAATGAATGAAAGTATTAAAATAAAAATTATAGGAATTTACATATGAGTAATTTATGGAGAAATTGGTAAAAATAACTAAAAATGATAAATTTTTAAAACAAGAATTAAGACTAATTAATAGCGTCAATCAATATGAAACGTATATAACAATTTAAAACATAAAAATTAAAAGATGCTCGTATATAGACTTTATAAATATTATTTTGTAGGTAATGAGCAGAATGAATGAAACTTTTATTGAAACATATTAACTTAACTTGATTCATTAGTAATATATTATATGTTTCAAAAAAATTTATAGATATTAAAAGCAAAATTTATTATTTATAATTGGGCCCCCATCGATTAGTTTCTGGCTCCGTCACTGACTACAGTACTAGACGGCTGAATGGGTTGAACTAGATTATGAGCCACTGTTTTAAAATTTAATCATAAACGACTCAAATAAATCATTTTTATCATAAACGGACTCCACAATACCCTTTTTTATCTATTTTTTAAAAAAAAAATTATGCTAAAAAATATAACCATGCTTTTGGTGTACGAAGGGAGTAACATTCAATTTGAATGTGAAAGAAGTATCTTTTTAGAGTAAATATATTTCTTCTCGTAAATTTAGTTCATATTTTTGTTCTTTAGATTTTTCAAATTTAAATTCGTCTAGTTTAAAAAACTTGGCATTTTAGTTTACTAACAAATGTATTTACCTGTTTTTTATTCGTGGTGGTCAAACTTACATAGAATTTTGCTTTCAATATAAAAAGAAGTTACATAGAATTCCAGAAGTACTTTGAAATAATAATAATAATAATAATATAATATGTACGTGAAAGATCGAAGCATGCAATTGCGCCCATAATAGGAGTTAACCAAATTTGAGTACAACTAACCAACAATCTTCTGGGGTTCCACAAATTATGTTATATAGGTTATTGCAATATTAAAGCCCAAAAACACAAACTAAAATAAAATAAAAAAATAGATAAATCATACACACACAGTGACACACACACATATATATATACACACAAGTGGAGTAGAAGCACGCCAAGATTCAGTTCAGATTTTGCCGGCGTGAGGCCACAAAGGCTGGCAAACACGCACTTTACCGCATTTTGAATCTTATCAAAGTGTAATATTTTTTTTATTAATTTCTTTAATATTTTAGTTTCGTTTGTAAATATGATTAATATCAATCTACAATCTATATTATAATCTCTTTTAATACTTGCAATCTGTTCAATTTATTTTTATCAAATTGATCAAACATGTTTTAATTTTTATGTGAATTCGGGTCGAACTAAAAAATTACGAGTCATTATAGTTTACTAACTAAAATATTATTATTACAAGGTGGGAATATTATCACTACAAGACCAAAATTGTACTACTATAACTTAAAAAATATTCTGACGAATTTATTCAAAAAATTAAGTGTCCAAAATATTTTTATTTGAATATTTTTTGTTTGGATTTATAGTAGCATAATATATTATGCTACTATAAAGCCACAAATATATTAATACAAGACAAAAAAAAATGTTATTACAAGATTAAAATATGTTGTGCTACTATAATGTGAAATTATTGTTACTACAAACCCAAATAATTGTCACTATAAGATCAAAAATATACTATTATAGGTACTAAAATATTTTTGAACATGTAGTAATTAATACATACTTTTCCTTATAGTGATAATACTTTAAGGCCATGTTTGATAGTTTAGATTAAATTTAGATTAACTATATATCATTTTTATTGATTGTTTGATAACTTAGATTAAGGATAGATTATGCTTTAAAATTTATAAAGTTTAGTTATCATTCTAATCTTAGATAATCAGTTTTTGCTATCAAACATGCCCTAATCGTGTAAAAGCATATGTTAAGTTTGGTTTAGTAGTAAAACAATATGTACCGGTGGGTGAAAAATATTTTTTGGTTAAGTTGAACAAGGTTTAACCCGGGTTTAACGTCCATCAATTTTTTGTCCAAATTTACTTTAATTAGCTATATTTAATCTAAGATATAATTTATACTCATCTGTCCCTTTAAAAGTTATTCATTTTGTTATTTGGACGTTTCACCGAAAGTTACACATTTTTCTCTATTTTTTTCTTTCTTATCTGTATTTACGTTTTCTCTTTAATTCCAACCTAGCTATATCTTTTTTTTTTTTTCTATTTCTCTCTAAATCCACTACACATTTAATAATATATTTCATATAAATTATATCAAAAATAAATTGACAATTTTTAAAGAGAGTATACATTTTTTTATTGTCTTTAATTATTTTTACGAATGACCTGAAATCAGAAAAAGTTAAACCATTCATCATTATATCTTGTATTCACATATTTCAAAGCATATATATTGGGACATAATTAAAGTTCTTAAGTTCAAATTTTCCTTTTATAATTTCATATAACACTGTCGGAGTATAATTGGGAGACTATTTGCAAGACTCAGTATTTACGAGGAGTTGCTCTTTTGTCGGATAAAGTAATAATTTAGATGGATACATATGTAATTTAATTTCGGACCACTACCTAGATGAAGAATATTGTCTTAAAATTTTTAAGATTGTAGAAGTCGTAAATCGACAGTACTTAGACATATTACCTAATCGGCCACCTTTAATATTCTTAAGTTCCAATTTTCCTTTTATTAATTTATGAAATGAGTTTTAAACCAAAATAACATCGTGGGAGTATGATTGCAAGACTCAGTATGTACGAGGAGTTTCTCTTTTGTCGGATAAAGTAAAATTTTAGCTCAAGAGATGTAATTTGTTTGATTTCGGCCCACTACCCAGATAAAGATTTTCCACATTACCTAGAAAGAATATATAGTGTCCATTTACTAGATGCATGTACTTAATTTAAATTGGATGTATAAAAACACTAGACTAGTTTTCGCTTATTATGCTGAATGATTTTATATATAAAAATGATGCATAAGCTAAATTAGAGATTGACACATTATTAAAAAAACACTTTCTTAATATGAGAGCAACACTTGTGTAAAATATTTTATAAACAAAATTGTTTTAATAAGATTTTTTTTTTTTTTTAAATTTGCGGATTAAAAGTTTGGATTTGGGTCACCTAAAAAATTCGCAGGTCACAAACATGCGGTTTACTACATTATCAATATATTGTTACTATAAGGCCAAAATATTATCACTACAAGGCCAAAATATTATCACTACAAGACCAAAAGTGTATTACTCTACATGTCAAAAAAATATTTGGGAGAATTCACCCAAAATATTAAGTGTTTGGAATATTTTTGTACTTGTAGTACACTTTTGACCTTGTAGTAACAATATTTTGATAATGTAGTAAAACAATTAATATTTAAAAGCGAAAAAATATATTTTAATTAAGTTTAATCTGCGTTAACCCAAGTTTGACCCATGAATTTTTACCTCAAAATTTACCTTAATTATCTGATGTGGATAAAATGTGTCGTCCTATCACATAGTGACACGTGGTCTCCGAGTAAATTATACCTAATTCAATTATATATTTGTTCATTTACTTGTCTTCATTATTATATTTATCATGGGCCTTTAGATATTGAGTTTGGCCTAGAATGAGCCCAAACACATAAAGATCAAGGTAAATGGGCTGGACTAGCCCCAAGAAGAATGACTGAGAAGCCCTTTCACCTTTGCAGGAGAGCAGTTGGGCCAGAATCTAGATTCTCGCTATTCAAACCTAGAGGGCTCGAGCACCTCCAGGTTCTTGAGGTTTGAAATCCCGAATCTTGTGTCCCTAGCTTTGACCATGCTGCACAGGTGACTAGCGGGCGAGATTATCTCCCCCACTCTCCGTATTTTCGGAGTTCCAATGCGTAAGTAAGGGGAAGGAGGTTATGGGCTTAGCCCAAAAGGTGGGAAGTTGAGGAAAAAGGTGGAAGTGGATAACCCTTCCCCAAAGAGGTACTATTTAAGCATTTTTACTTGCCATTTCTGGATAAAAACGACTCACACACTTAACCAACATAAAAACACAGTTTCTCATCGGAAAAGTTCCTGATATTCTTTCTTGCGAAGCTGTAAGAGCTAAACCGAAGCTAACCTACCTTGAAATCCCGTTTTCTCCGATTACTTCTACTTTGAACTATAATCGAGCTACTTATATACGAGGATTCTTCCTCACTACTATTTTTCGACCACATTTCTGACTTGAGCGTCGGAGGCCCAACGCCGGGGACCCCTCCGATAGGGGTTTTGCAGGTTTCAAGGTCATTTGGAGACGAAGAGTGCGGTTGTTATCCATTGGACGCTTGTGTAATCTTGGACGTAAGATTATACAATCGTCCTAACTGTTGTGTGTTCTTTTTTTACACATCAACTGGTGCCGTCTGTAGGAACATTCTAATTTAAGGCGTGAGATTTTAGTAATTGCCATGGGAGGAGAACGTGACATTCCTCCACCCACGAAGGAAGGGAGAGGGGCTCCGATACCCCCTGCTCCCACAGGATCCGGAACTCTGGCGGGAAGAGGGATTGTGCCGCCCATTCCCCCACCTGCATCTGTGATAGGACCATCAGTGGGCTGAGGAAAAGGTCCAGCACCTGCGTCTTTTCCACCAATTTCTACCGAAAGCCCTACCACTGGCAGGGGTACACCTCTGGAGGTGGCTCCGCCCCCAGCGCCTATAGGACCTCAGGACTTACCCAGAGGGGCTGGAGGAACTACTCCCATTAAAACAGAAGATGTTGTTGGCGCATCCAACACCCCCAGAGATGAACCGAGAGACAAAGCACCCCCCGGTGCTACCAATGCTGAGATGATGATCATGACCACCGAGCAATTGAACACGATGGTTGCACGAGCCATGGAAAGAATGATGGCTGCTAAAAAAGGATTGGCGCTCCCTCCATAGTAGCAGACACAGGAGGTCTTCGAGGACCTGAACGAGTACTTGGAGCTTCTCATGATTTCTCAAGAAACATAGGAGGCCAGGGCGAAAGAGAAGAGAAGATGTCGTCTCAGCTAGAAAGAAGTGCTCCTATGCTGAATAGGAGAAGGAATCAAAATCCTGATGAGGCTGAATGAGCTACAGCCCTAGAGGTCGAGAAGAGTATGGACGATACTTATCCAGGGGCTGTGAGTGACCAACTACAGGCCTTACAGAAATAAATGAAGGCTATGAGGAGGCGAATGACAAGTCATGTAAGTAGACCTACTCCTGTTACTGGATGTCAATTCTCTACATCAATATTACATGATGAGTTGCCTTCTAATTTCAAATCTCTAAACTTTGAATATGACGGCACAACCGACCCATATGAGCACTTGGTGAGGTTCGAGAACGCAACCCTCCTACATCGATATGGGGAAGGTGTGAAGTGTCTTGTTTTTCTGACGACCCTGTCAAAGGAAGCTCAGCAATGGTTCACCCAACTTGAACCAAATACGATCAGCTCGTGGGATGGATTCAGTGAGCTCTTCTTACACCAGTTCGCCAATGCAAGAAGACAGCCCTGAGCCACCTTGACATTGTTCAACTTAAGGCAAGGAGAGGCGGAGAGTTTATGAGCCTTCCTTAAAAGATTCAACCAAGCAGCCTTGGAGGTACCTACAGCTTCCCAGGAGGTCAAGATCAACGCCTTGATTAATGTATTAAGGGATGGAGACATATTCTCCTCTCTAGCAAAAAAGCCAGCACAGACATTCAATGAGTTATTACACCGAGCAGAAAAGTATCTCAGTTTGGAAGAGGTGAGAGAGGCCAAGAGGCCAGAAGCGAAAGCAGATATGAGTGAAAAAGTAAAGGACTCTGCAACGAGAAGGGCTTCTTTTGAATCAATAAGGAGATCTTTAGGACCTGGAGGTCCTGGAGGACCAAGAAATTTTGGGCCAAGATCAGGAAAGAAGTTCGAGAGGTACACTCCTCTGAAGCTGGAGCCCGCTGAAGTGCTCGACGTGGCATGGGATCATCCGGATATGAGGTATCCTCACAACCGGAGCAGAGGGCCCTTGAAGCCTTAGACTGACAGATATTGTCGTTTCCACAATGAATATGGCCATGACACGAACGATTGCTTCCACTTGAGGAACGAGATTGAAAGGATGATACAAGCAGGTCATCTGAAAGAATTCCTCTACCGAGATAGGCAAGGCCCACAAGGGCAAAAAAGGAAGGAGTATGAGCGAAAGCCAGACGAGAAAGAGAAAGAGCCCCGAGCAGATGATGGGAAACTACCTCCTCAACCCCAGAAAAGAGGCACTATACAGATGATCATGGGGGGTACGGCTGATGTAGACTCCTTCAGACAGAGGAAACAAAGTATTTGAGCTTTGAGAGCTGGATACCAAAGAGAAAGTAGAGAGGTCGGATAGGTGGTGGCCAACCCTAGCATCCAGTTTGGTCCTGAGGACGCTGGAGAAGCTCAAGAGCACCACAACGATGCTATGATGATAACAACTAATATTGCAGGTTATGATGTAGCCCGTGTGTTCGTAGATACGGGAAGTTCAGCAGACATTATGCCCTTGGAGTGTTTTAAGATAATGGAGTTGAACGTAAAGCTGAAACCCATAGAAACATCGCTTTATGGGTTCTCTAGGGGAGCTATTCAGCCCCTGGGATCAGTAATGTTACAGGTAGGACTGTGGAGTGCTCCAGCCCGGCGAGTGATGATGATCGAGTTCTTGGTGGTGGATGTTCCATCCTCCTACAATGTAGTATTGGGAAGGCCGAGCTTAAATATATTCCAAGCAGTTGTTTCAACCTTCTACATGAAGTTAAAGTTTCCAGCCCTTGGAGGTGCTGGAGAAGTTCGAGGGGACCAGTGCCAGTCCCACAAGTGCTACGTGGAATCTACCAGGATAGCTGACAAAGCCGTAACTCGAGACCTAGGAAGAATCAAAGGAGATGATCCTGAGTTAAATAAACAGAAAGTAGCCGAGGGAGCTGGAGAATAGCCCCGAATCAAAGTTGACGAAGAACTGATGGTCATAGAGCTGTACCCTGGAAAGACCGGGTTCACTACGAGGATAGGGGTGCATATGGAGCCTGAAGTGGCTGAAAAGGTAATTCACACATTGAGAATGAATGCAAATATCCTTGCCTTTTCCTCAGGTGACATGACAGAGATACCCCCCGAGGTGGCCATGCATCACCTCAACGTCGATCCCAAAGCTAAACCCGTGAAGCAGAAGCTCATAAACTTTGGAACGGAAAAGAATGCAATCATAAAAGAAGAGATCGAGAAGCTGTTGAAAGCTGGACATGTCGGACATGTCTAGAAGGTGCAGTTCCCAGAATGGCTCTCTAATGTCGTATTAGTGTCAAAGGGAATTAGAAAGTGGAGGATGTGTATCGATTTTAGAGACCTGAACAATGCCTGCCCAAAGGACTATTGCCCTCTACCTCGAATCGATCAATTGGTCGATGCAAATTTAGGGTTCGAATTACTCAGCATGATGCTACCACCAAATACATCTTAATCCAGCCGACGTTCCCAAGGTATACTTTATTGCCACATGTGGGATCTTTGGTTATGTTAGAATGTCGTTTGGGCTAATAAATGCAGGGGCTACATACCAGCGAATAGTAGATACAGTGTTCTGTGACCAAATTGGTAGGAACATGGAAATTTACATGGATGTTATGTTGGCCAAAAGTGTCAAAGCTGAAAGACATGTTGTGGACCAAGAGGAGATATTCCAGGTGATAAGACAAAATGGCATCAAACTGAACCCTGCAAAGTGTTCATTCGGAGTGAGATCAGGAAAGTTCTTAGGTTACATGGTAACCCAAAGAGGAATTGAAGTCAACCCTGCTAAGGTAAAAGCCTTGTTAGACATGCAACCCCCAAGGAACCTGAAGGAGCTACAGACCTTGAACGGTCGGATCACAGCATTGAGCAGGTTCATCTCCAGGTCTGTAGAGAAGAGCCACCACTTCTTCAGAACTTTGAGGAAGGGATCCAAATTTGAATGGGATGATCACTGCCAGAAGGCATTCGAGGATCTCAAAGCCCACTTGTCCCAGTTACCAAAGCTAACGAAGCCCTCTCCTGGTGATACACTCATTTTGTATCTCTCGATCGGCGAACATTCTTTGAGCACGGCGTTGATGAAAGAAGGTGGACCTACCCAACATCCTATCTATTACGTTAGCAAGATTATCCAAGGGGTAGAGGTCCGCGATTCATAGATTGTGAAAGCTGCATTGGCTGTGGTGATCACAGCCCGGAGGTTATGACCTTATTGTTTTATCATATAAAATTATTGTTCGTATTAATTACTCCTTGAAGCAGGTAATTGGTAGGGCAGATTTATTAGGACGCATGGTTAAATGGGCCATCGAATTGCAAGAGTACAATGTGGAATTTGAGCCTCGAAGGGCGATTAAAGCTCAAGCTCTCTCAGACTTCATCCAGGAATCTACCAGGCTGGAGGAGATGGAGGGCTGGAAAGCTTATGTTGATGGCTCTGTGCCAATGACTGGATGCGGAGCTGGAATATTGATGATTGACCCTCATGGGTTGGAAATGCAGTTCGCCATCAAGTTTCAGTTCCGAACTTCGAACAACGGAGCTGAATATGAAGCATTGATTCGAGGGACTTAAATGGCTGCAGAGCTGAGAGCTCGGAAAGTTACCTTGTTCTCAGACTCTCAGCTAGTAGTACAGCAAGTTAACGGAGAATACTCCGCGAAAGAAGAAAAGATGATTGCCTACCTAGAACGAGTTCAGAACCTGAAGAACAAATTCCACATATTCGAGGTACTCTGATTCACGCGTTATACAACACTAAATAAACAACCGCAAGTGTACGGTGTCTATTGTAGCGTGATAAGCACGAGGTCGATCCCACGAGAAGGTTAAGCGTAAAAGTGGAGTTTGCTAGTCGAGTTCTAAATAGACGTGATCGAATAGATTGAGTGTTGAATTACCCCTAAGATTGCCTAACTATGTGTCACAAATAGACAACGAAAGAGTAAATATAAAATCGATCAACTAATCATGCAAAGTAAGAAAACGAAAGTAAAAACGGATGAAAACTCAAAGAAGGAAGGATGGGTTCCAAGGCAATTGTAGTATTTAGACGTCCGTTTATGAGAGTTATCTCGTTTAAATGGCTATTAAGGTTATCTCATATAAGGTGATCGCAAAAGAAGAACTAATCGATCTCTCAATACAAATTAATCCAAAGACGCAATGTAATATAAGCTCGTATGTCTACATCACAAATATTACACCATCTAAAATAGCTCCTAAGATCATTTGATTCCCTCTCCGATAATTAATCCTCTCTCGAGATCATAATAATACCGGGTTGCATATTCGCATACGATTAAATGGAATAAATCTCTCGATACTACCCCAATTAACAATGGATCAAGCAAATCATCATGGCCACTAACAACATGCTTTACAATGGATAATTAAACATGCAAATAAGAGATAAACACCAATTAAAGCAAGAAATTACTCATAAACATCAATCCAAATCTCTACAATGCCTTAGAACCACAAAGTTGTTTAGCTACTCAAATACATAATCAAATCACAAATTCCAAATGAACTAACTAAGTAAAAAGGAAAAGAAAGAGAAAGCTTAGTCTAGATTGTGGTAAAGAATGGAATTCCCAAGCTATTGCCTCCTTCCTTGCATGAATTGGTGGAGAGATGAAGAAGATATGGCCAAAAACCTTCAACTATGTGTAAATGTGTGAAGAACTCTTGAGAAAGGGGTAAGATGGTGTGAAATTCAAGAAGTGGGGTATTTATAGTGTTGGGGTAGGGTTTGGGTGTGATATTTGCAAGTAGGTCCCTCAAAAATGGAGAAAACACGCGTTTGGCACCGAGAATAGGATGGCCCGGCTGGGTGGGGAAGTGGCCCGGCCGGGCGGAGTGTTGGCCGAGAAAGATGAGAAACAGGGGCTGAATAGCCTGGCCGGGCGAGTGGTGCCGCCCGACCGGGCGAAACTTTCGTAAACAAGGCAATGGGTTGGGGAGTTCGGCCGCCCGGCCGGGCGAGTAATGCCGCCCGGCCGGGCCGTATCTTCGTATTCGGCCAGGAATTGCTTGCTCGGCCGCCCGGCCGGGCGAGTCATGCCACCCGGCCGGGCCAAACATTCGTCTTGGCTCCGTGTGTCGTTTTTGTCCTCCAACTTCGTCCCTCCGTTTCTCGAGCTTCCGACCTCCGATCGACTTGATTCTTTTGGCTATTCCACTCCATTTTTTGAGCCGGATCCAATGGTGCACTCCTGTTTCCGGTCCGATCACTTGTGGTATGTGTTTTGCTCCAAATTCCATCGTTTTACCTATAAAATCGACAAAACAATACCTTTCTCTCATTTTGGCTAAAACAATCATATTCAATGCATAAATCAATGAAATCCACATCAAAATACACTTTACATGTGCCCCTAAAACGCGTAAATTCCACCCGAATCAAACTCCCCCAAACTTAAAATGTTGTTTGTCCTCAAACAACTAAGCACTTAAAGCAATGAGGGTGGAATGATCACAATGGAATATTCAATGTAATTCACACATGCAAAGTAAGATGTAGTGATATCTCTTTCTCAAAGTGCATCTCTCAATGAAAGTCATAGGCTCATTATTGCAATCCACACTCATGGATCAAAGAATGCATAAATACACAACACATTGTGATGGGGAACATAATCCAAATGCTCAAGTCCTCTACTCACATGATGGAGTGTTTCTCTCAAACACAAAAACAAATTAAGGATATTAATGCACTCATCAACCAAGTCATGCTATGCAATCACCATATGCTTGCCCAACTTCTACTTTCTACACACACTTAAATGCTCAACAATGTGATCAATAGGACTTAATCAAGGATGTAACATTGGCTCTTTGGTCAAGGTGGGGTAAATTTGGATGAAGTAACTCATAAACTAGTGGAGAGCGAGAGATAAAGACGTACATCTCAAAAACTTCTCAAGATAAAGTTACAATTCCGCGGATTGCAACTCAAAAACTCTAACTTCCACAATTTATTTGTTCTCTTTTAAGCACATTCTACACCACAAAACCATTGAACACTTTTTTTCTTTTCAAGCTTTTGGGGCTCTTTGTCCCTCTTTTCTTTTCCTTGATTTTCTTTTCATCTTTCTCTTTTTCTTTCAACTTTTCCAACTTTTCTTTTCACCAAAGATATTCATTCAATGCACATGCTTTCCATTTTGTCTTTTATCCTCCACTAGATATAGGAATCAAAAGGCTCAAAAAGGCTAAGTGGTTAACATTGTAGTTTGCCAAGAAAATGAGGAATTAAGCTCAAGGGGCTAACTACGGAAAATTACTTCGGTTTTGGGAAATTTTGGCTAAGTGACTTTTTTAGAACAAGATGGCCTATATCACATCACATCATCTCACACAATCATGCTTTCAAACAAGAACTTAGGCAAGTTCTAGGATTACTAGCAATAGCATAGTCCACTCTCAAATGAACTAAACCGGATTACATGCTCGATTTAAGGCTCAATTCTCACCGGTTTATTCAATGGGACTCTCACATTCATCAAATGTTCCCAAACAACAACACATCATGCATCCATGCTATCAAAGATCACAAATATGAACACAATCATGATATTATATCCAACATCAATCATGCTTACATTCAAAGCAAATAGACATCACCACAACTACTCAACAATGGATTCCAATGACTATTCATGCTCACATTTCACCAAATGTCTACTACCCAACATATGACCAAAACCAACTTAACCAATATAAACATGTGAAAACCAAGTGTGCGCCGGTGCAAAATGTGACACAAGTAGAATGACGAACCGGTGCAAGGGTAACAACTAGTAGAAAAATAAAAGAAAAATAACTCCCCCAAACTTAGAATTTTACTATGTATAAATTCTAAGTTTGGGGCTACAAGTTGTTACCTCCCTCCTTGCACATCCAATGCTTCTTCAAAGATCACCATTGCAACACTTGCTTCCTCCACTCCAATGTTGGCTTTGCTTCTTCTTCATTCTCCAAGACTTGATATCCATAGTACTCTTCATCCATACCTACAAAATAAACCAAGCCATCAAAACTATCAAAACAATAAAAACAAGAAAGCAATAAAACCTTGGGTTGCCTCCCAAGAAGCGCTATTTTTAACGTCCTATGCCGGACGGTCCTTTCTAAAGGGGAATATCAAGTCACCCCATCATCCTCCTTGTTTTTGACCTTCTTGGCCCAAGCAACCTTCTTGAAACCATTAAAGCATCCACTAGCCACTCCATCCGGTTCTTCAATCATGTCATAGGAGGTTGATGCCTCATTCATCCCCAAGTTCGTATAAGTAACTTTTCTTGATTTGGGGGAGTTTTTGAAGAAAACTCCCCCAAACTTGGCCTTCTTGCCCATCTTCAACTCATTCTTATCCACTTGGGGGTCCTCTTTCACAATGTTGATTTTGGGCTCTTCTTCCATCTTCTCTTTCATGGGCATTGGGGAGTGATCTTCCTTGGAATACCCATACTCTTCATTCCCATCATTCCGGAAATTGGCATATCTTTGAATGTCAAACACAACTATCTCTTGGTTCATTCGAAGCTCCAACTCTCCATTCCTCATATCAATTATGGCCCCTCCGGTTGCTAAAAATGGTCTTCCCAATATCAATGGAACATTTTTATCCTCCTCCATATCCAAAACCACAAAGTCTACCGGAAAGATAAACTTGTCGATTTTGACCAATACATCCTCGGCTATACCCAAAGGGTATGTCATAGACCTATCCGCCAATTGGAGGTTCATTGTAGTTGGTGTGAGCTCTCCTAAACCAAGTGATTTGAAGAGTGATAATGGCATGAGGTTGATGCTTGCTCCCGAATCACATAAGGCTCTTAGTGTAATTCCATCTCCAATGGTGCATGATAAAGTGAAGGATCCGGGATCCTTAAGCTTTGGAGGTAGCTTAGTTTGAATTATGGAGCTACATTGTTCGGTTAAGTGCACCGTCTCATACGCCTCAATTTCCCTCTTGTGTGACATTATCTCCTTCAAGAATTTGAAGTAGTGTGGTATTTGTTCAAGAGCTTCGGCGAAAGGGATGTTGATATGGAGTTTCTTGAACATCTCCGCGAACTTGACAAACTTGCTATCCAAGTTCTTCTTCTTCACCCTTTACAGATATGGGGGGGCACTACATTTTTGCCTTTGTTTTGTGGAGGGATTGCCTCCCCACTCTTCTTCTCCTCTTCTTTCTCCTCTTTCTCTTTCACTAAGCCATCTTCTTTGTCAACACCCTCGGGTGCCATTACCACTTCCTTCTCTAACGGCATCTTGGGCCCTTCGTAGCTTGTCCCACTTCTTAACCTTATGGCTTTGCAATGCTCCTTGGGGTTGAGCTCCGTGTTAGAGGGGAATTGCCCCGGAACGTGTTGCTTTCCAATGGCATTAGAGAGTTGGCCTATTTGCTTTTCTATGGCCTTCACATTGTTTGCCACATTCTTGATCATCTCACCATGCTCATCAATTCTTTGCCAAGTTTTGATTGCATTCTCCCTAGTCTCTCTCATGAAGTTTTTGGTTTCTCCCATGAATGCACCAAACATATCCTCCAATGATGGTTTTGACGGAGATTCCACAATTTCACCATCTCTTACATTGAAATTCGGAGGTGGTATGATGGTGTTCCTTGTGTTAGCATAGGAGAAATTTTCATGGTTTCTCAAGCCGGGATGGTATTGGTTCGGATTAGAGGAGTGATAGTTCCCATGAGTTTGTCTTTCTCCCCAACCTCTCTCTCGAAAATGACGATCCCGTTGGTTATTCATGAAATGGGCCTCTTCATATTGATCATTATTGGGCTCCACTAGTGCTTTGGCCGTCATCAAAGAGATTAGCTTGTCCACTTTGTTGGATAAGTTGACACTTTCTTCCGAATTTTGAGTGGAAGCTACTTTCCGGGCTTGCCTTCTCTCGGATGGCCATTGATTTCCGTTCTTCGCCATTTCTTATAGAAGCACATAACCCTCATCCGTCGTCTTTCCTTGCAAAGAACCTCCACCGGCCGAGGCATCTACCATCCCTCTCGTTCGATGGTCCATCCCATTGTAGAAATAGCAAATCAATTGGTCTCTTGAGAAACCATGTTGTGGGCAACTTCTAATCAAATCTTTGAAGCGCTCCCATGCTTCGGCTAAGGACTCATCCTCATCTTGCATAAATGATGAAATCTCTCCTCGTATCTTGATGGTCTTGCTTGGAGGAAAGTATTTCATAAGAAAAGCATCTACAAGATCGGCCCAATTTTCGATTGTCCTTAAATCAAGAGACATGTACCATTGCTTAGCACGATCACGTAGAGAGAATGGGAACAATTGGAGACGGATGTAGTCTTGAGGGACACGATTGATCTTAACCGTTCCACTTATCTCTAAGAATTGAGATAAATGGAGGTTAGGATCCTCCTTTGACAACCCTCCAAATTGGTTGTTTTGAACCATCATGATCAAGGCCGGCTTGAGTTCGAAATTGTGAGCATCTACGGGTTCTCGACCCGCTCCTCCATATGGCCTCGGAATTGGGCGGAAATGATCTCTTAGTACCCTTTGTGGTCGATTTCCCCCATTCCCATTCGGTTCCTCAAATCCATCAATCCCTTGATTCTCAACCTCCTCCTCAACTTCTTCTACAACCGGATTCTCCCGTCGATTCATTTTTTCCAACTCTAGTCTTCTCCTTTCGGCGTTCCTTCTTCGACAATTGGCTTCAATCTCCGGATCTAAAGGTAGCACTTCTTGGTGGTTCCTCTTAGATCGTGTGATCATAAACCATGCCTATCAAAAGAGCAAACGAAAGTGAGATATACAAATGAGCTCAAAGTAACAAACACAAATATTTTTGGATTTTTGCAAATAAAGAAAATAAATAAATTGTCTAAACTAAAACTCTCCTAGCCTACACTCTAGAGCTTATAAAAACCTCTCCGGCAGCGGCGCCATAAACTTGATACGCGTGTTATGCAACACTAAATAAACAACTGCAAGTGTACGGTGTCTATTGTAGCGTGATAAGCACGAGGTCGATCCCACGAGAAGGTTAAGCGTAAAAGTGGAGTTTGCTAGTCGAGTTCTAAATAGACGTGATCGAATAGATTGAGTGTTGAATTACCCCTAAGATTACCTAACTATGTGTCACAAATAGACAACGAAAGAGTAAATATAAAATCGATCAACTAATCATGCAAAGTAAGAAAACGAAAGTAAAAACGGATGAAAACTCAAAGAAGGAAGGATGGGTTCTAAGGCAATTGTAGTATTTAGACGTCCGTTTATGAGAGTTATCTCGTTTAAATGGCTATTAAGGTTATCTCATATAAGGTGATCGCAAAAGAAGAACTAATCGATCTCTCAATACAAATTAATCCAAAGACGCAATGTAATATAAGCTCGTATGTCTACATCACAAATATTACACCATCTAAAATAGCTCCTAAGATCATTTGATTCCCTCTCCGATAATTAATCCTCTCTCGAGATCATAATAATACCGGGTTGCATATTCGCATACGATTAAATGGAATAAATCTCTCGATACTACCCCAATTAACAATGGATCAAGCAAATCATCATGGCCACTAACAACATGCTTTACAATGGATAATTAAACATGCAAATAAGAGATAAACACCAATTAAAATAAGAAATTACTCATAAACATCAATCCAAATCTCTACAATGCCTTAGAACCACAAAGTTGTTTAGCTACTCAAATACATAATCAAATCACAAATTCCAAATGAACTAACTAAGTAAAAAGGAAAAGAAAGAGAAAGCTTAGTCTAGATTGTGGTAAAGAAAGGAATTCCCAAGCTATTGCCTCCTTCCTTGCATGAATTGGTGGAGAGATGAAGAAGATATGGCCAAAAACCTCCAACTATGTGTAAATGTGTGAAGAACTCTTGAGAAAGAGGTAAGATGGTGTGAAATTCAAGAAGTGGGGTATTTATAGTGTTGGGGTAGGGTTTGGGTGTGATATTTGCAAGTAGGTCCCTCAAAAATGGAGAAAACACGCGTTTGGCACCGAGAATAGGATGGCCCGGCCGGGTGGGGAAGTGGCCCGGCCGGGCGGAGTGTTGGCCGAGAAAGATGAGAAACAGGGGCTGAATGGCCCGGTCGGGCGGAACTTTCGTAAACAAGGCAATGGGTTTGGGAGTTCGGCCGCCCGGCCGGGCGAGTGATGCCGCCCAACCGGGCCGTATCTTCGTATTCGGCCAGGAATTGCTTGCTCGGCCGCCCGGCCGGGCGAGTCATGCCACCCGGCCGGGCCAAACATTCGTCTTGGCTCCGTGTGTCGTTTTTGTCCTCCAACTTCGTCCCTCCGTTTCTCGAGCTTCCGACCTCCGATCGACTTGATTCTTTTGGCTATTCCACTCCATTTTTCGAGCCGGATCCAATGGTGCACTCCTGTTTCCGGTCCGATCACTTGTGGTATGTGTTTTGCTCCAAATTCCATCGTTTTACCTATAAAATCGACAAAACAATACATTTCTCTCATTTTGGCTAAAACAATCATATTCAATGCATAAATCAATGAAATCCACATCAAAATACACTTTACATGTGCCCCTAAAACGCGTAAATTCCACCCGAATCATACTCCAGATCCCAAGAGAAGAAAACATGAAAGCAGACAACCTTGCCAAGCTTGCTAGCTCTGCAGAATTTGAAGGACAGGGAAAGATAACGTTCGTAGTAGCAAAGAGAGAATCCACTGAGCCCATGATTGGGGCGATTGAAGAAAGAGATGATTGGAGAAAAGAGATCTGGGAAGAGCTGAACAAAGAGCCAGCCCCTGCAGCTTCCCGAGAGGCTCGAGCCTTGCGATTAAGGTACTGTATTTTGGGGGGTCAGCTATACGAACGATCGTTCACCCATCCTTATCTGAGATGTCTCTCAAATGTGTCGTCCTATCACATATTGACACGTGGTCTCAGAGTAAATTATACCTAATTCAATTATATATTTAGTCATTTACTTGTCTTCATTATTATATTTATCACGGGCCTTTAGATATTGATTTGGGCCTAGAATGAGCCCAAACACTTAAAGATCAAGGTAAATGGGCTGGACTAGCCCCAAGAAGAACGAGTCAGAAGCCCTTCCACCTTTGTAGGAGAGCAGTTGGGCCAGAATCTAGATTCTCGCTATTCAGACCTGGAGGGCTCGAGCACCCTGCTGCACAGGTGACTAGTGGGCGAGATTTATCTCGCCCACTCCCCCTATTTTCGGAGTTCCAATGCGTGAGTAAGGGGAAAGAGGTTATGGGCTTAGCCCACAAGGTGGGAAGTTGAGGAAAAAGGGGGAAGTGGATAACCCTTCCCCAAAGAGGTACTATTTAAGCATTTTTACTTGCCATTTCTGGATAATAACAACTCACACACTTAACCAACATAAAAACACAGTTTCTCACAGGAAAAGTGCCTGACATTCTTTCCGGCGAAGCTGTAAGAGCTAAAATGAAGCTAACCTACCTTGAAATCCTGTTTTCTCCGATTACTTCTACTTTGAGCTATAATCGAGCTACTTATATATGAGTATTCTTCCTCACCACTATTTTCCGACCACATTTCTGACTTGAGCGTCGAAGGCCCAACGCCGGGGACCCCTCCAGTAGGGATTTTGCAGGTTTCAAGGTCATTTGGAGACGAAGAGTGCGGTTGTTATCCATTGGGCGCTTGCTTAATCTTGGACGTAATATTATACAACCGTCCTAACCGTTGTGTGTTCTTGTTTTACACATCATTATCTATATTTCATATAAGTTTTTGTATAGTATAATAGGAGATTGTTGAAGTTTTATCATTGGAGGACGTGAAAGATGGTAAAACTATCAATTTAGGACCTAAAATATTTTTTCTATCAATTTAGAATTTAAAAGATAAAAAATTATTTATCCATGATCTGAAGATATAAATTATCAATTTAAAAAGTCACACATTTCAAGACCCTTGACATCTTATAATTAATCCTTAGGTTAACCAACAATGTTTATATTAATTACCATTCTAAAAAAAAAAAAAAGATATACTTAATTTCAAGCAAGTGAAGAAAACAAGAAAATAAAATAGTAATAAAAAATAATAATGTATATAAATAATTTTATACAAATTATAAAATGTTTTTAAATTTTTTGACTTAAATTGAAACTCGAGTTATCTGAAGAGCAGCCCCACTAAAAGCCTAAAGGTATTGATCATAGAAGTGATTTCATCCAGAACACCATCACGAAACTTGATTCTACAGAGCTTGATTTTAAATCTTGTTTAAATTATTAATAGTTTGTATTGATTAATTTTATAAAGAGTAGAACATTGAACAATTATATTATGTATGTGTGGAAATATATAGATTGCTTTGTGCTTACTTAATTTATTTTTTCGTCGACCATCACTTAATTATTTCAATTGTCACTCACATTTACTTATAAAAATCACTTTATTAGAAATGAATCCACAATATTTTTACTTTATTTACTTTTACTTAAACTTGTGCCAATTAAAAAATATGAACATATTTTTGTGGGAATATGTTCTCATTCAGTATTTTGAAACACACATAATTAACAACAAGGCACACTCTCATATATAAATTGTTTGATGTGAGATTGTCAAAATTTAAGTGATGCATGATGCAAAAGAATACGTTAACGTTGTGTTTGTATTGAGGAATTTGAAATGCATGGATGTATTTAGACTTATTTTGATTAATTAAAATTCACTACTTTGATACCCTTTGTTTGGATTTACTTTAGATTCATGAAATAATTTTAAAATCATTATTTGGCAAAAATGTTGGAAAAATATACAATTTTCATCACTTTTTTTAATTATTATCATTTTTTATATAAGCTCAAACGTTGGAAAAATATTTTTTTTAGTCCTATAAGTTTGAATGATTCTAAAATAAATCCTTTAAGTTTTAACTTTATAAAATACATCATATATCTTATAAATTATTAGTTTTAGTCCTTTTTAAAATCAAATTTAGTCCTAGTTTAAAAAAGAGTAAACACTAAATAAATTAATTTGAAAAGAATAAAAAATTGAAATTTCGGTAGGAGTCTCAACTTATATTCAAATAAAATATTTAAAAAAAAATTATTTGCTCAAATTGAAAACTACAAAATTTTCAGTTTAACAAAAATTTATTTAAAAATCTGAAAATATAAAACTTATTTAATAATTTTTTTTAGTAAAATAAAATAATTAAAAACAACAAAATAAAATATAAAAATTATTATATAAATCATAAATAATCTGCATTTTAGCAAAATAATACTCCGTAAAATATTATATAAATTATAAGTAAAATCTGCATTTTTTTTTTGTCTTTTTAATATATTTTTATTAGGACATTTCACACACTTACAAAAAGAAAATGAACTATACTTTAGAACAAAAATAACAGGAAACCATCTTTTTGATATGGTGTTATTTTTAAGTCTTGATATCTGATTCAATAATCGATTAATTTAAAAAATCTATTTCACCATCTATCCAGTTTAAAATCATTGTAGAACTCTGTATGAACCAATTAACCCATGAGTATTAGAAAATGATTATATCCTTGTTTGGTAATGATAATTTATTGATATTCTATAGTCTTGTTTGGTAATGAGAGTTTATTGGCACCATTTACGGAGAAAATTAATAGCCGGGTGGAAAAGAGGCTCATTTTTTAAGTATTAGTGCATGCTGGGTGCTTTAAATTTCAGTGCTTTTGAGATGCATGGAATAGTATATTAACTTTTGCCAGTTTCCATTCTGTTTCTATTCTTCATCTGTTTTATTTCAAACTTCTATAAAAGATTCCCCCATTCTGTTGACCTTTCTCTTATGCCATAGAAGCACATGCCATGGAAAGTAGGGACGTTTTGTCCCTTAAATTTTAAAAATAACATAACCTGCAGGATTCAATGATATAATCATATGGAGTATGGATATTTCTTATGATTTAATAGGGAGTAGAGAAAATTTAGTAAGGTTTAAAGGAAAATTCTTCTAAAGTCTCCGTATTCGATTCAAGCATCGATTAATTTGAAGGATCAACCTCATCGTAATGGGGGCCTTAATTAAAGTAAGAACAAATTTTGTCTGAACTGACTCCTCAGAAATTATTTTAAGGTTCTCAAATCTGAGCATACTCTTAAATCTCAATTCTAAACCATTATGTGTAAAGGGAATTTAGTGCGGTATGAGGTAAAATGTGGGTCCAAAATAAGTGAAAGTTTTAAAAATAAAATAATATTGTGAAAGTGTTAATTTTTTGTGTTATCTCTATATTGAGAGTATTGCAAATAATTTTGTAAAGAATTGAAAAGGAAACAATTGCAAATAATCTTGAAAAAGATCGAAAATGAAACAATGCAGATTATGGTGCGACAAAAAGTAATTAGTTTATATATATAAGTAAATAGGTTGGGGTATGATGGAGTTTTATGGGATCCATTTATTAATAAAATGATTGATTATAAATAAAGTTAATGACAATTTAATTAAATAAGTGATAATGGAAAGGTAGAGATAAAATAGTATGAACAATATTATTTTTTAAAAAAATTAGAAAAATGATATTGAATAACAAAAAAAAAAAGTGAGAATAATGAAATGAACGAGGGAATTATTATTTTTAAATATTATGATGTAATTAAATCAATAAATACTCCCAATAAATTAATTAGTACGTCTTCATTAATGTAGCATTAATATTTCATGCGGGTTTGATATTATATATATATATATATATATATATATATATATATAGTTCTATATTTTAAATTAATATTATGGCCATAATAATTCTATTATATAATAAAAATAAGACTTTCAAATTAAGTTTATCAAAAGCCATCTTAATTTATATTTTAACAACTGATAAATGCAATTTAAATTCTCCATTTATTAATAGTATAATTAATTGAACCTCTAGATAAAATTCATGGTTCAATAACTGTTCCAGCTCACCCGTAATGAAAAAAATTATTCTGGAGATTTGATATTTAGTAAAATAATACTAGGGGCAAAAAATGTAACAGATCAAAGTTGAAATTAGTGATTCCATGCCCTTGAATCTAACTCTTGTTTTGTCCTTTTAAGACCATCTTCAATGCATAGGCAAAATTGTCTTAAAAGAAAATTCTTGTGTACAACTGAATGTATACATATAATTAGATTTTAAGTGATTTGAATATATTTTTAATTATTAATTTTAATTTATCAAATTAAAATTTTAATTCATCAAATTAAAATTAATTCAAATTTGTATTAATCAAAAATCAAAATTGTCATTTTTCAGTTTAGATTGATGATTTGTAATTTATAATGTTAGTATGATAAATTATTGAGCATTTATTGATGAATTCGTAATAAAAATATACTGTATTGATTTACAGTAATGTCCTCCCATCGCATAAATAAAACAATATGGTTGGTTAAGTGTTGATGTTTTTTTGTTACCTTATTTTCGTAAATAGGGTGGTTTCGGTATGTTCATTTTCCCGAATTATTATCACCTCAACCTCTGGGATAAATATTTCTAATCTCATGAAATTAATGAAGAAATTTTTTCGAACCGCTAATTTAATTTGGACCTGTGTCCAGCAAATCAAACCATGAGAATATGTCTAAAGTATATATATATATATATATATATATATATTTAGCTTGCCTAATCTGCAAACCAAACTAAGAAAAGAAAATAGAGTAAGTCATATTCTTTAATACCATGTATATTATTCCTAATTTTACAAAAATGAATTTGCAAAACAGCCCCCAAAAAATAAAAATTAAAATCGACTGTTAAGACTTTTGTCTCATTGAACTATGTGGCCTAACAAAAATAGTCCTTGGCTTCTACTTAGTTTTTGTGTGTTTAATTAATTCTCAATTCAACGCGTTTTTTCTTTATTTAGGTTCTTTGTATTGCAAGTATTAAAAATAAAATGTCCTTGTTACGTACGGATCAACGCACCATAGATGCATGATAACATATCACTATGTTACAACAAATATTTTATTTGGCAACTTTTTTACTAATATTCTATATTTTCTCATTCTAATATACAGGAAAATCTCCAAAAAAAAAAAAAAAAAAAACAACAAAACTTAATATTGCTTTTTTATTAACCTAATTTAATTTTTTGTGGGTTTATTTCGGGCTCGGTTTTGAATCTGAAAATGGCATAGTATTTGGAAAGTTTTGGCCATCTAAAAGTAAACTATGACGAATTATATTTTACGACACTTCATATATTTTTATCATCGTAAATGAAATGGACTAAAAACAAGGCCTTACAAAACAAATTAAACTCTTGTGTAGTGTTAAATATCCACCGTTTCAATAAATTTATTGTCATTTTTAGTATTTTGTATAGAAATAAAATACATATTTTATTAAGAAATTTACCTTCCATTATTAATAATATTGTTGAGAAAAATAAGAAAAAAATATAAAATGAAAAAAAATAAAATAAAAGGTAATGAGTAATAACGTGCCTCGGTTATCAAGAAAGATGGATGGAAAAATAAATTAAATAAGAAATTATAGTAATTTCACATAAGAGTAATTTTACGAGAAGCACAGTAAAAATAGCTAAATATACAAACTTTTTTATACAAAATTTAAAAACAAAAGTGACAAAAATTTTTAAATTCAAAAGATGTGACCCCTAGTTTGAATTCCAAGTGGTATAATACCAAAAAACGTAAGCAACATTTATTCTTTCTTTATCCATAAGCAAGAAAGACATATCGATATCTAGGAAGCGTACAATTAGGGTTCTACACATATTGGAGTAAGACTTTGAATATATAAATATACTCCACCAACCCAAAAATAGACCACATAAATATGATGATTGACACTTCTTAGTTTCTGTTCCGCAGTGTGACAAGACATGTAATTGCATGCAATAAATATTTCAAATTTGTATTTCTATAAAATCATATAATGATCAGTTCGTCCATTTGTTCGTTGGATTAAAACAAAAAGATCTACCATATAAACGTGTGTAGTATAATTTTTTATTTATTTACACTTTCATTTCATATGAATACGTCATACGTGTGTCATAAATTTAAAATATACTCCCTCCGTCCCACTATAAGTTTCCCACTTTCCTTTTATGGACGTCCCACTATAAGTTTCTCATTCCATTTTTGGCATATTATTTTCTCTCTCTCAATCCCATCACTTCTATTTTATCTATTATTTTATCATACTTCATCTAATACCTACCTATTATTTTCTCTCTCACCATCACATCACTTATACTTTATCTATTATTTTATCATATTTCTTAATCAAAACACAAAAAAGAAAGGGGAAGTTTATAGCGGGACGGAGGGAGTATATGCATAATGCATGTCCTAATATATACGGAGTATTAAAAAATCTTTCGAAAAAAAATATTAAAAAAATCATATCATACCATTCCTTTTAAATAATACGTGGATTCGTCATTAAATTAAATTAACTATATATTTAAAATGGGATTAATGAAATAACATGGCCACGCCGATTCGGTATAATATATTAATGTAAATAAATGAATTCACATGCATGCAAAGGGGAATTAGGAGACGATTAGTTTAGGTAATCACTAATCACAGCTATAGTTAGTTGTTAGCTAGCATAGTTAGTTACATCTTCTCAAGCCAGCTGATATCTAACTCAGATAGGACACATATCATTTATAACTTTTTGGTTCGGTTGCAAAAGTTAGCGTTTAGGCCCTAGTCGTCGGTCTACCGTCCGTCTAACGATTTTTGGTTAAGCGGTTTTTTATGGACTTTATGACGTTAAAGTTAATTTGATTCGTGCGATCTAGCATACTTTTAATTTCAAGTGAAATCGTCGCTCCGATCAAGTAGGAGTGTACAAAGTATATATGATTCACAATAATCGAACCAAAGTGAACCATAAAATATGGTTCAATTTTTTGTTTACACACATAAAATATGTCTAATTAAGACAGTTTATAAAATTTCGCGGGTCAAAAGTGTGGATTCGTGTCGCCCGAAAAATTCACGGGTCGTAACCAGGTGGTTTACTACATGACAAATATATTGTTACTACAAAGCCAAAGTATTATCACTACAAAACTAAAAGTGTACTACTACATGTCAAAAAATATTTTATAAATTCGCCCAGAAAATAAACTGTCCAGAATATTTTTGAACTTATAGTAGTACACTTTTAACCTTGTAGTGACAATATTTTAATCATGCAGTAATATAGTTTTTGTTTTGTACTAAAAGTCTAAAACAATACTTGAAACAAAAAAATATATTTTAATAAAGTTTGACTCGTGCTGACTCGCGTTCGGATTTGACCCACAAATTTTTGCCCTAAATTTATCTTAATTATCCATATTTCATGTATGAAATACTTCATATAAATTTTTGTGATAAATAAATATTAATTATATACTTTATTTTATAATTTTATATATGTCAATTATTAAATACTGGAGTAATAGATTAATATTATAGAAGCATTTTGACGTTTCAATAATTAATTTTTTAAACTTGTAATTGCATTTCGCCTATTCAAATTTTATTTTACATTATTGTAATTTTATTTTGTCTATTAAAATTGCATTTTATCCGTTTATTAATTATTGTATAGAAAAAAAAATCAGCAAAATTTTGGTTCGGTCAAAATCGACCGAAATATTTATGTTTCAAATGAAATGGTTTTTATAAATACAGTTTGATTTACGGTTTTGAAAAAATAAATAGATTTATACTTTGGTTTAAGGTTTACGAGCGGTTTAGTTAACCAAACCGACTGTTGCACACCCCTAGCTTCGAGCAAAACACGTCTTTTTGCAATGATGTATAACATTTTTTGATAAAATTCTATCGTTCAAGGGGTGAAAACTATATTTTTATAAATTTTGACATTATTTTTGCCAATTTTAATTTCTCCAGGGACCTTTTTTAAACTTTTTGATTTTGTTATATGGCTTTATATATTGTTTGAAAATTTCACAGGTAAAATATTTTTAAAAAATAATAAAAAAAATATTCTAGACGTCCGACTAGGCGGCGTCTAGGTCCCGCCTAGACGACGGCCTAGGCGTTAGGCAGTAGGCGCCATTCAACTTTAATTTTACAATCTTCTTTTATGAATGAGTTCGAAAATCAAAGTCAAACAGTTCTAGACGCGCACATACAAAAACTGAGAATTAGGGTGTGTTTGCAAAACATAGTGATTGTTTTAAAGTGATTAAAATTGATTTTTACACTAAAATAGAAAATTGATAGTGTTTTAAAATTAAGCAATTTAAATCAATTGTGTATATGTTGTGGTGTTTACAAAACAAATCACTTTTTTTTATAAATTTACAAAAACACACCCTTATTACATTTGGATAGGTAATGTGTAAAGATGAAATATTATTTAAATTGCGGGGCAAAATTGTAAAATTGATTGTTGTTATAAATTTACAAAAAACACCCTTATTACATTTGGATAGGTAATGTGCAGTGTAAAGATGAGAAGCACATAGAAGCTATTAGAAGTAGGTGGAGAGGTGCTTCACCAAAATCACTTTTAACAAATTAACTTAATCACTTTGTTGTGTTTCCAAACACTCAAAAAGTGATTCTATTTAAAAAAAAGTGCTTTTAAGCAACTTCTAATGTTTCCAAACACCCACTTAATTGCAACTTAATTGCAATATATATATACTATCTCAATGACAACTTACAAATTAACTCCAAAATTGAAAAAATAAAATAATAATAAGACTCAATAGCTTGCAGTATGAAGATAATTATTTAAGTTTGACTTACAACTGAAGATTGAAAAATTAAAAATACTATATGTAATAAATAATAAGTAAAAATGCAAGAATAATGTGAATTAATAGAAATAATGATATAGAAGAAATATAGATTTTGGACAAAGATAAGAAATATAGATTTTGGACAAATTTACCTTTCATCAAGATATATGGAATGAGATCATTTTTTTCATAGACTTTCCTTAAAATTTTGCATCATAATTATCATGGAAGAGATGAAACTCAATATATATGAAGGGTATATCTTACCAATTTAACCAAATCATAACATTTGCACATTTAAATATATCATTTAAACTTGTTGATAGCCAATTTAGTAGGATCTTATATGATTGAGATGGACTAATGAAACAATGAATTTATGTGGGTATGTATAACTATCGAGTTGTTTTATTGAATGATCGTTTTAAAGTTTAAGAGTGTTTATGAAGAGAGATAAAAATATATTTGCTTAGTATTTGAATTGCCTCTATAAATTAGATCAAATACTTTTTAAATAATATATGTAAGTATGAGCTCCACTGATTACAGATTACATTGATCGTATCTTTAGAGAATGACGTCATACATTAGACTAGGTGACATATGATCACTTACAACTTAAAGACTAGGTTATTAAACGTCGACAATCAAACTGACATAACCTTCTCGCCTTAACATGTAGAACGATCTGGTTGAGGTGGACCAAAGCCTCGGTTGAAAAGGTTGTTCGTCCCTAATGGACTGACATGTAGGATGAACTTGCTAGTTGGGCCGATGAGGTGATCAATTTAAATGGTGGACATAATTGTTGAGGTGGCCTTGATGTCTTGATGACCTGTTTATGAGGTGTTGAGTCTTGACCGGTCTTTACTGATTTTTAGTTGTCCTTATCCTATCTGCCGGTCATCGTGGTGATCGAACTAGAACAAATTTGTTAATTTGTGAAAACTAAGTGTAACTACTTGGTAGGACCTTCCTTTGAAAACATGCCTAAGCAAGACCAAAAACCTAATTAAGATCACCATTAGTAGGTTGGGAAATTATTAATTGAAAATCTCACGTGAAGCGCAATAATTGACGAGATTTTGTTGCTTCTGGTATGCAATTAATAGAACTTGTTTTTGTCTCTCTCTCTGGCCAATGCCCACAAGGGCATTTCCGTAATCTCACCAAATTATAAATAAATACAAAAA
This sequence comes from Galeopsis tetrahit, assembly GCA_963675135.1. Lineage (NCBI taxonomy): Eukaryota > Viridiplantae > Streptophyta > Magnoliopsida > Lamiales > Lamiaceae > Galeopsis > Galeopsis tetrahit. Next base: position 13,457,988 of record OY776121.1, on the reverse strand, counting down.
TAGTTTTGTTTCCACTCATTTATTACGGGGCCATCTTTTCTCCACTACACATACAGAAAAAAAAAACACCTCTCTTCTCTAACAACGTTAAACATAATTCTCCATTTTACAATCTCAAATACCCATTTTTTTACACACCAGTAGAGAGAGAGAGAGAGAACTCAAAGCTGGCCTGCAATGGCGACCGGTTGGATCAAGTCATTACACTGCAAATCAAGAGCATTAGACGACGTCGTTTTACCCAACTCCTCCTCCAGCTGCAGAAGCAGCTTTCAAGGCCTCAAAGACGTCGTTCAAACCACCAAAAAACCCAAGAACACAAAACGGGTCCCACGGCCCGTTTCAAGAAAACCCGAACCCGACCCCGGGATCCGAACCCGGTCCGTGGGTGCCCAATCCTTCTTCCCCTCCCTCACGGAGCTTCTGAAAGACCACCCATCGCGCAACGTGGTGGAAATAATATTCCACACGAGCTGGGGCGAAAAGAGCTTCCCGGGTCGGGTCGAAATGGTCTTCAAGGTCCAGAACCTGACCCGGACGCTGACCCGGTTCGAGGAGTATCGCGAAATGGTGAAGCATCGGGCTGCCGGAGCCGCCGACAGGGACGGAGGTGAGGATCACGCGCGGTGCATTGCGGATGGGAATGAGGTAATGAGGTTTCACTGCCTTGGCGACGCCGCGTGCGACGGCGGTGGCAGCGGCGGCGCGTGGGTGTTTCAAGGGTGTAAAAGGGCGGTGGTGTGTACATATTCCGGGAGTGGGGTGGCGCATGAAAGAGGCGGCGGCGGGAGAGGGAGGCGGGCTATGTTAGTTTGCCGGGTTGTTGCGGGTCGGATTCGTAAGCAAAACGGGTTTGGATTCGGGTTCGACTCGTTGCTTAATGAACGGACCGGGTTCGACTCGGTGAGTGGGGAAAATGGGGAATTGCTTGTATTTGATACGCGCGCCTTGTTGCCGTGCTTCCTCATCATCTACAAATTGTAAAAGTATATGAAGTAAGATTTCGATTCTTCTATTTCAATTTTCGTGTTTCATTTTTAGGGCATGTCAACGTGGTCTTAAGGTGGAACATCAAATATGGAACAGATGATTTCATTCGAGATTTCGGGCGTTTATCAACTCAAATTTTCTTCTTTTTTGTAATTTATAATATGCAACTTATTTTCGTCCTAGTGTTGTTTTACTTTTCCTGGAGATGTAATTAAAGAAAATTGAGTTGATAGATGTTCTCTCTTAATTCATATTTTTTGAGAAGAAGAGAGCCTTTTATTAATTATTTCTATTTATTGTTTATTGTTGCCATTATTTCAGTATTTAATTTCGTTGGCAAGTTGTATAAGTATATGTTTCTATATTTTAAATATAGGAGTATAAAAATTCAAACATGCAAAATTTATTTGAATTTGTCTCCATCTCCCACATGCTAGCATTACTAGCACCTTATCATTCAAAATGTGGTTCGGTTAATTAATGTTATTCCAAATGTGATTGACTATTCTTCTTTTATTTTCGTTTATTTCGATAAAATATAATAATAGTAGTAATATAATATCTTACTTATTAAATACCGCAATAATTACTCTCTTACAAAGACGACTGTAGTTATAAATGCTTTAGTGTAATTAGCTACATTAATGAATTACTATTATTTTAAATTTAGGAGATTGAGGTATGACTTGAATATTAAAGTCCAAGTTGCAGTAAGCTTGCCTCCCACAAACAAAACCAAATGATTAATTGCATCTACATAAAAGATATTAATTGCTTCTAAATATTTAATCAAGATTAAAGATAGATCCACTAAGTATCCAATAAATGGGCAGTGAAATTGGTCCCTCAAAATTAGTCGACCTTTGAACCGAATACTCGAGACTTAAACAAAAAAAAAAAAAAAAAACATACGTACATTGTAACCACAGTTTCACAAAATCAATGAATGCACTAAGTTCACGGTAAAATTCACTGTTCACGTACATTTTCATCAATGAATCGAGAAGCATCATACATTCAACGACGATTCGAAAATTTCATCTGTTAACAGAATTTTAATAATTTCATTAATTCTTAGAAATTGACATATATATATATATATATATAGTTATATTCAAATTTTACATCAAATATATATGACTAACAATATAAAAAAAATACTAAAGAAAGAGATTAAACCGTAAAAGTACAAGAAAAACAAAGGTAGAGTGACTTTGTGAGCAACAAATACTAAACGAGTTTTAAAAATTGGTGAAGTGAACGAGAATGGGTTGTTCTATCAAATTTAAGTATTGCAGTTAGAGACGACTTTAAGGTCCTCACCAAATAATTGTCATATAAGCGACGGTTTTAATCGTTGCTAATTTCAAATTGACATTGGCGACTACAAATAAATCGTTAGTTAATCTGACCGTTGTTTTTTCTTTTTACTGTTATAATTATACATTTAATTTAATTTCTAAACTAAGCATGTATACACAAAATTATAAATCAAAATATTAATATTAAATTATTTAAATTCAAATAAATCTAAAAACATTATTTTGTTCAAATACAAAATAAACCTAAAAATAATAACAACATAAACATAACCCATTAAATTGTTCAAATAAAAATAATCTAAAAGATTAACGTAAATTCTTCAAATAAAAAACACAACCACACAAGAAAACTGCAATTTAGCCACGAAAAAAATTGTTGCTAATTCTAATATTTTCGTCGCTAACGTGAGTTAGCAATGAAATAATTTTGTCGCAGGATTTGTTGCTATACGCCTGTCGCTAACGTGTTTGCGACAAAAAAAAAAAAAAAAAATTTGTCGCAAATGTTTGCGATGAAAATTTGAGTTTCATTGCAAAATATTAGCGACGAAAATTTGAGTTTCATCGCAAAATATTAGGAATAAAATATAAGTTTCATCGCAAAATGTTAGCGACGAAAATATGAGTTTCATCACAAAATATTGTTTGATTTGTCGCAAACACGTTAGCGACGGGTGTATAGCAACAAATCCCGCGATAAAATTATTTCATCGCTAACTCACATTAGCGGCAAAAATATTAGAATTTTTGTTGCTAATATTTGGCTATGATATCCGATTTACGAATCATTCTCTAAACCCACTTCCGTACTCGACCAACCCAACCCACCCCAACCGAACCAATTCAATCGTTCTCTAAACCCACTTCTACACTCGACCCGCTCCAACCAGCACCAACACCTGACCCTCCCCGTACCCAACCCAACCCGCACCCACATACCCTCCCCCCCCCCCTTTTTATTTAAATAAATATTTTATTTGGTCTTAGTGGGAATTGATCCCGGGTGGATGGGCGCCCATAGTTGGGCGCCTACCATTCGGACATACAACTCTTTGGTTGAGTTTTTAATATTAATTATATATGTATTCAATTGTTACTAATTTAGTTATTTTTACTCATTTAATAATTTATTTCACATTTATTAATTGATTAATTTTTAACTTGTAACAACTATATATGTATATATATACATGTGTATATATATTGTAATTTTTAAAACAATTCCAATTGTAAAAAATCAATGTTACTTTAACAATTTAAAAAATATATATATTAGAGCCAATCTTCATTCTCCCATCTTTAATTATGTCCATCTTCATTTGCATCATCATATTTATAAATATTTTTATAAATATCCATACTGATTTATAAGACATAAAATTTGGAGAATTATTAAACATTTAATTATATAAATCGATTTTCTTGATTTAATAAGCATAGTTGATTTAATATTAGCCACGAAATATAATTATCATTGTTGTTCTTATTATTAACAACAAAATAAAATAATTTGATAAAAGTGTAGCGATAAAATATTTTAATTTTGTTGCAAATATTAATTCCAAGAAATTAGCCACAAAAAATATATTTCATTGCAAAATAATAGCGACTAAATATAATTTTCATTGTTTTTCTAATTATTAACAACAAAATAAAAGAATTTGTTGCTAGTTTAGCGATGAAATATTTATATTTTATCGCAAAAAGTAATTTCAATAAATTAGCCACAAAAAATTATATTTCATCGCAAAATATTAGCTACAAAATATAATTTTCATTGTTCTTTTGATTATTAACAACAAAATGCAGCAATACGTTGCTAGTATAGTGATGAAATATTTTAATTTCATCGCAAAAATTAATTTCAATAAATTAGCCACAAAAATTTCTATTTCATCATAAAATATTAGTGATGAAATATAATTTTCATTCTTGTTCTGATTATTAACAACAAAATGAAGCAATTTGTTGCTAATATAGCAATGAAATATATAAATTTTGTTGCAAAAATTAATTTCAAGAAATTAGCCACAAAATTTTCAATTTCATCGCAAAATATTAACAAAAAAATATAATTGTCATTGTTGCTCTGATTATTAAAAACAAAATGATGCAGTTTGTTGCTAATAAAGTAATGAAATATATAAATTTTGTAGTAAAAATTAATTTCAAGAAATTAGCCACGAAAATTTCTCTTTCATCGCAAAATATTAGCAACGAAATATAATTTTCATTTTTGTTCTGATTATTAACAACAAAATGAAGCAATTTGCTGCTAATATAGCGATAAAATATATAAATTTTGTTGCAAAAATTATTTTCAAAAAATTAGCCACGAAAATTTCTATTTCATCGCAAAATATTAGCAACGAAATATAATTTTCATAGTTTTTCTGATTATTAACAACAAAATGAAGCAAATTGTTGCTAATATAGCGATGAAATATATAAATTTTGTTGTAAAAAATAATTTCAAGAAATTAGCCACGAAAATTTCTATTTCATCGCAAAATATTAGCGACGAAATATAATTTTCATTGTTGTTTTGATTATTAACAACAAAATGAAACAATTTGTTGCTAATATAGCGATGAAATATATATATTTTGTTGCAAATATTAAATCTAACAATTTAGCAGCGAAAATTTATATTTCGTTGCTAAAAATTGATTTTAGCGATGAAATTTAGATTTATCGCAAAATTTTCGTCGCTATTCCCTCCATTTTTTGTAGTGAACATTAAAGTAAATTATTCATTATGGCCGCGAAATAAAATCAACATCGTTAAGAAAATGACCCTTGATCAATTTATTAAGCAGGAATTGAGAGAGGGTGAGGAGGTTTACATACCTTTTTTTTTTCTATATAATTGTTATTTAGATTGAGATTATAATGATATTTAAATTAGAAGACATATCTAAATGCGTATGATTACTTGACCCATAATCCCATTCATTTAATACAACATTTGAGTTATTAAACCTCTTACTATCTTGCTTTACATTCCCTCTACGTGTATATACAACACATTGCAATATATTGATGGAAGTGATTTTTGAGGTAATGATAATACTTTGTCTAATTCCTCTTTAGTTGTTGGATCCGATCAAATTCTGAACATGGTGCGTAGAAAGCAAGTTGTTCCTGCATTAATATTGAAGTCAGAATTACAAGATCATCTTCATGATGATGTTTATATTCTTTATTCAAACTCTTTTACTGTTTTGGAGTAGTGGAAAAACCATAGTGTAAAGTATAAAATCTTATCAAAGATGACTGCAAATATTCTAGATATTCCAATCTCATTAGTTGCATCCGAGTCTACTTTTAGCGTTGGAGGAAGAAATATGTATAATTATCGTTCTAAATTGAATGAAGATTCTATTGAGGTGCTCGTTTGTGTTAGGCCCATTTGGGCAAAGGCTTATTAATAACATTAGATGTATTCAGATTAGGGATTAAAAAATAATTGGGAAATTGGATTGGGATGGTCGCACTGTTGGATATTCTTGGAATTCTTGCATCAATCGTGTTGTGGCACTTCTCTGTATCTAACAATTGGTCTGATACACGATGCTCATGTTGATAACATGAAAACAGCCATGGCAGCGCTATAATCGTCAGTCGGAACGTTAGAGAGAGGAGTGACAACGGTGGAACATACCACCACTTCTTTGGATACTTGTACTGCCTCCCTTGATATGCGCTTAGAGACGATGCAAGCTGGGTTGGACGAGTTGCGCTCTATGATGCACACCTTCTTGGCCACTCCGTCTATCGGTACGACCACTTGGATAACAACCATATGTCTGGATCTCCACAGCCGAACAATTTTTCCACCTAAATAACAACCCTTTGGATATGGGTCTCGAGCTCGTTCTGATCACCATGGATGGTACTACCCTGTAGTGGTTACTCGGATATTATCCGACTATTAGTTGGAAAAAGTTTAAAGTCGAACTTCTCCGCCGTTATGGAGACGATCCGCGGGCCGACCCTTTGAGGCCCTAACCTTTTCTCGCCAAACAGGTTTTGTGGCTGATTATGTCGACCAATTCATCACAAGAATGGCCCCGTTAACGCATCTTGACCTTTCTTATGCCTTACTTGAATGGTTTTCGTGATGACATTTAAATACAAATTCGTTCTAAAGATGCGGTTGACATTTGTCAAACTATGCATCTTGCCTGAAAAATAGAGAAAGAACTCTCTGGGTCTAAAAATTACCGTTCTTATGGCCATCTGCCTCGTCCTCCAGCTTTTCCTATTCAAACTTCATTCTTTATCCTGGATCCCCGTTCCTCGGCCCAATCACGTCTTCTCAGCCTCCGGCTGGAACTCGCCCACCCCTGTCCTCAACCACTCCTCATCAACCAGTAAAATTTGTAGGGTCCACCAGCGTTGCTCGCTCTTCAGGGCGAAGGTGTATGTTTAATGATGAGTTTATAGATCTTCATAGCAGAGGGTTGTGCTTTAAATGCAGGGAACCATATTCTCCTTCGCACATTTGTCCAGCGAGGCCGCTTCGGCTAACCCTTTTTAAGAACGATGAATGCGAACAAGATCCTACTGCTGAAACTAGCGATCTCTTGGTCCCAAACATCGACGAAACAACCTTACATCACTTGGAAGTGTCCGATGTTGCGGCTTACAAGTTTCACAATCCCCAAACAATGATATTGTTGGACGAAATAAATGGAACACATATTCTTGTAATATTTGATAACAACACTTCTCACTATTTCATCTCGACATCCTTAGCACATAAATTATGACTTTTCTTTACGGGCGGTGCAACCCTTCCCATGATCTTGGGTGATGGTAAAGAAACGCGAATCGAAGGGGTCTATACAGGAATTCAGCTGCATCTTGTCTCCACCATATTTCAAATTGAGGCATTCACCTTTCATATTGGGGAGTGTGGACCTCATTCTAGGTATAACGTGGTTGGCTACCCTAGGTGACGTGAAGGCAAATTGGGCTACTACATCCCTTCAATTTCTGTATTAGGTTGGCAACACTCCGAGGTCAACCAAGTCCCACACGCCGTAAAATTTCTTCGGTGGCCTCCTTCAAACTAGGTCGAGACAATTAGGGCTACTTGTTATTTCCTTTGGAATTAACTTCATTGACCGTTCAACAAACCTGCCTATCGACATACAGTCTATTCTTGATGAATTTTTGTCAGTCACAAATCTGTCTCCGAGCCTCCCTTCTTGGCTCCCCTGCGACCATCACGTTCCGTTATTACTTGGTGCAAGCCCCCTGGGGAAAAATACTGAAAAATTATTGAAATTATTGTCGTACCGAAATTTTCGGTATGATAACAGTATGAAAAATGACCATACTGCGGTATTTTGGTATATACCGAAATGTCGAAATATTAATAAAATAATTATTCAATAATATAATTAAAATTTTATATTAATAAATTAAATTAAAAAAAGGAATTTTAAGAATTGAATATCAATTCAAAATAGATTGCGCCATTACAATACACATTTACACTTTCTTTATTCTAAAAGAAACCTTACCGCCGCGGCCACTTCTGAATCAAGTCCGCCTGAACACGTCGCCACTACACGTCCACGCTGAGCGCCGCCACTTCACGTCCACGCTGCAGGCCGCCGTCGGACTCACTGCCAGATATGGTTTGTTACTCTGTTTTAGAATATATTGGATTTGGAGTTTTGGACGCAGAGTACATGAGAACTTTAACGAGATTAGCATTATCAATTGTTTGCTACACGAGATTAGCCACAAATGATATCTTCAGGTGTTTGGTTACTTGGGTAGGGTATGACTCATTGAATATGTTTTGGATATTATGATATATTGAAAGTTTAAGAATCAAATTGATATCAGATTACATATTTTATAAGATATCCGAAGTTTTGAAGTAATTAATTAATTACAATAATTTGTTTTTAATTAGGAGTAATTGATTTTTAATTAATTAATTATAGTAATATGTTTTTAATTGATTTTTCATTTATAGGAGTAGTTAATTTATTATAGTAATCTATTTATTTGTTTATAATTGCATGCCTAATGAAGCAATTTAAATTTTTATAATTTTCTGTTGTTGAGAAACTAAAGTATACTAAGAAGAATGACTCTTCATTTTATTTTGTTTTTATAATTTTCTGTTGTTAATACCATATTTAATTTTATATGTTGTTGACTTAATTTTATGTTGTTTTTCAGATGGAATCTGAATCTTCTCACATGCTTCAAAGTCCATCTGATACATCAAATACGACAGATACTGAACCCACGTGATCATGAAGATTGTTCAAGTCGAAAACGAGGAAGACACGTATCGATGAAGCCTCCAGTAGTTCCTAAACAACAGAGGAGCCCATATTGGATGCATATTAAGAAGGGGACTCGAACAATGGATGATGAGAGCATAAAAGTAATAAGGGTATGCAATTATTGTAAGACATGTACTGAGATTTTTCGGTATGATTTGGTACGACATTTGGCATGAGTTTTTTCATACCGAATTTTCGAAATGATAACGGTATCAATATTTTCAATATCAAAATTTTTGGTATGATAACTGTATGGTTTGGTATACCGTATCGAACCACCCCTAAGTGCTGATCAGAAAAATGTCATAAAAAATGGTCAAAAAAATGTTGGCCTATGGGTTTGACACAACCTAGGTCAGTACCATATTCTAGTCCTGTCTTACTCGTCCATAAAATGGACGGGAGCTGAAATTTTTGGGTTGATTACAGAGAACTCAGCAAGCGCACGATACTTGATAAATACCCAATCTTAGTGATTCAGGAACTCCTCAGTGAACTCGATGGGGCTTCTTATTTCACTCGGCAAGACCTACGCGCAGGGTACCACCAAATTTACCTAACCCTTGCCGACATAGAGAAGACGAGTTTCCGAACCCATTCCGACCATTATGAATGGCTTGTTATACCATTCGGCCTATGTAATGCACCATCGAATTTTTATTCAGCTATAAATGATATTTTTCATCCCTGCTTCGTAAATTTATTTTGGTATTTTTTGATGATATATTAATTTACAACTCTTCCCTGTAGATCCACCCCGACCACTTAGGGGTTACGCTTAACGCTCTTCCTACGATCCCTTTCTCTATAAATTCAAAAAAATGTGCTTGGGCATAAACATCTATAGATTGCATCAACTATGTTATCTCCACTGCTGGGGTCCAAATGGACCCAACCAAAGTTGTTGCTATCCTCTAGTGGCCGGTTCCCAAAAATGAACGCAACATCTAGGGATTCTTGGACCTTATCGGTTATTATAGATGCATTATTCGAGACTATGAAGGACACTGCCCCTTTTGTTTGGACAGAGGAAGCCCACACAACCTTTACCACCTTACAACAGGTGATGACTTCCGCCCAGTTTTAGCAATGCTCGACTTCGCTGCCCCTTTCTGCATTGAGTGTGACACCTTGAGTACGGGTCTGGGCGTAGTACTAATGCAACACGACTGATTGATTGCATATTTCAGCAAAGCCCTTTCCCAACGAACATCGAATAAATCTACCTATGAGGAGGAACTAATGGCCCTGGTCCTAGTCGTGCTTCAGTGGAGACCGTATCTTATCAGTTGTCATTTAACGGTAAGGACAAATCATTGAAGCCTTAAACACCTTTTGCAGCAAGCTATCACATCCCCTGCCCAAAAATATTAGGTTTTTAAACACATGGGGTTCGACTTCGTCATCGAATACAAACCCAGAGCGACCAGTACGACCGCAGATGACCTGTCTCGAAGGGATTTCGATATAGAATTAGATGAGTTCTCGATGCTACAGTGGGTTGATTATGATAAGTTCCAATTTATCGTTTGCTCAGATCTCGTGTACAACCCGTTTATTTCAAGCTTAGACTCGGGAAAGATCGATCTCAAACAACCTTTCAGAGTTGTGCACGACATCCTTTACTACAAGGACCGATTAGTGATTCTGACCGATCAAGGTTGGATTGACAGGATGTTCAAGGAATTCCATGCAACTCCCAAAATGGGTCATGCATTGGCTTTTTGAAATTTTCGCCGCCTTGCTGCCAATGTTTATTGGCCACACATGCTCCGTGACATAACTAAAAGGGTGGCTGACTGTTAAGTTTGCCAACTGAATAAGTTTAACTAAGTCCCGCTAGGCTTCTTCAACCTCTCCCCATTCCTACACGATCACAAAATTTAAACATAATCTTGGCCGTCGTCGACACACTCTCAAAAGTTGTGCATTTTTTTGGCCTATGCCATTCGATTACAACAAATATCGTCGCTACAGTCGTAGCAAAGGAGACCGTCTGCTTACATGGGATCTCTCGCACCATCGTGTCTGATCGAGACCCTTTGTTTCTAATTTCCTTCTGGCAGGAACTCTTCCGACACGCCGACACCAAATGAATATGAATTCATCTTACCATCCGGAAATGGATGGCCAGTTGGAGGTCATGAATCGATGTCTCGAGGCTTACTTGCTGTTTTTTACTTCAGACCAACTGCGTCGCTGGGCGCATTGGCTCCCATGGGCCGAATATTGCTTCAATATTAGTTTCCATACAACCAAAGGACGAACCCCTTTTGAAGCCGTCTACGACAGACCACCTTGGGCCTTGTCTCAATTCTTGCCCGACGAAGGTGCTCAACAAAGCAGTGGCCGACGATCTCGGGGTGCGTGATGTAATACTTCACAACTTGTGATGCCACCTAGAACAAGCCCAAAATTGTGTGCAACGGGCTGCCAACAAGCACATAAGCGGCGTATAGTACAACGTCGGTGCTCAGGTATTATTAAAATGTTGTCCATATCGTCAGCTAAACCTCTTCCGTAGGTTTAATGTGACACTTGCACCCCATTTTTTTAGCCCTTTGTTATCGAGGAGTGTATTGGGCTAGCGGCGTACAAGTTACGACTTTCGCCGGGAATGCATCTTCACCGTGTCTTTCACATTTCACAACTAAAGCCAGCGTACAGTTCAATTACCGTCGAGAGAGATAATATCATTAAAAGGTGGAATAAGATCAGACAATCTCGACCTTGACAGGAGATTTTTTATTTTATCATATGTAGAGTTGTTGAATTAATTGTAATTGATTTGATTTGTAATTAGTTAGTGTTTGAGTTTGAGATTAATGTTCATGGTTCTATTTAGATAATTCTAGTAAACTTAACCTAGATTTAGTTGATGTAATGATTGATTGATCCACCAGAGAAGCCAGTAAAAACAAGAATCAACAACAGATTTGAATTTGAATTTTCGAGAGTTGAAAGCTAGCTAGTATGAGAAAAACCAATAATATCGACTACATCATGTTACCTTAAATAACTCTATCAAATAAGTAATCATTCGAATTCACATGTTACCTTAAATAACTTCAACGCTTCTTTCTTAAGGAAAATAATTAAAACTCTAGGAAAATACTTATTACTAGTTGCCAACTTGTGATACTAGCCTTACTTAAAATTGTCTTTATCGAGAAAATTTGACTTATTAAGTTTGGACGGAGGGTTGTAATAAAATTTCGGTGTCCACACTCCACAATGACATTTTGTATACATAATAGTCATAATTGGAAAAGAAAAAAAAAATTGACTTGCATTCGAGTTTATAGAAATGGGCAATAACATCCCTATAAAAACTTGAGAATGTTTACAAAATACTCTTAGCAAACTATATACATGTCCAAATATTGTGCCATAATCCCTTGATTTACTTGTAAAAGGTGAAAATTTTGAGTTCCGAATAGAAGCAATCATTTATGTGCATAGATGAAAGTCATGAAACCAATCATGCTGAGACTAATCTCAAACCCAACACTTTAATTCAAACCACATAATCATGTTGCATTCTACTTCCTCTTCATAACATACAAGCCTTTTTTTTAGAACTCAAGGATACGAAGGTACGAGCCTATAGAACAGATCATGTTCAAGTAAGGTCGTCATAACATACAAGCCTGAATACATATAAGATATAAAATTTGCAAAATTAATTATAAGAACAAGAAAACATCCCTTCTAGAGCCCTTTAGCACCAAAGTAATAAGTTGCCAACTCAATACAGATTGTTCAAGCTTCAAGATCATAAACTAATTAAGTTTTCGTCACGATTCCTAATCTTATTTTCTTACTATGGGGTTTTCATAGCATCCACAAATTGAAGTGATATGACTGCAACAGGTATATAACATTACATCAAAGTAATCCCAAATTCAAACATCAAACAAATCACCTGTATTTCACATTTGTGTTAGTCCATTAACAATTCACACCTAGCAGATTTATAACATTACAATAATTACATTAGCGAAGATATATAATACAAACCAGGATTTACATACACTACTACACATCTAAGCTTGGAGAGCTGCACTTGGAGAGTGGTTTTATAAAAAAAATAAAAAAAATTAACATAGACAGCGGTCGAGAACCGCTTTGCAAGCCAACATTAGATAGCGGTTTTGAACCGCTCTCCAAGCTCAAAATCTTGGTCAAAGCCCTCCATCCCCAAATTTCAATTAATTAGACGCGTTTTCTCTACCCTCCAACCTTAATTTCAAAGTCGAAACTATGTTTCTCGCCCAAACCTAACATTCGCATTTTGGACTTCAACCTAATTTCAAAAAACAGATCGAAGAGTTGTCCCACAAATCAACCGTTGTCGGCCTCCTTCCTCGCGCTGTCGCCAGCCTCCTTCCTCACTCCTCACACCGTCGCCGTCGCATCACTCCCTCTCACTCCTCGTCGCCGTCGCCGCACTGCTCTCGCTCCTCGTCGTTGTCGACGTCGGCTTCCTCTAGCTCTAGCCGTCGCCGTTGACTTCCTCTAGCTCCAGTCGTACGTCGCTGTCGCATCGTCTCTCACTCCCACATGTACGTACTCTAACTTGTATATATATATATATATATATATATGTATATTCGCGTATAATACTATTTTCAGTTTATATGTATGTATTAATTTGTGTATGTATATTTATGGTGTATGTATTAATTTGTGTATGTATATTCATGGTGTATGTATTAATTTGTGTATGTATATTCATGGTGTATGTATATTTTTTGTGTGTATATGTTATTGGTGTATATATATATATATATTAGTGTTAATTTGAAGCACTCAAGGTGTTTGATAATATGCTTGTGTGAGGGATATTATAAAAGTCGATTTGTAATCATCTAACCCGAGTTCTCATTCGATGCTTCAATTTGCTAGACTCGATATTTGAGAATTTGTTTGTTACGCAGTATTATTTTTTTAGGTTCGTTAGACTCGACTCGATAGCGATCATTTTAAATTAGGATATTTTAATTGATATTTGAATCAATGGTAAAAAAAACAAATGATTTTTTTTTGAAAAAGATAGTAGTTTCATAAAGAGATAGTTGTGTAGTACAATATTAGCAAAAAAATTAGTAGATAATTACTAACATTCGCTGACTGAATAAAATTCACGTGTATATGGGGTGCTAAAGGTAGATTATCAGACATTCTCAGAATAATATAACATGAGACCAGCTAAAAACACAAACTAAATTCCAATTTTTTTTAGATTCCATATTATTTTCTTAATTAGAGCAGCTCTAACAGAAATGAAGAACTTAAATTAGTGTAGCCCGTGAATAGGTGGTTGATTACTTAGTGGTCGAAATTAGGAATTGTGTGTCATGGGAATATATGCTTCCAAACACGCATGAATTCTCTGATCCCCACCCACACCCACCAACTCCACACACACACACACAAATATATATTTAAAAAAAAATAAAAACGCTTTATATAGAACAAAATGATATATTTTTTTGAAAGAAATTTAAGGGCCACTTCATTTTACAAGTTTGGTACATTGTTTTGTCATTATATATGAAGAATACAATAAGCTCTGTTAATATGAAGTTAAGTTGTTGACCCATAATGAGAGATTATAATTTTTATAACTTTTTCTCACATCCAATCAAATTAAATAAATACTTTTTTTTATTAATAATTATGTAGATAATTATGTAGAGCATATCAAGATAGAATTTGTTATTAATCAAATGAAAAGGATGAAGTGATCGAAGAACAAATTCCAAAACGGTTTACACGTGTACCCAATTAATATAATTATTATTACTGATATTTATTTGCCCCCATTGAATAATATATTTACCAAAATAACCTTTTTTAATATATTATCTTTATTCACATGGGAAGATTATACTCTATTATATACCTTTACTTGATTCAACAAAGCAATTGCAATGGTGGATATTAATAGCAGACTAGCTACATTCTCCCTTGCAGTAAAAATATCATACTACAAGTCTCTAATAATATACAATAAATAAATTCGACAAAAAATTAAATACTCTCATTTTTTTACTCTAAGTAGTGCTCCTTCATTCTGGCCCTCCTTTATTTGACTTCTTATAGGCATCTATAGTTCTATATGGATTGAAAGTGAGTTCGAGCCGATCGATTATTAGAGGAGTATAGGAATGGGGTGGAAGAGTTTTGTAATCATGCAATTAGAAATTGCACCAACCATCGGTACATTCCATGTCCTTGTTGGAAATGTATGAATGGAAAAACTGTTAGAGATAGAGAAAGTTTGTTCACCCACTTGATGATTCACGGTATTGATAAAGCATATACTGTTTGGACATCTCATGGTAAGACAAGAGATAGATGTAGCTCAAGCAACCTAGAAACTGACTTTAGGTTTGAAGATATAGTGGATACGGATAATTTAGAAGATGTACCTATTATTGATACATCGAGTGGGGATGACGATGAGCTGCGAGATCACTCGTATATGTCAGAGAAGTTAGGGGATTCAACTGGATTACCCCTTTGGCCCGGGTGTAAGAAGGCAACAAAACTGTCAGCTGTGTTGATATTGTTGAACTTAAAAACAGCTTACGAGTTATCTGATGTGTGCTTCACAAATATGCTGGAAGCAATTAGTGGTCTATTGCCTGATGGAAATGTACTGCCTAAGAGAGCGTATGATGCTAAACAAATGCTCAAGTCCATCGGGTGAACACATCAGAAAATTCATGCTTGTCCGGATGATTGTATCTTATTTCGGAAGGAGTATGCAGACCTCGATGAATGTCCCAAGTGTGGGAAGAAGCGATATAAGAAAAATAAATCTCCCGCGAAGGTGATGTGGTACTTTCCAATAATACCAAGATTCAGGATAATGTATAGTAGCGCTGTGGTTCCTAGAAATTTAACTTGGCATCATGATGATAGGATCAAAGATGGAATGCTAAGACACCCTGCTGATTCACCCCAGTGGAAGACATTCGATGTCAAGCATTCAGAATTTGGCAACGAGCCACGACACTTGCGTCTTGCACTCTCAACTAACGGAATGTATCCGTTCGGTATTCAAAGTACCAACCACAGTACATGGCCAATAATTATGTTAGTTTATAACCTTTCACCCGAGTTGTGCATGAAGCGCACTTACATGATGTTGTCTATGTTGATATCGGGACCTAAACAACCTGGTAACGACATAGATGTATATCTGACTCCTTTGATAGAGGACTTGAAGCTCCTGTGGGATGAGGGTGTCGATGTGTATGATGCTTGTAAAAAGGAGAATTTCAAGTTGAAGGCCATGTTGTTTGGAACTATCAATGACTTTCCCGCTTACGGGAATCTATCTAGATATAGTGTGAAGGGGGCCGATGCATGTCCTTGTTATACCAAGAAGACATATCAACACACAGTACGGAAAGAGCTTCAAAAAAAGTGTCCCCACTAGCGGTTGGAAGAGGGAACCAATTTTCTTTGACTTGCCCTATTGGAAAGAGCTCTATGTTAGACACTTCATTGATCTAATGCACGTTGAGAAGAACGTTTGTGCTAGCTTACTCAATACTCTGCTAGCTGATAAGAAGTCCAAGGATGGTTACAATGCAAGAATGGATATGGTTGATATGGGAATAAGATTAGAACTAACACCTGTGCCTAGAGAAAAGGGCAAACCGTTCTTACCTCCTGCTGCACACACCTTGTCCAACAATGAGAGAAAAGAGTTACTTCAGACACTAAAGAATGGGAAAGTAGTGGAGGGTTATTCGTCCAACATACAGAGACTTGTATCAGATGATGTCGTGAGACTGTTGAATTTGAAATCTCATGACTATCATGTCATCATGGAGACTTTCTTGCCCATTGCCATACGTTCTATCTTGCCTGAAAATGTGTGCATAACCATAACAAAGTTATGTTGGTTCTTCAAGGCAATGAGTATCAAGGTCATAGATCCTAGAAAGTTGGTTGGTTTTCAGAGACAGATTGTGGGGACGCTCTGTGAGCTTGAGATGTATTTCCCTTCATCATTTTTTGACATAATGGTTCACCTAACCGTTCATTTGGTACACGAGACAAGGATGTATGGTCCCGCTCGTATGCGATGGATGTATGGTGTAGAGAGATATATGAAAGTTCTCAAAGGATATGTGATGAATATGTCCAGGCCGGAGGGATGCATTGCAGAACGCTATTTAGTAGAAGAAGCAGTCGAGTACTGGTCTGAATTTATTCCGAACGTCGGTGCAATTGGACTTCCAATTACCCGACACACAATTAGGATGGATGGTGAAGGCATTACTGGTGGTCAATCTGTAAGTGTTAGTATGGAGGAACTAACACGGATGCACTTGTGCGTACTTCACAACACAGTCGATGTGCTTCCTTTTATTGACCTGCACATGCAAGCACTTGCTGAGACATTTCCCACCAGAGATAGATCATGGATTGAAGTTGAGCACAATCGCACGTTTGTTGACTGATTCAATTGTCATGTAGCAAGTATGTTGTCACGGGATAAAGATTCAGTGAAAGAAAGAGTTAAGTCGTTATCCAGAATGCCTGATAGACATGTGTATTCATACATGTGTTATCTTATTAACGGATACACATTTTATACCAGAGATCATGATGCCACAAGTACAATGCAGAATAGTGGGGTGTCCATTAATGCAACTACAGGGGATCAATCGAGCACTACTTACTTTGGACAGATTGTCAACATTTGGGAACTCGACTATGTTGTTCACCGCCAACTAATCTTCGAGTGTAGTTGGGTGAGGATCCCTAAAGGGGTCCAAGTTGAAAGTTCTGGATTCGTACGCGTTGATTTGAACAATGTGGGATACAGAGATGACCCTTACATAATGGCCAGTCAAGCTCAACAAATTTTCTATGTCCCCGACCCAGTTAATAAGAAATGGTCCATTGTGGGTCTGTCAAACAAATTAGCGACAATGTAGATGAAGATGATCCTTTTCAGAACTTCACTCATCCTGTACCCTCTTTCGATGATCTTGCAAATCCACGCTCGTACCAAAGAATAATTAGAGATGAGGATGAATATGACAATCCGGATCTTGTTAACATTCATGGTCATGAACGAGAAAAGTCAACCAAAAAAAGAAAAAGAAAAACAAGTGCTAAAAAGAGATGTACGAATTTATTGAAAGTTATTTCTTCTGCTTTATTAAATGTTGTTTCTTCTGTTTTGTTGATTATTGTTTGTTTTTTGTTTACTAAATGTTGTTTCTTCTATTTTACAGGATCATGTCTTTTTTGCCACATCCCGGAGATTCTGATGCAGATCAGGGTGCATATGGTCGACATCATACTGATGAGTTGAGAGAGGATTTACTGATGCTCCCACCAGTAGTAGCTCTGGGGAGAAGCGCGCGAGAGGTATAGTGACGATGTCTTCTATTAAGTGAGCTCGTAACAAAGGGAAAGTAGTTAAGGTAATTTTCTAACAATTGAACAGTTGAAATTCTAATTTTATTGATTGATCGTTGAACCTAATTAAATACTATGTTATTGCAGGTATTGTTCAATGAGTATGGACAACCCATAGGAAAAGAGAGTGAGCAGTTATCCTTCTACATTGGAGCTGCAGTCAAGAGCGTAATCCCTATCGTGCTGCCTGCCAAGGACTGGCGTGACGAACGACTGACTCCTTTGAAAGAAAGATTATGGGACGAACTGTCGGTATGTTAATTATATGCTTATTGAAAGTTATTGTATAATTACTAATTTTACTAATTTGTCATGTTATATGCGTATAGACTACATTCATCGGTCTTGACCATTCCAATAAGAAGCAAATACTGTCGCATGCTGGAATAATAGCCAAGAATTTTCGGGCTTGGCTGAGAAGTAAGACACTAGATCGGGACATCGGTCTTTACTCGGCTAGTTGATTCGGTTGTAAATTGCATAAGATTGCATGTGTTTTAGTGATAAACTTTGAGGGGTTTTCATGCATTTTCACACTAATATGTTTGATTTGTTTGAGAAAGGTGTTTGAGCTCGTTTTGTAGGAATATGAGGTGATTTAGACATTAAAATCGAAAAAATGAGTGTTCAATTATCATTTGCACTCACCGGACTGAAAAGAAGATTGCACCATTGGATTCGTCTCGAAAAATGGAGTGGAATGAAAAAAAGAATAGAGTCAATTGGAGGTCGGAAGCTCGAGATATGAAGAGACGAAAAACTTGGCCGAGTGACACCACCCGGGCGGGTAAAATGACCCGGCCACAGTGCTGTACACCCACATTTTTTATTAGTTCACACATCAAAGGTTTTGGCAGGGTAAAACCACCCGGCCGGGTGATTTCACCCGGCCATGCCATTTTCCATCAAAACCTTCGTATTTTGGCCGGGTAAAACCACTCGGCCGGGTGATTTCACTCGGCTAAGCCAAATTTCACTCAAATGCTTCGTATTTCGGCCGGGTGGCATGCCCGGGTGTCATGTATTTGGGGTTTTTGACATATTTTCTCCATTTTGAGGGACCTAAGTGCAAATTTCGTCCAAGACTTCTACCCCAACTATAAATAGCTCGAATTTGAGTTTTAAAAAGAGTTTTACTCCTTTTACAAGCTATTCTCACACACATTCACATAGTAGTACGTGTTCTTCATAGTTTAGTTTAATCTCTTCATTAGATTAGATAGTGACGCAGGGATAGCGTATACGATAAACTGAATTATACAGCACTCGTTGATTCTATGAATACCCGAATGTGTAGAGAATGGAGAAACCCCAATTTAATTCTTCAAAACTTCAATAATCTTCTGGGAGCAAAACATCCCATTAATATCACTTTTACAAGGAAAGATACGGCAATTAACAATATACCTTATTCAAACTTGGAAATAATTAAAGGCATAAATAAAGGGTCAACTTAATTAAATTGTCTTCTTCTTCCTTGATTTGTCGAGTTTTTCCATAAATGACAATGCAGTTTCATCGCCATCATTCTCCCCTTCTGAGAAGCGATTCGCC
Source organism: Galeopsis tetrahit (assembly GCA_963675135.1). NCBI lineage: Eukaryota > Viridiplantae > Streptophyta > Magnoliopsida > Lamiales > Lamiaceae > Galeopsis > Galeopsis tetrahit. Next base: position 13,438,349 of record OY776121.1, on the reverse strand, counting down.
CTCGAATCGACATGAGTTTCATCGCCAGAGGAGTTATCACCTGTATATGGGATCAAGTGCTTCACGTTGAATACGTCGGACGTTCGAACATGGCTTGGCAACTTGAGCTTGTAGGCATTGGGGTTTATCTTGGCTATAATCTCCACCGGGCCTATTTTCCGAGCTGATAATTTGTTATACTCGTGGGCTGGATATCGGTCTTTTGTGAGCACCGCCCAAACGAAGTCTCCCACCTCAAACTCCACATTTCTGCGTTTTGAATCTGCAGCTGTTTTGTACCGAGAATTTGCCTCATGCAACCGATCACGTGTAGTTGCATGGACCAGTTTCAGGTCGTCAACCAGATCCTGGGCGCGGCGCTCCACAAGTTGGCGAGATGGCAAGGCAAGGAGGTCTGTTGGACCCCGAGGTTGGACAGCATATACAACATGGAATGGTGAGAAACCTGTGCTCCTATGAATGGCTGAATTATGAGCAAATTCAGCAAGATTAAACTTGGAATCCCATGACTTGAGTTGGGTCCCCACCAAGCAACGCAGCATATTACCGAGTGACCTGTTTACGACTTCAGTTTGGCCATCCGTTTGAGGGTGGCAGGCACTACTAAAATCCAAAGATGTGTTGCACATATTCCACAAACTCTTCCAAAAGTAACTCAAAAACCTTGTGTCTCGGTCTGAAACGATGGAGTTCGGCAAACCATGAAGGCGATATATCCCGCGAAAAAATATTTGAGCCACGTGCACTGCATCCGTGGTGCGCTTACAAGGCAAGAAATGAGCCATCTTCGAGAAGCGATCGACCACCACAAGTATTGAATCGTATCCGCGCTGCGTCCGGGGAAGACCAACGACAAAATCCATGCTTATCCCCACCCATGGGAGCTGAGGAACAGGGAGAGGACGGTAGAGGCCCGCATTTGTAGCCGACCCCTTTGAAATTTGGCAAACTCTACAACGGGAAACAAAGCGCGCAACATCACGTCCCAATGCAGGCCAAAAATAGGAACGCCGTAATAAAGATAGCGTACGGTCACGACCCACGTGCCCCGTGTTGTGGAGTTCCTCAAGTAATTTTTGTCGCAGGCTAGAGGACGGGATGCACAATAATAGGCCCTTAAAAAGAAATCCATCCAACAACACAAAATCTCCAACTGTACCATGTTGCAGCTGCTGTATAATTGGAGCAAAATAAGGATCAGTGGTATAGAGCTCAGAAAATGTATCAAATCCCACCACTTGATTACGCATGTCAGACAACAAGAGATGGCGCCGACTTAGAGCATCAGCCACACGATTGGTGGCACCAGATTTGTGTTTCAAAACAAAATTAAATTGCTGCAAGTACGCAGCCCAAGAGGCATGACGAGTCGATATGGAATCCTGAGTGTTGATGTGTTTGAGGGCATCATGATCGGTAAATAGAACGAACTCACTCTGATAGAGATAATGCCGCCAGTAGCGGGCAGCCCGGAAAACTGCGTAGAATTCAACGTCGTACGCGCTGTATCGAACTCGAGCTCCATTCAACTTTTCACTGAAGTAGGCAATGGGACGGCCATGTTGACTGAGAACAGCCCCAATGCCAACACGGGAAGCATCGCACGTCAATTCAAAAGGGGCCGAAAAATCTGGAAGGAGCAATAGAGGGGCCGAAGTGAGCCGTTCTTTAATGATAACAAAGGTGGAGTCGGCCTCGGGTGTCCAGTGAAACACTTTGCCTTTCATACAATCAATTATAGGTGCCATTATCGAACTAAAATGGGGAATAAATCTTCTGTAAAATGATGCCAAACCATGGAAGCTGCGCACGACTGTAATTGTCGTTGGTGTCGGCCAAGAAATAATAGCCTCTATTTTGTTGCTGTCCATTCCAATACCAGAAGAAGAAATTTGATAACCCAAAAAAAGAATACTTTCCACCATGAATGTACATTTATTAGGCGCTGCATAAAAGTGCTCTGCACGTAAAATAAGAAGGACAACCCGTAAATGCTGCATATGATCGGCTAAATTGTGGCTATACACGAGTATGTCGTCGAAATAAACGACGACACAAGTTCCAATCAGGGCACGAAGGGCTTGGTTCATCACCCTCATAAACGTGCTCGGGGCATTCGAGAGACCAAAAGGCATGACAAGCCACTCGAAAAGTCCTTCCCTTGTCTTGAAAGCCGTTTTCCACTCATCCCCTGGCCTGATTCTAATTTGATGATACCCGCTCCGGAGATCCAATTTTGTGAAAATAGTTGCACCACTGAGTTGATCAAGGAGATCGTCTAAACGGGGAATGGGAAAACGATATCGCACTGTTATTTTATTGATAGCTCGGCTGTCCACACACATGCGCTATGAACCATTTTTCTTGGGCACTAGAAGGGCTGGAACGGCGCACGGACTTAAACTCTCTTTAACATGACCTCGTTGCAATAACTCTTCAACCTGTTTGCGTAATTCCTCATGCTCGGAAGGACTCATCCTGTAATGAGGACGATTAGACAAAGAAGCTCCAGGGATGAGGTCAATATGGTGCTGAATGTCCCTCAATGGGGGTAACCCAACAGGAAGGGTATCGGGAAATACATCGGCAAACTCCCGTAATAAAGGGAGTACGGCATGAGGGATAACACTTGCAATAACATCATGCTGCCACAACAAGAAAACATGACCTGCATCTCTCATTTCAGTTTCAAAGTCACTACGTGACAACAACAACACATGTCCAACCGACGACACCGAAGGTGTACGGGGTGGAGTCGGGGCAGACGGGTGTAAAACAATTTTTCTTCCCTAAAAAACAAAACTATAAGTATTCAATCTGCCATCATGGGTCACTCCTCTGTCAAACTGCCACGGTCTACCAAACAATATATGACAAGCATCCATCGGAACTACGTCACACCAAATAGAATCACAATATTTATCACCAATTGAAAATGTAAGTAAAACACGACGGTCAACTTTCACAGTATTGCCGCGCAGCAGCCAAGCTAAAGAGTAAGGGGAAGGGTGCACTTCAGATGGTAAATCTAACTTACGCACAACATCAGAGGAAATCACATTTTCACATGCACCAGAGTCAATAATAAACTTGCATACCTTGCCCTTGACGGTGCACTTAGAAGTGAAAATGTTGGTGCGTTGGACAGGAATATCACCCGCTTGTGGTGATAGAAAAGTACGACGGAGGACCAAGGCTGGTCCCACGTCACCCAAAAGATGTTCCTCAAGGATCTCATCTGCAGGATCAGTGTCAAAAATGGGTGGGCTAGAATAGTCCTCATCATTTCTTTCATCCATGAGTAGAGAGCGTGCAGAGGCCTTAGGACAAGTAGAGGCACGATGACCAAAATCACCACAAGAGAAGCATTTAATACCGGATGCCGGACGCGCTTGAGAAGCAATATGAGGAGGAGGAGCAGGCCGGTTAGCGGATGGCGTAGCAGCAGTGGGAGAGGCAGTAGGTCGGGATTGGCTCTGTAGAGGACGACGATTAGATTGGCGTTCGAGGAGAAGGGCACGTTGATGGGCAGCAGAAACAGAATCTGGAGCAAACAAATTTAGCATGTCTTGGAATTGAATCCGCAGGCCGCCAATATACCGAGATACAAGTTGCTCCGTGGTCTCTCGCATGTCATTCCGAGCGAGAAGGGAATAGAACTCCTCAGAATATTCATCAACTGAACGAGTGCCCTGCCTCAGATTCTGGAGTTGTTGATAAACAGTCCGAGAGTAGTTAAATGGAAGAAACTCACGTTCCATATGTTTCCTCAATTTCTCCCAAGAATTGATTTTAGGTTTTCCTTGACGAAGGCGCAATGATTTTGTTTGTTGCCACCATGAAGAAGCACGTCCCCGAAAACGTGTAACAACAAGCGCAACCCGACGATGATGTGGGACATATTTAAAATCAAGGATATCCTCGACGGTATGAATCCAGTCAATGAGATCCGACCCTTGCAATCCACCATGAAACTCTGGGATCTCAACACGAAAACCCTGTGCCCACCGATTGTCTTCGTGATCTTGGTCGCCAAATTGAGGGCGACCAAAAGGGTTATCCATCGACACAGTGTCTTCATTATCGGAGGCGTGCAAAGAAGGGCTGGGGTGAACATGGCCACGCCCCCCTCTCCCACGCCCACCACGATCGCCACGCCCTCCGTGAAAAGCAGCATCATGGCCACGACCCGCGGGAGGCGGTGCAGCAAAGTTCTCCATGAACTTAGTTTGTTGAAGGCGCATGGCCTCAACGGTGTTAGCCAGAGTTTCGATCTGGAGTCGCATGTCTTCCATTTCCAGCGCTTGATCAAGTGCCTGTTGACGACGAGGCGGCATGAGTAGGAGCGTTCCCGTGGCTCTGATACCAACTGACGCAGGGATAGCGTATACGATAAACTGAATTATACAGCACTCGTTGATTCTATGAATACCCGAATGTGTAGAGAATGGAGAAACCCCAATTTAATTCTTCAAAACTTCAATAATCTTCTGGGAGCAAAACATCCCATTAATATCACTTTTACAAGGAAAGATACGGCAATTAACAATATACCTTATTCAAACTTGGAAATAATTAAAGGCATAAATAAAGGGTCAACTTAATTAAATTGTCTTCTTCTTCCTTGATTTGTCGAGTTTTTCCATAAATGACAATGCAGTTTCATCGCCATCAGATAGAATAGTGGGTTTTACTTCAAATCAAGCTACGATTATCATCGGGCATCGTCTATTACATCGTTTTGTAGCTACATTTTCATGATCAAGGTGATATTACTCTATTTTGCAATTCAATTTGGTATTTTCTTAATTTCTCCATTCTATTGCTATTTTGTTATGAATTTGATGTTATTTGTTGTTTTAGCCATAGATTCCTAACATAGAATCATGGGCTAAACTTTAATTTCCTAAGGTGTGGAAGTTTTGTGGTTAAGTTGTGTAATTATAGATTGATTGCATGATTAGCCTAGGAATTGAGTGTATATGTTTCTAGTGTTGTAATTTCCATGATTCAATTGATTAATTCACCCTATTAGCTAGCATTGTTAGTTTTGTCGACTTCAATGACCGTATTGGGTTGCATGATTAAGAGTGTGTGTATGAGCTTGAATTAATCGATTAGAATTAACATATTAATTAGCTATACCGACCGGGGGTTGATTACTTAGATCAACGACACTAGACACTAGTTGATTAGAGGTCGTTTATTAGATTAGTGAGAGGGCGTCTCATAAACATTAGTAACCGTGTTGAACGTGTTTATGAGACACTATCTTAAGAGCTTATGGTATTGATTAGACTATATAATTGCTAATTGATGAACATGTTCACCTAAGCCTCACAAGGGATTGGTCGACACACACGAGTGATAGCCTTTAGCTTTACCCAATACCTTAGGTTTAATTTGTGTAATTTAGTCCATTAATTCACCACATAACCTACAAAATGGATACACCTGAGGCAATACTCTCTCACCTTGCACTTTCGAACGAAAGTTAGATAGCTTGTTACTTCTTTTGTTATTGCTCATAGTTGTGTTTATAATTCTCGAAAATCCAAACAAACCCGTGTAGTTACTACAATAGCATGCATACTCGTAACTTTAGGGATTCTCTTGCACTCAATTAAATCCTTGGAACAAAAATCTACTTGGTATACTTATCATACTACTAACGAACCCATACGCTTGTGGGGATCGTATAGTTGTAAAAAGTGCAAAAATATGAACCAAGTCACTAGTCCGCCTAAGGAGTATCGGGATAGCCCTATGGTGGCCCCGTACTGGGAGGATTTTGTTCGTAAATCTATGGATGATGATTTCCAAGTAAAATTGATCAATGTCATTTTCTTCAATTCCTAATGCCCTATGCTTTTCAGTGTTTATCATATTTCTATTATACTGTAGAGGCGAAGTCAGCAAAATCGCCAATAAGCCAAGGCGATGGAGGCTCATTATCGTGGATCGAACAAAGGTTATGCACGCATAAGAGAAGCTATTGTGAGATCAAAATCCTAACATTTAATTTTTTTTATATATTCACTTTTAATATATCTAATAAAGTGACACTTTCATCACTATCGTAGAAAGAAGAAAAGAGGAAAGCGGGAGATAGCGACCCTCTTGTTACCCGCTTCGAGTTATTTTAGACTACAAGAAAGACTCGAGATGGGCGTATTTCCGATTCCAGTGCACAACGGATCATCGAAGAAGCGGTAATCTATTCATTATCTTTCAATGACAAACTATTATTTCTAAACAAATAATTAAATAATATTTTTTTGTGATTTAGGAGCGCATATCTCAGACCATGACGCCCGAGGACATCCACACTATCGGTATTGATGATTTGTATGGACGGGCTATAGGTCGTCAGGAGCATCCCGACCGCTTACGGAGTTTGGGATATGGCGTGACGAAGACCTCGTTAGCGATGGCACCTGCTTTTCAAGCCATGAAAATGGTGGGTATACTTTCAGAACAGGTTGCCAAGTTGACTAAAGATATGGAGACTATGAGGTCTGAGAGAAAATCCAGTCACAGATTGTCTTCGAGTGGAGCAGGCTGTGATAATAGTGCCGCTGATGCTAGGTTTTCGGCTGATGGTAGAGACGACTTTATTGAGGCAATTCAAAACATATCTCAGGTATCAAAATGTCCATGTCTCGCCTTTGTTTTAATTAAATACTAGTGTATTATAATTTTCTAACTAAATATCTTATTCGAACAGTCACCGACCTTTTGCTACCTTTATTTGGAGGATCCTACTCGTTTGGTGGTCACGGGAACGTTGCACAATAGCTCCCATCAAATTATTCATGGTTGTCCACTCACTCCTAGTTTCGTGAGGGTCATGTTAGAAGTACCCGTAGACGAAGAAGTAGATTCACCCTTGTCGAAACCAGTAGATGATGATGTCACAGTTGGAACAGCGGTCGGGCACTTCATCGAATGGCCGAGCAACTTGGTCTCTCACACCGCGAAGGTAAAATATATGTTATTAAAATTTATTATCTTATCCGTCGTTCTAAATAATGTTGCAAATTGATTGTAGAAACTGACACAACAAAAGCCTAAACCAAAACCAAGAGGTGTCGTAGACAGTCGGATGGAGAGAACGAGGGACGAGGTATTGATACGCGCATACGTGGTTATCCATTGTCTGGAGACTTAGAGCACAACTCCGTCGTACAGAATATGGTGAGCACGATAGTGCAATCACGTGCTTTCAATACCATCACAATTTCGATCAGTGCTTACTTTCATCAACAATATTATGAAGAATACATCGTTCTGGACAATGTGATTGAAGTATTGAACGACCAATGGTTGAGTGCATCCACCATAGCCTTTTACCTCAAGTATGTGTTTATTAATTATCAGTATTTACTTTCTATACAGTTTAATTTTCTTTTTAAATTTTATTTAGCGTATATACGTTGGTTAAAGATATTTGGGTGAGGTATATCTCTCTAGAGATAACCGAGCATGTGGGATGTATTCCTTCGTCTCCCCCCAAGTGTCTTGCGTAGTGGGTTACAGGACACATGGCATGGAAGGGATAGTCGAACATATGCTGAGGCTAAGTGGGAGAGAACATCTCATTTTTTTGCCAACAAATTTGGGGTGAGTACAATAAACATTTCGTTAAAATTTGTATGCATAATATGTTATTTGCACATTTGCAGTTAATTTTAATGTTTTTAATATAATATAGGAACCATTGGGTGTTGGTCGCCATAAATATGAAGACATTAAGTGTCTTTTTTATGGACCCAACTGTGGATGGGGTGGTTGCAAATCGTCGTGATCTCATGTCATACATGGAAGCGTAAGTTCATTTTTAATGTTCTAATATAATGATTTGTTTTACTTTTAAAATTATGCATATTTAATCTTTTTTTTTTCTAATTATAATAATAATAGTGTGATGACGATGTATCGGAGTCGCCTTCACAATCAAGGCTCAAGATCTACTTTCGATAAAGTGAGCTGGATAGATGTTAATGTAATTTAATTTAGTAAGTTATCAAATTAATTAGAAAATAATCATAATTGTAATGCGACCGTGCTTATATATAATTGCTAATCATAACAGGTTCCGAGGCAACGTGATGGAAACCATTGTGGACATTTTGTACGTTATTATATTGAGGATATAATCATTTTTTATCGATTGACGATTCCTAACACTGTAAGTCAATTTATCGATTTATTTAAATTATTATTGATTGAATAAAAATTCATATACTATTTATCTAACTATATTGATTGATCGTTGTTTGCAGTTTGTCTATGACCGTCCGCTCAAGACTTACAACGACAAAAGAATGGACAAATGGAAAAAAAGATTGGATAGGGTACATTTACAATCGATTTTTGTATATGTATAATTAAAGTGGAGTATAACTTTTGGTAGCATGTAATATATTAACTTATACATTTGTGACGATATTTCATGTTTTTGGTGTATATTGGACATATGTTTGTGTACGTTTATTTATTGGATTTTTTGGTATTTGACGTGTATATATATATATATTGTAGTGGTATATAATTAAATTTTGGTTTTGTATAAACAGGATTTGTAAAATAATTATTAAATAAATATAAAATAATTATTAAAAAAATATTAAAAAAATACTTAGACAGCGGTTCATAACCGCTGTCCAAGTTACAGCGAATTAAAAAAAAAATCACTTAGACAGCGGTTATGAACCGCTGTCCAAGTTAAAGAAAAAAATACATAGACATCGGTTATGAACCGCTGTCCAAGTGCCTTGACTTAGACAGTGGTTCTTAACCGCTATCTAAGCTCCTCACTTGCAGTGCTGTTAAAAACCGTTGTCCAAGTGTAAGCACTTAGACAACGGTTTTTAACAGCTGTCTAAGCTTGGACAGCTCCCACTTGGAGAGCTGTTTTAAAAGCTCTCCAAGGCCCTTTTTAAAAGCTCTCCAAGGTCAAATATGTATTAGTGATAAGCTAAACTTACTGGTGAACTTCTTCTCTACGGGGATGTTGTCTAGCAACATACCGATTGTTCTGAAAACCAAATAAATAAGAGTCTAATAATTTATATTACCACACACATTTGATTATAGAAACAAACCAATTAAATACTGCTCCTTCATGATTTCATTTTTATTCATAAGAAAATTGAGATTTATATAAACTAACCATATTTTTTGCCAATGGTCAAGTAAGTTTCTGCTACAGATTTTGCTAACTGCAGGAGTGTGCCCCCTGCATCTAACAACAATGCAATTAATTAATTATGTGCAATTGAGTTGGTAAAGAATTACAAGGAGCTCCATATTTTTTCTGAATCAGGTCTCTAACCCTCCCAAACAAACATTCACATTCCCAATTTTCCAGTTTGTGGTTATACATATAGATTAACCTAGTCTACAAGTATTTTTGTCAATCAAACTAACTTATTTCATTCTCATTCATGTGTATCAAGCATTGTGAAGCTTTTATGCTAGCATATAATTCACTAATAAAAACGGTGACTCAATTCTGCAAGAAAAAACCAAAGAAACGCATATTACATAAAACCTAATCCATTTGAATAAAAATAAGAAAAAGGAAATCATACAGATCAGATAAGAATGTTATTCATGAATTCTACTAATTACTCCCTCCGTCCATGAAATGTAGTCCCATACACTTTATGGAAACCATCACCCCTCAAACATCATTTAATTACTCAATTTGCCATCAACTTTATTCACAAACAATCACTTTATTCACAATGAACCCCACAATACTCTATAATACCCTTACTTTATCTACTTTATCTACCTTTTTCTTAAAACTTGTGTCCACCCACCATGAGACTACTTTTGGTGGATGGAGGGAGTGCAATTTAAACAATAAAGGAAAGCAAGACAAGAAACATCTGCAAGGCACCTCCATCTTCAGAATTAGCATCTTAAACTTCTAACATCACGGAACACACAACTTCTAACATAAGGAGAAAGAAATACTGACCGAGAAGAAATGGTACGTACCTGAGTTGGTGCCGATATCTAACTCAGAAAAATAACGTTAAACTTAGGTTATGCAGCCCAGCTCGCACGACTTGAAAAAGTAGAAGAATATTTGTTTCCCTCTAGATTCTCTAAATTATGCCGGAAAAAAAAAAAAAACAATTGAAGCCACAATACTATTGAAGAAGAAGAAGCGGATTAAAGAACAATTGGATCAACAGTGTGAACTTTGAGGCTTACGTCATGAATTTGAATAAAATTAAAGAGGATTATATCGGTTAATTGCTGCAATTTGAACAGATTGAAAGGATGAATTGAATTGGGGAGAAACCAGTTCTTCATTTGTGCAAGTGAGCGTGAGAGGTGTGAGAAAGAAACACGTTCTTCCTTTAGTGCGCGTGAGAGTGATATTTTTACAAATTAATTTTCTATTTATGATATAAATAAATATATAATTTTTTAAGTTAAAAATATAAAAAATTATTGATAATACAATATTTGTACTTTTTTATATTTTATTTTATCACCTTTGATTTTTTTTTTTTTTTAATGATTTTAGTGAGAGTATTTTTTACCCTCACCAATGCTAAGTAAATTTTACATTTAGTGAGGGTACATAAAATTTCCATACCAATATTAAGATTTTGATGAGAGTATTATTCTACCCTCACTAAAAGTAAACAATTATCACATTTAGTGAGAGAGCACATCAGGAGGCCAACACAACCCTAGATCAGAATTCACCATTAGATCCCCCTAATTCGACCGACAAGCCGATAAATTGCAGCACCAGCGAGCATCTATCCAGTCGGAATTCGCCAACCCCATTCCCACCAAAGCATCCCAGCGCAACCACAACCAAAGAAAGAAGGAGAAACCAGAACACGAGAAAGGATAGAGACCGTCAAAGATCGATGGAGAAGATGGGAGAAAAGAGGAAATAGGAAAGCTTCGTGACATATATCGTCTCAGAGGAAGATATTCGAGTATGTAAGCAAGACATGAGGAACCGACAGCTATGGGTTGGGCCAAATCAGAATCCGACATATAAGGAGACAGATGCGCGCAGATTGTGGGAGCTAGGGAAGAGAATCGGTCTGGTATACGAAGGGAATGAGGAAAGAGTTGTGGAAAGACTATCGAAAATGGAAAACTAGAAGGAAACCAACCGGAAGACGGACAAGGAGCAAAACGCCGAGGGTTGTCAATGAAGGTTCTATCTTTCAACATTAGAGGTCGGGGGAGCAGAGTTAAGAAAACTGAACTCAAAGGTCTGATTAGGAAACTTGGTGCGGATTTTTGTTGTGTGCAGGAGTCGAAACTAGAGGTAGTAACTGAGGATATTTGCAAACAGATGTGGGGCGATGGTAATCTTGGATGGGCTTTCCGCGAAGTAGAAGGTAGATCGGGAGGAATCATCACACTCTAGAATAGCGATAAGTTCTCCTGTACCAGCAGCTGGCATATGCAGGGAGGCCTGGTGGTAAATGGACATTGGGGAGAGGAGAGGGTCCCCTGCTGTATAATTAATATCTATGCCCCCTGTTTGCTAAGGGAAAAGGTTGAGTTGTGGGACAGAGTTAGTCTGGTTGTTGAGCAAAACAAGGATTGTTGCCTTTGCTTGGCAGACGACTTTAACTCCATCAGGGCTGCAGACGAGAGAGTGGGGATGAACCTAGAGCCGAACCAACGAGATATACAAGCCTTGGAGGAATTCATCTCTTTCTCTGGTCTCATCGATTTACCAATACACGGAAGAAAGTTTACATGGTACAAACCGGATGACAAGTGCAAAAGCAGGCTGGATAGAATAATGATCAATGATGAATGGGCCAAAACCTGGACAGATGCAATCTTAAAAGGTCTGAACAGGTCTGTCTCGGATCACTGCCCTTTATTGTCTTGGAAACGAAAAGAGTGGATTGGGGGCGAAGCCTTTTAGGTTCGTCAATGCGTGGCTGTCACATCCTGGCTTCATAAATGTAGTGAAGAAATCTTGGGACAAAAGTCAGTCGAATGGGTGGGCTGGATTTGTGCTGAAAGAAAAAATTAAAAAGCTCAAAACAGACCTGAAAGCTTGGAACTCTACAACGTTTGGATCGATTGAAGGAAATATTGAGCACCTGATGCAGAAATTACAGGAAGCAGATTTGATGGATGGCATCTTTGGTTTAGAGGAGGCCGAAGCCATTCAGAGGAAAGTCACACAAACGGAACTCTTCAAACATCTGAACATGAGAAACAACCTTTTAGCACAGAAAGCAAGATTGAAATGGCTTAAGGAGGGAGATCTCAACACTAGTTTTTTCCATAGAGTGGTGAACCAGCGAAAAAAGCGAAACGAACTATGCGGGATTCAGTTAAACGGGCAATGGCTGGAGGAGGTAGGAGCTGTGAAAATGGGAATCAGAGAATTCTTCAGGAATCAATACCAGGAAGATTTCTGAGGCATAAAACGAAATGCTTACAACCCCTTTTTCGGAAAAGGAAATCAAAGAAACAATCTGGAGCCGTGATAGCACGAAGTGCCCGGGCCCGGACGGTTTCAACTTTAGGTTCGTTAAAGAATGTTGGGAGATATAAAGTCGGAGTTCTGCAGAATGTTACAGGAATTCCACTAAAATGGGAAGCTAGTTCGTGGCATCAACCCATCGTACATCGTGCTAATACCCAAGAAGGAGACACCACTTTCAATCAATGACTTCAGGCCTATCTCGCTTATAGGCTGTATTTACGAGGTTTTGGCAAATCAGACTGCTTTCGTGAGCAACATAAACATACTCGATGGCGTGGTTATATTGAATGAGGCAGTGGAGGAAGCCAAGAGGAGGAAAATCAGTAGAATCTTCTTCAAAGTAGATTTTGCTAAAGCCTACGACTCAGTTGATTGGTCGTTTCTAGACAAAATGCTTGAGAAGTTCCACTTTTGCTCGAAATGGAGAAGCTGGATGAGAGAATGTGTGACCTCAGCAAGTGCAACTGTCCTGGTGAACGGGAGCCCGACTGGCGAATTTAAATTAGAACGGGGACTGAGGCAGGGTGATCCCCTATCCCCTTTTCTTTACCTCATCGTGGTAGAGGGTCTCGGGGCTCTAGTATCAAAGGCCGTCCAAGAAGGTGTGTACAAGGCCGCAAATGTTGGTAATGACAACGTGCAAATCTCACACCTCTAGTACGCAGACGATACCATATGCATGGGCGAAGCGAGCATGAACAATGCGTGGACTTTGAAAGGTATCCTGCAGAACTTTGAATTATTGTCTGGGCTGCAAATAAACTATAATAAAAGTAACCCGATTGGCGTAAATGTGGATAGGCAGAATTTGGAAGGCATGGCAAGCATACTTGGCCGCGGAAATCAGTGATTTACCCTTCTCCTACTTGGGGGTAAAAGTGGGTGCAAGCCACAAGAGAATTAACACGTGGAACGACTTGACACACAAAATGAAGAAACGACTGAGCTCGTGGCAAACAAAGAAGACGTCTCTAGGGAGAGGATCACCCTTCTTAAATCGGTATTGATGTCGATACCAATTTACCATCTTTCCTTACATCTTTTACCAACGAAAGTCATCAATTCCCTTAATTCTTTGCAGTGTAAGTTTCTTTGGGGGTGGGGGGGTTAGTAGTTCCAAAATAGCTTGTGTTAGGTGGGGCTTAATCTGTAAGAACAATTCATAAGGGGGGGCTTGGGGTGAGAGACTTGAAGAGCTTTAATAGAGCACTGGTTGGCAAGTGGTTGTGGCGGTTTTTAGCAAATCCTGGGGGCTTATTGGCGAGGGTTATCACATCTGTTCATGGGGGAGTGGTGGTGAATGAGGGTGGTATTATCAAAGGGGGCAAGAGAGGAGGAAGGGATGTATGGTGGGGGGATGTGGTCCGAAACGGGGCTGGGCAGGGGGACAAGTGGTTCTGGGACAACGTGTCTCAGACTTTAGGCAACAGAGAGTCTCACAGCTTCTGGGGTGGGGTATGGGCGGGTGGTAGTGTGCTGAAATCAAAATTCCCTAGGCTGTATAGGATCTGTGACAACAAGGAAGGGGTGGTCAGCTCTATGGGGGTATGGGCGGAAGAGGTGTGGAAATGGGGGTGGTCTTGGCGAAGAAACCTTTATGATCATGAGAAAATTATGTTTGACGAGATGGTGTGTTTGATAAACAAGTATCCCTTGGTGACAGATAAGGCGAACAGCTGGACAAGGATGAAGACGACCGACGGACAGTACTCAACAAGGAGCGCATACAAAGCTATTATTTCTGGAATCAAACCTGGGGTCAACAACCATGACCCGTCAAACGAGTTCGCTTGGCTGTGGAAGAATTCAGCACCGATTAAGGCTGCTGCTACATGACAGGGTACCAACGAGGAGTAATCTACTAAAAAGGAAAGTTCTACAAACTGAAGACGAGACATAATGCCCTCTTTGCGAATACAGGTTAGAAATTGCCCCTCATCTTTTTCTAAATTGTAGTCGTACGGTCGACATTTGGTACGCGTGCTATAATTGGTTGGGTAACTCGATGCCCCTACATTAAAACATTAAGGAACACTTCCTTATGCATGCTGGAATGTTTCACGACAAAAAGGGACGGGACATCGCGGTTAATATCTGGATTTGCATCATTTGGGTCATTTGGAAATCACGAAACGATTTGGTATTCAACAACGTTCAATGGGAGGAAAGAAAGATCATCGACGAAATCAAAAGCAGGTCTTGGAGCTGGCTTTCGCATCTTAAACTGGTGCTTCGTCCGGTGGACTTCGGGGAGTGGCTATCCGAGCCGAGGAGTTGCTTTGTTCCAAAGATTTAAGGCACATGCGCCATCTGCTTTTTTTTCTCTATTTCTACAACTTCTTCTTTACTGTACTTGGTTACCTTTAACATTTATTTTGTTGCAAGGCAAATCTCATGCCTGCTGACTTTTGTATTCCATCTCTTATTAGTTTTAATAAATGGTCTCTTGTTTGCCTGATCAAAAAAAAAAAAGTGAGAGAGCATCATACCCTAACCATTTTTTTGTCACTAAAAGTGATATTTTTTGTAGTGTATGCAATTATCAAATTTAAAAGGATAAGCGTTAATACACTGTCAAAATGACCAATCAATCTATCAAAGAACTATATATCTATTGACACAATAATAGATATATGTTGCTCGAAATGTTATGACACTTTGCAGTAATGTATAAAGGAAAACAATGGTCTTATTGCCTAAACTGGATCAACACTAGAGTAAATGATGTTACATGCGGTCAAAGATTCAACCTTTGAAAAGTCATACTCCAACGTGGCGACAATCAGTCAACCCTAGTCATGAGACGACTAGTCAACACTTGGTCAACAAGTCTTTTATTTAGCCTATGGTCGTCGACGACAATAGATTTGGGCGAGCATGGGAAGAAGATGTTAGCCAATTAATGAAGTTAAGTCTCCATGACTTGTATAGAGATCCCAACGATCAAGGATATGGGTGACCATGCATCCAGGCAATCATCTGGCTGGTATTCTATATCTTCCTCGCCATGCCGAGGACGAGCAAGGTAGGGCAATAATGTAGTGAACTTCGCCCGAGGCGCGTTTAATGCGGCCATCATATCACCTTTTGTGATTGAGAGTGTAGGTCGAATAAGAGGCTGGTAGTTGTAAAGGCAAAGCCCATCAAACCTAGTATATAAGCCCATTTGGGCTGAATGTAAACATAATTTGATATCAATACTAAAAGAGCTAGTACACTCTCTCTCCAATATAAATATTCCTCTCAAACTTCCTCACGAAGTCTTATTACTGTTCTTGATAGTTCATCAACTTGATCATCAATATTCATCATTTTGATCCATTGAATACACGTAATAACCATACAAATATATATATATGTTTGTTTAGTGCTTTGACAAAGTCCAAATCCAGATCATCCTACAAAAGCACGTACAACATTTAGTGCTAGAAGAAGGGGACATTTACGCGTTCTTTCATCACGATCGACCGATCACCGAACGATCGACGTCGGATCTTGCTTTTTATAGGTTTTAATCGGTAGAAATACATTTTCAAATCTAATATACGTATTTTCATACGACTATTTACGTGCTTTGTACGGCTAGGAATTTATTCCACTTAAAAAGTGTGTTCTTGACAACTTGTTGTTGTTGTTGACATATTTTGGAGTTCTTAACTCTCAATTTAGTGTTTTTCGCATTCTTTAAAGGTTTATAACCTGTTGTTAGCTCTTTTTTACAAGTTGGTATCTGTTAACCTCTTGTCTTTAAAGTTTCGGTTTGCTCTTCTACATAAGAACTTTGGTTAGTTTATTTATTTTGTTTTCCGGCTTGATCTTCAAGTTTTTAACCCAGAAATCGCAAGTACTTCATCTCAAAAGATGTCAAGAGACAAATCTAACCAAGATTTCCCCCTATACGAACCATTTCCGGCAACAGCGGCCGTGATCCCAGAACCGGTGGTGAACCCAACGGCTAATATAAACCTAAGGGATCTACTTAACGATCCCAGAATCTGGATGATCTGACGGACTTCCTCATTGAAAAACGTCAGAGGGATTTGGAGAAAAAGGCATGGTTGGCCGACCATCCTCCTCATCAGGGGGATGGCGACCGAGTCTCACAAAATATCGGTGGCGGGCAAGTTTGCTGGGATAAGCGCGACAAAGGCAAAGATAAGTTCAACGACTGACCTGATAAATGTCATGTAGGAGATTCCCACCACCACTCAATGGACGGATCTAAATTCTCCGCTTTCAATAGATTGGGAGAAAAGGGTCGAACGAATCGGCCCCATCGACCTTTAAATTTTGATGATCGGTCCGAAAGGGGCGACCATGAAGTGCATCAATTCGACGGGAAGAAAGGGGAACCTAGACACTCAGTACATGTACGTTTGGGCGACCAACCCCAGGTACTAGAGAGGTCGGTTCACAACGACCGTCATAGAAGGGTGAGATCCGAGGTTCATCGCTCACCAGAAAGATCCCATCGCGATCGTTGTGACTATCCAGCTAGATCGCAGGGTAGTCATCACGACGAGCATATTCCACCACTACCAAAGGCCACCGGGGGCGGACAAGATGATCATTATCTAGATTTGAAAAGACAAATGCAAACCCAGATGGATAACATGCGGGCAGAGTTTGCGGCCACTAAAGAAGTAAATATCCAGCCAATAACTCTCCCGTCATCGCCGTTGGACGTCATGAAAACAACGGCCCCTATTCATAAAAAAATCCAAGTGCCAAGAATGTTAGCTTATGATGGGAAAATGGACCCTCGGGTGCATCTATCCAAGTATACGAACTACATGGCCTCAGTAGGGGCAACAGATGCAACCTAGTGCAGGAATTTCTCCCTCACCATGGGTGATCGTCCCTATCGATGGTATATAACATTAG
Organism: Galeopsis tetrahit; assembly: GCA_963675135.1. Classification (NCBI taxonomy): domain Eukaryota; kingdom Viridiplantae; phylum Streptophyta; class Magnoliopsida; order Lamiales; family Lamiaceae; genus Galeopsis; species Galeopsis tetrahit. The sequence goes on along the minus strand of OY776121.1, from coordinate 13,420,960 downwards.
AAGCCGGGTCGATAAACTCTTTCAGTCAGTTAGGACAACAGTTCTTAACTTACTATGGATCTATTGTTGCTCGCCCGACATCCATGCAAAGAATGGTGAATGTTCGCTAGACCACGACTTACTGTGGATAGGTTTGACAAGCTCGTCATCGACGGTGATCCAGTCAATGACGAGACAAAGTTGATCATTGCGATTAGTGGATTAAGAATCAACTCTAAGCTTTGGGAGTTAATGCATCTTAAGCAGGTCATATCATCTAGATCGACGAGATGCGAGGACCCAGAAAGTGGCCGAGCAGCCAGAGGTGCCCAAGAAAAACAACTGGCCCCCCCAAAAAAGAACAATAACACTCTGGGAGAGTCGTCTTAGCAGAAGAAGCCCACCCTTCAGAATAACAATATGAGCAGGCCCCCAAATTTCAAGGTTTTCGACGAACCGGCGAAGATCTCCCTTTTGAGGGAAGCATTCACAATTTAACCCAAGAAAATCTTTGAAGCGATCAGGGGCAAAAACGTTTTTCCCCAGGCAAGGCCAATACATACGGAAGAGAGAGAGTTAAACCCTAATAAATTCTATGACTATCACAACTCCATCAGACACCGGACGAATGCTTGCCGGGATTTGATGAAAAATCTATATAAGTTGTATACAGAAAGGAAAATTGGACAATACATAAGTCCAAGGAAGGCGGGGGCGAGAGTTCGAAGAATAGGAAACGTCGCGATAGCGATGTGGACGAAGATGGCGATCAGGATCTGTGACAACAGATCAATCGTCAACGAATAGGGGCACCACCCATGCCAAATGGCCCAACAAGAGGTGTTATCGACATAATAAGCGGCGAACTTTGTGTCATTGAAGGCCCCGTAGGGGGAATACAAGTTGATTACTCTTTCACTGCTCGCCGATAGAGGAAAGAGGCACGGGCACTTGACAATGTTCATCAAGTGTACGTGGCCATAGCACCAGAGAAACTCATAACCCACCAGGTTCTGTTCAGTGACGATGATCTGAACGGGGTCATACAGCCAAACAACGATGTTTTGGTTGTCACTGCAAAGATAATGGAGGTTATAGTCCATCACCTTTTGGTTGACACCGGCGCATACACTAACATTTTATTCAAAAAGATTCTGGACGTGCTTGGTGAGTTCGACTCTTATCTGGAGCCATGCAGAATACCATCATAAGTTTTGGCGATGTCGCCTCAACCCATCTGGGAATGATCAGATTATTTGTCGAACTGGAGTCGACCGACGATACGGAGATGCGCATAACTCGACAAATCGATTTTGTGGTCATAGACATGCCATCCTTCTACAATGCTTTCCTTGGAAGGTCGTTCTTCACCGAGTTTAAAGCGACCACTTCCACTTTATATTATTGTATTAAGGTCCCAACCCCGAAGGGTATAGTAACCCTGAAGGGCGACCATAAATGAGTGAGGGAGTGTCTCGTCCATTTTTCAAAATATTATGCCAAGGTTTTCCCCGATGTGGGAAAGTATATTGAATCTTGTAACGAAGCCGAAGAAAAACAATTGAATTACTTGGAGGGACTTCCTTCCAAGTATCGTGGAATTGAAGTGGGAGAATCGAGACGGCAAGGCGACGATCAACCCATGTAAATCAATAAGCATCCAATCTATCAGGTCAACGAGCATGTCCCTGTGGATTTGGACGATCAACCACTAAGAGTGATTGACGATCTGGAACCTGATCTGGAATCCCTAGAATTGGAACCAAGGCTATGCTTCGAGCCCCTCTAAGTCGAGCATGACGGCAAGATCGAGGATCCTCGATGGAAAGAACCCATGGAACGGGCAACACCAATCGAGGACCTCGAAACAATTCAAATCGATCCTTCTCGCCCAGAGCTAGAAGTGTTCATAAGGTCGACCCTCCCTGAACCTCTACAAACCAAGATGATCGCCTTCCTAAAAGTAAATATTGGGGTGTTCGCTTGGTCGCATTAGGACATGGTGGGCATCGACCAGAAACATGCCTGCCATAGATTGAACATCGGTCCATTGAAAATACCGGTTCATCAGAAACAAAGAAAATTTGGACCAGATAAATATGCGGCTATGGAGGCCGAGGTGAAAAAGTTGATCGGTAATAAACTTATCTAGAAAACTGAAACTGATCCTCAATGGGTGGCAAATCCAGTGCTTGTCAAGAAGACGAACGGGACATGGCGGTTGTGTATAGACTTCACAAATTTGATTGTCGCATGCCCGAAAGATCATTTTCCAATGCCACACATTGACTATTTGGTGGATAACACTGTCGGGCACGAGATGCTGACTTTCATGGATGCTTTCGCAGGGTACCATCAGACCGCGATGCACCCGGACGACAAAAAACATAAAACTTTCATGGCTCCAAAGGACATGTATAGTTGGAAGCGAATGCCCTTTAGGGTTAAATAATGTCGGGGCAACGTATTAGAGGTTGGTGAACAAGATATTCGACCAGCATATCGGGTGAGATGGTGGAGGTTTATGTCGACGACATAGTCGTGAAAAGTTTAAACAAAGAGGATCATCTCCACCACCTCGCGATGAATTTTGATATTCTGAAGGAATATAACATGAAGTTGAACCCCAAGAAGTGTAGTTTTGGGGTCGGTTCCAAAACATTTCTAGGGCATATGGTTAGCCGTCGAGGAATCGAGGCTAACCCCACTAAGATCCAGGCGATCATCGACATGCAAAGCCCGAGAAATGTAAAGGAATTCCAAAGATTGACGGGATACCTAACATCACTCAATAGATTTGTTGCAAGGACTGGCGATCGTTGAAAACCCTTTTTCGATGCTTTGAAAAAGGGAAAGTTCGAATGGACGGAAGACTGTGAAAAAGCTTTCGGGAATTTAAAAGAGTATCTTTCCAATCCGAAGATGTTATCAAAACCAGTGTCGGGCGAAAAGTTATATTTGTACCTCGCGGCCACCGAATGTGCCATTAGCATGGTACTCGTCCGGGCAGAAGGGAACACGAATCTACCGATCTCTTACGTAAGTCAAACACTCAGAGACGCCGAGTTGAGATATACTCCGACAAAAATAATGGCTTACGCACTAGTAATGAGCGTAAGGAAGTTGAGACAATACCTCTTTGATCACGGGGTAGAAGTTTTGACGACCGGATACTACGAGGAGGTTACTGAAATGGTCAGTGGAGATAGGGCAGCTCGGCCTCACCTACTCGCCTAGAACTGCGATCAAGGGACAAGTCCTTGTGGAATTTATCGTGGAACTCAGCAAGCAAGTCGAGCAACCTTGAACACTGTTCGTCGACGACTCCTCGACGAGCACAGGCATGGGTCGTTTTGACCAACCCTTCCAGAAAAACTTTTTCCTTGGCGATCAAGTTCGAGTATATGGTGACCAACAACGAAGCTGAGTACGAGGCATTGGTCGTGGGCATCAAGATGGCAATGGCCGTGGGCACCAGAAAACTGAAATTTTTTTCAGACTCCCAGCTAGTAGCGTGCCAGATAATTGGCGAGTACGAGGCTCGCGGTGACCAGATGATGAAGTACCAGGCATTGGTAAGAGGCTTACTCGAGCAATTCGAGCAAATCTGCATCGAGCAAGTCCCTAGGGAGCAAAATACGCAAGCAGATGCTTTAGCTCGGCTGGCCACTTCAGAGGGGGTGACCGTATTTTCAGAAGCTACTATCACCAAAATTTCTTCCCCATCTGTGAATAGAAGTCTAATAATGCCAACTGAAGCGACCAACGACGAGGAATGAATGGCGCCGATCAACAAGTACATCAAGACCGACAAACTCCCAGAGGACAAGGTGAAGGCGACCAGATTACAACTCTGGTCGGCCAAATATACGGTCATAGACGACCAACTCTATCAACATGGTTTTTCAATACCACTATTAAAATGCATAGGAGAAAAGGAAGCAGAAGTCGTCATGGATGAAATCAACAATAGATCGTGTGGAAATCCTACAGTGGGGCAAGCACTCGCTTTAAAAGCAATGAGACGGGGATATTATTGCCCCACCTTGAAGAAGGATGCAATTCATTACGCAAAGACATGCAAGAGATGTCAAGTTTTTGCTCCCGCTATACATTCACCACCGGACGACCTCATTTTGGTGTATAGTTTGTGGCCTTTCGCAAAGTGGGGGTTTCGCAAAGTGGGGGCATAGACATTATCGAACCTTTCCCTCCAAGCACAGGGGGAGTAATTTTCGTAGTGGTAACAGTGGTCTATTTCACGAAGTGGACGAAAGCAAAGACATTGAAGACTGTCATGACGCAGCAAATGACGAGCTTCATCTGGATAAATATCATCTGTAGATTTGGCTTACCTTGAGCAATCGTGACGAACAACGGACGACAATTCAACAATCCAAATATGCATAAGTTCTGCTTGAAGTGGAGGATCAAGAAACTTTTCTCAATGCCCTACCATCCGCAGTCAAATGGATAGCTCGCCGAGTGACCACTTTCCGAGTGGCTAACTATGACGAGTAAAAGAATAACGATGTGCAGCTAACCGACTTGGACCTACTTGAAGAAAGACTAACCTCAGATGAGAGAAACGTATTATACAAGCAAATATACGAGAGATATTACAATACCAAAGTACGAGTCCGAAAATTTGAAATTGGCCAACTCGTACTTCGCCGGGCAACGGAGTAGTCGATAGGAATACTTGGCCCAACTTGGGAGGTCCCATTCCGTATAACGTGTACGTCTTCGTATAAATATTAAAATGTTAGATTAATTTTATAGTGAAATGTACTAATTTGTTGAGTATTTTTATCTTTTTCGCATAACGTCCCGTTTTAGTTAAAAAAATAATTTACGTCCCATAACTTTTTTAATTGCTTAATTTACGTTTCATTTACGCCGGAGTGACCAAAACGACGTCGTTTCTATATTAAATTTGGGGATTTCCAACGAATTTTTTCAACTCCGGTGAAATTGGACGTCAATTAAGCAATTAAAAAAGTTATGAGACGTAAATTAAAATTTTAACTATTTTGTGACATTTTTCAAAAAAGGTTAAAGTTACGGGACGTAAATAGTTTTTTTTCTCTTTAAGACAACATTCACTTATAAAGAGTTAGTCCCTTCGTTTTTTAATAAGTGATATTTTCATGAAATTTGTTGGAATTAAGAAAGGGTATGTATTGACAAATATAGCCTTAAATAATAAAGGAGATCTTTAATCACATTAATTCACTAATGCACATTTTTCATAGGGCACATTATATTTCAAATCTTTCCAAATTATATAACCAATTCCATCATTGATCTTTTTCAAGTCTTTCCAATTTTAACTCTCAAATAATTGATTTTTTAAAGTTAAAGCGAAGGTATAATTGGAACAAACAGTGTAAAAATTTTAAAACATCACTTATTTAAAAATGGAGGCAATGATCATTAGAAGAAGGGGCAAATTTTGATGTTGTACAAAATGAGATGATAACATCATAGACAATAACTTCAATAATATTTGAAGCACCAAGCTTCGAAAAGAAACTATAGATCGAGATAATGGTGGACATATATGTGGAGATCGATCATAAATGGAACACTAGTAATTGATCTAATGGTTAGATCAATACTTATACAGATGAGATAAAGAGTTGAGGATTTTGAAATGGAGGCATTTGATTTTGCCACATAAATTTTTTGTTTCCCACATATATAAATTTCTAAATACTTTGGGTTTACTAATATTACTTAAGTTTTTCTTATTGATTGGGTCCCCATTTTGCTGTTTCTTATTTTTCCAATAAAGTCTAATTCATGTATGGATAAAATTTAATGTAAATAATAATGATTTGCTTACAAATGAGAATGTGTAAACTAAGACAAAATTGAAAGTATATATAAGAAATGAAATATCACACAATTAAATAAAAAAAACGAAAGATGTGCTCAATTAAATAATAGTAAATGAAAGGCCATATACTGAATGAGTACAAAGGAAACTTTATGGGCTTAATTCCCCATGAAATGACAAAACTCAAATATACATTTTCCTATATTTATAATGACAAATGAGGTACATAACATTTGCCTGATTTTATTTAGTTAGGACAGGTGCAACAGCTGGCCAACTGGCTCTATCCGACTTATAACAGAACTAGTTTTTTAATTATATATTACTGTATTTTTTAGTTTGTATAATATTTGTCAATTTTTTTTACAATAAATTTTACTCGTGTTGTGATATCTTAATGATCAATTTAATTTCTAATTTAATCATATCCAACTATATTATACGGAGTATATTTTTCTGTATGTAGTTGTATTCATATTTTATTTTTTCTACACACTGCATCCAAAAATAAATAGCGTAAATTAATATGATATCCACGTAACTTTAACCTCAAAATATAAAATTGTACAAATGAAAAATTAAACTAAATAACTAAAAAGGATAATAAATGCATACGCCTTAAACCTACTCTTCCTCTTCTTTATTCCTAAAATAAAATTAAAATAACAATCCTAAAATAAGTAAATAACTAAAAGGAGAATGGATTCATACGTTAAATTTGATAATATATTTCATTAAATTTCTTGATCTCCCGATCTAGAAGTATAACAAAATCCTTCATCCCTCTAGTCGACCACCTAAGAGAAAATGCATGATTAATTAGTAAAAATATTTAAATTCTAGTATTAATATAATTAATAAGTAATACTCCATTTGTCCCAACTTAAATTTCATACTTACTGTTCATCGATCCCTTTTAAAAAAATATTATAATAAATAGAATTTTAAGATATAATTTTATAAAAAAATAAATAAGTGAGTTGACTTGTGTGTATGTATGTACCATAAAAATAATAACATTAAATATAATATTTTAGATGTTGTATGGGTAGAGTTTATAAAGAATCGAAAAAATATGTAGGTGTGAAAGTATTTTTTGGGACGGAGGGAGTATATAATTTTAACACTTGTGATACGTGACAACACCTGGAGAGTGTCACTTGTTTTCCTTATATATATGTAAATTACCAGGACTCCAATTGTAATGTATACTCCTATTTACTTTAAACGTACCCCTTGAAATATAGGTTACGCTCCATCAATATTATAGTCAGTGACGCAATAATCAATATAGATTCAAAATCATATCATAATAATTAATTAGATAAATTCATCTGCTTCATTTTCCTGTTTCATATGTCTATAATTTTTCCACTATTTTTAGGTACAAATATTAAGAAAAGTAATAAAACAATAGACTTCCTCTATTCAATTTTATAATTCTCAATTTCCTTTTTTATCTATCCAATTTTATAATCTTTCATTTTCTAAAAAGAAAATACTATTCTCACACAGTACTACTTTATTTATACTTATCTTCACCTTTAAACTTTCACTAGCTTTTTACATAAACAATCATTTTTTCTTAAAATTCGTGTCTAAATCAAATGTGAGTTAAAAAAATGGACGGAAAGAGTATAATACAAGTGATGTGATTGATAGAAAAAAAAAAATTAAAAACAAGATATAAAGTGAAATGTAAGGATGAAAAATTAGAAGATATTTGCCAAAAAATGTACGAAGAACTTATAGGCAAACAAATCAAAATTAAATGGAAAAAATGGAAGTTTATAGACGGATCACGGGTGGATGAAGTATGTTTAACACATGTCGTTCCCATTATTATGAGATGTTGATAAAATCATATAATAAAATATAAAGTGAAAAACTAAAAATGTAACCGGTGATCTCATACCATTGCATAATGAATAGTTTATTTAGGGAAATTAATGTTGATTAAAAGTTAAGAAACATGCAATTTGGTGATGAATTGTAGGATGTTTGGTTGCTGTCATGAAATTGACGTTGTTTCTTACGGGACACGTGATTTTGTGTAGTGTACAACAAGTATTATTACAACTGAAGTGGACATTTCACTACATCGATATGGAAATCTTACCTCATGTATATATTTTCCTTTTTCTGGCATTTAATTTATCAATCAATGGGGCCGGCCGGGTAAGGTTAGGCCAGGCATCTAGGGGAGGAAGAATATTTGTTCACATGTTTCACAACTATCATTTATAGAGAGGTCAATTAAATTATGGTCAAGACCGGACTTAACTGTATTTGAAGAGGTTATCCTTCGAATTTTTTACTTATATTTTTACATAACGATTTTTATACGAATTACTTAAGACGTTGATTTATAGAGGAGTGTATCTTTTTGCTTGACCTTGAGTTTTGTTTTTAAGGAGAGTTTTTTCATATAAGATTTTAATGACACTTTAACCTCTGTCTCGATCTGTGAACTTAGCATTTTAAATTTTTTTTTCTAAAAATTCATGAACTAATTTGGGTGATTAATCTTATCGTCCACTAATAATGTTTTAATGGGTGGAGGCAGGAACAGATCTAGCATTGGTACATGGGGATACAATTGTTCCCTTGAATTGAAATTTGCTTTCTAATATGACATGTAAAACAATATATTGTACCCTCATTTACAGTAAGAACATTCTACATTTATTAATAATAAGAATAGAAATTGAACTCAACCCATTTTTTTTAGTCCAATATTAATTAAAAAATTAGGGTTTATATACATTATTATTGCTACATATATGTTAAATTAATTAATTGAGATATAAAATTGTTAATGGATTATTGTTTCGATATTGGTGAATTTATTTATAGTAATTACAACCGACCGAATGAGATCACTTGTTCCAATTTTAGTGTTCCACACATCTTATTTTTTTTATATGGATGATTGACATGTGTTACATTAAAAAATAATCAACGTTCTATAATATTGGGGGCGACACGTGTTAAAAATCCAATAGGGTGGAATAACAGTGAAACACGAAAAGTTGGAACAGAAAAATCGAACCGAATTACAATAGTTGTAATCTTATTATTAAAAAAAAATACTTTTATTTTTTGTATTGCATTCATTTTAGTCCATCCTAAAAAATATTTTGACTTCGTCTTTAATTTACATCGAGTTGTTTAATAATATTATTTATAATCTTTCGTACCTTCAACTTCAAAGTTCTGGATCCGTCACGTAACTAGATATATAGTGAAGACTTGCACCATAGTGTATTGATACAATGTGTGAAGAGGTCAATAATATTTTCCAAATTCCTCTTCTACTTTCATTAGGTCTGATAACTTACTGGGGTTATCTTTCTCAATAATTAGGTTGATAGTGGTGTATATAATTGGTGTGGTAACTTATTGTCGCACTTCATTGGAAAAATCTATATTGAAAATTTCTACAACTTTGTAGTTTATATTTACAAAATGAAAGGACTATTGCCATTTTTAGGCAAGACTACTTATACAATAGATATAATTCCAAAAGATATTAGCATATTTAATAATAATATACTATGCATAATAATTTTCTTTGATTTTCCAATCAAAAGGATAATTCATTGTGGCAAAATAAAAAAAAATTATACTTTGATAATTCCTGATATATATATATATATATATATATATATATATATATATAAACTTCAAAAAAAAATCCTACCTCAAATTTATACACAAATAAAGATAATTAAAGTATCATGTTTCAAATATTATTTCACTATATAAGTAGCCCAAACCCAAATGTAAAAATTATATGAAGCCCAGTTAATGTAAATTGTTGTAGGCCCAAGAAGTATTTATTCATTGGGTACGGCTATTTGCATCTTCAGCTTGGCTAAGGACACTCCCGCCTTTAATTTATTAATTTAATAATAGTGTGAAAATTTAAAATATCTTTTAAGTAAAATATCACTACTAAATTTTCACTCCTACTACTATCTACACTCTCCTTTTAACATTTAAATCTTAACCCTAAATGCAGTTGCCACCGCAAAAAAGATGATGACGACCAATATGTGTATATAACATCACATGGACTCAAGCCCAACAATATATATTAATAACCATTAAATGTTTAAAAGTTTGAAAAAATTGGTTTAATATAATAAAATTATTAAATTAATTTGAAATTAATATGAAACATGGGGATGTTCCTTCTTTGTTGTAAGAATATTTTACCTAATTTAAAATGAATTAATTGTTGCACTCAAAATCTGAATGTTGTAAAAGGTCGCCAGTGAGATTGTATTTGGGGGGCGTAGTACTCGATTGGTAATGTATGGTCCGGATGAAAAAAAATATTATATACTAATAGGCATTATATATACTGATATATCCCATTACCATAGGCGTATTTGCAAAAAATCACATTTAACAATTGGGCCACATTGCTAATGGGCTTGATTCTCAGTTTTGTCAAATTATAAATATTAAATTTTTGGACGCGGCTAAAGGCACCCGGATTTCCTATGAGTACACCCAAGGATAATTTATTTTGTCACATGGGTAGTGCGAAAAGACGTTTTTACCCCTCCTGTAGTTTTTAACAAAAAACGCCGGATGAGTACACCCATCTATTCCGATTCACACCGATTCACCATTTCACATACGAATCATTTCGATTCCCACAATAACACCAAAACATCAAAAATCCTAAAAAATTCAAAATTTCAACAACAAAAATAAAATCTTCACATGTTCGAAAATTTTAACAAAAAAAAGTTGAGATGTTCGAAAATTTTACCAAAACAAACCCAATATGTTCGGAAAAAAATTCAAAACAACTTAGATTTGTTCGAAAAAAAAATTCAAACATCTTGTTCGAAATTTTTTCCAAAACAAACTCAAGTTGTTCGAAAAAAATTCCAAAACAAACGCAATATGTTCGAAATTTTTTCCAAAACAAACTCGATATGTTCGAAAATAATTCCCGAACTACTAAAAACCCTAATTTTCCTAAATTTTCAAAACCCTAATTTTTTTGAAAAACTGTAAAAATTGTAAAAAAAAAAAACTTACCTTCGAACGGCGGCGGCGTGGGTAGCTGGGTGCGATGAAGGGAAGTGGGAGGGGTTGCGGCCGCGAACGGCCGCGAAGGGAAGGGGAAGGGGCTGCGGCCGCGAACGACCGCGAAGGGGAGAGGGAGGAGCTGCGGCCGCGAAGGGGAGGAGAAGGGACTGCGCCCGCGAACGGCCGCGAAGGGGAGGGGAGAGTATTAGGGTAAATTAATTTGATTTTCATTGATTTGAATAATGAGTACAATCATGTATATATACAGAAGACTTTTCCTAATCTAAATAAGGCAATAATACAAATCTGCACAATTTAGGAATAAGCAATAAATCAAATTATTATGATTGATTTATGCTAACATTCCCCCTCAAGCAAGACGCGGGATGAGGACCGACTCGCAGCTTGGCCCGAAAAAAATCAAAGAGAGGACGAGGAAGAGCCTTTGTGAATATATCCGCAATTTGGAGATCGGAAGATATGAACTGAGTACTCAACTTGCCCGATGAAACAAGCTCCCGAACAAAATGGTAGTCGATGTCAATATGCTTGGCGCGCTTGTGAGCACTTGGATTTTGGCTCAAAAATACCGCATTGTTGTTGTCCGAGAAGAGGGTAGGACAAGTCGGTATAGGGACTTGAAGTTCCCGAAGAATATGAAGAACGCACACCAATTCGGAGGCAGCATTGGCGAGGGCGCGATATTCTGACTCACAACTGGATCGGGAGACGGTGGGTTGTTTCTTTACACTCCAAGAAACAAGGTTTCCACCAAGAAAAATGGAATAACCATAAGTAGAGCGTCGAGTTTCGACACAGCGGGCCCAATCAGCATCAGAGTAAGCAACTACATCAAGAGAAGATCCTCTTGTGAAAGAGAGACCATAGGAAGACGTGGTCTTCACATAGCGCAAAATGCGTTTAACAGCCTGAAAGTGTTCAATTGTTGGGCTATGCAGATGCTGACTGACAAGGTTAACAGCAAAACTAAGATCTGGACGAGTAATGGTGAGGTATTGGAGAGCACCGACCAACGATCGGTAAAGAGTGGGATAATCGAACAAAGGACCAGTTTGGGGGAGCTGACAGCCGGCGACGAGGGGAGTATTAACAGGCTTGCAATCCTCAAGGGCAGCTCGCTTGAGGATATCACGAGCATATTTAGCCTGGTTCAAAAAAAGACCAAAAGGAGTGTAAGAGACCTCAAGACCTAAAAAGTAATTCAACTTACCCAAGTCCTTGATGGCAAACTCCTTACGAAGACGGGTGATGAAGTCCTGCAAGGTGGAAACAGAATTGCCGGTTAAAATGAAGTCATCAACATAGACTAACAAATATAAGGTGTTAGAGCCGCGAATGTAAATGAATAATGAAGAATCAGATTTGCTACAGACAAAACCAATGCTTAGGAGGAAGTCACTAAGGCGTTGAAACCAAGCACGAGGGGCCTGTTTAAGCCCATACAAGGCCTTTTTGAGGCAACAAACATGATCAGGAAATCTAGTGTCAATGAATCTAGGAGGTTGTTCCATGAACACAGGTTTGGACAAAACGCCATTTAAGAAGGCATTTTTCACGTCAAGTTGATGAAGTGGCCAATTATTAAGGACGGCCAAAGAAAGCACAATGCGAACTGTGGACGCTCGTACCACCGGGCTAAACGTGAGAGAGTAGTCAAAACCCGGAAGTTGAGTAAAACCCTGGGCAACAAGACGCGCTTTATAACGCTCGACCGAACCGTCAGCCAGAAACTTGGTTCGAAACACCCATTTAGAGCCCACAATGTTCGTGTTTTCAGGGCGGGGTACCAGATCCCAGGTATGATTTGAGGACAAGGCAGAGAGCTCTTCATGCATGGCAGCTACCCATTCTGGGCGTTTAAGAGCCGACTTTATACCACGAGGTTCATTTACTGCAAGGAGAGCATTAAACAACGAAGTACAAGTATAACTAGGAATATGTTTGGGTTTAAAGATACCAGACTTTCCACGAGTTTGCATTGGATGAATAGAGACGGCCTCGGAAGTGGTTGAGACAGGGAGAGGGATGGGCGGCACTTCAGGAATGACAGGGCAACCGGAGAGGGATCCGGAGGAGGTAAAGTTGAGGGATCGTCAGAGCAAAGGGTGCAAGGGGAACCATTTGGCACTAGGGGAGATGGGTCCGGAAGAGATGCCGGAGATGTAGGTGACCAAGCCGGCTCCAAAAACTCTGCAACGGGAAGAGAGTCTAGAGAGGAATTACCTGCACTATCACAAAAAGGAAACAAAGCTTCATCAAATTTAGCATGCCTAGATATATAGATGCGGAAGGAAATAGGATCGTAACAACGAAACCCTTTGTGAGAACTACTGTAGCCCAAAAAAACACAAGGCATACTCCTAGGGTCAAACTTATTTGTAGCATAATCTCGAAGACAAGGGTAGACATGACAACCAAAGGGGTGAAAATTTTCATAATTTGGGGGAGTAGAAAAGAGTAGCTCAAAAGGAGACTTATTCTCAAGCAGTTTAGTGGGCAAACGATTAATTATATACACGGCACTACTGAAAGCATCCACCCAAAATTTTAAAGGAACACGATAGTGAAAAAGCATAGCAAGACCCGTTTCAGTAATATGACGATGTTTACGTTCAGCCCGCCCATTTTGAGCAGACGTGTACGGACAAGAAAATATGTGACGAATACCAGTTTTATTGAAAAAATCTTTCACTCTATTATTAGTAAATTCCGTGCCACCGTCACTATGAAAAGTTTTAACTTGACAGGAAAACTGATTAACAACGAAGGCATGAAATTGAAGTAATACATCATAAAAATCAGACTTTTGGCGTAAGGGATAGAGCCAAGTAAACCTGGAAAAATCATCAATAAATATAACATAATAGCGAAAACCAGAAACAGAAGTTACAGGCGCCGGCCCCCATAAATCACAGTGTATAAGGTCCAAAACACAAGAAGAGCGTTTAAAGTCTAAAGAAAATGGGAGATGTTTACTCTTAGCACGCTCACAAGAATCACAAATAACGGGTTTCGGTAACAAAGAAGTAACAGAAATACGCCCTAGACTACGTAAAATAGAGATAGTATCAAAGGAGACATGTCCAAGTCTCGAGTGCCACATTTCAAAAGAAGCTTTAGGCTTGTGTGCAGCAACCAACGCCACTTGAACATTACTCAACACATAAAGGCCATTCTTACGCTTTCCTCGTGCTAGAATCTCCCGAGTATCCCGATGCTGAATTTCAAAACAAACATCGTTAAAAATAACAATAACAGGGGAATCAATAGACAGTTTACTAACCGAAAGTAAGTTTTTGGTTAGACCGGGAACAACTAGAACTCCATTTAAAGAAAGAGAATTGGTGATGGAAAAAGAGCCAATATGAGAGATAGGTAAGACGGCGCCGTTACCAACGACGACCATATCTGAACCTGTATAAGGCAAGGGGGCATCCAAACGATTTGGTGAGGGTGTCATATGCGCAGACGCACCAGTGTCCAAGTACCAGTCTGAGGCATTCGGCTCTGAGACGGCACAAGAGGCAGAGAAGGCCTCGGCAAGGTGTGCGGTTGAGGGAGCAGAACGCGCAACTGGAGGTTTCGGCAGAGGAGCAGCTGTTGGGTCGGCAAAGCGATCTGGACATACGTTGGCGTAATGTCCATTTTGACGACATATTTGGCAGTGAGGCGGACGTCGCTGACCAGAACCACGGCCACCAGAAGAGAGGCCTTGACCACGGCCACGGGAGGCAAAGGAGGATTGACGAGGACCTGTAGAGACCGTGAAAGCAACGGGAGAAAGGGAAGGAGCCATACCTAATTGGAATTTTTCCCAAGCCTCTGCGCCACTGAGAAGGGCAGAGAACGAAGGCAACGGAACGATTGACATTTGAGTCGCTGAAAAACTGGAAAAGGATGGCCCAAGCCCTTTGAGGAAGAGGTGTATTTTATCGGTGTTTGCAACAGTGGCTCCAATGGCGGCCAATTGATCACATATCAGTTTGAATTCACGGCCAAAGGAAGCAATAGATCCATCGCCCTTTGTGAGAGATTGTAACTGACCTTTCAATCGGAATTCACGGGCCTTGGACTAATGACTGAAGTGGTTTTCGAGAGCACGCCAAACATCACGAGCCGAAGAACACCCAACCACCACGGACATGGCTTCTTCCGTGAGGGAGGAGAAAATAAGACTGACGAGACGCTGGTCATCAATCAGCCAAGACTTGTATTCGGGATTAGGGGCAGAAGATCCGTTAGTGCGAATCTCAACCGGAGGCGCCGGACGGGAGCCATCAATAAGGCCGATAAGACCTTGCCCGATAAGAAGAGGATGTAATTGGCTACGCCAAAGGAGGAAATTTGTGGAGGAGAGCTTTATGGTGAGCATGTGAATGAGGGTGGCATAAGGGAGAGTGTCTGGCGTATCCGATTTATCGGAAGACGGCACGGTGGAGGGTGCCATGAGAAACAGAGAGAAGAAAGAAATGAGGAAAACAGAGAGAGAAGAAAGAAAAGAGGCGGATGAGAAAAGGAGGCGGATGAGAAAATAAAATTAGGGTTTGTTGATTAGAAGGCTAATACCATATTAGGGTAAATTAATTTGATTTTCATTGATTTGAATAATGAGTACAATCATGTATATATACAAAAGACTTTTCCTAATCTAAATAAGGCAATAATACAAATCTGCACAATTTAGGAATAAGCAATAAATCAAATTATTATGATTGATTTATGCTAACAAAGAGGCTGCGGCCGCGAAATGGAGAGGGAGGCGTGTGCGGCGCAGCGAGGCAAAGGCGGCGGCGGCACTGTGCGAGCGGCCGCGTGGAAGGAGGCGGCGGCGTGGGCGCGGGCGGCGTCGTCGTCTTCAAGAGAGTGGAGGAGGCGGAGGAAATGGGTAAGGTGTGTGTACTCTTTTAATTTTGAGAATGGGGGAGGATTTAGGGTTTTAATAGGACGAAGGGTATTTTTGTATTTTCCACGTGGGTGTCCTCATCCATTTTGTGGGTGTCCTCATCGCGTGGGTGTCCTCATAGGATCCTTGGGTGCCTTTAGCCGCGCCCTAAATTTTTAATTTTAATATATTTTAATATTACTCTATTCAATTTAATTAACTTCACTCTTCTTTTAAAAATAATATTATTCACATTATTTTATATTCACTATTCAATCATTACTTATTTGTTCAAATTGTCATTATTTTTATTCATAAACATTCACTTTATTTATCATTTTATTGATAAGTAACTTCCACAATACTCAAGTATACCCTAACATATATACTTTGTACATAAATTAATCAATATTTATTAAAATTCATACACGAAAAAATGAACATAATAATTTTGGACGAAAAAATGATATATTTTTCTTATAAAACTTCTCGTGCGAGCCAAATATAATTTAGTATACTTTTACTCACTTGTCTATTTATTTACTAGTATTTTTTACTCATTTTCTTTTTTTAACTATTTTGTAAAAAAATTCTTAGTCAGGACTAGACTCATTTTCGAATAGACAAAACATCAATAATTCAGTAGAAACGTAATTGATGTACATCAATCGACAATAAATATTAAATATATTTTAAAAATTATTTATCGTACCCCCGAATTTATATTCCTGAGTCCGCCACTGGATGCAATAGGACGAGTTCAAACTCGAGTCCACTTTGAACCCGTTTAACATGTGTCGAGTTTGAACTTGATCAAGTGAGTATGGAACATGTAATTTTTTATTGAACTCATCCCATCAACTTGTCTTTAGACCTATTATACATAAATATAATACGGAGTAATATTTTATAGAGTAACTCTCATGTGCACTTGAGCATATGCATAAACTCGAGTGTCACATTTACTCTTTTTTGCACTTTTTTTTTCAAATATTTTTTTCGATTATAAAAGTGCAAGTATTAATTAATAAAAAGTGTAACATTAATAATAAATAAAAGGGCAACCTAATAAAGGTGTAACATTAATAACCAACAAAAATATATGTGAGTAATATTTTTCAGCTACAATTCATAGCAATTGTCATTAAAATAAATAGTTTTCTTATACTTTTCAGTTATAGTGACTTACACTTTTTAGTAATATTTTGTTGCACTTTTTAGTTATAATGACTTACATTTTTCGTTAAAATAAAAATATTGTGTATATTAAAATTTATTTAAAAATAATGATAAAAAAAATTAGGCGAGAGGGGCAAGATTTGTCTTGAACTTTCTAGCGGGCAGTCTTGGGATATAGTGGGTTTCCCTAAACGTGTTACGAATTGAGAGGAAGAAGAAGGTCTCGATGAAACGGCACCGTTTAGAAGAGTGTAGCAAGGAGTACTAATCCTTTCATAAATTGTAAAACGTGTTTCTAAATAAAGTCGTGAGCGCGACTTTGTGTGTTGTGGAGAATGGGTCGGGTATTTATACCCGTGATTAGCCCATATTTGATTTCTTAAGTTTTGAATGGATTGGAGCTTTCTTAACCGTTTCTCCCCCAAAAATCTTCTCTCAATTTTCCTCCATTTCTACGATTTCTGTGTGATTTCTCAAACGATTGGCTCAATCGTTTCAGTGGCCTCAGAGCCAAGTTATTGTGCTGAAGCTCGCGCGATTCTAACAATGGTGACAAATACGGAGCGAATCAATTCGCTAGAAACTCGAATGAGAGTTGTGGAAGCTCGAATCGTTTCGATTGAAGGTCAGTTCACAGAAATGCGAACGAAACAAATCCAAAGCAAAAACGAGTTGCTTAAACGATTCGATCAGCAAGCTAAGGAATCTGAATGGTTGAAATTGCAATTGGCTGAATTGCTTAAACAACTGAGTTTAAGTAAAGGAAAGTCTTAGATGGTGGATGAAGGAGTGGAGAATGAGAAGATGAACGAAGGAATTGGTGCAAATGATCTGAAAGGGCTGATGGTCAATTCATTTAGCAGACTCGAGCCTGAATTGTTACCTACACCACCACCTCAAACTCGAATTCCGGAAGCTGGTGCTCCTAGTAGCTCTGATGTTAACTTGATTGGTAGGTCTAGAGCTGGAGCTATACCAAAGGCAGTAGCTCAATCAGGAGGAGGTATGATCCTAAGAATTCTAAATTTCAGCAGCTAGAGAAGGATAGTGATGTGGTTTCTCTCTATAAAACTACTGAAATGATAGCTACTGCTAGATCCAGTGATCATCACAATCAAAACAGAAAACCTAGGATAAACTTTCTTAAATTCAAAGGTGAAAATCTAAGGTGCTGGATTAGAAAATGCCACAAGTATTTTCTCTTTAATCATATGTCAGATAGGGATAAAATCCTTCTTGTAGCCATTAATATGGAGGATGAAGCTGATAACTGGTACATAGACTATATAGATGCAAGGGAGGATTTATCTTGAGCACAATTCATAGAGCTGTTACAACAGAGGTTTACCAATCTTGAGGATGAGAATA
The DNA here is from genome assembly GCA_963675135.1 of Galeopsis tetrahit. NCBI lineage: Eukaryota > Viridiplantae > Streptophyta > Magnoliopsida > Lamiales > Lamiaceae > Galeopsis > Galeopsis tetrahit. The sequence continues at coordinate 13,402,637 of OY776121.1, read as the reverse complement.
TAATTGCCAAATTCCACAAATTGTGCCAAACTACTACTGTGATGGATTATGTGAAGAGTTTTGAAAAGATTGGAGTGGCTGGGCATTCAGATGGGAATTCTGCTGGTAGATATGGAGTGGGTGCATTCTCAAAACCACACGCTCAACCAATTGTGGAAAACCGTGGAGGTAGTCCAATTCCAAGGAGTTCCAGGTATAACTCTAATGATGACGTAAAGAAATGGTGGTTATGGGATTATTGGTCTTCTCCTCTCATGTATGCGCAAACTGCAATTACTGTGAATGAATTTAGAGGTAGCAGTTGGAACAAGGTAATTGCAAAAATGAGTGAGGCATTATGAATTGCATTTCTAAAGGCACGATGATTCTTGCTAAAAGAACACATGCACTGGATATCAGTAGGGGCATTATTTGGATTCATACTTCTGTACAACTTATGTTACACTTTAGCTCTTTCTTATTTGAATTCTTTTGGAAATGGCCAAGATGTTATAATAGAAGAGAATGATCAGGATAAACTGGTGTTTCTAAAGGGTGTGAGTGGCACTTTTAGGCCTAGAGTTCTTACAGCTTTGATGGGAGTAAGTGGTGTTGGTAAAACAACTCTAATGGATGTCCTGGCAGGTCCAAAAATGAGCTATGCTGACTGTTCAGATAAAAAACTAAGTGATTTTGTCACTTGGTTGGGTGGATCATAGGTTGAAAATGCATTTCAATCACTGGAGGGAGAGTTAGTCATTCAATTGTCTAATGATGCTTTTCTGAAATTCCTTAACCAAAATTCTATTCCGGATGCACTTGATATGAGGCTTAAGGTGTCGGATTTTGGATTGGTTAGAAATGCACCTGATGGTATCATTGTGAAGGTTAATGCAGCTGTGGAGATTGTGAAGGAAAGCTATGGGGTTACAACACCAATTGATTAACACCAACTGATTACAACACCTGGAGATTGCCTCCTAAACAATTTTCCCATACACAGAGTCTTTGTCATCGTAACGACTCTTCCAGCTCCTGCAACGGGTGAGAGAATGCTATTGCTCCTCGAATGCTTAAGTGATGGAGTGTCGCCATCCAATCCTAAGCGTGAAAAGATTAATCCTAACTATGATAGTGGATTTCTCTTGTTGGCTGAAGTTACTAAAATAAAACCTCTCGAAGTCCGAGTGAAATTTAGATCTGAAATTCATGGAAGGGTACCGAAGGTAACTGATAATAATTCTGCTATAATCTCTTTTAATGACTATAGAATTGGGCAAACATGGACTGCAAGGATTCTCTCGAAGAGTATCAAGCTTGAAATTATTAAAGGCTGTGTGGAATTGTCAATCAAGCCATCCTTGCTTGAGGGATATAAATGTTAGATTCTTGGTATTTTGGAGATATTGTAAAATATTTTTTTGTATTTTTCTGGGAATAGTATGAATAGTGTTTGAATGTTTGAAGATTGATAACAGAAAGGAGAGAGAATTTAGAGATAGAATTTAGAGAGAGATGAGAGTTTGTTGGTTTTTCTGATGATCTCCTCCCATGGCCAAAATTGGCATAAGTAATACTAGTACTTGGGACCACAAGTAGGGGTGAAAACGGATCGGATACGGACGGATAGTGCTTATACCGTATCCTAAACCATATTTTTTTCTCGAATTCGGAGTCGGATTCGGATACGAATTCGGAATATACGGTATACGAATACGGAGCGGATTCGAATAACTATAATCGGATAATATATTTCAAATGGAAATCATCAAAATGTGATTGAAACACATAAAAAATCAACAAACATGAAATTATCAAAATACATCATTTGTAAACATCACCACTCCAGATGGGGACTGGGACGGGCGGTCGACGACGGGGGTCGGGGCTGGGGGTGCAGTCGTGCAGGGGCCAAAAAGGGAAGGGAAGGAGGAGTGGGCGGCGGACGCTGGGGTGAGGGTTTAGGCTTTTTAGTTTTTAATAAGGCCCAATAATGTTATAAGTTATAATAGAGCTTTAATAAAATTAATATAAAATATAAAATAAAATATATTAAAAAATCCGGGAATCCGGATTTATTATCCGGATAATATCCGATAAAATATGGGAAAACTCGAATACGGTCGGATATTATGTATTCCGAATCCGAATCCGCTCGGATACTAAATTTTTATACCGAATTCGTATCCGACCGGATACGGTTCCGGATCGGTCGGGAAATATCCGATCCGTTTTCACCCCTAACCACAAGCCCACTTTTACAATTAAATGAAAAAAACTCTTACGTAAATGCTAAATAGGTAAATTGCAAGCCAAAACTAATTAATTAATTAAGCCCATACATCTCGGCCCAGTATATATGCTTCATAGCCCAACTTGCATTCCTTATCCAATCATTCATCACTTTGGCCCATTCTGCACGAGTCAATCGCCCCTTCTTCTCCAAAACAAAAGCTTCTGAACAATTTGGTACTTTCTACCTCTCCAAGCTTATCCTCCGGCAATGAGCCCATAACAATACCCGGCGGAACGAAAGATCCTTGTCCCCAAGGATATTCCAAAGTGTAGTGCTTCTTCAAGAAGGTAATATCTTCCCACGACTCACAATTCCAAATTGTATCTATCCAATTCACACACACCTGATGTACAATCTTCTTACGCATTTCAGAATTCTTGTGGACGTCGGTCAGATATATTCCCCGAACTTCTTGATGAATTGTAGTGGCCTGATCTTGAAGCAGATGACGAGGCCTCATGAAAATCTTGGAAAGTCTAGGTAATCCTGAATCCGTGAGCCCTTCGACTCCATCTTTCGTTTCATCGAAAGCTTTCAGCATTTCCATTTTATAATCAACACATAACCTCCATGTACCAACTGTCATCAAAGGGTTTTTGCTATTTTTGCTCAGCCCTGATTTGAGTAGATCCTCCACAATTTCCTCAATTTCACCATGGTGAGCATGAGAGGTTTTGCCTGGATATTGTTGCCTTGGAATATTATCCGGTTTAAGTAGAATTCGATATTGATCCAAGTGTACCATCTCAAATAGGTTAATATCTGAAATCCATTGACATTCATCTTTAGAAGTAAGAGCTTGTAGCTTAATCCTTTTTCCCATGAATGTAACACTGAAGGTCATGGCATTGTAGTCTAATTCTATAGGTGTACCAGCCCTAAGCCAATCCCCACCCAAGATCAGATCACAACATTCATTTTCTAGAAGCCTTAGAGGATAACTGAATGTATAACCCTGCATCTGCCATTCAAATGCTTCCACCTGTTGGGAACTTATAAGTTTTTTCCCATTGGCCACCTTCACCAAGAGTGGTTTTGCTGGAGAGATGTGGCAACCCAATTTCTTTGCAGTTGCAGATTGAATAAAACTGAGAGTGCTTCCAGTGTCAATAAGAACATGTAACTTATGTTGTCCAAATTCACCAAACAATCTCATGGTTGTTACTCCAACTTCTGTAATAGCATTTATAGCCATTTGAACCTCTTCAAAGGGTGTTTCTTGATAGGCTGGCTGAGCATCAGTATGGTTCTCATTCAACTCATTATTGTTTTCAAGTAGTTCTTCAGCAACAATCATGTAAGAAATCTTTTGCTTACACTTATGTCCTTAGGTGAATGGGTCATCACAATTGTAACACAGACCCTTCTCCCCCTTTTCAGCCATCTCACTAGGTGTAAGGACCTTGAAATTAGGCTTGAGGCTGGTGAGTGGTGGTTTTCCCTGGGTTGAATCAGGTTTCCCCCACTGTTGATTGTTAGGGGTAGGATTGGGAGCCTTGGAAAAGGGCTTAATCCTCTTTGACATAGCTGATAATGTTTGTTTTTTATTCTTTCCCAATTTGATAGCATGTTGTAAAGTTTTAGGCTCAAACATAGACATGAAAGATTGCAATTCTTCACTCAACCCACTAATGAAACTGGCAACAAAGTGTGATTCAGAGAATTCATTTTTGCTAAACATCAGTAAGCATGCCTTTAATTCTTCAAACTTATCAACATAATCATCATAAGAACCAGTTTGTTTCAGTTTGTTAAAATCTGCCACTACAGTGTATTCTTTCATTTCTTCAAATCTGATAGATATAACTTCAATGAATTGATCCCAAGTAAGATCAAGGTTTCTTTTGTTGTAATTTTGAAACCATAAGGCAGCCTTGCCATTAAAATGAATAGAGGTTAGGGTTACCTTTTGTGCATCAGTCATGCTAGGCATCAGATTAAAGTATCCTTGGCATTTTAGAATCCAGGATCTAGGGTTAGATCCATCAAACTTTGGAAACTCCACCTTTGGGACTGGATTGTGAAACTTGGTACCATCAGTAAGTAGTTTGACCCCTGGTGATTCCCGATATTGATTAATAGGAAAAGCACTTGATGAGCCCCCACTTGGGCTACCCAAAAGGGATTCCTTATCTTGTTGCCCCTTGTTTTTGTCCATGTTGAGTAGCTGCAGCTGAAGAGCAGCCAATGTGTTAGTAACATGCTCTAGCTTCCCACTTAATCCACCAATTTGATAATCCATCCTTGATGAGATTTCATGCACTGTCTCTTTGATTTTAGCTTCTGTGGCTTCCCATTTTATTGCTTCTGTTTGTATTAGTTGTTCTAACTTCTTTTGTGACTCTTTCAGGTCTTTGAAATGAGTGGATTCAGCCATGCCCAAGATTAGGCTCTGAGATACCAAATGTTAGATTCTTGGTATTTTGGAGATATTGTAAAATATTTTTTTGTATTTTTCTGGGAATAGTATGAATAGTGTTTGAATGTTTGAAGATTGATAACAGAAAGGAGAGAGAATTTAGAGATGGAATTTAGAGAGAGATGGGAGTTTGTTGGTTTTTCTGATGATCTCCTCCCATGGCCAAAATTGGCATAAGTAATACTAGTACTTGGGACCACAAGCCCACTTTTACAATTAAATGAAAAAAACTCTTACGTAAATGCTAAATAGGTAAATTGCAAGCCAAAACTAATTAATTAATTAAGCCCATACATCTCGGCCCAGTATATATGCTTCATAGCCCAACTTGCATTCCTTATCCAATCATTCATCACTTTGGCCCATTCTGCACGAGTCAATCGCCCCTTCTTCTCCAGAACAAAAGCTTCTGAACAATTTGGTACTTTCTACCTCTCCAAGCTTATCCTCCGGCAATGAGCCCATAACAATAAATCAGTTATAATTCTGATTTTTACCATAATGATCATTATTGCATGTAAAAAGGGAGGAACAAGTATTGAAGATCTTGCAGAAAAACATCCAGAACTGATTGTAAAGGTACACATTGATGTTTTTACAAGAATTACTGATGAAGATGCTGACAAGGTAGTTGATGGTTTATCTCCCAAGGTGGCTGATAGAAATGCTTCAATTGAACAAGTAAAGAAGTTGTATGAGCTTTTCTGCAAAAATGATTGTACATTGTGGGAGATCAATTCCATTGCTGAGATTTCTAATAACCAGTTACTAGCTGTTGATGCAAAATTCAACTTTGATGATAATGCTGCTTTCCGTCAGAAAGAGATCTTTGCTCGTCGAGATCCAATTCCAGAAGATCCCCATGAGGTTAATGCAGCAAAAGCTGACTTGAATTACATTGATTTAGACGGAGAAATTGTTTGCATGGTGAATGGTGCTGGTTTGGTTATGGCCATGATGGATATTATTAAGTTACATGGAGGAACACCTGCAAATTTTCTTGATGTAAGGGGTAATGCTTCAGAAGGTCAGATTGTGGAAGCATTTAAAATTTTAACTTCAGACGATAAAGAAAAGGCTATTCTTGTGAACATAGTTGGGGGTATTGTTGAGATGATTGGCATGATCCATAGAGTTTGTTTGCTTAAGGCCATGAATATTCTAACTCCACTGTCATTTGTTTGCTTGAGGACAAGCAAAAGGATGAGAGGGGGGTAATGTTACGAATTGAGAGGAAGAAGAAGGTCTCGATGAAATGGCACCGTTTAGAAGGGTGTAGCAAGGAGTACTAATCCTTTCATAAATTGTAAAACATATCTCTAAATAAAGTCGTGAGCGCGACTTTGTGTGTTGTGGAGAATGGGTCGGTATTTATACCCGTGATTAGCCCATATTTTATTTCTTATGTTTTGAATGGATTTAAGCTTTCTTAACCGTTTCTTAACCGTTTCTTACGATTTCGGTGTGATTTCTCAAACGATTGGCTCAATCGTTTCAAAATGCGAGTCGTTATCCCTAATACGATAAGATAACAATGGATATATTTGCCATGCAAAGCCATTAAAATTTAAAATATCACAATTTTTATTATGTAATCCGTATAAATATATCCAAGAATATTTTCATATAGTTAGATCTAGAGCTGTTAAAAGAAACAAACAGTTTGAGAGTTTAGTTCGTTAAAGCTCGAACTTAGCTCGCTTATATTGAAAACGAGTCAAGTTCAAACTCGTTAGATACTTAATTTACTAACGTATCGACTTAAACTCGACTCGTTAGGCTCGATATATATCTAAGTTTTTTCTTGTAATTTCATTAAGCTCAACTCAGCCCAGTAGACTCGTTAAACTCATTGGCAAGTCGAGTCAAGCTCAACATGACAAATACACGAGTGACGAGTTAAGTTCAAACTCCAAGTATTCAACTTGGCAAATAACAACACTTGTTATATCCATGAAAACCCGGTATTCCTTAATTTTGCATGGATTGATTGCACTGGACAAGATTTCGAATTTGTGTGAACATGGGGTGTCTTCATATCTACAATCCATGGGTGATAAATCGAGCAGCAGGTACTTCAATAGAAAAATGGAAGAATGTTTGAAGCAATTGAAGAAGATGACTTTAGGACTTCAATACAAGCAATATAGTAAGCAGATTTAGGAAAGATGTGAACAAATGTATTAGATTAATAATATATTGATTCTTAATAATTACAAAGTGGGTCCAGTTCTGTATATATACAGAAGATTGCAACGGACATCTTAATCTATTTAATGAAAGCAATAAATAAAAGAATACTTCCAATACATCAAAACTCACAATATAATCACTAATATTAAATAGCAATAAATTAAATAATTTATTCTTGATTTATGCTAATATCCCCCCTCAAGCAAGACGCGGGATGAGGACCGACTCGTAGCTTGTCTCGAAAAAATTCAAAGAGAGGGCGAGGAAGAGCCTTTGTAAAGATATCCGCAATTTGAAGGTCGGAAGAGATAAATTTAGTGTTCAAACGACCAGATGAAACGAGCTCTCGAACAAAGTGATAGTCAATATCAATATGCTTGGCACGTTTATGGGCACTGGGATTCTGGCTAAGAAAAATCGCACTATTGTTGTCCGAAAAAAGAGTAGGACAAGAAGGGAGACGAACTTGGAGCTCCTGGAGAATTTGAAGGACACACACTAATTCAGAAGATGTGTTAGCTAGAGCACGATACTCAGACTCACAACTCGAGCGAGAGACAGTGGGTTGTTTCTTAGCACTCCAAGAAACAAGGTTCCCACCAAGATAAATGGAGTAACCATAGGTAGACCGACGGGTTTCAATACAACGAGCCCAATCAGCATCAGAGTAGGCCACTACATCCAAGGAGGAGCTATGTGTGAAGGAAAGGCCATAAGATGGAGTATGCTTCACATAACGAAGGATGCGCTTCACAGCTTGAAAATGCTCAATGGTCGGGCTGTGAAGATGTTGGCTAACGAGATTAACAGCAAAACTCAGATCAGGACGAGTAATCGTAAGATATTGGAGAGCCCCGACCAAGGATCGATATAGAGTGGGATCTTTGAACAAGGAACCAGACGAGGGTAGCTGACAGCCGGCGACGAGGGGTGTGGCAACTGGTTTGCTATCCTCAAGAGCAGCTCTTTGAAGAATGTCACGAGCGTATTTTGCCTGATTAAAAAAAAAACCAGAAGAGGTGTAAGACACTTCAAGCCCCAAGAAATAACTAAGCTTACCTAGATCCTTGATTGCAAACTCCCGTCGAAGACGAGCAATGAATGCCTGCAGAGTGGTAACAGAGTTGCCTGTCAAGATAAAGTCATCAACATAAACTAGAAGATATAATATATGAGGACCACAAATGTAGATAAACAAAGATGAGTCGGTGCGACTATAAATGAAACCAATGCTTAAAAGAAAGTCACGGAGACGCTGAAACCAAGCACGAGGAGCTTGCTTAAGCCCATACAATGCCTTTTTAAGACGGCACACATGATCTGGAAACTTGGCATTAATGAACCCGGGGGGCTGCTCCATAAACACAGGCTTGGATAGAACTCCATTTAGAAAAGCATTTTTTACGTCAAGTTGGTGAAGCGGCCAGTTTTGTAATACGGCCAAGGACAAGACAATGCGGACAGTAGATGCCCGAATCACGGGACTGAATGTGTGAGAGTAATCGAAACCTGGGAGTTGAGAAAACCCCTGGGCAACAAGACGGGCCTTATAACGATCCACTGACCCATTAGCCAAAAACTTGGTTCGAAACACCCATTTTGAACCTACAATATTAGTATTTTCCGGGCGAGGCACAAGTTCCCAAGTGTCGTTGGAGGATAGAGCAGAAAGCTCCTCATGCATAGCAGCCAACCACTCAGGATGCTTTAGGGCAGTTTTGATACCACGAGGCTCTTTAACTGCAATGAGAGCATTAAACAAAGTAGTGCAAGTATAATTTGGAATATGCTTAGGTTTGAAAATGCCCGACTTTCCTCGAGTTTGCATCTGGTGGGATGAGGTGGATGCAGAAGTAGTTGGAGTAGGAACCAATGGTGGAATCTCGACCAAACGGGCGGATGTTGAAGCAGAGACCGGGTTAGAGATAACATCAAGATCAGAGTTATTGTTTGTAATATGAGATGCATCAGATATAATCATATCAGGAGAATCAGCTGAGCAGAGAGTACAAGGGGGCAATGAGGGGGCCGAGGAAGGAGGAACCGGAGGGAAAGTTGAGGCAGGCAGACGGACAGGCTCAAAAAACTCCGAAACAGGAAGACGATCAGAGGAGGATCTGTCTGTCATCTTAGAAAAAGGAAAAAAATTCTCATCAAATTTTGCATGTCGAGATATAAAGACGCGGAAGGTAATAGGATCGTAGCAACGAAACCCTTTATGAGAACTACTATAGCCCAAGAAAACACAAGTTGTGCTTCGAGGATCAAACTTGTGAGCAGCATAATCCCTGAGACATGGATACACACGACAACCAAATGGGTGAAAATTATCATAATTAGGGACATTAGAAAAAAGCATTTCAAAAGGAGATTTATTGTTAAGAACTTTTGTAGGTAAACGATTAATTATGTACACAGCACTACTGAAAGCGTCAACCCAAAATTTCATTGGAACATGAGAGTGAAAAAGCATGGCAAGACCGGTTTCAGTGACGTGGCGATGTTTACGTTCGGCCCGCCCATTTTGGGCCGGTGTGTAAGGACAAGAGAGAATGTGCCGAATTCCGGTTTTTTCAAAAAAAAAACTTAACTTTATTATTAGTGAATTCTGTGCCCCCATCACTGTGAAAAGTTTTAATACGACATGAGAACTGATTTTCAACAAAGGCATGAAAATTAAGCAAAATATCATAAAAATTTGATTTCTGACGTAAAGGATAAAGCCACATAAAACGAGAAAAGTCATCTACAAATATAACGTAATAACGAAAACCAGAAACAGAAGCAACGGGAGCCGGCCCCCACAAGTCACAGTGAATCAAATCCAAAACACACGAAGAACGTTTAACATCCAAAGTAAATGGTAGACGCTTACTCTTAGCTTTCTCACAAGAATCACAAATAATAGGTTTGGGTAATAAAGCAGTAACAGAAATGCTGCCTAATTTGTTTAAAAATGACAAAACATCAAATGAGACATGGCCAAGCCGTGAGTGCCACAGTTCAAATGACGCCTTCTGACTATGAGCAGCAACCAAAGCTAACTGAACATTGTCCAAAACATAGAGACCGTTCTTACATCTTCCCCGAGCTAGAACTTCCAGAGTATCCCGATGCTGAATTTCAAAACAAACATCATTAAAAGTAACAACAACAGGAGAATCAGTAGATAATTTGCTAACTGAGAGTAAATTTTTTGTTAGACCTGGAACGACTAAGACGCCAGTAAGTGTTAAACAATTATTAATAGTACATGAACCAATATGAGATATAGGCAAAAATTCACCATTACCAACGATAACTTTATCTGAACCTGTGTAAGGTAAGGAAGTGTCCAACTGACCATTAGAGGGTGTCATATGTGTTGAGGCCCCAGTGTCCAAGTACCAATCAGAAGTAGGAGGATCTGAAATGGAGCACGAAACGGAGAAAGCTTCAGCAAGATTCGCGGACTGAGGAGCAGACGGAGGGCCTGATGGCTTGGGTAGAGAGCTAGTAACAACGGGTTTGGTGAACCGGTCCGGACAAGCATCAGCGTAATGACCATTTTGTCTACAGATTTTACAATGAGACGGACGCCTTTGGCCAAACCCACGACCACCAGGAGCCTGGACGGAACCACGACCGCGAGAGAGAGAGAAGGGCGGACGAAAATTCGTCGAAACAGTAAAGGCAGCCTGAGACGAAGGCGGAGGATCTAGCTCCTGCTGAAATTGATCCCAAGCCTCCGCGTTGCTAAGGAGAACCGGAAAAGAGGGCAGGGGCGAGATAGCCATTTGAGTCGCCGAAAAGCTAGAAAATGAGGAACCAAGACCCTTTAGGAATAAGTGAATTTTGTCCGTATCGTCAACAATAGATCCAATGGCAGAGAGTTGGTCACAAATCGTCTTAAACTCACGACCAAATTCAGCTACGGAACGGTCACTTTTCTTGAGAGATTGAAGCTGACCTTTTAGACGAAATTCACGAGCTTTGGATTGGTGACTGAAATGGCTATCAAGAGCGAGCCAAACGGAACGAGCAGACGTGCACCCAACTACCACAGACATCACCTCCTCCGTCAGAGATGAAAAAATGAGACTCACGAGACGCTGGTCATCAATGAGCCAAATCTTGAAATCGGGATTGGGCTCGGGTTTCCCGTCGATTTGAATCGTAGACGGCGGTGCCAGGCGTGTCCCGTCGATGAGACCAATAAGCCCCTGTCCGATGAGAAGGGGGTAGAGCTGACTACGCCAAAGAAGAAAATTGGAGGAGGAAAGCTTGATGGTGAGCATGTGGATGAGAGTAGCATAAGGAAGAGTTTCGTGTCTGTCTGATTTTTCAGAGGAAGAAGGCATGGTTGTAGGGGCCATGGAGGAGAGAAGCAAATTGGAGAAGAAGACAGAAAGGGGCAGAATTGGGGCAGAGAGGCGGAAACGCGTGAAAGAGTAGGGTTTTGTTGCTCAAAAGGCTGATACCATATTAGATTAATAATATATTGATTCTTAATAATTACAAAGTGGGTCCAGTTCTGTATATATACAGAAGATTGCAACGGACATCTTAATCTATTTAATGAAAGCAATAAATAAAAGAATACTTCCAATACATCAAAACTCACAATATAATTACTAATATTAAATAGCAATAAATTAAATAATTTATTCTTGATTTATGCTAATAAAATGCAATAATGTGTTGCATTTCTTGTCTCAACAAGTATTACTGAGAGTCCACAAGTACATATACCGGCTTCCCGTTTAATCGCTCCCGTCCCTACAGTCGAAAACCACAATAGATCGGCATAGGTCAGAGATAAAACACGACATGCATTACTATCATGATATGTAAACGAACTAGCTCAAGTCCATTAAGGGTCAGTCCTATAGGACAAGTTAAACAATTTACTTTAAACGTCCCCTAATAGTGGGACCTAATCCTAACTCTATCAAGCTCAGGGCTAACGGATGACTTACTACATGCTAAAAGATTTAAAATTAATATTAATTTAAAATACCATTTAGACTTTGAGGTGATATATGTTTTACTTTGAACTTTGAGGGATTTTGAAAATCGATTTTTGAAATTCTGAATTTTTGAAACCAGTGTTTTAAAACCGGACCGGTCGGTTCAACCGTGATTAAACCGGCCTAGAAAAGGGTCAAAAATCGTTTTCATGGTCAGACCGGATTAAACCGGCCCAAAACCGGGAAAATCGGTTTTTTTTTTTTTTTTTAAAATTTTAAACTTAACTTTATAATATTCACATCCAATCCCTTATATTGGAGAAAGACATAAATCTCTTTTACTCATATTCAACGTGGGACATAAATCTCACATCAAATGTCCTCTTATATTGGAGAAAGACATAGTATATCTTTTACTCATATTCAATGTGGGATATAAAATCTCACATCATATGTTCTCCTTATATTGGAGAAAGACATAAATCTCTTTTACTCATATTCGATGTGGGATATGTGCCCCTTATATTGGAGAAAGACATAAATCTTTTTTTACTCATATTCGATGTGGGACATAGATTTCACATATTTGTTTATTAGATTAAAATTCATATATGTGTGTTTATTACTAACACTCTTACATTTATATTTATTATTACTAACACTCTTACATTTATATTTATTATTACTAACACTCCTAGCTTTATATTATTTTTTTCTCCAATGTTTCTTCTACTCATATATGATATGGGAAATAAATCTCACAAATAACTAGGGGTGAGCAGAAGTCGGAAGAAACTGAAAAAACCGACCGAACCGAACCGAAAATACAAGTTTGGTTCGGTTATTCGGTTTTCGGTTCGGTCACGGTTTTAATTTTTTCCAAAAATCGGTTTTCGGTTCGGTTATTTTTATGGAAAAAACCCGAAAAATCGAAAATTAAATATATATATATATATATTATATTTATATTATATATATAGTATGTCTTAAAAAGTAAAAACCTAAAAAGTTAATATATTTTATACCTAATGTAATTGAGAGCCTCATTCCAGAAAAGGCAAAAAAGAAAAACCCTAGTTCTACTCCTCTCCGCAGTCCGCCCCCAAAATCCAGCAACCCTCCGTCCCTCCCCATCCTCACTCTTCGTCTCCAGCCTCTGCCCTTATTTCAGTCGGCCAGCGCACAACAACCAGAGCACGGCACACAGCAGCGGCGGCCAACGCACGACGCACAACAGCTACTCACACCGGCGACAAAAGCCCAAAATAAAAGTCTAAAAACAGGTCCAATAATAATTCGGTTTTTCGGTTAATAACCGTAACCGAACCGAAAAGTTCGGTTCGGTTATTTTTTGGTTTTATACAATTTCGGTTCGGTTTCGGTTACCGAAATTGATCATTTCGGTTTTTTCGGTTTTGGAAATTCGGTTCGGTTCGGAAACCGAACCGACCGATGCTCACCCCTACAAATAACAGTCTAACACTCTTACATTTATATTGTTTTTCTCCTATGTTTCTTTTACTCCTATTCGATATGGACATAAATCTTACATATATTATTTTAGTTTAATATTTGTTATTTTATTATTTTACTATATTTATTTTAATATGATTTTTATAAGTATATATATTTTTTAATATAACATAGAAAATATTAAAATAAAATACATAAATATTATTTTACCGGTTGGACCGTGAACCGGTGGCTACACCGGTTTGGTCACCGGTCCAGTTATGAAAACACTGTTTGAAACCTTGATAAATAGTACTCCGATATGTGTGTTTCTTTTGAGTTTTAAATAGTAGAAGATTTTAACTTTATGTCAAATCAATGTGTAAGATTGAATGAAATTGTATTATTATATTATTGATGGATGAGATTATAATGATTAGTTCATGGAATAATTATTGAATGTATTAGTATATTATTGTATTATTATAATATTATTATTGAGAAAGATTATAATGATTGAGGTGATATTACATATAATTTTATTTCAAATCAATATATTTGATAGAGGTGGTTTTGAGTGGATTTTAAAAATCGATTTTTAAATTCCGAAATAAAACGGGTTTAGGATCTTAAAATCCAAAATTTGGTTTTTAAAACCAAAAGTAACATGGTCAACAGGTGATGTTTACTTTGTATTTTTTGATAATTTTGAAAATTGATATTTTAAATCTTAAAATTTTTAAATTCTGATAATTAGTAATATGTGTATTATTTTAGGTTTTTTAGTAAGGGAAAATTTAATTTTAGGTCAAATTAATGTTTAAAATTTAAGAGATAAATACAAAGAATATTGGAGTATTTTGCATTATATAAGTGTGGACAGCCCATTAAACTAGCAGGTTTAAACGGACCTTCGCATGTTGCGACACATTTTTTTGGGCTAAACGGGCAGCCGGTTAAAATGAATAAGAGAGAAAGATAAATTCAACCCAAGTTAGTAGGAGCAGAACGGGAAGTACAAAGAGAGAAAAGAAAACCTTGAGAGCGGGTATTTCAATGACACAAGCACACTCGAATACTTCAGCTCCAGCACGTTCTGCAAAATAAGAAAAAAAAAATCACAATTCAATATACAACCTCTCAAATTGTTGCAATTCTATCACATTACTTTTCTGGCAAGTCCTACTTATGTGACCTCTCAAATTGTTGCAATTCTATTACATACTTTTCTGGCAAGTCCTACTTACGTGACAGAGTATGAAATTGCAAAAAAATTAAAAAGTTGTGATAAAGTCGAAACAAATATCATGAATTTATTGGCTATTTTCAAAGATTTTTTGGCTTCTATCTCATCAGCACAAGTTGCGTGAAATAGTCATATGATTTAATTGCAAAATTTTAAAAAGTCAGTCTTGAATTATGAATGTTTGTAATTGAAAAACATGAAAAAGTCATGGTTTTTTATGCAATTAACTCTCGTTTATATGTTTCCTATTGTGGATTTTTTTACAGCTCAGTTTAGACCTCCAAGGAACTAACGTACGCTCCACACAAGTTGATTATAAGAACAAAGAAGATTGCTAGTAGATTGAAATTTCTGTAAAGCAATTGATTTAAAAAATGATATAGGGTACCTAATAGGTTGATGGCTGCACATAGAGTGCCTCCAGTGGCTATTAGATCATCAACCACTAGAGCATGTTCACCGGGAGCCACGGCACCAACGTGCATCTCAAGACAATCGCTTCCGTATTCTAACTCGTACTCTTGTCTGAAAACTTTACCTGTAATGTATACGTATATTGATATGAATTAGAAGATAAAGCTACCAATACAATGTGATTCGAGATCCAGAAAGTAATTATTTGTCCGATTCTATCCAAAATGATGTTCCTAATTATTTATCACTTTGTTAATATCAATAAAGATTTACAATTTTGTCGAACAATACCCCTAATAAATACAAACCATCTTCTTGTTAAACAGAATTCCAGTAATAAGATATGAGTTATAAAGAATACCAGGCAGTTTCTTTGGTTTTCGTAAGGGGACAAACTTTGCTCCAATTGATAAAGCAATAGGAGGACCGAATATAAACCCTCGAGCCTCGATTCCTGGAGTTACGAAATAAGTGCAGTAAGAATGGTCAAGGTTAATTCTTCATCAAAAAATGTAGAACGAAAGACTGAAAAACGCATCTATCTATACACAAGGTAGTGGCCACAAATTATAATACTGTATAACCAAAACCATAATAAAGATAAAACTCGGAGTTTTTGAACAAATTCAACATTAATGAGCACTTAATACTGTACCTCATTGACAATATCCCAAATAAACGTAAAAGATGCAACAAGAAAGACACTACTCGTTCCCACTTTTATAAAGTTAAAAGCAATAAAAGTTTCAACAAGCATAACATAACATATTGAAATTAATCCAGACTATTATATATAATGACCACTTAAACAATATATTTTTTCTAACAAAATTTCTCATCATTGCTTATCAAGAAAAACCCAAATGCCACTCATATTTCACAATCATGATATACAGAAAGGACTTGATCAGTTCATCGCATCAGACTCAAAACCAAATTGCTCAAACAACAAACCGAGCCTTTAATATCAAATAATAATCGGGCTGTCACATGCCTAACGCAACCCTCCTCCTTTTTCTTGACTTGGGACGTACGGGTAGGGATAACTCACAAACGCAAACGTACACGCACTTCGTAGTCTTGTTACAATTATGCAAATATAATGAAAGCAGCATGATGCGGCCAAAGGGACCTACTTTGCTATTTAAACAATGTGGATTGTGGGAGCCCATCACCAACCACCACCACAATTTAATCTTGATATTAAGAAGAAGCACATGCTTCCATTCTTCACTCTCAGCCCTTCCATATTCATTTCAACTAAATAAATTCAAATTGAAATTGAAAACAACCATTTCTCCTAAATTCAATGTCTTTACCTACTTTATAAATTTAAAAACCTCAGAAACTCAAATATTAAAATAAGAAGAAGCAGGACCACTGAGAAAAATAAGTAATAGTGTGCAAAAGACAAAAAGGGAGTAAAATATGTTGGTAACAACTGCAAGAAGACAAAAGGGGAGAGAATATGTACCAGCAACAACAGAAATGTTGTTGTTTGTATACCGCTCAACAAACAAATCAATGGTGTATTTGAAGACCTTTGGGTCGAGTACAAGTGTGGTGATGTCTTGAAACATTATTCCTGTTAAAATAAATAAAAAATGAAAAAGAGAAAGAAAGATACAAATATGAAGAAACAGGGCATGTATGAAAACCTGGTTTGGGAAAATCAGGAATAACACGGATTCTTGATTGAATGGCTGGAATACGTGGATCATCATTGGCTTTGAGAGCTGACATTGTCAGATTAATTTCACTTTAGTATGTTATTTGTGTGTGTGTTTTTCAAAAGAGAGGGAAATGATTAAGGGGTGGAATTGGATTATTTATAGGGGGAGAGACTTCATTTCTCATTTTTTGTTTTAGAAAAAAAAAATAAATAGAGAAAGTCTGTATGACCGTGTGATTTATAATGGAATGTTATTCATTTTTATAAATATTGTTGAAACTTGTATATGAATTCCTAACACTCCCCCCGAACTTGTAGAGAGGTGGAGAATTAATTCTTGTATATTAATTCCTAACACTCCCCCTCATTCGTGGGCCGGATTAACACCTCTTACCCTTTTTGGGAGGAATCGAACCCAGGTCGCACCTCTTACCCTTTTTGGGGAGGAGACCCATCGAGTGGACAATTTAAATGGATGGAGTGCTTTCAACAGGAATCGAACCCAGGTCGTTTGCCTGTTGTAGAGAGGTGGAGAATTAATTCTTGTATATTAATTCCTAACACTCCCCCTCATTCGTGGGCCGGATTAACACCTCTTACCCTCTTTGGGAGGAATCGAACCCAGGTCGCACCTCTTACCCTTTTTGGGGAGGAGACCCATCGAGTGGACAATTTAAATGGATGGAGTGCTTTCAACAGGAATCGAACCCAGGTCGTTTGCCTGGAGGCTCTGATACCATGAAAGAATTCCGTCTCATCTAAAAGTCCGAACTTGTAGAGAGGTGGAGAATTAATTCTTGTATATTAATTCCTAACAATTGTACTTTCTCTATTTACTAAGACCATGTTTATCCAAACCACGGGTCATTAAATATAAAATTAATTTCTCATTCCTCCACCTACACATTTTACACTACAACCCAAACTCATCTTTTTTCACACTTTATCCATAACCACCACAACCACAACCAACATTAATAAATTATTTCTTTTATAATATAATAGTTGTATCTATTATTAATTTTTTATAATATTTTCACAATATTTAGAAAAAATATATACAATTATTTAATAGAAAAAATTTAAAATATAAAAAGAATAATTAACACAATTTAGAATAGAAAAAAATTAAGAGAAGAGAAAAGGGAGTGTATGAAATTATAATCCAAAACATATCAAGATTGGTCTCTATTTATAGAGAATTTAATTTTATAAATTTTGGTATTTTTTATTTTTATTTTTTTAAAGTAGATAAGTGAAAATTAGAAATTATCTAAATAAAATATAACCGGCAAATAAAAAATGGACACATGTCATGTTTAGATATTTTGGGAATAAAAATACTCCACAAAAAAACAAAAAAACTGGTCATGGTTGGTTGTTCTTGGTTGACGGATGACCATGCTCATCAAATAAATTTTATTTTTCTGTTTTTTTTTCCTTTTTTTTTTTGTCTTTTGTGGATGCCCTGGTAATGGGCAACCGATAAACATGGTCTAAGGTTGTGTTTGGATGGAGGGATTTAGGTATGAATTTTAAATCCATGATCTAAATCCATTCCACCTGTTTGGATTAAATGAATGGATTTCAAATATTTAACATCTTTTTTAGTTAAAATTGAGAGGATTTCAAATTCTCACTAAAACCATGTCATTTGAAACCCATCTAATTTTAAATCATTTCATTTGAAATCCCTTCATCCAAACACAACCTAAAATTCTCAATTTTATATTTTTTTGTGATAGTTAACTTTGTATTTTTCTATTTTATTAATAATAAGATTGAAAGGTATTCTTTACTTGTTATTCTACATATTTATTTTTATAATTAAAATATGATTAAAAAATATACGAATAAAAACAAGTGAGCAAAATTTTAGTGATAAAAAAGAGTACCATTTTAAAAAAAAAATACATGTAAAGTGTATTATTTTTAAGCAAAAATTTGAAAAGTGATACTCCCTCCGTCCAAATTTATAATGCCCATTTTTTCGAATAAATATTGAAGTTAATGACATTTTGAGTAAATACGTGATGATTAGAGAGCGTAGATAAATTGATATAAATAATATTATTTTCAAAAAAAAGAATAAGCATAATAAAATTGGACAATTAAAAATAAAAAAGAAAAATATTAAAATTAAATGAAGAAAATATATTTTACATTAAAAATTGATAAATTTATGTTGAAAAATTATAATGATCTGGATTTTGTGAAGAAACTAATCATACTCCACCCATCAATTTTAAGTATCACATTTTGCAATCTTGGGTACCATTATCCCTCCATCCATTAAAATATTCATTACATTTTTTTTTTGGCATATTTTTATTTAAGAGATATGTTTATTTATAAATTAGATAAATAGAGAATAAAAAAAAATATATAAGATAAACAAGTAGATGTGGTGAGATATTTTTTAAAAGAGTTGCTCTCAAATAGACTTGAATTTTTATAAGAAACTCGAGTTGATCATTTGACTTTTTTTTTCTTTTGTAAATTTTTTTTCTTTCTAAAACGTGTAAATCACTGTACTTGAATAATAAAACATAGTATTAATGAAAAATTTAAGTTATTATAAAAAAAAAGTACAACACAATATTACTGAAAAGTGTAAGTCAATATAACTGAAAAGTGCAACACAATATTAATAAAAAATGTAAGTTATTATAACTGAAAAGTGCAACACAATATTATTAAAAAATGTAAGTCACTATAAATGAAAATATTATTGTAAAGTGTAAGATACTGCAATTGAAAAGTACAACATCATATAACTAAAAAGTGCAATATAATATTATTAAAAATTGTAAGTCAACATAACTGAAAATATTATTGAAAAGACAATAAAAGATAGATCATATAAAAGATGAAAATATTATTGAAAAGTGCAAGAGTCATTACAATTGAAAAGTTAACACCAAAAAAAAAAAAAAAATTACAAAAAAAAATAAAAAATAATAAATAAATATAAGTTAACGATCAATTCAAATTATCGTGTCGACACAATAGTGACACCACACGATAAGATCAAACACGAACACAACACGATAAGGATATGTGTCGACACGATACAGAGACGATAAAAACACGATATTTTTTGAGTCAATGTGACACAACACAATAAGAAAATAAATAAATTTAAAATTACATTTAAATATATAAAAATTAAAATATTTATTTAAATATAAAAAATTATCGTGTTATACTACGTGTCATTATTGTAGGTTAACAGGTTGTTAATGAATTATTTGTTAATTTTATCGTGCTTAACATGACGACATGATAACGAAATGAACACAAAATATTATTCCATAATTTTTATGTCAGATTTGTGTTGTGATTTTAGTCGGTATTTGAATTGGGGATATATTGTGTTCTTGATTTTGGACTGCTTTTGACGTACATACTTTCTAAAAAATAGTTAATCCTAAAATTGTGTGCATTTTCTGCCTTTTCTTACCATCAATTTTACTTAGGGCTGAAAATCAAATAAAGCTATTCGATATTCGATTTGAGATCGTTCGGTAAAAGTTCGTTTGAGCTCGGTTCGGCATAAATATCAAACAAGCTTGAACATATATTTACGTTCGGTATGGTCCAAAGCTCGATAAGTAAAAAAAGATAAATTTAGTGTAAAAATGTCAAACTACTCGAGCTCGGCTCGTGTTCGGCTCGAATAAAGCTCGTTCGAGCTCGGCTCGTTTAATTATCAAACAAGCTCAAACACTAATTTCAAAGCTCAATAATATTTCAAACAGGCTTGAACAACATCGCGTTCGGCTCGACTCATTTATGGCCCTAATTTTACTACACACATGAGATAGTTTGTTTTAAATAGTACTCCGTATTTGAGTATTTCATCTCTAAATTTGGACATATTATGTTGAAACGACTAACTTTTTAAGGTTGTGTTTGGAGGGGAATTTAATTTGGATGAATTTTAAATTCATAATCTAAATTCACTCCACTTATTTGAATTAAAAAGTAAATGAATGAATTTTAAATACTTAACATATTTTTTTATTTAAAATTGAAAGAATTTTAAATCCCCACTAAAATATATCATTTAAAATTCATCTATTTTTAAATCCATTTTGGCATTATAAAATTAGTACAATAAGTGTTTCTTAAATCCGCTCCATTGTAGGCAAAAAGTTTCTTAAACGATAACAATTTATCTTCAAGCATAGATGGGTGCCTGATCTTTATGAAGGACGAATTTACTCTCGTATAGTTAGTGCATCGAAGGTTGATAGATTTATCCAAGATGATTATGCATGGAATGAAGTATTACTTCTACAAGCTTTTCTCGGTTGATGCTATCTTGAAGACACCATTGATCGGAGCAAGTGTTGATGACTATCTGGCCTGGACGAATGACTCAAGTGGAAGATTCACGTGGCATCAGCTTATCTATAGGAAAATATTTCCGTGTCTATTATTCATGAGAAAGGGCCTTAATATACAAATTACAAACCCACGTAATCAGCAAATCATCTAACTAATTAAATCTCAACACATCACAATATTTACAACTAAATATACACATATATATCTAATACTCCCCCTCAATCGCAGCGGGAGTCTTGAGAACGCGAAGATTGAAACGAAACTCATCGAATAGAACCTGAGGAAGATCCTTAGTGAAGATATCGGCTAGCTGATGCCGAGATGGAATATGGAGAACACGAACTTCCCCTCTGGTGACTTTCTCTCTAACAAAGTGAATGTCCATTTCAATATGTTTTGTTCGTTGATGTTGAACCGGATTAGTAGAAAGATAAACGGTCGAGACATTATCACAGTAAACCAAGGTGGCCGTCGAGATTGGACAATGCAACTCAAGAAGCAAATTGTGAAGCCAACACGACTCGGAGACAACATTTGCCACCCCCCGATACTCCGCCTCTGCACTAGACCGCGAGAGTGTAGATTGGCGTTTGGCTGACGAAGCCAAAATGTTATCACCCAGAAAAACGCAGTAGCCAGATGTAGATCGGCGAGTATCCGGACACCCACCCCAATCTGCATCAGTATACGCAACGAGGGATGTGCAAGAAGACGGAGAAACATGTAAACCAAAATGCAATGTCTCTTGAATGTAGCGAAGTACCCGTTTTACTGCTGCCAAGTGCATCTCACGTGGATCATGCATGTATAAACAAATTTGTTGAACCGCATATGCAATATCCGGACGAGTGAATGTCAAGTATTGTAGGGAACCGGCAAGACTGCGGTAAGCCGAAGGATCCCGAACCGGAGGACTATCTGTTAAGCCAATCTTTGGTTTAGTATCAACCGGCGTAGCACAAGGCTTGCAATCAGACAGGCCTGCTCAAGTAAGAATTTGGGAAGCATACTTCGTCTATGATAAAAATAACCCTTGTTGGTGCCGAGATACCGCAATCCCCAAGAAGGAGTGAATTAAACCAAGATCCTTCATAGCGAACTCCGTCCCCAACCGG
Organism: Galeopsis tetrahit; assembly: GCA_963675135.1. Taxonomy (NCBI): domain Eukaryota; kingdom Viridiplantae; phylum Streptophyta; class Magnoliopsida; order Lamiales; family Lamiaceae; genus Galeopsis; species Galeopsis tetrahit. Next base: position 13,380,549 of record OY776121.1, on the reverse strand, counting down.
GATATAAACTGACGCCGAAGACAATCCGAAGAGGCAGTGAGAAGGATGTCGTCAACATAGAGCAACAAATACGCCATGTCATCACCATTGGAGTAGACAAACAAAGAATGATCCGACGTGCTCTACCGGAAACCCATAGAGGTGACAAATTCAGCGAATCGATTATTCCAATCCGGGGAGCCTGTTTCAATCCATAAAGAGACTTGCGCAACAAACACACATAGTCTGGATGTGTAGGATCCCGAAAACCTGTTGGTTGATGCATGTAAATTGTTTCAGCTAAATGCCCATGAAGAAACGCATTTTTCACATCCAGTTGGTGAATACTCCATTTTTTCGAGAGAGCCAAAGCCAAAACTGTACGAATCGTGGCAGGTTTCACCACCGGACTGAAAGTCTCGCCACAGTTAATGCCCACCTGCTGAGTTTTGCCATCACCTACAAGACGGGCTTTATGCCTTTCAAAAGAACCACCAGCTCGTTCTTTGTGGGTAAAAATCCACATAGACCGAATAACATTTACACCAGCAGGACGGGGAACCAACTCCCACGTCTTATTCGAAATTAGAGCATTATATTCATCAAGCATGGCCAATTTCCAATTAGGGTCTTTCAATGCAAGTATCGAATTTTTTGGGAGAGGAGATTTAACGGTGGAGGCCGAGAGATTGAAAAGACGTTTAGGACGATAAATGCCATGCTGACTGCGAGTGACAGGACGCTGAATAGGAGGAGGTGTCGGAGCAGGGGGTGCAGTGGGTGCCACCCGAGGGGGGTGGTTGGAGGCACTTGTTGGGGAATGCCAGAGGTGGAGATAAGATGGTGTAATGTGTACGGGTGGATGGAATCACCCAAGAAATCATACGTCGATGGTGGAATGGGATTTTCCGTTTCGTAAGGAAAACGGGATTCATCGAACAACACATGTCGGCAAATGATAATATTTTTATTAACCATGTCAAAGCACTTGTAACCCCTATGATTGGAGGGATACCCAAGAAATACACACGGAGTGGACCGTGGTTGGAGTTTATGAATGGTAGAAGAAGAGAATAAGGGATAACATAAACAACCAAACACGCGAAGATGATCATAGGATGGGTTCCTCTTATATAAGTAAAGGAGAGGAGTATGAAAATCCATGTGTTTTCGAGGCAATATGTTCAGTAAGTAGGTAGCCATATAAAGGGCATGATGCCAGAACGAAGATCGTAAGGAAGCATGTATCAAGAGAGTACGAATAATGTTATTTATCGTACGAAATTGACGTTCCGCCTTACCATTTTGAGGTGATGTATATGGACAAGAAAATCGCAAGACCATGCCATTTGTAGTGCAAAAATTATGAAACATTTTGTTGTCAAACTCACGGCCATTGTCACACTAAAAAGATTTTATGTCGCGCTCAAATTGAGTACGAACAAAGTTGCGAAAAGAGAGGAACACAGAAAACACATCCGATTTATGAGCTAGGGGAGCAGTCCAAATAAAACTTGAAAAATCATCCATAAACATAATATAATATCTATGACCTGTAGAACTTAAAACATGAGAAGTCCACAAATCACAATGTACAATATCAAATGGAAATGAAGTTCGAGTATTTGAACGAACACGAGGAAGTTTAATATGTTTCCCCAAAGAACAGGCAGAACACAAAGAAGATGTAGGCAATTTATTACAGTGAATATGTTTATGCCTACGCAGATTATCGAAAACAGCAGAACGAGGATGGCCCAGACGATCATGCCATAATCCAGGAGTCAAAGCAGCAAGAGCAGTGGGAGTAGATGATGAAACCGGGTAAAGCTCCCCCGTGCTATCACATCTCATTAGTCTGGTCCCCGTCCGAAAATCCTTGACAGAAAATCCAAACGGGTCAAACTCAATAGAAACGCAATTATCACGAGTGAATTGACGGACATAAATCAAATTTTTTATCATACCAGGAGCATGCAACACATTTCGCAACAATAAAGGTGGGTGAGGGGAAGGGATATAAGCATTTCCAGTACCCTTAATTGCAAGAGATTGACCATTCCCAAAAATAATATTATTAGGTGTGCTCAAATTGGAATAAGAGGTAAGAGTACCTGCGCCCGGTGTCATGTGGGAAGAAGTACCCGTATCCATGTACCACGTGCTATCCAGAGGATGTAATCCCAATGTGAGCATGGCCTGCTCAATGTCAGTCGGAGATGGGCTGGATTGTGCGACATGAGCTTGTGGACGGGCGCCAAGAAGGCCTGGTTGTGCAGACGGTCTCAGACCAGGGGGAACACCAGCAAGTGTGGGCCACGACAGAGATGGGTATGGGCAGGGCGGCGAGGGCCAGGACCACTACCATGGGGTGGCGACGGCCACTGTCCCAACCAGGGAGAGGGAGGCCGAGAGAGAGCAGGTCGCTGACCTTGTTGTCCTTTTTGCTGCTGTTTCTTCTTGGACCGACGCTGCTGTCCATGCTGTCCAGAATGAGAGACCTGTTGTTCATGTTTGGAGTTAGTCATCATGGCAGCAGGAGTCGACTGAGCGACGAGAGCAGTGGTGGCAGCAGCCTTACGAGACAAGGTTGTCTCCTCCAAGACGATCATCGATCGTGCTTGATAAAATTTCGGTAAGGGGTCCTGTTGACGGATTAATGTAGCAACGCCATTGAAAGCTTCCGTGAGACCCGAAACAAGACGAAGCACCAACCTGTCATTTGACACTGCAGCTCCAACTTTGTTCAATTGATCTGCAAGCAATTTGAGGTGTTGACAATATGCAGAGGCGTTAGGAAAAGCCTCCATCATCGACTGCGAGAATTATTGTTCGAGCGAGACGGCCCGAGAGTTTTTGTTGTCCTGAAAAATGTCTCGCAACCGTTCCCACGCAGCAGCAGCCGTAAGATCTGGTTCAATGATAGTGTCAAGCAGATCCGACGATATTGTTGCGTAAATCCACTGCAAAACAGTGGCATCAAGAGTGAGCCAAAGCTCTTTCTCGTCAGCATTCGTCGAAACAAGAGTAGGAGGATCGGAAGGGATGATGTGAGAAAGGACACGATGGGAACGAGCGTGTATTTTAAACAACTCGGCCCAAGTGCCGTATTGAACGTTTTCCATCTCCAAGGTGATAGACACATGATTTTTAATATTCGACACAGCCAAGGCGGGATGAAAGCTCGAAGCTTTGTTGGTGTTAGCCATGGCAGCGATTACAGAAAAGAAAGAACGAGAAGACGGCAGAGAACTGGAGTAGCGGCTGCGCTAATCACAGTGTGACGGAAATTAGCGGAAGAGATAGGGCAAGGAAGGAAACCCTAACTGATACCATATAGGAAAATATTTCCGTGTCTATTATTCATGAGAAAGGGCCTTAATATACAAATTACAAACCCACGTAATCAGCAAATCATATAACTAATCAAATCTCAACACATCACAATATTTACAACTAAATATACACATATATATCTAATATTATCATTATGCATGTGAAAGAGAATGAGCAAGAATGAATAACGATAAACATGGTCCTTCCAATAATGATGTAGATAGAAGAATCTATATTTTTTTTATGGAAGTTGAAGATACCACCAAAGTTTAGTATTTTTGGATGAAAGTTGTTTAAAAATTTGGTGGCGACAGAAGATAATACGCGTAGACATCACATTTCTATTGACCCACAATGTCGATGTTGTGGAGCTTCAATGACAGACTCTATCCATGCGATTTTCAAATGTGGATTTGCAAGAAAGGTGTGGAAAAAGCATGACTTAATTATGGGGAAGGTTTAAGGACTTTGTAATTCACACTTCTTTTGAACTCCTTTCTAAGTGTTTGGAAAACATGTTGGCAGAGGAATTCAAAAATATTTTGGTTATTACATGGGCAATATGAAAAGAACGATGCAATTATATACAGATGGAAGAGAATGAACAGAATAAGATGAAAGGCGTTCAATGCTTTTCGGTGGAATGGGCTTTGAGATACTTGGATACGGGTAATGTTCTTTATACGGATGCAGCGTTTAATTCGAAAAACATCCTATAAGGCAATCACCAACATGCTATTATGGCTGGTTTTAAGGTTTGGTTACTGGTTTGCGATCGAACTCTACTCAGGCCATTGATGCAAATTATGCAATCAATTGACATCTATATTTTGCCTTAATTACAGAGTTTGATATTTTAAAAACTAACATAACATATGTCAAACTTTTTCATCGTGTTATGCAAGTTGTTTTTGTTTATCAAAGCAAATTAAGAATGGATGACAGTAAAGCTTGTGGCTTCAACCATTTTTGGACAGCCTGTTGTTATCTATTTAATTCCTCACTGATACTCATACAAAATAAAGATACTCATATAAGCATGCATGTTTATAGAAATAAATCTTTATCATTTTAATTTGCACTACTACTTTCCTCATTTTAATACTCCAAGAAAACATAAACTCGACATTTTAAACAACATTTTAATTTGCTATTATACACAACCTGCCAAGTTTTTTTTTTTTGATGGTTCTGCAATCTTATAAAAATCGACTAAGCATGTAGTTGTGAAGGTAATGCTGATGTACTAAACCACATGCACTTCATATTTTTAGATTGAAAATTCTATATTTTGAAGTTTAATTTATTCTTGGTCCTTATTTTTTTTTTTTATTATTGAAGTAAACCTGGGACATTGTTGAAAGATCAGTACTAAATCAACCCCTATTCATTAAATAAAAGCACTCTTATATATTTGTCCAAGTTTAAGTTCAAAAAACTATCAACTTATAACTTTAAAAAACTATCAACTTATAACTTTTTTTAAATATTAAAAATTTTAATTGATTATAAATGATTCATATATGTTCTCCTACTTATATTAACACGCAGGGTAAAAATAATCTTGATTCTACAATCAACGGAGGTTCTCTACAATTTTCTACATGCCTAAGAACTTTTCATCTTTAATAAAATATTATTTTATATATGCCTAAGAACTTTCACTACAAAAAATGCCTCGATTAGAGACCGTAAAGGCGGTCTCAACACACGTTAGAGACTGATTTGAGACCGTCTTATAGTGGTCCTTATTTCATTGGTACCTGATATTCAGAGACCGAATTTATGAAACATTCTCAAATTAGAGACCGACAATTCGGTCTTATAAGAGTCCCTAAATGTGAGTGGGCCCGACCTATTTTCGGACCCTAAAACACAAATACGGTCTCAACACACGTTAGAGACCGATTTGGTCTTATAGTGATCCTTATTTCATTGGTACCTGATATTCAGAGACCGAATTTATGAAACATTCTCAAATTAGAGACCGATTTTTGGTCGGTCCCTAAATTAGAGACCGACAATTCGGTCTTATTAGAATCCCTAAACGAGAGTCGGCCCGACCTATTTTCGGGCCCTAAAACACAAATACGGTCTCAACACACGTTAGAGACCGATTTGAGACTGTTGGGAATAAAATGAGCTATGTTTTGATTGAGTACCAAAAACCCCCTGAGACATGCCTAAGTCAATATAAATATGTTCTAAGAATGTTAGAACATATAGATTATAGGCTAGATGAGAAGCTGAAATGTTAGGTAGCTCTTAGACAATTAGATGCACAATTTGAGGGGGAACCTATGCTTTGAAGATAATCAAGAACAAGTCCCCTTAAGGCTCAAAATCTGGAACAATCACTTAAGAGCAAGGACACTCTATGAAATCTAAGATGTTCTTATCAGGAGAGTTGTCCAGAGAAAATATTCATATGCTCTGATCAGGAGAATTGTCCAAAGAAGATAGCCATATGCAAGAACAAGCTTGCCTAGCTTAAAAGGACAAGACTACTCAAAGGTTTTCATCAGGAGAGTTGTCCAGAGAAGTCAACTCTAGGCATAAAGTGCTCTGATGCAAAGAGATTAAATATACTGATCAGGAGAGTTGTCCAGAGGAGTTGTCTCAGCTAAATTGACCAAGATCAAGTGCTCTGAAAGCCTGAGATCAACTATGCTGAAGAGATTGAGACAACCAGTCCCTAAAGGTCCTCAAAGGAATGAGCTAAGACCATACACAAGAGAAATAAAGGGAAAGAGCCAAGTCATCTGAAGAAGAGCAAGCCAACCATGCTGAAAGGCAAAACTGCTGATAGTGATAAGGAGAGTTGTCCAGATGATAAGGAATGTTGTCCTATCATTGGATCAACCTTCAGAAGCCATGTCCAAGTCCTAACAAGAAGTCAAACATTGGGAAAAGTGCTGCAGAATGAAGACAAAACTGTTACAGCCGTTTATTACCCAAATGAGGACATGTCACTATCAAGAATCTGTCTTCCAGTTTGAAGAACTCAAGGAAGACATTTATAGCAATTTGGGGCTGCCTCTCCAACGGGCAAATCCTCCATTTTGTCTATAAATACAGAAGTGTGAAGACCATTTGAAAGCACCTCAACACAATCCAACTAAGCTCAAAGTTCTTACAAGCTAGAGTGCTTTCAAAGCTTTCAAAGACTATCTTAGTCTTCAAACACTTCTTCTAAGCTGAACCCAATTGTATATTCATACACAAGCTTAGAGAGATATCCTATCCTTATACACTGATCTTCATTGTAAAGGATATCTCATTAGTTGGAACCTTACTTCAACCCTTATATCTTTCAAGAGTGAAAGTGAGAAGGTTGTAGTAGTAGAAGTGGTAGGAACTGACTGTTGAGAGAAGAACAGTTCAGTTCTGAGTTGAGAAGAGGGTACTAGGACTCTAGACATCCTAGGGATCAATTCACCAAGGAGTGGTGTTCTTGATCAAGTGCACCTTGGCACTATAAAACAAGTTAATTCCAAGAGTGAAGGAATTATCCTGTTAAATCAGGGAAAGTGGATGTAGGAGCTTGAGTCTCTGAACCACTATAAACTCTTGTGTTGATTTACTTTACAAGTACTTACATTCATTCAACACTGCACACTAAACTGATCTTTCAAAGATACATACTCAAAGACTGTGCAAAACTGATTTGGACAAGTTCCCTGAAGCTAAACTGAACTGTGTTGCATTGACTAAGTGATTTCAGAAATTAAAGGAGTCTAAACTTAAAGGGCCAACCATTATTCCGCACATATAACTCCCCTAGATAGTCAATCAACTAAGTACTCAATAGTACTTAGTAGTCTGATTATCTCAGAAGAGTTAATCTTCTTCAGCAGAGTTGTCCAAGACAACCTTGCTGAACTCTGGTTTGATCAAATTAGCAAAAGAATTGCATACAAGTGTATTCCCCCCCCCCATACACTTGTTATATACTCCTTTCAGGACCAACAAGTGGTATCAGAGCAGGGGTTCATAGACCACTGCTTCTGAAAATCCATCTTGATTTTCAAAACTCACATATTTGGTGTGGTCACTGAACTGATCTCTATCTGAAATCCATTACTTGTTGATTGATTGATTCCTATTGAGATATGGCTAACAACAATGCTGTCCCTCCACCTGCTGTTCAAGGTTTGGACAATATGGCCACAAATCCAGTCAATCACATTTCTCATCACAAACTGCCCATGTTTTCTATAGACAACTATGATTTCTGGAAAATTAGAATGAGGGCTCATCTTGCATCTCTTCATACTGATATGCTTAGAGTAATCACAAGAGGACCTTTTGTGTTTACTCAAACTAACCCCAGATTGACAGATGAGCAAAGAGCAGATATAAGGGAACTGATTCCCAAAGATGAGGATGACTTCACTGCTGATGAAAAGAGGAAAGATAATTTGAATTATCTTGCCATGAACACCCTCTATCAAACAATTCCAGATGCAGTTATGGGCAGAGTCTACCACTGCACCACAGCTAAAGAAATTTGGGATACCCTTGCTGAAATGTGTGAGGGTACTGAAAAGATCAAGGAGAATAAGCTCCAAGTTGCTGTGCAGAAATTTGAACAGTTTGCAATGGATTCTGAAGAGTCCATTGATAAATTTGCTGGTAGATTCACTGATGTGATGAATGAAATCAATTCATTGGGCAAGGTCTACACCAAGAGAGAGGTTGGATTAAAGATTTTGAGGAGTCTCACTCAAAAGTGGGATGTCTATGCTGTGATGATGCAGAATACCAAAGATCTCTCCACCATGCCCATGCAACAAATATTCTCAGAACTCAAAGCCTATGAGTTTGACCTCAATAGAAGAAAGCCTGTTGAGGAATCTTCAAATCCTACCAAGGGAGTGGCATTCAAAGCCAAAGTTGCTGAACCAGAAATGCAACCCACTCCCAGATCATCAAAGTCAGTCTCTAAGACTGAAATGAAGGAAGAACTAGCCTTGATGGCTAGAAGGTTTGACAAGCTCAACACAAGGTTTGGTAGATACAAGAAATTCTACCAAGACAACAAATTCAGGAGAAGATACAATTCCTCTGAAGATCAGGCTGAGGACAAAAAGCCTGAAGAGAAAAGATCTGAGGACAAGCCCTCTGATAGGAGAAGATCCAGTAGAGCTGAACCCTCATCATCTAAGAGAAGAGATGAATCCAAGAAGGATGATGATGAAGATCTGTGTTACAACTGCAAAAAGAAAGGGCACTTCCAATATGACTGCCCTGAACTAAGCTCTAAAGAAAGAAGAGAAAGACAAGCAAAAAAGAGACAGAAAATTCACCAATAGAAAAGCCATGATGGCTGGTGAAGAATCTGATAGTGCTGAAAGTTTCAATTCTTCCGATGGATTGTTCTCCAACAGTGATGATGATGATGATGTCTGCAACATGGCTCTTGAGGATGATGAGGTATTCTCTACTTCTAGCTCACCATCATTCATCTCACAAAACACTAGTGAGGTCAACCTGAAACTTTCCTTGGGAAAGTTGATGGAAGATTTCACTAGATTACAAGAATTTCATGACAATTGTGTGAGAGAAAATGAAAGATTAGCTACTGAACTCACCATGAACTCTGAGGTAGCTGTTGATGTCAAGTCTACTGAGTTGTATCAACAAGTCTTGAGAAAGCTTGAGGAAGCAAATCTCAGGATAGTTGACCAACAAAAGGAGATTGATGATCAACTTCTCTCTCAGAAAAGAAAAGAATTTGAACTTAAAATTCTAAATGCCAAATTTGAAAATCTCTCACATGAGTATGATATTCTTAAATCAAGTGAAGAGAGCCTGAAATTAAAGATGTCTGCTTTGAACAAATCCTCTAGAGCAATAGAGGAAATTCAAAGTTATCAAAGACCTATGGCTCAAAGAAGTGGATTGGGTTTTGATCCATTTGAATCTTCACCTTGTCTTAGTGTTGCATCCACAAGTAACACTAAGAGAATCTTTGTTAAGTCAGTGGCACAACAAGCTGAAAATGAAGTAATTCAGCCACTGAACAAAGGAAAGGGCAAATTGAATGAAATGCCTACTCAAGTGATTCAGGAAAATAGGCCAAAACCTAAGGAAATGGCCAAAGCTCCTGAGCACAAGAGGAATATTGGTCAGCAGAGTAGACCCAATGGAAGGGCAACTCTCCTGAACAATGTTCAGAGGAATTATCCAAGGTATAATCAGCCTAGGCCAACTCATCTGAGAAAGCCTCAGCTGAATAGACCTAAGGAAAACCATCCTTTAAGGCAGAATAAAATGAGACAACCAAAACCCTTCATGCCAAAGGGTAATGGTCATAAAAAGGCCTTTCCTCAAAGATTTCATCAAGCTGCACAAAGAACTCATAAGTTCAGAAGAGTGGTCAACTCCTCTGAAACTTACAGAGTTAACACATTCACACATACTTTCCCAAAGGCATTTAAGGGAAAGACAGTGTATATTGATGCACTAGGAAATCACCTTAGCCACCTTGAATCAATCAAGGTTATTAGGCAAGTTTGGGTTCCCAAAGGTACAGCTAACCTCTCAGGACCCAAAACTCAAAGGGTACCTAAACCTATCTAATTGCAGGTACCAATGGGCCACAAGAAGAGGAGCATGAACAAAAAGACAGCATGGTACCTTGACAGTGGATGCTCAAGGCACATGACTGGAAACAAGGAACTCCTCTCTGATTTTATTGAAAAAGAAGGCCCAAATGTCACCTTTGGAGACAGCTCACAAGCAACAACAAAAGGTTATGATACTTTGATGATTGGTAACATCAAAGTAACCAATGTATCTTATGTAGCTGGTCTCAAATATAATCTCCTAAGTATCAGTCAATTCTGTGATAAAGACTTTAATGTTGAGTTCTCAAGTGGAAAATGCCTAATCAAGGATAAAACTCAACAAACTTTATTGACTGGGACTAGGAAGGGAAATGTGTATTTTGCAGACTGGGACAAGTCTACTGATGCTGCATGCTTTATTGCTAAAAGTTCTAGTGAACAAAGTTGGTTATGGCATAAGAGGCTAAACCACCTGAACTTTAAATCTATGAATAAACTTGCTAGAAATGCATCAGTTAAAGGACTACCTAATGAGGTTTTCATTAAAGAACATGTGTGTAAGCCATGTCAAGAAGGAAAACAGATTAAAGCCTCATTTAAGGGGAAACCAGTCATCTCCACTGAAAGGGTACTTGAACTTCTACATATGGATCTGTTTGGACCAATTACCCCTTCAAGCATAAATGGTAGAAAATACACATTAGTGGTAGTAGATGACTTCTCTAGGTTCACATGGGTAGTATTTCTCCTTAATAAGAAGGAAACACAAGTCAAACTACCTGAACTTCTCAAGAGATTGTCAAATGAGAAAAGCCTTAGCATTATCAAGATAAGATCTGATAAAGGCACTGAGTTCATTAATTCATACATCAATGAGTACTGCACATCAAATGGAATAGCTCATGAAACCTCAGCAGCTAGAACTCCCCAACAAAATGGAATTGCAGAAAGAAGGAATAGAACTTTAAAAGAAGCTGCTAGAACTCTAATTGCTGACTCAAATCTACCTAAGAGGTTTTGGGCTGAAGCTATAAACACTGCATGCCATACTCAAAATAGATGTTTGATCACTAAGGGGCAAGGCAAAACCCCCTATGAACTCTGGAAAGGAAGAATGCCTAAAGTGTCATATTTTCATATATTTGGTTGTAAATGTTTCATTCACAATAATGGGAAAGAAAAGTTGAAAGCCTTTGATAGCAAAGCTGATGAGGGAGTATTTCTTGGATACTCTCAAATCAGTAGAGCTTTCAGAGTCTACAACAAGAAAACCCTTATAGTGGAAGAAACACCTCATGTTGTGTTTGATGAATCTATCTTTGAGATCAGGAATGATCATTTAGAACCTGAAGAAATCACACAAAGGACAACCAGATTAAGCCTAAAAGACAAAGACACTGAATTCATAGATGTTGTTCAAGCCAATCTGCCTGAAAAATCCACATTGGACAACAATTCTGAAGGCAACCTTCCTGAGACAAATCCCACTGATGGAAATGGTGAACTGAATGATTCAATCCCAGTTCACATCCAGGTAACAACTACCAATGAAGAAGCAGTTCCTGCTGAGGTAGTTAATGGGTCAAATAATCAAGGGGGAACTCAAAATGTTGAAAATACCAATGTCCCTGACATTGAGGACAACACCCCTGATTATGATCCTGAATTAGATCCTGCATTAAATTATCCTGAATTCTATGATCAAAATGACTCACCTTCAGTAGAGGACAACTCTACTGAAGAGATCAAGAAAAGAAGGACCTGGTTATCTGACCATCCTACTAACCTGATACTTGGTGATCCAAGTATAGGAGTCAGAACCAGAAAATTTCATGGTGAAAGTGCTATGTTCTATTGTTTCTTGTCAGAGCAAGAACCAAGTGATATTGAGGAAGCACTTCAAGATGCCAATTGGATCACAGCCATGCAGGAAGAACTGAACCAATTCACCAGAAATGAAGTATGGGAGCTGGTGGATAGACCCTCACATCAAGATGTTATTGGAACAAAGTGGGTGTTCAAGAACAAGAAGAATGAAAATGATGTGATTGTCAGAAACAAAGCAAGACTAGTGGCAAAAGGGTACTGCCAACATGAAGGCATTGACTATGATGAGACATTTGCACCTGTGGCAAGGCTAGAAGCAATAAGGCTCTTTCTAGCCTATGCAGCCCACAAGAGGTTCAAAGTATACCAAATGGATGTCAAGAGTGCCTTTCTGAATGGAGTCTTAAAAGAAGAAGTCTATGTGGAGCAACCACCAGGTTTTGAAGTTGGAAACCAAGTTTACAAACTCAAGAAAGCTCTATATGGACTCAAACAAGCACCTAGGGCTTGGTATGATACACTGTCACAATTCCTCTTGGATCATGGATTCACCAAGGGAACTGTGGACAGAACTCTCTTCAGAATCTCTGAAGGAGAGGACATCCTGCTTGTCCAAATTTATGTAGATGACATAATTTTTGGATCCCCTAATGAGAAGCTGTGTGAGAAATTCTCCAAGCTCATGCAAAGCAAGTTTGAGATGTCCATGATGGGGTTGATGAACTTCTTTTTGGGTCTACAAGTCAAGCAATCTAAAGAAGGAATCTTCATCAACCAAGCTAAGTACACAAGAGAAATGATCAAAAAGTTTGGGTGTACAACTAGCAAGCCAGTAAGGATCCCAATGAACACAAATTGGAAGATGGATCCTGATGAGAGTGGCATTCCAACCAACTCTACTGAGTATAGAGGAATCATTGGATCACTCCTCTATCTCACTGCCAGCAGACCTGACATCACCTTTGCAGTAGGTGTTTGTGCAAGATTTCAAGCAAATCCTAAGAAAAGCCACCTTGAGGCTGCAAAGAGGATTTTGAGGTACCTCAAAGGCACTGAGAATCTAGGCCTTTGGTACCCTGCTGATGACAATATTGAGCTAACTGGCTACTCAGATGCTGATTATGGAGGATGTAGGATTGACAGAAAGTCCACTTCAGGGACTTGTCAATTCTTGGGCAACAAGCTTATTTCATGGTTCTCCAAGAAGCAGAACACAGTGGCCACTTCCACCACTGAAGCTGAATATGTTGCTGCTGGAAGTTGTTGTGCTCAAATCCTATGGTTGAGACAACAACTAAGAGACTACAAAGTCAACTCTACTGAAGTGCCAATATTTTGTGATAACAATAGTGCCATTGCTATATCACAAAATCCTGTCTTACACACAAGATGCAAGCATGTGGACATCAAGCACCACTTCATTAGAGACCATGTGGAGAAGAAGGACATCAAGTTGATCAAGATCCACACTGATCATCAAAAAGCTGATATTCTAACCAAGCCACTTGCAGAGGCAAGATTTCTGGAGCTATCAGCAGAGTTGGGATTACTTGATCCAGGGAAGTTGGACAAATAAGTCCAAAGAAGCTCATTGATTAAGGGGGAAACAAACTCAAACTTCAGCAGACTTGGTCAAGTCTACTGAAATTCAGAAACATGACCTTACCTCTTCAGGACACTTGTCCACAGTTCTTCAGGACACTTGTCCATGTAGGGTCAGATAAGTTGTCCTAGCTATCAAACCAAATCTTGGTATTTCTCTTGACCAAATTTTTGCAGATGAATTCCTCACAGATGCACCTATCCAAGTTGATACAGGCTCAGCTCAAGCCTTACTTGGAATGCAATCAGAGAAGTTGGACTCCTTGGCTCATCAAGTCCAATCTGCTCATGCTGAGCATTGAATGAGCAAGGAAGAACTCTAGCATCTATAGAAATGAGGCTCACTGGCTCTGAAGATGTTGTGCTACCCACCCTTGAGGCAAGAATCAGTGGTGTGGAATCTGGTCTTCAAACCATCTCCACTGAAGTTCAAAATGCCAAGTCTACCATGGAAGCCATCTCAGAGGAGGTCAAGAAAGAACAAAAGCTGTTGAGAGACAATCACAATGCTAATGTCAAAGCTCTCAGGCTAACTGTCAAGCAAGCTCTTGGAAAGAAAACAGCACTACAAAAGAGAAGAGCTGAAGAGCAAAGGCTAGCTATGGTCAAAGCAGCCTCTGAAAAGTTCTCCCAAGATGTATTGGCCAACATTGCTGAAGGTGCAGTGGCCAACCTCACTGAGCTCTTAAAAGCCAAACTGGATGCATCTCTCAAAGCAACCTTGGAGGAGGTTGTCCAACAAAAGATGAAGCCTGTTCTAGCTTTCCTTAGCCTGAGCAGTGATAAAATGCAGAATATACATGATGAGAATGTATATTTGTTGGAGGAGATGAAGTCCCTGAACCAAGCCCAATCCCTAATGGCCTCAACAATGAGTGACCTCAAGCCCCAGTGTTTTGATGCTGCCAAAAAGGGGGAAAGGGAAAGAGCTAGAGCAAAAGGTGCCTTGGTGATTGGGAGTCCAGTGCAAGGGAAGGACAAAGTCCCTGAAGGAAAGGGAAAAGAGCCAGAAATGCTGAATTTGGAAGATTTGGATGAAGAGGAGCAGTTAGCATTGGCATTGAAGAACTCAATGGCCTCAGCTCAAGAAGAGAGGGCAAGGAAACAGCAAAGACCAGGTGGTGAAGTGTCAGGTCTGGACAAAGATGCTGAAGGTGTCCAAACCAGAGGAAAGATCAAGAAGGCCCAAGGAAAGAAGAGACAAATTGAGAAATTCACTGACTTTCCTAGCAGCCTTGATCTTCCACCTGAATTCAGAATTGATGAGGATGAGCCTACATCAAAGAAAGCCAAAACTGCTGAAGAGGACAAATCTTCTGAATCTGGAAAAACTGCTGAAGGTGCCAAATCAACTGAAGAGACTGAAGAGTTATTTGCTGAAGGATTTGGATCTGAACCTAAGAAGAAGACAACTGTTCTAGCCCATGATCCATCAAAGCTGTTTCATGAAGGGTATGGCAAAGACCCCGAAACACAACAGAAACTGGCCATGATGAGGGCCCATGAGAAAATTGATCTGATGGAAGAAGCCAACAGAGCAAGAGATGAAAGGAGAGCAAACTTTCAGAAACCAAGAAGGAGAAGAGCAACTTACAGCAAGATGAAGCCTCAGCTTCTAATCCCAATGGACACCAAATATCCACACTTGGATAAATGGGTGCCAATTCAACTGAATGACACATGGGAAGAAGCCAAAAGGGAGTTTGTCTATGACTATTATGTCATTGACAGATGGAATGGAGGAGATGCAAACTCTGCCTTCACTGAGTTCATGCTAGAATACTACAGAGAGTTGTATCAACAACTACTTGCAGCTGCTGACATTGCAAGATTTGAACTCACAGCTCCCAAGCCAATCATATACATGCCTCCAAAGCTTGAAGGATGGATTGATCAAGCAAGAATTCTGAGGGAATTCACTGAGATCCTTAAGCTGAACAAGATGGTTCTTGGACCTAAGGGAACCAACCAAGAAGCCATGGCACTAAAAAGAAGAGTGTGGGCACAGTATGGAATGCTGCCACCTCCTGAGGATGATCTTTGAAATGGCTAAGTCTTCTGACCTTACTTGAATGATCAACTATGCTGAAATATGGTCAAGTTTGCTGATGTGTTAATCTGGTTGCTCTGATCTATTAAAGATTGCTCTGATACAAGCTCTGTGCTCTGATGCTGAAAATATTATTTTGAATTATTGTAATGAAATGCTCTGATATATATTTAAGTGTTATTGATTCATGCTCTGATATGTTAATTTCAAATATCAACATGCCTGTAATGATTTTTGAATGAATGATAGTTGAACTTATTTTGAATCAAGAAACACAAATCTCTCTATGCCTATCTTAAAACCTACTTGCAACAAAAACAGTGAATACACTAACACATTATTTTTCAGGAATATTGACCTCAGTCATGTCTTCTGAAGATACATGTAATAGGTGTAGACAAGTCACTTTTGCTTAAATTATGTAGGTTTTGGCATCATCAAAAAGGGGGAAATTGTTGGGAATAAAATGAGCTATGTTTTGATTGAGTACCAAAAACCCCCTGAGACATGCCTAAGTCAATATAAATATGTTCTAAGAATGTTAGAACATATAGATTATAGGCTAGATGAGAAGCTGAAATGTTAGGTAGCTCTTAGACAATTAGATGCACAATTTGAGGGGGAACCTATGCTTTGAAGATAATCAAGAACAAGTCCCCTCAAGGCTCAAAATCTGGAACAATCACTTAAGAGCAAGGACACTCTATGAAATCTAAGATGTTCTTATCAGGAGAGTTGTCCAGAGAAAATATTCATATGCTCTGATCAGGAGAATTGTCCAAAGAAGATAGCCATATGCAAGAACAAGCTTGCCTAGCTTAAAAGGACAAGACTACTCAAAGGTTTTCATCAGGAGAGTTGTCCAGAGAAGTCAACTCTAGGCATAAAGTGCTCTGATGCAAAGAGATTAAATATACTGATCAGGAGAGTTGTCCAGAGGAGTTGTCTCAGCTAAATTGACCAAGATCAAGTGCTCTGAAAGCCTGAGATCAACTATGCTGAAGAGATTGAGACAACCAGTCCCTAAAGGTCCTCAAAGGAATGAGCTAAGACCATACACAAGAGAAATAAAGGGAAAGAGCCAAGTCATCTGAAGAAGAGCAAGCCAACCATGCTGAAAGGCAAAACTGCTGATAGTGATAAGGAGAGTTGTCCAGATGATAAGGAATGTTGTCCTATCATTGGATCAACCTTCAGAAGCCATGTCCAAGTCCTAACAAGAAGTCAAACATTGGGAAAAGTGCTGCAGAATGAAGACAAAACTGTTACAGCCGTTTATTACCCAAATGAGGACATGTCACTATCAAGAATCTGTCTTCCAGTTTGAAGAACTCAAGGAAGACATTTATAGCAATTTGGGGCTGCCTCTCCAACGGGCAAATCCTCCATTTTGTCTATAAATACAGAAGTGTGAAGACCATTTGAAAGCACCTCAACACAATCCAACTAAGCTCAAAGTTCTTACAAGCTAGAGTGCTTTCAAAGCTTTCAAAGACTATCTTAGTCTTCAAACACTTCTTCTAAGCTGAACCCAATTGTATATTCATACACAAGCTTAGAGAGATATCTTATCCTTATACACTGATCTTCATTGTAAAGGATATCTCATTAGTTGGAACCTTACTTCAACCCTTATATCTTTCAAGAGTGAAAGTGAGAAGGTTGTAGTAGTAGAAGTGGTAGGAACTGACTGTTGAGAGAAGAACAGTTCAGTTCTGAGTTGAGAAGAGGGTACTAGGACTCTAGACATCCTAGGGATCAATTCACCAAGGAGTGGTGTTCTTGATCAAGTGCACCTTGGCACTATAAAACAAGTTAATTCCAAGAGTGAAGGAATTATCCTGTTAAATCAGGAAAAGTGGATGTAGGAGCTTGAGTCTCTGAACCACTATAAACTCTTGTGTTGATTTACTTTACAAGTACTTACATTCATTCAACACTGCACACTAAACTGATCTTTCAAAGATACATACTCAAAGACTGTGCAAAACTGATTTGGACAAGTTCCCTGAAGCTAAACTGAACTGTGTTGCATTGACTAAGTGATTTCAGAAATTAAAGGAGTCTAAACTTAAAGGGCCAACCATTATTCCGCACATATAACTCCCCTAGATAGTCAATCAACTAAGTACTCAATAGTACTTAGTAGTCTGATTATCTCAGAAGAGTTAATCTTCTTCAGCAGAGTTGTCCAAGACAACCTTGCTGAACTCTGGTTTGATCAAATTAGCAAAAGAATTGCATACAAGTGTATTCCCCCCCCCCATACACTTGTTATATACTCCTTTCAGGACCAACAGAGACCGTCTTATAGTGGTCCTTATTTCATTGGTACCTGATATTCCTCAAATTAGAGACCGATTCTTATATTCGGTCTTATTAAGAGTCAGTAAACGTCCCTGGTGGATGGGTGCCCAGTAATGGGCACCTACCACTTTGACAAGTAATTGTCTTTGTGTAACTTTTAAAATCTACCACTTTGACAAGTAATTGTCTTTGTGTAACTTTTAAAATTAATTACAGACATATATAATTAAATTTTTTTATTGTATATTATATAAGTAATAAATTTTCAAAGCTTCATTTGTTAAATTATTTCACATATATTAATTGATAAAAATTATTCAATTAATTGTAAAAAATCAATGTTACTTTAAAAAGTTTAAAATAATATTAATAACTATTTAAAACTAATAGTTATTCCGACATTTTCTCAACGCTTTTAAATGATTTATTCCGAAATTTCTTCAAAGTACACAGATTTTTATCGTTAAAACATATATTGTGGCCTCATCTTCGCAAAATCAATGAATTTGCGAACTTGATTGTAAAATTCACTGTTCGTACTTCCATCAACATATCGAGAAGTATAATACATCCACCGACGATCCGATAGTTCCATTTATAATCAAAATTTTAAGGAAATATATAATTGACATATGTATATAAGATAGATATTGTCATATAACAATAATTTGATCCCGACGTCATTCCGATTCAATCATGATTTTTTCACATTGTTTATTTTAATACTTGACAATTATTTTACTTTAAAACATAATTCGAAATAACAATCATTATATCACAAATTATATATGATGTATGGTTTACTTCTTACTATAATTTATAATCTTAGGAGTATAATTTATAATCACGAAAAACAGTTAAACATAATTAAGAACTTAAATTTTCAAAGCGGAAAAATCAATTAAATCGAAGATAAATAAATTATCGGAAAAATAAAGGTGTATATTTGGTCTTTGATGAAATATGGGTCAACATCAACATGTTTTATAGTCATTCCAATTTATTAGTAATTTGAAGATGATCATGATACTTTTCAAAATAAATAACTTTAATTAGTACTAGTATTTGATTTATGAAGATAACACTGTCTCTGTCTCTAGTCTATATTATTTACTACTATTATACATATATATCTATTAATTATATGATGTCATATACATTAAAAGAAAATTATCATAATGTGAACACTTCATAAATTAAAAAATTTGAGAAATATGAGAAAACATCAATTTAAACGAAAAGGGAATGAGAAACCTTACGTTGAATTCGAAACGAGATCTTCAAACTGATATTGGAGAGGAAAATTAAGAAATGCCCTATTTAGAAGCTGGTTTGTGGGTTAAAATTAAGAGAATGACATGTGATATATTTGAGCTATTTATTCGCAAATATGGGGCATGGGTTGGGCTTTCTTCCGGAGTGTTCAGAGACCGCTAAAATCGGTCTCTAAAAACAAACAACTTGATTTGATACCGATTTGAGACCGCAAAAATCGGTCTTTAAACACAACCGCCTGATTCGGGACCGATTTGGGACCAAAAAATCGATCTCTAATGTTTAAAATTATCTATATATACAGTATTAAGGATAATATTTTAAAGATTTGTATCTTTAAATATTATTCATATCTCTTTAATCGCTAATCCGATATGTCTCTCCCAACAATGGACAAATATTCCTCTTCTCCTAAATTCGATTCCTCCATCTCGAACAAAGTCATAGAGCCAGATACGTTGGAAGTGGAGACGGTAGTGCCCAATTCAATTGATTTAGAGATTGTAGTGTCTGATTCAATTGATTTAGATAGCGTAGTAAAATATTCTTTTTCTAATGTGGATACTTTGTCCGAGCTTAAAGGATTCTCATCCGATCCCGACGGTAAGTGATCGATTCACAAACGTATAAAACAACCTGTCGAATTTTTTTATACCAATTAAAGATTGAATTTTTGGTCTCCAATTAAAATTCAAAATCATAATTTTAATTTCAGTTTAGAGACTGATATTCAGTGGCTAAGTGGTCTGAAAAACATAATATTAAAGACCGAACTGAAAACAGTCTCTAAACGAGCAGTCAAAATCGGTAGTCAATTTAAATTTTGGGATTCAAAATTTTTGATACCAATTAAAGACTGAATTGTTGGTCTATAAACAAAATTCAAAATTAAAATTTTAATTTCGGTTTAGAGATCGAATCGATCTCTAAGCGGTCTGAAAACATAATATTAAAGACCGAACTGAAAACAGTCTCAAAACTTGAATTTTTTTTGGATCGGTCTCAAAACTTTGATCTCTAATCGAGTCATTTTTTGTAGTGTTTCAATGCACAATAAAATTAATCTTGATTCGAAAATCAGTAGAGGTTCTCTACAATTTTCTACATGCCTAAGAACTTTCCATTTTTAATAGAGTAATATGTTCTTACTTTTTGCAAGAATTGCAAAAAAATATTGGGAGTGCATCCTGTATTCCTGTCCAGTAAATGATGGTGCAGTCCATTTAAAACGTCGACGTTTTTCTCTTATTCCTTTTTTCCTAATTTTTTTTACTATAATATGATTGTATGTGATTTATTTTGTTTAGTGGATCTTGTGTGTCGTTTTTTTGCTTTTATTTCTTTTTCTAGTTTTTCTTTAATAAAATTTTTTTTCCTAATTTATTATTAATGTAATGTCAAAACTGAGTTAATTATATTTGAGTAATAATTGTCCAAATAATTTTTGAAAACAGTACAGAAAAAATCTATAAATTAATACTCCATCCACCCCTTTAAAAGGTTTACACTTTTAAGTTTTAACATAAAGAAAAAGTATTAAATGTGTAATAAATAGTAAAACAAAGAAAAAGTAGAAAGGAATAAGAAAAAGAAAAGGTATAGAAAAATAAGATTGAAAAAAAGTAGAGAAAGTGTAAAACTTTTGTACAAAAGCTTATATGAAATATTTCATACATGAAATATAGATAATTAAGATATATTTAAGGGAAAATTTGTGGGTCTTGAGTCAATGCGAGTCATTGCTGGTCAAACTTAATTAAATATATTTGACAAAAATTATGTTACTACATGAAACGTAAAAAATGTACTAATAATACAAGTTCAAAAATATTATGAGCATTTAATTTTTTGGACGAATTCTCCAAAATATTTTATGACATGTATCAGTACACTTAGAGCTGTCAAACTGGGCTAGGCCCGCCCCCGCGTATAAAAAAAGTGGGTTGGGTTGAGTAATGGACCAGACCGTATGGGTCGTGGGTTTTGGCGGGTTGGACCGCGGACGGGGCGGGTTGGACCGCGGGCTTTTAAAAAACTATTTTTTTAATTTTTTTAAATTGAATTGTAATTAAAAATGTGATAAGTAAAAATTTACGAATTCAATTCAACTTTAAATCAATATTCAAAATCACAAAAATATTATACTATTAAACAAAATTGAGATTTGAGAATAAGAATACACCATTGTCATCCATGTATTTACATGACTTCGGGAGAGATATAATAATTAATGTAGATTTAAATCTCTTTTTTAACTTTTTCTTTATAAGAGCATAATTATCATTATTAGATTGAAAGAGAGTGTGGTGAGACGTGTATTCGTAAATTGATATTTACTACTGATAGTAGGGTTGATTTGTCAATTAATCTTTCATTGAATATTATATATTGATTCCACTCTTTTGGCAATAAGGATTTAAACAATTTGAAGGTTTAAATTTTAGTTCGATTGATTTGTTAATTAAATAAAATAATATATATTTGAGGTCTACTTTCTGATTATAAGAGATTAAAATTATTGACTTCAACTGTGTGGGTTTAATTAATCAAAGATTATTCCAAATTATTTGCACAATTTTTTTTTAATAAATGTGAAAAAGTAAAAAAATTAATATATAAAGAAAAAGCCCGTGGGCTAGCCGCAACCCGCCGTGGGTTGGGATGGGTTGAGTATTTTTCAACCCGTACCCGCCGTGGACCGGCCCGCCAAAACCCGTAAAATGACGTGTTGAAGTGAGTTGTGGACCGACCCGCCCCGTTAGCCCGTTTTGACAGCTCTAAGTACACTTTGATCTTCTAGTAATAATAAGAGAAAATTTCATTTTACATCATGTAACTTAGGCCTAATCCATTTTATATCCTTTAAATTTTTACATTTTCCATTTACGTTTGTGAGGTTTATCTCAAATCCTCCTAGACTAGACGAGTGCTACTCGTCTTGTGAAGATCAGGTAGATTCTACTCTACTACTGTACTCGTCTGTTGGGCAGATCAGTCGAGATACTTAGTTGATAGAAGTCTTCTGAAGGACTCAGCTGTTGGGCGTATCAGCTGGTGGAGTCAGACAAGTTAGCTCAGACCAGATCAGATGAGTTGGAGGAGTCCAAACAGATGAGATGGGTGTTGCGAAGGACAAGACGAGTTGGGAAGACCAGACAAGTAGAGGTCTGACCAGACTAGTTGAGTTCTGTTAGCAGGGTTAATTTTTGGCTAAGTATGGAGTCGTCTTGTCTTGCGAAGACAAGTGAAGGGCAAGGAGGTCAATTCAGATTGGGTCACGCTGAAGGTGTGAGTTTGTTACACGGTTGTAACAGAATCCACGTGGCAACAGAGCACGCTTTCAACACACGCTGCAATCACCCTTGACAACCTATAAATACCCCATTACTTGTAATTGTAATTCTTGACGCGTACGAGCATTCGTTTTGAGAGTTGAGAGTTCACGAGCGAAGTGAGGATAAATCCCTTTCCGAGTGATGAGTGTTTGTAAACATCTCTTATACTAATCAAATTGAAGTCGTGTGTCCAGTGGATGTAGATCACGTTGATCGAACCACTTAAATCTTCTTGTGCTCTGTTTTTCGTTTTCGTTTATATTTGTGAATTGCCATGCTTTCGTTGGATTGAATATTGGTCGATTATTTTTCTTGTGATTGGAGACGTCTAATCGGAGTCGAATATCATTGACAATCGTAACAATTGGCGCCGTCTGTGGGAATCGGAAACGAGAGGAATCGATTGTCAACCATTAATCAATTGCCAGATCGAAGATGGAGAATTCGACCAAGTATAATATTGAGAAGTTCTCAGGCACGGGTGACTTTGGGCTGTGGAGAGTCAAGATGTAGGCTCTCCTAGAACAGCAAGGCTTGTTCGACGTGCTCGAAGAGTCTACAGCCCCAGCTGGTGAATCTGCAACAGTTGCTGCTGAAAGGAGCAAGATGCTCAGGAAAGCTCGAAGTAATATTCTGCTCTGCCTTGGTGATAAGGTTCTGAGAGAAGTTGCTAAAGAGAAAACCGCGAAAGAGGTCTGGGACAAGCTAGGTAAACTTTACATGGTTAAAACCTTAGCTAACCGTCTCTATTCGAAACAGAAGCTGTATGCCTTCAGAATGGTGGATGACAAACCCATTCCGGATCAGCTTGATGAGTTCAATAGAATTCTTGATGATCTAGAGAATTTAGATGTCAAGTTAGAGGAAGAGGATAAGGCTCTGATTGTATTGAGTGCTCTCCCTAAGTCCTTTGAAATCTTAAAGGATACCATCTTGTATGGTAGGAAGGAAAGTATTACATTGGAGGATGTAATGCTGGCTGTCAAGTCCAAGCTGCTGCACAACAAGACGTCTCAAGCAGACAAGGTCAGTAGCGGAGAAGGATTGGCAATCAGAGGTGGCCAGAAGCGATCTGGTGCCAAGAAGGGGTCTAGTCAACCCAAAGGAGCTGATAAGGGAAAATCAGTTGTGTCCAATCAAGGTGAAGCAGTGTGCTACCATTGCAACAAGCCTGGGCACTATAAGAATGCTTGTCACAAATACAAGCAGTTCTTGAGGAAATCTGGTGCCAATACCTCTAATGACAAGAATCAAGATAATCAGACTCAAGTTGAGAAGGAGCAAGAAGGCTATGAGTCTGCTCAAGCGCTAACCATCACATCCTCTACAGAACAACAAGCATGGATCCTTGATTCAGGGTGTTCTTTCCATATGACTCCAAGACGAGATTGGTTTCATGACTTCAAGCAACAGAAGGGCGGTTCTGTTCTGCTTGGGAATGATCACACTTGCAAAGTTGTTGGAGAAGGTAGTGTTCACCTGAAGATGTTCGATGGGGTAGTAAGAATACTCAAGAGTGTTAGGTACGTACCTGAACTCAAGAGAAATTTGATCTCACTTGGGATGTTGGATTCTATGGGCTATAAATTCTAGTCGGCTGATGGAGAGCTCAGTGTGTCAAAAGGGGAGCTGACTGTCCTGAAAGGTGAGAGAAGGAGTGATCTCTACTTTCTTAAGGGAGAAACAGTAGCTGGTAGATCAGATGTAGCGGAGGTGCAAGACAACTCGATGTTGTGGCACAAAAGACTAGCTCACGTAGGCGAGAAGGGTCTAGTGGAGCTGTCTAAGCAAGGTCTACTTGGCAAAGACAAGATCACTCAACTCGACTTGTGTGAGTCTTGTATTCTTGGTAAGTCCAAGAGACTTAAGTTTGGTAAGGGTGTTCACTCTACCAATGGGATCATGGACTACGTCCATTCTGATCTATGGGGGCCAGCGAGGAATCAGACGAGGTCTGGTGGAAAATACTTCTTGTCTATCATAGACGACTACTCAAGAAAGGTGTGGGTGTCTATTCTCAAGTCGAAGTCAGAAGCATTTGAGAAATTCAAGGAATGGCTCATTGAATGTGAAAATGTCACAGGCAAGACTCTCAAACATTTGAGAACTGATAATGGTCTGGAGTACCTATCAGACGAGTTCAATGCGTTCTGCAAATCGAAGGGAATAGTACGGCATAGGACTGTGCCAGGGACCCCTCAGCAAAACGGAGTAGCTGAGAGGATGAACCAGACACTACTTGAGAGGGTCAGGTGTATGTTGAACAGTTCTTGTCTGCCGAAGGTGTTTTGGGGAGAGGCTGTGTCTACTGCAGCCTACTTGATAAACAGGAGTCCTTCCTCGGCTGTGCAATACAAAACCCCAGAGGAGTTGTGGTCTGGACGTGCAGCCGATTACAATCATTTGAAGGTATTTGGATGTCAAGCTTATGCTCATGTCAAGCAAGATAAGCTTGAGCCTCGAGCATTGCGATGCGTGTTTGTTGGGTATCCTTCTAGCGTGAAAGGATACAGGTTATGGTGCCTCGAAGCTGGGATGCAGAAATGTATAATCAGTAGAGATGTTACGTTTGATGAGAGTCGGATGCCTCTATCAGAACAGACTAGTACGAGTACTAGTGCAGCTAATAACCAACCAGACGAGACACAAGTCGAGGTGGAGCAAGTTGACTCCACAAGACCAGTTGGAGATGATATTGATCCAGATGAGGAGGGCGATCCTCAAGGCGAGATTGATCTTCAACATTATCAGCTGGCACGGGACAGAACCAGACGAGAAGTCCACCCACCTCAGAGGTACGGTCAAGCTGACATAGTCTCATTTGCATTATGTGCAGCTCTTGAGGTGGAGTCTCTGGAGCCAAAGTCTTATTCAGAAGCCATTAGCTGCCACGACAAGGAGAAGTGGATTGTTGCTATGGAGGAGGAGCTGCTTTCTTTGAACAAGAACCAGACATGGGAGATTGTTCAGAGGCCCAAGAACAAGAAGTTGGTTGGGTGCAAGTGGATCTATAAAAAGAAGGTGGAGGCTCAGAGGGGTGGCAGACTTAGATACAAGGCGAGGCTTGTAGCTAAGGGATTTACACAGAAAGAAGGTATCGATTTCAATGAAATCTTCTCACCTGTTGTGAAGCATTGTAGCATCAGAATCTTGTTAGCTATGGTCGCTCAATATGAATTGGAGCTACATCAGATGGATGTGACCACAGCTTTCTTACATGGATCTCTAGACGAGAGGATCTACATGAAGCTACCAGAAGGGTTGGACATAGAAGAAGGGGAAGACAAGGTCTGTCTATTGAAGAAGTCCCTCTATGGCCTCAAACAAAGCCCTAGACAATGGTACTTGAGATTTGATGAGTACATTTGCTCAGCTGGTTTTACAAGGAGCTTGTACGACAGCTGTGTCTATTTCAGACGGGTTGGGACTGGTGTTACCTATCTTCTGCTGTATGTTGATGACATGTTAATAGCAGGCGAGTCTATTGACAGTGTTAATCAAGTTAAGGAGATCCTCAAACGGGAGTTTGAGATGAAAGATCTTGGTGAAGCCAAAGTGATTCTTGGGATGGAGATCAGTAGACTAGACGGGTCTATTATGCTGAGTCAGCCTACTTATCTGCAGAAGGTGTTAGAGAGGTTCAGAATGCATAAGGCAAAGACTGTCTCTACTCCTATTGGCCAACATCATCGATTGTCCAATCAGATGAGTCCCAGGAACAGCCAAGAGCGAACTCAGATGAGCAAGATACCTTATGCCAGTGCTGTAGGGAGTTTAATGTATGCTATGGTGTGTTGTAGGCCAGACTTGACTCATGCTATGAGTGTGATCAGCAGATATATGAGTGATCCAGGCTTAAGCCATTGGAAAACGGTTAAGTGGGTTATGAGATATGTTCTGGGATCAGCACAGACGGGTCTGAAATTTCAGAAGATGCCAAGTGAGGGGGATGCACTTGTGGGATACGTGGATGCAGATTACGCAGCCAATGTTGACACTCGAAAATCCTTAACAGGATATGTGTTCACTCTATTTGGTACGGCAGTGTCGTGGAGGTCTATTCATCAATCCGTAGTTGCATTGTCTACTACTGAAGCGGAGTACGTGGCCTTGACTGAGGCAGTTAAGGAAAGTATGTGGCTGGAAGGGATTCTTAAGGAATTTGGTTTATCTCAGAACAGTGTGACTGTCTTCTGTGATAATCAAAGCGCAATTCATCTCGCAAAGCATCAGGGGTATCATGAGAGAACCAAACACATTGATGTGAAACTGTACTTTGTGAGAGACATTGTGGAGAAGGGGAGCGTCCAAGTGGTTAAGATAGCTACTGAGGAGAACCCTGCTGATGCATTTACTAAGGCGTTACCAAAGGAGAAGTTTGGTTTATGTCTTAGGTCAGTTGGTTTGCATTAGTGACCTCTGCGGAGAAGGCTACTAGTCTGGTGGCGGCAGATTAGTAGTAGAATCTGTCATTTGAGAAGGATAGATCGGAGCTGTTAGTTCAAGGTGGAGATTTTGAGCTAAAGGTGGAGAATTGTGAGGTTTATCTCAAATCCTCCTAGACTAGACGAGTGCTACTCGTCTTGTGAAGATCAGGTAGATTCTACTCTACTATTGTACTCGTCTGTTGGGCAGATCAGTCGAGATACTTAGTTGATAGAAGTCTTCTGAAGGACTCAGCTGTTGGGCGTATCAGCTGGTGGAGTCAGACAAGTTAGCTCAGACCAGATCAGATGAGTTGGAGGAGTCCAAACAGATGAGATGGGTGTTGCGAAGGACAAGACGAGTTGGGAAGACCAGACAAGTAGAGGTCTGACCAGACTAGTTGAGTTCTGTTAGCAGGGTTAATTTTTGGCTAAGTATGGAGTCGTCTTGTCTTGCGAAGACAAGTGAAGGGCAAGGAGGTCAATTCAGATTGGGTCACGCTGAAGGTGTGAGTTTGTTACACGGTTGTAACAGAATCCACGTGGCAACAGAGCACGCTTTCAACACACGCTGCAATCACCCTTGACAACCTATAAATACCCCATTACTTGTAATTGTAATTCTTGACGCGTACGAGCATTCGTTTTGAGAGTTGAGAGTTCACGAGCGAAGTGAGGATAAATCCCTTTCCGAGTGATGAGTGTTTGTAAACATCTCTTATACTAATCAAATTGAAGTCGTGTGTCCAGTGGATGTAGATCACGTTGATCGAACCACTTAAATCTTCTTGTGCTCTGTTTTTCGTTTTCGTTTATATTTGTGAATTGCCATGCTTTCGTTGGATTGAATATTGGTCGATTATTTTGCTTGTGATTGGAGACGTCTAATCGGAGTCGAATATCATTGACAATCGTAACAACGTTCTTTTCGGTCCAATTTACATCATTTTTGTCGAAAAATTGAAATTCTGGTCAAATAGTCTAATTTATGTCCTTTAAGTTTGAATATTAGAAATTAATAATTAAAAAATTTTGAAAATCACATTAAAAATTTTATAAATCTCATTAAATTTTATATATTGTGTAAAATAAAAAATAAAAATTCTACAATTCAAAAAATCGAAAAAATGTGTAATTTCTTTTTAAATCTCATTAAAATTTTGAAAATCTCATAAAAATATAAAATTTCAAAATTTTTTAGGAGCTCGAGCAAAACTTTAATGGCGAACGAGTTCGAATCAGGTCTGGTTTGAATAATATATATATTAACACGTTTTATTAATCTTATAAGATTTAAAAAAAAATTTATTTACCCATTTTAAAAATAATTACTCCCTCCGTCCCATATTAACTTTCATAGGTAGGTGGACACGTAAATTAAGAAAGTGTAATAAAAAGTGGAGTTTTGAGGGGTAATTTTGTAAAACTTTATGTATAAAGTAAACAATGAGTTGACTTTTGTGTATGGGGCTAGTCTTGGGTGAGACCGTCTCACAGAATGAGATACGTGAGACGGTCCTCATATAAAAAAAGTGATAATGTTTGAGCAAAAAGTGATAATATTTGAGGAAAAAGTAATAATCACTTTTGTTAAAACACAAAAACTTATATGCAATATTGCATACATGCATTTTAGTCATTCACACACATATTCTTTATAAATACACCCACAAGCTTAATTCACACACATTTTTTATAAATACACCCACAAGCTTAATTCACAAACACATTTTTTTATAAATACACCCACTGACAGCTCAATTCACACCCACATTTTTTATAAATGCACCCACTAACAGAAATTGAACATGGTCGTCTTCTCCGAGCAGTTTTCGATCACCTCAGGCCGCGGTCGGACGCTGCAATTTACGATGACCTTAATCCTTAAATATTTTATATTTCTTTAAATATTCTTTAATACTAATCATTATGGGTCAATGTTATTTTGTATTACGTGCAATAATATATCTTACTACATGCAATAATATATGTTACTAAATATTATAATGTGGGTTACTTAATCAATAAAAAAAATATAAAAATATAAAAGAATCATTATTACTATATAAAATTGTGTTATTACTACATGTAATAATTTGTTTTACTACATAAAAAATTATATGTTACTACACACTACAGTTTAAATTACTACTGTACATTGAATAGACGTTTGTTACTATATGTTGTAACTTTATCAAATGATCTAATATTTTTCGCAATATCCTACAATAAAACATTTTGTATTACAACATGATTATTGTGTTTACTACATTCGATAATATATGTTACTACCTATTATAATGTGAGTTACTACATCAATAAAAACACTAGAAAAAACGTGTTACTAAATAAAAGAATTTGTATTATTATATAAATAGTTTGTGTTATTACTACATAAAATAATGTGTATTACTACATATTACAATTTGAATTACTACATTTAATATCCCGCGATCAACAATAAAATAAAAGATAAAAAAAATCACAGAAACGAGTAAAATAAACGGATTAAAAATTTCGAATTAAACTTTCAGTGGGTGTATTTATAAAAAAAGTGTGTGTGAATTAAGTTTGTTGGTGTATTTATAAAAAATGTGTGTGTGAATTAAGCTTGTGGGTGTATTTATAAAGAACATGTGTGTGAATGACTTAAATGCATATTGTGAGTGTTATCTCATAATCTCAAAATCAGCATAGTAAACTACTGAGCTGATAGGATCAGATAAGATGACTTAGGCCTTATCAGATGAGTTGAAGGGTTTCAATCAGAAGAGAAGGTGATGCTTAGAGTTCAGCACAGTTGGGATCAGCACAGTAAGATCAGCACAGTACTGAACTAAGATCAGTACTTCAGCAGACTGGACTAAGATCAGTACTTCAGCTGACTGGACTAAGATCAGTACTTCAGCAGAGTGTACCAAGATCAGTATTTCAGCAGAGTAGATCAGCTCAGTACCAGATCAGCACAGTACTTGGGTCAGCACAGTACTGAACTAAGATCAGTACTTCAGCAGACTGGACTAAGATCAGTACTTCAGCTGACTGGACTAAGATCAGTACTTCAGCAGAGTGTACCAAGATCAGTATTTCAGCAGAGTAGATCAGCTCAGTACCAGATCAGCACAGTACTTGGGTCAGCACAGTACCAGGTCAGCACAGTACTTGGGTCAGCACAGTACCAGGTCAGCACAGTACTTGGGTCAGCACAGTACTTGGTCAGTGCAGTTAAGATCAGCACAGTATGAAGTCTATCAGCAGAGTTGGTTTTTGATCATCAGAGCAGAAGAGTTGGGTATCAGAACACTAAGTAGTGATCTGATCTTTATGGGCAAGTCTTCTGGTTCGAAGTTAGTTAGTTTAACTAACAGTTTTACAGTTACAACAACTTAAGGGCATAACTACCATTTAAGTTGGGCAGTAACAGAGCACATGGGTTGTTACAAGCGGTTGCAAACGGTTGATAACTACTCAAAACAGTTCCTAACAGCAGCAACTACCTTTGGTCTTTATATACTCTTGATTGTGTACATTGTAAAGGTTGACACCTTTTTTGGATGAGAGATTTAGTACGTTAATGTATTCTTTGAGTTGTGTGAGTTCACGAGTGAAGTGAGGAAATATCCAATTCTGAGTGAATGAGTGTGTAAACATTCTTTATCAATCAAAGAAGTACTAATCTGGTCCAGTGGATGTAGATCACATTGATCGAACCACTTAAATCCTTGTGTGCTGTTTGTCTCGTTGCTTACTTTTCTGAATTACTATCCTAAGAGCAGTTATTTCTTCTATATTCAAGTGTTCTAATTAGTTGGAGACGTCTAACCGATCGGAATCATCTTGACAATTGGCGCCGTCTGTGGGAAACCGAAGTAGCTGCAGATCTAAGATGGGGAATTCTACCAAGTACAACATAGAGAAGTTTACAGGCACTGGAGATTTTGGGCTGTGGAAGGTCAAGATGCAGGCCCTCCTTGAACAGCAAGGATTATTCGAGGCTCTCGAAGAATCCGAAGAGATTGCAGAAGAATCTGCAACAGCTGCGGCTGAAAGGAGCAAGTTGCTCAGGAAAGCTCGAAGCACGATCCTACTCTGCCTTGGAGATAAGGTCTTGAGGGAGGTTGTTAAAGAGAAGTCAGCGAAGGAGGTTTGGGATAAGCATGAGAAGCTATATATGGTGAAAACTCTTGCTAACCGACTCTATTCGAAGCAGAAGCTGCATGCCTTTAGAATGGATGATGACAAACCCATTACGGAGCAGCTAGATGAGTTCAACAAGATTCTTGATGATCTGGAGAATTTGGATGTCAAGTTAGAGGAAGAGGATAAGGCTCTGATCTTGTTGAGTGCTCTGCCTAAGTCCTTTGAAATCCTAAAGGACACCATCTTGTATGGTAGAAAGGAAGCAATCACATTGGAGGATGTGATCTTGGCTGTCAAGTCCAAGCTGTTACATAACAAAACATCTCAAGGAGATAAAAGTAGCAGTGGGGAAGGATTGGCAATCAAGGGAGGTCAGAAGAAGTCTGTCTCCAAGAAGGGGTCTAGTCAACCCAAAGGAGCTGATAAGGGAAAATCAACAGTGTCAAATCAAGGGGAAGTAGTGTGCCACCACTGCAACAAACCTGGGAACTTTAAGAGTACTTGTTACAAGTACAAACAGCTTATGAGAAAATCTGGTCCTAAGAACCCTGTTAACAAGAATCAAGCTAATCAAACCTAAGATGATAAGGAGCAGAAAGGCTATGAGTCAGCTCAGTCCCTATCCATCACTTCCACTAAAGAGCAGCAAGATTGGATTTTAGATTCAGGGTGTTCTTTCCACATGACTCCAAGAAGAGATTGGTTTCATGATTTTAAGCATCAGAATGGAGGTTCTGTGTTGTTAGGGAATGATCACACTTGCAAAGTCAGAGGTGAAGGTACAATACACTTGAAGATGTATGATGGAGTAGTGAGGATTCTCAAGAGGGTCAGGTATGTTCCTGAACTCAAGAGAAATTTGATATCTCTTGGTATGCTGGATTCATTGGGCTATAAATTCCAGTCTGAAGATGGAGAGCTCAGAGTTTCAAAGGGGAAGCTTACTGTTCTTAAAGGTGAGAGAAGGAATGATCTCTACTTTCTTAAGGGAGGAACAGTTATTGGCAGATCAGATGTGGCAAGGGTGCAAGACAACTCAATGTTGTGGCACAGAAGATTAGGTCATGTAGGAGAGAAGGGCCTACTTGAGCTAAGTAAGCAAGGATTGCTATGTGGTGACAAGATCACAAAGCTGGATTTGTGTGAGCACTGCATTCTTGGGAAATTCAAGAGATTGAAGTTTGGGAAGAGTTCACACTCTACCAAAGGAATTTTGGACTATGTCCATTCAGATTTATGGGGGCCAGCTAGGAATCAGACCAGAAGTGGTGGGAGATACTTCATGTCTATCATAGATGACTACTCAAGAAAGGTATGGATCACTATCCTGAAATCCAAGTCAGAAGCATTTGAAAAATTGAAGGAATGGCTCACTGAGGTGGATAATATTTCTGGAAAGAATCTCAAGCATTTGAGAACTGATAATGGGTTGGAGTTCATATCAGAAGAGTTCAATGTTTTCTGCAAGAAGAAGGGTATAGTGAGGCATAGAACAGTACCAGGTACACCTCAGCAGAATGGAGTAGCTGAGAGAATGAACCAGACTTTGCTTGAGAGAGTTAGGTGCATGTTGAGCAGCTCAGGATTGCCTAAAGTATTTTGGGGAGAAGCAGTGTCAACAGCAGCCTACTTGATAAACAGAAGCCCTTCCTCAGCTGTGCAATTTAAAACCTCAGAAGAGTTATGGTCTGGCCATGCAGCTGAGTACAGTAATTTGAAGGTGTATGGTTGTTCAGCATATGCCCATGTCAAGCAAGATAAGCTTGAGCCTCGAGCCTTGAAATGTGTGTTCATAGGATATCCTTCAGGTGTGAAAGGATACAGATTGTGGTGCCTAGAAGCTGGAATGCAGAAGTGTATTATCAGCAGAGATGTAACTTTTGATGAGAATAGAATGCCCTTGAAAGAGGAGGCAAGCTCCAGTACAGCTCACAACAAACCAGATGAGACACAGGTGGAGGTGGAGCATGGTGACATCAGAACACTAACTGAAGAGCAGATTGATCCAGATGAGGAGAAAACTACTCATAGTGATACTGATCTTCATGACTATCAGCTCACTAGGGACAGAACCAGAAGAGAAGTCCACCCACCTCAGAGGTATGGTCAAGCTGACATAGTATCATTTGCATTATGTGCAGCTCTTGAGGTGGAGTCTTTGGAGCCTAAAACTTACACAGAAGCCATAAACTGCCATGACAAAGAGAAGTGGTTAGTTGCTATAGAGGAAGAACTGTTATCTCTGAACAAGAACCAGACTTGGGAGATTGTTGAGAGGCCTAAAAACAAGAAACTTGTTGGGTGTAAGTGGATCTACAAGAAAAAGGTGGAGGCTCAGAGAGGTGGCAAGATTAGGTACAAGGCAAGACTTGTAGCTAAAGGATTTACACAGAAAGAAGGTATTGACTTTAATGAAATCTTCTCACCTGTTGTAAAGCATTGTAGCATCAGAATCTTGTTGGCTATGGTTGCTCAATATGAATTGGAGCTGCATCAGATGGATGTGACCACAACATTTCTTCATGGGACCTTAGATGAGAAGATCTACATGAAAATACCAGAAGGGTTGGACATAGAAGATGGAGAAGACAAAGTGTGCTTACTCAGAAAATCACTCTATGGACTCAAACAAAGCCC
Source organism: Galeopsis tetrahit (assembly GCA_963675135.1). Lineage (NCBI taxonomy): Eukaryota > Viridiplantae > Streptophyta > Magnoliopsida > Lamiales > Lamiaceae > Galeopsis > Galeopsis tetrahit. The sequence continues at coordinate 13,347,065 of OY776121.1, read as the reverse complement.
TAGACAGTGGTACTTAAGGTTTGATGAGTACATTTGCTCAGTTGGTTTTGCAAGAAGCTTGTATGACAGCTGTGTTTACTTCAGGAGGGTTGGGAGTTCAGTTACCTATCTTCTGCTGTATGTAGATGATATGTTAATAGCTGGGGAGTCTATTAACAGTATCAATCAGGTTAAGGAGATTCTCAAAAGGGAGTTTGAGATGAAAGATCTTGGTGAAGCTAAAGTGATTCTTGGGATGGAGATCAGTAGAGTTGAGGGAGCAATTCAGCTTAGTCAGCCTACCTATCTGAGGAAGGTGTTAAAGAGATTCAGGATGAATCAAGCTAAGGCAGTTTCTACACCAATTGGTCAGCATTAGAAGCTATCAAATCAGATGTGTCCCAAGAACAGCCAAGAAAGAGCTCAGATGAGTAAGGTTCCTTATGCCATTGCAGTAGGGAGTTTAATGTATGCTATGGTGTGTTGTAGACCAGATTTAACTCATGCAATGAGTGTAATCAGCAGATACATGAGTGATCCAGGCTTAAGTCATTGGGAGACAGTTAAGTGGGTCATGAGATATGTTCTAGGATCAGCTGAGAAAGGTCTGAAATTTCAGAAGATATCAGATGAGGGAGAAGCACTTGTGGGATATGTTGATGCCGACTATGCAGCCAATGTAGACACAAGAAAGTCCTTGACAGGGTATGTATTCACCTTATTTGGTACAGCTATATCATGGAGGTCAATACATCAGTCCGTAGTTGCATTATCTACTACAGAATCAGAATATGTAGCCTTGACTGAAGTAGTAAAGGAGAGCATGTGGCTTAGGGGGATCTTGAAGGAGTTTGGTATATCACAAAGAAGTGTGACTGTCTTATGTGATAACCAAAGTGCAATACACCTTGCAAAGCATCAGGGGTATCATGAGAGAACTAAACATATAGATGTAAAGCTGTACTTTGTAAGAGATATTGTAGAGAAGGGGTCAGTCCAGGTAGTGAAGATTGCTACAGAGGAGAACCCTGCTGATGCGTTCACTAAGGCATTGCCAAAAGAGAAGTTTGGCTTGTGTCTTAGACTTATTGGACTGCATTAATTCCTCTGAGGAGAAGGCTACTGTTCTTGTGGCAGAAGATCAGTAGTGGAGGCTATTCTTTGAGGAGAATAGTGTTGGTTTTTTTTGTTTTTGGTGGAGATTAGTTCGATTATGAGCTAAAGGTGGAGAATTGTGAGTGTTATCTCATAATCTCAAAATCAGCACAGTAAACTACTGAGCTGATAGGATCAGATAAAATGACTTAGGCCTTATCAGATGAGTTGAAGGGTTTCAATCAGATGAGAAGGTGATGCTTAGATTTCAGCACAGTTGGGATCAGCACAGTACTGAACTAAGATCAGTACTTCAGCAGACTGGACTAAGACCAGTACTTCAGCAGACTGGACTAAGATCAGTACTTCAGCAGAGTGTACCAAGATCAGTACTTCAGCAGAGTAGATCAGCTCAGTACCAGATCAGCACAGTACTTGGGTCAGCACAGTACCAGGTCAGCACAGTACTTGGGTCAGCACAGTACTTGGTCAGTGCAGTTAAGATCAGCACAATATGAAGTCTATCAACAGAGTTGGTTTTTGATCATCAGAGCAGAAGAGTTGGGTATCAGAACACTAAGTAGTGATCTGATCTTTATGGGCAAGTCTTCTGGTTCGAAGTTAGTTAGTTTAACTAACAGTTTTACAGTTACAACAACTTAAGGGCATAACTACCATTTCAGTTGGGCAGTAACAGAGCACATGGGTTGTTACAAGCGGTTGCAAACGGTTGATAACTACTCAAAACATTTCCTAACAGCAGCAACTACATTTGGTCTTTATATACTCTTGATTGTGTACATTGTAAAGGTTGACACCTTTTTTGGATGAGAGATTTAGTACGTTATTGTATTCTTTGAGTTGTGTGAGTTCACGAGTGAAGTGAGGAAATATCCAATTCCGAGTGAATGAGTGTGTAAACATTCTTTATCAATCAAAGAAGTACTAATCTGGTCCAGTGGATGTAGATCACATTGATCGAACCACTTAAATCCTTGTGTGATGTTTGTCTCGTTGCTTACTTTTCTGAATTACTATCCTAAGAGCAGTTATTTCTTCTATATTCAAGTGTTCTAATTAGTTGGAGACGTCTAACCGATCGGAATCATCTTGACACATATATACAATATTTCATACAAGACTAGCCCAATATCACAAAAACTTATATGCAATATTGCATACATGCATTTCAGTCATTCACACACATGTTCTTTATAAATACACCAACAAGCTTAATTCACACACATTTTTTATAAATACACCCACAAGCTTAATTCACACACACATTTTTTATAAATACACCCACAAGCTTAATTCACACACACATTTTTTATAAATGCACCCACTGAAAGAAATTGAATATGACCTTCTTCCCCGAGCAGTTTTCGGTCACCTCAGGCCGCGGTCGGACGCTGCAATATATGATGACCTTAATCCTTAAATATTTTATATTTCTTTAAATATTCTTTAATACTAATTATTATGGGTCAATGTTATTTTATATTATGTGCAATAATATATCTTACTACATGCAATAATATATGTTACTATATATTATAATGTGGGTTACTTAATCAATAAAAAAAATATATTAAAAGAATCAGTATTACTATATAAAATTGTGTTATTACTACATGTAATACTTTGTTTTACTACATAAAAAATTATATGTTACTACATACTACACTTTGAATTACTACATTGAATAGACGTTTGTTACTATATGTAACTTTATCAAATGATCTAATATTTTTTGCATCATCCTACAATAAAAAATTTTGTATTACAACATGATTATTGTGTTTACTACATTCGATAATATATGTTACTATGTATTATAATGTGAGTTACTACATCAATAAAAACACTAGAAAAAACGTGTTACTAAATAAAAGAATTTGTATTATTATATAAATAGTTTGTGTTATTACTACATAAAATAATGTGTATTACTACATATTACAATTTGAATTACTACATTTAATATCCCGCGTTCGACAATAAAATAAAAGATAAAAAAATTACATAAACGAGTAAAATAAACAGATTAAAATTTTTGAATTAAGCTGTCAGTGAGTGTATTTATAAAAAATGTGTGTGAATTAAGTTTGTTGGTGTATTTATAAAAAATATGTGTATGAATTAAGTTTATAGGTGTATTTATAAAAAACATGTGTGTGAATAACTGAAATACATATATGCAATATTTCATACAAGACTAGCCCAACAAATATATACTCCTACACTTTATACCTGATACAAATCTCATTTGAATATATCATGTTTAATACTATGGTCCTGTGAGTTTGGACTGTGTAATTTATTTGTAATGATAAGTTTATAAAAAATTATTTAGACGGTTCCTTGTTAATTACTATATAACATGTCAAATTCATTATTAATTTATGCATTTTATTATTTTATGTTATGTTTTCAAAAATTATTTGCAAAATTATTACTTAAAATAAAATCAACTCAACTTTCAATAAAGATCCCATTTGAAAAAGGTTTACAAAAAACTAGGAAAAGAAATAAAAGCAAAAAAAAAAAAAAAGTACACAGGATCCACCAAATAAAATAAATCACATATATTTATGTTACAAATATAACAAAAAATTACATACTACAATAAAAAAGACAATAAAATGTACTCCGTATGTTGTTGTATAAAAGAGAGATAAAAAGAAAATATATCAAAAGGTATTTCCTTTACTTTCCCTGTACAACAAAGCAAAGTTTAAACAAAAATACAAGTAAATCAAACTACATATGATCAAGGGATTCAAGGCAGGACTCAAGCACGATCAAGAATTTTTTTTTTTTCAAAGACAAATCACGAAGTTGATCTTTAATGGCTAAAACGAACTCTCAAGCGAGGAGAGGGAAGAGCACTCTCAAGAGAGGGAAGGGAAGCGAACTCTCAAGTCAGGGGGAGATGAAAAACCGATACACATCACTATGAGTAGAATTCAATTCAACCATTCAAACGGCACAATCAGAAATCCAACCCAAAAAACTGTTGGGAAGCCAGACAAAACAATTGACAACCGGAAACCAGCGCCGGAGAAGTCCCCAAACACTAACTGCTGAACCAAAATGGGCAAAATCAGGCGATTCACAAAATTCGCGATAGATGAACGCCGACGATGAACCGACACCAATCACGAGTCGAAGAGATCTGAATTGTGCTTCGCGCGGAGTTAGAAAACCAAACAGATCGACAGAAATAGACTCGACGCTGACGAGAAAACGAATTAGCGTCTGAATTACCCAATCACAAAATCAAACTCTAAACCGCCGAAAGATGAATTCGGCGACCAATCAATTGACGGCCAAAATCAAACGCACCACCACGAAATCAAAACACCGCAACAACGACGGTTACCAAATCAAAACACCACAGAAATCACAATCGCGTGAAAACTCTCACCGCCAAACACAAATCGATCAGCCATGCACAATCACCAAATTAGAATTGGACGACTATCACCGGAATAGAATCGATGAAACTGCCAAATTCAAAGAATTGCAGCGTGAAGACAAGCGGTTACGCATGAAGAGCCAAGATAACTTAATCACATACTTTTGGTAAATGCAGTCGAGATAAGTTTGGTTGTGTTTGGATGAGGGGATTTGATTTAAGGGAGTATTTCAAATGAAAGGATTTAAAAATAGATGGATTCACATGGTTTTAGTGAGAATTTAAAATCTTCTCAATTTTAACTAGAAATTGTGTGTGCAAAAATTTAAGTATTTGAAATCCATTTATAATCCAAAAAAGTGGAGTGGATTTGGATGAGAGATTTCAAATCCATAGATCAAATCCCTCCATCCAAATGGAGCGTTAAGGAAATCCCAACTAATATTGATATACTACGCGCTTAAAAATAAGGATAAATAAATGCCAAAGTCTTGTATGTACTCAAGTACACCGTGTACTTGAGTAAACTTTGACTAGTCAAATGTTGACCGTTGACCGGTCAATGGTCAAACTTTGACTTCTTTTTTTCTTTCGATTTTTTTTTTTGAAAAATTGTATGTTATTATAACTAAAAAGTGTATTTTTATTTTTTTAATGAAAAATGTATGTTACTATATTGAAAAGTGCGACATTGTTTTTAATGAAAAGTGTATGTTATTATAATTGAAAAGTGTATGATATATTAATGAAAAATGTGTAAGTTATATATTAATGAAAAATGTATGTTATTATAACTGCAAAGTGTATGATCTATTAATGAAAAGTGTATGTTATATTAATGAAAAGTGTATGTTACTATAACTGCAAAGTGTATGATCTATTTAATGAAAAATGTATTTATTATAACTAAAAAATGTATGTTCTATTAATGAAAAGTGTAAGTTATATATTAATGAAAAGTGTATGTTATTATAATTGAAAAATGTATGCTAATGATACACCTCTGATGCTATTTTTTTAAAAAAAAATTATTAATAATTTTACACGTTTTATATAAAAAAAACTATTACTTGCACTTTTATTACTATTAATGATACACCATTTAGTTATTAATTGTTGCACTTTTATTAATACAGAAAAACTGGTGCTAAAATAAAATAAAATTTCGAAAATTGTTGAAAGTGGGCTAATTTTTTTTAAAAAAATTATTATTAATTTTACACGTTATATATAAAAAAAAAACTATTACTTGCACTTTTATTACTATTAATGATACACCATTTAGTTATTAATTGTTGCACGTTATTAATCCAAGCACAACCACTAGGCTATGACTTTTGTTAATTATTTTGGGGTTAATTGCAAAAAAAAATCACGAACTTTACAGTTTTTATCAATTACAACATATCTTTTTTTTCTTTGCAATTTGATACACCACCTTTTTTATTTTTGCAAATCAATACATATATCAATTTTCTAGCAACAATTAAATCATAATTTAATTGTCAGAGCTGTCGAGGTGCCACATAAATGTCACGAATGATGAATAATATTTTTTTTTTAATTTTTAAAACGTTTTTAACTAAAAAGTATAATAAAAAAATCGTTTTAAAACTAAAAACAATGCTAAATATTTTTAAAAATAAATCATAAATCAATTTAATTATTATCATTTCTCCCTCCCAAAACTCAAAAGTATAAGATGGTGTCCTCCAAATCATAGTCCACAAAAATAATGTGATGTTTTTCATATTATTTTTATTTAAAAACGTTTTTAAAATATAAAAATAAAATATAAAATATATAAAAAATATTTTATTGATCAATCAAGACATTTACGTTGGCATTTGTGTAGAACTTTAATGCGGTTTCAGTATATATATCATTCATTTGTTGTCGAAAAATAAACACATGCATCAAATTGCAAAACTTAAAAAGGTCGTGTATCGAATTGCAAAAAAAAAAGAATATGTTGTAATTGATAAATACTATAAAGGTCGTGATATTTTTTGCAATTAACCCATTATTTTGTTATTTATCCTATATATACTTAATATTTTCTATATAGCTGGACTCAAGTACACCGTGTACTTGAGTACACATTAACCCTACCCAAAATAAATAAAAGCATTCAAAAAAAAAAAAAAAAGAGCAAAACGTCAACGTTTTAAATGGACTGCACCATCTAATACTGGACAGGATCCACCCAAAAAAATTCTGGTGAATTCTACCCCGAATTCATTGTACTCCCACATCCATAAAAAAATACTCATATGTTTTTTTAGGTGGAATACAAGTTTTAAGAATCATTTATATTTTTAATGTATAAAGTAGACGTGTAAATTATAGAGTAAAATATATTAATTGTCGATAGTTTATTAATTTTGTTAATAAAATTAAAAAGTAAATAAAAATTCTATTTAAATAGAAAAAAAATGTAGACAAAAAAAATAAGACTAAACATACTTTTCTTGGAAGAGGGAAATAATTTTGTTAAAAAGTTAAGTCGAAGTAAAATCAATTTAACTTTTCAGAGATGATGTATTTACTTAAAAATGTTAAATTGAGCTTGTAAAAGAACTTACCATAATTAAGTGATGATTGAAGGTAAAATAATGATTTTCATAAAAGGTATGAAAATAAATTTGATGAATGAACCAATAAAACAAGTATGACGCAGGGCAAACCTCAATCTTATCAACGATCAAGAACAACGAACACATAAATCGAATGGACAATAATAAATCGAAGGGACAATAATAAATCGAAGGGACGATAATAAAGGACAAAACCATCTATTTTCAAATTAATTCAACTCCCTAAAAACATTCTAGAATTCATCTATTTATAATATGCAATATACTTGGAGAATAAGAAACATGTAAATATTAAATATAATAAAAATCAAAACAAATCTCCTAAATATAAGCAATCCGATTCGTCTAACACAATCTCTCTCATCTCAATTGTCTTCATTTCAAAATTCCTCTTTTCACCACCTTTTCATCATGATCCTTTTACTTTCATTTTCAACATTCAGTTTCAGAGAAATTCTCGATCAAGTGTTATTGTTTCTTATGCTTCATTTGGTGATTTTATTAATGTTTTCAACCGTAAATTATATTCTTTAGCAAACTAATATGTTTCATTTGCATAAATTCTCATCTTCGATTTCATGTTTTTGCAGATTTCTCGATCAATGAATTTGATATGTATTATATATGCAAATATGTATATATTGTATATCTCTAATCTTTAATGTTCACTCAAATGACATTTTATAGAAATGGTGGTTCTCATTTTCATTTCTTCATTTGAGACATCTTAAGCAGTTCAAATAGCATGTCTCATACACAATCAATTTACTGATCAATTTATCATCGTCATTGTACTTTATATTCCATATTACAGGTATGATTTTAAAAGTTATTGTATCATTCTTGCAACAATTATTCTAAATAAATTAATATATTGTTGTAGGCCATTAAAAATACTGATCATCATCTCAAAAGTGAAGATTTGATAAGGGTTCACCGTTTGATCATGGAGCAGACCGAGCTTAGTGTCATTGAAGAAGCCACAACATACTCGAAAATTGAAAGAAAATTCATGAAGAAAACAAGTGTATTAGCGGACTAAAATGTGTAATAATGTTATTTTTGTGTAAATAAAATTTGTATGATTTGTGATTTACACTTTAGTCATGAAATCTTCTTATTATAAAACCATCAATTTAGTCAAATCTTCCATTGAAACTTTAGATTGATTAACCAGTTAATTGGTTAATAAATATTGATGCAATTGAGTTTAGTTAAATATTCTCATTATATATCACACAATTTAAATTAAAAATTAATTCACTGTGAGCAAATTTTAAAATCCATTTAATTTGTTAAGATGAGTGGCATTGAATTATCTATTTACTTAAATAAACAAACGATTAATCCATTCAAAATTACTTATTATCATTCAATAGAATATATGTTGCACATAAGTTTATTTTTGTAAATAATATTACAAATTCACATAAGTCCTTTTTTTTTTTTTTTTGGTAAATAATAGATTTTAGACAAAATTTTCAATTATATCTTCTTTTTTTAATTAATCATAATTTCATTTGGAAAAAATATTATATAAACCGTTTTCATATTAAAGTTTATCATGAAATAAAAGTTGACTTCATAATTTATAGTAAAACATAGTTCGTACAAAATTTATTCTTTAATTATTTTACAAAATTCTGTGATGCTATAAAGTATACGTAGTGTATAATATTCTAATTTAGTTTGTCAAATTCAAATAAAATTAGATTAAATCATGTTTTAAAATTTATAGTAATGACTTAAAATCTACTATGAGATATTAAAAGTGATAGAATTAAACGAAACCAACATTCTGGCCTATTTTTTAGGTAATTATTAATTAAAGAAAGCTAAAATAAAAAAAATATAAATTATATTGCATCATACCCTAATTAAATTTCATTCCATGAGTTGACTCCGATAATTAAGTAACTTTAATTTTATAAGAAAAACAAGCTTCAAGCCTTCAACTAAGTAGACATTAGACAATAATTATATATAAGGAACATTATCAATTAATTGGTCAAATTTTCAATTTAAACGTAATGTACAACATAAATTTATAATTTATTTTTTCTATTATCATTATATAGAAGGAACATTATCAATTAGTTGGTCAAATTTTCAATTTAAACGTAATGTACATCCTAAATCTATAATTTATTTTTTATATTATCATTAGTTTTCAGTTAATGGTCAAAATTAAAAATTAAAACAATTTTACATAATTATATATTCGTTCTTAATATAAAATTTGAATACAATCTAAATTTCATTAATTGAGTAATTAATAAATTTGATTTTATTAAATACTAGTAATATACCCGTGCAATGCACGGAAGTATTATTAATTACTCATTGTATGAAAATAAATTTTATAAATATGTACAACATAATTCATGTTTAATATTTTATGTAAATGAGTGTTAATCTTCTAAAGCACCAAGAGAATAGGTGTTTCTAACACTTAATTTTTTGGGTTTATATTTATCATTTAATAAAAAGTAAATCACTATTGGATAAATACATGTTTAGCAAAAAAAAACATGCATACTAAATAGTCATAATAAAAAGGGGAATGTCACATCCAAACAAATCGAGCTTTTTTCTTCTGAATATCAACTTGATTTTCTATGATTTTCAAAATCAACTTGTTCCACTATATTACATTATTTATCAACGATTTTCTATTGATAAACTGCCAATTCATTAATATATGAATTTTTTTAACACATATATTAAATATATTTATGAACCTGTTCTCCAAATAAAAATAATTTTTCTATGTGCATAATAATAAAACTGACATTTTGATCAATTTTTATTCAACATGATAATCTATTATTTTACTCCCTCCGTCCCACAGGAATTTGCACACTTTTCATATATGGATGTCTCATACCAATTTGCACACTCCATAAAAGGAAATATCTTCACAACCCTCACCCTTGAAATATACTCATATTTACCCATATGTCATTACTTTTCCACACTCAATCTACTTTTTACTTTACTTTATTCATAAAAGTTTACAAAACTACCCCTCAAAACATCAATCATTACACCTTTTCTTACACATTTCTTAAAATGTGTGCCGGTCAAAGTGTGCAAATTCCTCCGGGACGGAGGGAGTAATTAATAAACGGTGGCCCGTGATAACTGATAACATAGCTAATTCCTAAACAAATAGTTCCTATTAAACATATATATAACTTTCTTGGTAATCTCCAAACAATAGTTTCTAAAAAGAAATGAATTTGACATTAAATTGAAATAACATCTACAAAAAAAAACATCATCTCAATAGTTGCAAAATTTTCTAGGAATTGTAAAATTCAAAAGAAATTTCATTTATAGAATACACAACTCCTTTACTATGAATCAACAAAGAAATTATACAGTCCTAACCAAGAGAAAATTGACAAAGTTTGTAACTTTTAAAGCAGCATGGAAGAAAAGGGTATAACAATATTTAAAGAACTATAACTTTCAAACTTCAACTTTTCCACAAATAAAAAAATATGGATCTTCTTCTCAATAAACCTAAACAAAGAAAATTAGTAAGAAAAAAAGTGAGCATATGAAAGAATAAGACAACATAATGGAAGAAGAAAAAATATTTTGTATTTCGTTTTTCTTTCTACAATCTAAATTATTTGAATACACAAGACTGATTCAAATATTAGATGATTACACCCATCTCTTTGTTACTCTATTTTCATCCAACAATTGAAGAAGCTAGCAACATCTCACCTGTAATTCAAACTTAAAAAATATGGTACTCTAAAATGATACAGTCTTGAATTGAGCTCGATCAAAATCATGATAATAAACCTACAAAAGCAACTGAGATGAAAAATCTAATAATCAATATAAATTTCGACCCTTGCACATATCCCAAAGGCAAGCACATAAATTCATGAATTTGTAAAGAACAATTTTGAAGAACATGAGGACACCAAGAAATGTAAATACCTTAATCCATCCACTACAACACCAAGAAATGTAAATACCTTAATCCATCCACTACAACAATATTTATACACTGTAACATAAAATTATCTGTCTTGTCTACAAATTTAATTTGAATTGTTGAACAACATGAAAAACTCCAAAAGTCATTTGTTTAAGTGGGTGTTTGCAAGCACTAGTATGTGCTTAAAAACACTTCTTTTTTAAAATATAATCACTTTTGGAGTGTTTGGCAACACAACTAAGTGATTAAATTAAGTAGTTTAAAGTGATTTTGGTGAAGCACCCCTCCACCTACTTTTAATAGCTTTTATGTGCTTCTCATCATTGTAGTAACCATTTTACATTTTTGCCCTCACAATTTAAATAATATTTTATGTTTACTCATTACTTATTCAAATGTAATAAGGGTATTTTTGTAAAATTATAAAGAAGCTATTTATTTTACAAACATCACAACATATACAAAATTGATTAAAAGTACTTAATTTTAAAACACTATCCACTTTCAAATTTATTTCAAAAATTAATTTTAATCACTTTGAATCAATCACAATTGTTTGCAAACACACCCTAAAGCGATAAATATAATTTCAATTAAGAAGCATTTCAAGAAGCATGCTATCAGTTCTTAGAAAAAGAAAAAAAAAAAGACCATGTTGCTGTCTTTTATCAAGAAAAGAAATTAACTTAATATTAAAAAATATAGACAAAACTCTGTTCTAAATATAATAAAAATAGCAATTATTTTGGGCAGGAAAATCGAAGTGTTATTTTTAGTGAAACGTAGATTTATAACTTAAATGTTTGAATTTTTTGATGCAAAATAAAATTTTAAAATAAAAGTAATAAAAAAGTTCAAAGTATTCTTACTTTTTAAGTTGATTCTACACACAACCTCTGTTAATTGTAGCATACAACCTTACACATTGAATCACAAAAACAGTTTAATAAAATAATAATCATGACAAAATAATGCACTAATAAACACACACATATATACATATATATACTACTAATAATAAATTTACCTCCAAATTATGGAATTATTTTTCCATCTATTTTTTCTTTTTCTAATGCAAGGACTTGGTGAGCTCTGAACAAACCCAATAAAGTCAGTTCAAATTCTGAGAAATCAATTTCATTCACTATCCTCGACACATTGAATATATTTTGATATTTGCTATTTAGGTTAAATTAGAAACAGAAAAAATAAAATGGATTATGATTGTTGAGAGGAAGATAGAGAGACTCTGAATTAAATTTAACATGAAAAAGAAGTCACTTGTCATTAATTTAGTTTTATGTTTTGCTTTATAGAAATTTAAAATGAACCATAAGTATGATTTATTTTAAAAGTAGAAGACATTAATAGCAACCATCAGTCACCGAGTTTTCTATGCAACACTCTCTCCCATAAAATAATAAAATAATTACAGTTCAAGGGCAGATTTTTGGGTTCAACTCTAAGCTACTCAAAAGAGTTTTCGCTTGGACTTATAACACTAAGCCTTACTTGTAGCTACACAAAAAGCTTTTCATTTTTCGTCCAAAAATTTAGATGAAATTTCAAAAATCAAAACAAATCAAAGGATAACTGTTTACCTCTGTGGAAAAAGAAGCCAGATTCGAAGGAATTATTGAACTGATTTGAAGATCCATAACCGACTTCAGTTGAAAATCTCTGCAAAATAACTTAACTTTGGAAACCACTAGAAAAATATTTTGAAATAGAGAAAATGAAAATGAACTATAAAAGTAAAGCAACCATAAAAAAGAAGAGTTATTTACAAAAAAATACATAAAAAAGAAGAGTATCCCCACTTACTTGCATTTTATCACACATAGTATGCAGAAGGTGAAAAGACTACTTATAAGCCAAATTAGCAAATATATCAATGTATATTTAAATGGCTAAGGTCTCTTGTCTTCAACAAATTTCGGGAGCCATTGCCATCGAAAATAGTTCTGGCGACGCGTGGGCTTTCCTGGGGGGATGAAAATGAAAATGAAAATGCATCATAAAAAACCAGAGAATAGAGTGCCAAAAAATTCAAATCTAAATCTTTGAAATAGAAAAATAAACAATCAATAACTTATTGAAAATTAAAGACATAATAGAGCCATTGAAGTTCAGAGAACAGTGGAATGTGCAGAATAAGCAAACAGGGGCTGTAGACATATTTATAATTAATCAAAATAGGAGTATGAATTAAAATTTTGACATGTTTATAATTAATCAAAATAGGAGTATGAATTAAAATTTTGCTTGCTTTCAGCGTAAAAATGTAATTGCATTACTTATATGCAAAATTGAATTCAACTTGGGAAACCCAACAGTCTGCTATGTTTTATCTGCCTAAGAAATCAACTTAATACTCCATAAATAATGATGAACATCATAATAGATAAAGTCTCTGATAGATATATAGATATAGATAGATATTTAAAAACTGAATCTGCCTTTTAAAAATAAGAATCTGAACTATAAAAACAAAAGATTAAAAGGACACAAAATACAATTGAATCCAAACATAGTCAAAACAAAAGATTAAATGAAACCTCTAAGTCAAAACTCTAAACAAAATAACCAATTGATTCTTAAGTTCAAAAAATAAAGCAAGAATTAAGTTCAATTAACAAATTAGAATATTTTCGAAAATAATTTTTTTTAAAAAACCCCTATGCTGTTACAGAAAAATACCGAAAAAAAGAGAGAAACTTACGGGCGGCAGGCGATGGGCGGCAGACAAAAAAAGGTAAAAAGATGGAGGAGGGGCAACGGGGGCTTGGGTTCTGCGGCGGTGGGGTAGGGGCGGTAGAAAAAAATAAAGAAGGAGACGGGTTTGAGCGGCAGAAGACGAAGATGGAGGAGAAGCGACTGTGTGGGTCGACGACAACCTGGGTTCGCGGCGGTGGGGGTGGGGGAACGCCGGAACGGGCTGGCGGCGGTGGGGCGGCAGGGTGGAGAAGACAATGACAAAAAAAATACTCCAATGAATTTCAACGGAGCTGGGCTTAGGTTAAAAAAAAATAGTTGGGCCTTGTTTTAAAAAAAAAGTTGGGCCCACAAAAGAAGTTTGTGCGGGAATTGACCAAAGTCAGACTTTGTTGTTATTATATATATATAGATATAGATTTGACAGTTATGACTAATTTAGTTTAATCTATTTAAATTAATTTAGATTTCATTAAATGTTTTGAGGGTTATACTTAATGTAAATTTCCTCTAAATTATAAATTAAACACAATTTACAATAAAGTATATTAACAAAACTAATTTTTCTATTAAATTAAATTTATAGTTTTATATGTATAAAATTATACTCCCTCCGTCCCGGTATAAGTTTCCCCTTTCTTTTGGGTGTTTTGATTAAGGAATATGATAAAATAATAGATGTAGTACAAGTGATGTGATGGTGAGAGAGAAAATAATAAATTAGTGTGAAATGAAGTATGATAAAATAATAGATAAAGTATAAGTGATGTGATTGAGAGAGAGAAAATAATTTGCTAAAAATGGAATGAGAAACTTATTGTGGGACATCAAAAAAGGAAAGTAGGAAACTTATAGTGGAACGGAGGGAGTATATATTAACAAACTAATTTCATCTACATATAAAGTTATTATGAGATGAAGAGGGTATATAATATTAATATATATACTATATATATATATATATATATATATATATATATATATAGTTGAAATTATAATTGAAAAATTATTCAACACTTTAAGGTTTTTTTTATGGAGATGATATTGTTATTTATTTCATTTTAGAAATTTTAATTGAAAATTCATTCAACACTTTCAAGGTTTAACATCTTATTATTTTAATTTAGTCTAATTTTATTAAATTACATAAAATTAATTGTTTTTTTTTCCGGGTTGTAATGAGACTCTTAGATGATGATAGAGAGTATTAAATAATGAATGCAAGTTTTGGGGATCAACTCATTTCCTAAGAGAATTATTTTTAATTCTACTTCTCTCAATAAGTATGAGTTGTCAAAACAATGTTTTTTTTAAAAGACATGGAGAAACGATGTAGACTATATAAACTATCAAGAATAAGACAATGGTTGAATTTACCATGTACGAGTTATATTTTTATGCTTGAATTATTTTATTAAATAAATGTTAATTTATAACTATATTTTAATCTAATACATTCTTTTAGGTTTATGTCTAGTAGCTAAAGAATTATACACTCCTTGAGATTGATGAGTTACTTCAAAAAAATGGGAGCGGTTTAAGTAGATTTTCATCAATATCTGTTCTAGACTGAGATCTTATATTTCTACAACACAATTCACTTATTCTTTAAGAGTTGAGTTATGATCGCACAGAGTTGTTACATCGTGTCATAGGTTGTCTTTAACTTTAACTGCCGAACAGGGTGATGTTCTACAAGAAATACTTGAAGTTGTTTGTTTCAATGATAATGTAGTCTTCTTTTTTGTATTGATACGGGGGTACTGACAAAAAATACACATGGAGAACTCTTTTTGCAGTCATTAGATCCCCAAAACATTGTTCTTAATGTTGCATCAAGTGGTATAATTTATCTTTTGTTGTCTATACATTCAAAGTTTTCGATTCTAATAAACATTTTTAAATTATCCACTTGGAACATCATACCTGATACTCTTTTATTTATTCATACATTGTAACTTATTTTAATACCATTTAAGAACTAAGAATGGACAACAATGAATTGGACGGATAACAAATTATTGGAATTTGTTGGCATTTTTTGTGATTTGCTTTATAGAGAATATTAAATTATAATTGAATTGATGGAATCAAATATATGCTCATTGTATTTGCTTTAAAATAAATAGTACTCCAACATGTTTTGCTTTCATTACATTACGGCCGTATATCTAATTCTGAATTTTTTCATATAACATGTAAACAATTTTCACCTTTATAACAATATTTCTGCAAATTTTTAAAATTGTTTTCTCTTTACCCTCTCTTCCCCCTCTTCTCCACCTATTTATATTTTCTAATTTTATATCAATTCTAAATTTTGTATATATTTACATTTAAAAAAATTAAATTTTATCGTAATGCCCGCGAAGTACGCGGGTCTTACACTAGAGATCTAGAACAAGATGCTCGATTCCGCGTATACGATGTGGAAGGCGGTGGTGGGCCGCCACCCGGCGATCCAGTGGAGCGACCGCTCCAGACCGGTTGTCCACGGCGCCGTCAACAAGGCCAGAACGTCCTGCTTAGAGGCCACAGATTTGCACCGGTAGTATTCGGTGTAGTGGGATATCACCTCCTGGACGAGCGACCGGATCTGGTGGTGGTGCTCCTCTGCGGACGGCGGTGTTGGGGCTTGCCTGAGTTGCTGCACCAGCTGCTGGAGCAGCTCGAACCATGTTTCGTAGAAGTGATGAAAAGACATTTTTGGGGTCCTGAGAGGTGTTGAGGAAGGGAGTTAAATTTAATAGAGGAAACGTTGTAAAAGGGAATGGTGGTCGAGCGACACGTGGTACATTTTTGACACGTCACTTGTTCACGTGTCATACTCACACACGCTCACGTGTCACACTCACAAACGTTGTGTTACATTCACACACGCTGTTTATATACGTTGAAAATATGTTATTTTTCTATTTTATAATTATGCGCCGGGTCTCTGTAACACTCGCACACTATTTTATATGGTTTTGAGAAATTCATTAAATTGTTTAATGTTGGAAATATCCTATTTTCTATTATTTTAACGTTAAAAATATGCTTATTTTTTAGTATTTTATAATTATCCCCTTTCGTGTTCATCGATGTGTATGTTTTTTTTGTTTAGAAACTTTTTTGAGATAAATATGTATATCATGTGTTCAACCCTTAATTCATTCAGTATATTGCAACCTTAGAAACAATCAGCTTAAAAAACAGACGTGCAAAAGTGATGTTTTCTTCATTTTTCTAGGGATGTATTTGCTGCAATTTTTCATTGATGATTCGTAGCTGAAGAAGGATTTCAGGAAAATGATTGACTGAGTTGTATTAATTTTGAAATGAAATTAATACGAAATTAAAATACAAATATAAATTATGAATCATGAATTCTGATTTAATTTAGAGATTAAGAGAGAAAAAGGTATGGTGGTCACGTGTCACACCCACCTATTCTGTTTTTATAGTTTCAAGAAATCCAATAAATTGCTTGACATTGGAAATATGCTATTTTATAATCACGCCCCTTCACCCGTGAGATAAATATGTATACGTGTCGATAGATCGAGATGTTTTTTATTTTTTTTGTACGTGTTCACCACTAATTCCATAAAAAAAATTATACGAATTAGTTGTAGGAGGTTTTTGACGAATTGTCTAAGAGACAAAATTGAGGTCATTAGCCTTTTGTTGTTATGGACCACCAAATGGAACAAAGAATGCTTCTAAAAGTAAGTTTTTATAACTTTTATCCTTTTATTTTTTTATTTTTTTGAATTTGTATAATGATGGGAGATAGAAACTTTTCAAAGTAGTTATTTATTTTAATTCATTACTAACATCACAAAAACTTATATGCATTTCAGTCATTCACACACATATTCTTTATAAATACACCCACAAGTTTAATTCACACACATTTTTTATAAATACACCCACAAGCTTAATTCACACACATATTTTTTATAAATACACCCACAAGCTTAATTCACACACACATTTTTTATAAATGCACCCACTGACAGAAATTGAACATGGTCGTCTTCTCCGAGCAGTTTTCGGTCACCTCAGACCGCGGTCGGACGCTGCAATTTACAATGACCTTAATCCTTAAATATTTTATATTTCTTTAAATGTTATTTGGTAAATGTTATTTTGTATTACGTGCAATAATATGGGTCAATGTTATTTTGTATTACGTGCAATAATATATCTTACTACATGCAATAATATATATTACTATATATTATAATGTGGGTTACTTAATCAATAAAAAAATATAAAAATATAAAAGAATCAGTATTACTATATAAAATTGTGTTATTAGTACATGTAATAATTTGTTTCACTACATAAAAAATTATATCTTACTACATACTACAATTTGAATTACTACATTGAATAGACGTTTGTTACTATATGTGACTTTATCAAATGATCTAATATTTTTCGCATCATCCTACAATAAAACATTTTGTATTACAACATGATTATTGTGTTTACTACATTTGATAATATATGTTACTACATATTATAATGTGAGTTACTACATCAATAAAAACACTAGAAAAAACGTGTTACTAAATAAAAGAATTTGTATTATTATATAAATAGTTTGTGTTATTACTACGTAAAATAATGTGTATTACTACATATTACAATTTGAATTACTACATTTAATATCCCGCGTTCGACAGTAAAATAAAAGATAAAAAAATCACAGAAACGAGTAAAATAAATGGATTAAAAATTTCGAATTAAGATGTCAGTGGGTGTATTTATAAAAAATGTGTGTGTGAATTAAGTTTGTTGGTGTATTTATAAAAAATGTGTGTGTAAATTAAGCTTGTGGGTGTATTTATAAAGAATATGTGTGTGAATAACTGAAATGCATATATGCAATATTTCATGCAAGACTAGCCCAACTAACATTTGTATTTGTGGTGAAGATTAATTGTAAAGAATTGTGTAAAATTATCAATTCATATTAAGAATATTTTCGTAAACTTATTTTCTTTCTTTTCTATTTTTCTATTAAAATCATTATTGCAAATTTTTTGAAATATTAGTCAAAGAAACAATCTCTATAAGAATATTTCAGAAACTTATTACTCCCTCCGTCCCATACTTGAACCTACATTTTACCATTTTGGGCGTCCTATACTTGAAGCAACATTACCTAAAATAGTAAAAGCACTTTTAAACACTCTCCTTAAAACATCACAATATTACAACAAATGCCACTACTTTATTACACTAAAAAGTAACTTTATTACTATTTATAAACAACTCATTTATTAAAACCCGTGCCAATTTGGTTTGTAGCTTCAAGTATGGGACGAAGGGAGTATTATTTTTTTTTATTCTATGAGTAAGTAGTATTATTTAGTAAGTAATTTGGAATAGAATTTGGATGGATCCTAAATGTAGGATCAACTTCCAAAATGCCCCAATACGATGGTGATGCATTAGGGTGGACCACCACGTCAGAGTCAGTTGTAAGAAAACGGTTGTGGGGACGACGTGGCAATGAAGTTTTGGATGATTCAACGACGTCATTCAAGTGGTAGAGTTGAGGGTGCTCTATACTTGCATTGCACCGCCTCGTCGCCCTTAGCCACGACTTGGTGGTGCCGGAACTGGCTGTATAGTGCAGCAGGTTTCTTTTCTTGAAGGGCAATTGGATAAATTCAGGGGGAAGATCGGGCCTTTTGGCTTCATTTGTGATGGATTGTTTTTTGGCCTTTTTTCTCTTATCCATTGCAACAACTTTTTTTAGTATGAAAGATTGTAATGTATGTGTTGAGGAATATGGATGATCATGGTTAATTTTGTATAGGTAGTAGAGGTGTTTATTCGGGTCGGGCTAACCGGGCTGGCCCGTTTAACCCTAAAAAATACAGGGTTAGGGTTCATGAATCGTAGGCCCATTTAAATCAGGGCTTTTTTGACCCGGACCGATTAGTCCGCGGGTTAAACCGGGCCAGCCCGCTAGCCCGGGTTGTTACTTTTTTTTTTTTTTAATAAATAACTTGTGAACAAATTTTTGGTCATTTGACCCATATTAATAACTATAAGCAATAAGTAGCCAATTATCATCCATTAGTCATTTTTCTTATTTTTTTTATTAGATTATGATATTTATTTGGTTATATTAAGGATCGAGTAGCCAATTATCATCCATTAGTCATTTTTTTTATTTTTTTTATTAGATTATGATATTTATTTGGTTATATTAAGGATCAATGAGTTATAGAATTGTGTTTAAATCATACTTTTATTTTCTTATTTATCGATCATTAACTAATTATATATTTTTTTATTTTATTTGCTTGTTGGACATGTCAAATGAAACCTTTAATTTTAAAAATAAAAAATTATTATAGCCCGTTAGTGACCCGTTTAGCCCATGGCCCGCTAGGGTTAGGATTAGGTCCCAACACTTGTAGGACCGTTAAGTATGAACCAGTTAAGGCCCTAGCCCGTAATCCTGTAGGGCTGACCCCATAGGGCTAAGGCTAGCCCGATAAATATCTCTAATAGGTAGATAGTATTGCTCTCCAAGATTATGAGATTTAAAATACTATTGGCTTGGCTGATCAAGTCATGCAAATAATAAATTAATAACAGAATTGCACAAAAACATTTATTATTTTGAAAATAGAAATACTAATATATAGTTAATTATTGTTGACATTCAGCTTCAAGATAAACAAACTCAATTTCAACTATTGAATGCATCTTAAATATATATCCCAGAGTTTCAGACAATTATATTTATTGTTAGGAGTGAAGGCCGGTCAACAAACAATCAGTTGTTGTTGGAGGATTAATCTATCATAGTCAGAATTGCAAAACAAACAACTGTTTAATTAGTGAGATTTTGATCCTCGAAAGCCTTAGAGGAGGATAATATCATATATCTCAAGGCTCTCTGTTGGTCCTGAAAGGAGTATATAACAAGTGTATGGGGGGAGGGGGAAATACACTTGTATGCAATTCTTCTCAACTTTTAATCAAACCAGAGCTCAGCTAGGTTGTCATGGACAACTCTGCTGAAGATGATTAACTCTGATAATCAAACTACTAAGTACTATTGAGTACTTAGTTGAATAACTATCTAGGGGAGTTATATGTGCGGAATAGTGGTTGGCCTTTTAAGTTTAGACTCCTTAAGTTTCTGAAATCACTTTGTCAATACAGTCCAGTTTTTCAGGGAACTTGTCCAATACAGTTTTGCACAGTCTTTGAATATGTATCTTTTGAAAGATCAGTTTTGTGTGCAGTGTTGAATGAATGTAAGTGCTTGTAAATCAAATCAACACAAGAGGTTATAGTGGTTCAGAGACTCAAGCTCCTACATCCACTTTCCCTGATTTAACAGGATAATTCCTTCACTCTTGGAATTAACTTGTTTTATAGTGCCAAGGTGCACTTGATCAAGAACACCACTCCTTGGTGAATTGATCCCTAGGATGTCTAGAGTCCTAGTACCCTCTTCTCAACTCAGAACTGAACTGTTCTTCTCTCAACAGTCAGCTCCTACCACTTCTACTACTACAACCTTCTCACTTTCTCACTTGAAAGAGGTAAGGGTTGAAGTAAGGTTCCAACTAATGAGATATCCTTTACAATGAAGATCAGTGTATAAGGATTATGATATCTCTCTAAGCTTTGTATGGATATACAATGAGTTCAGCTTAGAAGAAGTGTATGAAGACTAAGATAGTCTCTTTGAAAGCTTTGAAAGCACTTTGACTTGTAGGATAGTTGGATATTCTTGTCAAGGTTGAGGTTTGTTGGATTGATGCTTTCAAATGGTCTTCATACTTCTGTACTTATAGACAAAATGGAGGATTTTCCCGTTGGAGAGGCAGCCCCAAATTGCTATAAATGTCTTCCTTGAGTTCTTCAAACTGGAAGACAGATTCTTGATAGTGACATGTCCTTATTTGGGTAATAAACGGCTGTTAAGACTTTGTCTTCATTCTGCAGCACTTTTCCCAATGTTTGACTTCTTGTTAAGACTTGGACATGGCTTCTAAAGGTTGATCCAATGATAGGACAACATTCCTTATCAAATGGACAACTCTCCTTATCACTATCAGCAGTTTTGCTTATTCAGCAAAGTTGGCTTGCTCTTTTTCAGATGACTTGGCTCTTTCTCTTTGCTTTACTTCAAGGTGATCTTAGCATGTTGTATTGAGATTCTTTAGGGTATGGTTGTCTCTAACTCTTCAGCATGGTTGACCTTCAAACTTAGAACCCTTGTTCTGGTTCAAACTTGCTGAGACAACTCTTCTGGGACAACTCTCCTGATCAGCATATATGGTCTTTTAGCTTCAGAGCTCTTGTTTTCACACAGAGTTAAGCTCTATGGACAACTCTCCTGATCAGAACATTTGAGTAACCTTGTCCTTTTGAGCTTTACAACCTTGTTTTTGCATGGAGACATCTTCTCTGGACAACTCTCCTGATCAAGGCATTTGGTTTACAATAGAGTATGCTTGTCCTTAGTGTTTGTTCCAGATTTTGAGCCTTAAGGGGACTTGATCTTGAACATCTTCAAAGCATAGCTCCCCCCTCACAATGTGCATCTAATCATCTAAGAGCTGCCTAACATATCAGCTTCTCATCTAGCCTTATGCTATGTGTTCTAACAATCTTAGAACACAATCATCTTGACTTAGGCATGTCTCAGGGGGTTTTGGTATTTAATCAAAACATATGTCATTTTATTCCCAACAATTTCCCCCTTTTTGATGATGCCAAAACCTACACATTCTATGCAAAAGTGACTTGTCTACACCTATTACACATATCTTCAGAAGACATGACTAAGGTCAATATTCCTGAAAAGACAATGTGTTAGTGTATTCACTGTTTTTGTTGCAAGTAGGTTTCAAAGATAGGCATAGAGAGATTTTTGCAATAATGTATCTTGATTCAAAAAGTGTTCAACTATCATTGAAATGAGAATCATTACAGGCATGTTGATAGTTGAAGATAACTATTCAGAGCATGAATTCAAGATAACATTACAAATGAACATTTCATTACAACTGAATACTAAACATAGGATCAGAGCATAAACAAAATATTTCAAGTATCAGATTAGAATACTGAATATCAACACCAATTCTTGTATCAGAGCAATCCAAATCATATGAGAGCATATCAAGGCATATCACATCAGCAGGCTTGTCCAAACTTCAGTAAATTTGACCAAAAAAAATCTTCAGATAAGATAATTTTCTTTTTATCTAGACAGAGTCAGAAGACTTAGCCTTTTTTAGAGATCATCCTCAGGAGGTGGCACCATCCCATATTGTGCCCACACTCTCTTCTTGAGTTCCATGGCTTCCTGGTTGGTTCCTTTGGGTCCAAGGGTCATCTTGTTCAGCTTCAGAATTTCTGTGAACTCCCTCAGGATCCTTGCTTGGTCAATCCATCCATCCAGCTTTGGAGGCATGTAGATGATAGGCTTGGGAGCATTGAGTTCAATTCTTGCAATGTCAGCAGCTGCAAGTAATTGTTGATATAACTCTCTGTAGTATTCTATCATGAACTCAGCAAAGGAAGAGTTGGCATCTCCTCCATTCCATCTGTCAATGACATAGTAGTCATAGACAAACTCCCTTTTGGCCTCTTCCCATGTATCATTCAACTAAATTGGCACCCATTTATCCAAGTGTGGATATTTGGTGTCCATTGGGACTAAAAGCTGAGGCTTCATCTTGCTGTAAGTTGCTCTCCTTCTTCTTGGTTTCTGAAAATTTGCTCTTCTCTTATCTCTTGCTCTTTGTGCTTCATCCATCAAGTCCATTTTTTCTTGGGCCCTCATCATGGCCAGTTTCTGTTGTGTTTCAGGGTCTTTTCCATACCCTTCATGAAACAACTTTGATGGATCATGAGCTAGGACAGTTGTCTTCTTCTTAGGTTCAGGTCCAAATCCTTCAGTAAATAGTTCTTCAATATCTTCAGTGGACTTGGAACCTTCAACAACATTGACTATTTCAGAAGACTTTTCCTTTTCAGCAGCTTTGGCTTTCTTTGATGTAGGCTCATCTTCATCAATTCTAAATTCAGGTGGAAGATCAAGGCTGTTAGGAAAGTTTGTAAATGTCTCAGCTTGTCTTTTCTTTCCTTTTGCCCTCTTGATCTTTCCTCTAGTTTGGACACCTTCAGCATCTTTGTCCAAACCAGACACCTCACCACCTAGTCTCTGATGTAGCCTCATCCTTTCTTCTTGTGCTGATGCCATTGAATTTTTCAATGCAAGTGCTAGTTGTTCTTCTTCATCCAGTTCTTCCAAGTTCAGCACTTCTGGTTCTTTTCCTTTTGCTTCAGCAGCTTTGTCTTTTCCTTTAACTGGGCTTCCAATCACCAAGGCACCTTTTGCTCTAGCACTTTCCCTTTCCCCCTTTTTGGCAGCATCAAAGCACTGGGGCTTTAGCTCACTCATTGTTGTGGCCATTAGGGATTGGGCCTGGTTTAGAGACTTCATCTCTTCCAACAAATATACATTTTCATCATGTATATTTTGCATCCTATCACTGCTCAAGCTAAGAAAAGCTAGAACATGCTTCATTTTTTGTTGAACAACCTCCTCCAAGGTTGCTTTCAGGGATGCATCCAGTTGGGCTTTAAGGAGCTCAGTGAGGTTGGCCACTGCACCTTCAGCAATGTTGGCCAATACCTCTTGGGAAAAATTTTCAGAGGCTGCTTTCACCATTGCTAGCCTTTGCTCTTCAGCTCTTTTCTTTTGCAGTTCAGTCTTCTTTCCAAGAGTTTGCTTGACAGTTAGCCTGAGAGCCTTGACATTAGCATTATGATTGTCTCTCAGCAGCTTTTGTTCCTTCTTGACCTCTTCTGAGATGGATTCCATGGTGGATTTGGCTTTTTGTACTTCAGTGGAAATGGTTTGGAGGCCAGTTTCCACACCACTAATCCTTGCTTCCAGAGTGGGTAGCACAACATCCCCAGAGCCTGTAAGCCTCATTTCTACAGATGCTAGAGTCCTTCCTTGCTCATTCAATGTGTTGGGAATAAAATGATTTTGATCTAGATACCAAAACCCCTGATTGATGATGTTCAGATTAGTTGAGATAAGCTCAAGTCTAGTTCAGGCAAGGTGTCTCAGTTCACTTGAATGTAAAGAATGCTTAAGAGAAAAATCTCAGGAATGTTGTGAGATTTTAGTTCAGGATAGTTGTCCAAAGCTGGAATGTTAGGCAGCTTGATAAGTCTTTAGGACAAAGCTGCTGAACCTTCAAGAAAGACTGACCAAGTGGACAACTTAGCTGAAGAGACCAAGAGCAGTAAAGAAATGCTCATAAATGCAAATGATCAAGTCAATTGATGTACAAATGATCAAGAGCATTGAATGTCAAAGTACAAAAGACACATTCAATGAAGCATTTATTGCCAATCATGCCTGAACCAAGCATTGAAGACTTGAAGCATTAAAGAATGAAGCATTGAATGAATGTTGGAATATTCTCAATTGCAGCAGGAATATTCAGGGAGTTTGTCCCATCTGACCGTTGGTTGAGTGTAGCTTCTGCCACAAATCAACCTTGGGAAATGTGCATATTTAGAAACTGACACAAGTCATCTCAGCCGCATTTTTCAGAAGTCAACACATTCATTCAAGCAACCATTGAAGAGGCCTTTTACACAGTGGATAAAAGGATGCCAAACTTCATAACCGTTTCAATGGTGCTGCAAATAGACAAGTTTGAAATGCTATCCCTCCAACGGTTAGCTGCTCAAATTTGCCTATAAATACAGAAGTGATCAAGGGATTCAATCATCCAACTACAAGCTATCAAACTATCATCAAGCTTACAAAGGAAACCAAGCTGTTCTCTAGAATTCCAAGTTTCCTGAATCACTTCTTATAGCTAAGCCAATCTTTGTAAACATCCAAAGCTTAGCATTGAGATATCCTAAGCCTTTACACTGTTCTTATTGTAAAGGATATCTCTACTAGTTGGAACCAAACCTCAAACCCTTATCTTATTTAGTGAAGAAAGAGTTTGTTGTAGAAGTGAGGAGTTAAGGACTGTTAGTGTGAAACACAGTCTTAACTCAGAGAGATTGAGCACTAGGACTCAAGTTATCCTAGGGATCAAAACACTAAGAGAGTGTTGTTGATCAGTGCACCTTGGCACTATAAAACAAGCTAATTCCATTGAGAAGGAATTATCATGTTCAATCAGGGAAAGTGGATGTAGGAGCTTGAGTCTCTGAACCACTATAAATTTGTGTGCCATTTACTTACTGCATTTTTTATTTCACTTACATTCAAACATATTTGAAAGAAACATAACTCAGAAAGTAAGGAAATCTGTTTTGGACAAAGTCCCTGATAACCTGTATCTTTTCAGAAATTAACTTGGAGTATTTCTTTAAGTCAAAGGCCAACCACATTCCGCACTTAGCAACTCTTTTAGATATTTAGCCAACTGATCACTCAATAGTAATCAGTAGGACAAGTATCTATCAAAGTTCACTCAGGCCAGTTGTGAGACAACTTGCCTGATAGACCAGTTTGTCAAAAAGAAAAAGAATTTGCATACACAAGTGCATTCCCCCCCCCATACACTTGTGTTATACTCCACCAAGGACCAACAAGTGGTATCAGAGCAGGGGTTCAAAGACCACTGCTTCTGAGAATCATTGACTTTCAAAATCTCACTTTCTGTGGTCACTGAACTGATCCAAATTTCTGAAAAATCTACTTGTACTTTCCTTTGTCTATCTGTATAAGAATGGCTAACAATGCAGTTCCAGGAGATGCTGCGAACACCACCAACAACATGGGTCCAAACCAAGTCAATCATATTTCTCATCACAAACTACCAATGTTCTCAATTGAGAATTATGATTTCTGGAAAATCAGGATGAGAGCACATCTTGCCTGTCAGCATGATGAAATGCTCAAAGTCATCACAAGAGGACCATTCACCTTCACCAAGCTCAATCCCAAGGTCACTGACGCTCAAAAAGCAGATCCAAGGGAGCTGTTGCCAAAAGATGAGGATGAGCTGACAGCAGAAGAGAGAAAAAGGCACAACCTGAACTACATTGCCATGAACACCTTGTACCAGACCATTCCAGATGCAGTGATGGGAAGAGTGTATCACTGCACCACAGCAAAGGAGATCTGGGACACCCTTGCACTTATGTGTGAAGGTACTCAAAAGATAAAGGAAAACAA
Organism: Galeopsis tetrahit; assembly: GCA_963675135.1. Taxonomy (NCBI): domain Eukaryota; kingdom Viridiplantae; phylum Streptophyta; class Magnoliopsida; order Lamiales; family Lamiaceae; genus Galeopsis; species Galeopsis tetrahit. The sequence continues at coordinate 13,320,093 of OY776121.1, read as the reverse complement.
GCTTCAAGTGGCTATCCAAAAGTATGAGCAATTCACTATGGAGCCAAATGAAACTATTGATCATCTTGATGGCAGATTCACTGACATCATGAATGAGATGAATTCTTTGGGCAAGTTCTATGCCAAAAGAGAAGTTGCTTTGAAGATTCTGAGAAGTCTCACATCAAAGTGGGATATATATTCTGTCATGATGCAAAATACTAGCAATCTTGACAACATGCCTATGCAGCAAGTATTTTCTGAACTCAAAGCATATGAGTTTGATCTCAACAGAAAGAAGGTACATGATGAGCCATATTCCTCAGGCAAAGGTGTTGCCTTCAAAGCCACTGAAACAGAGAAGAAAAATACTCAAAGATCTTCTCAATCTGTTTCAAAATCAGAAATGAAGGAGGAGCTGGCACTCATGGCTAGAAGATTTGAGAAGCTGAACTCCAGATTTGGTAGATACAAGAAGTTCTACCAAGATAACAGAACCAGAAGGAGATTCAGTTCTCCTGATAACAAATCAGAGGACAAAGTCTCTGATGAGAAGAAAGAAGACAGATATGCTGATAAAAAGAAATATAAAAAAGGTGAACCATCATCATCAAGGAGGAAGGAGTCCTCAAACAAGAAAAATGATGATGAAGATGTGTGTTACAACTGGCAGAAAAAGGGTCATTTTCAGTATGATTGTCCTGACCTTAGTGCCAAAGAAAGAAAAGAAAGGCAAAACAAGAGAGACAAGAGGATGAACAACAGGAAGGCCATGGTAGCTGGAGAATCAGCAAGTGAAGAAAGTGTCTACTCTTCTGATGATGGACTGTTCTCCAACAGTGACAGTGATGATGACTGCCAAATGGCATTTGAAAATGAAGAGGTATGTTCATCTTCCAATATTTCAATTAACACACATGAGTCTAGTGAAATCCAACTTGACTTTGAAAAGTTGTTAGAACATTTCACCAGAATGCAAGAAGTATGCAATATGACACTGAGAGAAAATGAACAGTTGAGGTCTAAAATTAAAATGCCCAATCTTCCTGAATCTGAGGTTGACATTAAATCATCTGAGTTGTATCAGCAGATTATGAGAGAACATGGAGAAATGTCTCTCAGAATCTCTGAACAACAAAAGATGATTGATGTACAAACTCTGACTCTAAAGAAAAAGGATTTTGAACTTAGAACTCTTCAAGCCAAATTTAACAATCTCTCAAGTGAATTTGATACTCTGAAATTAAGTGAGGGGAGCTTAAAAATGAAAATGTCTGCCTTGAACAAATCTGCTAAGGCAATAGAGGAAATTCAAGGGTTTCAAAGACAATTTGCTCAAAAGGGTGGATTAGGCTATAATTCATTCGAACCTTCACCTGGTCTTAGTATTGCCTCCTCAAGCAATTCAAAGATGACTTTTGTAAGATCAGTGGCACAACAAAATGAAATGGAAGTAAATCAACCACTGATCAAGGATAAGGGAAAAGGAATTTTTATACCAACTCAAGTGAACAATGTCCCCAAACCCACACCTAAGGAAAAGGTTAAAGACATTGTTTACAGGAGAAATGAGGGTCAGAAAGGTAGAACCAATGGAAGGTCAACCTATCTGAATCCTTATCAGAGAAGTTGTCCAAAATCTGTTCAGAAAAGGCCAACTCAAAAAAGGCAACCTCAACTGAATAGATTAAGGCCAATCCCCTCTGACAGGTATAAAACATTCAGGAAGCCTGAACCTTTCTTGATAAAAGGAAAAGGCCATCCAAACTCCTATCCACAAAGGTCTTTCCAAGCTGCACCTAAGTCTAGTAACTTCAGGAGAAATGTCCCAAGGAAATTCACCAACCCTCCTGAACCTTACAAGACCAACACTTATACACAGAAGACACCCAAGACATTTAAGGGTCAAACTGTGTATGTAGATGTAAATGGAAACCAAGTCAGTCACTTTGAGTCAATCAGAGTTATCAGGCAGATTTGGATTCCAAAAGGTACAGCTAACCCTCTAGGACCCAACACTCAAAGGGTACCTAAATTTTGACTTTGCAGGGCTGCAAGGACCCCAAAAAGAAGAGAAGCATCAACAAGAAAACAGCATGGTACCTGGACAGTGGATGTTCAAGGCACATGACTGGAAACAAGGAGCTTCTCTCAGAATTCATAGAAAAAGATGGTCCTTCAGTAACCGTTGGAGACAGCTCTCAAGGGATCACAGGAGGCTATGGTACATTAAACATTGATAATGTTAAAATTACTGATGTCTCACATGTCCTAGGCCTAAAATATAACTTGTTGTCTATAAGTCAAATTTGTGATAAAGGATACTGTGTTGAATTTGCACCAAATGAATGTGCCATCAAAAACAAATCAACACAACAGGTGCTACTAACAGGGGTGAGAAAGGGAAATGTCTATTTTGCAGATTGGAGCAAAACCCCTGAAGAAGTTTGTCTTGTTGCCAAAAGCACAAATGAGCAAAGCTGGCTATGGCACAAGAGATTGAATCATCTGAATTTCAAAACCATCAACAAGATTGCAAGAAACTCTCTAGTTAAAGGGCTGCCTAATCAAGTATTCACCAAAGAACATATATGCCAGCCATGTCAGGAAGGAAAGCAGATCAAAGCTTCATTCAAAGGAAAACCTGTCATCTCAACTGAGAGAGTTCTTCAACTACTGCATATGGATTTATTTGGTCCAATTATCCCAGTAAGTTTAAATGGAAGAAAATATGCATTAGTTGTTGTTGATGATTTTTCCAGGTACACTTGGGTAGTATTCTTGTTGAACAAAAAGGAGACCCAAGTCAAGTTACCTGAGTTGATGATGAGATTGAGTAATGAAAAAGGCCTAAGCATTGTCAAGATCAGATCTGACAAAGGCACATAATTCATAAACTCATACATCAATGAGTACTGCAGCAAGAATGGCATCACTCATGAAACTTCAGCAACAAGAACACCTCAACAAAATGGAGTTGCTGAAAGAAGAAAGAGAACCTTGAAAGAGGCAGCAAGAACTTTGATTGCTGAATCCAAATTGCCTAAAAGGTTCTGGGCTGAAGCCATTAGCACTGCATGTCACACTCAAAACAGGTCCTTAATCACCAAAGGACAAGGTAAAACCCCATATCAAATATGGAAAGGTAGATTGCCCACTGTTGCTTACTTTCACATATTTGGTTGTAAGTGTTTCATCCATAATAATGGGAAAGAACAATTGAAAGCTTTTGATAGCAAAGCTGATGAAGGAATATTTGTTGGATATTCACAAATCAGCAAGGCTTACAGAGTTTACAATTGCAAAACTCTTATTGTGGAAGAAACACCTCATGTTGTGTTTGATGAATCTATTAATGAGTTCAGGGATAGAAACCTGAATATTGATGAGATAACACAAAGAACAACCAGATTAAGGCTTCAAAGCAAGGAAACAGTATTTGTAGATGTTGCCCAACCTGAACTTCATGAGAATCAAAAACTGGACAACCTACCTGATGGCAATCAACCAGAAGACAATCAACCTGAAGGAGAAATTGAACTGACTGACCCCATCCCAGTTCAAAACCAGGTAACAACTACCAATGAAGAAGCAGGCAATGCTGAGGTAGTTAATGGATCCACTATTCAAGGGGGAACCAATGAAAATGTCAACTTATCTGACAATGAGGACAACACCCCTGAATATGATCCTAAACTTGATCCTTCAATTAACTTTCCTGAATTTAATGAATCTAGTGATCCAACTTCAGATGAGGACAATCCTCCTGAAAGGATCGGGTCTAGAAGGACTTGGTTGCAAGACCACCCACCTAGCCTGATACTTCGTAATCCAAGTGAAGGGATCAAAACTAGAAGATTTCATGGAGAAAGTGCTCTGTTTTGTTGTTTCCTTTCAGAACAGGAACCAAAAGATATTGAGGAAGCACTACAAGATACCAACTGGATCATAGCCATGCAAGAGGAGCTGACCCAGTTTACCAGAAATGAAGTTTGGGAGCTGGTAGACAGGCCAACTCATCAAGATGTCATTGGAACTAAATGGGTATTCAAAAATAAGAAAAATGAAAATGACATCATTGTGAGAAACAAAGCAAGACTGGTGGCCAAAGGATATTGTCAATCTGAAGGGATTGATTATGATGAGACTTTTGCTCCAATGGCCAGACTTGAGGCAATCAGACTCTTCCTAGCATATGCAGCTCACATGAGATTCAAGGTGTATCAAATGGATGTGAAGAGTGCATTTCTCAATGGGGTGCTCAAAGAAGAAGTATATGTTGAACAGTCCCCAGGATTTGAAGAAGGAGACAAAGTGTACAGATTGAAGAAAGCCCTCTATGGCTTAAAGCAAGCTCCAAGAGCTTGGTATGACACCTTATCACAGTTTCTTCTAGATCATGGTTTTGTCAAAGGCACTGTTGACAGAACCTTGTTCAGAATCTGTGAAGGAGATGATATTTTGTTAGTCCAAATCTATGTGGATGACATTATATTTGGATCTCCAAATGAGAAGCTATGTGAGAAGTTCTCCAAACTCATGCAAAGCAAATTTGAGATGTCCATGATGGGATTGATGAATTTCTTCTTAGGACTTCAAGTCACTCAATCAAAGAAAGGAATATTCATCAATCAGGCCAAGTATACAAGGGACATGATCAAGAAATTTGGATGTGCTACAAGCAAACCAGTCAGAATTCCTATGAATACTAACTGGAAAATGGATCCTGATGAGAGTGGAGAGTCAACAAATTCCACTAACTACAGGGGAATCATAGGATCTTTGCTATATCTCACTGCAAGCAGGCCTGATATCACATTTGCAGTTGGAGTATGTGCAAGATTTCAAGCTAATCCAAAGAAGAGCCATCTTGATGCTGCCAAGAGAATTCTAAGATATCTCAAGGGATCTGAGAATCTTGGATTATGGTATCCAGCTGATGACAACATTGAACTCACTGGATATTCAGATGCAGACTATGGAGGATGTAGAATTGACAGAAAATCCACCTCTGGAACTTGTCAATTCTTGGGCAGCAAGCTTATCTCATGGTTCTCCAAGAAGCAAAATACAGTTGCAACTTCAACAACTGAAGCAGAGTATGTAGCAGCTGGAAGTTGCTGTGCTCAGATACTTTGGCTCAGGCAACAATTGAGAGATTACAAAGTAATCTCAAATGAAGTGCCAATATTCTGTGACAACAATAGTGCAATTGCTATCTCACAGAATCCAGTGCTCCACACCAGATGCAAGCATGTGGATATAAAGCATCACTTCATAAGGGATCATGTTGAAAAGAAAGATATCAAGCTTGTCAAAATCCACACTGATAAGCAAAAAGCTGATATCTTGACTAAACCATTGGCTGAAGCAAGGTTCTTTGAACTTTCAGCTGAATTGGGCTTACTTGATCCAGGGAAGATGGAGGAATAAAGGAAGGAAGCTCATAAGAAGGGGGAAGTTGATTAAATTAAACTTCAGCAAAGTTGACCAACCTCACTGAAGCAGTCAGCCAAAAAGGGAAACTCAGCAAAGTTGTCCTTATGATGTTCAACAATGTTGGTCAGGAGCCTTGACCAAGTGGGACCCAGTCAGCAATGTTGGGACCCACTCAGGCAAACTAATCAGGCAGTTTGACCAAGAAGGGAGTCAAAACACATCTCAGGATGTTTGTCAGAATTAATTAGATAATTTTTGCTATTTTTGGCATTGATTAGACATTTAAAAGGATTCTTGATCCTAGAGTAGGCCATTTTTAGGATGGCGTGTACTATGAAGATCTTTGCCCCCAAAATGGCAAATCAGCATTAAATGCAAAATCTTAATTAAGATTTCATGAATTCTTGAGCCACCATCAAGACCATTGATTTGCATTCAAGACTCCATCAAACCGTTGAAAGCCCACTACCCTACTATATCCAATTGATTCTTCGAAAATACCCACGGTTATATTCTATTAACCAACGGTTAATAAATCCCACTCATATATAAACTCCTCAATTTTCACAGTCCTCCTCACGCACTCATATTTCCAAACCCTTAGGATTTTCAAAACCTCTAAACCTGCAACTTTTCTCCAAAAACTTTCTATCTCTCAATATTATCCATGGCTCCCAAAATCAAAAGAGAAGAACTTGTAGATTTCAATGATTCCTCCTTGGACATTGATTTCTCTTATCTTAGTAACCCAAATTCTCTTTGGTTTGAAAAGTTGGTGGCCTTTGATAGTCCTGACACAGAAGTTCATCAAGTCCTCCATTGGCTAAGGGAGGCAGGGCTAGAGAAATTTCTAGGCACCAAACCTGACTCCTGCCTGAATCCATTCATGGCAGAATTCTTTGCCTATCTCAGATGGAAGGGCAAAAAGGGTGATGTGTGCACCAAACTGACATATGCTGAAGAAGATGAGGAAGAAGAAAGCCAGCACACCATCATCTTCACTGCTGAGGATTTGGATGCCAGTTTTGGGCTACCTACAGAAGGCCAGAATCCAGAGATGTACAAAGAAGAAGATGATCAGGAGTTCTATTATCCATGGATGATAGAGCCTAAGAAAGTTGTAAGTGCTCAGAACAAGAACACTTTGAAGCCAGTGTTTAGGCACTTGTTTGATTGTGTGGTAAAAAGTCTGTTAAGCCCCTCTGGGAGTGTTGAACAAATAAGCATGCCTAAATTGAGAGTGATGGCTGCTGTGATTGACTCTGCTGAGAAGAGATTCAAGTTCAACTGGAAAAAATTCATTCTAGACAAGATGATGAATGAAAAGTTTAAGTTCAAAGAGGTAAAGCACCACAAGGTGGTAGTTGATGGGAGACTCCAATTCTGCACAAGAGCTAGCCTGCTCCTAGAAAGATTTGCACATTACACCCACCTTCAAGCCAAGCCAAAGCCTTTTCCAGCTCAAAAGGTGATGTTTAGGAAGCTGTCTTGTAAGACAGAAAAGAGGAAGCAGGATGCAGCTTCCAAGAAAGCAGGTGCCATTGTTCCCACAACCAGAACCTCTCCAAGGAAGAGAAGAGCTCAACCACAAAAGGCTTAGCCTAAGTTGAAAAGGATGAAGAAGATTCTGAGTGAATCTCCCCCAGAAAGCCAGTCAAGAAGTGGAGGAGCCACTTCTGAAGAAATTGAAAAGGTTGCTGAAGAAGGAGTCAATCCTCCTGAAGAAAGTGAGGAAGTCAGAGAGGTTGTCCCCTTACAGCCTGAAAGTGTAACAGAATTTAGAGATCTTGACCAACCAACAAGATCTGAAAGAAGGAAAAGAATAATCAAAACCTCTGAGAAGCAGAGATTGATGGAAGAGGAGAAAAAGAAGAAAGAATTTTTCAAGGAGATCAGGCAAGCTAGCAGGTCTAACTCCAAGTCCAAATCAAAGCCCAACAGCCCTGAAACCAACTCTCCTGATATTCAATCAGAAAGAATATCCCCATCAAGGCATGAAGAAGAGGAGTGCAAGACTCCTGAAGATGCCCCAATCATTGCCAAGAAAGTTTACTCTCCTGAAGGTGCCCCTAATAGAGCAGGTATTGATGTATTGGCAGACTTGGTCAATCTTGAGGATAGACCTTTCTCCCCACTTGATCCAAGACTTCTCTCTTATACCAAACTTCTTGAAACTGTCCTTCAAGAAGGGGATCAAGTTTCTCTCCCACCCATTCCAGCCATTCCAATTACCTCTTCAGGTTCATTGCTCTCAAAAGCACTTGAATCCCAACTTGTTTTAAGCTCTAACCCTTCTGAACCCAACCTACCTGAAATCCAGTCAAGCCTACCTGAATCCCAATCCAACCCTCCTGAATCCCAAGCCAACTCCTCTGAAGATGAAAGTGGTGAAGAATACACTTATGAGGGGATGCTAAGGCAGATTGCCAAGGCTAATGTGGATGCACTATATCCAGGGTTGAAGGACTATCCTAGGCTGCAACAACAGTTCTATGATCTCAGAGCTCTTGTTGAGATCAAGGATAGAACTATGGTGGAAATAGCTCAAGCTATTCAGGACAAAGGAGCAAGCTGGTGGCAGGTTGAAGAGAACAGGCTCTTGAACTTTGCAAATGTGAAGAAATCCAGTGTGTTGACCACTGAGGCCTTGTTCTGCACCATTGTTCATGAGAAGGTGCTAGCTGAGAGAGAAAGAATTGCACAGGGACTCAGGCACCCTGATAGTCCATCTGATGATAATGATGACAATGATGATGATGATGATAACACCAATCCCAACCCTCCAGGCCTCAACTCTGCTCAGGTACATTACTTGACTTATCATTCTAAAAAGGACTCTGATCACTCAGAGGAGTTGACCGAAGATGGTGACTCAGTCCAAGATGCATTGGCCAAGGATGGTTCTCTTGAACCTGAGGCACAGCTTGACAATGTTGAGACTTCCATGGGAGAAGCTGGTTTGGCTAAAGCCTCATCAATGTCAGGAGAGCTGGACATTGACCAGCCTTTAGTCATTCAGGATGACTCAGTGGCCTTGGGATGCCCAAGCACTGTGATCTCCCAACAACTGCCCTCTGTGGATCCTGTTGAGGATATGGAGGTGTCAGGTTTAGGAAAAGAAGGAGTTGAACAGGCAATTAGTGATGAAAAATCAGAAGGAGGAGGTGAGGATGAGTGTGTAATAACAGGTTCCCTGAGTGCACCAATCATAGAGGGAGATGAAGTAGAAATATTGGGTGCAGCCCAATATGAGAGTCAGGCTATTCTTCAAGTCAAATCTGAACTTGATGAATCCCTTGGTGAAAGGAGGCCTGATTCTCCAGAGAATGTGAGATTATCTGCTGAAAGTGAAGAAACGAATTTAGTTGAAAAAGAGAGAGAGGGTGCTGAAGCCTGGCCCTAGAGGAACCAACAAAGAGATCTGGGAACTGAAGAAGAGAGTATGGGCTCAGTATGGCATTGCTCCCCAAGATGATGGAACCCTGTGATGGATAAGTTCACCTTTTTCCCTATTCTGCTGATATGATTTCTGTTGTTATTTTGCAATTCTAGACTAGTGTGTCCTTTTTTATTTTCAGCTCTGTAACGTTCTATCACTTATATAAGAGGATCACTATGTTTCTGTCAAGAGATAACAACTCATTATCTCAACTAACCTATCATAACATATCTTACTTGATTTATTGTGCTAACAGTTTCTTTCAGGCAAGCTGACCAGTTCACTCTCCCTGAAGGTAAAATATAGTATAAGTCAAGTTCCCTTTGTAATAGGTTTTGGCATCATCAAAAAGGGGGAAATTGTTGGGAATAAAATGATTTTGATCTAGATACCAAAACCCCTGATTGATGATGTTCAGATTAGTTGAGATAAGCTCAAGTCTAGTTCAGGCAAGGTGTCTCAGTTCACTTGAATGTAAAGAATGCTTAAGAGAAAAATCTCAAGAATGTTGTGAGATTTTAGTTCAGGATAGTTGTCCAAAGCTGGAATGTTAGGCAGCTTGATAAGTCTTTAGGACAAAGCTGCTGAACCTTCAAGACAGACTGACCAAGTGGACAACTTAGCTGAAGAGACCAAGAGCAGTAAAGAAATGCTCATAAATGCAAATGATCAAGTCAATTGATGTACAAATGATCAAGAGCATTGAATGTCAAAGTACAAAAGACACATTCAATGAAGCATTTATTGCCAATCATGCCTGAACCAAGCATTGAAGACTTGAAGCATTAAAGAATGAAGCATTGAATGAATGTTGGAATATTCTCAATTGCAACAGGAATATTCAGGGAGTTTGTCCCATCTGACCGTTGGTTGAGTGTAGCTTCTGCCACAAATCAACCTTGGGAAATGTGCATATTTAGAAACTGACACAAGTCATCTCAGCCGCATTTTTCAGAAGTCAACACATTCATTCAAGCAACTATTGAAGAGGCCTTTTACACAGTGGATAAAAGGATGCCAAACTTCATAACCGTTTCAATGGTGCTGCAAATAGACAAGTTTGAAATGCTATCCCTCCAACGGTTAGCTGCTCAAATTTGCCTATAAATACAGAAGTGATCAAGGGATTCAATCATCCAACTACAAGCTATCAAACTATCATCAAGCTTACAAAGGAAACCAAGCTGTTCTCTAGAATTCCAAGTTTCCTGAATCACTTCTTATAGCTAAGCCAATCTTTGTAAACATCCAAAGCTTAGCATTGAGATATCCTAAGCCTTTACATTGTTCTTATTGTAAAGGATATCTCTACTAGTTGGAACCAAACCTCAAACCCTTATCTTATTTAGTGAAGAAAGAGTTTGTTGTAGAAGTAAGGAGTTAAGGACTGTTAGTGTGAAACACAGTCTTAACTTAGAGAGATTGAACACTAGGACTCAAGTTATCTTAGGGATCAAAACACTAAGAGAGTGTTGTTGATCAGTGTACCTTGGCACTATAAAACAAGCTAATTCCATTGAGAAGGAATTATCCTGTTCAATCAGGGAAAGTGGATGTAGGAGCTTGAGTCTCTGAACCACTATAAATTTGTGTGCCATTTACTTACTGCATTTTTTATTTCACTTACATTCAAACATATTTGAAAGAAACATAACTCAGAAAGTAAGGAAATCTGTTTTGGACAAAGTCCCTGATAACCTGTATCTTTTCAGAAATTAACTTGGAGTATTTCTTTAAGTCAAAGGCCAACCACATTCCGCACTTAGCAACTCTTTTAGATATTTAGCCAACTGATCACTCAATAGTAATCAGTAGGACAAGTATCTATCAAAGTTCACTCAGGCCAGTTGTGAGACAACTTGCCTGATAGACCAGTTTGTCAAAAAGAAAAAGAATTTGCATACACAAGTGCATTCCCCCCCCCCCCCATACACTTGTGTTATACTCCACCAAGGACCAACATAAGTACATAAAATAAATACGCAATAACACCAAGAATTTTTACATGGAAAACCCCTTCACAAGAGGGTAAAAACCACGGGACCCGTCCAGCAAAATACTCCACTATATTAAATGGGAATTACAAAGTTTCCTTCTCTATTACAAATAGAGGAACCAACACCAATAGCACCAAACTATCCTCAAGAATACTATTCTTGGAACACACAATAAATATAGGAAGAGAGCAAACTAAAATGGTATAATGAGAATGAAATCACCAATTTCTCTTTGTACCTCTTGGAGACGATTCGTGAAAATCTACTCCAACCAAAGTGAAGAGCACGTCACCACGAACTCCCCCTCGAAATTTGAGACAAAACGATGAAGAAACGAGTCCCCAAGAGACAAACCCTTCTTCTCCCTCTCTCTTTTTCTTTCTCTCTGTTTTTCTGTTCTTGGCTGCTGTAATCGAAAGGCACGACTGCTGCCCTCTAACAAACATATCCAAAAAATGGGCCAAAACATAATTATTATTATTATGTTTTGTGGACTTCTTTAATTGTTTATTTCTTAGGCCCAACTATTATTGGGCAAGCCCAACACTTTCTATACCGCCTTCCGAAAGTCAGTCTTTTTGGATTTGGGGTGAATTTATCCCTATGTATTGTTCTACCACAGTTTGTAGGGCGATCTACAGGGACAAACTCTTTACATCTGATTGGCTTTCGATATTTGGGATTTCGAAACCAAATTTATTTATTAAAAAAGTCCGACTAAGTCTTTAAAAGCTTTAGGATCGAATCTATTTATTAAAAATGTCCGACGTCTCTTAAAATAATTATAATAAGAAAAAAAAACTAAACTTTAACCAAAAAAGATTAGATGTCAAATCTAATTTTATTTATTTTTTTAAAATGTGGCATGAACCCTGAACTGACTCCACTACAAAAAAATGGCGTTTTATAGACGGATTTACCGACGGAAATACCGACGGAAAGTCGGCCGTCCCCTTTCTCGACGTCAGCTTTTTTTGCCGACGGATTTTTGAATTCCGTCGGAAATTTCCGACGGAAATACCGAGGGAAAATGGCCGTCATCTTTTTCCGACGGAATGTCCGTCGGTATTCCGGACAACCCGTTTAACAAACCGGGTCAACATTCCGTCGGTAATTCCGTCGGAAAGAATGAATTAAAATAATTATAAAAGAAATTAGAATAAATTAAAATAATTATAAAAGAAATGAATTTTTGAATAATCGAAATTCACATGTCGACGGAATATCCGTCGGCATTTGACCGACGGAATATCCGTCGGCATTTCCGTCGGTAAAACAAAATATGAATAAAAAAAATATAATTTCGAAATTCACATACCGACGGAATATCCGTCAGTAAAACAAAATATTAATAAAAACAATATGCTTGGCCGGGGAGACCCCGACCAGAATTTCATTTTCCGACCAGAATTACATTTTCCGACCAGAATTACATTTTCCGAGAGGTTGGGAATGTGAAGAAATTTCGTAAAAAATGTCATTATGTAAAAATTAAAATATTATGTAATGAAACAATAATATTACATGAAATATTATGTTGGGAATGTGAAGAAATTGACATTGTTTTTAACAAATCAAATTAATTAGTAGCTTACTTGATCATTATCATCATCATCATCTAATACGTACTTCCAGAAACTGACGGTGGCTTCGTCTTCTTCCAGTCTCCGGCGAAGGACGGCGACTTCGTCTACTTCAAGGAAACAACCAAAAAATTAAAAAAAAATCGATGTTGAAGTTCAAAATTTTTCAATCTAAACTCAAAATCACTTACGTCGGAGTCGGAGTTGGCCAACTTATTAAAACGCCGGAGGAGCACAGATTGGGCGGCGGCCATGCTTCACGGTGGAGAGAAATCGGCGCGGAAGATTGGTTAGAGTGCCGAGAGTGGCGGGAATATGGCCGGTGAGGTAGTTGTCGCCGAAGAGTTGGTTGGAGAAGAGGAGTAGGGATTGTAAAGAGGAAAGTTTGGAAAGAGTGAAAGAAAACCCTAGGTTGAGGTTTTATATAAGGGTTTATTTTCCGTCGGCATGTACAAATACCGACGGATATTCTGTCGGTATTTTTCAAAAAGTAAATACCGACGGATAATCCGTCCGTCGGTATTTTTCAAAAAGTAAATACCGACGGAAAGTTAATTCCGTCAGCATTTTGGCGATTTTTTTTATTTTTTTTTTAAATAATTCAATTTTTTCTATATACTAGACCTAATAAATTGCCAAAACCCTAAACCCTACTATATACTAGACCTACTAATTCATTTCTTCCACATATATTAATATATATATTGGTTGTGACTTATATTTATAGTAAATTTAATTTTTATAATTTGTACCTAAATGATAAATAATTAATTAACTTTTATAAAATAAGAAATAAATACATTACATTAATTGAATTAATTTTCATCTTCATCGTCTTCATCCTCCTCTTCGTCCTTATCCTCCTCCTCCTCCTCATCATCATCTTCCTCATCCTCCTCCTCATCCTCATCTTCTTCATTCTCCTCTTCATCCTCTTCTTCATTCTCCTCTTCATCCTCTTCTTCATCCCCCTCCTCTTCACCTTCAATTTCGATTAATTGGGGATTTGTAGCCGTCAAGGGTACAGAAAGATTGAAATCTCCCGTAAAGACTTCAGTTGTAGTCTCTATTTGTTCTTCTTGAAATGGAGATTCATCTTCAGTATTTTTGTCCTTTTTAGGGACTTCTACCATTGACCTTGCCTTTACTTTGCAAACAGCGTGCCATTCATAACCACGTGGAGCTCCCGGATATGTGCAGTAGTATACTTGAGATACTTGATGGGCAAATACAAATGGATCATCCCCAACATACGTCCTTTTCGAACTAACATCAACGAGCTTGTACTCCGGGTGAATTCTTGTTCCTAGATGGCCTGAATCAAACCAATGACACTTGAACAACACTACAGTCTTTGTTGGATATCCTGGATATTCTACTTCGACGACTTCCCGTAACACCCCAAAGTAATCACTTGCATCTGCATTGTAATTCGCACTGCTAACGCAGACGCCACTGTTGGTAGTTGCCTTTGTCGATGCATACCCAGACGTATGAAATCTATAGCCCTTCACAATATAACTGTTGTAAGTCTTTACACGACGTAGTGGTCCCTTGCTGAGATCTCGTAAGAATCGACTGTCTAGAGCGTTATCCCGTCCCTATACGACTCAATTTAAAATTAATTAAAATAAATATTAATTTATTTACGTAAAACATAATTAATTAAATGGTACTCACATAATGTTCGAACCATCGGGAAAATTCACGTTGAATACGAGCATCTATATATGCATCTGAGATGTTTGGTTCTGCTCGTCGTAGTTCTTGAGTGTACATCCTAATTCACAACATTCAAAAACTTGGTTAATATTAAATGACATAAATGAAGTGGTATTTAAATAGACGATTTATATATGAAATACTTACTCAATGTATGGCTGAACTTCATCACAATTCAATAACACATACGTTTGTGCTATTTTCGCCTCCGAGTTCGTCTCCCAATATCGTTCAGTGGGTTTTCCTATTGGCCGTCCCTTAGCCTTAGACTTGAATATGGAGAGCATTCCATCGACCTCTTCACTGATATCGTCAGCGGATGTACCACCGAAGTTACGTGGAGCACTTCTTAACTTTGTGTTGACGTGGTCTTCAAAGTAATAAGAACAAAACATGCCAACCTCTTCATTCAAATAAGCATTCACAATCGATGCTTCAACGTTTGCCTTTTGTTTAGCATTGCGTTTCAAGTTGTGGAGATACCTGATATACACACACACACACACACACATATATATATATATATATATATATATATATAAAACTTATACGAATGCATGTGTAATTGTAATGAAATAAAAAAAGTAAGATTTTACCTTTCAAATGGGTACATCCACCTGTATTGCACCGGACCACAAATTCTCGCTTCATACGCTAAGTGAACGGGTAAGTGTTCCATCGAGTTAAATAAGCTAGGTGGAAAAATTTGTTCCAACTTACACAAAATCACTGGAATGTCTTCATCTAAACGAATCATATCATCGATCGTGATCGTTGTAGCCGTTAAATCTCTAAAAAATAGACTTAATTCAGTGATAGCCCTCCACACATTGAGAGGAAGAAGTTCTCGGAACGCAATCGGTATCAAGCGTTGCATAAATACATGACAATCATGACTCTTCATCCTTGCAACCTTACCCGTTGTTGTGTCTACGCATCGACTCAAGTTCGACACGTAGCCGCTCGGAAAGTTCAACTCCTTTATCCACCTACACAATCTTTGTTTTTGTGGCTTATCCAGTGTGTAGCTAGCCTTTGGAAATTTACTTGTACGCTCATCCTTTTTCAACTCTGGACGGCGACAAAGAGTGTCCAAATCCTCCCGAAACTTTGGAGTGTCTTTCGTCTTGCCTTCCGTGTTCATGATTGTGTGGAACACATTGTCAAACACATTCTTTTCAATGTGCATCACATCCAAATTGTGTCGTATCAATAGTGAACTCCAGTATGGTAAGTCCCAAAAAATACTCCTTTTGTTCCAACCACCCTCAATTCCTCTGTTGTGTTCCGCTGCATTTTCCTCAGTTCTTTTTTTCAACCCCGTCCACTGAACCTCATATAACAACCTACGTCCTGTACGGAGAGTAAATTATAAGTGACACTAAAAGCAATAGATAAATATACGTTTAGTACTCGATCATTAAATAAATGTATAAAATACCATCTCGAAGTGGAGGTCGATTGTTTGTGACTGCTCTGTTCTTTACGAAGTTCTTCTTATTTCTTCGAAACGGGTGACCTTGAGGTAAGAACCTACGGTGATTATCGAACCATGAAACTTTTCTACTCACCGGGAGACTGAAAGCTTCAGAATTCTCCATACAATACGGACATGCTTTCTTTCCGGCCGTACTCCACCCGGACAACATACCATATGCAGGAAAGTCGCTAATGGTCCATAAAAGAGCATCACGCATCGTGAAGTTCTGCTTTCTAAAAACATCGTATGTTTGGACTCCATTCTCCCATAAGAAGATCAAGTCTTTTATAAGAGGTTGGAGATAAACATCCAGTTTGTCCTTTGGATTCGTTGGTCCAGGCACCAATACAGTCAGAAACATTGTTTGAGGTTTCATGCACATCCACGGAGGAAGATTATATGGAGTCAGTATCACCGGCCACAAAGAATACTGCTTCCCATGCATCCCAAACGGTGCAAAACCATCAGTACACAAACCTAATCTCACATTCCTCGGTTCACAACCAAAATCTGGAAACACGTTGTCAAGATGTTTCCAGGCCTCTGAGTCTGCCGGATGTCACATCTCCCTCGACTCAGCCGAAGAGGATTCTGTAGCATGCCACGTCATGTGTTGTGCAGTGGCACTTGATTGATATAATCTCATCAAACGGGGAATGATAGGAAGGTAGTACATCTTCTTATATGGCACTTTCTTCTTTGTCTTCTTCGATTGACCACCAGGTCCCTTTCGACGTGCCTCTTTGTACCGGGGATGGCCACACAATCTACACATATTCAGACTGCTATCTTCGTCACCCCAATATAACATGCAACCATTCACACAACAATCAATCTTCTCAACCGGCAAACCAACATTCTTCAACATTTGTTTGCTTTGATGAAACGTCGTAGGCACCTTATTATTTTGAGGACAAATTTCACTGCATAACTGTGTCACTTGCTCATATGCCCTGTTAGAAAGCTTGTTCTCGGTCTTAATGTTCATGAGTCGTGCATTAAATGACAACTGTGAGTGAGATTCACAACCCGGATATAAATCTTCTTCGACTAATTTGAGCATCTCATAAAACCGAAATGCCTCATTCGTCGGCTCCTCTTCCATGTTTGAAAAACCAGCTTCCCTGATCATTGTTTGATACATATTCGGTTCTTCGTCCCCAAACTGTTGTTCTTCGTCCCCAAACTGTTGTTCTTCGTCCCCAAACCGTTGTTCTACCTCGTTACTAGTGCCAACATGATCGAAATTTGCTTCTTATTGATAGATTCCAACAGTGTAATAGTAAAACACTTCATCAAATCTATAAGGCCAACGTGTTTCGCCATGACTAGTCCAATTATAATAATTATCAACGAAACCATTCTTCACAATATGTACTAGGACCTCATCAATCTCTTTATATTGCTTATTCTGACATTTCTTAGCATTACACGGACACCTAATGCAATTTCCACTCATGTAATGTGGCTGGCTTTTTGCAAATTCAACAAATAACACGAGTTCATTATAAAATTCCACATTCACATTTCCTCTAATCATTCTAGGAGTACAATACATCCAACGACGATCAGGCAAATCCATCTGCTAAACATTTAAGTGGAGCAACACATTACTAACGACTACTCTTATAATAAATTCACACAAAACTTATGATATATATAAAACATGTAATTACATTATATTGAATTTTATATATACAGTAAATTAAAAATGGTAGAAAATGTACCGTAATTTGATGTTTCTGAATACCCGAGCATGAGCATAAAAAATTAGGCAGTAGAAAGTTTTGGTGTAAATTTGCAATACGAAAGTGAAGTGGAAAAAAATTAGGTAGTGGTAAGTTTTAGGGATTTCCCGACGGAAATGCCGAGGGACTTATATTTCCGTCGGCATTTCAACCGCCCAAATTTCCGTCGGTCAAGATAAATGCCGACGGATAATCCGTCGGCATTTATCAAATGGTGAATTCCGACGGAAAGTTAATTCCGTCGGCATTTCACCCGCCCAAATTGCCGTCAGTAAAGGTAAATGCCGACGGAATATCCGTCGGCATTTATCAAATTCCGAATTCCGACGGACAACATATTCCGTCGGCATTGGGCGGGTTTTTTTTTTTTTATTAATTAATTCAATTTTTTGTATATATAGCAACACAAAGCTCACACACACCATATTCGATTTTTTCTATTTTGCAAAGAAATATAATGTCTTCTTCATCTTCTATTCGATTTCAGCAAGGCCTTGTTTGTTATTGTGGAAAGGCATGTCGTACATATGCTTCTAAACAACCTAGAAGTAAAAGGAGGATATTTCATAATTGTCCTGACTCCCTAAGTGATGGTGGTGGATGTGGTTTCTTTGTATGGGCTGATACTCTAGAAACTGTGGTGTTGACAAGAATCAAGGATCTAATCAAAGTGACCAAGAAACTGAAGACATGAAGAAAATGACTCAAGAGATGAAGAAATTGGTTACAGAGATCAAGAATTTGGCTGAAGAAATCAAGGATTTAATCAAAGTGAACAAAATCATTTTGATTGTGCTAGTTGTCATGGTTGCATCTACCACCTTCAAGTGGTTTGGTTAAATATATGTATAATGCACTCTATATCAGGCTATTTTGTACTAAAATTCACTTCCACCTTCAAGTGGTTTAAATCTATCTAGAATGCACTCTAAATGAGATTATTTTGTATTCAATGAAACAAATGAATGCACCCTATTTTCATCTATACACCAATAAACTACACAAATAAACTGCAATATATAGTTCAACATATATTTCAACATAAAGATAAATATATACATAAAGATAAATAAGTTCAACAGAAAAGTAAATAAGTTCAACAGAAAATTAAATAAGTTCAACAGAAAAATAAATTAGTTCAACACAAAATTAAATTGTTCAACCAGGATAGTTGCCAGGATAGTTGCTAAAAAATCGGTCCACATCCTCATTCAAGTTGACGTCGTCACCGTCGGTCTGACCTGCATCTTGACCTGCAGCTTGATCTGGAGCTGGAGCTGGAGCTGGCGGTGCTTGCCCCATCGTTTGTTGATAGATGGCCTCGATCTGCTCAGCAGACATTCCCAACGTCTGACCCGCATTGGCACTCCAGAGGCGGAAGTAGTTCTCGAACGTTGCCATGACGTTCGGATCCGGGACGGCAGTGGAGGATACGGACGGCTGCGATGCACTCCGGGCCGACCGACCACTTGGTGTCCTCACGGCGTTGCTCATCCCACCAAGGCCAAGGACCCTTCCCTTGGAGGTCGGGGCAACGTCAAAGTAAAGCTGGTCCACGTCAACAACCGGAGGGGTGCCGCTGCTTCCGGATTCAGCAGTAGTCGTGGCGGCTTGCGTCTCGGCCTCTTCAATCCTCTGTCGGACGCTCAACTACATAATTAAAAAATTAAAATTAATTTAATTATCTATATATATAATGTAATTAATACATAAATTTAATTAAACTTACGTGGAGGTCAGTAGTGCGCCCGTAGGTGGACGTCTGTGTATCGGCATTAAACGGATGAAGAAGACTCATCCGATCCAAGTGGGTGTGTGGACGTCCAGTCTCCCGCTCCTATTACGTATCAAATAAACATATACAAATTAATTTAGATAACTAATATAAAATAATTAACTATAATTATTTAATTTTTAAAAATTAATGAAAACTTACGAGAGCAAGTGATTGCTCGAGGACGGACCGAGCTCCCCCCCGATGCACTGCCATCCCGCCTCCAACGTCGGTTATGCGGTTGGCCCGAGCTTTGTCACACTTCTCTTGGTAAGCCGGGTCCAACCACTTCTCAACCAACGACTCCCACAGGTCAACACCATCCTCTACCCCCAGAACAAGATTTAAGTCTTTATCACGCCAGGCCGTTCTCCAGTCGTACATCATGTTCGTGTACTGAGTAGAACAAACACCGTACCACTTATCGTAAATAGCGTCGTCCGAGTAGATCGTCGTATCCCAACGGGCCTTTTTCTATACAAATATTCAACATATTTATCAAATAATATGAATAATTAGTTATTTAATAAACTTTAATTATTGTAATTATATACCTAGAACTCCTCGAAATATTCATCCTTTTTAGATTGTGGCACCGTCAACCAAGTGATAGCACCCTTAGAAATCTTACACGTCTTAAAGGCTTGTGTGCAGATCCTGGACACCTCATTACCGGGCACCAACCTGTAAAATTATTAACAAATTTATAAACTAACATATTATAAATAAATAAATAAAGTTAATCGTTATTGAATACTGTTAAACATTAGAATTATTGACTTACCTTCCTGAAACGATGTCAACGAGTTGCCTTTGGTCTCGAACAGGATGCTGACGATAAGAGGATGACGAACCAACCGACATCGTAGTCAGCGGCGGCGGCGACACTGCCACAGGAGGAGGAGCCATCACAGGTACTGATTCATCCCGAGACCTCCTTGAACGACGTGACAAAAATGACGACCTACGTGAACCAGAACCCTGATTCGGTACTTGTTCACTCATCTGTTTCAATCAATAAAAAATACATAATTTTACTAATTATTAATTTAATGAACATATTGCTAATTTAAAATTTTTACTAATATAGCATATTCCTAATTAATTTAATCAATTACTAATTTAATCAACATATTCCTAATTTAAATCAAAACAATATATATATATATATATATATAACCTAATTACAACGTGATACCACCGTCGAACCATCTAATTAACTAATAATTTAAACAATTGATTGAAACATGCATCACCTACATTAAAAATATTTCTAAATTAACATATTTCTAAATTAACAAATCTAAACATAATTAAAATAATACTTTTCTAATTGGAGTTTTCTAATTATCAATTTAATGAACATATTCCTAATTTAAATTTTTTACTAATATAGCATATTCCTAATTTACTTAATCAACATATTCCTAATTTAATCAACAATAACCTAATTTAATTATTATTTTTCTACCTAACTTAATCAATAATAAAAAATTGAACATATATATTCCTAAATTAACAAACCTAAAACTAATTAAAATAATAATTTTCTAATTGGGTCAATAATTATCAATTTAATGAACATATTCCTAATTTAAAATTTTTACTAATATAGCGTATTCCTAATTTAATCAACATATTCCTAATTACAACGTGATCCAACGGTCGAACCACTATATCTAAACTAATTTAAACAATTGATTGAAACATGCACTACCTACATTAAAAATATTCTATATCAAAATTACACCATTAAATTAAACTATTAATTAACTATATAACAATTAATTAATGTATACATATAACAATTAATTAATTAATTAACCTTAAAAAACTACTCAATCAAAATTATTCTTAATCAACAAATTAAATTAACTAACATACGTACTAACATGATCATAATATTTTAACAACTAACTAAATCAATATAACATGCAAATCAACATTAAATTATTCATATTTACATATATTCATGCATAAACATATATAAGTATTAAAACTAAGTAATAGAACTAATTAAGAAAACGTACCGTATCAATGTAATCGGAGAAATTTGCTTCAATAGCCTCGTCCTCGTCTTCGTCTTCCCCACCGAATCCTCGCTCACGCACTCCCTTTTTTTTTTTGCCAAACGCATTCTGATCAGGCCCTTATATAAAAAAAAAAAACAAATACCGACGGATATTCCGTCAGCATTTCCCTCGGTAACCGCCCACTATTAATGGTAACCGTTACCTTTTTGGAAAACGAGGCGGTGCGGATTCAACGGGTCAGATGCCGACGGATTATCCGTCGGCATTTCCGTCGGCATACGTATTTCAAAACATCTGTCAGCATTTTCCCTCGGTAAATGCTGACGGAACGGAAATCCGTCAGTATTGATGTTGACTTTCCAATCCGTCGGCATTCCGTCAGCATATCCGTCGGAAATGCCGACGGACTATAATCCATCGGCATTTGTCCGTCCCTATAACACGCGTTTTTTGTAGTGCTCATTCAACCATAGTCGCTACTTATAGTCTCTCCAAAAATCTAATAAAATGCAAATTGCAGGTAAAAACATACCAAAGAACACACAAATAGAAGCGGTTTGATTAATCTATTTCAATTGATGTTTCATCCGTTATATTTTTAATACGTGTCGCCCTCAATATTATAAGACGTTGATTATTTTCTAATATGACATACTAGTGTAAGACCCGCGTTTTACGCGGGGTTGAAATAAATTTATTATATATTTTAATTTTAATTTATTAATTAAAAATTAGTTTTTGAAACATGTATATATGAAAATTTTAAAATTGAATAAAGAATTATAATTTTATTTATAAAATTAATTAATATGCAAAATTACAAATTGCGTAAAACTTTCTTATAGACAACATTTGGTGTAAGTTTACATATTTTTCCATTTGAATTTAGACAAATGATTTTGAACCCACTCTTGTTCTTTACTTTAGAGGCTGGAATATACAATTGTCCGTTTGTAAACAAAGATTTCGAAATATAGACACCTCCCATGAAAGTGGATTGACCTTGACTTTTATTTATTGTCATTGCAAAAGACTATAAAATAGAAAATAGTCTCATTGCCTCATTCGAGGGAGTCGTGTCACCGAAAACACTTAATGTCATTTTCTGGATATAAATTTACTACCAACATTCTTTTCAAAAATAATTTATCCTTCAATGATGTGATTTTCATGTCTTGTAACAATAAGTTTAATTCTATTGCACAAACCAAACTTCATATCAATATTTCTAAACAAACTTTATAGGGACACATATTTTGAGAACCAATCGCTGGATTGGTAGACCATATAATACTTAAGAGAACTTATAAGAAAGTTAATTGAAAATATATGTCCCATGTACTTGTCTAAATTAATTGGACAAACTATGTCTAAACTCAAATATTTTCTTCTATCACCATGTATCATCGTCAACATTGTCTCGTTAATACTTTCAACTTTCTTTAGAGTTTTAATTCTTTATTAAAAAAATTATTATTTAGGTTTTCATTAAAGTTTTTATCTTAATTATTTATATTTATTATAATTAAAGTAGTGATTATAATAATTACAAATATCCTTCTTAACCAATTTTCAAAAATACAATTATAAGTAGTATAGTGCAAATTATGAACCAACATAAAAAAAAACTCCCAATTCAATTACTTATCAGAAAAAAAAATACTCTTTATAGACACGATCTTTATAGATTTTTAAAAAAGGTGCACCAACCTTTAAAATAAATTTTATAGATAAATTGAGTCTTTTTTTTTTTTACTTTATTTAAATTCTTCTAATGGATTGAAATGTGCATAGTAAATATAATACAATAAATGTATAAACCATTATAATTAAACAGAATCTATAATTATTGTAATTAACCATTAACTACATGTATATATACATACTTATATTATATTTTAAGAAAAAAATTGCATATATAAAAGAATTGAATTATACTTAGTGTATTATAAGTTGTGAAATACAGCTTCAACATTATGTAGTAATAAAATATAACATACTCAAATAATTAAATAGTAATGGGTAATAAAATATAATAATACTTAAATAATTAAATAGTAATGGTTCATTAGATCGTGAACAAATAATTTTTTTAATATACACCAATTAAACTGTATTTATTCATATTTGGTTTAATATGATGAATCGCTTGACTTTTATTAAGCAAAGTATATAAATAATAATTAAGGTAATAGAATTTTTATAGATTTTGCATACCAATTTAGCATTTAAAGATAAAATTGAATTCTTAAATATTTATGTTTAAATTAGGTACAAAATTCAAAAGACTATTACACAATATAAAAGGGAAAAAAAAAAAGATATGGTGTGCATTAAGGTAGATATAGAAATTAAATTTATAATACATTTTAATATTAATTGGGTTCGTAAAAAAAAAAAAAAATGTTAACTTTAATTAACAAAATTTTAAGGAATGAAGTGACAAAATTTTAGCAAATCATATACTCCCGGCGTTTCAACCTCTTCGCATAAATTTTGGTAGTTTTTTTAACTCTAAATTTTATTTCAAATTATTTACCATTTTGTCACCCTCCAATCCATCATTTCCAGTTAATTAGCCCATCTTAAATTCTTAATTAGATAATTTTTTTAGTAGGTTGTATTAGTCTACCAGAAAGATAACATAAATATGTATATTATAGATTTTTATTACGTTTCTTTCAATACTACACCTACCTACGTAATCTCTACTTTTTTTCATTTTAATTAGAAATATATTTTAAGTATCCCTTTTTTATATAGTATCTCTTTTTCAAGATAATATATATAGATGTAAATTGACATTCCATTTTATTTTTCCTATTTTTTGTTCTATGATTTATAGCGAATTTCCTAAATCAAGCGAAATTTACCTATGTAAACGCGATTTAATATTAGAAATTATAATCTTAAAGATACGCAGTTATTTAGCTCATACGAAATAGTGAGATTTCAATATATACAAATCTAATCTCCCCGAAAATCAATAAAGCTCTGATAATATTACAAACATTAATAAAATTACAAAAAATAATAAATTACAACCTAAATTAAATAATTGATGTTGATATTCTCCATTCAATAAATGCTATCATTACACATACCTGGTTTATCTATCAAATCTAATAGTCTACAATAGTGTTAAATCTAATTGAATAGATTATGAAATTGCTCCAAAAAATTAGACATTAATTTTTTTTAGAGATACGTTACTTTTATTATATTGTTATATATTAGGTCAATTTGGCATATGATTGATATGCAAAAATTAATAGATTTAAGGCATAATTAATACATGTACGGTAATTGTGTGTATAATTTAAATTTATAAGAAATTACAATAATGTCCCAAAACTAATATAAAGGAAAGTAAAATTAAAAATAATTCAAATATTACTACTCCTAAATTCGAACCATATAATTTGAAATTAATTATATCTAATTTTTTTATGCTAATTGTATAACATTATATCTAATTTCTTTTATTGACTCATTATCTAATTAAATTTTCTAAATTTACTGAATAATATTTTATTAGATTAGATTGTCTTTTAAATATAAGTTTTTAAATTTACGGAAGTAAGTTAGGTATAATTCTGAATAATGGAGAAACCTATAATATTGCAAATCAGTATTTATATCCATAAATTATGTTAATTAATATTAAAATTCACCTTATAAATTGGAAACAATATTTATATTTGTATTTAATGAGTCATCCGTATTAATATATGACACTTTCTATGTTAATTTGAGCTTAGTTTAAGCTTTGAATTTTTAAAAAAATAGTTAACTAATTAAAGTCAAATTCAGTATTTAATAGTCTACAATTATGTTAAATCTAATTGAATAGATTATGAAATTGCTCCAAAACATTAGGCGTTATTTTTTTTTTAGAGATACGTTACTTTTGTTATATTGTTATATATTAGGTCAATTTGACATATGATTGATATGCAGAAATTAATAGGTTTAAGGCATAATTAATACATGTGCGGTAATTATGTGTATAATTTAAATTTATAAGAAATTACAATAATGTCCCAAAACTAATATAAAGGAAAGTAAAATTAAAAATAATTCAAATATTACTACTCCTAAATTGGAACTATATAATTTGAAATTAATTATATCTAATTTTTTTATGCTAATTGTATAACATTATATCTAATTTCTTTTATTGACTAATTATCTATTTAAATTTTCTAAATTTATTGAATAATATTTTATTAGATTAGATTGTCTTTTAAATATAAGTTTTGAAATTTACGGAGGTAAGTTAGGTATAATTCTAAATTATGGAGAAACCTATAATATTGCAAATCAGTATTTATAACCATAAATTATGTTAATTAATATTAATATTCACCTTATAAATTGGAAACAATATTAATGCATTATATATGTATTTAATGAGTCATCCGTATTAATATATGACACTTTCTATGTTAATTTGAGCTTTGTTTAAGCTTTGAATTTTAAAAAAAATAGTTAACTAATTAAAGTCAAATTCAGTATTTAATAGTTTAGAATTATGTTAAATCTAATTGAATAGATTATGAAATTGCTCCAAAACATTAGACGTTAGATTTTTTTTAGAGATACGTTACTTTTGTTATATTGTTATATTAGGTCAATTTGACATATGATTGATATGCAGAATTTGGCATGTGATTATACGCCAACCTTTTACTTTAATTCACAAATAAATATAATAATTTTTTGTTTTAATTAGTATTTGATATTTCATTTGAATTGTGATAAATAATTTTTAATATTCACTTTTTTTTTTTACTTTAGAGTATGCAACGTAAAAAAAAATTAGTATATTATGTATTTATGAATAATTAGAATTTAACAATATATTGTATTTATTTTTACATGAGTGTGTTTTATACTCTCACCATTTTTAATTCAAAACCTTCCTCAATCTTCGGGTGAATCTGATTACTAAACTTATGAATGTAACCATCTTGAAACAATTAGTGTGAATGGATAAATTGTTACAAATGTTCATAAATTTGAGAAATTGTTGCAGTGTCTTCAAAAAACATCCCTGATGAAATCTTGAAGACCTTTCATATATTTTTGACCTTTCCTTCGAGTGACTTTGATGGAAATCTTGAAAATCTTTGTAAATCTTTGTGAATTCGATGAAATCTTCAAAACTTCATAAATCTTTGTGAATTCGATGAAATCTTCAAAACCTTCATAAATTTTCGAGTGATGAAATCTTCAAAACCTTCATAAATCTTCGAGTGAATCTGATGAAAACTTCAAAACTTTGACAAACAAAAATAAAAATCAATATCTAAACTACACATCTACAATGAAAAAAAAAAATCAATCTAACTACATATACAAAAAAAAAAGAGGAAAGTGTGAAGAAATTCTAAAAGATTATGTAAATGAATAACAAAAATAAAAATCAATATCTAAACTACACATCTACAATGAAAAAAAAAATCAATCTAACTACATATACAAAAAAAAGAGGAAAGTGTGAAGAAATTCTAATAATTATGTAAAAGAATAAAACAAACATTGAGTGGTTGAAAAGAAATAGGTTGAAGTTTATATAGGAGTAAAAAATAAGGATTAAGAGTTGAGATTAAAACTTAAGAATGAAAGGTTGAGATTAGAAGATAAATTAAAATGAATGAGAATTGAGGAATTTTGAAATGGAGACTTTTGAGAGGAGAGAGGTTGTGTTAGACGAATCACACTGCGACATGTGGCAATAAAAAAGTTTGCAAATATATATATATATAGATGTTAAAATTTTAAATAGTGGAACAAAATGTGAAACATTGAAACAAGTGATTTCATTCTAAATAAAAGGGGTAAAGTCATAATTAATTTCGGAGAGAGGTGAGAGAATCCTAAAGCAAAGAGAGAGATGGGGGAGGATGCTAGCTAGAGTTGCGGCAAGTCACACGCAAAAACACATACACTTCACGCATAAATAATTTCTTTTACCTTACCTTCTCCCACCCCCACTCCCCCACTCTACATCTGATTCGATTCTTTTCAATTTATTTTCCATGCGTGATGTGTGTATTTTGGAGCGTCTTTATTACTATGCTTTTAGGATGTCCAATGCCATAATTCTCTCTGTTGTTGTATTTCTCTTCAAGCCTTTTTCAAAACTGGTTAGCGGCCTCTCTCTGTCACACACACATGTCTATACGTGAATCATGATTATATTTGTATTTTGTATAGATGTAAAATGAATAATTCAGAAAATAAAACATTTTGCCCGTGTATTCATGTTCAGTTGGATAAATATGTGTCTGTTAGATTGTTTCATTGTCATTTTCTTTCATATTTGAAATGCCAAGAAAGCGAAATTATCAGGGAAAATGTGAAAATATTGAATTTAGCATTTTTTGTTCCAACCACTGTCTTGCATGTTCTTTTTTGTTTTTCTTTATTGACCACATTTTTTATGTTGTTTATTAATTGTGGGTAAAAGAGAAAAATATTTTAAGGTGAGGTACCTGAATTTATTAGTTCTTTGTCCAACCTTTTTTTTTTTTTTTACCTGGTACAACTTGCAACAAATGAATTTTTCTCCAGCTTGAAATATCAATTTTATTTGTACATTAGTAAAGCGTACGATGAATTAAATTTTTTATTTATTTTTTTTAGATGAAACTTCTCTTATTTATTACTATGCTTTTAGGATCGAGTAGTGAATCATAGATGAAACTTCTCTTATTTATGAACTAAAAATTGTTTGTTTGATGGTAGTTTTGACCATTAATTACAACGCTTGTTTAGTTGTTTTCAAGCAACTTATTAGTGGATGCTTTTGTGATAGGAAGTTGTTTGAATGGTACTTAAAAGAGTACCAACACATATAAACAACATTGTTGTTGATATGAGTAATCAATTACAAAATGCAATGAATGGATCATAATAAGTTTAAACCAAACAAGATTTTTACAAGCTGCAATGCTTTTGATCTTAACCATGAGTATGCATATCTAAAAGAATGACCGAAGAGAGTATGTTGATTGACAGTGATTCAGGACTAAATTTTACAAAAAGTTTTGACACAGACAATGATCAATCAACAAGAGATTTTCAGGAATCAGGTGCTTTTGTTAAGTCTTTTTAAGTTTGATAAGCGTTGCTGCAATTATTATTTTTTTTAAAATCATTTTATGATAATCGTCTTATTAAGGTTTGATCTTATTCATAGTTTGATCCTCTGCTATTGAAATGCACAAGTTGTTTGAATTGAAAAGATACTCATAAATGATGACTTTAAATTGAGTGGTGGAGTAATTCACATTCATTTGTTGGTCCTTGTTTAGCGAAATTTAAATTTAAATCCCTTGCAATAGAGATAAAGTTTATTGAAGTTTATCTTGATTTGAATCACTTGCAACAGAGATGAATTTATTTTGAAGTTCATCTTGATTATGCAGAATTCGTGATATGATTTAGACAAGTTAATATAACTGTAATGAATCAATTGCTTAGAGGGTGTTTGGTTCAAATTTAGTATTGAGAATCGTTGAATAGTGAATAACAAAGAAAATGATCTTATATTATTAGTGTTTTGCTACAATCTTGAAATAATTAGGTATAAAAAAATGATGAGGAGAAATGATTATAAGAGGGATGATGATTAGCTTATTTTGAATCTGATTGTCTCATACAAAGTATAATGAAGGGATGTTTTGTCCGTTCAAATAACTTCCAAGAAACTAAATATGAGGGTGAAGTGGGAGAAAGATAGTATAATTTTTTTCTCTTAATAATCAAGTAACAACTGTGCAGATCTTTGTTATAAAACTTACTTACTTTTGGTGTCTTATTTGAGTTTGTACATGTCTACTAGATTCACTCTTTGGGATCTCTCCACAATCATTGCCTGAAAAGGCACAAAGGTGCATTACAACACCAGAAAATACCTCTTGATCTTAACCTTGTTGTCACTCAATACACAAATGATTGCATTACCCCTGGAGTATATTCCTTAACAGAACATGGCATCTATGATGGGAGAGAGTCTTCTACTGACGGGCTTAATTACTCTTTGAGAGCAGATGGCGACACACGACAAAACGGTATTGGCCAAAGTGACGAGGATAAATTCATTTGTTCACAATCCATTCATTTAGAAGGATCTCCTTACGGTGGAGATCGCATTACTATCCATGCACATAGATATGACTCTGAGGCGAGTTGTAGTTCCAAAACTCGGAAAAATGATTCTTTTGAGTGGATTCCGAAATTCCAGCCGCTCAAAGATGGCAAAGCTTGTCTTTTCGGATTGAACCACTTTTATCAAGGTATTACATTTAACAAAATCTTGTCTATTATATATTGGTTTATGAGAGGGTTAATTATATGAATTTATGTGTCATGTAACTTAATTTGTGCTTTTTATTTTACCAATTTTAATCCTAGACGTAAGAGATTTTCGGTCAATTTTGAATTTTTTCGCAAAAAATTACTAAAATTGGAGACCTTAAGATTAAAATTAATAAAGTAGTAAGGAAAATTATGGATATTTGATCCACTCCAAGTTAGAGGACCTAAGGTGATATTAACTCGTTTGTGACACCCTAATTTGTGGTTATACTTTTGTGCAGAGGTTGAACAGTGTCATGAAGAGCTGTCATGCAATAATAAGTTGTCCCAAAGGAAGTTTTTTACCTCTCCTGAAGTAGAAAAACTAGATCTTAACAAGCCTCTTCCAAAAGAATCACCTTATCGCCCTTTTGATCCATTCCAAGTTGGTGAATATGGTAAAGTCAATAAGTTTACTATTCTTAACGAGGCCATGAATAATTACTCTACTAACTCTTGTACACTTTCTCCACAAGACAAAACATTGTCTTATACGACAAGCAAACATTTGGATTTCAGACCCCAAAATGCATCAATGTCTGAATTGAATGCTAAGAAGAAAGAAGATAAAATGTGTTCGAAAGAAGAACTAGTTGAAGGCACAAATAGCAATAGGTCTCCCGTTTCATGCAAATCTAATTTGATTGTGGATGATATACTGAGCAAAAAAATGGGAGTTGTATCTCTCTTATACTTATCATCCCAATGTTTAACCACAAATCAAGATTACAGTAAGGAAGTGCCCCAAAGTTCATCAGAGTCGTACGAATCAATTATGTTAAAGCAAGAGCATTGCAACATTGATGAGTATTGCATTTCATCAACACCGTTTAAAGAAATAGAGTTGGTTAAAAACAAACATGATGTGAAGTTGAAGAGAGGGAGGAGAATGAAGAACTTTCGTAAGGAGATTTTGCCAAATTTATGGTCATTGTCTGGGAAAGAGATAAGTGAAGATATTAAAACCATGGATATAGCTCTTCGATCTAGAGAATACAAGAAATATAGATCCAAGATTTCTAGTAAAAGTAGGTGACTGCACTGCATTACACTAGCTCTTCATATATTCTTCTATGAACTGTTACAGATATTTGCACATCTCTATGGTTGTAATTAACTTTGTGGCTTCTTTTTCCTTTTTAGTCTTTCTTGATACTCCAAAGTATATATACAAAACATTCTTTTATTAATCTTGGTTCTTCTGTGGTATGCTCATAGTTGGTATTCCCTCGTATTCAAAATATATGTCATCCTAAGTTAATGCACACATATTAAGAAAATAAATTATTTCTCATGTTATTCTCAATTAATGATTGTACATCTCATAAAAAAGAATACATTTATGTAAATATTTAGTGATCTTAAAGTTAAATTTGGAAGAAATGCAATTAATTTGCATTAAAAAATTTAAAACGTCATATAATATGTAAAGAAAACGAAAGGTCAAAATAACTTATATTAAGAATGAGAGGGAGTATTAGTTGATACCTCTTACAATGGTTCTTTAAACCAAATATTAATGTGAATAAGAGAATACTAGGCTAATCTTATTCCCACTTTGATGGAGATATTGATGGAAATCAATATCAAATATCTATATCTATATTATATTTATATATATAATTGCAAACTTTTGGAGTGTCACGTGTCGCAATCTGATTCGTCTAACACAACCTCTCTCCTCCCAAATGTCTTCATTTCAAAATCTCTCTTCTCCCCACCTTTTCATACTTTTTATTTTAATCTAATCCGTCCATTTAAACAAATTAATCTTAACCGTTCGATCTTAATATAATCTTCTATATAATAATCCTTCTACATTCATTTTCCACATTCATTTTTCATCATTTTCTATTGGGTTTGTCCTCTTCAACAATGTATCTCATACATTGTAGCTCTGTAATCGTTAATGTATTTTATCTCCATTGATCTACGTTGATAAGACGGATTTTGTAAAATCAGATGAAGATATCAAATCTTTTTCAGACATCCGTCTACATTCACGAGTAAATTTTTTTGGTCATCCTTAATTCTTAACATGCATGTTATGTTTGTCTTCAATGAATTTTTCTAACAATTTCTTATTTTAATCCTTATTAGTAGTTTTGATTATATACATGTATTCCATTGAAGAATTCATATTCGATAAAGATTGACAGGAACGTTTTTTAAATAGCATGAAGAACGACCGACAAGTTCAATGACCCAATTTTGAATGAAGGATATATGATAACAACTTTGGACTCCGTATTTATTTATTTTCTATTATAATTACATGTAAATTTATTTATGTTAAGTAAATTGTTGTTATCTATAATGTATAAAAAAGTTCACTACTTTTGCAATGTAATTTCACATTTGTTTATGACCCATTATATGGTAATTTATCTATAATTTGATTTGAAATTTGTATACTTTTGTTTAAGATTTTTTTTTCTGTTAATGATAATTGATAAGTGAATTTTAAATAATTAATGTAACATATAATTACATGTAAATTTATTTACGTTAAGTAAATTGTTGTTATCTCTAATGTATAAAAATAAAAAAGTTTTCTACTTTTGCAATGTAATTTCATATTTGTATATCGACCCATTATGTGGTAATTTATCTATGATTTGATTTGAAATTTGTGTATGTTTAAGATTTTTTTTTTCTATTGTTAATGATAATCTATAAGTGAATTTTAAATAATTAATGTAAATTTCAATAATCAATTTGGTCTCAATATTTTTTTATATCTACCAAACACATTATATAATGAAAAATCTTCATTTCATATTAAAAAGGGATTCATTACAATAATTAGTTATAAAAATATATGAAACATTTAACACACATATTTGTAAGGGATTTTCTTATGCTGAAAAGGAATGATATGATTTGATTAGTTAATATTGATTTCTTTTTATTTAAGCAATTATGAGCAAATCAAAATTATACAAGGTAAAGAATGTAACTCACGCATGCATTTAGGCAAAAAAAAAAAAAACATGAGAACACATACGCATGATATTCCAATTTATTATTATTATTATTATATATATATAGATATATATATATATATTACATACACATGCACCAAATCAGCTTTGCAATATACAATAACATCTTTTTTTTAAAGAGTACAATAACGTCTTTTTTTTGTTTCCTTAATTATCAATTTTTATATTTGAATTAAGTCCCTATATAAATTCAAAACATGTAAGTTTATAATTGAAAAATCGTGAAGTACTATTTCCATATCAATTACATACTAAAAATATTGACTAAATCAATGTTAAATTGAATTATAAAAATAATTAATATCTTTCCTTATTTCAAAATTTAAACACAGTTAATTAGCTAATTAATAGTTATAATTAGTTACGTATTATATCAATTTTAATTAAACTGATTGGTCTATGTGAATTAAATTAATATATTAATTAGTTTAAATTTACTCCAATATTAATGTTAACAAGTTATTTGAACCGTTTCAATATTTACCGTCACTAATTGATTTATCTTTACATGTTAACACAACCTCTCTTCCATATTTATCGAAATCTCTACGCAATCACAATTAAACTAATTTTATCCTAAATCACGTTCAATTTAAAATATAATTATCATTCATTTTATTCAATCTTAATCTACCCTTAATACTAATTATGAATAATATTAACACTTATATTTCTTATAAATGAAACCACAAATAAATACACATCACTTAATTTATAAAATGATACAAATACCCTCCTAAATTGTCAAATACATCCTTACAAATAGAATGAATTATAACAAATCCCTGGATGTACTTTAATTAAAAGTTTCTTAAAAATCTCAAAGACATATTAAATGTGATATAGTAAAAAATATTCAAATAATCGAGTATTAAGGAAATCGAATATATTCTAATATATTCTTATATATATATTAGGAAATATCAATAAATTCCAATTTTTAAAGTATACACTACACGAAAAAATTTAAAATAAATTGAATAATAATGTACATTTACCATTTTCTAGAAATGCTACAAATTAAGAATTTTTGACTTTAAAACTAATTATTTATATCTAATCACATTTTAGTAATACCGAAATGACAACACCTAATTTATCTACTTAGTTCTTAAATTCCAAATTATATGTAAATAATTTTAAATGTAAACTTTTGACTAATATTATTTTTTGAGAATAATTTTCTATAATCTTAAACAATTAATCAAATTATACCTAAATAATTTGTGACGGAATTATGTATAATTAAAAAATATCAATAACAATTAAATTATAATTTAGAGCATTTAACGACAGTATAAAAGAACTTCATGATTAACAAAAAATAAGCGAGCAAATATATAGATCAGCAAGAAATGAAATGAATAAAAAATTATCCAAAAAATAAGAGTAGTAAACTCCTCCACTCAATAATCAATCGATTTTAACGAGATTTTTTTTTTATATAATAAATAAAAAATGAAGAATAATGTCGAGTCAACACCATAAAAATGTTCTCTTATATTTCCTTAGCAAAATTTCAAAAAATCATTTTAATACAAATACAAATTTATTATTTGTGCTTTGCTACTTCTTTTTATAATTGAGATCATATTTGTATGTTGCAGTCTTGACAGTGTGGATTAGAAATTATTTACCTTAATTCAAATATAAAAATATGTAAATCTACAACAAATGTTGTCTATAAGTTACTCCCTCCATCCCATATTAAGCTTTATTGGTAGATGGGCATGCAAATTAAAAAAAGTGTAATAATGAGGGAAGTTTTGAGGGGTAATTTTATAAAATTTTATGTATAAAGTAAATTAATGAGTTGACTTTTGTGTATGAGTGAAGATAAAGTAATGACATTTGTGTAAAATTAAGGTTATTGTGAGGGTGACGTTTATAAATGATTTTCCATTTTAAGGGTGTGAAAGTTATTGTGGAACGTTCTAAAAAGGAAAATGTAAAAATTATTGTGGAACAGATGAAGTAGTTTTTTTATCATTGGTAATTTTTTTTAGGGAATCTTCGATGGAGATCAAATACTACAATTGCCTCCTAAAATGTTCTATATGCACCAACAATATTTGCCACCAACTCAAAGTTGTTGGCAAAAAACTCCTGCCTGTTTGTCCTCCACAATTCACTTTTCTCATTGTTTATATATATTTTTTTCATTTTCTTTATTAATTTATTGTTTAATTTATTTATAATGTATTGTTTTATAATTATTATTTAAATTAAAAAATGAAACAATTTTAAAATTTATGATTAACAATTATGCAATACAACTTAAATATAATACTATCAATTTTAATAATATTGAGATAGACTTAAGTATTACAGAGTACATTTTAGTAATTTATATTTTATGCAATTGAATTTGATGTTTCATTTTTTTTATATTAAATATATTACTTTTTATTTTGTTTAATTAATTTAATTTAAATAGAAATATTTGATAATAAACAAATATTTAATAAAATATAAATAAAAAAATAACATTAAGAATATTCTTATTGAGTTAAATTTTGAGTTTCATGATTAGAGATGATTTTACGGTCTGACTTAAATTTGGTGGCAAATTGGTGATTTTGGTGGCAATTTGATCCGAGGATTGGAGATGGAATTATAAATAAAAATTTAATTTTTTATTCTATATATATATATATATATATATATATATATGTGATGTGATGTAATATATATTGCTGCAACATTTTTTTAATCTTTTATTAGAATAACAAAATTACATTTCTACACATGTTTTGAAGATTATTTTTTAATTAATAAACTAAAATTAAATATATTGTAAATCATTTCAACCCTCGTAAAATACGGGATTTACACTAGGTAAATAATAAAAAATTAAAAATTTCATAAATTTACACAATTCTGAATTTTCATTGTATTTTTATGTTGGGACATAATTTACATCATACAGCTTATAATTGAATTTTGAATATTGTCAAAAGTCGAATTTGTAAAAGTTATTATTCAACGTGAATTGTTAATAGGGATTTATGTAAAAGTTATAATTATTATAATCACCATTTTAAATATCATAAATATAAAAATAATTTAGATAAAAAATTTAATGAAATATAAGTAATATAAATAATAAAAACATTAATAAAGAATCAAAGTTCCAACACATAAACAAGTTGAAAATATTAACGAGACGGTGTGCACAATAATACATGGTGATATAAAGGGAATATTTGAGTTCAAACATAATTTATCTGTTAGAGTTTGAACCTGGTGGTATGAGACATACATTTTCAATTGATTTTCTCATTTATTTTAAGTGTTATGGTCTATTAATATCAATTGATTCTCAAAATATGTGTCACTATAATGCTGCTTAGAAACATTATTATGAAGTTCGGATTGTGCAATGAAATTAAACTAATTGTTACAAGACTCGAAGAATAAATTATTTGTAAAAGGAACATTGGTAGTAAAAAGATTATCCTAAGAATGACATTGAGTGTTTTGGATGACACGTCTTCCGTAAAATTTTGAATTAGACAAATCACACATGGAACAGTTGTATGTTCAGCCTCTAGAATCAAGAACAAATGTTCAGCCTCTAGAATCAAGAGCAAGAATGAATTCATTTTATTTATTTTTTTGCCTAAATTCAAATAAAAAAATATGTAAACTTTTAACAAATGTTGTCTTTTAACAAATGTTGTCTATAAGGACGTTTTCCACAATTTTTTATTTTGTACATTGATTTATTTTATAAATACAATTATAATTCCCTTCTTTATATATGATATATTCTATATTGCTACACAATTTTTTTTTTTTTATCTTTTAATTGAATAATAAATTTATAAATGTATACATGTTTCAAAGATTATTTTTAATTAATAAATAAAAATAAAAATATATTATAATATAAATTTATTTCAATCCCGCGTAAAACGCGGATATTACACTAGTTTAATTAGATATTTGCAAACATTTTAGGTGACACATGTCACAAAATGATTGGTCTATTTCAATCTATTTTTTCTCAAATCACTCTATTTCAAAATCTCTTTTTTCTTATTAATTTCACATTTATTAATTTTAATCAGTAATCTTAACCGTACATTTTTTTTTTAATCTAACTTTTGAATATTAAAATTTAAATGAAACCGAATTTCTATATTTTTTAGGAAAATTTTATATATAGTAAATCTCTAATCTTTTCATTTTTAATATTTTATTTTGCAGAAATTTTGATTCATATCTTCGTTTTCCTCATTATTTTCCATTTATGATCAATTTACAGATCTCTTTATAAATTATTAATTTCACATTTATTAATTTTTTTATTAATTTTAATCATTAATCTTAACTGTACATTTTTTTTAATCGAACTTTTGAATATTAAAATTTAAATGAAACCGAATTTCTATATTTTTTCGGAAAATTTTATATATAGTAAATCTCTAATCTTTCATTTTTAATATTTTGTTTTGTAGAAATTTTGGTTTCTATCTTCGTTTTCCTCTAATCCTTCATTTTTAATATTTTATTTTGCAGAAATTTTGATTTCTATCTTCGTTCTCCTCATTATTTTTCATTTACGATCAATTTACAGATCTCTTTGTAAATTTTAAATTCATTGATTTTTTTTATTTTTTTGTGTGGAAGATATAGCCACTGGCCTTTCATTCTCTGAAATGTATTAAATATATTGTAAATCTCTAATTTTTCATTTTTAATATTTTTTTTTGCAAAAATTTTGATTCATATCTTCGTTTTCCTCATTATTTTTCATTTATGATCAATTTACAGATCTCTTTATAAATTTTAAATTAAATGATTTTTTATTTTTATTTTGTGGAAGATATTGTCACTTGCCTTTCATTCTCAATTAGCAAAATGATATGTATTATATATATATATATATTTATATATATATATATATATATATATATATATATACACTGTAAATCTCTAATCTTTCATTATTAATATTTTGTTTTGCAGAAATTTTGATTCCTATTTTCGTTTCTTCATCGAGATATTGTCTTTTGCAATAACAATAAATTAAAATTAAGGTTAATCACTGCCTTCACTGGTGTCCACCTTCAAGAGTTAAGAGTCAATTGAAAATTATATATCTAAATTCAAATGGAAAAATATGTAAACATACCAATAATGCATTAAAATTTTTATATATCTATTATATATATTATTATTTTTATATATATAATGTCATTTATATTGTTACTCCATTTTATTTTATTTTTTAATTAATAAATTAAATTATATTCATAAATTTATTACAACCCGCGTAATACGCGGGTCTTATTTATCAAATAATCTTAAAAAATAATACTCAAATTGTTCTTTTCTTTCTTTTTTATTTATTTAATACTAATATTCTAATAACATTTATTAATATGTATCATATAAATTATATATTTATATATAAATTAAATTAAATAAGCTGATTTATTACGTTTAAAATAACCCATTTAAATAAATAGACTAATGGTAAAAATAAAAAAAAGTTTAATCTTGCTTATTTATTAAATTTATCGAATCGAAGTAGTAAATTCAGTAAACTCTGGTCGGGGTGACCCATTGTCTTTCTTAACTATTGTAAAGATGTACAAGTAAATTGAAGAAGAGTTGACCAAATAATTTAGACACTAATTTTTGTTTGGATTAGTAGTTTTTTTTTTTTGAATTTGGGTTAGTAGTTCTTACGACCCCTTACCAATCCATTATTTGTATGCCAATATTATTGTCATTGCAAATACTGATAAATTTTGTTGATGTATCATAATTTTATTGTCATCATCAAGTATGCAAATTTTGTGACCGTGATCTGTATTGTCAATTGAGAAATTGTAGAACTTCAATATACAAATTCTCTTTTAAAAATTGAAAAAATATCACTTTTGATAATCAAAATTTATCTCTTTTTTAGATTTGATCACCCACATAGCAACGGGTTTTGAACGCTATCCCCTCTCTCTAAAAGTACTTCCAAAAGCACTTCATATTTCTATATGTCCTATTATAAAAGAGTTTGCAAGCATAAATCTACTCTTTTGATAAATTGAATAATAGTGATTGTAATGATTTTGATAGAAAAATATCTAGAATAAAAAAAAAAAAAGTTTCTGAAATATTCTTATAGAGATTGTTTCTTTGACTAACGGTTTCAAAAAATTTGCAATAATGATTTTAAATTTTTAATAGAAAAATAGAAAAGAAAGAAAATAAGTTTACGAAATATTCTTAATATGAATTGATAATTTTACACAATTCTTTACAATTAATCTTCACCACAAATACAAAGATTATGATGCTTGAATAATTATAAATAGGGAAATGAATTAAAATAAATAACTACTTTGAAAAGTTTCAATCTCCCATCATTATACAAATTCAATATGAAAATTATTATAATATTTATTCAAAAAAATAAAGGATAAAAGTTATAAAAACTTACTTTTAGAAGCATTCTTTGTTCCTTTTAACCATTAACTTCAAGTTTTCGTATAAACTTAAAAATGAAGAAAACTCGATCACGTCCATTTAGTGGTGCATACAACAAAAAGCTAATGACCTCAATTTTGTCTCTTAGACAATTCGTCAAAAACCTCCTACAACTAATTCGTATAATATACATATTTATCTCTCATGGGTGAACAATAAGGGACGTGATTATAAAATAGCATATTTCCAATGTTAAACAATTTATTGGATTTTTTCAAACTATAAAAACAGAATATGTGACTGTGACACGTGAGCAAGTGAGATGTAAAAAATGCACAATCATTTTCCTGAAATCCTTCTTCTCTACCCATCGTCAATAAAAAATTGCATAGAAAACATCACTTCCACGTCTGTTTTTAAGCTGATTATTGTTTCTAATCACTTCCACGTCTGTTTTTAAGCTGATTATTGTTTCTAATGTTGCAATGTACTGAATTAAGGGTTGAACACATGATATACGTACATATTTATCTCAAAAAAGTTTCTAAACAAAAAAACATATTTTCAACATTAAAATACTAAAAAATAAGCATATTTTCAACGTTAAAATAATAGAAAATAGGATATTTCCAACATTAAACAATTTAATGAATTTCTCAAAACTTAGTGTGCAAGTGTTACGGACACACCCAGCGCATAATTATAAAATAGAAAAATAGCATATTTTCAACGTATATAAACAGCGTGTGTGGATGTAACACGTGTGAGTGTGACACGTGAGCGTGTGTAAGTGTAACACGTGAACAAGTGACGTGTCAAAAATGCACCACGTGCCGCTCGACCACCACTCCCTTTTACAACGTTCCCTCTTTTAAATTTAACCCCCTTTCTCAACACCTCTCAGCACCCCCAAAAATGTCTTTTCATCACTTCTACGAAACATGGCTCCAGCAGCTGGTGCAGCAACTCAGGCAAGCCCCAACACCGCCGTCCACAGAGGAGCACCACCACCAGATCCGGTCGCTCGTCCAGGAGGTGATATCCCACTACACCGAATACTACCGGTGCAAATCTGTGGCCTCTAAGCAGGACGTTCTGGCCTTGTTGACGGCGCCGTGGACAACCGGTCTGGAGCGGTCGTTCCACTGGATCGCGGGGTGGCGGCCCACCACCCGTCAGCTCTGCGACTGGCAGGTATCTCCATTTCTTGTGTTGTGTACTGTAGCGGCACATCCAAATTTAAGGGGCCGGTACAACAATCTGTTCAAAAATATAGTATATTCGTACAAGAATAAGTCAAATAGTTAGGGAATTTTCATTAATAGGTCCGCCATATCTAAGGTGTGCCAAAAACTCAATTCCAC
Organism: Galeopsis tetrahit; assembly: GCA_963675135.1. Lineage (NCBI taxonomy): Eukaryota > Viridiplantae > Streptophyta > Magnoliopsida > Lamiales > Lamiaceae > Galeopsis > Galeopsis tetrahit. The sequence goes on along the minus strand of OY776121.1, from coordinate 13,279,725 downwards.
CCAAACGGCTTAAATTTGGCACCCCCTTTGTGTCCGGTTTATTCTTAGTGTTGGGAGAGATTAAAATAAAGATCTGTACTACATTTTAGAGAAAAAAATAATTAATTTTGTTATAAGCAAAATCATCGCCATTAAGATAGAAAATAAACCGCAACTAAAGCTCTGTTTTTATTTATTATCACTCTCTCAAAATGACAAAATAGAGTGAGAAAACTATTTATAGTAAAAGTCTAGCTTAATTTTGTAACCGCTACAAAACGACGCCGTGAACCTTTGTCTCTCTTGTTTAATATTCTTCAGCCCCCCTCAAGTTGGAGAATGAGGAACCTCACGCATTCCCAACTTGAACCGCAATAAGAAAAATTGACTACCAATAAGCACTTTAGTAAAAAAATCAGCCAGTTGTAAACGAGAGGAGATGAATGACGGAAGAAGGAATCCCTGCTTAAACTTGTCACGCACAAGATGACAGTCTATCTCGATGTGTTTTGTCCGCTCGTGAAATACAGGATTAGCTGTGATATGTAAAGCTGCCATATTGTCACACCAAAGAGGAATTGGTAATGAAGGGGAAATACCAAACTCCGAAGCTAGAAAGTGAACCCATTGAACCTCACAAGTAGTAGAACCCAACGCCCTATATTCTGCCTCAGCGGAGGAGCGAGAAACAGTCGTTTGCTTCTTGCTCTTCCAAGAAATAAGACAATCTCCAAGGAAGACACAAAAGCCTGTAATAGATCGACGGGTATCCTTACACGTAGCCCAGTCGGCATCACTGTAAGCATGGAGATCAAGAGTTCCAGCGGAAGAATAAAACAATCCAAGTGAAGAATTTCCACGTAAATAACGTAGAACATGTAATGCAGCCTCCCAGTGTGAAGATCGAGGTGCATTAACAAATTGACTAAGCTGTTGTACAGCATAAGTCACATCTGGACGAGTCATGTTCAAGTATAACAAACGACCTACAAGCCGTCTAAAACGATCTGGATTTGGGAGCAAGACACCATCATCAGTTTGAAGATGCAAACCATGTGGGAGTGGTGTAGAGACAGGTTTGCAGTCTTGCAATCCAGTGTCATGCAAGATATCCAAGATATATTTGCGTTGGCAAAGATAAATACCTTCTGAAGCACGAGCTATCTCAACACCCAAAAAGAACTTTGCCAATCCAAGGTCTTTAATAGTAAAGTGATGATCCAAGAAAAGCTTCAATTGATTAATCATTCTTGGGTCAGACCCTGTAATGAGAACATCGTCCACATACACGAGCATGGCAAGAAAATCTCGACCACTAGACAGAGTAAACAAACAGTGGTCATAGGATGATTGTGTCAGACCAAAAGAAGAGAGTTTGGAACATAGTTCATTGTTCCACTCTCTAGATGCCTGCTTGAGTCCATAAAGACTCCGAGTTAACTTGCAAACCTGGGTAGGCGACGCTTTAGTATAGCCTTGAGGAACTGTCATATATATCTCATCAGAAAGATGCCCGTGTAGAAATGCGTTATTCACATCCAATTGATGCAACTCCCAACTGCGAATTGTAGCCACAGAGATTAAAAAACGCACTGTTACAAGTTTAGCTACGGGAGAAAAACTATCAAAATAGTCCACCCCGTGCACTTGATTATACCCTTTTGCAACCAATCGGGCCTTGTACCGTTCCACAGACCCATCAGCCCGTCTCTTTATTTTGAACACCCATTTGCAACCGATTGCCTTCTTATGTTCAGGTAAAGTAGTCAATTCCCATGTATTATTTCTTTCCAAAGCATCCAACTCTTGTTTCATAGCCTCTACCCAAGCTGGTTGTAAACGTGCTTCTGTATAGTGTGTGGGCTCTTTATCTTGCAAAATATTACTCATAAAGGCGAGATATGAAGCATCAACTATGGGAAGACATGGAGTGACCTTCGGAGGTAGCAAGCCTTCTTCAAGGGAGAACTGATTAACATCTTCATTGCAGATGTATTCTGACATCCATATAGGATTTCGAGTTTGTCTTGTGCTCCTTCTAGTAGGCAAAGAATCTGTAGTAGCAATCGTCTTCAAACTAGAAGAAGAATTTGTCGTTCTGTCATCATGTGTAGGTGTAGAACTAACACCAGATGTAGGGAGAGAAATTGTATTCTCTGCAGAAAAAGGAAACACATCTTGGAAAAATGTAACGTCTCTAGAGACAAAGACTTGTTCAGTTTGGAGATTAAAAAGCTTGTAACCTTTCTTGCCATGCTCATACCCCAAGAAAATGCATTTATGTGTTCTGGGGTCGAATTTCGACTTAAAAGGCTGAATGTTAGCAGCATAGGCAAGACAACCAAAAGGCCTTAGCCTATTATAGTCAGGTTGTTTACCAAACAAAACCTGAAAAGGTGTTCTCCATTGTAGTGCAGAAGTAGGCAGCCTATTAATGATAAAAGCTGCGATGAGTACTGAGAAAGGCCAAAACCGTAGAGGCATGTTAGCTTGAAACATTACTGCTCGTGCTATCTCCAATAAATGCCTATGCTTCCTTTCTACAACACCATTTTGTTGTGGTGTGTAGACACAAGACTGCTCGTGCAAAATTCCTTGTGACAGCAACAAATTCTTGCATTCACTTCCAAGAAACTCCAAACCATTATCACTTCTCACTTTCTTGACCTTAAGATCAAACTGTCTTTCTACCATGAGAAAAAAATTTCTGAGAATTGACACTACTTCTGTCTTGTGTTTCATAAGAAACACCCAAGTTCCCCTGCTAAAATCATCCACAACAGTTAAGAAATAAGGAGTGTTGGTGAGAGCATCTTCTCTACAAGGTCCCCAAACATCAATGTGTATCAACTCAAAACAAGATGTTGTTTGAATACTGCTATGACCAAAAGAAGACCTATGATGTTTAGCCTTAAAGCAAATCTCACACGAATGTATCAATTTCTCATTAACAGAAGTACAATCTTTATTCAAAAAGGATAAGTGCTTCAATGCAGTAAAAGAAGCATGGCCTAGATTCTTGTGCCAAGAGTCTAATGACAGATTACAAGAATAAGCAATATTTGATTCTTCTGGTTTAATCTTCAACACATACAAATTGCCAATCAGTTCTCCCATCCCCACTTGCTTGTCACTCCGAAGGTCTTGCAAATAACAACGAGATGCAAGAAACAAGCACTTAACATTAGATGTAGCACACAACTGTGTTACCGACAACAAGTTATATTTGAAGGTAGGAATGAGTAAAACATCTTGTAGTACGATCTCTGCTGTTAGACAAACTTCCCCTTTGTGTTTCACCTCAGTAGTACTTCCATCAGGAAGACACACAGTAATATTACCTTCAACCGCAACTAAATTCCTCATTAATGTTCGATTTGTACACATGTGCCTACTAGCACCAGTGTCTATGATCCAAGCATTCATCCTCATATCATCAAGCATTGTCAATGCATAATGTTGTATTGGATTAGAATCAATACCTGGATGATCTGCACCGTGGAGATAATACGCATCATCTTCCATTATAGGCGATCTCTGACCTAGATCATTTGCATCATCTCCTAGCACATTCCAGTTGGTGTTATTTCTTCTCGGAGGCATTTCAGATAAAAACAACAACAGATCAAGCCAGATCTATGAAGATCTACTCTTCAAAACTTCCGATTCACTGCTCTGATACCATGTTATAAGCAAAATCATCGCCATTAAGATAGAAAATAAACCGCAACTAAAGCTCTGTTTTTATTTATTATCACTCTCTCAAAATGACAAAATAGAGTGAGAAAACTATTTATAGTAAAAGTCTAGCTTAATTTTGTAACCGCTACAAAACGACGCCGTGAACCTTTGTCTCTCTTGTTTAATATTCTTCAAATTTTAGGAGATTTTTCAACATGTTTGATTTTGTAGGATGATGCAAGTAATATTGTTGAGACGATGTACGAAGATGTTGATGTGAACATTGAAAGGTTGGTTGGGATTGTGGAGAGGGCGGATCAGCTGCGGCTCAAGACCATTCAAAGCTTGGTGGACCTGCTAACACCGCAGCAAGCCGCCCAGTTCTTGCTTGTCACCGTCGACTTGCTCTTCGGAATCCGTGCCTGGGGTATCCATCAAGACCGTCAACGACTAAATCATTAGTTCTATCACAAAAAATTACATGTACTTGGCGGCTCTTTTTTTTTCCAAGCGTTAGTTGTTTAGTACACGAAGTGTCATTATTTAACTTAGACACAATGTTACTGTTTAGTAATTTTAAAATGAAGAAAATTCCATCACTTGAACGCCCTGTCAAAACAACACTGCAATAGATTTTTTTTTTATGGATTTAGTGGTGTACACATCCACAAAAAAATAAAAAAAAATGTCGGTTTACATACACATATACATATTTATCTCAAAAGTTTCTATAAAAAAAACACACATTGATAAATATGAAGGGGCGTAGATAAGAACAGAGTGCGAAGGGGCGTAATTATAAAATAACATATAAAAACAGGGTGAAACAGAGTGCGAAGGGGCGTAATTATAAAATAGCAGATAAAAACAGAGTGAAACAGAGTGCAAAGGGGCGTAATTATAAAAGTGGCGTAATTATAAAATAACAGATAAAAATAGAGTGAAACAAAGTGCGAAGGGGTAATTATAAAAGTGGAAGGGACGTAATTATAAAATAGCAGATAAAAACAGAGTGTGTCAAGAGTGTGTGAGTTTGACACACAAATGAGGTGTCAAAATTGTACCAGAGGCGCCACTCGACCACAAATACCCTTTCAGAAAGTGCCCTCTTTTACTCAACACCTCTCCTCAACACCCAAAATTGTCTTTTCATTGCATTGTCATTCAGAAATATGGCTAACAAGAGACAACGGGTTTTGACTTATAAGCATTTTAAAAAATCCACCGCTATCCCCTTCCTTCCAAAGCTTGTACTTCATTCCTATTATAAGAGTTTATAAGCATAAATCTACTCTTTGATAAATTAATAAATTAAATAATGGTGATTGTAATGATTTTAATAGAAAAATATCTAAAATAAAAAAAAAAGAAAATTTGAAATATTCTTCATATAGAGATTGTTTCTTTGAAAACATTTCAACTGCAATAATGATTTTAATAGAAAAATATAAATAGAAAAGAAAGAAAATAAAAATTTGAAATATTTTTAATATGAATTGATAATTTTACAGAATTCTTTACCATTCAATGTTAGTAGATGATAATGCTCAAATAATTATAAATGGGAAAATGAATTCAAATAAATAACTACTTTGAAATAAGTTTCTATCTCCAATAATTATACAAATTCAATATGAAAATTAGTAATTGAAATATTTGTTCAAAAAAATGAGGTATAAAAGTTATAGAAACTTTCCGTAGAAGCATTAGTGTTCAACCATTAACTTCAATTTTTAGTACAAACTCAAAAACACTTTATTTAATTTTTTATTTGTTAGCAACATAATATTAATGGAATATAAATTCAGTATAAATTAAAAAAATTGAGTTTAGAATAAAGAATTAAAAACACGCAAAACTCTTTCCCGTTAGTCAAATACCAAAAAGAGAGGTAAGCGATGACCAAATTTTATATTTTCCTCTTAAAAATCCTATGAAATTGAATTCTCAAATTTCAAACGAAAATAAAAAGAGGGTAAAATTTAAAAAATGCTGCAAAACTCATTTAACAATAAAATTACACAAAAACTTATATGCAATATTGCATACATGTATTTCAGTCATTCACACACATGTTTCACACACACATTTTTTATAAATACACCCACAAGCTTAATTCACACACATTTTTTATAAATGCACCCACTTTTAGAAATTGAACATGGTCGTCTTCTCCGAGCAGTTTTCGGTCACCTCAGACCGCGGTCGGACGCTGCAATTTACGATGACCTTAATCCTTAAATATTTTATATTTCTTTAAATATTCTTTAATACTAATTATTATGGATCAATGTTATTTTGTATTACGTACAATAATATATCTTACTATATGCAATAATATATGTTACTATATATTATAATGTGTGTTACTTAATCAATAAAAAAATATATATATATAAAGAATCAGTATTACTATATAAAATTGTGTTATTACTACATGTAATAATTTGTTTTACTAAATAAAAAATTATATGTTACTACATACTACAGTTTGAATTGCTACATTGAATAGACGTTTGTTACTATATGTAACTTTATCAAATGATCTAATATTTTTCGCATCATCCTACAATAAAATATTTTGTATTACAACATGATTATTGTGTTTACTACATTCGATAATATATGTTACTATCTATTATAATGTGAGTTACTATATCAATAAAAACACTAGAAAAAACGTGTTACTAAATAAAAGAATTTGTATTATTATATAAATAGTTTGTGTTATTACTACATAAAATAATGTGTTTTACTACATATTACAATTTGAATTACTACATTTAATATCCCACGTTCGACAATAAAATAAAAGATAAAAAAATCACAGAAACGAGTAAAATAAACGGTTTAAAAATTTCGAATTAAGTTGTCAGTGGGTGTATTTATAAAAAATGTGTGTGTGAATTAAGTTTGTTGGTGTATTTATAAAAAATGTGTGTATGAATTAAGCTTGTGAGTGTATTTATAAAAAACATATGTGTGAATAACTGAAATGCATATATGCAATATTTCATACAAGACTAGCTATGTTTAAATTTAATTTTACTTGTATAATTCATAACTTTTAATTCTTGGGTCAATGTAATCATGTTGCAATCCTATATTGTTGATGGACTGATACCATGTTGATGATCAAATCATGGATTATCTTCTTCACAAAGAAGAGAAACAAAGAACACAAAATTGTGTATTGCAGAATGATGAAGTCTTGATTACAAAAGATGATTGAATTAGAATGAGAGAATCTCAAGTCTATATTTAACTTGAGACTAGACTAACCAACTAACAAACTACTAAACTAACTAATTAACTACCCTATTAATAAGGGTGAACTAATCTGTAAGTTAAAGATCTAGGAGTGTATGTATTACTCCATAAGTTAAGTTTTGTTTTTTTCTGTGTAGTACAATTTTAAGATTGTGTATGAATGTAAAGAATAGTAATTCACAAGAAGTATGACCATATGAGTCAAATTTAATTTTCTTCTTCATCATTGCCATCAACCAATATGTCTATAAATTAAGCCAAAAAAATTTTTTGGATTTTTTTTTGATGGAAAATAAAAATATAATTGTTTCTGGGATTGATAACTCTTTCAAACCCTAATTTCCATTTGACATTTTTCTAAATATGAATTATTAACTGGTTTTTGATGCTTTCCGAAACAACTCGGTTGACAATTTGTGTTTAATTTTATTTGGATTTAGTTACAATTATATGTTTTTTTTTTCTTTCGAAATGTTGTATATCTATTAACTTGTATTGATGAAATTTATTCGTTTCTGATGGATCCCGGGTGGCAATTGATTTTTTTTCTTTTAATTAATATTCAGTGTATCTTGTATGAATTTAGATGTAATCCTAACTAGGACTTGTCATTGTGAAGTTTCTATTAAAGTAACTGATTTTAGGGTTCTAAAGGAAATATGTTTAGATATGCATATTTAATTATTTTATAAGTAGTTTTGTTACATTAAATTTGAACTCAATTCGTGGTTTGTGTTCATACGAACTGTTACAGCTGCAAGTCCGTGTAATAGTAGTATAAAGAAAGAGTTTTTTTCTACTAATATATTTTTGTACAAACATGAGAGTTGAATTATAATGAAAATCAGCTTGTTGTAACCAACAGCTTGGTTTGTATATAACTAACCAAAATGTTGTTGTTTGTGTGTGTGTGTGTAGATATAATTAGGCGGCGGCTATGGAGGAAGACATAATTAGCCAATTGCCAGACGATACTCTGTCGACTCCCGTTTGCTGAAGCTGCAGCGAGTTCCTTGATTTCGAGTCGTTTGCAATATCTCTGCTACACCTACACATTTGGTCTCAACAAAAGATGTAGCTAGGAACGAGGAGCATGATTGAAGCACAACAAAAGATATTCCCAATTGTGTGTTGGATTCACAGAAAGGCGATGAAGCAGGGTGCATATGCCCAGCTTGTCGGGAGCCAAGGTTGAAATTATCGACATAGACATGAGTTGTAATTATTGGACTTGCGGCGGGCCTTGAAATGCCTTAAGTTTTTGCGCCTCGTCTTGAAAGCTTATGGACTAAATTGTGTTTAGGGCTAAGAAATGTGTGCATTGTTGATCACCCAGTCACTGCTCTTGATGCATTTAGGCACTCTTAGAACTTGATGAAGCTAGCTTGTTTCTTTGACATGTGGTGATTTGCCCGATTCATGTGACATACGCTTCGAAATTTATCTTGCATCAACTACAGATACGGAGGCTCTAGCTCCATCAATTGCTTAAGTAGAGTACGTTATAGGTGTAAGATTTACTATTCCCTCCCTTATACTAGTAGTATTTAATTGCATTTGCACAAATTCGATGTATGGTTTTGCAGCTATATGTCTGGTTTCCTAATTTAAATGAGACTTTTATGGTTTCGATGAACTTTCTGTCTCCTTTGATTGAAGCGTGTTGTTCGTTGGAGAGTGTTGGGAATAAAATGACATTGTTGGGAATAAAATGACATATGTTTTGATTAAATACCAAAACCCCCTGAGACATGCCTAAGTCAAGATGATTGTGTTCTAAGATTGTTAGAACACATAGCATAAGGCTAGATGAGAAGCTGATATGTTAGGCAGCTCTTAGATGATTAGATGCACATTGTGAGGGGGAAGCTATGCTTTGAAGATGTTCAAGATCAAGTCCCCTTAAGGCTCAAAATCTGGAACAAACACTAAGGACAAGCATACTCTATTGTAAACCAAATGCCTTGATCAGGAGAGTTGTCCAGAGAAGATGTCTCCATGCAAAAACAAGGTTGTAAAGCTCAAAAGGACAAGGTTACTCAAATGTTCTGATCAGGAGAGTTGTCCAGAGAGGTTAACTCTGTGTGAAAACAAGAGCTCTGAAGCTAAAAGACCATATATGCTGATCAGGAGAGTTGTCTCAGCAAGTTTGAACCAGAACAAGGGTTCTAAGTTTGAAGGTCAACCATGCTGAAGAGTTAGAGACAACCACACCCTAAAGAATCTCAATACAACATGCTAAGATCACCTTGAAGTAAAGCAAAGGGAAAGAGCCAAGTCATTTGAAAAAGAGCAAGCCAACTTTGCTGAATAAGCAAAACTGCTGATAGTGATAAGGAGAGTTGTCCATTTGATAAGGAATGTTGTCCTATCATTGGATCAACCTCCAGAAGCCATGTCCAAGTCTTAACAAGAAGTCAAACATTGGGAAAAGTGCTGCAGAATGAAGACAAAGTCTTAACAACCGTTTATTACCCAAATAAGGACATGTCACTATCAAGAATCTGTCTTCCAGTTTGAAGAACTCAAGGAAGACATTTATAGCAATTTGGGGCTGCCTCTCCAACAGGCAAATCCTCAATTTTGTCTATAAATACAGAAGTATGAAGACCATTTGAAAGCATCAATCCAACAAACCTCAACCTTGACAAGAATATCCAACTATCCTACAAGTCAAAGTGCTTTCAAAGCTTTCAAAGAGACTATCTTAGTCTTCATACACTTCTTCTAAGCTGAACTCATTGTATATCCATACAAAGCTTAGAGAGATATCCTAATCCTTATACACTGATCTTCATTGTAAAGGATATCTCATTAGTTGGAACCTTACTTCAACCCTTACCTATTTCAAGTGAGAAAGTGAGAAGGTTGTAGTAGTAGAAGTGGTAGGAGCTGATTGTTGAGAGAAGAACAGTTCAGTTCTGAGTTGAGAAGAGGGTACTAGGACTCTAGACATCCTAGGGATCAATTCACCAAGGAGTGGTGTTCTTGATCAAGTGCACCTTGGCACTATAAAACAAGTTAATTCCAAGAGTGAAGGAATTATCCTGTTAAATCAGGGAAAGTGGATGTAGGAGCTTGAGTCTCTGAACCACTATAACCTCTTGTGTTGATTTGATTTACAAGCACTTACATTCATTCAACACTGCACACAAAACTAATCTTTCAAAAGATACATATTCAAAGACTGTGCAAAACTGTATTGGACAAGTTCCCTGAAAAACTGGACTGTATTGACAAAGTGATTTCAGAAACTTAAGGAGTCTAAACTTAAAGGGCCAACCACTATTCCGCACATATAACCCCCCTAGATAGTTATTCAACTAAGTACTCAATAGTACTTAGTAGTTTGATTATCTTAGAAGAGTTAATCATCTTCAGCAGAGTTGTCCATGACAACCTAGCTGAGCTCTGGTTTGATCAAAAGTTGAGAAGAATTGCATACAAGTGTATTCCCCCCCCCCCATACACTTGTTATATACTCCTTTCAGGACCAACAAGTGGTATCAGAGCAGGGGTTCAACGACCACTGCTTCTGAAAATCCATCTTGGTTTTCAAAAATTCACATATTTGTGTGGTCACTGAACTGATCTCTATCTGAAATCTCTTACCTGTTGACTAACTGCTTTCTTGAGATATGGCCAACAACAATGCTGTTCCTCCACCTGCTGTTCAAGGATTGGACAACATGGCCACAAATCCAGTCAACCACATTTCACATCATAAACTGTCCATGTTTTCAATAGACAATTATGATTTCTGGAAAATTAGAATGAGGGCTCATCTTGCATCTCTTCACACTGACATGTTAAGAGTAATCACAAGAGGACATTTTGTGTTTACTCAAACTAACCCCAGGGTGACAGATGAGCAAAGAGCAGATGTAAGAGAACTGATTCTCAAAGATGAGGATGACTTCACTGCTGATGAAAAGAGGAAAGATAATCTGAATTATCTTGCCATGAACACCCTCTACCAAACAATTCCAGATGCAGTCATGGGTAGAGTCTACCACTGCACCACAGCCAAAGAAATTTGGGATACTCTTGCTGAAATGAGGGTACAGAAAAGATCAAGGAGAACAAGCTCCAAGTTGCGGTGCAAAAGTTTGAACAATTCTCAATGGAAGCTGAAGAATCCATTGACAAATTTGCTGGTAGATTCACTGATGTGATGAATGAAATCAACTCTCTGGGCAAGGTGTACTCCAGGAGAGAAGTTGGATTGAAGATCTTGAGAAGCCTCACTCAAAAGTGGGATGTCTATGCTGTGATGATGCAGAATACCAAAGATCTCTCCTCCATGCCCATGCAACAAATCTTCTCAGAACTCAAAGCCTATGAGTTTGACCTCAATAGAAGAAAGCCTGTTGAGGAACCTTCAAATCCTACTAAGGGAGTGGCATTCAAAGCCAAAGTTGCTGAACCTGAAATGCAACCCACTCCCAGATCATCAAAGTCAGTCTCAAAGACTGAAATGAAGGAAGAACTAGCCTTGATGGCTAGAAGGTTTGACAAGCTGAACACAAGGTTTGGTAGATACAAGAAATTCTACCAAGACAACAAATTCTGGAGAAGGTACAACTCCCCTGAAGATCAGGCCAAGGATAAAAAGCCTGAAGAGAAAAGATCAGAGGACAAGTACTCTGATAGGAGAAGGTCCAGTAGAGCTGACCCTTCATCATCAAAAGGAAGAGATGAATCCAAGAAGGATGATGATGAAGACCTATGCTACAATTGCAAGAAGAAAGGACACTTCCAGTATGACTGCCCTGAACTAAGCTCTAAAGAAAGAAGAGAAAGGCAAGCTAAAAGAGACAGAAAATTCACCAATAGAAAGACCACGATGGCTGGTGAAGGATCTGACAGTGCTGAAAGCTTCAACTCTTCTGATGGATTGTTCTCAAACAGTGATGATGATGATGATGTGTGCAACATGGCTCTTGAGGATGATGAGGTATCCTCCACTTCTAGCTCACCATCATTTTTGTCACAAAACACTAGTGAAGTTAACTTGAAACTTTCCTTTGGGAAGTTGATGGAAGATTTCACTAGATTACAAGAATTTCATGATAATTGTGTGAGAGAAAATGAAAGATTGGCTATTGAACTTACCAAAAACTCTGAGGCAGCTGTTGATGTCAAATCTACTGAGTTGTATCAACAAGTCTTGAGAGAGCTTAAGGAAGCAAATCTCAGGATAGTTGACCAACAAAGAGAGATTGATGATCAACTCCTCTCTCAGAAGAGAAAAGACTTTGAACTAAAAATTCTAAATGCCAAGTTTGAAAACCTCTCACATGAATATGATATTCTTAAATCAAGTGAAGAGAGCCTGAAATTAAAGATGTCTGCTTTGAACAAATCCTCTAGGGCAATAGAGGAAATTCAGAGTTATCAGACATATGGCTCAAAGAAGTGGATTAGGTTTTGATCCATTTGAATCTTCACCTTGTCTTAGTGTTGCCTCTACAAGTAACACTAAGAAAATCTTTGTCAAATTAGTGGCACAACAAGCTGAAAATGAAGTAATTCAGCCACTGAACAAAGGAAATGGCAAATTAACTGAAATGCCTACTCAAGTGCTTCAGGAGACTAGGCCCAAACCTTTGGAAAAAGTCAAGGCTCCTGAACACAAGAGGAATGTTGGTCAGCAGAGTAGACCCAATGGAAGGGCAACTCTACTGAACAATGTTCAGAGGAGATATCCAAGGTATAATCAGCCTAGGCCAACTCATCTGAGAAAGCCTCAGCTGAATAGACCTAAGGACAACTATCCTCAAGGACAGAATAAAATGAGACAACCAAAACCCTTCATGCCAAAGGGTAATGGACATAAAAATGCCTTTCCTCAAAGATTTCATCAAGCTGCACAAAGAACTCATAAGTTCAGGAGAATTGACAACCCTCCTGAAACTTACAGAGTTAACACATTCACACATACTTTCCCCAAGGCATTTAAGGGAAAGACAGTGTATGTTGATACACAAGGAAAACAACTTAGCCACCTTGAATCAATCAGGGTAATTAGGCAAGTTTGGGTTCCAAAAGGTACAGCTAACCTCTCAGGACCCAAAACTCAAAGGGTACCTAAACCAATCTAATTGCAGGTACCATTGGGCCACAAGAAGAGGAGCATGAGCAAAAAGACAGCATGGTACCTTAACAGTGGATGCTCAAGACACATGACTGGAAACAAGGAACTCCTCACTGATTTTATTGAAAAAGAAGGCCCAAATGTCACTTTTGGAGACAGCTCACAAGCAACCAAAAAAGGTTATGGTACTTTGACGATTGGTAACATCAAAGTAACCAATGTATCTTATGTAGCTGGTCTCAAATATAATCTCCTAAGTATCAGTCAATTCTGTGATAAAGATTTCAATGTTGAGTTCTCAAGTGGAAAATGTTTAATCAAGGATAAAACTCAACAAATTCTATTGACTGGAACTAGGAAAGGAAATGTGTATTTTGCAGACTGGGACAAGTCTACTGATGCTGCATATTTCATTGCTAAGAGTACTAGTGAACAAAGTTGGTTATGGCACAAGAGGCTAAACCACTTGAACTTCAAATCAATGAATAAACTTGCTAGAAATGCATTAGTTAAAGGACTGCCTAATGAGGTTTTCATTAAAGAACATGTGTGTAAGCCATGTCAAGAAGGAAAACAGATTAAAGCCTCATTCAAAGGTAAACCAGTCATCTCTACTGAAAGGGTACTTGAACTTCTACACATGGATCTGTTTGGACCAATCACCCCTTCAAGTATAAATGGTAGAAAATACACATTGGTTGTAGTAGATGACTTCTCTAGGTTCACATGGGTAGTATTTCTCCTTAATAAGAAGGAAACACAAGTCAAACTACCTGAACTCCTGAAGAGACTGTCAAATGAGAAAAGCCTTAGCATTATCAAGATAAGGTCTGATAAAGGCACTGAGTTCATAAATTCATACATCAAAGAGTATTGCACATCTAATGGGATAGCTCATGAAACCTCAGCAACTAGAACTCCTCAGCAAAATGGAGTTGCAGAAAGAAGGAATAGAACCTTAAAAGAAGCTGCTAGAACCCTAATTGCTGATTCAAATTTACCTAAGAGGTTTTAGGCTGAAGCTATAAACACTGCATGCCATACTCAAAATAGATGTTTGATCACTAAGGGGCAAGGCAAAACCCCCTATGAACTCTGGAAAGGAAGAATGCCTAAAGTGTCATACTTTCACATATTTGGTTGTAAGTGTTTCATTCACAATAATGGGAAAGAGCAGTTGAAAGCCTTTGATAGCAAAGCTGATGAGGGAGTATTTCTTGGATACTCTCAAATCAGTAAAGCTTTCAGAGTCTACAACAAGAAAACCCTTATAGTGGAAGAAACACCTCATGTTGTGTTTGATGAATCTATCTTTGAGATCAGGAATGATATCTTGGAACCTGAAGAAATCACACAGAGGACAACCAGATTGAGCCTAAAAGACAAAGACACTGAATTCATAGATATTGTCCAAGCCAACCTACCTGAAAAATTCACATTGGACAACAATCCTGAAGGCAACCTTCCTGAGACAAACCCCACTGATGGAAATGGTGAACTGAATGAGTCAATCCCAGTTCACATCCAGGTAACAACTACCAATGAAGAAGCAGTTCCTGCTGAGGTAGTTAATGGGTCAAATAATCAAGGGGGAACTCAAAATGTTGAAAATACCAATGTCCCTGACATTGAGGACAACACCCCTGATTATGATCCTGAATTAGATCCTGCACTCAATTATCCTGAATTCTATAACACTGGTGACTCAACCTCAGTAGAGGACAACTCTACTGAAGGGATCAGAAAAAGAAGGACTTGGTTGTATGACCATCCTACTGACCTGATACTTGGTGACCCAAGTATAGGAGTCAAAACCAGAAGGTTTCATGGTGAAAGTGCTATGTTCTGTTGTTTCTTGTCAGAACAGGAACCAAGAGACATTGATGAAGCACTTCAAGATGCCAATTGGATCACAGCAATGCAGGAAGAGCTCAACCAATTATTCACCAGAAATGAAGTATGGGAGCTGGTGGATAGACCTTCACATCAAAATGTTATTGGAACCAAGTGGGTGTTCAAGAATAAAAAGAATGAGAATGATGTGATTGTCAGAAACAAAGCAAGACTAGTGGCAAAAGGTTACTGCCAGCATGAAGGCATTGACTATGATGAGACCTTTGCACCTGTGGCAAGGCTAGAAGCAATAAGGCTCTTCCTAGCCTATGCAGCCCACAAGAGGTTCAAAGTGTACCAAATGGATGTCAAGAGTGCCTTTCTAAATGGAGTATTGAAAGAAGAAGTCTATGTGGAGCAACCACCAGGTTTTGAGGTTGGAGACCAAGTATACAGACTGAAGAAGGCTCTATATGGACTCAAGCAAGCCCCTAGGGCTTGGTATGATACACTGTCATAATTCCTCTTGGATCATGGATTCACCAAGGGAACTGTGGACAGAACACTCTTCAGAATCTCTGAAGGAGAGGACATCTTGCTTGTCCAAATTTATGTAGATGACATAATTTTTGGATCCCCTAATGAGAAGTTGTGTGAGAAGTTCTCCAAGCTCATGCAAAGCAAGTTTGAGATGTCCATGATGGGGTTGATGAACTTCTTTTTGGGTCTACAAGTCAAGCAATCTAAAGAAGGGATCTTCATCAACCAAGTCAAGTACACCGGAGAAATGATCAAGAAGTTTGGGTGTACATCAAGCAAGCCAGTAAGGATCCCAATGAACACAAATTGGAAGATGGATCCTGATGAGAGTGGTGTTCCAACCAACTCCACTGAGTATAGAGGAATCATTGGTTCACTTCTCTATCTCACTGCCAGCAGACCTGACATCACCTTTGCAGTAGGTGTTTGTGCAAGATTTCAAGCAAATCCTAAGAAAAGCCACCGTAAGGCTGCAAAGAGGATCTTGAGGTACCTCAAAGGCACTGAAAATCTAGGCCTTTGGTACCCTGCTGATGACAACATTGAGCTAACTGGCTACTCAGATGCTGACTATGGAGGATGCAGAATTGACAGAAAATCTACTTCAGGAACTTGTCAATTCTTAGGCAACAAACTCATATCTTGGTTTTCCAAAAAGCAAAACACAGTGGCTACTTCCACCACTGAAGCTGAATATGTTGCTGCTGGAAGTTGTTGTGCTCAAATCCTTTGGCTGAGACAACAACTCAGAGACTACAAAGTCAACTCTACTGAAGTGCCAATATTTTGTGACAATAACAGTGTTATTGCCATATCACAGAATCCTGTATTGCACACAAGATGCAAACATGTGGACATCAAGCATCACTTCATTAGAGATCATGTGGAGAAAAAGGATATCAAGTTGGTAAAGATCCACACTGACCATAAAAAAGCTGATATATTGACAAAGCCACTTGCAGAAGCAAGATTTCTGGAACTATCAGCAGAGTTGGGTCTTCTTGATCCAGGAAAATTGGACAATTGAGTCCAAAGGAGTTCATTCATGTAGGGGGAACAAATTTCAAACTTCAGCAGAATTGGTCAAGTCTGCTGAAACTCAGGAAGATGACCTAAATGATTCAGGACACTTGTCCATTGGATTTCAGGACAGTTGTCCACATCTTTTCAGGACACTTGTCCTAGTGGGGTCAGATAAGTTGTCCTAGCTATCAAACCAAATCTTGGTCTGATAAGCACCTATTTTGGGTGATCATTGTCTATTTCGAAATCTGTCCCATTGAAAATACAGTTTTCACCTTTATGGGATTTAATTTGTCTCCCACCCAAAAGGTCACTTTCCATGCATTAAATGCCAAGATTTAACTCTTGTTTGCATTAAACTTTTTGGGACATGATCTATCTCGAAAATCCCCCAGCCTTAAACAAACATTAAAACTCCACCCACGTTTTGAATAAAACAGTTTTTCACTTTTACATTGGTTTTTGACCATTGGATCAAAATTGGACAACTCCCCTGAAGACAATCCTAGCCGTCCATTTTGATTTCCACTTTTGTTCACCTTTGAATTGCATCAAGACTTCACCAACTCATTGACAAACATTCTTTTTAGAATATTCACAAGTCTTAAGATCCCCACAAACACTTCTTCCCCAAGTATTCGAAACCCTAGTTCAAACCTTCTTCAAACTCTCTCAATCTCTGTCAAAATTTTCTTCTGTGAACCTTCAATGGCTCCCAAAGTTAGACCAGAGATGATCATTGATTTCTCCAACAAGGCTCTAGACCTTTATTTTGGATATTTAAGCAATAAAAACAATCTTCACTTTGAGCCAATAGTATTCTTTGAGAGTGAGGATCCTGAGATTAAACCAACCCTGAGATGGTTGAGGAGAGCTGGATTACAAAAGTTTATGGAGGAAAGACCAAGCTCCTGCTTGGAAAGCTACATGGCTGAGTTCTTTGCCTTTCTCAAGTGGAGAGGTAAGCCTGAAGATGGTGAAGTTTCCACCAGATTGTCATATGTGGCTGAAGGAGAGGAGGAAGAGAGATTTCATAAAGTGAAATTCTCTTCAGAAGATATAGAAGGAGCTTTTGGATTGCCTTTTGAGGGAAGGAATTCAGAAGTTTATGGTACTGGACATGAAGATGAAATAGCTCAAGAATGGCTATTAGTACCAGGTCCTCTCTCTTCAACACAAAACAAGAAGACTCTCAAGCCAGAATTTCTCAACCTCTTTGAGGTAGTTGCTAAGAGTCTCTTGAGTAATACTGGAGGTTTGGAGCAAGTCAGCCATCCAAGAATCAGAATTATGGCTGCTGTTATTGATGCTAGTGACAAGGGCATCAAGTTTGATTGGAGGACCTTCATCATGTCTGAGATGATGAAGGAAAAGGCTAAATTCAAAGTAAAATCTCACAACAAGGTTGTGCTAGAAGGGAAACTCAAGTATTGCACCAGGGCAAGCTTGTTAATTGAAAGATTCTCCCATTATTCTCAAATGCAAACCTTTGCCAAACCCCTCCCAGCCCAAAAGATTCTGTTCAGAAAGCTCAGCAAGAAAACTGAGCAAAGGAGGATGCTTATGGCCAAACCTGCTGAAGAACAGGTTGAAGAAAAGCCTAAGATGAAGAAGAGAACCAAGGCCAGGGCTGTCAAAACAAGGAAAATGTCTCAATTATCTTCAAGAGAAGCCTCAGGAGCATCAACTGAAGTTGATGAAGTGGCAAAAGAGGGAGTAAGTGTACCTTCTGACCACTCAGAAGAGTTGAGGCTGAAATACAATGAGACAAGGCAAAAGAAGAAAGGTGATAAGAGAATCAGGGAAGTTGTCCCTGAGAAGGATGGTGAAGGCAGTGGAAGCAGTAGGGCCAGCAAGAGAAGGGCCAAGCCTACTGAGAAAGTGTTGGAGCTACAGGAAGAAAGGTCTCTTCAATTGGCTCTAAGAGAGAGCAGAGCTGAAAGCAGGACCAAATCAAAGTCAAGGACTAGCTCATCTGGTTCTGGAACTCCAGAATCCAGAGTCCCTGAAGGTCAACCTAAAGAGGCCAACATCCCTGAAATTCAGAATCCTGAGCCCAACTCCCCTGATACCCATGTTACCCCTTCCAACCAACCCATCACCCCTGTAGATCTCTCTAAGAGATATTCTCCAGAAGGAAGTGTGCAAAGAAGTGGCATTGATGTGCTTGCAGATTTAGCAGTAGATGAGACAAGGCTTCTGTCTCCCCTTGACTCATCCATGCTCAATTACTCAAAGATTTTAGAACATGCACTCAATGAGCCAACTTCCCTGAGCAAAGCCCCTTCAGATTCATTGCTCTCTAAAGCAACTGAAGTACCTTCATTTGAGCCTAATCTTTCTGAAGCCAACCCTCCTGAACTTAACTTGCCCGAAGCTGCAATTAAAGAAACCACAGCCAACTCCCCTATAGCCCAAAGTTCTCCATCAAATGAGAATGAGGAGAAGTATACTTATGAAAGTATGCTCAGAGGTGGAGCTAAGGCCACTGTGGACAGTTTGTATCCACAACTTGCTGAATTTCCAAGAATTCAGAAGATGTTTCATAATTTGAGGATGCTTGTGGATGTAAAAGATAAAACCTTGATGGAAATATCACAAGTCATCCAAGATAAGGGTGCAAACTGGTGGCAAGTGGAGGAGAGTAGACTACTACATTTTGCTGGTGTGATGAAGACAAGATTTCTCACTAATGAGGAAGTTTTTGCAAAGTTAGTAGCTGAGAAGATCATTGAGGAGAAATAGAGAAAAGTTAAGGGCATCAAACACCCTGACAGTAGCTCAAATGATGATGATTCCCCTGATGATCCCTCAAACCCTTCAAATCCCAACCCTCCTGAAACTCCTCAAGCCAACCTCCCTGAACCCTCTCAACCCAAGTCTTCTGTAGCAGATAGACTCTCAAACCCTCCTAGAACCTACCATAGCAAGATTTCTGGAACTATCAGCAGAGTTGGGTCTTCTTGATCCAGGAAAATTGGACAATTGAGTCCAAAGGAGTTCATTCATGTAGGGGGAACAAATTTCAAACTTCAGCAGAATTGGTCAAGTCTGCTGAAACTCAGGAAGATGACCTAAATGATTCAGGACACTTGTCCATTGGATTTCAGGACAGTTGTCCACATCTTTTCAGGACACTTGTCCTAGTGGGGTCAGATAAGTTGTCCTAGCTATCAAACCAAATCTTGGTCTGATAAGCACCTATTTTGGGTGATCATTGTCTATTTCGAAATCTGTCCCATTGAAAATACAGTTTTCACCTTTATGGGATTTAATTTGTCTCCCACCCAAAAGGTCACTTTCCATGCATTAAATGCCAAGATTTAACTCTTGTTTGCATTAAACTTTTTGGGACATGATCTATCTCGAAAATCCCCCAGCCTTAAACAAACATTAAAACTCCACCCACGTTTTGAATAAAACAGTTTTTCACTTTTACATTGGTTTTTGACCATTGGATCAAAATTGGACAACTCCCCTGAAGACAATCCTAGCCGTCCATTTTGATTTCCACTTTTGTTCACCTTTGAATTGCATCAAGACTTCACCAACTCATTGACAAACATTCTTTTTAGAATATTCACAAGTCTTAAGATCCCCACAAACACTTCTTCCCCAAGTATTCGAAACCCTAGTTCAAACCTTCTTCAAACTCTCTCAATCTCTGTCAAAATTTTCTTATGTGAACCTTCAATGGCTCCCAAAGTTAGACCAGAGATGATCATTGATTTCTCCAACAAGGCTCTAGACCTTTATTTTGGATATTTAAGCAATAAAAACAATCTTCACTTTGAGCCAATAGTATTCTTTGAGAGTGAGGATCCTGAGATTAAACCAACCCTGAGATGGTTGAGGAGAGCTGGATTACAAAAGTTTATGGAGGAAAGACCAAGCTCCTGCTTGGAAAGCTACATGGCTGAGTTCTTTGCCTTTCTCAAGTGGAGAGGTAAGCCTGAAGATGGTGAAGTTTCCACCAGATTGTCATATGTGGCTGAAGGAGAGGAGGAAGAGAGATTTCATAAAGTGAAATTCTCTTCAGAAGATATAGAAGGAGCTTTTGGATTGCCTTTTGAGGGAAGGAATTCAGAAGTTTATGGTACTGGACATGAAGATGAAATAGCTCAAGAATGGCTATTAGTACCAGGTCCTCTCTCTTCAACACAAAACAAGAAGACTCTCAAGCCAGAATTTCTCAACCTCTTTGAGGTAGTTGCTAAGAGTCTCTTGAGTAATACTGGAGGTTTGGAGCAAGTCAGCCATCCAAGAATCAGAATTATGGCTGCTGTTATTGATGCTAGTGACAAGGGCATCAAGTTTGATTGGAGGACCTTCATCATGTCTGAGATGATGAAGGAAAAGGCTAAATTCAAAGTAAAATCTCACAACAAGGTTGTGCTAGAAGGGAAACTCAAGTATTGCACCAGGGCAAGCTTGTTAATTGAAAGATTCTCCCATTATTCTCAAATGCAAACCTTTGCCAAACCCCTCCCAGCCCAAAAGATTCTGTTCAGAAAGCTCAGCAAGAAAACTGAGCAAAGGAGGATGCTTATGGCCAAACCTGCTGAAGAACAGGTTGAAGAAAAGCCTAAGATGAAGAAGAGAACCAAGGCCAGGGCTGTCAAAACAAGGAAAATGTCTCAATTATCTTCAAGAGAAGCCTCAGGAGCATCAACTGAAGTTGATGAAGTGGCAAAAGAGGGAGTAAGTGTACCTTCTGACCACTCAGAAGAGTTGAGGCTGAAATACAATGAGACAAGGCAAAAGAAGAAAGGTGATAAGAGAATCAGGGAAGTTGTCCCTGAGAAGGATGGTGAAGGCAGTGGAAGCAGTAGGGCCAGCAAGAGAAGGGCCAAGCCTACTGAGAAAGTGTTGGAGCTACAGGAAGAAAGGTCTCTTCAATTGGCTCTAAGAGAGAGCAGAGCTGAAAGCAGGACCAAATCAAAGTCAAGGACTAGCTCATCTGGTTCTGGAACTCCAGAATCCAGAGTCCCTGAAGGTCAACCTAAAGAGGCCAACATCCCTGAAATTCAGAATCCTGAGCCCAACTCCCCTGATACCCATGTTACCCCTTCCAACCAACCCATCACCCCTGTAGATCTCTCTAAGAGATATTCTCCAGAAGGAAGTGTGCAAAGAAGTGGCATTGATGTGCTTGCAGATTTAGCAGTAGATGAGACAAGGCTTCTGTCTCCCCTTGACTCATCCATGCTCAATTACTCAAAGATTTTAGAACATGCACTCAATGAGCCAACTTCCCTGAGCAAAGCCCCTTCAGATTCATTGCTCTCTAAAGCAACTGAAGTACCTTCATTTGAGCCTAATCTTTCTGAAGCCAACCCTCCTGAACTTAACTTGCCCGAAGCTGCAATTAAAGAAACCACAGCCAACTCCCCTATAGCCCAAAGTTCTCCATCAAATGAGAATGAGGAGGAGTATACTTATGAAAGTATGCTCAGAGGTGGAGCTAAGGCCACTGTGGACAGTTTGTATCCACAACTTGCTGAATTTCCAAGAATTCAGAAGATGTTTCATAATTTGAGGATGCTTGTGGATGTAAAAGATAAAACCTTGATGGAAATATCACAAGTCATCCAAGATAAGGGTGCAAACTGGTGGCAAGTGGAGGAGAGTAGACTACTACATTTTGCTGGTGTGATGAAGACAAGATTTCTCACTAATGAGGAAGTTTTTGCAAAGTTAGTAGCTGAGAAGATCATTGAGGAGAAATAGAGAAAAGTTAAGGGCATCAAACACCCTGACAGTAGCTCAAATGATGATGATTCCCCTGATGATCCCTCAAACCCTTCAAATCCCAACCCTCCTGAAACTCCTCAAGCCAACCTCCCTGAACCCTCTCAACCCAAGTCTTCTGTAGCAGATAGACTCTCAAACCCTCCTAGAACCTACCATAGCAAGATTTCTGGAACTATCAGCAGAGTTGGGTCTTCTTGATCCAGGAAAATTGGACAATTGAGTCCAAAGGAGTTCATTCATGTAGGGGGAACAAATTTCAAACTTCAGCAGAATTGGTCAAGTCTGCTGAAACTCAGGAAGATGACCTAAATGATTCAGGACACTTGTCCATTGGATTTCAGGACAGTTGTCCACATCTTTTCAGGACACTTGTCCTAGTGGGGTCAGATAAGTTGTCCTAGCTATCAAACCAAATCTTGGTCTGATAAGCACCTATTTTGGGTGATCATTGTCTATTTCGAAATCTGTCCCATTGAAAATACAGTTTTCACCTTTATGGGATTTAATTTGTCTCCCACCCAAAAGGTCACTTTCCATGCATTAAATGCCAAGATTTAACTCTTGTTTGCATTAAACTTTTTGGGACATGATCTATCTCGAAAATCCCCCAGCCTTAAACAAACATTAAAACTCCACCCACGTTTTGAATAAAACAGTTTTTCACTTTTACATTGGTTTTTGACCATTGGATCAAAATTGGACAACTCCCCTGAAGACAATCCTAGCCGTCCATTTTGATTTCCACTTTTGTTCACCTTTGAATTGCATCAAGACTTCACCAACTCATTGACAAACATTCTTTTTAGAATATTCACAAGTCTTAAGATCCCCACAAACACTTCTTCCCCAAGTATTCGAAACCCTAGTTCAAACCTTCTTCAAACTCTCTCAATCTCTGTCAAATTTTTCTTCTGTGAACCTTCAATGGCTCCCAAAGTTAGACCAGAGATGATCATTGATTTCTCCAACAAGGCTCTAGACCTTTATTTTGGATATTTAAGCAATAAAAACAATCTTCACTTTGAGCCAATAGTATTCTTTGAGAGTGAGGATCCTGAGATTAAACCAACCCTGAGATGGTTGAGGAGAGCTGGATTACAAAAGTTTATGGAGGAAAGACCAAGCTCCTGCTTGGAAAGCTACATGGCTGAGTTCTTTGCCTTTCTCAAGTGGAGAGGTAAGCCTGAAGATGGTGAAGTTTCCACCAGATTGTCATATGTGGCTGAAGGAGAGGAGGAAGAGAGATTTCATAAAGTGAAATTCTCTTCAGAAGATATAGAAGGAGCTTTTGGATTGCCTTTTGAGGGAAGGAATTCAGAAGTTTATGGTACTGGACATGAAGATGAAATAGCTCAAGAATGGCTATTAGTACCAGGTCCTCTCTCTTCAACACAAAACAAGAAGACTCTCAAGCCAGAATTTCTCAACCTCTTTGAGGTAGTTGCTAAGAGTCTCTTGAGTAATACTGGAGGTTTGGAGCAAGTCAGCCATCCAAGAATCAGAATTATGGCTGCTGTTATTGATGCTAGTGACAAGGGCATCAAGTTTGATTGGAGGACCTTCATCATGTCTGAGATGATGAAGGAAAAGGCTAAATTCAAAGTAAAATCTCACAACAAGGTTGTGCTAGAAGGGAAACTCAAGTATTGCACCAGGGCAAGCTTGTTAATTGAAAGATTCTCCCATTATTCTCAAATGCAAACCTTTGCCAAACCCCTCCCAGCCCAAAAGATTCTGTTCAGAAAGCTCAGCAAGAAAACTGAGCAAAGGAGGATGCTTATGGCCAAACCTGCTGAAGAACAGGTTGAAGAAAAGCCTAAGATGAAGAAGAGAACCAAGGCCAGGGCTGTCAAAACAAGGAAAATGTCTCAATTATCTTCAAGAGAAGCCTCAGGAGCATCAACTGAAGTTGATGAAGTGGCAAAAGAGGGAGTAAGTGTACCTTCTGACCACTCAGAAGAGTTGAGGCTGAAATACAATGAGACAAGGCAAAAGAAGAAAGGTGATAAGAGAATCAGGGAAGTTGTCCCTGAGAAGGATGGTGAAGGCAGTGGAAGCAGTAGGGCCAGCAAGAGAAGGGCCAAGCCTACTGAGAAAGTGTTGGAGCTACAGGAAGAAAGGTCTCTTCAATTGGCTCTAAGAGAGAGCAGAGCTGAAAGCAGGACCAAATCAAAGTCAAGGACTAGCTCATCTGGTTCTGGAACTCCAGAATCCAGAGTCCCTGAAGGTCAACCTAAAGAGGCCAACATCCCTGAAATTCAGAATCCTGAGCCCAACTCCCCTGATACCCATGTTACCCCTTCCAACCAACCCATCACCCCTGTAGATCTCTCTAAGAGATATTCTCCAGAAGGAAGTGTGCAAAGAAGTGGCATTGATGTGCTTGCAGATTTAGCAGTAGATGAGACAAGGCTTCTGTCTCCCCTTGACTCATCCATGCTCAATTACTCAAAGATTTTAGAACATGCACTCAATGAGCCAACTTCCCTGAGCAAAGCCCCTTCAGATTCATTGCTCTCTAAAGCAACTGAAGTACCTTCATTTGAGCCTAATCTTTCTGAAGCCAACCCTCCTGAACTTAACTTGCCCGAAGCTGCAATTAAAGAAACCACAGCCAACTCCCCTATAGCCCAAAGTTCTCCATCAAATGAGAATGAGGAGGAGTATACTTATGAAAGTATGCTCAGAGGTGGAGCTAAGGCCACTGTGGACAGTTTGTATCCACAACTTGCTGAATTTCCAAGAATTCAGAAGATGTTTCATAATTTGAGGATGCTTGTGGATGTAAAAGATAAAACCTTGATGGAAATATCACAAGTCATCCAAGATAAGGGTGCAAACTGGTGGCAAGTGGAGGAGAGTAGACTACTACATTTTGCTGGTGTGATGAAGACAAGATTTCTCACTAATGAGGAAGTTTTTGCAAAGTTAGTAGCTGAGAAGATCATTGAGGAGAAATAGAGAAAAGTTAAGGGCATCAAACACCCTGACAGTAGCTCAAATGATGATGATTCCCCTGATGATCCCTCAAACCCTTCAAATCCCAACCCTCCTGAAACTCCTCAAGCCAACCTCCCTGAACCCTCTCAACCCAAGTCTTCTGTAGCAGATAGACTCTCAAACCCTCCTAGAACCTACCATAGCAAGATTTCTGGAACTATCAGCAGAGTTGGGTCTTCTTGATCCAGGAAAATTGGACAATTGAGTCCAAAGGAGTTCATTCATGTAGGGGGAACAAATTTCAAACTTCAGCAGAATTGGTCAAGTCTGCTGAAACTCAGGAAGATGACCTAAATGATTCAGGACACTTGTCCATTGGATTTCAGGACAGTTGTCCACATCTTTTCAGGACACTTGTCCTAGTGGGGTCAGATAAGTTGTCCTAGCTATCAAACCAAATCTTGGTCTGATAAGCACCTATTTTGGGTGATCATTGTCTATTTCGAAATCTGTCCCATTGAAAATACAGTTTTCACCTTTATGGGATTTAATTTGTCTCCCACCCAAAAGGTCACTTTCCATGCATTAAATGCCAAGATTTAACTCTTGTTTGCATTAAACTTTTTGGGACATGATCTATCTCGAAAATCCCCCAGCCTTAAACAAACATTAAAACTCCACCCACGTTTTGAATAAAACAGTTTTTCACTTTTACATTGGTTTTTGACCATTGGATCAAAATTGGACAACTCCCCTGAAGACAATCCTAGCCGTCCATTTTGATTTCCACTTTTGTTCACCTTTGAATTGCATCAAGACTTCACCAACTCATTGATAAACATTCTTTTTAGAATATTCACAAGTCTTAAGATCCCCACAAACACTTCTTCCCCAAGTATTCGAAACCCTAGTTCAAACCTTCTTCAAACTCTCTCAATCTCTGTCAAAATTTTCTTCTGTGAACCTTCAATGGCTCCCAAAGTTAGACCAGAGATGATCATTGATTTCTCCAACAAGGCTCTAGACCTTTATTTTGGATATTTAAGCAATAAAAACAATCTTCACTTTGAGCCAATAGTATTCTTTGAGAGTGAGGATCCTGAGATTAAACCAACCCTGAGATGGTTGAGGAGAGCTGGATTACAAAAGTTTATGGAGGAAAGACCAAGCTCCTGCTTGGAAAGCTACATGGCTGAGTTCTTTGCCTTTCTCAAGTGGAGAGGTAAGCCTGAAGATGGTGAAGTTTCCACCAGATTGTCATATGTGGCTGAAGGAGAGGAGGAAGAGAGATTTCATAAAGTGAAATTCTCTTCAGAAGATATAGAAGGAGCTTTTGGATTGCCTTTTGAGGGAAGGAATTCAGAAGTTTATGGTACTGGACATGAAGATGAAATAGCTCAAGAATGGCTATTAGTACCAGGTCCTCTCTCTTCAACACAAAACAAGAAGACTCTCAAGCCAGAATTTCTCAACCTCTTTGAGGTAGTTGCTAAGAGTCTCTTGAGTAATACTGGAGGTTTGGAGCAAGTCAGCCATCCAAGAATCAGAATTATGGCTGCTGTTATTGATGCTAGTGACAAGGGCATCAAGTTTGATTGGAGGACCTTCATCATGTCTGAGATGATGAAGGAAAAGGCTAAATTCAAAGTAAAATCTCACAACAAGGTTGTGCTAGAAGGGAAACTCAAGTATTGCACCAGGGCAAGCTTGTTAATTGAAAGATTCTCCCATTATTCTCAAATGCAAACCTTTGCCAAACCCCTCCCAGCCCAAAAGATTCTGTTCAGAAAGCTCAGCAAGAAAACTGAGCAAAGGAGGATGCTTATGGCCAAACCTGCTGAAGAACAGGTTGAAGAAAAGCCTAAGATGAAGAAGAGAACCAAGGCCAGGGCTGTCAAAACAAGGAAAATGTCTCAATTATCTTCAAGAGAAGCCTCAGGAGCATCAACTGAAGTTGATGAAGTGGCAAAAGAGGGAGTAAGTGTACCTTCTGACCACTCAGAAGAGTTGAGGCTGAAATACAATGAGACAAGGCAAAAGAAGAAAGGTGATAAGAGAATCAGGGAAGTTGTCCCTGAGAAGGATGGTGAAGGCAGTGGAAGCAGTAGGGCCAGCAAGAGAAGGGCCAAGCCTACTGAGAAAGTGTTGGAGCTACAGGAAGAAAGGTCTCTTCAATTGGCTCTAAGAGAGAGCAGAGCTGAAAGCAGGACCAAATCAAAGTCAAGGACTAGCTCATCTGGTTCTGGAACTCCAGAATCCAGAGTCCCTGAAGGTCAACCTAAAGAGGCCAACATCCCTGAAATTCAGAATCCTGAGCCCAACTCCCCTGATACCCATGTTACCCCTTCCAACCAACCCATCACCCCTGTAGATCTCTCTAAGAGATATTCTCCAGAAGGAAGTGTGCAAAGAAGTGGCATTGATGTGCTTGCAGATTTAGCAGTAGATGAGACAAGGCTTCTGTCTCCCCTTGACTCATCCATGCTCAATTACTCAAAGATTTTAGAACATGCACTCAATGAGCCAACTTCCCTGAGCAAAGCCCCTTCAGATTCATTGCTCTCTAAAGCAACTGAAGTACCTTCATTTGAGCCTAATCTTTCTGAAGCCAACCCTCCTGAACTTAACTTGCCCGAAGCTGCAATTAAAGAAACCACAGCCAACTCCCCTATAGCCCAAAGTTCTCCATCAAATGAGAATGAGGAGGAGTATACTTATGAAAGTATGCTCAGAGGTGGAGCTAAGGCCACTGTGGACAGTTTGTATCCACAACTTGCTGAATTTCCAAGAATTCAGAAGATGTTTCATAATTTGAGGATGCTTGTGGATGTAAAAGATAAAACCTTGATGGAAATATCACAAGTCATCCAAGATAAGGGTGCAAACTGGTGGCAAGTGGAGGAGAGTAGACTACTACATTTTGCTGGTGTGATGAAGACAAGATTTCTCACTAATGAGGAAGTTTTTGCAAAGTTAGTAGCTGAGAAGATCATTGAGGAGAAATAGAGAAAAGTTAAGGGCATCAAACACCCTGACAGTAGCTCAAATGATGATGATTCCCCTGATGATCCCTCAAACCCTTCAAATCCCAACCCTCCTGAAACTCCTCAAGCCAACCTCCCTGAACCCTCTCAACCCAAGTCTTCTGTAGCAGATAGACTCTCAAACCCTCCTAGAACCTACCATAGGAAAGGCTCTGTTTCATCAGAGGTGTTGACCAAGGGTGGTAACACAACCAAAGACACATCTGCCAATGAAGGTTCTTCTGAATCCAAGGCACAGCCTAAAGATGTTGAGGTTCCTATGTTAGAGGCTAGTTTGATTAAGGCCTATTCAGCGTCAGATGAGTTGGACACTGATCAGCCCTTAATCATTCAGGATGACTCAGTGGCTGCTGAAATGAGCATTGTGATCTCCTCACAACTGCCATCTTTGAACCTTGTTGAAGGTGAAGATGCTGCAGGTTTAGGAGAAAAGGTTGAAAAGGAAAGTAAAATTGAAAAATCAGAGGGAGTGATGGATGAAAGAGAGGTGGTCATAACTAAGATTGTGAGTGTACCACCATATGAGGGTGGAATAAGTGAGGAAGGACAGGTTATTCTTGAAGTCAAATCTGAACTTCAAGAATCCCTTGATGAAAGGAGGCCTGATTCCTTGAGTGAGAACATTATCTATGAATGGAGAAAAGAACAAGTTAAAAATGAGAAGAAGACTGCTGATGTATCATAGTCTTATACAAAAGAAATTTAGGGAGATGAGTGTTTATTTCCTAACCTGTTTGATCTGTCCAATATTGCAGGTATATCCCTTGACCAAATTTTTGCAGATGAGTTCTTAACAGATGCACCTATCCAAGTGGATACAGGCTCAGCTCAAGCCTTGCTTGGAATGCAATCAGAGAAATTGGACTCCTTGGCTCATCAGGTCCAATCTGCTCATGCTGAAACTTCAGGAGCATTGTGTTGGTCCTTGGTGGAGTATAACACAAGTGTATGGGGGGGGGGGGGAATGCACTTGTGTATGCAAATTCTTTTTCTTTTTGACAAACTGGTCTATCAGGCAAGTTGTCTCACAACTGGCCTGAGTGAACTTTGATAGATACTTGTCCTACTGATTACTATTGAGTGATCAGTTGGCTAAATATCTAAAAGAGTTGCTAAGTGCGGAATGTGGTTGGCCTTTGACTTAAAGAAATACTCCAAGTTAATTTTGAAAAGATACAGGTTATCAGGGACTTTGTCCAAAACAGATTTCCTTACTTTCTGAGTTATGTTTCTTTCAAATATGTTTGAATGTAAGTGAAATAAAGAATGCAGTAAGTAAATGGCACACAAATTTATAGTGGTTCAGAGACTCAAGCTCCTACATCCACTTTCCCTGATTGAATAGGATAATTCCTTCTCAATGGAATTAGCTTGTTTTATAGTGCCAAGGTGCACTAATCAACAACACTCTCTTAGTGTTTTGATCCCTAGGATAACTTGAGTCCTAGTGCTCAATCTCTCTGAGTTAAGACTGTGTTTCACACTAACAGTCCTTAACTCCTCACTTCTACAACAAACTCTTTCTTCACTAAATAAGATAAGGGTTTGAGGTTTGGTTCCAACTAGTAGAGATATCCTTTACAATAAGAACAGTGTAAAGGCTTAGGATATCTCAATGCTAAGCTTTGGATGTTTACAAAGATTGGCTTAGCTATAAGAAGTGATTCAGGAAACTTGGAATTCTAGAGAACAGCTTGGTTTCCTTTGTAAGCTTGATGATAGTTTGATAGCTTGTAGTTGGATGATTGAATCCCTTGATCACTTCTGTATTTATAGGCAAATTTGAGCAGCTAACCGTTGGAGGGATAGCATTTCAAACTTGTCTATTTGCAGCACCATTGAAACGGTTATGAAGTTTGGCATCCTTTTATCCACTGTGTAAAAGGCCTCTTCAATGGTTGCTTGAATGAATGTGTTGACTTCTGAAAAATGCGGCTGAGATGACTTGTGTCAGTTTCTAAATATGCACATTTCCCAAGGTTGATTTGTGGCAGAAGCTACACTCAACCAACGGTCAGATGGGACAAACTCCCTGAATATTCCTGCTGCAATTGAGAATATTCCAACATTCATTCAATGCTTCAAGTCTTCAATGCTTGGTTCAGGCATGATTGGCAATAAATGCTTCATTGAATGTGTCTTTTGTACTTTGACATTCAATGCTCTTGATCATTTGTACATCAATTGACTTGATCATTTGCATTTATGAGCATTTCTTTACTGCTCTTGGTCTCTTCAGCTAAGTTGTCCACTTGGTCAGTCTGTCTTGAAGGTTCAGCAGCTTTGTCCTAAAGACTTATCAAGCTGCCTAACATTCCAGCTTTGGACAACTATCCTGAACTAAAATCTCACAACATTCTTGAGATTTTTCTCTTAAGCATTCTTTACATTCAAGTGAACTGAGACACCTTGCCTGAACTAGACTTGAGCTTATCTCAACTAATCTGAACATCATCAATCAGGGGTTTTGGTATCTAGATCAAAATCATTTTATTCCCAACAATTTCCCCCTTTTTGATGATGCCAAAACCTATTACAAAGGGAACTTGACTTATACTATACTTTACCTTCAGGGAGAGTGAACTGGTCAGCTTGCCTGAAAGAAACTGTTAGCACAATAAATCAAGTAAGATATGTTATGATAGGTTAGTTGAGATAATGAGTTGTTATCTCTTGACAGAAACATAGTGATCCTCTTATATAAGTGATAGAACGTTACAGAGCTGAAAATCAAAAAGGACACACTAGTCTAGAATTGCAAAATAACAATAGAAATCATATCAGCAGAATAGGGAAAAAGGTGAACTTATCCATCACAGGGTTCCATCATCTTGGGGAGCAATGCCATACTGAGCCCATACTCTCTTCTTCAGTTCCCAGATCTCTTTGTTGGTTCCTCTAGGGCCAGGCTTCAGCTTCTCCATTCTCATGATGTTGATGAATTCTTCAAGTATCTTTCCCTCATCAATTAAGTTCCCATTGAACTTAGGAGGCATGTACAGAATGGGACCAGGGGCCTAGAATTCAATTCTGGCCATCTCAGCTGCTGCAAACAGCTTCTGGTAGAGGTCCCTATGGTTCTCAAACATGAACTGCACAAAGACTTCATCTACACTCTCTTCAAACCACTTTCCAATGACATAGAAGTCATATACAAAATTTCTCTTGGCCTCCTCCCATGCATCATTCAGTGAGATTGGAACCCACTTATCATGGTGAGGGTACTGAGTGTCCCATCTTTGCAGCATTTGAGGTTTGAGTTTTCTGTAAGAAGCCCTTCTTCTTGGAGCTTTGAAGTTTGCCCTCCTTCCATCTCTTGCTTTGTTGGCCTCAACCAACTGATCCATTCTTTCTTTAGCTCTTAGAAGAGCTAGCTTCTCCTGTGTTTCTGGATCTTTCCCAAATCCTTCTTCAAACAACTTAGAAGGATCATCAGCAAGCTTGGGCACAACCACTTCAGGCTCTCTGTCCTGTACTTCCTCTTCAACTTCTTCTTCAATGGCAGGCAACTTGGCTGCTTTCTTCAATCTCTTTGACTGCCTTACTGGAGTTGATTCTTCAGACTGAAATTCTGATGGCAGAGTCAGGCTGGTTGGGAATTCATTGAAGGCTTGCAATTCCTTCCTCTTTCTTTCAGATGACCTTGTTACCTTCCCCCTTACTTCAGCAACCTTCTCTTTAGGTTCAAGTCCTGCTGACTCACCACCAGGCCTTTGTTGCTTCCTTGCCTGACTTTCCATTGCAGACATCATGGACTCTTTGACAGCAATTTGAATCTGTTCTTCCTCAGTCAAGTCTTCAATGTTCATTGGGCCTTTGCTCATTGAGCCTTTGCCTTTCTCAATGTCTTCTACTGCCTCTTCCTCAATCTCAGGGACCTTCTCCTTTCCTTTGGATTCACCAATAACCAAGGTTCCCTTTGCCCTTGCTCCCTCTCTTTCCCCCTTTTTGGCATTATCAAAACACTGGGGCTTCAAGTCACTTATAGTGACAGAGAGATGTGAGTGAGCATGAGTGAGGGATTTCAACTCCTGTAGAAGATAAACATTCTCATCATGAATGTTCTGCATCTTGTCATCTGCCATGTTAAAAAATGTGTGGACAGGTGTCATCTTTTGAGCAACAATGGCATCTAGAGTGGCTTTCAGTGATTGATCAAGTTTGGCCTGAAGTTGATCAGTGAGATTGGCCACAACTTGGTCAGACACTTTGGCCATCAGTTCAACAGTGAACTTTTCTGCAGCTTCTTTCACCATTGCAGCTTTCAACTCTTCAACTTTCTTTCTTTGTGCAGCAGTCCTTTGCCTTAAAGCATCTTTGATTATCCTTCTCAAGGCTCTCACATTATGCTTGTATAGAACTTTGAGACCTTGCTGCTCCTTCTGCACAGATTTGGTGAACTTGACCATCTCTTCCTTTGCTTTTGTTACCTCTGTTGAAACTGTTTGCAGTCCAGTTTCAACACCACAGATTCTTGCATCCAGTGTTGGCAAGATTGTTTCCTCGGAGCCAGTTAGCCTCATCTCCACAGAGGCTAGAGTCTTTCCTTGGCCATCTAGAGTATCAAGTGTTGCTGCATGTGCCTTACCAACTTCCCTGACCAAAGTATCCAACTTCTCTGACTGTTCTTCAATGATGGTTGCAGTTTGAGTAGCAATCTGAAAGCCTGCTTCAGTGGTGTTGGCTTGCTCAAAATACATCTTGTTCAACGTGGATACATTGGCTGAAACTGCTTCAAGGTCAACATCAGTATTGACTGGAATATCAGTAAGAGAGGCATCTGCAAATATTTGCTCAATTGTAACAGCTACAGAATCTGCAAAACTAAGAGTGTTAGTAAAATCTCCCTCAACACCCTCATTTTTTTTTATCTCCCATAGGGCCTGATACATCAGCACCCTCTCTCTCTTTTTCAACTAAATTCTTTTCTTCACTTTCAGCAGATAATCTCACATTCTCTGGAGAATCAGGCCTCCTTTCACCAAGGGATTCATCAAGTTCAGATTTGACTTGAAGAATAGCCTGACTCTCATATTGGGCTGCACCCAATATTTCTACTTCATCTCCCTCTATGATTGGTGCACTCAGGGAACCTGTTATTACACACTCATCCTCACCTCCTCCCTCTGATTTTTCATCACTAATTGCCTTTTCAACTCCTTCTTTTCCTAAACCTGACACCTCCATATCCTCAACAGGATCCACAGAGGGCAGTTGTTGGGAGATCACAGTGCTTGGGCATCCCAAGGCCACTGAGTCATCCTGAATGACTAAAGGCTGGTCAATGTCCAGCTCTCCTGACATTGATGAGGCTTTAGCCAAACCAGCTTCTCCCATGGAAGTCTCAACATTGTCAAGCTGTGCCTCAGGTTCAAGAGAACCATCCTTGGCCAATGCATCTTGGACTGAGTCACCATCTTTGGTCAACTCCTCTGAGTGATCAGAGTCATTTTTAGAATGATAAGTCAAGTAATGTACCTGAGCAGAGTTGAGGCCTGGAGGATTGGGATTGGTGTTATCATCATCATCATCATTGTCATCATCATCATCAGATGGACTATCAGGGTGCCTGAGTCCCTGTGCAATTCTTTCTCTCTCAGCTAGCACCTTCTCATGAACAATGGTGCAGAACAAGGCCTCAGTGGTCAACACACTGGATTTCTTCACATTTGCAAAGTTCAAGAGCCTGTTCTCTTCAACCTGCCACCAGCTTGCTCCTTTGTCCTGAATAGCTTGAGCTATTTCCACCATAGTTCTATCCTTGATCTCAACAAGAGCTCTGAGATCATAGAACTGTTGTTGCAGCCTGGGATAGTCCTTCAACCCTGGATATAGTGCATCCACATTAGCCTTGGCAATCTGCCTTAGCATCCCCTCATAAGTGTATTCTTCACCACTTTCATCTTCAGAGGAGTTGGCTTGGGATTCAGGAGGGTTGGATTGGGATTCAGGTAGGCTTGACTGGATTTCAGGTAGGTTGGGTTCAGAAGAGTTAGAGCTTAAAACAAGTTGGGATTCAGGTGCTTTTGAGAGCAATGAACCTGAAGAGGTAATTGGAATGGCTGGAATGGGTGGGAGAGAAACTTGATCCCCTTCTTGAAGGACAGTTTCAAGAAGTTTGGTATAAGAGAGAAGTCTTGGATCAAGTGGGGAGAAAGGTCTATCCTCAAGATTGACCAAGTCTGCCAATACATCAATACCTGCTCTATCAGGGGCACCTTCAGGAGAGTAAACTTTCTTGGCAATGATTGGGGCATCTTCAGGAGTCTTGCACTCCTCTTCTTCATGCCTTGATGGGGATATTCTTTCTGATTGAATATCAGGAGAGTTGGTTTCAGGGCTGTTGGGCTTTGATTTGGACTTGGAGTTAGACCTGCTAGCTTGCCTGATCTCCTTGAAAAATTCTTTCTTCTTTTTCTCCTCTTCCATCAATCTCTGCTTCTCAGAGGTTTTGATTATTCTTTTCCTTCTTTCAGATCTTGTTGGTTGGTCAAGATCTCTGAATTCTGTTACACTTTCAGGCTGTAAGGGGACAACCTCTCTAACTTCCTCACTTTCTTCAGGAGGATTGACTCCTTCTTTAGCAACCTTTTCAATTTCTTCAGAAGTGGCTCCTCCACTTCTTGACTGGCTTTCTGGGGGAGATTCACTCAGAATCTTCTTCATCCTTTTCAACTTAGGCTGAGCCTTTGGTGGTTGAGCTCTTCTCTTCCTTGGAGAGGTTCTGGTTGTGGGAACAATGGCACCTGCTTTCTTGGAAGCTGCATCCTGCTTCCTCTTTTCTGTCTTAGAAGACAGCTTCCTAAACATCACCTTTTGAGCTGGAAAAGGCTTTGGCTTGGCTTAAAGGTGGGTGTAATGTGCAAATCTTTCTAGGAGCAGGCTAGCTCTTGTGCAGAATTGGAGTCTCCCATCAACTACCACCTTGTGGTGCTTTACCTCTTTGAACTTAAACTTTTCATTCATCATCTTGTCTAGAATGAAATTTTTCCAGTTGAACTTGACTCTCTTCTCAGCAGAGTCAATCACAGCAGCCATCACTCTCAATTTAGGCATGCTTATTTGTTCAACACTCCCAGAGTGGCTTAACAGACTTTTTACCACACAATCAAACAAGTGCCTAAACACTGGCTTCAAAGTGTTCTTGTTCTGAGCACTTACAACTTTCTTAGGCTCTATCATCCATGGATAATAGAACTCCTGATCATCTTCTTCTTTGTACATCTCTGGATTCTGGCCTTCTGAAGGTAGCCCAAAACTGGCATCCAAATCCTAAGCAGTGAAGATGATGGTGTGCTGGCTTTCTTCTTCCTCATCTTCTTCAGCATATGTCAGTTTGGTGCATACATCACCCTTTTTGCCCTTCCATCTGAGATAGGCAAAGAATTCTGCCATGAATGGATTCAGGCAGGAGTCAGGCTTGGTGCCTAGAAATTTCTCTAGCCCTGCCTCCCTTAGCCAATGGAGGACTTGATGAACTTCTGTGTCAGGACTATCAAAGGCCACCAACTTTTCAAACCAAAGAGAATTTGGGTTACTAAGATAAGAGAAATCAATGTCCAAGGAGGAATCATTGAAATCTACAAGTTCTTCTCTTTTGATTTTGGGAGCCATGGATAATATTGAGAGATAGAAAGTTTTTGGAGAAAAGTTGCAAGTTTAGAGGTTTTGAAAATCCTAAGGGTTTGGAAATATGAGTGCGTGAGGAGGACTGTGAAAATTGAGGAGTTTATATATGAGTGGGATTTATTAACCGTTGGTTAATAGAATATAACCGTGGGTATTTTCGAAGAATCAATTGGATATAGTAGGGTAGTGGGCTTTCAACGGTTTGATGGAGTCTTGAATGCAAATCAATGGTCTTGATGGTGGATCAAGAATTCATGAAATCTTAATTAAGATTTTGCATTTAATGCTGATTTGCCATTTTGGGGGCAAAGATCTTCATAGTACACGCCATCCTAAAAATGGCCTACTCTAGGATCAAGAATCCTTTTAAATGTCTAATCAATGCCAAAAATAGCAAAAATTATCTAATTAATTCGGACAAACATCCTATGATGTGTTTTGACTCCCTTCTTGGTCAAACTGCCTCATTAGTTTGCCTGAGTGGGTCCCAACATTGCTGACTGGGTCCCACTTGGTCAAGGCTCCTGACCAACATTGCTGAACATCATAAGGACAACTTTGTTGAGTTTCCCTTTTTGGCTGACTGCTTCAGTGAGGTTGGTCAACTTTGCTGAAGTTTAATTTAATCAACTTCCCCCTTCTTATGAGCTTCCTTCCTTTATTCCTCCATCTTCCCTGGATCAAGTAAGCCCAATTCAGTTGAAAGTTCCAAGAACCTTGCTTCATAGGAATTCATTTTCCAGTTAGTATTCATAGGAATTCTGACTGGTTTGCTTGTAGCACATCCAAATTTCTTGATCATGTCCCTTGTATACTTGGCCTGATTGATGAATATTCCTTTCTTTGATTGAGTGACTTGAAGTCCTAAGAAGAAATTCATCAATCCCATCATGGACATCTCAAATTTGCTTTGCATGAGTTTGGAGAACTTCTCACATAGCTTCTCATTTGGAGATCCAAATATAATGTCATCCACATAGATTTGGACTAACAAAATATCATCTCCTTCACAGATTCTGAACAAGGTTCTGTCAACAGTGCCTTTGACAAAACCATGATCTAGAAGAAACTGTGATAAGGTGTCATACCAAGCTCTTGGAGCTTGCTTTAAGCCATAGAGGGCTTTCTTCAATCTGTACACTTTGTCTCCTTCTTCAAATCCTGGGGGCTGTTCAACATATACTTCTTCTTTGAGCACCCCATTGAGAAATGCACTCTTCACATCCATTTGATACACCTTGAATCTCATGTGAGCTGCATATGCTAGGAAGAGTCTGATTGCCTCAAGTCTGGCCACTGGAGAAAAAGTCTCATCATAATCAATCCCTTCAGATTGACAATATCCTTTGGCCACCAGTCTTGCTTTGTTTCTCACAATGATGTCATTTTCATTTTTCTTATTTTTGAATACCCATTTAGTTCCAATGACATCTTGATGAGTTGGCCTGTCTACCAGCTCCCAAACTTCATTTCTGGTAAACTGGTTCAGCTCCTCTTGCATGGCTATGATCCAGTTGGTATCTTGTAGTGCTTCCCCAATATCTTTTGGTTCCTGTTCTGAAAGGAAACAACAAAACAGAGCACTTTCTCCATGAAATCTTCTAGTTTTGATCCCTTCACTTGGATTACCAAGTATCAGGCTAGGTGGGTGGTCTTGCAACCAAGTCTTTCTAGACCTGATCCTTAAAGGAGGATTGTCCTCATCTGAAGTTGGATCACTAGATTCATTAAATTCAGGAAAGTTAATTGAAGGATCAAGTTCAGGATCATATTCAGGGGTGTTGTCCTCATTGTCAGATAAGTTGACATTTTCATTGGTTCCCCCTTGAATAGTGGATCCATTAACTACCTCAGCATTGCCTGCTTCTTCATTGGTAGTTGTTACCTGGTTTTGAACTGGGATGGGGTCAGTCAGTTCAATTTCTCCTTCAGGTTGATTGTCTTCTGGTTGATTGCCATCAGGTAGGTTGTCCAGTTTTTGATTCTCATGAAGTTCAGGCTGGGCAGCATCTACAAATACTGTTTCCTTGCTTTGAAGCCTTAATCTGGTTGTTCTTTGTGTTATCTCATCAATATTCAGGTTTCTATCCCTGAACTCATTAATAGATTCATCAAACACAACATGAGGTGTTTCTTCCACAATAAGAGTTTTGCAATTGTAAACTCTGTAAGCCTTGCTGATTTGTGAATATCCAACAAATATTCCTTCATCAGCTTTGCTATCAAAAGCTTTCAATTGTTCTTTCCCATTATTATGGATGAAACACTTACAACCAAATATGTGAAAGTAAGCAACAGTGGGCAATCTACCTTTCCATATTTGATATGGGGTTTT
Source organism: Galeopsis tetrahit (assembly GCA_963675135.1). Lineage (NCBI taxonomy): Eukaryota > Viridiplantae > Streptophyta > Magnoliopsida > Lamiales > Lamiaceae > Galeopsis > Galeopsis tetrahit. The sequence goes on along the minus strand of OY776121.1, from coordinate 13,241,600 downwards.
ACCTTGTCCTTTGGTGATTAAGGACCTGTTTTGAGTGTGACATGCAGTGCTAATGGCTTCAGCCCAGAACCTTTTAGGCAATTTGGATTCAGCAATCAAAGTTCTTGCTGCCTCTTTCAAGGTTCTGTTTCTTCTTTCAGCAACTCCATTTTGTTGAGGTGTTCTTGTTGTTGAAGTTTCATGAGTGATGCCATTCTTGCTGCAGTACTCATTGATGTATGAGTTTATGAATTCTGTGCCTTTGTCAGATCTGATCTTGACAATGCTTAGGCCTTTTTCATTACTCAATCTCATCATCAACTCAGGTAACTTGACTTGGGTCTCCTTTTTGTTCAACAAGAATACTACCCAAGTGTACCTGGAAAAATCATCAACAACAACTAATGCATATTTTCTTCCATTTAAACTTACTGGGATAATTGGACCAAATAAATCCATATGCAGTAGTTGAAGAACTCTCTCAGTTGAGATGACAGGTTTTCCTTTGAATGAAGCTTTGATCTGCTTTCCTTCCTGACATGGCTGGCATATATGTTCTTTGGTGAATACTTGATTAGGCAGCCCTTTAACTAGAGAGTTTCTTGCAATCTTGTTGATGGTTTAGAAATTCAGATGATTCAATCTCTTGTGCCATAGCCAGCTTTGCTCATTTGTGCTTTTGGCAACAAGACAAACTTCTTCAGGGGTTTTGCTCCAATCTGCAAAATAGACATTTCCCTTTCTCACCCCTGTTAGTAGCACCTGTTGTGTTGATTTGTTTTTTATGGCACATTCATTTGGTGCAAATTCAACACAGTATCCTTTATCACAAATTTGACTTATAGACAGCAAGTTATATTTTAGGCCTAGGACATGTGAGACATCAGTAATTTTAACATTATCAATGTTTAATGTACCATAGCCTCTTGTGATCCCTTGAGAGCTGTCTCCAACGGTTACTGAAGGACCATCTTTTTCTATGAATTCTGAGAGAAGCTCCTTGTTTCCAGTCATGTGCCTTGAACATCCACTGTCCAGGTACCATGCTGTTTTCTTGTTGATGCTTCTCTTCTTTTTGGGGTCCTTGCAGCCCTGCAAAGTCAAAATTTAGGTACCCTTTGAGTGTTGGGTCCTAGAGGGTTAGCTGTACCTTTTGGAATCCAAATCTGCCTGATAACTCTGATTGACTCAAAGTGACTGACTTGGTTTCCATTTACATCTACATACACAGTTTGACCCTTAAATGTATTGGGTGTCTTCTGTGTATAAGTGTTGGTCTTGTAAGGTTCAGGAGGGTTGGTGAATTTCCTTGGGACATTTCTCCTGAAGTTACTAGACTTAGGTGCAGCTTGGAAAGACCTTTGTGGATAGGAGTTTGGATGGCCTTTTCCTTTTATCAAGAAAGGTTCAGGCTTCCTGAATGTTTTATACCTGTCAGAGGGGATTGGCCTTAATCTATTCAGTTGAGGTTGCCTCTTTTGAGTTGGCCTTTTCTGAACAGATTTTGGACAACTTCTCTGATAAGGATTCAGATAGGTTGACCTTCCATTGGTTCTACCTTTCTGACCCTCATTTCTCCTGTAAACAATGTCTTTAACCTTTTCCTTAGGTGTGGGTTTGGGGACATTGTTCACTTGAGTTGGTATAAAAATTCATTTTCCCTTATCCTTGATCAGTGGTTGATTTACTTCCATTTCATTTTGTTGTGTCACTGATCTTACAAAAGTCATCTTTGAATTGCTTGAGGAGGCAATACTAAGACCAGGTGAAGGTTCGAATGAATTATAGCCTAATCCACCCTTTTCAGCAAATTGTCTTTGAAACCCTTGAATTTCCTCTATTGCCTTAGCAGATTTGTTCAAGGCAGACATTTTCATTTTTAAGCTCCCCTCACTTAATTTCAGAGTATCAAATTCACTTGAGAGATTGTTAAATTTGGCTTGAAGAGTTCTAAGTTCAAAATCCTTTTTCTTTAGAGTCAGAGTTTGTTCATCAATCATCTTTTGTTGTTCAGAGATTCTGAGAGACATTTCTCCATGTTCTCTCATAATCTGCTGATACAACTCAGATGATTTAATGTCAACCTCAGATTCAGGAAGATTGGGCATTTTAATTTTAGACCTCAACTGTTCATTTTCTCTCAGTGTCATATTGCATACTTCTTGCATTCTGGTGAAATGTTCTAACAACTTTTCAAAGTCAAGTTGGATTTCACTAGACTCATGTGTGTTAATTGAAATATTGGAAGATGAACATACCTCTTCATTTTCAAATGCTATTTGGCAGTCATCATCACTGTCACTGTTGGAGAACAGTCCATCATCAGAAGAGTAGACACTTTCTTCACTTGCTGATTCTCCAGCTACCATGGCCTTCCTGTTGTTCATCCTCTTGTCTCTCTTGTTTTGCCTTTCTTTTCTTTCTTTGGCACTAAGGTCAGGACAATCATACTGAAAATGACCCTTTTTCTGGCAGTTGTAACACACATCTTCATCATCATTTTTCTTGTTTGAGGACTCCTTCCTCCTTGATGATGATGGTTCACCTTTGTTATATTTCTTTTTATCAGCATATCTGTCTTCTTTCTTCTCATCAGAGACTTTGTCCTCTGATTTGTTATCAGGAGAACTGAATCTCCTTCTGGTTCTGTTATCTTGGTAGAACTTCTTGTATCTACCAAATCTGGAGTTCAGCTTCTCAAATCTTCTAGCCATGAGTGCCAGCTCCTCCTTCATTTCTGATTTTGAAACAGATTGAGAAGATCTTTGAGTATTTTTCTTCTCTGTTTCAGTGGCTTTGAAGGCAACACCTTTGCCTGAGGAAGATGGCTCATCATGTACCTTCTTTCTGTTGAGATCAAACTCATATGCTTTGAGTTCAGAAAATACTTGCTGCATAGGCATGTTGTCAAGATTGCTGGTATTTTGCATCATGACAGAATATATATCCCACTTTGATGTGAGACTTCTCAGAATCTTCAAAGCAACTTCTCTTTTGGCATAGAACTTGCCCAAAGAATTCATCTCATTCATGATGTCAGTGAATCTGCCATCAAGATGATCAATAGTTTCATTTGGCTCCATAGTGAATTGCTCATACTTTTGGATAGCCACTTGAAGCTTGTTTTCCTTTATCTTTTGAGTACCTTCACACATAAGTGCAAGGGTGTCCCAGATCTCCTTTGTTGTGGTACAGTGATACACTCTTCCCATCACTGCATCTGGAATGGTCTAGTACAAGGTGTTCATGGCAATGTAGTTCAGGTTGTGCCTTTTTCTCTCTTCTGCTGTCAGCTCATCCTCATCTTTTGGCAACAACTCCCTTGGATCTGCTTTTTGAGCGTCAGTGACCTTGGGATTGAGCTTGGTGAAAGTGAATGGTCCTCTTGTGATGACTTTGAGCATTTCATCATGCTGACAGGCAAGATGTGCTCTCATCCTGATTTTCCAGAAATCATAATTCTCAATTGAGAACATTGGTAGTTTGTGATGAGAAATATGATTGACTTGGTTTGGACCCATCTTGTTGGTGGTGTTGGCAGCATCTCCTGGAACTGCATTGTTAGCCATTCTTATACAGATAGACAAAGGAAAGTACAAGTAGATTTTTCAGAAATTTGGATCAGTTCAGTGACCACAGAAAGTGAGATTTTGAAAGTCAATGATTCTCAGAAGCAGTGGTCTTTGAACCCCTGCTCTGATACCACTTGTTGGTCCTTGGTGGAGTATAACACAAGTGTATGGGGGGGGGGGGAATGCACTTGTGTATGCAAATTCTTTTTCTTTTTGACAAACTGGTCTATCAGGCAAGTTGTCTCACAACTGGCCTGAGTGAACTTTGATAGATACTTGTCCTACTGATTACTATTGAGTGATCAGTTGGCTAAATATCTAAAAGAGTTGCTAAGTGCGGAATGTGGTTGGCCTTTGACTTAAAGAAATACTCCAAGTTAATTTCTGAAAAGATACAGGTTATCAGGGACTTTGTCCAAAACAGATTTCCTTACTTTCTGAGTTATGTTTCTTTCAAATATGTTTGAATGTAAGTGAAATTAAAATGCAGTAAGTAAATGGCACACAAATTTATAGTGGTTCAGAGACTCAAGCTCCTACATCCACTTTCCCTGATTGAACATGATAATTCCTTCTCAATGGAATTAGCTTGTTTTATAGTGCCAAGGTGCACTGATCAACAACACTCTCTTAGTGTTTTGATCCCTAGGATAACTTGAGTCCTAGTGCTCAATCTCTCTGAGTTAAGACTGTGTTTCACACTAACAGTCCTTAACTCCTCACTTCTACAACAAACTCTTTCTTCACTAAATAAGATAAGGGTTTGAGGTTTGGTTCCAACTAGTAGAGATATCCTTTACAATAAGAACAGTGTAAAGGCTTAGGATATCTCAATGCTAAGCTTTGGATGTTTACAAAGATTGGCTTAGCTATAAGAAGTGATTCAGGAAACTTGGAATTCTAGAGAACAGCTTGGTTTCCTTTGTAAGCTTGATGATAGTTTGATAGCTTGTAGTTGGATGATTGAATCCCTTGATCACTTCTGTATTTATAGGCAAATTTGAGCAGCTAACCGTTGGAGGGATAGCATTTCAAACTTGTCTATTTGCAGCACCATTGAAACGGTTATGAAGTTTGGCATCCTTTTATCCACTGTGTAAAAGGCCTCTTCAATGGTTGCTTGAATGAATGTGTTGACTTCTGAAAAATGCGGCTGAGATGACTTGTGTCAGTTTCTAAATATGCACATTTCCCAAGGTTGATTTGTGGCAGAAGCTACACTCAACCAACGGTCAGATGGGACAAACTCCCTGAATATTCCTGCTGCAATTGAGAATATTCCAACATTCATTCAATGCTTCATTCTTTAATGCTTCAAGTCTTCAATGCTTGGTTCAGGCATGATTGGCAATAAATGCTTCATTGAATGTGTCTTTTGTACTTTGACATTCAATGCTCTTGATCATTTGTACATCAATTGACTTGATCATTTGCATTTATGAGCATTTCTTTACTGCTCTTGGTCTCTTCAGCTAAGTTGTCCACTTGGTCAGTCTGTCTTGAAGGTTCAGCAGCTTTGTCCTAAAGACTTATCAAGCTGCCTAACATTCCAGCTTTGGACAACTATCCTGAACTAAAATCTCAGAACATTCCTGAGATTTTTCTCTTAAGCATTCTTTACATTCAAGTGAACTGAGACACCTTGCCTGAACTAGACTTGAGCTTATCTCAACTAATCTGAACATCATCAATCAGGGGTTTTGGTATCTAGATCAAAATCATTTTATTCCCAACAACTTAATTTGCATATTTGGTCTGTTGTCTATTGAGCTTTTGTGGAAGTGATTGTTGCTTTTGTGCATTCCGCTGCGCCGAGCAATCGACTTTGATTTTGGCACCTTCCACAACAGTGGTATCAGAGCCTAGGTTGAACTAGGCTCGGACCATGGATGGCATTGGTAGTAGCTCGATGATTAAATTGACTGCAGAAAATTATTCTATATGGAAGCCCATGATGGAGGATTTGCTTTAGTGCAAAGATTTGTATGACCCTGTTGAAGGAAAAGATGCTAAGCTCGAAAGCATGGAAGCCAAGGAATGGAAGAATCTTAGTAGAAAAACAATTGGTACAATCAGACAGTGGGTAGATATCAGTGTTTTTCACCATGTGGCTAAGGAGACAAACCCGTGTGATTTGTGGAAAAAGTTGCAAGAATTGTATGAGAGGAAGAATGCACATAACAAGGCCTTTGTTATCAGAAAGTTAGTGAACTTGAAGTACAAAGATGGGAGTTTTGTAGCAGAGCACTTGAATGTTTTTCAAGACTTGGTAAATCAAATTTCTACCATAAATATTGCATTCGATGATGAGGTGCAGACTTTATTCTTGTTGAGCTCTCTACCCGATAGCCGGGAGACTATGGTGGTGACGCTCAGTAATACAGCTCCGAATGGAAAGTTGACATTGAACATGGTTAAAGAGAGTATGTTCAATGAAGAAACTCGAAGAAAGGAATCTGGGGCTAGCTCTTCGCAAGCACTTGTCACCGAGAATAGAGGTAGAAGAAAGAGTAGAGGACCTAAAGGTCGTGGTAAATCAAGAGACAACATGTCTAAGTCCAAGGAGAGATTAAGTGTTACCATTTTGGTGGATCCAACCACATGAAGAGAAATTGCAGAATTTGGAAGCAAGAGCAAAGGGAAGAGAATCAGAAGAAGTCAGAAGATAAAAATACAGCAGCCATTGTCACTCACTCCGATGATGATCAGACCGTAGTTTGTGTTAGCGATGAGTGTTTCCATGTGGAGAATCCTGATGTTGAGTGGATAGTTGATTCGGGTGCTTCTCATCATTGTGATCCGAAGAGAGAGTTGTTTACAAACTACAAAGCTGGAGATTATGGTCACTTGTTCATGGGAAACAAGAGTGTTGCACCGATTATCGGCATTAAAGATATGGTTGTTGAGACTGATTTGGGATTCATACTGATGCTGAAAAATGTGAGACATATTCCACAGTTGAGCCACAATTTGATTGCCGTTAATGTCCTTGATAGAGAGGGATACGAGCAAAAATTCACAAATGGTAATTGGAAGCTTGTGAAGGGTTCCTTGTTGGTTGGCAAAGGAAAGCTTTGTTGTACGCTGTACCGGACGAAGCTCAAGATGGCTCGAGACCAATTATTCGCAGCCGAGGATGAATCTTCACCAAATTTGTGGCACAACAGGCTGGGACACATGAGTGAGAAAGCATTGCACATCCTAGCCAAAGAGTCTCTAATCCCTACTGCTCAAAGTAAGTCACTCCACCCTTGTGATTATTGTTTATTAGGCAAACAAAATAGAATTTATTTTCGTTCACATTCTAATCGAAAAGATGTTGTATTGGAGCTAATACATTCTGATGTTTGTGGTCCCCTTGAGGTGGAGTCGTTGGGTGAAAATAAATATTTCCCCACTTTCATTGATGATGCTTCAAGGAAGACTTGGGTGTACTTCTTGAAGAACAAGAGTGAAGTATTTCAGAAATTTCAGTGGTTCCACACTATGGTTGAGAGACGGACAGGAAAGTTGTTGAAATGTCTACGAACTGACAATGGTGGCAAGTACACTTCTAGAGAGTTCAAAGCATATTGTGCTCAGCGTGGGATTAGACATGAAAGAACTGTTCCGGGCACTCCTCAACATAATGGTGTGGCAGAGAGGATGAACAGAACCATTATGGAGAAAGTGAGATGTATGCTAAGGATGGCCAAGCTACCCAAGTCATTCTGGGGTGAAGCCGTGTTGACTGCTTGTTATTTGATCAATCGATCTCCATCGGTCCCTTTGGATGCTGATATTCCAGAGAGAGTATGGAGTGGGAAAAATGCCTCTTATTCCCACTTGAAGATGTTCGGATGCAAAATCTTTGTGCATGTACCGAAGGAGCAAAGAAGTAAGTTAGATAGCAAGTCTACACCTTGCATATTTGTTGGATATGGAGATGAGGAGTATGGATACATATTATGGGATCCAGAGAAGAAGACAATTGTGAGGAGTAGATATGTCATATTCCATGAAAATGAGACGATGGAAGTTTTGAAGAAGGGGGAGACCTCCACTCCGATGCCTACTGGTATTGCTGATCTAACACCACATGGGATTCTTACCATTGATGATAAAAGTGGTGGAGAAGAAGTTGAGAATGAAGATGAAGTTGGGATGAAAAATGATGACCCAACTGCACTTGACCTAGATCCAATTGTTCAAGAACCCGGAGATGTTGAGCAGGAGATTCAACATGCACCACCAGAAAATGCAGAACATGGTGGAAGACCAGTGAGAAATCGAAGGCCAACTACACTGTATCCGAGTTCAGATTGGGAAAATAACTGAGTCCGCTAACTGATACAGATGGGCACGCTTGGGAGCCCCACGAAAGATTGACACTCCCAAGTAACCAAATGGGAGAGTACCAATAGTGATGCCCATAATCCGAGTCATTTGTCGACGAACCAATTGAGGAACTAACGATCTATAAATAATCCTTTGACTTCTGGGGGTTGAACACCTGGCCAGATAACAAACCATACTCTCTCAGAATAACAGCAACTTTGTAGCCAACTAGCCACTATTAATTAATTTTAAAACCGTTAATATGAAATAATTAAACTAAACTAAACTAATTTAACAAAGTAAATGACGAGTTCTATACTAGTAATTTGTACTTCCTCGTTACACAAGAATTTGCACATCCCCTTATATAGTAATAGAAAGTTTAAATTGATGATGTGTCATTTTGTAGTTAATTTGACTTATGTGTCATTTTGTGGTTGATTTGGCTTATGTGTCATAATTTAATGAAATTGTTAATTTTAAAAAGTATTATGTGTAATTAAGTTATTGGTTGAGTAAGATATGATTAATAAACTCTTTCCAAATATTATATTCTTATTATTTTAAAATTGACTAATTAAATTAATTTTTATTTTATTTACTTAACTTTATTGTAGTATTCATTTTATTCTTTAGTTTTATTTATTTAGAACTATTTAATGTTTTTCTGAGTAAAATACAATCTAAAATTTATTTTTATTGGGGTGTACAATTCTTTATTTAATTAGTTATTAAATTATATTTTATAATTACTTTTATCTTATATCTCAAGTAATTTTTTCTGCAATTATTTTAAATTTATTATAAGTTTAATGCATTTAAAAAATAGAGCTCGAAAATATATATGTAAAACTTATTATATAATTTTATACATAATATTTATTATATAAATAATTATATTATTTTACAAGATTAACAAATTTATTATATATACATAATACACTACTTCTATAGTATATAATCCCCTTATATACTAATAGGGAGTTTAAATTGATGATGTGTCATTTTGTGGTTAATTTGACTTATGTGTCATTTTGTGGTTGATTTGGCTTATGTGTCATAATTTAATGAAGTTGTTAATTTTAAAAAGAGGTAATTGCAAATTAAATCACGACCTTTTGCTCATTTGCAATCTAATCTAAACCTTAAAAGAATTGCAAATAAATCACAAACTTTAAATATTATTGCAAATTAGACTTCTTACAAGTTTACTTTGTCCCTAAATCATACATTTTGATATTTGGTTTGATTGAAAAACAATATTGTTTTATTAAGGTGTTGTTATGTCATTAAAAAGTCTAAATTATGTTAGATTCGAACACAATTAAAATTGTCAAAAAGACTAAATTGCAACTATATTTAAAGTTTGTGATTTATTTGCAATTACCTTAAAGTTTAGATTAGATTGCAAATGAGGAAAATGTTATGATTTAATTTGCAATTAACTAAAATATTTATTTATTTAATTGTATTGTAGTTGATATTGAATGTTTACTTACAATTTATTAAGAGTTATTTTAATATTATTTGAATTATTTGTTTCCAAACTTTTATAATATTTTAAAACTTATTTTCATATTTATTAAATGTAAGGTATTGTGGTTGATATTGAAGGTTGGCTTACAATTTATTAATAGATATTTTAATATTACTTAAATTGTTTATTTTCGAAATTTTATAATTTTTTTAAAAGTTTTTTTCATATTTATTAAATGTCAATGTCACACCGTTTGATTCTCACAAATTTTCTTAGAATTTTGCTTTATAAAATTAACTAACATAAATGTAATTATTTTGTATAATTCAAAATATTATGTTCATTAAACTTTTATATTATAATACAACGTTATAATAAATATAATTGAAAAAAAATGTTAAATTTTTTTAACAAAATAATTATAATTTTGCGAAATCATTTTTTAAAAAATATAATTATAAAAATATGAAAAATTAAATTAAGTAAATAAATAAAATTTTATGATTAAATATTTAAAATTCTGTGTAATACACGGGTTCTACACTAGTTTTCTATAAATAAATGTCCTATACCAATTTGCACACCCCATATAAAAGGAAATATCTTCATAACCTCCACTCTCAAAATATACTTTTATTTATCCATATGACATTAATTTTCCACACTTAATCTACTTTTTACTTTACTAAACTTAAAATATATTTTTATTTATCCATATGACATTACTTTTCCACACTTAATCTACTTTTTACTTTACTTTATTCATCAAACTTTACAAAACTACCCTTCAAAACATCACTCATTACACTTTTTCTTACACATTTTTTAAATTGTGTATCATCCCAAGTGTGCAAGTTCATATGAGATGGAGGGAGTATATAATTAAAATTTAAAAATGTAAATGAGTAGAATGATTTTAAAATGAAGACTTTGAAGTAGTTACGTAAACAAAAGAAGATTAAGAAATAGTTATAATAAACGGTAATGATGTGTGTACAAAATCTGTACATACAGATTCTTTTTTTTTATTTAATTAATGTTTTATTAATTATTTAATTACTGTTGTACCCTTAATTAGAGATAATGACAATATATTAATTAATAGGATAATTAATGGCGTGCATGTTTATCTCTCCACTTTCTCGTTGATCAAAACACGCAATTAATCTCTCAACACGCATAATTATAGCACACCATCATTACATCTAATTTGAAACGGTATTTGTGGTGCAACCTTCATTAAAAATTTATCTCACCATTACCACCATTAATGTGACGAAGTTGGATAGCTCAAGTGGTTAGAGCACCATTACCTAGGCTTTAGATCCTGGGTTCGAGTCATTAGAGGGGAAAAAGGGATGGGTATTTAATGTAATTCAAAAAAAAAAATACCACCATTAATGTGTGTTGCAACAATAACTTAAATTTTCGTAATGTGTGTTGCAACAATAACTTAAATTTTCGTTTTTTTCCTTCTGCAACAAACACCAAAACTAAAACGTTTCATTATCAACAATAGCTAATCGTGAATTTTTTAAGATGATTCCAACGGCGAAGAAAATATTGTTAAGTCTAAGTGAATATAAAAGTGATAATTTAATCGAGGCATTAATTAATTTAATTTTAACACTAAAAAATGAATTTAAATAAAGTAATTTCATTATCATACATAAATTAATTTAATTAACCCTAAGTCTAAGTGTACACTATTGAAAATAAGTTTAATCAACACATTGAAAATTAATTTAATGAACACTTCAATTTAATTCATTATTGTTCCATGTCTCCAATTGACTAATTTTGTTAATTAATTAAATTTGATAATTAACTAACTCTTTGGTAATTAATTAAATTTGTACACTATTGACAATTAATTGATTAAATTAACACGGTTGACAATTAATTTTAATTTTAATTGAAACTTTAAAAAATTAAATTAGTGAATGAGACATAAGTATTTAGAAGTTTAAACTTTAAAAAATTTAAATTAGTGAGTGAGACCTTAGTATGTATAAGTGTACACTTTAAAAAATTAAATTAGTGAGTGAGACTTAAGTATGCATAAGTGTACACTTTGCCCTAAATCGTGAACCCTGAACACTATATGCCGAAAAAAGAGTAATCAGAGATAAGTGTACCATATTGAACTGAAATTCATAATACACATTTGAAATTTATTTATTAATGAATCTTGAGTGTGCACGTTGAAATGAGTAATCAAACACTTTACACTAAACCCTGAACCCTAAACCCTAAACACTATATGCTGAGAAACGAGTAATCGGAGATAACTGTACCATATTGAACATAAATTCATAATACACATTTGAAATTTATTTATTAATGAATATTGAGTGTGCACGTTGAAACGAGTAATCAAACACTTTACCCTAAACCTTGAACCCTAAATCCTAAACAATATATGCTGAGAAATGAGTAATCGTAGACAAGTGTACCATATTGAACATAAATTCATAATACACATTTAAAATTTATTTACTAATGGCATAAGTGTTTATTAAATATAATATAGTGTTACGGAAATGATATTGAACCCATAACGTGAGTCAAATGATGATTTGACATTATTCAAATCATTATATTATATTTAATTAATTAACTAATACATATTTATGGAAATTAAATTAAATATATAAAAAATATATTACAATATGCATATCTCAACCTCTATCCACAAAATTAGGAAATAAAATATATTTTTTTCCTTTTTATCGTTTATTTTTTTTAATTTAAACAAATTTTAATAAAGCATATTACATATTAGTACAAAACTCTGACATGATTGGTATATATGAATGAATTAGTAATGGAATGATCATTCCTTAATTCATTCCAAATAACATGTTATATTTATTTATTAGAAATTATCATTCCAAATGGAATGGTTATTATCAAAAATTAAGGAATAAGCATTCCTTCCATACCCCGTGGGTATTATGTATTCCATGATGTAAGGAATAAATTTTATTATTATTACTATTATTATTATATAAAATATTACTCCTATTATTTATTTTCATTTTCACATATTATTTTTCACTTTCAATAATTATAATTTAAAAATTTTAAAAAAATATTTAATATTATGACTATTAAATAAATAATAATTTATTATCCATAATAAAATTTTAAAAATCAATATTAAAAATAATAAATTTAAAAATTAAATAATAATTAAATATACATTAATATATAGTAATAGTTATAAAAATATTAATAATACATACCATTAAATTAAGAAAATATTTATTATTTAATAATAGTAATTTAAATCCTCAACAATAATATTTTTATATATTAATAATAATATATATTAATATTTAATAATAATAATAATTTTAAATAATAAATAGTAATAATAACAAACCATCACGACAACAAAAATTAACAATAATAATAATTTAGGTAATTTTACACACATCAATTTTTCATTCCTTGTTCATACCAATCATAACAATTGTCATTTTTATTTTATTCCTTTCCCACCTTCATTTCATTCATAAATTCATTCCATTCATCCATATTTTCATTCCATCATACCAATCATGCCGTTAAAAGATTAAACGTATAATTTGTTTATTTTAATTTTTCTGTTTACGTTTAATTTTTTTAAAACTAATTAATTATTTTTTACTAGTAGTATATAATTAGTTTTTCACTAATTAATGTAGTAATCTGTTTTATTAAAATCTGTGCAAAAATAATTACCCTAAAAAAAAATGCATATAAAAATTATTCTATATTAAAATGCATATAGCAGTTTTATATATATATATATATATATATTTTTTTTTTTTTTTTCGAAGCTATTTTCATTTTTTTGTAATGTGTATAACAATTATTTTATGTTAAAAGAATAATAATAATTACATAAGTTATTAAATATGATAAATGGGTAAATCACAAAACCCTCATAAATTTATAAATATGGTACAATAATAACAATTAATAATACATTATATTTATTAAAATTAAAATTGACTCTTCAGTAAATTAATTTAAACACGTTAACAAAGGTAAGATAAATTTTAATTAAATCAACATTTTTTTACGCTTGTGCTACTAAACTTTATGGTAGAAGATAATTATTATTTTTTTCAATGAAGAAGATGAAGTTTTGGTAGAAGAAAGAGACTAAGAAGAAGAGAGGATGAAACGGTAAGTAAAATTTTAATTAAATACACACATTGAAAATTGTTATGTAATTATTACTTGTTTGAACAAATAAGAAGAGAGAGAAAAGAGGGTCAGACTTTAATATTTTATTAAAAAATAATAGTTAAGCAATATATTTGAATGAATGGTATATTAGTCATTTTAACAAAACTTAAACAAGAAAAAGACAAAAATATCCTTGTGTGTCTGTATGTACAGAATCTGTACATTTAGCACCACCCCATAAAACCCTTTTTATAAGTGATAGGAGTCATTAAATAAAACCATTTTTTATGGAGTAAGTCAATAGTTTAACTAAACTATTTATGAAAAAGTCTCTTTTCACTAGAAGAAATTAGCTTAATGAATTCGTACAACCAGCTGTAAGTACGGTAGACATGTCTATCGGGCTGGCCCTAGCCCTATAGGCCAGCTCTACAGGGTTACATGCTAAACGGGTTAGGGCCTTAACCAGTTCATATTTAACGGGCCTACAATTGTTGAAACCTAACCCTAACCCTAGCGGGCCACGGGCTAAACGGGCCACTAACGGATTACAATAATTTTTTTTCTTTTAAAATTAAAGATCTCAATTGGCACGTCCAAGCAAATACAATAGAAAAATACATAATTAGTTAATGATCAATAAATGAAAAAAAAATATATAATTTAAACACAATTCTAGAAAAAATAGTAATAATGTTAATGGATGTTTTTTTTTTTTTTGATGGAAGTTAAATACCCATCCCATTTTTCCCCTCCCCATGACTCGAACCCAGGACCTAAGACCTAGGTAGTGGTGCTCTAACCACGTGAGCTATCCCACTTTGTCATGGATGTTTTTTTTTTTTTTTCTGGTCGGTAAAATAGACATTTTATTAATTTGGGTATAAGTTATACCCTCAAAAAAACAGAGTACATCGATTTCGAGTTCTACAGCAGATTAGAAAAACAATTGAAGGGATGGTCTTGTGTGAGACCGTCTCACGGATCTCAATCCGTGAGACGGATCCTTATTTTAGCCCATTAATTCACAAACCGCCAAACTGCCGTATTGAAGCCCACACTTAGCACTCCCACCACTCCATATTCCAGCGCCCAAGGCCCATCCCAACACTTGCCACTTGGTTTGTCAAATGTCAAGCCCATATATGTGATTATTAATATAAAATAAATCTTATTTTTTTCTTATAAATTTAAATATATATGAATTTAAATAAAATAAAGTATAAAACGTAAAAGTAATTGTCTTCTATAAAAATAAAATCAGTTCGTGAATAATTTTATTAAAAATAAAATAGAAACAATAATTTATGTACTTATTAATTGAACTAGTGCAAAATATAAATGATATCTTATCAATTAAATATTATTTTACTTATATTTATCACTTTTAATTTGTATATTATGACTTTCTAAAAATATTGATTGTTCTATCAAATAAAAACAATTAACTCTAAAAACTAAGATAATTAGTAAAGGGGAAAATATCACTTTTGGTCACTGAACTTTACCACTTTTCACATTTGGTCACCCACATTTCATCACTATCAAAATCGGTCACTCACTTATTCGTCACTATCAAAATTGGTCACTCACTTATTCTTTCTCTATCAATTTTGATGCTGATGTTAGAAAATCCGTCATTTACTAACGGAAAAAAGGTTTTGAGCCGCCAACTAATATTAATGTGTGTGTTAAGAATAGATTATCAAACCCAAATAAGTATAAATGGGGAAATGAATTCTAATAATTTACTATTTTGAAATACGTTTTTATTCCCAATCATTATACAAATTCAATATGAAAATCAGTAATTGAAATATTATTCAAAAAAGTCTATTCTTAACAACACACAGTAATATTAATTGAAGATAAATTCAGTAAAATTTAAAAAAAAAAGTTTGGGGGTTTAGGATTAAGGAATTAAAAGAGGGAAAATAAAAGTTGGCGGCTCAAAACCTTTTCTCCGTTAGTAAATGACGGATTCTCTAAGAGAAAGAATAAGTGAGTGACCAATTTTGATAGTGACAAATAAGTGAGTGACCAGTTTTGATAATGATGAAATGTGGGTGACCAAATGTGAAAAGTGGTAAAGTTCAGTGACCAAAAGTGATATTTTCCCTTAGTAAAGATATTCATGTATACTAACAAATAATATCCCTCATTAACTGATCATAACTAAAAAGTGATAATGTTTATTTAAAAAATGATAAAATTTAAGTAAAAAGTGATAGTCACTTTTGGTAATAATTGTTATCACTTTTAACTAAATTTTTATCACTTTTTTTAATTTGAATAATTATATCAAGTAAAAAGTAAGAATAACTAACTCTGAAAACTAATATAATTAATAATCATATCTAGTATCATATAATTTCATCAACTAACTCAAATTTAAAAAGTGACGGTGTTTACACAAAAAGAGATACTCCAACATTTAAGTAAAAATGGTAATCACTTTTGATTAAAATATTATCATCTTTTAACTAAATTTTTATCACTTTTTTAATAATGATATTCTTTCAAACAAGAATGACCAGTCAGATAAAATGTGTTCACACAAGACTTAGTCTAAGATGTTTGTTGTCAATTGAGTAGCAGATTTTTAATCACTTTTTAATAAAAGGTTTACCTTTCTTAGGTAAATTAATATTTCAATAAAAATATTAATTTTTAGTTAGTTTATTTAAAAAATACTATAAAATTATGGTTAATTCGAGGGAAGTGATTTAGTTAGGTGACCCCAATTTATAAATTAATGGGTCAAAGAAAGATTCGTCTCACAGAATGAGATTCGTGAGACTCGACCTCACACAAGTATTTATCACTTTTTATTTAAACAATATCACTTTTAAATGAATGTGATTATACATTACTCCAGTAGTTTATAAATTGTGAATGGGTCACTTTTGATAATGTTTATTTAAAAAATGATATTATTTAAATAAAAGGTGATAACGGTTATTCAAAAAGTGATATTATTTAACTAAAAAGTGATAGTCACTTTTGATAAAAATATTACCACTTTTTAATTAAATTATTATCACTTTTTTAATAATGATATTCTTTCGAATTAAAATGACAATTAACTTAAAATTTTGATATAATTAGTAAATTAATTATGACCACACAAAGACTTAATGATGCATAGTCAATTTAATTACAAGTTTTTTAATTAATTCTTCCCTTTATTGGTATTGGTAAGTAAATTGTATGTATTGTTTATTTATTTATATTATTCAATAAAAAATATATTTTTTAATTAATTTATTAAACAAATAATATAAATTTATAATTAATAATGGGCTTGGAGGATGAATTGCATTACTAATGTTACGTCTGGGCGGTTGAAGTTGAGGGGGTGGGCTGGAATGAAAGGAGGGAAGGTAGTTAGGCCCAACTTATATATTAATGGGTTAAAAAAAGATCCGTCTCACAGAATGAGATCCATGAGACGGTCTCACACAAGTTTTTGCCCAATTGAATACTACATATGCTGGAAAGGATTAGACATCCAGTTTTTAAAATAAAGGGCATCGGCTTGAGGATATTTAATACTTGCCCAACTCCATAGTTTCAGTTTGAGTTCCACCATATACTTGGGAATTGAGAATACCTCATTCTTGAAGATGATGTCATTTCTCCATTTCCACAGTAGCCAGACCGCTCCAAGCCATATGCATATCGAAATTTGTTTGCCTTTTTTCCCCCTGCGGAGATTGCTGAAGCTTAGCAGATTTTTTGTTGTTCCTTCTTGCAGAGCCGTCGGTGTCAGGGTCCAATAGTTTGTCCAGATTGGATAAGTGTGTGAGCATTTGAAGAAGATATGCTCCTCCGTCTCTTCGATATTTCCGCAGAAGACACATCGGGTGTCGTCTCCTTGGTTGAGTACTCATCGTCTTCGTAGGTTGGATCTCGTGAGTAATCTTCCCCATACTAATCGCCATGCGTGTGCTTTCACTTTCAATGGGGCGAAATTCCTCCATATCAGCTTGAAGCACTCTTGCTGCTCTTCAGTAGCTAGGCTTACACTACCTTGGTTGAAGGTCGATTGGTATGTTTCCTTCGTCACAAAGCTGCTCGATGCTGATGATGTCCACTTCCAAGAATCCTGCACTCCTATCTTTGGTTGAAACCTGTCAATTAGAGTATAGAGGTTATTAAAAGGTTCCAATTCCCGTTCTAAAAGAGGACGTCTCCCAATGCCCCATATCACTCACTAGTTTTGATTTATCTAGGCTTAATCTGTAGAGTCTAGGAAATTTTACCCGTAGTGCACCCTCCCCTGACCAATCCTCTTCCCAGAAGAGAGATTTACTCCCATCACCTAAGACCTTTGCTAAACTATTTCTAAACGAGCCCGTGTCACCCCTCTCGGTTATTCGAAGTATATCAGCCCACCACAACGATATTCTCCCTTTCCTCCCCGTAGGAAATAACCCAAAGCCATCTCCCCAGTTCTCACCATATCTAGATACTAACACCCTCGCCCATAGGCTGTGCCTCTCGTTTAGGAACCTCCAACCCCTCTTACCTAATAAGCTCTTATTAAACACCTCCACATCTCTAACTCCTAATCCCCCGAGATCTTTCTCATTGCAAATTTTCTTCCAATCAATCCATGCTAATTTTCTATGACCCACTCCCCCACCCCATAAAAAATTCCTTTGCAAACTCACAATCTCACCCACAGATTTTTTTAGGATACGAAAGAGAGACAGATAGTATGTAGGTAGTGAAGAGAGAACTGAGTTCAAAAGTGTGATCCTTCCTCCTATTGAGATTTTCTTGACGTCCCATCTTCTTAGACGATTTTTGACTTTTTCAACTATGTGGTTCCATTCTGAGACTCGCCTGTGATTTGTGCCAACTCTCAAGCCCAAGTATGTGAAGGGTATCGTCTCGATTCTGCAGCCTAACACCTCTGCCATCCCCCGTAACTGCTGCTCCTCAACATTAATGCCAATTAATTCACATTTGTCAAAATTTATCTTTAGACCCGACATGAGTTCCAAGTTACGTAGCAATCGTCTCATTAGAGTGACATTCTCCATCCTGGCTGTCCCCATAAGTATTGTGTCGTCTGCGAATTGGAGGTGGGATACCTTTATCTTCTCTCTTCCCAATTCAGCTGGTTTGAATAGCTCCAATGTCGTGGCTTTATCCATGAGGGAGCTGAGGCCTTCGGCTGCTATCAAGAAGAGGAAAGGGGATAGAGGGTCCCCTTGGCGGAGGCCTCTTTCTAGTCGAAATTCACCGGACGGGCTGCCATTTACTAACACTGAAGCCAAAGCTGTGGTGACGCATTCCATAATCCATTTCCTCCAGATAGAGTGAAAACCGAATCTTTCCATCATTTTTCAAGATAATTCCAGTCTATAGAGTCGTAAGCCTTCGCAAAATCAATTTTGAAGAATATTCTCTCTAGGTGTTCTCTCTTTGCTTCATCAATAACTTCGGATTACGACGCTGTCCAGAATATTTCTCCCGTTGACAAACGCACTTTGTGCATCTGATATGATCGATCCAAGGACTAGGGATAGCCTTCTTGCGAGAATTTTTGAGATAATCTTGTAAATGCCTCCAATTAAAGCTATCGGTCTGAAATCGTTCATACCTATGCAAGCTTCCTTTTTTGGGATGAGAGTGATAAAAGTCGGGTTGAGGCCCCTCACCAGTCGTCCGTTTGAGTGGAATTGTTCCATGAGCCTCATAAAATCCGGTTCGAGAGTGTCCCAGAATTCTTTCAAGAATTATAGGTTAAATCCGTCAGGACCAGGGCTTTTAGACCCTTCGCATGATCGAATTGCATCTCTTATTTCCTCCTTCGTAAATGGAGCTATCAGTGCTTCATTTTCAGTCTGGGATACCTGTTTAGTTGTGAAGCCCATTGCTGGAATTGGCCTGATTTTAGAGTCCTTTCTGAAGTGATTCCTGAAGTAGTCGAAGACCCCATTTTTCACGATGGCTACCTCTTCCTGCCAAACTCCGTTCACTTCTAATCCCACTATCTCATTCCTCTTTCTCCTTTTGTTGATGAAATTATGGAAGAAACGAGTGTTAACATCTCCTTCCTTCACCCACTTGCATTTCGATTTCTGGTATTCCATACTATTTTTTCGCTTTAGATCCCTGAGTAGGAGAGCTGTTGATCTGTTTTGGTTGATGATTTCTAGTTCCTCAAGGCCAAAAACCTCATCAATTATGTCTAGCTTTCTGATTTCCTCTTTATGCATTTCTATCTAGTTGTCGATGCTTCCGAAAACTTGTGCATTCCACTCCTTTAGGCCAGCCTTCAACATCTTGAGCTTTTCCTTCATAACAAAGCTGCCCCATCCTGTTACCTGATACCCTCTCCATTTGTCAATTACAAAGGTTCTGAAGTGTGGATGTGAGAACCACGTATTCAGGCTTCGAAAGGGTTTTGGGCCCCAATCTTTATCCTTTATCTGTAGGAGAATTGGGCAGTGGTCTGAAACAGTTCTTCTCAATCCTCTAAGTGTACACTAGGCCATTGGTTAATCCACCTCTGATTTAGAAACGCTCTGTCCAATTTACTTTTGCACTGTCCGTCGGCTTTGTACCAAGTGAATCTACGGCCGTGAAGAGGAGCCTCGACTAGATTTGAGGTGTTAATGAAACTCTCGAATTCTGCTATGTCCCTGTGGTTCGTGCTCTGTCCACTGCCATTTCTTTCTGCTTCCCTTCTAATGGAATTAAAATCCCCAATGATACACACGCAAGAGCAACTATTCTGGTTCACTACCGAGGTAACTCGGTCCTAAAGCTCTAACTTTTATGGGAGAGTGCAGGGTGCTTATATATTGGTAATGCAGCAATTTATTCTTTCATGCCCCCAATATGCATTCAAGATGACTCCACCGTTCATATACCAAGAGCTTATCCTGGTGATTTTGTCCGGATTCCACAAGGTGATTATGCCACCAGATCGACCTTCAGCAGGTTTCATTGCCCAACCCACTCTATCGTTCCCCCATAGTGTTCGACATAGTATCTCATCAACTACCTCCACTTTCGATTCTTGAATACAACATAAGTCCACCTTATGATACTTAATTAAATTTCTGACCTCATTTTTCTTGATGGTGTTCCCCAAGCCTCGGATGTTTATGGAGAGGATCTTCATTGATTTACTTGGTTCGGTACTCCATCTTCAATGTCTAATGGATGTTAATGGGCTTCTTAATACTTATAGTTATGGTTATTGGTCAAATGACCCAAAATTTGTTCTTAGGTTATTTATTAAAAAAAAAGAAAAAAAAAAAAGGTAACAACTCGGGCTAGCGGGCTGACCCTGTAACCCTGCGGACTGGCTCGATTTAGCCCACGGGCTAACCGATCCGGATAAAAAAAACCCGATTTTAAACGGACTTATAATTCATAAACCCTAACCCTGAATTTTTTAGTGTTAAAACGGGTACGGCCTGGTTAGCCCGACCCGGATAAACATCTAAAGTTATCCATCTCTAAAGTACAGTATATTGGAATCCTCCCCTCGGAAAAAACAATCAGGCTTCTGTGTATAAATATAATTAATTTTCACAACGAAGGATTTTCATGGCGGCAACTAATCCTGCCCAACCAATTCTTATGCAAAAGACGCCAAAAATGGTGAAGAAATATGTAGTAGAATATATGAATACTTTATATATGAGCGATACAAATACTACTGCTGCAATCAATGATAATTCCCAATCTAAACCCAATTATCCCCTTCCTCCACCCAACGATGCCTTCACCCGTTTCCAGAACCGTCGCCGTCATCGGAGCCGGCGCCGCTGGCCTTTCCGCGGCCCTAGAGCTCCGGCGAGAGGGCCACAACGTCGTCGTCTACGAACGGGAAAACAAGTTAGGCGGTATCTGGGCCTACACACCGGAAACAGAACCCGACCCAATAGGATCCGACCCGATTCGGAGAGTAGTCCACTCTAGCCTCTACGCTTCTCTCCGCACGAATCTGCCCCGCGAGGTGATGGGTTATCGGATCTACCCGTTTGTGACAAGCCGGAAACCCGGTAGGGATCCGAGGAGGTTTCCTAGTCACACAGAAGTGTTGGAGTATTTGAGGGATTTTGCTGAAGAATTTGGGCTTAAGGAGATGGTGAGGTTTGGGAGGGATGTTTGGCATGTAGGATTGGTGGAGGATCGGAAATGGATTGTGAGATCGAAGAAGATGAACGGCGAAGATGAAGATGATGTTGTTTATGATGCTGTGGTGGTTTGTAATGGGCATTATACGGAGCCCCGGATTGCAGAAATACCCGGTATTGATTTTTCTTGTTTTATTTGAGAATGGATGATTACTGCTAAATTATGGTTGAGTTATTGTTTACCAATTGGATTATTAGAAAGGCTTTGCTTGCAATGAATGGATTCTAGTTTTGAAATAAGTTTGGGATATGAGATGATTGTTGGTTGAGAAAAGTGGAATGATGGAGAAGAAATGATGATAGGGAATGGTCATTTAATCAAAATGGGTTAAAGATTCACTTATTTTTAGTCTCATTACCTTACATGAATCATTGGACCATTGGTTGCCTTTGGTTGATTGTATATTTTAAGGTGAATTTGATCATCATTAATCACTACAATTACTCTTACCATTCAGAATTACGAATCAAGTGCCCCATTAATCTTGTTATATGATAAGCGTTCTTTTTTCTTGCTGCCTTTGGTTGATTGTATATTGGCAAAAGTCATTAGCTGAAAAAGTTGAAAACCATAGCATTGTCACTAATTCTACTTCAAGTTTTGGGAAGGAAAGTTCTGTTTGGTTAGATTTGTAATATAGGGAATGTGGTGGGCATTTCAGTCTCTTGAAACCTCCTAGAATGGATTGTGTGCTTTACTTGATATATTGATTGAATGCTTTTTGTTTCTTATAAAAAGGTCACATGTAAATGAATCGTCAAGATCTGGATACAATTTGGATGGGAGTCGGTTACATCTTGGAATATTTAATAATGTCTTACAAATTACAGATTTTGTACATTAAGATAGGTTCTTCACAATATGGAGAGGAGTTTTTTCAGTGCCTAAATACGTTTATTTAGGGGTACAAGGACTGTGGTAACTACCATAGGTTTTCTCTTCTGTTCTTTGTAATTGAAATGCCTCATCGGCAGCGATTATCTTGTTTAATTGTATGGTCTACCATATACTCATTTTAGGGGACTCTTGCTTCAAATTCTTTAATGAGAATGATAATGAGAATCATCAAATAGAGAATTACAATGAGAATGATGGTTACATTGTTAGTGTATTGCTATAATCTTGGAATAATTTGGGACAAAAGATGATTGAAAATAGTGGAATGATCGAGGAGAAATAACTATAGAGGAGGGGATAGTTAATCAAAATGGGGTACTGATAAACTTATTTTGAGTCTCGTCACCCTGTAAGAAGTATGATTTGTCATCTCTTATTCTCACTAACCACTGCAATTACACTATGCTCATTCCCATTAGGGAATTTTCAATTTTGAACCAAACTCCCCCTTAGTCTTTTAGCAGAACCAGGAGTTGAAATTGGTCGTTATGACTTGCAATTGTTCCTTGATTCCTAAAACATTACTTGGATTGTTTATTGTTCTAAAGTATTCTCCAACAACATTCAGGCATTGATGAGTGGCCAGGAAAGCAGATTCATAGCCACAACTATCGTGTTCCAGAACCCTTCCGTGATCAAGTATGTATCAAGTGTATAAGTATTATATCAGTTTTGGATTGTTGCTTGCATATAATTATTTTGATATTTTTCTTTGAAAAAGTTTGCAAAATTAAACCTCAAATGAAATTATACAAAAAGAAAGGAATATATTGAAAGTGTAAAATGTGTTGGAGTGAAGAATTTGAGGATAGATTTGAAATTCGTAGAAGCTAATCAGTTTGTGTTGTTTGGATTGATATAGATTTGAAATCCTCAACTCCAATTAAGAAGTAATTTTTGAGTCATTTGGATGTGATCCTTTAATGGTTGGAAGTCGAAATAATTCTTATTTGATGAAGTTCGGAGAAGCAATATAGCTTATCCTGTGAAAAAGATACTACAGTACTTAGCTTGGAAAGATGCATATTTCAATCTTAAGCTCTCCAAACTAAACCTTTTCAGTTTCATATCTAGAAATAACTCTACTTGATTCGTCTTCGTATATTAAGTCTTTGTAAATTGATAAAAGTTAAGCTAGCTTTGTCGATATCCTGATCACTTATTATGGTTCTAAGCAACAACTCTACTCCTTTTCTGATATCCGTCAAAGTGTTTTCTAATTTTCACACGGTAAAATATTCAGGCGTCCAAGTTCTATGTTTGGATATTAAGATAGTTATATTACCATTTACCAGTTGGGTTATGGCATTTCCAAATTGTAGGTAGTGTTGTTATTAACTTAGTTATGACATTGACAAAAAATGTTCAAAGGAGGAGATTCGGGGATAGAGTGTTTTGGAGGATGAAATATGTTATTTTTTGTGTTTTTTATACTATGTTAGTTTCTTGAATAATGAATTGCATGAGGTGTAATCTAGTGGCTGTAGTACATACACAAATGCTCTTTCTCTATCTATTTATCTATACCTATGAAATAAGATTTATTTATGCGATTATTTCATGATTGAACTTTGTGCATGGCTTGTAGTCCAAAAAACATAAACTGCCACATGAGAGTTTTTCTTTACAAGACAACTAAAACTTACATCCAAGACGAAAAAAACTGTAATGAAATAAGGTGTGTAAACTACAGTGTGTGAATAAGTCAGCAATTGAAGGAGAGAATTCTGGTTTGGTGGTTTTGCAGGTTGTGGTTCTGATCGGGAGTTCTGCAAGTGCTGATGATATTTCCCGAGAAATCGCCAAAGTCGCCAAAGAAGTCCATATTGCATCTAGATCAGCACAAATTGGAGATATTGGTCAATTGTCAGGACATGACAATATTTGGCTACATTCAATGGTAAACTTGAGATTTAAGGAGCTGGTCTTTGTAAAATAGTTTTGCTAGACAACCAGTTCACAACTATTTCTTTATTGTAAAACAACTAATACTATTTAAAAATATATACAAAATGAAAACTACTTGCACATTAAAACTGATTTACTTAAGACTTTTTTGTCTAAATTTAATTCTTTTGGAATTATCTCAACCAAGATGTTCAACGCAATGCTGACACAACAATATCTGCAGATCAGGAGTGTTCACAAAGATGGTACTGTGGCTTTCCATAATGGAGATGAAATATATGCTGATGTTATCCTTCATTGCACAGGGTGAGTACCGAGATAAAAGTTATTATGTAAGAACTCTCGTGATAATGAAAATAAGTTAGATTTTGTGAGAACCCTTGAAAAAACTTCTTCGCACCAGTTGCACAGTGCAAATGATGTAATTTTGACTCAATTTTGACCAAAGTTTCACAAAAACACTGAAAATATATTGAGAAGTATTAGCTTACATGAAAAGAAAATTAGTTTGTAGATTGATACAACTAATACTTTTCAATCGTCGGAGCTGATACTTTCAAGTTTCATCACATGAAATAAATACTTTTGATTGTGTTTTTTTTTCTATGAATATGGTACAACTGGTGGGACGAAGTGTTACTTTTGTCTAACTAGGAGTGCACCTTTGCAGGTACAAATTTCACTTTCCTTTTCTTGAAACAAACAACATTGTGACTGTTGAAGACAATCGAGTGGGTCCACTTTATCAGCACGTGTTTCCTCCGACATTGGCCCCATGGCTTTCATTCGTCGGCTTGCCATGGAAGGTTCTACCGATTACATATTCATTTGTCAGCTTGCCATAGGTATGGCCACCAATAAATCGATATTTAGAAAACTTGTGTACTTAGTTGCTTCCAGGTAGTACCGTTTATACTGTTTGAATACCAGAGCAAGTGGATAGCCGGAGTTTTATCAGGTCGAATTCCCATGGAGTCAACTGAGGAAATGAGGACTGATATTGAAGCTTTTTACTCATCGTTGGAAACAGCTGGCATTCCTAAGCGATATACTCATCAAATGGGGGCTTCTCAGGTAATTTGTGCAAAAAGTCTTGCTTTCAATATGAGGATTTTGATCCAATGTGTTAAATTTAGTGGTTAATGCATGGATTATGTTTGTAGTTTGAGTATGATGATTGGTTAGCTGCGAAGAGCGGGTCTCCTCCTACAGAAGAATGGAGAAAGCAAATGTATTTTGTGACGGGGAAGAGGAAGAGGAGCACGCCTGAGACGTACCGTGACCAGTGGGAAGACGAAGATTTAATCACACAGGCTCATCAAGACTTTAAATTGCTTGCCTGAATCTCACAAGATATTTTGGGACATGTATTCTGGAGTTGTAAATGTAATAAACGTATATTTTATTATCTAGAAGCACAACATGTCAGCCATGAAACATTCGCAAAATCTTAAGTAGCAATACGAAAGAGAAGGTCATTTATATGTTTGTCACTTATTAATTTTGTATACTCCAAAAAAAATTAAAATATTTTTATAACTTTCGCTCTTAAAATATACACATATTTACATACTTTTAGGGAATTACATAGACACTCAATCTATATTTTTCTTTACTTTATTAATAAAATTCTACAAAATTATACTCATTACACATTTTTCTTAAAACTAGATATTTTCACCCGTGTGCACTGTTTTATTTTTTTTTAATAATTTTAAAAGAATAAATATACATATATAAGTTTTAAAGTTTATATAGATATTTTAAAATTCTATAATAAAAAGAGTTTAAAGTTTGTCTTATATCTTTACCTTTCATATTTTACTTGTTTACAAATAATTTTGATCTATACTTCATTTATTGCAATCTATAAAAGCACATGAATAGGGTTGCGTAAATGCAATTTTTTTTCTATTTTTCATTTTTTAACTAATCATTTTTCAAATTCTAGCATAGCATAAATTGTTTTTTTTGTATGTTATACGCACCAAAATAACATAAGATACCATAATTTACACCTCAATAGACACTTCTATGCTTTGGCCACAACAAAACCACAATTTAAAAAAAAACTATAATTGTGCTTCATTATTGTTTGAATAATTAATTATATTTTTTGAGAACCCTAAATTGAATTAGCATATTAAAATAGACCTAGGTTATAAACTTTAATAAATTTGAATAATGATTCTATAAAATATAAAATAACAAATCATTAGCAACAATTAAATCTCAAAATTTCAGAAATTACAAAAGGTTTTCACATTAGAATTTAATAGTGTGTGTGAGATACTATAAAATATTGGACCTCTAGATTAGTTTATCCAAAAAAAGAAGTAAGGTAGAAATAGCATGACTTAATTTTTGGGATAAACACAAGGAAGTGTCAATGTAAAGTAATTGATCCTTGGGCGGAGCTTTTGTGGTGCTCCTATGTTGGTGTTGGTGAAGCTTCAGTAATATTTCTACATTTAGTAAATAAGGTAGTTATTACATGATTTCCTGTGGACTCGGAATTAATCTAGATACGCCATGTTAGCATGAATTTTCCTTCTCATAACTTTTTCGGTGTGCTACAGTACGTAGATGCAGTAGCTAACATCAATATTTTGCTTGCTTTAAGTGGAAGACATGCAGCTAACGCACAACTTATCCTAAAGGGGGAAGAAGAAACCCAAGTGCACTTATTTTCTCATTGCAAAAGCTAGCTCTAAAAATCAGGACCAAACAATGCAACACCAACATCAGGACATTCTATCTATTTCTCTCATCCCATAATACTTTTTTTTTTTTTTTTTTTTTTTTTTTTATCTTTGATAATATAATGAAGTTCACATTATTGAGCAGCTGATCAAAGAGTTTTTTAATTTTTTGAACTAAACATGTAGGTACTACTTGTCACATATTGAACTTAGAGGGACAACCTTAATTCAATTAATTTCTTCAGTTTTCGGATATATTTCTGCATACATGCATAATTAACAAAAGTTTCAAGAAAATCACATCAAGATGCACAGATATTTCAGACATAAAAAATGTTCACTTCCACGAAATCTTGCATTTTTCTTCAAATTAGTACAGTCGTGTTGCATCCGCGTTCGAGCATCTGCTTGGTGCTCTTGTTAACTAATCTAAGGGGCATCACTAGTCCTACACCACGTACAATCCGCAACACAAAACCATCAAACAACACACACAACATGCATTCAGCAAATGAGTATCCAAATGACAAACCTTCCAGTGAATTAAGGTGCATGGTCCAAACTTGTAATCGAACTAAAACAAAAAATCCATAAATAATCTATAAGCAAATTATCACCAACAACCGAATTCAGGGTAAATACACTACACTAGCTAACATCACAAATTATAAAATCCCCGGCCAAGAACGTACAGTAAATTAAACAAAACCTTTGCAATCGTGGAAGAGCTAGCTTAATGAAACATGATGCCCAGCAGCTGTCACAGCAACACCCAAAGAAAATGAAGGGCCGTGAGGGAATTAATTAATTGACTCATACTTTCGGTTATAGAATGAAACATGTAAAAATTAAAATTATACCTCAAAATTAAAAGGAGAAGATATTCTCAGGTCATGATTTAATTAATAATTAAGCCAAGACAACAGTACAGTGTTCATGTTTAACATAAGGAGTATCATGCATTTTGAAAATAAAAAGAAAGAAGAAACAACACGCATAATATAGATATATACATAACTTTGAAATTGAAACAAAAACTTTAGGCTGCTCACTTTCAATGAAGCTTTTATCTATTTCTTCTCAACTGAAATGCTAATGCAAATGTATTATAATATATGAAATGGCGATGACGAATGAAGTCGTAGAATCGAAACAAACGACAATTGGAGGAGCGCGCCACTGTCGTAGCAGCACCCAAAGAAAGGCAATGGGTAGAGGAATTAAGGATAACCGGCGTGAATTCATGAATGAATTAATTGGGCTTTTAATTGAACTAAACTTTTCTTCCTTTTATATAGATCGATGACGTACATGTTGTGTACACTTGGCCTTCCTAGCTCTCTTTTTTGGACGTCTTCTTTAAAGGCCACGAGGTAATCTTCATCTATAGAGCTGGTCCTATAAATATTTGGGTTTAAATCAAATTTTAAAATAAATCTTCATTTCTTTCTATTTTTTATTTATACAAACTCATACAACATAACATAAAATAATTTTTCATAAATATTAGGTCTCATTAAAACTCTAAATTAATAATTCATAAGTATTATAAATTCATATTGAAATTTATATAGTATATGTTTCATTCATCATGCATGGATATATTTAATTAGCTATAATAGTTATTTAAATGCAACTAATTAATGTAAACATGTATATTTACGTAATTCCAATGAATTCATACATGTGTTCATGAATATAATAGTTAATTATATACAATGAATTGATATTATACATGAATATATATAATCAATTAAACATATATGAATTCATTTATTTTTAATACATATGTACTAAATAGGGGTGGGAATGGGTCAGGCTATCCGATAGGGGCCTACGGCTCGGCTATCTAAAGCTCGGCTCGACTCGGCTTGTTTAATAAACAAGCCAGACTCAAGCTTTTTTTAAAGCCTTTTTAATTAAATAGGTCGGACTTGAGCTTTTTCGTAAGCCTTTTAAGCCCAACAGGTTGGCCTATTTAACTCTATTTTATTTTTCTTTGCAATAGTTAAAAATAATTGATATGAACATTTAGTATAATTTTATGGACCTTTTGATTAATTTTTTATTGTTCTTATTTCTTCATTTTGAGATTTAAAAAGTTAGTTTTTATAATTTAATGGTAATACAAGTGTGGTAAAATTAATTTTGAATACCACTAAAGAGGCCTTTAAAAGGCTTTCGGGCCAGATCTATTTACTAAAAAGGTCAGGCCTAACCTCTTAAAAAAACCTATAATAGGCCACAAACCAGACTTGGGCCCAAATATTATATATCAGGCTCAAACTTTTTTTTAAGGCCTGGCCCGGCCTGGCCTATTCCCACCCCTAGTACTAAATTTGTTGAATTTAAAAAGCCTATCTTTTAATTAATAAAATATTAATTTATCGATAATTTAATATATCTCTCTAAATTAATAAAATTGCATGTCCCAAAGTTATTAATGTATAGAGGTTTTATAAGAGTATTTATTAATGTACAGAGGTTTTATAAGAGTATAAGAAATACTCGTATAAAATCTGGTAAAAATGTCATTGGCCTCGTGGGATGGCCATTTGTGAAACTAGTATGTGATCACCGTTAATGAGGTGATAGGAATGATTCACTATTTATAAGAGTATTTACAATGAGATAATTAAGGTAAATACAACAACCATATCAAAGAGATAAATACAAAAGATATGGACTAAATTAAAATATATTATTCCTATATTATTATTCCCTATTACCCCCCGTCAAACGATGTTGTGGATGCAATCGAACACAAAGCTTGGAACGTAAAAATTCAAAACTGGGGCGAGGAAGACTCTTGGTGAAGACGTCGGCGAGCTGAAGAGTGGATAGGACGAAGTTGGTGATGATGCAACCAGAAGAGACCAATTCACGAACAAAATGGCAGTCAATGTCGATGTGTTTTGCTCGTTTATGAGCAACTGGGTTTTGACTCCAAAATAAAGCACTCTTGTTGTCGCAAAGTAGTGTCGGCGCCGAGGAAGGAAGCTGACCAAGCTCCCGAAGAAGTTGAGTGACCCAAATCATTTCCTGGGCTGTGTTCGCGAGTGCCCTATACTCGGATTCACAGCTCGAGCGAGCAACAATGGGTTGTTTCTTAGCGCTCCAGGAGATTAAATTTCCACCCAGAAAAATAGAATAACCATAGGTGGAGCGACGAGTCTCCATGCAACGTGCCCAATCCGCATCCGAGTAACCAACGAGTGAGTAGTGACTAGTCCGGCCAAAGGAGAGCCCATAGTTGATAGTGCCCTTAACATATCTGAGGATCATTTTGACCGCGAGGAAGTGGTCGGTGGTCGGCGAGTGTATAAATTGACTAACATGATTCACAACATAAGAAAGATCAGGACGAGTGATTGTGAGATACTGTAGAGCACCGACGAGCGAGCGATATAGAGTGTGATCGGTAAAAGATTCCCCTGAGCTGACCAAAGATTCCCCAGCTGCAAGGGGAGTGGAGACAGGCTTTGAATCGAGAAACTCCGCTCGAGAGAGGACATCGCGAGCATACTTCGCTTGGCTGAGAAAGAGACCAGTCGACGAGTGAGTGACCTCGAGACCGAGGCAGTAGCTGAGGCGACCAAGATCTTTGATCGCAAACTCCTTGTTGACACGACGAATAAAACGCTGAATAGTATCCTGGTCGCTCCCTGTAACAATAATGTCATCCACATAAAGCAAAAGGTATGGGGTGACTTTACCACGTTTGAAGTAGAAAAGTGAGGGATCTGCTCGACTGCACAGAAAACCCAAAGTCTTAAGGAAGTTACTGAAGCGAACAAACCAGGCGAGAGGGGCTTGCCGAAGACCATACAATGCCTTCTTGAGGCGACAAACACGGTCGGGAAAGCGAGGATCAACAAAGCCAGGAAGTTGAGCCATGTAAACAGTGTTAGTCAACTTTCCATGGAGAAAGACATTGTTTACATCAAGTTGGTGCATGTGCCACTGATTCCGAACAGCCAGACACAGGATGATGCGAACAGTAGCGGCCTTGACGACTGGACTAAAGGTATGCGAGAAGTCAAGACCTGGAACCTGCGAGAAGCCCTAGGCGATCAGGTGAGCTTTGTAGCGATCAACTGTTCCATTCGCAAGAAATTTGGTGCGAAAAACCCATTTCGAACCAACAATGTTTGATTAGCATGCAAGGCATCGAGCTCAGATTGCATTGCAACTAGCCAGTGTGGATGCTTAAGGGCCGATTTAAAACCCTTAGGCTCAGCAGAGACCGAGAGGGCGGACAGGAGGCCGGTGGTCGCAATGTCGGCAATGTGCCGAGGCTTGAATATCCCAGATCTGGCACGGGTAACCATCGGGTGAGTCGGGACAGGAATAGAGCGATCAACTGGTGGATTAGCAGCTGGGCGAGCAAGAGGCTGCTGAACAGTTGGTCGAACCGGAGACTGCTGAACTGCTGGGCGAGTAGGAGCCGACTGAACTACTGGGCGAGCAGGAGGCATGATCAGGTCTGGTGGGTCAGGGCAAAGACCACAAGGAGACTGTCGAGCAGCAAAAGATGGTTCCACGAAAGATCTTATCTCAAGGAAGTCAACAGGCGAGGAAGGAACATGAGCTGCAGAGAACGGGAACACAGATTCATCAAACTGAGCATGACAAGTAGTGTAGAAGCGGGAAGCGATCGAATCGTAACCCTGAAACCCCTTATGGGAGGAACTGTAACCTATAAAGATGCATGGAGTACTGCGATGAGCAAGCTTGTGGAGAGCATAGTCACGAAGATACAGAAATACTCGACAACCAAAGGTCCTAAAGTTGGCAAAGTTTGGAGTAGAGCCGAACAAAATCTGAAAGGGTGACCTGTCCCCAAGAACATGCGTGGGAAGACAATTGATAATGTAGACTGTCGTGGAGAAGGCATCAACCCAGAAGTGGGCAGGCATGCTCGCCTGAAACAATAAAGAAAGCCCAGTTTCAGTGATATGACGATGTTTGCGTTCGGCGCGACCATTCTATTGGGGAGTGTAAGGACAAGAGATACGATAATGAATGACATGGTCGTCAAGGAAGCCGCGAACACGACCATTAACAAACTCAATTCCACCATCACTCTGGAACGCCTTAATGGAAGTGGAAAACTGATTGCAAACAAAGGTGTGAAACCGAACAAATACGTCATGGAAATCAGACTTGGCATGCAGAGGATAAAGCCAAGTAAATCTGGAGAAGTCATCCACAAAAATCACATAATACCGAAAACCGACATTAGAAGCTCACTTTTCATTTAATGCAAAAGATAAATGTTTACTCTTAGCCAACTGACATGGAGTACAAAGGCCCGGATTGGGAAAAATAGACGTAAGGGACAATAAACCCAATTTATTCAACAATTTAACAACAGAAATAGGAACATTGCCTAATCTACGGTGCCAACACTAAAAAGAAGCCTTCAACGATGAACTCCGCAAAGCAGCGACCAAGGCTGGAGTGCCCTACTTCAGAGCATTGAGTCCTCGACTATGCCGACCCCTCGCCAAGGGTTGCTTGGTCGCCCGATTCTGAATGACAAATGAGTCATTAGTAAACAAAACATCAATAGGAAAGTCCGAAGTAAGCTTACTAATGGATAACAATTTCTTAGTGAGATGTGGTATGACGAGCACATCTAACAAACGAACATCCTTATTAACCGAACACGACCAAACATGAGTGATCGGAATAGTAGAGCCATTAGCAACAATAACATTGTCGTTACCAGAATACGGGTGAGGATTCTCCAGGTCAGCCGAGCGAGGAGTCATGTGTGCAGAGGCACCACTGTCGGGGAACCAATCCGAAGCAGGAGGATGCGAGACATGACACTGAGAGTCAAGGGCATGAGCAAGGTTGGCCGTAGAAGGGGCAAGGCGAGTATAACGGTCAGGGCATCGATTTGCATAATGACCCTGTTGGCGACAAATCTGGCAAGTGGGAGGGCGGCGAGCAGGGGACGAGCCACTGACCGAGGATCCAGAGGGCGCCTGGCGACCAGAATTCCGAGGAGAGAAGTTACGGGATTTGGTGCCAGGGCGAGCAGGCTTACCCGAGCAAGCAGAGGCAGAGAATGCTGGAACAGGCGAGGATGAGGAGTCTATCGAGCGAGTAAACTGCTCATAGTTTAAGGCCTGATTGATTAGATCCCGAAAGGTAGGCATGGGCGACATAGCCATGCGGGTGTTAGAGAAACCAGCGAACTGGGGGCTGAGACCGGTAAGAAACCAATGACACTTGTCGTCATCATCAACAGGCTTGCCGATGGAGGCGAGTTGATCGCAGAGAGCACGAAACTTCTTGCTGAATTCGTCGACGGAGGTGGATCCTCGACGAAGGGAGAGGAGTTGATTCTGCAATTGAGTGATGCGGAAAACTGAGGTGTGACTGTAGGCTTCCTCGAGTGCGACCCAGATGGAGCGCGAGGTGTCACAGCCGATGACCTCAACCATGACTTCTTCAGAGAGGGAGGAAAGAAGAAGACTAAGGATCTTCTAATCCTTCTCAAACTAAGCGGTGTAGGCTGGGTTTGGAGACGATTCACCAGATGTGGTGATCGACTTCGCCGGAGCGGGTGTCTTGCCATGAACGTGAGAGATGAGATCATGGCTTGACAGGACCGGGACTACCTGATTTCGCCAGAACCGATAATTGGAGGATGGCAACTTGATTGTCAAGAGATGAACCAAAATATTTAGGGGGATGGTGGGGGTAGGGGTAGGGGTAGTCGTCGCCGCCATGAGGAGGGAAGAAATTTAGCGTGAGGCTTTAGAGAGAAAATTAGGGTTTCGATGAGTCAGACTGATACAATGTGAAACTAGGTATGTAATCACCGTTAATGAGGTGATAGGAATGATTCACTATTTATAAGGGTTTAGTCTAGTATACATTTGAGTGCATGTTGTGCACTCTAGTCCATGTTGCACTTTTCAGTTGTATTGACTTGCACTTTTTCATGATTTACATTTTTTGGTAAAATGGTATTGCACTTTTCAATTATTAAATTGTATAATAATATTTTTCAATTTTATCCCACAATCCAAATAACTTGATCATAAATTATCATATAAACTTTAAAATTTAATCCATCAATCCAAACATAAAATTTAAATCAATTTTTCAAATTGTCCCACTAAATCCTATCTTAATATATCTATTCTATCTAACAAACCAAACAAGCCCTAAAAGTATAAGTTAGTATAACTAAAAGTGAAATACGATATTTCTGAAATGTGCAAGTTGGTATTACTGAAAAGTGCATCACAATATTAATGAAAAATGTAAGTCAATATAACTGAAAGTGTAAGAGTTTATAACTGAAAAGTGCAACAAATTTTTTACTAAAAAGTGCAACAAAATATTATTAAAAAGTGTAAGTCAGTATCACAATTTTTAATGAAAAGTGTAAGTTATTAAACTGAAAAGTGCAACAGAATATTACTAAAAAGTGTAAGTCACTATAAATAAAAATATTATTATACAGTTTATTAATTGAAAAATGCAACACCATTTCATAAAAAAGTGCAAGTCATAAAAAAGTGCAAGTCAGTACAATATAGACTAGAGTGCACACACTCGAATGCATAGCAGACCAACCCATTTATAAGAGTATTTACAATGAGATAATTAAGATAAATACAATAACCATATCAAAGAGATAAACACAAAAGATTTGGACAAAATTAAAATATATTATTCCTATATTATTATTTCCTATTACCATTCTTTTGTGAAAATAAATTGAAGATGATGATTGATGAACAAGCTGAAGAATATCTGATCCATTAAA
Organism: Galeopsis tetrahit; assembly: GCA_963675135.1. Taxonomy (NCBI): domain Eukaryota; kingdom Viridiplantae; phylum Streptophyta; class Magnoliopsida; order Lamiales; family Lamiaceae; genus Galeopsis; species Galeopsis tetrahit. Next base: position 13,206,602 of record OY776121.1, on the reverse strand, counting down.
AATAAATCAAGATTAACGCTAAAGTAATAATATTTTTTTTCACAGTTTATTTTGTTAAATTAATATTTTTAATTTGGGTTAGTTGAATAAACCAAAATCATCCTTTAGTGTATTTATTAATTACAATACATTTTTTTCTTTGCAATTTGATACACTATCTTTTTATATTAATTTTACAATTTAATGCATCAATATATTTTCGATCAATTTTAATTTAACTTGGTGCAAGAAACAGCTAGTTCCCATGTTATTGATACGTAAAACTATCAACTAATTTTTTTTTAATGAAAGACACACATTTTTTAAAAATATTTTTACATAAATTGCACGTCGAATCCATCAATATTTCCTTTGATTTTCAGCAAAACTCTCCATCTTTACGTTTTGATATTATGGGTATTGATTTGGTGTTTATCATCTCGAATCTCTCTTATGTCCACACAAAGGTAATATATATATATATATATATATATATATAAATAAATAAATAAAGGGTTGGGCTGCTGTCCAGCCATATAGAAAATATTAAGTATATATAGAATAAATAACAAAGTATTTAATAAAAATCATTCTAGCCTAGTAATAAAAGTGCAAGTAACTCCAAGTTGTATATTTTTATAGAGTCAAAATAAAGCTAAAAATCACATTATATCCTTAATCTAATTATTTAATCTATTTAATTATTTAAATTCCATAAAACTTGCAGAGTCAACATCCTAGAAATTAGCTCATTTTCCCGTAATTAAATGACTTTCCAAATTCGATTTCAAAAATTATTCCTTCATTCTTGTTACGCACCGAACATGGGACTTTGGGGCAATTAGTGAGAGGCACTATCGAATTAATTGGTGTTTAGCGTATAGTTCATCATCTACAATCGATTTCTCCTTGAAATTTCAAAATTCTGGAATTTGCGGAGTAATCTGGTACGAGTTCCTGAAGAAGTTTTAGGGTTCTTGATTCAGTTTTATTTTTAGGGTTGTAGCAAACGATTAAAACAACGGCTATTAAACCTGTTCGTGAGATTCTTGACCCCTTTTATGGATAAATCAAGAAGCATAAGGGTGAATAAGGATGGAGAAGCACCTGCAACTCCTGTATCTATGTCGAGATTCTTGACCCCTTTTATTTTTTAACATTTGAAGCATCAAAATCGTTGTCATTGTAACATACGAGTTCGAATTTGAGTAAGATTCTTCTAGATTTTTGTAGATTTTATTTTTTAAATACATGATTTTTTAGGTCAGCTTTCAATTTTTTTGCAAAATAGTCATTCTATTTCAATCGAGTATTATATACAACGTAATCATCATATTTTGAATTATGCATAAAGTTATATGCAAAATAACCATCATATTTTGAATTACGTATGCATATTTGTCATCATGTTTATATGCAAAATAATTATCATATTTTGAATTACGTATGCATATTTGTCGTCATGTTTATATGCAAAATAATTATCATATTTTGTAATATTACATTTTGTCATTCATACATTTCTTTATATACGTATGCATATTTGTCATGTTTATATGCATTTTGTCCTTCATATATTACCTGGTGTATATGCATCTTGTCCTTCATATATTATTGGGCATATATGCATTTTTTTTACCTGGTGTATATGCATTTTGTCTTTCATAAATTTCTTCGTCACCAGAAAATGCAAATTGTGGTTATCTACGTTTTAGGAAAAAAATTAAATTTTGGAAGGTCCATAATTTTGGAATGCCTGATTACAAGATTTAGTTGACTTAATTATTTAAATTAATGATTTCGATTTTTTTTCAAATTAATAAAAGGGCAAAAATGTCTTGAAAATTTCAATTTGAATCAATTAGACAAAAAAAAATCCTCTATGTTCTATTAGAGAAAACATAGAGTGAAATGACTCTATTAGAAATTAATCCAGTAAAAAAATAATAAAACGTGTAAAATTAATAATAATTGCAAGTAAATTAATAATAATTTTTTTAAAAAAAATTAGCACCAGTTTTTCTAGATTATGAAAGTGTGCAAATAACAAAAAGTCTATCATTAGCATACACTTTTCAATTATAATATCATACATTTTTCAATTATAATAACATACATTTTTCATTAATATATAACTTACACTTTTCATTAATATAACATACATTTTTTAATTATAATAACATACACTTTTCATTAAATAGATCATACACTTTGCAGTTATAATAACATAAACTTTTCATTAATATGAGGTACACTTTTCATTAATATGACATACACTTTACAGTTATAATAACATACACTTTTCATTAATATATAACTTACACTTTTCATTAATAGTTCATACACTTTTCAGTTATAATAACATACACTTTTCATTAAAAACAATGTTGCACTTTTCAATATACTAACATATATTTTTTTCATTAAAAAAATAAAGATACACTTTTTAGTTATAATAACATACACTAAAAAAAAAAAAAAAAAAAAGAAAAAAATTGAAAAAAAAAATTGAAACAAAAAAAATTGAAAAAAAAAATTAAAAACTCAAAGTTTGGTACTTGAGTACATACAAGACTTTTACATATATAAATCAAACAAGAAGTTATGCAAAGTAAAACAATTCCTATAATTATATTTATTCCTCTGACGTATTTGATTTTTTTTTTTTATAATTATATAAGTTATGCAAATAACTAAAATCATATTTATTTATCTTCTACTTTAATTATTTATTTATCTCCTAATATATTTTTTTTTTTTTATATTCATTGTTTCTCTCCACCAAGTAAGTAAAGTTTCTATCAAACCCATTTTCCTGGAGCCCATGTAGAACTTGTCAATTTATACGTTTTTTTTACCTACGTAATTTGATTATGTACACATTTGTACTCAGTCTAATCAGCTTTCACATACTTCAAACTATCAACTTATAACTTTTTGTAAATTTTATAATATTTGATTGATTACGATGCCTTCTATTTATATTAACACACTTCATCAATGCACGGTAAAGATAGTCTTAATTCGACAACCAACAAAGGCTCTTTACAATTTTCTACATGCTCAAGAACTTTTCATATTTAATAGAGTATTATATTCTTATTATTCTTTTTTTTTTTAAAAGTAAAAACTTCATTTTATTAGCAACTGCAGATACCATTTGATACGGCGTCCACAATAGTCGGAAGGTCATACCAGACATGGGGGTTCGGAAAGTCCCTAGCAGCTCTAGCCAGTCGATGAGCCTTCTCGTTGGCCATACGACAAAAAGGTATTTATTTATTTGTTGGTCCTGAAAAAGGAGTATATAACAAGTGTATGGGGGGGGGGGGAAATACACTTGTATGCAAATCTTTTCAACTAATGATCAAACCAGAGCTCAGCAAGGTTGTCTTGGACAACTCTGCTGAAGATGATTAACTCTTCTAAGATAATCAAACCACTAAGTACTATTGAGTACTTAGTTGAATAACTATCTAGGGGAGTTATATGTGCGGAATAGTGGTTAGCCCTTTATGTTTAGACTCCTTTGGTTTCTGAAATCACTTGGTTAAAACAATACAGTCCAGTTTTCAGGGAACTTGTCCAAAACAGTTTTTGCACAATCTTTGAGTATGTTTCCTTGAAATATCAGTTTTGTGTGCAGTGTTGAATTAATGTAAGTACTTGTAATGCAAATCAACACTGGAGGTTTATAGTGGTTCAGAGACTCAAGCTCCTACATCCACTTTCCCTGATTTAACAGGATAATTCCTTCACTCTTGGAATTAACTTGTTTTATAGTGTCAAGGTGCACTTGATCAATAACACCACTCCTTGGTGAATTGATCCCTAGGATGTCTAGAGTCCTAGTACCATCTTCTCAACTCAGAACTGAACTGTTCTTCTCTCAACAATCAGCTCCTACCACTTCTACTACTACAACCTTCTCACTTTCTCACTTGAAAGGGGTAAGGATTGAAGTAAGGTTCCAACTAATGAGATATCCTTTACAATGAAGATCAAGGTATAAGGATAGGATATCTCTCTAAGCTTGTGTATGGATATACAATTGGGTTCAGCTTAGAAGAAGTGTTTGAAGACTAAGATAGTCTTTGACAGCTTTGAAAGCACTTTGACTTGTAGGATAGTTGGATATTCTTGTCAAGGTTGAGGTGCTTCAATGGTCTTCACACTCCTTGTATTTATAGACAAAATGGAGATTTGCCCGTTGGAGAGGCAGCCCCAAATTGCTATAAATGTCTTCCTTGAGTTCTTCAAACTGAAGACAGATTCTTGATAGTGACATGTCCTCATTTGGGTAATAAACGGCTTGTAAGACTTTGTCTTCTTTCTGCAGCACTTTTCCCAATGTTTGACTTCTTGTTAGGACTTGGACATGGCTTCTGAAGGTTGATCCAATGATAGGACAACATTCCTTATCAAATGGACAACTCTCCTTATCACTATCAGCATTTTTGCTTTTCAGCAAGGTTGGCTTGCTAATTTTCAGATGACTTGGCTCTTTCCCTTTCTTTCACTTTAAGTTGATCTTAGCATGTTCCAATGAGGTTCTTTAGGGTATGGTTGTCTCTAGCTTCTTCAGCATGGTTGACCTTTTGTTCTGGTTCAAGTTTGCAGAGACAACTCTCCTGGGACAACTCTCCTAATCAGCATGTTTGGCCTTTTAGCTTCAGAGCTGTTGCTTGTACAAAGTTCACTTCTCTGGACAACTCTCCTGATCAGAGTTTTTGACTAATTTTGTCCTTTTGAGCTTTGCAATCTTCTTCTTGCATAGAAATAACTCTTCTGGACAACTCTCCTGATCAAGGCCTTTGGTTTCATATGGAGTTTTCTTGTCCTTAGAGTTTGTTCCAGACTTTAAGCCTTGAGGGGACTTGATCTTGATCATTTTGAAGTCATAGGTTCCCCCTCACAGTGTGCATCTAATCATCTAAGAGCTGCCTAACATATCAGCTTCTCATCTAGCCTTATGTTATGTGTTCTAACATATTTTGAACACAATCATCTTGACTTAGGCATGTCTCAGGGGGTTTTGGTATTTAATCAAAACATGTATCATTTTATTCCCAACAATTTCCCCCTTTTTGATGATGCCAAAACCTACACATTCTATGCAAAAGTGACTTGTCTACACCTATTACATATATCTTCAGAAGACATGACTAAGGTCAATATTCCTGAAAAGACAATGTGTTAGTGTATTCACTGTTTTTTTGTTGCAAGTAGGTTTCAAGGATAGGCATAGAGAGATTTCTGCAATAATGTATCTTGATTCAAAGGTGGTTCAACTATCATTCATGTAAAAGTCATTACAGGCATGTTGATAGTTGAAGATATCTTATCAGAGCATGAATTCAAGACAATATTACAAGATGAACATTTCAATACATACTAAACATAGGATCAGAGCAAAACAGACTTCTTCAAGTATCAGAGCTAATACAAAATATTCCAGATATCAAAGTAGAACACATCAATTCTTGTATCAGAGCAATCCAAAACATGTTAGAGCAATCAGCATATCAATGCACATCACATCAGCAGGCTTGTCCAAACTTCAGCAGATTTGACCACTTAGCAAAAATATCTTCAGATAAGATAGTTTTCTATCCAGAAAGAGTCAGAAGACTTAGCCATTTAAAGATCATCCTCAAGAGGTGGGTTCATCCCATATTGTGCCCACACTCTCTTCTTGAGTTCCATGGCTTCCTGGTTGGTTCCTTTGGGTCCAAGGGTCATCTTGTTCAGCTTCAGAATTTCTGTGTACTCCCTTAGGATCCTTGCTTGGTCAATCCATCCATCAAGCTTTGGATGCATGTAGATGATAGGCTTGGGAGCATTGAGTTCAATTCTTGCAATGTCAGCAGCTGCAAGTAGTTGTTGATACAACTCTCTGTAGTATTCTATCATGAACTCAGCAAAGGCAGAGTTGGCATCTCCACCATTCCATCTGTCAATGACATAGTAGTCATAGACAAACTCCCTTTTAGCCTCTTCCCATGTATCATTCAGCTGAATTGGCACCCATTTATCCAAGTGTGGATATTTAGTGTCCATTGGGACCAAAAGCTGAGGCTTCATCTTGCTGTAAGTTGCTCTCCTTCTTCTTGGTTTCTGAAAGTTAGCTCTTCTCTTGTCTCTTGCTCTTTGTGCTTCCTCTAACAGATCCATTTTCTCTTGGGCCTTCATCATGGCCAATTTCTGTTAAGTTTCAGGGTCTTTGCCGTACCCTTCATGAAACAGCTTTGATGGATCATTCAGTACTACAATCTTTGTCTTCTTGGGTCCAGGTCCAAAGCCTTCTTCATATAAGGCTTCCACATCTTCAGTAGCTTTGGTACCTTCAGCAATGTTGACCATTTCAGAATATTTGTCTTTTTCAGCAGTTTTGGGCTCTTCAGCAGTTTTGGCTTTCTTTGATGTAGGCTCATCCTCATCAATTCTGAATTCAGGTGGAAGATCAAGGCTGTTAGGAAAGTCAGTGAATGTCTCAACTTGCCTTTTCTTTCCTTTTGCCCTCTTGATCTTTCCTCTAGTTTGGACACCTTCATCACCTTTGTCCAAACCAGACACCTCACCACCTGGTCTTTGTTGTAACCTCATCCTTTCTTCTTGTGCTGATGCCATTGAATTCTTCAATGCAAGTGCTAGTTGCTCTTCTTCATTCAATTCTTCTAAGTTTAGCACTGCAGGTTCTTTTCCTTTTGCTTCAGCAGTTTTGTCTTTTCCCTTGTCTGAACCTCCAATCACCAAGGCACCTTTTGCTCTAGCTCTTTCCCTTTCCCCCTTTTTGGCAGCATCAAAACACTGGGGTTTTAGCTCACTCATAGTTGTGGCCATTAGGGATTGGGCCTGGTTCAGGGACTTCATCTCCTCCAACAAATATACATTTTCATCATGTATATTCTGCATCCTATCACTGCTCAAGCTAAGGAAAGCTAGAACAGGCTTCATCTTTTTTTGAACAACCTCCTCCAAGGTTGCTTTCAGGGATGCATCAAGTTGGGCTTTGAGGAACTCAGTGAGGTTGGCCACTGCACCTTCAGCAATGTTGGCCAATACCTCTTGGGAAAACTTTTCAGAGGCTGCTTTCACCATAGCTAGCCTTTGATCTTCAGCTCTTCTCTTTTGCAATGCAGTCTTCTTTCCAAGAGCTTGCTTGACAGTGAGCCTGAGAGCCTTGACATTGGCATTATGATTGTCTCTCAGCAGCTTTTGCTCTTTCTTGACCTCCTCTGAGATGGCTTCCATGGTGGATTTGGCATTTTGTACTTCAGTGGAAATGGTTTGGAGGCCAGTTTCCACACCACTAATCCTTGCTTCCAGAGTTGGGAGCACAACATCTTCAGAGCCAGTGAGCCTCATTTCTACAGATGCTAGGGTCCTTCCTTGCTCATTCAATGCTCCTGAAGTTTCAGCATGAGCAGATTGGACTTGATGAGCCAAGGAGTCCAATTTCTCTGATTGCATTCCAAGTAAGGCTTGAGCTGAGCCTGTATCTACTTGGATAGGTGCATCTGTTAAGAACTCATCTGCAAAAATTTGGTCAAGGGAAATACCTGCAACATTAGACAGATCAAATAGGTTAGGAAATAGACACTCATCACCCTCAATTTCTTTTATATAAGACTCTGATACATCAGCAGCCTTCTTCTCATTTTCAACTCTTTCTTTTCTCCCTTCTTTAATAATTTCCTCACTTAAAGGAACAGGCCTCCTCTCATCAAGGGATTCCTGAAGTTCAGATTTGACTTCAAGAATAGCCTGCCCTTCCTCACTTATATCACCCTCATTTGGTGGTACACTCACTATTCTAGTGATCACCACATCTCTCTCATCTACTACTCCCTCTGGTTTTTCCACTAACTTCTCATTTTCAACTCCTTCTCCTAAACCTGCAACATCTCCACCTTCAACAAGGTTCAAAGATGGCAGTTGTGGGGAGATCACAGTGCTTATATCAACAGCCACTGAGTCATCCTGAATGATTAAAGGCTGATCAGTGTCCAACTCTTCTAACACTGAATAGGCCTTAATCAAACCAGCCTTTAGCATAGGAACCTCAACATCTTTAGGTTGTGCCTTGGGTTCAGAAGAACCTTCATTGGCAGATGTTTCTTTGGTTGTGTTACCACCCTTGGTCAACACCTCTGAAGATACAGATCCTTTCCTATGATAGGTTCTAGGAGGATTTGAAAGTCTATCTGCTACAGAAGACTTGGGTTGAGAAGGTTCAGGGAGGTTGGCTTGAGGGGTTTCATGAGGGTTGGGGTTTGAAGGGTTTGAGGGATTATCAGGGGAATCATCATCATTTGAGCTACTGTCAGGGTGTTTGATTCCCTTAGCTTTCCTTTCTTTCTCCTCCTTAATTTTATCAGCTACCAGCTTTGCAAAGATTTCCTCGTCAATGAGAAATCTTGTCTTTGAAACTCCAGCAAAGTTTAGCAATCTGTTTTCCTCTATTTGCCACCAGTTTGCACCCTTATCTTGGATGACTTGTGATATCTGCATCATAGACTTGTCTTTTACATCAACAAGTATCCTTAGATCATGAAATATCTTCTGAATTCTTGGAAATTCAGCAAGTTGTGGATACAAACTGTCCACTGTGGCCTTAGCTCCACCTCTGAGCATACTTTCATAAGTATACTCCTCCTCATTCTCACTAGATGGAGAACTTTGGGCTATAGGGGAGTTGGCTGTGGTTTCCTTAATTGCAGCTTCAGGCAAGTTAAGTTCAGGGGGGTTGGCTTCAGAAGGATTAGGCTCAATTGAAGGTACTTCAGTTGCTTTAGAGAGCAATGAATCTGAAGGGCCTTTGCTCAGGGGAGTTGGCTCATTGAGTGCATGTTCTAAAAGCTTTGAATAATTGAGCATGGATGAGTCAAGGGGAGACAGGAGTCTTGTCTCATCTACTGCTAAATCTGCAAGCACATCGATGCCACTTCTTTGTACACTCCCTTCTGGAGAATATCTCTTAGTGAGATCTACAGGGGTAATGGGTTGGTTGGGAGGGGTAATGTGGGTTTCAGGGGAGTTGGGCTCAGGGTACTGAATTTCAGGGATGTTGGCCTCTTTAGGTTGACCTTCAGGGACTTTGGATTCTGGAGTTCCAGATCCAGATGAGCTAGTCCTTGACTTGGATTTGGTCCTGCTTTCAGCTCTGCTTTCTCTTAGAGCCAATTGTAGTGACCTTTCTTCCTGCATCTCCAACACCTTTTCAGTAGGTTTGGCCCTTCTCTTGCTGGCTCTACTGCTCCCACTTCCTTCACCTTCCTTCTCAGGGACAACTTCCCTGATCCTCTTATCTCCTTTCTTCTTCTGCCTTGTCTCATTATACTTCAGCCTCAACTCTTCTGAGTGGTCAGAAGGCACACTTACTCCCTCTTCTGCCACTTCATCAACTTCAGCTGATGCTCCTGAGGCTTCTCTTGAAGACAATTGGGACATTTTCCTTGTTTTGACAGCCCTGACCTTGGTTCTTTTCTTCATCTTAGGCTTATCTTCAACCTGTTCTTCAGCAGGTTTGGCCATAAGCATCCTTCTTTGCTCAGTTTTCTTGCTGAGCTTCCTGAACAGGATCTTTTGGGCTGGGAGGGGCTTTGCAAATGTTTGCATCTGAGAGTAATGGGAGAATCTCTCAATTAACAAGCTTGCCCTGGTGCAATACTTGAGTTTCCCTTCTAGCACAACCTTGTTGTGAGCTCTCACTTTAAATTTAGCCTTTTCCTTCATCATCTCAGACATAATGAAGGTCCTCCAATCAAATTTGATGCCTTTGTCACTAGCATCAATCACAGCAGCCATGATTCTGATTCTTGGATGGCTAACCTGCTCCAAGCTTCCAGTATTGCTCAAGAGACTCTTAGCAACTACCTCAAATAGGTTGAGAAATTCTGGCTTGAGAGTCTTCTTGTTTTGTGTTGAAGAAATGGGGCCTGGAACCAATAGCCATTCTTGAGCTATTTCATCTTCATGGCCAGTACCATAAACTTCTGGATTCCTTCCCTCATAAGGCAATCCAAAAGCTCCTTCCAGATCTTCTGAGGAGAATTTCACTCTATGAAATCTCTCTTCTTCCTCTCCTTCTGCAGTATATGACAAACTTGTGGAAACTTCACCATCTGCAGGTTGACCTCTCCATTTGAGAAAGGCAAAGAATTCAGCCATGTAGCTTTCCAAGCATGAACTTGGTCTTTCTTCCATGAACCTTTGCAAACCAGCTCTTCTCAGCCATCTTAGAGTTGGTGTGATTTCAGGATCTTCACTCTCAAAAGATACTATGGGCTCAAAATGAAGATTATTTTTGTTGCTCAAGTATCCAAAATCAAGGTCTAAAGCCTTGTTGGAGAAATCAATAATCATCTCTGGTCTAACCTTGGGGGCCATTAGAGAGTTACAGAGAAAAGTTTGAGAGAGTTTGAAGAAAATTTGAGTTAGGGTTTCGAATACTTGGGGAAGAAGTGTTTGTGGGGGATCTTAAGACTTGTGAATATTCTAAAAAGAATGTTTGTCAATGAGTTGGTGAAGTCTTGATGTAATTCAAAGGTGGACAAAAATAGAAATCCAAAATGAACGGCTAGGATTGATTTCAGGGGAGTTGTCCAATTTTGATCCAATGGACAAAATTCAATGTAACAGTGAAAAACTGTTTTATTCAAAACGTGGGTGGAGTTTAATGTTTGTTTAAGGCTGGGAGTTTTTCGAGATAGATCATGTTCCAAAAAGTTTAATGCAAACAAGAGTTAAATCTTGGCATTTAATGCATTGAAAGTGACCTTTTGGGTGGGAGACAAATTAAATCCCAAAAAGGTGAAAACTGTATTTTCAATGGGACAGATTTCGAAATAGACAATGATCACCCAAAATAGGTGCTTATCAGACCAAGATTTGGTTTGATAGCCAAGACAACTTATCTGACCCTACATGGACAAGTGTCCTGAAGAGCTGTGGACAAGTCTCCTGAAGAAGTAAGGTCAACTTCTCTGAATTTCAGTAGACTTGACCAAGTCTGCTGAAGTTTGAATTTATTTCCCCCTTAATGAATGAACTTCTTTGGACTCATTTGTCCAACTTCCCTGGATCAAGAAGACCCAACTCTGCTGATAATTCCAGAAACCTTGCTTCTGCAAGTGGTTTTGTTAATATATCAGCTTTTTGATGATCTGTGTGGATCTTTACCAATTTGATATCCTTCTTCTCCACATGATCTCTAATGAAGTGATGCTTGATATCCACATGTTTGCATCTTGTGTGCAATACAGGATTTTGTGATATTGCAATTGCACTGTTATTGTCACAGAATATTGGCACTTCAGTAGAGTTGACTTTGTAGTCTCTGAGTTGTTGTTTCAGCCAAAGGATTTGAGCACAACAACTTCCAGCAGCAACATATTCAGCTTCAGTGGTGGAGGTAGCCACTGTGTTTTGCTTCTTGGAAAACCAAGATATGAGTTTGTTACCTAAGAATTGACAGGTTCCTGAAGTGGATTTTCTGTCAATTCTGCATCCTCCATAATCAGCATCTGAGTAGCCAGTTAACTCAATGTTGTCATCAGCAGGGTACCAAAGGCCTAGATTTTCAGTGCCTTTGAGATACCTCAAGATCCTCTTTGCAGCCTCAAGGTGGCTTCTCTTAGGATTTGCTTGAAACCTTGCACAAACACCTAATGCAAAGGTGATGTCAGGCCTGCTGGCAGTGAGATAGAGGAGTGATCCAATGATTCCCCTATACTCAGTGGAGTTGGTTGGAACACCACTTTCATCAGGATCCATCTTCCAATTAGTATTCATTGGGATCCTTACTGGCTTGCTTGTTGTACACCCAAATTTCTTGATCATTTCTCTGGTGTACTTAGCTTGGTTGATGAAGATTCCTTCTTTAGATTGCTTGACTTGTAGACCCAAAAAGAAGTTCATCAACCCCATCATGGACATCTCAAACTTGCTTTGCATGAGCTTGGAGAATTTCTCACACAGCTTCTCATTAGGGGATCCAAAAATTATGTCATCTACATAAATTTGGACAAGCAAGATGTCCTCTCCTTCAGAGATTCTGAAGAGAGTTCTGTCCACAGTTCCCTTGGTGAATCCATGATCCAAGAGAAATTGTGACAGTGTGTCATACCAAGCTCTAGGGGCTTGCTTGAGTCCATATAGAGCCTTCTTCAGCCTGTATACTTGGTTTCCAATCTCAAAACCTGGTGGTTGCTCCACATAGACTTCTTCTTTCAAGACTCCATTCAGAAAGGCACTCTTGACATCCATTTGGTACACTTTGAACCTCTTGTGGGCTGCATAGGCTAGGAAAAGCCTTATTGCTTCTAGCCTTGCCACAGGTGCAAATGTCTCATCATAGTCAATGCCTTCATGCTGGCAGTAACCTTTTGCCACTAGTCTTGCTTTGTTTCTGACAATCACATCATTTTCATTTTTCTTGTTCTTGAATACCCACTTGGTTCCAATAACATCTTGATGTGAAGGTCTATCCACCAGCTCCCATACTTCATTTCTGGTGAATTGATTCAGTTCTTCCTGCATGGCTGTGATCCAGTTGGCATCTTGAAGTGCTTCTTCAATATCACTTGGTTCTTGTTCTGACAAGAAACAACAAAACATAGCACTTTCACCATGAAAACTCCTGGTTTTGACTCCTATACTTGGGTCACCAAGTATCAGATCAGGAGGATGGTCATATAACCAAGTCCTTTTTTTTCTGATCCCTTCAGTAGAGTTGTCCTCTACTGGAGTTGAGTCATTTTGATTATAGAATTCAGGATAATTTAGAGCAGGATCTAATTCAGGATCATAATCAGGGGTGTTGTCCTCAATGTCAGGGACATTGGCATTTTCAACATTTTGAGTTCCCCCTTGATCATTTGACCCATTAACTACCTCAGAAGGAGCTGCTTCTTCATTGGTAGTTGTTACCTGGATGTGAACTGGGATTGGCTCATTCAGTTCACCATTTTCATCAGTGGGGTTTGTCTCAGGAAGGTTGCCTTCAGGATTGTTGTCCAATATGGTATGTTCAGGTGGATTGGCTTGGACAACATCTATGAATTCAGTGTCTTTGTCTTTTAGGCTCAATCTGGTTGTCCTCTGTGTGATTTCTTCAGGTTCCAAACTATCATTCCTGATCTCAAAGATAGATTCATCAAACACAACATGAGGTGTTTCTTCCACAATAAGGGTTTTCTTGTTGTAGACTCTGAAAGCTCTACTGATTTGAGAGTATCCAAGAAATACTCCCTCATCAGCTTTACTATCAAAAGCTTTCAATTTTTCCTTCCCATTATTGTGTATGAAACACTTACAACCAAAAATGTGAAAGTATGACACTTTAGGCATTCTTCCTTTCCAGAGTTCATAGGGGGTTTTGCCTTGCCCCTTAGTAATTAAACATCTATTTTGAGTATGACATGCTGTGTTTATGGCTTCAGCCCAAAACCTCTTAGGTAAATTAGAATCAGCAATTAAAGTTCTAGCAGCTTCTTTTAATGTTCTATTCCTTCTTTCTGCAACTCCATTTTGCTGAGGAGTTCTAGCTGCTGAGGTTTCATGAGCTATTCCATTAGATGTGCAATACTCATTGATGTATGAATTTATGAACTCAGTGCCTTTATCAGATCTTATCTTGATAATGCTAAGGCTTTTCTCATTTGACAGTCTCTTGAGAAGTTCAGGTAGTTTGACTTGTGTTTCCTTTTTATTAAGGAGAAACACTACCCAAGTGAACCTAGAGAAGTCATCTACTACAACCAATGTGTATTTTCTACCATTTATGCTTGAAGGGGTGATTGGTCCAAAAAGATCCATATGTAGAAGTTCAAGTACCCTTTCAGTAGAAATGACTGGTTTACCCTTGAATGAGGCTTTAATCTGTTTTCCCTCTTGACATGGTTTACACACATGTTATTTTATGAAAACCTCATTAGGTAGTCCTTTAACTAATGCATTTCTAGCAAGTTTGTTCATTGATTTGAAGTTCAGATGGTTTAGCCTCTTATGCCATAACCAGCTTTGTTCAGTAGTACTCTTAGCAATGAAACATGCAGCATCAGTAGACTTGTCCCAGTCTGCAAAATACACATTTCCTTTCCTAGTTCCAGTCAATAGAGTTTGTTGAGTTTTATCCTTAATTAAGCATTTTCCACTTGAGAACTCAACTTTAAAATCTTTATCACAGAATTGACTGATACTTAGGAGATTATATTTGAGACCAGCTACATAAGATACATTGGTTACTTTGATGTTACCAATCATCAAAGTACCATAACCTTTAGTTGTTGCTTGTGAGCTGTCTCCAAAGGTGACATTTGGGCCTTCTTTTTCAATAAAATCAGTGAGGAGTTCCTTATTCCCAGTCATGTGCCTTGAGCATCCACTGTCAAGGTACCATGCTGTCTTTTTGCTCATACTCCTCTTCTTGTGGCCCACTGGTACCTGCAATTAGATAGGTTTAGGAACCCTTTGAGTTTTGGGTCCTGAGAGGTTAGCTGTACCTTTTGGAACCCAAACTTGCCTAATTACCATGATTGATTCAAGGTGGCTAAGTTGTTTTCCTTGTGCATACACTTTCTTTCCTTTGAATGCCTTGGGGAAAGTATGTGTGAATGTGTTAACTCTGTAAGTTTCAGGGGAGTTGTCAACTCTCCTGAACTTATGAGTTCTTTGTGCAGCTTGATGAAATCTTTGAGGAAAGGCATTTTTATGACCATTACCCTTTGGCATGAAGGGTTTTGGTTGTCTCATTTTATTCTGCCTTTGAGGATAGTTTTCCTTAGGTCTATTCAGCTGAGGCTTCCTCAGATGAGTTGGCCTAGGCTGCTTATACCTTGGATAACTCCTCTGAACATTGTTCAGGAGAGTTGCCCTTCCATTGGGTCTACTCTGCTGACCAACATTCCTCTTGTGTTCAGGAGCCTTGACCTTTTCCAAAGGTTTAGGTCTAGTCTCCTGAAGCACTAGAGTAGGCATTTCATTCATCTTGCCCTTTCCTTTGTTCAGTGGTTGAATTATTTCATTTTCAGCTTGTTGTTCCACTGATTTGACAAAGATTTTCTTAGTGTTACTTGTAGAAGCAACACTGAGACAAGGTGAAGATTCAAATGGATCAAAACCTAATCCACTTCTTTGAGCCATAGGTCTTTGATAACTCTGAATTTCCTCTATTGCTCTAGAGGACTTGTTCAAAGCAGACATCTTTAATTTCAGGCTCTCTTCACTTGATTTAAGAATATCATATTCATGTGAGAGATTTTCAAACTTGGCATTTAGAATTTTTAGTTCAAAGTCTTTTCTTTTCTGAGAAAGTAGTTGATTGTCAATCTCCTTTTGTTGGTCAACTATCCTGAGATTTGCTTCCTTAAGCTCTCTCAAGGCTTGTTGATACAACTCAGTAGATTTGACATCAACAGCTATCTCAGAGTTTTTGGTAAGTTCAATAGCCAATCTTTCATTTTCTCTCACACAGTTATCATGAAATTCTTGTAATCTAGTGAAATCTTCCATCAACTTCCCAAAGGAAAGTTTCAAGTTGACTTCACTAGTGTTATGTGATAAAAATGATGGTGAGCTAGAAGTGGAGGATACCTCATCATCCTCAAGAGCCATGTTGCACACATCATCATCAACATCACTGTTTGAGAACAATCCATCAGAGGAGTTGAAGCTTTCAGTACTATCAGATTCTTCACCAGCCATCATGGCTTTTCTATTGGTGAACTTTATGTCTCTTTTAGCTTGTCTTTCTCTTCTTTCTTTAGAGCTTAGTTCAGGGCAGTCATACTGGAAGTGCCCTTTCTTTTTGCAGTTGTAGCACAGATCTTCATCATCATCCTTCTTGGATTCATCTCTTCCTTTTGATGATGAGGGGTCAGCTCTACTGGACCTTCTCCTATCAGAGTATTTGTCCTCTGGTCTTTTCTCTTCAGGCTTTTTGTCCTTGGCCTGATCTTCAGGGGAGTTGTACCTTCTCCTGAATTTGTTGTCTTGGTAGAATTTCTTGTATCTACCAAACCTTGTGTTGAGCTTGTCAAACCTTCTAGCCATCAAGGCTAGTTCTTCCTTCATTTCAGTCTTTGAGACTGACTTTGATGATTTGGGAGTGGGTTGCATTTCAGGTTCAGCAACTTTGGCTTTGAATGCCACTCCCTTAGTAGGATTTGAAGGTTCCTCAACAGGCTTTCTTCTGTTGAGATCGAACTCATTCTGAGAAGATTTGTTGCATGGGCATGGAGGAGAGATCCGTGGTATTCTGCATCATCACAGCATAGACATCCCACTTTTGAGTGAGACTTCTCAAGATCTTCAATCCAACTTCTCTCCTGGAGTAGACTTTGCCCAATGAGTTGATTTCATTCATCACATCAGTGAATCTACCAGCAAACTTATCAATGGATTCATCAGCTTCCATTGTGAATTGCTCAAACTTTTGCACAGCAACTTGGAGCTTGTTCTCCTTGATCTTTTCTGTACCCTCACACATTTCAGCAAGGGTATCCCAAATTTCTTTGGCTGTGGTGCAGTGGTAGACTCTTCCCATGATTGCATCTGGAATTGTTTGATAGAGGGTGTTCATTGCAAGATAGTTCAAGTTATCCTTCCTCTTTTCATCAGCAGTGAAATCATCTTCATCTTTGGGAATCAGTTCCCTTACATCTGCTCTTTGCTCATCTGTCAATCTTGGGTTAGTTTGAGTGAACACAAAAGGACCTCTAGTGATCACTCTCAAGGTATCAGTATGAAGAGAAGCAAGATGAGCTCTCATTCTAATTTTCCAGAAATCATAATTTTCTATTGAGAACATGGGTAATTTATGATGTGAAATGTGATTGACTGGATTTGTGGCCATGTTGTCCAATCCTTGAACAGCAGGTGGAGGAACAGCATTGTTGTTGGCCATATCTCAAGAGTAAACAGTTTGTCAACAAAATATAGATTTCAGATAGAGATCAGTTCAGTGACCACACAAATATGTGAATTTTGAAAATCAAGATGGATTTTCAGAAGCAGTGGTCTTTGAACCCCTGCTCTGATACCACTTGTTGGTCCTGAAAAAGGAGTATATAACAAGTGTATGGGGGAGGGGGGAATACACTTGTATGCAAATCTTTTCAACTAATGATCAAACCAGAGCTCAGCAAGGTTGTCTTGGACAACTCTGCTGAAGATGATTAACTCTTCTAAGATAATCAAACCACTAAGTACTATTGAGTACTTAGTTGAATAACTATCTAGGGGAGTTATATGTGCGGAATAGTGGTTGGCCCTTTATGTTTAGACTCCTTTGGTTTCTGAAATCACTTGGTTAAAACAATACAGTCCAGTTTTCAGGGAACTTGTCCAAAACAGTTTTTGCACAATCTTTGAGTATGTTTCCTTGAAATATCAGTTTTGTGTGCAGTGTTGAATGAATGTAAGTACTTGTAATGCAAATCAACACTGGAGGTTTATAGTGGTTCAGAGACTCAAGCTCCTACATCCACTTTCCCTGATTTAACAGGATAATTCCTTCACTCTTGGAATTAACTTGTTTTATAGTGTCAAGGTGCACTTGATCAATAACACCACTCCTTGGTGAATTGATCCCTAGGATGTCTAGAGTCCTAGTACCCTCTTCTCAACTCAGAACTGAATTGTTCTTCTCTCAACAGTCAGCTCCTACCACTTCTACTACTACAACCTTCTCACTTTCTCACTTGAAAGGGGTAAGGATTGAAGTAAGGTTCCAACTAATGAGATATCCTTTACAATGAAGATCAAGGTATAAGGATAGGATATCTCTCTAAGCTTGTGTATGGATATACAATTGGGTTCAGCTTAGAAGAAGTGTTTGAAGACTAAGATAGTCTTTGACAGCTTTGAAAGCACTTTGACTTGTAGGATAGTTGGATATTCTTGTCAAGGTTGAGGTGCTTCAATGGTCTTCACACTCCTTGTATTTATTGACAAAATGGAGATTTGCCCGTTGGAGAGGCAGCCCCAAATTGCTATAAATGTCTTCCTTGAGTTCTTCAAACTGAAAGACAGATTCTTGATAGTGACATGTCCTCATTTGGGTAATAAACGGCTTGTAAGACTTTGTCTTCTTTCTGCAGCACTTTTCCCAATGTTTGACTTCTTGTTAGGACTTGGACATGGCTTCTGAAGGTTGATCCAATGATAGGACAACATTCCTTATCAAATGGACAACTCTCCTTATCACTATCAGCATTTTTGCTTTTCAGCAAGGTTGGCTTGCTAATTTTCAGATGACTTGGCTCTTTCCCTTTCTTTCACTTTAAGTTGATCTTAGCATGTTTCAATGAGGTTCTTTAGGGTATGGTTGTCTCTAGATTCTTCAGCATGGTTGACCTTTTGTTCTGGTTCAAGTTTGCAGAGACAACTCTCCTGGGACAACTCTCCTGATCAGCATGTTTGGCCTTTTAGCTTCAGAGCTGTTGCTTGTACAGAGTTCACTTCTCTGGACAACTCTCCTGATCAGAGTTTTTGACTAATTTTGTCCTTTTGAGCTTTGCAATCTTCTTCTTGCATAGAAATAACTCTTCTGGACAACTCTCCTGATCAAGGCCTTTGGTTTCATATGGAGTTTTCTTGTCCTTAGAGTTTGTTCCAGACTTTAAGCCTTGAGGGGACTTGATCTTGATCATTTTGAAGTCATAGGTTCCCCCTCACAGTGTGCATCTAATCATCTAAGAGCTGCCTAACATATCAGCTTCTCATCTAGCCTTATGCTATGTGTTCTAACATATTTTGAACACAATCATCTTGACTTAGGCATGTCTCATGGGGTTTTGGTATTTAATCAAAACATGTATCATTTTATTCCCAACATTATTCTATAAGAATGAGCAAAACAAATATTTTGGTTTCATTCAATTTAAATATGATTTTATTGTAATATATACTTTATTTGATATGAGTTTGATGTATAATTAATTAAAAATTATTTAATAAATACTCATCCAGTATTTGTCATTTTGAGTATCTTATCGAAAGTTATTAATTTTTTTTTTTATCAACGCACATTACCTCTCTATACATTTTATCTTTTATATCTTTTTTATATTTTTATATTTTACCTGTCTCTATATTTTCTTTTTTCTCTATACATATAATATTATATTTTTTAATTAATGTACAAAAAATAAATGAAACTTTCGAGACGGATGGGTAATATATATAATATTTATAAAAATTTGTATAAAATGTAGCTTACAAGTTGATCTCATTTATGACCCATGAACTTGTGATGCACGAATTAAATTATGTTTTAAAAGAGAGATGTGTGTGATTTAAAAATGGAGGGTATGAATTTTGTATATATATATATATATATATATATGAGAACATCCGGCACA
Organism: Galeopsis tetrahit; assembly: GCA_963675135.1. NCBI lineage: Eukaryota > Viridiplantae > Streptophyta > Magnoliopsida > Lamiales > Lamiaceae > Galeopsis > Galeopsis tetrahit. Next base: position 13,187,256 of record OY776121.1, on the reverse strand, counting down.
AAATCACAAGTCATATATATACTAGCCCTATACCCGCGTTTTTACGATGGGGTCGATTTATTAAAATTAGAGTTAATTTATTAAAATAATAATTTTAAATACTATATTAAATTTTATATCCTTTTCATTTGTTAATGCTTGACAATTGAGATTTTGAAATGAAAGAATTTAAAGGGGAGAGATTAAAAATAATAATTATAAAATAAAATTTTGAATTATAATTTTGAAATTAAAATAAGAAAAATGGAATTTTTTAATCAGAATGCCTTAGAAGGAATTTTGAAATAGACGATTTTGGCGAAGAGAGAGATTGTGTAGAGAGATATAATTGTGACACGCGTCTCATTATATTCTCACAAATATAGAGTATTAAGATTAAGTATTAAGATTAAGATTTCAAATGGAAGAATTCAAAAGGGAGAGATTAAAAATAATAATTATAAATTATAATTTTAAAATTAAAATAAGAAAAATGGATTTTTTAATCAGAATCCCTAAGAAGGGATTTTGAAATAGACGATTTTGGACACGTGTCTCATTATATATTCACAAATATAGAGTACTACGCGGGTTGAAATAAATTTATACGGAGTAATATATTTTAATTTATTAATAAAAATTATTTTTAAAATATATACTCCATAAATTCTTGCTAATATTTAATAAATGAAAGTTTCAAAAACAATACTTCCTCCGTTCCACAATTTTCATAATAACTTTCACACCATTAAAATAAAATTTTATTTATAAACTCATTTTATAAATTTCAATACTTTTTCTTCAAACATCCCTAGAAGTCAAACTCTCTTTAATTTATACTTAATGTTTTACAAAACTAAAATTTAAATATTTTAAATTGGTTTGTTAATAAGATATTTTTAGAACATAGCATATATATTGGGATTTGATATTAGTTTAATTTTAAATCCTCGAATGTGTGTTGGGATTTGTTATTAGATTTTTTATTTATTTTTTTGAAACCTTATTAGATTTTTTTTTACTTCTTCAAATATGCAGTCCTAAAATTATGTTTTATTTAGGATATTAAAATATTTATGTATAACTAAATTTATATTTATAATATATATATACACGATTTTTAAAACGCATAAATTAAGTAATACTACCTCCTATTCTTTTTAATTGACGTCATGTAGCTACACACATATTAAGAAATAAACTATTTTCCTAAATATCTTAATATTATATATTTGCAAACCTTTTTATGCCACATGTCACAACCACACACTCTCTACTTCTACCTCTCTCTCCTCTAAATTCTTTCATTTCAAAAATCATTCACTCTCATTTATTCTCATTTTTTGACTTTAATCTTCACCGTCCATTTATATGTTTGATCTTAACCGTTAGATCTTAATTCAATCTCCTATATAATAATAGCTTATCTCTCTCATTTTTTTCAATTCACTCAATCACTTCTCAAACATTACTCAAGTCCATTTTCTTTTTCTGAATTCTTTTGTATTGGATGAGAATGAATGAGAAATGCTAAAGCATTTCATATTGATCCAATCTGAATATTTTTGGTTCTTCCCAAAAATTTTGTTAATACATACGACATGAAATCAAACATTCAGATTTGTAATATTCATTTGAAATCAAACATTCAGGTTTATGATTTAAGTTCTTTGAGTTTTTTTTTTTTTTTTATGTTACAAATCTGTAATGTAATGTTCTATCGATTTGATTCTCTCTCTCACGACCACAACCCCTCTAACTTAATCTCTCTTTTCTTAATCCTTTCATTCAAAAAAAATTCACCCTCATTTTGCTTTTTTTATACATGCATTAGAGAAAAGAACATGACATAAATAAATTAATGTAAATGTAATTACAATAAAAAAATAAACACAAAATTGTTATCATTCTTCCTTCAAATTAAAAAAATTGAGCAATCTTACAAATTTATGTAAAAGATTTCTTAAATTGTATATACAGTATCATTGAATTGAAATCTATGAAAGACTTCAAAATTTTATATCATAATAATTGATTATGTAAATTATTTTCATTTATTTCATAATAAATAAATTGACTTTATATAATATTTAATTTTGTAACGGTACAAACCCTTCAAATCACTTAAATTATGTAATTGATTAAGTAAATGTAATTAAAGCTAATAAAGAGTTATCATTTTAGATTGACTTTTATATATATATATATATATATATATATACACGGAGTAACTAGAATGTAATTTGTCACTTTAATTATTAAAATCTCTTGATTTAATAATTAATGTGTGTAGAGAAAAAAAAATGTAGTTAGATAAAAATATATTAAATTTAATGACATTTATAACAATAATTATAAATGATAAAATTATGTTTTTTTTTTTTGAAAGGAATGATAAAATTATGTTAGCCTTTCATAAATTCTGGTAATTAGCTATTAATTTTCTATTAAATATACATTAAATTCAGATTTTTTTTTTTTTTAAATAAGTTTTAAAATGATTAAATGTTTGTAAACATAGTGCAAAAAACTGTGATATTATATTTATTAGTTTTTGTAGGTGTGTTATTAAATATTGTAAATGCAATTTTTTTTTTAATTTAAATGTTGGAAATATATTTCATACAAGTTTTTGTAATTTAACTAATAACTTTGACTAATTTTTAAAAAAATTGTGAAATAATTGTGACACATGCTTATAAAAATTATAGAAATATTATTTTCAGTAAAATTTAAAAATTGTGAAATGTTTTATACTAAAAAAATTAATTAACAAAATTAAAGAAGGCAATTACATAAAATTATACTACTAATTAGCAAATTATAGTTGAAATAGTTGTTAATTAATACTCCCTCCACTTTTAATTAAGTGTCATTTTAACAATTTTCAACAAATTAAGATATATAATTATGGACCATCTTACCCTTCATTAATGATAACTAATTTTAATATTAAATTTATGTTTAGAAATTGAATGTGGCCAATATTGTAGGTGATATTCATGTAAACAATAATTAAGGTTTAACATGATTTATGTTGTAATACTATATTCAAAAGGGAAAAAACTTAAATTAAGGTAAAGAAAATTGAGGAAGTATAATGTATAAGGGTAAAATTGTCCAAATTAAAGAAAAAAGTGTAGAATGACACTTATTTTGAAAATATTAAAAAAGGCAAAGTGACACTTAATAAAAAATGGAGGGAGTAGATAATTAGCAAATTACAAGGAATACGATAAAACTTATCATTATGATTTCATCCCATAATTCAAAATGTATTAAATTTTTTTCTAAAATAAATTGCAGATTTGAAGGCAAAAATTATTTTCATTAAAATTTAAAAAATAATTAAATCTATTAAATTGTAAAATAAGGATTATGTTTTCCAAACATAAAAAAAAATTCAAATTAGGTTGAATGGTGTAGGTAAAATAAAATAAAATTAATTATCCTTATTTTCAAAAATAAATAATTAATTATATATATTTTTTTCATGTGTTTTTCTTTAACTTTTGTTACCTTACGAGGTTAAGAAAATTTACAACACGTAGATAAATTTTGGGAGGTGGCATGAAATTCTTTTGAAAATCTTTTAGACAAGAGATGGGGTGTGATACTATATATTTTCATATATTTTTATAAATCGATAATTTAATTTTTAAACTAATGCTAACTAATTAAATGAATATAATGGTGTATGTAATGTCAAATCACACTTTGCTCAATATCAAATTTGTATCAACCAAATTCAAATTTCGCTAAATCACACATTAAAAAGATTTTGTGCTATAATCAGTATGATTTACAAGTTATAATCTTTTTTTTTTAATTTCACACTCTAAAATATATTGATTTAATTATTTAATTGATATATAAATTTATTTTGTATCTAAATATTATTAAAGTAAGAAGTCCAATTTGAAATTTTGGTATTGTAATTTAAGTTAATGGAATAAATTAATGATAATGTCTCATATATATTTTACATCATTTTTTTTTATCATTTTGATAGAGTGGGATAGAGAAAGTGGATAAAACAAACTCACATTTCTCATCGAATAATTAATAGATGATCGATCTCCCTGAAGAGTATGCTTAAGTACGTACATCCTTCTATAGGGTTGAATAGAAGGGCATGGTTGTGACATGTATCAATCTAGATGTACCCGAGTTGAATAGTACTCTAAAAATCGTCGATTGCAAAAAGATTTGTTGGAGATAATGATGAGGGAGTTTTGCAAAAATATTTGTCATAATGCATACTCCCTTCGTCCCAATTTTATTTTATCATTTACAATACATGTAGTTTAATGTGTATACACGTGGTTTAATGTGAGAGTTATTTATTAGTATTAAAGGAGATAAAATATTGGGTATGCGAGTCTTTTGAGTAATAAAATATTTTGATCATTAATAAAGTAATGACATATGGTGTAATTTTGAAATGTTTGAAGGTTGTGATTTAAATTGAAAAAATATTTATTGTTAAATAAAGAAATAATGAATCTAATTTAGAATATCCATTTTTAGCAAATGATGGATCTAAATTGAATCGAGAGAGTACTAAATATTTGTCATATTCACATACATACAAAATGCATTTTTGTAAGTTTAATACACCAACTGTATCGTCGGGGGATCTTGGAGATAATGATGAGGGTTTTCCAAATATTGATATTCTTGAAGAGCATTTGGTTTTAGATGCATATGATCCAGTTGTTGATATAGTTGACAATGTTTACTCTTCCGTCTCTGTCAATTTTGGTACGAATAAGTATTTCGAGGATAGAGTTTTTTTTTTTTTTTTATGGAAGTTAAATACCCATCCCTTTTTTCCCCTCCCCATGACTCGAATCCAGGACCTAAGGCCTAGGTAGTGGTGCTCTAACCACTTGAGCTATCCCACTTTGTCATTTCGAGGATAGAGTTATACTTCCTGCAAAACATAAATAAGTTCAAAGTATTAACGAGACAATATTGACGATGATACATGACGATATAAGAGAATATTTGAGTTCAGTAGTATTTATCCATTAGGGTATACACCTGGTGGTATAGGGCATGTGTTTTCTATTGACATACTCTATTTTATTAAGTGTGTTGGTCTACCAAATCATCGATTAGTTTGAAAAATAAGTGTCCATATAATGCTTATTTGGAATGTTGATTTGAAATCATCCACTTTGTTCACCTTCCAAAACCTATGTTCATACACAGACAAATGTTAAAGTCAGTTTCTTTCCATGGTAGGTGTTTACCTTCTGAAACCTATGCTCATACACAGACAAATGTTGCCGTCTCTAGAATCAAGGGTAGGAGTGAATTGATTTTTTTTTGTCTAAATTCAAATGAAAAATATGTAAGTGTACAACAAATGTTGTTTACAAGAAAATTTTATGCAATTTGTAATTTCGTATATTGATTATTTTATAAATAAATTTATAATTCTCTATTCTATTCTATTATTATTATATATATATATATATAATGTAACTTATATTGGTACAACATTTTCTTTTCTTATATTTTAATAGAATAATGAATTTACAAATTTATACAATACATGTTTAAATTATTTTTTAATTACTAACTTAAAATATATATATTATAAATTTATTTCAACCCCGCGTAAAACGCGGGTCTTACACTAGTTACTTATATTCACTCGATTGCAAATTATTTCATCAATCAAGTTATTTAATGACATCTTCATCCCCTTATATACTAATAGGGAGTTTAAATTGATGATGTGTCATTTTGTGGTTAATTTGGCTTATGTGTCATTTTGTGGTTGATTTGGCTTATGTGTCATAATTTAATGAAGTTGTTAATTTTAAAAAGTATGATGTGTAGTTAAGTTATTGGTTGAGTAAGATATGATTAATAAACTCTTTCCAAATATTATATTCTTATTATTTTGACATTGACTAATTAAATTAAATTAAATTTTATTTACTTAACTTTATTTTAGTATTCATTTTATTCTTTAGTTTAATTTATTTTAGAACTATTTAATGTTTTTCTGAGTAAAATACATTAATCTAAAATTTATTTTTATTGGGGTGTACAATTCTTTATTTAATCAGTTATTCAATTGTATTTTATAATTACTTTTATCTTATATTTCAAGTAATTTTTTCTGCAATTATTTTAAATTTATTATAAGTTTAATGCATTTAAAAAATAGAGCTCGAAAATATATATGTAAAACTTATTATATAATTTTATACATAATATTTATTATATAAATAATTATATTATTTTACAAGATTATCAAATTTGTTATATATACATAATACACTACTTCTATAGTATATAATCCCCTTATATACTAATAGGGAGTTTAAATTGATGATGTGTCATTTTGTGGTTAATTTGGCTTATGTGTCATTTTGTGGTTGATTTGGCTTATGTGTCATAATTTAATGAAGTTGTTAATTTTAAAAAGTATGATGTGTAGTTAAGTTATTGGTTGAGTAAGATATGATTAATAAACTATTTCCAAATATTATATTCTTATTATTTTAACATTGACTAATTAAATTAAATTTTATTTTATTTACTTAACTTTATTTTAGTATTCATTTTATTCTTTAGTTTAATTTATTTTAGAACTATTTAATGTTTTTATGAGTAAAATACATTAATCTAAAATTTATTTTTATTGGGGTGTACAATTCTTTATTTAATCAGTTATTCAATTGTATTTTATAATTACTTTTATCTTATATTTCAAGTAATTTTTTTCTGCAATTATTTTAAATTTATTATAAGTTTAATGCATTTAAAAAATAGAGCTCGAAAATATATATGTAAAACTTATTATATAATTTTATACATAATATTTATTATATAAATAATTATATTATTTTACAAGATTACCAAATTTGTTATATATACATAATACACTACTTCTATAGTATATAATCCCCTTATATACTAATAGGGAGTTTAAATTGATGATGTGTCATTTTGTGGTTAATTTGGTTTATGTGTCATTTTGTGGTTGATTTGGCTTATATGTCATAATTTAATGAAGTTGTTAATTTTAAAAAGTATGATGTGTAGTTAAGTTATTGGTTGAGTAAGATATGATTAATAAACTCTTTCCAAATATTATATTCTTATTATTTTAACATTGACTAATTAAATTAAATTTTATTTTATTTACTTAACTTTATTTTAGTATTCATTTTATTCGTTAGTTTAATTTATTTTAGAACTATTTAATGTTTTTCTGAGTAAAATACATTAATCTAAAATTTATTTTTATTGGGGTGTACAATTCTTTATTTAATCAGTTATTCAATTGTATTTTATAATTACTTTTATCTTATATTTCAAGTAATTTTTTCTGCAATTATTTTAAATTTATTATAAGTTTAATGCATTTAAAAAATAGAGCTCGAAAATATATATGTAAAACTTATTATATAATTTTATACATAATATTTATTATATAAATAATTATATTATATTACAAGATTACCAAATTTGTTATATATACATAATACACTACTTCTATAGTATATAATCCCTTATATACTAATAGGGAGTTTAAATTGATGATGTGTCATTTTGTGGTTAATTTGGCTTATATGTCATTTTGTGGTTGATTTGGCTTATGTGTCATAATTTAATGAAGTTGTTAATTTTAAAAAGAGGTAATTGCAAATTAAATCACGACCTTTCGCTCATTTGCAATCTAATCTAAACCCTAAAAGAATAACAAATAAATCACAATCTTTAAATATTATTGCAAATTAGACTTCTTACAAGTTTACTTTGTCCCTAAATCATAACTTTTGATATTTGGTTTGATTGAAAAACAATATTGTTTTATTAAGGTGTTGTTATGTCATTAAGAAGTCTAAATTATGTTAGATTCGAACACAATTAAAATTGTCAAAAAGACTAAATTGCAACTATATTTAAAGTTTGTGATTTATTTGCAATTACCTTAAAGTTTAGATTAGATTGCAAATGAGGAAAAGGTTATGATTTAATTTACATTTAACTAAAATATTTATTTATTTAATTGTGTAATGGTTGATATGGAATGTTTACTTACAATTTATTAAGAGTTATTTTAATATTATTTAAATTATTTGTTTCCGAACTTTTATAATTTATTTAAAAGTTATTTTCATATTTATTAAATGTAAGGTGTTGTGGTTGATATTGAAGGTTGACTTACAATTTATTAAGAAATATTTTAATATTACTTAAATTGTTTGTTTCCGAAATTTTATAATTTTTTTTTAAAGTTGTTTTCATATTTATTAAATTTCAATGTCACATTTCGTTTGATTCTCACAAATTTTCAAAAAAATTTGCTTTATATAATTAACTAACATAACATAAGTGTAATTATTTTGTATAATTAAAAATATTATGTTCATTAAACTTTTATATTATAATACAACGTTATAATAAATATAATTTAAAAAAATGTTAAATTTTTTTAACAAAATAATTATAATTCTGCGAAATCATTTTTTAAAAAATATGAAAAATTAAATTAAGTAAATAAATAAAAATTTATTATTAAATATTTAAAAATATATTTAAAATTCCGTGTAATACACGGGTTCTACACTAGTTATATATATTTGTAAACTCTTGAACTGCCACATGTCGCAATTCTATTCCTCTAACACAACATCTCTCCTCTCAAATGTCACCATTTCAAAATTTCCATTCTTACCGCATTTTCCTCATTTTCTTTTTAACCTAATCCGTCAATTTAAATAAATTAATTTTAACCGTTCGATCTTAATCTCATTTTCTATATAATATCACATCTTCTTTCATTTCAATCACTCAGTCTTTCACATTTTTCTCTAATTTGTAATTTAATCTCATCTCTCATACACGGGTCTCATTCTCCTTTTATTTTAATGGTGTATTGTTCAATCTAAATGGTTAGTTTTAGTATCTTATGTGTTGTGACAGAATAGGATTATAGAGCATGATAAAGAAACGTAAAGAAGACAAGTGATTTACGTGGTTCACCAATGAATTGGCTACGTCCACGGGCAGAGAGGAGAACGGATTTTATTACTGATTAGGGTTACAGATTACAGATCTCAAAGACCATATATATAGCACTGAGATAAAACACCGAAATTGGGCTTAAAGCCCAATACTGCATATCAACATTATGTGATTCAACTCAGCGAAGTGTGTGATTCAAGGCATATCAACATTATGTAGCAAGAATTTTTGCTTTTCTATATTGTCGATCTCTAATATTAATTCGAATTTCTCTTAACTTTTGTTTTCGATGTAATTTATCTTAACTTTCGTTTTTTACATTTCTACAATCTATTATAATCTTCTTATATCAACATGTATGATTTATATTGTAGATCTCTAATATTGATTTCTATGAGTGAAAATTTCACCCTCCGGGTGCAATTATATATACTATGCTAAAATCCAGTCATATGACTCAATTCAAGTTGAAAACGCGCGTCCCAAAATCAAGAACAACTATACGACGTGGTGTAAAAGTCAACTTATCTCCACCTTGACTTGAATCTTCCTTGCAGATGCATCATTACAATGCCAGGTGAACAGACTCCTCCTTTCTGCCTCAGATTTGCCCTCCTTGGGCAACTAACAGCTTGTAACATTTAGCAAGTTCAAACAATGTCGAAACTTGCTATGTGGGACCGGCTTGGTGAACATGTCAGCAGGATTATCAGCAGTACCTACTTTCATCACCTTGATTCTCTGCTCATTCCTCAGAAAATGATACCTCACATCAATATGCTTGGTCCTCTCATGATGGACCTGATCCTTGGTCAAACAGATTGCACTCAGACTGTCACAGAATACAATAACTTGATCATGATGTAGACCAAGATCACCTACAAGCCCTTTCAACCAAACTCCCTCTTTAGCAGCTTCTGTCAGTGCCATATACTCTGCTTCAGTTGTAGACAAAGTGACTGTAGCCTGCAGAGTTGCCTTCCAACTAACAACAGAACCACAAAGAGTGAAAACATAACCAGTCATAGATCTTCTACTATCAACATCTCCAGCATAGTCAGAATCAGAATAACCAGTCATAGAAACGTGAGCATCACCTCCATAAATGAGACCAACATCAGACGTACCTCTGAGATAACGAAAAATCCTCTTCACAGCTTGCCAATGCTCCTTTCCAGGTTGTACCATGAACCTGTTGACAACACTAACAGCATGTGCAAGATCTGGTCTAGTGCAGACCATAGCATACATCAAACTCCCTACTGCATTAGAGTATGGGACTCGAGACATGTACACCTGCTCAGCTACAGTTTTTGGTGCATAATCAGTGGATAAGTGAATATTTGTAGCACTTGGAGTATCAATAGGCTTGGCGGTAGACATGCCAAATCTAGACAAGATCTTCTGAATGTAACTCTTCTGTGACAAGAAAAACTTCTTCTTCTCTCTTTCCCTATATATCTCCATTCCCAAAATTTTCTTGGCAGCACCCAAATCCTTCATATCGAACTCAGCACTGAGCAGATCCTTCAACTTCTGAATATCAGACTTGGACTTCGCAGCTATGAGCATATCATCCACATACAGGACGAGATAGATCATGGAACCATCATCAGCTTTATTGTGATACACACAACAATCATACGGACTCCTGTTGTATCCCAACTGGATCATGTAACTATCAAACCTCTTATACCACTGCCTTGGAGACTGCTTTAGCCCATATAGAGACCTCATCAACTTGCAAACATAATCTTCCTTCCCCGGAACCTGGAACCCCTCTGGCTGAGTCATGTAGATATCATCTTCAAGCTTTCCATGTAGAAAAGCTGTCTTCACATCTAGTTGCTCAAGTTCTAAATCCTGATGTGCCACCATTGCTAGTAACACTCTGATGGAAGTGTGTCTGACCACTGGTGAGAATATCTCATTATAATCAACCCCCTCCTTCTGTGTGAACCCTCTTGCAACTAGCCGAGCTTTGTATCTCACACCCTCACCAGGTGTGGTTTCTTCCTTCCTCTTGAATATCCATTTGCAAGTAACAATCTTCCTCTCCTTAGGCCGTTTGACTAGCTCCCAAGTCTCATTCTTGGCAAGTGATTCCATCTCTTCTCTCATTGCAGCGAGCCATTGGGCCGACTCACTGCATGAAACAGCCTCTCTGTAGGTGAATGGTTCACCTGCAGATGGTTCTTCCTCTTCCACCTCGTCAGCGACTTGTAATGCATAAGTCACCTGCAGATTATGTTAAACAGGTGGAGCTGCAAGTCACTCTCGATGAGAGTAAATCACAACTCCAAGGTGGAGAAGATCAACATACTACTGCTGAAAGTACAAGTTCTGATGTTCATCCAGAAGCTCGCCAGACAAGCATAGCTGTTGATAGAGCTAGGAGAACAGGCGTGAAGCCTCCTGTGCGGTACGGTTTTGAGGATATGGTGACTTGTAATGCATAAGTCACCATATCCTCAAAACTGTACCGCACAGGAGGCTTCACGCCTGTTCTCCTAGCTCTATCAACAGCTATGCTTGTCTGGCGAGCTTCTGGATGAACATCAGAACTTGTACTTTCAGCAGTAGTATGTTGATCTTCTCCACCTTGGAGTTGTGATTTACTCTCATCGAGAGTGACTTGCAGCTCCACCTGTTTAACATTACTACAATTTTCTGTACAAACAGACTTCACAATGGGGTTAAGCATAGAATTCTCATCAAAAATCACATTCCTACTGAATATAACTATATTCTCTGAAGGTGACCAGATTCTATATCCCTTAACTCCATCCCCGAAACCAACAAATATACCCTTCTTAGCTCTTGGTTCTAATTTACCCTCACTAACATGATAGTAAACAGTACAGCCAAAAACCTTCAACAAAGAATAATCTGCAAGTTTATTAGACCATACCTCATAAGGTGTCTGGCAATCAATGCCAGTGTGTGGACCACGGTTGATCAGATAGCATGCCGTGTTTACTGCTTCTGCCCAGAACTTTCTAGCCAAACCAGCATTCGAGAGCATGCATCTCGCTCTCTCCAGCAATGTCTGATTCATGCGCTCTGCCACACCATTCTGCTGCGGTGTATGTCGGATAGTGTGGTGTCGAGCAATCCCTGCATCCTTGCAGAACTCATTGAACTCAGACGAACAGAACTCCAGGCCATTATCAGTTCGCAGTCTCTTGATCTTCTTCCCAGTCTGATTTTCTACCAACGCCTTCCACTGCTTGAATTTCTTGAAAGCTTCACTTTTGTGTTTCATCATAATTACCCAAGTCATCCTTGAGTAGTCATCAATCATAGACACAAAATATATGTGGCCTCCAATAGACTCAACACGTGACGGACCCCAACAATCCATATGAATGTAGTCAAGAGTCCCCTTGGTCTGATGAACTGCCTTCTTTGGGAACTTGCTGCGATGAAGCTTCCCAAATACACAATGTTCACAGAATTCAAGACTCTGCACTTTATGCCCAGAAAGAAGATCCCGCTTTGACAAAATCTGCATCCCTCTTTCTCCCATATGACCGAGCCTCATATGCCACAACCTGGTCATATCCATGGTCTGAACCTCAGATGATGCAACATTAGCAGAACCTGTCACAGTGGAACCTCGCAGATAATATAAGGTACCACGTTTCAAGCCTGTCAGAACCACCTTTGAACCTTGACAAACATACATAACTCCACCTTCACCTTTGAAACTGAAACCCTTGCTGTCAAGGAGACTCAAAGATATCAGATTCTTTGTCATCTGTGGAACATGCCTGACTTCATCCAAGGTGCAGAATACCCCATCATGTGTCTGTATCCTGACTGAGCCAATCCCAACCACCTTGCAGGCAGCACTGTTAGCCATGGTAACATTTCCTCCATCTATCTGCTCATAGGTCGAGAAGAACTCCCTGTTAGGACAAATGTGGTATGATGCCCCAGAATCAAGAACCCACACATCATTACGATGTGACTGTCCAGCTGCAACCAAGGCCAGATCAACTTCAGAATTTGTATCAGTTTCTGCAACAGCTGCAGAACCGCCGACACCATCTTTCTTCTCCTGCTTCCTTTTCTTCTTAGGACAATCATTCTTCCAGTGCCCTGGTTCTTTACAGTAATTGCAGATGTCATCGGGTTTAGGACCTTTTGATCCTTTCTGATTCGGCTTCCCAGTTTTCTTCCCAGATTTCTTTTGTCCCTTACCCGTAACATACAACCCCGATGCCTGATTTTCTGTGACCGAGCCAGTTGCCTGTTGACGGTCTTCTCTGCTGTGGAGAGCAGATCGAACATCTTCCAGAGACAGAGTATCTTTCCCAGTAATGAACGATTCAACAAAATTCTCATACGATTCAGGCAAAGATACTAACAGAATTAAAGCAGCGTCCTCATCTTCTACTTTAACATCAATATTACGCAAATCTAGTAAAATTTTATTTAATTTATCTAGATGATCCCGACGAGATGTACCTTCCTGCATGCGTAAACGGAACAGACGTTGCTTCAGAAGCAATTTGTTGGTTAGAGACTTCGTCATGTAGAGACTCTCTAACTTCTTCCAGAGACCATCGGCAGTTTCCTGATCCGCAACCTCGATGATAACATCGTCAGACAGACATAGCATGATAGTCGAGTGGGCCTTTTCTTCTACGGTATTCCACTCTTCTTCATTTACATCCTCAGATTTAGGTTTTCCTGATAGCAGCGCCCACAAACCCTGCTGCTTCAGCAGAGATCGCATCTTTATTTGCCATAGGCCAAAACTATTTCTCCTGGTGAATTTGTCAACCTTTACGTTGAAAGCAGACATTCTCGATCGGCTCCAAAAAACCCTAACAGTGCGAAAAAAAAACTTGATCGAAACGACCAGGCTCTGATACCAATTTGTTGTGACAGAATAGGATTATAAAGCATGAACAAGAAACGTAAAGAAGACAAGTGATTTACGTGGTTCACCAATGAATTGGCTACGTCCACGGGCAGAGAGGAGAACGGATTTTATTACTGATTAGGGTTACAGATTACAGATCTCAAAGACCATATATATAGCACTGAGATAAAACACGGAAATTGGGCTTAAAGCCCAATACTGCATATCAACATTATGTGATTCAACTCAGCGAAGTGTGTGATTCAAGGCATATCAACATTATGTAGCAAGAATTTTTGCTTTTCTATATTGTCGATCTCTATTATTAATTCGAATTTCTCTTAACTTTTGTTTTCGATGTAATTTATCTTAACTTTCGTTTTTTACATTTCTACAATCTATTATAATCTTCTTATATCAACATGTATGATTTATATTGTAGATCTCTAATATTGATTTCTATGAGTGAAAATTTCACTCTCCGGGTGCAATTATATATACTATGCTAAAATCCAGTCATATGACTCAATTCAAGTTGAAAACGCGCGTCCCAAAATCAAGAACAACTATACGACGTGGTGTAAAAGTCAACTTATCTGAAATCCATAAAAAATGTGCATATCTTCATTTTTTTGTCATTGAAAATGTAGAGGAATGTAATTTATATTCGAACATGATATAATTATATTTAATCTTGGATGTCAATTTGTATACATTAATTAGCCCATATTCGTGTATATTACAATTTATTCCACAATTTATCTTAATTAATACGTTTATATATCCGTGCAATTTATATATGGTTACAAAAGATATTACAACACACATTTTCCATAAATGACGTTAATTAATAAATTCATATGATTTTCCATTTATGCCCCATTTTATGTTAATTTAAAAATAACAATGATTTACAATTATATATGGATTTTAAAATATTAAAAAAGAATATTTGTCAATATTCACTATAATTAATAAATTTTCATGTTTTGAAATTTATATGTAACCTACAAAAAAAAACGTTAATTAATAAATTAAACTCATAAAATTTACAATTTATATATAAATTTTAAAATATTGCAAAACGTATTTAAAAAAAAACGCAATTTATGTTGATTATAAATTTTCATAAATTGCAATTATTAGAGATCACTCATTATGTCACTAAATTGTATTATTTCCATATTTTCTATTTATTTATTATTTACAATTTATTTTTGTCTCAATTTAGACTGATTTGCAATTATTATCATCACTCATTCAATTACTATATTGTTCCGTTTTCACATTCACAAATTTAAATATGGTTTTTAATTTATGAATCAACAATTAAACTTAATTAGTAAATTAATCTTTTGATTTGCAATTTATATAAACTATTGGACGAAAAATATGTTAAAGATTTGTTAAAAATACTTTAAACAAAATCAGTAGAATTATTACAATACAATACTATAATTTATTTATTTTTATAATTTTAACAAATATGTAGCATATGAATATATGATAACTTTTCATTGACTCGACTAATAACTAACATAATATAGGAAATATCAATTTAAATTACAATGCAATTAAATATACATAAAAAAAGAATTATTTATTTTTTAATTTATATTTTAGATTATAATTAAAAATCTATTAAATTGAATGGTTGATTTGATAAAGGTATGACATCCAAATACAATCATATATTATTATAAATTTTAAATACATAGTTCTAGCAACACATTAAGTACATATATAATTATATAAGGTTGTTTCTACTATAGGGGGATGATTATTCAATGTCTAATGTTTATTAAAAATATTTATTACTTAATTGCAATTATGATATTTTTAAAATTTTGGAAAATGCTAATTTGCCGCAATTAAGTTTGACATATTGAATGAAAATTGTTTCTAATTAGTTGTGGTTTGATCAAGATTTGTATTTGCATCTAATTCAATATGTAGTGAATTAAAAGTATAAATGTCAAGGTCCATATTATAAGAGGGCTAAATGTAGTAATATAAACACATGATGGAACCGATTACTAAAAAAAAAATTAACGTGTGAATTAATTAAAAATTCGGACTAAATAACTTTTGATGCCTCGGTATATGATTCAAGGACCGACTAGTTTGAGTTTTGCCCTTTGTATGGACAATTAAAAAATGGACATTGAGTGAATTTTAATTCTTAATATCATATATTTGCAAATATGCGTTGTCTGAATCTCTTCATCCTCCAAATCTATTCATAAAGATTTATATGAACCTTTAATTATAATTCAAATTTCAATTAACTTAGAAAATTGAATTTCATCCATCCATCCACATTTATAGACATATTCTTTAATTCAAATTTCAAATTATATAAAAATAAAATTTAAATATAAATTGTTGATCAATTAATACACAAAAAAATTAATGGTAAAATTACTTATATTCACTCGATTGCAAATTATTTCATCAATCAAGTTATTTAATGACATTTAAATTCAATTCATAAATATTTATATGAATATTTACTTCAATTTAAATTTCACTTAATTTTGGAAAATAAAATTTCACCAATCCATTCAAACATATTCTTAAATTCAAATTTCAAATTATATAGAAATAAAATTTATACATAAATTGTTGACTAATACACAAAAAATTATCGTAACAAAATTTCTTATATTCACTCAAATCAAAATTAACCTTCATCAAGACATTTATTTCATTTAAATTCAATTTATATGAATGTTTTTATTTAAATTCAAATTTCACTTAATGAAAAAATTGTAATTATAATATGATAATCTTCTAATTGGTTACCAATGCAAGAATATAATATAGTAATCTTATAATTGATTATCTAAGGAAAGAATATGATCGTAATGTAGCAAATATAATTGTACATGATTTATTTTTCATAAGTAATATTTATTGAATTGTCACTAACTCAATAGTGTCGTTGACTAAACGGATTAGAATTTTAATTGGTTCACTTTTAACAGTCCTACAATAGTTGACCTACAATAATTGAGATGTAAATCTAACCAAAAGAAAAATCTTAATGGAAGTAAAATAAACATTTTCTCTCTTTCCAAATAGAAATTTCAACTTTTATAATCAAACATGACAATGTTAATGTGTTTTAAAATATTTTAAATAAAAGTATGAATACTTTGATTTGATTTTCTGATCATTTTTATATTAATAATTAAGTTCTCACAACACATAAGGGTCCAATTTATACAAAGTCAATAATTCATATGTAACTTGATTTAAATGGAACACTTTTTATTGAATAAATTGAAAAGACTTGAATTAAAAATTAATTGAAGTGACAAAAAATTATACTATTATACTTAAAAAATGTAAGTGAAGATATTAATTAACATAAACAAAGTAAATATATATATAAATTCATTGTTTATTATATATATATATATATATATATATATATTATAGGGCAATAGTATAGCTTCTCTTCTGTCAAGGATAAAGTTATACTTGCTCAAAGACATAAAAAAGTTGAAAGAATTAACGAGACAGTTTGATGATGATACTTGATGATAAAATTAAATATTTGAGTTTAGACAATGTTTGTCCATCGAAGTTTAGACCAGGTGGAATGGAACATGTGTTTTCACTTTTCAGTTGACTTTCTCAACTCTCTTAAGTGTTCCGGTATACCACATCATCGATTGATTCTCAAACTAGGTGTCCTTATAACAACGCTGCTTAGGAACATTGATCGGATGTTCGATTTGTTCAATGAAATTAGACTGATTGTTAATTACATGACTTGGAAATTACATTATTGAAGCATAAATTCTTTCTAGAAGGAGTGTTGGTAGTAAAGTTTTTATCTCAATAATGACATTGAGTGTTATCAGATGACACTAATCCCATAAAATTTCGAAAGAGGCAATTTTCTATTATATTGTCTTTTGCAATGACGTTAAATAAATAAATTATCTTTTAATAAAATAACAATTTTACAAATATATACATATTTTAAATATTATTTTTTTAATAAATAAATTTATTAGAGAGATTAAAGGAATTAGTTGAACAAAGTCAAATCTTATAATTCTAGATAAGATTATTTTATTCAAATCTCCTGTAAATTCTGTAATTATTGTTGTAATCTCTTTGATAAATATACAGATCATTCACTCACCTCTTCAACGGTGATAAAAATATATTTCTCACATGGTATCAGCCTAAACACCTTTAACCCTAATTATTTCTTAATTATTTCCCACAAGATAATATTAAACCAGCAGCCACCGTCCCACTGTAATTCTTCCTTGCTCTTTCTCTCTCCAATCAATTTCACCGCCTACCTTAACAATTCTCCTGCATCTCCTCACCATTTGAATTGAAGACTCCAGGCCCTTAATTGCATTCGCTTCACTCTCAATTGACCGGTCCCCGTCAATTGCTTTATTCTTTTTGCATCTACCAGCGACCGGTCCCCGTCGCTCCTCGACTGCTTCTCAATGGCCACAGAAACCACCGACACACTCCCAATTAATGCCCTTATTCACCTCGTTACAGTCAAACTCTCCTCCACGAATTACCTCCTATGGAAGAAACATGTCGTTTCTATGCTTCACAGCCACGATCTATATGGTTTCGTTGATGGTACGTCCGTGAAACCACCTGCCACTGTTACGACCGATGGCACCACGGGTCCTAACCCAGCGCTTGCAGTGTGGTCTTCGAAGGATCAGCGCATCCTCTCAATTCTACTCTCTTCTCTCACAGAAGAAGCCCTAGCCGAAGTGATTGATTCCTCGACGTCTCGAGAGGCCTGGCTTGCTCTCGAGGCTTCCTTTGCCCACTCTTCTCAGTCTCGAGCCAATCAATTACGTGAAGAATTGCTAAGTTTTCGCAAAGGTTCATCCTCTGTTGCAGAGTATGGTCGGAAATTCAAGGGCTTGTGTGATCAGTTGGCTGCAATTGGGCGTCCGGTTGACGACTCCGACAAAGCTCACTGGTTTCTTCGGGGATTGGGTTCTCTATTTATGGGTTTTTCTAACACCCGTATGGCCCTTTCTCCAATGCCATCATTTCGTGATCTTCTTCATCAGGCCCTACAGTTTGAAATTCTTCACACCTCCATGGTTGATGTTACTCCACCTCCTGCTGCTTTCGTCGCTTCGAATCAGGGAGGGCATTCTCGCACTTCGTCTGATTCCAGGTCCGTGCCTCGACCGAGTTCCAATGGCTCCAGCGGTTATCAACACTCTCGTGGGCATCACCACTCTCGTGGGAACAACAATCGTTTCAATTCTGGTAACAATAATTCCAATTCATTTCGTAAACCATATGTCCCACGTTGTCAGATATGCAGGGGGGAACACTATGCGGATAAGTGTCCTCAGTTTCTCCAAAATCGGTTGCCTACATCTTCAGCTCATCTTGCCCAGGCTTTTAACACTTCTTGCAGCGTGTCCGAGCAGACCCCAGATTGGTATGTTGATTCGGGCGCTTCAGCCCACATGACTGCTCAAAAATCTAATCTTGATTCTTTTGAGCCTTATTCGGGAACTGGTACGGTTATTGTCGGTAATGGAAATTCTCTTCCTATTACTCATATTGGCACTCGATCTATTTCATCTCATGTCCATTTGAATGATGTTTTGGTTGTTCCGCATTTAACTAAGAATTTATTATCTATAAGCAAGCTTACTTCAGATTTTCCGGTAAATGTTATCTTCTCTGATAAATTCTTTGAAATTCAGAATCGTCAGACCAGGGAGGTTCTAGCTCGAGGACGACGTGATGAGGGCCTTTATGTTTTGGATCGTGGTCATCCTGCTCTTTTTGCTGCTTTGCATTCTAAAGATTTAAGAGCTAGTTTTAATTTATGGCATTTACGCTTGGGTCATGTCCCACACTCTGTTATTTCTACTTTGAAAACTTTGGGTCACCTATCAGTAACCTCTTTATTACCTGAACCTGGTGTTTGCTCTTCTTGTGCTTTAGCCAAAAGTAAACGTTTGCCTTTTGTTTTGAGTGAAAAACGTGCTAATGCTGCTCTTGACTTAATACATTGTGATTTATGGGGTCCTGCTCCGACTGTCTCATCTGCTGGTTACAAATATTATGCTGTTTTTATTGATGACTACTCTCGTTTCACTTGGATATACCCGTTAGCTGCAAAATCTGAATTTTATGGTGTATTTGTTCGCTTTCATAGTTTCGTATGTAATCAATTTTCTCGTACTATGAAAGTCTTTCAGAGTGATGGTGGCACGGAATTTGTTAACAACAGGCTTAACTCATTTATGAATTTGCATGGTATTCATCATCGTATATCTTGTCCGTATACACCTCAGCAAAATGGTCGTGCTGAATGCAAGCATCGTCATATTTCCGAAATGGGTTTATCTATGTTGTTTCATTCTCATGTGCCTGTTTGTCATTGGTTTGATGCTTTTGCCACTGTTGTTCATATTATTAATCGGCTACCCTCTTCAGTTTTGGCAAATAAATCTCCTTTCGAGGTTCTTTTTGGTTTTATCCCAAATTATGCAAATTTTAAACCTTTTGGTTGTCGTGTGTTTCCATATTTACGTCCTTATGCTGCTAACAAATTGGTTCCTCGCAATCGTCCTTGCATATTTTTGGGCTATAGCAGTGTTTATAAGGGTTATAGGTGCTACGATCCTACTTCCCATCAAGTTTTCACAACTCGGCATGCTCAATTTGATGAGCGATTTTTTCCTTTTTCGGGTTCAGTTCAGTCCTCTTCAGGCCTATCCCCCGATATTTCAAATTTTTTGGACGTTGAGCTTCGTCCTAATCCGACCCCCTCTCGGCTCACTGTTCCCCAGCCGCCTGATGACAGCATGCCATGCCGATTGTGTCCAGATTCATCGCCCATAGTCCCGTGTGTTGCGCCCATTCCGCCTGCACAGCCTGCGCTATTGCCACAGCTGAATTTACATCCTCCGGTTCAGGCCGACGTGCTGCCTGCTCCATTACCCGACCAGGCTGCAACTATTCAGCCGCCTGCTCAGATCCCAGTTGCAGCCTCCGTCCATCCGATGGTCACTCGATCGAAAGTCGGCGTATTTAAGCCCCGTTATCCCTTGGATCTCTCTTCCACAGCCTTACTTACAGCCTTGGTGTCTTCTTCTGAACCGCGTGGTTTCAAATCAGCTATGAAATCACCCGCTTGGTTGGCGGCTATGCAAGAGGAAATTGATGCTCTTCGTGCCAATGATACTTGGGATCTTGTGCCTCGTCCTTCTTCCACAAATATTGTTGGTTCTAAATGGGTGTTTCGGACAAAGTATCGTTCAGATGGTTCTGTTGAGCGTCTCAAGGCTAGGCTTGTTGCTCAAGGTTTCACTCAGATTCCGGGTACTGATTTCGGTCATACATTCAGTCCTGTTGTTAAAGCAGCTACGGTACGTATTATTTTGGCTCTATCTGTTCAGCATAAATAGCCTCTTCACCAGCTTGATGTTAAGAATGCTTTTCTTAATGGAGTTCTCCAACAACCTGTTTTTATGGTGCAACCTCCGGGTTTTATTGATTCCATATTTCCGGATCATGTGTGTCGCTTAAAGAAGGCCCTTTATGGTCTTCGTCAAGCTCCTTTAGCTTGGTTTCAACGCTTTAGCTCGTTTCTTTTTAGCATTGGATTTCATGCCAGTCACTCTGATTCTTCCCTATTTTATCTGCATAAGGGGTCTTCTGTCATTTATTTGCTACTTTATGTTGATGACATCATTGTTACAGGGAATGATTCGACCATGCTCCGTAAATTTATCTCTCGCACTCAATCTGAGTTTGCTATTAAGGATCTTGGGCGCCTAAGCTATTTTTTGGGACTTGAAATCTCATACACCTCATCTGGTCTATTCGTCAGTCAAGCTAAGTATGCGAAAGATATTTTGGAACGAGCTTCTCTCGTTGATTCCAAACCCATCGCTACACCTCTTGTTCCCGGCGAGTCTTTGGCAAGTACAAGTGTTCCTTTTGCCGATCAAACTTTGTATCGGTCACTTGTTGGAGCCTTGCAATATCTCACGATTACTCGTCCCGACCTCTCTTATGTCGTTAATGTCGTAAGTCAGTTTCTTCATGCCCCTATGGAATCTCACTTTGCAGCTGTAAAACGTATTATCCGCTATGTTAAAGGCACCATATCCTTTGGCATTACATTCACCACTCGACCAGAGTGATCTATTATTGGTTACTCGGATTCTGATTGGGCTCGCTGTATTGAGACCCGTCGTTCTACTTACGGTTATTCCATTTTTCTTGATGGTAATATCGTCTCTTGGAGTGCTAAGAAACAGCCGACAGTCTCCCGTTCTAGTTGTGAATCTGAGTACCGGGCTCTAGCAAATGCTGCTGCTGAACTTGTTTGGGTTACGAATCTCCTTCGTGAACTCAAAGCTCTTCCTTCTGTTCGACCTTTGCTCCTTTGTGATAATAAAAGTGCGATTTTTTGGAGCCAAAATCCGGTGTCTCACAAACGAGCAAAGCATATTGATATTGATTGCCACTTCATCCGAGAATTAGTCACAACTGGAAGAGTCGCCACCAAATTTGTCCCGTCTCATCTTCAGTTAGCCGACATATTCACGAAGAGTCTCCCTCGACCTGCCTTTGAATTTCTTCGTTCCAAGCTTTGCGTTACTCTACATCCCACGCATAGCTTGAGGGGGGATATTAGAGAGATTAAAGGAATTAGTTGAACAAAGTCAAATCTTATAATTCTAGATAAGATTATTTTATTCAAATCTCCTGTAAATTCTGTAATTATTGTTGTAATCTCTTTGATAAATATACAGATCATTCACTCACCTCTTCAACGGTGATAAAAATATATTTCTCACAAAATTAAAATATATTATAAATTTATTCCAGCCCGACGTAAAACGCGGGTCTTACACTAGTGCCCTTAATAAATAAATGAATGGTTGTTAATTTAACCGGGTGCATGCCTGATTTTATGGGAATTATGAATGACTTATTTTTATCCATTAATTACCTAATTAAGGAAATAAAGGGGTATATTAGAGATAAATTTACAGAACGTCAATTAAATTGCTAATTCTAAAAAATCTAAAACGACAATTAAAAAGGATAGGAGGGAGTAATTAATTATGTCTTAATTCAACAAATTTATCAAGGTATTAAAACCTTAAATCTCTTCACGATAGTTGCAGAATTTTATTAATCCTTAGATGTAGAATAAAAAATCGAAAAAATGGATGAAAGCTAATAAATATTCCAATTAATTTGATTTGACTGAATATTAATGGACCAGTCCAGTTCCGAAAACAGTTGATTCACGTGTTATGCAACACTAAATAAACAACCGCAAGTGTACGTCGTCTATTGTAGCGTGATAAGCACGAGGTCGATCCCACAAAGAGGTTAAGCGTAAAAGTGGTAGTTTGCTAGTCGAGTTCTAAGTAGACGTGATCGATAATTTGAGTGGTGTGAATTACTCTAAGATTACCTAACAATGTGTCACCAATAAGTAATGAAGAGTAAATACGAAATCGATCAAATACCATGCAAATCAATAAAACGAAGGTAAAATGGATAAAAACGCAAAGAAGGAAAGGTGGGTTCCAAGACAATTGTAATATTTAGACGTCCGTTTATGAGAGTTATCTCGTTTAAATGGCTATTAAGGTTATCTCATATAAGGTGATCGCAAAAGAAGAACTAATCGATCTCTCGATACAAATTAATCCAAAGACGCAATGTAATATAAGCTTGTATGTCTACATCACAAATATTACACCATCTAAAATAGCTCCTAAGATCATTTGATTCCCTCTCCGATAATTAATCCTCTCTCGAGATCATAATAATACCGGGTTGCATATTCGCATACGATTAAATGGAATAAATCTCTCGATACTACCCCAATTAACAATGGATCAAGCAAATCGTCATGGCCACTAACAACATGCTTTACAATGGATAATTAAACATGCAAATAAGAGATAAACACCAATTAAAGCAAGAAATTACTCATAAACATCAATCCAAATCTCTACAATGCCTTAGAACCACAAATTGTTTAGCTAACTACTAACATAATGAAATTACAAAATCCAAGTGAAATAACTAAATAAAAAGGAAAAGAAAGAGAAAGCTTAGTCTAGAATGTGGTAGGGAATGGAATTTTCAAGCTATTGCATCCTTCCTTGCTTGATTTGATGAAGAATTGATGAAGATATGGCCAAAACACCTCCAAGTATGTGTAACTATGTGTGGAAATTGAGGAATTGGGGGAGAATGTCTTAGATTTCAAGAAATGGGGCTTATATAGTGTTGGGGTAGGGTTTGGATGCAAGAATTGCAAGTTAGTCCCTAAAAAATAGCCAAAATGGACAAAAGGCACCGAAAATGGACAAAAGGCACCAAAAATGGGGTAGCACGGCCGTGCACGGTGCACGACCGTGCTCCATCGTGGCCCAAAAATCCCTGTTTCGAGCACGGCATGCTCGAGCATGGTGCTCGGCCGTGCTCGCTCGGTCGACTTCGGCCCTTTCTCGTTTCGTGCATAACTTTCGCCTCGGGTGTCCGATTGACTCGATTCTTTTGGCTATTCCACTCCATTTTTCGAGACGAATCCAACCGTGCACTCCTCTTCCTGATCCAGTAAAGTATGGTTGGTGTTTTGCTCCAAATTCCATCGTATTTCCTACAAAATCGACAAAACACAACCTTTCTCTCATTTCGGCTTAAACAATCATATTCAATGCATAAATCAATGAAATCCACATCAAAACACGCTTAACATGTGCCTCTAAAACGTGTAAATTCCACCCGAATCAAACTCCCCCAAACTTAAAATGTTGTTTGTCCTCAAACAACTAAGCACTTAAAATAATGAGGGTGGAATGATCACAATGGAATATTCAATGCAAATCACACATGCAAAGTAAGAATGTAGTGATATCTCTTTCTCAAAGTGCATTTCTCAATGAAGATCATAGGCTCATTATTGCAATTCACATTCATGAATCAAAGAATGCACAAACACACAACACATTGTGAATGGGAAACACAATCCAAATGCTCAAGTCCTCTACTCACATGATATAGTGTTTCTCTCAAACACACAAACAAATTGAGGATATTAATGCACTCATCAACCAAGTTATGCTATGCAATCACCATATGCTTGCCCAACTTCTACTTTTCACCACACTCAAATGCTCAACAATGTGATCAATAGGACTTAATCAAGGATGTAACATTGGCTCTTTGGACAAGGTAGGATGAATTTGGGAGTTTGTGACTCTTCTAGTGGAGGACAAAGCTTGTTGTTTTACAATGTGTGCTTTCACTTTCAAAGCTTTACAAACTCCATCCTCATTTTTCATTTTTCATTCTTTTTCAAGCATTCATCACCTCATCTTTTGAACCATTTTTCTTTTCAAGCTTTTGGGGCTCTTTGTCCCTCTTTTCTTTTCCTTGATTTTCTTTTCATCTTTCTCTTTTTCTTCTTTCAACTTTTCCAACTTTTCTTTTCACCAAAGATATTCATTCAAGCACATGTTTTCCACTTTGTCTTTTATCCTCCACTAGATGTAGGTATCAAAGGCTCAAAAAGGCTAAGTGGTTAACATTGTAGTTTGCCAAGAAAATGAGGAATTAAGCTCAAAGGGCTAACTACGGAAGATTACTTCGGTTTTAGGAAATTTTGGCTAAGTGACTCTTTTAGAACAAGATGGCCTATATCACATCACAAAGTTTCACACAATCATGCTTTCAAACAAGAACTTAGGCAAGTTCTAAGATCACTAGCAATAACTTAGTCCACTCTCAAATGAACTAAACCGGATTACATGCTCGATTTATGGCTCAATTCTCACCGGTTTATTCAATAGGACTCTCACATTCATCAAATGTTCCCAAACAACAACACATCATGCATCTATGCTATCAAAGATCAATAAATATGAGCACAACATGATACTATTCTCCAACACCAATCATGCATACATTCAAAGCAAATAGACATCACCACAACTACTCAACCATGGATTCCAATGATTATTCATGCTCACATTTCACCAAAGATCCACTACCCAACATATGATCAAAACCAACTTAAACAACAATAAGCATATGAAAGCAAAGTGTGCGCCGGTGCAAAATGTAACACAAGTAGAATGACGAACCGGTGCAAGGGTAACAACTAGTAGAAAAATAAAAGAAAAAATAACTCCCCCAAACTTAGAATTTTACTATGTATAAATTCTAAGTTTGGGGCTACAAGTTGTTACCTCCCTCCTTGCACATCCAAAGCTCTTCAAAGTTGGTTTTGCTTTCTTCTTCATTCTTCAAGTTATGACATCCAAAATGCTTCTCATCCATACCTACAAAGTAAACCAAGCTATCAACACTACTAAAGCAATAAAAACACAAAGCAATAAAACCTTGGGTTGTCTCCCAAGAAGCGCTATTTTTAACGTCCTATGCCGGACGGTTCTTCCTTGAGGGGGATATCAAGTCACCCCCTTGTCATCCTTGTTCTTGACCTTCCTTGCCCATACGACTTTCTTAAGCCCATTGAAGCATCCACTAGCTAGCCCATCCGGCTCTTCAACCATGTCATAAGAAGTTGATGCCTCATTCATCCCCAAGCTTGCACAAGTAGCTTTTCTTGATTTGGGGGAGTTTTCTTCAAAAACTCCCCCAAACTTGGCCTTCTTGCCCATCTCTAACTCCTTGTCTTCCACCTTGGGGTTCTCCTCCACAATATTTATCTTGGGCTCTTCTTCCACCTTATCTTCCATGAGCTTCGAATAAGGATCTCTCTTGGAATACACATACTCTTCCTCCTCATCTTCATCATCACGAAATCTAACGGCCTTGTAGATGTTGAATGAGACTTTCTCCTCACCAACATGTAGTTCAAGCTCTCCGTTTCGTACGTTGATGATGGCTCCACCCGTTGCAAGGAACGGTCTTCCCAAGATCAAGGGGATTGCCCTATCTTCCTCCATATCAAGTACCACAAAATCAACCGGAAATATGAATTTCCCAACTTTGACAAGTACATCCTCAACCGTTCCCAAGGGATAAACTATGGAGCGATCCGCCAATTGAAGATTCATGGTAGTAGGCGTCAATTTTCCCAAGCCAAGTGATTTGAAAAGTGATAATGGCATGAGGTTTATGCTTGCTCCAAGATCACACAAAGCACGATAAGTTCCCTCTTTGCCAATCACACAAGGCAATGTAAATGAACCGGGATCCCTAAGCTTTGGAGGTAGCTTAGCTTGGATGATGGCACTACACTCTTCGGTGAGGTTCACAGTTTCAAATTCTACTATTCTTCTCTTGTTGGACATAATCTCCTTAAAAAATTTGGCATAATGAGGCATTTGCTCAAGGGCCTCCGCAAATGGGATGTTGATGTGTATCTTTTTGAACATCTCCAAGAATTTGATGAACTTTGCATCCAAACTCGTCTTCTTGAGTCGTTGAGGGTATGGGATTGGAGGCTTGTGTGGAGATGGAGGCTTATGTGCATCATTCTCTTTCTCACTTATTTTCTCCTTCTCAACATCTCTCTCTTCAACTTTCCTTCCTTGTTGTTCCTCTTCACCATCTTCCTTTGGCATCATAGGGCCTTCATAGCTTGTGCCACTCCTCAACTTAATTGAGTTGCATTGCTCCTTGGGGTTCAATTCCGTGGTTGAGGGGAATCGACCCGGCTTATGTTGATTTCCAACCATATTAGCAATTTGGCCCACTTGAATCTCAATGACTTTCACATCATTCTTGATTCCCATCACTTCGTTTGCCAATTGACCAATTTTCTCATCTTGACTCTCAAACTTTTGCCAAGTCTTTGTCATAAAACTCTTCGTCTCTCCCATGAACTTCTTAGTTTCTCCCATGAATGTTATAAACATTTCTTCCATAGTGAGCTTTGACGAAGACTCTTCCCTCACACCATCTCGTACATTGAAGTTCGACGGTGGTTGAATGGCATTGTGTGGGTTAGCATATGAGAAATTTTCATGGTTTCTCAAGCCGGGATGGTATTGGTTCGGATTAGAGGGGTGATAGTTCCCATGAGCTTGTCTTTCTCCCCAACCTCTTTCTCTAAAATTTCGATCTCTTTGGTTGTTCATATAGTGGGCCTCCTCGTATTGTGCATCACTTGGCTCCACTAGTGCTTTGGCCGTCATCAAAGAGATTAGCTTATCCACTTTGTTGGATAAGTTGGCACTTTTTTCCGAATTTTGAGTGGACGCTACCCTTCAATTTTGCCTTCGTTCGGATGGCCATTGATTGCCATTCTTAGCCATCTCCTCTAATAGCACATAGCCCTCTTCCGTTGTCTTTCCCAACAAAGAACCTCCACCCACTGAAGCATCCACCATTCCTCTTGTTCGATGGTCCATTCCATTGTAGAAGTAGCACATGAGTTGGTCTCGTGAGAAACCATGTTGTGGGCAACTTCTAATCAAATCTTTGAAGCGCTCCCATGCTTCGGCTAGGGACTCATCCTCATCTTGCATAAATGATGAAATCTCTCCTCGTATCTTGATGGTCTTGCTTGGAGGAAAGTATTTCATAAGAAAGGCATCTACAAGGTCGGCCCAATTTTCGATCGTCCTTAGATCAAGAGACATGTACCATTGTTTTGCACGATCACGGAGGGAAAATGGGAACAATTGGAGACGGATGTAATCTTGAGGGACACGGTTGATCTTAACCGTTCCACTTATCTCTAAGAATTGAGATAAATGGAGGTTAGGATCCTCCTTCGACAACCCTCCAAATTGGTTGTTTTGGACCATCATGATTAGCGCCGGTTTGAGCTCAAAGTTATGAGCATCAATGGGTTCCCTACCCACTCCTCCATATGGTCTAGGGATAGGGCGGAAGTGGTCTCTCAAGACTCGTTGATTCCCGTTTTCCTCCCTTTGCTCTCCATTTCTCTCCATACCAATATTCTCTTCACCTCTCCGACGAAAATTGTCCCTTAGTACTCCTTGAGGTCGGTTACCTCCATTCCCGTTTGGTTCCTCAACTCCTTCTACCCCGTGATTCTCAAATTCCTCCTCTTCTTCAACCGGATTTTCCCGTCGATTCATTCTTTCCAACTCTAGTCTTCTCCTTTCGGCGTTCCTTCTTCGACAATTGGCTTCAATCTCCGGATCTAAAGGTAGCACTTCTTGGTGGTTCCTCCTAGATCGTGTGATCATAAACCATGTCTATCAAAAGAGCAAACGAGAGTGAGAATTGCAAATAAGATCAAGATAACAAACACAAATATTTTTTTGGAATTTTTGCAAATAAGGAAAGCAAGTAAATGTCTAAACTAAAACTCTCTTAGCCTACACTCTAGAGCTTATAAAAACCTCCCCGGCAACGGCGCCATAAACTTGATTCACGTGTTATGCAACACTAAATAAACAACCGCAAGTGTACGGCGTCTATTGTAGCGTGATAAGCACGAGGTCGATCCCACAAAGAGGTTAAGCGTAAAAGTGGTAGTTTGTTAGTCGAGTTCTAAGTAGACGTGGTCGATAATTTGAGTGGTGTGAATTACTCTAAGATTACCTAACAATGTGTCACCAATAAGTAATGAAGAGTAAATACGAAATCAATCAAATACCATGCAAATCAATAAAATGAAGGTAAAATGGATAAAAACGCAAAGAAGGAAAGGTGGGTTCCAAGGCAATTGTAATATTTAGACGTCTGTTTATGAGAGTTATCTCGTTTAAATGGCTATTAAGGTTATCTCATATAAGGTGATCGCAAAAGAAGAACTAATCGCTCTCTCGATACAAATTAATCCAAAGACGCAATGTAATATAAGCTCGTATGTCTACATCACAAATATTACACCATCTAAAATAGCTCCTAAGATCATTTGATTCCCTCTCCGATAATTAATCCTCTCTCGAGATCATAATAATACCGGGTTGCATATTCGCATATGATTAAATGGAATAAATCTCTCGATACTACCCCAATTAACAATGGATCAAGCAAATCGTCATGGCCACTAACAACATGCTTTACAATGGATAATTAAACATGCAAATAAGAGATAAACACCAATTAAAGCAAGAAATTACTCATAAACATCAATCCAAATATCTACAATGCCTTAGAACCACAAATTGTTTAGCTAACTACTAACATAATGAAATTACAAAATCCAAGTGAAATAACTAAATAAAAAGGAAAAGAAAGAGAAAGCTTAGTCTAGAATGTGGTAGGGAATGGAATTTCCAAGCTATTGCATCCTTCCTTGCTTGATTTGATGAAGAATTGATGAAGATATGGCCAAAACACCTCCAAGTATGTGTAACTATGTGTGTAAATTGAGGAATTGGGGGAGAATGTCTTGGATTTCAAGAAATGGGGCTTTTATAGTGTTGGGGTAGGGTTTGGATGCAAGAATTGCAAGTTAGTCCCTAAAAAATGGCCAAAATGGACAAAAGGCACCAAAAATGGGGTAGCACGGCCGTGCTCCATCGTGGCCCAAAAATCCCTGTTTCGAGCACGGCATGCTCGAGCATGGTGCTCGGTCGTGCTCGCTCGGTCGACTTCGGCCCTTTCTCGTTTCGTGCATAACTTTCGTCTCGGGTGTCCGATTGACTCGATTCTTTTGGCTATTCCACTCCGTTTTTCGAGACGAATCCAACCGTGCACTCCTCTTCCTGATCCAGTAAAGTATGGTTGGTGTTTTGCTCCAGATTCCATCGTATTTCCTACAAAATCGACAAAACACAACCTCTCTCTCATTTCGGCTTAAACAATCATATTCAATGCATAAATCAATGAAATCCATATCAAAACACGCTTAACATGTGCCTCTAAAACGTGTAAATTCCACCCGAATCAACAGTCCGAAAACAGTGTTTTTGACAAATACGCAAAGAATATAAGAAACTTACCTGATTTAATGGAAATACTTATCATCATCTTTAATGTTAGCTCTTATATATTCGGTATAAAAAATGAGATGTAAATTAGTTTTAAAAATTAAGTAACAAAGAATGAAGAAAATATAAGTTTAAA
This sequence comes from Galeopsis tetrahit, assembly GCA_963675135.1. Lineage (NCBI taxonomy): Eukaryota > Viridiplantae > Streptophyta > Magnoliopsida > Lamiales > Lamiaceae > Galeopsis > Galeopsis tetrahit. Next base: position 13,156,373 of record OY776121.1, on the reverse strand, counting down.
TAAAATTTATTAATATGTAATAGATTTTATTTTAATATAGTATATTAGTTTAAACATATTAAATATAATAGATTTTATTTTAATATAGTATATTAGTTTAAACATATTAAATACATAAATACACGGAATACGTGTAGAAGATTTGATTGAGAATTTAGTTGTAAAATTAAAGAGATTCTCAACCGTATTTTAATATAATATTGAATAGATTAAATGAATTTAAAAAAATTATGAATAGATTAAATGAATTAAAAAAAATTAATCATAATAATTGATGCAAGAAAATATTAATTTGTAATTTAGTCAAACTTGATTTTTTTAAAAATTAAAGATTAATAATATAAAAATTATGATGAGTAGTATATGAAATTAGCACATGACGACATGAAATTAGGCTAATATTGAATTTCAAAATATTGGTGGATTGAATTTATATTTAACTGATTCCAATTTTAGTTGCAAAACTAAAGGAATTTTAAATTTTTTAATCATAATAAATTTTTTAGTTGCAATAAATATTTATGACTTAGTCAAACTTAATTTTTTCGTGAAATATCTAATTTAAATTTAAATTAAAAATTAACGACACAATTTAAATGATTTTAAAATAACACGATTATTATAAACACAAAAATAATTGAAAGTTTTGGTTACCGTCCTAATTCCTGTAATTCGTCCCCTAATTTCTATAGCAAATGAAAGAAACGTATTTTTTTTCTGCAATATATAGATCTAAATTAAATAGTGATAAAAAAGGAAAAAAATATTATAATTTAAGAAAATTGTAAAAAAAAAAAGTAAAATAACACCGAGAAAAAATGAGAGAGAACAAAAAAAAAAAAATTCAATTTTTTTTTTAAAAATATAAAAGAATTGATAGAGAGAGAAAAATATCATCAGTATAAATCTACAAAAGAAACTGTAAATCGATAAAAGGGAAAGAGAGAAGAGGGAGAACAGAAAAAATAATGGAAAAAAAGTTTAAAAGAAAATAATTAAAAAAAAGAGAGAAATTGATGAAAATTGTAAAAGCAAAAAAAAAAAAGTAAAACACGATTGGACATGATAAAAAATGAGAGAGAACCAAAAATAATTGAAGAAAAATAATCGAAGGAGAAATTATACATATAAAAGAATTGATAGAGAGATAAAAATATCATCAAGTAGAAAATCTACAAAAGAAACTGTAAATGATAAAAGGGAGAGAAAATTGGGAGAACCAGAAAAATAATGGAAAAAAAGTTTAAAAAATAATAATTAAATAAAAAGAGAAATTGAAGAAAATTGTAAAAGAAAAAATAAAATAAAATACGGGACATCGATAAAAAAATAAGAAAGAACCAAAAAAATTGAAGAAAAATAATCCAAAGAGGAAGGGAAATTAACCAAAGAAATCATACATGTAAAATAATTGATAGAGAGGGAAAAATATCATCAGTCTACAAAAGAAACTGTAAATGGATAAAAGGGAGGGAGGGAAGAGGGAGAACATGAAAAATAATGAAAAAAAAAAGTTTAAAAGAAAATAATTAAACAAAAAAAAAGAAACATGAAAAATAATGAAAAAAAAGTTTAAAAGAAAATAATTAAACAAAAAAAAAGAAATTGAAGAAAATTGTAAAAGCAAAAAAATAATAATAAATAAAATACGATTGGACATTGATAAAAAATGAAAGAGAAACAAAAAATAAAAATTTTGAAGAAAAATAATAAAGAGGGAGAGAAATCAACAAAAGAAATCATGTTGATATCACTTAGAATAAAATAATAAGAAAGTAGAATGTTAAAAGAGAAGGTGATCATTATATAGGACATGAGATTAAGAATTTACGAAATTCTGTTTCATTTAAATTATAATATTCAAATTAATATTTAAATTTTAATATACAAAATATCATTTAAAATATGGGATTAAAAAATGTACTGTTAAAATTAATGATTAAGATTAATAAAAAAATTAATAAAATGTGAAATTAATGAGAAAAAATAGATTTTGAAATTGAGGAATTTGAAAAAAAATAGATTGCCGTAGACCAATTATTTTACAACTAAAATGTTTGTAAATATATGATAACTAGTGTAAGACCGCGTATTACGCGGTTGAAATAAATTTATTAATATATTTTATTAAAATAATAATTATCCAATGATATGAAAAGATTCTATATATAAATGTATATTATAGTTAGAAAATATATATATATATATATTTTTTTTTACTAAATAATAAATATATTTAAAATTTAAAGTTTGTCATAATTAATACACATATATTTATAAAAGGAATGTAAATATCCAAAATGACTGCAATATATTAATACACATATATTTTAGCAAAAAAATTACACTATTGTTTGGAAGTTAGAATTGGTTTTTATTAAACGATTTTTTTTAAATACTTAATTTTAATTAAAATTTGAGTATAAAAAATCAAATATAGATCACATTTAAAAATAAATAAAATTATCTATATCTAATTCTTTTCACGTGTTAATAACATTAATACACAAAATAAAATATTAAATTAAAAATAATTAACACTGTAAAATATTTTATACATAAAATATGTCTAATTAAGACAATTTCAAAAAATTGTCATATTTTATATTTTACTTTTTATCTCAGTTTACCTTAATTAATTAGATATATTTTATGAAATGAAACATTTCTTTTAAGTTTTTGTGATGAAAAAAATATGTGTATATATTTATATTAAACTTTATAAAATCTAAAAATGAACATGAAAAAATTCACATATATCTTTTGTCAAATATGAAATACTTTAAAAAAAAAATTAGTTCATAAACCTTTACCTTCATAATTCATCACGTGAAGTATACTATAATAATTGACTACGCAACAAACACATTTAAAATTTCAAAATTTTTATAATTAATTCAATATTTGTAGAAGTAATGTAAATATTTAAATTGACCAATGACTTTAGCAAGAAAGTTACAGTTAACTTGTTAAGATTTCTTTTTATTTAGATTTTTTATTTATTATTAACTTTAAACAATTTTTTGAATTTTTAGGATTCTTAATTTTAATTAAAATTAATTTTTGAGTATAAAAAAAATCCACAAAATAGATCAACTTTTTTTTTAATGTATATCTAGTCCCATTGCACAAACTTGACCTTGAATAAATGTTCATAATGTTGTCCTATATAACACTGGTTTCAAAATTTTAAATACAAATTTAATTTTCTTAAAAATTATAGTGTTTAAAATTTAAATGTAAAAAATTATTAAATCACTTAAAAATATTTAATTATATTTAAACAAAAACTTTTGATATTGTTTAAGATTTTAATGAATAAAATTATTAAAACAATTTGAATATAAAATTATTTTTCTAGAATTGTACAAAAAAAAATTATGTATCTTTTTTTTTTTAATTTAAATTTTGAAAGATTTAGTTAAATTTGAGAAAGAATAAAGGAATTTTATTTGGGACCTTCTAGGACAGTCCAGTGTCGCCTGGACTATCACAGTCCAGTAATCTGAGCCATCTCAAATCTAATGGCTTATATTTGATGACCTGCTACCTGTTGCATTTGGCGTTGCAGAATTCATTGCCTTGCATTGCACTTATTATCGTTTTTTGTAGCCCTATCACACTTTTAAATTAAATTTAATAATTTTAAATATATAATTATAAAATTACAAATTTATCCTCACATGATTAATAAAAAATTAATTGATAATATATAATTTTTATTTTAATTCTCATATCATTAATAATCATAATAAACAATAAATTATCTTTTTTTATTTGAATTCTAGGTTAAATTATTAATTTAGTTAAATTTTTTATACAAATTTCTGTTTCGAATTCAGTACTTAGGCGGCACATACGGTTCTCTTGTTTTCTTCTTTTATTCAAAAATTCCATTGAAGAAGAGCTCCAAAAGTATGAACAATTCTATATTTTCTAGTCAAATTAGTTTTGGTAAATCTAGGTATTCGAAAATTCCATTGAAGAAGAGTTTCAGGTATGAACAATTCTATATTTTCTACTCAAATTAGTAAATCTAGGGTTTAAAATAGATATTTGAATGAATTGAATTTTAGGTTAAATTATTAATTTAGTTGAATTTTTATACAAATATTCAGTATTCAAGATAGTAATTTGACATTAAAATTTTCTACTACCTTTTACATTTATTTTGAGGTGTACAAAAGTTAGAATAGAGTCGCTGTTTAATTTTATCTTTTCATTTATATTATGTTGATTTTGTTCAACCGTTTCTCATTGTCTATTGACTTGGACAGCGGAAATTATCCGAGATCACAAAAACTGGGACAAGTAAAATCAAGAGAAAATCTACAAAATTCAATTCCAATTCCAATTCCACGTTCATAAAAAAAATTATGTGATTTATATTTATATATATATATTTTTTATTATTTTTTCATTCTTAGACGAATCATAAGTATTATTATTATTAGTACGCCTAAGTATTTTCAAATTGTTGATAATCTATTACTAGTTTTTTTATGTGATATTGAGCAATTTTGATTGAACATTTTTTTTTCTGTGTTTCTTTAATACTCTATTTTTTCTGAACAATCACATTATTTATTTGAAATTTATGGATTTTATGTATGAATATAATAAAATTCTACATTTATTAATTTTATTTTTAATGTATATTTTGCAGATATATCTTCTCAACATGAGAATGATGACACAACTACATCTAATAATACCTAAGATAAAAATGACAATGATTTTGTCATTAAAAAGAAAAGGCAAAAGACATCAATGGTGTGGAATAATTTTGATAAAATTTCAGCATATTTTATAATATTTTAGAGGTTCAACATGAAGATGAGATTATTTTGAAAAATTGATGTATTTTTTAGTTGTAATTGTTGAAAGAACATTCTGTTATATTTTTTTTTTTAACATTTGTTATTGCTCAAGCACAATTGAAGAAATGGGCTAGTCAATTTTGTTCTTTTCTTTGATAAAACAATTGGGCTGCCCACTTTTAATTAAATGCTAGCCCAAAACATTCTCCACTTTTAATTAAATGTGCTAACATTGTTGGCCCAAAAAGTCTTCACTTACTCGATTTACTCTCGATCACAATTTCTTCTTTCTTTGACGTAAAGGAGAGACAATGTCACAATGGGCAACGTAGGACCGTTAGTGCCCGTAAGGAATTCAAATAAATTTATAATATATTTTAAGTTTAATTTGTCAATTAAAAAAATATTTGAAACATGTACTCCATAGTATAAATTTGTAAATTTGTTATTCATTTGAATCTAGGTAAATATTTTTTAATCCACTATTAACTCTTGAGGCTGCAACATATAATTGTCTATACATGAACATGTTTCAGAAGGTACACACTACACACCTAGCATGAAAAGAGACCGACCTTTAACTTTTATTTATCGTCATTGCAAAAGACAATAGAATAAGAAATTATCTTATTCGAAACTTTATGGTAGTCGTGTCATCGAAACACTCAATATTATTCTCAGAATAAAAACTTTACTACCAACATTCCTTCCAAAATAAAAATGTATCCTTAATAATGTAATTTTCAAGTCTGATAACAATCAATCTAGTTACATTATACAAATCGGACTTTAGGTCAATGTTCGTAAACAACATTATATGGACACATATTTTTTAGAACTAATCGATGGTCTGAGCATGACGTTTTTCTATAGTTCCATTCACATTTCCTAATGTTTTTTTATTCTGATTTCACCAAAATTCTGCTTTTCAAAACATAGTTTGAGAATGACGTTTTAACACTTTGGAAAAAATAAGTGTTATATTTCTACTAATTTATGAACAGTGTCGCCATGAGACCATCTCACTTTGAATAAGATAAGTGTTTATTCGTACTAATTACTGTTAATGGTATTACTCGTTATTACTTATTGTATTACCGACTATAATAAAATCATACCTATAATATTATTTTGTATTAAAATTTAAAAAAATACACATGAAAAAATGGAAAATGAAAAAAAAAGTAAAAGGAAAAAAACGAAGAAATTAAAAGCTTGGAATAAAAACTGGAAATGGGAGAAAAAGAGGAAGCGGAAGAAAACTTAGAAAGAAAAAAAATCAAGATTTGTGCCTAATTTCGATAGTTTTTTTTTTTTAAATTATGTTTTACGATTTTTTTCTAAAAATATGGGTGACTTGATGGTAAATCGACGGTAACTCGGTAATGACTCGACTACAGATTGTAAATATACAAATTAAGGTTGATTTTATTATATTTTGTGTAAATTAATAAAAGGATAATATAGTCTTTTAAATGTAATCATTTTTTTTAAAATATTTTGGGGTGAACTCATAAAATAAGGGGTGTAGATAAACGTGGTAAAAAATAATAATTTAGGGGTGAACTCATAAAATGAGAGGGTGCACATAACTGTGATAAAAAAAATTATTTGGGGGTGAACTCATAAAATGAACGGGTGCAGATAACCGTAGTAAAAAAATGATTTTTGGGTGAACTCATTAAATGAGTGGGTGTAGATAAAATATAAATAAAAAATTAAAATTTGTGTGTTCCGATATCTTGCATGTACCCGAGTATCACCCTACAAATTAAGGTTGATTTTATTATATTTTGTGTAAAATAATAAAAGGATAATATAGTCCAAAATGTAATTATTTAAAAAAAATCTTTTGGGGTGAACTTATAAATTGAGCATGTATAGATAACTGTGGTAAAAAATAATTTTGGGGTGAACTTATAAAATAAGCGATTGCAAATAACCATGGTTAAAAAATGATTTGGGGTGAACTCATAAAATGAGCGGGTGTAGATAATCGTAGTAAAAAAATAATTTGAGGGTGAACTAATTAAATGAGCAGGGTAGATAAAATATAAATAAAATAATAATTTAATTTAATTCTGTTAAAAAAAATCTAATTTTACGTATGATTTAATTTAAATAATATTATTATTAATTTTAATAAAGGATAAAATAGTAAATAATAAAATAAAATTTAAATAATTATTTTAAAATATTAAAAAAAGGCAACAGGTATCAAGTTAGGGCGACACAGAGCCAGACACAGAGCGATGCAATTTGACATCCAAACTATTAATAGTCCAGACGACACCTGGACTATCCTAAGAAAACCCCATTTTATTTTGACCATAATTAATCTAAATTAGTTATTAAGTAAATTAGAAATTAAACACGTCCCAAATAAGAGGGAGTATAATTTCGGTTCATTAAATTTTAAATTTTTGTTTAATATTCAATAATGTAGATTTTATATTTATTTCCATATATTTAGGTTCGAATTTTTCCATATAATTTGAAAGTATTCCATAATTTAAGAATATGTCAATAATATAGACTGATTGAAAAAAATAATTTTCTATATTCGGGGAAATTCAAATTTAAGTAGATATTCCTACTAAACTTTATGACTTGAATTTTTATGCAAATAAGGAATTTTGTGTACTATATTTGTATATTTATTTGTATTACTCAATAAATTCTTTAAATATAAATTGATCGTAAAATCTTTAAATAAATTGATTTTGTATTTAATTATATTTATTCAATACTTTTGTTTAATATAAATGTTAAATAGAATATAAAAAAATTTAATGAAAATTTTTCAGTTTTGTATTTAATTATATTTCAATAAATTTTTTAAAAATATTAAATTATATATACTATTTTGTAGTGATGTAATTATATTTAAATTAAGGTTAGAAAAAACTTTTGATATAGTTTAAGATTTTAATGAATAAAATTATTAAAATAATTTCAATATAAAATTATTTTTTTAGAATTGTACAAAAAAAAATTACGTTTTTTTTTTAATTTAAAATTTGAAAGATTCAGTTAAATTTGGGAGAAATTTGGGAGAGAATAAAGGGGTTTTATTTTGACCATAATTAATCTAAATTAGTTATTAAGTAAATTATAAATTAAGACACGTGACATTCATCTAAACTATGTAATAGAAGATGTGAGTTGTGTAACAGGAGATTGTCGAATAGAGGGAGTATAATTTGGGTCATTAAATTTTAAATTTTTGTTTAATATTCAACAATGTAGATTTTATATTTATTTTCATATAAATTTTTTTTTGAAGTCAATAATATTAGGTTCGAATTTTTCCATATAATTTGAAATTACTCCATAATTTAAGAATATGTCAATAAATATAGACGGATTGATAAAAAATGATTTCCTTTATTAGGGGATATTCGAATTTAAGTAGATATTCCATATAATAATTGATTAGAGAAAAAAATTCAATGAAAACAATATATTGATTGGAGAGAAAAAAATCTGCAAAACAAAAAAATATATATATTGATTAGAGAAAATTCTGCAAAACTTTGAGAACAAAATTCTAGAGAAAATTCTGCAAAACTTTAGAGAGAACAAAAAAAAAAAATTGATTAAAGAAAATTCTGCAAAACTTTAGAGAGAACAAAAAAAAATAATGACTAATGTATGGTAATGAGCTCCTTAATGTTTATAGTTATGGTTATGGGCCAAATGATCCAAAATTTGTTAGCAAGTTATTTACTAAAAATAAAATAAAAATGTAACGATCGGGGCTAGTGGGCTAGCCCGGTAGACCTGCGGGCTGGCCCTGTTTAGCCCGCGGGCTAATTGGTCTGTGTTAAAAAAGCTCGGATTTAAATGGGTCTACGATTCATGAACCCTAACCCTGCATTTTTTAGGGTTAAACGGGCTGGCCCGGTTAGCCCGGCCCGGATAAACATCTCTAAGAATACACCATTGTCGTTCATGTATTCACACGAGAGATATAATAATTAATGTAGATTTAAATCTCTTGTTTAACTTTTTTTTTTATAAGAGCATAATTATCATTGAGAGAGGGCATGGTGAAACGTGTATTCACAAATTAATATTTGCTACTCATAGTTGTAGACATGTTCAACCGCCGAAAACCGCCGGTTACGGTTAAAAACCGACGGTTTCGGTTTTGTAAAATTCGTAACCGAAACCGAACCGGCAAACCGCCGATTACGGTTACGGTTTTCTAACCGCCGGTTCGGTTAAAAACCGGCGGTTAGACGATTTTTTTTTTCTTTCTCTCTCCGTTTTTTGCTCGTTTTCACTCCGTTTTCGCTCGTTTTTTGTTCGTTTCAACTCGTTTTTTAGAAACTACATTACTAGAATTTAATAAAAATTATATAACTTAAATTTATACATAAAAAATAGAAGAATTGTGTATTAAAAAAAAATTAAAAAAAAAAAAAACCGGAAAACCGGCGGTTAACCGCCGGTTTGCCGGTTAACTGCCAAAACCGGCGGTTTCGGTTTGCCAAAACTAGCAACCGAAACCGAACCGCCATTTTCCGGTTACGGTTCGATTTTTGAACCGTAACCGGCGGTTTGCCAAACCGGCGGTTTTGCCGGTTCGGCGGTTCCGCGGTTAAAAACCGCCCATGTCTACATAGTTGGATTGATTTATAAATTAATCTTTCATTAAATATTATATATATATATTTTATTCTACCCTTTTGGCAATAAGGATTTAAACAATTTGAAGGTTTAAATTTTAGTTCCATTAATATGTTAATTAAATAAAATAATATATATTTGAGGTCTACTATCTGATTATAAAATTAAGATTAAATTATTGACGTCAACTGTGTGGGTTTAATCAAAGATTATTCCAAATTATTTGTACTTTATTTAATTATTTTTTTTAGTAATTATATACATAATAATAAATGTAAAAAAGTAAAATATTAATAGTATATAATAAAAAAGCTCGTGGGCTAGCACACAACCCGCCGTGGGTTGGGTTGGATTGAGTATTTTTCAGCCCATTCCCGTCGTGGACCGGCATGCCAAAACCCGTAAAATGACGGGTTGAAGTGGGTTGTGGATCGGCCCGCCCCGTTAGCCCGTTTTGACAGCTCTATTCACGGGCCATGAGAGTAGTTAAACCTGTGACTCCGGATTTATATTAATTAGCGTCTTCTTCCGACCATGAAAATAAATTTTACGCTTTCTATTTTTAAAAAGTTTGTTGTATTTGTTATTTTGTATAGAATTAAGGAACACTTTTTTTTTTGACATATTTACTCCTCGCCAAAGTCTTGTATGCACTCAAGTACACCATACGCTTGAGTTGACCGGTCAAACGTTGACAACTTGTTCTTGAGCTTGAAATTCAAAAGTGCTAAAAAAAAGTTTTGGTGGTGAAGAATGTGCTTTAGAAGAAAAGAGCAAAGTAAATTGTGTGGATGGAGAAATTTGAGCTGCAACTTGATCAAGTGTAGCTTTACTCTTGAGTTTTAGAGATGTTCGATGAGACGTCTTTACTTCTCGCTCCACTAGTTTATGAGTTACTTTGTCCAAACTTTTCCTACCTTAACCAAAGAGTGTACATTACAACCAAATGTGAAGTCCTTATTGATTCGTTGATTGAACACTTTCATGTAGTGGATAACTTAAACATTTGGCAAGCATATGGTGGCGCATTTGTGTGATTTGATTTTGAGAGCATACACATCCTTGATACACTTTGTGTGAAGAGTGATACACTTACTTGTGAGGAAATTGTGAATTGAGCACTTTATCTTGCATGGATTTGAGCATAATTTGTGAACTTGCTTGTTGATTTTTCTACCTCTTGCCTTGACTAGATTGAGATAACTTGGCAATTACTCATTCTATTTTGTCTTGAATGAATTCATTCGCAATTCTTCAACTTTTTTCTATTTTTCATTCGTTGCTCGGGGACAAGCAACACTTTAAGTTTGGAGGGGTTGATTAGTGTGAAAATTGCTTGAAATTCATGTATTTAATTTGCTATATGATTTCTTGCAAATATTTACACTAAATTGACTAATTGCACTTGAAGTAAGAAAGGTATGTGTTTTGTAATTTTTATAGGAAAATGAGGATTTTTGATGCAAAACACGCCTCAATTATTTTGTGAAGTCAATTGAAAGAATAAATCGAGAAGAATAAAAAATTATTGGACTCAAGTCATAAAAAGAAAGGGTGCGGCTAAAGGCACACACAGATCCTATGAGGACACCCACGTGATGAGGACACACACAAAATGGATGAGGACACCACGTGGAAATTCCAAAATTACCCTCTCTCAATTAAAACCCTAACTCATTCATTCTCTCTTCTTCTCACATTCAGACACCCACCTCCCACCTCCATTTTTACACCTCCATTTCTCTCTTCACGTCGACGCGGCGCTGCAGCCCTGCCTACCTACCACTCCACTTCGTCGCGGGGGCCCACGCCGCCCACTACGCAACGCTCTCCCTACCTTCGCGGCCGTTAGCAGCCGCAGCCCCTCCCTCTCGTCGCCGTCCCCGTCTCCCCACCCAACACACGCGAAAACTCCCCACGTCGCCGCCTCTTCTCCTCCCTTGTTCGCCGCAGCCGGTCGCACCCCTCCTCCCTCCGCCACTGCCGTCCGTTCCAGGTAGGATTTTTTAAATTTTTTAGAATTTTAGGAAATTTCGGGTTTTTTGAAAAATTCGGGTTTTTAGAAGTTCGTGATTTATTTTCGAACATATTGAGTTAGTTTTGGAAATATTTTCGAACAATCTATGTTTGTTTTGGAAAAAATTTTGAACATTTTGTTCGCTCTTTTTTTTTCGGACAAATTTAGGTTGTTTTGGAATTTTTTTCTAACAATCTATGTTTGTTTTGGAAATTTTTTCGAACAATCTTTGTTTGTCTTGGAAAAAATTTCGAACATTTTGTTCGATCTTTTTTTTCGAACAAATTTAAGTTGTTTTGTAATTTTTTTCGAACATATTAAGTTTGTTCATTAAAAAATTTCGGACATCTCAATTTTATTTGTTTAAAATTTTTGAACATACTAAGATTTTATTTTTGTTGTTGAAATTTTGGGTTTTTGTTGTTTTGGTGATATTGGCAGTGGCACATGGGCCGAAATGATTGATTAGTTTTATTTTTGTTTATGTTGTTGGCATGTCGAAGTTGTATGACATTCCGCCATTATTGTTTTTGTTGTTGATGGAGATTTTTGTTGTTTTGGTGGTGATGGTGGGGATCCGAATGATTCCGGTGTGAAATGATGAATTGGGTGTGAAATGAAATAGGTGGATGTACTCATCCGTCCTTTTTTTTTAAATGTCTAGGAGGGGTACAAAAGACATTTCGCATACCCCTAGTGATAAAAAAAGTTTCCGTTCCAAAAAAAAATCAAATGCTGATTGCTGGGCTTTTAAATTATTTTTGGCGGTCCAAATTAAAGATGCAGCCCAATATACTTAGGCCCATTTCCTATTACCTTGCTGCGTGAATTGGGAGTTGGGAGTTCATGGTCAAAGTTATTTTCTTGGGGGTTGGGGTATATACCCCTCCAGCTTTGTTTAATACACTCCCCCTTCATTTTTCTAAATTCAATATATATATGAAATACTAATTTTACCCTTTCATTAAATCATGTTAGATACATACACTCCCCTACAATTTAAACACAACCCTAACCCTAGAATTAGACAGCCTCCGTCAACGCCGCCTCCACTGCCGTCGCCGTCGCCGCCTCCGCCGTCGCCACATATATAAAATTTAGAATTTTTTTTTTACTATTTTTAAAAAACATTCCGGTCGACACTGGTTTGTCGACCGGAAACACTACGGTCGACGCTGGTTCGTCGACTAAAAATACTCCGGTCGACACTGGTTTGTCGACCAAAAATACTCCGGTCGACACTGGTTTGTCGACCAAATTTCGAAAGAAAAATTTTAAAAAAAAATTGAAATTTTCGACCATTATTGATAGCCCAAAAACACTTTCATCGATACCCTATTGTCGAGGAGAGTGTTTTTGAACGACCGATAATGGTCGAAAATTAAAAAATAAAATAAAAATCAAATCTGTTCTTCTTTGCCGGCGACTTGATTTCAAGGCTTCAAGGCGTGTGGGCCGCGACGGCAGGGGGCAAGCGAGGGCTGGCCGCGACGGTCAGGGGCGAGCTGGAGCGACGGAGAGGAGGGCGGCGGTGGAGGGCGAGAAACGAGGGAGGAGGGCGGCGTCTGTTACAGAAATTAAAAAAAATGGAGAGGAGAGAGGGCGGCGGTGGCGAACGAGGCGAGGGGGAGTGCGACGGCAAAGGGGGGGAGGGGGAGAGCGACGGAGAGGAGAGGGAGGGAGGGGGAGAGCGACGGAGAGGGGAGGGAGGGGGAGTGCGACGGCGAGGGGAGTGCAGAAAATGGGAGAAAAAAAGTGAAAAAAAAATGGAAGGAGGGAAGAGAGGGAGGCGGCAGAAGTTGGGGAAGATGAGTTGGGGAATTAGGTTTAGGGTTTTGAGGGGTGCATGTATCTATAATTTTTTAGTAAAGGGGCAAATATGGTATTTTATATATATATTCAATTAATAAATAGAAGGGGGAGTGCATTAAACAAAGCTGGAGGGGTATATACCCCAACCCTTTTCTTGGTCAACCACATCGGCCAGCCCACTTACCATATTTCTTTGGCCCACTTCATCAATTATGAAAGGCAGCAGTAGGCCATTAAGTAGGGGATAAACACAGAAGCCGATCTAAAAAAGAGGGCAACTCCATTGGATGAGAGAAAACCTCTCCTCTCACATTCTACTCAATAGACTAGTTTAATTTAATTGTTCTTTCATTTGGTAGATAGATTTTAATTTAGTGTTTCATTTAATTTTTAGTATTGGAGAATTTGAAGATAAGAGCTTATATATTTCTTTAATTTAATTTAATGTTTTGTTATTTATTTTTTATGAGTTTTAATTTATTTGTTGTTTTAGTTATGGGCTAAGCTTTGATTGTTTTGAATGCTGGAATTATGTGGATAATTAGTAAATTTTCACGATTAAATTAGTTGATCATTTCTATTAGCTAGCATTTACGGTTTTGTGAATTACAACGAGAGTTGGGTTTGCATTATTGAGATGTGTGTTAAAAACTTGATTAATTAGTTTGAGTTTAATAGTAATTGGCTTAATCGAGAGAGGGTTGATTACTTAGATCGACAACATTAGACATTAATCGATTAGAGGTCATCTAGGAGATTAGTGAGAGTGCGAGTCGTAAACATTAGTAACCATGTTGAAAGTGTTTACGAGTCACTATCCTAGGAATTTATGGTACTAATTAGATCCTATAATTGCTTATTAGTGCACGTGTTCACCTAAGCCTCACGAGGGATTGGTCTACACATATATGTGATAGCCTTTAGGTTTAATTATTGTGATTAGTTCGTTGATTTGCGCTTTCATCTTTGAAAGTTAGTTTTAGTTGTTTACTTATTGTTTCTTTTTCTTATTGGTATTTGCTTTATCCTCTCGTTTAGCTGCTATAACACCATTCCGACGTATAGTTTTGGGGTTCCACGCACTCCTAGATTCTTGGAAGATAACTATTTGGTCGTATACTTGCAGTACTATAAGGAAGACACCCGAAACAATTATTTCATTTGCGCTTTCATCTTTGAAAGTTAGTTTTAGTTGTTTACTTATTGTTTCTTTTTCTTATTGGTATTTGCTTTATCCTCTCGTTTAGCTGCTATAACACCATTCCGACGTATAGTTTTGGGGTTCCACGCACTCCTAGATTCTTGGAAGATAACTACTTGGTCGTATACTTGCAGTACTATAACGAACACATACGCTTTTGGGTAAGTTATTTTTGTGCTATTAAATTCGTAAAATATGAAAAGGTCACATGGCAAGGAGATCAAAGAAGTCATGAAGGGGGGAAATATTGATTTGAGAAGTGGAGAAACCATGAAATTCAGGGCCAAGGCCGCGAAGAAACCAGTGAGATTTATCTGTATCATCAAGAACACATCCACATGGATGATAATTGGTCGCACAGATTTTTTTAACATGATGCCATACTCGGCAACCGTGCGATGACCTTTCTTGATAGTTTGAAGTTCATCATTGAGACGAATTTCACGAGCCTTGGACGGTTGATTGAACGTCGTGGCAAGGTTCGACCATATTTCTGCCGAAGAGCGACAACCAACAATAATAGTCATGGTTTCCTCTGTTATAGTGGAAACCAAGAAGACGCGAACAATTCGATCTCGAATAGACCAAGAAGCATATTCATGATTCGACTCGGAGCGGCCATCTTTAGAGATGGTAGGCGGTGTGGCCGGAGAGGATCCATCAACAAGCGGAAGAAACTTTTGAGTGGTCAACAAGGGATGAATTTGAGCGAACCAACAGTTTGTTGATTTCAGTTTGACAGTGACAATATGAGTCATAGCATGTAAAGTAAGAGTTGAATCGAAATAGAGGTGGTCGTGGTGGTGGTGACGACGGATCCGCCATGAAAGAAGAAGAAAAAGAGAAAGAGGAAGAAGAAAAAGAGAAAGATAAAGAAGAAAAGGGTTTTCAGCGATTAGGCTGATACCATGTAAGTGTATTTAAAATGGTTCCATTGATTGAAGAAGTGACCTAATGATCATATGTACATACAAGTGAAAGAACAAGTAAACTAACTAACTATATTGACAGTTAGATTGTTAGCTCATTCCAATTAAATTTGTTAGTTAAACTGTGTTTAGTTAGCTATGAAATAAATTTGACTATATACAGTTGATACTCTATCAAAATTACAAGCTTATATTGAATTTGATCTTACCTTCTTACAAGTCAACAATTCTGCTCGATCAGAAAGACTTTCCACCCAAGGTTTTTCATTCATCTATTTTGTAGAAACCAAAACAAACAATGGTTGATGAAAAAAAAAAGAATTTACAAATCAATATAACAAAACATGACACCTTTCCATGTTAACCACCAACACATTATCACCAATCGATTATACCATCATCTGTCATTTAGATATAAGATTCAGCTCAAAGCATGATATGAATTATGACTATAGATATCTCAACATATCTAACAAATGATCCATATTTTTAAAGTTTGTTCGAGCTTGACTAGTTTAATTATCAAACAGTATATTTAAAATAAGTTTGAACTCGACTCTACTCATTTACACGGACGACAACGATAGTACAGATAAAACAAGAATGGCTTCAACTACAAACAAAACAAGTAGCTTCAAATTCATTGAGCTGCAATTTGTTGAAGCCTGGACTTAATCCTGTTCAACGTCCCCTGTATCGCAATATCAAATGCATCTTTCTTACTCTTCAACCCCAATGAACTTCCATGCTTTCTGTACATTACTCTCTCTATCATCTCCATTACTTTCTCCCTTTTCCTCCTCACTTCAGCTCTCGGAATACTCATTAACACATCCATAATCCTCACCCCTTTCCCCACCACATCCTCTTTCGGAATAAAAACCGAAAACCCATCGTACTCCTCCTCCGGAAGGTGCCAAGTGTACTGCTTCTTCGCCGAATTCTCCTCGAAAAACACCGGAATGCACCCCGCCACAATGCTGTCGAACGTCGACCTCCTCGTCGGCGTGTCCCCGGGCGGCTGCAAGCAGAAACTCGCTTGCAGCATCGGCTTCATGAACTTAATCGGATCATGCTCACATATCCCATTCGAACAATCCACAAATTCGCAAAAACTCGAGTAACCGCTCCCGGTAGTGTTCATACCCGCCGCCTCATCGCATTCCAGGCGAATGCTCCTCCGCACGTTGGGATTCGGGGAAATCCCGCCGCCGCCGGCGAACAACATGAGCGTGCTCCTCCGCGATTTCCTGACTCTCCCGATCCACGATTCGGAGAGGGCAAGATTGGGAGGGTGAAACGACGTCGGGTAAGGAATTGCTTGCTCCTGCCAAGGGAAAGCCCTAGATTCCAATGTTAGGGCAGTTAGGTTAAAAAATTGGGGCAATTCGAGAAATGAAGTGCCGAAAATTGGGGGATCGTTTGAAAGAGGCTGAGAGAAGTCCCAGGCGGGGCGGGCCATGACGAGGAAATGGTCGTTGCCGGAGTTTCTATCCCAAATTGATTTTGAATCTTCGGATTGGGTTAGATAGTTGTAGAGATCTAAGCCGTGGTTGAAGCTTGAATTGATTTCGGGGCCGTAGAGGTATTTGAGGCTGTCAATTCCGGCGTAGTAGGGGAGGAAGACGGCGGAGGCGAGAGAGGGGTCGGCGGTGAGGCAGGGGTACTCGAGGATGCGGCGGTGGAAGATGAGCTCGAGCATGAAGGAGTCGGTGCGGTACCAGCTGTGGGAGGAGTTGTGGGTTTTCTGGCCGAGGCCATGGTTGGGGATGTAAGGGCAGAAATCGTCGTAGAGAGGGTATTCCGAGCAGTTGGAGAGGAGGTCGCGGTTGAATTGCGGCGGGAGGTTTCGGATGTGGATCCATCGGTTTGTGCAGTCGGATTCGAGATCGGAGTCTTGGGAGGCGGCGGCGACGGTGAGGAAAAGGAGGAGGAGGAATGGCGGTGATGTCATTTTGAGGTGAGGGGTGGAGAGTTAATGGTGGGAGGGAGATTTGGAAAGTAACTGAATTTCCTTGTCTCGCTCTTTCTTTACATCTGGAATTCTACATTTTTTTACCATTGTAATTGTTTTTGTTATTCTTACTACTTTTATTACATAATAGTTGTATTAATTGTGGAATTATCAAACTCTTTTAATTTTTGCAATATGTACTCATTTTCATTAAAAAAGAAATTACTCAATTATTTTTTACCCGCTACTCATTTTGCAACAAAAATTAATTCAAAAGTTGGTAGTTGGTCACACATCCGACCCACCTCATTTTTGGTTCAATTCTTCTATTCCATTTTCTGTTATGCTGAATTTTAACATATGTAGCTCTAAATATTATAGAACGTTGATTATCTTTTAATATGATACATATCAATCATTCCTACAGTGAAATAAGACGTGAAACATCAAAATTGAAATAAGTGATCTCATTCTTCTTAATTTATTATTACTCTCCTCGACAACCAATCTATTACTTCCTCCATCAGTTTGACTTCATTAAGCTAATGAGGATTGCAAGATATATACAACTCGTTAGACCATAGCTACTTATTTACAAGTATTTTATTCAAATGTTATATACATGTGTAATGAAATGTCAACTAAACAAAAGATTGAAAAAAAAAAAATGCAATTTTGTCCAAATTTTGCATTCGATCAACCGTGTGAAATACAATCGAGTGGGAGGGGGTTGGTGATTCAGCGTGCGCGCATCAAAAGAACGAACAAACAAGAATCGTTAATTTAAAGAATACTCAAATCTTGAGAAAAGAAAGAACACGTCTTCAATAATATTAAAATCTTTAAAAAGTGACTCCACAATGTTTGGAAAGAGATTAAAAACGAAAAACCCTAATGTGCGGAAAATTACAAAAAACCCTATAAACAATTGAAAATTGCAAAAATAACACCAAAAAATAATAAAAACGCGTTTTTGACACCTCAAACGATAGAATTTGATCAAAAAACGTCACTAATTACAGCGTTGTGAGTATGACTCGTAGCATCGATTGCACCTGAAAAAGTGTGTTCACTTGTCAAAATCGGGTTCCGACACTCATAATTTAAAAAAAAAAAATTGAATGCTCTCGTTTCTTAAAAAATTGCGACGCTACTCATGCTACACAAGCTTAGATCATTTGAGATGGATAAAGGGGTGTGATCGTGTCATGTCGATCATATAGGTAAAAAGTACGTAAAAGACCATTTTTTATTATATGTAAGAAGAAATTATTTTGTTTATAAAGGAATAAATCATTTTCTTCACTTTTTTACAGAATCTATTTAACTACATTAACTAATTAAATAAGAATAGAACGACTAGTGTCAGACGATTACGAGATAAAATTTAAATTAAATGTTTTTTTATTAATTATTCTATAATTTTTAACTGATCACTTATTTTGATTTTGAACATTTTTTTTTAATCTGATTATTAGACGAATTTTGACTGGTCTGATGTAAATGATTGTACATATGACTTTCTCCTTTATAAAAATTGTCTTCTACTATGTTGAATTGTTAATCCTAGGACACTACAAGAAAATATTGATTTCCCTACAAAATTTCCCTACAAAACTAATTTTATCTTTAAATAGAGAGGATTGCCTACGATTTCCCTACGAATTTTAATAACTTATTTTATAAATTTTTACCTACATATTTAACTAGAAATAATTTGATAGTAATTTACCAACAAAATAATTCATAGGCAAAACCTAAGCACCAACAAATTTTCCTACCAAAGAGCTGTAGGTGAAAAAAAAAAAAATTGCCTACCAAATTTTTCCTAGGTATTTATACGAATTTTATTTTTTAATATATTACCTATGAAATCACCCAGGAAATATACATGCCTACCAATTTTTTCTCTAGGTACTTAAAAACGTGCCTACGGAATATTTTCTCTAGGGACTTAAAAAGTTCTCTTTTTATATTATTATTTAGAAAAATGAAATTCTCTTTCAAGTTTCAATTACTTAAACTCGCAAATTCAGGCGGTTTCGACGAAATTTTTCCCAGTACTCATACTCCCTCGGTCCCTCTTCGCTCTCCCCTCTCACACAAAAAATAAACCTAATTAGATGTTCATATGTAAAACCCTAACCCAACCCAATTTTGATGGAGAAGAAAACACGATTCGGCGGCGATGCGAATAGGAATGGAGAAGCTTAGAATCAGGTAATTCTGAAAATACACTTTTGCGAGTTTTTTTGTATCGAATCGAAGTTCCTTATATTTTATTTCCTCAATTTTTTATCTGATTGAAGTATTGCCGCAGTGCGGAATTCAATTTGCTAGATTTGCGAATCGAAGTTCTTTGTATTCCTCAATTTTTTATTTGATTGAAGTATTGCCGCAGTGCGGAACTCAATTTGCTAGATTTGCGAATCGACGTATTCCTCAATTTTTATTTGATTCAAGTATTGTCGCAGTGCGGATCTCAATTGGCTAGATTTTGCGAATCGAAGTTCTTTGTTTTATTTCCTCAATTTTTTATTTGATTGAAGTATTGTGCAGGCAAAAGGGCGGTTAACTAATAGTGCAAATGAAGGCGGTTTGTCGCAAATATATCGACTCTTAGAATTCACAAGGTATTATTTTCACCTAAATTTTGTTTTCAGATGGTAGTGAACTAGACATATTAGAATCTTATATTTTATTTTTTTCTTTTGTTCATAATTCATACTGAGTTAACTCTGAAAAGATTCATGCGACTGCTCAAGCATGAAGCACTTTTGTATATTTGCATATGTAAGCATGAAACAATGTATTAACTCATTCCTTAATATCTATTTGTTTTGATTGTAAATGTAAAGTGGGGGATACTTATACATATTTGTTCTAATACTGTTGTGGCTGTGGTGATGTTTTTTTTTTTTCCAGATTGCAACACCAATATGCATAGGTCTGCTAGATCAATAAGCACAATTCGTTTCAGTCGGAGCGCTTATCACTAGTGTTAAATGTTGTCCAGCTTATACAGAAGGTTGCTCTGTATTCGACATTGTGGTGTTATTGTAGGTACAACATATTCAATGATATTTAGAATTGATTTTACTGTACATGTTTATTAATTGTGAAGATTGTTCATCAGAAGTTCAGTTGGGTCAGACTCGTGTTTTGGGGTTTGTAACTTCTCAGCTGGAACTCTTGCAATTTTTCATCAGAATTGTGAAGATTGTTCATCAGAATTCTACCCTTATGAAGGAACTCTTGCAATTTTTACTGGGTTTTCTCCAATGGCTGAACAATTGTTTGAGAATGGTCGTCCTGGAGAATTTGGTGTGGAGCTAGGACGGATAGTGATCGTGGATTAAGGTAATGTCTAGTCCTGTTTTTATGGTGTCTATTTTTCTAACAAGTTAGTGGTTTTATTGTTTGAAAAATAGTATGGACTTTTTTCTGCTGTTGAATTAAGAAGAATTGTGATGGGAATCTGTTCTGCCTTATAATCCTTTATATTCTTCGATATGATCACAAAGAGCTTGAGATACTCACCTGCTATTTACTGAATAGTTAGAATTGCTTTACATGGAAATGCTCCACATTGTAGAAATGACGGAATAAATTATTTCATATTGTTCTATTGTTTTAGCCAAACACGCTTTCAAAATTGTTTCTTCAATTCTTCAATAGATCATTACTTATTGCTGATATTAGTTTACTAATGATTTTACATGTTCCATTCTAAGGTAGTGGGTATTCTGTTTTCCTCCTATGCATACCCTGCTCCAATAAAAAAATTCTACAATTTATCTAGTTTTGTGGCTGTAAAAAAATTACTACTTGGACTAACTGTCGTGTTGTATGATACAAATATGAGACACTTGGATAGGAGGTTAATTAATTTATAGTGCTTTCAGGTTAATTTATAGTGCCTTTTTATTCCGAACTCTTATCCAATCATTCCAATGTGATAGGTATTTCAAGATTTTTGTATGAGTTTATGATCTTTTGTACTGTATGCTAGCTATAGGACTTGAGTTGCTGCATAACATGTAAGTATGTATATTTCCTCCACAATGACTTTCCGGAAGCTTCTTTGTTGAACACAACTGTTCGAGCTTGTGCTTTATTCAGTTAATCTGAGGTATGCTCATTTCCTTTTAATTCAATTATTATTTACTATAATAAGACTTGAGTCATGTATGTGTTCACTTCTTTAATATACTGCTACAGTATCTCACTATCTTGGGGAGTTCACTAACAAATATCTTGGGGTCATAGAGGTGGATGAGAAGTTTAATTTGGCTCATTTGCGCAATCGTGATTACATTTCTGCAATTTAGTTAAACTATTGTGACTACTTATTTATTTATGTGCAATTGTACACACAATCGCCCACTACAAGAAAAATGATTTTTAATGAGGAAAAAACTGGTGAAGGGATGAATTACTGTCAATATTAAAGATTATATCCAGTTTTTTAATGAGGAAAAATGATTACTTATTTATTTATTTATGTGCAAACTTATTGTTATGTAAATAAGTGGTTCTAATGTAATTATATTGGCGGTGTTGTGTGAATCGTTAGCATTTTGTCAAGGATTAGCCTGACATTCTACCTCTACTAGGAAGATTGCAATTTTGGTTGATAATATTATGTATGAGCTTTTAGTTTAAGGACTAAGGTATACAATATGATTATATTAATTATTTTCTTGTTATTCTGCTGCAGTGCTACTAAGAATGTGTAGACCCTTCATGCCTGAAAACGAAGAAAATATCAGTGATCGATGAGGCAATTTGGGAGACTCTTCCGGTAAGTTTTAAGTTTAGAATCTGAGCTCATTCAACTCTAAATATTTTGACTTCTTTGAGAAGCTAGTTGCTGGAATTTTCTTTACAAAAAAAAATTAAAAAATTCTAAACTTCTTTATTCTTTCTTCTTTACTCAGACTTTTGGGTTTCCCCTTCCTTTTTATTGCTGAAGTTAATCAGTAAATTGAACTTGTATTATATTAAACACATGTTGTAACACAAATATTTTTTATTTGACAGGCTTTGCGGTCATGTTCCACCAATATTTTTTGTTGCACTGCAGTTGTCTACAGTTTAACTACGGTCTATAGAAGTATTTTTTAGCACCAAAGAGTTGTATGAGATATTTTGTGATTATTGGATATATTTTTTTCCACTTCGTAATATATTAGTATATAGGAATATTCGGCAACTTTGGGTATTGTTTAATGTTTAGTATGAATGACATTTTTTAACAGTATATTTATTTTTATCTTATTCTATGATTTATAGAAAATTTTGTGGGTTACAAGTATTTTTATATTAATTATTCCGTGATTTTCAGGTTTTTTAAAAATTTTGGAACCAATAAATATAATATAATTTATTTTTTTTTAAAAAAAAAAAGACAATTTGCCTACGGAATTGGTTTTGTAGGCAAGCACCAATAAATAGATTTATTAATAAAATGTATTTAAAATTTGCCTACCGAAATTTTTGTTGCTAAAATTGCCTACGGAATGACCAACGGAATATTTCGTAGTTGATATTTTACCTACGGAATTTCATTTATTTTGGTACCCACTTTACCTACAATAATTGTATGAATTTGCTACAGAATTTTAGTAGGTAATTACCTACGAATTACATTTTCGTAGGGAAATAAATTACCTTTCCCTACGAGCAAATTGCCTATAAATTTTTTCGGTTGGTATTTCGTAGGTAAACACATTTACCTACGGAATTGTGATTATTTCCTACAAAATATTTCTTAGCTAATGAAGTATTTTCTTGTAGTGGGAAAAAAGGAATGCAATTAAAGATAATAATGTTTAATTAAGTGTTAAAGTCAAATACGGAGTATTAGTATTCATTAATACTCCCTCTGATCCAAAAAGTTTGTCGCATTTGAACTTTAAATTTGTTTCAAAAAATTTGTGGTTTTTCCTAATTTTACCAATGATCTCCCTAAATTGCCCCTATTCTTTTGGAAATATATTAATTACGATTATTTTTAGAAATGTCAAAGAAATTGTGGAAGAGGAAGGTGGAAAAATAAAAGGAAAAAGAGAAGAAAGGGGGAGAAAATAATGAGGGGTAAATTTGTCAAAAAAATATGATCCTTAATTCTATACAAAATGAGAAATGCAACAAACTTTATGAAACGGAGGGAGTATGTGTTTTTTACTTTTGAGAAAACAAATTAGTTAGGATTGACTTATAATTGTGCAATATTAATTAGAGCATCTCCAACAACGGTAGGGTGGAACTAAGTTTAACTTCAAAAATAGTGTTTCGCTCCCTTCAACCGTACTCCATTTTGAAGATTTGAAATAGAGTTTTGAATAGTAAACTTCAATATATGAAAAGTTCACTATTCAAAAATCTATATTTTATATCTATTATTTTATTAATATTTACAATTCTGTATTACAATTTTATATTAATAATTTGTTAAATATAATTACAATTCTATTGTTATACTAATTTATAATATAATTTTAATTGTGTAATTTGTGTGTATTATTATTATCAACAAAAAAATATCGTAAAATACAATAAAATATACATTATATATTAAATATGAACTACATTACATATTAAAACGGACATATTAAAATAAGTGAACACAAACTGAAAAGAAATACAAATACAAATAAAAACGATACACTAGCTAGTACGACGGAATGTTGGATCCAGATAGAGAAGTTCACAATTAATTTTATATTTAAATAAAATAATATATAAAAATTACAAATTTATTTACATTGTATTATTTTTATAAAATCAATAATATTTAATTTATATTTAATTTACTAATTGAATATTTAATTCTATGAATTAATTTAAATACGAAGATAAATATATAATTTAATGATGGTAGTATATTGAAAATGAATAAAATAATAAATAGAGTAAGATATATAGTTTTATGATTGGAGAAGGTTTTTAAAATAGAGTACGAAAACTGTATTTTAGAGTTTAGAGATCTTCATTTGAGAGTTTGTAGCGGCAGATAGCCTTAGATTTTGTTCAGTTGTTCCAACACTTTCAACTGTGTGAGAATCTTTGCTCAATGTATGGGTGTGTTTTATTTTCATTTTTTAATTGTTAAAATACTACTCCCTCCGTCCTAGAGGAACTTGCACCTCTGGGATGGCACACATTTTAATAAATGTGTAAAAAAATGTGTAATGAGTGATATTTTGAAGGATAATTTTGTAAACTTTTAGGAATAAAATAAAGTAAAAGGTAGATTGAGTGTGAAAAAAGTAATGATATATGGGTAAATATGTGTATATTTTGAGGGTGAGGGTTATATTTTTTTTTGAATTACATTAAATACCCATCCCTTTTCCCTTCCCCATGACTCGAACCCAGGATCTAAAGCCTAGGTAGTGGTGCTCTAACCACTTGAGCTATCCAACTTCGTCAAGAGGGTGAGGATTATGACAATATTTCCTTTTATGGAGTGTGCAAATTCCTATGGGACAGAGGGAGTATTATTTTTTTTTTAGCAATAATTGTTTTGTTGGTTCTAATTTTGTTGGGTTAAACTAAAATTCAGTTTTTAAATAAAAAGAAAAAAAAATTCAAACATAAAATAAATCTTTACTTTCATAATTTAACATACATATAAATTTATTCATGGTCTGTAGTATAAAGTGAGATATATAAAATGCACAAATTAAATACTCACTCTGTACGCCTATAAGCTTCCCGTTACTTTTTGGAACATAGATTAAGAAAAATGATTAAATAATAGATATAGTACAAGTGATGTGATTGAGAGAGGAGAGAGATAGAGAGAAAAAGTAAGATATAAAGTGATATGTAAGAAAAAATACTTAGCAAAAAGGGTATGGGAAGCTTATAGACGGACGGACCAAAATGGTAAAATGGGAAGCTTATAGGCGGACGGAGGGAGTATTAAATTGTACAAAATTGAGTTGATTTGAACCATAATAGAGGGGCACTACAAATAATTGTCAAAATTGCAAGAGAAAATTGCGAGGGTATGTGATCCCTCGAGCGTATGTAATCCCTTGTAAAATGACAGAGGATTTTACGAAGAGAACAGATGGAGAGGGAAATACCGAGAGTTCAAAAAACCTTGCAAAATAGCGAGGGAATTACAAATCTCTCGCCATTTAACGAATGACATTGTTTTAAAAATGATAAAGGGCGAGGGATTTAATGCTCGCTGGCTAGGGGTGGGCAAAAAACCGAAAAAACCGAACCGAACCGACAATTTTCGGTTTATTTGGTTCGATTTATTCGGTTGTTCGGTTCGATTGAAATTTTTTAAAATTTCGGTTTTTTCGGTTCGATTTATATTTTCAAAAAACGGAATAAACCGAACCGACCGAATTATAAATAAAAATAAATATAATTAATATATATATATAAATAAAACCCAGGATCTAATCTAACAGTAAACAATTAAACATTTATTTCCATTTCTGCTTGCTCGGTATATTTTTGTTGTTCCCATCTCAACGGTAGCTTTTCCTGTTCTCTCAGAAATTGCTCTGGATATTTTTACTGTCAGGATGAGTGCTTGATGCATTTAAGGGTTCATTAACTCCTAAAATAGTGCAATGTCTCATTTAAGAGTTCATTAACTCCTAAAATAGTGCAATGTCTCATTTGTGCTCAAGATTGGCTTCGCAAAAAAAGTCTTTTCCAGTTGAGGTTGAAGAAATTCGGTTTGAACCGAACCGAATTGTAATTCGGTTCGGTTCGGTTCATTTTTTAAAAACTTCGTTTATTTTGGTTCGGTTGAAAAAAGGTCAAAATCGAACCTAACCGATCAAATGCCCACCCCTGTCACTGGCTGGCGAGAGAATTTAATGCTCGCGGCCTGGCGAAGGATAAATTAAAATGCTCGACAAAAAATATCGAGGAAATTCTAGCAAGGAAATTTTAGCGAGGGAAATCCCTCGTTATTCATGTTAAAGAGGACTTTTTCCTCGCTAAATCCCTCTCTATTTGGAAACTTTTTTTGTAGTGGGAGAAGAACATTACATCAAATCATGTACTTGAAAAGCTATTGGCAAATCGTTGTGGAGCTAAAGATCATGATGTCTCTCTTCTTCTATGGAGTTTGCGTAATTACTTTATTCCTTCTAAAAATCTAAGGTTGCGTTTGGATAGAGTCATTTCAAATACAAAGGATTTGAAAATGAATGGATTTAAGAATTCTTAAATTTCAAATGACTAGGTTTGTGGATGGTTTTAAAATTTTCACTTAGTTTTAAATATCATAGATTTGAAATCCATTGACTTACTTTTTTGTCCAAACATGTAGGGTGGATTTGAATTATGAATTTGAAATTCATAGATTTAAATCCATCAATCCAAATATAGCTTTAGTCAATTGAAATTTTTTTATGTCATCATCACATATTTTAATCTAGTAAGTTTCGGACCGGCTTAATAAGAATTATATTAACTACACAATCACTAAATCATATGATAAGTGAGAACGCAATAACTAAAATTCACTACACCAAAGATGATATAGACAAGATAACATCTTGAAGATCTTTTGTTTAAAAAAAAAAAAAAAAATATATATATATATATATATATATTTTGAAGACCTAAGAAAAAGTAAGAAAACATATTGATTGGTGTTATATTCAAACAATGAATCAAAATAATGAAGTTAAGATAACTTTAATTGTAGATTGATTACGGGTAGATTTTGTAACACACAGACCTGCCTTCAATTTATCAGTACGATGACATGTCTTTAAAATTCAAATTTATAAGATCAACAACATAGTCAAATGAAATCCAAAAACAAAGAAGCTACCTAAAAGAATGAAATGGATATCAATTTTCAATAAGTAAAACTCAAAAACTAAAATAAAGTATAAAACATCTAGTTGACATTCTTTGGATGGATAACCATTAAGAGTAAATACTACTTGATCTGAATATCTAATACAATATTTAATTTAGTAGTCATGACATAAAAAAAGAAGCATTAAAGTTAAATTAAGATAAATGAAGATCAATTGTACATTAAATTTAAAATCAAGACAACTGAAGGAAACCATTGACTAAATTATAAACTTAAAAATAGTAGAAATCAAATTCCAGAATAAACATAAAATTAAAACTTGCCATTAAAATTTCAGATTATTTAAAAATAACTATGATAATCAAACACCACAAAGAATCAATATAGGAGAAGAGAAAGACGAAGGATTGGATCAGAGCGCAACTTCTTATAACATCAGCAGCAGAGTAATTCCAATAGAAATTGCCCATGCATAGCGACTCTTCATTCCGCTCTTTGTCCCTAACCCTATTAGTTTGGTGTTTTTTTTTTTTTTAATGTCATTGTATTATCGATTAATTCGGGGATCAATTACACTCTCCACTTACGGGGGCCCGTTTAAAATTAGAGTTTTGCGCTCTGTATGGACTTGGCCCTTAAATATTTCGAACCTGAGATCTAACAAAAAACACATTCATAAATCTCAAGTTTACACCATTAAGCTAACTCCTTGAGGTTATTAGCTTTGTGCTTCTACATCCCGGCCATATTTTATATGTTGTCTAAACTAAACATGATAGGAGATTAATCATAAATTTTACCATATTGGATCATGTAATTACTGATTTGCAACTTAAAAGACATGCCTTAGTTCTCACGTTTTGGGATTTTTATGCATAGATAATTAACAAAAGTTTCAGAGGAAAAGCACATCAAGATGGAATACAAAGCATACTTTCTTTATACCTCATTTAGGATTTAGGGATACTAAATTTAGCCAAACACACCCTAATTATGAGCATACAAAGACATCAATACGTATCTCGTATCTGTATCTTAGAAGAGGTTTGATGAAATCGACCTAATAAATGAATGAATTCAACCACAATTTTAATTTAATTTTAATGTGGTAGATCAAAAATTCAATTGAACAATTAAACATATATATATATATATATAATCCAAATGTAATTGCATGTATACATCAATTTCAAATTGAATACAAGAATTTAATATATGTACTCTTTTTACTCTCGAAATATACTCTTTTTTTATTTTTATTTGTGTTAGATAATATGATCATAAAAGATGACTCCAACAAGTAGAGTGATACAATTGATTGCATCTATGAATTAAAATTTGACTTCAATTAATATATATATATATATATTTTTCTTAAAATATATGTATCACTCCAATGAGACAATATTTGGTGGATGGAGATGGAGCCTCGTTACCTATGCAACAGCAGTAATTACGTTGTTACCCTTTGTTTTCATGTGCACATTAATTCAAATTTCAAACACTAACATTAAAGTTTTGTACCGTCTCCCACACCAACTTCTAACCTCCACAAATAAATACTCCCTCCCACAAGAATAGCTACATATTCATTTATTTAATGTGTCAAATTATAACTACATTTCCTCTTTTATTTTAATATTAAATGCTTTATTGTCAATTTTATCCCTAATTAATAAGAGTAATCAAGGCTTAGCAGATTTTGAAGTATGTGATTTCAAGGACAAAATTGTCACATTAGCTAAATTTGACTACATTTATTAATTTTTCTTAATTTGTGTGTAAAGTGAAATGTAGCTATCTTTGTAGAACGAATGGAGTACTAAAGTACAATGCAGCAACCTAATAGTGTAGAAGAATTTGTTCGACTGAAAACACACATAAATTTCTTATTTCATTTTACTACATCCAAATAATCCTCACATAAATTTTCCTTTCCATCTTCATATAGCTCCCTCAACATCGCTTTCAAAAAAATAATTATACTCACCAAATAGACTTTCAAATATTTAAAAAAATTCCGTGTTAGATCAGATGAGACGATCAGATGAGTTAGATACTCAATTGTTTGAATACAAATAAGATGTTCTGATCTATAGAGTGCGGAAGTGTAATATAGCAGATTAAGATAACAACCTTACTGACTGCTGAATTCAATTGATCAGTTTGAGAGCTATCTCAATAGCTAAGGGTGCGAAAATATGTAGGCCCTAAATATTTAGACTCGTTGGTTGATATGAAAACCTCCTTTTAAAAAATGACTTTAAAACAATATATGCTATCAGCTGATATGATATTTGCTGATCTATAAAACTTATACTTAGTGATTTTGACTCTTTTCAAAACTTATGATTTATGAAATATGAACAGATATATATGTATGAACAAGTATGAATGATATACAAAAGTAAATAAAACAATAAATAACACAAGCAATTTATAGTGGTTCAGATCTCAATATCCTACGTCCGCTCTCACTATCTCGATAGTGAAATTCACTATCTTGCTACTTTATAGTCTCAAGAGAAGACTTTTGATCAACAACCTCAACTACTTTGTGAGGCTACAGATTTACTAGTTGGTTAGGTAACAAGTAACCTTTACAGGGATTTTTCTTACAGATAAAATAAAAGGTGTGTTAATAACCAACTCAGTGTGCTCAAAAGCAGCACTGTTAATCTAAGCTTCTAAAGATAGGATTCTTTAAACGGGTTTAGGATCGAAAACTTAGAGCACTAAGGATAGAAATCTTTGCAGGCTCTAAAGAACTCGACACTTAGAATATTTATGACTTGACTGTTCTTAATATCAGCTGAATACGAGAGTTCTTACTTGTAAGGTTTTCGGTCACTTATTCTAAAGAACAAGTGTTGTATTTATAGAGAGATTTGAGCTTCAAACTAGTCGTTGGTGAGAAACTAGTCGTTGCATCAAATCTTATAAGCATGGTCGATTTCTTCATGGGAGAGTTGCTTGCAGATTTTCTGGTACGACATTTCTTGAAAAGGTAATGTGCATTAAATGCTTCGTACTGCATCTGACAGATCTCTTGTACGACCTAGTACTTGTCAACTTCATAGCTTCGTGTTGATACTCCATTGGTCCACATCAGCTTGGTTAGTTGAACAACGGTCTTGTCTTTTGATAGAGCAATTCAGAACTGGTCCGACATTCTCTTTGTCTTCTGTTATTTTAGCCTTCAATGCATCTTTAATGAACTAACACTTCTTCAATGTGTTGCGTCCATAAATGCTAATTGTCATCTGAATCTTTAGATGAGCCTGACTTGAGTAAACTTTAAGGCTTTCTTCGACAAGATCAGGTGAGCTCATATCTGCTGAATAGTCTTCTAAAACTTGAATGCAGATTATCATATAGTTACTTTCAGTCTATAAGGTATACAACAACCTTTAGATCTGATTTCTCTAATGAGCTCTTGATGTCTTCTAGTCTTTAGTCTTCTTCTCTTTAAATATTGAGCTATCGCGTGTTGAAACAGATGAGTAATCAGCTGTTATACATACAACTGATTTCTCAGACTAGACTTAGACAACTTCAATACATCTAAGCTTTATAAAATAACTTAGGTAACTTAGTTCTAGATTACAAATTATTTATCTAACCTGTACTCTACTGATCTGGTTTTAGCCATCAAAACTAAACTTATAAATTGCAATCAGGTTAGGGGTTGGATGAATATCCCAACACTATTTTGGTTAAGAACAAGAGTTTGGTCCTAAAAGTCGCGCGTGCCAGATTTTAACGAAAATTTTAATTTTCTAACAAAGAGAATGTAAATTGAACACTTTAAAACATATTTTAAAAAAATGAAAAGTTAAAAAATTTAAAATAGAATCCATCTAAGTTACAAAACTTATTTTAAAAATTTATTTAACCTCACACCTCACTAAATTCCCTTTAAATTTATCTCACTAAATCATTCAAAATACTTCTAATTTTTTTTGACCTCACATATCACTAAAAATTCACATTTCTTAAAAAGCTGACTTGTTAAGGTATATAAGTCATCACGAAATAGGGGGGTATATTTTAAGTTCTACATTTGTTGACTAATGTCTCAACGAGAATGTACGTTAAATTTTAACATCGTTTTACTTATTATGAGTTGAAACAATTAAAATTAATTTTCTTTAAAACATAACCAAAGTCGGTAATTTAAATTAATAAAATGAGGTCTATTGAAAATTTTATAATGATTTTTTGTTTGTAGGTATAAAATTTTATAATATTATTTTTTATTTATAGTAATAAAAATTAGGCCCCAATCCAAAATTTCTAGTCCCACACTACTTTTAACACTTGTGCAATTAAATAATTATTTCCTCAAATGTGGCATAGAAGAATTAAGAATCAATTACTCAAGTGCAAGGCAAACATTATGAGGGTTTGTAGGTCAATTGATTCTCACGTATTTGCATTATTTAAATAATGTTGATTCGAAGAAGGTAGCTATCCAGAATCTAGACAACTAGAATTAATTAAAAAAAATATAATTTTATCGTAATATCTTCGTTAAAGAAAATATTATATTCAGCATATTCAACCTTTTACTACTAAATTAATGCCACCCCATGTCATGCAGGCGCAAGAAGGAACTAATCAAAGTCTTTTTAGCAGCAACTTTATTAAATTCTTTATATTGTTTTCCTCTCTTTGCATGCAGCTTCTCTTATTTTTGCATATTTAAACTTTTAAAGTGTGCATGCAAAGAGAGGAAAACAATATAAAGAATTTTATCCCGATTGTAATTATAAATTAGATAAAATCTAAATAGCGAAAGACGAAAAATATTTTTTGCAAAATCACAGAATATGGAATGCAAATAAACTTGAAAACTCAGCCTCTAGACTTATAATACGTGATATAGTATAATAGTAACCTAATATTCCCATGTCAATGAGTCTAACAAAATCTAATTAGCCAACTAATTAACAACTAATTAGATGGTTAAATAATTTCACTGACATCTTTGAGGAACTTGATCCGTTCCTTGGAATTGAACACGAGTGGAGCATATCGCATTAGTGGGTTGTCCATTGTAAGTGATTTGAACCCCAACAAGATCTACGTCCTGACATGGATTGCTCTTGCTACATTGAATGTTAACTGCTGTGGCCAATGACGAACTGCCATGTACATTTATGTACTTCACTCCTTTTATCGCAACACTCGACTTTCCACTATGCGAACACGATCCAGATGGACAATAGTATTGATCTATTATGATCGGATTATCAACCAAGGTCAATTTGATTTTTGTAAACATAACATTAGAAACAATAGTCGATGATTGTGAAGGGGCCCACGTTTTGATTCTCAACCCGTTTTGTGTCTTCCTTAGAGTGCAATTTTTCACGGTAATTTCACTCACATCCTCTTCGCCCTTGTACTTTCCTAAGCTTCCGATGCTGATACCATGCCCCGGCCCACAAAACACCCCTGCGATGTTTATGTTTCTACTTCCATCCCCGATGGAGACGCAGTCGTCTCCCGTGCCTATATTGGAATCCTCGATGGTAACATAGTCAGAGCGCGAAATGTGGATTCCATCAGTGTTGGGACTATCTTCAGGAGCAAATATATTCACATTTTTCACGTCCACGTTCTTAGACTGATAGATTCGAACATGGAACATCTTGCTATTCGCTAAACGTATGCCTTTTATTAGAGCATTTGTCACACCAACTATACTCAACGCCTACAAAACAAACACGTACATACCATGATTATATTCATCATAAATCATAAGTCGGCACAATATCATTAAGGTTGTGTTTGGATGGAGGGATTTGATTTGAGGGGGGATTTCAAATGAAAAGTTTTGAAAATAGATGGATTTCAAATGACATGGTTTTAGAGAGGATTTAAAATCCTCTCAATTTTAACTAAAACAATATGTTTAGAATTTTAAATCCATTCAGTTCATTTTTAATCCAAACAAGAGGAGTGGATTTGAATGATGGATTTGAAATTCATAAATCAAATCCCTCCATCCAAACGGAGCCTAAGAAAAATTGATTATTATTATATCTTTTGCTCTACTTTGGAGGTAACTAAAATTTGAAATATTTCAAAATAGAGAACTAAAATTAAAGTATTTGTAATTTCCATCAAATTAAGGGTGCAACTATTGACATTCGAATTTTTACTATACAAACTCACACTAAAGTTGTATGTAGTGATGCGTGGTGGAGTCCTAAAAAATATTGTACATATATGTATTTAGCAAAAACTCAAGGTCAAAAGAATCCAAACAATATAATGAAATACATCAACACAAAATTAATGTGAAACACAAGAATTGAATAGTTAATAATTACTTACACTTGGACGATTGTCACAATTTCCAGAGCCCTTGCAACGAGACCATGATGAGGCTCCATTGCCATCAAGTGTACCGGTACCAAAAATTGTAAGGTCATCAACCTTATAAAAAGTTAGCCAAGCTCTGGGATCACCGGAGCTAGTGGTAGCGACCATAGTCCCATCGATATCAAACCGGGTCGGGCCATTGCACGGGCCTTCAAAATCTCCACTACTCACTAGGAATTTACCTTTGGGAACCGAAATTGTACCTCCGGGAGTTCCACAAGCTTTCTTCCATGCATTTGCAAAAGCCTGCATCATTAAGAGTTAATTATATATATATATATAAAAAATTAAGTAAATAAATTAATACCAGTTTGTTATCCGTTTTTCCATTGCCAATTCCACCAAAATTAGTGATTATGAAATTATTATTACTCTGCGCATGAACGTCAACACTCCAAAAACAGATGATGAAAAAAAGAATCACTCCATGAGAATTCATCATCATCATATAATATATAAATGTGTTAAAACTCGAATTAATCAGAAGAAGTAGCTAGTTATTTATATATATGTACACGGTATCAAAGGCATAAATAAAAAAAAAAATCGATAGTTAATTAAGGCCTTAATTTAATTTTAGTAATCTCAATTCTCGATGGAATTTCAAATAATCATAAAAAAAAGTATATTTACCTTATTAAATAGGGTTAATTATAAAAATAATTAATGAATCTTTACAATTTTTATCAACTACAAAATGTCTTTTTTTTCTTTACAATTTGAAACACCACATTTTTAAGTTTTACAATTCAATGCGTGTTTATTTTTCGGGAGGGGAATTTTGAATTTATTTGGAGATTTTTTTTAAAGTTTTAATAAGGAGTTTTAACAATTTCAATAGTAAGTTTTTTTCCTTCATTTGGGAGTTTTATTATTTTAAAGAGAGATTTTATATTATTTTGACTAAGTTAATTGATTTTTAATTATAGATTTTTTTTCTACTTAATTAGGTAAGTTAAGTGAGTTTTATAATAATTAATTGGGTTAATTGCAAAAAATAAATTACGACTTTTACCATTTTTATCAATTACATCATATCTTTTTTTCTTTGCAATTTGATACACCGACCACCTTTTTAAATTTTGCAAATGCATTTGTCAATTTTACAGCAACAATTAAATCATGATGTAATTATCAAAGCTGTCGAGGTGCTACATAAAAGTCACGAATGATGAATAATTTTTTTTATTTATTATCATTTTTCCCCAAACTAAAAAAAATAGAATCACATCCTTCAAATTACATCCCACAAAAAATAATGTAAAATTTTTCATATTATTTTTATTTAAAAACATTTTTAAAATAAAAAAAAATATTTTATTAATTAGGCATCTTCATGCATCAGCAAATACTCTAATTTTGGTGGCAAACTCAAAGTTGGATCCAAACCACCAATGCCCTATATGCCTTCACAATTCACGTTTTCAATTGTTTATATTTTTATTTAAAATTTATTATTTTATAATTATTAGTTAAATTAAATAATGAAACAATTTTAAATTTTATGATTAATAATGCATAATATGATTACTGAGGACAAATGTGATCTCAGAGCTCCGGTTGTAAAAGTTCGAGAAGTGTCAACTCCAAATGTAGAAATAACAAATAATAAAACTTTAAAATTTCAAGATTTTTTTCGTCGACATAAAAAAAATCAGAGATACATATGCTTATTTCAAACTTCGAAATGTATTGATTGAACATTTCTTAGAATTTTTTTCTAATTTTGAAAGTTAATGGCTAGAAATTGAAATATGTAATTTATATTTTTAAGTATTAAATTTTGTTGTAATTTTAATGTAATTTATATTTTATGCAATTGAATTTGGTGTTTTATTTCATTGATTTTTTTAAAGAATATTTTTATATTAAAAAATCACTTTTTTTTGTTTAATTAATTTAATTTAAATATAAATATGAAATTATATATATGATGATAAATAAATATTTAATAAAATATAAATAAAAAAGATAGCATTAAAAATATTTAGAATATTTTTAAAATTTGAATTTGATGATTGGTGATGATTTATTGTTTGACTCAAATTTGGTGACAAATTGATGATTTTGGTGGCAATTTGAGTCCGAGGATTGAAGATGACTTCAGTAATGTCATTTACGTGCGCATTTGTGTAGAACCTTAATGCGACTTCGGTATATATATCATTCATGCATCGAATTGCAAAACTTAAAAAGGTGATTTATTGAATTGCAAAAAAAAAAAGTTCTAATTGATAAACACGGTAAAGATCATGATTTTTTTTTTTTTGCAATTAGCCCTAATTAATTAGTTAAGTTAATTGAATTTTTTAATAATTAATTGATTTAGAAAAAAAATTGATTATTTTACTTTTTTTCCATGTATAATTTTTCAAATTTTATGAAATAAATATTTAGTAATTTAAATATTTACAATTTATTTGAAATATTATTTAATATTTTAACTAGTATTTTCTGAATTAATAAATATAAATAAACTTTTAATTAACATAAAAAAATATTTAAAAAATGAAATGCTGCATATTTTAAAAAAGAAAAAGAAAATTAAAACCCAACCCAAATGACTTGTTTGTTTGGTGATCTGCTATTGTAGATAAAAATGACTATATTCAAAATTTAAGAATACTTAGTGAATCGAAATTAAAATGTCTAATCCATCTGTACCAAATTTAAAATCAATCTAATTTAATGGATTAAAAAAAATTTAATTTCTAAAGTTAAATCACACTCTATTAGTGATGGAATAGTCCATATATACACAAATGAATGGAATAATCATTCATAAATCTATTTCTAATTAAATTATCATTTCGTTCAACCCATTGAATTTAATTAAGGAATCAAATTTGTTTCTTTTTTGCACTAAAGCTTTATCAGATTTAATTCAAAGAAAGTGTAGGAGGAAGCCATCCATGGCACCACAGGCGGACTTAATTAAGTGATATGGGTACAACTGTATACCCCTAGTTTTTTCTTTTTTTTTAAATATATATATTTTGGCCACGAATAATTGCCCCTATATATTATGTCTCCACCCCACTCCAATTTATATTTTGAATTAATAGATAAAAAGACTATATACTACTCTAGTGTGGAGTTTACTCCACCCCTAAACAAAAAAATAAAGGGAAAATAACTATTAGATTCATTTCACTCATATTTTTTACAAATAGTCAGACTTATTTTTTTATTTCTAATAGGTTCAAATTGGACATAAATAAACCAATCTGCCCTTTTAATTTAAATTTTTTCGAATTAATTAACATTAGTCAAACGTGTTTGCTGTGCAGATAGATCTATGTCACGGTCTGAGACAATGCTTACCTTTCGGAATCTCTTCGTTCCTCTCTCTTCTGAAACTCCTAGAGAAAGGTGAACAATTGAAGAAGGAGCTTTTGCTGGGTTGGTGTATTCATGATCTCAACACAGACTTTCTACAGAAAGAAAGAAAAGATGCTTTCTTTCAATTCTTTCGAAGGTGCAAAGAGGCCTAAAGTCTTGAAAAAAGTAACATTTAAGATTTCAAATCCTTCCTAAAAAGATCGAAGGTCTTTACATTTAATTTACTACAAAATTTCAAATCATTCCTAAAAAAAAGTCTTCACATTTAATTGGCTGCATTTGTTAAGCTGGGAGATTTCACCTTCCAAACTTCATCTGCAATTCAACTACACCGATCTATTCGACCTAATTTAATAATTCAAAATAATAATCAATAATAAAAAATAAAAAAATTAATAAAACATATGGAAGAGTAACACAACATAAATGAAAAAAGCATATGGTATGCTACAATAAGTGAATATGATGACGCGTCCTATAGTGCATATAGACAATGTTTCATGCATTGGTGTATGAATATGTATATGTATATTGAAGTGCATTATGATAATATGTATATTGAAGTGCATATGAACGAGATTCTATACATTCATAGAAAGATATTAATCACACCTCTTCACAACAATATTTTTAATAAAATAGATAAAAAAACAGACTATCAGAACAATCATAAAGCAACAATATGTTTCAGCCAACGATTGTTTAAGTGGGCATGCCATTTGTTCTAAGATTTTCTCTTGCAAGAATAAGAAAGGGAAAGCTTCATCTTACAAGAATTTTTGTTGATCTGAACTATGTGTGTGTATCTTGGTGTACTAAATTATGTGCGTTTGTTGTTTGAACGGTGCAGGAGATGCTTTACAACGTGCCTTCCTTATCATGGGCCACAAGACTCAGAATTGCTCAAGAAACAATAAGAGGCCTAACGCACATTCATGAATGCAACCACAGAAGATACATCCATGGAAACATTAAATCATCGAAAATCCTCCTTGATGATGATCTAAAACCGTACATCTCTGGATTCGGTCTTTCTCGTCTCGTGCCCTGGACAGGATGAGGGGGGCGACGAGGCTAGACTGACCGTGTTGCGAAGAGAGGTGTGGTAGGCGGCCATGGGGAATGCATCAACCGACGACCGCGGAGTGGAGCGTGGCCGATGGGCGGCCATGGCTGTGGAGCGCGGGCGCCACATCGGTCACGGTGTGGATTCAGGCAGCGGCCATAATTTTGAATTCCATTAGAATTGAATTAGAGAAAGTAAGATTTGGAAAAGTCAACAAAGATCGTAAATCATGCCTATAATTAAGAGATTGAGCAGCAACACAAATTATGGAATTTAAAATTTGATTTAATTTTTTATTTTCGAAAATAATGGTTGATATGTATATTAAGGGTAGTTTAGGTTTTTTAACTCTAATTTGAATCTAATAGACAATTTTTAAACTTTTTGTCTCTATTTGTTGAATGTGCTATAGGAATGAATCTAGTAATAAAAATTCTAAAAAATAATCATGTTTTTTGCATTCCTCTTCCATTCAAAACTTAGTATTTCTTTGTAATTTATTATTTTTCATATTATTATTGTTGTTTTATTTGACCATATTGTTGCATGATTGTGTAGTTGTAATGAATATATGTATAATGTATTTTGTTTCCGAGTTTTTTTTTTTTTTAAAATAAATCGCGTTTTACAAAAACTCAGCACTGGTTCGCCGAGTTTTGTGAGATTTTTCGAAAAAAAGTTCCACGTTTTGAATCAAAACTCGGTCAACTTTTCCACGTTTTAATTCAAAACTCGACCAACTTTTCCATGTTGTGATTCAAAACTCGGCCAACTTTTCCACATTTTGATTCAAAACTCGGCTAACTTTTCCACATTTTGATTCAAAATTCAGCCAACTTTTTCACGTTTTGATTTAAAACTTGATCAACTTTTCCACATTTTAATTCAAAACTCGGCCAACTTTTCTACGTTTTGATTAAAAAAAATTGTAATGTGTATTAAAATTTTGGTAAGGTAAAAAATTATTTATGGTATTTTATGGGGGAGGTGAACCCATATTTGGAGGGTGAAGACCTCCAAAGGGTGAAAAATATAATATTTTGGGGCATTTATCGGTGGCAATATATTTTATGTATTCGTCTTGTATAACGTGGCATAGCCGCATAAATAAATTAAATTTAAAAGGCCCGAAGTTACAGCTCTGTCGCATAAATCAATTAAATTTAAAAGGCTCAAAGTTACAGCCCAATAAGTCCATTGAAGTTGTCAAATTGGGAGGATAATAATACGTACTCCTCCCAACTTAACTTTCATACTTACTATTCACTCATTTTTAAAAAATATTATACTTCCCCCGTCCTGCTATAAACTTCCCATATCTTTTGGGTATTTTGATTAAGAAATATGATAAAATAATAGATAAAGTATAAGTGATGTGATGGTGAGAGAGAAAATAATAGATAGGTATTAGATGAAATATGATAAAATAATAGATAAAATAGAAGTGATGTGATTGGGAGAAAAAAAATAATATGCCAAAAATGGAATGAGAAACTTATAGTGGGACATCCACAAAAGGAAAGTGGAAAACTTATAGTGGGACGGAGGGAGTAATAAATAAAATTTTAAGATATAATTTTATAAAAACTTAACTTTCATACTTACTATTCACTCCTTTTTAAAAAATATTATAATAAATAAAATTTTAAGATATAATTTTATAAAAAGATAAATAAGTGAGTTCACTTGTGTGTATGTATGTACCATAAAAATAATAACATTAAATATAATATCTTAATACTCTATATTGTGAGAATATAATGGGACACGTGTCACAATATTATCACTCTACACAATCTCTCTCTTCACCAAAATCGTCTATTTCAAAATCTCTGCATTCTCAGGCATTCTGATTAAAAAAATCAATTTTTCCTATTTTAATCTCAAAATAATAATTTACATATTATCTATTATCTACTCATAATTATTATTTTTAAATTTGAAATCATAATTATTATTTTTTATTTTATTTTTTTAAACTTTAATCGCAACATTATTTATTTTTTAAAATTTAATCACAATTCAAATCAATAAATCTTTATTCTCTTTCTTTGACTGAGGCGGTTTTTTTTTTTTAATCACATTATATATATTTTTTTAATCACGATATTTTTTTAATCAAATCTTAATTTTAATTTTATCTTAATTTTAATATATGATTGATATATTTCAATCTCTATTTTCTCAAATTCATTCTATTTCAAAATTGATTTTTTCTTATTAATATAACAATTATTAATATTTTATTAATCTTAATTATTAATTTTAACCCGACGTAAGATTTTTTTAAAATCATTTTAATCTTATCTTCTAAATGCCCACTTTTAAATATTAATTTTTAATATTAAAATTTAAATATACTTCATGAAACAGAATTTCAACGTAAAAATATGTTATTAACAAATCCAATTTTGAATATTCAAATTTAAGATTATCATTAATTTTCGCCCACCTTCTACCTTAATTATCGTACATTCAAATCATAATTCCAACTATATAAAGCATATGCATAAATCATTTGTTAATCATAATTTCATCACTCATTTCTCTCGAGTTTACGGGTATGACGATGTTTTTATAGAAATTTTTATTTTCTCTAATCTCTAATGTGTACTCATGTTTTGCAGATGATTTTCGTCTTCGTTTTTTCATTTGAAACATCTTATGCAAGTTTAAGATCTACAATGATGTAAATTTTAAAAGTCATGTGTAATTAATGCACAAGAAATCCATTTAGAGATGTACTTTATTGAACTTTTTATTTTTTTTTTTCGAAAATTCTTAGTGATGTACTTTATATTCCAAGATCATGTAATTAATTTTTAGAGATGTAGGAGTACATTTTATTCCAAGATCATGTTATTTCTTTTTCTATACTATAGAATTTATCAATTTGTATATTACTTTTTTTTTTTAATATTTTATATTATATTTATTTCTTTGAGAAAATTATATCTAAAAATCTGAGTTTATAATTTCGAATGTTTCATTTTATTGTATTATGAGATGAAAATAATGTTTCATTTTATAAGTTAAAAAAAATACAACTTAATAGGTTTGTATACTTATTTTTAAATAAATTAAATATTTTCTTGCAAATTATTAACTACGATACAAATTGTAAAATCAAATTAGGATCAATATTATTGTTAGGTTCTCAATATTCTTAGGTTCCTATTTGTCCGACTTAAAAAAAAAAAAAAAGGTTCCTATTTGTCCGACTTCAAAAAAAAAAAGAGAAGGTTCCTATTTGTCCGACTTCAAAAAAAAAGAGAAGGTTCCTATTTGTCCGACTTAAAAAAAAAAGAGAAGGTTCCTATTTGTCCGACTTCAAAAAAAAAAAAAAAAAAAGAAGGTTCCTATTTGTCCGACTTCAAAAAAAGAAAGGTCAAAAAAAGAAAGGTTCAATTTTTATATAATAAATTTTGAATTTTATGTTAACTTAAATGTAATTTATATATTTTATGCAAATATTTTTTTATAATATACATGAAAGTGTATATATTTATTTTGTTAAAGTTTTTTTAATTGCACCAATCATCAAGAATGAAGTGCAAATAAATTATATATATTTGACTTTATAAAAGATGAATTATTGCCGTAAATTTATAAGTTAAAAAAAATACAACTTAATAGGTTTGTATACTTATTTTAAATAAATTAAATATTTTATTGCAAATTATTAACTACAATATCCTAAAATCAAATTAAGATCAATATTATTGTTAGGTTCCCAATATTCTTAGGTTCCTACCGACTTCAAACAAAAAGAAGGTTCCTATTTGTCCGACTTAAAAAAAAGAAGGTTCCTATTTGTCCGACTTAAAAAAAAAAGGTTCCTATTTATCGGAATTCAAAAAAAGAAAGGTTCGATTTTTATATAATAAATTTTGAATTTTATATTAACAAATGTAATTTATATATTTTATGTAAATATTTTTTTATAATATACATATTTATTTTGTTAAAGTTTTTTTAACTGCACCAATCATCAAGAATGGAGTGCAAAAAAAATTATATATATTTATATTTGACTTTATAATATATTTATTTTGTTAAAGTTTTTTTAACTGCACCAATCATCAAGAATGAAGTGCAAAAAAATTATATATATTTATATTTGACTTTATAAAAGATGAATTATTGCCGTAAATTATATATATTTGACTTTTAAGATGAATTATTGTCGGGATGAATGTATATATAATTTTCTTGAGATATAGAGTGTGAATGTATTCTAAAATAATTTTAAAAACTTTCAAAGATATAGAGAATATTGTGGAGGATTTTAGAGAATTTTTAGTAATTGTCTAGAATAATTTAAGAAATTCCAACAAAGTTTGATTAGTTAATTGAAATGTCGAATAAATATGCCCTGTTATAATTATACAATTATTTGTTATAATATAATCGTTTTTAATAATTTATTTATTTTTTATAAATTTATTTATATTTTGTTATTGTTTATATAATAATTTATTATATTAAAGATATCATTGTATTTGTCTTTAAGTGGATATTTATTTTGGAATGGAAAATTTCAACCATGTTCTACCTTAGAATTTAGATTTA
The DNA here is from genome assembly GCA_963675135.1 of Galeopsis tetrahit. Classification (NCBI taxonomy): domain Eukaryota; kingdom Viridiplantae; phylum Streptophyta; class Magnoliopsida; order Lamiales; family Lamiaceae; genus Galeopsis; species Galeopsis tetrahit. The sequence goes on along the minus strand of OY776121.1, from coordinate 13,113,818 downwards.
TAATTTTAAAAACTTACCCTACAAATATTTATAAATCCTACAAAAGTCAACTCTATAAATATCTACAAATTCTATATAAATACCTATAATAACATATATAAACACATATAATTCTATACAAGTTAAATTATATCCTACTTAAATTCCAAAATAAACACAAAATATATACTCCTAAGTCATTAAAAATTCAAAATCTATTAGATTTTGAAATCCAAATTTCAAAATTCTTAAAATTCCAAAACAAACATCCACTTAGGGGGGTGTATTGGTTGTGGATTTTGTAGGATTTTTTTGGACTTTCAAAGTCTTATTCAATTTGGATTTTAAAAAGTCTTTAAAAATTTTGAGGTATTCAACCGTCTATGAATTTTATTACTTTATGGATTTTGTTGAATTCTCCTCCAAAAATATAAATAAATTGTACTGTCCAAAATCTCTTCTAAAAACAAGAGATTTCAACGGATTCTCTCATAGAACTCTGAAGACTAAAAATTAGGAATGACAATATTGATCCGACCCGTAGGTACCCACCCCACCCGCGAGCTTTGGGTCAGGCCAGATTCGCTCCGTATTGAGTATGAGTCGGGTTTGGGTCTTATGCCCGACCCACGGGTATCTGCCCCGCCCCGAATTAATATATAAACTTTATATATATTATTGGTAAAATATTTTATATAATATATATAATATTAATTAAAAAAAATATTAAAAATAACTTTTAACTCTTTGTATTAATATCGGAGTTTATGAAAATATATGTAAATTAATAAAAAAATATATTCCACAATCCTGTCAAGTTTATGGATTTTATAAATCCACGTAATTTTTAAAATCCAAAAAAATTCAATAGACTCTCAATTGAATACACCCTCCTTATTTTTGTAGTTTTGTAGAATTGTGAAGCTTTTAGAAATTTGTAATTTTATATATATTTTTATTAATAAAATTATTTATAATGCCCTTATTTATTAATGCACATGTTATTAATATATTAAAAAATATTACTCTATAATATATAAAAATATAAATATAATAATATAGATTCAAATTTGTAGAAATGTATATGTTATAAATATATTAGAATAAAAAAAGTTTAACTCTCACATACTCTAACATGAAAAGAAAAAGATATAAAAATTAATAAATTGACCCACGTAAAACGCGGGTATAGGACTAGTTTTAGATATTGTATGAATAGAGTTTTTAAAGAACGAAAAAGTAGGTATGAAAGTTAAGTTGAGACCGATGGAGTAATAACTAATCCCACTAGGACCATCACTCATTCAAATTTTAAAAAGAATATGTTTCCAAATTATAACAGAACCCTCCTACACGAATACTCGGTTCTCACGCGGCTTGGGCGTTGGCCGCATGGCTGCTATCATCTGATAGTGCATTCACTGAGGTAAAAAAAAAAAATCTTATTTTGTATTCCCTCCATCCCACAATAACTTTCACACTTTTCTTTTCGAAAAGTTCTACAATAACTTCACAATATCCTCAATTTTACACAAATGTCATTACCTTTTCTCTATACACTAAAGTCAACTCATTCTTTACTTTATACAACATAAAATTTTACAAAATTACCTCAAAACTCCAATCATTATTACACTTTCTTAATTTACGTATCCACCTACATATGAAAGTTATTTCGGAATGGAGGGAGTATAATTTAATCAGGAAATGAGAGATGAAACAATCAAAATCAAAGGTCATGAGAAAACAATTTGATATTTGACAATTTTTATACTTAAAAAATTGAAATTTCAAGGAATTTCTTGCTTTTCACCTAGAGATAATGAGGCCCATTCTAATATTAGTGAGTTTCCTTCATCTCAATCACTTGCTTTCACTCAAGAAAATAATGTGGAATTTGATAATTCAAGTAGTTCTTTTAGTGAATTTCATCACTAGAGGAAGGATTGTTATATGATGTTAAACTTCTTCCACATGATCCGAAAAAAATAATAAACATAATGGATTATGCTCCAAATGAACGAAATGTGGTAAGGAGAGGATACATTCTTAAGAAACCTTGTCAACCAAAAACTCATGATTTTCCTCTTAGGGATATTGGAGACATTCGTTAGTTTAGTGTTTGTTGGTTTAAAAAATATTATTGACTTGAGCATAGTATTGATAAAGATGCGGCATTTTGTTTTGTTTGTTGTTGGAATTAATGTGGGATTAATTGGGTTTTGATACCCTTGTCTAATTGAATAATTAGATGGACTAAACGTTAATTATAAAATAATTAAACGTGACGTAGTCGATCTACTCGCGGAGTAGATGAACGTGGTATATTTAATATCTCAAAATCGAGTTAAAGTGAGTGAGAAATTAATTGATGAAGTTGAATGGTTCAACTTGAGTTTGAGGTGTGGGAATGTGAAGGGTCACATGTCCCACATAGAAATCCTACAAAACATTAAAGGCTTTAAAAGTATTGAAGTAGGAATGGAGTTCAACTATGTATAAGGGGTACACTCCCCAAAGGGCCATACGCGCGCGCGTCCGTCTGACCGGCTTCGGCTTCGGCAATTGGTCTTTGGTGGTCTTTGGGGCCCGTTTATCTTTTTGCAGACCCAAAAACTCCGAAAGCCTAACTCAGGAATTGGATCGGATCGACCCAATGGATCAAGGGTTTGGCCCATTTCGAAATGCTTCAAAGAACCTTCCAGAATTCTCTGGAATTCCTCCTAAGGTTTCCTGCCTATAAATACCAGGCTCTCTCTCATTATTCCTCACGCAGATTTTCGCCCCCCTTCGACTTGTTATCATATTCATCTTCGATATTGCAGTATACCTCTTCGACTTGTTATCATATTCATCTTCGATATTGCAGTATACCCATATCAGGCGTATAGTCTCCAACAAATCGCCCCCCTTCGACTTGTTATCATATTCATCTTCGATATTGCAGTATACCCATATCAGGCGTATAGTCTCCAACAAATCGCCCCCTTCGACTTGTTATCATATTCATCTTCGATATTGCAGTATACCCTGATAGGCGTATAGTCTCCAACAATCGCAGGACATAATATACTTAATAAACTTTCGGACTTAATTAATTAAATTTATTTTCGGACCTAATTAATACGCTGCAATATCGAATAATATTGAATATTTGATCATTAATTATTGAATCTAATTAATTACTGGACACAGTATATTGATTAATTAATTATTGGGTCGATATATAAATATCAAAGCACGCTCTTCCGGATTGTTGATATGGAGCATGGCTTCGTGGAGACAGAGTATTCTCTGAACAGAATTGACAGAATTGATTTTTGTTAAGATTAATTAATTAATTAATTGGACTTTGGCGCAGCCTTGGACCGAGTATTTTGAGAACAGAATTGACTTTCTCAATTAATTACAGAATAAAATAAAGATTAATTAATTAATCTAACTGATAAAATCTCTTGGGATTGATATATATTATCACCATTATCCAGAGAATCGAAAAGATCCAGAGCCTGACTATTCTATATAGATTTCTCGTTATACCAGAAATGAAAATGAGATAGCAAAACAAAGGGATCCGTCTCGTGCTAGTCTTGGAAATGAGGAGAAGCTCATCTCTTTAAATACTAGAAATTCAAACAGTGTCCACACTGATGTTGAGGTGGACGAGTGGTCTAAGGCTCCAGATTAAAGTTCTGGGAGTTGGATGAAAGTTCTAGATTAAAGTTCTGGGATCCAGATTAAAGTTCTGGGCTCCAGATTAAAGTTCTGGTCTAAGGCTCCAGATTAAAGTTCTGGTCTAAGACTTCAGATTAAAGTTCTGGGAGTTGGTCTAAGACTCCATATTAAAGTTCTGGTCTAAAGCTCCAGATTAAAGTTCTGGGTGTGCTGAAAATTGATTAATTACATCAATTAATCAAGAGAGGATTAAATTGGATTTTAATCACATCAATTAATCAAGATGATTAAATTGGAATTGTACCTATGCTGAAAAATATATTAATTACATCAATTAATCAAGAGGATGTGCTGATAAATTGATGAATTACATCAATTAATCAAGTGGATTAAATTGGATTTAATCACATCAATTAAGCCATCAATTCGTGATTGATTCAAATTGACTGGATCTTAGGCGGTTAACAAAAATTAATGAATTAATTTTTGGGCTCAAAGAAGGAGTATCAAATTATATTTGATATGGAATTAAATATTTGTGCTCGAGAGCATAAATTTGTTTTGAATTTAGTTCAAAAGATTTTGACTAGTATAATTTGATCGAAAATTATGCTCGAGTCAAGGATGACAATAAAAGTCACATTTGAAATTGAATTTGATTTTGGTATGTTGACCAAAAAATTAAATTAATTTTGAAGTTGGAAATAATTCCAATAAAAGAAAAATCAAAGCTCGATTTTTAAATGTATCGAGGTTGTGTCCAAATTTAGTGAATAAGAGGAATTCACAAATAAAGTGGCAAGCAACTCGAATGTGGGGATATGCATCTCCTCACATGGATACATTCGAATGTGAGGGAGAGAGGTCTCCGTCGACATGTTTGAATGAAAAGGGTAGCTAAGGTGTGACCTTAAAGCTAAATATGGAAAAACCTAAAATGGTTGAATTCAGTGGAATGTTTTCCACAAGTTATGTGGATTTGTTCATCTTGAAAAATCACATTCGAGTGAAAGCTCCACACGAGGAGTGAAAAAGTAATTTATTACTTTTATTGATGATTGTACAAAATTCTGCTACGTCTATCCTTTAAGAAGTAAGGACGAAGTTTTAGAAGTTTTTAAACTTTATAAAATTGAAGTAGAGAATCAATTGGATACTCGAATTAAATCAATTTGCAGTGATAGAGGTGGAGAGCACGTAGCTCCGTTTGAACAATTATGTGCTGAATGAGGAATAATTCATCAAACGACAGCCCCATACTCATCTCAGTTTAATGGTGTTGCGGAAAAGGAAAAACCGAACACTGAAAGAGATGATGAACGCTATGTTAATCAGCTCTGGTTTACCTCAGAACTTGTGGAGGGAATCCATTATGTCGGCTAAACACATTCTGAATAAGATTCCACATAAAACTAAGGATCAAACTCCTTATGAAGTATGGAGGAAACGAAAACCTTCATACAAATACCTCAAAGTGTGGGGGTGTTTGACTAAGGTTGAAGTACCACTTCCTAAACAAGTTAAAATCGGCCCTAAAATAGTCGATTGTATCTTTATAGGATATGTTTCAAACAGTAGTGCCTATCGATTTCTGATTCACAAATCTGAAATACCTAATATGACAGAAGGTACTACAAATGAGTCAAGGAACGTTGTGTTCTTTGAAAACATTTTTCCATTTAAGGAAAAAGAGGAAGTGAGTTCGAACAAGAGAACTCATGATGCAACAGATGACACTGCTGGTCCTTGCACTCAAGAGAGTGAAGAACCAAGACGCAGTAAGAGAGCTAGAATTGATAAGGATTTTGGTTCAGACTTCATTACTTATGTTTTGGAGGAAGATGAACCTAAAACTATCAAAGAAGCTATGGCAAGACCAGATGCACACCTCTGGAAGGAAGCCATAAAAAAAGTGAATACGATTCACTTCTGCTAAATCATACATGGGAGCTGGTTGATCTCCCTAAAGGTTGCAAGCCCTTAGGATGCAAGTGGATCCTTAGAAGAAAGTACAAAGCAGATGGATCTGTTGACAAATCCAAAGCTCGTCTAGTTGCAAAGGGTTTTAAACAAAAGGAAGGGTATGACTTCTTCGATGCATATTCACCAGTGACAAGAGTCAACTCCATTCGTGTATTAGTCGCTATTGCTGCATTGCACAATCTTGAAATACACCAAATGGACGTTAAGAGTGCGTTTCTTAATGGTGAGATGGATGCTGAAATATACATGGATCAACCTGAAAGATATGTTGCTCCTGGAAACGAGAAAAAGGTGTGCAAACTCGTTCGATCACTGTATGGACTTAAGCAAGCTCCAAAACAGTGGCATTTGAAATTTGACAATACGATGTTGTCAAATGGGTTTCGAATTAACGAATGTGATAAGTGTGTATATGTGAAAGATACACCAAATGGATTTGTTATCGTATGTTTATATGTCGATGACATGTTAATCATGAGTAACAATCACAATATCATAGTTAATACGAAGAACATGTTAAGTAAAAACTTTGACATGAAAGACATGGGATTAGCAGATGTGATTCTTGGAATCAAGATAGAGAAAACATCTGATGGAATTTCCTTGACATAATCTCACTATGTGGAGAAGGTACTAAAGCAATTTAATGCCTTTGACGATCCACCTGCTAAGACACCTCTAGAACCGAATGTTCACTTGAAAAAGAACAGAGGAGAACCAGTAGCTCAACTGGAATACGCAAGGATCATTGGAAGTGTGATGTACATTACGAACTGTACACGCCCTAATCTTGCTTGTTCGGTAAACAAGCTGAGTCAATACACGAACAATCCAAGTCAAGAGCACTAGAAAGCACTGAAAAGGGTCTTAAGATACTTGAAGTACACCCTTGATTATGGGCTTCACTACACGAGAGATCCAGTTGTAGTCGAAGGATACAGTGATGCAAATTGGATATCAGACACTAAAGATTTGTTATCCACTAGTGGATATGTATTCACTATTCGAGGAGCAGCAGTGTCGTGGAGGTCCAAGAAACAAACGTGTATTGCCCGTCCCACAATGGAATCAGAATTTATCGCTTTAGACCTAGCCGCTAAAGAGGCTGTATGGCTGCGTAACTTTCTGGAAGACATTCCATGTTGGAACAAACCAGTACCTTCTGTGACGGTACACTGTGACAGTCAAGCTGCCATTGGCAGAGCTATGAAGTCATGTACAACGGAAAGTCGAGACACATACGTCGTCGACACAACTCCGTTAGAGAATTGATCTCAACTGGAGTAATGTCCATTGATTATGTGAAATCAAAGGCCAATATAGCGGATCCGCTCACGAAGAGTATAAACCGAGATCAATTGAACAAGCTGGTAGAAGGAATAGGTCTAAAACCCACAAGAAAAACCAAAGCAGTGGAAACCCAACCATGATGACTGGAGATCCCAAGAACTTGGTTCAATGGGAAAACGAAATTTTGGAAGTTAGTGATACAACACTTGAATAACTTGACTATTCCTAACATCACTATTTCAAGTGTTAACGACCCGTAAGATGTGGTAAAGGGTGAGTCATCGACTCTTAATGATTCCTAGAGTATAACGGGATACTCAAAAGGAGATTACCTATATAAATGAGAAGTGAGGGCCGCTTCGACCAAACATTTATGAACACAAATGACGTCCATGACCAAAACGGATAAACACGTGACAACGTTATGAAGACGAGATTGAAGTGTGCTGACATTGTTGACTAGGTATACACTAAAGAGGATTATTTCAAGGCACTGCGTCCACTAAGCCGCCAGTATATCCGATAGTGTTTGGCTACGGAAAGTTCAAAGCCAAAAACTACTTTTCCGGAAGCACGGAGATCTCAATCGAACTAAACACAGAGTCTGATGTTGTATATACAAGATTTCCACTCATGTGGGGGATTGTTGGAATTAATGTGGGATTAATTGGGTTTTGATACCCTTGTCTAATTGAATAATTAGATGAACTAAACGTTAATTATAAAATAATTAAACGTGACATAGTCGATCTACTCGCGGAGTAGATGAACGTGGTATATTTAATATCTCAAAACCGAGTTAAGGTGAGTGAGAAATTAATTGATGAAGTTGAATGGTTCAACTTGAGTTTGAGGTGTGGGAATGTGAAGGGTCACATGTCCCACATAGAAAGCCTACAAAACATTTAAAGGCTTTAAAAGTATTGAAGTAGGAATGGAGTTCAACTATGTATAAGGGGTACACTCCCCAAAGGGCCACACGCGCGCGCGCGCGCCCGTCCGACCGGCTCGGCTTCGGATTTGGCAATTGGTCTTTGGTGGTCTTTGGGGCCCGCCTATCTTTTTGCAGACCAAAAAACTCCGAAAGCCCAACTCAGGAATTGGATCGGATCGACCCAATGGATCACGGGTTTGGCCCATTTTGAAATGCTTCAAAGAACCTTCCAGAATTCTCTGGAATTCCTCAACTCAAACGTAGTCTTCAAGACTTGTTCCACGTTGCGATTTTTTACTGATATTTTCGCACCACAACCCACGATTTCTGCAACCTCCTAGGGTTTCCTGCCTATAAATACCAGGCTCTCCCTCATTATTCCTCACGCTGATTTTCGCCCCCTTCTGCTCTCTTCTCTCCTCTCCTCTCCTCTCCTCTCTCTGCCGTATTTAGTTCCGTGTGTTGCCGGAATACCTCTTCCGTGCATGTGTTCAGTTCGTACTCTTAGTACGTTCGTCGAGGCTTTGAATACAGTGGTGCTATTGTATTCGAAGTGTAAGTCGTTTTACCTTTGGGGACAGAGCGCCGTTACCAGTCGAGCACTACCTGGGCGTATTCTGTCCTGCGGGAAAAGGGATTCCCTTGACTCGACTTGTTATCATATTCATCTTCGATATTGCAGTATACCCATATCAGGCGTATAGTCTCCAACATTTGTTTCTTGTTAAAGAATGGTGTGAAAATTAGTGCAGGAGGGATGTCTTTGTTAACGGAGAATTTAGATCATTGAATAAACTAGAGAGATTTGAGAAGCATGTTGGTGGGGTTAAAAGCATTCATAATCTTGCTTATGAAAAATAAAGGGTTTGCGGATGGAAACTCTCTTGAACGATGTCACTTCATTCTGCACTAAATATGACATTGTTGTTCCCGATATGGATGCTTCTTATATCTTACGAGGAAAATCAAGACGTTTTGTTCAACAAGAGACGAACCTACAACATTTTTGGGTTAACGTTTTCTTAGGGGTAATTAATTTATAACTCCATGAGCTCAATAACAGATTTGATTTTTTTATTCTTTTTAGACTGTCAATGCATTTATTATGTATATATATATATGATACAAGTTAGTAGACCTTAATCTGATTGTGCAACAATCTAATATTTTCGGTCTTGCGATTATTTGCACACCTATCTTTTCATTTCGTTCTAAAATTATTCGTACACTTATCTTTCCAACCAAAATATTCTTCTGAATTTTGCTATCCTCCTTTCTTATTCACATAACACAAAATCACAGAAAGCTAATAAAAATATAATTAATTAATATTAATTATTATTTATTTATTTCACATATGAGTGAATAGTAAAAAGAGAAGGCTATTTGGATAACTTGTAATTATATAAGAAAATCCAACAAGCTTATGGATAGCGGTAAATGACACAGTCACTGACGAATCTAGAAATTTTCGGTTGGGGGCTCAATTAACATTACTATAAAAATAAAATAATACTCTATCCGTTCCGTAATTACTTACACACTTTTTTTTTATTGGGGCGTCCCACAATTATTTGAACACTCTTAATATGAAAATACCCCACAAAATTAATACATTTCCAACATCATTTTATTTTCAAAATTGTCACTCATTTTTTACATACATTTTTATTTACACCTCACCAAATTCACTTTACACCTTACCAAATAACCTAAAATACCCCTTATTTATCTTACATCACAAACCACTAAATTCATTTTTCTTAAAAAGTGTGTGGATCAAACCGTGCAAGTTATACCGGGATGGAGGGAGTATGTCAGAGTATTAATCATGTCATCAAAAAAATTTATGATAAAATTGTCAATACATCTCATCTCATTCCCTTAAATTAAATTAATGGAACAAGTTGATTTCGTTATGAAAGTGTGCTGGTATAGTGTTTAAGTAAAAACAAATTAATGTTGTACTAAATGTTGAGACAAATTGTACAACACTGACTCTAACAGAATATCAGAAATAAAGATACACAGCGGAAGACTTGAAACACTAAAAACAAACGAAACACAATGGAAATATTTTTAACATAAATTTTATAAATAAAAATCTATGTTAGCCTTACGGCGAAATATCAATACTTTTCTTCAAGTACAAATGTTGTGTGAAATGTTACAGCAATAACCTTCACAACATAAACTACAAACGAGGCAGGTGCCTTGTTCTAAAAACGATCTAAGTGTATGAATTATACACTGCCGAAATGCTAGTCCTATCTATTATTACACTCTCGATAGATAAAGAAAAGTGCACAGTCATACGGGTGGATACTTCGTATGAACTAAAAGGTATAGCTATTGGGGCCACAATTTCCTAACAGGATGAACACTAGTCTAGGATATTGATCGAATAGAATACACTGAATTATGAAGCCTTCCTTCGGTATTTATAGAATGAGGGACGAATTCTAGAGGCTTCCATCTTTGAGATCCTATTTTTTAGGAACTCAACTTCCATGATCTTTCTAGATCCTTCTTGCATGTTCCAGGTCGATCTATAAGGTTCCAAGGTGGTCTAGCACGTTCTACAAGGATCTGGAACCTGGAAGGTTCCAGATCCTTGTAGAAGCTTCTAGATCCTGCCAGAAATATGACAACATTTAGATCAACATTTAATGTAGCATTTCAGAAAAGACTTAGAAAAAATCTCGGAAGGTCAAATTAAGATGTTGTTGAGAATGTTGATACATTTAAGAGTTAACAACATCTACAATCTCCCCCAATTTGACCTTTCGACTACAACACACCTGATGCACATATATTTCTATACATACTCAGTTTTATGTACTTAGTTGAGGTTGACATCATTGCTAAGCACTAGTCAAGACAATACCTGTTGTAATCGTGGGATCAAATCGAATGAAGATCAAGGATAATCTCACAATGATCCGTGCCATAAGATCAAGATAATTTTATCCAAAACAGAATAAGTATAAACAGTACACTTATTCACAACATAAGTAATTTATTAAAATCATAAGTTGAACTGGAAGAATTAACTTAAGATTTAAGTAAGACACTAAACAAACATAATCAGAGCAAAAATAGAAATAAAAATAAATGAACTACTAACAAACTATACAGACCTAAACATGATTAAACAACCTGGAGTAAACGCATAAAAACCTGTAAACAATATTATCAAGTGCAACCATAATTAAGCAAGTTGTATATCAAACATAAGTAAAAACTGTAGATGTTGTTACTCTTAAATGTCTTAATATTCACAACAACATCTTAATTCGACCTTTCTTATTTTTCCTAAGTCCAAATTCACTGTTCTAGTTAATGTTGCTTTGGATGCTGTAACATCGCAGGTTGAAGATCTAGAAGTTTCTACACGGTTCCAGGCTGGAAGGTTGCAGAATGTTGTAGATCAGGCGGCTGCATGCTAGAGGCGTCCAGAATAGGCTGGAATGATCTAGAACCGGTTGAATGAGGAGTGGGAGAAAAAGAAGGAATGAGATCCTAAATTTTAGAAGATCGTGGATGAAGGTTCTAGGCTCCATTTACACGCCTATAAATAGGCCAGAACGTCTTCATTATTCAGCATGGAGAATTAGGAGTAATCATATAATGTCTACTTGAAGCGTTAATCATACATAGACATTATATCGGTTATTACTTCTTCTTCATCAGATTCTCGTTTGCCATGAAGATATACAAATCAGATCCGAGAGTCACATATTTCACGAAGTGCTATTCTTTAATTCTTAAAGTAGCGTTCATCCTGTTAGGAATTAATTGTCATTAGCATGTTCATGTTGTTGTGCCGAAGTATCCCAACTTCCTGTACAACATAGACTTTTCTATACTTCTATAGATAGAGAGATCATAGAGTTAGATTAGTTTTTGGTAGTGTTTACACTTAAGCCATCTTTAGATTTGATAGTTTGTCAAGTCTTGTTTCCGTTGTGAATTTTGGTTCACACAACATTTGTATTCACTCATTGATTAGTGAAAGTTTTGCCATGAGGCTCACGCATAGATTTTGTTGGTCCTTGGTGGAGTATAACACAAGTGTATGGGGGGGGGGGGGGAATGCACTTGTGTATGCAAATTCTTTTCTTTTTAACAAACTGGTCTTATCAGGCAAGTTGTCTCACAACAAGCCTGAGTGTGAACTTTGATAGATACTTGTCCTACTGATTACTATTAAGTGATCAGTTGGCTAAATATCTAAGAGAGTTGCTTAGTGCGGAATGTGGTTAGCCTTTTACTCAAGGAAATACTCCAAGTTGATTTCTGAAAAACACAGTTATCAGGGACTTTGTCCAAAACTGTTTTTCTTAACCTACTGAGTTTTGCTCTTGAAATATGATTGAATATAAATGCAATAAAGAGTGCAGTAAGTAAATGGCACACAAGTTTATAATGGTTCAGAGACTCAAGCTCCTACATCCACTTTCCCTGATTGAACAGGATAATTCCTTCTCAATGGAATTAGCTTGTTTTATAGTGCCAAGGTGCACTGATCAACAACACTCTCTTAGTGTTTTGATCCCTAGGATAATCTGAGTCCTAGTACTCAATCTCTCTGAGTTAAGACTGTTTTTCACAATGACAGTCCTTAACTCCTCACTTCTACAACAAACACTTTCTTCACTAAATGAGATAAGGGTTTGAGGTTTGGTTCCAACTAATAGAGATATCCTTTATAATAAGAACAGTTGTAAAGGCTTAGGATATCTCAATGCTAAGCTTTGGATGTTTACAAAGATTGGCTTAGCTAAATGAAGTGATTCAGGAAAGTTGGATTCTAAAGAACAACTTGGTTTCCTTTGAAAGCTTGATGATAGTTTGATAGCTTGTAGTTGGATTCTGAATCCCTTTGATCACTTCTGTATTTATAGGCAAATTTGAACAACTAACCGTTGGAGGGATAACAATTCAAATATGTCTATTTGCAGCACCATTGAAACGGCTATGAAGCTTGGTAACCTTTTATCCACTGTGTAAAAGGCTTCTTCAATGGTTGCTTGAATGAATGTGTTGACTTTTGAAAAATGCTGCTGAGAAGACTTGTGTCAGATTCCAAATATGCACATTTCCCAAGGTTGATTTATGGCAGAAGCTACACTCAACCAATGGTCAGATGGGACAAGCTCCCTGAACATTCCTGCTGCAATTTAGAATGTTCCAACATTTATTCAATGCTTCACTCTTTAATGCTTCAAGTCTTCAATGCTTGGTTCAGGCATGATTGGCAATAAATGCTTCATTGAATGTGTCTTTTGTGAGCTTTGACATTCAATGCTCTTGATCATTTGCACTTTAATTGTTCTGATCATTTGCATTTATGAGCATTGCCTTAACACTCTTGATCTCTTCAGCTCAGTTGTCCACTTGGTCAGCTTGTCTTGTAAGTTCAGCAACTTTGGCCTAGAGACTTAATACATATCAAGCTGCCTAACATTCAGCTTTGGACAACTATCCTGAACTCTAACATCTCACAACATTTCTGAGAATAGGGCCAGGCCCTTTTCTTCAGTTCCCAGATATCCTTGTTGGTTCCTTTAGGGCCAGGCTTCATCTTCTCCATCCTCATGATGTTGATGAACTCTTCCAAAATCTTTCCCTCATCAATTAAGTTCCCATTGAACTTAGGAGGCATGTACAGAATAGGACCAGGGGCCTTGAATTCAACTCTTGCCATCTCAGCTGCTGCAAACAGCTTTTGGTAGAGGTCCCTATGGTTCTCAAACATAAACTACACAAAGACTTCATCTACACTCTCTTCAAGCCACTTCCCAATGACATAAAAGTCATATACAAAACTTCTCTTGGCCTCCTCCCATGCATCATTCAGTGAGATTGGAACCCACTTATCATGGTGAGGGTATTGAGTGTCCCATCTTTGCAGCATTTGAGGTTTGAGCCTTCTATAAGAAGCCCTCCTTCTTGGAGCTTTGAAGTTTGCCCTTCTTTCATCTCTTGCCTTGTTGGCCTCAACCAACTGATCCATTCTCTCTTTAGCTCTTTGAAGAGCTAGCTTCTCCTATGTCTCTGGATCCTTTCCAAATCCTTCTTCAAACAGCTTAGAAGGATCATCAGCAAGTTTGGGCACACCAACTTCAGGCTCTCTGTCCTGTACTTCTTCTTCAACTTCTTCTTCTTCAATAACAGGCAGCTTGGCTGCTTTCTTCAACCTCTTGGATTTCCTTACTGGAGTTGTTTCTTCAGACTGAAATTCTGATGGCAGAGTCAGGCTGGTTGGGAATTCATTGAAGGCTTGCAATTCCTTCCTCTTTCTTTCAGATGCTCTTGTCACTTTCCCCCTTACTTCAGCAGCCTTCTCCTTGGGGTCAAGTCCTGCAGACTCACCACCAGGCCTCTGAAGCCTCCTTGCCTGACTTTCCATAGCTGACATCATAGACTCCTTGACAGCAATCTGAATTTGCTCTTCTTCAGTCAAGTTTTCAATATTCATTGGGCCTTTGCCTTTCCCAATGTCTTCTTCTTCCTTCTCCTCTACATCAGGGACCTTCTCCTTTCCTTTGGATTCACCAATCACCAAGGTTCCCTTTGCCCTAGCTCTCTCTCTTTCCCCCTTTTTGGCATTATCAAAACATTGGGGCTTCAACTCACTCATTGAGACTGAGAGATGTGAGTGGGCTTGAGTGAGGGACTTCAACTCCTACAACAAATAAACATTCTCATCATGAATGTTTTGCATTTTGTCATCTGCCATGCTTAAGAATGTGTGAACAGGTTTCATCTTTTGAGCAACAATGACATCCAAAGTGGCTTTCAGTGATTGATCAAGTTTGGCCTGAAGTTGATCAGTGAGGTTGGCCACAACTTGATCAGACACTTTGGCCATAAGTTCAACAGTGAACTTCTCTGCAGCCTCTTTCACCATTGCAGCTTTCAATTCTTCAGCCTTCTTTCTTTGAGCAGCTGTCCTTTGCCTCAAGGCATCCTTTATTGTCCTTCTTAGAGCTCTCACATTGTCCTTGTAGAGATTCTTGAGGTCATGCTGCTCTTTCTTCACAGATTTTGTGAACTTCACCATTTCATCCTTTGCCTTTGTTACTTCAGTTGAAACTGTTTGCAGTCCAGTTTCAACTCCACAAATTCTTGCATCTAATGTGGGCAGGATCACCTCTTCTGAGCCAGTTAGCCTCATCCCCACAGAGGCTAAAGTTTTGCCTTGGCCATCTAGAGTATCCACTGTTGCAGCATGAGCCTTCCCAACTTCCCTGACCAGTGTATCCAACTTTTCTGATTGCTCTTCAATGATAGATGCAGTTTGAGTAGCAATCTGAAAACCAGCCTCAGTGGTGTTGGCTTGTTCAAAGTACATATTATTCAATGTGGACACATTTGCTGAAATTGCTTCAAGGTCAATGTCAGCATCAACTGGGATATCTGTAAGGGAAGCATCTGCAAAAATTTTCTCAATGGTGACAGCTACTGAATCTGCAAAACTAAGAGTGTTAGTAAAAACTCCCTCAACACCCTCATTCTTTTTATCTCCCAATATGCCTGATTCATCAGCACCTATACTCTCATTTTCAACTAATTTCTTTTCTTCAGTAGCAACAGATAAACTCACATTCACTGGAGAATCAGGCCTCCTTTTACCAAGGGATTCATCAAGTTCAGACTTGACTTGAAGAATAGCCTGACTCTCATATTGGGCTGCACCCAATATTTCTACTTCCTCTATAATTGGTGCACTCAGGGAACCAGTAATCACACAATCATCCTCACCATCTCCCTCTGATTTTTCATCACTATCAGCCTTTTCAACTCCTTCCATTCCTAAACCTGACACCTCCATATCCTCAACAGGATCCACATAGGGAAGTTGTTGGGAGATCACAGTGCTTGGGCATCCCAAAGCCACTGAGTCATCCTGAATTACTAAAGGCTGGTCAATGTCCAACTGTCCTGACATTGATGAGGCTTTAGCCAAACTAGCTTCTCCCATGGAAGTCTCAACATTTTCAAGCTGTGCCTCAGGTTCAGAAGAACCATCCTTGGCCAATGCATCTTGGACTGAGTCACCATCTTTGGTCAACTCCTCTGAATGATCAGAGTCCTTAACAGAATGATAGGTCAAGTAATGTACCTGAGCAGAGTTGAGGCCAGGAGGATTGGGATTGGTGTTGTCATCATCATCATCATTATCATCATCAGATGGACTGTCAGGATGCTTGATTCCTTGTGCAATTCTTTCTCTTTCAGCAAGCACCTTCTCATGAACAATGGTGCAAAATAAGGCCTCAGTGGTTAACACACTGGTCGTCTTTACATTTGCAAAATGTAATAGCCTATTTTCTTCAACCTGCCACCAGCTAGCTCCCTTGTCCTTGATAGCTTGAGCTATCTCCACAATTGTTCTATCCTTGATTTCAACAAGTGCCCTGAGATCATAGAACTATTGCTGCAACCTAGGATATGCCTTCAATCCTGGATATAATTCATCCACATTGGCTCTTGCAATCTGCCTCAACATGCCTTCATAGGTGTACTTTTCACCACTATCTTCTTCATCAGAAGAGTTGGTTTGGGATTCAGGGGGGTTGGATTGGTATTCAGGTAGGTTGAGCTGGGATTCAGGTAGGTTGGATTTAGAAGGATTGGGTTAAGAAGAGCTTAAGACAAGTTGGGATTCAGGTGCTTTTGAGAGCAATGTTCCTGAAGAGGTAATTGGAATGGCTGGAATGGGTGGGAGGACAACTTGATCACCTTCTTGAAGAACAGTTTCAAGAAGTTTGGTGTAGGAGAGTAATTTGGGATCAAGTGGGGAGAATGGCCTATCCTCAAGATTGACTAAGTCAGCCAGCACATCAATACCTGATCTGTCAGGGGCACCTTCAGGGGAGTAGACTTTCTTTGCAATAATTGGGGCATCTTCAGGAGTCTTGCACTCCTCTTCTTCATGCCTTGATGGAGATATTCTTCTAGACTGAATATCAGGAGAGTTGGTTTCAGGGCTGTTGGGCTTTGACTTAGACTTGGAGTTAGACCTACTTGCTTGTCTAATCTCCTTGAACTTCTCCTCTTCCATCAACTTCTGCTTCTCAGAAGTTTTGATAATTCTTTTCCTTCTTTCAGACCTTGTGGGCTTATTAAGGTCCCTGTACTCTGTTACAGTCTCAGGCTGTAGGGGGATAACCTCTCTGAATTCCTCACCCTCTTCAGGAGGGTTGACTCCTTCATCAGCAACCTTTTCAACTTCCTCAGAAGTGGCTCCTCCACTTCTTGACTGGCTTTCTGGGGGAGATTCATTCAGAATCTTCTTCATCCTCTTTGTCTTTGGCTGTGTTTTTTATGGTTGAGCTTTCCTTTTTCTTGGAGAGGCTCTGGTTGCTGGTACAACAACACTTGCTTTCTTTGAAGCTGCATCCTGCTTTCTCTTTTCTGTCTTAGAAGACAGCTTCCTGAACATCACCTTTTGAGCTGGAAAAGGCTTTGGCTTGGCTTGGAGGTGAGTATAATGTGCAAATCTTTCTAAGAGCAAGCTAGCTCTTGTGCAAAACTGGAGTCTCCCATCAACCACCACCTTGTGGTGCTTCACCTCCTTGAATTTAAACTTTTCATTCATCATCTTGTCAAGAATGAAGTTTTTCCAGTTGAACTTGACTCTCTTCTCAGCAGAGTCAATCACAGCAGCCATCACTCTCAACTTAGGCATACTGATTTGTTCAACACTCCCAGAGTGGCTCAACAAACTTTTCACCACACAATCACATAAGTGCCTGTAAACTGGTTTCAAGGTGTTCTTATTTTGAGCACTTACAAGTTTCTTGGGTTCTATCATCTATGGATAGTAGAACTCCTGATCATCTCCTTCTTTGTACATCTCTGGATTTTAGCCTTCTGATGGTAGCCTAAAGCTAGCATCCAGATCCTCAACAGTGAAGATGATGGTGTGTTGGCTTTCTTCAGTTTCATCCTCCTCAGCATATGTCAGCTTGGTGCACACATCACCCTTTTTCCCCTTCCATCTAAGATGAGCAAAGAACTCTGCCATGAAGGGATTCAGGCAGGAATCAGGCTTGGTGCCAAGGAATTTCTCAAGCCTTGCCTCCCTTAGCCATTGGAGGACTTGATGAACTTCTGTGTCTGGGCTGTCAAAAGCTACCAATTTTTCAAACCAAAGAGAATTTGGGTTGCTAAGATAGGAAAAATCAATGTCCAAAGAGGAGTCATTGAAATCTACAAGTTCTTCTCTCTTAATTTTAGGAGCCATGAATAATTTTGAGAGATAGAAAGGATTTTTGAGAAATGTTGCAGGTTTTGAGAGGTTTTCAAAAGCTTGTGGTTTTTGGAAATATGAGTGCGTAAGGAAGAAAGTAAGAATCGAGGAGTTTATATATGAAGGGAATTTATTAACCGTTGGTCAATAAATAATGACAGTGGGTAAAAGTTAGAATCAATTGGATAAAGTGGAGTAGTGGGGATTAGGCGGTTTGATGAAGTTTTAATGCAAATCAATGGCCTTGATTATGGCTCAAGAATTCATGAAATCTTAATGGAGATTTTGCATTAAATGCTGATTTGCCATTTTGGGGGAAAAAATCTTAATAGCACACGCCATCCTAAAATGGCCTACTCTTAGACCAAGAAACCTTTTAAATGTCTAATCAATGCTAAAAATAACAATAATTATCCAATTTACTCGGACAAACATCCTGAGATGTGTTTTGACTTCTGTAAGGTCAATATGTCTGACCAACATTCCTGAGTGGGTCCTAAAGTTGCTGAGTGGGTCCCACTAAGCCAACCATCCTGACCAACTTTGCTGAATGCACTAGGGACAACTTTGCTGATTTTCCCTTTTTGACAGATTGCTTCAGTGAGGTTGGTCAACCTTGCTGAAGTTCAACTTAATGAACTTCCCCCTTCTTATGAGCTTCCTTCCTTCATTCCTCCATCTTCCCTGGATCAAGTAAGCCTAATTTAGCTGATAGTTCCAAGAACCTTGCTTCAGCTAGTGGCTTAGTCAAGATATCAGCTTTTTGCTTATCAGTGTGAATTTTGAAAAGTTTGATAACTTTCTTTTCCACATGATCCCTTATGAAGTGATGCTTGATATCCACATGCTTGCATCTGGTGTGGAGCACTGGATTCTGTGAGATGGCAATTGCATTATTGTTGTCACAGAATATTAGCACTTCATTTGAGATGACTTTGTAATCTCCTTAGCCAAAGTATCTGAGCACAGCAACTTCCAGCTGCTACATATTCTGCTTCAGTTGTTGAAGTTGCAACTGTATTTTGCTTCTTGGAGAACCATGAGATAAGCTTGCTGCCCAAGAACTGACATGTTCCAAAGGTGGACTTTCTGTCAATTCTACATCCTCCATAGCCTGCATCTGAATAACCAGTGAGCTCAATGTTGTCATCAGCTGGATACCATAATCCAAGATTCTCAGATCCCTTGAGATATCTTAGGATTCTCTTGGCAGCATCAAGATGGCTCTTCTTTGGATTAGCTTGAAATCTTGCACACACTCCAACTGCAAATGTGATATCAGGCCTACTTGCAGTGAGATATAGCAAGGATCCTATGATTCCTCTGTATTTAGTGGAGTTTGTTGATTCTCCACTTTCATCAGGATCCATTTTCCAGTTAGTATTCATAGGAATTCTGACTGGCTTGCTTGTAGCACATCCAAATTTCTAGATCATGTCCCTTGTATACTTGGCCTGATTGATGAATATTCCTTTCTTTGATTGAGTGACTTGAAGTCCTAAGAAGAAATTCATCAATCCCATCATGGACATCTCAAATTTGCTTTGCATGAGTTTGGAGAACTTCTCACATAATTCCTCATTTGGAGATCCAAATATAATGTCATCCACATAGATTTGGACTAACAAAATATCATCTCCTTCACAGATTCTGAACAAAGTTCTGTCAAAAGTGCCTTTGACAAAACCATGATCTAGAAGAAACTGTGATAAGGTGTCATACCAAGCTCTTGGAGCTTGCTTTAAGCCATAGAGGGCTTTCTTCAATCTGTACACCTTGTCTCCTTCTTCAAAGCCTGGGGGCTGTTCAACATATACTTCTTTTTTTAGCACCCCATTGAGAAATGCACTCTTCACATCCATTTGATACACCTTGAATCTCATGTGAGCTGCATATGCTAAGAAGAGTCTGATTGCCTCAAGTCTGGCCACTGGAGCAAAGGTCTCATCATAATCAATCCCTTCAGATTGACAATATCCTTTGGCCACCAGTCTTGCTTTGTTCCTCACAATGATGTCATTTTCATTTTTCTTATTTTTGAACACCCATTTGGTTCCAATGACATCTTGATGAGTTGGCCTATCCACCAGCTCCCATACTTCATTTCTGGTAAACTGGTTCAGCTCTTCTTGCATGGCTATGATCCAGTTGGTGTCCTGTAGTGCTTCCTCAATATCTTTTGGTTTCTGTTCTGAAAGGAAACAACAAAACAGAGCACTTTCTCCATGAAATCTTCTAGTTTTGATCCCTTCACTTGGATTTCCAAGTATCAGGCTAGTTGGGTGGTCATGCAACCAAGTCCTTCTAGACCTGATCCCTTCAGGAGGATTGTCCTCTTCTGAAGTTGGATCACTAGATTCATTAAATTCAGGAAAGTTAATTGAAGGATCAAGTTCAGGATCATATTCAGGGGTATTGTCCTCATTGTCAGATAAGTTGACATTTTCATTGGTCCCCCCTTGAATATTGGATCCATTAACTACCTCAGCATTGCCTGCTTCTTCATTGGTAGTTGTTACCTGGTTTTGAACTGGGATGTGGTCAGTCAGTTCAATTTCTCCTTCAGGTTGGTTGTCCTCTGGTTGATTGCCATCAGGTAGATTGTCCAGCTTTTGAATTTCATGAAGTTCAGGCTGGGCAACATCTACAAACACTGTTTCCTTGCTTTGAAGCCTTAATCTGGTTGTTCTTTGTGTTATCTCATCAATATTCAGGTTTCTATCCCTGAACTCATTAACAGATTCATCAAACACAACATGAGGCGTTTCTTCCACAATAAGGGTTTTGCAATTGTAGACTCTGTAAGCCTTGCTGATTTGTGAATATCCAACAAATATTCCTTCATCAGCTTTGCTATCAAAAGCTTTCAATTGTTCTTTCCCATTATTATGAATGAAACACTTACAACCAAATATATGGAAATAAGCAACAGTGGGCAATCTACCTTTCCATATTTGATATGGAGTTTTACCTTGTCCTTTGGTGATTAAGGACCTGTTTTGGGTGTGACATGCAGTGCTAATGGCTTCAGCCCAGAACCTTTTAGGCAGTTTGGATTCAGCAATCAATGTTCTTGCTGCCTCTTTCAAGGTTCTGTTTCTTCTTTCAGCAACACCATTTTGTTGAGGTGTTCTTGCTGCTGAAGTCTCATGAGTGATGCCATTCTTGCTGCAGTACTCATTGATGTATGGGTTTATGAATTTTGTGCCTTTGTCTGATCTGATCTTGACAATACTTAGGCCCTTTTCATTGCTCAATCTTATCATCAATTCAGGTAGCTTGACTTGGGTCTCCTTTTTGTTCAGCAAGAATACTACCCAAGTGTACATGGAAAAATCATCAACAACAACTAATGCATATTTTCTTCCATTCAAACTTACTGGGATAATTGGACCAAATAAATCCATATGCAGTAGTTGAAGAACTCTCTCAGTTGAAATGACAGGTTTTCCTTTGAATGAAGCTTTGATCTGGTTTCCTTCCTGACATGACATGGCTGGCATATATGTTCTTTGGTGAACACTTGATTTGGCAGCCGTTTAACTAGATAGTTTCTTGCAATCTTGTTGATGGTTTTGAAGTTCAGATGGTTTAGTCTTTTGTGCCACAACCAGCTTTGCTCACTTGTGCTTTTGGCAACAAGACAAACTGCTTTAGAGGTTTTGCTCCAATCTGCAAAATAGACATTTCCCTTTCTCACCCCTGTTAGTAGCACCTGTTGTGTTGATTTGTTTTTGATAAGACATTCATTTGGTGCAAATTCAACACAATATCCTTTATCACAAATTTGACTTATAGACAACAAGTTGTATTTTAGGCCTAGGACATAAGAGACATCAGTAATTTTGACACTACCAATGCTTAATGTACCATAACCTCTTGTGATTCCTTGAGAGCTGTCTCCAAAGGTTACTGAGGGACCATCCTTTTCAATGAATTCTGAGAGAAGCTCTTTGTTACCAGTCATGTGTCTTGAACATCCACTGTCGAAGTACCATGCTGTTTTCTTGTTGATGCTTCTCCTCTTCTTGTGGTCCTTGCAACCCTGCAAAGTCAAAATTTAGGTACCCTTTGAATGTTGGGTCCTAGAGGGTTAGCTGTACCTTTTGGAACCCAAATCTGCCTGATTACTCTGATTGACTCAAAGTGACTGACTTGGTTTCCATTTACATCTACATACACAGTTTTACCCTTAAATGCCTTGGGTGGTTTCTGTGTATAAGTGTTAGCCTTGTAAGGTTCAGGAGAGTTGGTGAATTTCTTTGGGACATTTCTCCTGAGGTTACTAGACCTAGGTGCAGCTTGGTAAGACCTTTGAGGATAGGGTTTTGGATGGCCTTTTCCTTTTGGCATGTAAGGTCCAGGCTTCCTGAAGGTTTTATACCTGTCAGAGGGAATTGGCCTTAATCCATTCAGTTGAGGTTGCCTCATTTGAGTTGGCCTTTTCTGAACAGATTTTGGACAACTCTTCTGATGAGGATTCAGATAGGTTGACCTTCCATTGGTTCTACCTCTCTGAACCTCATTCCTCTTATAAGCAATGCCTTTAACCTTTTCCATAGATATGGGTTTAGGTACATTGTTTACTTGAGTTGGTATAAAAATTCCTTTACCCTTATCCTTGACCAGTGGTTGATTTACTTCCATTTCATTTTGTTGTGCCACTGATCTTACAAAAGTCATTTTAGAATTGCTTGATGAAGCAATACTAAAACCAGGCGAGGGTTCAAATGGATTAAATCCTAATCCACCTTTTTGAGCAAATGATCTTTGAAACCCTTGAATTTCTTCTATTGCTTTAGCAGATTTATTCAAGGTAGACATCTTTATTTTTAAGCTCCCCTCACTTAATTTAAGAGTATCAAATTTACTGGAGAGATTGTCAAATTTAGCTTGGAGGATTCTAAGATCAAAGTCCTTTTTCCTCAAGGCCAGTTCTTGTTCATTAATCAACTTTTGTTGTTCAGTGACTTTGAGAGACATTTCATCACGTTCTCTCACAGTCTGCTGATACAACTCAGTTGATTTAATGTCAAACTCTGGTTCAGGAAGGTTGGGAGTTTGAACTTTAGAATTCAAGAGCTCATTTTCTCTCAGTGCCATATTGCATACCTCTTGTAGCCTGGTGAAATCTTCAAGGAACTTCCCAAAGTTAAGTTTCAAGTGGATTTCACTGGACTCATGTGTGTTAATGGAAGAGTTGGAAGATGAGCATACCTCTTCATTCTCAAATGCCATTTGACAGTCTTCTTCACTGTCACTGTTGGAGAACAGTCCATCATCAGAAGAGTAGACACTCTCTTCACTTGCTGATTCTCCAGCTACCATGGCCTTCCTGTTGTTCAGCCTCTTGTCTCTTTTATTTTGCCTTTTCTTTCTTTGGCACTCAGGTCAGGACAATCATACTAAAAGTGACCCTTTTTCTGACAGTTGTAACACACATCTTCATCATCATTTTTCTTGCTTGATGACTCCTTCCTCCTTGATGATGATGGTTCACCTTTGCTATACTTCTTTCTATCAGCATATCTGTCTTCTTTCTTCTCATCAGAGACTTTGTCCTCTGATTTGTTGTCAGGAGAGCTGAATCTCCTTCTGGTTTTGTTGTCTTGGTAGAATTTTTTGTACCTACCAAATCTGGAGTTGAGCTTCTCAAATCTCCTTGCCATGAGTGCCAGCTCCTCCTTCATTTCTGATTTTGAAACAGATTGAGAAGATCTTTGAATATTTTTCTTCTCTGTTTTAGTAGCTTTGAAGGCAACACCTTTGTTTGAGGAGGATGGCTCATCATGCACCTTCTTTCTGCTGAGATCAAACTCATATGCTTTGAGTTCATAGAATACTTGCTGCATTGGCATGTTGTCAAGATTGCTGGTATTTTGCATCATGACATAATATATGTCCCACTTTGATGTGAGACTTCTCAGAACCTTCAAAGCAACTTCTCTTTTGGCATAGAACTTGCCCAGAGAATTCATCTCATTCATGATGTCAGTGAATCTGCCATCAAGATGATCAATAGTTTCATTGGGCTCCATAGTGAATTGCTCATATTTTTTGATAGCCACTTGAAGTTTATTTTCTTTGATCTTTTGGGTACCTTCACACATAATTGCTAGGGTATCCCAGATCTCCTTTGCTGTGGTGCAGTGATACACTCTTCCCATCACTGCATCTGGAATAGTCTGGTACAAAGTGTTCATGGCAATGTAGTTCAGATTGTGCCTTTTTCTCTCTTCTGCTGTCAGCTCATCTTCATCTTTTGGCAATTGCTCCCTTGGGTCTGCTTTTTGAGCATCAGTGACTTTGGGATTTAGCTTGGTGAAGGTGAAAGGTCCTCTAGTGATGACTTTAAGCATTTCATCATGCTGGCAAGCCAGATGTGCTCTCATCCTGATCTTCTAGAAATCATAGTTCTCAATTGAGAACATTGGCAGTTTGTGATGAGAAATATGATTGACTTGGTTTGGACCCATGTTGTTGATGGTGTTGACAACATCTCCTGGAACTGCATTGTTAGCCATTTCTATAATAATAGTATCAAATAATCACAAATAAGTTTTTCAGAAATTTGGATCAGTTCAGTGACCACAGAAATGATATGATTTTGAAAATCAGTTGAATGTTCAGAGGCAGTGGTCTATGAACCCCTGCTCTGATACCACTTGTTGGTCCTTGGTGGAGTATAACACAAGTGTATGGGGGGGGGGGGAATGCACTTGTGTATGCAAATTCTTATCTTTTTAACAAACTGGTCTTATCAGGCAAGTCGTCTCACAACAAGCCTGAGTGTGAACTTTGATAGATACTTGTCCTACTGATTACTATTAAGTGATCAGTTGGCTAAATATCTAAGAGAGTTGCTTAGTGCGGAATGTGGTTGGCCTTTTACTCAAGGAAATACTCCAAGTTGATTTCTGAAAAACACAGTTATCAGGGACTTTGTCCAAAACTGTTTTTCTTAACTTACTGAGTTTTGCTCTTGAAATATGATTGAATATAAATGCAATAAAGAGTGCAGTAAGTAAATGGCACACAAGTTTATAGTGGTTCAGAGACTCAAGCTCCTACATCCACTTTCTCTGATTGAACAGGATAATTCCTTCTCAATTAGCTTGTTTTATAGTGCTAAGGTGCACTGATCAACAACACTCTCTTAGTGTTTTGATCCCTAGGATAATCTGAGTCCTAGTACTCAATCTCTCTGAGTTAAGACTGTTTTTCACAATGACAGTCCTTAACTCCTCACTTCTACAACAAACACTTTCTTCACTAAATGAGATAAGGGTTTGAGGTTTGGTTCCAACTAATAGAGATATCCTTTACAATAAGAACAGTTGTAAAGGCTTAGGATATCTCAATGCTAAGCTTTGGATGTTTACAAAGATTGGCTTAGCTAAATGAAGTGATTCAGGAAACTTGGATTCTAAAGAACAGCTTGGTTTCCTTTGAAAGCTTGATGATAGTTTGATAGTTTGTAGTTGGATTCTGAATCCCTTTGATCACTTCTGTATTTATAGGCAAATTTGAACAACTAACCGTTGGAGGGATAGCAATTCAAATATGTCTATTTGCAGCACCATTGAAACGGCTATGAAGCTTGGTAACCTTTTATCCACTGTGTAAAAGGCTTCTTCAATGGTTGCTTGAATGAATGTGTTGACTTCTGAAAAATGCGGCTGAGAAGACTTGTGTCAGATTCCAAATATGCATATTTCCCAAGGTTGATTTATGGCAGAAGCTACACTCAACCAATGGTCAGATGGGACAAGCTCCCTGAACATTCCTGCTGCAATTTAGAATGTTCCAACATTCATTCAATGCTTCACTCTTTAATGCTTTAAGTCTTCAATGCTTGGTTCAGGCATGATTGGCAATAAATGCTTCATTGAATGTGTCTTTTGTGAGCTTTGGCATTTAATGCTCTTGATCATTTGCACTTTAATTGTTCTGATCATTTGCATTTATGAGCATTGCCTTAACACTCTTGATCTCTTCAGCTCAGTTGTCCACTTGGTCAGCTTGTCTTGTAAGTTCAGCAACTTTGGCCTAGAGACTTAATACATATCAAGCTGCCTAACATTCAGCTTTGGACAACTATCCTGAACTCTTACATCTCACAACATTTCTGAGATTTTTAACTTAAGAATTCTACCAACTCAAGTGTTCTGAGACAACTTGTCTGAACTAAACTTGAGCATATCTCAACTAATCTGAACATCATCAATCAGGGGTTTTGGTATCTAAATCAAAATCATTTTATTCCCAACAGATTTTAAATTAAAATCTATGTAAAATTTATTTCCATTGTGTTCAGTTTATTTTTAGTGTTTTAGTCTTCCGCTGTGTCTGTCTTTTCTGATATTCTGTTTGAGTCTGTGTTACACTATTTGTCTCAACATACAGTGTAACATTGCTCTGTTTTTCACTTAAACACTAGTAATACCCCACACACACTTTCAAAAACAATAAACATCTTATCACCTAGAAAATAAATAAAAATTGTATCAGAATTTACTTAAACATAAAGTACAAAGATTGAAACTGAAAAATGGCATAAATTGACGTGGTAACAGCTGCAGCATCAGATTCCTGCACAATTTCCATTAAGAATTCAGATCTCCCCCTGTCTTGTAGCTTCTTCCTGTTCATCAATGGAGATCACCATATAAGGTCTCCATGTCAGCAGCATCATCATCACCAGCTTCTTCAACAAAGGAAGTAGATGCAAAGTGTGCAACTACATCAGTCACTGCAGCATCTCCAGCATCAGGCCCTCCACCAGCAGCAGCAGATGTAACTCCATCATCAGTCATCTCTTCAATTACCACATTGGAGTTAGATGGTGGTGGTACTCCCGCTGTTGTAGGTGAAAGCATATTGGTCCACCTGTCCTTCAGGAACTGGAGCTCTTCAATAGTTTCCTGCAAGTGCTATAACTGAAGCTTGATAAATTTCTGTGAAACACAAACATTCCCAGAAATGTTGATACGGATGTTCTCAACATTTGGGGGTGCATTCCTCTGTCTTGGTCTGGAAGGTCCTAGTTGATCAGAAGTTGAAGGTCTGTGCTGATGTTCAGTACTAGGAGCAGTTAAAGGCAATCTAGTACTCTATCCCTAGTGAGTAAGGCAGGAGCAATAGCCAGTAATAGAACTATCCCCCTTAACACATCAGTGTTCTTGGCAACAAAACCATGGTTCCCCAAGTAATTGGAAATCAAAACAGGATAGGGTAGGTTATCTTTTTCCGAGACTTTTCCAGTAAATCTCTTCATGTGGTGGAAGATTGTAAGGCCTAAATTGAATTTCTTAAGCACAGATATCCTATACATAAGAACAACTTGGTCTTTTGTGATTTTGGTAGTGTTTGTGGTTGGAAATAAGGTCTTTGGCTAGCATCTGTCTAGTCCACTTAACTATCCTACCACCAGTAATAGCAGAAATTACCACATCCATGTCAGGTTCTTCATCTTCCTCAACATTGGTAATTTGTAAAAACTCATTTATCAGTTTAGGAGTAAAAGGTACATCCCTCCCCCTAAAATTAACAGTCCCATACCACTTAGATGATCTTCTACCAGTACTCTTCTTCATACGAGCATAAAATTCATAACCCCAATTTGTCAAGAATGATTCACCAAAATTCACAGCATGCATCAAATTTCTTTCTCTAAGAAACTAATCATGCCTTTGCTTTCAAAATCAGGTATATTAATTCTCTTCTCTATCAGCAATCTTCTCTTAGAATAAATAGCCAACCTATTCTATAAAGTCTCATAAGAGTCAGGAATACCTTCATCATCAGAAGCAAGGTCATCATCTTTGCAGAACTTCGTGTGGAGCTTTTAGCAGAGCTTTTATCTGAGCTGCTTTCTGCAATGGAAGAGCTATCACCACTGCCATCATCTTCAGGTTCTGGTGTGGCATCCTTTGCAGCAGCAAAATGCTCAACATTTTTCTTAAGAGAATTCAGAATTTCTCTTAGGCACACATCAGACTCGGAATTGGAATCTGATTTAGCAGGTTCATCTTCAGTAATCATCTTCCCTTTGCCTTTTGGGTCATTGACAGCCTTTCCTTTGCCTTTAAGTTCAACAACAACTTTCTTCTTCTTGGGTTTCTCAACAACAACTTTCTTAGGTTTCTCAACACAACAACTTTAGTTTCTTCTTTAGAATCAGTGAACACTTGGATAGGTTCATCAACAACATTTCCAGCTTTATTCTTCTTCCTCAAGGATTCAGAATAATCCACTCTAGTGAACACACGGTTCGACCTCCGTCTTTGTACAGGGCTTCTCTGTCGTTTGCCTTTCTGCACATTTATTTTAAAGGAAATAGGTGCAGACTTATCAGAAACAGAGTGTGAGGAGCTTGTACCATTTTCAGAGATATGTGCGTCCTCCATTTCAGCATCTTCAGGGTCGGAAGTAGCAGCAACTTCTTCTTCAGCAGCGACCTCAACATTTCCAGCTTTCGAACCATGATCAGTAGGTTCAGGTGATTTGGGGCTTTTCGACGCAGTGGCCATTTGAGCGGTTTGTTCAGCAAGATAGCTTGAGATATCCACCGTGATATCTCTAAACTTCATCACGAGCAGATGACCTGTGGAACGCAGGGTATTGGACACTTCTTCTACAGCCCTAGTGAACTGTTCAACAGTTGCATCTTGTGGAATGTTGGTGATATGAGGAGCGGTTTGAGGAGCAGGAACGGTTGTTG
This sequence comes from Galeopsis tetrahit, assembly GCA_963675135.1. NCBI lineage: Eukaryota > Viridiplantae > Streptophyta > Magnoliopsida > Lamiales > Lamiaceae > Galeopsis > Galeopsis tetrahit. Next base: position 13,084,970 of record OY776121.1, on the reverse strand, counting down.
ATGGGGTTGCAGAGACATTTGAGTCAGCATTTGAGGAGTTTGAGTTTTGGGAAGCCATGGAAGCAAGGATTTTGAGAGGGTTTGTGCGAGAAGGAGATGAGTTTTTCGAATCAGAGTGAGTTTGTGATGAGTTTGAATTTCTTTCAGCCATTTAAGTGAGGCGGTTGGAATTTCAAGGTAATGGATGGAATTTTACACACACTAATTTGAGATATACACAACCAAAAATCAAATCTGCAATCTTAGTACTCAACAAAATCAGAAATCACAATTAGCACGAGAATAAAGACTTATGATCGATATTTATAGAGAGAATCTTGTAGTTGGAGGTTAAATGAAAATACTGATAGAATAATCCACAAAATTTCTATAATACTCCACATAATTAGCCACAACTTAGATCATGGGTAATTAGTGGGTAAAATCCATTTAATTAAATTAATTAAATAATTAAGAAGCTTCTAGAATTTAAAATTCGCATAATCTGAAAAAATAAGAACGTGGGTCAGTAATTAATTAAATAAATAAAATAAATCTCAATAAATAATTAAATAATTACAACTAATAAAAATAAATTCGAATCAGGCAACGTTGTGCTCAAAACTATTACAAACACCTCAACACGGTTTTTACATGAATTTTCTTCATTTGTGTTGCACCATATTTTTTCTTTTTGTGTTATAGCATCTAATTTGCATTGATCCATTTTTCATGTAGAGTACATCGTAGTAGCGAACTCCATGCCCCATACTTACTTAATGGATTACAAATATATTGATGTTTTTACCAAAAATCACCTTTTAAAAAGAAGGCATCGTAGTAGTGAACTCCGTGCTCCATAGTTACTCAGTGATTTGGTACATCTTTTAGTATGCTAATAAATAAAGAAAAGTGCACAGTCATACGGGTGGATACTTCGTATGAACTAAAAGGTATAGCTATTGGGGCCACAATTTCCTAACAGGATGAACACTAGTCTAGGATATTGATCGAATAAAATACACTGAATTATGAAGCCTTCCTTCGATTTTTATAGAATGAGGGATGAATTCTAGAGGCTACCATCTTTGAGATCCTATTTTTTAGGAACTCAACTTCCATGATCTTTCTAGATCTTTCTTGCATGTTCCAGGTCGATCTATAAGGTTCCAAGGTGGTCTAGCACGTTCTGCAATGTTTTGGAATCTTCCAGGTTCCAGATCCTTGTAGAAGCTTCTAGATCCTGCCAGAAATGCGACAACATATAAATCAACATTTAATGTAGAATTTCAGAAAAGACTTAGAAAAAATCTCGGAAGGTCAAATTAAGATGTTGTTGAGAATGTTGATACATTTAAGAGTTAACAACATCTACACGTTATGTTTTGATAGAAGTTCATACTCCCTCAATTCTGTGATAACTTGCACATCTTAACTAACTCACTTTTTAAGAGAATTGAATTTAGTAGGGGGTGAGATCAAATAATGAAAAAATAGTAGGAGTGGTTTGGTGATGTGTAAAGGCGATTTTTAATTAGATGTAGGATAAAATATGGACCCAAAATTAGTGATAATTTTGAAAATAATATTGTAAGAGTATTAATTATTACTTCGGAGTTTTTTCAATAATTTTGAAACGTTCTAATAAAAAAAAGTACGAAAATAAATATGGAATGAAAAATTAATTATATATGTGTAAAATTACTAAAATACCCTTAGTAAATTTTCGAAATTAGTGGGAGGCCCATTGCCCTCTCTGGACCCAATGTAGGTCCGTTACTGGGTGCAGTTCCCTATAAAGTTAGCAGATGAAGCTATTGTTGATGAACTGAAAGAGATTTCGGAGCTTAAACGCAAATTCTTAAAGAATCGGGTTGATTCCTCTCCACCCCATGCGACGTATATGCTTGCGGACATCGGCGAACCCAGAACGAGTAATTGAGGGGGTCAATACTAAAATTTCAAAGTAATCAAATTTAAATTATACATTAGGTCATATATAACATACCGTTATCATATATATATATAATATTAAACTTACAACCTTCTAGCATGTCTTTCTTTTATGTTTCGTAAATCATTTATAAGCGAATTTATGGCAAACTTTTTGCAGTCTTCATTTCAATATACACTAAAAAACATGTTGTAAAAAAATCATCTTCCATCCCGTTACGAAGCTTAGTCTTGACTATATTTACAACTGGAAAAATTGTGATGTACGTAGTTGTAATGGAAGACTACATTAATTTTTAAATTCTAACTCTTAGTCAATAATTAATTATATAATTTTTTTTTTATCTTTGGTCAACTAAACAAATTCTAAAAATACATCAATAAATAATTTGAAGTATTAATTTTAAATAAAAAAGTTTAATAAAAATAATAAATTAACAAGTAATAAAATAAAATGAATAATATATAAATACAAATTAACATAACAAATGCAAGGTTAAAAATATGGGTATCGATGGAAATATCGAGACCTTAAATTTATGAAAATATCGATATAGGTAAATTTTAAAAATTGTGAAAAATTTAATAACAAACTTCTAATACATAAATTTAACAAAATAATTTAAACACACTTACATCCATGATAAATTTATATAAAATATAATATACAATATTATTTCATATGATTTTTTTTAATTTATCGACATTTTTTCAATTTTTTTCTTTTATATTTATTTACTTAAATATTGATTTTCTTTAAAGATCTTTGTAAAATAATTAAATGGTAATTTCCACTTATATTATAACTTTTTCCACTGCAATATACTTAACAAGATTTTAATTATATTTGTCGTTATGTCCCTTTATATTATCGTTATAATTTTAAGATTCAATTATTTAGCGCGTTAAAGTTAGTTATTTTAACTATTTTTGAAAAGTAATTATTTTTTAATTTGGGGCGTGACAGAGTGGTATCAGAGCGAGTCTACGTTCTTGTAGACTTGCAAAATTATATCTTTTGAGTCGTGTAAGTTAATTAAAAATATATATATATATGAACGAATTAATAAATTATAGAAAAATGTTATATCGTTCATCATCGTCTCATCGCTCAAACTCCACAAGGTACGTCCATGTTATTATAATTCACATTTTGATTCATCATGCGATATTTTTATGCTATTGTGTTATATTGACTGCTAATGTTTTTGTTGGTCCTGAAAGGAGTATATAACAAGTGTATGGGGGGGAATACACTTGTATGCAAATATTTTAAAACTTAAACCAAATATGACTTCAGCAAGACTGTCCTGGACAACTTTGTTGAGATGAATAACTTCTTAAAGATAATCAATCTACTAAGTACTATTGAGTACTTAGTTGAATGACTATCTAAGTTAGTTATATGTGCGGAATTAGTGGTTGGCCCTTTAGTTTAAACTCCTTTTTAATTCTGAAATATTTTTAAGAGTTACACAGTTTCAGGGAACTTGTCCAAATCTTGTTTTGCACAGTCTTATGTATTTGCCTTTGAAAAATCAATTTGTGTGTTGTGTTGAATGAATGTAAGTGCTTGAAAGTAAATCAACACAAGAATTTATAGTGGTTCAGAGACTCAAGCTCCTACATCAACTTTCCCTGATTTAACAGGATAATTCCTTCACTCTTGGAATTAACTTGTTTTATAGTGCCAAGGTGCACTTGATCAACCACACCACTCCTTCGTGCTTTGATCCCTAGGATGTCAAGAGTCATAGTACCCTTTCTCAACTCAGAACTGAACTGTTCTTCTCTCAATAATCAGTTCCTTCCACTTCTACTGGTCAGTGTAAAAAGGATAGGATATTTCTCTAAGCTTAGTATGATAATTCAGTGAGGTTCAGCTTAGATGAAGTGTTTCAAAGACTAAGAATGTCTTGAGAGCTTTGATAGGCTTGTAAGCTTCAGAATGGTTGATGGTAGTTGGATGCTCTCAAATGGTCTTCACACTTCTGTATTTATAGACAAAATTGAGGATTTGCCCGTTGGAAAGACAGCCTCAATTGTCTATAAATGTCTTCCTTGAACTCTGCATCTGGAAGACAGTTTCTTGATAGTGACATGTCCTTAATTTGGGAAGTAAACGGCTGTGAGCATTTTGTCTTGACTTTGAAGCACTCTTCCCAATGTCTGACTTCAAGATTCACTTGATCAAACATGGACATTCCTTCTGATCAATGATCCTGAGTTAAGAGTAACATTCCTTATCACTTGGACAACTTTGCTTATCAGGATCAGCAGATTCTGTTTATCAGCAGTGTTGGCTATGCTCTTTAGATGACTTGGCTCTTGCACTTTTCATGAATCTTAGAATAGGTCTTTGTGTATTTCTGACAATGGATAGGTGACCTTGACCTCATCAGCACAGTTGGGCTTGATCCTCAAACTGTTCTGGTTCAATTGTGCTGAGACAAACTTGCTGGACAATCCTTCTGAACTTTGATGTTTATTGCAGTAGACTTGATCTTGATGTTGAACTCTACTCAATTGATCTTCAGATAGGCTGTCCTTCACTGTGCAGACTTGATCAACACAGTTGTCCATCAGCAGACTTAAGGTCAATCCAATTCTGAGTCTTGAGGGGACTTGATCTTTGTAGACTTCTAAGCATGAGTTCCCCCTCAACTTGTGCATCTAATGTTTCTAAGAGCTGCCTAACATACCAGCTTTTCAACTAATATAAACTACATGTTCCAACATTCTTAAAACATGTTCATGCAATCTGACTTATTTAGTTGGCATGTCTAAGGGGGTTTTGGTATCATAATCAAAACTCATTTTATTCCCAACAATTTCCCCCTTTTTGATGATGCCAAAACCTATACAATCTATGCAAAGGTGACTTGACTACACTTATTACATTTATCTTTCAGTAGTTGTGACTTAGGCCAAATTTCCTAAAAAGAAGTATGTTAGTGTAATCACTGTTTTTATTGCATATATGTTGTTAAGTCAGGCAAGTTGAAATCATATGATGCTGTTTCTTGATTCAAAAAGTGTTCAATTATCATTCATTCAGGAATCATTACAAGCATGTTGATAGTTAAACAAATATATCAGAGCATGAATCAATAACATTACATATGAAGTATCAGAGCATAAACTAACATAGTACATAACCAGAGCAAATAAATAGTCATCAGAGCAAAAAAAACATATCCAGCAGAGTTGAGCAATTTTCAGCAGATAAGATCATATAAGCCAGACAGCAATCAAGATCAAGTGTTCATCCAATTCAGCACATAAGGGTCAAGAGAACTTAGCCAGTTCAAAGGTTATCTTCAAGAGGTGGCACCATCCCATATTGTGTCCACACCCTTTTCTTCAGTTCCATGGCCTCTTGATTAGTTCCCTTGGGTCCTAGCACCATCCTGTTCAGCTTCAGGATTTCAAAGAACTCTTGGAAGATTCTTGACTGGTCTATGAAGCCTTCTTTCTTGGGAGGCATGTATATTATTGGCTTTGGGGCTGTGAGTTCAAATCTTGCAATATCAGTAGCTGCAAGGAGTTGCTGGTACAGCTTCCTGTGGTAGTCAATCATGCATTTTGTAAAAGTGGAGTTCAAATCATCATCATTCCATCTGCCTATGACATAGTAGTCATAGACAAACTCCCTTTTAGCCTCTTCCCAAGTGTCATTGAGTTGAATTGGAACCTATTTATCCAAGTGTGGATATTTGGTGTCCATCTTTATCAGCAACTGTGGCTTCAGCTTGTTGTATGTTGCTCTTTTTCTTCTGGGCTTCTGGAAGTCAGCCCTTCTCTTATCTGTTGCCTTGTTAGCTTCCATTACTAGGTCCATCTTTTCTTGTGCTCTCATCATGGCAAGCTGTTGTTGTGTTTCTGCATCTTTTCCATAACCTTCCACAAACAACTTAGATGGATCTAACACTGTTGTCTTCTTCTTTGGTTCAGGTCCAAAGCCTTCTTCAAACAACACATCAACATTTTCAGCAACTTTGGGACCTTCAGCAGATTTAGTCTCAGAAGACTTGGCAGTTTCAGCATTCTTGACTTCTTCAGCAATTTTGACCTGTTCAGCAGTCTTGTCCTTTTCAGCAGTCTTGGCTTTCTTGGAGGTGGGCACTTCTTCTTCAATTCTGAACTCAGCATGGACTTCAAGACTGTTGGGAAAGTCTGTGAATATTTCAGCTTTTCTTTTATTTCCCTTGGCCTTCTTGATCTGCCCTCTAGTTTGGACTCCTTCAGTAACTTTGTCCAAACCAGATACCTCTCCACCAGGCCTTTGCTGCAATCTGGCTCCTTCTTCTTGTGCTGAAGCTACTGAATTTTTCAGAGCAATTGCCAATTTCTCATCTTCATCAAGATCTTCAATATTTAGAACTGCTTTCTCATTTCCTTTTCCTTCAGGCACCTTGTCCTTGCCCTTGCTTGCTCCACCAATAGTCAAGGCACCCTTTGCCCTTGCTCTTTCCCTTTCCCCCCTTTTCGGCAACATCAAAGCACTGGGGTTTGAGCTCACTCATGGTGGTGGCCATCATTGATTGGGCCAGGTTCAGAGATTTCATCGCTTCAAGCAAGTAGACATTTTCATCATGGATGTTTTGCATCCTATCACTACTCAGGCTCAGAAAGGCCAGAACAACCTTCATTTTCTGTTCAACAACCGCCTCCATTGTTGATTTAAGGGATGCACCAAGGTTTGCCTTCAGGAAGTCAGTGAGATTGGCCACAACACTTTCAACAATGTTGGCCATTACTTCTTGTGTAAATTTTTCTGAAGCTGCCTTAACCATGGCCAGCCTCATTTCTTCTGCTATTTTTTTCTGCAAGACACTCTTCTTGCCAATTTCTTGTTTCACCACCAACTTTAGTGCCTTTAAATTTTTGTTGTGATTATCCATCATCGACTTTTGATCTTTCTTCACACCTGTGAAAGATTCCATGCTCTCCTTGGTTTTTTGGACTTCAGTAGAGATGGTTTGCAACCCAGACTCTACTCCACTAATCCTTGCCTCAATTGTGGGCAACACCACATCTTCAGAGCCTGTAAGTCTCATTTCTACTGATGCCAAGGTTCTACCTTGCTCATCTAGGGCTCCTGAAGTTTCAGCATGAGCAGTTTGAACTTGATGAGCCAAAGAATCCAACTTAGCTGATTGCTCTCCAAGTATGGCTTGGGCTGAACTGGAATCTATCTGAATGTGAGTATCAGTGAGAAGATCATCTGCAAAAAATTGGTCAAATGTAATACCTGCAATATCAGACAAATCAAAAGGGTTAGAAAATAAACACTCATCACCCTCAGTATTTTTAACATAAGACTCTGATACATCAGAAGTCTTGTCCTCATTTACAACTGATTCTTTTCTCCCTTCAATATTAATTTCCTCACACAAAGGGACAGGCCTACTCTCCTCAAGGGTTTCCTGAAGTTCAGACTTGACTTCAAGAATAACCTGCCCTTCCTCACTTATTCCACCCTCATTTGGTAGTACACTCACTATCCTAGTGATAACAACATCTCTCTCATCTACTGCTCCCTCTGGTTTTTCTACTAGATTCTCCTTTTTAACCCCTTCAACTAGACCTGCAACTTCTCCACCCTCAACAGGGTTCAAAGAAGGCAGTTGATGGGAGATCACAGTGCTTATTTCAGCAGCCACTGAGTCATCCTGCATGATTAAGGGCTGGTCAGTGTCCATCTCTCCTGACACTGATGAGGCCTTAATCAAACTAGCTTCTAAGATAGGAGCCTCATCATCATTAAGCTGTGCCTTAGGTTCAGAAGAACCTTCATTGGCAGATGCATCTTTGGTTGTGTCACCAGCTTTGGTCAACACTCTTCTATGATAGGTTAGGAATTTGGTTGAGGGTTGGTTGGGACCAGGGGGTTTGGGATTTGAGGGGTCATCCTTGCTGTTATCATCATTAAAGCTGCTATCAGGGTGTTTGATCCCTTTAGCCAGTCTCTCTTTCTCTTCAGCAATCTTATCACCTACCAACTTTGCAAAAACATCCTCATCAGTGAGGAATCTTGTCTTGTTTACTCCAGCAAAGTGTAGTAGTCTGCTCTCCTCTATCTGCCACCAATTTGCACCCTTATCTTGGATGACTTGAACAATTTCCATTATTGTCTTGTCCTTAACATCCACCAATGTCCTCAAATCACGGAACATCCCTTGAATTCTAGGAAATTCTGCAAGTTGTGGGTACAAACTGTCCACAGTAGCTCTTGCTCCACCTCTGAGCATACTTTCATAAGTATACTCCTCCTCATACTCATTTGATTGGGGACTTTGGGTTATAGGGGAGTTGGCTCTGGTTTCAGGGAGATTGGCTTGAAGGGTTGCTTCAGGGAGGTTGAGTTCAGGAGGATTGGTCTCAGGAGGGTTGGGTGCAACAATGGGTGCTTCAGTTGCTTTTGAGAGCAATGGATCTGAAGTGGTTTTGCTCAGGGGGGTTGGTTCTAGGATTTCATTTTCTAAAACTTTTGAGTACTTGAGCATGGATGAGTCTAGTGGAGATTGGAGTCTTGACTCATCTACTGCTAGATCAGCTAGCACATCAATTGGCCCTCTATGTGTAGACCCTTCTGGAGAATATCTCTTGGTAAGATTGAGAGGGGTAATGGGTTAGTTTTTGGGGGTTATGTGAGTTTCAGGGGAGTTGGGCTCATGATGTTGGGTTTCAGGGAGTTTGGACTCAGGAGTTCCAGAACCAGAAGAGTTGGTTCTGGACTTGGATTTGGTTCTACTTTCAGCCCCGCTCTCCCTTAGAGCAACTTGTAGAGACTTTTCTTCCTGAAGTTCCAACAACTTTTCAGTAGGCTTGGCCCTTCTCTTGCTAGCCCTACTGCTCCCACTTCCTTCCTTATTAGGGACATCTTCCCTAATCCTCTTCTCACCCTTCTTCTTCTTTACCACCATAGGGAATTTATCCCTAATTTTTCCTGAATCAGAAGGCACTTGAACACCTTCTTCAACAACTTCATCAATCTCAGTTGAAGCTCCTGATTTCTCTTCTGAAGAGATTTGAGACAATTTCTTTGTCTTTACAGCTCTGGCCTTAGTTCTCTTCTTCAACTTTGGCTTCTTTTCAACCTCTTCTTCAGCAGGTTTGACCAGTAGCAATCTTCTTTGTTCAGTCTTCTTGCTCAACTTTCTGAACATGATTTTCTGGGCTGGGAGAGGTTTTGCAAAGGTTTGCATTTCAGAGTAGTGGGAAAACCTCTCAATCAATAGGCTTGCCCTTGTGTAGTATTTGAGCTTTCCTTCCAATACCACCTTGTTGTGGGTTTTCACTTTGAACTTAGCTTTCTCCTTCATCATTTTATTCAAGATGAATTCCCCCCAATTGAATTGGATGCCCTAGTCACTTGCATCAATTACTGCAACCATAATTCATATTCTGGGAGCACTCACTTGCTCTAAACTCACAGTGTTGCTTAACAATCTTTTTGTTATTACCTCAAACAAATTGAGGAACTTTGGCTTGAGGGTTCTCTTATGTTGAGTTGAGGAGATGGGACCTGGAACAAGTAACCATTCCTGAGCAATTTCTTGTTCATGGCCATTTCCATAGAATTCTGGATTCCTTCCCTCTGAAGGCAATCCAAAATCTCCTTCAATATCCTCTTCAGTGAACTTTACTATATGGAATCTCTCCTCCTCTTCTCCTTCTGCAATGTATGATAGCTTTGTTGTTACATCACCATCTGCAGGTTTACCTCTCTATTTGAGAAAGGCAAAGAACTCTGCCGTGTAGCTCTCAAGGCAGGAATTGGGCTTTTCTTCCATGAACTTCTTGAGTCCGGCTCTTCTCAACCATCTTAGAGTGGGGGTGATTTCATGATCCTCACTCTCAAAGGAAAATATGGGTTCAAAAATGAGGTTGTTTTTGTTACTGAGATACTCAAAATCAAGGTCAAGAGCCTTCCTTGTTTGTGAAATCAACAACTATTTCTGGTCTTGCTTTGGGTGCCATGGATAGAACGGTAAAGACTTTTGAGAGTGTTTGAAGAAATGAAGGTTAGGGTTTCAAGAGAGTTTGAGTGCGTGGGGAAGAAATGAATTGTGTGGCTTCTTAAGACTTGGGTATATTCGAAAAGGAATGTATGTCAATGAGTAGGTGAGTCTTAAGGCAATTCAAGGGTTTACAAATAAGGAAATCAAGTTTGAACGGCCAAGATTGATTTCAGAAGAGTTGGCCAAACTTGATCCAACGATTATTATCCAATGAAACAGTAGAAAACTGTTTTTATTCAAACGTGGGAAGGAGTTAATATTAGTTTAAGGCTGGGGAGTTTCCAAGATAGATCATGACTCGAAATGTTTAATGCAAAGAAGAGTTAAATCTTGGCATTTAATGCATTGAAAGCGACTTTTTGGGTATGGGACTAATTGAATCTCTGTAAAGGTGGTGGCTAAAAGAGGAATAAGGACAGTCATTATCCTAGCCAATGAGTACCCAAAATAGGTGTTTATCAGACCAAGATTTGGTTTGATAGCCAAGACAACTTATCTGACCCCACATGGACAAGTGTCCTGAAATGTCATGGACAAGTGTCCTGAATTTCAATGGACAAGTGTCCAGCTCAATTGAGGTCATCTTTTCTGAATTTCAGTAGACTTGTCCAAGTCTGTTGAACATCACTTTCAGTTCCCCCTTGATTAGTTAACTCCTATGGGCTTACTTGTCCAACTTCCCTGGATCAATAAGTCTCAATTCTGCTAATAGTTCCAAGAATCTTGCTTCAGCAAGTGGCTTTGTCAAAATATCAGCTTTTTGGTGATCTGTGTGGATTTTCATCAATTTAATATCCTTCTTCTCCACATGATCTCTGATGAAATTATGCTTGATGTCCACATGCTTGCATCTCGTGTGCAATACTGGATTTTGAGAAATTGCTATTGCACTGTTGTTGTCACAGAAGATAGGCACTTCAGTAGAGTTGACATTGTAATCTCTTAGTTGTTGTCTCAACCATAGGATTTGAGCACAACAACTTCCAGCTGCAACATACTCAGCTTTAGTGGTGGAAGTAACCACTGTGTTTTGTTTCTTAGAGAACCAAGATATGAGCTTGTTCCCCAAGAATTGACATGTCCCTAAAGTGGACTTTCTGTCAATTCTACATCCTCCATAATCAGCATCTGAGTAGCCAGTTAACTCAATATTGTCATCAGCAGGGTACCAAAGGCCTAGATTTTCAGTTCCTTTGAGATACCTCAAGATCCTCTTAGCAGCCTCTAGATGGCTTTTCTTAGGATTGGCTTGAAACCTTGTATAAACACCTACTGCAAAGGTGATGTCAGGTCTGCTGGCAGTGAGATAGAGAAGTGAACCAATGATTCCTCTATACTCAGTAGAGTTAGTTGGAACACCACTCTTATCTGGATCCATCTTCTAATTAGTGTTCATAGGGATCCTTACTGGCTTGCTAGTGGCACACCCAAATTTCTTGATCATTTCTCTGGTGTACTTAGCTTGGTTGATGAAGATTCCTTCTTTTGATTGCTTGACTTGAAGACCCAAGAAGAAGTTCATCATCCCCATCATTGACATCTCAAACTTGCTTTGAATATGCTTTGAGAACTTTTCACAAAGCTTCTCATTGGGGGATCCAAATATGATGTCATCAACATATATTTGGACAAGCAAGATGTCAACTCCTTCACAAATTCTAAAGAGAGTTTTGTCCACAGTTCCTTTGACAAATCCATGATCCAAGAGGAACCGTGACAGTGTATCATTACAAGCTCTTGGAGCTTGCTTGAGTCCATATAGAGCTTTCTTCAGTCTGTAGACTTGGTTTCCAATTTCAAAACTAGGTGGTTGCTCTACATAAACTTCTTCCTTCAAAACTCCATTCAAGAAGGCACTTTTGACATCCATTTGGTACACTTTGAACCTCTTGTGGGCTGGCTAGGAAGAGCTTTATTGCTTCTAGCCTTGCCACAAGTGAAAATGTTTCATCATAGTCAATGCCTTCTGATTGACAGTAGCCCTTGGCCACCAATCTGGCCTTGTTTCTGACTATCACATTGTTCTCATTCTTTTTGTTCTTGAACACCCACTTGGTTCCAATTACATCTTGATGTGAAGGTCTATCCACCAATTCCCATACATCATTTCTGGTGAATTGGTTCAGCTCTTCCTGCATTGCTGTGATCCAATTTGCATCTTGAAGTGCTTCCTCAATGTCACTTGGTTCTTGTTCTGATAGGAAACAACAAAACAAAGCACTTTCACCATGAAACCTTCTAGTCTTCACTCCTACACTTGGATCACCAAGTATCAGATTAGTAGGATGGTCAGATAACCATGTCCTTCTTTTTCTGATCCCTTCAGTGGAGTTGTCCTCTACTAAGGTTGAGTCACTAGCATCATAAAATTCAGGAAAATTTAATGCAGGGTCTAATTCAGGATCATATTCAGGGGTGCTGTCCTCAATGTCAGGGATATTGATATTTTCAACATTAATGTTTCCCCCTTGAATATTTAATCCATTAACTACCTCAGCAGGACTTTCTTCTTCATTGGTAGTTGTTACCTGAGTGTGAACTGGGATTGGGTCATTCAGTTCACCATTTCCTTTAGTGGGGTTTGCCTCAGGTAGATTGCCTACAGGATTGTTGTCCAGTCTTGTGAATTCAGGAGGATTGGCCTGGACAACATCTATGAAAGTGGTATCTTTGTCTTTTAAGCTTAGTCTGGTTGTCCGTTGTGTGATTTCCTCAGTATCCAAGTTCTTGTTTATGTTCTCAAGAATAGATTCATCAAACACAACATGGGGTGTTTCTTCCACAATTAGGGATTTACAATTGTAAACCCTGAAAGCTCTACTGATTTGAGAGTATCCAAGAAATATCCCCTCATCAGCTTTGCTATCAAAGGCTTTCAATTGTTCTTTCCCATTGTTGTGAATGAAATACTTACAACCAAATATATGAAAGTAAGATACTTTGGGCAATCTTCCTTTCCAAAGTTCATAACGGGTTTTGCCCTGTCCTTTTGTGATCAAACATCTATTTTGAGTATAGCATGCAGTATTTATGGCTTTAGCCCAAAACCTCTTAGGTAAGTTTGAATCAGCAATTACAGTTCTAACAACTTCTTTGAGAGTTCTATTTCTTCTTTCAGCAACCCCACTCTGCTGAGGGGTTCTAGCTGCTGAAGTTTCATGAGCAATTCCGTTTTGTGTGCAATACTCATTGATGTATGAATTTATGAACTCAGTGCCTTTATCAGATCTTATCTTGATTATATTAAGGCTTTTCTCATTAGACAACCTTTTTAATAGTTCAGGGAGTTTGACTTGTGTATCCTTCTTATTAAGGAGAAGTACTACCCATGTGAACCTAGAGAAGTCATCTACTACAACCAATGTGTATTTTATACCATTTATGCTTGAAGGGGTAATTGGTCCAAATAAGTCCATATGTAAAAGTTCAAGTACCCTTTCAGTAGAGATGACTGGTTTTCCCTTGAATGAGGCTTCAATCTGTTTTCCTTCTTGGCATGGTTTACAAATATGCTCTTTAATGAAAACCTCATTAGGTAGTCCTTTAACTAATGCATTTCTAGCAAGTTTGTTCATTGATTTAAAGTTCAGGTGGTTTAGCCTTTTATGCCATAACCAACTTTGTTCATTTGAGCTTTTGGCAATGAAACATGCAGCATCAGTAGACTTGTCCCAGTTAGCAAAATATACATTTCCTTTCCTAGTTCCAGTCAGTAGAGTTTGTTGAGTTCTATCTTTGATTAAGCATTTTCCACTTGAAAACTCAACATTATATCCTTTATCACAGAACTGACTTATGCTTAGGAGACTATATTTGAGACCAGCCACATAAGATACATTGGATACCTTGATATTACCAATTATCAAGGTACCATAACCTTTTGTAGTTGCTTGTGAGCTGTCTCCAAATGTGACATTTGGGCCTTCTTTTTCAGTGAAATTAGTGAGAAGATCTTTGTTTCCAGTCATGTGCCTTGAATATCCACTGTCAAGGTACCATGCTGACTTTTTGCTCATACTCCTCATCTTCTTGTGGCCCATTGGTACCTGCAATTAACAAGTTTTAGGTACCCTTTGAATTTTGGGTCCTGAGAGGTTAGCTGTACCTTTAGGAACCCAAACATGCCTAATTACCCTGATTGATTCAAGGTGGCTAAGTTGTTTTCCTCTAGCATCTACATACACTGTCTTTCCCTTAAATGCCTTTGGGAAAGAATGTGTGAAAGTGTTGACTTTGTAAGTCTCAGGGGAGTTGGCAAGTCTCCTGAACTTATGAGTTCTTTGTGCTACTTGAGGGAATCTTTGAAGAAATGCATATTTATGACCATTACCCTTTGGCATGAAGGGTTTTGGTTGTCTCATTTTATTCTGAGGATGGTTGACCATAAGTCTGTTCAGCTGAGGTTTCCTCAGGGGAGTTGGTCTAGGCTGAACATACCTTGAACAACCTCTCTGAATGTTGTTCAGATGAGTTACCCTTCCATTGGGCCTACTCTGCTGAACATCATTCCTCTTGTGTTCATGGACTTTGGCCTTTTCCTTAGGTATGGGCCTAGTCCCTTAAAACACTTGAGTGGGCATCTCATGCATTTTGCCCTTTCCTTTGTTCAGTGGCTGAATTATTTCATTTTCAGCTTGTTGTGCCACTGATTTAACAAAGATTATCTTAGTGTTACTTGTAGATGCAACACTAAGACAAGGTGAAGATTCAAATGGATCAAATCCTAATCCACTTCTTTGAGCCATAGGTCTTTGGTAACTTTGAATTTCCTCTATTGCTCTAGAGGATTTCTTCAAAGCAGACATCTTTAATTTCAGGCTCTCTTCACTTGCTTTAAGAATGTTATACACATCTGAGAGGTTTTCAAATTTTGCTTGAAGAATTTTTGAGTTCAAAATCTTTTCTCTTCTGAGAGAGTAATTGATCATCAAGCTGCTTTTGTTGATCAACTATCTTGAGAGTGGCTTCATCAAGCTCTCTCAAGACCTGTTGATACAACTCAGTAGACTTGACATCAACTACTGATTTAGAAGGTTTTGTAAGTTCTATTGACAATCTTTCATTCTCTCTCACACAGTTGTCATGAAATTCTTGTAACCTAGTGAAATCTTCCATCAACTTTCCAAAAGAAAGCTTCAGATTGACTTCACTAGTATTCTGTGAAAGAAATGATGGTGAGCTAGAAGTAGAGGATACCTCATCATCCTCTATGGCCATGTTGCACACATCATCATCATCACTGTTTGAGAACAGTCCATCATCAGAAGAGTTGAAGCTTTCAGCAGTGTCAGACTCATCACCAGCTATCATAGCTTTTCAGTTGGTGAATTTTTTGTCTCTTTTTGCTTGCCTCTCTTTTATCTCCTCTGAGCTGAGTTCAGGGCGGTCATACTGGAAGTGCCCTTTCTTCTTGCAGTTATAGCACATGTCTTCATCATCATCCTTCTTTGGGTCATCTCTTCTTCTAGATGATGAAGGTTCAGCTCTGTTGGACTTTCTCCTTTCAGAGTACTTGTCCTTTGATCTTCTTTATTCAGGCCTTTTGTCCTCAGCCTTGGCTTCAGGAGAGTTGTATCTTCTCTTGTCCTTGTTATCTTGGTAGAATTTCTTGTATCTACCAAACCTTGAGTTCAGCTTATCAAATCTTCTAACCACGAGGGCTAGTTCCTCCTTCATTTCAGCCTTGGAGACTGACTTTGATGATCTAGGAGTGGACTGCATTTCAGGTTCAGCAGTTTTGGCTTTGAATGCCACTCCTTTGGTTGGTAGTGAAGGTTCATCAATAGGCTTTCTTCTATTGAGATCAAACTCATAAGCATTGAGCTCTGAGAAGATTTGTTGCATGGGCATAGTATAGAGATCCTTGGTGTTCTGCATCATTACTGAGTATACATCCCACTTTTGAGTGAGACTTCTTAGGATCTTAAGAGCAACTTCTCTCCTGGAGTACACCTTGCCCAATTAGTTGATTTCATTCATGATATCTGTAAATCTACCAGCAAACTTGTCAATGGACTCCTCAGGCTCCATTGTGAATTGCTCAAACTTTTGCACATCAACTTGGAGCTTATTCTCCTTGATTTTGGCAGTGCCCTCACACATTTCAGCAAGGGTGTCCCAAATTTCTTTGGCTGTTGTGCAGTGGTAGACTCTTCCCATTACTGCATCTGGAATAGTTTGGTAAAGTGTGTTCATTGCTAGATAATTCAGATTATCTTTCCTTTTCTCCTCAGTGGTGAGGTTATCTTCATCCTTGGGAATCTCCTCCCTTATATCAGCTCTTTGCTCTTCAGTCATCCTAGGATTGATTTGAGTGAACACAAATGGTCCTCTTGTGATCACTCTCAGCATATCATTGTGGACGCATGCAAGATGAGCTCTCATTCTGATTTTCCAGAAGTCATAGTTCTCAATTGAGAACATAGGCAGCTTGTGGTGTGAGATGTGTTTGACTGGATCAGTAGCTATATTGTTGATGCCTTGAACAGCATCATGAGGAACAACATTGTTGGCCATTAAAGAAAGAAGGGGTTAGTCAACAAATAATAATATTTCAGATAGATCAATTTTTCTTTTAAAATAATAAGGTCATATATAACATATCGTTATCATATATATATATATATATGTTGGGAATAAAATGATTTTGAATTAGATACCAAAACCCCTGATTGATGATGATCAGATTAGTTGAGATATGCTCAAGTCAAGTTCAGGCAAGCTGTCTCAGTGCACTTTAGTATGTAGAATGCTTAAGTAAAAATCTCAGAAATGTTATGAGATTTTAGTGATTAGGATAGTTGTCCAAAGCTGGAATGTTAGGCAGCTTGATAGGTCTATAGGACAAAGTTGCTGATCCATTCAAGACAAGCTGATCAAATGAACAGCTGAGCTGAAGAGATCAAGAACAATAAAGCTGTGTTCATAAATGCAAAAGATCAAGACAGTTGGAGTACAAATGATCAAAAGCATTGAATGCAAAAGACACATTCAATGAAGCATTTATTGCCAATCATGCCTGAAACAAGCATTGAAGACTTAGAGCATTAAAGAGTGGAGCATTGAATGAATGCTGGAACATTCTAAACTGCAGCAGGAATGTTCAGGGAGCTTGTCCCATCTGACCGTTGGTTGTGTATAGAGTTTGCTACAAATCAACCTAGGACAATGTGCAAAATTGGAAACTGATACAAGTCTTCTCAACCGCATTTGTCAGAAGTCAACACATTCATTCAAGCAACCATTGAAGAGCCCTTTTACACAGTGGATAAAAGGATGCCAAACTTCTTAGCTGTTTCAATGGTGCTGCAAATAGACATATTTGAATTGCTATCCCTCCAACGGTTAGTTGTTCAAATTTGCCTATAAATACAGAAGTGATCAAAGGGATTCATCATCCAACTACAAGCTATCAAACTATCATCAAGCTTTCAAAGGAAACCAAGCTGTTCTCTAGGAATCCCAAGTTTCCTGAATCACTTCTTTTTAGCTAAGCCAATCTTTGTAAACATCCAAAGCTTAGCATTGAGATATCCTAAGCCTTTACACTGTTCTTATTGTAAAGGATATCTCTACTAGTTGGAACCAAACCTCAAACCCTTATCTCATTAAGTGAAGAGAGAGTTTGTTGTAGAAGTGAGGAGTTAAGGACTGTTAGTGTGAAACACAGTCTTAACTCAGAGAGATTGAGCACTAGGACTCAAGTTATCCTAGGGATCAAAACACTAAGAGAGTGTTGTTGATCAGTGCACCTTGGCACTATAAAACAAGCTAATTCCATTGAGAAGGAATTATCCTGTTCAATCAGGGAAAGTGGATGTAGGAGCTTGAGTCTCTGAACCACTATAAATTTGTGTGCCATTTACTTACTGCATTCTTAATTTCACTTACATTCAAACATATTTTAAAGAAACATAACTCAGTAAGTAAGAAAATCTGTTTTGGACAAAGTCCCTGATAACCTGTATTTTTCAGAAATTAACTTGGAGTATTTCTTTAAGTCAAAGGCCAACCACATTCCGCACTTAGCAACTCTTTTAGATATTTAGCCAACTGATCACTCAATAGTAATCAGTAGGACAAGTATCTATCAAAGTTCACACTCAGGCCAGTTGTGAGACAACTTGCCTGATAGACCAGTTTGTCAAAAAGAAAAAGAATTTGCATACACAAGTGCATTCCCCCCCCCCATACACTTGTGTTATACTCCACCAAGGACTAACAAGTGGTATCAGAGCAAGGGTTCAAAGACCACTGCTTCTGAGAATCATTGATTTTCAAAATCTCACTTTCTGTGGTCACTGAACTGATCCAAATTTCTGAAAAATCTACTTATATTTTCCTTTGTCTATCTGTATAAGAATGGCTAACAATGCAGTTCCAGGAGATGCTGCCAACACCACCAACAACATGGGTCCAAACCAAGTCAATCATATTTCTCATCACAAACTGCCAATGTTCTCAATTGAGAATTATGATTTCTGGAAAATCAGGATGAGAGCACATCTAGCCTGCCAGCATGATGAAATGCTCAAAGTCATCACAAGAGGACCATTCACCTTCACCAAGCTCAATACCAAGGTCACTGATGCTCAAAAAGCAGATCCAAGGGAGCTGTTGCCAAAAGATGAGGATGAGCTGACAGCAGAAGAAAGAAAAAGGCACAATCTGAACTACATTGCCATGAATACCTTGTACCAGACCATTCCAGATGCAGTGATGGGAAGAGTGTATCACTGCACCACAGCAAAGGAGATCTGGGATACCCTTGCACTTATGTGTGAAGGTACTCAAAAGATAAAGGAAAACAAGCTTCAAGTGGCTATCCAAAAATATGAGCAATTCACTATGGAGCCAAATGAAACTATTGATCATCTTGATGGCAGATTAACTGACATCATGAATGAGATGAACTCCTTGGGCAAGTTCTATGCCAAAAGAGAAGTTGCCTTGAAGATTTTGAGAAGTCTCACATCAAAATGGGATATATATTCTGTCATGATGCAAAATACCAGCAATCTTGACAACATGCCAATGCAACAAGTATTCTCTGAACTCAAAGCATATGAGTTTGATCTCAACAGAAAGAAAGTGCATGATGAGCCATCCTCCTCAGGCAAAGGTGTTGCCTTCAAAGCTACTGAATCAGAGAAGAAAAATACTCAAAGATCTTCTCAATCTGTGTCAAAATCAGAAATGAAGGAGGAACTGGCACTCATGGCTAGAAGATTTGAGAAGCTGAATTCCAGATTTGGTAGATACAAGAAGTTCTACCAAGATAACAGAACCAGAAGGAGATTCAGTTCTCCTGATAACAAATCAGAGGACAAAGTCTCTGATGAAAAGAAAGAAGACAGATATGCTGATAAGAAGAAATACAGCAAAGGTGAACCATCATCATCAAGAAGGAAGGAGTCCTCAAGCAAGAAAAATGATGATGAAGATGTGTGTTACAATTGCCAGAAAAAGGGTCACTTTCAGTATGATTGTCCTGACCTAAGTGCCAAAGAAAGAAAAGAAAGGCAAAACAAGAGAGACAAGAGGATGAACAACAGGAAGGCCATGGTAGCTGGAGAATCAGCAAGTGAAGAAAGTGTTTACTCTTCTGATGATGGACTGTTTTCCCACAGTGACAGTGAAGATGACTGCCAAATGGCATTTGAAAATGAAGAGGTATGTTCATCTTCCAATATTTCAATTAACACACATGAATCTAGTGAAATCCAACTTGACTTTGAAAAATTGTTAGAAGATTTCACCAGAATGCAAGAAGTATGCAATATAACACTGAGAGAAAATGAACAGTTGAGATCTAAAATTAAAATGCCCAATCTTCCTGAATCTAAGGTTGACATTAAATCATCTTAGTTGTATCAGCAGATTATGAGAGAACATGGAGAAATGTCTCTCAGAATCTCTGAACAACAGAAGCTGATTGATGAACAAACTTTGACTCTAAAGAAAAAGGATTTTGAACTTAGAACTCTTCAAGCCAAATTTAACAATCTCTCAAGTGAATTTGATACTCTGAAATTAAGTGAGGGGAGCTTAAAAATGAAAATGTCTGCCTTGAACAAATCTGCTAAGGCAATAGAGGAAATTCAAGGGTTTCAAAGACAATTTGCTCAAAAGGATGGATTAGGCTATAGTCCATTTGAACCTTCACCTGGTCTTAGTATTGCTTCCTCAAGCAATTCTAAGATGACTTTTGTAAGATCAGTGGCACAACAAAATGAAATGGAAGTAAATCAACCACTGATCAAGGATAAGGGAAAAGGAATTTTTATACCAACTCAAGTGAACAATGTCCCTAAACCCATACCTAGGGAAAAGGTTAAAGACATTGTTTACAGGAGAAATGAGGGTCAGAAAGGTAGAACCAATGGAAGGCCAACCTATCTGAATCCTTATCAGAGAAGTTGTCCAAAATCTGTTCAGAAAAGGCCAACTCAAAAGAGGCAACCTCAACTGAATGGATTAAGGCCAATCCCCTCTGACAGGTATAAAACATTCAGGAAGCCTGAATCCTTCTTGACAAAAGGAAAAGGCCATCCAAACCCCTATCCACAAAGGTCTTTCCAAGCTGCACCTAAGTCTAGTAACTTCAGGAGAAATGTCCCAAAGAAATTCACCAACCCTCCTGAACCTTACAAGACCAACACTTATACACAGAAGGCACCCAAGGCATTTAAGGGTCAAACTGTGTATGTAGATGTAAATGGAAACCAAGTCAGTCACTTTGAGTCAATCAGAGTAATCAGACAGATTTGGATTCCAAAAGGTACACCTAACCCTCTAGGACCCAACACTCAAAGGGTACCTAAATTTTGACTTTGCAGGGCTGCAAGGACCCCAAAAAGAAGAGAAGCATCAACAAGAAAACAGCATGGTACCTGGACAGTGGATGTTCAAGGCACATGACTGGAAACAAGGAGCTTCTCTCAGACTTCATAGAAAAAGATGGTCCTTCAGTAACCTTTGGAGACAGCTCTCAAGGGATCACAAGAGGCTATGGTACATTAAACATTGGTAATGTTAAAATTACTAATGTCTCATATGTCCTAGGCCTAAAATATAACTTGTTGTCTATAAGTCAAATTTGTGATAAAGGATACTGTGTTGAATTTGCACCAAATGAATGTACCATAAAAAACAAATCAACACAACAGGTGCTACTAACAGGGGTGAGAAAGGGAAATGTCTATTTTGCAGATTGGAGCAAAACCCCTGAAGCAATTTGTCTTGTTGTCAAAAGCACAAATGAGCAAAGCTGCCTATGGCACAAGAGATTGAATCATCTGAATTTCAAAACCATCAACAAGATTGCAAGAAACTCTCTAGTTAAAGGGCTGCCTAATCAAGTGTTCACCAAAGAACACATATGCCAGCCATGTCAGGAAGGAAAGCAGATCAAAGCCTCATTCAAAGGAAAACCTGTCATCTCAACTGAGAGAGTTCTTCAACTGTTGCATATGGATTTATTTGGTCCAATTATTCCAGTAAGTTTAAATGGAAGAAAATATGCATTAGTTGTTGTTGATGATTTTTCCAGGTACACTTGGGTAGTATTCTTGTTGAACAAAAAGGAGACCCAAGTCAAGTTACCTGAATTAATGATGAGATTGAGCAATGAAAAGGGCCTAAGTATTGTCAAGATCAGATCTGACAAAGGCACAGAATTCATAAACTCATACATCAATGAGTACTGCAGCAAGAATGGCATCACTCATGAAACTTCAGCAGCAAGAACTCCTCAACAAAATGGAGTTGCTGAAAGAAGAAACAGAACTTTGAAAGAGGCAGCTAGAACTTTGATTGCTGAATCCAAATTGCCTAAAAGGTTCTGGGCTGAAGCCATTAGCACTGCATGTCAAACTCAAAACAGGTCCTTAATCACCAAAGGACAAGGTAAAACCCCATATCAAATATGGAAAGGTAGATTGCCCACTGTTGCCTATTTTCACATATTTGGTTGTAAGTGTTTCATCCATAATAATGGGAAAGAGCAATTGAAAGCTTTTGATAGCAAAGCTGATGAAGGAATATTTGTTGGATATTCACAAATCAGCAAGGCTTACAGAGTTTACAATTGCAAAACTCTTATTGTGGAAGAAACACCTCATGTTGTGTTTGATGAATCTATTAATGAGTTCAGGGATAGAAACCTGAATATTGATGAGATAACACAAAGAACAACCAGATTAAGGCTTCAAAGCAAGGAAACAGTGTTTGTGGATGTTGCCCAGCCTGAACTTCATGAAAATCAAAAACTGGACAACCTACCTGATAGCAATCAACCAGTAGACAACCAACCTGAAGGAGAAATTGAACTGACTGACCCCATCCCAGTTCAAAACCAGGTAACAACTACCAATGAAGAAGCAGACAATGCTGAGGTAGTTAATGGATCCACTATTCAAGGGGGAACCAATGAAAATGTCAACTTATCTGACAATGAGGACAACACCCCTGAATATGATCCTGAACTTGATCCTTCAATTAACTTTCCTGAATTTAATGAATCTAGTGATCCAACTTCAGATGAGGACAATCCTCCTGAAAGGATCAGGTCTAGAACGACTTGGTTGCAAGACCACCCATCTAGCCTGATACTTGGTAATCCAAGTGAAGGGATCAAAACTAGAAGATTTCATGGAGAAAGTGCTCTGTTTTGTTGTTTTCTTTCAGAACAGGAACCTAAAGACATTGAGGAAGCACTACAAGACACCAACTAGATCATAGCAATGCAAGAAGAGCTGAATCAGTTTACCAGAAATGAAGTTTGGGAGCTGGTAGAAAGGCCAACTCATCAAGATGTCATTGGAACTAAATGGGTGTTCAAAAATAAGAAAAATGAAAATGACATCATTGTGAGAAACAAAGCAAGACTGGTGGCCAAAGGATATTGTCAATCTGAAGGGATTGATTATGATGAGACCTTTGCTCCAGTGGCCAGACTTGAGACAATCAGACTCTTCCTAGCATATGCAGCTCACATGAGATTCAAGGTGTATCAAATGGATGTGAAGAGTGCATTTCTCAATGGGGTGCTCAAAGAAGAAGTATATGTGGAACAGCCCCCAGGCTTTGAAGAAGGAGACAAGGTGTACAGATTGAAGAAATCTCGCTATGGCTTAAAGCAAGCTCCAAGAGCTTGGTATGACACTTTATCACAGTTTCTTCTAGATCATGGTTTTGTCAAAGGCACTGTTGACAGAACCTTGTTCAGAATCTGTGAAGGAGATGATATTTTGTTAGTCCAAATCTATGTGGATGACATTATATTTGGATCTCCAAATGAGAAATTATGTGAGAAGTTCTCCAAACTCATGCAAAGCAAATTTGAGATGTCCATGATGGGATTGATGAATTTCTTGTTAGGACTTCAAGTCACTCAATCAAAGAAAGGAATATTCATCAATTAGGCCAAGTATACAAGGGACATGATCAAGAAATTTGGATGTGCTACAAGCAAACCAGTCAGAATTCCTATAAATACTAACTGGAAAATGGATCCTGATGAAAGTGGAGAGTCAACCAACTCCACTAACTACAGGGGAATCATAGGATCCTTGCTATATCTCACTGCAAGCAGGCCTGATATCACATTTGCAGTTGGAGTATGTGCAAGATTTCAAGCCAATCCAAAGAAGAGCCATCTTGATGCTGCCAAGAGAATTCTAAGATACCTCAAGGGATCTGAGAATCTTGGACTATGGTATCCAGCTGATGACAACATTGAGCTCACTGGATATTCAGATGCAGACTATGGAGGATGCAGAATTGACAGAAAATCCACCTCTGGAACTTGTCAATTCTTGGCCAGCAAGCTTATCTCATGGTTCTCTAAGAAGCAAAATACAGTTGCAACTTCAACAACTGAAGCTGAGTATGTAGCAGCTGGAAGTTGCTGTGCTCAGATACTTTGGCTCAGGCAACAATTGAGAGATTACAAAGTAATCTCAAATGAAGTGCCAATATTCTGTGACAACAATAGTGCAATTGCTATCTCACAGAATCCAGTGCTCCACACCAGATGCAAACATGTGGATATAAAGCATCACTTCATAAGGGATCATGTGGAAAAGAAAGATATCAAGCTTGTCAAAATCCACACTGATAAGCAAAAAGCTGATATCTTGACTAAACCATTGGCTGAAGCAAGGTTCTTGGAACTTTCAGCTGAATTGGGCTTGCTTGATCCAGGTAAGATGGAGGAATGAAGAAAGGAAGCTCATAAGAAGGGGGAAGTTGATTAAACTAAACTTCAGCAAAGTTGACCAACCTCACTGAAGCAGTCAGCCAAAAAGGGAAACTCAGCAAAGTTGTCCTTATGATGTTCAGCAATGTTGGTCAGGAGCTTTGTCCAAGTGGGACCCAGTCAGCAATGTTGAAACCCACTCAGGCAAGTTAATCAGGCAGTTTGACCAAGAAGGAAGTCAAAACACACCTCAGGATGTTTGTCCGAATTTATTGGATAATTTTTGCTATTTTTGGCATTGATTAGACATTTAAAAGAATTCTTGATCCTAGAGTAGGCCAATTTTAGGATGGCGTGTACTATGAAGATCTTTGCCTCCAAAATGGCAAATCAGCATTAAATGCAAAATCTTAATTAAGATTTCATGAATTCTTGAGCCACCATCAAGACCATTGATTTACATTCAAGGCTCCATCAAACCGTTGAAAGCCCACTACCCCACTATATCCAATTGATCTTTTAAAAATACCCACGGTTATATTCTATTAACCAACGGTTAATAAATTCCATTCATATATAAACTCCCAAATTTTCACTGTCTTCCTCACGCACTCATACTTTCCAAACCCTTAGGATTTTCAAAACCTCTCAACCTGCAACTTTTCTCCAAAACCTTTCTTACTCTCAAAAACTATCCATGGCTCCCAAAATCAAAAGAGAAGACCTTATAGATTTCAATGATTCCTCCTTGGACATTGATTTTTCTTACCTTAGCCACCCAAACTCCTTATGGTTTGAAAAGCTGGTTGCCTTTGACAGCCTAGACAAGGAGGTTGAGCCAGTACTCCATTGGCTTAGGGAAGCAGGCCTGGAAAAGTTTCTTGGCACCAAGCCTGATTCATGCCTAAATCCATTGATGGCAGAATTCTTTGCCCATCTAAGATGGAAGGGCAAGAAGGGTGATGTGTGCACCAAGCTCACATATGCTGAGGAAGATGAAGAAGAAGAAAGCCAACACACAATCATCTTCACTACAGAGGATTTAGATGCTAGCTTTGGGCTACCCTCAAAAGGCCAGAATCCTGAATCATACAAGGAAGAAGATGATCAGGAGTTCTACTTTCCATGGCTGCTTACACCCAAAAAGCTTGTTAGTGCTCAGAACAAAAACACTTTAAAACCTGTTTATAGGCACTTATTTGATTGTGTGGTGAAAAGTTTGTTAAGTCACTCTGGGAGTGTTGAACAAATCAGCATGCCAAAGCTCAGGGTAATGGCTGCTGTGATTGACTCTGCTGAAAAGAGAGTCAAATTTGACTGGAAAAGTTTTATTTTGGACAAGATGATGAATGAGAAATACAAGTTTAAGGAGGTGAAACACCACAAGGTGGTGGTTGATGGAAGACTCCAGTTCTGCACAAGAGCCAGCCTGCTCTTGGAAAGATTTGCTCATTACACTCATCTACAAGCAAAGCCAAAGCCTTTTCCTGCACAAAAGGTGATGTTTAGAAAAATGTCTTCTAAGACAGAGAAGAGAAAGCAGGAGGCTGCCTCCAAGAAAGTTGTTGCAATTGTTCCAGTCACAAGAGCCTCTCCAAGAAAGAGGAAAGCCCAGCCACCAAAAGCTCAGCCAAAGATGAAGAAGATGAAGAAGATTATGAATGAATCTTCACCAGAAAGTCAGTCAAGAAGTGGAGGAGCCACTTCTGAGGAGATAGAGAAGGTTGCTGAAGAAGGAGTCAACCCTCCCGAAGAAGGTGAAGAAGTCAGAGAGGTTGTCCCCTTACAGCCTGAAAGTGTAACAGAATTCAGAGATCTTGACCAGCCAACAAGATCTGAAAGAAGGAAAAGAATAATTAAAACTTCTGAGAAGCAAAGATTGATGGAAGAGGAGAAAAAGAAGAAAGAATTCTTCAAGGAGATCAGGCAAGCTAGCAGATCTAACTCCAAATCCAAATCAAAGCCCAACAGCCCTAAAGCCAACTCTCCTGATATTCAATCAGAAAGAATATCCCCATCAAGGCATGAAGAAGAGGAGTGCAAGACTCCTGAGGATGCCCCAATCATTGCCAAGAAAGTTTACTCCCCTGAAGGTGCCCCTGATAGATCAGGTATTGATGTGCTGGCAGATTTGGTTAATCTTGAGGATAGACCTTTTTCCCCACTTGATCCAAGACTTCTTTCCTATACCAAACTTCTTGAAATTGTTCTTCAAGAAGGTAATCAAGTTGCTCTCCCACCCATTCCAGCCATTCCAATTACCTCCTCAGGCACATTGCTCTCAAAAGCACCTGAATCCCAACTTGCTTTAAGCTATAACCCTTCTGAACCCAACCTTCCTGAAATCCAGTCCACCCTACCTGACTCCCAATCCAACCCTCCTGAATCCCAAGCCAACTCCTCTGAAGATGAAAGTGGTGAAGAATACACTTATGAGGGGATGCTAAGGCAGATTGCCAAGGCTAATGTGGATGCACTATACCTAGGGTTGAAGGACTATCCTAGACTGCAGCAACAGTTCTATGATCTCAGAGCCCTTGTTGAGATCAAGGATAGAACTATGGTGGAAATAGCTCAAGCTATTCAGGACAAAGGGGCAAGCTGGTGGCAAGTTGAAGAGAACATGCTCTTAAACTTTGCAAATGTGAAGAAATCCAGTGTGTTAACTACTGAGGCCCTGTTTTGCACAATTGTCTCTGAGAAGGTGCAAACTGAGAAAGAAAGAATTGCACAAGGACTCAGGCACCCTGATAGCCCATCTGATGATGACAATGATGATGATGATAACACTAATCCCAACCCTCTTGGCCTCAACTCTGCTCAGGTACATTACTTGACTTATCATTCTGAAAAGGACTCTGATCATTCAGAGGAGTTGACCAAAGATGGTGACTCAGTCCAAGATGCATTGGCCATGGATGGTTCTTTTGAACCTGAGGCACAGCTTGACAATGTTGAGACTTCCATGGGAGAAGCTGGTTTGGCTAAAGCCTCATCAATGTCAGGTCAGTTGGACATTGACCAGCCTTTAGTCATTCAGGATGACTCAGTGGCCTTGGGATGCCCAAGCACTGTGATCTCCCAACAACTGCCCTCTGTGGATCCTGTTGAGGATATAGAGGTGTCAGGTTTAGGAATGGAAGGAGTTGAAAAGGCTGATAGTGGTAAAAACTCGGAGGGAGATGATGGTGAGGATTGTGTGATTACAGGTTCCCTGAGTGCACCAATCATAGAGGGAGATGAAGTAGAAATGTTGGGTGCAGCCCAATATGAGAGTCAGGTTATTCTTCAAGTCAAATCTGAACTTGATGAATCCCTTGGTGAAAGGAGGCCTGATTCTCCAGAGAATGTGAGATTATCTGTTGAAAGTGAAGAAAAGAATTTATTTGAAAAAGAGAGAGAGAGGGTGCTGATGTATCAGGCCCTATGGGAGATAAAAAGAATGAGAGTGTTGAGGGAGTTTTTACTAACACTCTTAGTTTTGTAGATTCTATTGCTGTCACAATTGAGCAAATTTTTGCAGATGCCTCCCTGACAGATATACCAGTTGATGCTGACATTGACCTTGAAGCAGTCTCAGCAAATGTGTCCACACTGAACCAGATTTACTTTGAGCAAGCCAACACAACTAAGGCTAACTTTCAGATTGCTACTCAGACTGCTTCCATTATTGGAGAACAGTCAGAGAAGTTGGACACACTGGTCAAGGAGGTTGGTAAGGCACATGCAGCAACTATTGATACTCTTGATGGCCAAGGAAAGACTTTAGCCTCTGTGGAGATGAGACTAACTGGCTCAGAAGAGGTAATTTTGCCCACATTGGATGCAAGAATATGTGGAGTTGAAACTGGACTGCAAACAGTTTCAATTGAAGTGACAAAGGCCAAGGATGCTATGGTAAAATTCACAAGATCTGTGAAGAAAGAGCAGCAGGGTCTCAAAGATATGTACAAGCATAATGTGAAAGTCTTGAGAAAGACAATCAAGGATGCTCTAAGGCAAAGGACAGCGGCTCAGAGGAAGAAGGCAGAAGAATTAAAAGTTGCAATGGTGAAAGAGGCTGCTGAAAAGTTCACTGTTGAACTCATGGCCAAAGTGTCTGATCAAGTTATGGCCAATCTCACTGAACAACTTCAGGCCAAACTTGATCAATCACTGAAAGCCACATTGGATGCAATTGTTACTCAAAAAATGAAGCCAGTTCACACCTTTTTGAGCATGGCAGATGATAAAATGCAAAACATTCATGATGAGAATGTTTATCTACTGCAGGAATTGAAGTCCCTCACTCATGCTCACTCACATCTCTCTGTCACTATAAGTGACTTGAAGCCCCAGTGTTTTGATAATGCCAAAAAGGGGGAAAGAGAGAGAGCAAGGGCAAAGGGAACCTTGGTGATTGGTGAATCCAAGGGAAAGGAGAAGGTTCCTGAGATGGAGGAAGAGGCAGTAGAAGACATTGGGAAAGGCAAAGGCCCAATGAATATTGAGAATTTGACTGAAGAATAGCAGATTCAAATTGCTGTCAAAGAGTCCATGATGTCAGCAATGGAGAGTCAGGCAAGGAGGCAACAAAGGCCTGGTGGTGAGTCAGCTGGACTTGACCCCAAAGAAAAGGTTGCTGAAGTAAGGGGGAAGGTGACAAGGTCATCTGAAAGAAAGAGGAAGGAATTGGAAGCCTTCAATGAATTCCCAACCAGCCTGACTTTGCCTTCAGAATTTCAGTCTGAAGAATCCACTTCAGTAAAGCAATCAAAGAGATTGAAGAGAGCAGCCAAGCTGCCTGCCATTGAAGAAGAAAATGTTGAAAAAGATGTACAGGACAAAGAGCCTGAAGTGGTTGTGCCCAAGCTTGCTGATGATCCTTCTAAGTTGTTTGAAGAAGGATTTGGGAAAGATCCAGAAACTCAGGAGAAGCTAGCTCTTCTAAGAGCTAAAGAAAGAATGGATCAGTTGGTTGAGGCCAACAAAGCAAGAGATGGAAGAAGGGCAAACTTCAAAGCTCCAAGAAGAAGGGCTTCTTACAGAAGACTCAAACCTCAAATGCTGCAAAGATGGGACACTCAGTACCCTCACCATGATAAGTGGGTTCCAATCTCACTGAATGATGCATGGGAGGAGGCCAGGAGAAGTTTTGTATCTGACTTTTATGTCATTGGAAAGTGGCTTGGAGAGAGTGTGGATGAAGTCTTTGTCCAGTTTATGTTTGAGAACCACAGGGACCTCTACCAAAAGCTGTTTGCAGCAGCTGAGATGGCAAGAGTTGAATTCAAGGCCCCTGGTCCTATTCAGTACATGCCTCCCAAGTTCAATGGGAACTTAATTGATGAGGGAAAGATACTTGAAGAATTCATCAACATCATGAAGATGGAGAAGCTGAAGCCTGGCCCTAGAGGAACCAACAAAGAGATCTGGGAACTGAAGAAGAGAGTATGGGCTCAGTATGGCATTGCTCCTCAAGATGATGGAACTCTGTGAAGGATAAGTTCATCTTTTTCCCTATTCTGCTGATATAATTTCTGTTGTTATTTTGCTATTCTAGACTAGTGTGTCCTTTTGATTTTCAGCTCTGTAATGGTTTATCACTTATATAAAAGGATCACTATGTTTTTATCAAGAGATAACAACTCATTATCTCAACTAACCTATCATGACATATCTTACTTGATTTATTGTGCTAACAATTTCTTTCAGGCAAGTTGACCAGTTCACTCTCCCTGAAGGTAATGTATAATATAAGTCAAGGTTCCTTTGTAATAGGTTTTGGCATCATCAAAAAGGGGGAAATTGTTGGGAATAAAATGATTTTGAATTAGATACCAAAACCCCTGATTGATGATGATCAAATTAGTTGAGATATGCTCAACTCAAGTTCAGGCAAGCTGTCTCAGTGCACTTTAGTATGTAGAATGCTTAAGTAAAAATCTCAGAAATGTTATGAGATTTTAGTGATCAGGATAGTTGTCCAAAGCTGGAATGTTAGGCAGCTTGATAGGTCTATAGGACAAAGTTGCTGATCCATTCAAGATAAGCTGATCAAATGAACAGCTGAGCTGAAGAGATCAAGAACAATAAAGCTGTGTTCATAAATGCAAAAGATCAAGACAGTTGGAGTACAAATGATCAAAAGCATTGAATGCAAAAGACACATTCAATGAAGCATTTATTGTCAATCATGCCTGAAACAAGCATTGAAGACTTAGAGCATTAAAGAGGGAAGCATTGAATGAATGCTGGAACATTCTAAACTGCAGCAGGAATGTTCAGGGAGCTTGTCCCATCTGACCGTTGGTTGTGTATAGAGTTTGCCACAAATCAACCTAGGACAATGTGCAAAATTGGAAACTGATACAAGTCTTCTCAGCCGCATTTGTCAGAAGTCAACACATTCATTCAAGCAACCATTGAAGAGCCCTTTTACACAGTGGATAAAAGGATGCCAAACTTCTTAGCTGTTTCAATGGTGCTGCAAATAGACATATTTGAATTGCTATCCCTCCAACGGTTAGTTGTTCAAATTTGCCTATAAATACAGAAGTGATCAAAGGGATTCATCATCCAACTACAAGCTATCAAACTATCATCAAGCTTTCAAAGGAAACCAAGTTGTTCTCTAAGAATCCCAAGTTTCCTGAATCACTTCTTTTTAGCTAAGCCAATCTTTGTAAACATCCAAAGCTTAGCATTGAGATATCCTAAGCCTTTACATTGTTCTTATTGTAAAGGATATCTCTACTAGTTGGAACCAAACCTCAAACCCTTATCTCATTAAGTGAAGAGAGAGTTTGTTGTAGAAGTGAGGAGTTAAGGACTGTTAGTGTGAAACACAGTCTTAACTCAGAGAGATTGAGCACTAGGACTCAAGTTATCCTAGGGATCAAAACACTAAGAGAGTGTTGTTGATCAGTGCACCTTGGCACTATAAAACAAGCTAATTCCATTGAGAAGGAATTATCCTGTTCAATCAGGGAAAGTGGATGTAGGAGCTTGAGTCTCTGAACCACTATAAATTTGTGTGCCATTTACTTACTGCATTCTTAATTTCACTTACATTCAAACATATTTTAAAGAAACATAACTCAGTAAGTAAGAAAATCTGTTTTGGACAAAGTCCCTGATAACCTGTATTTTTCAGAAATTAACTTGGAGTATTTCTTTAAGTCAAAGGCCAACCACATTCCGCACTTAGCAACTCTTTTAGATATTTAGCCAACTGATCACTCAATAGTAATCAGTAGGACAAGTATCTATCAAAGTTCACACTCAGGCCAGTTGTGAGACAACTTGCCTGATAGACCAGTTTGTCAAAAAGAAAAAGAATTTGCATACACAAGTGCATTCCCCCCCCCATACACTTGTGTTATACTCCACCAAGGACCAACAATATATATATATAATATTAAACTTACAACCTTCTAGCATGTCTTTTATTTATGTTGCGTAAATCATTTATAAGCGAATTTATGGCAAACCTTTTTGCAGTCTTCATTTCAATATACACAAAAAAACGTGTTGTAAAAAAATCATCTTCCATCTCGTTACGAAGCTTAGTCTTGACTATATTTATAACTGGAAAAATTGCTATGTACGTAGTTGTAATGGAATACTATATTAATTTTCAAATTCTAACTCTTAGTCAATAATTAATTATATAATTTTTTTTTTTATCTTTAGTCAACTAAACAAATTCTAAAAATACATCAATAAATAATTTGAAGTATTAATTTTAAATAAAAAATTTAATAAAAATAATAAATTAACAAGTAACAAAATAAAATGAATAATATATAAATACAAATTAACATAACAAATCCAAGGTTAAAAATATGGGTATCGATGGAAATATCGAGACCTTAAATTTATGAAAATATCGATATAGGTAATTTTAAAAATTGTGAAAAATTTAATAACAAACTTCTAATACATAAATTTAACAAAATAATTTAAACACACTTACATCCATGATAAATTTATATAAAATATAATATACAATATTATTTCATATGATATTTTTTTAATTTATCGACATTTTTTCAATTTTTTTCTTTTATATTTATTTACTTAAATATTGATTTTCTTTAAAGATTTTTAGTAAAATAATTAAATGGTAATTTCCACTTATATTATAACTTTTTCCGCTACAATATACTTAACAACATTTTAATTATATTTGTCGTTATGTCCCTTTATATTATCGTTATAATTTTAAGATTCAATTATTTAGCGCGTTAAAATTAGTTATTTTAACTATTTTTGAAAAGTAATTATTTTTTAATTTGGGGCATGACAGAGTGGTATCAGAGCGAGTCTACGTTCTTGTAGACTTGCAAAATTATATCTTTTGAGTCGTGTAAGTTAATTAAAAATATATATATATGAACGAATTAATAAATTATAGAAAAATGTTATATCGTTCATCATCGTCTCATCGCTCAAACTCCACAAGGTACGTCAATGTTATTATAATTTCACATTTTGATTCATCATGCGATATTTTTATGCTATTGTGTTATATTGACTGCTAATGTTTATGTTGGTCCTGAAAGGAGTATATAACAAGTGTATGGGGGGGGGGGAATACACTTGTATGCAAATCTTTTAAAACTTAAACCAAATATGACTTCAGCAAGACTGTCCTGGACAACTCTGCTGAGATGAATAACTTCTTAAAGATAATCAATCTACTAAGTACTATTGAGTACTTAGTTGAATGACTATCTAAGTTAGTTATATGTGCGGAATTAGTGGTTGACCCTTTAGTTTAAACTCCTTTTTAATTCTGAAATCTTCTTAACAGTTACACAGTTTCAGGGAACTTGTCCAAATCTTGTTTTGCACAGTCTTAAGTATTTGCCTTTGAAAAATCAATTTGTGTGTTGTGTTGAATGAATGTAAGTGCTTGAAAGTAAATCAACACAAGAATTTATAGTGGTTCAGAGACTCAAGCTCCTACATCCACTTTCCCTGATTTAACAGGATAATTCCTTCACTCTTGGAATTAACTTGTTTTATAGTGCCAAGGTGCACTTGATCAACCACACCACTCCTTGGTGCCTTGATCCCTAGGATGTCAAGAGTCCTAGTACCCTTTCTCAACTCAGAACTGAATTGTTCTTCTCTCAACAGTCAGTTCCTTCCACTTCTACTACTACAACCTTCTAAATTTCTTTCTTGAAAGGTATAAGGGTTGAAGTTTGGTTCCAACTATGAGATATCCTTTACAATGAGCTCAGTGTAAAAAAGATAGTATATCTCTCTAAGCTTAGATGAAAATTCAGTGAGGTTCAGCTTAGATGAAGTGTTTCAAAGACTAAGAATGTCTAGAGAGCTTTGATAGGCTTGTAAGCTTCAGAATAGTTGATGGTAGTTGGATGCTCTCAAATGGTCTTCACACTTCTGTATTTATAGACAAAATTGAGGATTTGCCCGTTGGAAAGACAACTTCAATTGTCTATAAATGTCTTCCTTGAACTCTGCAACTGGAAGACAGTTTCTTGATAGTGACATGTCCTTAATTTGCGAAGTAAACGGTTGTGAGCATTTTGTCTTAACTTTGAAGCACTCTTCCCAATGCCTGACTTCAAGATTCACTTGATCAAACATGGACATTCCTTCTGATCAATGATCCTGCGTTAAGAGTAACATTCCTTATCACTTGGACAACTTTGCTTATCAGGATCAGCAGATTCTGTTTATCAGCAGTGTTGGCTATGCTCTTTAGATGACTTGGCTCTTGCACTTTTCATGCATCTTAAAATAGGTCTTTGTGTATTTATGACAATGGATAGGTGACCTTGACCTCATCAGCATAGTTGGGCTTGATCCTCAAACTGTTCTGGTTCAAATGTGCTGAGACAAACTTGCTGGACAATCCTTATGAACTTTGATGTTTATTGCAGTAGACTTGATCTTGATGTTGAACTCTACTCAATTGATCATCAGATGGGTTGTCCTTCACTGTGCAGACTTGATCAGCACAGTTGTCCATCAGCAGACTTAAGGTCAATCCAATTCTGAGTCTTGAGGGGACTTGATCTTTGTAGACTTCTAAGCATGAGTTGCCCCTCAACTTGTGCATCTAATGTTTCTAAGAGTTGCCTAACATACCAGCTTTTCAACTAATATAAACTACATGTTCCAACATTCCTGAAACATGTTCATGCAATCTTACTTATTTAGTTGGCATGTCTAAGGGGGTTTTGGTATTATAATCAAAACTCATTTTATTCCCAACAGTTTCAATATGCTATGTGGCTATGTTATGTCACGATTGTAATACTAAATTTCGAGGACGAAATTTTATTAAGTGTGATAGAATGTAATACCCCATATTTTTTCACCTTTTATTAGTATTTATTTATTTTAAATAAATTATAATTCTTGAAATAAAGTGGGAAAATAAAGCACCTTTTCTCTAAACCTCATTCCTCGTATAAATCTTACATTGTTGTGTTTCTTAAAAACGTTTCATACATTGTTGACCCTCAATTTTCTCATATGTGTTTTCAATTATGAGAATTAAATTATTAGAGCTAGTAATGTTTGTAATGATTTCTCATGTACGTTACTTTTAATTTTCACTGACCCTCCATTTTCTTTTCATGCATTTATAATATGTGAATTTAAGTTAATTGATTTAATAATTTGTAACAGTAAAGTCAATTTCATATGCATAATTTACTTCTTTCATTTCTCAAATGTTACATATATATGTATGTTGCTTGGTGAGCCGGAAATCATGAGATTAACTTATGCAATTGCGAGTCTTTCAATTATTATATTGAGTATTGCTTTAGGATTCAATTTAGTTTTTTTTTTTTTAAATTCGATCATTTCCAAATCTATGTATCGCACGGCTAGACGATAATAATTATGAGTACTAATTTACAGAGGCTTCCATGTATCACTTTTACGTTCATCTATTGAGGTGAGTTTTTAATTGCTTTAATCTCTACAGTGGTTGGTAGAGCTCTATTGCATTGCTATTCTTTATTTAATGTTTTAGATAAATGTTTGAGTTAATTGTTTACTATGTGAATTCATTTCTATTGTTATTCTATTGACAAAGTTTGTGGCAAAGTTATCTAATAGCCAGGGGCTCCAAATGGGGTCCGGGGCCGACGGGTCTTCGAGTGTAACCCGTCGTGCTCACTACGTGTTGTAATACCTTAGTCATTAATTTATCTTTGGAATGATCCACAAACATGCGAAGTCTACGTGTGGGAATACCTTAGTCATTAATTTGATTTTGGAAAGGTCCACAAACATGCGAAGTCTACGTGTGAAAATACCTTAGTCATTAATTTGGATTTGGGAAGGTTCACAAAACTCTATTGGCAAAGTTACAATGACAAAGTTGGCAAAGTATCAATGGCAAAATATATGTGGCAATGTGAATGTTATTTGCTAAGTTGCAATTACTTGATTATTTATTTTTAGCATTAACTATTGAATGACTTAATTCCACTGAGTGTGCTTGCATGCTCACCCCCAACATTTACAAATTCAGGTTGAAGAGTTGGATGGCGAGGAGTGGTGATGGGAGACGATTTTCATGTATTTAAGAATAAAGAATATTTTTATGTTTATTTACTTGAATGTTGATTTTCTTTAAAGATTCTTAGTAAAATAATTAAATGGTAATTTCTACTTATATTATAACTGCTTTCGCTGCAATACTTAATAAGATTTTAATTATATTTGTCGTTATGTCCCTTTATGTCATCGTTATAATTTTAAAATTCAATTATTTAGCGCGTTAAAGTTAGTTATTTTAACTATTTTTGAAAAGTAATTATTTTCCAATTTTGGGGCGTGACACAGACTCATACAAATTTTGTCTTTTTACTTATTTTTGTGAGGTTTATCTGATAATCTCAAATCAGATGAGTTCTACTAGATTCTAGTCTGCTGAAGTACTCAGTTGTTGGGAGCATCAACTGGTGTACTTAGCTGATAGAAGTCTGTTGATTGACTCATTTGTTTGACATATCAACTGGTGGAGTCAGGTAAGCTAACTCAGGCCTGATCAGATGAGGTGGATGGTTCAAATTA
Organism: Galeopsis tetrahit; assembly: GCA_963675135.1. NCBI lineage: Eukaryota > Viridiplantae > Streptophyta > Magnoliopsida > Lamiales > Lamiaceae > Galeopsis > Galeopsis tetrahit. The sequence goes on along the minus strand of OY776121.1, from coordinate 13,048,757 downwards.
GATGAGAAGGAGTTGCTTAGACTCAGCTAAGTTGAGAAGACAAGAAGAGGTCGAATCAGCTGAGATGAGTTTTGTTTACAGAGTTAGTCTTTTGGCTAAATATGGGATATTAGAAGAGTAAACAGAAGAGGGAGGTCTTCTGGTCAGTCTTCTGATAGTGTCATCTGTTACGAGAAACAAGTGAAGGGCAAGGGTGTCAATTCAGATTGGGCAAACGCTGAATGCGTGAGTTTGTTAAGAAGTTTCCACAGAATCCAGGCTAGCATTGATCACGCAATCAACACACGCTACAATCAACTTTGATTCCTATAAATACCCCCATATCTTGTAATTGTAATCTTTGACGCTTACGAGCATTCGTGCTTGAGTTGAGAGTTCACGAGTGAAGTGGGGAGAAATCCCTTTTTCGAGTGTTGAGTGTTGTAAACATTCTTTCATCAATCAAGATTGAAGTCGTGTGTCCAGTTGATGTACATAAAGTTGATCGAACCACTTAAATCGTTGTGTGCTCTGTTTTCTGTTCTCGTTCATTATATATGTGAATTGCATTCTTTGTTGGATTGTTTGAGGGTCTGATTATTTGTTTGGGTTAGAGACGTCTAATCGAGTGGATAATTATTGACAATTGGCACCGTCTATGGGAAACGTGAGTCACCCTTAAAGTAATTGCCAGATTAGAGATGGAGAATTTGACCAAGTATAATATTGAGAAGTTCTCAGGCACCGATAACTTTGGGCTGTGGAGAGTCAAGATGCAAGCTCTCCTAAAACATCAAGGTTTGGTCGACGTGCTCGAAGAATCTACATCCCCAGCTGAAGAAACTACAACAGCTGCTGCTGAAAGGAGCAAGATGCTCAGGAAGGCTTGAAGCACGATTCTGCTCTGCCTTGGTGATAAGGTTTTGAGAGAAGTTGCTAAAGAGAAATTCGCGAAGGAGGTCTGGGATAAGTTAGGTAAACTCTATATGGTTAAAACCTTGGTTAACCGTCTCTATTCGAAACAGAAGCTGTATGCCTTCAGAATGGGTGATGACAAACCCATTCCGGATCAGCTCGATGAGTTCAATAGGATTTTTGATGATCTAGAGTATTTAGATGTCAAGTTAGAGGAGGAGGATAAAGCTCTGATCCTATTGAGTGCTCTCCCTAAGTCTTTTGAAATCTTAAAGGACACCATCTTGTATGGTAGGAAGGAAAGTATTACATTGGAGGATGTAATGTTGGGTATCAAGTCCAAGGTATGGTATTGTCAGATCCGAACATAGGGCTTTGAGGGTTAATACCAAACCTTCCGTATAGGGTAGCTGTTGCAGAACAAAACGTCTCAAGGAGATAAGAGCAGCAGTGGTGAAGGATTGGCAATCAAAGGTGGCCAAAAGAGATCTGGTGCCAAGAAGGGGCCTAGTCAACCCAAAGGAGCTGATAAGGGAAAATCAGTTGTGTCCAATCAAGGGGATTCAGTGTGCTACCACTGTAACAAAGCCCGAACACTATAAGAATGTTTGTCACAAGTATAAGCAGTTCTTGAGGAAATATGGTGCCAAGAACCCTGATGACAAGAATCAAGCTAATCAGAATCAAGAAGATAAGGAGCAAGAAGGCTATGAGTCTGCTCAAGTGCTAACCATATCATTCTCCTCAGAACAGCAAGCATGGATCCTGGATTCAGGGTGTTCTTTCCATATGAATCCAAGAAGAGATTAGTTTCATGACTTCAAGCTTCAGAAGGGCGGTTCTTTTCTGCTTGGGAATGATCACACTGGCAAAGTTATGGGAGAAGGTATTGTTCACCTGAAGATGTATGATGGTGTAGTAAGAATACTCAAAAGTGTCAAGTATGTGCCTGAGCTTCAGAGGAATTTGATATCTCTTGGGATGCTGGATTCTATGGGCTATATATTTCAGTCTGTTGATGGAGAGCTCAGGGTGACAAAGGGGGAGCTGACTGTCCTGAAAGGTGTGAGAAGAAAGGATCTCTACTTTCTTAAGGGGAATACAGTAGCTAGCAGATCAGATGTAGCAAAGGTGCAAGATAACTCTATGTTGTGGCACAGAAGACTAGCTCAGTAGGTGAGAAAGGCCTAATTGAGCTGTCTAAGCAAGGTTTCTTCGCAAGGACAAGATCACAAAGCTGGATTTGTGTGAGTCTTACATTCTTGGTAAGTCCAAGAGGTTGAAGTTTGGGAAGAGTGTTCACTCTACCAAAGGGATCATGGACTATGTCCATTCTGATCTATGGGGGCCAGCTAGGAATCAGACGAGGTCTGGTGGTAGATACTTCTTGTCTATCATAGATGACTACTCAAGGAAGGTGTGGGTAGCTATTCTCAAATCCAAATCAGAAGCATTTAAAAAATTCAGGGAATGGCTCACTGAGGTGGAGAATGTCTCTAGGAGGAAGCTCAAGCATTTGAGAATTGATAATGGACTGGAGTTCATTTCAGCAAAGTTCAATAAGTTTTGTAAGGAGAAGTGGATAGTGAGACATAGAACTGTGCCAGACCACCTCAGCAGAATAGAGTTGTTGAGAGGATGAATCAAACCCTACTTGAGAGAGTGAGGTGCATGTTGAATAACTCTGGTCTGCCAAAAGCGTTTTGGAGAGAACTTTTGTCAACAATAGCATACTTGATAAACAAAATCCATTCCTCAGTTGTGATGTACAAAACCCCAAAAGAGTTATGGTCTGGCCATGCAGGTGATTACAATTATTTGAAGGTATTTGGATGTGCAGCTTATGCCCACGTCAAGAAAGATAAGCTTGAGCCTCGAGAATTGCGATGCGTGTTTGTTGGGTATCCTTTAGGTGTTAAAGGATACATGTTATGGTGCCTTGAAGCTGGAATGCAGTAGTGTATTATCAGTAGAGATGTTACTTTTGATGAGAGAAGGATTCCTCTATCGGAAGAGGCTAGTACGAGTACTAGAGCAGCTGATAACCAATCAGACGAGACATAAGTCGAGGTGGAGCATGTTGACACCAGAGGACCTGTTGAAGAACATATTGATCTAGATGAGGAGAGCGTTCCTCAGAGTGAAAATGAACTTCAACACTATCAGCTGACACGGTACAGAACCAGAAGATAAGTCCACCCACCTCAGAGGTATGGACAAGCTGACATTATTTAATTTGCATTATGTGCAGCTCTTGAGGTGGAGTCTATGGAGCCAAAGTCCTTTTCAGAAGCCATCAGCTGCCACAACAAGGAGAAGTGGATAGTTGCTATGGAGGAGGAGCTACTTTCTCTTAACAAGAACCAGACATGGGAGATTGTTGGAGGCCCAAGAATAAGAAGTTGGTTGGGTTTAAGTGGATCTACAAAAAGAAGGTGGAGGCTCAGAGGGGTGGCAAGCTTAGATACAAGGCGAGGGTTGTAGCTTAGGGATTTACACAGAAGGAAGGTATTGATTTCAATGAAATCTTCTCACCTGTTGTGATGTATTGTAGCATCCGAATCTTGTTAGCTATGGTTGCTCAATATGAATTTGAGTTGCATCAGATGGATGTGACCACAACTTTCTTACATGGATCTCTTGATGAGAGGATCTACATGAAGTTGCTAGAAGGGTTGGACATAGAAGAAGGGGAGGACAAGGTGTGTCTGCTGAAGAAGTCCCTCTATGGCCTAAAACAAAGCCCTAGACAATGGTACTTGAGATTTGATGAGTACATTTGCTCAGTTGGTTTTACAAGGAGCTTGTATGACAGTTGTGTCTATTTCAGACAGGTTGGGTTTGCTGTTACCTATCTTTTGTTGTATGTTGATGACATGTTAATAGCAGGGGAGTCTATTGACAGTGTTGATCAAGTTAGGAGATCCTCAAACGAGAGTTTGAGATGAAAGAAAGTGATTATTGGGATGGAGATCAGCAAAGTAGATGGGTCGATTCAGCCGAGTCAGCCTACTTATCTTTAGAAAGTGTTAGAGAGGTTCAGAATACATCAAGCAAAGACTGTCTCTACTCATATTGGCCAACATCATCGATTGTCCAATCAAATGAGTCCCAGGAACAGCCAAGAGAGAGCTCAGATGAGTAAGATACCTTATGCCAGTGTTGTAGAGAGTTTAATGTATGTTATGGTGTGCTGTAGACCAGACTTCACTCATGATATGAGTGTGATCAACAGATATATGAGTGACCCGGGCTTAAGTCATTGGGAGACTGTTAAGTCGGTTATGAGATATGTTCTGGGATCAGTTGACAAAGTTCTGAAGTTTTAGAAGATGCCAAATGGAGGGGGGGTGCACTTGTGTGATACGTGGATGCAGATTATGTAGCAAATGTTGACACTCGAAAATCCTTAACATGATATGTGTTCACTCTGTTTGATACGGCTGTGTCTTGGAGGTCTATTCACCAGTCAGTGGTTGCATTATCTACTACTGAAGCGGAGTACATGACCTTGACTGAAGCAGTTAAGGAAAGCATCTAGTTGAAGGGAATTCTGAAAGAGTTTTCTGTGATAATCAAAGCGCAATACATCTTGCAAAGCATCAGGGGTATCATGAAAGAACCAAACATATTGATGTGAAGTTGTACTCTGTAAGAGATATTGTGGAGAAGGGTACAATCCAAGTGGCTAAGATAGTTATTGAGGAGAACCCTGCTGATGCATTTACTAAGGCATTACCAAAGGAGAATTTTGGTTTATGTCGTAGGTTGGTTGGTTTGCATTAGTGTCCTCTGAGGAGAAGGTTGTTGGTCTTGTGGTAGAAGAGCAGTGGTGGACGTTGTCCTTTGAGAATGATAGTTCAGAGTTGTTTAGTTCAAGGTGGAGATATTGAGCTAAAGGTGGAGAATTGTGAGGTTTATCTCATAATCTCAAATCAGATGAGTTCTACTCGTCTGGTGAAGTCAGCTATATTCTAGTCTACTGAAGTACTCAATTGTTGGGAGTATCAGCAGGTGTACTTAGCTGATAGAAGTCTGCTGATTGACTCAGTTGTTTGACATATCAACTGGTGGAGTCCGGTAAGCTAACTAAAGCATGATCAGATGAGGTGGATGGTTCCAATCAGATGAGAAGAAGTTGCTTAGAATCAGCTAAGTTGAGAAGACAAGAAGAGGTCGTATCAGCTGAGATGAGTTATATTTACAGAGTTAGTCTTTTGGTTAAGTATGGGATATCAGAAGAGTAAACAAAAAATGGAGGTCTTCTGGTTAGTTTTCTGATAATGTCATCTGTTACAAGAAACAAGTGAGAGCAAGGATGTCAATTCAAATTGGGCAAACGCTGAACGCGTGAGTTTGTTAGGAGGTTTCAACAGAATCCAGGCTGATATTTATCACGCAGTCAACACACGTTGCAATCAACCTTGATACCTATAAATACCCCAATAGCATGTAATTGTAATCTTTGACGCTTACGAGCATTCGTTCTTGAGTTGAGAGTTCACGAGTGAAGTGAGGAGAAATCCCTTTTCGAGTGTTGAGTGTTGTAAACAGTCTTTCATCAATCAAGATTGAAGTCGTGTGTCCAGTGGATGTAGATCAAATTGATCGAACCACTTAAATCATTGTGTGCTCTATTTTATGTTCTCGTTCTTTATATTAGTAAATTGCTCTCTTTTCAAAGCTTTCCGACCAAAAAACAATGTTGGCTTACTTGCAATTCTTCATAGATCTCCCCCATAACTACTATCTCTCTCGAGCTAGATTAAGGTTGATGTGATTTCAACTAATTAAGTGATAACAATGAAAATCAAGTAAAGGCTAGAATATGAAATTTATGTTTTAGGCAAGATATATATAGAATATGGGATTGAACTCAAATGGTGAAACACAAGGGAATTGTGTGTTAGCGTTTTTGAAACTTGAATTAATGCTTGAGTAAATCTTGTTTACTTTGAATGCTTGAATATATAACAAAAATCCCATGTTATATATATTAGTTATTCTAATTATAGAGAACAATGAATTGTGAAATTATAATTCCATTGAATGAATGTAAAGAATACATGAAGGAAGTATTTATAGATACAAAACATATCTATTTTATATCTCTAATTAAGGAAAATAAAGATCTACAAGATATATATAATATATTATACAAGATATTTATAATATCTCTTAATATATTTATATGTGCCTAATACGCCCCCTCAAGATGGAGCGTCGTAGGAGATTCCAATCTTGATCATAAGAAGTTGTAGACGGAGTCGAGAAAGGGGCTTTGTAAGTGTGTGCATGACCGTGCATAAGCAAGTTGGCCCGCAGAGGAGACATGCCTTTGTCGTGATCAAAGAGACCATAACCGGTGAGTAGATTGCGGAATTGAAAGGACCATGTCATGTAATTGTCGTCGATTTGCTTTGCCGGACCATGTCATGTAATTAAGACGGTGGAGATTGGGCGTGCGTGGATGAAATTGAGGTTGATTGGAGAGAGAGTTTGTGGTGATTGTGGATGGCAGGGGGTGGATCTATCAGAAAAGTGGGTGTATTTGGTGGAACTGGTGGAACTGGTGGTTGATTTAGTGGAATCGTGGGTGCATGCAGCCCTGGATGGGATCTTGAAGAGACTTGTCTTCTTGAGGTTGGGGTAATCGTGGGTTTTGTACGACAAGAACGTCGAATAACGATTACGGGGGAAGAATAAAATTATCTTCTCGAGGTTGGGATAATCGTGGGTTTTGTACGACAATAACGTCGAACAACGATTACGGGAAAGCAGAGACTTGTCTTCTTGAGGTTGGGGTAATCGTGAGTTTTGTATGACAAGAACGTCGAACAACGATTACGGAGAAGAAGAAACTTGTCTTCTTGGAATTAAGAGTAATCGTGAGTTTTGTACGACAACGACGTCGAGGGAAGAAAAAACTTATCTTCTTGAGGTTGGGTTAATCGTGGGTTTTGTACGACGAAGAACATCGAACAATGATTACAAGGGTTTGAGTGGAATCGAACCCAGGAATATTTGGGCGTGAGCCTTTAGGCTCTGATACCATATAGAGAAACAATGAATTGTGAAATTATAATTTCGTTGAATGAATATAAGTATTTATAGATACAAAACATATCTATCTTATATCTCTAATTAAAGAAAATAAAGATTTACAAGATATATATAATATATTATACAAGATATATATAATATCTCTTAATATACTTATATCTTAATATATTTATATATGCCTAATACTAATCACACCCGAACTTTGCTTCTCAATACTATTGGTTATTTGAATCCACTTCAAATTTAAAAATCTTCACTATGCCATTTAAACTACCTACTAGACATCAACTTTTAACATTTCCAATCTTTATTTTTTTATCCAAAAAAAAAAAGAGTACTATTATAAAAAAGTATCAGGAATACTCGGAAATTAAAGAGGGGGTAGGATGATGAAATTTTTGAAAAAAAGAAAAAGAAAGGATTCCTAAGCCATAGAATGAAGAACTCGATCTTAGCTAATTGCAACACAATTCCAATCTAAAAAGTAGAAATCATTAATTGCAGATGTATACAATGTCCAATACCTACAAACCGTTTAAAAGGGAAGAAAAAGTGTATGAAATCATCTGTTTTAATTTTAGTGTCACATTTTACAAATTTACTAGAGTATACTATAATTGATTTTTTTGACCAGTGAATAAATTTCCATAAAAGACATAAAACAGCAGTACATGGTACAAGCAGTACCAGATGTTAACAAAGAAAAAAAGTGCAACTAAAGTTTGGTGTGTTTCTTATTTTTAACATGCATACTCTGTGAAAAGTGTTCCCCCTCGCCTACACCTCTAAGCACCACTTTGGTTGCAGCAGCCAGTCCCTGAAGTTTGCTCCTCCTCTAATCAATTCCTTTGATGAGCACCAGCTCTAGAAGCGGCCCTTTATCTCATCTATAAGCTTCTCCTTATTCCATATTTCGTTGTCGAAAATAACCCGATTCCTTTGGCGCCAAATACCCCAAACTATGCAAATTCAAAGACCTGCCATTATTTGATTCCCTTTCTTTGAATCCAGCAGATTAGCGACTAGCGACTAGCGAAAAGTGGCCCTTAATTCTGTTTGACAATGCTAACGGAATGTCCATCCAACTCAAAGCACTAGATCATACCTGGAGGGGCAGTCTGCATTCAAAGAACAGGTGTGAAGCCGTTTTCAAAGAACAGGTGTGAAGCCGTTTCCGCCTCTTCCTCGCACGCCGTGCACTTTGTCTCTTCATCCGAGTTTAGTATCTTCCGTTTTCTCAAATTGTCTCGGGTTGGCAATCTGTCCCAAAACAGTCTCCATGCCATGGCTGACTTTGTGAATGGTGCCGAGTTACTCCACAACAAGGCGAGATCCTTACCCCTGTTCATCTCTGCTATGCCATTCAGTGGCGGACCCAGGATTTTAAAATCGGGGGTACGATCAATAGTTAATTTCATAAAGTACAAATAAAATTACATCTACAGTTACAACTGAGTACGACGAGTTTTCATTTTTTTAAAGCGGTCTATGACATCTTCATCGGATATTTGGAGCATATTCCATTATGTTTATTCTTTTTCCCGGATTCTTTTTCCCGGATCATGTGGAAGAAGTTGAACATCATATAACCATTCTTCCTCTAGTGATGGTTCACTAAAAGAACTTGAATTATCAAATTCCATATTATTTTCTTGAGTGAAAGCAAGTGATTGAGATGAAGGAAACTCACTAACATTAGAATGAGCATCATTATCTACCGGTGAAGAGCAAGAAGTTTCTTGAGATTTTAATTTCTTGAGCATAAATTAGCGAAGATCGAGTTGTTTTTGTTTTCTCATAGCCTTTGATTTTGATGTTTCATCTCTCATTTCCTAATTAAATTATATAAAGTGAGAATACAATCACATATTACACAATATATATATATATATATATATATATATATATATATATATTGTATAAATTTCTACAAATTTATAAAAAAGAACACACAATTCAAATACACAATTGTAAAATATATCAAACCCTAATTGTTTTAGTATCAATTTCACTTAAATAACTTAGAAATTTAACAAAATAATATTACTATTAAAAATTGACAAAATAAATAAGTAATTTTTTTTTTGAGTGTAAAATGGTAAAAATTGTTGCTCAAAACGATAGCCCAACCGGACTACGCACTCCGTACAAAGCCTACTTAATTGCTTCCTATGTACATGTCCACCCCATTAGATTTTCGGGTAAAAAACCATGGTGGTAAACCCTACGGAACAAACCCACTCATGGAAAACCGTAAACCCTCACGCGAGGTAGACCCATCCAAAGTTTATGTTTCAACAGTTTACACATGCAACCAAATGGCCTTACCATTGCCATCTCCATGCATTTACAAAATAACCCTACTACACTATGCATTTTACACGTGTAACACTCATTTTCCAGCCTCCAATTTGACGTGACTCCTCCAAACTTCACGACATTGGCCATGTCCTTGCTGCCTTTATGCTGCTTTGCTCCATCCATGACCCCTTGCATGCCTCCATAACCTGCTAAAATTAAAATGCAAACAGCAGCGCAAGCCCATCCCATAATGCAATGTAATCTTAAGCACCATGAAATGTATCGTACCATGTAAGTCAGCCTGGCCAAATAAGTAATTTTTTTTACCTCAGTAAATCCACCAGATGGCAGCAGTAGCGCGAGAAGGAGAACAGAGTAATAGAGTATGTCGATTTGTTGTGGAAGAGGGGACCAGGGTTTGAAAATTATAAAGAAGCTCATTTTTTAATTTAATTGAGTGGTGAATGGGCCTATAATTAATTGGGTTGTGCATTTAAATTTATATGCAATTCTGCCGCAAGTTACACGCACCTTCAGTTTTAAAATATATATAATATATATATTTTTATAATATATAATTTATATATATATATAGTAAAAAAAAAATTGGGGGTGTACAACTGTACCCCATGTCACTCCATGGGTCCGCCTCTGATGCCATCGTCTCCGCTAGTGTGTAGGATCTGGTACGCCGATTTTGTGGAATAGATCCCATTCGCACTCGCTTTCCACCGCCACCCGTCTTGTACATTCTCCGTAAGAGTGATCCTGTTGACAAGGTCAGTCAAAGAGATAAGAGTAATATTTTCTCTATCCAAGAGAATCCGAGACCAATACTATAATTGATTAAATATACTATAATTACAAAATTCTAGAAAAGTAAGGAAAGAAAAAGATCAAGATAAAGGTATGGAGTGGGAAGGGCGTTGAATGAATAAATCAAGTGGAGAATTAATACCATTACATTGGAATGAGGCACGATTGCATCACTTTTTGGTATGCTAGCTATATATTGCATCAATTTTGGTCAAATTCAATTCTACCTTTATATATAAGAGATCGTGTTATTCAATTCTACCTTTATATATAAGAGATCGTGTTATTCTATTCTATATATATTCCAAAGAAAAAAATGTCAACTACTATAAAGCCAAAGTCTTATGTGTACTCAAGTACACGGTGTACTTGAGTGAATCTTGACCGATTGACTGTTGACCGATCAACGGTCAAACTTTGACTCTATTTTTAAAAAATTTCTTTTCAATTTTTTTTTCCGATTGTTTTTGTTGAAAAAGTGTATGTTAGTATATTGAAAAGTGTATCTTTGTTTTTTAATGAAAAGTGTATGTTACTATATTGAAAAGTGCAATATATTGTTTTTAATGAAAAGTGTATGTTATATTAATGAAAAATGTATGTTATTATAACTGAAAAAGTGTGTGTTATTATAACTGAAAAGTATATGTTATTATAACTGAAAAGTGTATGATATTATAACTAAAAAGTGTATGATCTATTAATAAAAAGTGTAAGTTATATATTAATGAAAAGTGTACGTTATTATAACTGAAAAGTGTATGTTATTATAACTAAAAACGGTATGTTTTATTAATGAAAAGTGTAAGTTATATATTAATGAAAAGTGTATATTATTATAACTGAAAAGTGTATGATATTATAACTGAAAAGTGTATGATATTATAACTGAAAAGTGTATGTTAATCTAGTTGAAAATATTATTGAAAAATGTAATTTTTTCTGTAAAAAAAAATATCTAAAAAAAAAAGTCAAAGTTTGACCGTTGACCGGTCAACAGTCAACAGTTGACTAGTTAAGGTCCACTCAAGTACACCGTGTACTTGAGTGCACAAGAGACTCATCCTACCATAAATTATGTGGTCATTCATGCTTTTTATAGATAAATGGAGTACTCCTCCAATTCAAAATATATGTACATATATTAAAAAAATAAATTATTTTTCATGTTATCCTTAATTAATAATTGTACATCTCATTAAAAAAAACACATTTATGTAAATATTTGGTGATCTTAAAGTTAAATTTAGAAGAAATGCAATTAATTTGCATATTAGTGTAAAACGACATATAATTTGTAAAGAAAACGAAAAGTCAAAACGACTTATATTAAAAATATAGAAAGGAGTATTGAATATCTATTTTAGATTTAATTAGAAATATATATTCTGCTTGATTACTCGTTTATTTTGAGCTAATCTGCTCCAATAAACTGAGTCTCAATTGATCTTACCGAAATATAATTTGAACTAAATTAGAGTATAACTAGATAAGAATGTGATCGAAAAAGTATTACAAAACTCTAGTGTAGTATTCTTTCTGTTTAAATTCATTAGGTTTATTTATTTATGTATAAATTTTAATAAATATTAATTATTTTATGTAAAAAATAGATATATTGAAAAATATAATGAGATATTATAGGGTTTATTTATAAATAAAATTATTACTTATGAATAAAGTATGCTTAGAGAGTAAAGATAAAATGTTATAAAAAATATTATTTATAAAAATGTACATAATAAAATTAGACCAAAACAAAAAGAAAGTGAGAATAATAAAGTTTAAAAAAAAAATTACTATTTCAAAAATAGGCTAGATCAAGAGTTAGTGACTTACTGTTATATATTGAATTAGAAAGTAAAAATGTAACATTGTAAATCAATAGTGTTTGTACAAAGATTAAATATATTTTTTAATTTTTTTTCATGATAAAATAATATATGTAGTTCAAATGATGTAATTGAAGGGGAAAAAGTAATAGATTAGTATAAGACAGAGTGTGATAAAATAATAATTACTCCCTATGTTCACCAAAAGTGTGCTCACTTTTTTTTATATATATTTTTAAAAAAATCATATTTTAATTATAAAGAATATATTTAGGATAATGAGTAAAGAATATATTTGGTAAATACTCAATCTTGTTACTAAAGTAGAAAAAATATTCAAAAGTGAACTATTTAAATAGAATAAACATAGTTTTTTAGAACAAAAAAAAGAAATGAGCACACTTTTGGTGGACGAAGGGAGTATAATATATGTGATGTGATGTGATCGAAAAAAAAATGTTAAAAAAAATGAAAAACAATGAAAAAATTATAGTAGAACAAGAGTAAAATCTTAATGGGCTAGTCTTGGGTGAGACCGTCTCACAAAATGAGATCCGTAAGACGGCTTTTATATATAAAAAGTGATAATGTTTGAGCAAAAAGTGATAGTGTTTAAGTAAAAAGTGATAGTCACTTTTGTTAAAAACATTATCACTTTTCATTTAAACATTATCATTTTTTTACAAACCAAAATTTGGAAAAAAAAATATGGGTTATCCTATCCAAAATTTTGAAATATGGGTTAAAAGGATCCGTCTCACGGAAAAAGATCCGTGAGACGGTCTTACACAAGTTTTTGTCAATCTTACTTAATGCATTAATTAAACTTTACAAAAGTGGAAATTTAATACTACTAACTTATACTCGCTCCGTCTCATAAATGTTTGCACCATAAAATGGACACATTTAAAAAAAAAAAAAAGTAAAACTTTTGTGCACTCGAGTTTAGAAAATTGGACATGTAATGATAAAGATGAAGTTATTAAAAAAAATTAGGTTGTGGCCTAATGATAAATAATTTTATTACAATGTCATGCGAGTAGTAAATAATAAATATATATTGTTCTTTTATAATAAACTTAGTTACATATTGCAGTTATTTTCAGCTATAAAATCTTATATTTTTAGTAACATAAAAACTTATATGTAATATTGCATATATGCATTTCAGTCATTCACACACATATTCTTTATAAATACACCCACAAGCTTAATTCACACACATTTTTTATAAATACACCCACAAGCTTAATTCACACACACATTTTTTATAAATACGTCCACTGACAGCTCAATTCACACCCACATTTTTTATAAATGCACCCACTGACAGAAATTGAACATGGTCATCTTCTCCAAACAGTTTTCGATCACCTCAGTGTAACACCCCGTCCCAAAATTAATATGAAATATATTAATAAAATAATTTAAGAGTTTTCAATTATATTAACGTCGTTATTTGTTTTTCAAAAGACCTTGATTTTCAGGAAGGCAGACGAGCATTTTGATTGGGGAACACTCCTAGCACATAATAAAGAAATAAATAAAGTATAAGGTTTGATAAACATTTAATAAGTGTAAAAAAAAGTGAAAAAGTCTAGTTAATAATCTTACAAATCATTTTAGGAAACTTATGATCGAAAAGCATAATACTTCCTCCGTTTTTTTTTATAAGATGTTTTAGACTTTTTTTTTGTGCATAAATATAAGATGTTTTAGATTTTTTACAATGTTTATTCCAATTATGCCCTTCCTTAACTTTGGAAAGAATTGAAATTTAATGTATATTATGGAATGAAATTAATGTAATTAAAAACCTTCTTTATTATCTAAGGGTATATTTGTCAAAACATACCCTTTCTTAATTCTAATAAATTTCTCTAAAACATCTTATAAAAAAAAACGGAGGGAGTATATTTAATAATGATATGTTATCTTAATTTAATATTTACTTGCTTAATCATGATAATATCTCATACATTTTAATTGATTGTTTCATTTCACCCTATGCGATATGATATTTGTTCTTATACTATTCAAATTAAATTAAAACTATTAGAATTTACACTGAAAATGCATATATACATATGTTTCCTTTAATTTCATTCCTTATCTTATTTAATACGTTTGTTACCCAAATATGATATATATAAATTGTTCTATTAAACTAAAGGGCGCGGCTAAAGGCACCCGGCGTTCCTATGAGTACACCCAAGTAAAAAAAAAATGGTGAAAAGGGTGCAGCGAAATTACTTTTGTACCCCTCTTGTATATTTTAAAAAAAGTACGCGGATGAGTACACCCACCTACCTCTAAATCGCGGGAGAATTCAGAGAGTCTCACAACTCTCATTTCCAAACTTTCCATTTCTGCAATTTCCATTTCTAGAGCTAACATGGGGTCGAAAATGGTCGATTATGATGTAATAACTACGAGTGGTGGTGCCAATGACTCATTTGTAAGTTATTTATCATGTTTTGAAAGTTTTTTTTTCGAAAGTGAAAGAGTTTTTATGTTTAGGATTTTTTAGTGTTTGTGTTGGTGTTTATGCTTGTTTTTTTTGCATCTTATGACTTTATAGTGGTATGTAGTTGAAATAATATTCATTTAGGACATAGATTTTGACATTATGTATTGCATTTTTCGTTTTTCAAAAAAACCCCTTTTCGCGACTAGTTCTGCGAAGAAGACGACCATGTTCGTGTTTTTTTTTCGGACATGGTCGTGTTGTCCGAAAAAAAGTTCAAAACAAATATCTTTTGTTTTGAACTTTTTTTCGAACATAGGTCTTTTGTGTTGAATAAATTTTCGAACATGCAGCTGTTGTTTTGAACTTTTTTTCGAACATGAAGCTGTTGTTTTGAACTTTTCTTCGAACATGAAGCTTTTGTTTTGAAGAAAGTTTCGAACATTACTTAATTTTTGTTTTTTTGAATTTCAGACTTCGGGTGATGAGAAGGACGATGTTTGGGTGGACGAATATTGTCTTGAAGAGGAGTATGAGGAGTACAATTATGATGATGAGTGGGCGAATGACTCTGTTGTTGAACCGGAGAATGATGATGTCCAGGGTCATGAAATTATTATGGACTACACGGACGTCTTCACGAATATAGCTTTGTTTGAGTCTCGTGACGCACTCTTGTCTTGGGTGCGTAGTACGGGGAAACAACACAACATAATTATTGTTGTGAAGCGGTCGGATAACGGCCAAGGTACTAAAAAAGGTCGTATATTCTTGACGTGTGAGCGTGGCGGTGTGTACCGTGAAAAGAAGAAGCCTACAACTCCTATGAAGAAGAAGGCTAAGAAGAACGAGGTGGTACAAGAAAAGAGTGGAAAGGTTACGGGCACCAAGAAATGTGGGTGTCCGTTTATGTTGAAGGGTACAGAAGAAGGTGAGATGCAGTGGAGATTAGAGGTGAAATGCGGTACACATAACTATCCAATATCCCGTTACCTTGAGGGACATTCTTATGCCGGCCGCCTAACTACCGAGGAAGAGGACTTCGCTGTCGAAATGTCCAAATTACACGCTCCTCCTAAATCTATATTGATGAAGTTGAAGAGGAACAATGAGAACAATCACTCGACTCTTCGAACGATCTACAATGTAAGGTTGAAGCACAAAATCCATCAATACAATGGACGTAGTCAGTTGCAATATTTGATGAGTCAACTTGTCGAGCAAAATTACTTCCACGCCACACGAAGATGTGAGAAGACAAACACTCTTAACGAGTTGTTTTTTGCACATCCCGTCTCACTCCAACTGGTGCGTGCTTTTTCGAAGGTACTCATGATAGATTGCACATACAAGACGAATAGGTACCGGCTACCTTATTTGGAGATTGTGGGGGTTACATCGACTGGGATCACATTTTGTGTTGCGTCGGTGTACCTAATGGATGAGAAAGAAGAAAATTATCAATGGGCATTGGAGGTGCTTCGAGATGTGTTGGGCTCATCTTCTCTTCCCGATGTTATTATCACGGACCGTGAGCTTGCATTGATGAATGCTGTGGCCAAGAAATTTCCTGAAGCCCGTCATTTTCTTTGTACATTCCACATTGACCGGAATGTACTAGCCAACTGCAAGGGTGCATTTAAAGATGTCAAAAAATGGGAGGTATTCAACTCTCATTTCAACTATTTGTGGAGGTTCGATACCCAGGCCGACTTTGAAGAAGCTCTTGCTAAGTTCAAGTCCAAATTTCCGAAGAAGCCAGTGGATTACGTGTTGAATAGTTGGATTAACCCTTACAAAGAGAGGTTTGTAAGTGCTTGGACGAATGAATTTATGCACTTTGGCAACACCACAACCAATAGGTATGTTTATACTTTAGTCTTTACACGTAAATTATTACTTTAATTTATAAGTTGCATAACGTTTTAAATTTTCTCTGATCAGGGTCGAAAGCCATCACGCCGCGTTGAAAAGAATGTTGGGCAATTCATTAGGAAATTTTGAGACATGTTGGGAGAAATGTCACACTCTATTCGAGGCATGCCATGTTTCAATTAAAGCCTCATTCGAAAAAAGTTTGAACGTAGCTCAACATAGGTTCTCCTCAAACGTTTTCAATTACTTACGAGGGGCGGTGTCGTTTGTGGCTCTAGAAAAGATATTTCATGAAATCAAGGTGATCAAACGACCCGGATTCGATCCTAAAGAGTGCCAACACATCTTGAGGAAGGTATATGGTTTTCCATGTGGTCATGAGATCGAAGAGTATGTTTACTGTGACAAACCGATACCCGTGAATGCCATTGATCCCTTTTGGAGGAAATTGGATATGGAGCCTGCCCTAACCACCACATCGGTTGACCCCGTTCCCACCCACAACAAAAATCGCTTTGAAGATGCCGTAGACGACATGGCTGAGGTTTATAAGAGCTTCTCTCAGGAGGAGCAACTCATCTTCTTAAAGCGTATGAGGGAGTTTGCAAACCCCGAGACTACGACTCTTATTGAGCCACCTCCTAAGGAAGACACTCGTGGTCGACCCAAAAAAGGAAAAAAGAAGAAGAAGGCCGATGCGTCCACCAAACGTGACCCTAGCCTATTTGAGCTTGTAGAGAGTCAAGTTGCAAGTTGCTCGGTGGTACAAAAGGAGCAGACGGTCATCAATGTAGATAACTCGCTCTCATCCCCGTCCTTCCAAAAGAAAGGGGTTCCAAAAAAACAACCGGTAATTCTCAGCCCTTGCATGTTTATTTTTGTGTTTTAGTGATGTGTAATATTTTTGGTGATTTTTGGTTGTAGATGTGTAATATTTTTGGTGATTTTGTTGTAGATGTGTAATATTTTTTGGTGATATAGTTGTAGATGTGCAATATTTTTGGTGTTTTGGTTGTAGATGGGTAATATTTTGGTGATTTGGTTGTAGATGTGCAATATTTTTGGTGTTTTGGTTGTAGATGGGTAATATTTTGGTGATTTGGTTGTCGATGGGTAATATTTTGGTGATTTGGTTGTCGATGGGTAATATTTTGGTGATTTTGGTTGTAATATGCGTAGGTACCCCGTCGGCGTACCCGAGCCTCCCAAGGAATGGACTTCATCGGATATTTACCCATCGAGCATCAACCGTACATTATCGACATCAAGAACGTTAAGGGTGACGGTCACTGCAGTTTTCGAGCAGTGGCTGGGCTATTGGGATTCGGTGAAGATGAGTGGGCGAGGGTTCGGATGGACTTGATGAGCGAACTGTCCCGCAATCTAACGTTGTACAACAACGTGTTCTTGTTGAAGGATTACGTCCATGTTGTGCTTGGCAAATTGAATTGCTTTACGGAGTTTGCACATAAAAAACATTGGTTCGGGTTGCCGTACATGGGATATCTAGTGGCGTCACATTATAATGTGGCGGTGGTGGTTCTTGATACCCGTCTATGCCTTACGTATCTGCCGTTCAACAAGGACCCTCCTCAAGAACCGAGGAGTATTTGGTTGGGATTAATTAATGAGAACCATTTCATTCAGGTATTTGATTGCATTGCTTTAATGAATTTATTTACACGTATATGTTGCATATTTTATATATAACACATAAATCTCGAATGCGTGTAGGTTATGATGGGTGCTGGGCGCACTTTGCCCCCGGTCATCAATTCGTGGAAGCATGAGGGTCAACACATTTCGGACGGATGGAAAAATGCATATGCGTCCGGAGGAATTAATTAGATGATAGTGGTTAGAAACTTTTTGGTTAGAAACTTTGGAATACTTTTGTGGTTATAAACTTTGGAATACTTTTGTCTTTTTTGTGTAATTTGTGTACAAATTGTCAAAAACAACATTTATAGATAATTTGTGTACAAATTCTTGATGTGTAATATTTTTGGAACATGTATACGGTTTCAACGTTACAATGGATGACTTGTGTAATTTAATAGCTCTATTTTTTGAATGGTTTATCGTGCTTGAATGAGCCACTACAATTGTGTTAAAAGTATAATATGGTGTATAAAATTAGAAAGTTGGGATCATTTTTTTCAAAAAATTGACTTTTGTTCGAAAATACGTTACCAACAATTGGTCCATGTTCGAAAATATGTTCCCAACAATAAGGCCATGTTCGAAAATTTGGGCCATGTTCGAAAATATGTTCCCAACATATGGTCCATGTTCGAAAAAAAGTACCCAACATATGCCCAATGTTCGAAATTTATTTACGCGAGTTTTACTTGGTCGATTTTTTAACCCCAAAGTCTCTGTTACGGACTTTTTTTCGAACATATGGTCCATGTTCGAAAAAAAGTACCCAACATATGCCCAATGTTCGAAATTTATTTACGCGAGTTTTACTTGGTCGATTTTTTAACCCCAAAGTCTCTGTTACGGACTTTTTTTCGAACATTTGGTCCATGTTCGAAAATAAGTACCCAACATATGCCCAATGTTCGAAAATTATTTACGCGAGTTTTACTTGGTCGATTTTTTAACCCCAAAGTCTCTGTTACAGACTTTTTTTCGAACATATGGTCCATGTTTGAAAAAAAGTACCCAACATATGCCCAATGTTCGAAATTTATTTACGCGAGTTTTACTTGGTCGATTTTTTAACCCCAAAGTCTCTGTTACGGACTTTTTTTCGAACATATGGTCCATGTTCGAAAAAAAGTACCCAACATATGCCCAATGTTCGAAATTTATTTACGCGAGTTTTACTTGGTCGATTTTTTAACCCCAAAGTCTCTGTTACGGACTTTTTTTCGAACATTTGGTCCATGTTCGAAAATAAGTACCCAACATATGCCCAATGTTCGAAAATTATTTACGCGAGTTTTACTTGGTCGATTTTTTAACCCCAAAGTCTCTGTTACGGACTTTTTTTCGAACATATGGTCCATGTTTGAAAAAAAGTACCCAACATATGCCCAATGTTCGAAATTTATTTACGCGAGTTTTACTTGGTCGATTTTTTAACCCCAAAGTCTCTGTTACGGACTTTTTTTCGAACATATGGTCCATGTTCGAAAAAAAGTACCCAACATATGCCCAATGTTCGAAATTTATTTACGCGAGTTTTACTTGGTCGATTTTTTAACCCCAAAGTCTCTGTTACGGACTTTTTTTCGAACATATGGTCCATGTTCGAAAAAAAGTACCCAACATATGCCCAATGTTCGAAAATTATTTACGTGAGTTTTACTTGGTCGATTTTTTAACCCCAAAGTCTCTGTTACGGACTTTTTTTCGAACATATGGTCCATGTTCGAAAAAAATTACCCAACATATGCCCAATGTTCGAAATTTATATACGCGAGTTTTACTTGGTCGATTTTTTAACCCCAAAGTCTCTGTTACGGACTTTTTTTCGAACATTTGGTCCATGTTCGAAAAAAATTACCCAACATATGCCCAATGTTCGAAATTTATTTACGCGAGTTTTACTTGGTCGATTTTTTATCCCCAAAGTCTCTGTTACAGACTTTTTTTCGAACATTTGGTCCATGTTCGAAAATAAGTACCCAACATATGCCCAATGTTCGAAAATTATTTACGCGAGTTTTACTTGGTCGATTTTTTAACCCCAAAGTCTCTGTTACGGACTTTTTTTCGAACATATGGTCCATGTTCGAAAAAAAGTACCCAACATATGCCCAATGTTCGAAAATTACTTCCACGCAAATAATATTTGTTCGAAAATGTGTTCGTGTTCGGCAATAAATATCGGGCATATATCATTTGTTCGAAAAAAGGTCTCGTACAAAGGTGGGTGTCCTCATCCAAAACAGTAATCATGTGGGTGTTCTCATCCAAACTACTTTTAATTAGTAGAACAAACTATAACCTTATAAAAACCATATAAAAACCATATACAAAACCATATAAAAACCATACATTCATAAAGCATTTAAGTTAACATACATGTTACAATACATGTTAAAATACTAAACTAAAGTATCATTCTGATCGATCAAACTACGATTAATAAAACACAACATGTGACAAATGTTCGAAAATTATATAAAACAAGTTTTAGTCAAGAACGCCTAGCCCTTCCACGTCCCCGACCTCTTCCACGTCCCCGACCTCTTCCACTTGATGATGACGGTGCCTCTTCTCCTACGTCATCCGAAATTTGTCCACCAAGCTGCCTCACAACTTGTTCAACCTTTTGCATTACCCCATCCATTGTTAATGGCTCGTCGTTCCTCCACTTGTGCAACAACATGTTCAGCTCAACCTTTGCAAA
The DNA here is from genome assembly GCA_963675135.1 of Galeopsis tetrahit. NCBI lineage: Eukaryota > Viridiplantae > Streptophyta > Magnoliopsida > Lamiales > Lamiaceae > Galeopsis > Galeopsis tetrahit. The sequence continues at coordinate 13,028,143 of OY776121.1, read as the reverse complement.
ATCTACCAAGTGCCCTAACTCAGCCATACGTGGAGGCTCACGAGGAGGAAGTCTCCTATTTTCTGGATTTGAAACGTAAGGACGGCCGTTGGCGAGGTACCAATCAATATAACCATCGCTGCAATCCGAATCTTGGATACAACGCTCACCAAGTTTATCATCCGTAAGCATGTGTGCGTCCCACGTAGAAAAGTACTCCGCCATAGCACCCCACACTAGCTTTGTTTTCTTGGATGTGGAACCGGTCCTCTTAACACGGGCAGCAAGCGGCTTCTCAGGAACGGTTTGCACGTACCCGAACTGTCTGAGCACTCTATCCGGCATGTACGGCTCAACAATATCTCTGTAGACAATGCACCCATGAAAGTAAGAAACCTCATCAAATGGATGTCTTTCTGGTTCGGGACGATATGGATTCCAGTTAACCTACAACACACCATTAAATTAAAAAAATGCTTACTTATCTTAAAAACAAATAAACAACAGACAAATATATTCATTTGGTTAATAACGTACCTCGCTTGCTAGGAGGGTATCTAATCGTTCTCTAAAGCCTCGTACTCGGTCGACACAGGGGCCTGTATGAGCTTCGGGTGCATAACGCATCGACAGTGGATCCGAACGGCCCAAGTCTGGATTATGAGACGGCAATATTATTAGGTCAATATCAAATGAAAAACATGAAATATTAACAAACTTATTTAAAATACTTAATACCTCCAATAACGGAAGGTAACCACCAATCTGCCTACACTTGAATTTTGACGCCATCCCCAATTGTCTATACAAATAGGCAAGCGCTGCGGTACCCCAAGCATAGTTCGAAAATTCTGCCATGTCGTCCATATACTGCAACCACTGTACGTGAACACGAGTACCACTTTTGTCCGGAAACAAGGTGGTCCCAAACACGTACAACACAAACGCTCGTGCTGAATACAACACCTCGTCCTCGTTGTCCAAGGACATCATGGGCATAAAAGTCTCCCTTAGCCACGATAGCTTCACGGAACCCCCTCGTTGCCCACTTAATGCTTCCTTGGCTTGTACTAATGATAAACCCAAATATTTCATCAAATAATCTGAAGCCAAGATATGTTCTTCGGACGTAGACTGCACCGGGAGACCATTAACTTTCAGATTCGTGATGCAACGGACATCATCGAGGGTGATTGTCATTTCCCCGAAGGGCAAGTGGAATGAGTTGGTCTCTTCGTGCCATCTCTCAACGAAGGCTGTGATAAGATTCTTGTTTGAATACTTGTAAGCCCCACGTCTAACATGAATCAATCTAGATCCTCTCAAAAACCTCCGCCAATGACGCCAATCTTCATCATCATCGAACTCCCAATGCAATAGTTTCGTCACATGACAGTGACACTTCAACACATCTCGCTCCTCACCCAACCATATGTATTTGGCTACATGCTCTTGGAAGCTTTTGAGAAGGGGAGGTGCGGTTACCAATGGTCGATTAACCGTCACAACTCTTCTTTCTTCCTCTATCTCTACCTCTCCCTCTTCCTCTTCCTCGTCCTGTCCATCTCCGTCATCGTTTCCCTCATCTACTTCCGGTTCTTGTAGAGTGGGCACCGGTTCTTGTGGAGTGGGCTCTTGAGGATTGGGCTCTTGAGGATTGGGTTCTTGTGGAGTGGGCTCTTGAGCAATGGCAACTTGTGGAATGGCCTCTTGTGGATTGGTCTCTTGAGGAGCGGCCTCATCGCTAATATGTTGCTTCTTTTTTCTGTTGGAAGCAGTCGGTCGAGCCCTACTAACACCCTCTACAAAAACCAACACAAAGAAGCCATGTTCGAAATTAAAACCACAACAAAAAAGCTATGTTTGAAATTAAAACCAAAACAACCAAGCCATGTTCGAAATTAAAACACAAACAAACAAGCCATGTTCGAAAATTATATCAACACAAAGAGGCCATGTTCGAAAATGACTACATGTTCGAAACTAAACCCAAAACAAATAAGCAATGTTCGAAAATTATATCAAAACAATAAACCAATGTTCGAAAATCATACCAAAACAAAAAAGCCATGTTCGAAACCTAAACCAAAACAAACAACCCATGTCCGAAATTTACTTCCGGACAAGCATCAAATGTGCGAAAAACCAGTAAGAAACACTGCAATCGTACTAACCCATCAAAAATTAGATGCCTATTGGTTTATTTTCATCCTAACCCATCAAAAATTTATACATTCTACACATAAACATGATTATAACACAAAAAACCAACATTAACCAACCTTAATCAACACATGAAATTAACACCAAATTCAAAAAATAAATTCTAAACCCTACAACAATAAAATCAATGTTTCAACCAACAAAAATCGAAATTAAACATGCGTCCTACTCTTCTTCTTATCAAATAAAAGCAAGAAAAACTAACCTTTACCCATTTTTTGCAAAAACTAACAAAAAATCGCGTCCTCTTCGAAAAAACAATCGCGTCCTCTTCGAAAAATCGCGTCCTCTTCGCGTCCTCTCTATTTTCTCTTCTTCGACGTCGCAGCGAGTGTGCGAAAATGGAGTGGGAGGAGTGCGAATTTTGGTTGGGGGAGATGAGAGGTTTGGGAAGATGGAGGGTGGGTGTACCCAATCGAGAGAGAAGAGAGGAGAGAAGGGAGGGAGCGAATTTTTGGTTAAAGGAACTGAGGGCATTTTTTGTTTTTCCAGGTGGGTGTCCTCATCCAAAACGCGTGTGTCCTCATCTCCTGGGTGTACTCATAGGATCCTTGGGTGCCTTTAGCCGCGCCCTAAACTAAAAATCTAGCGGCCCATTTAATTTGACTTTCTAAGCACACTCATTTTATATACCAGCCCAGATACACTCATTTCATTTGCAAAAACCCAAAACAATAATTTACTGCTACAGTTCTTTCTATACACGTACACTTTTGTTTCCAACTTTACCACAGTAGCATACTGATATTTTAAATCCAAACCTACTAAACTACTGTTCATACATACATTTTCATCTATAAAAGAATGACTTGACTTAAGAAATAATTCACACCTCTCCTCCCTAAATTTCTGTAGTATTAATTCTACCTTACCACTAGCAGCCACCTTCTTCCTCCCCACTCAAAGCATCGCCGACCGTTCAATCGGTCGGAAATCGATCACCGGTGACTTTAGCCGAGCTACTCAACCCATATACCAAAATAATCCCCTCAAAACGAGAAACCCAAAACTACGAATCGTTTCTTAGTTGGATTTCTAATTCGATAGTAATTTCTATTTATATTCTCAAAACTTACCTTCATCAAAAGTGTCGCCGTCGCACCACCGCACGGTTGGTCTCGATTTTGGTCCCTTTTGAAAGCCCTCCACGAGGAGAGCAAAACCCCTCACTCAATTTTACGATCGAACTCCGGTAAGATCGTCAATTTTCCGACGGAAGTTTCGGTTGAAAACCCACTTCCTTTATAAATCGAAATCTATTTCTATCCATCACGATCTTGATTTTATTTGCAAGTTTGGAGGTGTATCTCTGTATTCATTTTCTGTTTTTAAGCTGTGAGGGAATGTGTCGTGTGAGTCTCGGATAAACAAAAGAAAAAGAGAGAAACGGCGTGAAGGAAACTTGCAGAAATGATTTTTGGTAACTAAATCTCTTTAACTACTTTCATTTCATAAATATGGAGTATTTTATTATTATTATTAATTAAATTAAGTGCTAGTGTTTAGGGGGTAGCATGTGGTAGAGTCGCTACCAGTGTCCCACATGATATATGATAAGTATGACATATGATTTATGATAAGTATGATATATGATGATTAAATAAGAATATACAATGAATCCTCAGTGAATAACAAATTCACTATCCAAAAGAATAAGAATTATTTACGATAAAATACTAATATTAATTACTTCGGCGTACTGCCAATCTGTATAACAGCGTACAGGATATCCACTGAGATTTTTATCTCACACCCCAAAACAAATATTTTTCAGGTTATGATGGAGAGGGGTCGGTGTTGCAGCAGGGATGACACAAAGCTTTCCCCATATTAATATGCTATATATCCATTTGAGACTTATGATTATAAACAAAATGTTTTACGAAAGGTGATATTTATTCTTATATTGAGTGACAAACTTTTCTATAGTTACTCAATGACCAATACGTAAGCTATCTTTAAACCGACTGCTATTTATCAGTTTCTAATTTCTAAATAAATGGGCCCACACTACTTCTATTGTAACTTATAACTACCTTTAAATTATTTTCGCTGCAAAACTCTTATAGATTCACTTGTGTTATTATATGTTTTAAAGAAATTTTCAAGCTCGGTTTTTCAGTCACTAAGTGGCGACTCGAATTTAGAGTATTTGAGCCTCAAAGGCTGCATTCCGGATTCGGTAACATTGTAAATCAATAGTGTTTGTACAAAGATTAAATATATTTTTTAATTTTTTTTCATGATAAAATAATATATGTAGTTTAAATGATGTAATTGAAAGGGAAAAAGTAATAGATTAGTATAAGACAGAGTGTGATAAAATAATAAATACTCCCTATGTTCATCAAAAGTGTGCTCACTTTTTTTTATATATGTATAAAAAAATCATATTTTAATTATAAAGAATATATTTAGGATAATGAGTAAAAAATATATTTGGTAAATACTCAATTTTGTTACTAAAGTAGAAAAAATATTCAAAAGTGAACTATTTAAATAGAATAAACATATTTTTTAGAACAAAAAAAAGAAATGAGCACACTTTTGGTGGACGAAGGGAGTATAATATATGTGATGTGATCTGATCGAAAAAAAATGTTAAAAAAAATGAAAAACAGTGAAAAAATTATAGTAGAACAAGAGTAAAATCTTAATTAATGCATTAATTAACTTTACAAAAGTGGAAATTTAATACTACTAACTTATACTCGCTCCGTCTCATAAATGTTTGCACCATAAAATGGACACATTTTAAAAAAAAAAGAGTAGAACTTTTGTGCACTCGAGTTTAGAAAATTGGATATGTAATGATAAAGATGAAGTTATTAAAAAAATTAGGTTGTGGCCTAATGATAGTCCAATACTAATTTTATTACAATGTCATGCGAGTAGTAAATAATAAATATATATTATTCTTTTATAATAAACTTAGTTACATATTGCAGTTATTTTTTTCAGCTATAAAATCTTATATTTTTAGTAACACAAAAACTTATATGCAATATTGCATATATGCATTTCAGTCATTCACATACATATTCTTTATAAATACACCCACAAGCTTAATTCACACACATTTTTTATAAATACACCCACAAGCTTAATACACACACACACATTTTTTATAAATACGTCCACTGACAGCTAAATTCACACCCACATTTTTTATAAATGCACCCACTGACAGAAATTGAACATGGTCATCTTCTCCAAGCAATTTTCGATCACCTCAGCCCGCGGTCGGACGCTGCAATTTACGATGACCTTAATCCTTAAATATTTTATATTTCTTTAAATATTCTTTAATACTAATCATTATGGGTCAATGTTATTTTGTATTACGTGCAATAATATATGTTACTATATATTATAATGTGGGTTACTTAATCAATAAAAAAATATAAAAATATAAAAGAATCAATATTACTATATAAAATTGTGTTATTACTACATGTAATAATTTGTTTTACTACATAAAAAATTATATGTTACTACATACTACAGTTTGAATTACTACATTGAATAGACGTTTGTTACTATATGTAACTTTATCAAATGATCTAATATTTTTCGCATCATCCTAAAATAAAACATTTTTTATTACAACATGATTATTGTGTTTACTACATTCGATAATATATGTTACTACATATTATAATGTGAGTTACTACATCAATAAAAACACTAGAAAAAACGTGTTACTAAATAAAAGAATTTGTATTATTATATAAATAGTTTGTGTTATTACTAAATAAAATAATGTGTATTACTACATATTACAATTTTAATTACTACATTTAATATCCCGCGTTCGACAATAAAATAAAAGATAAAAAAATCACAGAAACGAGTAAAATAAACGGATTAAAAATTTCGAATTAAGATGTCAGTGGGTGTATTTATAAAAAATGTGTGTGTGAATTAAGTTTGTTGGTGTATTTATAAAAAATGTGTGTGTGAATTAAGCTTGTGGGTGTATTTATAAAGAACATGTGTGTGAATGACTGAAATACATATATGCAATATTTCATACAAGACTAGCCCTTTTAGTAATATTGTGTTGCACTTTTCACTTATAATGACTTACACTTTTTAATAAAAATTATGTTGCACTTTTCAGTTATAGACACTTACACTTTTTAGTTATAGTGACTTACACCTTTTAGTAATATTGTGTTGCACTTTTCATTAAAGGTTAATTGCAAAAAAAATCACGACCTTTACAGTTTTTATCAATTACAACATATTATTTTTTCTTTGCAATTTGATGATACATCACCTTTTTAAGTTTTGTAATTCAATGCATATGTAAATTTATGATTTAATTGTTAGAGTTAGAGCTGCCGAGCTGCCACATAGATGTCACAAATGATTAATAATTTATTTTTAAAAATTTTTAAAATATTTTTAACTAAAAAGAATACTAAAAAATCGTTTTAAACTAAAAATAATACTAAAAAAATATTTTTAAAAATAAATCATAAACCAATTTAATTATTATTATTTCTCCCAAAACTCAAAAGAATAGAATCGCGTTTTTTAAATCATAGTCCACAAAAAATAATGTGAAAATTTACATATTGTTTTTATTTAAAAACGTTTTTAAAATAAAAATAATAAAATAAAAAATATTTTATTAACCAGTTATAACATTTACGTGGGCATTTGTGTAGAACCTTAATGCGACTTCGATATATACATCATTCATGTGTTGTCGAAAAATAAACACATGTATCGAATTGCAAAGAAAAAATGATATGTTGTAATTGATAATCACGGTAAAGGTCGTGATTTTTTTTTGCAATTAACCTTTTCATTAATATTGTGTTGCATTTTTCAGTTATACTGATTTGCACTCTTTTTATAATATTGTGTTACATTTTTTTAGTTATATTGACTTACACTTTTCATTAATATTGTGATGCATTATACTGACTTGCACTTTTCAGTAATATTGTGTTACATTTTTTAGTTATATTGACTAACATTTTTCATTAATATTGTGCTGCACTTTTCAATTATACCGACTTGAACATTTCAGAAATATTGTTTTTTACTAAGACTTATATTTTTAGTAAATAGTGTTCAATTTTTTAATTAAAAAAAAAAAAACACAAACACAAACACAAATTTTAATTAAAAAAAATAAATAGACGATAGAAAGTGAAAAGATAACTAAAAAACATGCTTAAAAAAAAGGAAAAAGCTAGAGCGACTATATCTATTATTTTAGGTAACTAAAAAAAACATAAATTTTAATTTAAAAAAATTAATAAACAGCGAAATAAAGGAAAAAGCTATAGCCAAAAGAACGGAAAAAAAAAAATGGGTCCACTCGAATGCATATGAGTCAAAACCTTAAGAAAAAAAGTGTAATAACTATGCCAAATAAGCTGATAGACAGCGGTTTTTAACCGCTGTAAATTAGTATCAGCTACCGCTGTGGTACAATATGCTATAGAAATGGGCACTAATAGAAAGCGGTTATTAACCGCTGTCATATATATATTCAACAGCGGTTATTTACCGCTGTTATTCCATCAAAACCGATGTGACATGTGCTCAGTTTTAACCCTTACAATATTTATACGACAGCGGTTTTATTAGCTATGACAACGGTTATGAACCGCTGTTGTTTGGATTTACTACAGCGGTTTTGAACCGCTGTTCTTTCAAAACAGATATTGTATTAATACTTATGACAACAGTTTTATTAACTACGACAGCGGTTATTAAACGCTGTTGTAAATATCCAATATTTAAAAAAAAAATCCTGAATTTTAAATTTGCTTGATTAATAAAAAAGTAAAATAAAAAATTTCAAAATAAAAAAATATCAACTACTAGCCGATTAATTAAGAATGACATTAATAGTTCAATGCACAACACATTCATGCATATATTCCATGTATACATATAAATACAACTAAACTATTACAAATATCCTAAGTAACAACAAGAATTTTAGAGTATTCTTTTGTTTAAGATAAATTTTGCATGCAAAATTAACAAGAATTTGATACAATGCCATATTCTCCACAAAAACTCTAAGCTACACAAATAACTTCATCCAATTCTACTTGTGACAAAATCTGAATACACGCAAGCATCAAACAAGGAGCAGCGCAGATTCAGTGGCTCAAACAGATTATCTAAAATAATATTTGCTTAGTAATTGAGGAAAATAGTGACAGGGACTGAAAAAAATCAAAATAGTGATTTACAGAGCCCAGTGTACTAAACCCAAATTTCATTTATGAAGAAAAAAAAAACTTCAGTTCCTGAATGGTAAACTCCAAAGCAGAGTGTTGAGATAGTGTTTGATGCAGTTTTTGATCTAGCGCGGAGTAAACCTCAATAAAAGACATTTCTTAGGTGATCCATTCAACTTATTTTCTTGGACTTAACAAGTTTTATATAAAAGTTAAGACAAATTAAAAATAAAGCATAACATACAATGCAGCAGATAAATGGATAATTATGTGATTCAATTATCTTTCTTCCTACTTGAATAATTAATGTTCTATAGACAAGGAAATAGAAGCTCAGAAGGTTAACAAAGAGAATGTGAGAATAAACAAACAATTGTGTGAGAATAAAGCATGTGCATGACTAAACACAGATGATTGATCCTAGCATATTGAGGAGTATTCGGTCATTTCGAATCTAATTTTATATTGGGCTTATTTGATGTATTATTAAGCCCACGTGTTTAATTAAGGCTCTGTTATATTTTAGGGCTCTGTTTCTTATTTTCACTTCACGCGTGTATATGTTAGTATAGATGTCCTAGAGATAATCATTATAAGGACATTGTACTTGATCATATTCGGTTATTTAAGTATTATTGACGTTAGTAATAATATTCGGTGATACACTTATAGAATGTTATGTTTTATTATTTGCATTTATTCTTATATGTGTTCCCATGAACAAATGATGTTGAGATGTGAGATCTCAATTGACTATATCATGGTTCTTAAAGTAGCCCCAATCAAGGATCATCGAGATTGGGATATCGATGATGCAATTGAGATTGGTGTGCGATCTGCATCATATCCTTAGAGGATGTAGTGGTTCTCACAACTACGAGATACTAGGTATCTCATGATGGATGCACGGATACTTTGAGAGTATTGGCTTGCCCAATCGAGAAACTGTTTGGTGTATTCTATTTATGTGTCTATGGGAATATCGATTTGTGGAGCAATGTAATGTCCTTCGACTTGAGTTCAATACACTCGACATGTATGGCGTGATGGGCTTTGACCATGACCGACGCTTGCACTCCTAATGGGGTAGATTAGGCATGTGTTGGGCACACCATAAAGTACATGTGCGCGGTAGTTGAACCAAGAATAGTTCATTCCTCAAATAGATTTAGAGAGAATACTCGTCTTCTCATAACTAATTGGATCATTAGTCATTGTCCAATGCACGTCACATTTGGAATAGTGTTCAAATGCGACAATGTGATCAATTAGTAGAATGAGATAACATGATTAAATTATTGGAATAGACACATCATCGTGTTCTAGATTTAATCGCAGTATTCGTGAATATTGAAAGGATTAATTCATTGTGAGCTTCACATTACAGGTTGTTGCTATTTCCTCGCAACGTACCTTACATATTGAGATTGTCTGGTTCATTGTCTAGGGTTCTGCTAACACCGTTAGTTTGACTAATCGCTTGATATGTGAGGGCATATGGGTCACACAACAAGTAGTCTTAATTTACGAATTAAAGTTGGATGAATTAATTATTTGATTTGATCAAGATATTTAATTTATGGAGAAATATAGAATAATTATATTGGATAGAATTATACTTTATTTAATTAAATTAGATTTAATTAATAAGATGATATATTAAGTATATCATAAATATGGTAAAAGATATTTTATTATATATTGGATTTGTCAATAAAATAAAATATATACGTGGACTCAAGTCCATGTGCACATATAGGTTTTCTATTTTACTATATAAAGACCTCTAGGGTTAGAGGTTCTGAGTAACAATTTATCACTCATAATATTTCTCCGATTCTCTCTATAGAATTCTCCTAGCGAGTTCTTTTAGAGAATTCCAATCTGGATCACAAGTTCGTAGACGAGGATTACGTGGATACCGTAGTAGAGGATCAGCATCTCGCATACGAATTACTTTAAGGATTATTTAAACGCTTTAATTATCCTTCAATTATGTTATGAAGTCATATCAGGAATCTGTGTTGGTAAACAAAATTATCAACTTCCGCTGCTACGAGCATGGTGTTCGTACCTCGAAAACCCAACATTATATATACTCCCTTTCAACACATAATAAAGCAATTCAATTATGCTGCATATACTCTGTTTATCATGGTACCAGAGCGGTATATTGGGTAGTTGTTCAAGATTTGAGTAATTATCATAGTTCTTGAACAAATTTTTTTTTGTTGCGTTTTCGAAATCAAAGTATGAATACTGGGAAATTTGTTGAGAAGGCCGATGATGTGGCCAATAGTGGTGTGAAGATTTCGCCCGTTATCATGGCGTTTCAAGCCCAAATCAGGAAAAGCCCTAGCCCCAGCGATTCACGCAGTATCACATCGAAGGAAGGCAGATTGTGTTCTCATTGTGGAAAGACAAATCACACCTTCGACACCTGTTTTGAGTGAATCGATTACCCACCTGGTTGGAATCGGCGCGGTTCTGATCGCAAAGGGCGATCGCAGAATCGTGATGGTGGGCTATCTCGAACGCGTATAGCACAAGTGGGTGATGATAGCAGTTCAGTCCCTAGACTCACGCCTGAGCAGTTTGAGCGGTTAACCAATTTCATGGACAGTGAGCTAAGTGTTAAATCAGCCACTGCAAATTTGGGTCCGATTGCAAACACATCAGATACACGACAATATTCACCATACTCTTGGATAATCGACTCTGGGGCAACTGAGCATATAACTTGTTGTAGCAAGAACTTATTGGAATTTGAGACGAATCATTCAGAACGGCCCGTGAAAATACCGAATGGTGAAATAATTCTGGTGGAAGGAGTTGGGAAAAATTAATTTGGGCAATGGATTCAGCCTTAATCGTGTTTTATACGTGCCTAAATTCCATTGTAATCTCTTTCCGTTAGAAGCCTTACTAACGACTTAAATTGTGCACTCACCTTTTTTCGGATTTTTGTGTATTCATTGGATATCCAGTCGGGAAAAAGGTGTGTCGTGTTTTTTATTTGGAGAGTCGTAAATCATATAGCTCATGAGATGTCACGTTCTTTGAGGACGTCTTTCCGTTCAAACACAGCGCAGGCTTGGATTTTTCAGGCGTTGTGGACGCTGCCCTTAGCCATATTCGTGGCCATCCTACTCTTTGTGCTACAGGCCGACCATTCATTCGGGCACCCCACGCCTCTCTCGAATCTAGGCCACAGCCGATACCTACAACAATCGGACCTGAAAGTTTCGACATTGCTGTAGAAACTGGGCCCCCAGCAGACCAGTCCACACATGATATGAACACTCGTGTAAGTCTACGGGTTCGACGGCCTCCAAAATATCTCGATGCATATGAGACAGACTTTTCCCCCTCAGTCGACCACACACAACCCACTGCTAGTTCAGTTTACTCGACGGTACATCCTCTCTCGAACTTTGTTGAATATACTAGATTTTATACTCCTCACAAAGCTTTCTTAGCAGCCATCACGTCTCGTGATGAGCCGAAGTATTTTTCTCAGGCCATAAAAAAGGAAATACAGGCTTTGTAGGCAAATAAAACCTGGACATTAACTACCCTTCCTCCGGGAAAGAAAGTAGTTGGTTCGAAGTGGGTTTACAAAATAAAATATAAACCTAATGGCACAGTGGAGCGATATAAGGCACGCTTAGTTGCGAAAGGGTTCACATAGATTGAAGGGGTTGATTTTCATGAGACATTCACTCCAGTAGCTAAGTTGGTTACGGTTCGTTGCCTTTTGAGTGTGGCAGCAAAACAAAATTGGGAGGTGCATCAATTGGATGTTAACAACGCCTTCTTACATGGTGACTTATATGAGAATGTTTACATGTGTATTCCACAAGGTTTTGCGAAGAATGGAGATACGCGGGTTTGTAAACTTCAAAAATCCCTTTATGGTCTCCGACAATCCTCTCGAAATTGGTATGAGAAATTTACCCGTGCTCTCGTGACTATTGGTTTTCGGCAATCTCGAGCCGACCACTCACTTTTCATCTTTCGCAAGGCCACCACCTTTGTGGTTGCACTTATATATGTTGATGATGTCCTTCTCGCCGGGAATGACGACACTCATATATCATTTTTGAAACGCTACCTAGACGATAAATTCAGCATCAAAGATCTAGGAATGTTGAAGTATTTTTTAGGAATCGAAGTTGCTCATTCCCCAGATGGTTTTGTTCTTAGCCAACGCAAATACACCTTGGATATATTGGAGGAAAGTGGTTTACAAGGATGTCGCCCTAGCAATTTTCCGATGGAACAGAATCTTAAGCTACAGCCGGATGACGACACGCCTCTAGTCGATGCCACCCAATATCGTCGCCTTGTGGGTCGTTTGCTTTATCTCACTGTCACTCGTCCGGACATAGTTTTTTCGGTAAGTCAATTAAGTCAATTCACGGGACAGCCACGTCGAAGTCACCTCGATGTCGTGCATAGGGTCTTGAGGTATTTAAAGCAGACGCCAGGACAATGTATTTTTCTCACGGCCAGCGGTAATTTTGAACTTCAGGCACACTGTGACGCCGACTGGGCGGGCTGCCCGTTCACGAGAAGGTCATCAACGGATTATTTTGTTTCACTTGGAGGTTCACCCGTGTCTTGGAGTACAAAGAAACAGTCTGTCGTATCGAGGTCGTCGGTAGAGGCGGAGTATAGGGCGATGGCGACCACTGTTTGTGAAATTATCTGGCTTCGTTGGCTTCTACGCGATTTTGGTGTTGATCAAGTGGGTCAGACAACACTTTTCTGCAACAATCAAGCAGCTAGGCATATTGCGGTTAATCCCGTTTTTAACGAGCACACCAAGCACGTTGAGATGGATTGCTACTTTGTTCGTGAGCGGGTTGCTAGTGGAGAAATCAAGTCGTGTAAAGTATCCATAACACTTCAAGTAGCGGACATTTTTGCTAAGGCTTTAGGCGTCGATCGTTTTCATTTTCTTCGGAGCAAGTTGCATGGGCGTTCGTGATCTTCACGCTCCAACTTGAGGGGGAGTATTGAGGAGTATTCGGTCATTTCGAATCTAATTTTATATTGGTCTTATTTGATGTATTATTAAGCCCACATGTTTAAGGCTCTGTTATATTTTAGGGCTTTGTTTCTTATTTTCCCTTCATGCGTGTATATATACTCCCTTTCAGCACATAATAAAGCAATTCAATTATGCTGCATATACTCTGTTTATCATAGCATGCAACTACTCTGTACAAGTACTTTGTAAATCCAACAGGATGCATATATATACCTCTTTCTTCCATGATGACTACAGCTTTTTCTTCTATTTCATAAAGCACCTACAAATCACGCTATTTGTTTATATAGTTCTTCGGTCATTAAAAAATCCACGATGAAAGTAGATGGAAGAAAAAAAATTGGTTTTTCTCTTAAGCACTGGATTGATATAACACACACGAAGTAGCTTATCACCATGAAAATAAATCAAGACAGACCATCCTAGCAATAGAGATTGGTATAACTTGTAGTGAAATTATAGACATGCATCCCGCTTTTAACGAGCACACCAAGCACGTTGAGATGGATTGCTACTTTGTTCGTGAGCGGGTTGCTAGTGGAGAAATCAAGTCGTGTAAAGTATCCATAACACTTCAAGTAGCGGACATTTTTGCTAAGGCTTTAGGCGTCGATCGTTTTCATTTTCTTCGGAGCAAGTTGCATGGGCGTTCGTGATCTTCACGCTCCAATTTGAGGGGGAGTATTGAGGAGTATTCGGTCATTTCGAATCTAATTTTATATTGGTCTTATTTGATGTATTATTAAGCCCACATGTTTAAGGCTCTGTTATATTTTAGGGCTTTGTTTCTTATTTTCCCTTCATGCGTGTATATATACTCCCTTTCAGCACATAATAAAGCAATTCAATTATGCTGCATATACTCTGTTTATCATAGCATGCAACTACTCTGTACAAGTACTTTGTAAATCCAACAGGATGCATATATATACCTCTTTCTTCCATGATGACTACAGCTTTTTCTTCTATTTCATAAAGCACCTACAAATCACGCTATTTGTTTATATAGTTCTTCGGTCATTAAAAAATCCACGATGAAAGTAGATGGAAGAAAAAAAATTGGTTTTTCTCTTAAGCACTGGATTGATATAACACACACGAAGTAGCTTATCACCATGAAAATAAATCAAGACAGACCATCCTAGCAATAGAGATTGGTATAACTTGTAGTGAAATTATAGACATGCAACGACATCTGAACATTGAAAAAGATTTTATATGACCTTACAAATTTGTAGCTTCTCCTTCAAATCAGTAGCTTCCTACTCAAGCCTGTAACGACATGGCGACCAGGTCCTCTGGCGACCACCGTGACGGCATCTCAGCCAGCAGGTTTTGTCGACGGGCAGGTTTTCCGGACGAGCATGTTTTCCAGCTCCTCGGCATCTCGCCGAGGACGACCACCAGAGGCGGTTTAGCATTAAATGTTCCGTCCCATCACCTTTTCGGGCAGAAAGAAGGATCCACTATGGAGGCGCCACGTGTAAAGGGCGGGCAGCCCCAAAAACCACTATATAATGCCTAGAAGGCTCATTTGTAAGATCCAAGTAACATTTCTCACCCAACCCTAAGCAATACACTTCCCAAGCTCAAAACTTTAGCTTCTCCTAGAAGCTACTTTTGGTGTTCTTCATTGTTCTTCACTAAGTTCATCATAAATCATCTATTAATCCGCATAAACACGTAATAAACCCCCGATAATCATATATGTTTGTATCGTGCTAACGAATAGTCCACATTCGAATCATCCCGACAAAAGCACCTACAATATTTGGCGCTAGAAGGAGGGGTCCTTTAACGTGTTCTTCATCTCAGTTTCAACCGATCATCGAGCGATCGGCTTGCAAACTCTTTGTTTCAGGTTTTAATCGGTAGATCTACCTTTTAAAGCATCGTTTACGTTTTTTAGTGTTCTTCGTGTTCTTGAAAAATTTCGGTTTTCGAGACATATTTTGGAGTTTAATCTCTTTGTAATTGTGTTTTCAAGCTTCTTTTGTTGTTACTTTGCTAGGATAGTAGTTGTAATAGCACGTTCTTCTGCGTAAGAACTTTAATCTTTCGTTTTAAGCGTCGAAGGCTTAGAACAGTCATACTTTTGTAACCTCTTCAGGAAAGACACTCTTTAAACGATGTCTCAGCACTCTCATGACGGGATTCCACCACCCGCAGGGAACGAACACCCTCCGCCGCCGGTGGTTCCGACAACAAATTGTTTCGGGAACATCAACTTGGGGGACATCTTTAAAGATCCCCAGAACTTGAAAGACTTCTCTGACTTCCTCATAGAGAAAAAGAGGCTGATCGAAGTGGAGGAAGTGGAAAAGGCCAAAGATCAGGAGTTTGACAGAGCTCGCAAGGCAAAGGCGAGGGACAATGTTAATGATGAGGACGACCGCTCCTATCACTCATATTCTGTTCGTCCCCAAGACAAGGGGAGAAATAAAGCTCCCGATCGTTCCCACAACAGCCATTTATGGGATTTGTACGCTCGGAACTCTGTTTTCAATCGGGTGGGTGACAAGGACCCGAAAGCTCCTCGCCCGGTGAATTATGATATCGGGCGACGACCAGCAAAGGATGACCACAGAGACCGTGGTGGAAAGAAAGGAGACGGGGTCTCCGCCCTTGACCGAGTAGGGCCAGGCTCGCGAGCTCCGTCTAAGAGTTATCGCAGCCACCATTCAGAGAGACATTCCCCCAGGCGATCACACCATGGTGATCACCCGGCCGCATCTCACGGGAGCCGACGAGACGAGGTCGTCGTCCCCCGACTACAAACAACCGAGGAGGGGCAGATCGCCCAGTTCCTCGAAACACAAAAATTAATGAAGTTGAAGATGGAGACCCTGCGAGCAGAGGTGGTCGCATCAAAGCAAGGAACTGCCCCACCAGTCACTCTGCCCCTCCTCCTTTAAGTGTTATGATCCTCACCGCCCCAATTTAGAGGAAGATTCAGATGCCTTCTATGGCAGCGTACGATGGGACGTCCGACCCCAGGGTGCTATTGTCCAAATATGCGAGCTATATGGCCTCAATCGGGGCAACGGACGCCACTCAATGCAGAAATTTCTCCCTGACCTTGGGAGACCGGGCTCATCGCTGGTACACCACTTTGGGTGCCGGATCCATCACCTCTTTCATTGAGCTGGTGCAACAATTCTTGACTCACTTTGGGTCAATTGCTGCTCGCCCAGCCTCAAAGCAACGTTTGGCCAACGTTCGCCAGACCCTGACCGAATCGGGCAAGGACTTTATCGAGTGCTTCGATAGGTTGGTGATTGATGGGGAGGCAGTAAATGACGAGACGAAGTTGATCTCGACTATTTCCGGTCTCAGGATAGGTTCCAAGCTCTGGGAATTTATGCACACCTCTTTCCCCGTTTCCTATGCGGATTTCCGCAGTCGGGCGAGAAATTTCATTCATATGGAAGAGATAATGGACGCCGCCAAGGCTAACGAGCAGCCTGAAGCGGCCAAAAAAGTCTGGCCAAAAAAGAATTTCAACACTGGGGAGCCTTCCCAGCCAAAGAAGGCGACCACTCAGGGCGGCAGTGCTCGCCCATCAAACTTCAGACCTTTCGAGGAGTCTCCTGAGATTCTTCAATTCAGGGAAGCCCTCTCAGTTGATCCTAGGGGCATTTTCGATGCAATCAGGGGAAAGAATCTGCTCCCCCAAGCCAAGCCAATGCATACGAATGACAATAATCTGGATGGTAGTAAATTTTGCAACTACCACAACTCAATCGGCCACCACACCAATGGGTGCCGAGACTTGGTGAGAAATCTATTCAAACTGTACAACGAGGGCAAGCTCGCCCAGTTCATCAAGTCCGGAGATGAAAATGGCGACAACAGGGGCAAGAAGCGTCGCGACGACAGCGACGACCTTCGCCAACAGTTGAATCGTCAGAAATTGACTCCCCCCATGCCGAACACTCCTTCGACTGACGTCGACTTCGTCGGCGGTCTGCATATGGTGATAGAAGGTCCTTTGGGGGGTACGGAATCTAGTAATACTGTGTCTGTTCGCCGACAGTAGAGTGAGATGCGAGCACTCAACAATGTGCACCAAGTGTGCGTCGCAGCGGCTGCCGAGAAGCCCATCTCGCACCAAGTCCTTTTCACGGACGATGATCTCAATGGAGTGGTCCAACCAAACAACGATGCTTTGGTCGTCTCCAGGAATATTATGGGCACGAATGTCCATAGAATGATGATCGATACTGGGGCATACACCAATGTCCTATTCAAACACACCTTGGATGCTCTCTGCGGATATGCTGAATATATCGAGCGGTGCAGTGATATTATTGTAGGATTCGGAGATACTCACTCCCATCCAATAGGGAGGATCAGGCTATCTTTGGAACTGGCGTCAACGAAAGAGTCAGCGATGCATTACACTAGGAAGCTCGACTTCATGATCGTCGACATGCCGTCCTCATATAATGTTTTCCTCGGACGACCTTTCTTCGACGAGTTCAGGGCGGCCGCTTCAACTTACTTTTACTGTGTTAAGTTTCCAACCCCGACGGGTGTTATAACCGTCAAGGGCGACCAGATGCGAGTGTAAAAAAAAAGAACAAATGAACTACTTGGAGGGTTTTCCCAGCAAGTATCAAAAGATCGAAGTTGGGGAGTCCAGTCGACGTTTCGACGACCACCTAGTGGAGGTGAACGAGCACACCTCCATGGAAGTGGACAACCACACCCCAATGGAGATTGACGAGCAGGCAGGTTCGGGCGATCAGACCCCCGACGACCAGGTTCCAGAAAATTTTCCAGAATTGGAGCCTAGGTTAGGCTTTGAGCCAGAATTCGGAATCGAGGATCCTCGTTGGAAGGAGCCTAAGGAGCGGGCAACTTCAGCGGAGGACCTTGAAACCATTCATTTAAACGAAGCTCGTCCAGAACTCGAGGTGTTCGTAGGTTCAAATTTACCAGTGCAATTTACCAGTACAAATTTACTAGTGCATTTTTGAAAGAAAACATTGGAGCTTTTGCCTAGTCGCACGAGGACATGGTGGGCATCGATACGAACCATGCCTGCCACAGGTTGAACATTGATCCAACAAGAAGACCCATCACCCAAAAATGAAGAAAATTTGGGCCTGATAAGTATGCGGCTATGGCAGTCGAAGTCAAGAAATTGGTCGATAACAAACTAATCGAGAAAACTGGAACTGATCCTGAGTGGTTGGCAAATCCAGTGCTCGTAAAAAAAATGACCGGGTCGTGGAGATTGTGTATAGACTTCACAGATCTAAACGACGCCTGTCCGAAAGATCACTTTCTGATGCCCCACATCGATCATCTGGTAGACAATACAGCGGGGCACGAGATGTTAACTTTCATGGACGCTTTAGCGGGATACCACCAGATTGCAATGCATCCCGACGACCAGCGACATACAACCTTCATGACGGCAACCGACATGTATAGTTGGAAAAGAATGCCTTTCGGTTTGAAAAACGCGGGGGTAACGTACCAAAGACTGGTAAATAAGATGTTTGAGAAACACTTCGGTGAGATGGTGGAGGTCTACATCGACGACATCGTTGTCAAAAGCTTACGGAAAGAAGATCACCTACACCACCTTGCCATGACATTCAATATTCTGAAGGAGTACAACATGAAATTAAATTCGAAAAAATGCAGTTTTGGAGTTAGCTCCGGGAAATTTCTGGGGCACTTGGTTAGCCAGCGGGGCATTGAGGCGAATCCGAGTAAAATTCAAGCAGTCATCGACATGCAAAGCCCAAGGAACGTAAAAGAAGTACAGAGGCTGACAGGATGCCTGGCGATCGTTGCAAACCTTTTTTTGATGCTTTGAAAAAAGGGAGGTTCGAATGGACCGACGAGTGTGAAAAAGCTTTCGAAAAGCTGAAGGAATGTCTATCGGATCCGAAGGTCCTATCTGAGCCAGTCCCGGGCGAAATTTTGTATCTCTACTTAGCGGCCACTAACTGTGCGATCAGTTCAGTACTAGTCCGCGCAGAGGGGAGCACACATCTCCCAATCTACTACGTAAGTCAATCACTGAGAGATGCGGAGTTGAGATACACTCCGATGGAAAAATTGGCGTACGCCTTGGTCATGAGCGTTAGAAAGCTAAGGCAGTACCTGTTCGACCACGAGGTGGTCGTCCTCACGACATTTCCTCTTCGGCGAGCACTGCATCATCCGGATACCACTGGAAGACTTTTGAAATGGTCGGTGGAAATCGGGCAATTTGGGCTCACCTACGCGCCCAAAACGGCAATCAAAGGACAAGTTTTGGCAGAATTCATTGTGGAACTCAGTTTCCCAGATAAACTGAACAAGGAAATCGAGCTTCCTTGGACACTGTTCGTCGATGGCTCTTCGACGAGCACCAAAGCAGGGGCAGGAATCGTCCTCACCAGCCCAGCCGGACAGACTTTTGCTTCGGCGATCGAGTTCGACTATCGGGCAACCAACAACGAGGCAGGGTACGAGGCTCTGGTCGCGGGAATTAAGATGGCTATGGCCGTGGGCGCCAGAAAACTGAAATTTTTTTCTGACTCTCAGCTAGTGGTTTGTCAAATAACGGGCGAGTACGAGGCTCACAGCGACCAGATGTTGAAATATCAAGACTTGGTGAAAGGATTACTCGAGCAATTCGATCAGATTCACATCGAGCAAATCCCTAGGGAGGAGAATACGCAAGCAGACGCTTTAGCTCGGCTGGCCACTTCAGAGGGGGAGGCAATATTTTCAGAAGCGACCATCACTAAGATTTCTTCCCCATCAGTGGGCAGAAGTCAAATTTTACAGATTGAAGCGACCAGCGACGAGGACTGGAGGACGCCGATCATCAAGTACATCAAGACCGGCGAGCTCCCGGAAGACAAAGTGAAGGCGACCAGACTACAACTCAGGTCGGCAAGGTACACTGTGTTCGGCGACCAGCTGTACAAACGAGGTTTTTCAATGCCTTTGTTGAAATGCCTTGGAGATGATCAAGCGAAGATTGTCATGCATGAAATCCACGATGGAGTATGTGGAAATCACACAGGGGGGCAAGCACTCGCTTTAAAGATCATGAGGCACGGTTACTTTTGGCCTACCTTGAAAAAGGACGCAATCCACTACGCGCAGACGTGCAAGAGATGTCAATCCTTCGCTTGGCTCTTCGACGAGCACCAAAGCAGGGGCAGGAATCGTCCTCACCAGCCCAGCCGGACAGACTTTTGCTTCGGCGATCGAGTTCGACTATCGGGCAACCAACAACGAGGCAGGGTACGAGGCTCTGGTCGCGGGAATTAAGATGGCTATGGCCGTGGGCGCCAGAAAACTGAAATTTTTTTCTGACTCTCAGCTAGTGGTTTGTCAAATAACGGGCGAGTACGAGGCTCACAGCGACCAGATGTTGAAATATCAAGACTTGGTGAAAGGATTACTCGAGCAATTCGATCAGATTCACATCGAGCAAATCCCTAGGGAGGAGAATACGCAAGCAGACGCTTTAGCTCGGCTGGCCACTTCAGAGGGGGAGGCAATATTTTCAGAAGCGACCATCACTAAGATTTCTTCCCCATCAGTGGGCAGAAGTCAAATTTTACAGATTGAAGCGACCAGCGACGAGGACTGGAGGACGCCGATCATCAAGTACATCAAGACCGGCGAGCTCCCGGAAGACAAAGTGAAGGCGACCAGACTACAACTCAGGTCGGCAAGGTACACTGTGTTCGGCGACCAGCTGTACAAACGAGGTTTTTCAATGCCTTTGTTGAAATGCCTTGGAGATGATCAAGCGAAGATTGTCATGCATGAAATCCACGATGGAGTATGTGGAAATCACACAGGGGGGCAAGCACTCGCTTTAAAGATCATGAGGCACGGTTACTTTTGGCCTACCTTGAAAAAGGACGCAATCCACTACGCGCAGACGTGCAAGAGATGTCAATCCTTCGCTCCTGCCATTCACTTATCACCAGAAGAGCTCACCTCGGTGTATAGTTCTTGGCCTTTCGCGAAGTGGGGGATCGACATCATCGGACCTTTCCCACCAGCTGCAGGGGGAGTAATTTTCGTCGTAGTAGCAGTCGATTACTTCACCAAATGGACAGAGGCAAAGGCACTGAAGACCATCACCTCGACTCAAATGACAAATTTCATCTGGAAAAACATCATCTGCAGGTTTGGCCTACCACAAGCTATCGTGACGGACAACGGACGACAATTCACGAGTCAAAACATGCTGGAATTCTGCTCAAAGTGGAAAATCAAGAAACTTTTTTCAACACCCTATCATCCACAATCGAACGGTCAGGTAGAAGCAATCAACAAAATCATCAAGCATACTCTGAAGGCAAAGCTGGATGGATTGAAGGGTTTATGGGCCGAAGAGCTGCACATGGTTCTGTGGGCATATCGGACGACCACGAGGAATTCTACAGGCGAAACTCCTTTCGCACTCGCGTTCGGAACTAAAGTTGTCATACCAGCAGAAAGACAGGTCGCCACTTTTCGAGTGGCAAACTATGACGAGCAGTTGAATAACGATGCACAGCTCTCCGACTTGGACTTCCTAGAAGAGCGAAGACTAACAACGGACGAGAAGAACGTGGTCTACAAACAAAGGTCAGAACGCTACTACAACACCAAAGTACGCGCTCGATAATTTACTATCGGCCAGCTCGTACTTCGGCGGGCGACGGAGCAGTCCATTGGCATACTTGGCCCGACTTGGGAGGGTCCGTACCGAATAACGCGCATACTCTCAAACGGATCGTACGAACTAGAAGACCTCGAAGGCAAGCCGAGCAAGTACCAATGGAATGCGGTCAAATTGAAGAAGTATTATCAGTAAGTTTTTAAATTCCGTACATTTTTATAGTTTGTATCTAGTTGTCGTTGAAATACATGCCAAGTTTAAATTCCATCAAGTGTTAGGAAAATTTTAGAAATTTTAGATGAGGCTCTGCGTAGCCAACTAAGAAAGGAGTTCAACTGACGAATGGTTAACTCTAAAAGACGAGCTCTCTTTCTTACAGATGCTCGCAAGGTAGTGACGACGACGATAACTATCTAACAAACAAACGAGTTCAACCGACGAATGGTTAACTCTAAAAGACGAGCTCTCTTTCTTAGAGATGCTCACAAGGTAGTGACGACGACGATCACTATCTAAAAAACAAACGAGTTCAACCGACGATTGGTTAACTCTAAAAGACGAGCACTCTTTCTTAAAGATGCTCGTAGGGTAGTGACGACGACGATCACTGTCTAAAAACATACGAACATAAACCAATGAAAGATAAATTCAAAAGACAAGTACTCATTGAAGGATGCTTGCAAAAAATAAATCAAACATAAATTGAAAAGCAGTGACGAGGACGATCACTCAAAATAAATGAACACATCATAGGCAAAAGTCAAATTCCATTCATTAAAAAGCCTTGAAGGCTGAAATTACAAAAGAGGCCCTAGTGGCCGAACAGTTACAAACAAAATAAAAAAGAGAAATAGCCGAACAGCTAATCTTCAACCTCTACAACTTGCTCACCAGCCTCCTCCTCGGCGGCGGCACCTTGCTCGCCTACAGCAGCAACCTCCTCGGTCGGAGCAGTCTGCTCGGTCAGTTCAACCGCACTCTCGAAAAGGACAAGAACAGCCAGGAGGCGAGGAAACATTAGCCCCATTTCCAAAAGCTCGAGTAGGGGGAGAGATATGCCTGCTGCAGGTTCCTCCTCCATAACAAGGTTATCAATGAAATCACCAAACTCGAATACATCCACTTCTGGATGAACTTCTTTGAAGTGATGAACAAGTTCATGAGCCGTGAGAGCTACCGCATAAATTACCGAAGACCCCGCAAGGTAAATATTGTCATCACGCACTTTCTTCACGGCGATCAGTTCTCGCCGGAGAATGGCCAAATCATCCTCAGCAGATGAGAGGTTGTCTTGAAGAGTGGTCACCTCGTTGGATTTCGCAGATAGCGTGTCCTCGGCAGCTTTGAGGCGAGCACGGAGATCTTCGATCGTTTGAAGATCTTCCTGATCTTTTTTCCGAACAACATTAAGTTGGGCCTCAGTGTCGGCCAGCTTCGCCTCAGTGTCGGCCAGCTTCGCCTCAGAGTCAGCCAGTTTTTTCTCAAGGCCAGTTTTTTCCTTGTTCAGGTGGGCGATCGCCGCGCTCTTCTACTCGTTCACTTTTCGATTTTCGTAAATCTGGAGGGAAAGTTGCTCGGCCGCGTAAGATGCCCGACTAGTTGCGATGGCGATCAGTCTCGCGTTCTCGGCGGAGTTATGGCTGCTAACCTCGCCAACGTATTTTGTAGTTAGCGATCGGGGCAAGTTCTTCACTGTCCCGATCACAACCTGATCCAGCTCATCATCATCGGTCAGGTCCCGCGACCGGTAATAGTTGAGAAGATCCTCATTGAAGTTTTCGCCAACAGGGTGCTCGACAATCCTAAGAGCAAAATAAAGACGATCATTAAAGGTATTTCTAAAAAATATTTAAAGGCATGTTTTAATGAGCTTACTTGGCAACTCGATCGGCATTCCAGCCGAGAAGAGTGATGTCCTCGGGGGCCCTTTGCTCGGCCGAGGAGCTGGTGGCAACTTCCCTCGTCCGTTTGGTTCTGCGAGGAGGAGACGCCTTCTGGGGAGATGATTTCCTGGGGGGTGGCATTTTAGCCCTCGGCAAAGATCTCCTCGGCGAGACTCTCTGCTCGACAGCAGGTGGGCGATGACCCCCACGGGTCGATTTCGAAGTTTTCTTCGAAGGAACCTCCGAGCTCTCCGGTGCCTTCCTCTTGTTGGTGCCCTCAATGATCATACGCTCGAGACCAGCTCTCGCTGCTCGCAACACCTTGCTCACCATGATTCTTTCGAGTTCGATGGTCGAAGGGAGATAGGTTACAACTTTCTCAGGAACCACTACTAAAAACTAAGAGTTAGCTTTTGGCAAAGGAAAGAATTTTACTAAAGACTTAGAAATATTTTAATACCTGGGGGAAACTCTCGAGTGATGTGGTGAGGAGGTACTCTGAGGCCTGCTCGCTCTTGCATGCACTCCCTATTCAAAAAGCGGCAATACCTTTCCAAGTAGCGACGATTAGCTACGCAGCAAATGTGGTACTGGAATATGGGTGACAGACGGTTCTCGGCAGTCTTCGCGCGAGCAGTTTCACCTACAAAAGCGAGGAGTTATTCAGTATAGACAAGAACGAGCAGAAATAAAAAACTTACCACGAATTCTTTGATAGTCGGTCGCGATGGCCGATGGGAATGCGAGCAGAGGATCCATCTGGGCTCACTGCACTTTTCCAGTCCCCGGCTACCCACCACCAGTTGGTCTTCCAATCTCGAATCTTATTGGGGACACCTTCGACTAATTTGAGGTGGTCGCGGCCTTTCACATAGTACCAGCCGTAGCCCACCTTCTTCCCAACTTCGGCCGCTTGAAGGAGATAGTTGATCTCTTTCGGACTCAACCATGTGTTCCGATAACCATTCTCGACCGCCTCCAGGCCGAACACCGTGAGAAGTCCATTGATGTTCGACCACCCATTCGGCAACACTTGAGAAGGTGTCACCCCTAGAAAACGTTAGAAGTTTGTAATTCCGGGGTGCAGGGGGAATCTCAATCTTGCCTCCATCATCCCAATATTGAAGGCGACCATCCCTTCGTGCGGCTGGTCGGCCCTCTCATCCTCGCGAGGAGCAAAGAAACAAACATCGGCCGGCACTTGATATTTTTTCCGGGAATTTTCTAGCTAGGACGAGGAGACGGTGCTCGCATACTTACTGGCCTCATACCTCGATTCGTATGCCTCTCGGTATATGCGAGGAATCTCTCTAGGCGGGTACTCGCTACGATATAGGTAAAAGGTCTTCCTCGACAGCTCGTCGCCATCCAGGTCTTCTCGACCACCCAAGATATCTTTAATGCTCGCTGCGTAGCGAACAACCTCCTCGTACTCCTCGCGGAGACTACTTGTCAAAGTCTCCTCAACTCGGGCCGGGTCGATCTGCTCGCCCGTCTCCACATCCTGGTTTTGGTCGCTCAGTTCGGAATCAGTTCCTTCCACATCCTCCTCGGCATCGTTGCCGGCATCTTCCCTTTCGGACTCATCGGTCTCGTTGGCAACGGCAACACCGACCGCCTCCAACATTTCTCTCCAACTATCCTCCGGGAGGAGGGGAGGACCAACATTAAGGGGTTCAGGGGAGTGAACCCTAGAATCCGAAGAGGCTGCCCTCTCCACTAGGGCCAAACGAGCACCCTCGCCGGAAGGGCTAACACCACTGTCTGACGGCGGCGGACCACCACCGGAGCCACCACCAAACTCCATTTTTTCTTAAGAAATGGGGGAAAAGAAGAGTTTTTAAGAAGAAAATGTGTTGTTTACATTGTTGCCGATCGGAAATCACCCAAGAGTCGCCGGAAAAGCTTGAAGAACTAGGCTTGGAAGGAGCTCGAGAAGGAAATTTGTGAATGCAAAGAGTGAAAAGTGGATTCAAGAGAGGTAAGGTCCTATTTATAGGCAAACTTATTCAGGGACTAATGTGCAAAAAGCGGGGTCAATTTTGCAATTTTCCCAAAAATCTGGGCTCTTTCCCAAAATCGAGGCGAGAAAGTGGGCGTCACGCGCGACCTTTAAGGTCGGCAAGCGCCCACGCGCCAAATTCAAATTCTGGGCGTCGATCACGCGCCTGACACCCATCAAATCAGTCATAATTACTAACGCTTCGAAAAGCGTGCTCGGCGTGGGAAACGAGGCGACCGCCTCCAACTTTCGTCATCAAGATTTCAAAATTGATTTGTTTGTCGGAGACGAGTCCGCCTTCTTAGAGGCCGATCATACTGCTCGCCTTACCATTCTACGAATGCGAAGAAAGGCGACCAGGGGGCAAATGTTATACCTAGTCAAAGAAGTCAATCTTTGACAAGTCAATCCTAGTCACCAGCTTGCGTGGCGAGGACAAGTCAACAAAGTCGTGCGACAACTAGTCAACAAGATGAAGAAAATGTAATAAAAGTAATGTATTTAATATATTTAAGGTGTTCGCCTAAAGTAGTTAGTGAGCACATGCTTAGTCAAGCTGCTCGCCCAAAGATGTTGGCGAGCAGATCTTTATTTAGCTAGAGAAGACAAGTGTTGAAGCCTTGGGAGACAGCATAAGACATGGCGATCAGGTCCTCCGGCGACCACCGTGACGGCATCTCAGCGAGCAGGTTTTGTCGACGGGCAGGTTTTCCGGACGAGCAAGTTTTCCAGCTCCTCGGCATCTCGCCGAGGACGACCACCAGAGGCGGTTTAGCATTAAATGCGTCGTCCCATCACCTTTTCGGGCAGAAAGAAGGGTCCACTATGGAAGCACCACGTGTAAACGGCGGGCAGCCCCAAAAACCACTATATAATGCCTAGAAGGCTCATTTGTAAGATCCAAGTAACATTTCTCACCCAACCCTAAGCAATACACTTCCCAAGCTCAAAGCTTTAGCTTCTCCAAGAAGCTACTTTTGGTGTTCTTCATTGTTCTTCACTAAGTTCATCATAAATCATCTATTAATCCGCATAAACACGTAATAAACCCCCGATAATCATATATGTTTGTATCGTGCTAACGAATAGTCCACATCCGAATCATCCCGACAAAAGCACCTACAACATTTATAATTATTTTTAAGAAAAGAAAGAACGGGACAAATAATGATACTGATACAGAGAATGTACAACAATGGATAAGTTATTTTTGCTAATGTTTGGCTTAAAAAAAAAAAAGGAAAACAACGGTGGTGCTCTCTCATAGAACGAAGGGGCATGGCGTGCGCGGTAGTTGTGAATTCTCCACATAACGAAGGGGGCTAGTATTAGGTTTTTCTTAATTTGATTAATAATATATTATATATATGTGTGTGTTATAAAAAAATTAAAAAAATGCACTAAATCTTAAAATATATGAGCCAATGAGATCGTATACACGTGCGTACATCACCTATAACAGCGCTAAATAAAGCATATGACAGCGTTTACAAATAACCGCTGTCTATCAGCGCACAAATTATACATATGACAGCGGTTTTGAAAAATGTACATATGACAGCGGTTTTTGTAGTTTTAATAGCGGTTCTGAAAAACACCGCTGTTATTGAACTGCTGTAAAAGACTGAATTTGGGATTTATCATACACCGACTTGGAAATAAGTGGAGCGGCGAGAGGCAAATGCATCGACAAGAACACTACAAGAACTATTTATTTAATTATTTCTAATGCAGATTCTATAATACAGTATAGTATTCAATACAATTACAATATAGCATCAAACTATTTGCTTGACAACTATCACCAAATATTCAATTCACTCTCAAATCTAGGAAACTCAATTGTTGCAATTTAAAAAAATAAATCAAACAATGCAGCAGAAAGTGGTACATACAAAAAATGGGTGCAGGACATTGAGAAGGCAAGAAAGCCAATGATTGCTTTGGTGCTAGAGCATACTAATTACTGCTTAATTCTTCAAAGTATCTCTTTTGGATAGATTCAAAAACTCATATTGATTAAATGTAAATGATTTCAAATTTGGACACGAAATGCCAATATTTATGATATCCTTTGCTTCGACATCTGGCATGATAGATAATAAGGTGCATCTCCTCCAAGTGTGAATTTTTTTTGCTTCAAACAAACCTTCCCTGTTTAGCTCGGAGCAGCCTTCAAGAGTAAGACGCTTGAGATCACTTGATCTGTTAAAATAATACAACGATTTTAGACTTTCTGTGAACCTTCCAGTGTCTCTTCAGCACCAAGCCTTTGCAGGATATTGGTCGTGACATCTTCATGCAATTCAATCCACCGCGGTGGTGGCGAGAGGCTACCGCTAATCAGAATTCCTTATTTTCTCTAACAGTTTCCCTATTTTTATTCAAACCAAAACAAACCCATCTCTTTTCTCTTGTACTAAAATTTTCCTCTCAACATGATCAAGTTCTTTGTTTGGTGAAAAAATTCTTATCCAATCAAGCTCATAATCCTCCTTGCCATCGCCCAACTTATCCTTCCTGTTATTCTCCACAACCTCCAATTTCTTCCTATCGACAAGCCATGTGCACTACATATCATGCTTAGGGTTTTTACGGTCCCTGCAATAACACAATTAGCAATCGATATAACATCAATAAAAAATATTAAAAAAGAAACAGACTCACAGAGATGGGATGGATTCAGGCAACTGGGAGAGATGCGTGAGCTTACCTCTTATGGAAGAGTCCGAATTTTCCTCTTCTAATCAGTCGACCGGTTGCTCTACTGCTTGAAAATCACTCCATACATCAATCCAAGGCCCGCGAATTTTGACTAAAGAAGGATGCATGACCGATTTGTGGCTGAATATTGTTGGGATATGGTTTGTTTTAATAAAGAAAATTTGATTTTGATTAGATACCAAAACCATATGTAAAACCCCAAGTATGATGATTTGCCAAGTCTAGATTTTCAGGTTAGATGAGCTCATATATGTTAGGGAGCTTGAATTTTTATGTAGATAGTTTGTTCATAAATCTTTGACAAATGACCTAGAAGCACAAAGAGTATGAAGATAAGTAGCATCGAAAACAAGAAGTTGTAGTGTTATGAACAAGTGACAAGTACTAAGGATTCATGAAGCCAAGTACGCTGAAGGACAATAAGTCAAGTATCATGAATTTGGATATTCATATACTTTG
The DNA here is from genome assembly GCA_963675135.1 of Galeopsis tetrahit. Taxonomy (NCBI): domain Eukaryota; kingdom Viridiplantae; phylum Streptophyta; class Magnoliopsida; order Lamiales; family Lamiaceae; genus Galeopsis; species Galeopsis tetrahit. Next base: position 12,998,964 of record OY776121.1, on the reverse strand, counting down.
GACTTGGCACACTTATGGTCAAAGACGATGGATGATAAGGCATTTACCCAGTACGAGACCATTAGCTGGAAGGACAGAATTATTCCAAAATAGCCAATTATTTATTGTCACCTGTCACTGCGCATTTTATGAGAATGGAATGCAAAAATCAGAATGGACATGAATGCATGTACTATTTGCATGCAGGCCCTTGAACAATTCCAAAGTTCAAATTTATGGATAAGTTTGCTATCTCCACCAACGGATAGTTTGCTTCATCTATAAATAAATAGGCCATATCTTGAAACATTTCAAGATTACGGGACATACAAGCCATACACATTCTAGCAATATTTTAGCATTTAAAAGTATTCAAAACACTCGAGAGATTAAAGCTTTTAAGCATTTTTGTTTTGTGAGTGTTATCTTTAGTCCCCACTAGGTAAGCTCATAGATTATTATCCTAAGCCTAGAAAGTGATATCTTAGCCTTTACATTCGTTCTTAAACTGTAAAGGATATCACACTAAGTTGGTACAAGAACAAAACCCTACTTTGACCTTGAGAGATAGATTGAGAGTATTGTTGAGTTCTTAGAAGATTGAGAGTATTGCAATGAGAGAAGGTTGTAAGAAATCAAGAGAAGAGAAGAAGAAGTAGAAGTAGAGTGCACCTTGGCACTATACAAACAAGTTAATTCCAAGTGATTAAGGAATTATCCTATTAAATTAGGAGAGTGGACGTAGGAGCAGTTTAGCCTCCGAACCACTATACGTCTTGTGTTCTTATTTACTGCATTTACTTTATTGTTTAAAGTTTTTAAGTAACAACTATTACTTGCTACTTATTTATTTGCTAAGTATCTAAGTGCATATTGCTTAAGGAGTATAATAGGGTCTATCACTATTTCCGCATACAAGTTGCATACTGTTAAGATCTATTAGAATATTTCATTAACTATTTTCATAGGACTTGACCTCTGTACAACTTACTTGACTCTGATTATTTGTGTTGATACAACACCCGATAAAATTCACTTATTCTTCAAGGGTTTTGGCTCTGCCTTTTCAAACTCATTACCACCCAGAAAAATAAGCTAAGAAATGCAATTGGTAATCAATTATTCAAATAAACGGTTTATTCTCAATCATCAATTCTGAAACCGAAAAGAATTATTGCTCATCAATTTTGAAACTTAATGAAACAAATAAACTTAAAATATTAAATTAGAAGACGACGTGGTGCATTTCTGGCATGAAAGATACACGTGTAACGACACATGGCGAAATTCTAGCATGTACATAATGACACATGTCGCATACAGGAGAACCGCATCCTCCTTTTATTATATAAGATTTCTCATAAAAAACCTGACTCGTTTTGATTGTTGGATCTCTAGTGTATCTATCAAGGGTAGCATTTAGAAGCCTCAACAATGCAACCAGATCACAAATTTAGAAAATTCAGTCATTAATTAGTAATAGGGAATAATAATATAGGAATAATATATTTTAATTTTGTCCATATCTTTTGTATTTATCTCCTTGATATGGTTGTTGTATTTACCTTAATTATCTCATTGTAAATACTCTTATAAATAGTGAAACATTCTTATTGCGAGAATTATATTCAATCACCGTTAATGAGATGATAAGAGTGGTCCACTATATATAGGGATTACAAGAGATACACAAGGAAATAGATAAACAAGGAAATAAATATAAACCATAAAGTCAGATATATGTTTAAGAGGAACTATTTGTTTAGGAATTAGCTATGTTATCAGTTATCACCACCGTTTATTAATTAAAATAACAGATCAGAGAAAAAATATTTTTATTTGGAGAACATGTTCATAAATATATTTAATATATGTGTTAAAAAAAATTCATATATTAATCAATTGACAGTTTATCAATAGAAAACCGTTGATAAATAATGTAATATAGTGGAACAAGTTGATTTTGAAAATCATAGAAAATCAAGTTGATATTCAGAAGAAAAAAGCTCGATTTGTTTGGATGTGACATTCTCCTTTTTATTATGACTATTTAGTATGCATGCTTTTTTTGCTAAACATGATTTACATTTATTAAATGATAAATATAAACCCAAAAAATTAAGTGTTAGAAACACCCTGTTCTTTTGGTGCTTTAGAAGATTAACACTCATTTACATAAACTTTTAAACATGAATTATGTTGTACATATTTATAAAATTTATTTTCATACAATGTGTAATTAAAAATACTTCCGTGCATCGCACGGTATACTACTAGTAGGAATAATATATTTTAATTTTGTTCATATCTTTTGTATTTATCTCTTTGATATTGTTGTTGTATTTACCTTAATTATCTCATTGTAAATACGTTGATGTTGATATTAATGATTCAACACTAACAGCCGAGTGTTGTGTTTTATGTTCCCAACACTTATGACAACATTAGAATTTGCCCTTCCTTTTCTCACTAAATCTAATATTACGCTTGTTGTCTAATGATGTCCCCAGAGCAGTTAGAAGACGTGGGCAACACCAAGTCATGCCACTGCGTGGGAGTGAGAAGTTATTAGACATGGTATAACAAGTCCCTACATTCTACGAATGGTGGAGAGAAGTTTCTTAACCGCATGATCTCACGGTTGTGATGATCATGGGAGTTGAAGGCAGTTCGTCCATGAAGCCTATAAATACAGTAGTTGCCTCAACACAAGATACACAAGAAGGAAAGCTGAATTCGACTACTACACTATTGAACGCTTTATACGCTTCTAGTTAGGAAAATTATTGTTTCTTCTTGTAGTTCTTCACATTACTGTAAACCCGAATAATAGTGTGTTTGAACATAGTCTTATTTACTAGGTTGTGTGTATAGATCTATGAGGGAGATAGTTTCATAGAACTTAGTAAATCATATACACTTTCGTAGTGTTTTATACACCTCTAAGAGGTTGTAATCGTTTCACATATTTTTATATAGTGAACAGCGTAGATTATTTTATAATCTACGCAAATTTTGAATACTTACATTTTCCCTACGTGCATTTTAATTTCCGCTGCATAGTGTTGTCTGGACAGTGCCAACACGACAGACAACATCTCTGATTTCGCACACACACTTTCAGTTGGTATCAGAGCTAACTACTTGATACACTGAGTAGAGATCTTGCTTAGAGTGTGTAAATCTGAAATGGAGTATCCACTTTCACCCGCACTAGAGCCTCCGATTCTAGATGACACGAATTATGCCTTCTGGAAACCAAAGATGAGAATGTACATCAAATTCATTGATGAACAAGCCTGGAGGAGTGTTCTTGCTGGTTGGACTCAACCAAGAACCACGGCAGATGAAGACAATGAAGCTCGGATCAAGAGAGAGCTCGACTGGACTGTTGAAGAAATCACAACTGCAAGTTACAATTCAAAGGCTTTGAATGCAATCTTCACCTCGACTGATGCCTCAATGTTCAAAATCATATCAAACTGCATATCTTCTAAGGATGCATGGGATCGACTGCAAGAACATTGTGAAGGATCAGATAGTGTACGAAGGACCAGACTACGTATGCTTGGAACCAAGTTCGAGAACCTGAGGATGAAAGAAGATGAAACCATTTCATCTTACAACGAAAAGCTGACTGAGATATCAAATGAAGCTCATTCTCTTGGAGATCCAATATCCAACCAAAGGTTAGTACATAAAATTCTTAGATTTGTTCCTAAACGTTTTGAACCTAAGATATGTGTGATTCACGTATTATGCAACACTAAAATACACGACCGCAAGTATACGATGTCTATCGTAGCGTGATAAGTACGAGGTCGATCCCACGAGGAGGTGTAGTGTAAAAGTGGAGTTTGTCGATTGAATTTTAAATAGACGTGATCGATAAGTTGTAAAGTGTGGCAATTACCCCTAATCATCTACCTAAGTGTCACAAGTAAACAATTAAAAGAGTAATATAGATATCGATCAACAAATGCTCATGCAAATCACAAAGAAACGAGAGAAATACGGTTAAAACTCAAAGAAGAAAAGGGAGGTTCCAAGGCATATGCCACACTACGGGGTTAATTTATGATCAAAAGCATATTTAAGTGATGATGTGTTGATTACTATAGGGTTGATCACGAAATAATGAATTAAAAGTTCTCTCGATCCAATTAATCCAAGAGAAGTATCACACAAACTAGTATCTCTACCTAGCATACACAATAAACCTCAAAAAGGGTCCTAAGATCATCTAATACCCTCCCAATAATTGATCATCTCTCAAGCTCACAATAATATTGGGTCGAATGCTTAAATACGATTAATGAAAAAGATCTTTCAATCCAATTTCAATTAATAATAAATCAAACACATTATCATGGTCATTGACAACATGTCTTGCAATGAAAGTTAAGCATTCAAATAGAAATAGCAACACAACCACCAAATAAACAAAAAATTAATGCATAAACATCATCCAAAGTATAAACATAACCCTAGAACCAAAAGTGTTCTAGCCAAAAACTAACATAATCAAATTAACAAAACAAAATGAAATAACTAAATAAAAAGATAGAGAAATAGAAAGCTTAGTCTAAAGTATGGTGGAGAATGGAATATCCAAGCTATTGAAGCCTTCCTTGCATGAATTGATGAAGAATTGAAGAATTTGTGGCCAAATCACCTCCAAGTATGTGTTTCTATGTGTGGAATTTGAAGAATTGGGGGAAGGTACCATTGAATTTAATAATGGAGGCTTATATAGTGTTGGGATAGGATTTGGGTGCAAGAATTTCAAGTTGGTCCCTAAAATATGGCCAAATTGGACAAAATGCACCGAAAATGGGGTAGCACAGCCGTGCACGGAGCACGGCCGTGCAAAATCAACTTTTTGCCGGACTGGAGCTCAGCTGTGGCCTTGTCTCGGCCGTGCCTTGGCATGGCATCGAGTTGTTGTGTCGGGGACGCCTATTCCTAGAGGGTGGCTCGACCGTGGCCTGAATTTTGGTCTTTCGCCGAGCTCGGTCGTGCTCTCCTTGTTTGTTGTTTTGTGCATATCTTTTGCTTCGGGTGTCCGATCGACTCGATTCTTTTTTCTATTCCACTCCGTTTTTTGAGAAGAACCCAAAGGTGCACTCCTCTTCTTGATCCAGTGAAGTTTGGTTGGTGTTTTGCTCCAAATTCCATCGTATTTCCTATAAAATCGACAACACACAACCTTTCCCTCATTTTGGCTCAAATCATCATAATCAATCCATAATTCAATGAAATAGTCATCAAAATAGGCTTCACACGTGTATCTAAAGTGTGTAAATTCCACCCGAATCAATGTGCTATAGAAGAAGCTAATGATACTGATGTGTTAAGTCAAAATGAATTGATTGGTATTTTGAAAACCTATGAAATGAACATTTCTGAAAAGACTGATAATGAGAAGAAAGTGCTTGTTTTCAAAGGTGATGCCTCATCATCTGCATCACCAGGTTCTGGAAAGTCACCTTATGTGACTGAAATCGATTCTGATGAAGATGATATTGAGGAATATCTTAACAATCCTGATTACATGGCATTTATTACCAAACAGTTTAAAACTTTCATGAGAAACAAGAACAATAAGTTCAAGGATAACATTCAACCTAAGGTTCAGATTAATAATACTCAACAATTGCTTGTTAAGAAGAACACTTTTAATCCTTCTAGACAATTAGAAAAAGGTAACAGGTTTTGATCTGACCAAGATTATAGAAAGAATGTTAAATGTGATGCATGTTCTGGATATGGTCATTATGCTAATGAATGTGCCAACACCATTCTAAAAAAGAAACTTAATTTCAGTGCTACCTTAACTGATGAGTCTGATGTTGAACATGATCCTGAAAAAGACATTAAAAAGGCTTTCTCTATAAGAATTGGATATGATCATACATTTGTTGATGATCTGGATGATTATTACGATGTGAGGACAAATGAGCCATCATTTGAGAAATCACTGAATAATAATACACCAGAATTTAACTGTTTCACAAGTTCTGTTATAGAAACAAGTACATCAAGCAAAGCAGGTTTATCCAGAAGAGATGCTGACATTCAAGATTTGTCTAATACTGTTTTCAAATTGGAAAGTCTTCTAACTAAAAAGGATAAAGAAATTTCTAAACTGAAAGAAAGATTAGAAGTGTCTGTTCTTGACTTTAAGAAATATTCTTATGAAAAACCTTTAACAAATGAAAAAGTTTTCAAGATATCTTCTGAATCTGAGAAACTTAATCACATCATTAAGTCTCTGAACTTTGAAAATTCTGACCTAAGAGAATCTATCACCAAGCTTGAAGGTATTCTAACAAGAAAAGATATTGAGATATCTAAACTTGAAGAAAGGTTGAAGGAAGCCTCACTGAGCTTTAAAAGATTTTCTGAAGGGAAGATGAAACTAGAAGACTCTCTTATGACCAACAACTCAAGAAGAACATGTATTGGCTACCAAGGTAAAAATTCCAAGAATTCTGAACTCAAGAAACCTACAGTTTTTGTAAAAGCTGAAGTGAACTACAATTCTAGTGTTTCTGCCAAGTCTCAGATTAACATAAAAGATATGATTTGTCATTACTGTTTTAAAAGGGGTCATAAAAGTCCTCAATATTTAAAGAAGAGAAATCATCTAAAAAAATTTGTATTGCCTGGAATGACTCAACATTCAAGATCACATAGTAATAAGTCTGCATATAGATCTTATGGATTCTGATTCAGCTGTTGATTGAGACACACAATTTTATTTTCTACTGTGCCAAGAGATTAAGTTGTTTCCCATATAGAAGCAGCCACCACTTGTGTTTTTCCTATCATCACAATCTCCTGCCCAATCTGCATCACTATACCCTATCAAGGTAGAGTTTGTGTCTTTGCTATACCAAATGCCTAAATCACTTGTTCCTACAACGTACTTAATGATTCTTTTAACAACATTCATATGTGATTCTTTGGGGTTAGCTTGGCATCTAGCACATAAACAAACACTAAACATGATATCAGGTCTACTAGAGCTCAAATAGAGAAGGCTACCTATCATTGATCTGTACAGTGTTGGGTCAACATTTTTGCCAAAATTGTCTTTACTCAGTTTCTGAGTTGATCCCATGGGTGTTTTCATGTGTTTAACATTCTCTAAACCAAACCTTTTTACAAGATTTTTAGCATACTTACTTTGTGAAATAAAAATCTCATCTTTTTGTTGTTTAATTTGCAATCCTAGAAAGTAATTCAAATCACCAACCATGGACATTTTAAAGGTAGATGTCATTTTATTTACAAAGTGTTTAAGCATATTGTCACAAGTAGAACCAAATATTATATCATCAACATAGATTTGAGCAATCATAATAGCATTTTTATTATGTTTGATGAACAGTGTTCTGTCAGCTTCTCCTCTTACAAAGCCAAACTCAATCAAGAAATCTGTTAACCTTTCATACCATGATCTAGGTGATTGTTTCAAGCCATATAGAGCTTTTTTTAGTTTAAAGACATGATCAGGAAAATCAGGGTTTTCAAAATCTTGTGGTTGTTCAACATAAGTTTCTTCATTTAGAATACCATTTAAAAAGGCAGCTTTAACATCCATTTGGTGCAGTTTTATATCAATATAGCATGCAATGGCAAGTAAGAACCTAATGGATTCAATTCTAGCAACATGAGCAAATGTTTCATCAAAGTCTACCCCTTCTACCTGTTTATACCCTTAAGCAACCAACCTAGCTTTGTTTCTAATAATATTTCTCATCTCATCAGTCTTGTTTTTGAAGATCCATTTAGTTCCTATAACATTAACATGGTCTGGTCTAGGAACTAATGTCCAAACATCATTCCTAACAAACTGATTTAGTTCTTCATGCATAGCTTCAATCCAATTTTCATCATCTAATGCTTCTTTAACAGTTTTAAGTTCAATCTCAGAGTGATAGCATTCATGATTTACTTTACTACACATGCATGACATACATATTGATCTTACCACATCCTCTGAGTTCATACCCATCCTTCTTCTGGTTTGAACACATGTAGACTGTTCACCTATGATTTGATCTTGTGGGTGATATTTCTGAATCCTTGTGGAGGGAGTTTTCTGGAGATTATACTGATTTTCAAAATCTGTGTTATCAAATGTTTCCTCCGGTGTGTCATCATTCTTCTCAACATTCTGAACCTGTTCAACATTTTCAGTATTGATTGGAACATCAACCAAGTCTGAAATGTCTTCATCTTCAATGCTTTTACCTGTAATGCTTGTATCATCATTAAAAACAACATTTACAGATTCTTGTACAGTATCAGTCCTAAAGTTATAAATTCTATAAGCTTTGCTATTTCTTGAATAGCTAAGAAAGAACCCTTTATCACTTTTTGAATCAAACTTATGTAACTGATCCCTGTCATTTAAGATGTAGCAAACACAACAAAAAACATGAAAATATTTAAGGGTAGGCTTTCTATTGTTCAGAATTCCATATGGAGTTCTAGTATAATTTGTTCTAATATAAACTCAATTTGCAATATGACAAGCAGTGTTAAGAGCTTCAACCCAAAATCTTTTAGATAAGTTCTTAGGACATAACATGACTCTAACAATTTCTTGAAGTGTTCTATTCTTTCTTTCTGTTATGCCATTTTGTTGAGGAGTTTTAGGAGAAGAAAACTCTTATATTATTCTTTTAGATTCACAAAACTCAGTAAAAGAACTATTTTCAAATTCTCTTCCATGATCAAACCTGATTCTGCATACTTTTTTTTAGAATTGAAAACATTCTTGAATCTTTTATACAGAATTTTGAAAATGAAAAAAGTTTCAGATTTATCTTTTAAGAATTCAATCCATGTGAATCTGGAATAGTCATCAACCACAAATAGAGAATACCTTTTACCTTCAATACTTTCTGTTTCCATAGGACCCATAAGATCCATATGCAGTAATTCGAAGCAATGTTTGGTTGAGCAATGTCCCAACATTTTGTAAGACACCTTGACCTGTTTTCCTTTTTGACAAGGTCCACAAAACTTTTTATCTGAAAATTTCAGATCTGGTAAACCTGTAACAACTTTCAATCTAACAAGTTTATCAAGCTGTCTGTAGTTAGCATGTCCAAGTTTGTGATGCCATAATGTACTATCATCAACTTTAGCTTTATTACAAGTAAGTTTAGATTCAATGAGATAGCAATTATCAGCAGATCTGTTTCCCATCATGATACATTCAGAATCTTTGTCTAACATAAAACATAAGTTTTTGTCAAATTTAACATGCAAATCATCATCACATAATTGACTAATACTTATAAGATTGGCCAGTAATCCATCAACATGCAGAACATTGGATAACTTAGGAAAACCAGGAACATTTAATGTCCCTCTACCAATAATTTTTCCTTTAGATCCACCACCATTATAAACAGTATAATCAGAAAGATAATCAATTTGACCTGTCATGTGTTTAGAACAACCACTATTAAAGTACCATAATCCAGGAATACATGCTTTTAAAGACATATGAACAACATTACAAGATGTATTTTCTTTTGGAATCCATGCAGACTTATTACTTGTCATTGCATACTATATTGATATAAAACTGCACCAAATGGATGTTAAAGCTGCCTTTTTAAATGGTATTCTAAATGAAGAAGCTTATGTTGAACAACCCCAAGGTTTTGAAAATCCTGATTTTCCTGATCATGTCTTTAAACTAAAAAAGGCTCTATATGGCTTGAAACAAGCACCTAGAGCATGGTATGAAAGGTTAACAGATTTCTTGATTGAGTTTGGCTTTGTAAGAGGAGAAGCTGACAGAACACTGTTCATCAAACATGATAAAAATGTTATTATGATTGCTCAAATCTATGTTGATTATATAGTATTTGGTTCTACTTATGACAATATGCTTAAACACTTTGTAAATGAAATGACATCTACCTTTGAAATGTCCATGGTTGGTGATTTGAATTACTTTCTAGGATTGCAAATTAAACAGCAAAAAGATGGGATTTTTATTTCACAAAGTAAGTATGCTAAAAATCTTGTAAAAATGTTTGGTTTAGAGAATGCTAAACACATGAAAACACCCATGGGATCAACTGAGAAACTGAGTAAAGACAATGTTGGCCAAAATGTTGACCCAACACTGTACAGATCAATGATAGGTAGCCTTCTCTATTTGAGCTCTAGCAGACCTGATATCATGTTCAGTGTTTGTTTATGTGTTAGATACCAAGCTAACCCCAAAGAATCACATATGAATGCTGTTAAAAGAATCATTAAGTATGTTGCAGGAACAAGTGATTTAGGCATTTGGTATATCAAAGACACAAACTGTACATTGATAGGGTATAGTAATGCAGATTGAGCAGGATATTGTGATGATAGGAAAAGCACAAGTGGTGGCTGCTTCTATATGGGAAACAACTTAATCTCTTGGCACATCAGAAAACAAAACTGTGTGTCTCAATCAACAACTGAATCAGAATACATTGCAGTAGGGAGTTGTTGTACTCAATTACTTTGGTTGCAAAAAATGTTTCATGATTATGGCTTACCTAGTGATGTTTTGACTGTGTATTGTGATAATACTATTGCTATAAATATCTCAAAAAATCCAGTGCAACACTCATTAACAAAGCATATAAGTATTAAACATCACTTCATAAGAGATCTTGTTGAAAAGGAAGTTGTTAAGTTGGAGTACATATCTACTGAAAACAATTGGCTGATATTTTTACTAAAGCTCTTGATGACAAGAGGTTTTCATCCCTTCGAAAATCTCTTGGTTTGTGTAATATCTGAAAATATGATCAACGGTGTTGTATCAAATGCGGCAGCATTTGAGACAACACTAAGATAAGTCTCTTGATTGTTTCCTTGCTTTAATTTTCGTAATTATTGAATTAATGAAATTCCTTGTGATTGATATTTGAATTCTGAGTGACTTGTGAATAATACTAAAAGAGCCTATACACCTCTCAAATGCTACAAAAGAAAAATCACTTATTAGATGCTTTATCACTGAGTAACTATGGGACACGGAGCTCGCTACTACGATGATCTCTTTTCAAAAGGTGATATAAATTGCATCAATATATTTACAAATCCATTGAGTAACTATGGGAGTTCGCTGCTACGATGCACTCTTTTCAAAAGATGGATCAATGTGAAGTGTGATAAAAAGATCGAAAAAGATATTAGAGCAACACATATGATGAAAAATCATGAAAAAAACTGTGTTGAGGTGTATAGAATGCCAACAATAGTCGAAACACACGTAAACTCATATTCTTATCCCAATTTTCTAGGAATTAGTTATTTTTTATAATTATTAAATATTATTCTCTGAAATATTTAATTGACTAAGTCTTACCTTATTTCATTAATTCAGTTATTATATATTCCGCGTTTAATTGTTTTTAATTTTTCAGAATTCTTATTCTCCCAACTTACCACGATCAATTAGTGGGGAAGTTACTTCCATTACTTCACTTCCCTCATTCTCAGAATTGTGTAACTCCTCTTCCCAATTTTCCTTATAAGATAAATCTCCATAGTAGTGTTGGTAAATACATTAAAGGCTTTGTTAATTCGTTTGAGCACGGTAATTACAGTTCTTAAATTTATTTACAGCACTCAAGTATATCTATTACCTATGTCACATCACTTTTCGCCTCACACTTTTTGAATTTTTGATTTGCATTTATCTGTAGAACTCGAAAGGTCTCCAGAATTAAATTGTTGTCTTGTTTTGTCTGTACAACCCCTATTATGCCCAACAATTCTCAGGATTCTGCTGCACATTCGAACTCAAGCTTCAGCAACAAAAATTCTCCAAATCCTCTCAACCTACTCGCAGAAATGACATCCTCAAACTCTCCAAACTCACCATCATTCACTGTAGGAACCATTGTCATTCCTTATACTGATGAACAAAATCCTTCACACTCATCCCCTCTTGAGATTGTACCTTACAATCCTTTCGACATTCGCACAGAAATTGCGAACGCAGCTGCTGAAACTTCAGCCCCTAAGCCGCAAAATGAGCCCTCATCCGAAGCTCACGCACCTGAAACTGCACCAGTAACTTTACACTTCCCTCTGGGCACTCCTTTCAACACCTTGAAAGATGCCTTCGAAACCCTAAGCCTAAAAAACAACACACCATGTTCTATCTGGAAGAGGCATACTGCCTTACCCATGCCTTGTGTACAAATACCTGCTGGACAATGCCTTTGAAAGATTTGATGATGAGGTAGTTAGCAACTACATACCAGGCTTCAGCATTTCAAATCAGTTCTTGGTGAAAGGTGAAAGGGTGGTTGATCTTCCCTTGAGAAGGAATGAACATGATGCAGGCCCAAGTACAGCAGCCAGTGTTCCAGCAAATGATCCCATTCATAATACCACATTGCCTCCAGAAGGAGCTGCCTCCTCAATTTACTTATCTTCACATTATATTATGAGGCATATTGATATTTTGCAGGGGTCTATTCTTAATTTGCAGCACTCTGTGGAAGATCTTCTAATTCAAAAGAAATTTTAGATGGATCCTCTTTCCACTTCAACAGGGAGAGTAGCTGATAGTTCACATAACCAGCCTACTAACATTGTTGCTCCACCTGTTGTAGATGAACCAGATTCAGTTCCTGGCAGAACTCATGAACCTGTTGTTGACACTGCAATGACTGAGGATGATGAACAAGACATCCAGGATCTCTATGGTGATCTGTGATCTGGATGCATGATGAGCTTGAAGACAGGGAGAGATCTTACACTATGGGGGAGTATATGCAGACTATGGAGATGCAGCTGAAAAACCTTTCAGCCCAATCCTTTCACATATGTTAATTCAGTTCTTTCCCAGTTATAAAAGTTTTGTACTTATGTTTTTTTAATTTCTCAAACTCTGTCTTTTACATTTTGTAATTACTTAGGATTTATATTTTCTTATGTTATTTAAATCTAAACAAGTTTTTGGTTTAGATGTTGTTTATTTTTAATTTGATCTTATACAACTTGTTACTTCATCTTTTTTAATTATCAATTGTGTAAATTTCTTAATCAATATTTCTGTTGTGTGAACTTCAATTGTGTTGATGTAGAAAGGTCAAATTGGGGGAGATTGTTGATGTTGATATAAGTGTTTTATTTAATGATCCAACACTAACAGTCGAGTGTTGTGTTTTATGTTCCCAACACTTATGACAACATCAGAATTTGCCCTTCCTTTTCTCACTAACTCCAATCTTACGCTTGTTGTCTAATGATGTCCCCAGAGCAGTTAGAAGACGTGGGCAACACCAAGTCATTTCACTGCGTGAGAGTGAGAAGTTATTAGACATGGTATAACAAGTCTCTAGCTACATTCTAGGAGTGGTGGAGAGAAGTTTCTTAACCGCATGATCTCACGGTTGTGATGATCATGGGAGTCGAAGGCAGTTCGTCCAAGAAGCCTATAAATACAGTAGTTGCCTCAACACAAGATACACAAGAAGGAAAGTTGAATTCGACTACTACACTATTGAACGCTTTATACGCTTCTAGTTAGAAAATTATTGTTTCTTCTTGTAGTTCTTCACATTATTGTAAACCCGAATAATAGTGTGTTTGAACATAGTCTTATTTACTAGGTTGTGTGTATAGATCTATGAGGGAGATAGTTTCATAGAACTTAGTAAATCATATACCCTTTCGTAGTGTTTTTATACACCACTAAGAGGTTGTAATCGTTTCACATATTTTTATATAGTGAACAGCATAGATTATTTTATAATCTACGCAAATTTTGAATACTTCCATTTTCACTACGTGCATTTTAATTTCCGCTGCATAGTGTTGTCTGGACAGTGCCAACACGACAAACAACATCTCTGATTTCGCACGCACACACACTTTCACTTATAAATAGTGAAACATTCCTATCACCTCATTAACGGTGATCACATACCTATTCTCACAATTAGGAACTCATATTAACTCCAAGAAGTTGGCATAGTGATGTAGACTTGGGACCGAATACCCGAGACTTAAAAAAAATTAGAAACTCATATATATTAAGCAAGAAATTAAAGGAAGCAATTTTTTAGAAGAGAAAACTGAGAATACCGAAGCTCTAATATTTCCAAATCCACCATATATTTTATAGCATAAATGAAACCATTATTTTGCTCATCACGAACTGAAATAGAGAAGGAAATAAATCTAAAATGTTAGAAGTTTAGATATTGTTTTTATCATACACCAAACTAATATAAGAGAGAGAAAGGACGAGATCTATTCCACGAGATTGTAAGCGAGATAAAAATGAAAAAAAGAGAATTTTCATAAAAGGAGTCGGGATGGGGTGGCGTTCAAGATAGTTGGGGAGGCGTTAGGTTAAGGGGTTTATTTTATTTTTATTTTGTAATAATTGATTTAGATTATATAAGAGTATTTATGTTATTTATAATTAAAAGAATATTTTCGTCATTTTATGTATATATTAATTTAATTTATTAGCATAGCGCGATTGCATATTACATAAAGCAAACACACTAATGTGAAGTGCAATTTTATAATATAAATTTTATATGTTGGATCAACCATCCAAAAGTATTTGTAGTATTTCTTTTGGTATGACATCTTACCGTATAAAGACCCTCATAACATGTGGGGTATTTGAGATACAATTCTTTATTATCGACTCTTCGCCCCCCAAATTAACGACTTCATGAATCCTCACCAATTAAACTCCATAACGTGCCGGCCATATACCCCTCCAGCTTTGTTAAGTCTACTCCCCTCCCTCACTTATTTATAAATTAAATAAATATGTAAAATATTCAAAGTACTGTAAAATATTCAAACTACCCCTTTAATAAATTTGATCTAATAAATACGCTTTCTCATTTTAATCCATAACCCTAATTACATTATAGCAGCAATCGCCTCCGACAATCACCCCGGCGCCGCCACCATCTCCGGCAGCCTTCGGCGTCACCCACCACCCAATTGCAAACATAACCAAAAATATATATTGTCAACAAATCAACACAAATTCTTTGCACCCAAAAATATTTTTCCCACAAACCAACATAAATTCCACCCAAAATACTTTGCACCCAAATTCCAAAAATAATTCGGCCAACATAAATTTCAAAAAAAAAATAAAAACACATTTTAGAAAAACCAGTGTCGATAGTATGCATTATTGTCGAAAATAATTTGTTGACAAGAATGCATATTATCGACACATATTTGTCGAAAAAAATTCCAAAAAAATAAAAATTCAATTTGTTTTTAAAACTTTCGACAAACCAGTATTGAGTAGATGCATTATTATCGACAATAGTGCATCTACTCGACACTCCTCTATATATATATTAAAAAAAATGTAAAACTAATAACACTCCAAAAATATTTTATAGACACCTTATAATTTTAAATATAAAAATAGATGTATATAAAATAACTAGTAACCCTTATTTATAGATTAAAATAATTTTAATAAAAATAACTTGAAAAAATTTCGAAAAAAAAAAGTAATTAAAATTTAAAAGAATTTTAAAAAATTAACTAAATCTTTAAAAATAAATAATTTACATAAATTAATTAATTTTTTTTAAAAGAATTTTAAAAAATTAAATAAAATCTGAAATTAAAAAATAAATTATCAAAACAAAATTAAAAATATTGAAAAATTCAATAAAACGTAAAAAAAAAGTAAATAAAAAAAATCAATAAAAAAGTAAGATTTCATTTTTTATTTAATTTATTTAATATTTATTTTTTATTGAGGCGATTTTTCCTTATTTTTTTAGGGTTTAAAAGTACTAGTAGTATTAAAAAAACATGCGAGTCACAATTGAGTGATAGGCGATATTATTTGTTTATTTTTATAGTCGTATTATTTATTTGAGTATTATGCTATAATGTAATTTTACATGACTTATACTTAAAAAAAAAATTAAATCAAATGTTTTATATTGTATTAATTCTTATATAACGTATATATATTGTCAAATACATAATTGGTAATATAATCAGGTAATATTTTCGTTCTGAGTCGATTATATCTCATTTTGATCCTGGAGATTATGCTACTGCTTTTTTTTTTACATATAATTAATAGTATTATAATATTGTTGAGTGATGTTTAGGAGTAATTTATTACACCTATATATATACCATTAAAATTGAACTCTAATGAATTGAGTTAAATATTATTAATCAAATATAAAATTATGTAAATTAAAAATTACAATGTGTCCATACATTCAATTGCACTGAAGAATTTGTCAATATTGTAATTTTTCATTTAGGCCTTTTTTTTTTTTTTTTAGAAAGGAAAAATTAACAATTTGCGATGTTACAATTTTTAAATTTTATATATAGTTTTAATGATTTGGTTGAATTTTAAATTATATTTTTAGTTTTTATTCAATTAATAGAGAAAAATAAGATTCACAACATCGATCATTCATAACAACACCCTTTGGTTTCGTTTGTGAAATTTATTTTGTTTCATATTTTTCATATTTTTTAAGTTATTTTTTAAAATTATTTTACTATTTATTTAAGGGTTACTTAGTCATTTTATATGCATCTATTTTTGTATTTAAAATTATGAGGTGTGTATAGAGTATTTTGGGGTGTTATTAGTTTTACATTTTTTTAAATATATATATAGAAGAGAGTGATGTGGCATGATATGTGGCATTTTGTAAATGATTAAAACATAAAGGATTAAAATTGATGTAAAAAATGATTAAAATTGAAAGTTAAAGGACGTATTGTGTAGAGTTGAAACTTAACGAATTTATTTTGAAATGTATCAAACTTATAGGACTAAAAATAAAATTTCTTCACATTCGTCTTTTGGTAAAAATTATGTGAGATTGATTCACATTTAACTTGATTGTGAAGAATAACGATAAATGATAGTAGAGACCTTCTATATGTAGTCAGAGTGTCGTAACGTGTCGTAATGACTACCATAGTCAGTTAATCTAAATCATTAAAAATCTAATCTAAAGGTTTAGATTTGATGACCTGTTACCTTTTGTAAATTTTACGATGTGTATTGTCGTAATGTGTCGTAATGTGTCATAAATTTGTATTTTCTATTAAATTAAATTAATTAAAATATATTATTGTAAATTTACATTTTTATCCTTATACAATAAAATAATTTATTATATTTTTGTTAATGTAATTAAAATATATAATGTTAAAATTACATATTTACCCTTATGATATTAATAAAATTAATAACAAAAAATAAATCAAATCAATTTATTAAAAATAAAACAAACCAAATCAGTGAGAAAAACTCATTCTTGCTTCAAACCTCCTAATGGCGATTGAGAGCTTCAAATTAAATCAATTTGGGGAGAAATAAGTCATTCTCAAACATCTTAAGAATTGTGTCGACTAATTGGAATAATTAAATCAATTTGGGGAGAAATAAGTCATTCTCAAACATCTTAAGAATTGTGTCGACTAATTGGAATTGGGGAAGAAAAAAGGGTGATATTTGGGTACACTCACATGTACCGTACCCCTTAATTTTCTCTGCACCCATTAATTTAATGAGTTCACCCCCGAATTATATTTTTACAGCAGTTATCTGCGCACACTCATTTTATGAGTTCACCCCCACATCATTTTTTACAACAATTATCTACACCCACTAATTTTATGAGTTCACCCCAAATCATTTTTTACCATAGTTATCTGCACCCATTCATTTTATGAGTTCACCCCAAATCATTTTTTTACCATAGTTATCTGCACCCATTCATTTTATGAGTTCACCCCAAATCATTTTTTTACCATAGTTATCTGCACCCATTCATTTTATGAGTTCACCCCAAATCATTTTTTACCATAGTTATTTGCACCCATTTATTTTTATACCACAGTTATCTGCACCCGCTCATTTTATGAGTTCACCCCAAAATATTTTTTAAAAAATAATTACATTTAAAAGACTATATTATTTTTTTATTAATTAACACAAAATATAATAAAATCAACCCTAATTTATACATTTACAATCTACAACCGAGTCATTGCCGAGTTACCATCGATTCACCACCAAATCACTCATATTTTTAGAAAAAAAATCGTAAAAACATAATTAAAAAAAACTATCGAGATTAGGCACAAATTTCGATTTTTTTTCTTTTTAATTTTTCTTCCAATTTTCAATTTTTATTCCAAACTTTTTATTTCTTCGTTTTTTTTTTTTGTTTCCTACTTTTTTTTTCATTAGTATATTTTTTAGTTTTAATACAAAATAATATTATATGTATGATTTTATTATAATCCCTCCGTCCTAGTGAAAGCTCCTCATGAGCTTCGGACACAGAGGTTAAAAAATATGATATAATAAGTGGATGTATGAGAGGTGATGTGATTGAGAGAGAGAAGAATATAATGAAATGTGAGAGGGAATAGTTTGGCAAAAAAGGAATGGGTAACTTTCATTGGGACAAACGAATAAGGAAAGTTGGGTAGCTTTCAATAGGAAGGAGGGAGTAGTCGGTAATACAACAAGTAATAACCAGTAATACCATAAACAGTAATCAGTAATACCATTAACAATAATTAGTAATACCATGGACATTAATCAGTAATACCATTAATATTAATCAGTAAAATTTTATACAATAACAAATAATTCCACACATCTAATTATATTCAATAATACAAAAAATAATTATCAGTAATACCATGAACAGTAAGTAGTAATACCATGAACATTGAATAGTAATATCTTATACAATAACAAATAATTCCACAAATCTAATTATATTCAATAATACAAAAAACAATTATCAGTAATACCATAAACAATAATATGTAATACCATAAAAATAATAATAATCAGTAATAAATAATTTCACATAATCAGTAATACCACAATTAATAATCAATAATTATT
The DNA here is from genome assembly GCA_963675135.1 of Galeopsis tetrahit. NCBI lineage: Eukaryota > Viridiplantae > Streptophyta > Magnoliopsida > Lamiales > Lamiaceae > Galeopsis > Galeopsis tetrahit. Next base: position 12,980,039 of record OY776121.1, on the reverse strand, counting down.
AATATTAATTCAATAGTGTATTAATAGTAATCCCGCAATCAATAACTAGTAATACCAGTATCAATAATACCATAAAAAAAAGTGGAGAGAGTGCATATCGGGGTGTACTAAAGAAAATAGAGGGTGCACATTACCAAGCCCAATTGAAGGGAACCCTAGCCCAATGAGAGCGCACCCTAGGTCAGCAGTCGTCGCTTGGGATTTCATCAGCAAGGTCACCGGCTCCGAGTGTCGTCCGGTTAGAGATCCATCAGCAACATACTCACAGTCCTCCATCGGGCCGTCGTCAACCGGAGGAAGAGGCTGCGCAGGAGCAGGGTGAAGAAGACGGATGAAGCAATGTATAGTAGCTTCGATTTGGACAGAGATGAACGACGAGAGAGAGGCAGCATCGATCCGAGTGTTGCAAGCGAACGTCGTTGATGTCGGGGAGAAGCTCCTGGATCGCGAACGCAAGGGAGATTGATCGAAGCAGTCGCGTCGGTGGTCGAAATGAGGAGAGAATTTCGGCCGCCATGGATCGTGGCCAAAATGGAAGATTATGTCAATTGTTATGGATGTAAAGAATCGCGATTGCGATTCGAGGAGGGGTCTCGGGCTTCAGCGGCTGAGACCGAATCGCCGTCGTCGCCGTCGAGGGGGTGGTCGGGCATGGTGGTGGCTGGGTCACCCGCCGACATGCATGGATTTCTGACAGGTCCTTTACTCATCAAATTAAAATTAAAATTTAGGTGCACCGTCGATCGACTATAATAAAATTATACATATAATATTATTTTGTATTAAAATTTAAAAAATACACATGCAAAAAATGGAAAATAAAGACAGAAAAATTTAAAAAGGAAATAAAAAATTTGGAAAAAAAATTGAAAATGGGAAGAAAAAAGAAAAAGAGGAGGGGGAAGAAAAATTAAAAAGAAAAAAAATCGAGATTTGTGGCTAATTTCGATAGTTTTTTATTAATTATATTTTTACGTTTTTTTTAAAATATGGGTGATTTGGTGGTGTATCGATTTTTTAGAGTTTATTTTATTATATTTTGTGTAAATTAATAAAAGGATAATATAGTCTTTTAAATGTGATTATTTTTTAAAAAATATTTTGGGGTGCACTCATAAAATGTGCGAGTGCAGATAACCGTGGTAAAAAAATAATTTGGGGGTGAACTCATAAAATGAGCGAGTGCAGATAATTGTGGTAAAAAGTAATTTGGGGGTGAACTCATAGAATGAGCGGGTGTAGATAACTGTTGTAAAAAAGAAATGATTTGGGGGTGAACTCATTAAATGAGCGGGTGCAGATAACTGTAGTAAAAACATGATTAGGGGGTGAATTCATTAAATTAGCGGGTGCAGGTAATTGTAGTAAACATATGATTAGAGGGTGCACTCATTAAATTAGTGGGTGCAGGTAAAATATAAATAAAATTTAAAAAGAAAGGGTAGAACAGTAATTTTACTTAATATATATATATTAAAAATAATTTAAATAAAAGAAGGGTAATATAGTAAATAACAAAATACAATTTAAAAAATGATATAAATAACTTAAACTTGTATAACGGGTAGCAGGTCGTTACGACGTTTACGACGTCACGTGGCGCGATTCGATAAAGTGACTATGTAGTCAATTCGTAAAATGTGACTGCCGTAAGAAATGCCCATGATAGTATTAGTTAGAGTAGTTGTTTTAGATATAACTTCTATTTTACTATTTTAGTAGTTGTAACATCTAAACCTCAATGTAATTCTTGATTCAATTTAATTTACTATCCAATATGAATTCTATATTTCTCAATTCTCGCGATATGAATTATATTCAATTTTCGCATTGATTAATTAAATTAATAAAGAAAATCTCGTCCACTAAACCATAATTAAGAATTAGTCATGTTAATGGAAATATTATCATCTTTCAATTAAACTTTTAACACTTCTTATGCAACTAATTAATTTGCTCTTGAAATGTGGCATATATAGAAGAATTAAGAATCAATTAAATCAATTACTTAAGTGCGAGGCAAACCTTATGAGGGTTTGTAGGTCAATTGATTCTCACGTGCATTATTTAAATAATGTTGAATAGCCAGAATTAATTTAAAAAAATTAAAAAAATGAAATTAATTTATCGTAATACTCTTGTTAAAGAAAATATTATTTTCACTGTCCACAAAAAATATACTCACTTTTTTTTATACATGTTTTTTTTTAAATATTTTAATTATAAAGAAGATATGTGGAGTAACAAGTAAAAAGTATTGTTGATAGATTATCAATTTTGTTAATAAAGTAGAAAAAATACTTAAAATTTAACTATTTGAATAGAAAAAAATATATTTTTTATGGAAAAAAAATAGAATTAAGCATACTTTTAGTACTGGACTGAGGGAGTATAATATTCAGTTAAGGACATATTCGAACTTTTACCAGATTTTGAACGCTAAGTGTCACCCATGTCAATTACATATTCGACTTTAATTAATGTGCAGCTTCCCTTATTTTTGCATACTTAACTTTTAAAGCGTGCATGCAAAGAGAGGAAAACAATATAAAGAATTAATTTTATCCCGATTGTAGTTAATTATAATTAAATTAGATAAAATCTAAATAGCGAAAAGAAGAAAAATATTTTTGCAAAATAACATAATATTAAATTCAAATAAACTTGAAAACTCAGCTTCTCTCTTTTAACTTATAATATGTGATATAGCAACTTAATATTCCTATTTCAATGAGTCTTTAGTAAAATCTAATTAACCAACAAATTAACAACTAATTAGATGGTTAAATAATTTCACTGACAACTTTGAGGAACTTGATCCGTTCCTTGGAATTGAACACGAGTGGAGCATATCGCCTTAGTGGGTTGTCCGTTGTAAGTGATTTGAACCCCAATAAGATCTACGTCCTGACATGGATTGCTCTTACTACATTGAATGTTAACTGCTGTGGTCAATGACGAACTGCCATATACATTTACGTATTTTACTCCTTTTATCGCAACACTCGACTCTCCACTATGCGAACACGGTTTAGATGGACAATAGTATTGATCTATTATGATCGGATTATTAACCAAGGTCAAATTGATTTTTGTAAACGTAACATTAGAAACAATAGTCGATGATAGTGAAGGGGCCCACGTTTTGATTCTCAACCCATTTTGTGTCTTGCTTAGAGTGCAATTTCTCACGGTAATTTCACTCACGTCCTCTTCACCCTTGTACTTTCCTAAACTTCCGATGCTGATACCATGCCCCGGCCCACAAAACACCCCTGAGATGTTTACGTTTCTACTTCCATCCCCGATGGAGACGCAGTCGTCTCCCGTGCCTATATTGGAATCCTCGATGGTAACATAGCCAGAGCGCGCAATGTGGATTCCATCAGTGTTGGGACTATCTTCGGGGGCAAATATATTCACATTTTTCACGTCCACATTCTTAGACTGGTAGATTTGGACATGGAACATCTTGCTGTTCTCTAAACTTATGCCTTTTATTAGAGCATTTGTCACACCAACTATACTCAACGCCTACAAAACAAACACATATCATGATTATATTGATCATCATAAATCATAAGTCGGCACAAGTAGATACAATATCATTAACAAATTAAAATTTGATTATTATTATTATTATATCTTTTGCTATCCTTTGGAGGTAATTAAAATTTGAAACATTTCAAAATAGATAACTAAAACGTATTTATAATTTCCATCAAAGTAAGGGTGCAACTATTGACATCCGAATTTTTTACTATACACAAAATTAATGTGAAACACAAGAATTGAATCGTTAATAATTACTTACACTGGGACGATTGTCACAATTTCCAGAGCCCTTGCAACGAGACCATGTTGAGGCTCCATTGCCATCAAGGGTACCGGTACCCAAAATTGTAAGGTCATCAACCTTATAAAAAGTTAGCCAGGCTCTGGAATCACCGGAGCTAGCGGTAGCCACCATAGTCCCATCGATATCAAACCGGGTCGGGCCATTGCACGGCCCTTCAAAATCTCCACCACTCACTAGGAAATTACCTTTTGGAACCGAAATTGTACCTTGGGGAGTTCCACAAGCTTTCTTCCATGCATTTGCAAAAGCCTGCATCATTAAGAGTTAATTATATATATAAAAAAAATAAACTAAATAAATTAATACCAGTTTGTTATCCGTTTTTCCATCGCCAATTCCACCAAAATCAGTGATTATGAAATTATTATTACTCTGCGCATGAACGTCAACACTCCAAAAACAGATGATGAAAAAAAGAATCACTCCATGAGAATTCATCATCATGATATAATATATAAATTTGTGTTAATACTCTTGAGTGTGATTTTGATTTGAAATTAATCAGAAGAAGTAGCTAGTTATTTATATATATGTGCACAGTATCAAAGACATAAATAAAAAAAATCGATAGTTAATGAAGGCCTTAATTATATTTTAGTAATCTCGAATTCTCTATGGAATTTCAAATAATCACAAAATCGCCTTTGGTTTTATTGATCATAAAAAAAAATTTACTTTATTAAATAGGGTTTATTACAAAATAAATTATGACATTTACAGTTTTTATCAATTACAACATGTATTTTTTTCTCTGCAATTTGATACACTATCTTTTTAAATTTTACAATTCAATGCATCTAATTTTCTACAACAATTAAATCATGATGTGATTGTCAGAATTGTCGAGGTGCCACATGATTGTCACGAATGATGAATAATTTATTTATTTTTTAACTAAAAAGAATACTAAAAATATGTTTTAAAATAAAAACAATACTAAAAAAATATTTTTATATATAAATCATAAACAAATTTAATTATTATCATTTTCCCCCAAAATTCAAAAGAATAGGTTTCATACTCCAAATCACAGTCTACAAAAAATAATGTGAAATTTTACATATTATTTTTATTTAAAAATGTTTTTAAAATAAAAAAATAAAATAAAAATATTTTATTGATCAATCATAATTTTTACGTGGGCATTTGTATAGAACATTAATGCGGCTTCGGTATATACATCATTCACGTGATGACGAAAAATAAACACATGTATCGAGTTGCAAAACTTTAAAAGATGGTGTATCGAATTGCAAAGAAAAAAATGATATGTTTTACTCCCTCCTCCGTTCCACAATAACTTTCACACTTTTAAAATGAAAAACTCTTTATAAATTCCACCGTCACAATATTTTCAATTTAACACAAATGTCATTACTTTTTCTCCACACATACATAAAAGTCAACTTATTTATTTACTTTATGCATAAAATTTTACAAAATTACCCCTCAAAACTCCATTCATTATTACACTTTCTTAATATACGTGTCCAACTACCTATGAAAATTATCTTGAGACACAGGAAGTAATTGATAAACACGATAAAGTTCGTGATTTTTTTTTTTGCAATTAACCCTATAAGATATCATCATAATGTAATTAAATTCACTCTTACATATCAATTTGTCATAAAGTTAAGGGATTAAAGATTTTTTTTAGTGGATTTTTAATTTATTTGGGTAATTTTTTAAAGTTTTAATAAGGATTTTTAACAATTTTAATTAATAAGGAGTTTTATTATTTTAAAGATAGATTTTATATTTATTTGAGTAAGTTAATTGATTTTTTATTATATATTTTTTTCTAATTAGGAAAGTTAATTGAGTTTTATAATAATTAATTGGGTTAATTGCAAAAAAAATTACAACCTTTATCGTTTTTATCAATTACAAGATATATCTTTTTTTTTATCTTTGCAATTTGATACACCACTTTTTTAAATTTTGCAAATGCATTTGTCAATTTTATAACAACAACTAAATCATGATGTGATTGTTAGAGTTGTCGAGGTGCAACATAAAATGTCATGAATGATGAATATATATATATTTTTTTAATTTTAAAACATTTTTAACTAAAAAGAATACTAAAAAAAATAGGATTGCGTCCTCCAAATCACAGTCCACGAAAAATAATGTGAAAATTTTCATATTGTTTTTATTTAAAAACGTTTTTAAAATAAAAAAGACATTTTATTGATCAATAATGATATTTACGTGGGCATTTGTGTAGAACCTTAATTTGTCTTCAATATATACATTATTCATGTGTTGTCGAAAAATAAAGGGGCCGTTCTATTCCAGTGCCATTTGGATCCATTCAGTCCTACCTTTCTAAAACCTCTTCTTTGAGTGCCATTTGGGTGGCAAGATTACATTCTTGCCCTTATAGAGGAGGAAAGTAAGAACATGTCCCTGATTTTACCTCTTTTCTTTGTTCTTTTCCCTAAAAGGGAGACAGACTCAGAAGGGTTTATCGGCCTTCGAAAATGGAATGGAGGGGAGAAGGTAATGGTTTTTTTTTTTTTTTTTGGAAATGATGAGTTGTGGAGAGAGAGAGAGGGAGTGGGAAGAAGATTGAGTGTTTTAGGAGAGAAATAAGGAAAAAGTTGACATGACATGTTCTTACTTTCCTCCTCTATAAGAGCAAAAATGTAATCTTGCCACACCTAAAGGAGAGGTTTTAAAAAGGTAGGACTGAATGAATTTTGTCAAGCCCAAATGGCACTGGAATAGAACGGCCCTTAATTGATTTAGGAAAAAATATTTGATTTTTTTAAATTTTTTCGTATTAAAATTTTTCAAATTTTATGAAATAAACATTTAGTAATTTAAATATTTACAATTTTTTTCAAATTTCTTGAAATATTATTTGGAGTAATATTTTAGCTAATATTTACAGTTAGGCTCGTTAGACCTTTTAACGAGTCGAGCCGAGCTCGTTTTTTAGCTCGTCAATGTTATCGAATCGAACTTCAAATACCCGGCTTGTGTATTCGTCGTGTATAACTTGGCAGAGTCGCATAAAAGGGCTGGCTATTTACACCTCCAATCCGGTTTAGAACACACCCCCACCCAATTTAATAATATAGTAATCATGCAAATAATTAAAAATATCCTTTTAATAAAATGTATACATGCACCCCTTTTACTGAACGCATTCCACTCCCCCAATTTCTGCAGAAGTGACCGGAAAAAAAAAATCTCAACCATCACCACCACTACTTCCAATATCATCCAACCAAAAATTTTTTTTAGAAATTCAGGATTTTTTTTTTAATAATTTTCGACACACCAGGGTCGACCATATACACTGTCGTCGACTTGTATATGATCGACCAGGGTTGACTATATGTACTCTCGTCGACACCAATTTATCGACGAGAGTGCATATGATCGACCACAAATAGTCAAAAAAAAAAAAATGAAGAACAGACAAAAAGGGAGAAAATGTTAAAAGGCCCAAAGTTACAGCCCAATAAGCCCATTGTAATAAATAATCCAGGACCACCACTCATTTAAAATTTTAAAAATAATCTGCTTTTCAAAAACCCACCTCCACGAATACTCATGTGTCACACGGATGCTGCCATCTAATGGTGGATTATTTTAACAATTTTTAATTATAATATTGTTTTGTTAAATTTCTAAATTATTTATATATAACACATATATATATGTAATATGTGATTGTATTTTCATTTTTTATAATTTTTAATTAGGAAATGAGAGATGGAACATCAAAATCAAAGCCCATGAGAAAACAATCCGATCTTCGACAATTTATGTTTAAAAAATTGAAATCTCAAGGAACTTCTTGCTATTCACCGAGAGATAATGAGGCTCATTCTAATATTAGTGAGTTTCCTTCATGTCAATCACTTGCTTTCACTCAAGAAAATAATGTGGAATTTAATAATTCAAGTTCTTTTAGTGAACCATCACTAGATGAACAATTTTTATATGATGTTGAATGTTGGGAATAAAATGAGTTTTGATTATGATACCAAAACTCCCTGAGACATGCCAAATAGATAAGTCAATTGAGATGAACATGTTTCAAGACTGTTGGAACATGTAGACTAAGACAAGTAGAGAAGCTGATGTGTTAGGCAGCTCTTAGATAAATAGATGTACAAGTTGAGGGGGAACACATGCTTAAAAGCTTAAATCTGTCCAAGTCCCCTCAAGGCTCAGGTTTGGATTGACCTCAAATCTGTTGTAGGACAAGCGTGCTGATCAAGGATAATCAGTTCAAAGACAACTTAGTGAATGTCAACATTAGTTAAGATGCAACATCAACGCACTAATCTACTGCATCACACAAAGCTCAGAAGAATTGTCCAACAAGAGTGGTTCAGAAGAGTTGTCTCAATACACTTGAACCAGAATCTGTCTCAAAGACAACTATGTTGAAGAGGTCAAGATAACTTTTCTGAGACATATATACCCAAAGAACTATTCTAAGAAGTCATGGAAAGAGAAAGAGCCAAGTCATCTGAAGAGCTCAAGAGCCAACACTGCTGATAAGCAAACTCTGCTGAATCTGATAAGTAGAGTTGTCCAAGTGATAAGGAATGTTGTCCTTATCTCAGGATTATTGATAAGAAGGAATGTCCATGTTTGATCAAGTGAATCTTAAAGTCATACATTGGGAAAAGTGCTCAGAATGAAGACAAAGTGGTTACAGCCGTTTATTTCCCAAAACAAGGACATGTCACTATCAGAATCTGCCTTCCAGTTTGAAGAGTTCAAGGAAGACATTTATAGACATTTGAGGCTGCCTCTCCAACGGGCAAATCCTCAAATTTGTCTATAAATACAGAAGTGTGAAGACCATTTGAAGAATCCACAACTACAACTATCCTGAAGCTTCAAAGTCCTCTAAAGACATTCTTAGTCTTCAAACACTTCATCTAAGCTGAACCTCATTGTATATCCATACAAAGCTTAGAAGAGATATCCTATCCTTATACACTGACCTTCATTGTAAAGGATATCTCATTAGTTGGAACCTTACTTCAACCCTTATACCTTTCAAGTGAGAAAGTTAGAAGGTTGTAGTAGTAGAAGTGGAAGGAACTAAGTGTTGAGAGAAGAACAATTCAGTTCTGAGTTGAGAAAGGGTACTAGGACTCTAGACATCCTAGGGATCAAGGCACCAAGGAGTGGTGTGGTTGATTAAGTGCACCTTGGCACTATAAAACAAGTTAATTCCAAGAGTGAAGGAATTATCCTGTTAAATCAGGGAAAGTGGATGTAGGAGCTTGAGTCTCTGAACCACTATAAACCACTGTGTTGATTTTTCATTCAAAGTACTGTACATACATTCAACACTGCACATAAACTGGACTTTCAAAGATACATATCACAAACTGTGCAAAACTTGAATTGGACAAGTTCCCTGAACTGGATAAACTGTTAAGGTGATTTCAGAATATAAAAGGAGTTTAAACTAAAGGGCCAACCACTAATTCCGCACATATAACTCCCCTAGATAGTTATTCAACTAAGTACTCAATAGTGCTTAGTAGTTTGATTATCTTAGAAGAGTTAATCATATCAGCAGAGTTGTCCAAGACAACCTTGCTGTAGACTGGTTTGATCAAAGTTGAAAAGAAACTGCATACAAGTGTATTCCCCCCCCCCATACACTTGTTATATAGTCCTTTCAGGACCAACATTGAATTTCTTCCACATGATCTGGGAAAAAATAAAATTAAACATAATGGATTATTCTCCAAATGAACGAAATGTGGTAAGGAAAGGATAAACTCTTAAGAAATCTTGTCAACCAAAAACTCATGATTTTCCTCAAAGGGATGTTGGAGTCATTCGTCGGTTTAGTGTTTGACGTTGGTTTAAAAGAAAAATGATTGGCTTGAATATAGTATTTATAAAGATGCGACATTTTGTTTGTTTCTTGTTAAAAATGATGTAAAAATTAGTGCAAGAGGAGATGCCTTTGTTAATGGAGGATTTGGATTATGGAATAAATCAGATAGATTTGAGAAGCATGTTTGTGGGGTTAAAAGTGCTCATAATCTTGCTTATGTTTATATGTGAATTTAAGAGACTCAAAAGTGAAATTCATTGGACATGTTTTTGATAAATAAGTGAAATGGTTCAAAGTGAATATGAAACACGTTTGAAAGCTTCACTTATTTGTTTGAGATTTCTTTTGCGTCATGGGTTGGCATGTCGTGTGCACGATGAAAGTGAAGAGTCAAATGATAGGGAGATTTTTCTTGAGTTTGAAGTGGCTAGCCAAACATAATGAGGATATCAAAAAAATAATTTTTTAAAATGCCCCAAAAAACAATCAAATGATGTCTCCCAAAATTCAAAATGATCTTACCAATTGTTGTGCTAAAGAGACAACTAAGCGCATTATACAAATCCCTAGTGATGACTACTTTGGTATTTTAGCTGATGAGTCATGTGATGTGACTCAAAAGAAACAACTAGCTGTTTGTTTGCGTTATGTTGATGGTAAAACAGGAATGGTAGTGGAACGATTTCTTGGACTTGTACATGTTGGTGATACCACTGCTTTGACATTTAAAGTTGCAATTACATCTTTGCTCATGGAGAATTCTTTGAGTCCATCTAAGATTCGAGGGGAAGGGTATGATGGGCTAGCAACATGAAAGGTGAGATAAATGGTCTTAAGACTTTATTTATGAAGGATACACCATGTGCTTACTATGTTCATTGTTTTACTCATCAACTTAAATTAACACTAGTAGCCATTTCTAAAAAAAAACAAGGATTGCACTTGGCTATTTGAAACGCTTACAAATTTTTTGAATGTGGTTGGAGTTTCTAATAAGCGGAGAGAAATTATTCAAGTCAAGCTCAAAAAGTTGTTCGTTCAAGCATTGGAATTAGGTGAACTTGAGAGTGGATCAGGTTTGAATCAAGAGTTAGGTTTGAAAAGACCCGGTGATACTCGTTGGGGATCACATAATAAAACTCTTTTGAATGTTATCCACATATTTCCAACATTAGTTAAGGTCCTTGTGATGATTGGAGAGAATCCTTCGTGTCCGGAAGATTAGATTAAAGTTGAAGTTATTTTGTACCTATTGGAGTCATTTGATTTTATTTTCATGGCGCACTTGATATTGACTATTTTAGGTACACTAATTGAAAGTGTGTGTGCGTGCGAAATCAGAGATGTTGTCTGTCGTGTTGGCACTGTCCAGACAACACTATGCAGCGGAAATTAAATTGCACGTACTGAGAATAGAAGTATTCAAAATTTGCGTAGATTATAAAATAATCTACGCTGTTCACTATATTAAAAATATGTGAAACGAGTACAACCTCTTGGAGGTGTATAATTACACTACGAAAGTGTATAATGATTTACTAAGTTCTATGAAACTATCTCCCTCATAGATCTAATCACACAACCTAGTAAATAAGACTATGATCTAACACACTACTATTAGGGTTTACAATAGTATGAAGATCTACAAGAAGAAACAAAGATATTCCTAACTAGAAGCGTATATAGCGTTCAATAGTGTAGTAGTCGTTTTTAGCTTTCCTTCTTGTGTGTCTTGTGTTGAGGGCAACTTCTGTATTTATAGGCATTATGCACGAACTGCCATCAACTCCCATGATCATCACAGCCGTGAGATCATGCGGTTATAAACTTCTCTCCACCACTCCTAGAATTTAGGGACTTGTTATACCATGTCTAATAACTTCTCACTCCCACGCAGTGGCATGACTTGGTGTTGCCCACGTCTTCTAACTGCTCTGGGGACATCATTAGACAACAAGCGTAAGATAAGAGCTAGTGAGAAAAGGAAGGGCAAATTCTGATGTTGTCATAAGTGTTGGGAACATTAAACACAACACTCGGTTGTTAGTGTTGGATCATTAAACAAAACACTTATATCAACATCAACAATCTCCCCCAATTTGACCTTTCTACATCAACATAACTGAAGTTCACACAACAGAAACATTGATTAAAAAAATTTACCAATTGATATTCCAAAAATATGAAGTAACAATTAGTATAAGATCAAATTAAAATAAACAACATCTAAACCAAAAACCTTGTTTAGATTTAAATAACTTAAGCAAAAATAAATCCTAAATAATTACAGAATGTAAATAACAGAGTTTGAGAAAAAAAATAAAAACATAAGTATAAAGCTTTTACAACAAGGAAAGAACTGGATTAACACATATAAAAGGATTGGGCTGAAATGTGTTTCAGCTGCATCTCCATAGTCTGCATATACTCCGCCATAGTGTAAGCTCTCCCCCTGTCTCCAAGCTTATCATGCATCCAGATCACAGATTACCATGCAGGTCCTGGATGTCTTGATCATCTCCCTCAGTCATTGTAGTGTCAGCAGCGGGTTCATTAGTTCGGCCAGGAACTGAATCCGTTTCATCTACAGCAGGAGCAACAATGTTAGTAGGTTGATTGTGTGAACTGTCAGCTACTCCCCCTGTTGAAGTGGAATGGAGATCCATCCAAAATTTCTTTTGGACTAGAAGATCCTCCACAGAGTGCTGCAAATTAATAATAGATCCCTGCAAGATATCAATCTGCCTCATTATATAGTGGGAAGATAAATAAATAGAGGAGGCAGCTCCTTCTGGAGGCAGTGTGGAACTGTGGAAGGGATCATTTGCTGGAACATTGGTTGTTGTACTGGGGCCTGCTTCATCATCTTTCCTTCTTAAAGGAAGATCAACCACCCTGTCACCTCTCACTAACAACTGATTTGAGATGCTGAACCCTGGGATATAAGAGCTTACAACCTCATCTTCATATCTCTCAAAGGCTTTGTCCAGCAGGTATTTGTACACAAGACATGGGTAAGGTAGTATGCCTCTTCCAAACATATCAGACTTAAAGGTCATCATATTAGTGAAAATAACCTGTCCTAGGTTAAACCTTTTTAAGTGCCCAATCTTGTACATCAAAACAGTCTGTTCTAAGGTGAGAGTGGTGTTGTTTGTAGTAGGCAGCCAAAATTCTTCTCCTCCATTTGGTGATTACTCCCCCTGTCAAGATGCTTATCATGACATCATGATCAGTAACAACAGGATCCTCCATGATTTTTGTTTTAAGCAAAATATTGATCCTTCTAGGGGTAATCATATGCCTATTTCCTCTAAACCAAAACTGTCCATATCTTGTAGAGTTTGGATCACCAGAAAATTGAGGGATATTAGCATAGAACTCATATATCCAGTCAACAATATAAGGACAAGAAAATTGTAAGGCATGCAACAAAGATCTTTCTTTAAACCAATCTAGCAGATTCATCTCTTCAAAATCTGGAACTTTAATCAATCTTTCACTTAAAATCTGCCTAGTTCTTATGGTTCTATACTGTATGCTTGACTTATCATTATAATCCTCATCAGAGTCACTATTCCTATCATCAGAAGAAAAAAGTACCTCGTTTTCATCCTCTTCTGAAGAGCTGGAAGACTGTTCATACTCTGATGGTTCTGGTGTTGCCATTAGAGAGGCAACACTTTCGGGCTCTCGGAGCCTTTTTGATCGTCGGACTGGTGGAGTGGGTTCTTTTTCCTCTTCCATTTCCTCAGCCACTTCATTCACATCATCCTCATTAACTGCCACTTCTTCTTCCACATGAGGTGCAGTTTGTTCGGGCTCTGTTTCTGGTTCTGATTCAGAATCAGACACCGCAATGGGTTCGGATGCATTTCCATCAGTTCTGGGCTTCTTCTTCCCAGTGTAGTCAACAATCTTGCCCAGGTTCCTTTGGGACTTTCTCTTTCCACCCGGCCACTTTCTTGCAGTAGGAACAGCAACGGCCTTCTTCTTGCCCTTTTTCTACTGATGTAACCTTTCGAACTTAGCGGCTAGAACTTCATCATCTGAAGATTCCTGCTGAGTATGCATGTCCACATCGCCTTTGAACATGGCATTGTCCAGTGTTTCTCCTTCAAGCACTAAAACAGGGTGTGCTGTTTTTAGGCTTAGGGTTTCGAAGGCATCTTTCAAAGTGTTGAAAGGGGTGCCCAGAGGAAAGTGTAGAGTAACCGGAGTGATTTCAGGTGTGGGAGCTTCGGATAAGGGCTCATTTAGTGGTTTGGAGGCTGAAATTTCAGCAGCTGCGTTTGCATTTGCAATTTCTGTGCGAATGTCGAACGAATTGTAAGGAACGATCTCGAGAGGGGATAATTGAGTGGGAGTTTGAGCTTCAGCATAAGGAACAACTATGGTTCCTACAGTGAATGATGGAGAGTTTGGTGAGTTGGATGAAGCCATTTCTGCGAGAAGGTTGAGAGGATTAGGAGAAATTTTGTTGCTTGAGCTTGAGTTCGAATGTGCTGCAGAGTTCTGAGAAGTGTTAGACATAATAGGGGTTGTACACATAATACAAGATAACAAAAGTTAATTCTAGAGACCTTTCAAATTCTGCAGATAAATGCAAAGAAGGTTTCAAAAGGTGTGAGTCAAAAATGATGCGACACAGGTACTAGATATACTTGAGTGCTTAAAATAAATTAAGAACAGTAATTACCAGGCTTAAATAAATTAACAAAGCTTTTCAAGTATTCTCCAACACTGTTATGGAGACTCATCTTATATGGAGAATTGAGAGGAAGGAGTTACACGATTTGGAGAGTGAGGGAAGTGAAGTAGTGGAAGTAACTTCCCACTAATTAATCGTGGTTAACAGGGAGAATAAGAATTCTAAAAAACAAAAATAATAAAAGTGCATAATATATAATAACTGAATGAATAAATCAAGGCAAGACTAAGTCAAATAAAGTATTTCAGAGAATAATATTTAATAATTATAAAAAAAACAAATTCCACGAAAATTGGGATAAGAATCTGAATTAACGAGTGTTTTGACTATTGTTGGCATTCTATACACCTCAACACAGTTTTTTCATGATTTTTCATCATATGTGTTGCTCTAATATCTTTTTCTTTTTATGACACTTCACATTGATCCATCTTTTGAAAAGAGTGCATCGTAGCAGCGAACTCCGTGCCCCATAGTTACTCAATGGATTTGTGAATATATTGATGCAATTTATATCACCTTTTGAAAAGATATCATCGTAGTAGCGAGCTCCGTGTCCCATAGTTACTCAGTGATTTATAAGGCATCTAATACGTGATTTTTCTTTTGTAGCATTTGAGAGGTGTATAGGCTCTTTTAGTATTTTTCACAAGTAACTCAGAATTCAAATATCAATCACAGGGAATTTCATTAATTCAACAATTATGAAAATTAAAGCAAGGAAACAAATAAGAGACTTAATCTTAGTGTTGTCACAAATGTTGCCGCATTTGATACAACACCCTTGATCATATTTTCAGATATTACACAAACCAAGAGATTTTCGAAGAGATGAAAACCTCTTGTCATCAAGAGATTTAGTAAATATATCAGCCAATTGTTTTTCAGTAGATATGTACTCCAACTTAACAACTGCCTTTTCAACAAGATCTCTTATAAAGTGATGTTTAATACTTATATGCTTTGTTAATGAATGTTGCACTGGATTTTTTGAAATATTTATAGCACTAGTATTATCACAGTACACAGTCAAAACATCACTAGGTAATCCATAATCATGAAACATTTTTTGCAACCAAAGTAATTGAGTACAACAACTCCCTGCTGCAATGTATTCTGATTCTACTGTTGATTGAGAGACACAGTTTTGTGTTCTGCTGTGCCAAGAGATCAGATTGTTTCCCATATAAAAGCAACCACCACTTGTGCTTTTCCTATCATCACAATCACCTACCCAATCTGCATCACTATACCCTATTAAGGTACAGTTTGTGTCTTTGCTATACCAGATACCTAAATCACTTGTTCCTGCAACATACTTAATGATTCTTTTAACAACATTCATATGTGATTCTTTAGGGTTAGCTTGATATCTAGCACATAAACAGACACTAAACATTATATCAGGTCTGCTTGAACTCAAATATAACAGACTACCAATCATAGACCTGTACAGTGTTGAGTCAACACTCTGCCCAACATTGTCCTTACTCAGTTTCTGAGTTGATCCCATAGGTGTTTTCATGTGTTTAGCACTCTCTAATCCAAACCTTTTTACAAGACTTTTAGCATATTTACTCTGTGAAATAAAAATCTCATCTTTTTGCTGTTTGATTTGCAATCCTAGGAAATAATTTAAATCACCAACCATGGACATTTCAAAGGTACATGTCATCTCATTCACAAAGTGTTTAAGCATATTGTCACAAGTAGAACCAAATACTATATCATCAACATAAATTTGAGCAACCATAATAGCATTTTTATCATGTTTGATGAACAGTGTTTTGTCAGCTTCTCCTCTTACAAAACCAAACTCAATCAAGAAATCTGTTAACCTTTCATACCATGCTCTAGGTGCTTGTTTCAAGCCATATAGAGCCTTTTTTAATTTATAGACATGATCAGGAAACTTAGGGTTTTCAAAACCTTGAGGTTGTTCAACATAAGCTTCTTCATTTAGAATACCATTTAAAAAAGAAGCTTTCACATCCATTTGATGCAATTTTATATCAATATAGCATGCAATAGCAAGTAATAGCCTAATGGATTCAATTCTAGCAACAGGAGAAAATGTTTCATCAAAGTCTACACCTTCTACCTGTGTATACCCTTGAGCAACCAACCTAGCTTTGTTTCTAATTATGTTTCCCATCTCATCAGTCTTGTTTTTGAAAATCCATTTAGTCCCTATGACATTAACATGGTCTGGTCTAGGAACTAATGTCCAAACATCATTCCTAACAAATTGATTAAGTTCTTCATGCATAGCTTCAATCGAATTCTCATCATCTAATGCTTCTTTAACAATTTTAGGTTCAATCTCAGAGTGATAGCATTCATGATTAACTTTACTACACATACATGACATACATATACACCTTACCACATCCTTTGAGTTCGTACCCATTCTTCTTCTGGTTTGAACACCTGTAGACTGTTCACCAATGATTTGATCTTGTGGGTGATACTTCTGAATCCTTATGGAAGGAGTTTTCTGGAGATTATACAGATTTTCAGGGTCTGTATTTTCAGATGTTTCCTCTGGTGTGTCATCATTCTTCTCAACATTCTGAACTTGTTCAACATTTTCAGTATTGATTGGAACATCAATAAAATCTGATATATCTTCATCTTTAATGCTTTTGCCTGTAATACTTGTATCATCATCAAAAACAACATTACAGATTCTTGTACAGTATCAGTCCTAAAGTTATAAATTCTACAGGCCTTACTATTTCTTGAATAGCCAAGGAAGAACCCTTTATCACTTTTTGAATCGAACTTATGTAACTGATCCCTGTCATTCAAGATGTAGCATACACAACCAAAAACATGGAAATATTTAAGGTTAGACTTTTTATTGTTCAGAATTTCATAAGGAGTACTAGTAGAGTCTGTTCTAATGTAAACTCTATTGGCAATATGACAAGCAGTATTAAGAGCTTCTGCCCAAAATCTTTTGGATAAGTTCTTAGAACATAGCATGACTCTAGCCATCTCTTGAAGTGTTCTATTCTTCCTTTCTGCAATGCCATTTTGTTGAGGAGTTTTAGGTGATGAAAACTCTTGTATTATACCTTTTGATTCACAGAACTCAGTAAATGAACTATTTTCAAATTCTCTTCCATGACTAGACCTAATTCTGCAAACTTTGGAATTAAAAATATTTTTGAATCTTTTATACAGAATTTTGAAAATGGAAAAAGTTTCAGATTTATCTTTTAAGAACTCAATCCATGTGAATCTAGAATAATCATCAACCACAACTAGAGAATACCTTTTACCTCCAATACTCTCTGTTTCCATAGGACCCATAAGATCCATGTTCAGTAATTCGAAGCAATGTTTGGTTGAGCAATGTCCCAACATTTTGTGAGACACCTTGACCTGTTTGCCTTTTTGACAAGGTCCACAAACCTTTTTATCTGAAAATTTCAGATCTGGTAAACCTGTAACAGCTTTTAATCTAACAAGTTTATCAAGTTGTCTGTAGTTAGCATGTCCAAGTTTGTGGTGCCACAATGTACTATCATCAACTTTAGCCTTGTTACAAATAAGTTTAGATTCAATAAGATAGCAATTATCAGCAGACCTGTTTCCCATCATGATACATTCAAAATCTTTGTCTAACACATAACATGAATTCTTGTCAAATTTTACATGCAAATCATCATCACATAATTGACTAATACTTATAAGATTGGCCAGTAATCCATCAACATGCAGAACATTGGATAACTTAGGAAAACCAGGAACATTCAATGTCCCTTTACCAATGATTTTTCCTTTAGATCCACCACCATATGTGACATTACCACCATTATAAACAGTATAATCAGTATGATAATCAATTTGACCTGTCATGTGTTTAGAACAACCACTATCAAAGTACCATAATCCAGGAATACATGTTTTTAGAGACATATGAACAACATTAAAAGATGTATTTTCTTTTGAAACCCATGTAGATTTACTACTGTGTGATCTTGAATGTTGAGTCATTCCAGGCAATACATAATTTTTCAGATGGTTTTTCTTCTTCAAGCATTGAGGACTTTTATGACCCTTTTTGAAACAGTAATGGCATATCACATCTTTTGTATTGATCTGAGTCTTAGCAGAAACATTAGAATTGTAATTAACTTCAGCTTTTACAAACACAGTAGGTTTCTTAGTTTCAGAATTTTTAGAGGTTTTACCTTGATAGCCAATACCTGTTCTTCTTGAGTTGTTGGTCATAAGAGAGTCTTCCAGTTTCATCTTTCCTGCAGAAAATCTTTTAAAACTCAGTGAGGCTTCCTTCACTCTTTCTTCAAGTTTAGATATCTCAATATCTTTTCTTGTCAGAATACCTTCAAGCTTAGTAACTGATTCTCTTAGATCAGAATTTTCAAAATTCAGAGACTTAATTACATGATTAAGTTTCTCAATTTCAGAAGATATTTTGAAAACTTTTTCATTTGTTAAAGGTTTTTCATAAGAATATTTCTTAAAATCAAGAATTGACACTTCTAGTCTTTCTTTAAGTTTTGAAATTTCCTTATCCTCCTTTATCAACAGACTTTCTAATTTGAAGACAGTATTAGACAAATCTTGAATGTCAGCATCTCTTCTGGATAAACCTGTTTTACTTGATGTACCTGTGTTGGGATATGAATCCTAAGACAAGTCCTAAATGATGAAAAGATAAGATGAGTTTTGATAAGCCAAAAAGTAGACTTGAATATTTTCTAAGTGTTGACTGATCTAGACTAGTTATGTAAGTCGTCTTGAGCAGATCATTAGAGGTCACAAGACAAGTAAAGTTTCAAAAGATAAATTGAAAGGAAAGATAAGTATGATTCAAAAGATAAGTATGTTTTATAAGTACTTTGTATATGTGTTAGGATTATACAGAGCTATTCAAGATGTATAGAAGCTTATGTTTCGTTTGTATTTGTTCATATTCATTGTATAAATCTTAGGGTGACTAAGCTTTGTTATAAAGCTTAGTGTAATGTAATAGTCTTGTTAAGATTAGACTATAGGACTAGATAGGTTATTGTTCTATATTCAGAAGTCTAAAGAAGAAGACCTGCACAAGACAAGTCAAGTTGAAACAAGACAGGTGCGCAACAAGACAAGACAAGACAAAAAGGAAGAAGTTAGTTACAAAAACGCGTATTGAAGATAAGGATTGAAGAGTTAGTTATGGAATAACTAATTAACTGAAGAAACGCGTGGATGGATAAAAGAAGAAGTTAGAAGTTAGTTTTAAAGAAAAGTTGGTTACATAACAGAAATTTCTTGAAGATTGAAGCTTATAAATACCCCATGGTATTCTACATTTGAAGACTACTGTTACTAAGAGAATTAAAGCATTCATAAGAGATATTCGAAGCAAAACATACTCTCAGAGTTGAAGTTCAGAAAGAAGCCAGAAGACAAGTGAAGATTCAAGAAGGCTACTACTGAATAGAAAAGTTTTACTTTTACTTTTTTGTTTCAAGTCGCTAGTTACTTGTATTTAGCTAGTTTAGATCTGTCACATCCCGGACCGTCGTCCCCGCTAGCTATAACGACCTTTCCGTCGAAATAACCCATAATAAGCATAAGCTAGCTATAACGACCTTTCCGTCGAAATAACCCATAATAATCATAAACATAGGATCATGTAGCTAAGCAACAATTAAATTCACAAATAACATTTAAAGGTGACAAAGTGAATACGTAAGTAAGAAAATCTCACCCCGATTTTATGTCGTGGATGCCATGAAAATAATTTTAATCCTTGATGTTGACTTCCATGAATCGAGAGTAAAAGAAATAAAACTACAATTTTTTTGTGAAAATTTTTGTATGCGTGCTTTTTATTTTACAAATAGTGTCTCTATTTATAGGAGGAAAATAGGTTTTCTTGTGAGATAAATTAGGGATTTACAACTATATGAAAATCTGAAAATTTGATTACGGAATAGTATAGTTTAATTTCAAAATTTATGGAATTATAAAATAAGGCTCAGAGATTATCTCCAAATTTTATTTCAAACAACTTAATTTGAAATGATATGTGGCGTGGGAAAATTCATATATATTCACACACATATATATATAATATATCTTATTAAATTTCTGGAATACTTAAATAAGGAAAATATATATATAATTTAATAATAATGGTGGTGATAATAACTAAGAAAACAAAAACGGGGAACCAACATTTAAATTCTGGTTATGTTTTGAAACTAAATCATATGACAATTGTGATTTTATTTTATTTTAAATAAAATATGTATTTTGCTTGATGTTCGGAAGTTTTTAAACAACTTACCATTCTTTTTAATTGGCAATGAAATTATAGAATTCAAATAAAAAAATTAAGATATAAGAATAATTTATAAATTTTTTAAAACGTGAAATCTCTTATTTAAAATTAAAGAAAATAAATATTTAAATATATTTTTAAAATAACTAATTTAAGAATTTTAGGGGTGTTACATTCTTCCCCTCTTAAAATATTTTCGCCCTCGAAAATCATAATTTGTTATAAAAGATGCATGCATGCGTTGAAATTTTAAATAGTTATGTAGCGAATGCACTTAATATCATGACTTTTTTAATATCCCTTTGAACTTGTAACTTAAAACGTACGTAGCATATGTATCATATCATGTGATCATCTTTCCATGATCAATAACATTAGGATAAATTAAATTTTATATTAAACCTTGTTGGAGTCGAAGCGGTGGACGGTGGTCGATGTCATAAATTACTCAACAATGCATGATTTAAATTATTTTTAAAAAAATTTATGTACGTGAATCGAAAATAATAATAATTTTTTTTTTTAACAAGTCTACAAGAACGTAGACCTTGCTCTGATACCATTCTGTCACATCCCGGACCGTCGTCCCCGCTAGCTATAACGACCTTTCCGTCGAAATAACCCATAATAAGCATAAGCTAGCTATAACGACCTTTCCGTCGAAATAACCCATAATAATCATAAACATAGGATCATGTAGCTAAGCAACAATTAAATTCTCAAATAACATTTAAAGGTGACAAAGTGAATACGTAAGTAAGAAAATCTCACCCCGATTTTATGTCGTGGATGCCATGAAAATAATTTTAATCCTTGATGTTGACTTCCATGAATCGAGAGTAAAAGAAATAAAACTACAATTTTTTTGTGAAAATTTTTGTATGCGTGCTTTTTATTTTACAAATAGTGTCTCTATTTATAGGAGGAAAATAGGTTTTCTTGTGAGATAAATTAGGGATTTACAACTATATGAAAATCTGAAAATTTGATTACGGAATAGTATAGTTTAATTTCGAAATTTATGGAATTATAAAATAAGGCTCAGAGATTATCTCCAAATTTTATTTCAAACAACTTAATTTGAAATGATATGTGGCGTGGGAAAATTCATATATATTCACACACATATATATATAATATATCTTATTAAATTTCTGGAATACTTAAATAAGGAAAATATATATATAATTTAATAATAATGGTGGTGATAATAACTAAGAAAACAAAAACGGGGAACCAACATTTAAATTCTGGTTATGTTTTGAAACTAAATCATATGACAATTGTGATTTTATTTTATTTTAAATAAAATATGTATTTTGCTTGATGTTCGGAAGTTTTTAAACAACTTACCATTCTTTTTAATTGGCAATGAAATTATAGAATTCAAATAAAAAAATTAAGATATAAGAATAATTTATAAATTTTTTAAAACGTGAAATCTCTTATTTAAAATTAAAGAAAATAAATATTTAAATATATTTTTAAAATAACTAATTTAAGAATTTTAGGGGTGTTACAAGATCGAAGTTATATCTAGTAATATAAACGAGAAGATCGAAGTCTTATTTCTTGTGACTTAAAGCCACAAGAACACACTACTCGATTGGAAGAGTTAATAAATTTCACGACTGGAGTTGTGAGAGTGGATGTAGATAAGTTGTCGAACCACTATAAATCTCGTGTTTGATTTACTTTACTGTTTTATTTGTGTTTGATTGATTAACTGTTTAATTGATTAATTGCATATCTGAACAAGACAAGTTGAGTGTTCAAACAGAAGTTCGAATTTCGAATATAAGTTGAGTATAAATTTGATTGGGCTCATTGTTACTTTGATATTCCGCATTGTGTATTCTGATATATTGAAAGATTTTTTAAAGTCTATTCACCCCTCCCCTCTAGACTTTTACTAGCTTACTCAATATTATAAACTCAACTTGGGACCAACAAGTGGTATCAGTAACTCAATATTATAATGTTTAGGTCTATCGACAAGTTCCCAGACGTCGTTTCGAACAAACTGGTTCAAGTCGTCTTGCATAGCGATGATCCAATTACTATCAGCCAATGCCTCATTAACGGTCTTAGGCTCGATAGATGAGAGGAAACAACACCAGCAAAACAAAGATGGACTAGGCTGTTCTTGCGACTCAAAGAGTTGTCGTCTAGTCTTCACACCAACAGTAGAGTCACCAATGATATTTTCAGTATCATGAGCAGATTTCCATATTTTTCTAGTCTTAGCATGCATATTATCATCATCTAGATCAGCTATAGCATCATGCATTTCAACATCATTTGCATCAGAAGATTTAATAGGAGTTGACGAGTCGACTAGCTCAGGCATGTCAACTGGTCTAGTAGGTTTTCCTTGAGCACTTACCTTCTCCTTGTCATCAGACTCGAGAGCTTTCATGAACGGGTTATAGGGTTGAACAGATTCATAAACTTCTGATTCTTGGTCAGTTTGGATCGATAGATCAGTTACTTTCTTACTGGTCTGGTCGGCAGACGAGTCCTGTAGAGATTCATCGAAAACTACATGTGGTGTTTCTTCCACACATAGGGTAGAGTAGTTGAATACTCTGAATGCTTTGCTAGTCGAGGAGTATCCTAAGAATATCCCCTCGTCTGCTTTAGCATCGAATGCATTCAACTTGCTTTTCCCATTGTTATGGATAAAACACTTACAACCAAATATATGAAAATATGAAACTTTGGGTTTTCGACCTTTCCATACCTCATAGGGCGTCTTACCTAGTGCCTTATTGATAGCACTTCTGTTTTGGGAGTGGCATGCAGTATTGCTCGCTTCTGCCCAAAACTTCTGAGGAGTATTATACTCTGTCAGCATGGTCCTGCAGGCCTCCTTAAGGGTTCTTTTCCTTCGTTCTGCTACTCTATTTTGTTGCGGTGTCCTTGCTGCACTAGTAAGGTGCTGGATGCCACGCTTGGAATAAAATTCTTTAATATAGCAGTTAATGAATTCAGTACCCTTGTCACTACGTATCTTGATAATGGACTGATTCTTCTCAACTTGAATCTTCTTCAACAGATCAGGTAGGAGTGTTTGTGTATCACTATTCTTGTGTAAGAAGACTACCCAAGTGAACTTAGAATAATCGTCTACCACAACAAGTGTGTACCTTCTACCGTTCAATGTTGGAGGAGTAATTGGGCCATGTAAGTCCATATGTAGAAGTTCAAGAACTCTACTTGTTGAGAGGGTTGGAATAGATTTAAAGGAACCCTAAACCTGTTTACCTTTCTGACAGGCATCGCATACATGTGACTTGAAATAGATTTCGTTGGGTATACCTTCAACAAGGTAATCTCTTGCAATCTTATTAATCACCTTAAAGTTCATGTGGCAAAGGCGTCTATGCCAAAGCCAACTGATCTCTTTCGATGTTTTAGTAAGAAGACAAGTGTCCCGCGGACAACTATTCCAATTCACGATATACACACTGCCTTGTCTTATGCCGACGAGCAGTACGGTATGAGTCCTCTTGTCTATGACTTTGCATTTTAACTTTTGAACTGTGAAACAGATAATAGATTATATTTCAAACCTTCTACGTAGGATACATCTTGTATCTCTACATCTCCATTTCGGATATAGCCAAAGCCTTTTGTTATGGCTGTAGAGCTATCACCGAATATAACCCTTGGTCCTTCTTGCTCATAGTAGCTTGATAGAAGTGCCTTGGTACCAGTCATGTGGTGAGAACAACCACTGTCTATGTACCAAGTTTCTCCTACTAAGCCACCCTTCTTGTATAAGTCGAGTCGACCATACATTTAGATGATATTACATAATTTAGGTACCCTCCTTGTCTATTGGGGTCCTGGGGGGTTAGTCGAGTTCAATGGAATCCAAATGTACATTGGAGTCCTGAACAAGTTTGAGCTTTTAAGCTTTCTACCATATTTGTTGCAAAATAAGACCATGTTGTCCTTGTCTGGCCTATCATCAGTCCTTGGGTCTACTCGTCTGAGGTAGCCTTTGGACTTGACCTCTACTTCAGTAGGCATGGGCCTTTGATAGTTAGAGTAGGGCTTGTATGGCCATACGGTTTATAGACATGTTTAGGTCTTTCCTCTCCAATGGTATCGTAAGATAAAGTATACTCGTAACATACTAGACAAGTATGGTATTAAGACTTGTAAATCTTCTGGAGTACCTATGCTACCTACCTACATGATGGATCCAGACGAGAATGGTAAGTGTGCTGATCAAACTCATTACCATGGTCTTATTGGATCATTACTTTACTTGATTGCTAGTAGACCTGACATTGCATTTTATGTTGGCGTATGTGCTCGATTTCAAGCTAATCCAAAAGAGAGTCATATGGAAACCACTAAACGGATTCTGAAATATTTGAAAGGAACCATCAATCGTGGTATATGGTATCCTTCAAATGATGATTTATCCCGAAGTGGCTACTCTGATTCTGATTTTGGTGGTTGTAGAATAGATAGGAAATCTACATCTGGTTCTTGTCAATTCTTAGGCACAAAACTCATTTCATGGTTTTCGAAAAAGCAGACAAGTGTTGCTACCTCTACTACTGAAGTCGAGTACATGGCTGCTGGTAGTTGTTGTAGTCAATTATTGTGGCTTATTCAACAGCTTAGAGATTATAATATCTATGAATCAAATGTTCCTATTTTCTGTGACAGTAACAGTGCTATTGCCATTACACAAAATCCTGTTTTACACACACGATGTAAACATGTTGATGTGAAACATCATTTCATACGTGATCATGTAGAAAAGAAGGATATTCGCATGGAAAAGATTCATACTGATTTTCAAAGAGCTGATATTTTTACAAAACCATTACCTGAGGCTCGATTTCGTGAATTATGCATTAGTCTAGGACTAATTGATCTAGACCCTACTAGTATGTAGCAATGTACTAACCAGACAGGTACATCCCTAAGAAGAAAGGAGAAACAGACAAGTTACCACAGAACGCAGAGCACTCGTCTACTCGCCCAACAGACAGGTAAACAAGGTCAGACAAGATGACCAAACAACCCGATGAGGAAGCTGGTAAAGCTGAGGGTAATACTAAGGGAATAAACATTTAAGGGGGAATCTATGATTTCTTAAATATCCTTATGTTGACTCTTAAGTTCGTTAAAAGTCACCTTGCTCGAAACCTTGATTACTATACTAGAATGATATTCAATAATTATTCTACTCTACTACCTGTGTATACTCTTATGTGTCGCACAAGATAAGACAGGTACATGGAGCTGTTCAAATTTCAAATAGACCAGCACAGTCGAAGGGGGAACTCGTCTGATGCACATTAATCTACTCGTCTGTTCTGGATAGACTCGAACAGACAAGATAAGTGGTCTTATGATTCGATATATTCTAAGTGTTTAAAAAGTACGAATTAAGGATATAAATATAATTTGATAATGCTAAAATTTGAAAAACCTAGAATTGGATTTATACACTCCCTTTAGTAAGGTGTATACACCCAGTTCGCGCCTAAACTCTACTACGCTAGGTCAGATGAGTACACTCCTCTGTCTTGACCAATAAAAATGGCGGATTTAAAATTTTACAATATCGAATCACGTAATATTCTCGATTCCGTAACTGAATTCCAAAAGTCTTTCATATCAGACCGCTAGATCAAACCTCTTAATCTTGACCGTCGATTCAAAACTCAAGTTTTATCAAAACCCAACAGTTTGACTCTTCTCTTCTCACGTTTTCATAACTCTCCTACTTTGAAGCACTCAAAAATTCTTTGCAATTCTTAAACTGCTTGATTATTACTCAACTCTCCTACTATGTCGATTGTCTCTATGTTCGATGTTCGCACTAACATGCAGGCGAGATTCGACTTAGGGAAGAATGCCTCAAAAGGCAAGGTGAATGTGGAAGGCTCGGTGTTTTTCGAAGGAAACCACACAGATGACAACAAGGAGATCCTAACAAAGTGTTGGAGATGTGGTTTGAGACCTTATTTGGAGGCCTTTCCTAAGATCGTGCTAGAAGAAGTATTGGAGATTTATGCCAACGCTACCAGAAGAGGCGACTCCATTGAAGCCTTTGTTGGTGGAGAACGAGTGGAAATCACTCGTGATGCTGTGTTCGAAACATTGAAGCTACCTAATGGTACAATCGATGTGGAGACCTATGCTCAAGGTCAGGAATTAAGATATTTGAGCATATTCTGTGGAAGGAAGTTAAGGTTGAATCTAGATGGAAAGATCCCAACTGTGAAGAAGAATGAGCTTCTGGAGAAATACCGAACCCTACTCGACATAGCAAGCAAAATGTTGCTTGGTGTCACTGGAAGCTATGATTCCGTAACGCTTCAAAAGGCAAGAGTGATGGCCGCAATCTATGACGGCATCACAGAAGGAAATTGGTATAAGCTGTTCATAGATCGGTTGATGTATTTCGAAAGAAATATTCGTGTTGACACCGATACCAGAGATTGGGTGGTATCTGCTACAATTAGCTTTGGAAATAAGCTAGGTATTCTTTTACCTGTCTTGCTGCCGAACAAGACGAGTTGGAGTAAAGGCAAGTCGTTCCATGCCTTGAAACATTATCTGAAGAAGGAAGTCATAGCTAAGCAAGCGGAAGGAAAGGCACCTGGGGTAAGGAGATTCAGATCGATCCTCAAGACGCTATGTTCGAAGCCGCCTTGTCTAGTGATGAGAAAGACGAGTCGGATGAGGAGGAAGAATTTGAAGATGTGGCTAAGGCTGGAACTAGTGGAAGACTAGTTCAGTATGTGCCAGAGGAGGCAATGTTTGAAGCTGCTGATGATTCAGAAGAGACTCAATCAGATAAGGAGTCTAAGAAAGAAGAGGAGGATCTACAAGTCTATCGACTGATGAGAGTCGAGTCGAGTCCCTCACCAGACAAGTTGACTGTTGAAAAGGTTGGTACTTCTTCTCGTACTCTGTCAATTCCTCTATCTCTCCCCGTCAAAACCAAGGCAAGATCACTCCGATCTCGTGCCAGGCCTGTACCCAAAACCTCGTCTGTGTTGGCAGTGCAACCACTGAGAGCCAACATTACCCAAGACACTACCATATTCGATACAATTGATACTCCTACAGTTTTCGAACCAAACCTAGCTACATCAAATCCCCCAGAAACCACCATCCAAATTCCCTCAACCTCAACATAAAATGTTGAACCCCCCAACCCATCTATTTCGGGAACCCCTCTAGTTGCCACTGCAACAACTGAGACAAGGACCCCACTTGCTTAGACCCCTCCCGTACATAGATTTGAATCCTTGGTATATTATCCGATGTGTTTAAGAGAGAAAAGGATTTGTGCGAAAGTGTCTAACAATTTGAGAAAGATGCTCCTAACAGTCGAGATAGACTCGTCTTCTGAACAATTTGAGAAACTCTTGAGAATATGCACATGGGTTGCATTGAAGAAGGCCCCAACAGAAGACTTGTTCGAAGTAATTACTAGAATGAGAGGCATTTCTAACTTTCAAGACTGGGAGATGGAGCAACAAGAGAACAGTGGAGTCAAAGATCACTCAGAACTCCTCCCAGCGCATGCCTTGACAGCTTTGGTGAAAAGGATGCTAAGTATCTCGGATGACGTTTTGTCTTCTCAAGACAAGTTTGAAGTTGGAGTTCAAACTGATCTACTGGAAGAAGAGTTGGTTGCTGAAACCATTGATGTTGGAATTCAAACTGATCTGTTAGAAGATGTTGCTGGAAGTGTTGAAGCTAAAGGCGACTTGGTCTTATCTGCTGAAGAAGAAGACAAGTTGGTTGAAGCTTTTGTCTTTGATGAAGATGAAATTGTTGTTAAAGATGATGATGATGATGTTATTCATGCTACTCATGTATTTCCAGATGGATTCCTAGACAGATTGAAGACAGACTTGAAAAATGTTGTTCAGTCTTCAATAGCTGAGTTCTTGAAATTTGATTTGAAAGAAGTTCTCGTGGAGCAGAATCAATCTCTTGTAGATAGTTCGAGAGAGTTGATTGTTGGTGAAGTCAACCAGATGGACTCAACCTTCAGACAGGAAATGTATGCTCAGATAGAAGATTTTCTGAAAAAGTAAGTTAATTATGCAGAGAAGCGTTCTATTAGCTTTGCTAGATTGTTGGCTGAAGAGTCAAGTAAGATGGAACGTCTCTACCGCGTAAAGATTGAGATAGCGGATGAGCAAAGACGTGAAGCACAAGATCAGTTGGTGCGTGCTAGAACTGTTCTTATAGAGCTAACTGAACAGAAGAGGTTGCTCAGACAGACTGCTACTCATTTCAAGGATGAGTTCATTTCAAGTTCAAGGAAATTAGAATTTACTGCTGATCGTCTTGACAAGATGAGTCATGACAAGACGCATCAAAGGCAGATTGAGATTGCTGCTGAAGCAATGAAGGAAGCTTTGAAAGAAGAAATTACTCACTTTACTAGTCTATTCACTCTTAAGGCAAGTGATGAAGCCAAAAAGGGGGAAGAGGCAAGTAGAGTTGGAGTAAGGCATTCAAAGTCTAGTGCTGAACCAGAAGTGAAGGCTGCTGCGTCTGCTATGCAAGAGCTGAAAAGGTCTACGAGAGGTAAGCTTGTGAAGAAGGCTGACCTAGAGCTAGCAAAGAAAGAAGAGCAGATGAGACAGGTGAAGGGCAAAGGTATTGCTTCTCCTGAGGTTCAGACCAGACAGGTCAAAAGAAAGCTTATTATTGAAGAAGAACCTGAAGATGAAACTGCAATCCTGAAGAAGCAGAAGATTGATGATTCGCATTATGCTAGCAAGAAGAAAGTTGGCAAGCATATTCGAAGATTGCAGAAGTTAAAAGCAAATCCAGATCAAGTTGAAGATGCGTTCATAGACAACTTCATTGACAATGAACATCGTGATGCATGGTTTAAAGTCAAGTTGATATGGGAACTTGATCACTAGATTATTCGCAAGTTTGGAGAACCAGACAGCAATGAAGAACTATATGCAATTTTTGACAAGTTCATGGAGGTTAAAGATCAGATGCTATGGAACTTGATCATGAGAATTGCAGTTGATGTGAATTTTAATATTCTGGTGCCATTTTATCCTAAATGGACTACTCATATGCTAAGTTCTGGTAAAAGAGTCGACTTCAACAAGATCAAGAAGTTCTAGGAAGAATTGTTAGACAAGGAGAAGATCGAGAATGAAGAACATATCTCAGAGATCCATAGAAGACTCCTCGATGCATTCTGTGTTCCAAATCTAGAATGAGGTAACATTACTGAGTAATCATATCTTTACTTATGTTTTTAATTTTGATTTAGTAAGTGTAATCTATTGATCTTATTTTGAATGAATGAAAAGATAACACTTTTGATGATTAAGACAAGATAACTACTTAACTAGTCTACTATTGTGAAAAGATTCAAGTAGTTTTGGCTTCATCAAAAAGGGGGAAATTGTTGGGATATGAATCCTAAGACAAGTCCTAAATGATGAAAAGATAAGATGAGTTTTGATAAGCCAAAAAGTAGACTTGAATATTTTCTAAGTGTTGACTGATCTAGTCTAGTTATGTAAGTCGTCATGAGCAGATCAGTAGAGGTCACAAGACAAGTAAAGTTTCAAAAGATAAATTGAAATGAAAGATAAGTATGATTCAAAAGATAAGTACGTTTTATAAGTACTTTGTATATGTGTTAGGATTATACTGAGCTATTCAAGATGTATAGAAGCTCATGTTTCGTTTGTATTTGTTCATATTCATTGTATAAATCTTAGGGTGACTAAACTTTGTTATAAAGCTTAATGTAATGTAATATTCTTGTTAAGATTAGACTATAGGACTAGATAGGTTATTGTTCTATATTCAGAAGTCTAAAGAAGAAGACCTGCGCAAGACAAGTCAAGTTGAAACAAGACAGGTGCGCAACAAGACAAGACAAAAAGGAAGAAGTTAGTTACAAAAACGCGTATTGAAGATAAGGATTGAAGAGTTAGTTATGGAATAACTAATTAACTGAAGAAACGCGTGGATGGATAAAAGAAGAAGTTAGAAGTTAGTTTTAAAGAAAAGTTGGTTACATAACAGAAAGTTCTTGAAGATTGAAGCTTATAAATACCCCATGGTATTCTACATTTGAAGACTACTGTTACTAAGAGAATTAAAGCATTCATAAGAGATATTCGAAGCAAAACATACTCTCAGAGTTGAAGTTCAGAAAGAAGTCAGAAGACAAGTGAAGATTCAAGAAGGCTACTACTGAATAGAGAAGTTTTACTTTTACTTTTTTGTTTCAAGTCGCTAGTTACTTGTATTTAGCTAGTTTAGATCGAAGTTATATCTGGTGATATAAACGAGAAGATCGAAGTCTTATTTCTTAGGACTTAAAGCCACAAGAACACACTACTCGATTGGAAGAGTTAATAAATTTCACGACTGGAGTTGTGAGAGTGGATGTAGACAAGTTGTCGAACCACTATAAATCTCGTGTTTAATTTACTTTACTGTTTTATTTTTGTTTGATTGATTAACTGTTTAATTGATTAATTGCATATCTAAACAAGACAAGTAGAGTGTTCATATAGAAGTTCGAATTTCGAATATAAGTTGAGTATAAATTTGATTGGGCTCATTGTTACTTTGATATTCCGCATTGTGTATTCTGATATATTGAAAGATTTTTAAAAGTCTATTCACCCCTCCCCTCTAGACTTTTACTAGCTTACTCAATATTATAAACTCAACTTGGGACCAACAACCTGTCTCAGAAATAGAACTTGTAAAACAGTTAAATTCTGGAATATTATTATTCAGTGATTTCCCAAATGATGGCTCATTTGTCCTCACATCGTAATAATCATCCAGATCATCATCAAAAGTATCATCATATACAATTCTTGCAGAGAAAGCTTTTTCAAGGTCTTTTTCAGGATCATGTTCAACATCAGACTCATCACTTAAAGTAGCACTGAAATTAAGTTTCTTTTTTAGAGTGGTGTTGGCACATTCATTAGCATAATGACCATATCCAGAACATGCATCACATTTAACATTCTTCCTATAATCCTGGTCAGATCTAATCCTGTTTCCTCTTTCTAATTGTCTAGCAGGATTAAAAGTATTCTTCCTAATGGGCAATTGTTGAGTATTATTAATCTAAACCTTAGGTTGAATGTTGTCTTTGAATCTCTTATTCTTCATGAGAGTCTTAAACTGTTTAGTAATATATGCCATGTAATCAAGATTATTCAAGTATTCCTCAATATCATCTTCATCAGAATCAATTTCAGTAACATAAGGAGACTTTCCAGAACCTGATGATGCAGATGATGAGGCATCACCTTTGAAAACAAGCACTTTCTTTTCATTATGAGTCTTTTCAGAAATGTTCATCTCATAAGTTTTCAAAATACCAATCAATTCATTTTGACTTAACACACCAGTATCCTTAGCTTCTTCTATAGCACATATCTTAGGTTCAAAACGTTTAGGAACTGATCTAAGAATTTTATGTACTAACCTTTGGTTTGAAATTGAATCTCCAAGAGAATGAGCTTCATTTGAAATCTCAGTCAGCTTTTTGTTGTTTGATGAAATGGTTTCATCTTCTTTCATCCTCAGATTCTCGAACTTGGTTCCAAGCATACGTAGTCTGGTCCTTCGTACACTATCCGATCCTTCACAATGTTCTTGCAATCGATCCCATGCATCCTTCGATGAAATGCAGTTTGATATGATTTTGAACATTGAGGCATCGGTTGAGGTGAAGATTGCATTCAACGCCTTTGAATTGTAACTAGCAGTTGTGATTTCTTCAGCCGTCCAGTCGAGCTCTCTCTTGATCCGAGCTTCATTGTCTTCATCCGCCGTGGTTCTTGGTTGAGTCCAACCAGCAAGAACACTCCTCCAGGCTCGTTCATCAATGGATTTGATGTACATTCTCATCTTTGGTTTCCAGAAGGCATAATTTGTGCCATCTAGAATCGGAGGCTTTAGTGCGGGTGAAAGTGGATACTCCATTTCAGATTTATACACTCTAAGAAGAATATCTACTTAGTGTATCAAGTAGTTGGCTCTGATACCAACTGAAAGTGTGTGTACGTGCGAAATCAGAGATGTTGTATGTCGTGTTGGCACTGTCCAGACAACACTATGCAGCGGAAATTAAATTGCACGTACTGAGAATAGAAGTATTCAAAATAATCTACACTGTTCACTATATTAAAAATATGTGAAACGAGTACAACCTCTTTAAGGTGTATAATTACACTACGAAAGTGTATAATGATTTACTAAGTTCTATTAAACTATCTCCCTCATAGATCTAATCACACAACTTAGTAAATAAGACTATGATCTAACACACTACTATTCGGGTTTAAAATAGTATGAAGATCTACAAGAATAAACAAAGATATTCCTAACTAGAAGCGTATATAGCGTTCAATAGTGTAGTAGTCGTTTTTAGCTTTCCTTCTTGTGTGTCTTGTGTTGAGGGCAACTTCTGTATTTATAGGCATTATGCACGAACTGCCATCAACTCCCATGATCATCACAGCCGTGAGATCATGCGGTTATTAACTTCTCTCCACCACTCCTAGAATTTAGGGACTTGTTATACCATGTCTAATAACTTCTCACTCCCACGCAGTTGCATGACTTGGTGTTGCCCACGTCTTCTAAATGCTCTGGGGACATCATTAGACAACAAGCGTAAGATAAGAGTTGGTGAGAAAAAGAAGGGCAAATTCTGATGTTGTCATAAGTGTTGGGAACATTAAACACAATACTCGGCTGTTAGTGTTGGATCATTAAACAAAACACTTATATCAACATCAACACTAATGATTTGTGTCAGAAAAAAAGGATCAAAATATTGTTAAGGAGAAGCTCAAATCCCTAAAGACTTAAATGAAATCCTGGAACCTATCGATTTTTAGCTCCAATGATGAGAAAAATGAAAAGTTTCGATCAAAAATTCAGGTGGCATACATTCTGGACGACACTTTCGAACTCGAAGAGACTGAAATCATCCGCCGAAAAGTGGCACAAGCTGAACTTATAAAAACTTCGAGCATGAGGAACAGTTTGTTGGCTCAGAAAGCAAAGGTTGGATGGTTGAAAGAGGGTGACATTAATTCCAATTTCTTCCACAGAATTTATAAACTATCAACGGAAGAACAATGACATTGTAGGAATTCAGATTGATGGAGCTTGGGTTGAGGAGGTGGATTCTGTAAAAAAGGGCATCAATGAATATTTCAAGAACCATTTCAGCAAAGCCCCTAGAGGGAGAACGACAGTGGTCGAAGACTTTGTTAGTAAAAGGGTGTCGAAAGACAATAGAGTGCTAATTAACCACAAGGTTTAGTGAACATGAGATAAAAGAAGTTGTTTGGAATTGTAGCAGTTCGAAGGACTCGGGCCCCGATGGCTTTAACTTCAGATTTATAAAATAATGTTGGGAAACCATTAGAGAGGATGTATGTCGAATGCTGTGGGAATTCCAGACGAATGAGAGGCTGGTACACAGACCAAACCCATCATATATAGTGTTGATCCCTAAAAATGAAGGTGCAAGTTCAATCAACAACCTCAGGCCCATTTCTCTCATTAGATGCGCATACAAAATATTAGCAAAGCTCCTTGCAAATAGGCTAAGCCGGGTCATGAGTCATATTATTTTAGAAAATCAGAGCGCGTTCGTGGAAAATATGTATATACTCGATGGGGGTTGTGATTCTGAATGAGGTGGTAGAGGAGGCAAAAAAGAGTAAGAAAGACAAACTTTTCTTCAAAGTCGATTTTGCAAAGGCTCACGACACAGTGGACTGGGAGTTTCTAGATCTGATGATGGAGAGGCTCTATTTTAGCCGCAAATTGAGAAAGTGGATAATGGAGTGCGTTTCCTCGGCAAGTGCCACTATTTTAGTGAATGGCAGCCCTACTAACGAATTTAAACTAGGACGCGGTCTTAGGAAAGAAGATCACATTTCCTTTACCTAATAGTGGTTGAGGGACTAAGTAGCCTCAATAATAGGGATATTCAGAAAGGTGTGTTTGAGGCAGCCGAGATTGGTAAGGATCGAGTTAAGATCTCACACCCACAATATGCAGACGACACTATTTTTGTGGGGAATGCTAGTAGCATCAACGTGTGGGCTATGAAGTGCAGCTTGAGAAACTTTGAATTCCTCTCGGGTCTGATGGTAAATTACAGAAAATGCAGCCTCTACGACATCCATGTTTTGGGACACGCCCTAGACACAATGACCGAATCACTAGGTTGCCAAAAAAGAAGCATGTATTTCAGCTATTTGGGGATCAAGATAGGTGTACGGATTCTTGTGGGAGGGGGTGTGACATAGAAAAAAATCCCATGGGTTAAATGGGATTCTATTTGCAAGTTAAAAAACGCAGAGGGTCTGGGGGTAATAAATCTTAGGTGGTTTAAATTAGCTCTTATGTGTCTGGAGAGTCTATGGGTGAGGGTTATTAACTCGATAAACGGGAAGATTGAGGTAAGAGAGGGCGAGCAGTTTGGGGGAAGGGTAGAGAGGATTAGGTCTTGCTGGTGGAAGGATGTTGTTAGGACAGTCTCGGGGTGAAAAGGGAAATGTTTTGGGGGTAGACTAGAGCATTGGGTGGGAAACGAAAATAATACCTCGTTTTGTGAGGGGTTATGGGCAGGGGGAAGAGAACTAAAATGGGTATTCCCTAAATTGTTTGGTTTGAGTCTGGATAAGGAGTCGTGTATCAGTAGCATGAGGAGCTAGGTTGAGGGGCAGTGGGTGTGGGAATGGAGATGGCGTGGAACATTATTTGAGCGGAAAATCACTTTTCTTGATCAGTTGCAATCTTATATTAACAGGTACCATTTGAGTGAAGGAGTAGAAGACGGGTGGAAATGGAACTCATCGAAGAGCAGCATATTTTATACAAAATTAAGAAGCATACAAATGCATCTCAATTGAGTCAGAATTAGAGACAGATAGAGGAACCAAGAGAGCTGGGTTTTATATGGTATGAAATAAATTAGTATCATCGAAGGCAACAACGTTGGCATGGCATATATTATGGGATCGACTACCTACCAAGGAGAACTTATTCAAGTGGAAGATTATCTGAAATATCGAGGATGCCAAGTGCTCTCTGTGCGGTGAAGAAACTGAATCAACCTCTCACATATTCCTGGAATGCAGAAAGGTAAGTGTTTTATGGTACAAGTGCTACGATTGGCTTAACATCTGTATTCCAACTCAAAGTCAGGTGTGGGAACACTTTTTGATGCACTCGGGCATGCTGGGAAATAATGGGGGCGACAAAGCAGCAATCGGAATCTGGATATGCTTAGTTTGGGTCGTGTGGCCATGGAGAAACAAGAAGATCTTCGACAGTAACAGTTGTGAAGATTCAAATGTGCTTGACGAAATAAAAGGAAGAACATGGAGTTGGTTTTCATGCTACATAAATCTGCTTAGA
Source organism: Galeopsis tetrahit (assembly GCA_963675135.1). Taxonomy (NCBI): domain Eukaryota; kingdom Viridiplantae; phylum Streptophyta; class Magnoliopsida; order Lamiales; family Lamiaceae; genus Galeopsis; species Galeopsis tetrahit. Next base: position 12,943,864 of record OY776121.1, on the reverse strand, counting down.
AACACAACATTCAGGGGAGTGGATGGTGCAACCATGGGAGCAGCTGAGCATTTAATTTATTTTAAATTAGTACTCTACTTTTTAATCCTTCATTCACTATAATTATTTATGAGGCATTAGGCCTCTGGTTTGGTACTCCTGGTACCACCTAACATCTATTTATATTGGTCACTTATTGTCAATAAAATAGTTTATTTCTTGATAAAAAAAAATGACTCTCATTTCATCAACTAAACACTTGTTGCAAATGTTGGGATATGAATCCTGATACAAGTCCTAAGTTGATGATGAGTTGAGTTTTGATAAGCCAAAAGTAGACTTGAATATTTTCTAAGTATGGACTGATCTAGTTATGTAAGTCGTCTTGAGCAGATCAGTAGAGTACAAAAAGTAGAGTATAAAAGAAAGTATGAAAAGTTTAAGTATGATTGAAAAGACAAAGTACGTTTTATAAGTACTGTATATATTTGTTAGGTTTTGTATTGAGCTAATTGAATCATTGTATAGAAGCTCATAGTTCTTATTGTTTGTATTCGCATATTGATATATAGAAGTAAGTTGACTAAGCTGATTTATAAAGCTTAAAGTAATGTAATAGTCTTGTTAAGATTAGTTGATAAGATTAGTATAGTGTTAGTTTATTATCGAAGTGTACTGAAGAAGAAGACTTGAAGACTCGCGCAAGACAAGACAAGTGCTGAAGAAGACTGAAGATTTGTCTAAGTATGGACACTAGACAAGTGCGCAAGTTAAAAGAAGAAACTGCTTAAATTGAAAACGCGTATGAAGATAAGGTCGTTTTATTGAAGAGTTAGTTATGGAATAACTAATTAACTGAAGAAACGCGTGGATTAATAAGAAAGAAATAGTTATATGAGTTAGTTATCAAGAAAAGGTTGTTGATAACAGAAAGTTCTTGATATTTAGAAGTCTATAAAAACCCCATGGTATTCTACATTTGAAGACTATTGTTACCAAGATATTTGAAGCATTCTAAAGAGATATTCGAAGCAAACAAACTCACATAGTTGAAGTTCAAAAAGTTCAAGCCAGAAGACAAGTGAAGAATTCGAGAAAGGCTACTACTGAGCTAAAGAGAAGTTTTACTTTTATAGTTTTGTTCAAGTTGGTAGTTACTTGTAAAATAGCTAGTTAGATCGAAAATATATCTGGAGATATAATCGAGAAGATCAAAGTCTTATTTCTTGGGACTCTAAGCCACAAGAACACACTATTCGAAGATAAGAGTAATAAGAATTTCACAACTGGGTTTGTGAGAGTGGATGTAGACAAGTTGTCGAACCACTATAAATCTTGGGTCGTTTACTTTACTATTTTATTTGTGTTTGATTGATTAACTGCTTAATTGATTAATTGCATATAAGAACAAGACAAGTAGAGTGTTCATACATGAGTTCGTGAATTAGTTGAGTATAATTGATTGGGCTCATTTGTTAATCTGATAAGTTCCGCATTGTGTATTATGATATATTGAAAGATTTTGAAAAGTCTATTCACCCCCCTCTAGACGTTTTCCTAGCTTACTCAATATTATTAACTCAACTAGGGACCAACAGCAAAAATCAAGAAATTTTGGATGGCAAACTCTCTTGAACGATGTCGCTTCATTCTGCACTAAATATGACATTTTTGTTCCTGATATGGATGCTTCGTATATCTTACGAGGTAGATCAAGACGTTTTGTTCAACAAGAGACGAACCTACAACATTTTCGCGGGGTAATTGATTTACAACTCCATGAGCTCAATAACAGGTTTGATGAGGTTAATATGGAGTTGTTCACCTGCATGGTTTGCTTGAGTCCTCAATATGATTTTTCTCCTTATGATAATGAGAAAATACTTAAACTTGACACATTTTATCCAAGTTGAATGCTGAATAACAGTACCAATGTACGAAGGGATGGAATAACACAGTCATCACTTTAATTTCCAAGGTGAAACGACCATAAAATATGAAAGAATACCAACATTAGTACAAAAATGGACTTTAAAGACACTCAAAAGTGTCACTAAAAATATCTTCTAGTGACGCTTTGATCAAGCGTCACATGATTTGGCATTTATATAGGTTGTTATCGGGATGATTTGGATTATCTTCGGTTGAATAGCTTGTTGAGATGAATGGAATAGATTAATTGAAGGGATTATTTTATTAACAATGAGAACGAGTATATATAGATTACATCATGGGCTATTAGGTTAACTATAAACATGAGCTTTTAGGTTAACTACAGACACAAACTTTAGGTTAACTAAATAATATGGGCCAAGATATACAAGGAAACAATAAACCCTAATTTATATCTAATACACAATCTCCCTAATACGCCCCCTCAAGATGAAGCACCATTGGTGATTCCAATCTTGTTCACAAGTGGTTAAAGATGAGGACGGGATCGGCATACGACACATGATCCACTGTGAGAATCGAAACGAAGGACTCCCAACGAACAAAGCGGCTATGTGGGATTTGCAGAAGAGAGCAAACCTCTTGGGCGTATGCAACAACTTGAGGAGAAGAATTGGTAGCAGTATTGTTAACCAAATCTTGGTGTATTTTGGTGATCCCGAGATCAGAAAAGAAAAATAAACGAGGCATAAGCCTTCGTATCGAAGGCGAACAACAGAAGAAGTTGATGCATGGAGGGATGTGTGTGGAATTTTTATTTATTATATGTTTTTTTTTTAATGAAGAAGATATCAAATAGACCTAATCTTGAAAAGGTCGAAGAAAAATAAATAGGATCTAGGAGATGGGAAAATATTCCTGAATCTCGGAGATGGAAGTGCGATCGTGAGGATCGTAAAAGAGGCGTCAATCTGAAGAAGAAAATAAAAATAAAAATAGGAGATGGGAAAATATTCCTGAATCTCGAAGATGGAGGTGTGATCGTGAGGATCGAAAAAGAGGCGTTAGCCTGAAGAAGAAAAAAAAATAGAATCTAGGAGATGAGAAAATATTCCTGAATCTCGAAGATGGAGGTGTGATCGTGAGGATCGAAAAAGAGGCGTTAGCTTGAAGAAGAAAAAAAAAACAGATCTAGGAGATTGGAAAATATTCCTGAATCTCGGAGATGGAGGTGTGATAGTGAGGATCGAAAAAGAGGTGTTAGCCTGAAGAAGCTCTTGATACCATATTGAGATGACCGGAATAGATTAATTGAAGGGATTAGTTTATTAACAATGAGAACGAGTATATATAGATTACATCATGGGCTATTAGGTTAACTATAGACATGGGCTTTTAGGTTAACTATAGACACGGGCTTTGTGTTAACTAAACAATATGGGACAAGATATAGAAGAAAATAATAAACTCTAATTTATATCTAATACACGATATCCCTAATATAGTTGAGTGAGGTAACAAGTTCTTGAGAGATTCATACTTGTAATTTGTAACATTTACTCATATTAGTGAAAATAGAGTCTCTATCCTCTGTGGTCGTAGATCATGTTGATCGAACCATGTAAATTTGTGTTTATTCTTTTATTTGATTTATTTGGTTTCTTGTTAGTTACTTGAGTTTATCATTTGCGATTGATTTGTGTTGAGGCAAATCATAACCATAATTGATTAAATATACTATAATTACAAAATTCTAGAAAAGTAATATGATTGATGAGAGGGCCTTTCTATGGTAAGACAGGCTTCGCACTGTCTTACAAAAGGCAATACTTCAAATACCGTTAGATCGTTGATCTGACGTATGAAATTTAATTTATATAATTGCACTTTGCATTAGTGCGTTTGCTCTATGCATTATGCAATCGCACTACATCGCCCTACTAATAAATTAAATTGACATATATAAAATGACGAAAATATCCTTTCATTTTAAAATAAATAAAAATATTAAATTATAAAATTACATAAATATCCTTATTATTAAAACAAACAATCATCAAATAATACATCATCTAAATCAATTATTATTGTATTATAGAATTAATCAAATTACAATATTTTAAATCAATTAATCTCATAACCCTAGAAATCATCCTGCGATTGCATATGGATTAATTCTAACTCCGTCTCCACTACTAGCACTATCACCCAAGGTTTACTGGAGACAACTGGGAGAAGAACAAGGGCATCTATTTTAGAATGGAAGAATTGGGTAAAAAACACAATTGTACGTCTGCTCAACTTGCACTTTCATGGCTTCTTCATCAAGGAGCTAATGATGATAGAAGCCATAGCGACAGCCATTTTTGACAAACTCTCCAATTCAATTGAGAACCAATACAAGTCTTTGTTTTCATCGCAACTTTCACTCTTTCCTTCATCTTTCTTTAAAAAAAACGTAAATAACATTCATTTTGTTAATTCATCATATATATCTCCATATTGTGCAACTTTAAATCAAGTTTACAAGAAATGTTCATCAAACCAGGATTGCCTCTTATTAAAATCAATGATCAATCCACATAATAAGATTATAAAACTAAGAAACAATTTCTTTGAAATATAATTATTAATATATGAGCAATACTAAATTCAAAAAAAATAAAAAAAAGGTCTTATGTATAAATTAAAAGGGAATAAGTAAAGCAGAGAAATGAGCAAGTAAAAGAAGAGAAAAATGAAGATGATTAATTGGCAACATCAATGTCGGTGGTGCAAGAAAGCAACCGCCGGAAAATGGAGGCGAAGACGGAGCACGATGCCGACTTAGACTTCTTCAAATTCTTCTGACCGCCGGCACCGGACTTTTTCTTTTTTGGCATTAATCCGAGGCACTTTATACTCGTCTTTTCTTCTTTATGATCTTCCTCTCTGGATAAAGTGTAGCTCCTCAAATACATTTGGCGGCAAGAAAAACTGTCCACCACTCTTGGACGCCCGTACACGGAACGCTGCGTTTCATCTTCGCGAGATTTACAACTCACAAATTCGAAGTCGGATTCCGGCCACTTGTACAGGTTCACGTATGTGGCTCTCACCGGCACTCGGGTGTCCTCTACGCAGCTCGATATACATTTTCCGGCCATCTTTTTTCGCCGGAGAGTTCAATCCTATGTCCTGCCCTATAAAAGTTTGTTTTTCTTGTGGAGTTTTGTTTAATACATTTATTATGTTTATGTTTAAAATAATACAGAGGAAGGTTAAGATGTATAAATTTGTATATGTTTATTTAAAATATATTATAAGGATATTTTTATACTTTTATATATATTTTTTGTGAAAAATAAATATTTTATCTAATTGCGAAGTGCGATCGCCTATAGCAATACAATATGACGTGTCAATTATTTATTGGACGCCTTTTGTAAGACAAGGCGAACCCCTTGTCTTACGGTAGAAAACCCCTTGATGAGATATAAATTAAAAGTAATATGATTTGTGTTGAGGAAAGAAAAAGATGATAAAAGTATGGAGTGGGAAGGGCGTTGAATGAATAAATCAAATGGAGAATTAATACCATTACATTGGAATGAGGCACGATTGCATCACTTTTTGGTATGCTAGCTATATATTGGATCAATTTTGGTCAAATTAAATTCCACCGTTATATATAAGAGGCCGTGTTATTCTATTCTATATATATTCCAAAGAAAAAAAATGTCAACTACCACAAAAGATAAATTATGTGGTCATTCATGCTTTTTAATTATAAATATATGGTTGATGAGATATAAATTAAATCATAAATGATGTGTATTTATGTCTATATACATAATTAAATGCATATTGAATATCTATTTTAGATTTAATTAGATATATATACTGAGCTTGATTGCTCGTCAATTTTGGGTTAATATACCCTATCAAACCGAGTTTTAATTGACCTGACCAAAATTTAATTTGAAGTAAATTTATGAGCTAAGAATATAGCTAGATAAGAACGTGACCGAATTTTTTTTACAAAATTCTAGTCTAGTACTCTCTCCCTCTAAATTCCTTATATTTATTTATTCATGCACGAGTTTTAATAAATATTAATTATTTTATGTATAAAATAGATATGGTGGGAGATATAATGAGATATTATGAGATTCATTTATAAATAAAATGATTGCTTATGAATAAAGTATGGTTAGAGAGTAAAGATAAAATATTATATATGAATAATAGTATTCCCTCCATCCACCAAATGTAGTCTCATTGGGTGGGGCACAAATTTTAAGAAAAAAGTAGATAAAGTAAGAGTATTATAGGGTATTGTGGGGTCCATTGTGAATAAAGTAATTGTTTGTGATTTGTAAATAAAGTGTATGCGACTACATTTGGTGAACAAAGAATATAAGGTAAATGAGACTATATTTTATAAATGGAGAGAGTATTATTTTTAAAAAAAATGTATAAAATAAAATTAGACCAAAATAAAAAGAAAAGTGAGAATAATAAAGTTAGACGAAAAGATTACTAGTATAGTAGTATTTCACAAAAGGCTAGATCAAGAATTACGGTTATTGAATTAGAAAGTAAGAATGCATGTACCATTGTAAATCAACAGTGTTATACAATGATTTAACTCTATTTTTTATTTATTTTTTCAGTGTTTTGATTAAAATATATAATAAAATAATATAGTATGTTGGTCAAATGACGATGTAATGTGATCGAGAAAGAAAAAATGATATGTTAAAAATAAAATGAAAAACTATGAAAAAATTATAGTAGAACATGAGTAAAATCTTAGTACATTAATTTAAACATTACAAAAGTGGAAATTTAATACTACTATATGTGTTCCCTTTGAATGATACAAGGGTCACTGGGGAAGATATGTTGTACATGTATGTGGTGGATCTAGCTAGGATTCTATTTTAATTGGGTGAAAATATTTATATTATATAATTTGATCATTTCAATTTAAGGGGTCGAGATAAAATAAATAAAATAAATATTTAAGGCGAACGTACCCCTTAAATCCATCCTTGATTCCTTGTCGATATCATTGACAACGTTTCATTGCAATATAACATAGTTTTTAATGTAAAGTGTTTCGACATTTTTAATGAGGGATCACAAATTTGACTTATCAAAGTGCTTTGATTTTATACGAGTGTCACTATATATATATGAACCTGGGACGGATTTAGGAAGAGTGGTCGATCGCCTTCCTTGAATTTTAAAATTCTTCTGCTATGCGTATAAAAAAATACTATTTAATTATGCTTCCAAGTTATAATTTTTTTTATCGTTTTGGCTCTTTGAATATATAATTTTTTTGCTTATTTATTATAACATGAAAATTTTTGCAACTTTAGGAAGAAACCCTAAATGCATCTTGATATATATGAACTGTGATAAGTTATTCATATTCGATGTTGTTAATTGGTCTCAAGTCAGTACACATATTATTTAAACGTTATAAGTTATAAAACTCGCACTATGCCAAATTCTGCCTTTTACAGCAGTCGAATAACAGCGGCTTCTTTTAGAACCGCTGTTAAAACTTTGAAAACCGCTGTCATATGCTTCTTTTTTCAGAACCGCTGTTATAGAATCAATTTATGCGCTGATAGACAGCGGTTTATTGTAACCGCTGTCATATGTTTTAGTTATGTGCTGTAATAGCTACTTTTCTGGGATATAATCAAATCAATATTTAAAAATTATTAATTAATTAAATCAAATCGAAAAAATTTGATAAAAAAATAAAATCTTGAAAAATAGATCATGATCAACACAGTTTTGTTTTTTTAAATAACTACTGTATATACGTTTAAATAAATATACGTCCTATATATTATATTATTAATAAATAAATTAAGAAAATTTATAAAATATCCCGTCCTATATAATTAAATTAATCTAAATTAAACAAAATTAATTAATTAAATCGAGAAAAAAATAATAAAAATAAAATCAGAAGAATATTATATAAATTAATTAAATTCTGAAAAATCAAAATATTAAAAAATCAATTAATAAAATATTAATTTTTAAAAATCAAGTAAAACAAAATTATATCTAAATTTTTTTTAAAAATTCAAATAAATGCTCAAAAAAACTAATCTTGAAAATAGTACTCCAGTATTTGATATTTTATGTTTCCTGGTTCTCTCTTTTCTATTTGATTATTTATAATATTAGTTAATTTTATTTGATAATTATTAGAAACTGATATCACGTACAGTTAGAAATTTTCTGTGATTTTACCCACGAAACCTTCGCACTCCACCCATGAAACCTTAATTCGAAATTTCGTCGTTCACTTTCGTTATCTTAAATCTGCTCTAGCCATAGTAGTTCGTCGCCTACCTTAGTCTCTGTTCGACGTCTACCGCTGCTGTTCACGGCCACAGCTCCTCCACAAAGGAAACAAAGTGCACATACTGCAGTACACCTCCGCCACAAAGCTCCGCTGCGAACCAACGCACGCCGTACTCCTCGTGACCTCTATTCTAACCGTCGTTTACTCAGCCTCCTTCCCCTGTCAGGTAAGCCCTAATTTATTTTCTCACAGCAAACAATGTATATGTTTAGGGGTTTTCTCCATTTTTTAGTAAATGCTACTATTGTAATTATTTTCTGTAAATTTGGCCAGACTTTTAATTGAAGACAGTTCTCATTTGATTGCGATGGTTCTAATTTTCTTATTAGGTGAAATGTAATCGAAGATGCAATTCCATTAGATGCAGAATGAGAGGGAGAATTATTGTTCTTATGATTATGCATCCAATCTTTGAAAACCGTCCTGCTAATCCCCACACCTCTGCAAAACTTGTCGATCTCATCTTCTTCCTTGTGTTTCCTCGTCATTCATTCTCCACCCCAATTTTTCAGCAAACCTGAGCATTTCTCCAACGGTATTTTAGTTTGGAATTAATTCTACACACCCGTCTATAGCATAGCTTTCTAGGCTTGCTTGTTGGTTCCTTAGGCATTCTCTGTACATAATATCATTATATTATCACCTTCCATCTCTCTGTCTCTGGGTCTTGATTTAAAGTGAACACATCCCTAAAAATATTAAAGATTAATTACCCAGGAAAATCCCTGTAGTAAAAGGAATCTTTGTGCCTGCGTGACTGAGTGAGAGCAGGTATCTTAAGAGAGGGAGAGAGATGGGTGATGAGTGTAAGGCCATGGAAATTGAATGTGATTTACCAAAGTTAACATTTTGAGGTAAAATTTTGTTTCTCCTTTTAGCTCAAGAGTAAAATGTTTATTTTTTTTGTCAGATATATGTTTCTTCTTTGGTTTGTATCTTATTTATGGTAAAAAAATTCCTCTTTTACATGGTTTGACATAGTAAGGACATCGTCTGAATTTGAGGTTTGATATCTTGTGCTTTAATATTGTAGTTGTTCGACTTACCATTGAGATTTAGATTGGTGTTTCTTCGATTCTATCTTTTGTATGTAAGTCGTGTGTTGTTCTTGCATTCAAGTTTTTTTGTGTATTGCAGGTGCCAAGTTATTTTAGAGATAAACAGATAGTTGTGGGTGCTAAAGTGGCATATCCTCCCAAAGGGGCTGGTATTTTGAAGGTCGCAGTACTTAAAAAGGGAGAAAAAGGTCCGTCCTTTAATTTCTATGAAAGATATGATATTTGTTAAGGGGGAAATAATTTTCTCCAACACTAAAAAAATGCATCATCATTACTACTACTGATTGTATTATTAGTTCTAATTAAGAATTAGAGGGGTTGTTTTTCTCAGTTATTTCTATTTTACTTTTGCAAGCCTTATGGTGATGAAATTTAATCAGTTCCCAAATAAAGAGTTCATTTGGAGAGCATTGCATCACTTCAATAGCATAGAATCATATATATAAGATCATTTTAGTTATTTGGATATTGTATTTAGTAGAATTATAAAGATTCTTCTATTAGTTAGAGATGATAAAAATATGGAAATTTATGTCAGTGGCCACAATATCTGCAAGTGAAGCATGTTATGGAGCTCTCAAACTAGTTATTCGAAGCTAGCTAGATTAGCTAAGGATTCTGCTTGGTGAGCATTTTATTTGTATTCACATTTATTCTACTGGTTTCATTAAGCATATGTTGACTTTAATTAAAATAATTTGGAGGAGGCAGATTTCAATATCTGCATTATGTTATATTGAGCAGTTTTTTGTTAATCTTGAAGACATTGAACTATTTTGTCGGTTGCAGCCAATCTCATACACATTCATAGTTGTTTACATATGGTAAGCATTCAATTTTATTTTTAATTTGTTTATTATTATCAAATTGTCGGTTACACAAAAGCTCCCATTTACAAATTACAATCAGGGTGGGCTACATCCGTGCACCATACATTGTTGAGTAGAAAGGAAAGCATATGCATTGGGAAGGATTGCTATAGAATGATGTCATATTATCCTTTAACGGGAAGTGGTTTTTTGCTTGCCTTATACTTACATTATTTGGCGGTCTGCTGTAAAAAATCGTGAGGTAATGTGATAGTATGAGTGATCATTTTGCTTTGTTGCTTGCGCTTGTTGTTAATTATGTTAGGTAGTGTTTGGTGCAGACATAATAGGGGAGGAATAATAAAATATTTTCAGGTGATCTCTTTAATTCCCATGGGGACCGTCGATTTAGAAAATAAAAATATTTGGTTATTTTAATTTTAGTATTGTTCCTGGTGTTATAGAATTAATGAATATATTGTTCTAGTATTGTTCCTAATGTTCTATCTTTTAAGCTAAAATCAGAAAATAATAGTAACGTGTTATATTGATTTGGTCGGTATTAGTGATAAAGGGAAGAAGAATTAGTACAAAGTGAAATTACAAATTACATATATATAATTTAAGTCTCTTGAATAGTATAAGATCATCTGAATAGCTGTTTGATTATGAAAATCAAAACATAGGTGTGTTGTTTTTGAGAAATCCATTGATGATATTTCTGGAGCAGTTGTTGTAGAAGCAAGGGCATTAATTAGTCTGCATCATTTTGAGGCAAAAACAGTTGAATTGTCATTTCATAGAATATCTATTATTAATTACGTTTCTTGTAATTCTATTATATTGATTGAAGCTACTTACATATTTCTTGGAGGGGAAGCATTGCTAATGTTGTGTGTTGCTCTATGAATTCATTTACTTGTCTTTATTGTTCATAATTTTAATTTGTATTCTTAATTTTTGAACTTCTAGTAATTATTGGACTTGTGCTAATCCACTATATTCTTTGTGATTAACAGGAAAGAAAAGAACGTGTGTTGGGAGAGATTGTTACATAAAGAAAAGCAAGACGAGTTTAAAACTCAATGTCCGCAACAAATTTTTGGATCTATGTATGTTTGACATTATTGTTAATTAATTTATTATATAGTTTAGTTAAATTTATATATACATGAATGTGTCGTGCATTGAATATTAATTATGATGGTTGATGATATAGGGACTTTTAATGTCATATTCAATTAATAAATTACTGCCTTTTTTTCTTTGAAATTTTGTATTTTGTTTTTATTTAATTTAGCAAAATAAAAATTCAGGATTTTTTTTTTAAAATATTGGATATTTATAACAGCGGTTAATAACTGCTGTCGTAGCTAATAAAATTGCAGTTTAAAACCGCTGTAGTAAATCCAAACAAAAGCGGTTTAAAACTGCTGTCGTAACTAATAAAACCGTTGTCGTAGATATTGTAAGTGGTTAAAATTTATCACATACAACAGCGGTTTTATAGATACGACAGCGGTTAATAACCGCTGTTGTATATAGATACAACAGCGGTTAATAACCGCTGTATATCAACACCCCCTTTTTATAGCGTTTGTTAGCACAGCGGTTGCTGATTCCAATTTACAGCGGTTTTTAACCGCTGTCTATCAGCTTATTTGGCATAGTGTCGGGAAATTGCTAGAACGAACAAGCTACAATAGGCCGTTAATTTTCTCTTAGAACTATAACCAGAGCCGGTTATACAATTGGAAGGTTTTGGTGCAGATTTTTTTTAAAATTATTGTGTAACATTATAATTTATATATAGTTTTCAATCTAATTAAAAAAAAAAAAGAGCATACGTCCTCACCGGAGGGGGTCATGTGCGACGGCACCCCCTGCACCACCTCAGAAGTGGCTTGGGCCATAATTAATTAATTTGTGTTGTTTGAATCGGATATATAGCTTCATATCTATCATAAGTGTTTATGTATAAATATATAAATTGGTTAATAAAATTTATTGATCTTTTCCTTTTTTTAGTTGGAAAATATCAAAAGATTTATTGAGCAATAATAGTATTTGCAATAAGATAAATGGATTGGGTCCATGCAAATCTTGAGAACATATTCTATTGATGGGGTGGAAGATAAAGTTGCAGCACGTGTAGATATGAATGTCAAAGTAATTAGGATATAATCGACATTATTAATTTTGGTCAAACTAAATTCAATATTTGGACACCTATAAATACACACCTCCTTCACAAACATTGGAACCATGAGATGAAGAAGAGACCATTGAAGAAGGAAAGAGAGGTTCTTGCATGAAGATAAGAGTTATGAATTTGGTAGCCAAGGATGACTTGCCTGTATATACTAACAATTAAAAGAAAACTCGAAAAAACGTCTCTTTATTGTTGGGTACAGGCAGTCTCCTTGGCTAATCGGATTCACTCTTCTCATTCATGCAAGACCTCATTTCTGATCCATCGACTGTACGATCGAGCATTGTTCGACGAACTTATGAGGATGAAGACGATGATGATGTGCATAAAGAGCGAAATATGTGTCTTACATGGTGGCAAGAGCATTGTTAGGTAGCCAAGAATGATTTGCCTGCTCCATTTGTTCCTATAAATATGTATGTATATGAGGTTTGGTTTCAGGCTGATCACCTTGGCTAACTTGACGGTCTCTTTCCTCCATGTTAGACTTTCTCTTTCATTAACTCTGTCTTTAAGCGGGCCCCATTAGTGAACTTAGTATAAGGATGACGACGATGAGGACATGCATAAAGAGAGAAGGTGTCGTACATGGTGGCAAGAGAAATGTTAGGTAGCCAAGGATGACTTGCCTACTCCATTGTTACCATAAATATGTGTATATATATGGGATTTGGTTTCGGGCGGTCTCCTTGACTTGACGGTCCTTTTCCTCCATGTTAGGCTTTCTCTTTAATCAACTCACCGATTTTTGAGAGAGACTAGCTTCAAGTTTGAAGTCGTACGTAGAAAAATGTGAAATTAATTTATTTATATACATTAATTTCGTAACATATAAAATGTGACACTGACCTAAGCTAGCTGCAGCTATGTATGGTCCAAATTTATTTCTTCTCTATTGATGTTGATATATGCATCCATGTTTTTTTACGTGTTATATGTTCTATTTTGAAATTGCAGGGGTTGCATTGACATCAATCCAATCTGATATATTGGATCTTGGTGTAAACAATAGTTTAAGTGAGTCTTACACGTGATCGAACGTATATGTAGTACGTAAGTGCTACGTCGATTGAATTTGAACTCGTGTATGTTTTGTAGTAGGCAAATATTAAATAACTATATGCGTTCGTTTACACGTGTGTATAAAAAAAAAAGAGTTTATGGGAAGATGGCCATAAAAACTTATACTAATGTAATTTTTATTTACTATATTATAAGTAAGCTTATGTATCTGTGCGTTTTTATGGACATTAATTAAATCAATCGAACACACATATATAAGCATTATGCCTAGCTAAACTGCCTACACTTATGTTCTTGTGGAATGTTATCGATCTCGTTCACTCGTGTATATTGCGTTTTTCAAATTCAACGAACATGTTTGCTTAGGTGAAAGCATTGTCACTTCTTAGTCTATATATTAATCTCTTCAAATCAAATTAAGAACAAAAAAAATAAATTACATTTACAAGGAAATAGTATTATTTATATTAAAACAAAACCAAAGCAATATTATTCAGTATAAGACGTAATACTTTTACATAAAAATGATGATAATGTATTATTGTGCTCATTAAACATTACTCGTATGGAGTGTTTGCACCACAAAATGGGCACATTTTTTAAGAAAAAAGTGTAGTGAGTGGAGTGTTGAGGGGTAATTTTGTAAAATTATATGAATAAAGTAAAAAGGTGATTGTAAAGAGAGTAAAAGTAATGATATTTTATGTAAATATTGTGAGGGTGAGGTTTATGAAAGAGTTTCCTTTTATAGGTGTGGAAACAATTGTGGAACGGACAAATAAGGTAAGTGTGCAAATGTATTACTTATAGGGGTGGGAATGGGCCAGGCCTAGGTAGGCTTTAAGAAAAAAAGTCTAGCCTATTACATATTTTTTAGGTCCAAGCCTGGCCTATGGCCTGTCATAGGCTTTTTTAAAAGGCTCAAGTCTGACCTTTTTAATATATAGACTTGGCCCGAAAGCCTTTTAAAGCCCTGACTTATTAGTGCATTTTTTAAAAAAAATTCTACAACAATATTATCATCAAATTGACTTTTTAAATCTCAAAGTAAAAGAAATAAAAGTAATAACAAATTTATCAAATGTTCCAAAAAAAAAAAAAAATATTGTACTATTTTTTCAACTATACAAAGAAAAATATAACTAATGTTGTTAAACTTTCTTACTTGTTTATGTATTTGAAAATCACATATTATATATTTATATATATATATATATATATATAAAGCTAAATAGGCCGGCCTGTTGGGTTTAAAAGACTTACGAAAAAGCTTGAGCCCGACCTATTTAGCTAAATAGGCTTCTAAAAAAGTTTGAGCCCGACTTGTTTATTAAACGAGTCAAGCCGAGCTTTAATAGACCGAGGCGTAGGCCCTTGTCGAATAGCCTGGCCCATTCCCACACCTAATTACTTACAAGTCAAACATCATTACTTTTTTAAAGTAATACGATATAGTTAAACAAATATTATTGTTGACCCCAAATTGTTATTATTATATGTGAGTTGAACAGTGACCCATGAAAGTATCACGCCATCACAACTGAGTGTCACAAGGTATGTGACCCGCGAGATTTTAATCAAATGTTTTTTTTTAAAGAACAACTTATAATTTTTAGTTCAAGAGTTTTTCAATAATGTGCAAAGTATCACGCCAGCACAACTGAGTGTCACAAAAAATAAAATGACCATAAAGCTAAAAGAACAGTAATCGGAAGTAGCTTGTGTGAATACGAAAATTAATTATACTCCCTCGATTTTGAAATTACTTTCACAATTTCCTTTTCGAAACAACCTACAATAATTTTTGCACCCTTAAAATGAAAAATCATTTATAAACTCCACCCTCGTATGCTCAATTTTACACAAATGTAATTACTTTTTCTCCACATATACACAAAAGTCAACTCATTTATTTATTTTATATATAAAAAATTACAATATTATTCCTCAAAATTTTCATTAAATTCATTTTTCTTATTTTATACTCCATGTCACTTCATATGTGAAAAAAAATTATGGAACGAATGGAATAATAAATAGGCTTTGAAAAAATGAGAATGCGATGTATAGCCATAGTAGGGACAAGATGTGTAGTTTACGGATTCAAACTACGACTTTTCTTATTTTATATGTCACTTCATATGTTTGTTGGGCTTTTCTTAGTTCCTTAACCTCCGGCTCAGATTCTTTATTCTAAAACGGTGTTTCATCTACTATTTCACAAACCCGAAAAGCTGTTTGGATACCACTTTATATTCTAAGCAGACAATTAAAGTCAAAAAAAAAAAAAAAAAAGTTTGGACAATTACTGTCTTTCTAGACTTAGTTCACATTTTGTGTCATCCCAACTTTTTCATTTGCATTATTACGTCAAGTTACTATATATATTTTGAGTATGTTTTATATATACTATGTTTATATAAGTATATTATGAATCATGGGTCCAATATATATGCTAATATGCACATTATTGACCACATCAGTGACCAATTTATTTGACAAATATTATCTTCACGATAAGTTTTATTAAAAGAACAGTTTATAATATTTTGTCATATATTTTACTAAAATTCTACTTTACAAAAATTTTGATATTCATGAAAACTTTATGATGAA
Organism: Galeopsis tetrahit; assembly: GCA_963675135.1. Taxonomy (NCBI): domain Eukaryota; kingdom Viridiplantae; phylum Streptophyta; class Magnoliopsida; order Lamiales; family Lamiaceae; genus Galeopsis; species Galeopsis tetrahit. The sequence continues at coordinate 12,927,895 of OY776121.1, read as the reverse complement.
CTTCAATAATATATAATGTTTAGTGATTATAAGAAAATAACACAAAAAATCAGTAAGATTTTTTAAATAGCCACTAAAACATGATACTACAACTAGTAAATATATTATTTTTGAAAAGTGAGTTCGGTCAATTATACTCTCAAATATATCTACTTAATATTAATAGATAAATTAATTAAGAGTATTTATTAAAATTTTTGTTCGAAAAAATTGACATGATAAGTTTAAATATGTTAGTAATTATGACATGATGAGTTTAAATATGTTAGTAATTATGACATGATGAGTTTAAATATGTTAGTAATTAAGAATGGCCGGGACTATTCGATCTATTTTGGTGAAAAACAAGAGTTTGGTCCTAAAAGTAGTCCAAAAAGTCGTGCATGTCAATTTTTGGCGAAAATTTTAATTTTAATTTTCAACAAAAAGAATATAAATTGAGCACTTTAAAACGTATTTCGAAAAAAGTTAAAACTTAAAAAAATTAAAATATAATTGGTCTAAGTTACAAAACTTATTTTGAAAATTTTCCTAATAATATGTGAGACCGATTCACAAATCTAAAATAAAACCCCATTTAACTTGATCAATCGAATTAATAAAGAAACCCCCGTCCACTAATTAACCATAATTAAAGATTAGTCATTTTAATGAAAATATTATCAATCTTTCAATTAAACTTTTAACACTTCTTATGCAACTAAATAATTTCCTCTTGAAATTTGGCATAGAAGAATTAAGAATCAATTACTCAAGTGCAAGGCAAACATTGTGAGGGTTTGTAGGTCAATTGATTCTCACATATTTGCATTATTTAAATAAGGTTGATTCGAAAAAGATAGATATTCAGAATCTAGACATAGTAAATCCAAACAACAGCAGTTTATAACCGCTGTCGTAGATATTGTAAGGGTTTAAAATTGAGCACATACAACAGCGGTTAATAAAACGCTGTTGTATATAGATACGACAGCAGTTAATAACCGCTGTCTATCAACGCCCCCTTTTTACAGCACTTATTACCACATCGGTTACTGATTCCGATTTACAGCGGTTTTTAACCGCTGTCTATCAGCTTATTTGGCATAGTGACAACAAAAATTGATTAAAAAAAAGTTAAAAAAATGTAATTGTATAGTAATACCCTCGTTAAAGAAGATATTATATTCAGTCAGGAACATATCAACCTTTTACCAGATTCTGAACGCTAAGTGACGTCATCCCAAGTCGATTACATATTCGAGTTTAATTATAATATGCAGCTTCTCTTATTTTTGCATATGTAAACTTTTAAAGCGTGCATGCAAAGAGAGGAAACCAATATGAAGAATTTTATCCCGATTGTAGTTATAAATTAGATAAAATCTAAATATCGAAAGAAGAAAAATATTTTTTGCAAAATCACATAATATGGAATTGAACACGAGTGGAGCATATCGCCTTAGTGGGTTGTCCATTGTAAGTGATTTGAACCCCAACAAGATCTACGTCCTGACATGGATGGCTCTTGCTACATTGAATGTTAACTGCTGTGGCCAGTGACGAACTGCCACGTACATCTATGTACTTCACTCCTTTTATCGCAACACTCGACTCTCCACTATGCGAACACGATCCAGATGGACAATTGTATTGATCTATTATGATCGGATTATAAACCAAGATCAAATTGATTTTTGTAAACATAACATTAGAAACAATAGTCGATGATTGTGAAGGGGCCCACGTTTTGATTCTCAATCCGTTTTGTGTCTTGCTTAGAGTGCAATCTCTCACGGTAATTTCACTCACGTCCTCTTCGCCCTTGTACTTTCCTAAGCTTCCGATGCTGATACCATGCCCCGGCCCACAAAACACCCTTGAGATGTTTACATTTCTACTTCCACCCCCAATGGAGACGCAGTCGTCTCCGGTGCCTATTTTGGAATTCTCGATGGTAACATATTCAGAGCGCGAAATGTGGATTCCATCAGTGTTGGGACTATCTTCGGGGGCAAATATTTTCACATTTTTCACGTCCACGTTCTTAGACTGGTAGATATGGACATGGAACATCTTGCTATTGGCTAAACTTATGCCTTCTATTAGAGCATTTGTCACTCTAGCTATATCCAACGTCTACAAAACAAACACATTTCATTATATTTATCATATATCATAAGTTGGCACAAGTAGACAAAAGTGTTGGGTTTAGGCGATTTTTTTCTCCAAGACTTCGTTCTAACGAACTCTTGATCTTGCAATCTAATCTCCGATCCTTGTGAAAATCTATGGTGAATCAAACATAAATTAAACATTAGATTACATGATCTGCCATAGATTCTTGTTATTGAGATAAATCCATTATCCCCGATTTCTTTAAGAAATCGAGGAATATGTTCTTATTGCAATTTTGGGCAATCCGATTCGCTCAGAATCCGGTGATCTTATGGGGAAACCTGCTGATCATCCGACAGTTCCCTGGACATCGACCTCTTTGAAGAAGCCTGTGCGATTTGAATCCCCACGAAATATAAAAAAGAGATCGCGGGGCAAATCGATCGACCGACTGCAATCCCGTGATCAAGTAGATGATTCGATGATGGAAGAACAAAGAAGAAATGATCGTATTGCCATAGCTGATGCTGAACGTGAAAAACAAGCCAAGGAGAAACAACTAGACGATCTTGACGCCCTAATCGCTTCAAGCTACTCTCATCCGATCGAGGCGTTTAAAATTGATCAGAACCCTGTTTTTGAATTAGATTCTGAAAGCCTAAAAAATATGCTTGATGATGAGATTGTGGAGGCCTTGGAAAATCCCGATGCGGAGGAGAACTTACCAGATTTCATCGCCCAATTGCGCAACAGATATTCTGGGGGCGAGAATATTCAACATCCAAATCAGGTATCAAGTGCTAATATTACTTTCCGAAATAGTAATTACGATGCTCTGTTTTCTGCAGGTCATGCAGCTGGAGAAAATGATGCATCTATTGCCGATTGTAACGAAGAACCCAAGGATTGGTCTAGAGAATCTGTCCCAGACAGTGTGCGAGGAACAGTAGCAGAGGAAAAGGATGAGTCCATAGCTGTACATGTGGAGGATGATTCGAAAAACCAACCTGCTAGTGCTGATCTTTTATCAAATAAGAACACCACTGAGTCGACTGAAAAACCTAAGGCGTGGTCAAAAGGATCAGTCCCCGACAGTGTACGAGGTAATCGTATTCTTAAAAATGAATTTAAGCTTAATTATGTACCCCCTGCAGCAAATAAAGTTTATATTCCAATGGAAACAGTAACTAAAGAGTGGGAGCATGTTCTTATTGGTTATTTTATGGGTCGGTTTCCGGGGTTCCAAGCTCTTCGACAATTATGTAAAGATTGAGAGGTCCCCCATCAGATTAAGAGTCACGATAGTGGGTGGCTTGTGTTTAAGTTTGAGAATGAGGTAGATATGGAAAAAGTTCTTAAATGTGGTCCGTACAGTGTTTGGGGCAAAACCTTAATGATGAAAAAAATGCCTTTAGCCTTCGATTTCGGTGATTATGAAATTAGTGTTACTCCGGTGTGGGTTCAGCTCAGAAACCTCCCTCTATGCTATTGGAATCCCAGAATTATCGAGACTATTGCTTCATTTATTGGAAGGCCTCTTTTTACGGATAAATTATCTTATAATATGGAGCGGATTTCATATGCAAGAGTTCTGGTTGAGGTAGATGCAGCAAAGTCGTTGCTTCGAGAGGTTGAAATTAATTTAGGTGGTTGTAAAGAGTGGTTGCAACACATAGATTATGAAACGGAGCCTAGATATTATACCAAATGCAGAAAATTCGGCCATCCCTCGGGTGAATGTCCCCCAATTCAGCAACAAGCCAATTTAGGGCAGAATATGCCTCGTCAACAAGAAAAGGTTGAGAGTTCATTCCAAGCTTGAAATTTTGCAGATTCTTCAAAATCTGCTTCGAAGAAACAACAAGTTGAGGTTGATCATTTGAATGCAGTTGATAATGTTGATAATATGGGGTTCGAGCAGCCTAAATATCCCCGGAAATACACAAGAAAATGAACTAGTGGTGGTCACACGGCATGGCAACCGATAGAGACGGAAAACAAGACTTTCGGAAGAGGCAGATTCGATGCATTAAGAAACCTCGAAAATGATGATGACGCTGAGGATTTATGCATGATGGAGACGGACCATGTTGCCGGTGCTCATTCTCAAAATTTGGAGGATACCGACACAATAGAAAAAATTGAAAAATCGAAGGATGCTAGGCTGAATCCGAGAGGTCAAGGCGATGTAGAAAATCCTAACTCGGAGGTTCAAAAATGGATCGATATAGCTGAACGATCCAAGGCAGAAAGGTTGCACAATATTCGAATAGACAGCAGAATGTCTATTGTCAATGCAGAAGGAAGTGGTATGAATAGCAGCGGGGGTGACCCCTTAGTTTCGTCATGATCATTGCAACCTGGAATGTTCGAGGCCTAAGGGGAGATCTCACCCTTGGGAAGGTAAGGAATTTTATTAATATTAAAAATATTGATGTGTTTGGTTTTGTTGAAACTAAGGTTAAAAACGAGAATAACGATTGGATCGAGAGGGCTTTCGACGGCTGGGAGAACGTCCATAATTTTGAGTTGAGCAATATGGGCAGAATATTAGTCATTTGGAGAGGAGATAAAGTCGCAGCTAATGACATTGTAAAAACTGATCAGGTGATCCATATTAAATTTCGTTGTCTTATTACACAGAAAATCTTCACATATTCGTGTATTTATGCAAGGAACACAATTGATGAAAGGAGAGCCTTGTGGAGCAACCTTGTTGAGTATAACGATCGTGAACAAGGGTCGTGGATGCTTGCTGGAGATTTTAATACGATTCTACATAGTGATGAGCAACATGGAGGATCTAACAGTAACCACCTACGTATGGAGGAGTTTGCTAATTGCATCACAACTATATGCCTAGTAGATGTCCCTTCGACTGGCTGTTTCTTTACATGGAATTCCAACACGATTAAGAGCAAGCTGGATAGAGTTATGGTGAACCATTCATGGACGAAAGCAGGTTGGAGTATTAGTACTGATTTTGTGGCGCCGGGTGTGGAATCTGACCATGCTATGTCGGTTACTACACTTCTAGGTGTCTATAAAAAAAGTTAACAAGCCTTTCCGTTTTTATAACATGTGGACCGAACATGACGGATTTCTTGAAGTTGTTAAGACTAGTTGGGAAGAGCCAGGAATTACAGGATCGAAACAGTATGTTCTCACAAAGAAATTAAAGAGACTAAAGAAATCCCTAAAGGAGCTGAACAAGAAGGATTTTGCCCACATTTCTAGTAGGGTCGAAAGGAGCGAGCAAGAACTTATGGAATTGCAACGTGAAGTCTTGGGGTGTCAAAACCATGATAGAATGGAGCAAGTATATAAGGAAATTCAAAGAAAAAAATTAGAGGTGTACAAGGTTAAGAAGTGGGAAGAGTGTTTCTTGAAACAATTGGCTAAAAACAAGTATGTTCGAAACCAGGACAGGAGCACGAAATATTTCCATGCCATTATTAAGAGAAATCGAAAACGAAATTTTATAGCCCATATTCAAACGGAAGATGGAGTTACCTATAACCAAGAAGAAGTCGCGAACAGATTGGTGGCATATTATGAAAGCCTCCTTGGATCCGGAATTGAGGTTACTAATATTGATGAACGGGTGGTCAGTTATGGTGAGTGTGTAGGCGAAAATCTGGGCAGCAATTTGGTTAAGAGTGTTGATGAGATCGAAATTAAGGCTGCTTTATGGGCAATTGGTGAAGATAAAGCTCCATGTCCAGACGGGTATACTTCGGCATTTTTCAAAAAGTCGTGGAATATGCTGAAGGATGACATTGTGGGGGCTGTCCAAGAATTCTTTGTCAGTGGGCAAATACTTCGGCAGCTAAATTGCACCTTTGTTACGTTGATTCCTAAGAAATCCCACAATCTTGACGTAACGGATTTTAGACCAATTTCGTGTTGTAACGTGATTTATAAAATTATTAGCAAGATTATTGCTAATAGATTGAGTTATGCTACTACCGTGGTAGTGTCTAATAATCAAACTGCTTTCGTCTCGGGAAGAAATATGTCAGACAATGTGTTTCTTGCTCAAGAGATTATTCGAAAGTATGATGACGCAGCAGTTTCGAGAAGGGCGATGCTTAAAGTGGACATTCGTAAAGCCTATGATTCTGTTTCGTGGGATTTTCTTAAGAGTTTGCTGCTGCTTTTGAAGTTCCCTAATCAGTTCGTCGAATGGATTATGTTATGCGTCTCTACCCCTACATATTCGATTCTTGTGAACGGAACTCCATGCGGGGTTTTCAAAGGCAAACGAGGACTTCGTCAAGGTGACCCTCTTTCCTCTTATCTTTTTGTGATTTGTATGGAATATCTGCATAGATCGTTGAGCTTTCACGCATGCAATAGTAGATTCAAATATCATCCTATGTGTGCTACTTTGAAAATTACTAATATTATGTTTGCGGATGATTTGCTTCTATTTTCGCGTGGTGATTTTGAGTCGATAAATGTTCTAAATGATTCATTGAAACAATTTGAGGCAGTGGCTGGACTTGGTATTAGTCCAAGTAAGTCGAGTATCACTATGGCTGGAATAAAAAATGATGATAAAATTCGGATATTGGACATGCTTGGTTTTGTCGAAAGTGAGCTCCCAGTTAAGTATTTAGGTGTTCCTTTGGCGGCTAGTAGGGTGAAAATTAGAGAGTTCGAGCCTTTATTGGTTAAAGTTCGGGATGTAATTGGCAAATGGAACGCCAATTCACTATCATATGCCGGAAAAGTTGAATTAATATCATCGGTTATCTATGGGATCATAAGTTTTTGGTTTGGTGTTATGCTTGTTCCTAAAGGGGTTATTCGTAAGTTGGAGTCTTTGTGTAGGCAATTCCTATGGAGTGGCAAGACCCCTCTGGTTGCGTGGACTGATATATGTCGTGAGAAATCAAAAGGAGGACTTGGTTTAAAGGATATGGAAGGCTGGAATAGAGTCTTGATTAGTAAAACTATTTGGGATATTCATAGCAAGAAAGATACATTATGGGTTAAATGGGTACACGATCGTTGGCTCAAAGGCGGCACGATTTGGCACATGTATAAAGGTGTTAGATGCTCTCCGATGAAAAGAGCAATATGTGGCTTTAGAGATATTATTGTGGGAAAATATGGTGGGATCCAAAACAGTATACATTGGCTGGAAAAGATGAGTAATATTAATGGCATGGATGTAAGAAAAATTTATACGGAACTTTGTGAAACTCATGGGAATCCGGAACTCCGTTTTCAAGATTTGTGGGCCTCGTTCATACCTCCCAAATACTCATTCATTTGCTGGTTAGTAGCTCGTGAGCGCGTGCAGACCAATGATAAGTGTTTTGATATGGAGGATCGAAGATGTGTATTTTGCATAAATGGGGAAGAGTCAATTAACCATCTATTTTTTGAATGTAGCTTTGTACAACTTATTTGGAAAAGAATGAGGGATTGGCTTGAATGGAGAGGCAGAATGCGAAACCTAAAAGACTTTTTGGATGATGTTCACAAAACGAGAGGGATCAATACAACTAAAAAAAGGATCCTTAGGATGTGGGTTGTTTCAGTGGTGTATAATATTTGGCAGACAAGGAATAAATTTCGATTTGAAAACAAGCCATACACAATTGAGCGTCTGATTAGAAGCATACAAATTAATATGTGTATGTTTGGAGGGTTCATTAAGAGTGTTGATGGGCAACTTGATTTTATGTAGATTGTGGGGGAAGGCCTGTTATAATTATTATGGTTTCTATTATACTGAATTACAATTTATATGTCAAACTATTATTGTGGATTGAGCACTGCTGTGTTTTCTGGAATTTTATAGGACTGGCCGACAACTGGAATGCAAGGCGAGAATGGTCGAAGGGAGTGCACTTGGAGGTAAAGACAAATTGGATGATTGCTGGTTTACATGGGAGATTCGCGTGGACAAATGCAGTTCCACCCATCAATTCGATCATAAAGGCTGACCTGTTCGAAATGATTGTTTGGAGGGCCTGTTCCCAGATTTGTTCGTGTACCCAGTGGTGGAATTCGAGAGCTAGCTGGATTATAGTGTTAACATTCTGTTTTGATACTGTAATTACTTTAGGATTACGATTAAATGATGTAAATTTTAGGATTAGAATTAAAGTGAGGATATTGACATATAATAGAACAATTTTATCGGGAGGAGTACCCATCCTAAATGAAGAGGCACGGTTTTCCTCCTTCTAGGTTTTTCCCAAAGGGTTTATCGGAGGAGGTTTTTAACCCGACCTTGGATAGGTGGGGAAGTGAGCGATGAGTGTTTTTGTACCGTATGCGCCTACTCGAATTGAGTAATTCGTGGCGCCGAACGTCTTTTATTTAACTAAACGTTCAGATAAGTTGGCACAAGTAGACGCATATCATTGAGAAAAAAAATTGATTATCATTATATCTTTTGCTCTCCTTTGGAGGTAATTAAAATTTGAAATATTTCAAAATAGAGAACTAAAGCGAATTTGTAATATATTGGGAAAATTGCTTATAACAACAATTGACCCTACTCTAGTACAAATATCTACAAACTGAAATTTTCACTACTAATAACAACAAAAGTGTACTTAAAGTCACCATTTTGCCCCCGTTTAAAATTGTTTGGACAAAATCACACACACATTTTGTTGCACAGCCTGCACACATTTTACTGCAAAAGTTACCTCACCTATCACATCAGTCCAACTACACATGTTTTATTTTCACCTACCCACTTCCTCCCATTTTGATAATTTTATATTATATTAATCATTTATTAATTAAGTATAATATTATTATATTATATATTTATCAACGTTAAATCATTAATTAATTAATATAAATAAATATTATTTTTTATTGTTGTATGGGTTCATATTATTATTAATTATTATTTTAATTCATAATTACTAATTATTAATCTTTAATATGTTTAATTATTTATTATATTCAGATTTGTATTTGATAAATTATATTTTTAACAATTATTAATATTAATTATTTGTTTAATTAATATTTTATATAATATTACATTTGTGTGTATATTTGCATACTAACAACAAATAATGCATACACACATTGCATACTAGCAAAAAATAATGTATGCACACATTGCATACTAGCAACAAATAATGCATATACCGAGTAAACAATGCATATTTACAACACATTGCATATACTAGCAACAAACAATGCATATTTACAACACATTGCATACTAGCAACAAACAATGTGTATACAGAGTAAACTGTGCCAAAAAAAAAAAATCATTTTTCTATTGTACTCCAATGCTTAAAACATGCTTAAAATGAGCAAACTCTCTGAACAATATCATTACACCAAATATTGAACAAAGTTTGAGCAATGCTACCATTAATTTCTAATAAAATGAAAATTGACAATCCCACATTATTCATTACAAATTAAAGTCTTATTTAAGAGGCTCAATCTTCAAGGATGAGATCGAAACTCAACGTAGCAGTCTCAAATAGGCAGCAACGTGTTCTTTGAGTTTGTGTACAAAACTTAATGATTTTGTAACCTTCTTCCTCCTCCTAGATTTGGTTCTGAAACAGAATTAAGATATTAGGCAAATTAAAGAGACCTAAGGCTACATGTAAAGCTAAAGGTATGAGTAGAACACAATACATTCAAATAAACAGATTACATAACATTAAGAAAATCCATAAACAGATTACATAACATCAAGAAAGTTCATTCACATCAATACAAGTATTAGTATATAATACCGATTAACTCAATCATGCGTCAAATAAAAGCTTAAGGAAACACAATCAGCTTCAAGGGCAACCAAATATAATTACTAAAAACACCTAATGCTGTTAAAAAGCGCACACAAAATCCGGTAAAACAAGTTTATAGACACTTTCCTTTCCCATCTTCCTGAAACATTCTAATTTACCAGATGAAAATTCAGTAAATAGCTCAGTCTTGAGGATAAATAACAAACGCATAACTCATTGCACGCATGTTATTCAAAGACCAACTAAACGAAATTTTAACTAACTACACAAATCTAGAAATGGAGTTCAGTTTGTTATCTCAATATATAATTAAAGCATAAACGAATCAATTGAATTCCAATACTTTCTTGGATATTGAAAACAAGATAATAGTAGTATATTTATGCAAGAAAAGTCCCAGTGTTGAGCTCAGGGTCGCACGTCAATTGCAAAACATTCACAAATGTAATATTTGGCTATCAAGAATAACAAAATTTGAAACTGAAATAGATCTTGATCATTAATTCAAGATTATATTAAAATATAAATGAAATATGAAACTGAAATACACAACCTCAAAATTTAGAATCGAGTACTTTCATCGAACACCAGAAGGGTTTTTTTTTCTTTTTTCTATGAGGACTTTCATCGAACACGTACCATACGGTCATTCATTCACTTTGTGTAAAAGAACACGATGTACCTGTAAGAACACGATGACACTGCTCTAGGAGAGGTTAGAGTTTCGCGACGGCCCTCCGTCTTTTATCATCGTTGAAGAACTCTCCCCTTCTCTAGTTCTGCCCTAGATCCGCCGCTCCACCCTATTCCTAAAGAAACCCATCGATCCGTCGCCCACTGCACCACCACCTCGACCATTGTCACCACTGTAAGTTCTGTAACCGTCAAAATTCGCCATACACTTCACAGATCCAGGGTTTGTAGCCGCCGTCGAATTTTATCCTCAGATCTAGGGCTTTTCGTTCCCGATTCAAGTGGGAGATCTGATGAGTCATGTGTCCTCCTTTCACAACGGCGACGCTTCACGTGCGGAGGCTCCTTTTAGGCGGTGCTCCAGCACCAATTTCACAATCTCTAATCCTCTATTTTAAGAGAGAAGTGGTAGAATTTGAACAAGGAAGAGAGTAGAGAGGCAGAGATTTTTCATCTAGGAGAGTGAGATGAAAATGACGGATGAGGGGATGTTTCAGATAATTCTGAGTGAATGAGGAGAGAGAAATTGAGAAATACTCGTAATTCAAATTAAGGGTAAAAACGGAATTTTATCTTGTTTTTGTGGTTTCAAGTAATAGCTTTTAAATGACGCAGGTTTGAGTGGTAAGGTGGAAAATTTGGTAGATATGAGGAAGAATTGAATTGCTTACACTGGGACGATTGCCACAGTTTTCAGAGCCCTTGCAACGAGACCATGTCGAGGCTCCATTGCCATCAAGGGTACCGGTACCAAAAATTGTAAGACAGTCAACCTTAGAAAAAGCTAGCCAGTCATTGAGATCACCGGAGCTGGCGGTAGCCACCATAGTCCGGTAGTCCCATCGATATCAAACCGGGTCAGGCCATTGCATGGGCCTTCAAAATCTCCACCACTCACTAGGAAATTACCTTTTGGAACCGAAATTGTACCTCCGGGAGTTCCACAAGCTTTCTTCCATGCATTTGCAAAAGCCTACATCATTAAGAATTAATTAGAATTTATTATATATAAACAAAATTAACTAAATAAATAAATTAATACCAGTTTGTTATCCGTTTTTCCATCGCTAATTCCACCAAAATCAGTGATTATGAAATTATTACTCTGTGCTTGAACGTCAACACTCCAAAAACAGATGATGAAAAAAAGAATCACTCCATGAGAATTCATCATCATGATATAATATATAAATTTGTGTTAATACTCTTGAGTGTGATTTTGATTTGAAATTAATCAGAAGAAGTAGCTAGTTATTTATATATATGTGCACAGTATCAAAGACATAAATAAAAAAATCGATAGTTAATTAAGGCCTTAATTATATTTTAGTAATCTCGAATTCTCTATGGAATTTCAAATAATCACAAAATCGCCTTTGGTTTTATTGATCATAAAAATATATATTTACTTTATTAAATAGGGTTTATTACAAAATAAATCATGACATTTACAGTTTTTATAAATTACAACATGTCTTTTTTTCTCTGCAATTTGATACACCATCTTTTTAAATTTTACAATTTAATGCATCTAATTTTCTGACAACAATTTTACAATTTAATGCATCTTTTTTATAACATTTTTACATGTCTTTAAAAGCAATTTTTTTACATTATAATGTAATTAAATTCACTCGTATATATGGATTTGTCATAAATCACACTCTATTATTAAGGCAATTAAGATTAGTATGGTAGAATTAATAGTCCATACATGATTTTTTTTTTTTAAATATTACAACAAATTATGGTTTTTACGTACTCTTTAAACTATTAAACCATATTAATTATATACACAATATATAATATTTACTAACATTCTTTCGAGTGCACATCTAGTATAGTACTCCCTCCGTTTTTTAATAAGTGTCACTTTGACTTTTTAATTAATTTTAAAATAAGTGTCATTCTAGAGTTTTTTCTTTAATTTTAACTATTTTATCCTTAATCATTTACCATAAATATTTTTCATTAATAAATTCCACAAAAATTGTTTATACCAAAATTAATTTAGTCTATGAATACTAGCGACATTCTTAACTACATTCTTTGTCAAACAAAATTTCTATATTAAAATTAGTTATAATTAATGAAGGGTAATATCGACCATAATTTATAATCTTAATTTGTTGAAAAAAGCTAAAATGACACTTATTAAAAGATGGAGGGAGTATAAAACAGTAAAAAATATATTGGAAAAAAACAATGATAATATTAATTTTTACATATTACAAAAAATAAGACCGTGCACTGTATTGACAACACTAGTTAAGTTTATTCTAGCCTGAATCATTTTAAGAGAGTTATTTCTTTTTATAGATTACGCACAATTTTGGTGGATGTTTAAATAAAGAAAGTATGCACAGTTTTTGTGTACTTACTCTATTCATTCAACATTTATCACCTATTCTCTACTCTTTTAAAGGAAATACATTTATCACCTATTCTTTATACTCTTTTAAAAAATTCCTTTAGTATCTTATTTACATCACATATATTTACATCATATCCATCAAAAAAAAAAATCACATATATTTACTTTTTACTTATGTTGTAAATTAAAGTCCGCGCCTAAACGCTAGTCCCTAATTTATCGCCCGTCTAACGATTTTTAATTAGGTTTTTTTTTATTTGGATCGACTTCTCGGTGTTGAAGTCCGATTTGAGAAATCAAGCACACTTTTTCAAGTGGAATTGACACTCGCTCTAAACAAAACACATGACTTTGCCATGATGTACATTTTTTTTTTGATAAAATGGTACTCCCTCCATTTCAATTTAGATTGTGCATTTATAAAAAATGGATGCCCCAATTTAGATTAGGAGTGTGCACCGGTCCAAAATCGAACCGGACCGAAACTGATTTGGACCGGGACCGAAATCCACTCAAATGGGTGGATCGGAGATCGGACCTGAATCAATCTGATCCGGGTTTGTACTATTTCATACCGAAATTTTTTTATTTTTGTAATTTTTAGTTCATCCGTACATAAAATTTTGACGTCCAATGTAACAATCTAATAAGAAATATTAAAAATTAATACACGTTTAAATATAGAAATTAATACAAGTCTAAAAAAAATATTTTTCCCATTAAAAAAAAAAGAAGAAGAAATATATTTATGTAATATACATACATTTAAAGTCTTAAATTTTATCAATGTTTTAATAAAAAATATATAAATTTTTTGAGAAAGACTAATAATAATAAAATAAAAATCAGGGTTTCCGGTCCGAACCGATATATTCCGGTTTTAGACCGGACCGGAACCCGTATTCTAAATTTTAATATATGGATCGGAGATCGGATCGGAAACTAACTAGTCGGTGCGGACTGGTTTCGATCTTTTTTCCGGTCCGATCATTTTTTGCACACTCCTAATTTAGATTGTGCATTTCCTTATTTGACAATAAAACACTTTTTCACTTTAAACTACCCCTTCAAACATCACATGTCATTACTTTATTATTCACAATATTTTATTATTTACTTTATTACTCAAAAGACTTCCATATATACCCTCTACTTTATCCCTTTAATACTAATTAACAACTTTCACATTAAACTACGTGTAAACAATAAATGCACATGCAATCTAAATTGAGACAGTGGAGTATCATTTAAGGGGTGATAAACGACATTTTTATATTTTTCGGTATTATTTTTGTACGTTTTAATTTTTTTAGGGACATATTTGCAATTTTCTGCTTTTGTTAAATTAAGATTTTTTATTTATTACTTGAAAATTATATAGATATAATATTTTAAAAAAATCTAGGTGATCGATTAGGCGACCTAAGCACTAGATTGTGTCAATCCGCTCGACTACCAATTTTCAACTTCTGCAACTTTATTTTTTACAAACACAATTTTTTTTTATCTCCAATAAAGTAGAACTACCCAAATCATCACCCATATCATCCCTCCTAAAAAAAGTAACTTTGTCACCTTTAATATTACTATACTAATAAACAATTCATACATTAAAACTCGTACAAATAGGAAATTTTTAATGTGACGAAAGGAGTATCATCTAATTTTTTAATTTTAATTTAAGATAATCTCGTGTGTAACGGTCTCATATTTGAGATAAAATTCTACTTTATAGTTTACAATTTGCTTTGCTTTCAAAATTCGATTTAGATAGTTTGGCTTTTCCGTATTTTGCACGTATTTCAACACACAAGAAACTCACCTAAAATTATATGGGATCGTTGTATATGAGCAAGTATACGACTCAATATTTATCGACCATGGCCCTAATTAAGTGAACATGAATCCTTAGAGCTACAAGTTGCATGTTATTGTAGTAACTACACGTTGTTGTTTTTGGATTTTATGGAATTTAAACTTAAGTATCAAACTAGAATTACTAAAATAAGAATAACAAGACAAATCAAATAACAACTATCTAACTTTCTTGTGAAAGTGCAAGAGAAGAGTATTGTCTCGCATGTTTCCGTTTTTGTGGGTAATTTAATGAGCTAACGAACCAATTGCATGAATGAACCTATGATTTTGGTTTAAGCTAAAGACTATCACTCTTATGTGTAGACCCCCTCGAAAGGCATAGGTGAACACGTGTATTAATTAGCAATTATAGGATCTAATCAATACCATAAGCTCCTAAGATAGTGTCTCATAAACACTTTCAACACGGTTATTAATGCTTATGAGACGCCCTCTCACCAATCTCCTAGACGACCTCTATTCGTTTGGTGTCTAAAGTTGTCGGTCTAGCAATTAACCCTTTTTCGGTTAAGCTAATTACTACTTAACTTCTATTCAATTAACCAAAGCTCACACTCATACCTCCAATCATGCAACTCAACCCTCGTTGTAATTAACTTAATCGAACATGCTCACTAATAGGGTTGATTAACCAAATGAATCATTTACAACACAACAATAGAAACATAAACATCCAAAACCTAAGCTCATCATGCAATTAATCTATAATTACACTAAACACCCATCAAAACATCCACACTCAAGACAATTAGAACTTAGCCTATGGTTCTTGAAGAGAATCTCATGGCTACAACAAAAATAAGCATCAAATGCATAACTAAACAATAAGAGATTGAAGAAATTAATGAATTACCAAATTGAAATGTAAATAGGAGAAATATCACATTGATCATGGAATTGTAGCTACAAAATAAGGAAATAGACAATGTCCAGTGGTAATCCTTGCTTGAATTGAATTAGAAACAACTATTTTAGCTAATTTAATGATAAGAAGTTATAAAAACTATAAGAACACTTACAACTATGTGGAAGTATGTGAGAATTGCTTGTGAAAGGGAAGAACTCCCTTCTAAAACTCAAATGAACACTGTATAGTTTGCAAAGAAGTCTTGAACGAAATTTGCACTTAGACCCCTAAAAAATGGAGAATATAGGTCAAAACCCTCGCGAAAAGGTCTACTCGGCCGGACGGAAAGGTAGTGCGGTAGGGCGGAACAGTGGACGACGAAATGGGCAAGGGAAGCAGGCGGCCCGGCCGGGCGGGTGATGCCACCCGACCGGGTGGATACTTCGCGCACTGTGCGCGCGCTGGGGCTGGAGTTCGGCCGCCCGACCGGGCGGATGGGTGGCTCGGCCGGGCCATAGTTTTGTCTTGGCATTTTAATTGCCGCCCGGCCATAGGCCAAAAGTGGCCCGGCCGGGTGGCTCTCAGCCCGACCTCTCCGTTCCTTTCGAGTTTTTCATTTGTTTCTCGTATATGCTTACGGGCCTCGTTCCTTTTCCTCATGTGAGTGCCAATGATGATTGATCACTCGTTTCTTGTGATTTAACGCTCAATTCACTTCATATTCCTACAAAACGAGCTCAAACACCTTTCTCAATCGTTTAATTTAAGCATATTAGTGTGAAAATGCATGCAAAACAATCAATGTTTATCACTAAAACCAAGGATGAAAATATCCCTGATATATCCCCGATATATTCATTTTTCGGGGTCACCGATATCGATATTGGGAAGAATCGATATTTCCACGATATTTGTAAAAAAATTGAAAATATCGATAAATATCGGTAGACAATAACAATATCAAGCCTAATATCGGTAAAATATCAAGAAAATATCAAAAAATATCGAGAAAATGTCGATAAATTTTGAAAAATATAGATAAATGTCATACGAAATAACATTGTATATTATATTTTAAATAAATTTATCATTGATATAAAATGTATTCAAATTATTTTGTTGATTTTATATACTAAAGGCTTGTTATTAAATTTTTACAATTTTTAAAATTTACTAATATTGATATTCGATATCGATATATCCATCGATATTTCCATAAATTTAAGGTCTCGATATTTTCATCATTGACTAAAACACATGAAATCTTGCGCAGTCTACAACTGAATTGATGTTTTTTAATTTAATCCATTGATCATAAAATTTATAAGTGATGATCAGAAACTGACTCTTACAAGTTTTTATCTTTTTATTTATTTTGAATCCCACTTCATAAAGAATTACTCCCTCCGTAAAAAAAATTCATACATTTCTTTTTAGTTTGTTTTACAAAAGTTTACATACCTAAAAATGAAAATAATCCTCAATCTCACAATATACACAAATTTTAACCATTCATACCATTTCTTTTGGTATCGCGACACACTCAATACAACTAATTTTTTACTTTATATATACAAATTTCTTCTCAACACTCTAATTATTAATTTATTTATTTTTTATTTATGCTCGAACAACACTCTAATCATTACACCATTTTTTCTCATAATTGTTTTGTTGAATGTGTTGAATGCTCAAATGATTACACTACAAAAAACACCTCAATTAACAACCGATTAGAGACCGTTTTTGGTCGGTCACTATTGGATTCGTTTCAAATATTTTGAAACTGTTTTCATGTATCAGTCTCAAATTATAGACCGATTTTTTTAGGCCTCTAAATTGTAGACCGCATTAGCAGTCTACAAACGGTCTCAAACGATTGGTCGGCCCGAACTTTTTTCGGGCCCTAAGACGGTCTCAAAAAGATCTTTAATTTAGAGACCGCCACATGCGGTCTCGAACCCCGAGCCACCCGGTTGAACTGAACCCACACCCGACCCGAACCCATATATGAACTCATACACGCCCCGACCCACCCGAACACATACCCGACCTGACCCACCCCGACCCACCTGACCCGAACCCACTTTATTTAAATGACCATTTGTTTGGTCTTGATGGGAATTGATCCCGGGTGGATGGGTGCCCATGACTGGGCACCCACCACTTTGACAAGTAATTGTCTTGTGTAATTTTTAAAATTAATTATATGTGTATTAATTAATTTCTTTATTATATACTCCCTCCATCCCACTATAAATCCCAGAATAAGTTTCTTATTCAATTTTTTTTTTTTTTTTGCATATTATTTTTTATCTTCTCTCTTTCCCTTTGTCAATCAATCACTTACACTTTATTTATTATTTTATTATATTTAATCTCATACTCATCTAATATTTTTTCTCATCAATTTATTTCTCTCATCTTTTAATATTCTAGTATCAATTATTTAAAACAGAATCTCAAAACAAAAAAACCCAAAAATTACCTTGACTTAAATTCGGTGGAGACGATTGATAATCAACAGGTGGCGGCGAAGAGGCGGCGTCCGCGATATCGTCTTGAGAACAGGGACAGAGTCGTCGCGAATAGAGCTGGCAATTTGGACCCGACCCGATGGGTCGGCTCGGCCAACCCGAAACCTAGTATGGGCTGGGCTCTAAAATTAGAGGCCCATATAGACCTGGCCCTATTTGGCCCGACCTGATGGGCCTGGTAGACCTAATGGGCTAGGCTGAATTTGGCCCGCCGGCCCATGAACAGCTTGTTTGGCCCGATCAATATTTTTTCTTTAGGCAAATAGATAATTAAAATAAGTAAAGTATTTATTTTATATTTAAATATTATTGTGTTTTTATTTTATTTTTCCTTTGAAATTTGAATTTATGAATTATTTATAATTTTATTTGAAGTTGTTATATAGTATAATGTTATACTGATTATGACCGTTTATGAATTATGTATAGTTAATACATTAGTATTGCAAACCCCAAGGAGTTGGCCTAGTGGTGTAGGCTTGGGATTTAGAAGTATGCTCCTCTTTAGGTCTCAGGTTCGAAATCCCTAAGGAGCAAACAATTTCTATGGGGTCATATTCATACAGAGCACAAAGCTCTGGCTTTAAACGGGACCCCGCAAGTGGGCGGTGGGATTGGTCCCAAGGGGTTAGTCGGCCCTTGGACCGGATACCCGAGACTTCAAAAAAAAAAAAAAAATACATTAGTATTGCATTTTTCAATTATAATTATTTGAATAAATAACAATTATATGTGAGTATGTGAACAATACAAGATTTATATATATATATAATTTTTGCTAAAAAATTTATTTTTAAAAATTATTTCATGGGTTGGGCCGGCCCGCTAGCCCAATGGGCTAGGTTGGGCTCACATTTTATAGGCCTGACTAATTCATGGTCCGGTCGGCCCAACCCAGCCCACGAACATCGCTTGGTTCGATGGGTTGGGCCAGGCGGCCTGATTTGCCAGCTCTAGTCTTGGCGGGAGAGCAAGAGAGAATCGCGAGTGAGGGCCGTGAGAAATATCGTAGGGTGAAAGTGAAAGATGCGGTACAAATGAACTAGGGTTTATAGACGGGTTAGAGACCGTATTCAAAAAACGGTCTCTAAATGAGAGGGTACAAATGAACTAGGGTTTATAGACGGGTTAGAGACCGTATTCACAAAACGGTCTCTAAATGAGAGGGTAAAAATGGCGGTCAAAATAAATTTTGGGAATTTGAATTCTTAATGCCAATTAAAGACCCCTAATGCGGTCTCAAAACAAAATTTAAAATCAGAAATTTAATTTCGGGTTAGAGACCACCAATACGGTTTTTAAACGGTCTGAATACATAAAATTAAAGACTGAAGTAAAATCAATCTCAAAATGCGTATTTTTTTCAAAAGGGTCTCAAATCAGTCTTTTTTTTTAGAACATTTTTTACGGTCTCAAAACTTTGATCTAAAAACGGTCTCAAAACTTTGATCTCTAATTTAGGCATTTTTTGTAGTGTTATGATAGTTAATATGAATGATAATAAGCAATAGTAAACAACACATAACAATGTATAGTGGTTCTGAGATCCAGACTTCTATGTTCACTGTTCACTTCTACTAATTGAATATAATAATTTCTTAACTCTATATTTCTTAACTCTGAAATTAATTTATTTTATAGTGTTAATCAACATTGATTAATTAATAGAATTATCAAATGTGATAATCTAATTCCTAGGAATTACTTGAGCCTAGTACTCAATTTACACTCTTCTCAAAGCTTTCAGACCTTACAACAATGTTGGCTTACTTCTCAGTACCCCACAACTATCTCTCTCGAGCTAGATTAAGAGTTGATGTGATTTCAACTAATTAAGTAACAATGAAAATTAAGTAAAGGCTAGAATATTACACTAAGCTTATGAATATGAAATTTATGTTTTAGGCAAGATAGGGATTGAACTCAAATTTGTGTGTTATATATAACGTTTTTGAA
The DNA here is from genome assembly GCA_963675135.1 of Galeopsis tetrahit. NCBI lineage: Eukaryota > Viridiplantae > Streptophyta > Magnoliopsida > Lamiales > Lamiaceae > Galeopsis > Galeopsis tetrahit. The sequence continues at coordinate 12,907,759 of OY776121.1, read as the reverse complement.
ACTTGTGCTTGAGTAATTCTTGTTTACACCCAAACTTTGCTTCTCAATACTATTGGTTATTTGAATCCACTTCAAATTTAAAAATCTTCTCTATGCCATTTAAAGTTGAAACCACCGCTAAACATCAACTTTCAACAATTTCAATCTTTATTTTTTATATCGAAATATATATATATATTATTATATAATACTTGTAAATTAAAGAGGAGTAGGATGATGAGATTTTTGAAAAAAATAAAAAAAAGGACTAAGAGGTGGAATAGAATAATCCGGCCGAAGCGTAATGATCATATCATATGTCTGTAATGCATTGTATGTCCCATAATTATGGATTTCATTCTTCTACCTTTTCCCGGAATTCGATGACTATTCATAGTATTTGAAATTAATATACAAGAATTAATTCACAACCTCTCTACAAGTTCGAACTTTTAGATGAGACGAAATTCTTTCATGGTATCAGAGTCACCGTATACCAATTCATACCGAAAATATTGAAGCATGGTTTTATATCAAAATTAATTATTTAAGGTTTATTTTATTTTAAATTTTAATAATTAAAGTTATTTTAATTTAAAAATAATATAAAATTATAAATTATATTATAAAATTATTATTTTATTAAGGTTTCGATATTTCGGTATACAAATATACTGTTTCATACCGAATATCGAAAAAAATTCGGTATACCGAAATACATACGTACCGTTATTGTATCGAAATTTTCGGTACGATATCATACCGTATCGAAAATTTCGATATTTTTTCGATACGATAAGCTCAGTATACCGAAATTTTTATATATTTACCCACCCATATGCATGAATGATGAGATTTCATTGAAAGCCATAGAAAATGAACTCCTAGCTAATTGCGACACAATTCCAATCTAAGAAGATGTATACAATGTCCAATTCCTACAAACCGATTAAAAGGGGAGAAAAAACGGATAAAATCATCCGTTTCAATTTTGGTATTCACATCTTACAAATTTAGTAGGAGTATACTATATACTCCCTCCATTTTTAATTAAGTGTCACTTTGCCTTTTTTAATATTTTCAAAATAAGTGTCATTCTACACCCTTTTCTTTAATTTCGACAATTTTACCCTTATATATTATACTCCCTCCATTCTTTTTTTCCTTGATTTAAGTTTTTCCCTTTTAAATATAGTACTATAGCATAAATCATGATAAACTTTCATTATTGTATACATGAATATCACCTACAATATTGACCACATTCATTACTAAACATAAATTTAATATTAAAATTAGTTATCATTAATGAAGGGTAAAATAGTCCATAATTATATATCTTAATTTGTTGAAAATTGTTAAAATGACACTTAATTAAAAGTGGAGGGAGTAATTGATTAAATATACTATAATTACAAAATTCTAGAAAAGTAAGGAAAGAAAAAGAAGATAATAGGTATGGAGTGGGAAGGGCGTTGAATGAATAAATCAAGTGGAGAATTAATACCTTTACATTGGAATGAGGCACGATTGCATCACTTTTTGGTATGCTAGCTAATATTGGATCAATTTTGGTCAAATTAAATTCCACCTTTATATATAAGAGGCCGTGTTATTCTATTCGATCTTTTTTTTTTTTTTGAACAGTAAAAAGTGTATTTCCACGTGAGTATTAGGGGTACTCAACCCATGAATGTACAAACTAAGATTAGCTTACAACTCCACCTCAGAAACAATTGCCTTCGCCATCCCTACTATAATTTACTTAATAATACATGACAAAGGATCAATCCACCATGCTGCAATTGAAGAGTTTGGTCTAATAATCTTTTCTCCTCCCATCCATGTCCAGAGTTTAATTTTTATATTCTCCATAGTCTTTTTATGAGCTTGCTGTTCATTATTAAACTTTTTATCATTTCTACGCCTCCATATCTCCTCAGCGACGCACACCCACCAGCTGGATGCGAACCTTCTCATCACCTTGTCATAACCAAGAGCTTCGAAGTGCTGAGACGCGTGCGTTTTGATGGTATTATGAGGCACCATCTGAATGTTAAGCCAAATATAACATTCATGCCACACAGCAGCAGCGGAGGCGCATTCAATCAACAGGTGGATGTTGCTCTCCGGCACACTCTCGCAGAGGGCACACCTCATCTCTTCGTCCGCGAGTCTAACCCCTCTCCTTCTTAGGTTATCCGTCGTTGCAAGTCTGCCTTTCAGCGCCTTCCATCCTATCAATTTCACCCTCCGCGGCGCGTAGCATTTCCAAAGAGAATTAAATTCTGACCCAACGGGTGAAGCATCGATCCTACCTTCCTTATCCTCGATCATCTTTGAGTAGGCTGTGCTGGTGGAGTACTTCCCGTTCGGCGCCATCGTCCATTCCCAGATGTCCTCCATGTTCCTCGACAGCTTGCACCTGTTCACAAAAATAAGAAATTCGTTAAAACTTCTCTGTTCATCCGAAGTAAAATGTCTCTCCCAGTTCCATTTCCAGCCCCAAGAGTTCTGCAGCCATGCACCCATATTACTGATATTATTATCTCTTTGTCTGCTAATTTTGTACAAGTCTGGAAACATTCTCCCCATCAGGTCACCCTCTTCATTCCAGCATTCACGCCAGAAGCTTGTGTTTACGCCGTTACCTACTGTTTTCCGTATCTTGTGTCTCGCGCCTTTCCCACCCAATAATTCGTAAATTTTGTTGATATCTTTCCACCAGCTGGAGCCATTTGGACGGCGTCCACGACCTCTTTGATGAGCCACCTCTTCCTCCCTAAAGCCTCCATAGCGGGATATTAAAACTCTCGCCCATAAGTTCTCTTTTTCCGTCTTGAACCGCCAAATCCACTTACCCAAAAGAGCAGTGTTGAAGAGGCTTAAATCTCGAATGCCAAGGCCACCCTTATTCTTTTCTTTACAGACATTATCCCAACTAACCCAGGGGATTTTTCTATCTTCCCCCACCCCGCCTCCCCACAAGAAATTCCTTTGCAATTTTTTGATCTCATTGAGCACAACTTTAGGGATTTTATAAAATGACAGATAATAAGTCGGGATAGCAGAAAGCACGGCTTGCACCAAGGTAGCTCTCCCACCGAGGGATACCTGTTTGTCCTTCCAGCCATTTAGACGCTTCTTGATTCTATCGATTAACCCTTGCCATGCAGCAGTCTTATGCTGATTAATACCTATATTCAGACCAAGAAAACTCATCGGAAGTTTGCCGATGGAACACCCCAAATCATCCGCCATCGCCCTTAAATCCTCTTCGTTCACGTGAAGCCCTACTAAGCTGCACTTGTTGAAGTTCACCCCTAGTCCAGAGGTGAGTTCAAATAGCTTGAGGATGGACTTAATAGATCTAATATCTTTCCTGCCTCCGTTGCACAAAAACAAAGTGTCATCTGCGTATTGTAATAGAGGTACCTGGACTTTGTTATGTCCCATACTGATAGGTTCCAGCTCACCCATCTCCACAACCTTACCAACCATTGCTTTCAGACCTTCGGCCGCGATTAGAAAGAGTAGCGGCGAAAGCGGGTCACCTTGACGCAGCCCCTTCTCGAGTTTAAATTCGCCGGACGAACTACTGTTAACTAGAACAGCAGCGCTTGCCGATGAAATACACTCCTTCATCCATTGCCTCCACTTAGACGCAAAATTCATATTCTCCATCATACTATCTAGATAGCTCCAATCAACCGAATCAAATGCCTTTGCGAAATCTACTTTGAGCAACACTCTCTTCTTACATTTTTTCTTGGCCTCGTCAATAGCTTCCTGTGCCACTAGGATTCCATCCATAATTTGCCGCCCACTAATAAACGCAGATTGGCAATCGGAGATAACCGAATCCATAACTTTTGATAACCTTCTCGCCAAGGTTTTAGCTATAATCTTATAGAGGCTGCCAATGAGGGATATCGGGCGAAAATCCTCCATGCACTGCGCACCCTCTTTTTTCGGAATTAAAACTATAAACGAGGGATTAAAACCTCTCACCAGCCTGCCGTGTTGATGGAACTCCTTCATCATACTCATAATTTCTTCTTTAATCAGCCCCCAGTTTTCTGCAAAGAACCCCATGGTAAAACCATCAGGCCCCGGGCTTTTATTGACATCGCAATCCCACAGCGCCTCCTTTACTTCCGATTCGGCGAAATCCGACGTCAGCATGGCATTATCGCATTGGTCAAGCTTACGGCTAATCAAATCAGCAGAAAACCGAGGTCTAGCGAAACCATCTGCTTTAAAGTGGGAGCTAAAAAATCGGTAGACCTCCTGCTTGACGTTATTTGTCGATTCTGTCCATCTACCATTTATATTCAGACCGTGAATGGCATTCCCCGTCTTGCGCCCGTTGATGAAACGATGGAACACTTTCGTGTTTAAATCCCCCTCCTGAATCCACCGCAACTTTGCTGTTTGCAGCAGTTGATCTTCTTTAGCTTTTAAGTCGCACTGTAGCCCTACCAAAAGATCTCGTCTGTGATCAATCTCCCTCTCTTCCAGCCCGTATAACTCGTCGATATCATCCATTCTGCAGATTTCTTTCTTATTCTCCTCTATTCGTGTATCCAGGATCCCAAAGACAGAGCGATTCCACTCCCTCATGTCAACCTTAAGCAGTTTTAGTTTCTCCTTAAGAATATATCCACTCCACCCCTGAATATTATAGCCTCCCCACTTTCTTACAATAAACTCTTTAAAACTTGGATGCCTCATCCAGGTGTTAAAAAATCTGAAGGGTTTCAGACCCCAGTCTTTGCGATGATTAACCACGTAAATCGGGCAATGATCTGAAATTGAGCGACCGCCTCCCTTAATTGTTAAGTCAGACCATTTTTCATTCCATTCGGCATTTATTAGAATTCTATCCAATCGGCTCTTACACGTCCCGTCGGGTCTATACCAGGTGTATTTCCTCCCCATCAACGGGACTTCGATCAGGTTAGCTTGGCTAATAAAATCCTGGAAGGCTTCCATGTCCTGTCTGTCCTCTCTAGCTCCCCTACCAGCCCTTTCATCCGGAGTTCTGATGGCGTTAAAATCCCCTCCAATACATATATAAGCGTCCAAGTTCCGCGTAATGAGTTCTACCAGGATCTCCCATAATTCTTTCTTTTCTCTTGTATTGCATGGCGCGTACACATTGCCCAGAATGCATCTCCGTCCGTCCTCCTTCCAAATACCCTGAACAATAAGAACTCCTTTCCTGTGCCATGAGCTTTGTTTACTAAACACCCCTTCCTCCCAAATTGTAAGAATACCCCCGGACCTACCTTCAGCGGGCCTACTTTCCCATCCGAAGTTTGTTTTTCCCCAAACTGATTTGCAAATGAACTTATTCATGGATTCAACTTTCGTTTCTTGTATAAAGCACACCTCAGTACTGTTCGCCCTGACCAGCTCTCTGACTTCTTTCCTCTTTTCCTTACCCCCAATCCCTCTAACATTATAGCTTAGGACTTTCATCTAACAACCTCTTTTATTTCCGCCCTTCAGGATGTCCGCAACTCTCTGCGCTTTCTTCCTTGCTTTCCTCTCTATCGTTTCCAGCCTTGTCACCGTAACCTCGTCGGTTTCGGCACCCATAATCCCGATCTTTTTCCCCAAATTCCAGGTATTCTCCGCTTCCTCTTGTATTCTTTGTTCCTCACGCACATAGTTCCATCTGGCTACGTCAGGATCCTCTTTGTTCTTCCTGCCTTTTTTATTCTTATTTCTCCTATTTACCGTTTCTATTACGCCCCCGTCCGGTTGGCCCTCCTCAGCGGTAGGTCGCCTCTCTGTTTCGTCGCTCTCGTACGCCCCATCATCTATAGAAAGATCGTCAGATTCTTCGGAGTCCATTAAGTTATTATCAGACCTTCCAACCGGAAACATGTCCAGCCCCTGAGACTCGAGAACTATCGCTCCGACCCTATCGGGCGATATGCCATCGGACTCATCAAAAAGCGAATTCAGGTCTATCTTAAGTTTTTCTGGCCCAGGCCCACACGTGGGTGAAACGTTATCGATCAAAAACTCTTCAATAGGGCTCTTTCTGAATTTATTATTCTGGGGCCCACCCGCCTTTGAGTAATTCGGGCCAAGATAAGTTTCAGACTTTGACTTTTCGTCTTCCAAGATAGGCCTTGATTTGCACGCCGTACTTACTGGGGTCCTCGAAATCCCAGCCGACTCCTTGGGGGACTCCAAAATATTTTTTCCCAAGGCATAAGGTGATTTCGCAATAACTGATATGTCCCCATCGATGCCAGTGCCGGCATCAATGAGGATAGCCCTTTCGTCTGCCCCCGACCACTGGTTTTCCGGCAGCCTGCGGCCCATCGGGATATCCATCGCCCCCCACATCTCCTCCTCCTCCTCCGCAACAATCCCTGTCAACTCTGAGACCCAATCTTCCATCTCGGTTTCGAAGTCCTCGTCCTCTTCTTTGATCCTAATAGCATGAGCTCTCCCATCTATCTGAACTCGTAACGAATTCTTCGAAACGTCCGGGAGGGAGGTTCTAAGCAAGATTCTAGCAAACTGGAGATTTGTCCTATTAAACGTATCCTTGTCAATCGAGACAATGTCTCCAAGCCTTGACGCGATTAACCTAAAGAATTTTACATTCCAGGCATGCAGTGGTATGTCGTACCAGTTTGTCCATACAACTCTTCGGCTAAGCATGCTGCCCTTCGACCATGGCTCCACCCTTTCGAACCATTTCTCCGACCACTCTGTTGCAATGTCTGCACTCTCGCCCACCTTAGTCTTTGTATTGGGCCTGATCAGTACTGAATCTCCCCCCAAAGGATCAATCTTCCACCCTCCTCTGCATTCTTTGACGATTTCCTCGCCGAATTCTGGCCAAGAGAAAGCACCTTTGATTGTTCCTATGAAGCTACCCAGGAGCCACGAACAATCCCCCTCATCGGAAGTAAACGAAGTCCCTATGTTACTCTCGTCACCCCCCGTTACCGTTTCCATATGTTCCACCGATGTGCTCCCCATGATGGGCCCCTCCGCGATGGTATCCTTACCTCTGATGGCTTCTGCAAATGTCTTCTCCGACCTCCGTGAACCAGTCCGCGCGCCCGAATGGGTGGGAATATTAGGGTGAAGAGACGTCCGGCTGAATTTTCCTTCTTTAAGTTTCTCTCCCACCAATGGCCGGTCGAATTTTGATAGATTGGCCCTTATCTTGAACGAACCGAACCATGTGCTGTTAAGTTTTTCCTCCACAATGATTCTGTTGATATGGTTGCCGAATCTCACAAAACCGAATCTCCAGCCCCTTTTGCCCCTTTTCTCTGCAATGTAACAGTCTTTGACCCGATCAATCTCGTTGAATCTCTCCACCAAGTCTCGTTTCCTGCACTCGTCCGGGAAGTTGCATACGTAGAACGTCACGTCCAAAGCTCCTATCCTTGTTGTTGTACTGTGGCGGCGCCGCTCAACCCTAGTCCACCCCTCTCCGCACTCTCTCTCGCCCATTGTTTTTTACTTATTCTATTCGATCTATATATATTCCAAAGAAAAAAAAAATGTCAACTACCACAAATGATAAATTATGTGGTCATTCATGCTTTTTATAGATATGATGATAGATGAGATATAAATTGAATTATAAATAATGTGTATTTATGTCGTTTGATATATACATAATTAAATACGTATTGAATAAGACCTAATTAGACATATATATTGAGTTTAATTACTCAGTCTATTTCGGGCTAATCTACTCCCACCAAACTGAGTCTTAATTAATTGATCTGATCAAAATATAATTTGAAGTAAATTTATGAGCTAAGAGTAGATAAGAACGCGACCGAAAAAATATTACAAAACTCTAGATTAGTACTTTTTCCATCTAAATTCATTTTATTTATTTATTTATGCACGAATTTTAATAAATATTAATTATTTTATGTATAAAGTAAATATGTTGAAAGATATAATGAGATATTATGAGATTCGTTTATAAGTAAAATCATTATTTATAAATAAAGTATGATTATATAGAGGGAAAATATAAAATGTTATGAATAATACTATTATTTTATAAAAAAATGAACATAATAAAATTAGACAAAATGTTAGACCAAGAGTTACTGTTATTAAATTAGAAAGTAAGAATGTACCATTGTAAATCAATAGTGTTGTACAAATAAAATGAAAGACCGTGAAAAAAATATAGTAGAACAGGAGTAAAATTTTAATACATTAATTTAAACATTACAAAAGTGGAAATTTAATTTATAATTTTATAATTTCTCTTTGTGACTTTGTCCAATTTTATAGTCTCTTTGTCCAATTTTATAATTTCTATTTGTCCCATTTTATAGTCTCTTTGTCCAAAAGTGGAAACATTACAAAAGTAAACTTATAGTCTGTTTGTTCAATTTTATAATTTCTATTTTTTTTTATTTGTACAATTTTATAATGGGTTGGTCTAGTATGCATTCGAGTGCATGTTGTGCACCCTAGTCCATGTTGCACTTTTCAATTTTACTACTTACACTTTTTGATAAATGGTGTTGCACTTTTTAATTATTAAACTGTATAATAATATTTTTAGTATAATAATTGAAAAGTGCAACACCATTTATTAAAAAATGTAAGTCAGTAATACTGAATAGTGCAACATGGACTAGGGTGCACAACATGCACTCGAGTGCATACTAGACTTTATGTTTTATAATTCTTATTTTTCAAAAAAAAAAAAAATTACTCTCAGTCACTATTTTATTTATACTTTATCTTAATCTACATCTTTCACTTTTTACATAAATATATATATATATATATATATTTAATTCGTATCCAACCTAAATGTGAATTATATTGTGTGTCCTTTCAATGATACAAGGGTCAAACAACTTAAAAGCATAACTGGGAAAGTGCCTGGTGATGCTCCTAGCTAAGATAGGGATCTAGGATTCTATTTTAATTTTTTAATTGGGTGAAAATATTTATATTGTATAATTTGATAATTTCAATTTAAGGGGTCGAGATAAAAAAAATTATACACATAAAATAAATAAATAAAATTAATATCTAAGGCGAATGCACCCCTTAAATCCATCATTGCCCATATCATTAACAACATTTCATTGCAATATAACATAGTTTTTAATGTAAAGTGTTTTGAATTTTTTAATGAAGGATCACAAATTGGACTTATCAAAATGCCTTGATTTTATACGAGTGTCGCTATATATGAACCAGAGATGGATTTAGGAGGAGTGGTTGATCGCCTTCCTTTTTTTATCGTTTTGGCTCTTTGACTATATAATTTTTTTGCTTATTTATTATAACATGAAAAATTTTGCGAAATCCTAAATGCGTCTTGAATCTCTTGATATGAACTGTGATTATTTGTATTCAATGTTGTTAATTGGTCTCATGTCAGTACGTATATTATTTAAACGTTATAAGTTATATTGAACTCGGAAAAATATTGCTAGAACGAACATGTTACGATATATAGGACTATAGGAGTATAGGACGTTAATTTGCTCCTGGAACTATAACCAGAGCCGGTTATACAATTTGAAGGTTTTGGTGCAGATTTTTTAAAACTTATTGTGTAACATTATAATTTATATATACTTTTTCGTATATAATAATAATTAAAAAAATCGAGAGTACGTCCTCATAATTTATTGTGTCACCACCTCAGAAGTGGCTTGGGCCATAATTAATTAATTTGTATGTTGTTTGAATCGGATATATACTGTAGCTTCTTATCTATCATAATTGTTAATGTATAAATATATAAATTGGTTAATAAAATTTATTGATCGTTTCTTTTTTTAGTTGGAAAATATGAAAAAGATTTATTGAGCAATAATGGTACTTTGCAATGAGATGGATTGGGTCCATGCAAATCTAGAGAATATATTCTATTGATGGGGTGAAAGATAACGTTGCAGCATGTATAGATATGAATGTCAAGGTTAGGATATATATAATCGACATTATTACTTTTTGTCAAACTAAATTCAATATTTGGACACCTATAAATACACACCTCCTTCACATACATTGGAACTATGAGATGAGGAAGAAGCCATTGAAGAAGGAAAGAGGGGTTCTTGCATGAAGATAAGAGTTATGAATTTGGTAGCCAAGGATGACTTGCCTGTATATACTAACAATTAAGAGAAACCCCGAAAAAAATGTTTTTCTTTATTGTTGGGTACAGGCGGTCTCCTTGGCTAATCAGATTCACTCTTTCCATTCATATAAGACCTTCTTTCCGATCCATCGACTGTACGATCGAGCATTGTTCGATGAACTTATGATGATGAAGAGGAGGATGATCTACATAAAGAGCGAAAGATGTGTCTTACATGGTCGCAAGAGCATTGTTAGGTAGCCAAGGATGACTTGCCTGCTCCATTGTTCTCATAAATATGTATGTATATGAGGTTTGGTTTCAGGCAGTCATCTTGGCTAACTTGACGGTCTCTTTTCTCCATGTTAGACTTTGTCTTTCATTAAGCGGGGCCTCGTTAGTGACTTGTGAAGATGAGGACGATGAGGATATATATGTATAAAGAGCGAAAGATGTGCCTTACATGGTGGCAAGAGCATTGTTAGGTAGCCAATGATGACTTGCCTGCTCCATTGTTCCCATAAACATGTATGTATATATATGGGATTTGGTTTCAGGCAGTCTCCTTGGCTAACTTGACGGTCTCTTTCCTCCATGTTAGATTTTCTCTTTCATTAACTTTGTCTTTAAGCGGGACCTCGTTAGTAAACTTGTGAAGATGAGGATATGCATAAAGAGCGAAAGATATACCTTACATGGCAAGAGCATTTTTAGGTAGCCAGGGATGACTTGATATTCCATTGTTCCCATAAATATGTATATGTATATCCCTTCATAAATTTCATCCTCACAATATTTACATATTTACACTACAAGAAAATTGACTTTTAGTGACAGAAATTCTGTCATTATAGCTTCTCTAACTAAAAACCTTTAATGACAGGAATTGACTTTTAGTGACAGGTCCTGTTATTAATTCTCAATTTTCTGTCACTATAGACTTTTAGCTAGAGAAGCAATAGTGAGAGAATTTTGTTACTAAAAATCAGTTTTCTTGTAGTGTTACACAAAATGTCATTACTTTTACACTCATTCCAACTACTCTCTTTACTTTATTCATTTAAGTTTATAAAACTACCCCTCAACACTCCACTCATTACACTTTTTTCTTAAAAAGTGTGTTTATTTTATGGTGCAAAACACTTATGGAACAGAGGGAGAATATATTAATTTTGTAACATATAAAATGTGACACTGACCTATGCTAGCTGCAGCTATGTATGGTCCAAATTTATTTCTTTTGATATCTACCCCTTCTCTATTGATGTTGATATATGCATCCATGTTTTTTTTAAGGTGTTAAGTTTCTATTTTAAAATTGCAGGGGTTGCATTGACATCAACCCAATCTGATACGGAGTATATTGGATCTTGATGTAAACAATAGTTTAAGTCAGTCTTACGCTTGATCGAACCTATATGTAGTACGTAAATGCTACATCGATTGAATTTGAACTCGTGTATGTTTTGTAGTAGGTAAATATTAAATAACTATACGTATTCGTTTACACGTGTGTATAAAAAGAGAGTTTAAGTGAATTGTCATAAAAACTTATATAATGTAATAATTTTTATATACTATTATAATTAAGCTTATGTATCGATCTGTGCGTAAGTGCGTTTATGGACATTAATGAAATCAATCGAACACACATATATAAGCATTATGCCTAGCTAAACTGCCTACACTTATGTTCTTGTGGAATTTTCTCTCGTTCACTTGTGTTAGTTGTGTATATTGCGTTTTTCAAATTCAACGAACATGTTTGCTCAGGTGAAACCATTGTCACTTTCTAGTCTATATATTAACCTCTTCAAATCAAATTAAGAACAATTTTTTTAAAAAATTACCTTTATAAGGAAATAGTACTATTATTTATTACTCCTTCCGTCCAATTTCATTATTCTCACTTTCCTTTTTTGGTTGTACAATTTTATTATGTGAATTCTCTTTATGGAAATAATATTATTCACACTACATTATCTCCACCCTCCAACTATCACTTATTTACTCAAATTGCCACTAATTTTATTCATAAACAATCACTTTACTGGACCCCACAACATCCCATCATACCTTCAACTTATTTACTTTATACATAAATTAATCAATATTCATTAAAACCCGTGTTCGAAGAAGTGGACATAATAAAATTGGACGGAGGGAGTATATGATACCATATCAGTTGAGAAAAATAAAATCAAAGCAATACTATTTAGTATAAGACGTAATACTTTTTCATAAAAATGATGATAATGTACGTATTAGAAGACTACACACTTTGGAACGCATTATTACTTTACAAATTAAACAGTATTAAACATTATAAGTAAAAAAATCATTACTTTTTTAATGTAATACTACTATATAGATAAACAAATATTATTGTTGACCCAAAATTGTTAATATTATTTGTGAGTTGAAACATTAGGTATGTGATCCGCGAGATTTTAATCAAATGTTTTCTTTTTCCAAAGAACAACTAATTATAATTTTTAGTTCAAGAGTTTTTCAATACTGTGCAAAGTATCACGATCGACATCAAAACTTAGTGTCACAAAATATAAAATGACCATCAGTGATCGGAATTAGCTTGAATGTATAAGAAGATAGAATATCGAAAACGAAAAGTGGAATAAGGAAGAAAAAAAAAGGCGATAAACCTAAATTTTCCAAATGTGGCACAATATTTTGTCGATCTCATTTAAAAAGAATTAAACACATGAAATGGAAAGAAGTATGAGCTGAAACATGCAACAACTAGATTTGCATAATTAAAAAAGCAGTCAATTAATAGCCTTTTCACAGTCTTCAAACTCCTTTAGAAACTTTTGATCCCGGAAGCCAACCAAGAATTGCGCCACCGCTTCAAGATACAACGCCGCCTGATACACACTCGTCACACTCAACACATCCGCCATCACGCTCCTCCGCAGCCGGTTCGCATCCACCACCACCCCCACCAGCTCCTCCATCTCCTCCGCCACTGCCTCCGCCACCCCCGTCTTACTCCCCCAATCCGCCCCCACTTCCTTCACCAACTTCACCTGCGCGTGTCTCGCACGCGCCGCAAGCGCCGGCACCATGAGCCTCAACCCACACTCGATTTGATCCACGCGGGTCGTCAAAACCCTAGACGGGTTCTTCCATGCAGCGGCGACGGGCCACGGGCGGGCGTAGTCGAGGACGTGGACCTCTTCGTCGTCGTCGTCGTCTTCTTCGTCTTCGTCGTCGTCGAGGAAAGAGCGGAGGAGGTTGGTGAAGAGGTAGGGGTGTAGGTCGGCGAGCCAGAGGAAGGGGCGCTCGAGGGAGTTGCGCCAGTGGGGGTAGAGGCAGAGGGCGACGTCGGAGGCGGCGGCTTGGTCGAGGGCGGCGTAGTAGGATTGGAAGTGGTGGTGCATGGTGTCGACGTGGGCGGAGAGGAGGGCGGGGGTGAGGGAGAAGGAGGAGAGGGTGCGGCGGAGGTCGGGGAGGAGAGTGGTGGAGAGGGTGGTGAACCAGTTGTTGTAGAATTCGGTGAAAGGGGCGGCGCCGGTTGATGATGATTTCTTGCGTCCGAAAATACCCGATCGAAACATCTTTAGAGAAGAAGATGCAATTGGATCGATTCTTGATTTCAAAGAATTAAGAGAGGCCAGCCTTTTTGTGGGTAATCAAATTTGAGATATATTTATGCACAACCGCATGAGACTACCAACTGAATCTAAATATATTTAATTGAGACTAGATGACTAGAATTTATTGACACACTTGTGATTCTTCCATCAAAAATTTTGTTAATTTAAAACTCAGTACACACTAACTCCCAAAAATTGTTTACACCGTGGAAATTTGAAAACATACTTCTAAGTCTCAAATTTACACTACCAAAATTAACTTTTTGGGTTAAAATTTGTTAATTAATTAAAAATGATGAAATTCTTTTAGAAGAGGGAAATTTTATTAAAATTAATTTGGGAAATTGATATTTAATGACAATAAATTGAGAATTAATAACAAATCATTAAAAACTTTTAGCCAAATATGACAATGGAACAGAGTAGGGTGGGTATTTAAATATCCAAACATGCCATGTGCATATACGTATCCATCTTGCTCTACCCTATGCTTTGTTACGAGACAACATTTTAAATTTTGTCCTGCCCTGCGCTCGATGGCCTTAATATTTTGCTACGTTCTACCGCTCTTACGCCAGAAAGAAAAGATTCCACACAAGCTCCCTTTCTGTGGCGTGGTGCCAGGACTGCTAGTGGCTCCGGGTGTAGATAGGGTGAAATCCGCACAGGTCATACAAATAAAAAAAAGTGGTCTGTGAGAGTATTAGAAAATGATTTTCATTGAATTAGAAAGTAATCAAGGATACATATATATACACATCTTGAAGAGATAACTACTTCAAGATTTTGAAACTAACTCAACTAACTCTAGGTTATTAACTATATGTGTTGACACCCCCCTCAAGCTGGACGGATGGGGACAGACATAAAGCTTAGATCTAAAAAACTCGAATAGTGGTCTTGGAAGAGCCTTGGTGAAAATGTCTGCAAGTTGCAATGTAGAAGGGACGAGCTGAGTTAATAGCCGACCAGACGTGACAAGCTCGCTAACAAAATGGTAGTCTATGTCAATGTGTTTGGCCCTTTTGTGTGCGACCGGATTTTGACTTAAGAAGAGAGCGCTCTTGTTATCGCAAAATAGACGAGGAGGTCCAGTAGGAAGAGCGTTAAGCTCATGCAGGAGCGAGGAGACCCAGATGATTTCCGAAGCTACGTAGGCCATAGCCCGATATTCAGATTCGCAGTTGGATCTAGACACCGTTGGTTGCTTTTTGGCACTCCAAGAGATGAGATTTGGGCCGAGGAATATTGAGTAGTCGTAGGTCGAACGCCGAGTATCGAGGCAGCGAGCCCAGTCCGCGTCAGAGTATGCTAGGAGATGTGTAGGGCCGCGAGAAAAGTCAAGGCCGAACTGAAAAGTACCCTTGACATAGCGAAGAATCCGTTTGACAGCCTAGAAGTGATCGGTCATTGGATTAGATTGGAATTGACTGACCGTATTGACCGCAAAAGAGAGATCAGGGCGAGTAATGGTGAGATACTGAAGAGCGCCGACCAAAGAGCGGTATTTTGTTGAATCGATGTAAGGGGTGCCGAGCATGCGAAGATGATCAATCGAAGATAGGGGAGTGGCGACAGGTTTGGCATCAAGCACGTCCGCTCGTAGCAGAATGTCGCGAGCATACTTAGTTTGGCTGAAGAAAAAAGACCAGAAGAGGTGTAAGTTATTTCTAGACCAAGAAAATAGTTTAGTTTACCGAGATCTTTTATAGCAAATTCTTTTTGGGTGCGGGAGATGAGACGAGCAATGAAGATGTCATTATTCCCTGTGATAATAATGTCATCGACGTAGACGAGAAGGAACAAGGTCGTGCTCGCCTGTTGTAAAATGAAAAGAGATGTATCCGATTTGCTTTCTTTAAATCCTAACGAAAGTAAGAATGTACTAAAACGAAGAAACTAGGCCCTTGGTGCCTGTTTTAAACCGTATATAGCCTTATTAAGGCAGTAAACGTGATCTAGGCGAACAGGGTCGACGTACCCTGGAGGTTGTTCCATATAGACTGGTTTGGAGAGATGCCCATGAAGGAAGGCGTTGTTGACGTCGAGTTGACGAAGATTCCAGTTTCGAAGGACTGCAATAGAGAGGATAATGCGAACAATAGACGCTTTGACGACCGGACTGAAGGTATGGTCGTAATCAAACCCAAGAAGCTGAGAAAAACCTTGGGTGACCAATCGAGCTTTATGCCGATCAATGCTACCATCGGCCAGATATTTTGTCCGATAAACCCATTTTGAGCCAATTATATTTTCAGAGGAGGGTCGAGGAACCAATGACCAAGTGTTATTGGAGCGAAGAGCCTGCAACTCATTTTCCATTGCCGCAACCCATTGGGGAGACTTTGAGGCAGATTTGATTCCTTTTGGTTCTTTGTTAGAGTGAATGGAAGCGAGAAGGGCGTTGGTGGCGAGGAAGGCAGTGTTGAATGGGTGTTTTGGTTTGACAATGCCATCTTTAGAGCGAGTTCGCATGGGATGAGTTGAACGTGGAATATCCATTCTATGTGGTGGAGAGCGAGCAGGAGGGAAAGGTGGGCGAGGAGTAGGTAGTGTGCGAGCAACGGTAGGGGTGATGGAAGAGTCTGCCGAGATGCACGCCGAGCAGGGAGGAGTGGAAGTGCTAGAAGGCGGCGAAGAGGAACATGTTGTAGGTGTTTTGAAGGGAAAGGTCTTTTCGTCGAACACAGCATGGCGAGTAACAAAGACTCAAGAAGATGAGGGATCAAGGCAGCAATAACCCTGATGGCGAGAACTGTAACCAAGAAAAACACAAGGTGCACTTCTAGGAGAGAGTTTGTTAGCAGCATAATCACGAAGATAAGGAAAGACGCGACATCCAAAAACATGAAGATTATCAAAGCGATGAGGGGAGGATAATATGACTTCATAGGGAGATTTGTTTTGAAGAACAGACGAAGGAGTTCGATTTATAAGATACACAGCAGTGCTAAACGATTCCACCCAATATTGGGATGGGACCGACGAGTGAAATAGAAGAGAGAGACCAGTTTCAGTGTTGTGTCTGTGTTTTCGTTCTGCTCGGCCATTTTGAGCAGGGGTATAAGGGCAGGACATGGTGTGAATAAGGGCAGGACATGGTGTGAATAATGCCATGTTGTGAAAAAATATATTGAAGTGTTTTGTTAGTGAATTCAGTGCCCCCATCAGAATGAAATCTTTTGATAGTTGTTTTTAATTGATTTTCCACTAGCTGCTTGAAATGGACGAACACCGAATAAAAATCGGATTTTTGTTTCAAGGTGTAAAACCAAACAAATCTAGAGAAATCATCCACAAAAACTGGTGTAAAATCGATAACCATCACAAGAAGTAACAGGGGAAGGCCCCCAAAGATCACAGTGCACAAGTTCTAACAAAGAGGAAGCTCGTTTATTAATAATAGAATAAGGTAAGCGAGAACTCTTAGCAAGTTGACAAGATGTGCATGAAACAGGACTAGGTAATATGGAAGAGACAGAAATGTAGCCTAGATTAGCAAGAATCTTGATATTATTGAAGTGAGTGTGTCCAAGACGATCATGCCATATTTCATAAGAAGCCTTATGTGTAGAAACAGTGTGGTGTGCAGAGTACATAGAATTTAAAGAACGATCTAATATGTAAAGGCCATGTTCATGTCGCCCTTGAGTGAGCAAAGTCCCTGTTGCTTGATTCTGAATGACAAAGGTAGAATCAGTGAAACTAACAATTATAGGATGGTCAGAAGCAAGTTGACTAACAGAGATTAAGTTTTTGGTGATGGAGGGAACGACTAGAACATTACATATAGAAAGATAGGAAGAGAGTAGTTTAGAGCCTATGTGAGTGATCGGCAAGGATTGGCCATTGCCGACCACCACATGGTTTGTACCTGTATACACATTGGAGGAGTCAAGGGCGTCTGGTGAAGAGACCATATGCGCAGAGGCACCGGTGTCAATGTACCAGTCAGAGATGTTGGATGGAGTGATCGTCGAGGATTCCGACAAGGATTCCACACAATTCGACTGGCGAGCAGGGGGAGAGGTATACCGTTGAGGACAAGAGTTTGCAAGATGGCCTTCAAATTTACATATTTGACACCGCGGGGGGAGGCGCCATGACCACGACCAGGAAAACGACCCTGAAACCGACCAGCAGAATAGGTTCCGTGACCAAATTGGCCACGTCCTCGTCAAGGAGGGCGAGCAGTTTGGGCGAAAAATGACGGAAGAACGGAAACTGAAGTATAAGAATTATTGAGAGACGTTGTGAACAAGTCATGTGACTCGGCCATGGCGAGAAGGTCAGGAAAGCCAGGAAGAGGGGTTACATTGATCTGAGAGGTTGAAAAACCATGGAATTCAGGGCCTAGGCCACGCAAGAACCAGTGGGACTTGTCCGTGTTATCAAGAACACAACCCATGGAGGATAGCTGATCACACAGGTTCTTGAATAGGGCACCGTATTCGGTAACAGTAGATTGAAGTTCATCTTTGATACGGAGCTCACGAGCTTTGGACGTTTGGTTGAATGCCGATGATAGAGTGCTCCAGATTTCAGCCCAGGAGCGGCAACCAACGATAACAGCCATAGTTTCTTCTGTCAAGGTGGAAACCAAGAAGACTCGAACAATCTGATCCTTGGCGAACCAAGAAGCATGTTCCGGATTAGATTCAGATTTTCCGTCTGTAGTAATGGTGGTTGGGGGCGCCGGAGAAGAACCATCAACGAATGGAAGAAACTTTTGAGTGACCAACAAGAGGTAGATTTGCGCATACCACATGAGATAATTCGAGGATTTGAACTTGACCGTGACTAGGTGAGTCATAACATGTAAAGTAAGCGATGAATCGAAGACGGAAGTGGTCGTGGTGGTGGTAGGATCGACCATGATTGAAGAAGAATGATGGGGAAGAAAGGTGTTTTCTCAGCGGTTAGGCTGATACCGTGTGAGAGTATTAGAAAATGATTTTCATTGAATTAGAAAGTAATCAATGATACATATATATACACATCTTGAAGAGATAACTACTTCAAGATTTTGAAGCTAACTCAACTAACTCTAGGTTCTTAACTATATGTGTTGACATGGTCCCTTCTCTTTTGGATGAATGGGGTGCTTTAGAAGACGCTTTCTGATCTACAGTCCCTCATAGCGAAAGGTTAGGCACGTAGTATGGGCCCTCTGACTTTCAGTTATGTGTAGACTATTTAGGAGTCTATCGTAGTGTGGTAAATATGCCACAGAGAAATGTTAGTGTAAAAGTGATATTTGTTGACACGATTTTATCTAGAAACGGTTGATTTTTAAGATAGTTTAAAAACTATGACTTATTCTAAATGATATCTACAAATTTCATTAAAAAACCAAATAAAATTAGTTCAATCTAAATCAAGCTAATAATATTTGTGCCCCCGTTTTGTTGGTCTAGCTCACGACAAAAATAAAATGGTTGAATTAATTGTTGATAAGGGAGTAGCAACTCTTAATACCAAAGTTTCAACTCAATTAACAACCCTGTTACACTGTATGCGAGAATCATCTCTACAATTGTGTGGTGCAACTAGGATTGTAAACGAATCGAATGGAAGTGAATACTGCAGTATTCGATTCGTGAAAGTATTCGAATATTTGTATTTGTATTTGTATTCATTTATTTTTTGAATAATAAATTTAATTCGGTATTCGATTCGAATGATTATTCGATAATATCTAATTCGATTCGAATTTGATTCAAAATTTTATGAAGAAAATATGTAAAATAATAATTTAAATAATATTATAAGACCCGAGACTGATATACATTTAAAAATATATTTAAATAAATATATTATAAATAAACGAATATCGAATCGAATATTATAATTTTATATTTGTATTTTTTTATTATTCGAATAAAAATAAAATTTGTATACAAATTCGAATAATAAAATTTCAAATTCGAATTTGAATATTGTATCAATCAAAATTATTTGATTAGTTTACCACTGCATCTGTCTTCTGAACAATGCAAACAAAAAATGTTTACGGATTAATGTGTTGGGAGCTGCGCGTGATTAATTAAGTTGTAATGTTAATTTGCTCTTTTATTGGACGGTCAATTTTGACCAATAACATTTGAATAAGCTACTAAAATTTAAAACAAATTTAAAAAATTCACCTTATTTCTGAAAAATTAGATTGTCATTTATATGTGGTTGGACAAATCGTAGAACACCTCTCAATCGTTCAACGGAATTTTGACAATAGAGTCGAGCTTCTGATTCCAGCTACAGCCACTCCCCAACCCTTCTCCCCCTCTTAAACAATATCTTCTTTCCAATTTTACCTTTCCCTTCTTCGGCTCCTACATTCGCCTTATTGCTCTCTGTTTCAGAGATCCCACTTTCCCTCGCCACCCTCTCAAAATCATCACCCAAATTCCTCACCAGTTCCTTCTTCACTTCCTCATCCTCTTCATTCAACAATTCAACAAGACGGCGCCTCTTAATAGCAACGGGAGTCGGTGGCGGAGACGGCGTTCCGTTGTTATCTTTGTCGGAGGATTTTTGCGTCTTTGGGGATTCATCAAAGATAGACTCTGGTTGCTGGTGTAGTTTCTCAATGCTGCCCTCAATCCGGCCCTGAAGGCGGTGGTGCCTGTCATTGAGGCCGCCCATGGAAGTGTGAGCCTCTTCCGCCCAAGCCATGAGCAGATCTGTGATAGAGACCGGTGGATCCACCCTTTCATCGTTGAATTTAACGTCAGTGTAGAGTCGCGGCCGTGGGAGGCTGCTGTCGTAGAATTTCCCGGGCCCAAAGTCGCGACCATATCGGTAGTGATGTGTGTGCAGAAGTAGGAGCCGAAAACGAGGGCTTGTCTGTGTGATTACGGATGTGATGGGGTTTATGTATAAGGTTTGTTCGGCGGGAAAGACATACACCGCGTCAAACCCCAATCATTTTGAATTGAATTCTACCGCCTATCTTTCCTAAATTAAATCGGATTGTGCCAAAACCGTGTTTAAAACATCTTTACAAATAATTACTGAAGCCTCATCCTCAAAACTTCTCTCTAAAAGTTTTGCTCTCCTTGGTTTTTTCTTACCTGAAGCCGCTTCGAATTCTGCATCACCCTTTTCCCTTTTGATTTGTCTCGTTCTGTGTGTTACCTTTCTATACACTCTTTGTTTTATTTTTGTTCTTGAATTTTGAAAATTCTCAATCATTAGATTGTGTGAGATTTGTGTTTCAGAATTGGTGGTTGACACGCGCGGCTGTATTGGGGTTTTTTCTTAAGTGCGGTTTGCTTCCTGGCAAGAAATGACGAGGGCCTTTATTCGGATTGGGCAAAATTTTCACGGGGGTTTTTTCCTTATTTTCCAGGCGGCATTCAGTGGGTGGAGTGAGGCGGTTTTCAGAATTACATCTAATATTGGGGGCGCATTTTTCTCTATTTATTCTCACTCTTATCTGTCAGACTTTTCACTTTCTCTCAAACACTCTTCTCTTTTACTGAATATTCTTGAGGTTCCTACTATGGCGGAGAGTTTGAACGAGATGATGGAGAGCTTTCGTATTTCTAGTAAAGAAACTACCCACATAGTTGCTCAAAGGGAGGAGTTAACCATTCCAAAACACACGGTGGCTATGAGATTTGTTGCTAGAAGAACATTCAGCGTTCGGGAGTTGAAGGAGGTGCTTGGCCGTACGTGGAGGCTGAGAACCCCCCTCAGGATTTCTAGTGTTGGAGAAGGGCTCTTTCTTCTCACTTTTGGGGAAGATTCGGAGATGCAGGATGTGCTCTCTCGTCAGCCTTGGAATTTGAGAAAGTCTCTTATGGCTATGGACCATTTGCATGGGGGTGAGAGGTTGTCCCAGTTAAAGCTTAATCTTGTTCCCTTTTGGCTTCAGGTCCATGGTCTTCAACTCTTTGCTATGAGTAAGATCTTGGGTATGAAGATTGGAAGCATTGTTGGGGAAGTTTTGGCGGTTGATGCGAAAGATGGAGAGGAGGCTTGGGGGGAATGTCTTCGTATCCGAGTTCTTATGGATATTACCAAACCCCTTTGCCGTTTCGTTTTTGCTAGCTCTGTGGTCTTCTTGAGCACTTTGAGCAACAGTGCCCCAATTGGTTTGGCAAGAGTGAGGAGTGGTATAAGAGTCACAGGTTTTTTCCTACATGGCTTCAGGCCGAGAAGAGGAAGAGTCCCTCAGTTGCAGATCTGGAACACTTCTTTGAGCTTCTGAGGTTGGGGGTGGGTGAGCAAGCTAGGATGCAGGATTTGGCGGCGGAGCAGGCTCGTAGGCTGGATAAAGGAAAAGGGATTGTTATTGAAGAAGAATCGGAAGCTCAGGAAGGTGTGGGGGCTGCCTAGCAGGCTCGAAGGTTGGACAAAGGTAAGGGTATTACAATTGAGGATGATTCTGATACTCATGAGGGTGTGGGGGTGTTGCAGAGGAAAGTGGTTCATCGCTTTGATGAATTAATGGCTATATTGGGGGGTTCGACGGAGGAAGGTAGAGGTGTTGATGGGATAATGCAGAAAGGTAGAGAGGATCCCCGGATAGGTAAGTTTTTTACCCCTCTTTGTTTTACAGACCCTGATGGTTTCCAACACTGTTTTTTTAGTGAACCTTTGACTGGAGTTTATAACGGAAAATATTATCGTGTGGTTCATTTTTTTGGTAAAGGCCTAAGCACTCAAGACTATGTGATGTATGTGGAGATTATACATGAAGGAGAGGCTCCCTATGTCCCGATCTTTGAACAAAGTGTTGTACCTGCACAGGCAGCTGCTGAGAAGGAGAGAGTGTTTGAAGATAAGGAGATGGCTGATGATTTGGTGTCCATGCAAAAATATGCGTTACCGTGTAAGAAAAGGCCTTGGAGGGAGGATTCGGGAGAGATGATGGAGTTCTGGTGTGGTGGTAGAGGCTGGTCTAAGGGGGAGATGGTTCGTAATCCGGAGGGTTTCTTCAAAAAAGCTCGTAGCATGATTGAGGCCTACGGGGCGGGGGTTGAGTTTCAGGGTTTGGCGGAGGCTGAAGTTGATCAGCCCCGCCGTGGGGAATGATTGTGTTATGTTGGAATGCTCGAGGTGTTAGTGGGTCTCGAGCATTCAATTATCTTCGTAGGCTAGTTTTTACTTATCGTCCTAGTATCTTTTTTATTTCAGAAGCTAGATGTTCTTCGGCTAGGGCCGATGTTTTGAAATGCAATCTTGGATTTTCTTCTTGTTTCTATGTGAATGGTGGTGGTTGTTCTGGTGGATTGATGGTTTTTTTGGAAAAATATTGATCTTCATATCCCTTCATTCTCAGAAGCCCATATTGATTATATGATTAAGGCATCTGACCTTACATAGAGATTTACGGGTTTTCATGGTAGTCCCTATTTGAACTATCGTCATGCTTCATGGGAGTTATTCAAAAGACTTAAGCATTATATTCCATTTGAGACAAATTCTTGGCTGGTTCGTGTGGATTTTAATGAAACTCTTTTCCATTCAGAAAAAAAGGGGGGTCTTAAGAAGCCTTTGAGTAGACTCATGAAATTCCAAGAGGTTTTAAATCATAATGAATTGACATCTTTGAAGGTTTGGGGGCCTAAATTCACATGGACAAATAAACGAAGAGGACATGAGTACATTACGGAAAGGCTTGATCGTTTTGTTGCTTCTCAAGAATGGAGGGATATGTTTAGGTCTTATAAGTGCCAAAATCTCGATTTTATGGGTTCTGATCACCGGCCTATTATGATTTCATGTGCCTTCTGTCCGAATCCTCTTGTGAGGAAAACCAACCAAACTTTTCAATTTGAAAATCACTGGTTGTGAGAACCTGATTTTAAAAAAGTGGTTGGCCAAATCTGGAAGGTTAGAGGAGAGCAATTGGGTCTGAATGAAACTCTCTCGATGTGTGGTAGGAATTTGAAACAATGGGCTGTGAGTAAAAGGGGAGAATTGAAAGACATAATTTCTAAGGAACAAGAATGGATTAATGCTGAATTAAACAATGAGGACTTCATTCCGAATTTTGATCAGGTAGATGTCCACGAAAAAGAGCTTGAGAAGCTTCTCTCGCAGGAGGAATTGTATTGGAAACAACGTTCTCGAGTTTCATGGCTTAAGGAGGGGGACCAAAATACGAAGTTCTTTCATCGCAAGGCTAATCAAAGGAGGGAGATCAATAGGGTGTCTAAGATTAAGAATGTACAGGGGGATTGGGTTCTTAGGGATGAGGATATTTCTAATGTGTTTGTTGAGTATTTTCAGGATATATTCACTTCAAAGAACCCTAGTCCTCAATTAATTGAACGAGCCACAAAGGACTTCAAGTTCCGTCTTTCTGAAGAGCAACTTGTTTTATTGGATGCCCCTTTTTCACGAGAAGAGATAAACCGTGCGTTGAAGGATCTTAATCCCTGGAAGGCGGCCGGTCAGGATGGTTTTTCGGCGTCGTTTTATCAATCGAATTGGAACACTAGCTATTGGGGAGGAAGTCTCCGCTCATATTTTAGGTGTGCTCAATGATGGGAACACATTGGATACTTGGAATAACACAACGATTGTAATGATTCCCAAACTTAAGCAGCCTTCCCAAGTTACACACTTCTGTCCCATTAGTCTTTGCAATGTGTGCTATCGACTACTTTCTAGGGTTATCACCAATAGTTTGAAGGTGTTTCTGGATGATATGATTGATCCATATCAAAGTGCTTTTATTCCAGGTTGTCTTATTACAGATAATATTCTTATTGCTTTCGAAAGCATGCATTGGCTTCGTAAGTCTAAGAGTAGGGAAGGTTATGCAGTCCTTAAGCTCGATATGAGTAAGGCTTATGATCGGGTTGAGTGGACGTTCATTGTTGGAATAATGCAGCGAATGGGCTTCTCTAAAAGATGGCTTAATCTTATTCACAAGTGTATATCATCTGTCTCTTATTTAATATGTATCAATGGGGCTCTTTCACCAGCTTTCAAACCATCCAGGGGTCTTCGACAAGGTGATCCTTTGTCACCTTATTTGTTTTTAATGTGTGCTCAGAGCTTGTCTTCTTTAATTTTGGATGTGGTTGAACATAAGTCGTTTGTGGGTATTAAGATTGCAAGGGAAGCACTAGTTGTTTCTCACCTCTTTTTTGCAGACGATAGCTTGATTTTCATGAAGGCTACTGAGGATAATTCTAGGGCCTTAAAGAACTGTCTTCTGCTCTATGAGGAAGCCTCTGGGCAGCTTATTAATTATGATAAGTCGGAAATCACGTTCAGCCCGTTGACAAAGCATGCAAACAAAGAAGAGGTACTTCGTCTTCTTCAGGTTCGGTCAACGATTGGACATGACATATACCTAGGTCTTCCTACTTTTTCTATCAAGGCTAAAAGGTTTCAATTTAGCTATTTGGTGGACCGTGTGCATCAAAGAATTAATTCGTGGAACCACAAAAAGTTTTCGGAGGGTGGCAATGAGGTATTGATTCGGTCGGTTCTTCAAGCTATTCCATCATATGCGATGTCCTGTTTTCGAATTCCCACTTCGATCTGTGCGGATATTGAAAAGCTCATTGCTAAGTTTTGGTGGGGTTCCTCGACTGAAGACAAAAAGATTCATTGGATGAGATGGAGGGAATTGTGCAAACTTAGAGAAGAGGGGGACTTGAATTTCCGTAATCTGGTTTCTTTTAATCAAGCCCTTTTGGCTAAACAAGTTTGGAGAATGATGCAAAGCCGGAATCATTCGTTAGTAGGATTTTCAAAGCAAAGTATTTTAAGGAAATGGACATTTTGGACGCCTGTTTAGGTTCTAGTCCATCATTTATATGGAGATCTATGCTTTGGAGTCGTGAGATTATAGATCTTGGCACATGATGGAGGATCGGGGATGGTAATACGGTGCATATTTTTAAAGATAGATGGTTGCAAGGAGGAAAGGAAGGAAGGGTTTTTTCACGAATTGCAAGTGCCTCTCATGTAGGTCGATTCTTAACCCCGAGCTATTGTTGGAATGAGGACCTATTATATAAGGTGTTTCTTCCTATTGAAGTGGAGGCTATTGTTCGTGTGCCCCTTTTGGGAAGACATTGTGTGGATCAAAGATATTGGCCCAGTTCTGCTTCGGGAAGCTATACGGTGGCTTCTGGGTATGTTATCGCCACCCAACTCAAATATAAGGATAGCATGTGCACCATTTCAAGCTCATCTTCGAAGAATATGTTACAGTGTGTGCTGAGGGCTCTATGGAAGCTTAAAGTCCCTCCAAAAATTAGAATCTTCGGGTGGAAGATCTTACATGACTCGTTAGCCACAGAAGGTAATCTTGTTAAACATCACGTCCCTATTCTTCCTTGTTGTTTATGCTGCGGTGCCCCTTTTGCGGATAGAATGCATGTGCTTTTTCTGTATGTCTTTGCGAAAGGAGCATGGAAAAGCCAAGGTCTTTGGGGCTTGTTGAAAAGGTATGTCAAGGGCTCCTTAATCCAATTTCTGGACAAGATCCTTGACTCATCATCTTTGAAGGAGCTTTTTCCTAGTATCATTGTTATCACTTGGGCAATATGGAAGGAACGTTGTAAATGGCTGCATTTGGATGAAGGAGTTCTCGACAGGAAAAGGATGCCTCTTGCATTTGAGGTCAAATGGGTTGTTGATTATTGGCAGGAACTCTTGAGAACTGTGAATTTTTCTTTTAAACATCTTAAGGGTTTGTCTTGCTAGGATGATTCATGGATTTGTGAGGCTCCAAAATATAGGCTTTATGTTGATGCTACCTTTAATCCAATTATGAATTTCTCTGCCATTGGATATTATGCTCTTTTTTGAAAAGGGGAAAATTATATTGGCACCGTTGGTTGCTTTTTGGCACTCCAAGAGATGAGATTTGGGTCGAGGAATATTGAGTAGTCGTAGTTCGAACGCCGAGTATCGAGGCAACGAGCCCAGTCCGCGTCAGAGTATGCTAGGAGATGTGTAGGGCCGCGAGAAAAGCAAGGCCAAATTGAAGAGTACCCTTGACATAGCGAAGAATTCGTTTAACAGCCTGGAAGTGATCGGTCGTTGGATTGGATTGGAATTAACTGACCGTATTGACCGCAAAGGAGAGATCAGGGCGAGTAATGGTGAGATACTTAAGAGCGCCGAACAAAGAGTGATATTTTGTTGAATCGGTGTAAGGGGTGCCGAGCATGCGAAGATGATCAGTCGAAGATAGGGGAGTGGCGACAGGTTTGGCATTAAGCATGTCCGCTCGTAGCAGAATGTCGCGAGCATACTTAGTTTGGCTGAGAAAAAAAGACCAGAAGAGGTGTAAGTTATTTCTAGACCAAGAAAATAGTTTAGTTTACCGAGATCTTTTATAGCAAATTCTTTTTGGATGCGGTAGATGAGACGAGCAATGAAGATGTCATCGTTCCCTGTGAGCAAGCTAGGATGCAGGATTTGGCAGCGGAGCAGGCTCGTAGGCTGGATAAAGGAAAAGGGGTTGTTATTGAAGAAGAATCGGAAGCTCAGGAAGGTGTTGGGGCTGCCCAGCAGGCTCGAAGGTTGGACAAAGGTAAGGGTATTGCAATTGAGGATGATTTTGATACTCATGAGGGTGTGGGGGTGTTGCAGAGGAAAGTGGTTCATCGCTTTGATGAATTAATGGCTAGATTGGGGGGTTCGACGGAGGAAGGTAGAGGTGTTGATGGGATGATGTAGAAAGGTAAAGAGGATCCCCAGACAGGTAAGTTTTTTACCCCCCTTTGTTTTACAGTCCCTGATGGTTTCCAACACTGTTTTTTGAGTGAACCTTTGACTGGAGTTAATAACGGAAAAGATTATCGTGTGGTTCATTTTGTTGGTAAAGACCTAAGCACTCAAGACTATGTGATGTATGTGGAGATTATACATGAAGGAGAGGCTCCATAAGTCCCGATCTTTGAACAAAGTGTTGTACCTGCACATGCAGCTGCTGAGAAGGAGAGAGTGTTTGAAGATAAGGAGATGGTTGATGATTTGGTGTCCATGCAAAACTGTGCGTTATCGTGTAAGAAGAGGCCTTAGAGGGAGGATTCGGGAGAGATGATGGAGTTCTGGGGTGGTGGTAGAGGCTGGTCTAAGGGGGAGATTGTTCGTAATCCGGAGGGTTTCTTCAAAAAAGCTCGTAGCATGATTGAGGCCTACGGGGCGGGGGTTGAGTTTCAGGGTTTGGTGGAGGCTGAAGTTGATCAGCCCCGCCGTGGGGAATGATTGTGTTATGTTGGAATGCTCGAGGTGTTAGTGGGTCTCGAGCATTCAATTATCTTCGTAGGCTAGTTTTTACTTATCGTCCTAGTATCTTTTTTATTTCAGAAGCTAGATGTTCTTCGGCTAGGGCCGATGTTTTGAAATGTAGCCTATATTAGCAAGAATCTTGATATTATTGAAGTGAGTGTGTCCAAGACGATCATGTCATATTTCATAAGAATCCTTAGGTTTAGAAACAGTGCGGTGAGCAGAGTACATAGAATTTAAAGAACGATCTAATATGTAAAGGCCATGTTCATGTCTTCCTTGAGCGAGCAAAGTCCCTGTTGCTTGATTCTGAATGACAAAGGTAGAATCAGTGAAACTAACAGTTATAGGATGGTCATAAGCAAGTTGACTAACAGAGATTATGTTTTTGGTGATGGAGGGAACGACTAGAACATTAGATAAAGAAAGATGGGAAAAGAGTAGTTTAGAGCCTATGTGAGTGATCGACAAGGATTGGCCATTGCCGACCACCACATGGTTTGTACCTATATACACATTGGAGGAGTCAAGGGCGTCTGGTGAAGAGACCATATGCGTAGAGGCACCGGTGTCAATGTACCAGTCAGAGATGTTGAATGGAGTGATCGTCGAGGATGCCGACAAGGATTCTACACAATTCGACTGGCGAGTAGGGGGAGAGGTATACCGTTGAGGACAAGAGTCTACAAGATGTCCTTCAAATTTACATATTTGACACCGCGGGGTGAGGCGACCACGACCACGACCAAGAAAACGACCCTGAAACCGACCAGCAGAATAGGTTCCGCGACCAAATTGGCCACATCCTCGTCGAGGAGGGAGAGCAGTTTGGGCGAAAAATGACGGAACAACGGGAACTGAAGTAGAAGAATTATTGAGAGATATTGTGAACAAGTCATGTGACTCGGCTATGGCGAGAAGGTCAGGAAAGCCAGGAAGAGGGGTTACATTGATCTGAGAGGTTGAAAAAACATGGAATTCAGGGCCTAGGCCACGCAAGAACCAGTGGGACTTGTCCGTGTTATCAAGAACACAACCCATGGAGGATAGTTGATCGCACAGGTTCTTGAATAGGGCACCGTATTCGGTAACAGTACGATGACCCTTCCTGATAGTTTGAAGTTCATCTTTGATACGGAGCTCACGAGCTTTGGACGTTTGGTTGAATGCCGATGATAGAGTGCTCTAGATTTCAGCCGAGGAGCGGCAACCGACAATAACGGCCATAGTTTCTTCTGTCAAGGTGGAAACCAAGAAGACTCGAACGATCTGATCCTTGGCGAACCAAGAAGCATGTTCCAGAATAGATTCAAATTTTCCGTCTGTGGTAATGGTGGTTGGGGGCGCCGGAGAAGAACCATCAACGAATGGAAGAAACTTTTGAGTGACCAACAAGGGGTAGATTTGTGCATACCACATGACATAATTCGAGGATTTGAGCTTGACCGTGACTAGGTGAGTCATAGCATGTAAAGTAAGCGATGAATCGAAGACGGAAGTGGTCGTGGTGGTGGTAGGATCGACCATGATTGAAGAAGAAAGATGGGGAAGAAAGGTATTTTCTCAGCGGTTAGGCTAATACCATGTGAGAGTATTAGAAAATGATTTTCATTGAATTAGAAAGTAATCAAGGATACATATATATACACATCTTGAAGAGATAACTACTTCAAGATTTTGAAACTAACTCTAGGTTATTAACTATATGTGTTGACATTGTCCCTTCTCTTTTGGATGAATGGGGTGCTTTAGAAGGCGATTTTAGATCTACAACCCCTCATAGCGAATGTTAGGCACGTAGTATGGGCCCTCTGACTTTCAGTTATGTGTAGACTATTTAGGAGTCTATCGTAGTGTGGTAAATATGCCACAGAGAAATGTTAGTGTAAAAGATATATTTGTTGACACGATTTTATCTAGAAACGGTTGATTTTTAAGATAGTTTAAAAACTATGACTTATTTTAAATGCTATCTACAAATTTCATTAAAAAGACAAATAAAATTAGTTCAATCTAAATCAACAACAAGCTAATAATATTTGTGCCCCCGTTTTGTTGGTCTAGCTCACGACAAAAATAAAATGGTTGAATTAATTGTTTATAAGGGAGTAGCAACTCTTAGTACCAAAGTTTCAACTCAATTAACAACCCTGTTACACTGTATGCGAGAATCTTCTCTACAATTGTGTGGTGCAACTAGGATTGTAAACGAATCGAAGTGAATACTGTAGTATTCGATTCGTGAAAATATTCGAATATTTGTATTTGTATTCATTTATTTTTCGAATAATAAATTTAATTCGGTATTCGATTCGAATGATTATTCGATAATATCCAATTCGATTCGAATTTGATTCAAAATTTTATGAAGAAAATATGTAAAATAATAATTTAAATAATATTATAAGACCCGAGACTGATATACATTTAAAAATATATTTAAATAAATATATTATAAATAAACGAATATCGAATCGAATATAATAATTTTATATTTGTATTTTTTTATTATTCGAATAAAAATAAAATTTGTATACAAATTCGAATAATAAAATTTCAAATTCGAATTTGAATAGTGTATCAATCAAAATTATTTGATTAGTTTACCACTACATCTGTCTTCTGAACAATGCAAACAAAAAATGTTTACGGATTAATGTGTTGGGAGCTGCGCGTGATTAATTAAGTTGTAATGTTAATTTGCTCTTTTATTGGACGGTCAATTTTGACCAATAACATTTGAATAAGCTACTCAAATTTAAAACAAATTTAGAAAATTCACCTTATTTCTGAAAAATTAGATTGTCATTTATATGTGGTTGGACAAATCGTAGAACACCTCTCAATCGTTCAACAGAATTTTGACAATAGAGGCGAGCTTCTGATTCCAGCTACAACCACTCCCCAACCCTTCTCCCCCTCTTAAACAATCTCTTCTTTCCAATTTTACCTTTCCCTTCTTCGACTCCTACATTCGCCTTATTACTCTCTGTTTTAGAGATCCCACTTTCCCTCGCCACCCTCTCAAAATCATCACCCAAATTCCTCACCAGTTCCTTCTTCACCTCTTCATCCTCTTCATTCAACAATTCAACAAGACGGCGCCTCCTAATAGCAACGGGAGTAGGCGGCGGAGACGGCGTTCCGTTGTTATCTTTGTCGGAGGAGTTTTGCGTCTTTGGGGATTCATCAAAGATAGACTCTGGTTGCTGGTGTAGTTTCTCAATGCTGCCCTCAATCCGGCCCTGAAGGTGGTGGCGCGTGTCATTAAGGCCGCCCATGGAAGTGTGAGCCTCTTTCGCCCAAGCCATGAACGGATCTGTGACAGAGACCGGTGGATCCACCCTTTCATCGTTGAATTTAACGTCAGTGTAGAGTCGCGGCCGTGGGAGGCTGCTGCCGTAGAATTTCTCGGGGCCCAAAGTCGCGACCATATCGGTAGTGATGTGTGTGCGGAAGTAGGAGCCGAAAACGAGGGCTTGTCTGTGTGATTACGGCTGTGATGGGGTTTATGTATAAGGTTTGTTCGGCGGGAAAGACATACACCGCATACAACCCCAATCATTTTGAATTGAATTCTACCGCCTATCTTTCCTAAATTAAATCGGATTGTGCCAAAACCATGTTTAAAACATCTTTACAAATAATTATTGAACCCTCATCCTCAAAACTTCTCTCTAAAAGTTTTGCTCTCCTTGGTTTTTTCTAGGGTTGGCAATGGGACGGGTAAAAACTCAGACCCGCATAAAACCGGCCCGCACGGGGCGGGTAAATACCCGGTCAAACGGGTCCCGGGTCGGGTAAATACCCGGTCAAACGATACCCGCCGGGTATGGGACGGGTAATGGTTTTGTATATACCCGACCTGACCCCAACCCGTATAAATATACGGAGTATATATTTAAAATATATATATATATTAAAAAAATAATATATATATATATATATATATATATATCATTATTAGTAATTCAATATATACTTCTTGAATACATGGTGGAATAGAGGTAAGCTTGGGATGAGAATTGATCTTGAATACTTCTTTCTACTGTTACTTTGGGTCATTATGATACCTCTAGTAGTCTGATAAATATGTTTCTGTTTGAAAATTTATTATGAATAAAAATCATTTTTTGCCTAATAAAAAAAGTATATACTTCTTCAATTTTAATTCTTTCTAATTGTAGGTTTAAGAAACACACAGCGGCTTCGAATTTCTTATTTCTTTCCCAGCCACCGGTCCCCTCTCCATTCTATTTAAATAGCATATTAAAAAAAAAAGTGAGTGATGATGGAGCGGGTATACCCGCCGAGTTCGTGGGACGGGACGGGGCGGGTTTAGCCGGGTATTGAGGCGGGGTGGGGCGGGTAACAGGTCTAAAAAAATTTGGCGGGGCGGGTCCTGCGAAAGGCTATACCCGCCCCGTTGCCAACCCTAGTTTTTTCTCACCCGAAGCCGCTTCGAATTCTGCATCACCCTTTTTCCTTTTCCCTTTTGATTTGTCTCGTTCTGTGTGTTACCTTTCTATACACTCTTGGTTTCTTTTTGTTCTTGGATTTTGAAAATTCTCAATCATTAGATTGTGCGAGATTTGTGTTTCAGAATTGGTGGTTGACACGCGCGGTTGCATTGGGGTTTTTTCTTAAGTGCGGTTTGTTTCCTAGCAAGAAATGATGAGGGCCTTTATTCGAATTGGGAAAAATTTTCATAGGGTTTTTTTCCTTATTTTCCAGGCGGCATTAAGTGGGTGGAGTGCGCGGTTTTCAGAATTACATCTAATATTGGGGGCGCATTTCTCTCTATTTATTTTCACTCTTATCTGTCAGACTTTTCACTTTCTCTCAAACACTCTTCTCTTTTACTGAATATTCTTGAGGTTCCTACTATGGCGGAGAGTTTGAACGAGATGATGGAGAGCTTCCGTATTTCTAGTAAGGAAACTACACACATAGTTGCTCAAAGGGAGGAGTTAGCCATTCCAAAACACACGGTGGCTATGAGATTTGTTGCAAGAAGAACATTCAGCGTTCGGGAGTTGAAGGAGGTGTTTGGCCGTACGTGGAGGCTGAGAACCCCCCTCAGGATTTCTGGTGTTGGAGAAGGGCTCTTTCTTCTCACTTTTGGGGAAGATTCGGAGATGCAGGATGTGCTCTCTCGTCAGCCTTGGAATTTGAAAAAGTCTCTTATGGCTATGTACCATTTTAATGGGGGTAAGAGGTTGTCCCAGTTAAAGCTTAATCTTGTTCCCTTTTGGCTTCGGGTCCATGGTCTTCAACTCTTTGCTATGAGTAAGATCTTGGGTATGAAGATTGGATGCATTGTTGGGGAAGTCTTGGCGGTTGATGCGAAAGATGGAGAGGAGGCTTGGGGGGAATGTCTTCGTATCCGAGTTCTTATGGATATTACCAAACCCCTTTGTCGTTTCTTTTATATTACTGTGGAAGATGAACCAGTGACTGCGGTTTTTAGGTATGAGAGGTTATCGGGTTTTTGCTCGCTCTGTGGTCTTCTTTAGCACTCTGAGCAAGAGTGCCCCATTGGGTTTGGCAAGAGTGAGGAGTGGTGTAAGAGTCACAGGTTTTTTCCTGCATGGCTCCAGGCCGAGAAGAGGAAGAGTCCCTCAGTTGCAGATCTGTAAAACATCTTTGAGCTTCTTAGGTTGGATGCGGGTGAGCAAGCTAGGATGCAGGATTTGGCAGCGGAGCAGGCTCGTAGGCTGGATAAAGGAAAATGGGTTGTTATTGAAGAAGAATCGGAAGCTCAGGAAGGTGTGGGGGCTGCCCAGCAGGCTCGAAGGTTGGACAAAGGTAAGGGTATTGCAATTGAGGATGATTCTGATACTCATGAGGGTGTGGGGGTGTTGCAGAGGAAAGTGGTTCATCGCTTGGATGAATTAATGGCTAGATTAGGGGGTTCGACGGAGGAAGGTAGAGGTGTTGATGGGATAATGCAGAAAGGTAGAGAGGATCCCCAGACAGGTAAGTTTTTTACCCCCCTTTGTTTTACAGTCCCTGATGGTTTCCAACACTGTTTTTTGAGTGAACCTTTGACTGGAGTTAATAACGGAAAAGATTACCGTGTGGTTCATTTTGTTGGTAAAGACCTAAGCACTCAAGACTATGTGATGTATGTGGAGATTATACATGAAGGAGAGGCTCCATAAGTCCCGATCTTTGAACAAAGTGTTGTACCTGCACATGCAGCTGCTGAGAAGGAGAGAGTGTTTGAAGATAAGGAGATGGTTGATGATTTGGTGTCCATGCAAAACTGTGCGTTACCGTGTAAGAAGAGGCCTTGGAGGGAGGATTCGGGAGAGATGATGGAGTTCTGGGGTGGTGGTAGAGGCTGGTCTAAGGGGGAGATTGTTCGTAATCCGGAGGGTTTCTTCAAAAAAGTTCGTAGCATGATTGAGGCCTACGGGGCGGGGGTTGAGTTTCAGGGTTTGGTGGAGGCTGAAGTTGATCAGCCCCGCCGTGGGGAATGATTGTGTTATGTTGGAATGCTCGAGGTGTTAGTGGGTCTCGAGCATTCAATTATCTTCGTAGGCTAGTTTTTACTTATCGTCCTAGTATCTTTTTTATTTCAGAAGCTAGATGTTCTTCGGCTAGGGCCGATGTTTTGAAATGTAGCCTATATTAGCAAGAATCTTGATATTATTGAAGTGAGTGTGTCCAAGACGATCATGTCATATTTCATAAGAATCCTTAGGTTTAGAAACAGTGCGGTGAGCAGAGTACATAGAATTTAAAGAACGATCTAATATGTAAAGGCCATGTTCATGTCTCCCTTGAGCGAGCAAAGTCCCTGTTGCTTGATTCTGAATGACAAAGGTAGAATCAGTGAAACTAACAGTTATAGGATGGTCATAAGCAAGTTGACTAACAGAGATTAAGTTTTTGGTGATGGAGGGAACGACTAGAACATTAGATAAAGAAAGATGGGAAGAGAGTAGTTTAGAGCCTATGTGAGTGATCGGCAAGGATTGGCCATTGCCGACCACCACATGGTTTGTACCTGTATACACATTGGAGGAGTCAAGGGCATCTGGTGAAGAGACCATATGCGTAGAGGCACCGGTGTCAATGTACCAGTCAGAGATGTTGGATGGAGTGATCGTCAAGGATGCCGACAAGGATTCTACACAATTCGACTGGCGAGTAGGGGGAGAGGTATACCGTTGAGGACAAGAGTCTACAAAATGTCCTTCAAATTTACATATTTGACACCGCGGGGTGAGGCGACCGCGACCACGACCAAGAAAACGACCCTGAAACCGACCAGCAGAATAGGTTCCGCGACCAAATTGGCCACGTCCTCGTCGAGGAGGGAGAGCAGTTTGGGCGAAAAATGACGGAACAACGGGAACTGAAGTAGAAGAATTATTGAGAGATATTGTGAACAAGTCATGTGACTCGGCTATGGCGAGAAGGTCAGGAAAGCCAGGAAGATGGGTTACATTGATCTGAGAGGTTGAAAAACCATTGAATTCAGGGCCTAGGCCACGCAAGAACCAGTGGGACTTGTCCATGTTATCAAGAACACAACCCATGGAGGATAGTTGATCGCACAGGTTCTTGAATAGGGCACCGTATTCGGTAACAGTACGATGACCCTTCCTGATAGTTTGAAGTTCATCTTTGATACGGAGCTCATGAGCTTTGGACGTTTGGTTGAATGCCGATGATAGAGTGCTCCAGATTTCAGCCGAGGAGCGGCAACCGACAATAACAGCCATAGTTTCTTCTGTCAAGGTGGAAACCAAGAAGACTCGAACGATCTGATCCTTGGCGAACCAAGAAGCATGTTCCAGAATAGATTCAAATTTTCCGTCTGTGGTAATGGTGGTTGGGGGCGCCGGAGAAGAACCATCAACGAATGGAAGAAACTTTTGAGTGACCAACAAGGGGTAGATTTGTGCATACCACATGACATAATTCGAGGATTTAAGCTTGACCGTGACTAGGTGAGTCATAGCATGTAAAGTAAGCGATGAATCGAAGACGGAAGTGGTCGTGGTGGTGGTAGGATCGACCATGATTGAAGAAGAAAGATGGGGAAGAAAGGTATTTTCTCAGCGGTTAGGCTAATACCATGTGAGAGTATTAGAAAATGATTTTCATTGAATTAGAAAGTAATCAAGGATACATATATATACACATCTTGAAGAGATAACTACTTCAAGATTTTGAAACTAACTCTAGGTTATTAACTATATGTGTTGACATTGTCCCTTCTCTTTTGGATGAATGGGGTGCTTTAGAAGGCGATTTCTGATCTACAATCCCTCATAGCGAATGTTAGGCACGTAGTATGGGCCCTCTGACTTTCAGTTATGTGTAGACTATTTAGGAGTCTATCGTAGTGTGGTAAATATGCCACAGAGAAATGTTAGTGTAAAAGTTATATTTGTTGACACGATTTTATCTAGAAACGGTTGATTTTTAAGATAGTTTAAAAACTATGACTTATTCTAAATGCTATCTACAAATTTCATTAAAAAAGCAAATAAAATTAGTTCAATCTAAATCAACAACAAGCTAATAATATTTGTGCCCCCGTTTTGTTGGTCTAGCTCACGACAAAAATAAAATGGTTGAATTAATTGTTTATAAGGGAGTAGCAACTCTTAATACCAAAGTTTCAACTCAATTAACAACCATGTTACACTGTATGCGAGAATCATCTCTACAATTGTGTGGTGCAACTAGGATTGTAAACGAATCGAAGTGAATACTGTAGTATTCGATTCGTGAAAGTATTCGAATATTTGTATTTGTATTTGTATTCATTTATTTTTCGAATAATAAATTTAATTCGGTATTCGATTCGAATGATTATTCGATAATATCCAATTCGATTCGAATTTGATTCAAAGTTTTA
Organism: Galeopsis tetrahit; assembly: GCA_963675135.1. Classification (NCBI taxonomy): domain Eukaryota; kingdom Viridiplantae; phylum Streptophyta; class Magnoliopsida; order Lamiales; family Lamiaceae; genus Galeopsis; species Galeopsis tetrahit. The sequence goes on along the minus strand of OY776121.1, from coordinate 12,870,945 downwards.
TGAAGAAAATATGTAAAATAATAATTTAAATAATATTATAAGACCCGAGACTGATATACATTTAAAAATATATTTAAATAAATATATTATAAATAAACGAATATCGAATCGAATATAATAATTTTATATTTGTAATTTTTTGTTATTCGAATAAAAATAAAATTTGTATACAAATTCGAATAATAAAATTTCAAATTCGAATTTGAATAGTGTATCAATCAAAATTATTTGATTAGTTTACCACTGCATCTGTCTTCTGAACAATGCAAACAAAAAATGTTTACGGATTAATGTGTTAGGAGCTGCGCGTGATTAATTAAGTTGTAATGTTAATTTGCTCTTTTATTGGACGGTCAATTTTGACCAATAACATTTGAATAAGCTACTCAAATTTAAAACAAATTTAGAAAATTCACCTTATTTCTGAAAAATTAGATTGTCATTTATATGTGGTTGGACAAATCGTAGAACACCTCTCAATCGTTCAACAGAATTTTGACAATAGAGGTGAGCTTCTGATTCCAGCTACAGCCACTCCCCAACCCTTCTCCCCCTCTTAAACAATCTCTTCTTTCCAATTTTACCTTTCCCTTCTTCGACTCCTACATTCGCCTTATTACTCTCTGTTTCAGAGATCCCACTTTCCCTCGCCACCCTCTCAAAATCATCACCTAAATTCCTCACCAGTTCCTTCTTCACCTCTACATCCTCTTCATTCAACAATTCAACAAGACGACGCCTCTTAATAGCAACCGGAGTCGGCGGCGGAGACGGCGTTCCGTTGTTATCTTTGTCGGAGGATTTTTGCGTCTTTGGGGATTCATCAAAGATAGACTCTGGTTGCTGGTGTAGTTTCTCAATGCTGCCCTCAATCCGGCCCTGAAGGCGGTGGCGCGTGTCATTAAGGCCGCCCATGGAAGTGTGAGCCTCTTTCGCCCAAGCCATGAACGGATCTGTGACAGAGACCGGTGGATCCACCCTTTCATCGTTGAATTTAACGTCAGTGTAGAGCCGCGGCCGTGGGAGGCTGCTGCCGTAGAATTTCTCGGGGCCCAAAGTCGCGACCATATCGGTAGTGATGTGTGTGCGGAAGTAGGAGCCAAAAACGAGGGCTTGTCTGTGTGATTACGGCTGTGATGGGGTTTATGCATAAGGTTTGTTCGGCGGGAAAGACATACACCGCATACAACCCCAATCATTTTGAATTGAATTCTACCGCCTATCTTTCCTAAATTAAATCGGATTGTGTCAAAACCGTGTTTAAAACATCTTTACAAATAATTATTGAACCCTCATCCTCAAAACTTCTCTCTAAACGTTTTGCTCTCCTTGGTTTTTTCTAGGGTTGGCAATGGGACGGGTAAAAACTCAGACCCGCATAAAACCGGCCCGCACGGGGCGGGTAAATACCCGGTCAAACGGGTCCCGGGTCGGGTAAATACTCGGTCAAACGATACCTGCCGGGTATGGGACGGGTAATGGTTTTGTATATACCCGACCCGACCCCGACCCGTATAAATATACGGAGTATATATTTAAAATATATATATATATTAAAAAAATAATATATATATATATATATATATCATTATTAGTAATTCAATATATACTTCTTCAATACATGGTGGAATAGAGGTAAGCTTGGGATGGGAATTGATCTTGAATACTTCTTTCTACTGTTACTTTGGGTCATTATGATACCTCTAGTAGTCTGATAAATATGTTTTTGTTTGAAATTTTATTATGAATAAAAATCATTTTTTGCCTAATAAAAAAAGTATATACTTCTTCAATTTTAATTCTTTCTAATTGTAGGTTTAAGAAACACACAGCGGCTTCGGATTTCTTATTTCTTTCCCAACCACCGGTCCCCTCTCCATTCTATTTAAATAGCATATTAAAAAAAAAAAAAAGTGAGTGATGATGGGGCGGGGCGGGTATACCCGCCGAGTTCGTGGGACGGGACGGGGCGGGTTTAGCCGGGTATTGAGGCGGGGCGGGGCGGGTAACAGGTCTAAAAAAATTGGCGGGGCGGGTCCTGGGAAAGGCTATACCCGTCCCATACCCGCCCCGTTGCCAACCCTAGTTTTTTCTCTCCCGAAGCCGCTTCGAATTCTGCATCACCCTTTTTCCTTTTCCCTTTTGATTTGTCTCGTTCTGTGTGTTACCTTTCTATACACTCTTGGTTTCTTTTTGTTCTTGGATTTTGAAAATTCTCAATCATTAGATTGTGCGAGATTTGTGTTTCAGAATTGGTGGTTGACACGCGCGGTTGCATTGGGGTTTTTTCTTAAGTGCGGTTTGTTTCCTAGCAAGAAATGATGAGGGCCTTTATTCGAATTGGGAGAAATTTTCACGGGGTTTTTTTCCTTATTTTCCAGGCGGCATTAAGTGGGTGGAGTGCGCGGTTTTCAGAATTACATCTAATATTGGGGGCGTATTTCTCTCTATTTATTTTCACTCTTATCTGTCAGACTTTTCACTTTCTCTCAAACACTCTTCTCTTTTACTGAATATTCTTGGGGTTCCTACTATGGCGGAGAGTTTGAACAAGATGATGGAGAGCTTCCGTATTTCTAGTAAGGAAACTACCCACATAGTTGCTCAAAGGGAGGAGTTAGCCATTCCAAAACACACGGTGGCTATGAGGAAGATTCGGAGATGCAGGATGTGCTCTCTCGTCAGCCTTGGAATTTGAGAAAGTCTCTTATGGCTATGGACCATTTGCATGGGGGTAAGAGGTTGTCCCAGTTAAAGCTTAATCTTGTTCCCTTTTGGCTTCGGGTCCATGGTCTTCAACTCTTTGCTATGAGTAAGATCTTGGGTATGAAGATTGGATGCATTGTTGGGGAAGTCTTGGCGGTTGATGCGAAAGATGGAGAGGAGGCTTGGGGGGAATGTCTTCGTATCCGAGTTCTTATGGATATTACCAAACCCCTTTACCGTTTCTTTTATATTACTGTGGAAGATGAACCAGTGACTGCAGTTTTTAGGTATGAGAGGTTATCGGGTTTTTGCTCGCTCTGTGGTCTTCTTTAGCACTCTGAGCAAGAGTGCCCCATTGGGTTTGGCAAGAGTGAGGAGTGGTGTAAGAGTCGCAGATTTTTTCCTGCATGGCTCCAGGCCGAGAAGAGGAAGAGTCCCTCAGTTGCAGATCTGTAAACCTTCTTTGAGCTTCTGAGGTTGGGGGCGGGTGAGCAAGCTAGGATGCAGGATTTGGCAGCGGAGCAGGCTCGTAGGCTGGATAAAGGAAAAGGGGTTGTTATTGAAGAAGAATCGGAAGCTCAGGAAGGTGTGGGGGCTGCCCAGCAGGCTCGAAGGTTGGACAAAGGTAAGGGTATTGCAATTGTGGTTGATTCTGATACTCATGAGGGTGTGGGGGTGTTGCAGAGGAAAGTGGTTCATCGCTTTGATGAATTAATGGCTAGATTGGGGGGTTCGACGGAGGAAGGTAGAGGTGTTGATGGGATGATGCAGAAAGGTAGAGAGGATCCCCAGACAGGTAAGTTTTTTACCCCCCTTTGTTTTACAGTCCCTGATGGTTTCCAACACTATTTTTTGAGTGAACCTTTGACTGGTGTTAATAACGGAAAAAATTATCGTGTGGTTCATTTTGTTGGTAAAGACCTAAGCACTCAAGACTATGTGATGTATGTGGAGATTATACATGAAGGAGGGGCTCCATAAGTCCCGATCTTTGAACAAAGTGTTGTACCTGCACATGCAGCTGCTGAGAAGGAGAGAGTGTTTGAAGATAAGGAGATGGTTGATGATTTGGTGTCCATGCAAAACTGTGCGTTACCGTGTAAGAAGAGGCCTTGGAGGGAGGATTCGGGAGAGATGATGGAGTTCTGGGGTGGTGGTAGAGGCTGGTCTAAGGGGGAGATTGTTCGTAATCCGGAGGGTTTCTTCAAAAAAGCTCGTAGAATGATTGAGGCCTACGGGGCGGGGGTTGAGTTTCAGGGTTTGGTGGAGGCTGAATTTGATCAGCCCCGCCGTGGAAAATGATTGTGTTATGTTGGAATGCTCGAGGTGTTAGTGGGTCTCGAGCATTCAATTATCTTCGTAGGCTAATTTTTACTTATCGTCCTAGTATCTTTTTTATTTCAGAAGCTAGATGTTCTTCGGCTAGGGCCGATGTTTTGAAATGCAATCTTGTATTTACTTCTTGTTTCTGACCTTACATAGAGATTTACGGGTTTTCATGGTAGTCCCTATTTCAATGATCATCATGCTTCATGGGAGTTATTCAAAAGACTTAAGCATTATATTCCATTTAAATCATAATGAATTGACATCTTTGAAGGCTTGGGGGCCTAAATTCACATGGACAAATAAACGAAGAGGACGTGAGTACATTACGGAAAGGTTTGATCGTTTTGTTGCTTCTCAAGAATTGAGGGATGTGTTTAGGTCCTATAACTGCCAAAATCTCGATTTTATGGGTTCTGATCACCGGCCTATTATGATTTCATGTGTCTTTTGTCCGAATCCTCTTGTGAGGAAAACCAACCAAACTTTTCGATTTGAAAATCATTGGGTGTGAGAACCCAATTTTAAAAAAGTGGTTGGCCAAATCCGGAAGGTTAGAGGAGAGCAATTGGGTCTGAATGAAACTCTCTCGATGTGTGGTAGGAATTTGAAACAATGGGTTGTGAGTAAAGGGGGAGAATTGAAAGACATAATTTCTAAGGAACAAGAATGGATTAATGCTGAATTAAACAAGGAGGACTCCATTCCGAAATTTGATTAGGTAGATGTCCACGAAAAAAAGCTTGAGAAGCTTCTCTTGCAGGAGGAATTGTATTGGAAACAACGTTCTCGAGTTTCATGGCTTAAGGAGGGGTACCGAAATACGAAGTTCTTTCATCGGAAGGCTAATCAAAGGAGGGAGATCAATAGGGTGTCTAAGATTAAGAATGTACAGGAGGATTGTGTTCTTAGGGATGAGGATATTTTTAATGTGTTTGTTGAGTATTTTCAGGACATATTCACTTCAAAGAACCATAGTCCTCAACTAATTGAACGAGCCACAAAGGACATCAAGTTCCGTCTTTCTGAAGAGCAACTTGTTTTATTGGATGCCCCATTTTCAAGAGAAGAGATAAACCGTGCGTTGAAGGATCTTAATCCCTGGAAGGCGGCCGGTCAGGATGGTTTTTCGGTGTCGTTTTATCAATCGAATTGGGACACTATTGGGGAGGAAGTCTCCGCTCATATTTTAGGTGTGCTCAATGATGATAACAAATTGGATACTTGGAATAACACAACGATTGTAATGATTCCCAAGTTTAAGCAACCTTCCCAAGTTACACACTTCCGTCCCATTAGTCTTTGCAATGTGTGTTATCGACTGCTTTCTAGGGTTATCACCAATAGTTTGAAGGTGTTTCTGGATGATATGATTGATCCATATCAAAGTGCTTTTATTCCAGGCTGTCTTATTACAGATAATATTCTTATTGCTTTCGAAAGCATGCATTGGCTTCGTAAGTCTAAGAGTAGGGAAGGTTATGCAGCCCTTAAGCTCGATATGAGTAAGGCTTATGATCGGGTTGAGTGGACGTTCATTGTTGGAATAATGCAGGGAATGGGCTTCTCTAAAAGATGGCTTAATCTTATTCACCAGTGTATATCATCTTTCTCTTATTTAATATGTATCAATGGGGCTCTTTCATCAGCTTTCAAACCATCCAGGGGTCTTCGACAAGGTGATCCTTTGTCACCTTATTTGTTTGTAATGTGTGCTCAGAGCTTGTCTTCTTTAATTTTGGATGTGGTTGAACATAAGTCGTTTGTGGGTATTAAGATTGCAAGGGAAGCACTAGTTGTTTCTCACCTCTTTTTTGCAGACGATAGCTTGATTTTCATGAAGGCTACTAAGGACAATTCTAGGGCCTTAAAGAACTGTCTTCAGCTCTATGAGGAAGCCTCTGGGCAGCTTATTAATTATGATAAGTCGGAAATCACGTTCAGCCCGTTGACAAAGCATGCAAACAAAGAAGAGGTACTTCGTCTTCTTCAGGTTCGGTCAACGATTGGACATGACATATACCTAGGTCTTCCTACTTTTTCTATCAAGGCTAAAAGGTTTCAATTTAGCTATTTGGTGGACCGTGTGCGTCAAAGAATTAATTCGTGGAACCACAAAAAGTTTTCGGAGGGAGGCAATGAGGTATTGATTCGGTCGGTTCTTCAAGATATTCCATCATATGCGATGTCTTGTTTTCGAATTCCCACTTCGATCTGTGCGGATATTGAAAAGCTCATTGCTAAGTTTTGGTGGGGTTCCTCGATTGAAGACAAAAAGATTCATTGGATGAGATGGAGGGAATTGTGCAAACTTAGAGAAGAGGGGGACTTGAATTTCCGTAATCTGGTTTCTTTTAATCAAGCCCTTTTGGCTAAACAAGTTTGGAGAATGATGCAAAGCCGGAATCATTCGTTAGTAGGATTTTCAAAGCAAAGTATTTTAAGGAAATGGACATTTTGGACGCCTGTTTAGGTTCTAGTCCATCATTTATATGGAGATCTATGCTTTGGAGTCGTGAGATTATAGATCATGGCACATGATGGAGGATCGGGGATGGTAATACGGCGCATATTTTTAAAGATAGATGGTTGCAATGAGGAAATGAAGGAAGGGTTTTTTCACGAATTGCAAGTGCCTCTCATGTAGGTCGATTCTTAACCCCGAGCTATTGTTGGAATGAGGACCTATTATATAAGGCGTTTCTTCCTATTGAAGTGGAGGTTATTGTTCGTGTGCCCCTTTTGGGAAGACATTGTGTGGATCAAAGATATTGGCCCAGTTCTGCTTCGGGAAGCTATACGGTGGCTTCTGGGTATGTTATCGCCTCCCAACTCAAATATAAGGATAACATGTGCACCATTTCAAGCTCATCTTCGAAGAATAGGTTACAGTGTGTGTTGAGGGCTCTATGGAAGCTTAAAGTCCCTCCAAAAATTAGAATCTTCGGGTGGAAGATCTTACATGACTCGTTAGCCACAGAAGGTAATCTTGTTAAAAATCACGTCCCTATTCTTCCTTGTTGTTTATGCCGCGGTGCCCCTTTTGCGGATACAATGCATGTGCTTTTTCTGTGTGTCTTTGCTAAAGGAGCTTGGAAAAGCCAAGGTCTTTGGGGCTTGTTGAAAAGGTATGTCAAGGGCTCCTTAATCCAATTTCTGGACAAGATCCTTGACTCATCATCTTTGAAGGAGCTTTTTCCTAGTATCATTGTTATCACTTGGGCAATATGGAAGGAACGTTGTAAATGGCTGCATTTGGATGAAGGAGTTCTCGACAGGAAAATGATGTCTCTTGCATTTGAGGTCAAATGGGTTGTTGATTATTGGCAGGAATTCTTGAGAACTGGGAATTTTTCTTTTAAACATCTTAAGGGGTTGTCTTGCTAGGATGATTCATGGATTTGTGAGGCTCCAAAATATAGGCTTTATGTTGATGCTACCTTTAATCCAATTATGAATTTCTTTGCCATTGGATATGCTCTTTTTGAAAAGGGGAAAATTATATTGGCAGGAGGTGATCGTATTCATAATCCGGGTTCGGTGGTAGCTCCTGAATTAAGAGCTCCTGAGATTGGTCTTGAAAGGTGGGTTAAATTTGGAAAAAAAGTCACCAATCTTTGTATGGACTCTAGTATTGCAGTCAATGCTCTGAATTGCCCTATGTTGGTCGAAGACTTTGAAAAAAGCATTGTTCAAAGGATATGGTTTTTTATGGGAACCAAGGTGATATGGAAATGTGATTTCATCCCTCGAGACAAAAACGAGGTTGCTCAAGCTGCTTGGAATTTTTCAACACCTTACGATTGGGTTGAAAATGACATTCCACAATATATTAGGGATTCTATTTGTTTGTAATATCTTGTATCCCTGATGTATTCTCAAAAAAAAAAAAAAAAAAGATTGTCATTTATATGTGGTTGGGAAATGGTGTATATACGGGTCCTTTTTTTAGTGGTACTCAACCCATAAGAATATACAAGTAAAACATATAGACTAGTCATATGTGTTTCCCGCCTAGCTTAAAATTGGTTTACTCAATTATACAACTCATCGGATCAAGACACCATGCTGCGATTGATGAGTTTGGAGTTATTAAGTTATACCCTCCTAACCACGTCCATAGGCATATTTTGATGTTTTCCACTGCCTTCTTTGTTGTCTGTTATTCGTCATTGAATCTCTTAGAATTGCGGCATCTCCATATTTTCCACGTGACACAATTCCAAAGACTGTTCATGAATATTTTCTTCACTTTTCCCCTTCCAAGTGCCCCGCTGAATTGCAAGGCGTGCGCCATTATGTTTCCGTGCGGTGTCGTTTGGACTTTAATCCAATTAACACACTCTTGCCAAACCTTAGTCGTGAAATCACACAGTGCAGCAGATGGGTGTTAGATTCCTGCTCTACTTCGCACAGTGGGCAGCAAGAATCGGCCTCCCCAATGTGCACACATCTCTGCTTCAAATTATCGGTCGTGGCGGGCTTCCCTTTCAACGCTTTCCATCCGATCATTTTCACCCTCCTTGGCACAAAGCTCCCCCACAGATTTACATATTCTGTCCTGCACCCATTTGCCTCAGGAATCATCCCCATCTTCTCCATCAAATGGTTATATACGTTGCTTGTAGAGTATCTCCAGTGGTGATAACACATATTTATTTTTATATTAACACATATAAAGTACTAAAATTTAAAAATCGTGTCAATAAATGAACACAAATGTATTATTTTATAGAGAAATGTGTGTTACTTACTAACTTACTTTATGTACAAAACAACATTATTATTGAGCATGAATTGAAGGCAGAAGCACTTTAAATACCTAATAAATGTGTTCTTTCACCAAATTGCAAGATCTAAAAATCATCAATTGAGTCCTACCAATTCTTCAAATTCAACAAGGAAATCAAAATCAAATTCTTCAATTGAGTCCTACCAAATGCGAAGATGGAAGAATGAAAGAAACGTCATGAAAATTTGCACGAGAAAAAAAGGATCTGCATGACCCATATTGTAAGATCCATGCAATATTGTATATAATCTATAATGTTACTTTACCATTAAAACTAAAAGGAATAACAAAAATTGATTGAATTAAATATTAGTCTTTCTACAATGCCACACACCTTCCTCAACAAGTCAATACAACCAATCTTTGACTCATGTGTGTTTTAATTAGTCATTTCCTACACTTTTTTATTCTTCCTTGTATTAATTTAATATCCAGAAACGATAAAATTAAACAAAAAAATACTATAAAATTAATATTGAGATCACTTCTATTGACCATTCAACATTTGGAAAATAATTAAAAATAAAAAGGGTCCCTTACTTTCTTGACTTGTGACTTTTGAGTGAGTGGAAATAGCGTTTGCCTTTTACTGCATCTATATTCCTTTGTACTATATATAATACACCTCCATTACTCATTTTATTAATTCAACCTACATCATTGCTTAACCTACTCTAATTATCTCTCTTTCGAATCTTCAATATATCTTAGATCATCCAAAGCACCAAGCATCAATCTAATTATCTCAATGGAGGCCGAAAGAAGATCCGGAAACTACGGAAAGAGTTCGTGGGATAGCAATTACATTCAGCATCTCACTACTCCTTATGGCGTAAGATACCAAACCATTATTCTTAATTCTCGATCATTTTTAGCGACAGAAGTTATAATGAGAGCATTTCGTCATTAAAGTTCAATTTATACATACTTATCATTGCTTTTATTTGAAATGCAGGCTATTAAGTATGTAGAGAAGGCTGAGAAGCTGAAAGAATTTGTGAAAATAATGATTGAAGGAACCACAGATGTGTTAGCCCAACTTCAACTTATCGACGATTTGCAAAGGCTTGACGTTTCACACTACTTGGAGGATTTCATACGAAACTCACTGGACAAAATTCATGGTGATGATAAAAACATGATGATCAACAAAGATTTGCATGCAACTGCTCTCAAATTTAGACTTCTCAGGCAACATGGTTACCATGTCTATCAAGGTCCATATTTCTCTATCTTCTTAATTACACAATTTTGATCATTTATGTGTCAATTTTTGTCCAATTTTAATCTTTTATATTTTGGTCAATGGTCTCAATTTTGACCAAAAGGTACCAAAATTGAAAAGGTAAATAAAATGCAAGATTAAAATTTGGCATTGTCTAAGTTACAAATTACTAGATTTTTGACAAGTTTTCATCATATTATAAATTGCAGAGGTTTTCACTAGTTTCATGGGACATGGGAAATTTCCAAGCAAACTTGGGTGATGACGTGAAAGGGCTTCTTTCTTTGAATGAAGCTTCATTCTTGTCAATGGAAGGTGAACCAATTTTGGATTCTGCCAAAGATTTCTCGACACGTCATCTTGCGAAAAAGCTCGAACAATTCACGACAGACCAGAGTTTAGTCAATCAAATCAGGCATGCCTTGGAGATTCCACTTCACTGGAGAGTGCCCAAACTCCAAGCAAAATGGTTCATAAATGTCTACGAGAGTAGACCCGATTCAAATCTTACTTTCCTAGAATTCGCTAAGTTGTATTACAACATTGCACAAGCGAGTTATCAAGACGATATGAAACGCATATCAAGGTACGTAGAATTTAAAAAAAAAAAAACATTGTTTTCTCTTTTTATAATATTTGTTTCTATATTCAAAATTAGTTCTAATCAATTTAATTGCAATTGTACAAAAATAGGGGACATAGAAGGAGTGGCCTAGGAGAAAAGTTGACCTTCGCCAGGGACCGACTGGCAGAGAGTTTCTTATGGGCTGTAGGATTTACTCCCGAGCCTGAATTTGGATATACGAGGGAGATTATGACTAAAGTTGCTGGAATGGTGTCGATCATAGACGACATATACGATGTATAGGGCACGTTGGAGGAAATCGAATTGTTTACGAAGATCATTGAAAGGTGGGACATTAAGGAATTGGATAGCCTTCCCCTTTACATGCAAATTTGTTTCCTCGATCTCAACAACTTCGTCAACGAATTGGCGTACCACGTTCTCAAGGAACAAGGCTTCAATTGCATCTCAAACTTGAGGAGACTGGTATGCATACTCACACATTTTTCTTTCTCAATTAATTTGATGTTTTTGTATAATGTAACGTGTGTAATTACATTTGTATTTTGTTACATATTTCAGTGGATAGAGTTGTGTCAAACTTACATCATAGAAGCGAGATGGTATCACAGTGGGTACTATCCCAAAACGAATGAGTATCTCAATAACGGCTGGATTTCGATTTCGGGTCCGATAGTTCTTATGTATAGCCACTTTTGCCTAACCAACAACATAAACAAAGAGGATGTGAAGATTCTAGAGCAATATCCCGGAATCATTCGTTGGCCGTCCATGGTTTTTCGTCTTGCTGATTGATGACTTCGGAACTTCATCGGTAAGAATTCAAATTAACTAGGCCAAACCCATCATCATAAACAACTTTATAATTAATTAAAAATACACACATGTAACATGTTGATATTTTTCTTATATTGATATTTATGATAAATTATGGTACACATGAGGAAATTAAAAGAGGGGATGTTCCAAAGTCAATTCAGTGTTACATGCACGAGACAGGATGTTCTAAAGAGGAAGCTCGTGTGTATGTAAGGAATCTAATTTACGAGTTGTGGAAGAAGATGAACAGAGAGATTTTACTGGCGGAGGAGCCCTTCAAGGATTTCGGAATAACGGCTTTGAATCTTGTCTGAATGTCGTTGTGCTTCTACTTGAATTATGGAGATGGTTTTGGTGTTAATCCTAATTCGGAGATGAAGAAGAATTTGGTTTCACTCATTGTTAATCCCATACCTATGTCATCTACACATTAATATTAACCCAATTTTATTCATATTTTTATAACTGCTTTGTAAATTGTAAAGAGATATATTTCACTTTTGTACTCCCGATTCGAGTTAATTATTACTACCTCCGTCTCACATTAGATTGTCCTTTTGACTAGGATGCTTATATTAGAGCAATAAATTAAGGTGGCAAGAATAACAAGAACTCCACGAACTATATTTGCCCAAGCCAAAGAGGCCGATTACACATTAATTCACCCATAGAATAAGGCTCAAATATATATACAACTAATAAAAGAATATAAAATAACATAAGAAAATTGACATTAATTAATGGCAAGTCTTGTTATTAGTTCTTAAAATTTTCAATCATTAAAGACTTTTAAATAGAGATGTTAATAGGGTAAAGTAGGATGAGTATCTAAATATCAAAACCTATCTTATGCATATACGCATCCGCCTTGCCATATCATGCTCTCCGCAAGTACCTACCCTGCCCTGCACTCAATACAAGGCAAATTTTTATGTATGCTCTGCTCGTGGGGCAGGGCTGATTTGCCCTGTTTTTAGATTGGAACGGGACAGAGTGAATAAAACCTCTCAGGGCAGAGAATTTGAAAAGTCAGTTATATTCGTAGATGCTTGTGGTATCGGAAAGTAGATTAACCCCTTAAATATAATTAAAGTAAGACAAGTATGAGTTCTGAGAGGTATAGTTGACCCTCCAAGACGATGTCTTACGATAAAAAAATAATGGAATCTTTTTTAGATATATCTCATATTGTGCGTGTTTTTTTCAACACCTAAAATAGTCAACCGCGAGCATATGGTGCCTATCATGGTGTGTAAATACGAGTTGATCCCACAGAGAAATATATATTAGTGTAAAAAGTGATATTTATTGACACGATTCTATCTAAATACGATTAATTTTCACGGAAGGTTTAAAAACTAAGACTAATTATAAATGCTATCTATAAATGTCACTTACAAAGTAAATAAAACTAATTCATTCCAAATCAACAATAACCTAATGAAAGAAGAAATGAAGAACGCGCCTTAGTAGGTGTATGTGTGTGTGCTGCTCCTCCAAGTCAAGAGGGTTCCTCAATGTGCCCCTGTTTTGTTGGTCTAGCTTACCACAAAAATAAAATGGTTGAATTGTTGATAAGAGAGTAGTAACCCTTAATACCAAAGTTTCAAAACAACAACTTTAATGATATTTGGCATAACAATTGCTGTTATTTTTTCTACAATTAGTGTAGGAAATGGGCAAATAATTGATTACTAATGAACAGAATTGGGCCTCAACTAATGGCTGCAAATGGGTCAAAATAATGGGCTTTAGGCCCTAAAAATAGAGAGCAATTTGGGCTTGAAGGTGGACTGCCATTTCCTGAATTTCAAATTGGGTCTGACTATATGCACCTCCATTTCGATTTGATGCACTCCCCTTTTAAGTTTTATTAATAAAATAATAGGTAAAAAACCTAAAATACCCTTCATTAAATATACACCATACTAGATGCACCCCACCTCATTTCTTTCACCTTCCCCTAACACACAACTTCCGGTCGCCGGAGACACCATTTCCGGCGACCATCAACTCAAAAAAAAAACAGAAATTGTCGACCATATACTCCAAAAAATCACAATTTTTTTTCAACTTTCGATCAACCAGTGTCGACCATATACACTCTCGTCGACAACAATTTATCGACGAGAGTTTATATGATCGACACTGGTTTAACGAAAAAAAATTAATTTCTTTTTTTAAAAATTTCGATCTTTGTTGGTTGACCGTATAAATTCTCGTCGATAACAATTTATCGACGAGAATGTATACGGTCGACCAACAAAGGTCGATCAAAAAGTTTTAATTTTTTTTTTTTTAAATCGACACTGTAATGTCGACCATACGCACTCTCGTCGACAACATTTTGTCAACGAAAGTGTAAGTGGTCGACATTACAGTGTCGAAATTGAAAAAAAAAAAGGAAAAAAAAGGGGTTCTGCATCTATGTAGAAAACCCTAAAAAATCAAAATCGAGCCGGCCAAAAAAGAGAGAGGAAGCGGCGTGGGGTAGGGTGGGCCGATTTACATACCTGGGGCGGCGTGGGGCGGCGGAGAATGGGAGGGAGGCGACGCCGGTGGATGGGTGAAGGAAGCCGTCGGACGGGGGAGGGGAGCAGTCGGACGGGGTGGACACAGAAAAAAAAAAGGGGGGGGAGGGGCCGCGACGGCCCAAGGCAGTAGCTGAGCCGCCGCGGGGGTCGGGGGCCATAGCGACGGGGGCGAGGGCATTCCGGCGGGTGGACGGGGAGGCGGTCGTACGGGGCGGATGGGGGAAAATTCACAGGAAAAAGAAAGGGGGAAGAGAGGAGGGGGCGCGACGGCTGAGGCGTTGGCCGCGGCGGCGGGGGCGTGGCAGTGGCCGGCTGCCGATGGCTGGTGTGGTGGAGGCGGCGGCCAGCGTGAATTGGGGTGGGGCGGCGGCTGGAAAAAGAAGGAAAGAGAAGGGGAGGAAGAAGATGAGGGGTGAAGAAGATGAAGGGTTGGGGGGTGTGTGTAGTAATAGGATTTTAATGAAGGAGGGGTATTTATGACATTTTACTTATTATTTTATTAATAAAACTGAAAGGGGGAGTGCATCAAACTGAAATGGAGGTGCATATAGTCAGACCCTTTCAAATTTGCTTGTTTCAATATCTCGATCTCAATTTGGTTTCACTAAAAATTAGGCACATATTTTGCTTAAAAAGAATACTCAAGTTACTTAAAAAAAATAGCAAACCACCTCATAAGTTTAATTAGCTAAAAATAAAATAAGTAAAAATAACATTAAACTTTATTAAATTAAAATTAAAATGTTCAAAAAAATTATATAATTTTCACTCGAATCACAGTGTAAACTTAGAAATCCATTTATAACTAAAATCTTATTTAAATTGCATTTTCTTGAATTAATTATTTTTTTCAATCTAATCAATTCAAAAAGTACACTATAAACATGCATCTCTACCTAGCAAACACCATACGATCCAAAATAAAATCAAAGACCATTTTAATCCCTTCTCAAGTTCATAATAAAATAGTTAATCATTTCTCAAAGACCGTAATAAATTAAGCAGTATGCTTAAGTTCTATTAATGGAATAATTTTTCAAATCTATTTCAATTAATAATAAATAAAATACATTACCATGATCAATGATGACACGTTCTAAAATAGATTAAACAAATAAATAAGAGTAATCCACATAAATACCATAAAATTAATTCATAAACACTACAAAATAATGTCCAGAAGGCTACCGTTGCCAATTGACAACGGCATTAATAACGGAAAGGAAAAAGGCGACAGGGGCGGGTGTCGTTGCCTTAAGGCAACGGATAAGGCAACGGGAGTGGGCCCCGTTGCAAAAAGGCGACGGCATATAAGGCCCGTTGCCAAAAGGCGACGGCAGTGGGCCCCGTTGCCATTTGGTAACGGGCCCCCGATGCTAAATGGCAACGGTAGTGGGCCCGTTGCCTTCCCCGTCGCCCTAATTCAATTAAAATTGATTCCAGAAGCTCATTCTTCTTCATTCAGCGGCGCACACACACCTCCATTTTACACAAACCTCCAAACTCAACATCCACGTTCGTTTGCAGATCGGACTCGGTTCTTGGCCATTTGTGTTCTACACTTCGACGGGAGCATTTCTACGGTAATTTTTTTCGTTTTAATCGGTTAAATTTGAAGTTATATGTATATATAAGTTTAGTATATATATGTATATATATGCATATATGTTGTATGTATATATAAAATTGTTAGAATTGTTAATTTTTATGCATGCATGTGGTAATTGTTAGAATTTAATTGTTAGAATTATATTGTGTTAGGCATGTATTTTATATGTATGTATGTTTTAATTAATTAATTAAGTTATATGAATTTATTTGTTAATTAGGGTGTTAGAATTATATATATATATATATATAATTGTGTTATGTCTATATATGAATTTATTTGTTAATTAATTAGGGTGTTAGAATAATTATTAGAATATATTTGGAATTATATTAATTAATTTTAATAGAGTTTGAGGAATGAGACGTTGGTTGTTAATTTGTGTGTTGTAGACGTACGTCGATTGACATGATAAATTATTCAAGTCGTAGTTGGATGTATAGTCCAAGATTAGTGAATGGGATTATGAACCCTTGATTTATTGAAGCTGCCACTAATAATCTGAATTCAATTTGGGAAGGAAAAATTAGGTGTCCTTGTTCGAAAGCTAGATGTCGAAATCAAACTTATAGAGATCCTAATGAAGTGAAATCTCATTTATATCGAAATGGTTTTACACTGAATTATTATAATTGGATTTATCACGGGGAAGAGAGTTGGGGTCCACGTCCATTTCAAAACACTAATGATTTTGCGTCAACTTCAAACGACGTTGACCCAGCGGGACCTAGTTCGTACCACACTATGGTAGAAGAGTTAATGGGTGGCCCAAACATTGATTTTGGAATAGACATGGAAGATGAGGCACTTAATGAAGAACCCCCTAACGAGAATGCGGCACAGTTTTACGGCATGCTTCGTGCAGCGGACCAAGACTTGTATCCTGGTTGTGAATCTCATTCGCAGTTGTCATTCAATTCCAGATTGTTGAACATTAAAACGGAAAACAAATTGTCTGAAAAGGGATACAATCAGGTCGTTGAGTTGTATGTAATTATAATGTTGTGAATTGAAAATTAGAATGAATTTAAATGAAGTGATTAGAATAAATTTAAATGTATAATCGAAAATAATTATACTCGATGTTGTATGTAATTATAATGTTGTGAATTGAAAATTAGAATGAATTTAAATGAAGTGATTAGAATAAATTTACATGTATAATCGAAAATAATTATACTCAATGTTGTATGTAATTATAATGTTGTGAATTGAAAATTAGAATGAATTTAAATGAAGTGATTAGAATAAATTTACATGTATAATCAAAAATAATTATACTCAATGTTGTATGTAATTATAATGTTGTGAATTGAAAATTAGAATGAATTTAAATGAAGTGATTAGAATAAATTTACATGTATAATCGAAAATAATTATACTCAATGTTGTATGTAATTATAATGTTGTGAATTGAAGATTAGAATAAATTTAAATAGTGTAAATTAATTAATGATACCGTAATTAAATTATTTAATTTGAAACACATTATAATTTAGTTAATTCTCATTTAAAAATAAATATGATATGCTTTGACAATTTAAATTTAATAAGCAACAATTAAACTTAAAATGGATCGAAATAAAGAATTGAAACTAAAATTAAATTGAATATATATTAACTGTGTTCACAACATGACGACTAAAGCTCCTAGCCTAAACGGCACACAGGGGGCGCCCAAAACTCTATAGGACCGAGAGGTCTCGTGTTCGAAACTCAGCTGGAGCGAAAAATCGCGAATATTGGTGGCCTAGTGGTGGGGGGTGTGTTGGTTGCCTTAGAGACCTAGGTTCGAAACCCAGGTTCTCATTTTTTTAAAGGTAACAAAAAGGCGACAGCTGGGCCCCGTTGCGAAAAGGCGACGGCCTCCCCGCCCTTGCCAAAAGGCGACGGCCATATACCGTTGCCAAAAGGCAACGGTTTTCCCAAAGTCCGTTGCCTATAAAATAGCAACGTCCATATTGGCAACGGCGGAGTGCCGTTGCCTTCTTGATTAGTGAGGGGGAATCCGTTGCCTTCCACTCGCCATTTTGACAATTTTTTGTGGTGAAACATCATTCAAAATATTTACATAACTATGTAACAAAAAATATTCTTACATAATCTCAAATATAATAAAAGGGAATAACAAGATAAAGAGGACGACAAAGTTTAGACTAGTGTACAGGATGAAAATTCCAAATTAATCAAACATTTGAAGCTCCAATGAAAAAAGAGCGCGGCTAAAGGCACCCGGATTTTCTATGAGTACACCCACCAAACATTTTTTTAATCTTTCAGAACAGGTGAAATGTCCCATATATCCATAGGGTAAAATTTATGAAAAAAAACGAAGATGAGTACACCCACCCATTCTATATCACAGAATTATCTCCACCACCAAAACAAACACCATTCTTCAACAAAAAAAAAACTCCAAAATTGCAACAAAAATAAATCCAAAACACTAATTGTTCGAAAAATATTCCAAAACAAACATGTTCGAAATTTTTTCCAAAACAAACTCAATATGTTCGAAAAAAATTCCAAAACAAACTCAAGTTGTTCGAAATTTTTTCCAAAACAAACTCAATATGTTCGAAAATAATTCCCAAACTACTAAAAACCCTAATTTTCCTAAATTTTCTAAAATTTTCAAAACCCTAATTTTTTTATTTGTAAAAATTGTAAAAAAAAAAAAAAACTTACCTTCGGCGACGTGCGTGGGTGCGATGAAGGGGAGGGGTTGCGGCCGCGAACGACCGCGAAGGGGAGGGGGAGGGGCTGCAGCCGCGAAGGGGAGGGGGAGAGCCCTCGAACGGCGTCGGTAGTCGTCTTCTTGAAACAGGGAGGAGGGGTGCGAACGGCCGCCCGCCGCTTGGCTTCTTCTTCAACAGCGCGGCCGTGTCCTTCTTTAAGGCGGCAACGGCGCGGCGACGTGGGAGCAGAGGAAGAGAAGCGGGGGGCTTGGGGAGAAAATCTGCCACTGGCGTGCGTGGCTTGGGAGGCGAAGAGGTGGCGCTGCAGACGGGCGGGCGACGCCGGGACGCAGGAAGAGGGGCGGTGCAGAGAGGTAGGCGACGTCGCTCCGCGCCGACGTGAAGAGAGAAATGGAGGTGGGTGTCCTGAATTTTGAGAAGAAGAAAGAGAGAAGGAAGGGTTTTAATTTAGAAAAGGATCATTTTTTGGATTTTCACGTGGATGTCCTCATCCATTTTGTGTGTCCTCATCGCGTGGGTGTCCTCATAGGATCTGTGTGTGCCTTTAGCCGCGCCCATGAAAAATACCTTCAACTAGGTGTGAATGTGTGTAAAAAGTGAGGAGGGTTTCCCAATCTGCTTTTCTCCCTGGCGCATGGGCTCTATTTCTTATACTTCTTGGGCTAAAAATAAAAGAAAATGGCCCATCCATCATTTGATTCATTTCATTGCAATTTGGGCAGGGGTACACCTCTGTCTTTGTTAAGTACACTCCCCTGATTACTAGATACACTTTTCATAAATTGTCATCTTTATAAAAAAATTGGATAAATGTTTGTAGATTTGTAAGTTGGTGTTGGAAGCCACGTGAGATGAAAAGTTGATGTTGGCGAGCATTGCTTGAATTCGTATTTTGTAGGTGTAGTGTTTTTACATAAATTACCAATTCAAAACTTACATATATATATTTTGAAAAATGATTTTTTTTTAATTAAACGCATGAGCTAGTTGAATATGAAGGTCATCCACAATGGCTGCGAGGGGTGTAAACGAGTCGAGTCGAGTAGTGTTGAGCTTGAAACTCAACTTGATTGTTATACTCGAAGCTCGAAACTCGACTCGACTCGATTCGACTCAATCGAACCTAAAATTTTAAAAACCGAACTCGACTCGATAAAAAATTCGATAAATTTGAGTTCAGCTCGACTCGATTACCTATATAATTTTTAAAAATAATTGTAAAACATGTTTTTTTCAAAAATAAACTCGAGCTCGGCTCGATTACTTGTATATAAATATAAAGTATATATTAATGGCAAAATAGTAAATATTATTCAAGCTCGATTAGGCTTGCGAGCCTTTCGAGTCGAGTATTTATGAGCTCGAGCTCGAGCTCAGTAACTACTCGAGTAGCTCAACTCGACTCGATTAACTTCGAGTTGAGGAGTTGGCTCGACTCACTTACACCCCTACTCGTACCCGCAGCTCTACCCAAACACGAGGACTTGAAAAATACTAGACAAATTCCTAACAAGAAGACGAGCCATAAAATTGACATTTCTAAGGACGTGGAGTCTAGAGGGCAATTACTAAGCATCATTCGGTTTCGGTGAATGATTGGTTACATTTAATAAAAAGAGAAACCCATGAAGGACCACGAGAATCATATTTTTAAAATGGACTCAAAGTTAAAAACAACAACATCGCATTAATAGAACACACCAAAAAAAAAAATGAAGATAAAAAGTTGTATAGAGATTCTAATGGTGGGTACATATATTATTTAAACAATAAATTAAAAAGTGAAAAATAGAAGCACAAATACGTTTTTTGAAAAGGAAAAATGAACAAACTGTAAAATAATGAGCCCATGAACGTGGACCATGGCTATCCTATGCAAATCCGCATCGGCAACGAGTCACTTAGCGGAAATCAACATCATTTCCACGTCATGAATCACGTTTAAATTTATTATGCTCATTTTTTAAAAACATTTATGTATAAAGTTGATAAGTATGAGGTATAATAAAATATTGTCGGTCCACTTATAAATAAAGTGACTTTTAATGAATAAAGTTAATAAAATTTTAAGTAATTAAATAAGTGATGGTTGAAGAGTATAGATAAAGGACGGCACTAAACATCCAGATTCTGATTATCCACCGTCGGGTAAAAGATCGAAAATACCCCTAACTGAATATTATACTAATATTTTTTTAATAAGGGTATTAGGGTAAAATCACATTAAAAAAATTATCAATTCTGAATATTCATTTTTTTCCATAGATAAAATAGTGTAAATAATATTATTTCAACAAAATAAAAAAGGGAACGGACATAATGCAATTGAACAACAAAAAAAGAAAAGTGTGAATAATGAAATTGAAAAGAGAGAGTATTAATTAACTTTGAAAAATATGTACTCCCTCTGTGCCACAATTATTTACATACTTATTCTATTTGTTCGTTCCACAATTATTTGTATAAACAAGAATCTCATCCATAAACTTCACTCTTACAATATTCACATATTTACTACATAAAATAATATTACTTTTATACTCATTTCAATCAACTTCTTTACTTTGTTTATATAAGTTTTACAAGATTACTCATCTAACACTCCATTCATTACCCATTATTTTTAAAAGTATGTCCATTTTGTGTCTCGCACACTTTTGGAACGGGATACCATATAGTCTAATACAGTATAAAGTTATTTATTTTGTAATGAAAATAAAAGTCAAATGAAAGGGCTGAAACAAGTGGCTTGGAAGCACCAAGTATGGGGTCACATGATTTGTCACACATGAATAAAGAGAAATTAACTTTCCCAAAATTAAGAAAAGGCTCAAATGTATTTAACGTGATCGACCAATATCAATCTAATCTCTATTCCTCCCTTAAACAATTAATTTTGTCATGTTTCTCATGTCAATTTCAACACATCAAATAAATAGATTGAGAAAAAATGTTTGTGCTAACTAAATAGAAACTCTATAAATTAATAATCTTGGACCACCAAAATTTATTAATTAAAAGAGTTATTAATTTATCTATAAATTAATAATTATTAATTTATAGATAAATTAATATTTTATTAATTTATAGAAACACTCTTTCAAACTTTCACTTCTAATTATTTATTGTATATGGATCTTATTTAAAAGAATCCTTAAATCTTCCACATTATTATACTTTTTGTGTTAATTGTATCAGTTTATGAACATTAAAAAATATTTTCAATATAAATATACAAGATCAAAACATGCTAACACAAACAAATCATACACACAACATGACTTCTCATCTTACAGGTGTGAAAAAAATAACAATGACGAACAAGATTCAAAAAGCATTATGCAGCACAACAAGGATAATCTAAGTCTCACTCAAAAGCAATTGTAAGAATGAGTTCTTAGTAACTATGGTGAAACTTTTAGGTGAAATTGATAAGGAAAATTAGAGACGAGATTTAAGGTGAAATTGATTTCAACAAAAAAACAAAAACAATTGAGTCATTTTTTAAGAAACATTTATAAATCATTCATGTAATAGGTAGTATATATGGAATTATTAATTTATATTTTATTTGGGTCTATAGAAATTATAAAAAATGTATTATCTTATAATTTTAGCGAGTTTATTAATTTAGCACGCTATCCCCGAGTCGGGACCGACCAAAAATATTATCTTAGAGAGTTTATTAATTTATCGAGTATTAATTTAAAGAGTTTCTACTGTATACAACTATTTAATGGAAATACCATTTTAAATAATTAGGTGGGATGCAAATGTCAAAAATGGGGAGAAAATTAGTTTGAAAAATTAAGTGTTTTATGTGCAAATAATTAGTCCTTGAATAGTTTGGTAAAAAAACAATGATTCGAGAATGCTACTCCTCCGTTCCACAATAACTTTCACATTTTTTTTTCGTGACGTTCTAAAATAACTTTCACACCCTTAAAATTAAAAGTTATTTATAAACTCTTGATCTTCTCTTTTGATCAACTCTTCTGATCTACTCTTCTAATTTGCTCTTATGATCAACTCTTCTAATCTGCTCACCTAATTTACTCTTCTAATCAAAGTATTATAAGTAAGGTTGACTCTTTTCATTTACTATTCTGATCTTGAGCCATCAATAGGGTTGTTCTCTTTTGATCTTGAGTTATCAATAGAGTTTACTTCTACTTTAAAAACGAGTTATCAATAAAAACGAGTTATCAATAGAGTTTACTTCTACTTTAAAAACAATACTAAAATATCATTTTTTCCAAAACTCAAAAGATTAGTATTAATGCGCCCTCCAAATCATAGATCACAAAAAATAACATAAATTTTGTGTATTGTTTTTACTTAAAATATTTTGAAAAGAAAAATTAAAAATATTTTATTCATCGGACCTGGCATGCATTTACGTGGACATTTGTGTGACACCTAAATGCGGCTTCAACATCCACATCTGATACACGTGTTATGCAACACTAAAATAAACAACCGCAAGTGTACGGCGTCTATCGTAGCGTGATAAGCACGAGGTCGATCCCACAAGGAGGTTTAGCGTAAAAGTGTAGTTTGTTAACGTAGTTCTATTTAGACGTGATCGAAAGATTGAAAGTGGTGAATTACTCTAAGATTACCTACCAAAGTGTCACAAATAAGTAATAAAGAGTAATGGAAATCGATCTACTAGCATG
Organism: Galeopsis tetrahit; assembly: GCA_963675135.1. Lineage (NCBI taxonomy): Eukaryota > Viridiplantae > Streptophyta > Magnoliopsida > Lamiales > Lamiaceae > Galeopsis > Galeopsis tetrahit. Next base: position 12,847,970 of record OY776121.1, on the reverse strand, counting down.
CGAATCAATAAAACGAAAGTAAAACGAATAAAGACTCAAAGAGAGAAGGTGGGTTCCAAGGCAATTGTAACACCTAGATATCCGTTTATGAATGTTAACTCGTTTAAATGGCCATTAAGTTTATCTCAAATAGGGTGATCACACTATTTGAGATAACCTTAATGGCCATTTAAACGAGATAACTCTTATAAACGGACGTCTAAATACTACAATTGCCTTGGAACCCACCTTTTCTCTTTGAGTTTACATCCATTTTACTTTCGTTTTGTGATTTGTATGCCATTTGATCGATTTTATCTTTACTCTTTGTTGCTTATTCGTGACACTTGGTAGGTAACTTTAGAGTAAAACATTTTATTCAAAATTTCGATCACGTCTACTTAGAATTCGACTAGCAAACTCCACTTTTATGCTTTAACCTTCTCGTGGGATCGACCTCGTGCTTATCACGCTACGATAGACGCCGTATACTTGCGGTTGTTTATTTAGTGTTGCATAACACGTGAATCAAGTTTATGGCGCCGTTGCCGGGGAGGTTTTTATAAGCTCTAGAGTGTAGGCTAAGAGAGTTTTAGTTTAGACATTTACTTGCTTTCTTTATTTGCAAAAATCCAAAAATATTTGTGTTTGTTACCTTGATCTTACTTGCAATTCTCACTCTCGTTTGCTCTTTTGATAGCCATGGTTTATGATCACACGATCTAGAAGGAATCAAAAAAAAAAAAAAATTCATAAACTTGATTCACGTGTTATGCAACACTAAATAAACAACCGCAAGTATACGGCGTCTATCGTAGCGTGATAAGCACGAGGTCGATCCCACGAGAAGGTTAAAGCATAAAAGTGGAGTTTGCTAGTCGAATTCTAAGTAGACGTGATCGAAATTTTGAATAAAATGTTTTACTCTAAAGTTACCTACCAAGTGTCACGAATAATCAACAAAGAGTAAAGATAAAATCGATCAAATGGCATACAAATCACAAAACGAAAGTAAAATGGATGTAAACTCAAAGAGAAAAGGTGGGTTCCAAGGTAATTGTAGTATTTAGACCACCGTTTATAAGAGTTATCTCGTTTAAATGGCCATTAAGGTTATCTCAAATAGGGTGATCACACAAGAAGAACTGATCGATCTCTCGATACAAATTAATCCAAAGACGCAATGTAATATAAGCTCGTACGTCTACATCACAAACATTACACCATCTAAAATAGCTCCTAAGACCATTCGATTCCCTCTCCGATAATTAATCCTCTCTCGAGATCATAATAATACCGGGTTGCACATTCGCATACGATTAAATGGAATAAATCTCTCGATACTACCCCAATTAACAATGAATCAAGCAAATCATTATGGTCACTAACAACATGCTTTGCAATGGATAGTTGAATATGCAAATAAGAAATAAACACCAATTAAAGCAAGAAATTACTCATAAACATCAATCCAAATCTCTACAATGCCTTAGAACCACAAGTTGTCTAGCCAATCAACAACATAATCAAATTAACAAAACCAAATGAAAATAACTAAATAAAAAGAGAGAAAAATAGAAAGCTTAGTCTAATGGATGGTGTTCTCCTCGTGAGCGGATTCTCCAAACGTATGCCTCCCTCCTTCTTCTTCTTTTTCCTTCTCCCCTCAAAGTATGATTAGAGGGTTTATTTATAACTTGAAAATTAGAGCTAAAACTTCTAGAAAAAATTATTTCCAAAAATATAATTTCCTTTTCTCTCTTCAATTTCCAAATCTTCTCTCTTTCCTTTTTTTTCAAATTTCCAAATCTTCTCTCTTTCCTTTTTCTTCAAATTTCCAAATCTTCTCTCTTTCCTTTTTCTTCAAAATTCCTTTTCTTCTCTCGGTCACTGGTCACTGGCTTGGGGCTCAAGCTACATATTGCCCCAAATTATTTCCTTGAATAAATTTGACTCGTTTTACCCACGAACTCGGTTTCTTCCTTCATTGACTTCACTAAAAATTAGGTATGTATTTTTACCTTCCAAAATAGTCATTTTTCCTACAAAAACGACAAAACACCACCTTTCTCTTATTTTGACCAAAACATCAATAATTGACCAATAAATCAATGAAATCACAATCAAAATGAGCTTCATATGTGCATAAAAAACGTGTAAATTCCACCCGAATCAAACTCCCCCAAACTTAAAATGTTGTTTGTCCTCAAACAACTAAGCACTTAAAGCAATGAGGGTGGAATGATCACAATGAAATATTCAATGCAAATCACACATGCAAAGTAAGATGTAATGATATCTCTTTCTCAAAGTGCATTTCTCAATGAAGGTTATAGGCTCATTATTGCAATTCACACTCATGGATCAAAGAATGCACAAACACACAACACATTGTGAATGGGAAACATAATTTAAATGCTCGAGTCCTCTACTCACATGACAAAGTGTTTCTCTCAAACACACAAACAAATTGAGGATATTAATGCACTCATCAACCAAGTTATGCTATGTAATCACCATATGCTTGCCCAACTTCTACTTTTCACAACACTCAAATGCTCGATAATGTGATCAATAGGACTTAATCAAGGATGTAACATTGGCTCTTTGGACAAGGTAGGATGAATTTAGGAATTTGTGACTCTTCTAGTGGAGGACAAAGCTTGTTGTTTTACAATTTGTGCTTTCACTTTCAAAGCTTACAAACTTCATCCTCACTTTTATTTTTCCTTTCTTTTTCAAGCATTCATCACCTCATCTTTTGAACCATTTTTCTTTTCAAGCTTTCGGGGCTCTTTGTCCCTCTTTTCTTTTCCTTGATTTTCTTTTCATCTTTCTCTTCTTTTTTTCTTTCAACTTCTCCAATTTCTCCTTCCACCAAAGATATTCATTTAAGCACATGTTTTTCACTTTGTCTTTTATCCCCCACTAGATATAGGTATCAAAGGCTCAAAAAGGCTAAGTGGTTAACATTGTAGTTTGCCAAGAAAATGAGGAATTAGGCTCAAGGGGCTAACTACGGAAAATTACTTTGGTTTTGGGACATTTTGGCTAAGTGACTCTTTTTTAGAACAAGACGGCCTATATCACATCACATCATCTCACACAATCATGCTTGCAAACAAGAATTTAGGCAAGTTCTAGGATTACTAGCAATAACATGGTCCACTCTCAAATGAACTAAACCGGATTACATGCTCGATTCAAGGCTCAATTCTCACCGGTTTATTCAATAGGACCCTCACATTCATCAATTGTTCCCAAACAACAACACATCATGCATTCATGCTATCAAAGATCACAAATATGAACACAATCATGATACTATATCCAACATCAATCATGCTTACATTCAAAGCAAATAGACATCACCACAACTACTCAACAATGGATCCCAATGACTATTCATGCTCACATTTCACCAAAGCTCAACTACCCAATATATGATCAAAACCAACTTAAACAATATAATCATGTGAAAGCCAAATGTGCGCCGGTGCAAAATGTGACACAAGTAGAATGACGAACCGGTGCAAGGGTAACAACTAGTAAAAAAAATAAAAGAAAAATAACTCCCCCAAACTTAGAATTTTACTATGTATAAATTCTAAGTTTGGGGCTACAAGTTGTTACCTCCCTCCTTGCACATCCAAAGCTCTTCAAAGATCACCATTGCAACACTTGCTTTCTCCACTCCAAAGTTGGTTTTGCTTCTTCTTCATTCTCCAAGACTTGCTATCCATAGTATTCTACATCCATACCTACAAAATAAACCAAGCTATCAAAACTACTAAAGCAATAAAAACATGAAAGCAATAAAACCTTGGGTTGCCTCCCAAGAAGCGCTATTTTTAACGTCCTATACCGGACGGTTCTTCCTTGAGGGGGATATCAAGTCACCCCATCATCCTCTTTGCTCTTGCACTTCTTTGCCCATGCAATCTTCTTAAATCCGTCAAAACATCCACTAGCTAGCCCATCCGGCTCTTCAATCATGCCATAGGAGGTTGATGCCTCATTCATCCCCAAGTTTGCACAAGTAGCCTTTTTTGATTTGGGGGAGTTTTTGAAGGAAACTCCCCCAAACTTGGCCTTCTTGCCCATCTTCAACTCATTCTTTTCCACTTGGGGGTCCTCTTTCACAATGTTGATCTTGGGCTCTTCTTCCATCTTCTCTTTCATGGGCATTGGAGAGTGATCTTCCTTGGAATACCCATACTTTTCATTCCCATCATTTCGGAGTTTGATAGCTCTAAACATGTCAATCGTAACTATCTCTTGATTCATTCGAAGCTCCAACTCTCCATTCCTCATATCAAGAATAACCCCTCCGGTTGCCAAAAATGGCCTTCCCAATATCAATGGAATGTTTTTGTCTTCCTCCATATCCAAAACCACAAAGTCTACCGGAAAAAGAAATTTGTCGATTTTGACCAATACATCCTCCGCTATACCCAAAGGGTATGTCATAGACCTATCCGCCAATTGGAGGTTCATTGTGGTTGGTGTGAGCTCTCCTAAACCAAGTGACTTGAAGAGTGACAATGGCATGAGGTTGATGCTTGCTCCCGAATCACATAGAGCTCTTAATGTACCTCCATCTCCAATAGTGCATGATAAAGTGAAGGATCCGGGATCCCTAAGCTTTGGAGGTAACTTAGCTTGAATTACGGAGCTACAATGTTCGGCTAAGTGCACCGTCTCATATGCCTCCATTTCCCTCTTGCTTGACATTATCTCCTTCAAGAATTTGAAATAATGTGGTATTTGTTCAAGAGCTTCGGCGAAAGGGATGTTGATATGGAGTTTCTTGAACATCTCCGCAAACTTGACAAACTTGCTATCCAAGTTCTTCTTCTTCTTCATCCTTTGCGGATATGGGAGGGGCATTACATTTTTACTAAACAAAGGAGGGATTGCCTCCCCACTCTTCTTCTCCCCTTCCTTTTCTTTCACTAAGCCATCATCTTTGTCAACACCCTCGGGTGCCATTACCACTTCCTCCTCTAACGGCATCTTGGGCCCTTCGTAGCTCGTCCCACTTCTTAACCTTATGGCTTTGCATTGCTCCTTGGGATTTAGCTCCGTGTTAGAGGGGAATTGCCCCGGAACGTGTTGCTTTCCAATGGCATTAGCAAGTTGGCTCACTTGCTTTTCTATGACTTTCATGTGGTTTGCCATATTCTTGATCATTTCTCCTTGTTCCTCAAATCTTTGCCGAGTTATGTTTGCATTCTCTCTAGTCTCTCTCATGAATTTCGTAGTTTCCCCCATAAAAGCACCAAACATATCCTCCATTGATGGCTTTGATGAAGACAATGGCATTCCTTGTGTTGGCATAGGAAAAGTTCTCATGTTGCCTCAATCCGGGATGATATTGATTCGGATTAGGAGGTTGCCTCTCATTCCAACCTCTTTCTCGAAAATGACGATCCCTTTGATTGTTCATATAATGGGCCTCTTCATATTGTTCATCACTAGGTCCCATTAGTGACTTGGCCGCCATCATCGAAGTCAACTTATCCATCTTGTTGGATAAAGTAGCCAAATCATCCGACTCCTTAGTGGAAGCAACTTTCCGGCCTTGCCTTCTTTCGGATGGCCATTGGTGTCCATTCTTTGCCATCTCCTCTAGAAGCACATAGCCTTCATCCGTCGTCTTTCCAAGAAAAGAACCTCCACCGGCCGAGGCATCCACCATCCCTCTCGTTCGATGGTCCATCCCGTTGTAGAAATAGCAAATCAATTGATCTCTTGAGAACCCATGTTGAGGACAACTCCGTATGAGATCCTTGAAACGCTCCCAAGCCTCGGCTAAAGACTCATCATCGTCTTGCATGAAAGAAGAAATTTCTCCTCTTATCTTGATGGTCTTGCTTGGAGGGAAGTATTTCATGAGGAAAGCATCTACAAGGTCGGCCCAATTTTCGATCGTCCTTAGATCAAGAGACATGTACCATTGCTTTGCACGATCACGGAGGGAGAATGGGAACAATTGGAGACGGATGTAATCTTGAGGGACACGATTAATCTTAACCGTTCCACTTATCTCTAGGAATTGAGATAAATGGAGGTTAGAATCCTCCTTTGACAACCCTCCAAATTGGTTGTTTTGAACCATCATGATCAAGGCCGGCTTGAGTTCGAAATTGTGAGCATCTACGGGTTCTCGACCCGCTCCTCCATATGGCCTCGGAATTGGGCGGAAATGATCTCTTAGTACCCTTTGTGGTCAATTTCCCCCATTCCCATTCGGTTCCTCAAATCCATCAACCCCTTGATTCTCAACCTCCTCCTCGACCTCTTCTACAACCGGATTCTCTCTTCGATTCATTCTTTCCAACTCTAGTCTTCGCCTTTCGGCGTTCCTTCTTCGACAATTGGCCTCAATCTCCGGATCTAAAGGTAGTACTTCTTGTTGATTCCTTCTAGATCGTGTGATCATAAACCATGTCTATCAAAAGAGCAAACGAGAGTGAGAATTGCAAGTAAGATCAAGGTAACAAACACAAATATTTTTGGATTTTTGCAAATAAAGAAAGCAAGTAAATGTCTAAACTAAAACTCTCTTAGCCTACACTCTAGAGCTTATAAAAACCTCCCCGGCAACGGCGCCATAAACTTGATTCACGTGTTATGCAACACTAAATAAACAACCGCAAGTATACGGCATCTATCGTAGCGTGATAAGCACGAGGTCGATCCCACGAGAAGGTTAAAGCATAAAAGTGGAGTTTGCTAGTCGAATTCTAAGTAGACGTGATCGAAATTTTGAATAAAATGTTTTACTCTAAAGTTACCTACCAAGTGTCACGAATAAGCAACAAAGAGTAAAGATAAAATCGATCAAATGGCATACAAATCACAAAACGAAAGTAAAATGGATGTAAACTCAAAGAGAAAAGGTGGGTTCCAAGGAAATTGTAGTATTTAGACGTCCGTTTATAAGAGTTATCTCGTTTAAATGGTCATTAAGGTTATCTCAAATAGGGTGATCACACAAGAAGAACTGATCGATCTCTCGATACAAATTAATCCAAAGACGCAATGTAATATAAGCTCGTATGTCTACATCACAAACATTACACCATCTAAAATAGCTCCTAAGACCATTCGATTCCCTCTCCGATAATTAATCCTCTCTCGAGATCATAATAATACCGGGTTGCACATTCGCATACGATTAAATGGAATAAATCTCTCGATACTACCCCAATTAACAATGAATTAAGCAAATCATTATGGCCACTAACAACATGCTTTGCAATGGATAGTTGAATATGCAAATAAGAAATAAACACCAATTAAAGCAAGAAATTAATCATAAACTTCAATCCAAATATTTACAATGCCTTAGAACCACAAATTGTCTAGCCAATCAACAACATAATCAAATTAACAAAACCAAATGAAAATAACTAAATAAAAAGAGAGAAAAATAGAAAGCTTAGTCTAGCGTGAGCGGATTCTCCAAACGTATGCCTCCCTCCTTCTTCTTCTTCTTTTTCCTTCTCCCCTCAAAGTATGATTAGAGGGTTTATTTATAACTTGAAAATTAGGGCTAAAACTTCTAGAAAAAATTATTTCCAAAAATATAATTTCCTTTTCTCTCTTCAATTTCCAAATCTTCTCTCTTTTCTTTTTCTTCAAATTTCCAAATCTTCTCTCTTTCCTTTTTCTTCAAATTTCCAAATCTTCTCTCTTTCCTTTTTCTTCAAATTTCATTTTCTTCTCTCGGTCACTGGCTTGGGGCTCAAGCTACATATTGCCCCAAATTATTTCCTTGAATAAATTTGACTCGTTTTACCCACGAACTCGGTTTCTTCCTTCATTGACTTCACTAAAAATTAGGTATGTATTTTTACCTTCCAAAATAGTCATTTTTCCTACAAAAATGACAAAACACCACCTTTCTCTTATTTTGACCAAAACATCAATAATTGACCAATAAATCAATGAAATCACAATCAAAATGAGCTTCATATGTGCATAAAAAACGTGTAAATTCCACCCGAATCAACATCATTCATGTGTTGTCGAAAAATAGATAAATATATCGAATTGTAAAACTTAAAAAAGTGGTGTATCGAATTGCTAAGAAAATAAATATATGTTGTAATTGATAAACATCTAAAAGTGATAAGTTATCACAAAAACTTGTATGCAATATTGCATACATGCAATATTGACCAATTTATGTCAAAATTTGTGGGTCAAACGTGGGTCAACGCGGTTCCACCTTAATTAAAAAAAAAAATTCGCTCCTAAATATTATCTTACTACATGATCAAAACTATGTTACTATAAGACCAAAATTTTGTCACTACAAGGCCAAAAGTGTATTACTTCAAGTCCAAAAATATTCCTGACACTTTTTTTTTAGCGAAATTACTAGAATATTTTAAGTCAAAAATATTTTGCTACTACATGACCAAAAGTTTGTCACTACAAGACCAAAAGTTTGTCACTACCAGACCAAAAATGTATTATTACAAGTTCAAAAATATTTTGGATACTTTTTTTTTTTGCGAATTTACAAGAATATTTTTGAAGTAAAAAATATTCTTCTACTACATGACTATGACTATGTTACTATAAGACCAAAATTTTATCACTATAAGGTCAAAAGTGTATTACTGCATGTCCACAAATATTCTGGACATTTAATTTTTTGGGTGAATTTGCTAGAATATTTTTAGACATATATATAGTAGTAAATTTTTAGCCTTATAGAGGTAATACTTTGACATTGTAGTAACAATATTTTGGTCGTGTAGTAAACCACTTATTTGCGACCCGCGAATTTTGTGGACAACCCGAATCCGAGCTTATGAGCCGCAAATTTTTGTGAAGTTTATTAACAAAATTGATTGAGACCCGAATTGAGATCTACTCAATTTAGCTTAGAGTTTTGACTTTTGGTCTAAAATAGACTTATGATTTTAACTTTAATCTAACTGGGCTTAAATGCATACATGAAATATTGTGCTCCCTCCGTTCCATTATTATTGGAACATTTGTCAAAAACGTTTGTCTCGTTATTAATGGAACATTTCCTTATTTGGAAAAAACAACTTCATACCCTTTTAAAAAACTCCCTCAAACATCTCTTATTTACACCATATGTCATTTCTTTTTATCCACTAATTTAAAATTCTCTCTTAAATAAATTTGAATTACTCATTATATTCTTTTTTTTAAGTTTCTTTTATCACCTTTAATATCAATAAATAATTCTTACATTAAATTTCGTGTAACCAGTAATTTTTCCATTAATAATAATGGGACGGAGGGATTACAAAAAATCATCCCATCTATTTTGCAATTAGCCCTTTTTTTATATATGATGCGGACTAAAAATGTCTTCCGATAAGAAGTCGACACGTGTATGGAGGATAGGATAAAAGTGGAAGTATTGGATTATGGAATACTCTCTGGATAAAGAATCTCTCCTAGAAGTCCCTCTGGAGGGAGCTCCACCCGGAGAGAAACATCAGGAAGACTTAGTCTTGATATGAATTGGTAGACCGAGAATATAGGAGAACTCCGCAAGAATCGGACTAAGATTGACCAAAGAAATATTCTTCTCTCCTTCATTGTAGTGGAAAGAGTCCACTAGGGAGAGTGGCCCCGGTCTTTCCGGAGGTGGAGAGAAGGGAAGACTCGGTCCACTCGGCAGGGCCGAGTCTTAGATGCAGCTCCGAGATAAGGGGAGGCTCTAACTTCTTCCCAAGAGAAAGGCTCTATAAAAAGGTAAACCGAAGGAGATTTCCAGGTTAGACATTCTTACTTTACAAAACCCGATATACTGAAACAAAACACCTTTCGAATATTCTTTGAGAACTTGTTTGATAAATCAAGGATCTCGAGGTCCTTGTGATATATTAAAAGCCCTATACTGACTTAGGCATCGGAGTGTCCGCACCGGAGCTCCCTCCGGTGTGTCTTTTGCAGGTTCCTGAAGGATCATTCCAGAGGAAGCAGTGTACCTGAATTATTTCTAAAACATTCGGGAACTTAGATATCCGACTCCGAGGACATCTAATCCGATCGTGCAATTTTTGGCACATCAACTGGCGCCGTCTGTGGGAAATGATTTAAAAGATTTTCTCACGAATTTCTATCTGTTCGAGTGATGGAATTGGAGATGGACCATTGCTTGGTAAATTCTACGTGCAGTCCTTTGCCTAGATTTGACACAGGTTCCTCCTTAAGTTCTCTTATATATGCTGCAAATAATTTTACATGTTGGAATATAATTGCTTAATGATGCAAAGAAGCCGGATGCAATAAATGATTAATATGGACCATTGAGTGAGATTTGAGAGCAGAATTCTCAATTGTGATATCTGATGTCATTATGAATGTCTTGATTGAGAAAGAATTGAAGGTTATATTAATGTCTTGATTTAAATGTCCATAATCAATATAGTTCTGCTAGCAGTGTGAACTTGTTCGTTTGCGAAAATTCATTTATTGTGGAAAATATTCATTTCTGGAATTGAAAAATAAAACAAGAAATCAAACAAGGTAGAAAGCTATTAGCATCTTGCTAAGCCCCGACTGGAGATTAATGGTGATTGTGTTGATTATGATGGGAGTAAGGTAAATTTGAATTATCTTAGGATGATATTATTAAACATATCCTAATATATGTTAAAATGAGAGATGAATGCTACGGTGATGCCTGAAATAAATTCATTGTGTTATTTTAATGAAGTGGTTTTACTGTTAATACGATTTATGATGCTATTGAAATTTCCTCTCACTCTGATTTCTCTAACATCCAAACATTGGATTTCCGCTAGTGATGAGATTTAAACTGAAATAACAATTATGAGAATTAAAATGATTGGTATTGATAACTCTTGTCCTTGGCTCAAAGTCTAAGGGGATATGACATTACGTAAGGACTGTGCTGATCAGGTTGATTTTGCACTAAATAATATTTGATTGATAAAACTTCACACAGTGATGTATTATTATCATGGAATTATGAGTATAAGGATTGTCGAACATATATGTGGAGTGTGCAATTGCCTGCTCCAAGACTCCAGGAAGAGGCTCGAGGCACCCCTATCTCTATAGGGGGTGATATCGTTGGCACGTCTGGAGCCCTCAGGAGTGGACCTGGCAAGGAGATACCTCCAGGCACTGCAGAGGACGACAACATTCGCGCCCCTCCACGAGCAGCAAAGTATTTAGGGCCTCGAGGTCCAAAATCTAAACATGGGAGTACGAGGCAAAGATATGATAAGTGCATCGGTGATACAGGTTAGTACAGGTGTTTGATAGAGCCTAAAGTATTAGATCTTTTATAGTAATTTGATATTGCTATGAGCATATTTTAATGATATTGACATATATGACACGAACTTATTTTTTCCATTGAATTAAGCATGATTCTCCTAAGCTTACATGATTGATACTCTAGAAGCAATCTTAGAATTAAGAATTACTTGAAATCGTAGAAGCATGGGTAAGCAATTCACATGTTGAGTCTTGTGATTACTTTATGTGGTAGAATTAATGATTAGACGCTGATGATGATTATGATTTTGCACACGATTAACATGTTTCCATATTTTAGATATAATTTCATATTACAGACCGAGTCTACCCAAGTTCTGGAGGACCTTTGGGTAGGTTCAGAAGATTTCAGATTGTAGATTAAGTCTACCCAAGCTCTGGAGGATCTCTGGATAGGTTCAGAAGATTTCAGATTGTAGATTAAGTCTACCCAAGTTCTGGAGGACCTCTGGGTAGGTTCAGAAGATTTCAGATTACAGATTAAGTCTATCCAAGCTCTGGAGGATCTCTGGATAGGTTCAGAAGATTTCAGATTATAGGTTGATTCTATCCAAGTCCTGGAGGATTTCGGGATAAGCTCGGAAATGGAAAGTGAAGATTGAGCCTATTTAGGTCCCTGAGATCAAGGCCAATAGCCCTAAACAGACAAAACGATAAGTCCGAAAACTAGAGTGGGTGAGAGGATGATTGATTACCTGAAGCGGGTAGAGAACTTAAGAATCTTCAGAGCTGAAAAGTATCTCACCCTCGAAGAGGTGAGGCAAGCCAAGAGGCTGGAGGTGAAACCAGCTAGTGGAGAGAGGAAGAGAGAATCTACAACAAGGAGGTCCAGCCCAGAAGCTCCCCGAAACTCCGGAGGAACAGGAAACCGCAATGCTGCGGGAGGATCCCGATCTGGGCCTCGAGGGACGTTTTAGAAATATACCCAACTGAGATTGGAACCTACAGAGGTCTTGGAGGTTGCTGGAGATCATCCAGATCTAAAATTCCCTTATTTCATATTTAAATTATATAATTGAGGCTTATGGAGCTTATCTGAGCACTTGAGAGCCTGTGTGGGAGGCCCCTTTTTTGGTGTATCTTTACAGGATCAATTCGGGATTGATATACAAGTAAACCTGGAGAACCTAGAGGTCCTGGAGGAGCCCGAAAGAGCAGAGAACTATAGAGAACCAAACGAGTAGCTGGATTATGATATTTAGCCTGCTATGGTGCTGATCCCCAAATAACGAGTATATCGATACCACCGGTTAGTACAAAATTTGATAAAGCTAAAAAAGGTTAGATCTTTTATGCTAACGTGATTTTATAATGAGTATGTCATGATGAGTGTGGCATGAATAAGCTATGATATTCGTTGATTCGATATTGTTATAAGTATGTCATTATGAGATTGATATGCGTATCATACTTTGTTTTCCCTAAATCAAGTACGACCCTCCTACTTTTACGTGATTATTATGTCTAGACGCTCTAGATGTGATGTTAAAATTTGAAAATTGACTTGAGATACTAGAGAGCATGAGTAGCACGTTGAGTTTATGTGGTTACTATATGCTCTAGAACCCATGACTAAGGACTAATAATGATTCGTGACTTCAGAATGTGGGGCTAACATACTTATCTATGAATTTTGTATGATTGACATGCCTCGATATTCTAGATGTGACTTCAGATTTCAGATTAAGCTTGTATGATTGAAGCTCCACCGAGCCTAGCTGCTGAAGCTGACCAAACCCTCCCTAGGGTGCTAAAATTTGATATTCAAAAGTTGAGAAGAGCTGAATAAAGGACCAGCCCCCGCAGCTTCTGGAGAAGCTCGAGCTTTGCGGTTAAGATACTACATCTTAGGTGGCCAATTATACAAACGATCGTTGACCCATCCCTATCTATGATGTCTCCCGAAGGAGATTACGTGATAAAAGAAACCCATGAAGGATGAGTAGGTAGTCATGAGGGCTACAAGGCTACTGTAAAGAAGGATATACCCAAGAGTCGATCTATTAGGTGATTAAGATCATCTAGGGTGTTGAGATGCGATATTCGGAGACGAGCATGATGACGGACCTTGCAAATGCCTTACACTTCGATGCTTAAAGGGGGTGATGAAGGGTCTAGGCCTACTACCTCCGAGATGCTGATATGAAGCCACGTAAGTGAAAAGTGTATATTTTACTTTTTTACTTTAGATTTTACTTTGTAAAATGATATGAGTTACCTAGACGTAGTTGTTTAGAGCATAAAACCTCGAAGCATATGAGCATTTGCTAAAGCTTCAGAAATGATTGATTTGAGAAATGCTAAGGTAATTACTTAGGAGAATTTCGTGATTGAATCGAGAGAATGATTGAGAATTTAGGCATGGTTAAGAACGTGTTTTTGATTAGTGATGAGTCTAATTTTTTCTAAATTATGTTAAAAGGTATGTTTATCTTTGATGAATATTTGAAGATTTTATGAGATGTGATGAAAACATTTGGAGATTTTTGGAAACTTGTATGAGCACATATTTCCTAACAATTTAAGATATGATTCATAAGCATACTTTGAGCATCCTGAAACGCGTGAGGGCTAACCACCCTGAGTAGCCGGATGGCTAAGTTTGAAAATTAGGAGTGATGAAATGATGAAGGATCTGTAGATCACTGAGCATATATGAGATATGAGAATTCAAAAGTGAGAAACAATTAAAGGCCACGAGGTCGAGGGAAGCTAGAAAGTTCCTCACCCTACTCTAAATCCAAGCGGATTACTTGAACTTGAAAGGTCTTGATATGATCAACACCTTGAATTAAGAGTGAGAAACACTTAGAGGCCTAGAGGCCGAGGTGCTCCAGAGAGCCCTCATCCTACTCGAGACCCAAGTGGGTTACTGAAATGAGAAGATTTTTTGAATTAAAATCTTTTAAGAATAAGAGTGAGAAACACTCAGAAGCCTAGAGGCCGAGGTGCTCCAGAGAGCCCTCATCCTACTCGAGACCCAAGTGGGTTACTGAAATGAGAAGATTTTATGAATCAAAATCTTTTAAAAATAAGAGTGAGAAACACTTAGAGGCCTAGAGGCCGAGGTGCTCCAGAGAGCCCTCATCCTACTCGAGACCCAAGTGGGTTACTGAAATGAGAAGATTTTTTGAATTAAAATCTTTTAAGAATAAGAGTGAGAAACACTCAGAGGCCTAGAGGCCGAGGTGCTCCAGAGAGCCCTCATCCTACTTGAAACCCAAAAGGGTTAGTCAATGAAATAAGAAGATTTTATGAATCAAAATCTTTTAAGAACGAGAGTGAGAAACACTCAGAGGCCTAGAGGCCGAGGTGCTCCAGAGAGCCCTCATCCTACTTGAAACCCAAAAGGGTTAGTCAATGAAATGAGAAGATTTTATGAATCAAAATCTTTTAAGAACGAGAGTGAGAAACACTCAAAGGCCTAGAGGCCGAGGAGCTCCAGAGAGCCCTCACCATGCTTGAAACCCAAAAGGGTTACTCAATGAAATGAGAAGATTTTATGAATCAAAATCTTTTAAGAACGAGAGTGAGAAACACTCAGAGGCCTAGAGGCCGAGGAGCTCCAGAGAGCCCTCACCATGCTTGAAACCCAAAAGGGCTAGTCAATGAAATGAGAAGATTTTATGAATCAAAATCTTTTAAGAACGAGAGTGAGAAACACTCAGAGGCCTAGAGGCTGAAGTGCTCCAAAGAGCCCTCATCCTACTTGAAATCCAAAAGGGTTAGTCAATGAAATGAGAAGATTTTATGAATCAAAATCTTTTAAGAACGAGAGTGAGAAACACTCAGAGGCCTAGAGGCCGAGGAGCTCTAGAGAGCCCTCACCATGCTTGAAACCCAAAAGGGTTAGTCAATGAAATGAGAAGATTTTATGAATCAAAATCTTTTAAGAACGAGAGTGAGAAACACTCAGAGGCCTAGAGGCCGAAGAGCTCCAGAGAGCCCTCACCATGCTTGAAACCCAAAAGGGTTAGTCAATGAAATGAGAAGATTTTATGAATCAAAATCTTTTAAGAACGAGAGTGAGAAACACTCAGAGGCCTAGAGGCCAAGGAGCTCCAGAGAGCCCTCACCATGCTTGAAACCCAAAAGGGTTAGTCAATGAAATGAGAAGATTTTATGAATCAAAATCTTTTAAGAACGAGAGTGAGAAACACTCAGAGGCCTAGAGGCCGAAGAGCTCCAGAGAGCCCTCACCATGTGTGAAACCCAAAAGGGTTAATCAATGAAATGAGAAGATTTTATGAATCAAAATCTTTTAAACGAAAGTAAGAGACAAGTAGAGGCTCAGAGGCCAAGGAGAACTGGGGAGCATCCCCCCATAACCAAGACCCAAGATGGATACTTAGAAATTTCGCTAAAGTCAAGGAAAACCTCCTCGAGCCACCTGAAACCAGAGGTGATTCCGTGAAAGGGGGAGAGATTCCCTAAAGTTCTTGAGAAAATTCTTTGAAGGTTATGAAACCAAGAGTCAGGCCATTGCCAAATTACAGGCGGCCAAGGCGGGAAAAATCTCCGAAGGGGAGCACTTTTGAAATTCCTCTCCGAAGCAAGAATAATACACGTCTCTCCAGAAACGCCTCTGTACTAGGCTCACTGGAATTTTCTACTCTCACAAAAGATATACCCCTTTTACGAGAGTAGGGGGGAGTAGATGATGCGGCCTAAAAATGTCTTCCGATAAGAAGTCGACACGTGTATGGAGGATAGGATAAACGTGGAAGTATTGGATTATGGAATACTCTCTGGATAAAGAATCTCTCCTAGAAGTCCCTCTGGAGGGAGCTCCACCCGGAGAGAAACATCAGGAAGACTTAGTCTTGATATGAATTGGTAGACCGAGAATATAGGAGAACTCCGCAAGAATCGGACTAAGATTGACCAAAGAAAGATTCTTCTCTCCTTCATTGTAGTGGAAAGAGTCCACTAGGGAGAGTGACCCCGGTCTTTCCAGAGGTGGAGAGAAGGGAAGACTCGGTCCACTCGGCAGGGCCGAGTCTTAGATGCAGCTCCGAGATAAGGGGAGGCTCTAACTTCTTCCCAAGAGAAAGGCTCTATAAAAAGGTAAACCGAAGGAGATTTCCAGGTTAGACATTCTTACTTTACAAAACCCGATATACTGAAACAAAACACCTTTCGAATATTCTTTGAGAACTTGTTTGATAAATCAAGGATCTCGAGGTCCTTGTGATATATTAAAAGCCCTATACTGACTTAGGCATCGGAGTGTCCGCACCGGAGCTCCCTCCGGTGTGT
The DNA here is from genome assembly GCA_963675135.1 of Galeopsis tetrahit. Classification (NCBI taxonomy): domain Eukaryota; kingdom Viridiplantae; phylum Streptophyta; class Magnoliopsida; order Lamiales; family Lamiaceae; genus Galeopsis; species Galeopsis tetrahit. Next base: position 12,831,422 of record OY776121.1, on the reverse strand, counting down.
CTTTTGCAGGTTCCTGGAGGATCATTCCAGAGGAAGCAGTGTACCTGAATTATTTCTAAAACATTCGGGAACTTAGATATCCGACTTCGAGGACATCTAATCCGATCGTGCAATTTTTGGCACATCAATATATATAATTTAAGGCCTAATTAATGAAGGGGAAGTTATAGAATATATCTTGATTCACTCCACGTCAGTTTAGCAGCACATGTCCACCATGCAGTAGTTGAGCGCCACATAACTCATCTATACTACATAGGCAGCCAGCTGGCATTAATTATGATACAACACGTGGCAAGTGAATTTGCTTTTGTCCAATTGTTGATTTTGACCAACCATTGATATAAATAAAAAGTAAAGATTTAAGTGAATTGATTTGTCAATATGTATAATTTTGAATTCGTTCGATAATCCATATAAGTTAATATTATTTCAATAATTTTAAGTAAAATTAAAGACATCAAAACGGGTTAGGTTTAGGTTCGTTCATCCAACCCGACCCACCTAAAAAAATAATTGAGTTAAAACTTTTGAAATCCGTCTAAAAATGGATCTAAACGGGTAAACCTATATGTACCACAAATTTTATCGATTTTTCTGGTTGTTCATTTATATTACATTTAGAAGTAAATATACTTTCTTCACATTATTAAATTGTGAACCACTCTTGAAATTTTATAGGTTATATTTAAAATATGTAAAAAAAAATTGTTGGAACTACACTCCAAAGAAAAAAAATGTTATTGAATTATATGTCAATACTGCTTCCAACACACTTTAAAAAATTTAAGCAACAAAAGAACATAAGATTTTTTTTATGACACATCACACGCATTTATTGTTCATGGAATATTTTGACCAAAATTAAATAGATTGCGAGAAATTATAAATTTTCTATTAATAAAAATAATTTATACACCCTTTGTCCCTTTTAACACTTTCTTTCATTTTAGATGTTCCCTCTAAAATTTTACATTTTATTAGCATTTATTAATAATTATTCTTATTTTTATGAAAAATTACATTGTCACTCATTTTTCTTTTCTTTCCCCCTTTTCACTTTTTTTCTTCACTTTTTTAAATATTTTACACTTTTCATCAATAATTTTATATAAAATACATATTATTAGGAAATTTTTTTATTTTAGTCCTATAAGTTTGAAATATTTCAAAATAAATTCTTTAAATTTCAACTTTATAAAATACGTATTTTACCTTTCAATTTTAATCATTTTTTACATCAATATTAATCCTTTATGTTTTGAAGGAATTATAATTGACAAATGTGGTGTCACATATATTAAAAAAAATGTCACATCACTATCTCTCCTCAATATATATTAAAAAAAATAGAGTTAATAACACCCCAAAATATTTTATACACACCCAATAATTTTAAATAAAAAATAAATGTATATAAAATAACTAAATAATCCTTACATAAATAAATAGTAAAATAATTTTAAAAAATAACTTGAAAAAATCTGAAAAAAAAAATGTAATTAAAATTTAAAAGTATTTTAAAAAATAAACTAAATCTTTAAAAATAATTAATTTACATAAATTAATTAATTTTTTTTTTTTAAATCTTAGAAAAATAAATAGAATCTGAAATTAAAAAAAAGTCATAAAAAATTAAAAATATTGAAAATATTTAATAAAACGTAAAAAAAAAGTAAATTAAAAAAATCAATAAAAAGTAAGATTTTATTTTTTATTTAATTTTCTTAATATTTATTTTTAATTGAGTTGATTTTTCTTTCATTTTTTATCTTATTTAGTTTTTTTTTAAAATTGAATCATTAATTAGTATTTTTAATTTAATTATTTTAATTGATTTATTTAATATTTTTAGATTTTATTTGGATTTAATTGATTTTTTCATTTAAATATTTTTTAATATTTAGTTGATTTTTTAAAATATTTTCAAATTTTATTTAGTTTTTCGTATTATTGAATATTTTTTAATTAATTTTTAAAATTTATTTATAGTTTTAATGATTTAGTAGAATTTTAAATTATATTTTTTGTTTTTATATTTGTTTTGAGATACAAAGGGTAAATAGGAAAGAATTAGGGTGTGTTTAGTAATAAAAAAATTGATTTTTAAATTTTAGTGGGGTGTGTATAATATTTGAGATTTATATAACATTCTATTAAACGTTAGTAGAATTTTACACAAAAAAAATTATTTGCATCTACTCCAAACTAATTAACCGCTCTTCTATATATATGAAAAAAATTTAAAACTTCCATCTACTTCAAACTAATTAATTAATTTATTTGAAATATATTTATTTATTATGAGTATTTGATAAAATGATGACATTATCATTAAATTTAGTTATACGTTTCAAATAATAGAGGAAAATAATGTAAGGGTTACTTAGTCATTTTATATACATTTATTTTTGTATTTAAAATTACGGGGTGTGTATAGAGTATATTTTGGAGTTATTAACTCTAACTTTTTAATATATATAAAGAAGAGATAGTGATGTGGCATGATGATGTGGTATATTTTAATATATGTGGCATCAAATTTGTCAATTTTAATTTCTTCAAAATATAAAGAATTAAAATTGATGTAAAAAATGATTAAAATTAAAAGATAAATAATCGTATTTTATAAAGTTAATATTTAAAGGATTTATTTTAAAATATCTTAAACTTAAAATACTAAAATAAAAAATTTCCCCGTATTACTCCGTATATTCTTTAAAATCAGTGTCGTGCCCCTAATGTAATGCTTAACTGGATACGGTGGGGTACCATTTTGCATAAAAATCATGTATCATCATTATTTGTTCTTCCAAAGCCTTCTCAATAATTAGTTAAAATAAGAGTATTACATTTGGTTGCACTTATACCCTTGTAATTTAAATTCAATAAATTGGATCAAAGATTAAATTAAATAAATTAAACATTAAAATTTAAGTATATTTACACATTCAATTGCATGAAAAAATTTCTCTAAAATACTCCCTTTTTACAATTTTATAATTCTCACTTTTTTTTAGTTGTCCAATTTTATTATTCTCGTTCTTTATTTAGAAAATTTATTATTTACACTACTTTATTTTCACCTATCACTTATTTACTCAAATTGTCATTGATTTTATTCATAAACAAACATTTTATTTATAAATGGATTCCACAACATCCCATCGTATCCTAATTTATCTACTTTATACACAAACTAATCAATATTTATTAAAATCCGTGCGACGAAAATGTGTGTATAATAAAATTGGACTGAATAATATTTACTAAGTAAAAAATAAAAAGGTTGGAGTTGACCCACCAAACCCGCCGCAGCCAATGGGTAGGTGGATTGTGTCTGATAATTTTGAACCCACTCCACTATGGCCAACCCTCTTAAATCCGTTTAGTGATATAATTTTTGTGGATTGTGGGTCGACCCGTTCTGGGAAATTTCTTGTTTATAATACTTACGCTTTCTGTAAAATATAGTTTCATTTGATTAATATTTTTCTCATACCATTTTTAAAATGCACCCCTACACAATGCTTAACTTTACATCATGTGCATTTTTTAAATATACATTTTTTTTAAAGCATGTGTTTACTTTGAATGAAACTACTTATTGTGGGTTGAGAGAGTAATATTTATACATTAAAATAACTTCATAGAACCCCGTCAAAAAAATAAGTAATAACTTCATAGAAAGAAAAGAAGGAATGACACTTAGAAGTTGTGAGAAGTGGAGACATGAGTGTACATTTTGCTCACAAATAACATGCACTTGTTCATTCTAACAATAAATAAAACCTCATACTAAGGTAGTCTAATGTTACTAGAAAACAGAGAAAAAAAAAAAGACAAAGGTCATCAACCACCACAACTCAAAGCATTCAAGTAACACAACATCCAAGTAGGGGTGTGCATGGTTCGGTTTGGTTAACCAAACCACCCTTAATTCGTAAACCATACTATAAATCGTTTTTTTTTTTTTCAAAACCGTAAACCAAACCGTATTTATAAAAATCGTTCGGTTTGAAACTATAATATTTCAGGCGGTTCGATCAGTTTTGACCAAACCATAGTTTTTGCTTATTTTTTTCTCTATACACAACAATTAATAAAAATGTAAAATACAATCTCAAATGAAATCTCAATAATCCAAAATATAATTCGAATAGACGAAATGCTATTACAACGTTCACAAACTAGTCGTTAAAAAATAAGTAAATAACAACAAAAAGAATCAACAATTCAAAATTTCAGATTCAATGAGAGGCTGAGAGAGTCAGAGGCTGAGAGCGTCATGTACGAAGATGCACTAAATACTAAATAGAAGATAATGTGTAGGGTTTCTGGTTTTGGACAATTGAGCTTGTCGGCTTGAAAAATGTCTTGAGTTTACTAGTTTAGGGATTGTATAATATAGAGACTATAATATATATAATATTTATTTAGATAATATTATATAATATTTTTTATATATAAAATAAGTTCGATTTGGTTCGGTTTTTTGCGATTTTTCATTAGTGAAAACTGTAAACCAAAACATACTAAAAAAAAAAATCAATTCTAAAAACCGTAAACCAAAAACCGAACCATATTTAATGGTCTGGTTTGGTTTGATCGGTTTGGTCGATTTGAACCATACTTTGCACACCCCTACATCCAAGCACCAAAATAGAAGCATCACAAAAAGCTCCACGAAGGAACATAAAGCATAATGCACCACAAAACCAAAAGACAGCAAAAAAAACTGCCCAAGAGGCGAAGGAAAAAAAAATCTGAAAAGCAAAAACCAACCAAAATATAACTAAAAACCACTAAAAGACTGTAAGAAAAAAAATGGGATCAATCGATTAATTAGCGGGGTGTATTCAATTGAGATTCTGTTGGATTTTTTTGGACTTTTAAAATCTAGGGGTATTCAATCCGGATTTTTAAAAGTCTTTCAAAATCTTGAGGTATTCAATCCGGATTTTAAAAAGTCTTAAAAAATCTTTAGGTATTCAATAGTTTATGGATTTCAATACTCTATGGATTTTTATGAATTTTGATGGATTCTCCTCCAAAAATATAAATAAATTTCACTCTCCAAAATCTCTTCTAATAAGCAGAGATTTCAACGGATTCTCCAAAAAAAACTTTAAAAAGACGAAAAAAAAAACCTTGTTATTCTTCTAACAAAAGTTCTACTACTAACCTACCATTGTTCTTCTAACAAAAGTTCTACTACTAACCTACCGTTGTCCTTCTAACAAAAGTTCTACTACTAACCTACCGCATTTTTCATCATTGGAGAAATTGCGGAGAGTGAGAGCTTCACCACCAGTCCACCATTATTTCAAAATTATGTTCTCACGCTAATTTATATATTCTCGATCTCCACCTAATTTATAGTATTAATTATTGTACAAAGATTATTTGAAATATAATATTAACAAGATTTGTATATATCTTTATAATATATTATGAATTTTCAGTCGAATATGAAGAAGATTAAGATTCACCATATCGAAGAGCCAACTACAACAAAAAATTGAAGCTAATGCATGGAGAACAGAGTATTGCTATCTCGACATGGAAGAGGAAAATTTACAACAAAGAACTGAAGCTAATGCACGGAGACGAGTATTGTTAATGCTATGTGAGAAATTACTCAAATGAAAATTTACAACAAAGAACTGAAGCTAATGCATGGAGAACGAATATTGCTAATGCTATGTGAGAAATTACTCAAATGAGGCCGAGGTATATAATGGTGATGGAAATGAAGATGAGAATAATAATGATGAATAATATATTTTTTTAATTAATATATATTTGGTATTTTTTTAAAAATAATTTAGATAATTTTTTTTAATATATAAGTGTGTTTGATATACGTTTGCATCAATAATTTCAGTGCCGAAGTTTATGGAAATCTAATAAAAAAATACATTTCACAATCCTGTCAAATCTATAAAAATTCATATAAATCAATAAAAAAGTCAGTCAAACTCTGCATGGAGTCTATGGATTTTCTAAATCCACTGACTTTTTAAAGTCCAAAAAAATCCAACAAAATTCCAATTGAATACACCCCCTTTAGTCTGATCGACCACCGTAGATTCTTGTTTAATTTGAAATAATATTTGACATCGTGTGAAGATTTCAAGCTTTTTTAATTGACGGGAAAAGAAATTTCATAATTTAAATAGTCACAATGTCGGCTTCAACGTCATCAACAATCATACTCAAAATATGGGTAAAAAGTAAAAACAAATGAAAAATTACAAGAGAAAACAAATAAAGAAAGATTTACATTTTTTTAAATGACAAAATCACTTCCTCTTTCTATTTTTTCTTTACATATTCATTTTCCTATTTCATATATTTTCTCTACCTCACTTTACCTCAATTAGTGAAAGGATGAAAAATAAATAAATAAATCTATTTATTATTATATATATTTTTTTAATATGGTCTCTCTATTTCTCTGTTTTACTTTTTTGAGAAAGTACTCCTTCCTCCGTCCAGTCATTAATTTAACATTTATTCTTTGCATAGATTTTAATATAATAATTGTTTAAAGATGATAAAATGTCTTTTTATGGGGGATAAACTTCAACTTTAATGGAGAGAGAATATTTTATTAGTATGTAAAAAGTAATGACATATGGTATAAATAAAAGACGTTTGAATACAGTTTTTTTAAAAGAGTAAAAAGTTGACTTTTTTAAATACAAAAATATTCAATTAATAATAAAATGAATATGTACCCAACTTTGAGTATGTGAGTCCAAACCCAAAAGAGAAAAATGTACCTAAAATAAAGCGTAGGATTTGATAGCTAAAATTACCCAAAATAAGGCTAAATATAGTTTTGAAGAATTAATATTATTGTTTTCCAATTGAAGGAGCGAAAGTGGAGGGAGGCTAGTTGCCTTGTTTGGCACGTCTGATTCCAAATTCTATAAATACGTTGCCTCCTTCAATCTCTCTCTCTCCCCCTTTTTCTGTTTTCTGTTTTCTCTCTTTCTCTCTTCTCTAGGGTTTCTCATAAACCTGCCCTTTTTATATTTCTGGTAAATTATTTCCCTTTCCCTCCTCTCCTTTCTCATACATACATACATACCAATTTATTTTATTTTCCTATTTTAAATTTCAGGTAATTCTCAATTGAAGAAGCCTCCATTTGCTGTTTCCTAAATTCTTGATCGAAAAAAACAATATCAGGTAATTTGTGTGTTATATAATTATATTCTTCTTCTCTGCAATGTGCAATTTATTTCTTATGAAGATTTTGAATTTTCGATTTCTGGTGATTAATTATTCTAAAATGGGTTCTATTTTCGATGCTGAATTTTCATTTTTATGGAGGGAGGGTCTGCTCTATCTATCAACGTGTGTCTGTGTGTGTGTGTGTTTTTTTTTCTTATTTTAATTTATTGATTATATATTATGGCACATCTATTGATTTGACAGAACCATTATTAATTTAGTCCTTTTCATTTGTCGGTTAATTGTTGTAGCATGTTTTTGTCGGCCTCTCCTGACTTTTTTTTGCATTTCATCCCCATACATTTCACTATCTGCCCAAACCAATAATAGTAATGACGACAGAATTTTATCGAAATTCTTATAGGGTAGTTATCAACAAACAACACAAGATCAAGATAGCTAATGTGTCCTCAAATTAACAAATTTTCAAGCTCCAATTATTGCATGTTCATCATATACAAACAATTAAATGGTATCATGTGTGACAAAGCCTAATTATCCAATCAAAAAATAAAATTCAAATTACTAACTTTCATCACTGGATTAATCTTCTTATGTTAATTTTGTGGAATATAATTTATAATGTATGTATTCAAAGTTTTCAATGTTGTACTTGTGGCTCTTTTAATGCCTTGTAACAACATTTATTTAATTAGTTTAATGATGATAATCAATATTATTTAAAAAAATATGCACATCTGTCTACCTTAAATTTCTCAGCGGTGGCATTTGTTTTAGGACATAAATGTGATGAGGACCATGTCTAAACTAGTCAAGGAAATTAAGTCTTGAGGCCTCCCATGTGGCTTCCCAAAACATTTCCCAAATTCATTTTTTAAATATATAATAAATATTTTAATATTTCTCTCATGGGTGGTGGGTGGGGTAATATTATATAAAATAATTAGATAGTTGTTGAGTCATGCCCTTAAAGTAAGAAGATGGGGGAGCACTTGAATATGATGCCTTTTTATTTTATTTAATTTTCATATGTGTTTTTGATTTTTGCCTAATTTGGAGGCATTAAGATTGTTTCTTTTACGAGGTTAAAATGTCACTTACCAATGGTCAATGTGATTCATGTGCCACTTGTCGGTTTTTGTGAATTGATTTATCTATATTTGTAGATCTAAAATCATATCTGGCTTTAATCTACTTTAATCAAAGCATATCTCAACAGTTTCATTCATCTGTGTCATTTTTTATGTTCCACCACGTGAGTCCGCTCTCTGGATCTTTTTACACATATTGTTGTTTGTTTTTTTGACATTGCACGTGCCAGTTATCTAAAATATCAGAAGTTTTATTTTGCAATTAATGCTTTTTCTGCATTCTAGCTATTTGAAAAAGGGGCGGAAATAACACCCGGAATTTTGCTGAATACACCTACCTTACAGTACGTATTTGTGTATTCAACGAAAATCCGAGTGTTGATGAGCCTGAGGAATGAATGGTGCCAAAATCAAGAAGCTTTCAGAACTCTTCAACGAAAACATGTAATTTTCCACTTATTTTTCTGTGGGTTTAAATAAAGAGAGACCACCGCTTCGTGAACATTACTAGTGACGCGATTGCTTGCATGATTTTACGCTACTTTCCGCCTTAGCTCTTACTTTTTTGGTCCGACTTTCTGATTTGTAACTGAAGAAATTAATAACTGAATCGGCAAGATTTGTACTTTCCTCTTGCTTTAGCATAACATTGCTCTGCATTCTCCTATATAAGAGTGTGTTTGGCTACAATGTACCTCATTGTTCTCTGAAATTTCTTATATCTCAATTGCATTCTCCTTTGTAAGAGTAACTTCTTTTATTACATTTCTGATCTTTGTATAAAGATCGAGCTCTCCGTGCTTGCATGTAGATAGATACTTGTGTTCTTGAACTGATCTAGATGCTAATTATTAACCTTTGATTTTGTTATTTCAGATCAAGAAAATATACCAATACTTAAAAGTTCATGCAGTGAGATTTTGATGATGAGGTATCTATCATACTGTTTTCGAATTTTGTTTAGTTTCTCGAATTCATTACCTTATTTCAGAAATGGTAAATATTCTTACCAGATTGTGCAGAGTTTCGATTTAATGGACTGCATCCAAAGTCTGCAGACATTAAAGAGGTGGTTTTTCATAGATAAACGAGTTGGATAAAGGGATATTTATCGATCATCCATTCTTATTTGATCATTGAGTGTTCTGAATCTAATAATGGATTTGAAGTCAACAAACGCTTCTCCGGTTCTTGCAAATTACCTGCCTTGCTCACAATCTGGCTCGTCGTTCTCTACCTCAATCCCGAGAAAAAAGCCTGGAAAACTGGAAGATGTTTGCTCAAACGGCTGGCTCGATGCAATGCAATCCTCCTCCCCTCCTCACAAAAGAGCCAAAGATTCGAGCATGGATATTGTTTCAGATGAAGCAGAAGCAGCTTACCAGTCTTGGATGGTATACGTCTCGTTTTTAATTCTCTGTTTCAAATCTTGTTGATTTTTATGCTTCTTATGTTTGTCGTCTTGTTGCAGCTTAAGTATCCATCGGCTCTCAGCTCGTTCCAAACGATAATGAACCGTGCGAGGAATAGGAAGTTAGTCGTGTTCTTGGATTATGATGGCACACTTTCCCCCATAGTAGACGACCCTGATCGAGCTTTTATGTCGAGTGATGTAAGAACTCATGAGTTAGTTGAAGGCCTTTGAATATCTAGGTGTTAATTTTATTATGTGATTGTAATAAAAGAAACGCGTTTTTCAGATGCGAGCCACCGTGAGGAGCGTTGCAAAACATTTTCCAACGGCCATCATTAGCGGAAGAAGGCGTGATAGGGTAGATACACAGATTAATTTCTTTGTTGTAGCCAAGAAATTTATATTTTTTTAACTTGTTTTGATCAGGTTTCGGAATTGGTAGGACTACCGGAACTCTACTATGCCGGTAGTCATGGAATGGACATTATATTCCCAGCTAGAGACGCGGTGCCTGAAAATAATGTTAAGTCTACTGATCAAGAGGTATTTATTTAGTGGCCAATTATTTTATTTTTTTCGCATTATTTTACACTGTTTTCCCATTTTGCGTGTACAGGGGAAGGATGTGAATCTGTTTCAACCTGCTAGTGAATTTTTACCCATGATCAGTGAGGTGAGATTGTTGTGCGGTGCATCTGGTGCATACGAGTTTTTGTCCTCTAATTGATGTTCATTGATTTCCAGGTCTTCCAAAAGCTTCTTGAGATTACAAAACACATAAAAGGAGCAAAAGTGGAGGACCATAAATTTTGTACTTCTGTACATTATCGAAACGTAGATGAGAGTGTAAGCAATATTTCGTTGATTCTTTGTCCCTTGTGTGTTTAAAATGACTCTCATTGCTTCTTGATTTTCTTAAAATCCAGAATTGGCCTGTCATTGCACAGTATGTTCATGATATCTTGAAAGATTATCCTCGACTACGACTAACTCATGGGCGAAAGGTACGTGCATTATTTGGCATAAATATCAATCCGTGTCTCTCCAGATGTATATGTAGACGATAATGTGTGTTATGCAACCTTTCTCGACAGGTTTTAGAGGTTCGCCCTGTGATTAACTGGGATAAAGGAAAAGCAGTCGAGTTTCTTCTTGAATCTCTAGGTTTGTAAACACTCTAAAGCCATTGAAGCTGATTAGTTAGTGATGTTGTGACTTGTGAACCCAACTATGAATACATATTTACACCTTGATGATATTGCAGGATTTAGCAACCATGACAATGTGCTACCTATATACATCGGAGATGATCGGACCGATGAAGACGCATTCAAGGTAACTCACTGATTTGGTTATGTGTTACTTAAAAACAAGGTTTATTTGCTGCTAAAACCAATCTAAACTTTGGAGTTTTGGCAAATAAAATTAAACCTCAAAAAAAAAAAAATGCAATTTGAACTTTTGGGCAGGTTGACTCTTGCACGTTTCTAATGTATCGAACAATTAACAATGTTATCATCCTACTCTGCGGGTGCTGACATGGTTAATTGTTCAACACGTCATAAACGGGCAAGAGTATGTTTTTATTTGTCAAAACTCAAAAGTTCATATTAGATTGCAATTTGTGAACGTGAAAAGTGGAAGAAAAGGTTTAGTCTGATATTAAGACTTGTGCAGGTGTTGAAGAAGAGTAACCGTGGTTATGGGATCCTCGTATCGAATGTCCCGAAAGAAAGCAACGCGTTCTTCTCGCTAAAGGACACTTTCGAGGTTGAAGAATTTCTTCAGTGCTTGGTGAGAATGGCACATGATGATGAAAGGATCCAAGAACCATCTGAATATGATTCACAAGTCTTCCATATGCAGTTTTCTACTTAGTTGGAAGCTGCCACCTCCTATGTTATAATATTAAGTCTCCTTAGTATATAGTTATTTATTTATTAATTAGTATATAGACTATATTAATTTTCTTTTTTCAGCGTTGTAAAGCTTTCTTTTTTCTTAATGGATGTTGGGTCTTGTTAGGCCTCTTTTACATAGCAGTGGTTTTTTTTTTACTTTGATCTTATAATTGTTGTTGTTTTTTTGGGTTCATATTCCATAATTGTACAAAGAATGTGGAACATATATGATCATTTATTTTGTAGATTAAAAGTGTGATAAATTGATGAGTCCAAGTTATGTTTCTTACTTACCAATATGATTGAAATTAACTTTCTAATGAATTGAGGAATTTTTCTGTCATAATTAATTGTATTTTTTCTTTGAAATTAAGGGACCATGAGAATCAATTCAAATTGAACTATATGATTCAGTTTAAAGATGAAGATGGATCGGACAATTTTTGTTTGGGTGGGGCTTTTGCAATTCACCCTAAATAATGAGTGAAATAAAAAAAGTGTGAAACCTATTCAATATGGCTATTTTTTTCCTGAATTTATCAAAGAGATGTAGAGAGATCCATGTACCCTATACATGAATGAATGTAAATGTGTTTCAAATTGCACAAATTCTATAAAAATTTATGTGAAACCGTTTCACCGTGAAACAATTATCAGTGATAACTGTCTCACATCAGACTTGCTCATAAAACAATATAACTGAAAAGTGCAACACAATATTATTAAAAATGAATATAACTTAAAAGTACAACACAATATTCAACACAATATTATTAAAAATGAATATAACTTAAAAGTACAACACAATATTTCTTAAAAATGTAAGTCACAATAACTAAAAAATGTGTTAACTAAAAAATGCAACACAATATTACTAAAAAGTGTGAGTTAATGTAACTTAAAAGTGTAACATAATATTTCTGAAAAGTGTAAATCACTATAGTTGAAGAGTGCAACACAATATTACTAAAAAATGTAAGTGCATATAACTAAAAAGTGCAACATAATTTCTATGGGGCTATGTACATATAGAGCGCAATGTTCTCGCTTTAAACGGGAACCCCACAAGTGGGTGGTGGGATTGGTCCCCCGAGATTAGGCGGTCCTTGGACCGGATACCCGAGGCTTGAAAAAAGATGAAAACATAATATTACTGAAAAGTGTAAGTCATTATAACTGAAAAGTGCAACATAATATTACTGAACAGTGTAAGTTACTATAATTGAAAAGTGCAACACAATATTATTTAAAAATACAAGTCGCTATAACTGAAAAATGCAATACAATATTACTAAAAAAATTAAGTCACTGGAACTGAAAAGTGCAATAAAATACAATATTATTGATTATTATATATACTAAAAAATATCATTCATTTATTAAGTATGACGTCGACAACCGCCTAAATGGTAAGTGAGCATGTCTCTAAGGTGATTTACATGGTTTGAAATTCATTACTCTCACTAATATTTTTTTTCTTTCTTTTCGTAGTTAATATGATATGTACAAATAAATTTATTTATTGAGTATGACAGCAACTCAAATGGTAAATGAATATCTTTTTAAGCTCGAATTACACAGTTTGAATCCATTTTCCATTTTTTTCCGATTTTTTTTTTTAAATGTTTGAAACTCGCCCTCTCACTAATATTTTTTTTCTTTTTTTTTTTGCAATTAATAAGATGTACACATAAAAAAAGCTATAGCTGAAAAATGCAACACAATGTTACTAAAATAATGCAACACAATATTACTAAAAAGTGCAACATAATATAGTTAAAAAGTGTAATACAATATTATTGCACGTTGAAAAAAAAAAAAAAAAAAAGTGCAAAAGAATAGAGGCGAGATTTGAACCTTAACCTCAAATGCGTGTTTTTAGTGTATATACAATATTTGAGTACGCACAAGACCAACCCATGATTGAATGAAATTAAATACCCAATTTTTTTTTAATATTTTCTTTAGAAAAGTGATGTCGTCGACGTTACTCGATCAAATTAGAACATCAAAGAACTTTTTTTATTATAATTTTAGAATTGGTGATTAAATTGAATTACAACATCAAAGATTGAACTTTTCTATTACAATTTTTTTTAAAACTTGTAATTAAATTGATACCAAGTGTGAATTAATACAAAACTAACCCGCCCCTTTTAGAGCGAGCTAGCGAGAAAATAGAATTAGGTAAGAAATTGATAAATCATGTGAAAATTCTCATTCTACTCGATCTATGACTAATTCAACATCGATCCACTCCCTTAGATGCAGATTTTCGGGAAGTTTTTGTGTATAATGTGATGCATTAATTCTTCCTCTTAATCTCGATCTTTGTACAATTAATTGATCACAAAACACATATCGCATGCAAAACATGTCTTTTCCTGACACATTCCACCCTTACTACAACTCCGATGGCCCTTCCCACGACCATTCCGGCAACGACTCCTCCTACTCCGCCCCCTTGCTCAATACCGACCGCCCTCGCCAGAGGCGGCGCCGCCTCCGTCCCTCCACCATGATAATGATGTTCATCACGGGGCTAGGCTTCGGCTTGATTGCAGTGGCGGCCTTGATATATACCTACAATAATGGTCATCATCAAGAACCGGAAAATTCAAATGCACTGCGTGGGGTGAGAGAAGGGGTGTCGGCGAAGAGCTACGATCCGAGGTTGGGGAAATCTGCGTATCAATGGACCGACAAAATGTTGTCATGGCAAAGGACTGCCTTTCATTTTCAACCTAAAAAGAATTGGATGAATGGTGAGATTTATTTCTTCACATTTTATTTTCTTTTCTTGATATGGAATCAAATGGTAAATTTTTAATTTTATTCACCATCTTGCATAACGAATGATGTGTGGTTTCCTATAGACTCCATATCATACATATTTAATTTGCTTCACTCTTTTATTTACATTTTATTTGGTAGAGAGGAGGATTAGTCCAATATATGGGTAATCATGTTTAATCAAATAATTTATTTACTAAAAATACACTTAATTGTGTGTGCATACTAAATTGATCGAAAGAAACATTACGATTTAATTTGTCCCAATTAAAATATTCGGATCTGACCGTATATATATCAACATATTCATTGAGGACTTACCCGATAAGAAGCACATGATGATTAGCTTATAAACTAGATCAACATGGAGAAATCATATTTTATGGGTGAACTAAAAATATTTTATGATCTCAACAGTACACAATTTTTTAAATTAGAAATTAGAGTACAACTCGATTGATATCAAAGTTCTACAGGGGGATATCATGTAATGATAATGAATAGTCTTATTGTTTCACATTTTAAACGAATGAGACACAAGATAATGAAAGAGAATAGGAATAGTAAAAATAGTAATATTAATTAATGATGATTAATTACATTTCTATTTCACAAAGAGGGACAAAAAAATTACTAACTGAAACCGTTTCAAAGTGATCTATCTCACAACATAATTCATGCAAGATAAACATAAAACATGTTCTCATGTAAGTGTTACTACAAGAAAAATGTGTGTTAATATAAAGATAAGTATGTAGTATTTATTTTTATAGCAACACATATTTACTCTCTTATATATATGTAATTAATACAGATTTGAGAGAAAGTTTTTCAATTTATCTTGAATGATTTTTTTTTAATAAATTTATTTGATCCGTCGATCCGCAATTTTTTCATGTAACTTTATTAATTTGTGTTAATATTACATATGTAATATTCATACAAATAAGAGGCATATCTTGAGCACACACGTTTCTATTTTATTTATTATTATTTTATTTGTTGATTGCATTTTGATTAATTTCCTTGTCTAATTAATGTTCCTTTCATTGTTGCATTTGGGGGAATCGGCACGTTTTCACCTCAGATCCTAATGGTAAGTCCATTTTATCACACAATTTTTTCGTTTTATTTACCTTTTTATTCTGTTATTGGATAGTAGACGATTGTGGTATATTGTTAATTGGAATTCAATCTCCTATATACAACTAGCACTCGTACGTCAAACATATGTAGAATATTAATAATACATATTTGATTTGAATTCATATTATTATACTTATAAGAGATAAACATACAATCACATACGTATATACTCCTTTCTATTCATTAAAAAAAAAAAAGTTTTTTTGACATTTCATTTTTTTTTTCAAATTATATGACATTTTTGCATCTTCAATACAAATTAATTGTATTTCTTCCAAATTTATCCTTCAGACCAATAAAAATACTTAGATAAATACTTAGATAAATGTATTATTCTTTTAATGAGAAATACAAACATTAAGTAAAGATAAAATAAAAAAACTACTCCGTATTTATTTTCTTAATATATGTACTTTGATCCAAAATGGCATATATTTTGAAGTTGCATATACTTGTGTCTAGTTCATGTTTTCGTTGATGAGGATTATTAATTAATTGGTGACAAATTAATTTTCTATTCGTTAGTTATTTTATTTTGTTACAAATAATTAATGATGTTAATACAAAAAATATGGCAAGTGCAGGCCCAGTGTTTTACAAGGGATGGTACCATTTCTTCTACCAATACAACCCATACGGTGCAGTTTGGGGCAACATTGTTTGGGGTCATGCAGCTTCCAAAGACTTGATCAAGTGGCACCACCTCCCCGTCGCCATGCGCCCCGACCAATGGTACGATGCCAACGGCGTCTGGACCGGCTCCGCCACCATTCTTGAAGACGGTCAACTCGTCATGCTCTACACCGGAGCAACAAACGAGTCGGTCCAGGTCCAAAATCTCGCCTGGCCCGCTGACCCGTCCGACCCATTACTCATCGATTGGGTCAAGTATTCAGGTACTATAAATTTATATATAAAGGTACGTTCATTCCACTAGAAAATTAATTATATAATATAAATAAATTAATTTCACACCTGCAGGTAACCCGGTGCTTGTTCCACCACCGGGCATTAACATTAGGGATTTCCGTGACCCCACAACCGCGTGGTTAACTCCAGCTGGCAAATGGCGCATTACGATTGGCTCAAAGATCAACAAGACCGGCATGATATTGGTCTACGACACTAAGGACTTCAAGAGCTACGACTTTCTACCCGGGGTGCTTCATGCAGTCCCGGGTACGGGTATGTGGGAGTGCGTTGACTTCTATCCAGTCTCGACGATTTGGGACGAAGGGCTTGACACGTCAGCAGACGGACCCGACGTGAAGCACATTGTTAAGACGAGTCTTGATGATGATCGAAATGATTATTACACAATTGGAAATTATGATGGTGAAACTGCAACTTGGAACCCTGATGACCCCAAGATAGATGTTGGTATTGGATTGAGGTATGATTATGGACATTTCTATGCATCAAAGACATTTTATGATCAAGACAAGAAAAGAAGAATATTGTGGGGATGGATCATTGAGACTGATAGTGAAGAGACTGATATTAAAAAGGGATGGGCATCACTCCAGGTACTATTTAATTTCGATTTAGAGTTAGTGTTGTACGTGAATCAATTTTATTTTACAATTAATATCTTATAGTATAACAATTAATACTTTTTAATGAAACAATTAATACTATTTAGTGAAACAACTAGTACCATTCTAAAATACATACAAAATGCAAACTAATTCACACGAGACTTTATCTTAATTTAAGAGAAAAATATAGTGTTTTTTTGTCTTGTAAGTTACTCATATTTCAATTATGTATATAACTTTTAATTGAACAATGTTTAGTCCAATGACAAATTATAGGTGGGGAAGCATTTGATTGCATGATGCTAATGTGACATAGTTTGGTTTGTCCATATGACAGATTTTGATTTGTCATCTGAATGTTTCACCTCTTAAAAATAGTCATTAGACTAAAATGTCGAAAAATTAAAGTGAAATCGAAATAAAAGTAATTAACTTGTAGAACTAAAACCTTAATCTAATAATTTTATTAGAGAATAATATTAATATAAACTTAATATGTTATTCATATATGTATAGGCTATTCCAAGGACAGTTCTATATGACAAGAAAACTAGTCGTAATATCTTGCTATGGCCAGTGGAGGAAGTGGAGACATTAAGAAAGGATAAAAAGACTTTCGACATCAAGGCTGGTGCAGGTTCTCTAGTGTCCCTTGACGTGGCCTCCGGTTCTCAGGTTTGAATCCCGGCCGGCTACAATAATTAATCTTCCTTATATTTTAATTAGTGTTATATCATCTGTTACATATACAACATATTAGATGCTCAACATGTGTCATTCATATAAAAATAAAAAATTGTGATTAAATTGGTAATAAAGAGCGAGGCTCTTGAGAAAATGACATTTTTATTTCGGTGCAATACTCACATCCCATTGTTTTACACTAAATTTTGGAGTTAAATTTGTAAGTGATGCAATTTAATTTGTAACCTTTAAAGCCTTTAAAGGGGCATAAATTGCAATTTCGTTGTATTATTTGTAAAATTTCATGTATTTGTTTGCAGTTAGATATTATGGCTGAGTTTGAATTAGATAAGGAGGCCATGAGGAAAGTAAGTGGAACGCCAAACAAAACCTATAGTTGCACCAACAATGGAGGTGCGGCTGATAGAGGCGCCTTAGGACCATTTGGTTTATTAGTTCTGGCCAATAAAGACTTGACAGAACAAACTTCTATTTTCTTCTATATTTCCAAGGATGCACGTGGAGAGTTCTTCACGTTCTTCTGCGTTGATAACTCAAGGTGATCAAAATTTTAATATATCTATAGGATAATATCATCTTGTATTGTGCGAAATTTACTGATTGCAGCTTAAACTCTATTTTATGGTATATCATGATAAAAATAGAGTTTAGATTGCAATCGATCAATTTCGCATAACACAAATTGCAATTTGTCAAAAAAAAAAAAATTACATGTTGCAAGCTGAGAAAAGGTTTTGAAATTGATTAATTATATATATTTACATTATAAAATTTTTTTTACAATAATTATTTTTCTAACATTTGGATATTAATTCTAGGTCATCAAAGGCTAGTGATGTCGCAAAGTCGATGTACGGAAGCACAGTGACAGTGCTTAAAGGCGAAAAACTATCCATGAGAATCCTGGTAATTCAAATTAATACTCTCTTAGTTTTATAATATATTTTTTTTGTTCGAGGCAATTTTATATATATATGAGACGGGTCTAATTTAACTATACTATATGACTCATGAGTTCATGGGGCTCCAACATTACTATGTTTTAAAGGAGAGGATGACTCGATAGTTTAAGTGGAAATCCGTCTAATGTGTGAAATCGTTTCAAATAAGACTCTCTCATTTAAGGGGTTAATTGTATGAAACACTCTCGTAATTTGAAAATGTTGCATGAAATTTATATGTAGTTTAAAAATTGCACGAAATCTCTCTAAATAAAACAAAAACTCCTTTTTATTTTTTAAACGAGTTAACAATTTTCTCTATTTCACATTGTGTCTTTATAATATAGTTCTATATTTAAAAATATACATTTCTAAAAAAATTGAGAATTCGCTTTATTTAATAAGTCGATCACATCACATGGAAGGTTCCGTGCAATTTTCGAACCATAATAAGTGAATTTCACTAACATTTTCAAACTACTGAGGAGTTTTGTGCCATTAACCCTATATTTAAGTGTGACAATCAATGGTACACTAATATTGCACTTAGTGTGTTTAGTGCAATAGTCGGGGCATGTTTCCGATCTATCCTCAAATAGTTAGAATCACTTTTTATTAGTTAGATGATATAGCCTTGAAACTTAAGATGCAAACAATTCACGATAAGTTAGTTCATACAAAATTTTGTTCTGACTCTTCAATCCTCCAAAATAGTCGGTTCAGCGAGACTTAAACAAATATATAGCATAAATAATAGTATTTTGGTAAAGATGTTTGTATAGATTCGGGAATGCAATTATGAATGAATTTAAACTTTTATTTCTTTAATGAGGAATAATATTTTAGACATTTTGAATAAATATTTTCTGGTGTGTTGCAGGTGGATCACTCAATAGTGGAGAGCTTTGCTCAAAGTGGGAGGACATGCATTACATCGCGTTCATATCCAACAAAGGCAATAAACGATGAAGCTCGAGTTTTCTTGTTCAACAATGCAACTGACGCAAACATCTCTGCAACAGTACACATATGGCAAATGAGTTCAGCCTCTACACACACACAAGTTTTATACATACACACACTCATCATTTTAGTCGTAGCCCTGATTTTATAGTCTTTTGGGGAGAGGAAAGTTTTGCAGAAATAATTATTGGGTAGAGAATGAGATGAGATTCTTTGCATATATTATTGAAAAATAATTATGCATAATGTGAAAATAATATGGAAACACATTTTGTTTATTCTTTGGAGGAATTTCAACAGCTGCAGAAGCTTCAATTGTTTACTCATGTGAATGATAAATATTGTCGGCTAATTTATTTAATTATTGCACTTTAATTTTGAAATGGGGTCCCAATTTTGTGTTACTTTTTTTTTTTTTAAGCAACATCGTGCACTATGTTAACCTCTTTTTTTTTTTTTTCAATAATGAATAGAGAATCATAGGCCAGGTAAGTGTGTGGGATCAGGGGCGTACCCAATGTATAGGGGAATGGTATGAGATCACTTGTACGTGCAATTTTTAGTTTTTTTATTTGTATTTTATTATTTAATTTATTGACACGTGTTATGTAAAAAAAATCGATGTTTTATAATAGTGGAGACACGGCACGTGTTAAAAAATTAGCAAAATTGATCTAGCCAAAAATAAAATATTGACTAATTTAGTACTCATTGCGTTTCCTAATCAAAATAAAATATGGATAACACGCTAAATTATTAATATGTATTGATCGTGTGTTGCACGGAAGAATTTACGACAGGCAAATTATATAAGCAAAATAAGATATTATAGAATTTGCATTAGTGGATATAACATGTGATATTATAATAAGCACAAAATATAGAGTTGATAGCTTTAAAGTGCATTTACTTTGAGCGTCCATGAGTTGTCTTAACTTTTTTTTTTTTTTTCTCAACAAAATAATACAACACGCATACACCAACTCATATTTATTTCATGTACTGCGTAGAATTCATTACTCAAAATTTTAATATATGAGTCGGGATCCATTACTGATTGAACTTGGTGCTAGAAAAGTAGATTTGCATTTGACAATCGCGTTTGATATACCTCATGAGCAAACAATTGATCAATATTATTTAAAAACGCATTTAAATTGCACCACCTGATGCACAAGAAACTTACTCAATTTATAAAAATAATCAATCAAATTCCACCTCCTCTATTGAGGTCCAAATCTATTCGAGTCATTTTTATATAGCGAAATATTTCAACATAGATTAATGCATGTGTCAACATTTTGGCGGTTCTTTTTGAACTAAAAACGCTCATAATTCCCCTCATGATTTACACATTGTCTCCCAAATTCAAATCATATATATCTTACTATACCATATACACAAAAAATTCACAAACCATTAATATTTTGTTAATAATTTGAACATATACACATTATATATAGTATTATATTAATTTGAAAAATAATATGCACACACTTGATTTTTTTAAGAAATTAAAATTTTTAACTAACAAAAATTATATTCTATTAAAAAAACTCTAAAAATTTATTACTTCCTTCAAGTATATATCATCTAGCAACACGATCTTGAGCGAATGAGTCACATATAATTTGTTGAAATAAGTAGAGAAACAAAACAAATTTAAGTGCAAATTAATTTCAAACTACATTTTTACTCATTTAAAAAAAAAAAAAAAGGAAAAACATAATTGTCTTATCTAAGAAATATCAAACCAAGCAAAGTTTTCAATATTATTACAAGTTATCCATAAGTTTTCCATCAAACAAAAACGCACAGTTCAACTTCTTAACACACAATATTGTTTCATCAATCAACAAATTAACATATATCAGTCTAATTGCAACACTTGATCATCTTATGGTCGAAATCAATTAACCATGCAATTGTCATAATCTATATATGTTGATCAATAAGGTTCTCATTTGATCACAATCATCATTTTTTAAAAATAATTAGTGGTGACAGCTGATTAATTATAGCTTCACACCAATCTCATTTTCTGCCACTAACTTACATTAATTTCTCATCGATGAAGACATCATCATAGAGGTGATATCCATAGCATGAAACTTGTTGGATGTGGTTGATGGATCTTGCTAGTGGTGATTGAGTGTATTGAAGAAGCTTTGATCTCTTCTTCTTATGAACTTTGTTGGTTTCCCAAATTATCGATTCATCATCTCTTGCCTCCCCGGCCACAATATGTAGCAATTTTACCATATTTGTAAATTTTACGAACCTAAATAAAATATGGAATTTGAATATTACTACTCATTCAAATTATGGGAGGATATATTGTATAATAATAATATATAAGCACATTAAATTTAAGAATCAAATTCAAGTTAAATTCACAAAATATAAATAACTTCGTACACGGGGTGTAATTGAAATGTTGCATCCAAATAACTAAGATTTTTTTTTTTTTGCTTTATCTGAATATTAGTGTTTTCACATGAGAAAAAAGAGTGTTACTATAATTTATTTGTCCAATCATCATGATCAATAAATTCTTCAATTTTAATCACCAAAAGATAAATATGTGCATATGCATATTTGAGATGTAGGGGCTTATTTAATCACCAAAAGATAAATATGTCATATGTGCGTGCATTATTTTTACACCTTCAATTCATTATTGGGAGGATTGAGATTATCGTTAACCCCTTTTCATCCGCATTGATTGTAAATTACGTCTCTAGTTAAGGTTTAAAGACCGACGACAAGTATTGGGATTATCGAGAATTAATAATTCTAAAAATCAACATTGGAATAAACCATATACAAATGCAGGATTAAACTGCTAGAAAAAATATATTCATTCTGTCTAAAAAAGATAGTCCACTTTCTTTTTTCATACAAATCAATATAAACATTTGAGCATATAAAATTTACTCTTACATTCTTGTTATACTCTTATTTAATGTTAATGATCAATATTATTAACTAATCATAACAATCATTAAATAGGGGTATTTTAGACAATAATGTTTTGGATAGGTTCGATCTATAGTCATTTGATTAGGGCCTTCTAAAAAGATCTACTAAATTCATCGAGCTGTTTCAAAGAATAAAACGGCCAGTTATTAATGGAATTCCTTGTCGGCTCTCTGTGAAAATAAATGGAAAGTAAACTATAATTTGAAAAAAAAAAACAAAAAATGAATAGTGGACTATTTTTTTTTTTTAGATAGGGGAGTACACAATATTGTTAAACACATTTGGTAACACTATTGAGTTGTACATTAAAAGTTCAAAATAAACCATAAAATGTGCACTCGGGGTGCTTGTGCAACTAATTTCAAGTAATTGAAATATATTCTTGTATTATTATCATCACATATTATTGAAATATATATAGTGTGCACACTAAAATAATACTATGAAATTAGATACTATACAATTTGCAATGGTTACAATATTATGACAGTATAGTAAGAACAAAATATAAATTAGTACGTAGGTAGCATTAAAGTGTTTTGAACGCTGAATGGTTGTCTATAACTTTTTTTAATTTTCTCAACAATAATACAATTGCATACACCAACTCATATTTATTTTATTGGAACATTTGAAATTTCTAGAATTTTAAACTGAGATCATATTTACTACGCAAGGTTTTAAATTAAATATAGAAATTTATATTTTGGATTTCTTTTTTACTAGTCCCATCAGGTGTTTATTTACCTTTGCAAACCAGATATCCTTTAAATGCAAATTTCATTATAAATTTGATGATAATAAATTTATGTGCATTGCACATGTAATATCTTTTTATTCATGAATGTGGCAAAACAAATTGTGTGCAGAATACGGGTCGAAATCGTGTCAAATGAATTTTTTCATAAAATTCGCATAAGATAAATATAAAAACTTGCTTGCAAGTCTGTGTTCTTATAAAAAAAAATGTGTGTTAGTGTAAGTTCAAGTGTATGTTACTTGTTCTTATAGTAACTATTTACTCTTACAGACTTCGGAACAAAAAAAAAATTGTTAGCCTTGTGTGTATTTTTTGGACAACTCTGTTTTATTTGCTTTCAACCCGATTTGACCTACAACTTTTTCTATCACTTTCTTAATTTGTGCTAATTTGAGAATCTTTTCTTTAATTAGATCTAGATCAAATTTTGTATTTTAGTCGGGGTCCACATCATTTTTTTAAATGTCATTATTGTGCAAACGAAGTATTATTATTGTACATAAAAAAGTGATACTATTTAAAAATAATTTTTTTTTTTAACAACGATATTTTGTTTGCAAAATTATGATACTCAAAAGGAAAATTATGTGAAGTTGGACGCACACAAATGTTACTCGCAAATCTAAATTGTATTGTGTTGATTACTACATGAGTAAACTCACTAAAATTTTGGAGGAACCTGATGAGGAAAATGCTAGTGTGGGATTGTCAAAATATTTCAAGAGAATATAACAGAAAAGCTCATGTTATTGCACAATTTTGAGCATCCACTTTATTACCTAATTACGATTGGTATGGAGATGCTATTCCTCGATGGATGTAAGGAGCTATAGTTTTTGTCTTTTTTTTCTACTCCTTGTACTCTCACTACAAGAAAATAATCAATTGGCTAAAGAATATTTTGTAGGCCATAATTTCAATTTTGTAGGCATTTATATTTACCTACGAAATACCAACAAAAACCATTCGTATGAAATTCGCTCGCCCACGAAAATTTAATCCGTACGCAATTACCTACCATATTTTCGTAGAAAATCCATAACATTTCGGTAGGTAATATGATTACCATAATAAATGAAATTTCGTAGGTAAATATCAACTACGAAACATTTCGTTGGTAATTCCGTAGGCAAATTTGGCAACAAACATTTCAGCGATAAATTTTTTAATATATATATTTTAAATTTTTTATTAATAAATTATTTTTTTGGCATTAGTCCAATCATGAATCGATCACAAAACCGGTTCAAAAGTGTTAAAATATACAAACATTTTTAAAATACAATCTTAGGTGCACATTAGACCCCTTTTATAATGTTTTTATCTCATGTTTCTTGTCAGTGACGGAGCCAGGAAATCTCGATAGGGGGGCCCGATTAATATTACTTAAAAATAATATGTACTTATTATACTTATTAAATATTTACATGATAAAATTGTTAATACATTTTATTAAATTAAATTGAACAAGCTAACTTTCATTTTGTTTTGAAGTTTTAATTTGATAGTTCGATTCAAAATTAAGCGAAACAATTTAAAAATTGCTAAAATATTAAATTCAAAAAAAATTTTATTTCTTCGATTGTAAATGTCTTTTAATTAATACATTAATGTGTTCCAATATTCTATTATTTGCACGATTTGATCGGCACAATTTTTTAGAAAAGTGAATTTAGTGGTTGGTGAATAAAGTATGAATATTTTGGGTGATTTGGTGAGGTGTAAAATAAAATGTATGCAAAAAATGAGTGACAATTTTGAAAATAAAATGATGTTGGTAAGGTATCAATTTTATTGGGCGTTTTCATATTAAGAGTATGCAAATCCAATAAAAATAAGTGTACAAATAATTACGGAACAAATGGAGTATATATATAAAAAAAAAAAAAATTGGTGGGGGGCCACTGGGCCCCCCCTGCCCCAGTGTGGCTCCGCCCCTGTTTCTTGTACTCCTTATTCGATGTGGGATAAAAAAATTATGTTTGTTGGTTACTAACTTACTAGTACGTACTACTACTTTTATATTGTTTTTTCTCTTATGTTTTTTCTACTCTTTCGATGTGGGACATAATAAAGTTCATATGCTTATTTGTTAGTAACATTATTGCTTTTCTAAGTTCCTAACTAATTTTGTAGGTAATACAATTAGATAATTTATACATATAAATAGCTAGGAAAATTTTCGTTGGTAAATAAAAAAAAAATCACCTACAACCATTTCGGTAAGGAAATGCGGTTTTGCCTACAGATTATTTTGTAGGTAAATCAATATTTTTTAAGTTCCTAGCTAATTTTGTAGGTAATACAATTAGATAATTTATACATATAAATAGCTAGGAAAGTTTTCGTTGGTAAATAAAAAAAAATCACCTACAACCGTTTTGGTAGGAAAATGCGGTTTTGCCTACGGATTATTTTGTAGGTAAATCACCATCACATTTTTTCTTGGTAATTTCGTGGGTGAAAATGTGTAAAATAATTTATAAAGATTCGTAGGCAATCTGTAGGCAATTCTCAATATTTAAAAACGAAATTATTTTCGTTGGAAAATTCTGTAGACAAGTCAACAATTTCTTGTGCTGTCTGTCCCTAAAAGAAAAAAAAGTAATGATTAAATAAAAACAGAACTTTTGGTGAAGTAAATGTAAAACTAGAACAAAGGATGTAACCTTGTATCTATCACTAATTAGTAAAGTTGTCGCCTTGTGCGTGGATCGGAGCATATACGTTATTTGAGTTATGTTTGGGTACAATTGGTTGTATATATATAATTGGAATAAAGTCTTAATGAATTTAATTAAATATTGGATCAAATATTCTGTCCATCCACCAAAAGTTTGCTCGCACACTTTTATGTTTATTGGACAAAAAAAGTACTCCCTTCGTCCCAGGGAAAACTACCCAACTTTCCTTTTTCGTCTGTCTTAGAGAAAGCTATCCATTCCTTTTTTGGTAACTATTTTCCCTCACATTTCATTATATTTTTTTCTCTCTCAATCACATCACCTCTAATACATCTACTTATTATATTGATATTTCTTAACCTCCGTGCCCGGAGCTCATGGGGAGCTTTCCCCGGGATGGAGGGAGTATTAAATTGTGAATATTAAACATTAAATTTCAAGTGTATTTATACACTCAATTATATATATAAGAATTTGCCACATTATTTTATAGAATAAGTGTTGATACAATCTCATATGTGAGATTTGATATTTTTGCAAAATTTTGGGGAAAAAAAAACTACTCCATCCACGAAATGTAGTCTCATTTGTCTTATATTCCTTGTGCACCAAATGTAGTCGCATACACTTTATGGAGACTACTACCCTTTAATCATCACTTAATTACTCAATTTGTCATCACCTTTATTCACAAACAATCACTTTATTCACAAATGGACCCCACAATACCCTTACTTTATCTACATTTTTCTTAAAACTTGTGACCCACCCCAATGAAACTACATTTGATGGATGGAGAGAGTATCATTTACGAGATAGGCCCAAATGTATTAGTATTATACCTTTTGGCGTGGGTTATATGCCCCTCCAACAATGATAGATGTACTCTCCCGATACATGCACTCCCTCCAAAACAGACATATTATAGATGCACTCCCCCAAATTTTAAAATACCCTTTTTTTCTCAAAATCTCAATTGAATAAATGCACTCCCCAAACATATAATTCTAATTTCATCTTTTCATTCTTCTTCTACCTCCCTGCCCCCCATCCCACCGCCGCCCCCGGCCACGTCGGCTCCACCGCCCGCCCCAACTGGTCGTCGGCCACGTCGCCTCCACCGCCCGCCCCAACCCTCTCATCTCTTTCCCTTCATCTTTTTCTTTTTTTCTTTCTGCTGTGGAACCCACCCCATTCCCCCTCCAACTCGCGCCGCCGTGCCCAGACTTGGGCTCCAAGGCCGTCGTCCTCCCACCGAGTTAGTACAATTTTTTATTTTCTTTTTTCGACAACCCACCCACACCTCCCGTCGCCCTCCACCCAACGGACGCCCCCTTCCACCTCCTCGACCTCAACTCATGGCCACCTCCTCGACCCCAACTCACGGCAGCCTCCGTCTCGCGTGCGCATGTTTTTTTTTTTTTTTAATTTTCGACAACAAAGGCTCGATCATAAACACTCCCATCGACAACAATTTGTCGATGGGAGTGTTTATGGTCGAGCCTTTGTTGTCGAAAAATTTAATTTTTTAAAAGAATATTCTTTCGATAAAATCTTATTGTTGGGAGTGAATTTGGTCGACAAATCAGAGTCGACGAGAGTGTGTTTGGTCGACCAACCAGTGTCGACCTGAGTGATTTTGGTAGACTATGGTTTGTTGAAAATAAGATTTTTTTTTTTTATTTCTAAATTTTTTTGTTTGAATTTCTAAACTTTTTTTTTTGGGTTGCCGGAGAAGGAGGTGGCGGCAGTGTTGTAAAATTAGGGTTAATCCAATTAAGGTTAGAGTTTGAGGGGGTGTGTATCTATATTATTTTACTAAAACGTCAAAATTAGTACTACTATTTTACATGAATATTTAATTAATAAAAGTGAAGGGTTTAATATTAAACATACTTTGAGGGGCATATAAACCACACCTTACTTTTTATTTCTTCGTAAATTGTTATTTAAGAGATAGATCAATTAAGGCACTAGTTAAAATGGTAGCCTAACTTTGAAATGTTTAAAACTTGTTAATTTTATGGGCATGCGTTTAATTTTGCCAACAGAAAATGTTATTCTTCTTTAATTGTTATTCAAGAAATGGGCCACAAAAAAACTATTATTAAAAATGATTTTACCCAGAAAAATTATTAATGAAAATGATTTTACCCTAATTTTACCAAGAAAAATAAATTTAATAATAATGGCCCAATATTATCCTAATAATATTCGATTCCCTAAAAAAATAGGCAAACAGTCCAATAGATTGATGTCCCAATCATGTGAAAAAATAGAGAAGTTCCCGAACACATAGGTTATCGCTACGTTTAGATTTCTGAATAACAAGTAGTCCTTTCTTTGCTCTCCGAGCTTTAGGGAAGTGAAATTCTGCATACTAAAGTTGTTATGGAATTGTATTCACCTAGCAATTCCTCACAAATGATAAAACAAGCCAACAAAGAAACGCAATGAATTGAACACGAATAAAGGACTCAAAGAAAGAACACGAGATTTACGTGGTTCAATCAAATGATCTACGTCCACAGAGGATAGAAAATTTTCTTCACTAATCACGAATGAAAGATTACAGATTACAAGTATACACAAAACTTGATATCTCGCATAGAATATTCACTAAGTCCTACGCACTCTCAATACTCTCATTACCCACAATCTATGCACTTAATGGTGTATTTATAGATGTACAATGCACTTGATAACTGTCACTAACAAACAAACTAACTAACAGAATAACCGAAATAAAACTAACACTGAAACTGAAAATCAGCAGACTTGACTCAGATGATATGCTTATCAGCTGAGTTGGCTTCAGCAGACTTGGACCCAACTGTTCTGATCAGGTCAGACGACTTACATTAGCAAAGTTGTCCTTAACTCATCTCACATTAGTTGACACCTATATCAGACCACTAAACCTTATCAGCTAAGTACACCTTACTCAACTTGTAATGAACTTCCAAAATCCAAAATTAGATGACATATCTTTTTTTTTTTTTTTTTTTGAGGATAGAATTACAGATAGGAATACAGTAAAACCTCTATAAATTAATAACCTTGGGACCATGAAATTTTATTAATTTAAAGAGGTATTAATTTATCGATAAATTAATATTTATTAATTAAAAGAGAGACTTTTTAAATTTAGCAAATTTAATACATATGTATTGAAAATAAATGAATTCATGTTTGTTTCATTGATTATATTCATGCATTAAACAATTCTTTGTAACTAATTAAATATATTCATTGTATACATGTTAATTTATATTAATTCGTTAAGTTGCACTTAAATATATTCATGCATGGTGAATGAAACATATACTCCACTATATAAATTTCAATATGGAAATATAATTCATAACACCCAGCCATGTCTTCTCATCTAAAAGGCATCGTAAAATCATTAATGAATGATCAAATATCATTTGAAAGTTAGTCAAGGTACAATAAATTCATATTTTAGCAAATTACCATAATATTTATAATTGTAATATTTATGAATTATTAATTTAGAGTTTTAATGGGACCTAATATTTATAAAGGAATTTTTTGAAAAATTATTATCTTATTATCTTATCGAATTTGATGATTTTTTACAAAGGCCCAAATTGGGATCGGAAGATTTTATTATTTTAGAGAGTTTATTAATTTATAGAGTATTAATTTATAGAGGTTTTACTGTATTAGGATTACATCTCAATCACGCTCACCTATCTACACAGAGAAATTCTATCAAAGACTTATGGCTCCAAACTCAATCTTGAGAGAGTGGAAAGTCAAATCTGCATACTAGCACTCCATGAGGTTCCTCGATCCAGAAATATAGCAAATCTGCTCCAAAACTGAAACAAATTATCGCACACTACGACTCGCGCTAGTCCTCCCAAATCATAGAAGACGCCCCTGAAGATAACCAGTGTCACGCCCAACAACAGCGCATCAGTGACCCACAAGGGGGAAGGGTACCCACAACCGGGGGAAAATGACCCATAACGGGGAGAGAAAAAACAACAGAAAAGAAAACAGTACAGAAATAACAAGATATAAAGCAGATCTACAGCAGATCTAAAGCAGGGAATAAGCTAAAACACTAATAAACAACAATAAAGACGACAATAAAACAAATAAAACGGGATCAACGGGAGACTCCCGGGACGGCCACCGTGGCTCCGTCGGAGAGGATCTACCCATTGATCCCAACTGAAAACCTGAAGAACGCCCCTACATCCACAAAAAACTGAGGAAGAGGATTGACGAGGCGATTCGGCTGTGCGGAGGCGGTCCGGCGGCGGTCCGGTGGCGGTCCGGCGACGGTGAATGACGGTTTGGATGCGGATCTGCTCTATAAAAAAGAAACTAAACCAGATCTGCTAATAATCCTATCTAATGTTTAAACGTAAAACTATTATTAAGAATTTTGAAAAGAACAAAATGGAGAAGGGGGGAGGAGGAAGATAGGCGGTGTCGGAGGGCTGCGACGGCGTTGGGCACCCCCAATATATTAGCTTGTACTAGATCTACATTAGATGAGGGTAGGATATGATACTGTTGGTGGTGGTGGAGTCGAGGTTTACCGGAGAGAAGAAATGGGAGGAAATGATTGGAAGGGTTTTCTAGAGAGCTTTCACAATTGAAAAATAAAATCAGATGACATATCAATATTCCATTTATCTCAACAAAAGTAATGTACTAAATAATGCAATCACTACAAATCTGTTCCGTGGACAAAATTGTAGTATAAAAATGGTCTTCGAAATGGACCAATTTAATTTAAGGGTTCGGGTATATACCCCTCCAGCTTTGTTAGATACACTCCCCTCCCACTTTTATTAATTAAATATTCATGTAAAATACCATATTTATCCTTTTAGTAAAATATTAAAGATACATACACCCCCACTTTTAAAACCCTAATTTAATTGAATTGACCGTAATTTTAGGGCAGGCAGCCACCGCAAACACTCCGGCCGCCGGCTGGAGTCAACACCTCCACTCCGGCCGCCGTCAACACCTCCACCACCTCCGTCAGACGCCGCCAGCGCCACCACAAGAACATTCCAAAAAAAAAAAACGTAAAAATCTAAAAAAAAAAAATGAAAATTTCATTTTTTTCGACAAATCAGTGTCGATGGACACTGGTTTGTCGATTATAAAGCATCTAATCGACTATAATTTGTCAACGAGAAACATTCTCGTCGACAACACTTTACCGATTGATTTTTTTTTTTAAAAAAAATAGAATTTTCAACAAGAAATTATCGACCCTAAACATTATGATCGACAAGAAATTATCAACCCTAAACCTTATGATCGACAACAATTAAGGTTTATGGTCAACAAATTCTCATTGGCTCGTTGAAAATGGAAAAAAAAAACCTACCTCTGTTTTGCGACCGTACGTCGGGGAGGAAGGAGGATTCGTCGAGGGAAAAGGTTGGGGCATAGCGGCGGGGGAGAGGAGGCGGCGGCGCTGGGCGAAGGGGCCGCCGCCGCCGCGTTACGCTTCTTGTTGCAAAAAAAAAAAAAGCAGGCGACGGCGAAAGGAAGCGGGAGGGGGGAGGAGGGAGGGAGGAGTCGTCAGAGGAGAAGATTGGGGCAAGGTGGAGGGGAAAGGAAGCGGCGGCGTTGGGCGAGGGGGCGGCGCCGCGCCGCTGCTTGGATAAAATTAAAATAGAGAGAGGAAGGGCAGCTTGAACGGCGGCCGACGGACGCCTCGTAGGTGGGCGGCTTGAGCGGCGGACGCTTCGTAGGTGGGCGGCGGAGTTTGCCGGCGTGAAGAAGAAGAAGATGAAGCAGAGTGGATTTTGGGGAAAAAAATGAGGAGAATAGGGTTTTATAGGGGAGGTGCATTTATCACACTTAATTTTAAGATAAAGGATATAATAGATATTTTGGGGGGAGTGCATCTATCGTAGATGTGTTTTGAGGGGAGTGTTTGTATCGGGGGAGTGCATCAAACAAAGCTGGAGGGGTATATACCCCATCCTTTAATTTAATAAGGGTTGAATGGACCAATGTCCCAAATAACAATAAGCCCAACTCGTTTTTTTTTTATTTTAAGGCCCAAAAAATGTTCACAATGTACCAATAGCCACAATCACCCAAAAATAGGTCCAATGTACCAATTCAGAATATGTCATAAAGGGCCAGGCCTATATACCCATCCATCTTGTTAAATATACTCCCTGGTGATGTATCCCAAGTGATAAATGTTTGACATACTTCCCATTTTACCCGCTCTTCTCTTAAATGACATGTGTTAAATGCTCTTCCCCATTAAAATTCTAATTACTGTGCTCTTTCTTCTTCCTCATTCTTTCAAAACCACCCAAAAAAATTAAATCACTAATTCCTCACCCTCCACCAACCTGCCAAATAGACATGCGCAAAACCGAACCGTGAAAT
Source organism: Galeopsis tetrahit (assembly GCA_963675135.1). Classification (NCBI taxonomy): domain Eukaryota; kingdom Viridiplantae; phylum Streptophyta; class Magnoliopsida; order Lamiales; family Lamiaceae; genus Galeopsis; species Galeopsis tetrahit. The sequence goes on along the minus strand of OY776121.1, from coordinate 12,798,887 downwards.
CGACAAACCGCCAAACCGGACGGTTTTTAACCGCCGGTTACGGTTTGTTAACCGAACCGAAACCTTAAAATGACGGTTCGGTTACGGTTCCTTCAATTTAAAACCGCCGGTTTCGGTTAAACCGCCGGTTTTCCGGTTAAATCGTCGGTTTTTCGGTTAAACCGACGGTTTTCCTCCTTTTTTTTTTTTTTTTTAAATCTTTGTATTTTCAAATTTGTTACATCAAATCACATTTCAAGTTTGACCAATACTTACTGAGTACCGCCTTACTATGTACTGTAGTATGTACCATTTGCTTTTTAACTTTTTGCTTTTTCACTTTTTGCAGTGTACTAGCCTAGGGAGTAGGAATGTGCATAGCAGCTAGTCTTACCTCATGAAACCAGCTATTGTATAAGCATTCTTACCGGCAATTGCAAACCACTAAATAACATTCTTATTTCTATACCCAACCATTAAATACTCACATTCATGTATAACTCCAAGCTTTATCTGAAAAACGTCAATGGCCACCAAAAACGGTGGAGGTTAGCAACGCCAAAAACTAAGACGACCAAGTCACGGCGAACGCTTCACCAATTTTTTGGGATCTCAATCCATGGCTGTCGAAATGGTGTACGATGCCGAGTCCATGGCCGTTGAAATTTCGAAACTCAACGTCTACAGAGATAAGAAGATCGGCAAGAAAAAAGAAAAAAAAAGAGAGAGAGAAAACCGCCAAACCGGCGGTTTGAAAACCGAACCGACGGTTTAAAAACCGAACCGTAACCGGCTCGTTACGGTTCGGTTTCGGTTACTAATTTTCAAAAACCGTAACCGCCGGTTTCTAACCGTAACCGCCGGTTTCTAACCGAAACCGGCGGTTTGCAACCGTTGGGCATGTCTACTGCCAAACCAATTGGGCCACAACCCCACCTAATTCGCCGCCCCCTCCTCCCTCACTCCCACCGTTTGCAACTATTTTTTTACGGCAACTTCTCCATCCGTCGCCACCCCCTCCTCCCTCCCACGATGTCACTACCCATCCTCCCATAGGGATGCCGGCGGTCGCCCTTTCTTTTTTTCTTTTCCCTTTTCTCTCCCTCAACAGTTCCTTCCTCTCTTTTTTTCCACAACTCTTGGTCGAAAATATACACTATCGTCGATAATTATTTGTCAACGATAATGTATATTTTCAACCATAAGTTGTAAAAAAAAAAAAAAAATTTATTTTCTTTCGATAAATCAATATCGGAAAATGTATTTTTTTTTTTTAGATTTTGAAGTTTTTTTTTTTCTGCAGCGGCTTTTGTAGCTGCTCTTCAATTAGGGTTAGGGTTAATTGAATTTCAGGATACATATCTACCGTGAAATGTTTTATTAAAAGGGCAAATTATATATTTTACATTAATATTAAATTTATAAATAAGAAGGGAGAGTATACGCATCCACAGTGTTGGTGAGGAATTTTAAGTTTTAAGTTTGACACATGTGCGTCACCTCAAAAATTTCCTACTCCTATCTCGAAAAACTTCTACCCCCTCCAATGCATTCTACCTCAAAAAAATAATACAAATAAAAAATAGTTGGGACCACATTAAAACCCACTCTCGCAAGTGAGTTACACTCTCCAAATTGTTCTCTTATTTTTCTCATGTGTTGTTCACTCTCCCTCTATCCCACTCTCTTTTTTCCTAATTTTTTACTTCTACTTGGGTAGAAGAACTTCTACCCAATTCCTCTTCTCTCTTCCACATAAGCACTCCCACAACCCTTTCTACCCTACATTTGAGGTAGGAGTAGAAATCCACATGGGACTTCTACCCCCCATTGGAGATGCTCTAACAAAGCTCAAGGGGTAAATAGCCTGCCTCATCATAAAAGGGTTTGACTATATGCACAGAAAGGGAGGGATGCACTCCCCCGATTTATACACTTCACCTAAAATTGGACACACCGTCCCTTAATTGTCATAAATGTCTTTCCCTCTATAAATTCCTATTACTACTCACACTCCCCCTAAATCTAATTTACACATCAAAACTTAATTCCTCCCTTCATCATCATTCCCTCTTTCCCTCTTTTCTTTTTTTTTTTTCTTTTTTTTTTTCTGTGATTTTCCCCCTCTCCTTGTCGCGGCCACCCCTCCCCCCGCCCCAGCCGCTGCGGCCCCTCCCTCTCCCCAGCCCAGCCCCGACCCATCGCGACCCCCCTTTTTTTTTTTTAATTTTTCCGTATTTTTTTTCTTTTTTCTCTCCAATCATAGCGGCCCCCTCCTCCGCCACCGCCCCCATCCACCGCACCGCCGCCGCGGCCTTCACCACCACCCCCATCGCACCCGTACCCGCCGCCGCGGCCTCCGCTCTGCACGGTAAGTTTTTCCTTTTTTTGTCCAGTAATTAAGTAATTTTTTTCCTTTTAAAAAAAAAAAAATCAACACTGTACTGTCGACTATACACACTCTCATCGACAACAATTTATCGACGTGAGTGCATATGGTCGACAATACAGTGTCGATTCTTTTTTAAATTTTTTTTTTATTTTTTCGACCTGTGAAGGTCGACCATATACACTTTCGTCGACAACAATGTATCGACGAGAGTGTATATGGTCGACACTGGTTTGTCGAAAACTAAAAATTTTTTTTGAGATTACAATTTTTTTTTTTTAATGATTGACACTTGTTAGGGCTTTTTTTGTTTTTTTATGAGATTGTGGTGCCGGCAGTGATGCCGGCGAAAGTGGTGGTAGCTGTTGAAGTGGGTGTAGATATTAGTAGGGGTATATTTAGTAGTATTATTTTATTTAAAGGATATTTTAAATTTTTTACATCATTATTTAATTAATAAATTAAAAGGGGAGTGCATCTCTCCGAAATGGAGGTGCATATAGTCAAACCCGTCATAAAATTGTAGAAAAACAAATGATCTTTGAAATGGACCAATGTTCCAAATAATGGGCCGAGTTTTGTTTTTAAAGCCCAAAAATAAGTACACCAAAATAATTGGCCCAACCTCTTCAGACTAAGTAGATAATAAATACAGTAAGTGCAACAATACAAAAATGTAATTGTACACTATCTATAAATTATTTTCACTTACCTGGGACAATTTATACTGATACCCGTAAATTTTATAATATATATAAATATATTTTAATATTATATTATAATTCTGTTTATTGGAATTACTCTTCAAAGCCCATTTAAATTCAAAGCCTTAAGATTTTTTATGTCCAGTCCTTGTCTCAAGCCCAAATCAAAACACAATTTAAAAAATAAATATATATGTATGGGAAATTCTCAAATGCACCATGCACCAAAACAAGTTTGGTGCACATGTTTTGTTCTTATTCTCATACTTTAACTTATTATCCTTTTTCTCTGTTATAATTCGTTTTTTTTTTCTATTAATTAATTAATTAATTTATAATCCATTACTTTATTAATTAATTAATAATGGTAAATTAATTAATTACAGTTCTTTCAAACTTTTTTTTTTAGTTTATTTTTTTCGTTTTTTTTTTCGTTATTCACTTCCACTATTCAATAATAATAGTCGCTACTTTTCATTAATAAAATTTCCACTTTTCACTAATAACAGTTACCACTATTCAGTAACAAAATTTCCACTTTTCACTAATAATAATTACCACTTTTCAGTAACAAAATTACCACTTTTCATTAACAAAATTTTCACTTTTCAATAATAATAGTTACCACTTTTCAGTAACAAAATTCTCACTTTTCAATAATAAGAATTACATTTTTCAGTAAAAATATCTACCACTTTTCAATAATAAAAATTACATTTTTCAGTTAAAATATCAACCACTTTTCAGTAACAAAATTTCCACTTTTCAATAATAAGAATTACACTTTTCAGTTAAAATATCTATCACTTTTTCATAATAAAAATTACATTTTTAAGTTAAAATATCTACCACTTTTCAATAATAAGAATTACACTTTTCAGTTCAAATATGTACCACTTTTCAATAATAAGAATTACACTTTTCACTTCAAATATCTACCACTTTTCAATAATAAGAATTACACTTTTCAGTTAAAATATCTACCACTTTCAATAATAAAAACTACATTTTTCAAGTTAAAATATCTACCACTTTTCAATAATAATAATTATATTTTTCAATAACAAAATCTACCACTTTTCAATAATAAGAATAACGAAAAAAAAAACAAGTTTGAAAGGATTTGAACCTGTGACCTCATGACCTCATGCTTATGAAGGGTATCTATAACCACTAAAACATTCATTACTTAATTATTTATATTTGTCTTTATAAATAGATATAGGATTGACATGTGCATTAGTGTGCACGTGAACAATATGCACAAGAGACCAACTCAATATGTATACATATATAAAAAATAAAAAAATTTACCCATAGGGCATGATTTGTATGATGGAATGAATTTAAGGTTGAATGAAATAAACTTAAAAATGGAATGAAAGTTTGAATGGAATGAGGTTTGAATGACAATGAAATGTAAAATATTGTATATATTTTATCTTAAATGACTAAAATACCCTTCAATATATATTTTATAAAACATATTAAATTAATGAATATGCTATTATTTTAATAACAAAATTTACATAAATAAATGTTTATTTAAACTCGTTGTTCATTCATTGAATCATTGATCAACGTATGAAATAATAGCACTGCTCATCTCTACTAATAATATAAATTAATAAATATAAAATAATTAAAATATAGAGAAAGTATCATTTTTATCTCATGTATATCCCTTTTCTGATTTGAATTCAATTATCTAAAAGTAAAAATAATTAAAAATTAAGTAAATTAAATTAAAAAAAAAAACAATACATTTCTTCTTCTCCCCCAACTGTAACTGCGCCGTCGTCTCCCACCTTTCTGCCGCCGACTTTCATGCCGTCCCCCACTCCCATCAGATTTGAATGAAAACCAGTTTATATCTATAAAGGACATAATTGTTCAATTAATTTAACAAACATGAACAAGAGTGACGACGTCTTCTCTTTGCACATATATAGAGAGAAAAAAAAACAATACAAATTTTATTTTCTCAGTGTCTTCTCTCTTAAATTAGGGTTGAAGAATGTTAAATAATAAATCCCGTATTTAATTGTGAATTAGGGTTGAAGAAGTGAGTTGGTTGAAAAAGATAATTATGTAAAAATAAAATTTGAGTGATTATTTTAAAAATAAAATAAAATATAATTAGATTACACGCAGAATGGAATGGAGAAAGACAAGGGGATGGAGATGAATCAAAATTCTTTATTTTTGGGAATCACCATTCTTTAAGGAATTGAGATTCCACATAAAAAAAATATACTAATAGTGAGATTAGGAATGGACCATGAATGCTTATTTCATTCCAAGCCTATTACCGCATACCAATCATGCCCTTAATTCACACAAAAACAAATTTCAATTTCATTTACGTTTCCTCTTCAAGAAACACACGATATTTTCTCCCCTTTACCATTATCATTAATTTATTTTATGTTATTGAATTTTGAGGTAAGTTAGGTATGTAAATTCATCATCATTATGTATTTACATTTAAAAATTATTTTAAATAAATCTAATAATTAGTTTGATTTTCCCTATTTTATTATTATACATTAGTTTGATTTATTTAAGGATGAAATACTTTTTTTGGTTTTTATGAATCCTATTTACATGGGAGTATGATAAGATTTGTGATATAGAGTAAGGATTATTCAAAAAAATGTAGGATAAAATATGAATGTATTATGTGGCATTGTCACTGATAAACATTATATCAATCCCGATACTATTAATTTGTAAAATATAGTATAGTTTTGTTCTTTCTCACCGTGAGTGTGTGCAATTTTCACACATCTTCCTCACGATCATCAATCACTCTCACCGTCGCCCTTCCTCCTACTCCAACCTCTCCCCCTCTCCCCCACCATCTTCATTCCTCTCCTCCTCATCCTCGATATGTAGATTATCGGTCTACCCCTCCACCAAGCGTTGCTCCCAATCTGAGTAGATTTGGGCTAACAATTGTCGCGCCTCCGCACAATCGGACACATCTCTTTGAATTTATGTAGGTTTTTTTTAAGAGTGTAGTTGGAACAAGTATAGATCCACCTTGACGGCGCCACAGTGGTCGATCGGGTGAGTTATCCGTTGATCCATTTTTACCATTTTTTTAGTTATTTAGTTTGTTGTCTATTTATGTTTCGTTTTTATTTTTCTACGCCATGTGTACGACCTTTTTCCTTTAAGGGACTCTCTTTTCCGTGTTGATTTTCTCGAGATGGGCTTGATAGTCCTTAGGATATGGTATTTGGTGGAACTTTGTCTCATTTTCTTAACATGAGAACACCTTAGTGGCGGGTTGTTGCGGTTTGAGAATGAAGATCTGGACGTCATTGAGGACAAAGGAGCAAAGGATACACTCCATTTTTATCTTCACGATTGGAAGGGACAACGATACTGTGATGATCCATTTTGGTTTGAAGATCTTGAGTTTGAATTTGTGTTGTTATTTTGTATTGGTCTTGTAAACTTCTGAAAAGAATTTGTAAAAACTAATATTATAGTGCAAAAGGAATTGGACCCTTTACATTTTTTTCGATAAATATTTTGTAAATTTAAAAGAAAGATACACATATAATAAAATAATGAGTGAAAATACAAAAGTGTGATATGAGACATACTCAATGTGTATCTCCCTATGAAATTTACAAAAAAATTACTAAAAGAAATGGAAACAATCTATTTTCTAGGGCAAAAAAAATTCAATGAAATATTTTGTAGATAAAATATAGATAATTAAGGCAAATGAGCTACCAATTAAAGTAACATAGTGTTATTAGTTTTTACATTAACACACATTTTTATTCTTACAATAACATATTTTGACTTTGTAGTAACAAATATTTGAGATCACTTGCTTGCGATTCGCGAAAAAGTTAGCTGACCCAAATCTCTTACTTGCAACATACGAGTTTTAAAAATTGTCCTAATTAAATATATTTATAAGTAAAATATTTTACACAAGTGTTATTAAATATTATAACCGATGTAATATTAATTTTGCACAACAATAGTATTAATAGTAGAGTAGGTATTATGTTGTCTCAAGTGCATTTAGAAACTGGGTCATAACCAGATATATAACCTAAAAATTTCACAATGTAAACTGTTAGACAGTAGCTAAAATGGCAGTGCATTCATTAATTACCTTCTTGACTTCGAGGTTAATGGTTCAAATCCCACTGAATGTTGCATTTTTTAGCTACAATTCATAACATTTTTCATTATATATTATGTGATCGATTTCATGAAATAATGTGTTGTACTTTTTAGTTATTCGTGTTGCACTTTTGAGTAATATTTTGTTAAATTTTTCAGTAAATATTATGTTGCACTTTTCAATTATAGTGACTTGCAATTTTTAATAATATTATGTTGCACTTTTCATTATAGTTGACTTAACATTTTTTCGTAATATTGTATTTCACTTTTCAGTTAGAGTGACTTACTCTCTTTAATAATATTTTTGTGCACTTTTTAGTTATATTGATTTACATATTTTAGTAATATTGTGTTGCATTTTTCAATTATATTGTCTTACACTTTAAAAAATACATATTGATACAAAAATTGCTAAAACAATAATTATTTGTATAGAAATTTTAAGCTAAAAAGCAACAAATTTGAATAATACTGTACTCCCTCTGTTCCGAAATAACTTTCACATGTAGGTGAACACGTAAATTAAGAAAGTGTAATTAATGTGTAGAGTTTTAAGGGGTAATTATGTATAAAGTAAAAAAAAAAAAGTCACGAACACCGAATTCACGAACAAAACAACTCTAACAGTCGATTTGAAAATCGTCAGCGAAGAGATAATCATTCGTCGACGGCGAGAATCAACAACCGCCGATGAGCAGAATCCGAGACGCCGTGAATTCCAAAGAGAATCGATGATAAAAACGGCAGAGATGAGGAATCACGAGAATCAATGAATTAAAATCGGCAATTCACGCAAGAAACAATCTAACCTAAAAAAAATATCGATGAAAAAATCAAATTACCAATGAAACTATTCTTCTTGACATCAGGGGAAACGTTATTCCTCTCAATCTGAACCATTGGCCTCCGACAGTTTGTTAATTTGCAAACGAGTGAGATGTTATTGAGTTTGTAAATGGTTTCATCCTCACTGTGTGTAAATCGCACACAGTGAGGTTAGGGTTGTCTCTTAGAGTAAATAAATTAAAAAAAAAAGTGTAAAGGTTATGGTAAGAAGGAAGAGTATAAAATTAGAGACTTCATTTATTTTATTGCAACCATAGTATTTGCAATACGCGTGAGATGAGGTGTAATTTTATGTTACCTTATTATATGAACTGGCCATTGGCTGTCAAAACACCCCACACTCTCTCTCTCACTCAAGCACACGCTCCACAGACTGGATTTTCTATAATTTGAACTCCCTTTCTTCCCCTCTCTTTCTCTCTCTCTCTCTCTCTCTTTTTTATTTTATTCATTTTTGGGTGTAAAGGTTTGAACTGTGTTTTCTTGCAAGCTAAATTCAACTAATTGTCCATTCTCCCACTTCAAACCGACAAAAGCCTACATAAAGTCCCTCCCAACCCCACAAAATTAAGCCCGTAGATACAGAGAGAGCCGTTTCTCTCTGCCCTTTTTTCACACTCTTTCTCTCTCACTCATTACACACACCCTCCCTTCAACCGATAATGTAAACACAGCAAAAAAGCAAGAGAAAAGTTTGGTCTTTAGCTTCGACTCTTTCTGTATTTTTAAACACAAATCTTGTGCTTGTTACACAAATACATATGGCTCGTTTCAGCCTTTTCTCAATCTTGGTTGTCCACATTTTCCTGCTTCTGGGCTTCTCCATTGCTGATGATCCTTGGGCTACTTTTAACTTTGTAGTCTCTTACATTACTGCTTCTCCTCTTGGTGTTCCTCAACAGGTGAAGTGAAAAATCTCCTCTTTTTCTCTTATGGGCCTGTTCAAGATTTACTTTTTACTAATGGGTTCGCTTTAGATTTCCAAAAGTTTCAACTTTGACCTTCAGATCTGCGAATGTAGCCCAAAGATTTGAATTTTAGATCTAAGTATATGCTCTGTACTGCAGGTTATTGCTATTAATGGGAAATTTCCTGGTCCTACTATCAATGTGACCACTAACTACAATGTTGTTGTCAATGTGAGGAATAAACTAGATGAAAACCTCTTACTCCATTGGTATGTTTGTTTGTTACAGTAATTCTTGATTCAAATATTAGTACAAAATCTTGTCTTTTTTCAAATGCTGATAATTGTGGATGCTTTGAGTGAATTAGGAATGGGATACAGCAGAGAAGGAGCTCTTGGCAAGATGGACTTCTTGGAACAAATTGCCCCATTCCTCCAAAGTGGAATTGGACTTATCAATTTCAGGTTAAGGATCAGATTGGGAGTTTCTTTTACTTCCCCTCACTCAATTTGCAGAGGGCATCAGGAGGTTTTGGTAGCTTTGTTATTAATAATAGAGCAATTATTGCTATCCCTTTTGCAATGCCTGATGGAGATATCACCATTGCAATTGGAGATTGGTACACCCGAAATCACACTGTAAGTGGATTCTGATGAATGGAATTATGAAGTTCGATTTTCAGGCTTTTTGATCATGGTTGTTTGTGTTTAGGCTCTGAGGAAAACTCTTGATGCTGGGAAAGAACTTGGGATGCCTGATGGAGTGCTGATTAATGGAAAAGGACCGTATAGGTATAATGACACTCTTGTCCCTGACGGCATTGACTACGAAACCATCACAGTCCAACCCGGTAAGTGACTAGAAGTGTAGTTATTAGTGTGACATGTTGTTAAGTTTATTCATATCCAAGATTTCATGTGCATTGTCTGTTTGATGCTTAAAACCTGTGATTGTAGTACTGTATTGAGCAATGTGATGCTGTTTTGGCATAGATTTGAGTTGCATTTAATTTGAATAAAGTTCTAATGTTAGGTTAGCTTTTAAAGCCTTCATCTACTAAAGAAATGAGTACTGATCCCATGTGATGGAAGACTGTGTGTACATTAAGTTTTTCCATCTTATGAAAGGAGTTTATTACGATAATGAAAAGAACAAGTACTGTACAACTTTTATAAATAGCTGATGAGCATGATTAAGCCTCCATATGCTTTACTACAAAGTCTCCAATGGTGTGCCACAATCATGTGAAAGTGTACTGTTATGGGACTCTGTGTTAATCATCATTATATGCATTTTCTCTTTTCTCTGTGCTTATACTTTAAAGTTTATGACTGCATGTTCTGATTCTCAGTGTTTTATTAATCATCCTTTTCCTTTTCTTTAAAAGCTTATAGCAATATGCACTTTTAGAAATTGGGATTGTTGGTTTCATTTTCTGTTTTGACTGTTGTTTTTTTCAACGAAATTTGAAAAGTAGGAATTAGCGCTTTTAGTGAAAATGAGATGAAACAAACATGATTTCTCTTTTCAAATTGTAGAGAACATAACTTTCAGAAAAAAAAAAGACCTTAAACTTTCAGTTGTCATTTCAAAATTATAGCAGTCATGTTTCCTATTCTACCCCTCTAAATAGCAATTGCTTTAATGCTCCACAGGCCACACTTACCGTATTCGTGTCAGCAATGTTGGAATTTCAACTAGTTTGAACTTCAGGATTCAAGGCCATAATTTGCTGTTAGCAGAAACCGAGGGTTCATATACCGTACAACAGAACTATACTAACTTAGATATACACGTTGGACAAACGTACTCATTTTTGGTGACTATGGATCAAAATGCAAGCAGCGATTACTACATGGTTGCAAGTGCAAGATTCGTTAATGAAACCACATGGCAAAGAGTCACTGGTGTTGCAATCTTGCACTATACGAATTCAAAAGGAAAAGCATCTGGTCCTCTTCCCGATCCTCCGCAAGATCAGTTTGATAAGACCTTCTCGATGAATCAAGCTCGATCTATCAGGTCCGTATGATCATATTTTTCTGCGTTCGTCCCTTAATATTGAAGAAAAGTTGTTCTTTGATGAATTATATCTCAGAACTTGTTATAGAAAAAAAGTTCTCTTGTGTCATAGAGTTTGAATATTGTTTTGGACCATTATATATACTTAATGAAGTCAACAAAAAAAATTGAAAAATAATGGCAGTACGGACTTAAAAAGGATGGAAATGATGGGATTGCAATTTTTTTCATGTGGTTAATGGGACTTATAGATTTTGTTCATGTTGTTCTCAAGAAATGCGTGCAATCTCTTGTTTGTAGGTGGAATGTGACTGCTAGTGGGGCCCGCCCAAATCCTCAAGGTTCGTTTAGATATGGTTCGATCAATGTGACTGAGGTATACGTTCTAAAAAACAAACCACCTGTGACGATAAACGGGAAAAGACGAGCTACACTTAGTGGGATTTCCTTTGTCAATCCTTCAACACCAATCAGACTTGCTGACAAATATAATGTGAAGGGAGTGTACAAGCTTGACTTTCCGACTAGGCCTATCACGGGCCCACCTAAGATGGAAACATCGGTGATTAATGGGACTTATAGGGGATTTATGGAAGTGATATTACAGAACAACGAGACCAAGGTTCAAACGTATCACATGAGTGGCTATGCCTTCTTTGTAGTGGGGTACGTATATATACCTTCTTATTCTATTACTCTGGCTGGCATATATAGTATTTAAATGAGATACTATTGACAACGTTGACTTAATGTTTATAACGGCCTATTTGAATTGCAGTATGGATTACGGTGAGTGGACAGAGAATAGCAGGGGCACGTACAATAAGTGGGATGGAATTGCTCGATCTACAGCCCAGGTACATCATTGCTGATATATTTATATCAGTTGTCTAGAGTTTCGAAAAAAAGAGTTTCTGAATTGTGTTTAAAAGCTTGCAAAACATTGCCATAAGATACAAGAATTGTAGACCAACATCTTATGAAGAATGCCTTTGAAGTTGCATCATCGTGTTGTTATCTTGTTTAGGTTTATCCTGGAGCATGGACAGCAATTTTAATCTCCCTGGACAATGTTGGCGTTTGGAACCTGAGAACTGAAAATCTTGACTCGTGGTATCTAGGCCAAGAAACGTACGTTCGTGTCATCAATCCCGAGCCCAACAACAAAACCGAGTTTCCAATGCCCGATAATGCTCTCTTCTGTGGAGCACTAAGCAAACGTCAGAAGTACGTCCCTCAACCATTTCTATGGTGCAACTATCACATGAATTGCATGGTGCACATGTTGTATATAGGTTTTTTGTCTTATTTAACTAACTATTTTATTCCCTTGTTCAATTTTAGGCCTCAGGACATATCTTTCGCAACATCAGTGAAGAAGGGAAGCAGGGGGGAATTGTTTTTCGGATTCTTCATGGTGATGATATCTGCATTGTTTTCGATGTTTGCTTGATGATTTTCATCGGTATCGTCGCCTGCGGGAGCCCGGGTTTGGTTTTGAGGATTGATTGTTGTTGTGAGATTTAATGTTGTAATTCGAGTAAATTGTTGATATGAATCTTTAGCTATTTTTAACCTCTATTTTTTAGTATTATGCTTCTTGAGGGGGTTGTTTAAGTTATCTGGATTATTCATTATCATTCTTTTATCACTTTTTAACAATTAATGTAATGTAATGTTGACGATTCCCCAAATTTTATTACACCTTAACTTGTTCGTAGCTTCATCAGCAGTTGCCATGCATTTATTTGTTTATTAATAGACTTGAACTTATATAAGATAAATGTAGTTATGAATTATAACATAGCATCGTGATTAGGGCTGTTATTCGAACCGAGCCTTAATGAGACTCGGCTCGAAAAGGCTCGACTCGAAAAGGCTCGACTCGTTTAGCTAAATGAGCCGAGCTCGACTTGTTAGTCTCAACATCTAATTTTTTTTAGAAAATTCCATTAGGCTTGTTAGGCTCGGCTCGACTCGATAGGCTCGTTAGACTCGTTAACGAGTCGAGCCGAGCTCAATTTTTTACTCGTCATTGTTATCGAGCCGAGCTCGACTCGAGCTTGAACTTCAAATACTCGGCTTGACTCGAATAACAACTCTAATCGTGATAGGTTGTATAAAAATATGAACCAAATACTTGGATACATTAGTTGTATAGTCTATGCAAAACTAGTATTGTGAAAATGACTAATATTGTTAGGCGAAAACAAACATTTGCCTAAAGTTATATGCCCGTCCAATTACATTAATAAAATACTTGTACATATTAAAGTGTACAAGTGATTTATGCATGTGTTTGATTTGATAAGAAATTCATCATTATTGATTCTATATCATTACCATATATGTATGTGTGTCCACGTGGACATGTAAATCTACAATTAGTAGGGGTGGAACGTACTCTGTATGTCCTGTGTAGTTGATCAAGTATGACAAGGATTAAATCATGAGCACATGATATTTTATATAGTTTACAGGTAGTAGAGTAGCAGTGGCAAGAATTAAATTAATTAAACACAAGGTGTAGCTGTCCATCATGTGTATGGTTGGTTGGACATGCACATTGATTTATTCCGCCATCTAAATTGCATCTACAATCGGTCTTATAATGATTCACATTATATTACCTTCACTCAACCATTAATTATTTACTCTAATTGTCATTCATTTTATTTATAAGTGAAATCCATCATGCCTAGGGGTGGGAATGGGCTAGGCCTAGATAGGCTTTACGATAAAAAGCCTGGCCTGTTAAATATTTTTTAGGCCCGAGCCTGACCCATGGCCTGATATAGACTTTTTTTTTAGGCTTGGCCTGACCTTTTTAATAAATAGGCCGGGCCCGAAAGCCTTTTAAAGGCCTTTTTAGTTCTATTAGTGCATTTAAAAAAATCCTCCAACACTTGTATTTCATCAAATCATAAAAAAACCACGAATTGTATTGCTTAATGCTTACTAGTTAGAAATTATACTCCCTCCGTCCAATTTTATTATGCCCACTTCTCCGGGCACGGGTTTTAATGAATATTGATTAGTTTATTCATAAAGTTGATAAATTGAGGGTATGATAGGGTATTGTGTGGTCCACTTGTAAATAAATGATTGTTTATGAATAATGTGAATGACAAAGTGGGTAAATAAGTGATGGTAAGAGGGTGGAGATAAAGTAGTATAAATAGTATTGTTTCAAAAAAGGGTATGGGCATAATAAAATTGGACAACCAAAAAAGGAAAGTGGGAATAATAAAATTGGACGGAGGGAGTATATATTAGACACTCTTATTTAAAATGTTTCTATATTTAAGTATAAGTATTAGGTATTTATTATAATTTTATATTATATATATATATATATATATTATATATTAAATTAATTAAATAGGCCGGCCTGTTGAGCTTGAAAGGCCTACGAAAAAGCTCAAGTCCGACCTATTTAACTAAATAGGCTTTCAAAAAAGCTTGAGCCCGACTTGTTTATTAAACGAGCCAAGTCGAGCCGAGCTTTAATAGGCCGAGCCGTAGGCCCCTGTCGGGTAGCCTGGCCCATTCCCACCCTATTCATGCCCCATCATCATACCCTCTATCTATCTACTATATATATAAATTAATCAATATTCACTAAAACTTGTGCCCAAAAAATTGACATAATGAATTTGAATAGAGTGAGTATAATAATACAATTTTATTCACTAATGCACATTGATTTGATATTGATGATTGTAGGTTTGTCGGGATCGTTTATGTATTTAATACATAGTTGGAGTTTGATTCCTAAGTAAATGACTACATACATTAAAAAAAAAAAAAGACTTGGGGGAGTTGGTGAACTCCCCACTTGAATGCTTTTTAAAGCTTTGATGGTATAGATGATAAGAGTGTGTTTAGACATTCAGTACCCGACCCTTGATTTTAGGATTAAATGTGTTATTTATAATTGATACAATGTTTGACTATCTAGATCGGTCACAATCCTTCATTTTAAAGTTGAGATCTTGACCTTATGTGTGTATTGAAAACAAAAAGGAAGATATGAAGAAATCTTATTCGTTACAGACATTAACGCCGCACTAATAGTAGATCTGCGAATCAATGTTGAGCTCAGTGCAGGTGCATTCAATGTTTGTACTTGATTAGTATGAAAATTTCTTGGAATTATTGTGTTTATTTTCCTTATTTTTTTAAAAATTTCATTGCGTTATTTACACTAAATCGATTAATTACACTTGAAATTAAAAGGGTGGGTCTCTTGTACACTCAAGTACACGGTGTACTTTAGTGGACCTTGACTGGTCAACTGTTGACCGGTCAACGACCAAACTTTGACTTTTCTTTTTTCGATTTTCTTTAGAAAATTTACATGTTTCAATAATATTTTCAACTATATTAACATACAATTTTCAGTTATAATATCATACACTTTTCAGTTATAATAACATACATTTTTCATTAATATATAACTTACACTTTTCATTAATATATAACTTACACTTTTAAGTTATAATAACATACATTTTTCATTAATAGATCATACATTTTTCAGTTATAATAACATACATTTTTCAGTTATAATAACATACACTTTTCATTAATATATAACTTACATTTTTCATTAATAGATCATACACTTTTCACTTATAATATCATACATTTTTCAATAATATTTTCAGCTATATTAACATACACTTTTCAGTTATAATATCATACATTTTTCAGTTATAATAATATCATGGTTGCAGAAATCGGGCCTAGGCGTTAGGTATCCGATGAGGTTTTATACTAATCGGGCCATCCAGGCGGCTGGCTCATTAGGCGCCGCCTAGGCGCCACCTAGGCGGGATTTTTAAATTTTTTTTTTAATTTAAAAATTCGAATCTACGTCGTTTCATCCACGTACGTAAATAAATAAAATAAACTAAAAAATTTCCAATTACATTTACAAATGTGAATTTGGGAAACAAATTAACAATATATAAATAAATTATTTTTTTAGTGTTAATATTCATGTATTTTAAAAAAAAAAATTAAAAAAATATAAAAAAGTAAATAAAAAATCGGATCGCCTAGGCGCTAGGCGGTCAGGAAACGCCCGACTGGCGATTTCCGATTTCTACAACCTTGAATAATATACACATTTCAATTATAATAACATACACATTTCAGTTATAATAACATACACTTTTCAGTTATAATAACATACACGTTTCACTAAAAACAATGTTGCACTTTTCAATATAGTAACATACACTTTTGATTAAAAATTAAAGATGCACTTTTCAATATACTAACATACACTTAAAAAAAAATTGAAAAAAAAAATAAAATAAAAAAACAAAAAATCAAAGTTTGACCTTGACCGGTCAACGGTTAACAGTTGACCAGTCAAAGTCCACTCAAGTACACCGCATACTTGATTGCACATGAGACTTTGACAAACGAGAAATATATATATTTTGCTATTGAAAAAATGGATTTTTTAAATAAAAAATCCCCTTGATAATTTTATGAAGTAGGAGAAGAATAAAGTTAGCAAATACTGGAGTACAAAGAAGAGAAAAGAAGAACATTATTACATTGGGCGCGGCTAAAGGCACCCAAAGATACTATGAGGACACCCACCAGAATTTGTTTTTGTCACAAGGGTGATGTGAAATGATGTATTTACCCCTGTTGTACTTTTAAAAAAAAAAACGCCGAATGAGTACACCCACCGCTTCTATTTCACGACAGATTCATCTCCACCACCACCAAAACAAACACCATTTTCTTCAACAAAACACAAAAAATCAACAAAAATAATAAAAAAAAAATTCTTAAGATGTTCGAAAATATTAACCGAATAAAGTTAAGATATACGAAAATTTTTACACAACAAACTCAATGTGTTCGAAAAAAATTCATGAACAACTTTCATTTGTCCGAAAAAAAAATTTGGACATATATCTTGTTCGAAAATTTTTACCCAACAAACTCAAGTTGTTCGAAATTTCTTAATGAACAAACTTAATGTGTTCGAAAAAATATTCAAAACAACTTAAATTTGTCCGAAAAAAAAAATCGAACAAGATGTTCGAAATTTTTTCAAAAACAGAATGTTCGAATTTTTTTTCAAAACAAACACAAATTGTTCGAAAATGTTTCCAAAACATGCTCAATATGTTCGAAAATAATTCCCGAACTTCTAAAAACCCTAATTTTCCTAAATTTCCTAAAAACTCTAATTTTCCTACAATTCCTAAATTTTGCAAAAACCTACCTTGAAACGGGCGGCGGCGAGGGCAGGGGCGGTGGCGGACGAGGGCAGGGGCAGCGGCGTAGGATTCGCCCTTCTCCAGCGGCGGCGGCGCTCGAAGAAGAAAACGCAGCAACAGGAGACAGGGGCGGTGGTGGACGAGGACAGGGGCGGCGGCCGACGATTCGCCCTTCTCCAGCGGCGGCGACGTTCGTTCGAAGAAGAAAGTGGGCGGCGTTGTCGCTGCGTGGGGAGGGGGAGGGGAGGAGCGGCGCCGCAAGGGAGGGAGGGGTGGTGGGCGGCAACGCCGATTGGGAGGGAGGGGGAGGTGGGTGCACCCTTTTTGTGTGAGAAATGAAGGGAGATAAGGATTTAATTAGGGTTTGAAATGAGAAGGTTATTTTTTAGATTTCCACGTGGGTGTCCTCGTCGCGTGGGTGTACTCATAGTATCCTCAGGTGCTTTTAGCCGCGCCCTATTACATTTGAGCCATGCTTTTTATTAATTGAGCTTAGAAATTACAAGCCCAATTGAGGCCCATTTGTTTATAAATTAAAGAGAACTATGGCCGTGTAAAGGGTACGGCTATATGCACCTCAGTCTTTGTTAACATTAATCCTCCCATTGATGTACTCCCCTAATTAAAAGAATGTTAATTAAGAAAATGTTAGATGCGGTCTAAATTATCATTTTTTCTATAAAATTTATTTATTAAAGACATTCTCTAAAATTCTAATTTATCTCTTTAATAAAAATATATAAACTCCAAAATTAATCTTCCTCCCCACCCTAATCATCAGCCACGCCGGTCACCCCCTCCCTCGCCCTTCTCCTTTCTCTCTTCCCTTCCTTTTTATGTTCCCTCCCTCACCTTTCTCCTTTCTCTCTTCTCTTCCTTTTTATATTCCCTCCCTCACCCTTCTCCTTTCTCTCTTCCCTTTCTTTTTATGTTTTTTCTTTTGCTTTATTTTTTTCTATATTTGAGAAGTGGAACACAGCAAACTATGTGTCTATTATTTTTTAAAAAAATTTCGATAAATCAGCATTGAACATATACACTTTCGTCGACAACAATTTATTGACGAAAGTGTATATTTAACTCAAACCCATTACCATTACCCATGGCCCATGGCCCATTTGCTCATTCATTTAGCACATAGATCATGTACTAAATTAATAGCGAAAATGTTCTCATGAGATGTATGCACTTTGTTGGCAGTTTTACATTATAGTGCTAAGGGTCCGATTATGCTCATCAACTATTCAAGTTTTTTTTTTTTTTTTTCTTTTCAAATTTTCAATTTTTATGGGCCTTTATTTTACTCCCGTTGATATCCTTTTCTATTTATTTTTTTCATTTAAAAATAATATTAATTTTTTAAAATAATTTTTCTTTTATTTTACGCCAATTGATAATTTTTTCTATTTTTAATATTATTTTTTAAATTATTTTTCTTTTATTTTACGCGGATTGATATTTCTTTTTCTTTTCTTTCTATTTTTAATATTTTTTTAAATTATTTTTCTTCCAATTTATCATTTTGTGATCCAAATGATAATTTTTTTCATGGACTTCTTTTTGTATGCTACAAATAATTGTTCAAAAATTTTAAAATCTAATAAAATTCTTTAAAAAATAATATTAATTGATTTTTTAAGTATTAAATAGTACATAAAGCACCGCAACCTTTTCATGAACGAATGATGTATTATTGTCAACTGAACCTTTCATATTTTACTTCGTTTTACATTATTTAATTATTTTTTTCATTTGAGTCTTTATTTTTATAATCACTTATTTTAGTATTTTTTATGAACATAACTTTTAGTTTATAAGCGTTATGATATCGGTTAATAAGTGTTATGATATATTATTAGCTAATTTGCAGTTTAGTACGAATTAATATACAATATAGTATTAGTTTATATATTAGTACTAAGTTCTAATATTTTGGAACACTTTCAAACTATTCAATTTAAATTCATTACTAAAAATAAGTGTCAAGAAGTTTTTATTTGTTTATGAACTAGTATCATACAATATATAAACTAATATTATACTATATAATAAGTAGATGTATTAGAGGTGATGTGATTGAGAGGTGAGGTTGAGGATCATTAGGTAATTGTTGAACAAATTAAATTTAATTGATAAAAGGATAATATAATTTTTTTACATGTAATTTTCTTTTTTAAAAATTGGATTTGAACTCATAAAATAGAGGGGGTAAATAATTGTGAATTATTTGAAAACTCAACCCATAGCTTATAGAAATCATCCAACCCAAGAGAATTGAATCAAGTTACATGTATGTAACGGTACACACAAGTATTATTACCCACCAGCGGTCGCCCACTTTGATGGAAAAAATGAGGGTCAACAACCAACATCTAGACATGTACAACCGTCCAAAACCACCGATTACGGTTACAAATCGGCGGTTACAGTTCGAGCAAAATGGCAAACCGCCGGTTCATTTACAACTCGGTGATTCAACGATTTTCTCTCTCAATTTTAGCTCGTTTTCACTCCGTTTTCGCTCGTTTTTTGTTCGTTTTAACTCTTTTTTTAGAAAACACATTACTAGAATTTAATAAAAAAATACAACTTAAATTTATACATAGAAAATAGAAGAATTCTGTATTAAAAGAAAAATTGACAAACCGACGATTTACGATTTGTCAAAACTGAAAACCGAAACAGAACCATCATTTTTTGGTTACGGTTCGGTTTGTCGATTTAAAGCGCCCATGTCTACCAAGTACCAACAACTCATTTTTAGGGAAGGGGATTATATAGAAAAATAGCTGGGGTTTGAGAGCCTCTTTCCTTCTACACTTCACTCAATAATTTAGTTTATCTTTTATTTATTTTAATTTTTTAGATAGATTTTAATTTAGTATTTTATTTTATTGAAAGTTTCATTTTATTTTAAGGTTTTAAGCAACACAAAACTTTTAAAGTGGTATCTTTCTTTAATTTTATGTTTTGCTGGTTAATTATCATGAATACTTTCTATTTTCTTCATTTGTACATTTGTTTTTTTTTTTTTTTTTTTTTTTTTTTAAGGTTTACAAGATCAGAATCAAATACAAATATATTTTTCAAAGCATCAGATCTTCAAACCAAGAAGAGACAAACTGGTGTCGCTACCCGCTTCAATTGTGAGAAGTGGGGACGCGAGTGTACTCGTTGCCCAGTAGAAAAGCACAAACCACAAATCCACTATTTTAACAATAAGATAAACCCCACACTAAGGTAGTCGTTATTGTAAATAGTGAAAATGATTTAGTCTTGCATTAAATTTCTTAGTTTTTGAGTGTTTAGAACTTTGTGGGTAATTGATTTGTTACTTTGATCCTAATCGTTTATTTGTTTTGAAGGTGATTTAATTAGAATAATGATTTAAATATATTTTTAATTGTCTAATTAAAATTTTATCCCTCACATTAAAATCAAATCAATTTAAAATTGTGGCCCAATTGTACCAATTGCACCGTGCAATTAAGTGCATACAAGAGTGACTCTTATTTGTGATTGCTTTGCTCTTATCAAACACCAACAAAGAATTAGATGTCCAAAGTTAGGTTTGGATCGATTCTCACATAAGAAATAACACCTTAACACCCTCATTCATTATTTGATACTCCCTCCGTCCAATTTTATTATGCACATTTCTCCGGGCACGAGTTTTAATGAATATTGATTAGTTTATATATGTATAAAATAAATAAGTGGGGGGTATGATGGGATGTTGTGGGGTCCATTTATAGGTAAAGTGATTGTTTATGAATAAAGTTAGTGACAATTTGAGTAAATAAGTGATGGTTGGAGGGTGGAGATAAAGTGGTGTGAATAGTATTATTTCCGTAAAGGGAATGAACATAATAAAATTGCACAACCAAAAAAGGAAAGTGAGAATAATGAAATTAGACGGAGAAAGTATTTTTTATCACCATTTTTCTTGTTTCTTCATTAGTACTTATTTTGTTGAATTTTGAATTTACTTTTAATCATAAACCCTCTATATATAATTATTCGATGACATGATACTACAACTCGATCTACATACAATTGGAAGGGGTAGGGGACTGTGTACGATTTTCACGCACTCTAGGTGCGATTCACACATAGTTCTGATTATCTCCACCATCCTTTTCTCCCTTATAGATCTATCTTTCCCCCATGTAGACCCATTCATTCCCTTGTAGATCTGTGAGTTATAGTTTTGATCGGAACCGTCGCTGCCTTCCGTCGTCGTTCGCCACCATGCTTTTTCGGTTTTTCTATCTTAGACGTTTTTTTCGTGATATGCAGATCTATTCTCTAGTGTTGTTGGGGTCAATGGAAAGATTATCCTTAACGGAGCCACTGTGACCGTTCGAGAATTTATCCTTGATCCCTGTTAGGATTAATGCAATATTGGATGTCATCTTATTTCTATCTATCAGAAGGGTTAGCTAGTGATCTGATCTTGGAGTTCAACAAAGTTGGGTTAAGGTGTAACTCAACTGATAATGTTTAGTGGTCTTATTAGGAGTCAACTAATCTGAAATTAAGAGTTTGGACAACTCTGCTGAAGCAAGTCGTCTGAAGTCATTTCAGGAGAGTTGGGCCAAGTCTGCTGAAGACAAGTCTGCTTATCCCAAGTCTACTGAGACAACTCCGCTGGGTCAAGTCTACTGAAATCTAGTTTTTAGAGTTAGTTAATTCTGTTATGTCTGTTAGTTAGTTAGTTGATTAGTGGCGGTTATCCAATGCATTGTACATCTATAAATACACCATCTAGTGCATAGGTTGTAGGTTACTGAATTTGAGAGTTTTGAGAGATCAAGCTTAGTGAATACTTGTAATCTGTAACTTTCATATTGTGATTAGTGAAGAGAGTCTTCTATCCTCCGTGGACGTAGATCATTTGATCGAACCACGTAAATCCCGTGTTCTTTCTTTGAGTTCTTTATACGTTTCAATTCATTGCGTTTCTAGTTGTCTTGATTTATCATTTGTAAGGAGTTGCTTTGTGAATACAATTCCGTAACAATTGGCGTCGTCTGTGGGAAGTCGAAGATAAAGTCAAGAATCAGAAATGGGCTCTGTGAAGTTGGAGATAGAGAAATTCAATGGTAAGACAGATTTTGGCTTATGGAAAGCCAAGATGAAGGCTCTGCTGTCACACCATGGGCTGAAAGAGGCCCTTACTTCTCTTGACCCTGCTGCATCCGATGCAGACCAGGCCAAGAAAGAAGAGCTTATGGAAAAAGCTTACAACATTGTTGTCCTGAGTTTGGGAGACAATGTGTTCAGGGAACTTATGAAGAAGAAGGATGTTGCTGCTGTATTTGAGACCCTTGATGATCTGTATTTGACACAATCTTTGTCAAACCAGATGTTTATGGAGAGGAAGCTCAACAATTTCAAGATGACAGATGATAAGACCCTTGATGAGCAGTTAATAGAGTTCATGCAAGCTGTTGATGATCTTGAAAATGTTGGAGTCACCTTAGATGATCACAAGAAGTCTTTTCTACTTTTAGAGTCCTTACCACCCTCATATGATAGCTTCAAGGATGCTTTGCTGATTACCAAGGAGGGTAAGGCAAAATTCAAAGAAGTCTTGTCCATTCTGAAAACTAAGAGTTTACATGTAGCAAACTCATCTAAGAAGGGGGCTTTCCACCAGAAGACATTCAAAAGCCTGGAGTTCTGTGAGCAGTGCATTCTTGGCAAGGCCAAGAAGAAGTCATTCTAGAAGGGTGAGCACACTACAAAGGAGCTGCTGAATTATGTTCATTCAGATGTCTGGGGGCCATCAAGGACTGAAACCATTGGTGGAGGTAAGTATTTCATGTCAATTATAGATGACTATTCTAGAAAAGTTTGGGTGTTCATTCTCAAACAGAAGAGTGAGGCCTTTACAAAATTCAAAGAATGGCTACTTGAGATAGAGAACAAGAAAGGAAAGTCCTTAAAACATTTGAGGACAGATAATGGCCTTGAGTATCTATCAGCTGAATTCAATGAATTTTGTAAAGAGAAGGGCATTACTAGACATAGAACTGTCCCTCTTAATCCACAGCAAAATGGATTAGCAGAGAGAATGAATAGAACTATTCTAGAACGGGTCAGATGCATGTTAGCTGATGCTAAATTACCTAAAAGCTTTTGGGGAGAAGCTGTATGTACTGCATGTTACTTGATAAACAAAACTCCCTCATATGCTTTAGAAGGTAAAACCCCAGATGAGATCTGGTATGGCAAGTTGTCTGATTATTCAAAACTTAAAGTGTTTGGATGTCAGGCATATGCACATATTAGACAGGATAAGCTTGAGCCAAGGGCTCTGAAATGTATATTCATTGGCTATCCAATAGGTGTCAAGGGCTATAGGTTATGGTGCCTTGAACCAGGTCATAAGAAAGTGATAATCAGTAGAGATGTTGATTTTAATGAGAAGGTAATGGGATATCCTCATAATGTAAATTCCCATGACCTAGATGGAAGAATTGTAAATGAGTCAGAAGAGAGTTTCTCAGCTGAGGTGGAGCTTCTTGGATCAGATGAGTTGACCCCAGAGGAGGTGGACAACTCTGCTGATACAGAAGACAACACCCCTGATGAGGTTGTTCCAGAACAGGTTCCAGAAGGTGATCAAGAAGATCATTCAGAAGATGATGCCATGGAGGACAACCCTGCTGATCTGAGAAATTACAGCCTTGCAAGAGATAGGCTCAGGAGGCAGATTCACCCCCCATCTAGGTTTGGTCAGGCTGATCTTGTGTCATATGCTCTGATCACAGCAGAAGAGGTGGAGCATTATGAGCCAAGAAACTATAAGGAAGCTATCACCAGTCCTGAAAGAGAGCAGTGGATATAAGCCATGTCAGAAGAGTTGCAATCCTTAGAGAAGAATGAGACCTGGATCCTTGTGGAGAAGCTAGACAACCAGAGGTTGGTCAGCTGTAGATGGTTGTTCAAGAAGAAGCTTGAAGTTGGATTTGGTGGTGCTAGAGAGCAGATCAGATTCAAGGCTAGGTTGGTGGCAAGAGGATTCACACAAAGAGAAGGCATAGACTTCAATGAGGCATTCTCTCCTGTTGTTAAACACTGTTCAATAAGATTACTTTTGTCTAAGGTTGCTCAAGATGATCTTGAGTTACATCAGCTAGATGTTAAAACTGCATTCCTACATGGAGAACTAGCTGAAACAATATATATGCATCAACCAGAAGGGTTTATCATGCCTCAAACTGAAAGTAAGGTATGCTTGCTTAAGAAATCATTGTATGGGCTCAAGCAGAGTCCTAGACAATGGTATAGAAAGTTTGATACATTCATGCTTTCTATTGGTTTCTTAAGAAGAAAATATGATGGATGTGTATATATTGGTAAACAAGATTATCTATAGAGCACCTATTTACTGATCTATGTAGATGATATGTTGATAGCTAGCAAGAGTATGAGAAAGATTACCCAGCTGAAGCAGCAGCTGAGTAGCAAGTTCGAGATGAAGGATTTGGGTGAAGCCAAGAGAATATTAGGCATGGATATTCTCAGAAACAGGAAAGCAGGGAAGTTGTTCTTGTCCCAGAAAGGTTACATCCAGAAGGTGTTGAGAAGATTCCTTATGCACCAGTCCAGACCTGTTAGTACTTCATTTGGTCAGCAATTCAAGTTGTCAGTCAAGCAATCTCCTCAAACAGCTGAAGAGAAGAAGCAGATGCTTACTGTTCCATATGCAAATGGAGTAGGAAGTCTCATGTATGCTATGGTTTGTAGCAGACCAGATCTTGCCTATGCTGTTAGTATGGTGAGTAGGTTCATGGGAAATCCAGGAAAGCTACATTGGGAAGCTTTAAAGTGGATTCTAAGATATCTTAATGGTTCAGAAGACTTAGGATTATTGTTTGAGAAATCAGCTGATACCAAGAGAACTTTAATTGGATTTGTTGATTCTGATTTTGCTGGAAACATAGATACATGGAAGTCTTTATCTGGTTATGTGTTTACATTGTATGGCACTGCTATAACATGGAGAGCAGCTTTACAATCTATGGTGACCTTATCCACAACAGAAGCTGAATACATAGCCTTACCAGAAGCTGTGAAGGAAGCAATGTGGTTGAAGGGCATTCTGAGAGATTTTGGCATATTTCAGAAAAGTGTTCCTGTGTGATAATCAGAGTACAATTCATCTAGCAAAACATCAAGTGTTTCATGAGAGGTCAAAGCACATTGATGTGAAGTTACATTTTGTTAGAGACATCTTGGAGAAGAGCATTGTTGAAGTTCAGAAGGTAGCTTCAGAAGAGAATGCAGCTGATATGTTAACTAAGGCATTACCAAGCAATAAGTTCAACCATTGCATGGAGTTGGTAAACCTTAGTACCTGGGATGTTCATTAAGAAGAGAATGAACAAACAGCCTTGAGGAGGGCTGGGAAGAAGGCAATCTTGCATTAAGGTGGAGAATTGTTAGGATTAATGGAATATTAGATGTCATCTTATTTCTATCTATCAGAAGGGTTAGCTAGTGATCTGATCTTGGAGTTCAGCAAAGTTGGGTTAAGGTGTAACTCAACTGATAATGTTTAGTGGTCTTATTAGGAGTCAACTAATCTGAAATTAAGAGTTTGGACAACTCTGCTGAAGCAAGTCGTCTGAAGTCATTTCAGGAGAGTTGGGCCAAGTCTGCTGAGACAAGTCTGCTTATCCCAAGTCTGTTGAGACAACTCCGCTGGGTCAAGTCTACTGAAATCTAGTTTTCAGAGTTAGTTAATTCTGTTATGTCTGTTAGTTAGTTAGTTGGTTAGTGGCGGTTATCCAATGCATTGTACATCTATAAATACACCATCTAGTGCATAGGTTGTAGGTTACTGAATTTGAGAGTTTTGAGAGATCAAGCTTAGTGAATACTTGTAATCTGTAACTTTCATATTATGATTAGTGAAGAGAGTCTTCTATCCTCCGTGGACGTAGATCATTTGATCGAACCACGTAAATCCCGTGTTCTTTCTTTGAGTTCTTTATACGTTTCAATTCATTGCGTTTCTAGTTGTCTTGATTTATCATTTGTAAGGAGTTGCTTTGTGAATACAATTCCGTAACAATCCCAATTACTGTTTTTTTTATAGTTTTTAGTTTTTGGTGGTTCTGCTTTTTTTTTTTTTTTTTTTTCTGGTGTTACCTTTGGTTGTGTTCTTACACTTTATTTTCGGTTTCCAGGTGTGGAGCTTTTTCCCCTGTGTGGAACTTTTTTGAGTGGTTCTAATGGATTGTTTGAATCATGGTATTTGGTGGAGCTTTGTTCCTTTTTTTTCTGTTTCCTCATTATTGGTATTTGGGTTAACTCGTATTGATAATGGATGTCTGGATTTTTATGTGGAGTAGAGAGTACACTCGTTTTTTCTTCCTCACGATTGGATGGGGGCAACGACTATGACATTGGGCTGATGAAGATCATTCGTTTTGAGCTTGAAAAATTGTATTGACATTGTACTTTAAATCTTAATCTTGTAAACCTCAAAAAAAAAAAAAAAATCGATGACATACAACACCAATGCTACACTTGCAAACTAGTCTCGTGGATCGATAATTTAACCAAACATTTATCATTATTATGAGAACCCTTTTACACTTGAAAGACGTGTATTGAGAATTATGTATTGGTACTCTCGGGTGTAGAGCCTATTTTGGAGGCTATGTTTCCTGGATCTCACCGACTTAATTAACGAGGTCAGCATGCCTGTGGTGAGTTAGACTTAAGACTGAGTTTGAGCCCGTATTTACTCACGAACCTTGTTCAGGGAGTTTATTGTGGTGAATGAGGATGGGCGGTCCAGTTTGTAAAGGTCAGTCAGATTGATGGCTGAGCTGGGGCTTTTCTCATGTAGCGAGGCGTGAACACATTCTGGGAAACATATTTTTTCTATTTATTTTTTCCACCGGGCTCACAGGTGGACTTTTTCAAGTTGCTAGAGTTTCAAGTGTAAGGTGCCATTGGCGAGTCATTTTGTGACTCAATATGGGCCCTCCTGTGTAAGCTAAGGTGTGTTATTGTGCCACAATACCTAGTCCTCGACAAGGATGAAAATATCGACATCGGTGGAAATATCGAGACCTTAAAATTTTGGAAATATCGATGGATATATCGATATCGATAAATTTTAAAAATTGTAAAAATTTAATAACAAGCCTTTAGTACATAAAATCAACAAAATAATTTGAATACATTTTATATCTGTGATAAATTTATATAAAATATAATATACAATGTTATTTCGTATGACATTTATCGATATTTTTCGAAATTTATCGACATTTTCTCGATATTTTTCGATATTTTTTCGATATTTTACCGATATTAGGCTCGATATTGTTATTGGCTACCGATATTTATCGATATTTTTAATTTTTTTATAAATATCGTGTAAATATCGATTATTCCCAATATCTATATCACTACAAAATAATTTGAAAATGGCATCGGGGAAGGCATCGGATGATGAAGCAACGACAAAGGCATCGGCAGTGTGCCGATGCCATTTTATTAACATTTAAAAAAGACGAATCTGGGTTTCGAACCCAGGTATCGAGGCCACCAACACCCACCCCCCACCGCTGGGCCACCCCAATTCTCGGAAATTTGGCATTTTTCGCGAATTGTGGGGTTCGAACTCGGGACCTCGCGGTCTCGAAGGCTTTTGAGCGCCCCCTGTGTGCCATTTAGGCTAGGAGCTTTTAGTCGACATGTTGTGAATGCAATTAATATATATTCAATTTAATTTGAGTTTTTAATTATTTAATTAATTCAATCCATTCTAACTTTAATTGTTGCTTATTAAATTATTTATCAAAGCATATCATAATTATTTCTAAATTATGTTTTTCAAATTAACTAAATTATGTTTTTCAAATTAAATAATTTAATTACGGTATCAATTCACACTATTTAAATTTATTCTAATCCTCAATTTACAACATTTGAATTCATTCTAATTTTTAATTTCACAACATTATAATTACATACAACATTGAATATAATTATTTTCACTTATACATTTAAATTTATTATAATCACATCATTTCAATTCATTCTAATTTTCAATTCACAACATTAAATATATATAATTATTTCCACTTATCCATTTAAAAATATGAATTCACTTATCCATTTAATTAAAAATATTTTCATCTATTATAAAATTATTCTCTAGTTCATTTTCAATTAAAATACACTTATCTAATACAGAATACTAGTGAATACTTTTTTTTTTTTTTTTTTAATTGCAGAGAATAAGCTTGATTAATTTTCTAATTGTTGTAGTATATTATATATAATGTTCGTTTCACTCTGATCAGGAGTAATGCTAAATTCATAAGTCATACTCACGTAACTATCAAAATCCACGCAAATATACATGACATATATATATATATATATATATAAATGATATTGAGCCCATATAATGGGCTCCTTGTGGAGTCAAATGATGATGTGTCATTATCTACATCATTATATTTACTTACATAATTAACACTATTTTATGGAAATTTAAAAAATTAAAGGATATTCCTATAAAATTAGTAAACGTAGGACAAAGATACCATAATCAAGATTACCAATGCTAATTATTTTGATTTTTTAATTAATCAAGATTAATTATTTTGATTTTTTAATTAATCAAGGTTAATTATTTTAAGATTTTTTAAAATTATTTATTAACGTGTTTATTATCAGTATATAATTATTAAATTAAAAAAAAACCATACATTTATATATATAATTTTTTTAATAACAAAAAAATTAAAATTAAAGTTATAAAAATAATTAATTGAAAAATAATGACTACATTAATTAAACTAAATCATAAACTCTAAACTTTAAACCTTAAAAAAAAATCATAATTTTCAATTTTAGGGTTTCAGGGTTAAGAGGTTTAGAGTTTTAGGATTTTAGGGTTTAGGGGGGGGTGCGGCGCGGCTGTAACATTCTGGAAGAGAGGTGTTTGGCCGATTTATACTCATTTAGGGCGACGGGGAAGGCATCGGGCCCACTGCCGATGCCATTTTGCATCGGGGGGGGGCCGTTACCAAATGGCATCGGGGCCCACTGCCGATGCCATTTTGCATCGGCCATTAAATGCCGATGCCATTTCGCATCGGGGCTCACTGCCGATGCCATTTTGCATCGGCCATTAAATGCCGATGCCATTTCGCATCGGCCCGCCTGTCGTTGCCAATTGCCGATGCCTTTTGGACAATATTTTGTAGTGTATCGGTGACCCGAAAAATGGATATATCGAGGATATATGGGGGATATTTCCGAATATTTTCATCCATGGTCCTCGGCTTTGAACTCTCGTAGTTTTACTTTGGAGTTATAGTATTGTTTAGAGAGGTTTGCTTATAAGTTGCATTCTTAAGGTCAAATTCAAACCCTTTTCTTCCAAGAGGTCTACTCCAACACAAGTGCTTGGTCATTGGTGAACTCGTGTGAGAGATTACTCATAAAATAGGGAGGTGCAGATTAGGTAAGTATAATAAGTCATATTCAAATAGCTATTTGAACATATTTCATAACCGTATTGTCAAATATTTCATAAAAGTTTTTGCCAAAAATAATACTTTCTCCGTCCAATAGTAAATTTTTGTGGAATTAGAATAATAAAATTGAAGAATTTGAAAAGAGGTAGTTGAGAATTAAGAAAGGTGGGAAATGGGAATTATAAAGTAGGAAATGATTAAATAATTAATATTTTTAAAATAAATATAAAAATACTAAAATGCCCTTATAATATTTTTAATTAAATATCTCATTAATTTATTACTTAATAATGATATATCATATACAATATAATATATATTCTCATTAAGATAAGATTAATGTTTAAATGAAAATGAAAATCAAAATTCCAAAACCCTAATTAAATATCAAAATCTCCCAGAAAATGAATAATTATATACAGATCCTTAATCGATTAATCTTCGTCATCTTTCAATTCACGTGTTGTTGAGCAAGAGGATAAGAGCGGTCAATTAATCTCAGATTCACATTCAGTTCTTCAGAGAGACAATCAAGAATTGCAGGTTTTTTTTTTTCCCGAAATTTAACGAACATTTGATAGTGTCTGCTATAAGGACTTGGGTTTTTTGTCCAGATTTTTAAACAAGAACATATTTAATTTGGTGATCTTCTTAACTACTCACGTGGCAAGAGCAACTTAATCCATTTTTCTTTTATCGGCAAATTCAGTCAGTTAATCCCGCCCAAGAGTCCTGTACACAATATTTTATTTATTTCTTGGCTGAATCTAATTTTGACATCTAAAATTAGCACTTCTGTATTGAAATATTGATTCTGCTATCAGTTTTTCTATATCCTTGTGTTTTGATGTTCTTATCTAGTGAGGCAAGATATAACTTCAAAAATATTGAGAGAGATACCTTTATTTTTGTTTTTCCTACCAAAGGGTATGTTTTTGTGTTTCTGGTGTTTACAGATTCTTGGGTTATTATTTCCAGCCACAAGAAGGAAAACCTGCCCTATGGGAATTGGATTCTGATTATAATCTTCATTGTTTTGGCATTGGAGATGATCTTATGCCTGATAGGCAAGTCTAAGCCTAGTGCGTTATTCAGATATGTTTTGGAGTAAGACATTATTATCATTTTTAGTAGATTAAGATTTTTGTCTCGTTGAAATGATATTTTTTTTTCTAATATTCATTATTCATTATGAACAACTTTTAATTAAATAAAATTCATTATTCAAGCGTGCTAGCTGTTATCTTTTAACTTATGCTCGTAAATAAGAAATTTACATTTCAATTTTTTGATGCTTATTGAATTTATTATCCTATAGCTTCCCTGTTTTGTTTGTGTACCAATGAAGTAGGTTTTTGCATTCTTCTATCAAGTTTGTTTTTCTAAAACATGTCTTTTGCTTTATAATACTTTGTAATTCTCTGACTGGTTTAATTGCTGCAGTGAAATACAGCTGAGGAGGTCCGAATTGGCTTTTGGCCAGAAGAAATACGAGGATAGTAGCTCGGTGACTGCCAATGATGTAACAAACAGGCAGGGAAGCTCTTGATGAGAAAAAATAGATAGCCTATCAGACCTTAATTTGTTTGAGCATCCCCTTCCTTGACGAAGATCTTCTGCACAAGCTTTGAGCATCCCCTTACTTTTGCCATGTTAAAAAACAAATAAAAATGAATTGCATCATAAATTGCAGTTGTAATAAAGGGGTTGGCGGATGGTTTGTGTGTATACCTATATGTATAGATGGTAGTTGTTTTACACGGTATATCTGTTGTTAATTTGTGTGTAAACAGATGATATGTATGGTAACGGAAATGATCTTCATCCAGAATCTGGATATCGAGAAACTTTTTTTTTAATTAATTAATATTTTATTAATTACTTAATTACCGCTATACCCTTTATTATATATAATGATAATTAATTAATTGAATACGCATGCTCACACTCTTCCAACTTTCTCGTCTATCAACAAGTTGACTTAATTTCCCCATAAATATAATCATTAAACACCAAATCTTCATATTACATTACCAACAATAAATCACTTTTTGGAAATGATTCCGACGACGAAGAAAATATTCAAGATCACTCGACTCACTCACCATGTCCTACAGTTAATAGTGAGCAACAAGTTAATAACGACGAAACTGTTGTAGAAACTGGAATAATTTATGTGACCATTGATGAGTTGTTTATAGCTTATCATAAACATGCAAAAAGAAAGAATTTTAGCATTTAAACCTCTTTTCATAAAATTAAAAAATAAATATTTTAAGATTTTTTTTTTGCTTGTATTTTTTTGGATTAATGTTAGAAAATAAATATTTTAAGATTAGTACATAACATATTACACATTAAAAATATATAAAAATAAAAAAATAAAAAATATCATAATTTATATATGTATTTTTTTTAATAACAAAAATTAAACTAAATATATGAAATATAATGAATTAAGAAATAACGTTTTAACGGGTTTTAATGGCTACATGCATTTTTTAACATGCAATTTATTTCCTAATTTTTTGGAAAGGAGTTGAGATATGTATACAATTATATATTTCTCCTATCTTTAATTCCTTTATGGAAAGATATTGAGTTAGGTATGCAATTATAAAATTTTCATATCTTAATTAATTATTATATTTTTCATTTAATGAACCTAACTATTAGATTTTAATTTAATCTAACATATATATATATATATATATATATATATATATATATGAAAAAATTAATTTAATGAACCTAACTTTTAATTATTTATTTAATCAACACTAGATGGTAAAAAAATTAATTTAATGAACTTAACTATTAGATTTTAATTTAATCAATACTATGTGAAAAAATTAATTTAATGAACCTAACTATTAGATTTTAATTTAATCAATACTATGTGGTGAAAAAAATAATTTAATGAGCCTAAATATTAGATTTTAATTTAATCAACACTATATGGTAGAAAAATTAATTTAATGGAATCAACATATTGAAACGAGTAATCGAACACTTTAACCTAAACCCTATACGGTGAGAAACGAGTAATATGACACTAAGTGTACGCTATTGAATTTTAATGTAATGAACACAATGAAAATTAATTTAATGGAATCAACACATTGAAACGAGCTAGTAATCGAACACTAACCCTAAACCATATACGATGAGAAACAAGTAGTCGGACACTAAGTGTACACATTAAAAATTAATTTAATGGAATCAACACATTGAAACGAGTAATCGAACCCTAAACTCTAAACCCTAAACCTTTAACCCTAAACCCTAAACTCTGAACCCTAAACCCTAAATCCTTAACCCTAAACCCCAAATCCTAAACACTTTACAATAACACTACCACTGTATATTAAGAAATGAGTAACCAGACACTTCATTACTAAACAATATATGTGAGAAATGATTAGTAGGATACATTATTTAAATTAAATTAAATAATTTAAATTAAGTAAAGTTAACTTAAATATTAAAAAAAATCATAAGATATTAAATACAGTAAATTCAATTCCTAAACCTTTAGAAAATTTAAAATTTAAAATAATAATAATTACATTATCTTTAATAAAATTAAGATTGACTCTTAAATTAATCAAAATTTACTACTAAAATTAAATTAACTTAAATTAAGTAAGTCAGAGAATCTAATTTAATCAATACCGTTTTTAAATATTTTAATAAAATATGAATAAATAATAAGTTCAACACTTCGTCACTAAACAATAGTATATAATAGAAATTACATTAATATAAATAGGTAAATAAAGCTTAATTTGTGTCATGGATTATTTCAGAATAATTTTGAAGCATATTACTAATTATTTCATGAATGCATATTACAAAATATTCAATTAGACCAATCTTATCAAATTATTCCACGAGTTAAGTCCAATTTTATAGTACCAAATATTATTATTGATTCGATAATTTATTTTAGGAAAAAAAAATTCTATAATGAATATTACTGTATTGTTATATTAGATTTTTCGACAATTTATATTTTTCAAATATGAAATTAGATTTTGGAATTTAAATAATGAATATTATTTTTATATTATTTTTTATGTTTTCTATCAAGGTAGAAGATACAAGTTCAAAGATAAATGGGAAGGGTAGAAAGAAGGAGAAGAAACAGAAGTAGTGAAAGGTTAAATTAACAGTAAGAAAAATAAGAAGAATTTGAATTAAATACAACATTGAAACTTGTTTTTGTGTAATTATTATCTACTTTGAACAAATAAGAAGAGAGAGAAAGAAGTGTCAAGTTTAATATTTAATTCAAAAACAATATTTCAGCACCATATTTTCATTAAGGGTATTTTAGTCATTTAATCACAACTTAAAACATAAATTGACTAAAATATCATTTTCTGGATATCCAGATTCTGGATGTTTAGCAGGACCCGGGTTATAATCCATACATGTATTTACTTTGGTTTAAACTTTAAACTGTAGATTAGACCTAAGTTATGTAACTATCCCCTTATATAATAGGCTTCAATAGATTTTGTACACATCCTCTATCAGTAAAACTTCAACGGTGATTTTACATCAAGACCAACAACAGTCGGTAAAATAAATTCATTTATTTCATTTTGAAAATTTAAGGATAACAAAGTGACTGCAACATTTGTGGCAAGATAAGTTGCATTTCCCTGTGTACAACTCACCATTATAACTGTTTTTCTCTCTCACAGTTTATATTAAGCTGTAAGAGTAGTAACATATTTCACCATCCACCATAGTCCCAAAAGAAACATGTATGCACAAATAACTTCTTCACAATTTATCCACTTGAATTAATTTCTACAATTTTGACCCACTCTTCAAATAAGAGCTAGAGCTGAATCAGAGTGGTGGAACATTCTAACAGTGAAGTTATCAACACATAAATTGCAGCTTTATGACTGAATTTAATACAAGGAAATAAGCATCAATAAATAATTTTCCAGTGTACAAAAAATTAAAATTTCTTTAAGATTTAAACTCAATAGTTGGAGCCAAAAACAAAGTCACCATCAAAACGGGCAAATTTTAATTTTTGCTAGTTTTCATTCCAAAAGAGAAAGAGATGAAATAAAATACAAAACTCTCAGTTATTTTCTTCTGATAGTGCAGCCAAGACATTCATCGACTAAAGTTTTTCTCCAACAAAATCTCATGTTGCCTGCGAAAAAACCAAATAACCAACCCATCATAAACAAATTCCACTAGGATGGTGAGCAAATAAAATATACTCAAAATGGAGACAAAAACTTTCTAGAATGAGAGCACAAATACACCTTGTTAAACAGAATGTCTTTATTGTTTATGTGCATAATCCCATCCCCATTGGTTCTTGTCACCTATATATACATGTGCACTTCCATCCTTAAGTTGTTTTGGACTGATGGTTTTTCACGTGCTCAGCAAAAATTATTTGGCGATGCTCTTGTACTCGATAGCACATAAAAGATGAACACATATCAGTTTCCTTTAGTAATTATGGCTTACGGATTGCCTACAAGGCTGTGAAGTAGATATTAGCATAAAACTGTGTAAAAAACACAAACCTTAAGAATAGAACCATCAAATTACATGACAACTCAACTAGCAATATTTGACAAATAAAATAACAGACTTGCCTTCTATCAATATTTGACAAATACAAGAGACAAAAACAGAACAAATGAATTTATGACATGGTCTTTATATACAATTTTCTCGAAGAGGACCGCAAATCAAATAGTCATTAAACAAATTGATGCAATGAATGCATTGATTACTTAATTTGTCGACATTTATCGCATATTATACAAACAATCACTCACAGCCACTAAAGCAGGAAACATTTACACTATCAAATGGTTCGTTAAATTTTGGGGAAAAAAAATCACCTGCTATTCTTGATTGTCTCGTTTCAAGAACTTGAAAATGGATGCCCCTACTATTCTCGTTCTTGCTGAGTTCTACTCTATGATTCGCTGGTATTTCACCACGCAATTGAGTTCGGAGAGCCAGGAAGGAGTAGAACAACACTGTTCTGCTACGTAGTTATATAGGAAATAGGATATAAGTAGAGGTTTACAGAATAGAGGTACGTAGATAATATAATAGAGTAATTCGATCAGTTAAAATGGGGAATCCTGTGGAACAATGGCTTCTTGATCACCCGTTTCTCGTGTTTGTGATCATTGTCGCCCTTCGCATTTTTGCTGGATCACCTCGTGGCTTTGGTGTGCAGGTTTTACCGTTTTGGAAGTGGTGTGCAGGTTTTACGAAATGGTAGAGAAATTCAAGATGAAAATTGAGTCAGACAATATAGCAAACAGTTTGTGGGTGCAATTTGAATTGAAAGGCCAATATATACTCTCGCTTTCTTCATGCGAATCTGTCTTCTTCCCCTTGATCTCAGTCTTTCCTATGGAATAAAATGAACAAATTCACATTCATCTCATCTTGGCCGCTCCTATCCCCTTGATCGGCACCATGAATTGAAAGATGATGAACATTGTATTTTTTTTAAGGGCACTTAATTTTGATTTTCTTGATTTGATACATTGATAATTTAAACTTTAATTTTAATAAGAATATATATTATATATGGTTAATGTTTAATTAATTTATTTTCTAATTTTTAATTAAAAGGGTATTTTTATCATTTTATATTACTAATTACTCCTTTCCCAAAAAAAAAAAAAAAGTATGGGAAACTTATAGGCGGACAGACTAAAATGGTAAAATGGGAAGCTTATAGGCGGACGGAGGGAGTAATTTAATTTATTATTGGGAGCGAAACAGTGCGATTGCACATTGCATAGAGCAAACGCCGAAGTGCAATCATATATAAATAATTATATACGTTGGATCAATAATCCAAAATATGCCAACTCCCGTGCAATCGCACATTGCATAGAGCAAACGCCGAAGTGCAATCATATATAAATAATTATATACGTTGGATCAATAATCCAAAATATGCCAACTCCCGACGAGAACGGCGCTTCTCAAACTCTGTTCCAAAATATGCCAACTCCCGACGAGAACGGCGCTTCTCAAACTGAGAAGTGCAATCATATATAAATAATTATATACGTTGGATCAATAATCCAAACTTCTCAAACTCTGTTCCAAAATATGCCAACTCCCGACGAGAACGGCGCTTCTCAAACTGAGAAGTGCAATCATATATAAATAATTATATACGTTGGATCAATAATCCAAAATATGCCAACTCCCGTGCAATCGCGGGATCAATAATCCAAAATATGCCTTCTCAAACTCTGTTCCAAAATATGCCAACTCCCGACGAGAACGGTGAGAAGTGCGCTTCTCAAACTGAACAGAGTTCTTCTTCGACTTCTCAAACTGAACAGAACAGAACGGCGCTTCTCAAACTGAGAAACTGAACAGAGTTCTTCTTCGACTTCTCAAACTGAACAGAACAGAACGGCGCTTCTCAAACTCAAACTGAGAAACTGAACAGAACGACGCTTCTCAAACTGAGAAGTGCGCTTCTCAAACTGAACAGAGTTCTTCTTCGACGTCTTTTTCGCTTCTCAAACTGAACAGAGTTCTTCTTCGACTTCTCAAACTGAACAGAGTTCAAGTGCGCTTCTCAAACTGAACAGAGTTCTTCTTCGACTTCTCAAACTGAACAGAGTTCTTCTTCGACGTCTTTTTTGCGCTTCTCAAACTGAACAGAGTTCTTCTTCGACTTCTCAAACTGAACAGAGTTCAAGTGCGCTTCTCAAACTGAACAGAGTTCTTCTTCGACGTCTTTTTCGCTTCTCAAACTGAACAGAGTTCTTCTTCGACTTCTCAAACTGAACAGAGTTCTTCTTCGACGTCTTTTTTGCGCTTCTCAAACTGAACAAAGTTCTTGTTATGCGCGTCTCTCTCACTTTTTTTCCGCTCCCCATGACTCGAACCCAGGACCTAAGGCCTAGGTAGTGGTGCTCTAACCACTTGAGCTATCCCACTTTGTCAACAACAATAATCATTAGTGTTAAACACATTAATTCCTAGAATATTTTCCTCTCTCATAAAGCATATAAATTGTAGTTCTCGAACTAGTTGAACAAAATAATAAAAAACCACCAACAAGGTTACCTTCAATATACACCCAAATACAATAATTAATTGAGGTCCACCGAAAAAAATTATAGTTCTAGAACTAGTTGAAAAAACAACAAAATTATAAATAATTTAAGAATTCCTGAAGAAATAAACCACCAAATCACCAATGATCATGGATTAGATGGAGTTTTTTTTTGTATAATTTTTATGGTTAGAGGAAAATAACTTGATTTAGTTTGAGAATGGTAGAGAAAACTTGATTTAGTTTGAGAAGCAGCGGAGACACATGAAATTTTATTTTTATAAAATTTTATGGTTAGGAGAGAATAACTTGATTTAGTTTGAGAATGGTAGAAGAAAACTAGTTTGAGAAGCACGCATACAGTTTTATTTTTATTTTTATAAAATTTTATATTTTTATAAAATGTAATCTTTAAAGGGAAAATAAAAAAATATGTGTAATATGACGTGACGAGCTCGAAGCCACATTATCAATTATTGACCGGAGAAAAAAAAATGTAGATCGTGATTAAATTGATAATTGATAGTGAAACTGAAGGTGGTATATTTATTTAGAATTAACCCTTTAAAAAATGAATTTTGATTAAGAAGGGATAATATGAAGCAAATCATAAATTAGGAAACACGTATACGTGCCAAGCTCCCAGCCATGTCCCTCCTAAAGTTGTGGTTCTCATTTCTCAATTCAACTTCATCAAATCAAAGCCATATCAACTGCTCCTCCATTTTCATTTTCGTCAAAAAATGGCTCTAACTTCAATCTCCTTGTTACCCCTCAACCCCGTTAATGGTAATGGCACTTCTCTCCAGTTACCCTCTAAACCCTTTTCTGTTACTTGCAAATGTCAAACTCAACACACCACAGGTTCCTCTCTACTCCCTTCAATTGACTGTATGTTATCTTGATTCTAAAATAGTGATCGCCCCCCTTCGGCACACTTTATATAGCACTTTTTTTTATAATCTAGATCTTTAATTTATAAGTAAGTATTCGCCTCAATTGGTTTGTAATTTTATTCGAGGAAATTCTTTTAGAAATTTTCCTGAATTTAGGGCCGAAGAAGTGGCAAAAGGTTGTTTCGACTTCATTAGCAGCAGCTGTAATTGCTTGGAGCACTGCTAACATATCTGCCATGGCTGAGCTGAATAAATTTGAAGCAGACACCCGAGGCGAATTCGGAATTGGATCAGCTGCTCAATTTGGTTCTGCAGACCTCAAGTTAGATTCTACTGTTTTTCCTTTTCTTTATTGTTGCAGTTTTAAGAGTGTTGGTAGATTTGTTGAGTCTATTGGGGTTTGCTCTGTTTTGCAGGAAAGCAGTTCATGTGAATGAGAATTTCAGGTAATTTCTTGCTTTCTAATTAAGGATAGATTTGAATGTATGCATAGTGATATCCTATGTAAAGTGTATGGACAAGAATTGCTTGGGACTTTGCATGAAAAAATAAGATAACGAGGTTGAAAAAGATTCAGATATTCTCATGTTAGGCTGGTTGTGAGACAGATCAAAATCTATTAATTTGACTATTAACAAACACCCACTGAATTGTTGTATACATCCATGTATACAATCAACCAAATCTATAAAGTGGGTGTATATAACTACTTTTGTGGGTTCTAACAGCCCAGACCCCTAACCTGGTTCCAACGGTTTCTCTGAGACTATTGCCTTTTAAGTTAGTATATGATGTGTGTAGAGTTCAATTAAATGCCGCATTTGTTAGAATTTCTTGTGTTAGGCAAGTTATTGTACAATCAGTTTGTATCCCCTTCTTTAGTGTTGAAGAGAAAATTATCAGTTATTGGGCAGAGATATCCGATTAGGTTATCCTTTTATAGTTGTATTAATAGTTCATCAAAAGCAGAGCGGGTCTCCTATTCCACTTTGGTGTTTCACCACATGTTTGCTGTTTTTAATACATGACACGTGTAATATATGACATCACAAATCATCATTAATATCACGTGTCTTGTATTATAGGTAATGAAACACTAGTTGAAACATCAAAGTGGAATAAGTGATCTTGATTGCATCAAAAGATATACCCCCTCCGTCCAATCTTAATACGTCTAATTACCTTTTCGGTCCGTCCAAACATAATATGCACACTTCCATAAATGGAAATATTTATTCTCCCAAATACACTAATACACCCTTCACTTTTTTCTTTGCACATCCACTTTTTATACATAAACAATCAATATTCCTTAAAACGTGTGTCAAAGGAATCATGCTTATTAACTTTGGACAGAGGGAGTATCTTTCTTGACTTATAAGATATGATGAGTCGTCCTTAAAATAAATGTACTATAGATAGGTGTTTTGGATTAAAATAGTTGAATAATTTTGGATTAATTAAAATAGTTGAATAAAGTAAGGCAAGTTTGGGTTATATGCAGACATGTATTCATATTAAGCTTGAAATGGATGATACAGAAGAGCCAATTTCACGTCTGCTGATATGAGGGAATCAGATTTCAGTGGTTCCAGTTTCAATGGCGCATATCTTGAGAAGGCTGTTGCATACAAAGCCAATTTCACTGGTACGTTTCTATTCATTCTCTCCTCTCACTATCACACAATAATTGCACATATATCGCAAATAGTTTGAGATGGTGTGTGATGGATTTAAATGAAATATATTTTCAACACATACCACTAACTCCATTTGATTTTTTTTCTTTGTGACTAATAGATGAATCTTGATTGGTCTCACAAAAGAGTGTCTTTACATAAGTCATCTGATCTTGAAGAAAGTAATGACACATGTAGGTCTAACTTTGTAAATTTTTGTGAAATAACAGTTTTTTCAAAGTGCGACCTTAGATTCCCAAATAAAAAGTGTTTGATTCTAAAATCAGCCTAAAAATCCTC
This sequence comes from Galeopsis tetrahit, assembly GCA_963675135.1. Classification (NCBI taxonomy): domain Eukaryota; kingdom Viridiplantae; phylum Streptophyta; class Magnoliopsida; order Lamiales; family Lamiaceae; genus Galeopsis; species Galeopsis tetrahit. The sequence continues at coordinate 12,758,136 of OY776121.1, read as the reverse complement.
TCGAGTTTTTGTGACCACTTAGGTTTATGATCCCCACAAGATTATATAAAGAGAAAATCACACTACTGACGTTGATTCAATAAGATAATGATGTCAGTATGAATCCTGTTTAAGTGGGAAGGTGAAACGAAAAAAGTCAAGGAATAGATAGTAGACAAAGTTTGTACTAGGGCATTTTTTATGAATACACGTACAACAAGAAATGAAAGAGCAACATAAAAATGATAACAGAGATTAATTACACTTCTTACATATTCATCTAGGAGGTGTAACATGAAAGAAATCCAACAGGCTATATAACTCATCAAATCAGCTCAAACTCTGTAGTTTACACATGCGACATTAGTTATGTCTTTACCAAATTATAATCTGTGTTGTTTCACAGGTGCGGATTTCAGTGACACTCTCATGGATCGCATGGTAAGCTAATAAAATCCTGTGACCTCTTATACGATAGAAAAAGGAATTACTTCAAATTTCGTACGATCTTTTGCAGGTTCTGAATGAAGCTAATCTAACGAATGCTGTGCTAGTTAGAACTGTGTTGACACGCAGTGATCTTGGTGGTGCTATAATTGAAGGTGCTGATTTTAGTGATGCAGTTATAGACCTTTCTCAGAAACAGGTTTTCCTTCCAACTTATTTGATCTCTATTCTATTGACATTGTCTTATAATTGGTATCGTTTCCAATTTCCATACTTTCACGTGAACGCTTAAATTAATCAATTAGTTAAAAAGGAATTCAAATGCGTTTGTTTTATATACAGGCTCTGTGCAAGTATGCAAGTGGTACAAATCCAGTTACAGGAGTAAGTACCAGAACGAGCCTGGGATGTGGAAATAGCCGAAGAAACGCGTATGGTTCCCCGTCTTCGCCCCTCCTAAGTGCTCCTCCACCCAAACTCCTTGATAGGGACGGATTTTGTGATCCCGCCACTGGCCTCTGTGAAGCTAGCTGATTTTTTTACATTTTCTTGGCAATATTTTTTATTTTTATAGTATTATTATACACCACATATTTATTTATTTTGCAATTCAATGTAGGGGCTATTTTGTGATAAAGTTTGAATATCACGTCAGCAGTAAGTTGCTAGCATTATACCCCATATATATCGGATTGCAAAAGACAGAAAAAACTATGGCCTGGTAAATAGCTTATTTAGGTCCATTTTCTTGATACGTTTTAGCATTTAAGAGTTCATTGTCTATTCTGTCAAAAAAAAGAAAAAAAGAGTTCATTGTCTATTTGGTAGATATGCTGAGATATTTACATTGAATATAATCTTACATTGAATTGTAGATAGGGTGTTTTTCGATCATTTGCTATGAATATAATTGAGTGTATTTTTACATGTTAATATAAATTTTACATGTATTTTAGGTTTTATTACACATGTATCTTGGACTAATCTATCATTGAGTGTATTTCTTCTTATTGAATATCAATTTTATATTAAATCTAATTAGACATTTGTTTTAACTTTGATTACTCATCTCCAACTAATTCATCCATAGTCATATTATTAGTGTTGTTATAAAAGTGAAATGCACAATGGTTTTTTGTTTTATCAAGTGATGTAATTATTACTTTATTTATGATAGAAGGGAACATAGTATTGTGCATTGATTATCTTTTATTCTCATTGATAACCATAACTATCTTATTTATATTCATTCTCATTTCGGTTGAAAATTAATTTCGCAAACATTGTTCCAAAAATAATAATAATAACACTTATGTAAATATTTTACACATGAAATAGGTTTAATTGAGATAGTTTTTAAGAATTCATTATTTTACATGTGATTTTTTTACTCATTTTACCTTAAAAATTTATATTTCATGTATAGTAGAAAGATGGAAAGACTTTCAAAAGAATAGGTAGGCGAAAAGAGTGTCAAGTATCAACCCCCCATTCCCATCTTCTTTAAGCGTACCCTTAAATAAAGTTGTTAAACACACCCCACATAAGTGAAGGGGTAAAACTTAATCTAGCAATTTATCCATGAAATCAAAGACTAAAGATTGAAATGATTTTATGGATTCTTATCATCTTGTGTAAAATTTAATTTGTTGAGAATGAAGTAGGTTCCGTTCATTTCTGTAAAATTATTTTTCGATTTTTGGATTGTGCTTATTGTTTAGGTAATGTAATACTTCATTTGAGCATCTCCAATGTTCATCCATAGGGGTGTCCAATGGTTGGATGGACGTCCATAGCCATTGTGGCTAAACTCATGGATGAAGAGAGAGTGGAATTTGTCCAAAGTTTTGGACACACATTAACCGAGGAGATGTGCAAAAAAGTACAATTTTTATTTTTCTTTTGTATTATAAAAATAAAAAGGTAGGCCCACATGAATTAATGAGAGAGGAAACTTAAAACTTTTAAAAAAAATTTATAATTTAATTTTTAGTGGGACCGTTTATGGATGGATGACCATTGTGAAATTTGCTCACAAAATAAAATATTTGATAAATTGGTGATGTGGAGGAAAGAAGTTGGTTGGATGGATGTATCCATCAGAGATGCTCTTACTTATGAAAGTATTGAATTGAAGAATCAAAAACATTCTTGAACCAAATCTGGGAATTTTACAAAGAATGAAATTACAATTGAATGAATGAGAGGAATATTAATCATCTCAATAACGGGTAATCTAACTAACTAATCAATTGTCTAACTAATTAACTTAAATTAGATACAAAACAAGAGTATATTTATAAATACAAAGGGTGCATACAAAGAGTGTATTTATCAACCCTTATATCCCCTCAAAATGGGAATAAATATCTAACAAGCCCATTTTGGACTTGTGGTTGGAAAAATCAGTCAGTGAAAGAGGTTTTGTAAGTATATCAACCAAATTTTTTGTTGTTGGGATGTGGACAAGAGTGAACAGCCTATCTTGAATCTTCTCCCTTGTGAAGTGATAATCCAAAAAAATATGCTTTGTTCTTTGATGGAGGCAGAGATTATGAGCAATGGAGAAAGCACTCTTACTATCAGTATACATGGTGGAAGGCTGTGAATGTTGAACTCCCAAATCAGTTAAGATGTAGTGAATCCATTGTATCTCACAAGTGGTGGAAGTTAAAGCCCCATACTCAGCCTTTGTAGAAGACCTGCTTACAGTAGTTTGTTTCTTGGATTTCCAAGATATTAGAGAAGAACCAAGATAAATGCTAAAACCAGTGATACTTCTTCTTGTTTTTGTGCATCTAGCCCAATCAAAGTCAAAAAAGGCATGTATTTTAAATGTGGTATCTTTAGGATAAAAAACACACCAGTACTAGGGTTGCTTTTAAGATATCTTAAAAATCTATGAACAACAGTCAAATGTGCCACAGTAGGATATTGCATGTATTGGCTAAGAGTCTGAATAACATAAGAAATATCAGGCCTTTTGACAGTTAAGTAAAGGAGTTTTCTCACAAGTTTCCTATAATGGCTATGATTAGTAAGAACGGGAGAATGGACATCAAAATTCAACTTAGAATCCATAGGTGTAGAACAAGGCTTGCTACCCAAATAAGCAGATTCATGCAATAATTCCAAAGCATATTTTCTTTTAAAAAAAGAGTAGGACCTTTACTATTTCTAGCAACCTCTATCCCCAAAATATATTTCAGAATACCAAGATCTTTAATAGTGAATTTAGCATTCAAATAACTTTTGACATTGTTAATGATTGGGTGTGAGATTGCTCGTATTTGTGCTCATTTTTGTTATATTATTTTAGCATTTTGATGTGATGTTGGTCGTAATCGATAGAAATTGTGCTACTAACCTTGTTGTCAAGAAATGTGTTCAAAGTGTACGAAACAAGGTGAAATAGTTCATTTTAGAGGAAAAACGAGCATTGGTGCATGGGAATTGAAGTTCGATTGGAGGACGAGCAAGAAAAGCCAAGAAATAGGAGAAAAAGTCCAAGGAGCAGATGTCAAACAGTCGGCCGAGTGGTCTCACACTGGTGGCCGAGTGAGATGGACTTCTAGAAACTTTCTGAAATTCCCAAGTCAAATGGGCGGCCGAGTGGGTTCTGCATCCCAAAAAGTCACTGTATGTCCACTCGACTCGGTTGACCGAGTCAACTTACGTTTTTCGGGACTTTTGGCGAATTTTGAAGAACTCCAAGGAATCGATTGCTAATTTCGTCTCACACACTTGTGGAAGCCTTAAATACCTTCCAACTCAGTTTGTAAAAGTCTTCTTACCATCATCCATTCCAAGAACAAGAAAAACCCTAGTTATTACTTAGTTTTTTTACATTGATTTCTGCTAAATCCATAGATTAGGTTTTTGAAGAACAAGTTTACGTTATTTTGTAATATCTTACATTGAGGAAGAATTATCAAGGTGACTTCCACCCAACTCTCTTTTGCTCTATAATTACAAGGTTTATGTCTATTTCACTATTTTTGTTGTTTTGGCCATGGGTGTTTCTCCAAACACCATGGGCTAATTTTATTCATGCTTTGGGTGTTCTAAAACCATGTGATTGTTGAGTTATGAATTGTTGAGCTTTGTTATTGTTGATTTTAGGATTACTGCTTCTTTTATTGGGAATTATTGGTACTTTTGTGTGTTAACTTCTATTAATTCATATTTAGATGCATGTTTAGCGTAGACGAGAGTTACATGGACATGTGTATATTTATGGTGTGAGTTGTTAGTTTACAATTGTGTTTGTTATACGTTTAATTCGTCGAGAGAGAGAGTTAATCGTATTAGAACTCCATTAAAAGACATTAATTATTTGAATGGTTGTTTGAGTAGTTGGTGAGGATTAGGAAGAAAACCTTATTACCGGGTTTGGGAACACCTTAGAATTAAGGTTATATTACCCGAAGGGAAATGATCGTCATCCTAGCATTTAGGTGCTCTTAGCAAACCTTAATTGAAGCATTAACAAAGTAAAAACAATTCCTCTCAATTTCACTAGGTAGAGAACACCCGAAGTATTCTCTCACTTGCACTTCTTCGAATTATATTCGTAGTTGTTATCTTTGTTTTATTTGTCAATTTCTTGTTTTGATAGTAATTTTCATTCTTAAGTTGTGGTAATTTTTCTTGTTGGTTATTTGCTTCCTTTTAGTAATTTAAAATACTTATTAGTTTCTAGGTTGGTGTTTGATTTAATCCTTTGAAGTTTGGTAGTAATTTAGCTTTATCTTAGAGATTCAAAAACCCGAAGTCGTAGTTACATTGGTTATGCCAACACACAAGTCTAGGGACTCATTGCACACACCCACCTCCTAGGTCGATACTACTTGGTCGAATACTTTCATTACTACTACGAACCCTTATGCTTGAGGGGAAGTAGTTAGTCAAATAAGTTGTCTAAAAATTCGTTTAAATCAATGGCGTCTTTGTCGAGGAGGTGGCGTAGTGCTATTAGTGGGACTTAGAGTTAATTGGATACTAGTGCTAGCTACAATTACTTGCTTTATTTTGTTTTTATTTTTATCTCAAGAATTTGATATCGGTGTTAACAACATATTTTTAAATGTTGTGATTCACACCATATGTGAGAAAATTTATTCAAGCTTATTTTAGAATGAGGGTGTGAGAATTATGCATTTATCCACTTACTCTTTTTTCTCATTTGACTAATTTCTAAATGTTGACCGCTTAATAAATCTAAGTAATAATCAATACATGTTGACCATTGACGGGACGTAGTCTTCAAAGTTCCAAACCTACCTCATCTACTTTTTTTTTTTATTAATTTATTTATAAAAATTTACAAAAATATTCCTCAAACCTACTTATTACACATTTTTCTTATATTTTCAATAAATGTACAATTTTAAAAGTATAAATTCATTTAAAACGGAGGGAGTATAATTTTGATTTGATCACGTGTGAATCAGTTTTACTTATACCTAATTTATAATCCGTATCTTATAGTTAAAAGTCACACTTGTGTGCACTCAATTGCATAGTACAATTAGTAAAATTGAATTGCAATTTTGACTTATTTTTAATTTGGTAGGTCAAAATTCAATTGAACAATTGAAAATATATTTAAATCATTTAAAATCCAATTGCATACTAGAATTTACCTATAATTAATATTATTAAATTATGTTCACAAAATGTAAACTAGTTTTACAGTAACTCTGGTTTACAGGACTTTGTTATATTAAATAAAAACCCATCATATTTTCCCAACAAATACCTCTGATTCTTCGTTACGAAATAACTTTCACATGTAGGTGGATATGCAAATTAAGAAAGTGTAATAATGAGTAGAGTTTTGAGGATAATTACATAAACTTTTATGTATAAAATAAAGAAAATAGTTGACTTATGTGTATGTGTGAGTCAAAATTAATGACATATTTTGTAAAATTAAAAATATTGCTTGGATGAAATTTATAAAAAAAAAATTCATTGTAAGTGTGTGTCATCTAAAAAAAGAAGTGTAAATATTATTTTGAAATGGATGGGGTAATATACATCTTCTTAGAATGGCGTGATAAAGTAATTTAATTAATTGTGGTAGATTTCATATGGATTAATAGATAAGAGTAAAATAATCTTTTGATATCCCAATAATGAATAAATAAAATTGGTCAAATAATAAGAAATGGAGATGTTTTAATTGTAAATTAAATCAATATTTTTCTCATATTTGCCATCTAAATTAAGAATTTAGATAATTAAAAATAAATAAATAACTTTAAATGATGTTGTAAATTAGTCTCTTTATTCCCAAATATGACATGGCACTCTTTTAATGAAACATTTGAATGTAGTCTAATTTGTAACCACATTTAAAAGTTAATAATTTAAGTATAATTATCTAAAATTTTAAATTTAAATTAATATTTCCTCCGTTCCAAAATTATGATTCAATTTCATAAGATTTTAAATTTTATCTAATATGTCCTTATTTAAAACCCGACCAACTATATATATATATATGCCCACTATATTTCAATATCCTTCAATTTAAACCATGGAAAAGAAGAGGGGAATCAAGTTAGGACGCAACAAGCTGAACAAAGTGTTCAAATGCTTCATCCACCGCCGTCCACGGCGGAGTGCCACCGTCTACCAACGCCTAGAGCCGGCGGCGGGCCCCATTTCGAAGCTCTGCAGATGGGTGAGGAGTGGAACTAGAGGAGGACTCTGCTCTGGCGAAAGCCATTCGGTGGAGTTACCCAAGGGGTGCCTGGCGGTGCACGTGGGAGACGGGGAGGACGGCACGTGTCGGGTTGTGGTCCCCGTTGTATACTTCAACCATCCCTTGTTTGGTGAGTTGTTAAGGGAGGCTGAGGACGTTTACGGGTTCAATCATCCGGGTCGGATCCACTTTCCGTGCCCCAAATCCGAATTGGACAAAGTTCAGATGAAGATCGCCGCCGCCACTGGTGGCGCACCTTGGCCGCAGTACTGATTTTTTGCTTCATTTGCACACTCGCACATACACCAACCTTTTTCTTTTTTTTTTTTTTTTATAATAAATATTGGCTTTTGAAGGTCTATATTTATTATTTTGCTGTTCAAACTTTGTATTTGAATTTTTTTACATGAATTTTGTGAAATATTGTTTGTTTAGATACAAAGTAATGTGTTTGTTTATACAGTTTGGATTAAAAAAAAACTTCAACCACCCCTTTATTCAAAATTTGTCTAAAATACATCTCAAATTAGATTTATCATTTCTTAATTTACTAATAAAACAATTTTTTCGATTTAAACTTCACCTTTGGAACATCTCAAAATTACAATATATGTCCTTACTTCTCTCAAACTAACTCAACCCTTTCAAAAACATCTTATTACTACTATAAAGTAGAAACTACAATTCTACCCTCATTTAATTCTTCTCTCATACGGAGTATTAAATTTTGCGCACACGGTAAATGGGACGGAGGGAGTAAAGAAGAGTAGAATTGTCTTTCCACTTTTCCTTCTTATATACTCCGTTTTATTGTTTTTACATTTTATTTTCTTTACAAATTATATGACGTTTTATATTTATTAATGCAAATTAATTGTATTTCTTTTAAATTTACCATCAAGGTCAATAAATACTTAGATAAATGTGTTTTTTTTATCAATAAATACTTAAATAAATGTGTTTTCTTTAATGAGAAATACATGCATTAACTAAGGGTAAAATGAAAAACTAATGATTTTCTAATATACTTCATCCGTCCCACAAATATAGACACATTTGACTTTAATAATTGTGATCAAATTTAACTAATGTGTCTATTTTACCATTGATCTTCCATAAATTTGGTGTAAATTCCACAACAGATGAGTCTTAAACTCTTAATTACTCTTGATTCAATGTTAAAAATAATTATGAAGTGAATTTAATTAGGGGTAAAATTGTTAATAAAATATTTAAAAATTAAGTAAAAGAAGAGATGTGATTATAATTTGGGGCATTCGAAAAAGGAAAGTATGACTATCTTTTTAGGATGGGGGAGTATGTACATAGATTCAAAATGACATATATTTTGAATAGAAAAGATTAATTATTAAACCATTATTTTTGGGTTGCTATTAAATAGGGTTTTTTTTTTGACAAAGCTATTAAATAGTATTAACTTCACCTAATTGTCTTGTTGCTTGAGTTTCTTCTCTTGATTTTTCCTTGTCAATTTCATTTCATTTTCAACTGATAAAATGACATTTTGTCTTCATAGATTAAGTACATGAGAAACCGTACATAATTAAACAATCCCACATGTTTTGTTCCTTTCTTGAACTATGACTCCTTAAATTTTGTCCATCCATTAATAGCAACATTTTAAGTAAAAAAATTCAAGATTTAAAAAAAAATTCTCTTAGACAAAAATTTGGATTCTAAATCTGACTCCCGAGTTTAATTGACAAATATCTTTTTTGACAAAAGTTAGTGGGATAACGTTTCACAGATTTTTTATGGGACAGATTTCTCACAAATTCTTTTTTTAATTTTATGTTTCTCAAAATGTGTCTCAGTTTATATTTGTATTGCACTTAAAAAGTGATAATATTTTTAAACTATCATTTTTTTACTTAAACATTATCATTTCTTACTGAAACATGTACGTATCACTTTTTAATTTTTACATCAGATCAAATGAGACCCATCTTGCGGAATGAAGACGGTGTTACTCAAAATTAAACCAGCTCTAAATCTTTTTCTTACTATTTTTCTACTCCCTCATTTTCAAAAAGTTTGTCGCATTTTTTTGACACATTTATCCCTCATTAATTTTTCACTCTTCCCATTCACCTTTCCTTTCTATCACACCCTTACCTTTTAAAAGAAAGTGAGAGGAAATGATTCATTAATATATTTCCAATTAAAATGATATTTTGTAGGAGTTAGTTTAGGAAAATTCGTGGTAAAAATAGAAAAAACGATAAACTTTTTGAAACAAAAATAAAGACCAAATGCGACAAACTTTATGAAACGGGGGAGTACGTGATTTTCTTCTCATCTTCTTCCCATTAGTTTCCTTCTTTTTCATTTTTGGCCGACAAATGCAAACGATTTGGACACACAAGTTGGAATTGTACCTTTCAAAAGAATGAGTCTGAAATGAATAAATGAGTATTGTGATGTGATATTATATATAGAAATAAAAACATTAATTAGAGCATGTTAATGGAATAGGGTAGACCATGTGAATGTTGTGTACAAGACAAAAGAGAATACTATGTGTTTGAAATAATACACGTCGTTTGTGTACCCTTTGTACTCATGCTTCAATAAAAAAAAAAAGTGCAATTTCCTTCATTATATATATTGACAGGGACATATTAATAACATTTTAAAATCTCACCCCCATTCATCTTACTCCATCCGTTTAGGAAAGAGTGTTGTTTTTAGTCCTACATAAAGTTTATCGTTTGAACTATTATTATTATAGATCTTTTTAAACTACCCCTATATAACCCTACAATTTCTCATTTGATTTATTTTAATTTCTCTCTCTTTTTTTATAATTGAAACAAGTTATTACTCATTGTTTTTTATTTTCCTTCGTTTTCTTCTATTTTCCCTCAATTTTCTCTTTCATCTTTAATGATAATGGAGGATAAGTTTGTAAAATAAAAATTATGCTCTTTAAACCCTAAGACTATATTTACTTTTGGTTTTAAAAATAGATTTTTTATCAATAGAGTCATTATCACAGCCCATTAAACAAATAGGAACTACCACTTTAAAATTTATCTAATCGGTTCAAATTGATCCCAAAAAAATAAAATTACCTTTAGTATTCCAATTCTTCTAAATTTTCGAAATTAAAAATTAAATCAGATATTTAATTTTCATAATATTCGCAAATCATGGAATTCCTGAATATTAGGTCATAGCACGTCCAACAATCAAATAAAATAGAAAAATACATAATTAGGGGAAAGAATTATTATTTAAGAAAGAAGAGGAGTTGAACTTGTGACCTCTTTCACTTTTCTGAAGTGTTTATAACCATTTGGACAACAATAATTTAATGGTATATTTTTACCTTTATTCATAAATAGATGATTGACATGTGCATTAGTGTGCACATCAGTAAATGAGAAAAAAAAGTATAATTTAAACACAATTCTAGAACTTATTGGTCCTTAATATGACCAAATAAAGCTAAACAAATATCATAATCTAATAAAAAATTGTAATAATGACTAATGGATGGTAATGGGCTTCTTAATGCTTATAGTTATGGTTATTAGTCAAATGACCCAAAATTTGTTCTTAGGTTATTTATTAAAAAAAAAAAAAAAAAAAAAGGTAACAACTCGGGCTAGTGGGCTGGCCCGATTTAGCCCACGGACTAACCGGTCCGGGTCAAAAAAGCCCAATTTTAAACGGGCCTATAATTCATGAACCCTAACCCTGTATTTTTCAGGGTTAAACGGGCCAACCCGGTTAACCCGAACAGGATAAACATCTCTAATTAAAATCATCAAATCAAAATCGGCTGAATAGTAAGTATCTAGCATTTTAATTTCTCCATCATATCATCAAAATCATCAAAACAAAATCGAAGAAACCCACCATCGCCATGGTAGATCTTTTTTTTTTCTTACTCCATTGTCAGAAATTCGAACCAGTGGTGATGGGTCAGCGGCAGCGTGCTCGAGACGACGGGACCCTTCGTCTTCACACAAGGCGCGACGGGTAGGCGGCCGGAAGAGGAAGATTTGCAGATCGGCCGAGGGATTTGCAGATCGCAGCCGACAGATTAACAGATCGCGACCGAGGGAGTTGCAGATCGCTACGCGCGGCGCTCAATATTGGGTTTTTTTTTGTTTTGATTTTCTGGTTGGAATATACCAATTTCAAAATGTCTCATTCTCTCTTCTCTTGTTAATCTACCTAATTCTTTTTGTGGTTGATTTTTGTGATTTACGAGACCTGATTTGCTTTATCATGGAATCTGGATCAGTTCCCAAAATGTGATATGCAAAAATAGTGCATAATGTTATGCATAAAATAGTGCAAAAATTGGAGTATGTGATTAATGTGATATGCAAAATAGTCATCATACTTCAATCGAATGCATTATGCATAACGTGATATGCAACATAATAATCATATTTTGAATTATGCATAACGTTATATGCAATTTAATCTGCACTCTCGACAGGAATAATTAAGATTAAAGGAAGCAGTCGACCGTCTTTTTCGTCGTCGGAAAATGTAGAGTCTGTCTTCAAAATCGATGGAATGAAATGCAGAAATTGTGGAAAGAAAACTTTCAGCAAAACAAATTCAACTAATTAATTTCTTTGACTTTTTTTTAGGAAATATTTGATTTATGGAAGGTGATAAACATACGCAATCTTCAAGAAAATACATTTAAAAACTGATTTGATGTCAAATTCAAAACTATTTAAATTGAAAAGGGCATATCTTTCTTCTTAGTTCCCAATTTGAATCTATTAGATAAAATTTAAAAAGCTAGTCCCTATTAGAAAAAAGTAGTAGTGAAATGACGCTAATAACAAATTACCCTTTTAAAAACCAGGTTTTGGATTTCAAGATCTAAAACCCGTTTTACTTCGGAATTTAAAAATCGATTTTCAAAATCCACTCAAAACCACCCATATCAAACATATTTATTTGACATAAAGTTATATTTATATAATATTACTCCAATCATTATATTTTTCCTCAACAATAATATAATAATACTATAATAATATAATAATACAATAATATAATACATTTAATAATACAAACTCATTCAATCTTACAACTTGATTTGACATAAAGTTAAATCATCCACTATTCCAAAACCCAAAAGAAACACTCATATTACTATTTATCGGAATTTAAAAAACCAGGATTTTAAAAACCCGATTTTTAAAACCAGTCAAAGCCCAAAGTAAACATCCCCTAGGGAATGTTTGTTTTGGGATGAGAAATCCGGATTTGGGATTTCGAAACTCCACCCCCGTTACACTTTGGAATTTTGAGTCAGGATTTCAAAATCCCACCCTATAAATACCTATAAACCCTATAAAAGTCAACCCTATAAAACCTATAATCCTATACTATAAAGTTAAATCCTACCCTACATAAATCCCAAAATAAACACAAAACACAAAAATGATTAGGATTTTGAAATCCACTAGATTTTGAAATTCGGATTTCAAAATCCTCAAAATTCCAAAAAAAAAATGCCCCTAAGGAGTTGTCCTAGCTAGTGATGTAGGTTTGAGATTTAGAAGTGTGCTTCTCTCTAAATCTTAAGTTCGAAATCACGAAGGTGCATACAATCATTTTGAAATAGAGGGAGTACAAATTAAAAGACAAACATTAAATCTCCCTAAAAACAAAATCCTCTTTTATAAGTAACATTTTGTTAGTAATTAATAAACTAAGTAATTATTGTGTTCATATTTGTTGGTATATTTTTGTCTCTTTTGCATACATTTTGATCCATATATACGAACTAAAAAAAAATACACCAACCATTTGAGAAGTTAAATTATGAAAAATTTTGGTCGATCACATGCATAATAAATATATACAGTAAAAACATATATAGACTAGATGTTAGAGAATTAATATATATAAATTATTTAAGTTTACATTTTTCTACCAGCTAAGACTTTTAAATAAGATGAAATTTTAATAGAAATAATAGAGATTAAATTAATTCTTTTAATTGTATATATATTGGAATATTCCAAAATATATCTTGTCGATATACTTGTATACAAATTTCTTGTAATCCTGTGAATTTAATTGTAATTATCTCGTACACTTGACTCACACTATATATGGTCGAGGGTCGCACATGTGGTTGCGCTTTGTTCTCAAGTGTCACACTCGGATTGCGCAAAACCTAAGTACGTGTACCATGAGTCGCACTAGATAGGGTTGCGCACGAGTCGCACCTATAGTCGCGTGTTGTATTTATGTGTACACTTGAGTCCCACTATGATCGCGCCTTGGTTGGGCAGCGGTCGCGCACATATTACTTAGGAAATTTAAGTACAATTATACACTTGAGTCACACTTATATGGGTATTTATCATTTAAAAAAAAAACCCACGTACACATCTTGATCGTGCAAGGGTCGCATATATAGAATTCGAGTTGATTTCGATTATTTTACAACTTACAAGTCAAGCACATTTGACTTGATTTAATTACACCTCTAGGCTAGCGAGCTTTTGGGTCGAATATTTATAAATTCGAGTCGATTTCGATATTTTTTCAAGTCCATAATATAATTACAAATTGGGCCATAATTTACTTATAAGATGGTCAAATAGTTGGGTTAATTACAAATTGGACATAATTTAATTATCAGATGGGCTATAGTTTAATTATCAGATGGGCTAATAGTGACTAATTATTGGACATAATTTACTTATAAGATGGTGTAATAGTTGGATTAATTACAAATTGAGCATACTTTAATTATGAATTAGGCCATGATTTAATTATCAGATGGACCACACCTTCGTGACACCGGTTAGCGTTACTAAATAGAGTTACTATGACACATAAAGGTGTCACTAAATGAGGTGGTTAAGTTAGTTATAACTTTTCGTAACACGAGAACATTGCATTACTGAAGCACACGTTTGTGACATTGGTCAGCGTCATTAAATAGTGTTACTATGAAGAGTAAAAGCGTCATAATGACCATCTACGGTAGTGCTTTCAAGCCTCAGAATAACAACATATAGAAACGCCAAATTAGGTGATGGCTTAGACATAGTATCACTATAGCAAAAGCATCACTAAACACTAAGTTTAGTGATCCTTTTAAGCGTCTTTGTAGTATGCTAATGAGTAAATATTTTAAGCGTCTTTGTAGTATGCTAATGAGTAAATAAAAGCTTAGTCGCTCTGCATGCAAGAATCTTGGTATGTGACCCAAGAGCTGCAGTAAAATGTTGTAGAATGCTAAATACATTTTCAGCATAAATAATCTCTTATAGTCGTTTGAAGTGACTTACCTACAAGCTGGCAAAAGTATAGAAAAAGGAAAAAACTCAGACTACAAATCTGTTTATGAAAGTGACATGTCAACAAATAACTCATAGCCATATGAAGCTGCGTAAATAGCAAAACACATAAGTATAAAGCATTACCTAAATGGTATACCTTAGGAACAAATAACATATAACCGTTTTGTCAAACAAAAATAGAAATGTTTAAAAATTTAAGCTTACCTACAACGGGTAAAATTTCAAATCCTACTATAAAAACGAAAGGTCTAGATTCAAACAAGATTACATGAAATTTTCAAGAACAATAAATCTCACAAACAATCAAAGGGTACAATAAGCACTTTGGACATACATAAATTTCCCAAGTGTTTCTTAGAATTGATAGATTTCATCTTCTGTATTTCCATTGAGCTATATATATATATATATATATATATATATATATATTACTATCTAAATGAGGAAGTTACACTAAGTTGGCCAGTTTCTTTCTGGTGCTAGGTAAGTATTAATATAGCTGGCAGGAGGTAAAGTTGATTTGGAAATCATCACATAATTTTAAGAATTTGGCTCATTGTTTAATTTTAATAATCTATATATATATTTTACTGTATTAGATAAATAATCACATGATAAATTAAAATGTTATACTATAATCTTATTATTTTATATTCCAAATATATATTTTCTCTGTTTTTTAATGTTTTTTAATAGATGATGTTTTAGACTTTTTCTCTTGTACATAAATAAATGATATTTTATAATTTTTTATAGAGTTTATTAACAATATAAGACAATCCATAAGTCTTATAAACAAAACAAGCTGAAAAAATTCAATAAAACAACCAAGACCAAAACACACTGCAAATTTCCATCTATGCCCTCTATATATTTTAATTGAAATTAATATGTATTTCCAATTCATTCAGCATCATTTCCCGTCTTCCCTGAATTCCGGCTACACATTTCATTTTTGAATTTAATTCAATTCAAATTGTAGATTCATTCTTTTTCTGCAGTCAAACATTTTCCAAAAACTTGATGATTTTCCATAAACGATTTCGTGTCGTTTGGTCTTCCATGCAATTCTGTCTATCTTGGCAAATTTTGTATACAATTTCTGTTCATATTGTTTCACGTTTATGATTTCTCATTTTTAGATAATCCTTTTGCATATAGTCTTATGTATTAAGTTTTATGGGATTGCAGAATTAAATTATCACCAAAAAATTATACTCCCTTCGTCCCGGAGGAACTTGCACACTAGAAATGGCACACATTTTAATAAATGTGTAAGAAAAAGTGTAATGAGTGATGTTTTGAGGGGTAATTTTGTAAACTTTTATGAATAAAGTAAAGTAAAAGGTAGATTGAGTGTGAAAAAGTAATGGCATATGGGTAAATATGTGTATATTTTGAGGGTGAGGGTTATGACAATATTTCCTTTTATGGAGTGTGCAAATTGGTATGGGACATCCATATATGGAAAGTGTGCAAATTCCTATGGGACAGAGGGAGTAGTATTCTTCAAACAATGGAGTCATCCGTCCTTTTGAAGATCGATTTCAATGGCAGGAGTAAATTAATTCCAACGGTCTTACTAGGGCGGTCATAGCCGAGGCAGTCTTGAACATCATAAAACTGAATGGCAGTGTGAGCGGCGAGGCGGACACGGCAGTCGTGGGGGCCTTTGGCGGTGCAAACTTTACTAGATCGGAGGTGAGTTCGATTGTACATCGTCGATCTGGACGAATCGAAGAAGCGACTTTGTAAATTCTTGCGTCGATCTCTTTCTCGCCTTTCTCGCCGTTTCCAGATTTTTTTGGTGGGTAAATTATTTCTCGCATATATGTGTGTATCCCACAAAAACTTGTATTTTTGATTAATCAAGATGCGATGATCGTTTGAGAGGTGAGTTTTCTTCCCAATCCATTTGCATAAAAAAAATTCGATTTATCTGTAGTTTCCTTTCCTTTTATTGAATAGTTAAACAAAACTATGTGCGTTGAAACTGTTCGATGAAATGCCTGAATTTGCAGTAAAGGTTGTTTGTAATGGCAAAAGGTTTGATATGGACTACTGCAGAGGAAATGACTAGGAACAGAGGAAATTGGTATTTTCTTCATACTTATTTCCCCCTACAAATGTGTTGGGCTTAGAAGTCATATTGTGCTTTTGTTTATTTGTTTGTCCTGAAGAAAACACTCATTGTACTATTGATCTTTGCTGCGTTTTACTTCAATTTCGTAGCAACTGGATTGACATTAATAACTGCAGTTTCCAAACTTCTACTAATGTTGTCCTTCTTCCTTTTCCTCAATGGAAAACTACTTCACAAAATGTACACATGTCCACTTTATTTTCTTTAAATTAATATGCAACAACACTACAAAAAACGCGCGTTATAGGGACGGACAAATGCCGACGGATTATAGTCCGTCGGTATTTCCGACGGATATGCTGACGGAATGTCGACGGATTGGAAAGTCAACATCAATGCTGACGGATTTCCGTTCCGTCAGCATTTACCGAGGGAAAATGCTGACGGATGTTTTGAAATATGTATGCCGACGGAAATGATCCGTCGGCATTTGACCCGTTGAATCCGCACCGCCTCGTTTTCCAATAAGGTAACCGTTGGCATTAAAAGTGGTCGGTTACCGAGGGAAATGCCGACGGAATATCCGTCGGTATTTGTTTTTTTTTTTTTTTATATAAGGGCCTCGATGATTAGAATGCGTTTGGCAAAAAAAAAAAAAAAGGGAGTGCGTGAGTGAGGATTCGGTGGGGAAGACGAAGACGAGGACGAGGCTATTGAAGCAAATTTCTCCGATTACATTGATACAGTACGTTTTCTTAATTAGTTCTATTACTTAGTTTTAATACTTATATATGTTTATGCATGAATATATGTAAATATGAATAATTTAATGTTGGTTTGCATGTTATATTGATTTAGTTAGTTGTTAAAATATTATGATCATGTTAGTACGTATGTTAGTTAATTTAATTTGTTGATTAAGAATAATTTTGATAGAGTAGTTTTTTAAGGTTAATTAATTAATTAATTGTTATATGTATACATTAATTAATTGTTATATAGTTAATTACTAGTTTAATTTAATGGTGTAATTTTGATATAGAATATTTTTAATGTAGGTAGTGCATGTTTCAATCAATTGTTTAAATTAGTTTAGATATAGTGGTTCGACCGTTGGATCACGTTGTAATTAGGAATATGTTGATTAAATTAGGAATACGCTATATTAGTAAAAAAATTAAATTAGCACTACAAAAAAAGGGCGTTTTAGAGACGGATTTACCGACGGATTTTTCGTCGGCCGCCGAGGTTACCGACGGAAATACCGACGGAAAGTCGGTCGTCCCCTTTCTCGGCGTCAGCTTTTTTTGCCGACGGATTTTTGAATTCCCTCGGAATTTCCGACGGAAATACCGAGGGAAAATGGCCGTCATCTTTTTCCGACGGAATGTCCGTCGGTATTCCGGACAACCCGTTTAACAAACCGGGTCAACATTCCGTCGGAAAGAATGAATTAAAATAATTATAAAAGAAATTAGAATAAATTAAAATAATTATAAAAGAAATTAATTTTTGAATAATCGAAATTCACATATCGACGGAATATCCGTCGGCATTTGACCGACGGAATATCCGTCGGCATTTTACCGACGGAATATCCGTCGGTAAAACAAAATATTAATAAAAAAAATATAATTTCGAAATTCACATACCGACGGAATATCCGTCAGTAAAACAAAATATTAATAAAAAAAATATGCGTGGCCGGGGAGGCCCCGACCAGAATTACATTTTCCGACCAGAATTACATTTTCCGAGAGGTTGGGAATGTGAAGAAATTTCGTAAAAAATGTCATTATGTAAAAATTAAAATATTATGTAATGAAACAATAATATTACATGAAATATTATGTTGGGAATGTGAAGAAATTGGCATTGTTTTTAACAAATCAAATTAATTAGTAGCTTACTTGATCATTATCATCATCATCTAATACGTACTTCCAGAAACTGACGGTGACTTCGTCTTCTTCCAGTCTCCGGCGAAGAGCGGCGACTTCGTCTACTTCAAGGAAACAACCAAAAAATTAAAAAAAAATCGATGTTGAAGTTCAAAATTTTTCAATCTAAACTCAAAATCACTTACGTCGGAGTCGGAGTCGGCCAACTTATTAAAACGCCGGAGGAGCACAGATTGGGCGGCGGCCATGCTTCACGGTGGAGAGAAATCGGCGCGGAAGATTGGTTAGAGTGTCGAGGGTGGCGGGAATAGGGCCGGTGAGGTAGTTGTCGCCGATTCTGAGGTGAGGTAGTTGTCGCCGAAGAGTTGGTTGGAGAAGAGGAGTAGGGATTGTAAAGAGGAAAGTTTGGAAAGAGTGAAAGAAAACCCTAGGTTGAGGTTTTATATAAGGGCTTATTTTCCGTCGGCATGTACAAATACCGACGGATATTCCGTCGGTATTTATCAAATGGTGAATTTCGACGGACATATATAAATACCGACGGATAATCCGTCGGTATTTTTCAAAAAGTAAATACCGACGGAAAGTTAATTCCGTCAGCATTTTGGCGATTTTTTTTTTTTTTTTTTAAATAATTCAATTTTTTCTATATACTAGACCTAATAAATTACCAAAACCCTAAACCCTACTATATACTAGACCTACTAATTCATTTCTTCCACATATATTAATATATATATTGGTTGTGACTTATATTTATAGTAAATTTAATTTTTATAATTTGTACCTAAATGATAAATAATTAATTAACTTTTATAAAATAAGAAATAAATACATTACATTAATTGAATTAATTTTCATCTTCATCGTCTTCATCCTCCTCTTCGTCCTTATCCTCCTCCTCCTCATCATCATCTTCCTCATCCTCCTCCTCATCCTCATCTTCTTCATTCTCCTCTTCATTCTCCTCTTCATCCTCTTCTTCATCCCCCTCCTCTTCACCTTCAATTTCGATTAATTGGGGATTTGCAGCCGTCAACGGTACAGAAAGATTGAAATCTCCCGTAAAGACTTCAGTTGGAGTCTCTATTTGTTCTGCTTGAAATGGAGATTCATCTTCAGTATTTTTGTCCTTTTTAGGGACTTCTACCATTGACCTTGCCTTTACTTTGCAAACAGCGTGCCATTCATAACCACGTGGAGCTCCCGGATATGTGCAGTAGTATACTTGAGATACTTGATGGGCAAATACAAATGGATCATCCTCAACATACGTCCTTTTCGAACTAACATCAACGAGCTTGTACTCCGGGTGAATTCTTGTTCCTAGATGGCCTGAATCAAACCAATGACACTTGAACAACACTACAGTCTTTGTTGGATATCCTGGATATTCTACTTCGACGACTTCCCATAACACCCCAAAGTAATCACTTGCATCTGCATTGTAATTCGCACTGCTAACGCAGACGCCACTGTTGGTAGTTGCCTATGTCGATGCATACCCAGACGTATGAAATCTGTAGCCCTTCACAATATAACCGTTGTAAGTCTTTACACGACGTAGTGGTCCCTTGCTGAGATCTCGTAAGAATCGACTGTCTAGAGCGTTATCCCGTCCCTATACGACTCAATTTAAAATTAATTAAAATAAATATTAATTTATTTACGTAAAACATAATTAATTAAATGGTACTCACATAACGTTCGAACCATCGGGAAAATTCACGTTGAATACGAGCATCTATATATGCATCTGAGATGTTTGGTTCTGCTCGTCGTAGTTCTTGAGTGTACATCCTAATTCACAACATTCAAAAACTTGGTTAATATTAAATAACATAAATGAAGTGGTATTTAAATAGACGATTTATATATGAAATACTTACTCAATGTATGGCTGAACTTCATCACAATTCAATAACACATACGTTTGTGCTATTTCCGCCTCCGAGTTCGTCTCCCAATATCGTTCAGTGGGTTTTCCTATTGGCCGTCCCTTAGACTTGAATATGGAGAGCATTCCATCGACCTCTTCACTGATATCGTCAGCGGATGTACCACCGAAGTTACGTGGAGCACTTCTTAACTTTGTGTTGACGTGGTCTTCAAAGTAATAAGAACAAAACATGTCAACCTCTTCATTCAAATAAGCATTCACAATCGATGCTTCAACGTTTGCCTTTTGTTTAGCATTGCGTTTCAAGTTGTGGAGATACCTGATATACACACACACACACATATATATATATATATAAAACTTATACGAATGCATGTGTAATTGTAATGAAATAAAAAAAGTAAGATTTTACCTTTCAAATGGGTACATCCACCTGTATTGCACCGGACCACAAATTCTCGCTTCATACGCTAAGTGAACGGGTAAGTGTTCCATCGAGTTAAAGAAGCTAGGTGGAAAAATTTGTTCCAACTTACACAAAATCACTGGAATGTCTTCATCTAAAAGAATCATATCATCGATCGTGATCGTTGTAGCCGTTAAATCTCTAAAAAATAGACTTAATTCAGTGATAGCCCTCCACACATTGAGAGGAAGAAGTTCTCGGAACGCAATCGGTATCAAGCGTTGCATAAATACATGACAATCATGACTCTTCATCCTTGCAACCTTACCCGTTGTTGTGTCTACGCATCGACTCAAGTTCGACACGTAGCCGTCCGGAAAGTTCAAATCCTTTATCCACCTACACAATCTTTGTTTTTGTGGCTTATCCAGTGTGTAGCTAGCCTTTGGAAATTTACCTGTACGCTCATCCTTTTTCAACTCTGGACGACGACAAAGAGTGTCCAAATCCTCCCGAGACTTTGGAGTGTCTTTCGTCTTGCCTTCCGTGTTCATGATTATGTGGAACACATTGTCAAACACATTCTTTTCAATGTGCATCACATCCAAATTGTGTCGTATCAATAGTGAACTCCAGTATGGTAAGTCCCAAAAAATACTCCTTTTGTTCCAACCACCCTCAATTCCTCTGTTGTGTTCCGCTGCATTTTCCTCAGTACTTTTTTTCAACCCCGTCCACTGAACCTCATATAACAACATACGTCCTGTACGGAGAGTAAATTATAAGTGACACTAAAAGCAATAGATAAATATACGTTTAGTACTCGATCATTAAATAAATGTATAAAATACCATCTCGAAGTGGAGGTCGATTGTTTGTGACTGCTCTGTTCTTTACGAAGTTCTTCTTATTTCTTCGAAATGGGTGACCTTGAGGTAAGAACCTACGGTGATTATCGAACCATGAAACTTTTCTACTCACCGGGAGACTGAAAGCTTCAGAATTCTCCATACAATACGGACATGCTTTCTTTCCGGCCGTACTCCACCCGGACAACATACCATATGCAGGAAAGTCGCTAATGGTCCATAAAAGAGCAGCACACATCGTGAAGTTCTGCTTTCTAAAAACATCGTATGTTTGGACTCCATTCTCCCATAAGAAGATCAAGTCTTTTATAAGAGGTTGGAGATAAACATCCAGTTTGTCCTTTGGATTCGTTGGTCCAGGCACCAATACAGTCAGAAACATTGTTTGAGGTTTCATGCACATCCACGGAGGAAGATTATATGGAGTCAGTATCACCGGCCACAAAGAATACTGCTTCCCATGCATCCCAAACGGTGAAAAACCATCAGTACACAAACCTAATCTCACATTCCTCGGTTCACAACCAAAATCTGGAAACACGTTGTCAAGATGTTTCCAGGCCTCTGAGTCTGCCGGATGTCGCATCTCCCTCGACTCAGCCGAAGAGGAATCTGTAGCATGCCACGTCATGTGTTGTGCAGTGGCACTTGATTGATATAATCTCATCAAACGGGGAATGATTGGAAGGTAGTACATCTTCTTATATGGCACTTTCTTCTTTGTCTTCTTCGATTGACCACCAGGTCCCTTTCGACGTGCCTCTTTGTACCGGGGATGGCCACACAATCTACACATATTCAGACTGCTATCTTCGTCACCCCAATATAACATGCAACCATTCACACAACAATCAATCTTCTCAACCGGCAAACCAACATTCTTCAACATTTGTTTGCTTTGATGAAACGTCGTAGGCACCTTATTATTTTGAGGACAAATTTCACTGCATAACTGTGTCACTTGCTCATATGCCCTGTTAGAAAGCTTGTTCTCGGTCTTAATGTTCATGAGTCGTGCATTAAATGACAACTGTGAGTGAGATTCACAACCCGGATATAAATCTTCTTCGACTAATTTGAGCATCTCATAAAACCGAAATGCCTCATTCGTCGGCTCCTCTTCCATGTTTGAAAAACCAGCTTCCCTGATCATTGTTTGATACATATTCGGTTCTTCGTCCCCAAACTGTTGTTCTTCGTCCCCAAACTGTTGTTCTTCGTCCCCAAACTGTTGTTCTTCGTCCCCAAACCGTTGTTCTACCTCGTTACTAGTGCCAACATGATCGAAATTTGCTTCTTGTTGATAGATTCCAACAGTGTAATAGTAAAACACTTCATCAAATCTATAAGGCCAACGTGTTTCGCCATGACTAGTCCAATTATAATAATTATCAACGAAACCATTCTTCACAATATGTACTAGGACCTCATCAATCTCTTTATATTGCTTATTCTGACATTTCTTAGCATTACACGGACACCTAATGCAATTTCCACTCATGTAATGTGGCTGGCTTTTTGCAAATTCAACAAATAACACGAGTTCATTATAAAATTCCACATTCACATTTCCTCTAATCATTCTAGGAGTACAATACATCCAACGACGGTCAGGCAAATCCATCTGCTAAACATTTAAGTGGAGCAACACATTACTAAACTAAACTTATAATAAATTCACACAAAACTGATATATATAAAACATGTAATTACATTATATTGAATTTTATATATACAGTAAATTAAAAATGGTAGAAAATGTACCGTAATTTGATGTTTCTGAATACCCGAGCATGAACATAAAAAATTAGGCAGTAGAAAGTTTTGGTGTAAATTTGCAATACGAAAGTGAAGTGGAAAAAAATTAGGTAGTAGTAAGTGTTAGGGATTTCCCGACGGAAATGCCGACGGACTTATATTTCCGTCGGCATTTCAACCGCCCAAATTTCCGTCGGTCAAGATATAATCCGTCGGCACTTATCAAATGGTGAATTCCGACGGAAAGTTAATTCCGTCGGCATTTCACCCGCCCAAATTGCCGTCAGTAAAGATAAATGCCGACGGAATATCCGTCGGCATTTATCAAATTCCGAATTCCGACGGAAAACATATTCCGTCGGCATTGGGCGGGGTTTTTTTTTTTTTTATTAATTAATTCAATTTTTTGTATATATAGCAACACAAAGCTCACACACACCATATTTGATTTTTTCTATTTTGCAAAGAAATATCATATCTTCTTCATCTTCTATTCGATTTCAGCAAGGCCTTGTTTGTTATTGTGGAAAGGCATGTCGTACATATGCTTCTAAACAACCTAGAAGTAAAGGGAGGATATTTCATAATTGTCCTGACTCCCTAAGTGATGGTGGTGGATGTGGTTTCTTTGTATGGGCTGATACTCTAGAAAACTGTGGTGTTGACAAGAATCAAGGATCTAATCAAAGTGACCAAGAAACTGAAGACATGAAGAAAATGACTCAAGAGATGAAGAAATTGGTTACAGAGATCAAGAATTTGGCTGAAGAAATCAAGGATTTAATCAAAGTGAACAAAATCATTTTGATTGTGCTAGTTGTCATGGTTGCATCTACCACCTTCAAGTGGTTTGGTTAAATATATGTATAATGCACTCTATATGAGGCTATTTTGTACTAAAATTCACTTCCACCTTCAAGTGGTTTAAATCTATCTAGAATGCACTCTAAATGAGATTATTTTGTACTCAATGAAACAAATGAATGCACCCTATTTTAATCTATACACCAATAAACTACACAAATAAACTGCAATATATAGTTCAACATATATTTCAACATAAAGATAAATATATACATAAAGATAAATAAGTTCAACAGAAAAGTAAATAAGTTCAACAAAAAATTAAATAAGTTCAACAGAAAAATAAATTAGTTCAACACAAAATTAAATTGTTCAACCAGGATAGTTGCTAAAAAATTGGTCCACATCGTCATTCAAGTTGACGTCGTCACCGTCGGTCTGACCTGCATCTTGACCTGCAGCTTGATCTGGAGCTGGAGCTGGAGCTGGCGGTGCTTGCCCCATCGTCTGTTGATAGATGGCCTCGATCTGCTCAGCAGACATCCCCAACGTCCGACCCGCATTGGCACTCCAGAGGCGGAAGTAGTTCTCGAACGTTGCCATGACGTTCGGATCCGGGACGGCAGTGCAGGATACGGACGGCTGCGATGCACAAGTAAAAATTAGTAATTGATTAAATTAGGAATATGCTATATTAGTAAAAAATTTAAATTAGCAATATGTTCATTAAATTGATAATTAGTAAAATTATGTATTTTTTATTGATTGAAACAGATGAGTGAACAAGTACCGAATCAGGGTTCTGGTTCACGTAGGTCGTCATTTTTGTCACGTCGTTCA
The DNA here is from genome assembly GCA_963675135.1 of Galeopsis tetrahit. Lineage (NCBI taxonomy): Eukaryota > Viridiplantae > Streptophyta > Magnoliopsida > Lamiales > Lamiaceae > Galeopsis > Galeopsis tetrahit. Next base: position 12,733,115 of record OY776121.1, on the reverse strand, counting down.
AGGAGGTCTCGGGATGAATCAGTACCTGTGATGGCTCCTCCTCCTGTGGCAGTGTCGCCGCCGCCGCCGACTACGATGTCAGTTGGTTCATCATCCTCTTCTCGTCAGCATCCTGTTCGAGACCAAAGGCAACCCATTGAAATCGTTTCAGGAAGGTAAGTCAATAATTCTAATGTTTAACAGTTTTCAATAACGATTAACTCTATTTATTTATTTATTTATTTATAATGTGTTAGTTTATAAATTTGTTAATAATTTTACAGGTTGGTGCCCGGTAATGAGGTGTCCAGGATCTGCACACAAACCTTTAAGACGTGTAAGATTTCTAAGGGTGCTATCACTTGGTTGACGGTGCCACAATCTAAAAAGGATGAATATTTCGAGGAGTTCCAGGTATATAATTACAATAATTAAAGTTTATTAAATAACTAATTATTCATATTATTTGATAAATATGTTGAATATTTGTATAGAAAAAGGCCCGTTGGGATACGGCGATCTACTCGGACGACGCTATTTACGATAAGTGGTACGGTGTTTGTTCTACTCGGTACACGAACATGATGTACGACTGGAGAACGGCCTGGCGTGATAAAGACGTAAATCTTGTTTTGGGGGTAGAGGATGGTGTTGACCTGTGGGAGTCGTTGGTTAAGAAGTGGTTGGACCCGGCTTACCAAGAGAAGTGTGACAAAGCTCGGGCCAACCGCAGAACCGACGTTGGAGGCGGGATGGCAGTGCATCGGGGGGGAGCTCGGTCCGTCCTCGAGCAATCACTTGCTCTCGTAAGTTTTCATTAATTTTTTAAAATTAAATAATTATAGTTAATTATTTTATATTAGTTATCTAAATTAATTTATATATGTTTATTTGATACGTAATAGGAGCGGGAGACTGGACGTCCACACACCCACTTGGATCGGATGAGTCTTCTTCATCCGTTTAATGCCGATACACAGACGTCCACCTACGGGCGCACTACTGACCTCCACGTAAGTTTAATTAAATTTATGTATTAATTACATTATATATATATAGATAATTAAATTAATTTTAATTTTTTAATTATGTAGTTGAGCGTCCGACAGAGGATTGAAGAGGCCGAGACGCAAGCCACCACGACTACTGCTGAATCCGGAAGCAGCGGTACCCCTCCGGCTGTTGACGTGGACCAGCTTTACCTTGACGTTGCCCCGACCTCCAAGGGAAGGGTCCTTGGCCTTGGTGGGATGAGCAACGCCGTGAGGACACCAAGTGGTCGGTCGGCCCGGAGTGCATCGCAGCCGTCCGTATCCTCCACTGCCGTCCTGGATCCGAACGTCATGGCAACGTTCGAGAACTACTTCCGCCTCTGGAGTGCCAATGCGGGTCGGACGTTGAGGATGTCTGCTGAGCAGATCGAGGCCATCTATCAACAGACGATGGGGCAAGCACCGCCAGCTCCAGCTCCAGATCAAGCTGCAGGTCAAGATGCAGGTCAGACCGACGGTGACGACGTCAACTTGAATGACGATGTGGACCAATTTTTTAGCAACTATCCTGGTTGAACAATTTAATTTTGTGTTGAACTAATTTATTTTTCTGTTGAACTTATTTAATTTTCTGTTGAACTTATTTACTTTTCTGTTGAACTTATTTATCTTTATGTATATATTTATCTTTATGTTGAAATATATGTTGAACTATATATTGCAGTTTATTTGTGTAGTTTATTGGTGTATAGATTAAAATAGGGTGCATTCATTTGTTTCATTGAGTACAAAATAATCTCATTTAGAGTGCATTCTAGATAGATTTAAACCACTTGAAGGTGGAAGTGAATTTTAGTACAAAATAGCCTCATATAGAGTGCATTATACATATACTAGATGACTCCCCGCGTATTACGCGGTATATTGATAAAAGTTAATACTCAAAATAGTATAATTCATATTTTAAAGATACACTTATAAAATTTCATATAAAGATTTAAAAGACTATAATATAATTGGAAAATTAATAGATGGAATGTATTGAATAATTAATGTAGTTTAGAAATTAAGTGATTAATAGTTGAAAAATATTGAATAACATGTAATTATAAATTAAGTAAGGAAAGTATATATGCTTAAAATATTATTGTAGATGTGGCTTCATAACAAATAAGAAAATTACACGTGTAATTCAAATTTTTGATAAAATGACACGTAGGTCAAAACTCTCACAAGACGACACATCATCATTTTAAAACTCCCTATTAGTATTATAGGGGATTTAACCAAACCACTTGAAGGTGGTAGATGCAACCATGACAACTAGCACAATCAAAATGATTTTGTTCACTTTGATTAAATCCTTGATTTCTTCAGCCAAATTCTTGATCTCTGTAACCAATTTCTTCATCTCTTGAGTCATTTTCTTCATGTCTTCAGTTTCTTGGTCACTTTGATTAGATCCTTGATTCTTGTCAACACCACAGTTTTCTAGAGTATCAGCCCATACAAAGAAACCACATCCACCACCATCACTTAGGGAGTCAGGACAATTATGAAATATCCTCCCTTTACTTCTAGGTTGTTTAGAAGCATATGTACGACATGCCTTTCCACAATAACAAACAAGGCCTTGCTGAAATCGAATAGAAGATGAAGAAGACATGATATTTCTTTGAAAAATAGAAAAAATCAAATATGGTGTGTGTGAGCTTTGTGTTGCTATATATACAAAAAATTGAATTAATTAATAAAAAAAAAAAACCCGCCCAATGCCGACGGAATATGTTTTCCGTCGGAATTCAGAATTTGATAAATGCCGACGGATATTCCGTCGGCATTTATCTTTACTGACGGCAATTTGGGCGGGTGAAATGCCGACGGAATTAACTTTCCGTCGAAATTCACCATTTGATAAGTGCCGACGGATAATCCGTCGGCATTTATCTTGACCGACGGAAATTTGGGCGGTTGAAATGCCGACGAAAATATAAGTCCGTCGGCATTTCCATCGGGAAATCCCTAAAACTTACTACTACCTAATTTTTTTCCACTTCACTTTCGTATTGCAAATTTACACCAAAACTTTCTACTGCCTAATTTTTTATGCTCATGCTCGGGTATTCAGAAACATCAAATTACGGTACATTTTCTACCATTTTTAATTTACTGTATATATAAAATTCAATATATTGTAATTACATGTTTTATATATATCATAAGTTTTGTGTGAATTTATTATAAGTTTAGTTTAGTAATGTGTTGCTCCACTTAAATGTTTAGCAGATGGATTTGCCTGAACGTCGTTGGATGTATTGTACTCCTAGAATGATTAGAGGAAATGTGAATGTGGAATTTTATAATGAACTCGTGTTATTTGTTGAATTTGCAAAAAGCCAGCCACATTACATGAGTGGAAATTGCATTAGGTGTCCGTGTAATGCTAAGAAATGTCAGAATAAGCAATATAAAGAGATTGATGAGGTCCTAGTACATATTGTGAAGAATGGTTTCGTTGATAATTATTATAATTGGACTAGTCATGGCGAAACACGTTGGCCTTATAGATTTGATGAAGTGTTTTACTATTACACTGTTGGAATCTATCAACAAGAAGCAAATTTCGATCATGTTGGCACTAGTAACGAGGTAGAACAACGGTTTGGGGACGAAGAACAACAGTTTGGGGACGAAGAACAACAATTTGGGGACGAAGAACAACAGTTTGGGGACGAAGAACCGAATATGTATCAAACAATGATCAGGGAAGCTGGTTTTTCAAACATGGAAGAGGAGCCGACGAATGAGGCATTTCGGTTTTATGAGATGCTCAAATTAGTCGAAGAAGATTTATATCCGGGTTGTGAATCTCACTCACAGTTGTCATTTAATGCACGACTCATGAACATTAAGACCGAGAACAAGCTTTCTAACAGGGCATATGAGCAAGTGACACAGTTATGCAGTGAAATTTGTCCTCAAAATAATAAGGTGCCTACGACGTTTCATCAAAGCAAACAAATGTTGAAGAATGTTGGTTTGCCGGTTGAGAAGATTGATTGTTGTGTGAATGGTTGCATGTTATATTGGGGTGACGAAGATAGCAGTCTGAATATGTGTAGATTGTGTGGCCATCCCCGGTACAAAGAGGCACGTCGAAAGGGACCTGGTGGTCAATCGAAGAAGACAAAGAAGAAAGTGCCATATAAGAAGATGTACTACCTTCGTATCATTCCCCGTTTAATGAGATTATATCAATCAAGTGCCACTGCACAACACATGACGTGGCATGCTACATATTCCTCTTCGGCTGAGTCGAGGGAGATGCGACATCCGGCAGACTCAGAGGCCTGGAAACATCTTGACAACGTGTTTCCAGATTTTGGTTGTGAACCGAGGAATGTGAGATTAGGTTTGTGTACTGATGGTTTTGCACCGTTTGGGATGCATGGGAAGCAGTATTCTTTGTAGCCAGTGATACTGACTCCATATAATCTTCCTCCGTGGATGTGCATGAAACCTCAAACAATGTTTCTGACTGTATTGGTGCCTGGACCAACGAATCCAAAGGACAAACTGGATGTTTATCTCCAACCTCTTATAAAAGACTTGATCTTCTTATGGGAGAATGGAGTCCAAACATACGATGTTTTTAGAAAGCAGAACTTCACGATGCGTGCTGCTCTTTTATGGACCATTAGCGACTTTCCTGCATATGGTATGTTGTCCGGGTGGAGTACGGCCGGAAAGAAAGCATGTCCGTATTGTATGGAGAATTCTGAAGCTTTCAGTCTCCCGGTGAGTAGAAAAGTTTCATGGTTCGATAATCACCGTAGGTTCTTACCTCAAGGTCACCCGTTTCGAAGAAATAAGAAGAACTTCGTATTCAACGTGAATTTTCCCGATGGTTCGAACGTTATGTGAGTACCATTTAATTAATTATGTTTTACGTAAATAAATTAATATTTATTTTAATTAATTTTAAATTGAGTCGTATAGGGACGGGATAACGCTCTAGACAGTCGATTCTTACGAGATCTCAGCAAGGGACCACTACGTCGTGTAAAGACTTACAACGGTTATATTGTGAAGGGCTATAGATTTCATACGTCTGGGTATGCATCGACAAAGGCAACTACCAACAGTGGCGTCTGCGTTAGCAGTGCGAATTACAATGCAGATGCAAGTGATTACTTTGGGGTGTTATGGGAAGTCGTCGAAGTAGAATATCCAGGATATCCAACAAAGGCTGTAGTGTTGTTCAAGTGTCATTGGTTTGATTCAGGCCATCTAGGAACAAGAATTCACCCGGAGTACAAGCTCGTTGATGTTAGTTCGAAAAGGACGTATGTTGAGGATGATCCATTTGTATTTGCCCATCAAGTATCTCAAGTATACTACTGCACATATCCGGGAGCTCCACGTGGTTATGAATGGCACGCTGTTTGCAAAGTAAAGGCAAGGTCAATGGTAGAAGTCCCTAAAAAGGACAAAAATACTGAAGATGAATCTCCATTTCAAGCAGAACAAATAGAGACTCCAACTGAAGTCTTTACGGGAGATTTCAATCTTTCTGTACCCTTGACGGCTGCAAATCCCCAATTAATCGAAATTGAAGGTGAAGAGGAGGGGGATGAAGAAGAGGATGAAGAGGAGAATGAAGAGGAGAATGAAGAAGATGAGGATGAGGAGGAGGATGAGGAAGATGATGATGAGGAGGAGGAGGATAAGGACGAAGAGGAGGATGAAGACGATGAAGATGAAAATTAATTCAATTAATGTAATGTATTTATTTCTTATTTTATAAAAGTTAATTAATTATTTATCATTTAGGTACAAATTATAAAAATTAAATTTACTATAAATATAAGTCACAACCAATATATATATTAATATATGTGGAAGAAATGAATTAGTAGGTCTAGTATATAGTAGGGTTTAGGGTTTTGGTAATTTATTAGGTCTAGTATATAGAAAAAATTGAATTATTTAAAAAAAAAAATAAAAAAAATCGCCAAAATGCTGACGGAATTAACTTTCCGTCGGTATTTACTTTTTGAAAAATAGCGACGGATTATCCGTCGGTATTTATATATGTCCGTCGAAATTCACCATTTGATAAATACCGACGGAATATCCGTCGGTATTTGTACATGCCGACGGAAAATAAGCCCTTATATAAAACCTCAACCTAGGGTTTTCTTTCACTCTTTCCAAACTTTCCTCTTTACAATCCCTACTCCTCTTCTCCAACCAACTCTTCGGCGACAACTACCTCACCTCAGAATCGGCGACAACTACCTCACCGGCCCTATTCCCGCCACCCTCGACACTCTAACCAATCTTCCGCGCCGATTTCTCTCCACCGTGAAGCATGGCCGCCGCCCAATCTGTGCTCCTCCGGCGTTTTAATAAGTTGGCCGACTCCGACTCCGACGTAAGTGATTTTGAGTTTAGATTGAAAAATTTTGAACTTCAACATCGATTTTTTTTTAATTTTTTGGTTGTTTCCTTGAAGTAGACGAAGTCGCCGCTCTTCGCCGGAGACTGGAAGAAGACGAAGCCACCGTCAGTTTCTGGAAGTACGTATTAGATGATGATGATAATGATCAAGTAAGCTACTAATTAATTTGATTTGTTAAAAACAATGCCAATTTCTTCACATTCCCAACATAATATTTCATGTAATATTATTGTTTCATTACATAATATTTTAATTTTTACATAATGACATTTTTTACGAAATTTCTTCACATTCCCAACCTCTCGGAAAATGTAATTCTGGTCGGAAAATGAAATTCTGGTCGGGGCCTCCCCGGCCACGCATATTTTTTTTATTAATATTTTGTTTTACTGACGGATATTCCGTCGGTATGTGAATTTCGAAATTATATTTTTTTTATTAATATTTTGTTTTACCGACGGATATTCCGTCGGTAAAATGCTGACGGATATTCCGTCGGTCAAATGCCGACGGATATTCCGTCGATATGTGAATTTCGATTATTCAAAAATTAATTTCTTTTATAATTATCTTAATTTATTCTAATTTCTTTTATAATTATTTTAATTCATTCTTTCCGACGGAATTACCGGCGGAATGTTGACCCGGTTTGTTAAACGGGTTGTCCAGAATACCGACGGACATTCCGTCGGAAAAAGATGACGGCCATTTTCCCTCGGTATTTCCGTCGGAAATTCCGAGGGAATTCAAAAATCCGTCGACAAAAAAAGCTGACGCCGAGAAAGGGGGCGGCCGACTTTCCGTCGGTAACCTCGGCGGCCGACGGAAAATCCGTCGGTAAATCCGTCTCTAAAACACCCTTTTTTGTAGTGCAAATTGTTTGAAATTGCATAAATTGTGGCTACATTTAAATGAACGCTCATTGTTTATTATATATTGCTGGAGATTGGGGTATATAATAGAAAAATTCTTGAGTGTACTTTTGTCTGTCTGTAAATATGTTGGGTTTGTAAAAATGTTAAATTTTATTTTTTGAAGTCATACATTTGATTTGTTGGTTGGGTTCGAAAAAGTCTCTATTTATTTCGCAAGTGTTTTATTTTTGTAATGGTGATTAGTTGACAACCTATTTCTCCATAGGTTTCATATTTGTATGGGTGTTGAGTTCTTTCTTTTTTTATTGCTGATATTTATCTATCCAACTAGAGTTTGTTCAATCAAACAACTACATAAATGGAACTACATGTTGGAGTTAACTATATAAGACTTGAGTTTCATGATTTCTTAATTGGAGTTTGCTATTGGTATACTTAATACTATAATGTTTCAGAATTATTTTGTGATATACAAGCTATTGGAGTTTGCACTAATTTGTAAGCATGTTTTCAGAATTCTGACATGTTTTCTTATTCATTTGGATGCAATGCTTTAAGAAGATAATAATCACATCTGAATTTCATAAACTAAAATTATATTTTTGTTGCAGGAAGCTGATGTTATAAGAAGCAGATTCTAGGAAGCTAAACAGAGGAAGGTGATTCTTGTTGTTGAAGTTGAGTATACACTTGAAGTTGGGTTTTGCTGATAGGTGATTCTCGTTGTTGATGTTGGGTATACACTTGAAGTTGGGTTTTGCTGATAACGTAGTTTCTGCAATTTTCGTTGCATATATAAACTCAATTTACTGCATATATTTATATATATAATGCATATTCAGTGTATTTTCGTATAATGTAATTTTTAGATTCAATAGTTTATTTTACTCCACGAACTAAGAAAATCATAATTATTGTAGAATTTATGATAAGTTTTATATTATTATTATACAATGCACATATTATATATATGCATGTACTGAGAATATGCAACAATTTTTATATGCAAAGATATTATCCAATATATTTATGACTATATTTGACAATTTCCATAGATAAAATAACACATGCACATATTAAAGTATATGCAATTATCGACTGCATATATAAAAAAACGTATGCATATTTGAAAGTATATGCACTTATCGGTTGCATTTAATAAAATATGCGTATATGCATCATGCAAACATATATGAGTGTTATTCAACAAGTATTTGTTAATACAAGTTGTTCATCAAATTAATTTAAACAATTTTAGAGGTGTATGGAGTAAAATAATTTTTTTGAATGTATTAATTTTATTAAGTATTTTATAATATAATTTATATTTTAATAAAGATATGGTATGCAAAATAATAACTATATGAATATTTAATTAATTAAAGTATATTTCTGATTAATAAGAAAATTGTTGAATATATAAAAATATAAGTGTGGACAAACATAAAGTATGATCTCGAATTTTAGGAAAGTTTTATTTATTGCAATTAGCGCTATAATTGAGGGATAATTAAATCAATTGAAAATTCGAAATTAAAATCAGCGCTAGAATCGAGGAGAATTATCTCCCAGCTTAATTTAAAATTTAAATTTTTAACTTTCCTAAATTTCGATTAACATTATTAATTGTAGTTGAAATTCTTAATTAATTAGGTAACAGGGGCATAATCGACTATATAGATTGGATTCTGTTTGGCCTATTCTGTTTTTCCCCTTTAATTTTAAAAAAATCTCATAATTTCTAACTTACTTTTATTATTTAAGGGAATTGATATACTGTTTATTCCAATTATACTCTCCCTTTAATTTTAGAAAATTTCATAATTTCTAACTTACTTTTATTATTTAAAGGTATAGTTGTCAATACATACCCTTTGTCAATTCTAACAAATTTTACGAAAACATCATCTATTAAAAAACGGAGAGAGCATTACTCTATTCATTCAAACTTTGTAGGTATGATTTATTGTCCACAAAATAATTTTTTTTAATTATTTATATATAAACTAAACGAGTTGAAGGGTATTATGGAGTATTGCGAGATTCACTAATGAATAAAGTGATTGTGTACGACGAAGTTGGATAGCTCAAGTGGTTAGAGCACCACTACCTAGGCTTTAGATCTTGGGTTCGAGTCATAGGGAGGGAAAAATAGATGGGTATTTAATGTAATTCAAAAAAAAAAGTGATTGTGTACGAATAAAATGAATGACAATTTGAGTAAATATATAATGGGTTGAAGGTACATGATAAACTATTATTTTCACTTTAAAACATACATATTAAGTTTAGATGAAAGAAAAAAAAGAATTTTTACACAAAAAAGAGTATTAACAATCATATAATAAAATATTAAATACGGAGTATATTTTTATTTTATACTATTAAATTATTATTTATATATACGATTTGACCGTTTTTTTATGCTTTTGTATCCGATCCATGAATTACTAATTTGGGAGATCGTTTAAAACCTTCCACTTGTTGGGGGTCGTTTAAAGTTAGAGTTTTTCCCTCTATAATTATCAAGAATATTATACAGAGTATATAAATATCAGGAAATTAAATAGAAAAGTAATTGTGTATAAATTGAAAAAAGAAAAAAATTAAATTCATACACAAGTCAAATATGAGGTCGTGGTTCCATTAAAAGATTGTTCAAAAAACTCTCATGTAGAGATAAAATATGAGGCGAATATAAAAACTATGTACTCCTCTCTTCATCAAGCAAAATAAGTACAATTATAAATTATAATTAAATAGATGGAAAGGCAATATATATAAAAACTTACCTGTTTTAACATCAGTTTAATATTTGCAACTTAGGTTTTTTTTAAACTACTAACTATCATATGTACTCTACATGCATATTATACATTTTACCACTAATACTACATTATACAATTAAATTACATAATATATGGGTAAACAACTCAAGAATTGAGGTGCTGCCCATACTAGTATATATATATATATATATATATATATTTATTAAGCTTAGAGAGATCATATAATTTGCATCAATCTCCAATATAAAGGGCATCTCACATAATTAGTGGCAATTATCAAACCTTAACCCACACTTACTTAGTTAGTATATATCAGTGATTGAAGTGAGGAAAAGTTGAGAAGAAGATCAAAGGAAACCCGTAAGTTGATATTGATTTGAAAGCTTGAGTTGTTGAGCACTAGCCTATAGGACTAAATATTTTTAGGAATCAAAATACATTAGAGATGTTGCATTTGATTAGTGCAACTTGACACTTAAATTAAAACAAGTAATTATAGAGTTAAAGAATTGTCTTGTTAATTTTAATTAAAAGTGAAAGTGTGTGTGCGAAATCAGATATGTTGTCTATCGTGTTGACACTGTCCAGACAACACTATGCAGCGGAAATTAAAATGCACGTACTAAAAATTGAAGTATTCAAAATTTGCGTAGATTATAAAATAATCTACGCTGTTCACTATATAAAAATATGTGAAACGAGTACAACCTCTTCGAGGCGTATAATAACACTACGAAAGTGTATAACGATTTACTAAGTTCTATGAAACTATCTCCTTCATAGATCTAATCACACAACCTAGTAAATAAGACTATGATCTAACACACTACTATTCGGATTTACAATATTATGAAGATCTACAAGAAGAAACAAATATATTCCTAACTAGAAGCGTATATAGCGTTCAATAGTGTAGTAGTCGTTTTTAGCTTTCCTTCTTGTGTGTCTTGTGTTGAGGGCAGCTTCTGTATTTATAGGCATTATGCACGAACTGCCATCAACTCCCATGATCATCACAGCCGTGATATCATGCGGTTATAAACTTCTCTCCACCACTCCTAGAATTTAGGGACTTGTTATACCATGTCTAATAACTTCTCACTCCCACGCAATGGCATGACTTGGGTGTTGCCCACGTCTTCTAACTACTGTGGGGACATCATTAGACAACAAGCATAAGATAAGAGTTAGTGAGAGAAGGAAGGACAAATTCTGATGTTGTCATAAGTGTTGGGAACATTAAACACAACACTCGGCTGTTAGTGTTGGATCATTAAACAAAACACTTATCTCAACATCAACAATCTCCCCCAATTTGACCTTTCTACATCAACATAACTGAAGTTCACACAACAGAAACATTGATTAAGAAATTTACACAATTGATATTCCAAATATATGAAGTAACAATTAGTATAAGATCAAATTAAAATAAACAACATCTAAACCAAAAACTTGTTTAGATTTAAACAACTTAAGCACAAATAAATCCTAAATAATTACAGAATGTAAATAACAAAGTTGAAAAATAAAAAACATAAGTACAAAGCTTTTACAACAAGATAAGAACTGTAATAACACATGTGAAAGGATTGGGCTGATGTGTATCAACTGCATCTCCATAGTCTGCATATACTCCCCCATAGTGTAAGCTCTCCCCTTGTCTTCAAGCTTATCATGCATTCAGATCACATATCACCATAGAGATCCTGGATGTCCTGTTCATCTCCCTCAGTCATTGTAGTGTCAGCAGCAGGTTCAGTAGTTCGGCCAGGAACTGAATCCGATTCATCTACAGTAGGAGCAACAATGTTATTAGTAGGCTGATTGTGTGAACTGTCAGCTACTACCCCTGCTGAAGTGGAAATGAGATCCATCCAAAATTTCTTTTGGATTAGAAGATCCTCCACAGAGTGCTGTAAATTAAGAATAGATCCCTGCAAGATATCAATCTGCCTCATTATATAGTGGGAAGATAAATAAATAGAGGAGGCAGCTCCTTCTGGAGGTAGTGTGGAACCGTGGAAGGGATCATTTGTTGGAACACTGGTTGTTGTACTTGGGCCTGCTTCATCATCATTCCTGCTTAAAGGAAGATCAACCACCTTGTCACCTCTCACTAAGAACTGATTTGAGATGCTGAACCTTGGGATATAGGAGCTTACAACCTCATCTTCATATCTCTCAAAGTCTTTGTCCAGCAGGTATTTGTACACAAGACATGGGTAAGGTAGTATGCCTCTTCTAGATATATCAGACTTAAAGGTCATCATATTAGTGAAGATAACCTGTCCTAGGTTAAACCTTTTTAAGTGCCCAATCTTGTACATCAAAACAACTTGTTCTAAGGTGAGAGTGGTGTTGTTAGTGGTAGGCCACCAATTAAAACAAACCAGCTTATGCAGGACAGAATACAAACTAGTCAGTTTAGAGGCTAAAATTCTTCTTCTCCATTTGGTGATTACTCCCCCTGTCAAGATGCTTATCATGACATCATGATCAGTAACAACAGGATCCTCCATAATTTTTGTTTTAAGTAAAATATTGATCCTTCTAGGGGTAATCATATGCCTATTTCCTCTAAACCAAAACTGTCCATATCTTGTGGAGTTTGAATCACCAGCAAATTGAGGGATATTAGCAAAAAATTCATATATCCAGTCAACAACATAAGGACAAGCAAATTGTAAGGCATTCAGTAAAGATCTTTCTTTAAACCAATCAAGCAGATTCATCTCTTCAAAATCAGGAACTTTAATCAATCTTTCACTGAGAATCTGCCTAGTTCTTATAGTTCTATACTGCATGCTTGACTTATCATTATAATCCTCATCAGAGTCACTATTCCTATCATCAAAAGAAGAAGATGCCTCGTTTTCATATTCATCTGAAGAGCCGAATGACTGTTCTTGATCTGATGGTTCTGGTGTTGCCATCGGAGAGGCAACACTCCCGGGCTCTTAGAGCCTTTTTGATCGTCGGACTGGTGGAGTGGGTTCACTCTCCTCTTCCATTTCCTCAGCAATTTCATCTACATCATCCTCATTGACAGCCACTACTTCTTCCACTTGGGCTGTAGTTTGTTCGTGCTCTGTTTCCGGTTCTGATTCAGAATCAGACATCGCAATGGGTTCGGATGAGTTTCCATCTGTTATGGGCTTCTTCTTCCCAGTGTAGTCAACAATTTTGCCCAGGTTCCTTTGGGACTTTCTCTTTCCACCTGGCCACTTTCTTGTAGTAGGAACATCAACGACTTTCTTCTTGCCCTTTTTCTGCCGATGTAACCTTTTGAACTTAGCGGCTAGAACTTCATCATCTGAAGATTCCTGCTGAGTATGCATGTCCACATCACCTTTGAACATAACATTGTCCAGTGTTTCTCCTTCAAGCACTAAAACAGGGTGTGCTGTTTTTAGGCTTAGGGTTTCGAAGGCATCTTTCAAGGTGTTGAAAGGGGTGCCCAGAGGAAAGTGTAGAGTAACCAGAGTGTTTTCAGGTGCGGGAGCTTCGAATGAGGGCTCATTTAGTGGTTTGGAGGCCGAAATTTCAGCAGCTGCGTTTGCATTCGCAATTTCTGTGCGAATGTCAAACGGATTGTAAGGAACGATCTCGAGAGGAGATGATTGAGTGGGAGTTTGGACTTCAGCATAAGGAACAACTATGGTTCCTACAGTGAATGATGGAGAGTTTGGTGAGTTGGATGAAGCCATTTCTGCGAGAAGGTTGAGAGGATTTGGAGAATTCTTGTTGCTTGAATTTGAGTTCGAATGTGCAGCAGAGTCCTGTGAATTGTTAGGCATAATAGAAGCTGTACACACAAAATGAGACAAAAAGGTTAATTCTGGAGACCTTTCGAATTCTTCAGATAAATGCAAAGCAGGTTTCAAAAAGTGTGAGTCAAGAAATGATATGACATAGGTACTAGATATACTTGAGTGCTGTAAATAAATTAAGAACGGTAATTACCAGGCTTAAATGAATTAACAAAGCTTTTCAAGTATTTTCCAACACAGTTATGGAGACTCATCTTATATGGAGAATAGAGAGGAAGGAGTTACACGATTTGGAGAGTGAGGGAAGTGAAGTAGTGGAAGTAACTTCCCACTAATTGATCGTGGTTAACAGGGAGAAAAAGAATTCTGAACAAAAATAATAAAAAGCGGAATATATAATAACTGAATTCATAAACAAGGTAAGACTAAGTCAAATTAAATATTTAAGAGGATAATATTTAATAATTATCAAAATTAACTAATTCCACGAAAATTGGGATAAGAATTTGAATTAACGAGTGTTTTTACTATTGTTGGCATTCTACACACCTCAACACAGTTTTTCATGATTTTTCATCATATGTGTTGCTCTATATCTTTTTCTTTTTATCACACTTCACATTGATCCATCTTTTGAAAAGAGTGCATCGTAGCAGTGAACTCCGTGCCCCATAGTTACTCAATGGATTTGTGAATATATTGATGCAATTTATATCACCTTTTGAAAAGAGATCATCGTAGTAGCGAGCTCCGTGTCCCATAGTTACTCAGTGATTTATAAAGCATCTAATATGTGATTTTTCTTTTGTAGCATTTGAGAGGTGTATAGGCTCTTTTAGTATTTTTCACACGTCACTCAGAATTCAAATAACAATCACAAGGAATTTCATTAATTCAATAATTACGAAAATTAAAGCAAGGAAACAAATAAGAGACTTTATCTTAGTGTTGTCTCAAATGCTGCTGCATTTGATACAACACCCTTGATCATATTTTCAGATATTACACAAACCAAGAGATTTTCGAAGAGATGAAAACCTCTTGTCATCAAGAGCTTTAGTAAATATATCAGCCAATTATTTTTCAGTAGATATGTACTCCAACTTAACAACTTCCTTTTCAACAAGATCTCTTATAAAGTGATGTCTAAGACTTATATGCTTTGTTAATGAGTGTTGCACTGGATTTTTTGAGATATTTATAACACTAGTATTATCACAGTACACAGTCAAAACATCACTAGGTAAGCCATAATCATGAAACATTTTTTGCAACCAAAATAATTGAGTACAACAACTCCCTGCTGCAATGTATTCTGATTCTGCTGTTGATTGAGAGACACAGTTTTGTTTTATGCTGTGCCAAGAGATCAGATTGTTTCCCATATAAAAGCAACCACCACTTGTGCTTTTCCTATCATCACAATCACCTGCCCAATCTGCATCACTATACCCTATTAAGGTACAATTTGTGTCTTTGCTATACCAGATGCCTAAATCACTTGTTCCTGCAACATACTTAATGATTCTTTTAACAGCATTCATGTGTGATTCTTTGGGGTTAGCCTGGTATCTAGCACATAAACAAACACTGAACATAATATCAGGTCTACTGGAGCTTAAATAAAGAAGACTGCCTATCATTGATCTGTACAGTGTTGGATCAACATTCTGTCCAACATTGTCTTTACTCAGTTTCTGAGTTGATCCCATAGGAGTTTTCATGTGTTTAGCACTCTCTAATCCAAATCTTTTTACTAGACTTCTAACATACTTACTTTGTGAAATAAAAATCCTATCTTTTTGCTGTTTTATTTGCAATCCTAGGAAGTAATTCAAATCACCAACCATGGACATTTCAAATGTAGATGTCATTTCATTCACAAAATGTTTAAGCATATTGTCACAAGTAGAACCAAATACTATATCATCAACATAAATTTGAGCAATCATAATATCATTTTTATCATGTTTGATGAATAGTGTTCTGTCAGCTTCTCCTCTTACAAAGCCAAACTCAATTAAGAAATCTGTCAACCTTTCATACCATGCTCTAGGTGCTTGTTTCAAGCCATATAGAGCCTTTTTCAGTTTAAAGACATGATCAGGGTAATCAGGGTTTTCAAAGCCTTTTGGCTGTTCAACATAAGCTTCTTCCATAAGAATGCCATTTAGAAAAGCAGCTTTAACATCCATTTGGTGCAATTTTATATCAATATAGCATGCAATAGCAAGTAATAACCTAATGGATTCAATTCTAGCAACTGGAGCAAATGTTTCATCAAAGTCTACACCTTCTACTTGTGTATACCCTTGAGCAACCAACCTAACTTTATTTCTAATTATGTTTCCCATCTCATCAGTCTTGTTTTTGAAAATCCATTTAGTCCCTATGACATTAACATGGTCTGGTCTAGGAACTAATGTCCAAACATCATTCCTAACAAACTGATTAAGTTCTTCATGCATAGCTTCAATCCAATTCTCATCATCTAATGCTTCTTTAACAGTTTTAGGTTCAATCTCAGAGTGATAGCATTTATGATTAACTTTACTACACATACATAACATACATATAGACCTTACCACATCCTTTGAGTTCATACCAATTCTTCTTCTGGTTTGAACAACTGTAGACTGTTCACCAATGATTTGGTCTTGTGGATGATATTTCTGAATCCTTATGGAAGGAGTTTTCTGGAGATTATACAGATTTTCAGGATCTGTATTATCAGATGTTTCCTCTGGTGTGTCATCTTTCTTCTCAACATTCTGAACCTGTTCAACATTTTCAGTATTGATTGAAACATCAATCAAATCTGATATGTCTTCATCTTCAATGCTTTTACCTGTAATACTTGTATCATCATCAAAAACAACATTTACTGATTCTTGTACAATATCAGTCTTAAAGTTATAAATTCTATAGGCCTTGCTATTTCTTGAATAGCCAAGGAAGAACCCTTTATCACTTTTTGAATCGAACTTATGTAACTGATCCCTATCATTCAAGATGTAGCATACACAACCAAAAACATGGAAATATTTAAGGTTAGGCTTTTTATTGTTCAGAATTTCATAAGGAGTTCTAGTAGAATCTTTTCTAATGTAAACTCTATTGGCAATATGACAAACAGTATTAAAAGCTTCTGCCCAAAATCTTTTGGATAAGTTCTTAGAACATAGCATGACTCTAGCCATTTCTTGAAGTGTTCTATTTTTCCTTTCTGCAATGCCATTTTGTTGAGGAGTTTTAGGTGATGAAAACTCTTGTATTATACCTTTTGATTCACAAAACTCAGTAAATGAACTATTTTCAAATTCCCTTCCATGATCAGACCTAATTCTGCAAACTTTGGAATTGAAAACATTCTTAAATCTTCTATACAGAATTTTGAAAATTGAAAAAGTTTCAGATTTATCTTTTAAGAACTCAATCCATGTGAATCTAGAATAATCATCAACCACAACTAGAGAATACCTTTTACCTCCAATACTCTCTGTTTCCATAGGACCCATAAGATCCATGTGCAGTAATTCGAAGCAATGTTTGGTTGAGCAATGTCCCAACATTTTGTGAGACACCTTGACCTGTTTGCCTTTTTGACAAGGTCCACAAACCTTTTTATCTGAAAATTCCAGATCTGGTAAACCTGTAACAGCTTTTAATCTAACAAGTTTATCAAGTTGTCTGTAGTTAGCATGTCCAAGTTTGTGATGCCACAATGTACTATCATCAACTTTAACCTTATTACAAATAAGTTTAGATTAAATAAGATAGCAATTATCAGCAGACCTGTTTCCCACCATGATACGTTCAGAATCTTTGTCTAACACATATCATGAATTCTTGTCAAATTTCACATGCAAATCATCATCACATAATTGACTAATACTTATAAGATTAGCCAGTAATCCATCAACATGCAGAACATTGGATAACTTAGGAAAACCAGGAACATTCAATGTCCCTTTACCAATGATTTTTCCTTTAGATCCACCACCATATGTGACATTACCACCATTATAAACAGTATAATCAGTAAGATAATCAATTTGACCTGTCATGTGTTTAGAACAACCACTATCAAAGTACCATAATCCAGGAATACATGCTTTTAGAGATATATGAACAACATTGCAAGATGTATTTTCTTTTGAAACCTATGTAGATTTTGCTACTGTGTGATCTTGAATGTTGAGTCATTCCAGGCAATACATAATTTTTCTGATGGTTTTTCTTCTTCAAGCATTGAGGACTTTTATGACCCTTTTTGAAACAGTAATGGCATATAACATCTTTTGCATTGATCTGAGTCTTAGCAGAAACATTAGAATTGTAATTAACTTCAGCTTTTACAAACACAGTAGGTTTCTTAGTTTCAGAATTTTTAGAGGTTTTACCTTGGTAGCCAATACCTGTTCTTCTTGAGTTGTTGGTCATAAGAGAGTCTTCCAGTTTCATCTTTCCTTCATAGAATCTTTTAAAACTCAGTGAGGCTTCCTTCACTCTTTCTTCAAGCTTAGATATCTCAATATCTTTTCTTGTCAGAATACCTTCAAGTTTAGTAACTGATTCTCTTAAATCAGAATTTTCAAAATTCAGAGACTTAATTACATGATTAAGTTTCTCAGTTTCAGAAGATATTTTGAAAACTTTTTCATTTGTTAAAGGTTTTTCATAAGAATATTTCTTAAAATCAAGAATTGACACTTTTAGTCTTTCTTTAAGTTTCGAAATTTCCTTATCCTTCGTTGTCAAAAGACTTTCTAGTTTGAAAACAGTATTAGACAAATCTTGAATGTCAGCATCTCTTCTGGATAAACCTGTTTTACTTGATGTACCTGTCTCAGAAACAAAACTTGTAAAATAGTTAAATTCTGAAAGATTATTATTCAGTGATTTCCCAAATGATGGCTCATTTGTCCTCACATCGTAATAATCATCCAGATCATCATCAAGAGTATCATCATATAGAATTCTGGCAGAGAAAGCTTTTTCAATGTCTTTTTCAGGATCATGTTCAACATCAGACTTATCACTTAAGGTAGCACTGAAATTAAGTTTTTTTTTAGAATGGTGTTGGCACATTCATTAGCATAATGACCATATCTAGAACATGCATCACATTTAACATTCTTCATATATACCTGGTCAGATCTAAACCTGTTTCCTCTTTCTAATTGTCTAGCAGGATTAAAAGTATTCTTCCTAATGGGCAATTGTTGAGTATTATTTATCTGAACCTTAGGTTGAATGTTGTCTTTGAATCTCTTATTCTTCATGAGAGTCTTAAACTGTTTAGTAATAAATGCCATGTAATCAGGATTATTCAAGTATTGCTCAATATCATCTTCATCAGAATCAATTTCAGTAACATAAGGAGACTTTCCAGAACCTGATGATGCAGATGATCAGGCATCACCTTTGAAAACAAGCACTTTCTTTTTATTATCAGTCTTTTCAGAAATGTTCATCTCATAAGTTTTCAAAATACCAATCAATTCATTTTGACTTAACACATCAGTATCCTTAGCTTCTTCTATAGCACATATCTTAGGTTCAAAACGTTTAGGAACTGATCTAAGAATTTTATGTACTAACCTTTAGTTTGAAATTGGATCTCCAAGAGAATGAGCTTCATTTGAAATCTCAGTCAGATTTTCATTGTAAGATGAAATGGTTTCATCTTCTTTCATCCTTAGATTCTCGAACTTGGTTTCAAGCATGCGTAGTCTGGTCCTTCGTACACTATCCGATCCTTCAAAATGTTCTTGCAATCGATCCCATGCATCCTTTGAAGAAATGCAGTTTGATATGATCTTGAACATTGAGGCATCGATTGAGGTGAAAATTGCATTCAACGCCTTTGAATTGTAACTAGCAGTTGTGATTTCTTCAGCCGTCCAGTCGAGCTCTCTCTTGATTTGAGCTTCATTATCTTCATCCGCAGCGGTTCTTGGTTGAGTCCAACCTGCAAGAACACTCCTCCAGGCTCGTTCATCAATGAATTTGATGTACATTCTCATCTTTGGTTTCTAGAAGGCATAATTCGTGCCATCTAGAATCGGAGGCTTTAGTGCGGGTGAAAGTGGATACTCCATTTCAGATTTACACACTCTAAGCAGAATCTCTACTTAGTGTATCAAGTAGTTGGCTCTGATACCAACTGAAAGTGTGTGTGCGTGCGAAATCAGATATGTTGTCTGTCGTGTTGGCACTGTCCAGACAACACTATGCAGCGGAAATTAAAATACACGTACTGAAAATAGAAGTATTCAAAATTTGCGTAGATTAATATGTGAAACGAGTACAACCTCTTCGAGGCGTATAATAACACTACGAAAGTGTATAACGATTTACTAAGTTCTATGGAACTATCTCCCTCATAGATCTAATCACACAACCTAGTAAATAAGACTATGATCTAACACACTACTATTCGGGTTTACAATAGTATGAAGATCTACAAGAAGAAACAAAGATATTCCTAACTA
Organism: Galeopsis tetrahit; assembly: GCA_963675135.1. Lineage (NCBI taxonomy): Eukaryota > Viridiplantae > Streptophyta > Magnoliopsida > Lamiales > Lamiaceae > Galeopsis > Galeopsis tetrahit. The sequence continues at coordinate 12,712,746 of OY776121.1, read as the reverse complement.
GAAGCGTATATAGCGTTCAATAGTGTAGTAGTCGTTTTTAGCTTTCCTTCTTATGTGTCTTGTGTTGAGGGCAGCTTCTGTTTTTATAGGCATTATGCACGAACTGCCATCAACTCCCATGATCATCACAGCCGTGAGATCATGCGGTTATAAACTTCTCTCCACCACTCCTAGAATTTAGGGACTTGTTATACCATGTCTAATAAATTCTCACTCCCACGCAATGGCATAACTTGGGTGTTGCCCACGTCTTCTAACTGCTCTGGGGACATCATTAGACAATAAGCGTAAGATAAGAGTTAGTGAGAGAAGAAAGGGCAAATTCTGATGTTGTCATAAGTGTTGGGAACATTAAACACAACACTCGGCTGTTAGTGTTGGATCATTAAACAAAACACTTATCTCAACATCAATAAAAAGAAATATAAATATTCTCCTCTTTGAGAGCGTGCTTTTCTCCTCGTTGAGAGTAAGTAAACCCTAGATCAAAATATGGAGTCATCATTCAGGAACATGAATATCTCGCAAGATCAGGATGAAGAAAGTCTTTTTGAGCCGGATACCCCCATCGATAACAACACGAACACTGAATTGTGCCTGGTGGGCCGTCTCCTCTCCTCTCCGACCAAACACCAAACTTCAACTTTGTCAAGAGTCGCCTTGCAACTCTATGGTGGATCAAAAGAGGTGTGGAAATCAGAGAGATCGGAAGAGGGAGGTATCTTTTCCAATTTTTCCACAAACTGGATTTGAAACGGGTCATGGATGGCTCGCCTTGAATGTTCGGAAGCGCACCACTTCTGATTCGTCATGTCCAGATCGGCGACCAACCATCCAGAGTGGAACTCAATCTCCTTCCGTTCTGGGTACAAATTTACGATCTCCCGATGGGTTACTTTTCGGAGGAAGTGGGTCAGATGCTGGGAAATTTCGTTGGCAAATATATGGAATATGACAAAACGAACGAGCAAGCGGTATGGCGGTCATTCATGAGAATCAGAGTTAATATTGATGTGCGAAACCCTCTCAAAAGACACAAAAAATTTAAGATGAGAGATGGATCATCGTTTAACGTAAATTTCAAATACGAGAAGCTACAATCTTTCTGCTTTGTTTGCGGCCATCTGGGCCATACAGAGAGCTTTTGTGATGTCGTGTTTGATGCGGGGGACACACCTATCGTACGAAAATTGGGAATTGAAATAAAGGCCCCGGACAGAAGAGCGAACAAAAATGGGAATTGCGGTCCAACGGCGGTCAGAAGTAGCCCGACGGGAGGACAGACACCGGCTGGCGGCGTAGAGAGTCAAACTGAGGCCGAGAATGATGGGCGAGAATTGTGGGAAGATGGCGGCAATTTCGGGGGGTTACCAATATTAACACCAAATCAGCCCCGAGATTGGCGGGACACAATAACTTCAGATCAATTAGAGTCAATCCTACATTTGACCATACTAATGACCCCACAAAGAATGACCAAAATGACCATGATGAGTTGGAAAGGAAAAGAAAACGAATTTTCCTTGCGAAGGAAAAGGAACAAGCAGCACTATCACCCCTCCATGACGACGAGTCTTTTTTTTCTTCTCTTTCAGAGTCTTTTGAGAGAATCCGTTGAAATCTCTGGTTTTTAGAAGAGATTTTGAATAGTGAAATTTATTTATATTTTTGAAGGAGAATCCAACGAAATCCATAGAGTATTAAAATCCATAGATTGTTGAATACCTAAAGATTTCTAAAAACTTTTTAAAATCCGTATTGAATATCTCAAAATTTTGAAAGACTTTTAAAAATTCGAATTGAATACCCCAAATTTTAAAAGTCCAAAAAAATTCAACAGAATTTCAATCGAATACACCCCCTAAATGTGTCGCACCCATTTCGGATCAATAATCACTATTTAAAAATACTCAAATCAATTACAAAATTTTATATATGTGACATGTACGTTTAAACCAAGATAACTAATGTGTCACTCCCTATCATCTATATATATATAATAACAGAATAGTGGCTTCCTTGACAAGTTCCCGCCTAAAATGTTGTAATAGTTAAATATTATATTTTTTGGGCCCACCAATAAAATATCATCTTTTAAATTATTTTTTTCTATCTCTTCCTTTATTTTCATTTTTTCTCTCCTCTCTTTATGCTTGGTCAATTTTTCTTCTTTGTGTTTCTTTCTCCTCTCTTTATGCTTGGACAATTTTTCTTCTTTGTGTTTCTTCATTATTCTCTATTAGGAATATAATACGGTATCATTCATAGATATGCTTCTTTGTATCTATAAATATAACTATTGTAAAACATTATTACTTATCAAAAGATTATATAAAATGAATATTTAATAAATAAAATATTAAAATTAATGGTTCTAAAAAATTCTTAACTATTGTATGTATACAAAAAAATCATTTACTAACATCACACTGTTTATATATGTTTATTAATTTATAAATCGTGCATCGCACTGGAGAAATACTAGTTTAAGTTAATATTAATTAAATTTAAATTCCATGAATGACTTAATTTTTTTTTGAATGACTTAATTTCTTTTAAATTTTTAATTCATGTTTAAAAAAATAATAAGCTTAATTATAAAATGTAGTAACGCTCTCGTTGAATGTTTTTTATAATTCAATGAAAATTAAAAATTTCACAATACAACTAAATTATTCATTAATATAATAAACTTTTTTTTTTTTATTTAATATACCTAATTCCCTTGTTGGCCGGATTATTCAAAAATTAAAATTCTCTAAAAATATATGATTCCTCAAATATAGTGATATGTTGATCTAATATTGTATTGTATGCAGGGGTGGGAATGCGTCAGGCTACCCGATAGGGGCCTACGGCTCGGCCTATTAAAGCTCAGCTCGACTTGACTCGTTTAATAAACAAGTCGGGCTCAAGCTTTTTTGAAAGCCTATTTAGTTAAATAGGCCGGGCTTGAGCTTTTTCGTAGGCCTTTCAAGCCCAACAGGCCGGCCTATTTAATTAATTTAATATATAAAATATATATATATATATAATATAAAAATATAATAAATATCTGATACTTATACTTAAATATAGAAAACATTTTAAATAAGAGTGTCTAATATATATAATTTCTAACTAGTAAGCATTAAGCAATACAATTCGTGGTTTTTTTATGATTTGATGAAATACAAGTGTTGGAGAATTTTTTTTAAAATGCACTAATAGAACTAAAAAGGCCTTTAAAAGGCTTTCGGGCCAGACCTATTTATTAAAAAGGTCAGGCCAAGCCTTTAAAAAAAACCTATAACAGGCCATGGGCCAGGCTCGGGCCTAAAAAATATTTAACATGCCAGACTTTTTTTCGTAAAGGGCGCGGCTAAAGGCACCCAAGGATCCTATGAGGACACCCACGCGATGAGGACACCCACAAAATGGATGAGGACACCCACGTGGAAAATTCAAAAATACCCTTCGTCCTATTAAAACCCTAAATCCTCCCCCATTCAGAAAATTAAAAGAGTACACCCACCTTACCCATTTCTTCCGCCTCCTCCATTCTCTTGAAGGCGACGACGCCGTCCGCGCCCACGCCACCGCCGCCGCCTCCTTCCACGCGGCCGCTCGCACAGTGCAGCCGCCGCCCACGCCACCGCCTTTGCTCGCTGCGCCGCGCATGCCTCCCTCTCCATTTCGCGGCCGAAGCCTCTCCCCCTCCCCTTCGCGGCCGCAGTCCCTTCCCCTCCCCTTCGCGGCCGCACCTCTTCCCTCTCCTCTTGGCGGCCTTTCACGGCCGCAGCTCTTCCCTCTCCCCTTGGCGGCCGTTCGCGGCCGCAGTCCCTTCCCCTTCGCGGCCATTCGCAGCCGCAGCCCCTTCCCCTTCCCTTCGCGGCCGTTCGCGGCCGCAACCCCTCCCACTCCCCTTCATCGCACCCAGCTACCCACGCCGCCGCCGTTCGAAGGTATTTTTTTTTTTTTTACAATTTTTACCGTTTTTCAAAAAATAAGGGTTTTGAAAATTTAGGAAAATTAGGTTTTTAGTAGTTCGGGAATTATTTTCGAACATATCGAGTTTTATTGGAAAAAATTTCGAACATATTGCGTTTGTTTTGAAATTTTTTTCGAACAACTTGAGTTTGTTTTGGAAAAAAATTCGAACAAGATGTTCGAATTTTTTTTCGAACAAATCTAAGTTGTTTTAAATTTTTTTCGAACATATTGAGTTTGTTTTGGTAAAATTTTCGAACATCTCAACTTTGTTTTGTTAATATTTTCGAACATGTGAAGATTTTATTTTTGTTATTGAAATTTTGAATTTTTTAGGATTTTTGATGTTTTGATGTTGATGGTGGGAATCGGAATGATTCGTATGTGAAATGGTGAATCACGTGTGAATCGGAATAGATGGGTGTACTCATCAGGCGTTTTTTTTTAAAAACTACAGGAGGGGTAAAAAAGCCTTTTCGCACCACCCCTGTGACAAAAAAAATTCTCCGTAGATGTACTCATAGGAAATTCGGGTGCCTTTAGCCGCGCCCTTTCGTAAAGCCTACCTAAGCCTAGCCCATTCCCACCCCTAATTCCCTAATTGTATGACATAGTTAACTAATAAGTGAGTATTGAAAATTGCTAAGAGCGTGGTACATGCATATATAAAAAATAATTGTGAAATAATTTTAAATAGGAATATATGGTACGTACGTAATGACTTTTCTTGTCACTTTTTTTTTAATAACACGTTGAGTTTTTCCTCATACTAGCAATTTCACGTTTATACATAAATTTCTTTCTTCTATTGCTAGTATATTCAAAAAATAAGCAACATTAATTCTATTTATATTAATTTGAAATTTCGGAATTTGGCATAATTAATTTTAATTTGGTAAATAGTATCAACTTGGGAAGTTCTTTGACTTCTTTCATGGTGTATATTATAAATACCCATGTACATGTACATATTCACAACAACTACAAATATCACTCAATATAGCTAGAGACATAAAGAAGAAAATAACAACAAGCTAGTTTTCAAATGACGAAGTTGATTTGGGCTCTTTTCATTGTGATATCAGGTTTTTTTTTCCAAAACCAACTTTCAATTTTTAATGATTATTTTATGTACCACTACAACATGTAACGCATGTCATAAAGCGTGTCATAAATTGAGAAATATATCACTGCAAAAAAAACTATCGCTAGCGAGGGAAAACCACCCTCCTTAAACCATATTGGCGAGGGTTTGGTGAGCAACAATTCTGACGAGGGTTCGATTGTCAGCTGGAGAGAACTAGCGAGGGATACTAATCCCTCTCTTATAGCGATGGTTAAACACTTGTCAAAACACTACTACATATTTATCCTTGTAGAGCTTTTAGAAGAACTCTCCAAGTGGGAGTTGTCCAAGCTAAATTGCACATTTTTTTTTGATGGAAGTTAAATACCCATCCCTTTTTTCCCCTCCCCATGACTCGAACCCAGGACCTAAGGTCTAGGTAGTGGTGCTCTAACCACTTGAGCTATTCCACTTGGAGAGCCCTTTAAGTGCAATTTAGCTTGGACATCTCCCACTTGGAGAGCTCTTCTAAAAGCTCTCCAAGACCAAATATGTAGTAGTGAAAGTCTAAATTAATGGTTAAAATGTGTGTCGCTAAATCCTCGACTTAGCGATTAGTTTGTAACCTCCGTTAAAAGTGAGCAAAGTTACTCACCATTTATTTATTATTTTTTTATTTAAATTTTTTATCTGAAATTAATTTATATATACACACATTCTTCCTCTGTTGTGTTGCAGTATTAACAATTGGATTGATAGAAGTGAATGGTGTGGATAAGAGATGTGAAATCATTTTGGACAAGAATAATTGTGAACTTGCAGACTGTAGAGAGAAATGTTTTAAATATAACAAAGGATTTGGTTCTTGCCTTTCCACTGCACCAACTTTCACCTATTTTTGTGCTTGCTTTTACAGTTTTGTACGTGACTTAATAAAATATTACTTATATATTGAAATACTATTTCCATTTTCAGTTATCTCATGTGGCATTTGCATTTTCGTTTATTTACATGTATATTTTTTAATTAGTTTTCCACTTATTTAAAATTTACATATATCACCAAAAATAAACAAAAAAATATTTTTCTCTTCTAATAAATTATAATTAGTTAGTTTTTCTCCTATAATAAATTAGGTTTTTGTTTTGATGAAATGAGATTTTTAAATTTATTTATGTAATTTATAAAAATTTGTGTGAGACTGTCTCACAGATGACATTCGGTGAGACGGTCTCGTATGTAGGCATCCACCCAAGCCCACTGAAATTATCTGAACTTCCGTCAATTGACCCATCGTCTAAGCCTTCTCTCTGATAAGCTTTTTCTGGGCATATATTATTGTATGTAACCAATTTTTGGGCCTCCTTTGCATTAAGCCCATAGCTCATTTACTCCAAATGATATTGTTGGTCCTGAAAGGAGTAGATAACAAGTGTATGGGGGGGGGGGGGGGAATACACTTGTATGCAAATTCTTTTCAACTAGATCAAACCAGAGCTCAGCAAGGTTGTCTTGGACAACTCTGCTGAAGATGATTAACTCTTCTAAGATAATCAATCTACTAAGTACTATTGAGTACTTAGTTGAATAACTATCTAGGGGAGTTATATGTGCGGAATAGTGGTTGGCCCTTTAAGTTTAGACTCCTTTAATTTCTGAAATCACTTAGTCAATGTAACACAGTCCAGTTAAGCTTCAGGGAACTTGTCCAAAACAGTTTTGCACAGTCTTTGAGTATGTATCTTTGAAAGATCAGTTTTGTGTGCAGTGTTGAATGAATGTAAGTACTTGTAAAGTAAATCAACACAAGAGTTTATAGTGGTTCAGAGACTCAAGCTCCTACATCCACTTTCCCTGATTTAACAGGATAATTCCTTCACTCTTGGAATTAACTTGTTTTATAGTGCCAAGGTGCACTTGATCAAGAACACCACTCCTTGGTGAATTGATCCCTAGGATGTCTAGAGTCCTAGTACCCTCTTCTCAACTCAGAACTGAACTGTTCTTCTCTCAACAGTCAGCTCCTACCACTTCTACTACTACAACCTTCTCACTTTCACTCTTGAAAGATATGAGGATTGAAGTAAGGTTCCAACTAATGAGATATCCTTTACAATGAAGATCAGTGTATAAGGATAGGATATCTCTCTAAGCTTGTGTATGGATATACAATTTGGTTCAACTTAGAAGAAGTGTTTGAAGACTAAGATAGTCTTTGAAAGCTTTGAAAGCACTCTAGCTTGTAAGAACTTTGAGCTAGGTTGAATTATGTTGAGGTCAGTTGGATAGTTGGATGCTTTCAAATGGTCTTCACACTTCTGTATTTATAGACAAAATGGAGGATTTGCCCGTTGGAGAGGCAGCCCCAAATTGCTATAAATGTCTTCCTTGAGTTCTTCAAACTGGAAGACAGATTCTTGATAGTGACATGTCCTTATTTGGGTAATAAACGGTTGTAACAGTTTTGTCTTCATTCTGCAGCACTTTTCCCAATGTTTGACTTCTTGTTAGGACTTGGACATGGCTTCTGAAGGTTGATCCAATGATAGGACAACATTCCTTATCATCTGGACAACTCTTCTTATCACTATCAGCAGTTTTGCTTTTCAGCATGGTTGGCTTGCTCTTCTTCAGATGACTTGGCTCTTTCCCTTTGTTTCTCTTGTGTATGATCTTAGCTCATTCCTTTGGGGACCTTTAGGGACTGGTTGTCTCAATCTCTTCAGCATAGTTGATCTTAGGCTTTCAGAGCACTTGATCTTGGTCAATTTAGCTGAGACAACTCCTCTGGACAACTCTCCTGATCAGTATATTTAATCTCTTTGCATCAGAGCACTTTATGCCTAGAGTTGACTTCTCTGGACAACTCTCCTGATGAAAACCTTTGAGTAGTCTTGTCCTTTTGAGCTATGTAAACTTGTTCTTGTATATGGTTAGCTTCTTTGGACAACTCTCCTGATCAGAGCTTTATGAGTACTTTCTCTGGATAACTCTCCTGATAAGAGTATCTTCATTGGACTTGTCCTTTTGAGCTTCACAATCTTGTTCTTGTATAAGAGCATCTTCTCTGGACAACTCTCCTGATAAGAGCATCTTGGATTTCATAGAGTGTCCTTACTCTTAAGTGATTGTTCCAGAATTTGAGCCTTGGGGGGGACTTGAACTTGATCATCTTCAAAGCATAGGTTCCCCCTCAAATTGTGCATCTAATTGTCTAAGAGCTACTTAACATTTCAGCTTCTCATCTAGCCTATAATCTATATGTTCTAACATTCTTAGAACATATTTATATTGACTTAGGCATGTCTCAGGGGGGTTTTGGTATTTGATCAAAACATATCTCATTTTATTCCCAACAATTTCCCCCTTTTTGATGATGCCAAAACCTATACAATTTAAGCAAAAGTGACTTGTCTACACCTATTACATGTATCTTCAGAAGACATGACTGAGGTCAATATTCCTGAAAAATAATGTGTTAGTGTATTCACTGTTTTTGTTGCAAGTAGGTTTTAAGATAGGCATAGAGAGATTTGTGTTTCTTGATTCAAAATGAGTTCAACTATCATTCATTCAAAAATCATTACAGGCATGTTGATAGTTGAAATTAACATATCAGAGCATGAATCAATAACACTTAAATACATCAGAGCATTTCATTCTAGTAATTCAAGACAAAAATAATATTTTCAGCATCAGAGCACAGAGCTTGTATCAGAGCAATCTTTAATAGATCAGAGCAACCAGATTAACACATCAGCAAACTTGACCATATTTCAGCATAGTTGATCATTCAAGTAAGGTCAGAAGACTTAGCTATTTCAAAGATCATCCTCAGGAGGTGGCAGCATTCCATACTGTGCCCACACTCTTCTTTTCAGTGCCATGGCTTCTTGGTTGGTTCCTTTAGGTCCAAGAACCATCTTGTTCAGCTTAAGGATTTCAGTGAATTCCCTCAGAATTCTTGCTTGGTCAATCCATCCTTCAAGCTTTGGAGGCATGTATATGATTGGCTTGGGAGCTGTGAGTTCAAAACTTGCAATGTCAGCAGCTGCAAGTAGTTGTTGATACAACTCTCTGTAGTATTCTAGCATGAACTCAGTGAGGGCAGAGTTTGCATCTCCTCCATTCCATCTGTCAATGACATAATAGTCATAGACAAACTCCCTTTTGGCTTCTTCCCATGTGTCATTCAGTTGAATTGGCACCCATTTATCCAAGTGTGGATATTTGGTGTCCATTGGGATTAGAAGCTGAGGCTTCATCTTGCTGTAAGTTGCTCTTCTCCTTCTTGGTTTCTGAAAGTTTGCTCTCCTTTCATCTCTTGCTCTGTTGGCTTCTTCCATCAGATCCATTTTCTCTTGGGCCCTCATCATGGCCAGTTTTTGTTGTGTTTCAGGGTCTTTGCCATACCCTTCATGAAACAGTTTTGATGGATCAAGAGCTAGGACTGTTGTCTTCTTCTTAGGTTCAGGTCCAAATCCTTCAGCAAACAACTCTTCAATGTCTTCAGAGGACTTGGTACCTTCAGCAGTTTTTCCAGATTCAGAAGATTTGTCCTCTTCAGTAGATTTGGGCTCTTCAGTAGTTTTGGCTTTCTTTGATGTAGGCTCATCCTCATCAATTCTGAATTCAGGTGGAAGATCAAGGCTGCTAGGAAAATCAGTGAATTTCTCAATTTGTCTCTTCTTTCCTTGGGCCTTCTTGATCTTTCCTCTGGTTTGGACACCTTCAGCATCTTTGTCCAAACCTGACACTTCACCACCTGGTCTTTGTTGTAGCCTTACTCTTTCCTCTTGAGCTGAGGCCATTGAGTTTTTCAATGCCAATGCTAACTGCTCCTCTTCATCCAAATCTTCCAAGTTCAGCATTTCTGGCTCTTTTCCCTTTCCTTCAGGGACTTTGTCTTTCCCTTTCACTGGACTCCCAATCACCAAGGCACCTTTTGCTCTTGCTCTTTCCCTTTCCCCCTTTTTGGCAGCATCAAAGCACTGGGGCTTGAGGTCACTCATTGTGGAGGCCATCAGGGATTGGGCCTGGTTTAGGGACTTCATCTCTTCCAACAAATATACATTCTCATCATGTATATTCTGCATTCTATCACTACTCAAGCTAAGGAAAGCTAGAACAGGCTTCATCTTTTGTTGGACAACCTCTTCCATGGCTGTTTTCAGAGATGCATCCAGTTGGGCTTTTAAGAGCTCAGTGAGGTTGGCCACTGCACCTTCAGCAATGTTGGCCAACACTTCTTGGGAAAATTTTTCTGAGGCTGCTTTGACCATAGCTAGCCTTTGCTCTTCAGCTCTTCTCTTTTGTAGTGCGGTCTTCTTTCCAAGAGCTTGCTTGACAGTGAGCCTGAGAGCTTTGACATTAGCATTGTGATTATCTCTCAGCAGCTTCTGTTCTTTCTTGACCTCCTCTGAGATGGCTTCCATGGTAGACTTGGCATTTTGAACTTCAGTGGAGATGGTTTGAAGACCAGATTCCACACCACTGATTCTTGCCTCAAGGGTGGGTAGCACAACATCTTCAGAGCCAGTGAGCCTCATTTCTACAGATGCTAGAGTTCTTCCTTGCTCATTCAATGCTCCTGAAGTTTCAGCATGAGCAGATTGGACTTGATGAGCCAAGGAGTCCAACTTCTCTGATTGCATTCCAAGTAAGGCCTGAGCTGAGCCTGTATCAACTTGGATAGGTGCATCTGTGAGGAACTCATCTGCAAAAATTTGGTCAAGAGAAATACCTGCAACATCAGATAAATCAAACAAGTTAGGAAATAAGCACTCATCACCCTCAATTTCTTTTGCATAAGACTCTGATACATCAGCAGTCTTCTTCTCATTTTCAACTTGTTCTTTTCTCCCTTCATGAATAATGTTCTCACTCAAGGAATCAGGCCTCCTTTCATCAAGGGATTCCTGAAGTTCAGATTTGACTTCAAGAATAACCTGTCCTTCCTCACTTATTCCATCCTCATATGGTGGTACACTCACTATCTTAGTGATGACTACCTCTCTTTCATCCTCAACTCCCTCTGATTTTTCAACTAATCTTTCCTTTTCAACTCCTTCTCCTAAACCTGCAACATCTCCACCTTCATCAAGGTTCAAAGATGGCAGTTGTGGGGAGATCACAGTGCTTATATCAACAGCCACTGAGTCATCCTGAATGATTAAGGGCTGATCAATGTCCAACTCCTTTGACACTGAATAGGCCTTAATCAAACTAGCCTCTAATACAGGAACCTCAACATCTTTAGGCTGTGCCTTGGGTTCAGAAGAACCTTCATTGGCAGATGTATCTTTGGTTGTGTTACCATCCTTGGTCAACACCTCTGAGATTACAGAGCCTTTCCTATGATAGGTTTTGGGAGGATTGGAAAGTCTTTCAGAGACAGAAGACTTGGGATGAAGGGATTCAGGGAGGTTGGCTTGAGGGGTTTCAGGAGGATTGGGATTTGAAGGGTTTGAGGGATCATCAGGGGAATCATCATCATTGGAGCTACTGTCAGGGTGTTTGATTCCCTTTGCCTTTCTTTCTTTCTCCTCCTTAATCTTATCAGCTACCAACTTTGCAAAAACCTCCTCATCAATGAGGAATCTTGTCTTTGAAACTCCAGCAAAGTGTAGCAATCTATTCTCCTCAATCTGCCACCAGTTTGCACCCTTATCTTGGATGACTTGTGATATTTCCATCAAGGATTTATCTTTCACATCAACAAGCATCCTTAAATCCTGAAAGGCCTTCTGAATTCTTGGAAATTCAGCAAGTTGAGGATACAAGCTGTCCACAGTAGCCTTAGCTCCTCCTCTGAGCATACTTTCATAAGTATACTCCTCCTCATCTCCACTTGAATGGGGACTTTGGGTTATAGGGGAGTTGGCTCTGGGTTCTCCTATCAAAGCTTCAGGCAGATTAAGTTCAGGGATGTTGGCTTCAGAAGGGTTGGGCTCAAGTGAAGGTACTTCAGTTGCTTTAGAGAGCAATGAATCTGAAGGGGCTTTACTCAGGGTGGTTGGCTCATTGAGTGCATGCTCTAAGAGTTTTGAATAATTGAGCATGGATGAGTCAAGGGGAGACAGGAGTCTTGTCTCATCTACTGCCAAATCAGCAAGCACATCAATGCCACTTCTTTGCTCATTCCCTTCTGGAGAATACCTCGTAGTGAGATTTACAGGGGTAATGGGTTGGTTGGAAGGGGTGACATGGGTTTCAGGGGAGTTGGGCTCAAGATACTGAACTTCAGGGAGGTTGGCCTCTATGGGTTGACCTTCAGGGACTTTGGATTCTGGAGTTCCAGAACCAAATGAATTGGTCCTTGACATGGATTTGGCCCTGCTTTCAGCTCTGCTCTCCCTTAGAGCCAATTGAAGAGACCTCTCTTCTTGCATCTCCAACACCTTTTCAGTAGGTTTGGCCCTTCTCTTGCTGGCCCTGCTACTTCCACTTCCTTCCTTCTCAGGGACAACTTCCCTGATTCTCTTATCACCCTTGGACTTTTGTCTAGTCTCATTGTACTTTTGCCTGAGTTCTTCTGAATGATCAGATGACACTTGTACACCTTCTCTAGCAACTTCTTCAATCTCAGCTGAAGCATCTGAATTCTCTTCTGAGATTCTCTGAGACATTTTTCTTGTCTTTACAGCCCTGGCCTTTGTTCTCTTTTTCATCTTAGGCTTCTCTTCCTCCTGTTCTTCAGCAGGCTTGGCCAGTAGCATCCTTCTTTTCTCAGTTTTCTTACTGAGCTTTCTGAACAGGATCTTTTGGGCTGGGAGGGGCTTTGCAAAGGTCTGCATCTGGGAATAGTGGGAAAACCTCTCAATCAACAAGCTTGCCCTGGTGCAATACTTGATTTTCCCTTCTAGCACCACCTTGTTGTGGGCTTTCACCTTAAATTTAGCCTTCTCTTTCATCATCTCAAACATGATGAAGGTCCTCCAATCAAACTTGATGCCTTTATCACTGGCATCAATAATGGCAGCCATGATTCTGATCCTTGGTTGGCTGACCTGCTCTAGGCTTCCAGTGTTGCTTAAGAGGCTCTTAGCAACTACCTCAAAGAGGTTAAGAAACTCTGGCTTGAGAGTTTTCTTGTTTTGAGTTGAGGAGAGAGGGCCTGGAACTAATAACCACTCTTGGGCTATTTCCTCTTCATGTCCAGTGCCATACACTTCTGGATTCCTTCCCTCATAAGGCAATCCAAAGGCTCCTTCCAGATCCTCTGAGGAGAATCTAACTCTATGGAATCTCTCCTCTTCCTCTCCTTCAGCTGTGTAGGATAGCCTGGTTGATACTTCACCATCTTCAGGCTTGCCTCTCCACTTGAGGAAGGCAAAGAATTCTGCCATATAACTTTCCAGGCAAGAGCTTGGTCTTTCTTCCAAGAACTTTTGGAGACCAGCCCTTCTCAACCATCTTAGGGTAGGAGTAATCTCAGGATCTTCACTTTCAAAAGAGATAATTGGCTCAAAGTGAAGATTGTTCTTGTTGCTTAGATAGCCAAAATCTAGGTCTAGATCTTTGTTGGAGAAATCAACAAGCATTTCAGGTCTAACCTTGGGGGCCATTGAAATTTACAGAGAAAAGTTAGATGAAGAATGAGAGAGTTTGAAGGACTTTTGAGTTAGGGTTTCGAATACTTGGGGAAGAAGTGTTTGTGGGTATCTTAAGACTTGTGAATATTCTAAAAAGAATGTTTGTCAATGAGTTGGTAAGGTCTTGAGATAATTCAAAGGTGAACAAAAATGGAAATCCAAAATGGACGGCTAGGATTGATTTCAGGGGAGTTGTCCATTTTTGATCCAATGGTCAAAAACCAATGTAACATTGAAATAACTGTTTTATTCAAAACGTGGGTGGTTTTAAATGTTTGTTTAAGGCTGGGGATTTTTCGAGATAGATCATGTCCCAAAAAGTTTAATGCAAACAAGAGTTAAATCTTGGCATTTAATGCATGGAAAGTGACCTTTTGGGTGGGAGACAAATTAAATCCCAGAAAGGTGAAAACTGTATTTCAAGGGACAGATTTCGAGATAGGTTTTGATCACCAAAAATAGGTGCTTATCATACCAAGATTTGGTTTGATAGCTAGGACAACTTATCTGACCCTACATGGACAAGTGTCCTGAAGAACTGTGGACAAGTGTCCTGAAGAGGTAAGGTCATGTTTCTGAATTTCAGTAGACTTGACCAAGTCTGCTGAAGTTTGAGTTTGTTTCCCCCTTAATCAATGAACTTCTTTGGACTTATTTGTCCAACTTCCCTGGATCAAGTAATCCCAACTCTGCTGATAGCTCCAGAAATCTTGCTTCTGCAAGTGGTTTGGTTAGAATATCAGCTTTTTGATGATCAGTGTGGATCTTGACCAACTTGATGTCCTTCTTCTCCACATGGTCTCTAATGAAGTGGTGCTTGATGTCCACATGCTTGCATCTTGTGTGTAAGACAGGATTTTGTGATATAGCAATTGCACTATTGTTATCACAAAATATTGGCACTTCAGTAGAGTTGACTTTGTAGTCTCTTAGTTGTTGTCTCAACCATAGGATTTGAGCACAACAACTTCCAGCAGCAACATATTCAGCTTCAGTGGTGGAAGTGGCCACTGTGTTCTGCTTCTTGGAGAACCATGAAATAAGCTTGTTGCCCAAGAATTGACAAGTCCCTGAAGTGGACTTTCTGTCAATCCTACATCCTCCATAATCAGCATCTGAGTAACCTGTTAACTCAATATTGTCATCAGCAGGGTACCAAAGGCCTAGATTCTCAGTGCCTTTGAGGTACCTCAAAATCCTCTTTGCAGCCTCAAGGTGGCTTTTCTTGGGATTTGCTTGAAATCTTGCACAAACACCTACTGCAAAAGTGATGTCAGGTCTGCTGGCAGTGAGATAGAGGAGTGATCCAATGATTCCTCTATACTCAGTAGAGTTGGTTGGAGTGCCACTCTCATCAGGATCCATCTTCCAATTTGTGTTCATTGGGATCCTTACTGGCTTGCTAGTTGTACACCCAAACTTTTTGATCATTTCTCTTGTGTACTTAGCTTGGTTGATGAAGATTCCTTCTTTAGATTGCTTGACTTGTAGACCCAAAAAGAAGTTCATCAACCCCATCATGGACATCTCAAACTTGCTTTGCATGAGCTTGGAGAATTTCTCACACAGCTTCTCATTAGGGGATCCAAAAATTATGTCATCTACATAAATTTGGACAAGCAGGATGTCCTCTCCTTCAGAGATTCTGAAGAGAGTTCTGTCCACAGTTCCCTTGGTGAATCCATGATTCAAGAGGAATTGTGACAGTGTATCATACCAAGCCCTAGGGGCTTGTTTGAGTCCATATAGAGCTTTCTTGAGTCTGTAAACTTGGTTTCCAATTTCAAACCCTGGTGGTTGCTCCACATAGACTTCTTCTTTCAAGACTCCATTCAGAAAGGCACTCTTGACATCCATTTGGTATACTTTGAACCTCTTGTGGGCTGCATAGGCTAGAAAGAGCCTTATAGCTTCTAGCCTTGCCACAGGTGCAAATGTCTCATCATAGTCAATGCCTTCATGTTGGCAATACCCTTTTGCCACTAGTCTTGCTTTGTTTCTGACAATCACATCATTTTCATTTTTCTTGTTCTTGAACACCCACTTTGTTCCAATAACATCTTGATGTGAGGGTCTATCCACCAGCTCCCATACTTCATTTCTGGTGAATTGGTTCAGTTCTTCCTGCATGGCTGTGATCCAATTGACATCTTGAAGTGCTTCCTCAATATCACTTGGTTCTTGCTCTGACAAGAAACAACAGAACATAGCACTTTCACCATGAAACTTTCTGGTTCTGACTCCTATACTTGGATCACCAAGTATCAGATCAGTAGGATGGTCAGATAACCAGGTCCTTCTTTTCCTGATCTCTTCAGTAGAGTTGTCCTCTACTGAAGGTGAGTCATTTTGATCATAAAATTCAGGATAATTTAATGCAGGATCTAATTCAGGATCATAATCAGGGGTGTTGTCCTCAATGTCAGGGACATTGGCATTTTCAACATTTTGAGTTCCCCCTTGATTATTTGACCCATTAACTACCTCAGCAGGAACTGCTTCTTCATTGGTAGTTGTTACCTGGATGTGAACTGGGATTGGATCATTCAGTTCATCATTTCCATCAGTGGGATTTGTCTCAGGAAGGTTGCCTTCAGGATGGTTGTCCAATGTTGTATGTTCAGGTAGGTTGATTTGGACAACTTCTATGAATTCAGTGTCTTTGTCTTTTAGGCTTAATCTGGTTGTCCTCTGTGTGATTTCTTCAGGTTCCAAATGATCATTCCTGATCTCAAAGATAGATTCATCAAACACAACATGAGGTGTTTCTTCCACTATAAGGGATTTCTTGTTGTAGACTCTGAAAGCTCTACTGATTTGAGAGTATCCAAGAAATACTCCCTCATCACTTTGCTATCAAAAGCTTTCAACTGTTCTTTCCCATTATTGTGAATGAAACATTTACAGCCAAATATGTGAAAATATGACACTTTAGGCATTCTTCCTTTCCAGAGTTCATAGGGGGTTTTGCCTTGCCCCTTAGTGATCAAACATCTATTTTGAGTATGGCATGCAGTGTTTATAGCTTCAGCCCAAAACCTTTTAGGTAAATTTGAGTCAGCAATTAAAGTTCTAGCAGCTTCTTTTAAAGTTCTATTCCTTCTTTCTGCAACTCCATTTTGTTGGGGAGTTCTAGCTGCTGAGGTTTCATGAGCTATTCCATTTGATGTGCAGTACTCATTGATGTATGAGTTAATGAACTCAGTGCCTTTATCAGATCTTATCTTGATAATGCTAAGGCTTTTCTCATTTGACAACCTCTTTAGAAGTTCAGGTAGTTTGACTTGTGTTTCCTTCTTATTAAGGAGAAATACTACCCATGTGAACCTAGAGAAGTCATCTACTACTACTAATGTGTATTTTCTACCATTTATGCTTGAAGGGGTAATTGGTCCAAACAGATCCATATGTAGAAGTTCAAGTACCCTTTCAGTGGAAATGACTGGTTTTCCTTTGAATGAGGTTTTAATCTGTTTTCCTTCTTGACATGGTTTACACACATGTTCTTTAATGAAAACCTCATTAGGTAGTCCTTTAACTAATGCATTTCTAGCAAGTTTATTCATAGATTTGAAGTTCAGATGATTTAGCCTCTTATGCCATAACCAACTTTGTTCACTAGAACTTTTAGCAATGAAACATGCAGCATCAGTAGACTTGTCCCAGTCTGCAAAATACACATTTCCCTTCCTAGTTCCAGTCAATAGGGTTTGTTGAGTTTTATCTTTAATTAGACACTTTTCACTTGAGAACTCAACATTAAAATCTTTATCACAGAATTGACTGATACTCAGGAGGTTATATTTGAGACCAGCTACATAAGATACATTGGTTACTTTGATGTTACCAATCATCAAAGTACCATAACCTTTTGTTGTTGCTTGTGAGCTGTCTCCAAAGGTGACATTTGGGCCTTCTTTTTCAATAAAATCAGAGAGGAGTTCCTTGTTTCCAGTCATGTGCCTTGAGCATCCACTGTCAAGGTACCATGCTGTCTTTTTGTTCATGCTCCTCTTCTTGTGGCCCAATGGTACCTGCAATTAGATAGGTTTAGGTACCCTTTGAGTTTTGGGTCCTGAGAGGTTAGCTGTACCTTTGGGAACCCAAACTTGCCTAATAAGCCTGATTGATTCAAGGTGGCTAAGTTGATTTCCTAGTGTATCAACATACACTGTCTTTCCCTTAAATGCCTTTGGGAAAGTATGTGTGATTGTGTTAACTCTGTAAGTTTCAGGGGAGTTGACCACTTTCCTGAACTTATGAGTTCTTTGTGCAGCTTGATGAAGTCTTTGAGGAAAGGCATTTTTATGACCATTACCCTTTGGCATGAAGGGTTTTGGTTGTCTCATTTTATTCTGCCTTTGAGGATAGTTGTCCTTAGGTCTATTCAGCTGAGGCTTTCTCAGATGAGTTGGCCTAGGCTTATTATACCTTGGATAGTTCCTCTGAACATTGTTCAGGAGAGTTGCCCTTCCATTGGGTCTACTCTGCTGACCAATATTCCTCTTGTGCTCAGGAGCTTTGGCCATTTCCTTAGGTTTTGGCCTATTCTCCTGAATCACTTGAGTAGGCATTTCATTCAATTTGCCCTTTCCTTTGTTCAGTGGCTGAATTACTTCATTTTCAGCTTGTTGTGCCACTGACTTAACAAAGATTCTCTTAGTGTTACTTGTGGATGCAACACTAAGACAAGGTGAAGATTCAAATGGATCAAAACCCAATCCACTTCTTTGAGCCATAGGTCTTTGATAACTTTGAATTTCCTCTATTGCTCTAGAGGATTTGTTCAAAGCAGACATCTTTAATTTCAGGCTCTCTTCACTTGATTTAAGAATATCATACTCATGTGAGAGATTTTCAAATTTGGCATTTAGAATTTTAAGTTCAAATTCTTTTCTTTTCTGAGAGAGAAGTTGATCATCAATCTCCTTTTGTTGGTCAACTATCCTGAGATTTGCTTCCTCAAGCTTTCTCAAGACTTGTTGATACAACTCAGTAGACTTGACATCAACAACTACCTCAGAGTTTTTGGTGAGTTCAGTAGCTAATCTTTCATTTTCTCTCACACAATTGTCATGAAATTCTTGTAATCTAGTGAAATCTTCCATCAACTTTCCCAAGGAAAGTTTCAGGTTAACCTCACTAGTGTTTTGTGAGATAAATGATGGTGAACTAGAAGTAGAGGATACCTCATCATCCTCAAGAGCCATGTTGCAGACATCATCATCATCATCACTGTTGGAGAACAATCCATCAGAAGAGTTGAAACTTTCAGCACTATCAGATTCTTCACCAGCCATCATGGCTTTTCTATTGGTGAATTTTCTATCTCTTTTTGCTTGTCTTTCTCTTCTTTCTTTAGAGCTTAGTTCAGGGCAGTCATATTGGAAGTGCCCTTTCTTTTTGCAGTTGTAACACAGATCTTCATCATCATCCTTCTTGGATTCATCTCTTCTCTTAGATGATGAGGGTTCAGCTCTACTGGATCTTCTCCTATCAGAGGACTTGTCCTCTGATCTTTTCTCTTCAGGCTTTTTGTCCTCAGCCTGATCTTCAGGGGAATTGTATCTTCTCCTGAATTTGTTGTCTTGGTAGAATTTCTTGTATCTACCAAACCTTGTGTTGAGCTTGTCAAACCTTCTAGCCATCAAGGCTAGTTCTTCCTTCATTTCAGTCTTAGAGACTGACTTTGATGATCTGGGAGTGGGTTGCATTTCTGGTTCAGCAACTTTGGCTTTGAATGCCACTCCCTTGGTAGGATTTGAAGGTTCCTCAACAGGCTTTCTTCTATTGAGGTCAAACTCATAGGCTTTAAGTTCTGAGAATATTTGTTGCATGGGCATGGTGGAGAGATCTTTGGTATTTTGCATCATTACAGCATAGACATCCCACTTTTGAGTGAGACTCCTTAGGATTTTCAGTCCAACCTCTCTCTTGGTGTAGACCTTGCCCAATGAGTTAATCTCATTCATCACATCAGTGAATCTACCAGCAAATTTGTCAATGGACTCATCAGACTCCATTGAAAATTGTTCAAACTTCTGCACAGCAACTTGGAGCTTGTTCTCCTTGATCTTTTCAGTGCCCTCACACATTTCAGCAAGGGTATCCCAAATTTCTTTGGCTGTGGTGCAGTGGTAGACTCTACCCATAACTGCATCTGGAATTGTTTGATAGAGGGTGTTCATGGCAAGATAATTCAAATTATCTTTCCTCTTTTCATCAGCAGTGAAGTCATCCTCATCCTTGGGAATCAGTTCCCTTATATCTGCTCTTTGCTCATCTGTCAATCTGGGGTTTGTTTGAGTAAACACAAAAGGTCCTCTTGTGATTACTCTAAGCATATCAGTATGAAGAGATGCAAGATGAGCCCTCATTCTAATTTTCCAGAAATCATAATTGTCTATAGAAAACATGGGCAGTTTGTGATGAGAAATGTGATTGACTGGATTTGTGGCCATATTGTCCAATCCTTGAACAGAAGGTGGAGGGACAGCATTGTTGTTAGCCATATCTCAATAAGAATCAATCAATCAACAAGTAATGGATTTCAGATAGAGATCAGTTCAGTGACCACACCAAATATGTGAGTTTTGAAAATCAAGATGGATTTTCAGAAGCAGTGGTCTATGAACCCCTGCTCTGATACCACTTGTTGGTCCTGAAAGGAGTAGATAACAAGTGTATGGGGGGGGGGGGAATACACTTGTATGCAAATTCTTTTCAACTAGATCAAACCAGAGCTCAGCAAGGTTGTCTTGGACAACTCTGCTGAAGATGATTAACTCTTCTAAGATAATCAATCTACTAAGTACTATTGAGTACTTAGTTGAATAACTATCTAGGGGAGTTATATGTGCGGAATAGTGGTTGGCCCTTTAAGTTTAGACTCCTTTAATTTCTGAAATCACTTAGTCAATGTAACACAGTCCAGTTAAGCTTCAGGGAACTTGTCCAAAACAGTTTTGCACAGTCTTTGAGTATGTATCTTTGAAAGATCAGTTTTGTGTGCAGTGTTGAATGAATGTAAGTACTTGTAAAGTAAATCAACACAAGAGTTTATAGTGGTTCAGAGACTCAAGCTCCTACATCCACTTTCCCTGATTTAACAGGATAATTCCTTCACTCTTGGAATTAACTTGTTTTATAGTGCCAAGGTGCACTTGATCAAGAACACCACTCCTTGGTGAATTGATCCCTAGGATGTCTAGAGTCCTAGTACCCTCTTCTCAACTCAGAACTGAACTGTTCTTCTCTCAACAGTCAGCTCCTACCACTTCTACTACTACAACCTTCTCACTTTCACTCTTGAAAGATATGAGGATTGAAGTAAGGTTCCAACTAATGAGATATCCTTTACAATGAAGATCAGTGTATAAGGATAGGATATCTCTCTAAGCTTGTGTATGGATATACAATTTGGTTCAACTTAGAAGAAGTGTTTGAAGACTAAGATAGTCTTTGAAAGCTTTGAAAGCACTCTAGCTTGTAAGAACTTTGAGCTAGGTTGAATTATGTTGAGGTCAGTTGGATAGTTGGATGCTTTCAAATGGTCTTCACACTTCTGTATTTATAGACAAAATGGAGGATTTGCCCGTTGGAGAGGCAGCCCCAAATTGCTATAAATGTCTTCCTTGAGTTCTTCAAACTGGAAGACAGATTCTTGATAGTGACATGTCCTTATTTGGGTAATAAACGGTTGTAACAGTTTTGTCTTCATTCTGCAGCACTTTTCCCAATGTTTGACTTCTTGTTAGGACTTGGACATGGCTTCTGAAGGTTGATCCAATGATAGGACAACATTCCTTATCATCTGGACAACTCTTCTTATCACTATCAGCAGTTTTGCTTTTCAGCATGGTTGGCTTGCTCTTCTTCAGATGACTTGGCTCTTTCCCTTTGTTTCTCTTGTGTATGATCTTAGCTCATTCCTTTGGGGACCTTTAGGGACTGGTTGTCTCAATCTCTTCAGCATAGTTGATCTTAGGCTTTCAGAGCACTTGATCTTGGTCAATTTAGCTGAGACAACTCCTCTGGACAACTCTCCTGATCAGTATATTTAATCTCTTTGCATCAGAGCACTTTATGCCTAGAGTTGACTTCTCTGGACAACTCTCCTGATGAAAACCTTTGAGTAGTCTTGTCCTTTTGAGCTATGTAAACTTGTTCTTGTATATGGTTAGCTTCTTTGGACAACTCTCCTGATCAGAGCTTTATGAGTACTTTCTCTGGATAACTCTCCTGATAAGAGTATCTTCATTGGACTTGTCCTTTTGAGCTTCACAATCTTGTTCTTGTATAAGAGCATCTTCTCTGGACAACTCTCCTGATAAGAGCATCTTGGATTTCATAGAGTGTCCTTACTCTTAAGTGATTGTTCCAGAATTTGAGCCTTGGGGGGGACTTGAACTTGATCATCTTCAAAGCATAGGTTCCCCCTCAAATTGTGCATCTAATTGTCTAAGAGCTACTTAACATTTCAGCTTCTCATCTAGCCTATAATCTATATGTTCTAACATTCTTAGAACATATTTATATTGACTTAGGCATGTCTCAGGGGGGTTTTGGTATTTGATCAAAACATATCTCATTTTATTCCCAACAGATATACATTATTGTGTTGCGTTTCTTTCTAATTAATTATTAATTATTTTTTTGTAATTTTTTTTTTATATAACTTGTACTTAATTTTAGTTCTTGTTTTTGCTCAATTAATATTGAAACATTCCAAGAACATAATATCAGTTGAACTCCCCGTATCTACAAAGATGCGAGCTATGTTATACCCGCAATGTTGGTGGTGATGACTAGGGCATCATTGTAGAGCTCTTTGGTCTCTCCAACATCCCCTGTTACGAATTCAATATTAGGGGTGGCTATCACATGCACTACTTCCCTGTACGATCCATCTTCTGTCCAGTCTTCAAAGATCTTACGTTTTGCTTTCTTTGCCTGGAGGAGTCCCCATCAGTGGGTCCTCCCATGATCATGTGGATCACTCCCCTTTTCTTAGGTGGCGGGGGGTGACCCTCAAGATCATCTCTTGGCTCTTTTCTATCCTCTTCTGGTTTCCTTTCATGCTCCTTTCTTTTTTGCCCTCGAGGGCCCTGTCAATCCCTGAATATAAACTCCTTGAGGTGCCTAGCTTGGATTATCCTCTCTATTTCATCTTTCAAATGCCAGCATTGGTTGGTGTCGTGACAATATTCGTTATGGAAGCGACATAACCTATCTGATTTGGGCTTTTGTGGACCTTTGCCCTTGGAGTAGGGGAACTTAAGGTTAGGATGGTCTCCTACTACTTCCAAGACCTCCGCTGGCTCCAACTTCAAGGGGGTATATTTTTCAAATCTCCCTCGAGGGCCCAAACGTGACCCTCCAGCACCATTCAAATTTCCAGCGCTCCCAGAGTTCTTGAGGGCTTTTGGGTTGGACCTCCTCGAAGTAGCATCTCTCCTTCTATCTCCACTGTCTGGCTTCGTTTATGACCTTTTTTCTTTACTTACCTCATCTAGAGTAAGGTATTTCTTGGCTCTGTGCAACAATTCATCAAAGGTATGCACTAACTTCTTGGCTAATAAGGAGAAGAGATCTTCATCTCTTGATTAAGTTGGAATTTACACACTTTAGATGTACGTGTGAAGCATATTTTGATGAGTTTTTCATTGAATTATGGATTGATTATGATGATTTGAGCCAAAATGAGGGAAAGGTTGTGTTTTGTCGATTTTATAGGAAATACGATGAAATTTGGAGCAAAACACCAACCATTCTTCACTGGATCAAGAATAGAAGTGCACCGTTGGGTTCGTCTCGAAAAACAGAGTGGAATAGCTAAAAGAATCGAGTCAATCAGACACCCGAGGCGAAAGATATGCACGAAACGAGAAGGGGTTGAAGTCGACCGAGCGAGCACGCCCGAGACGAGGGCTCGAGAAAGGGCTCCTCGAGACAGATTTTTTGGACACCGAGCGAGCACGGCCGAGAAGCAAGCTCGGCCGAGCATCTATTCAGGCCAAATCCAAAGGCCACGGCCGAGCCTTCAACTCAGAATAGGGACGCTCGACGCAGCAACTCGAAGCAATCACAAGGCACGACCGAGACTCTAGCTCGGCCGAGCTCGAGGAATTCCAGCGCCCGCACGCCTCGGCCGAAATAAGGCCACGACCAAGCACCCTCTATCCCCTGTTACGCAATGGCACGGCCGAGCCCCGTCCAGGCTTAACGTCTGTTTTGCACGGCCGTGCTACCCCCATTTTCGGTGCCATTCTCCTATTTTTGCCATTTTATACGGACCAACTTACAATTTTGGCATCCAAAACCCTACCCCAACACTATATAAGCCCCATTCTTGAAGTCATTTGTACCTTCCCCCAATTCCTCAAATTCCACACATACAAACACATACTTGGAGGTGATTTGGCCACAAATTCTTAAATTCTTCAATTTTTCATCAATTCATGCAAGGAAGACATCAATAGCTTGGAAATTCCATTCTCCACCATACTTTAGATTATGTTTTCTTTTTCTCTCTCTTTTTATTTAGTTATTTCATTTGGTTTTGTTTATTTGATTATGTTGTTGATTGGCTAGAACACTTTTAGTTCTAGAGCCTTGTAAATACTTTTGATGAAGTTTATGAATTAATGTTTTGCTTAATTGGTGTTTGTGTGGCTTAATTCTATTTGGATGCTTGATTTTCATTGCAAAACATGTCATTAGTGTATAATAGTGATATGTTAATTTTAGTTAATTGAATTAGGTTGAGAAATCTATTTTGATTGATTGATTGATTGCAAGCATTTGACCATAAATGGATTCATTAGTATTACATGTGCTAGGACCTACTTTCTCATCTTTGAGTTCACCCGTATTTCTCTTGTTTTGTGATTTGCATGAGCATTCATTGATCGATTTCCATATTACTCTTTTAATTGTTTACTTGTGACAACTTTGGGTAGATAATTAGGGGTAATCACTACATTTCCACTTAATCGATCACGTCTATTTAGAATTCAATCGACAAACTCCACTTTTATCACTACACCTCCTCGTGGGATCGACCTTGTACTTACTTCGCTACAATATACACTGTATACTTGCAGTCGTGTATTTTAGAGTTGTAGAATACGTGAATCAAGTTTATGGCGCCGCTGCCGGGGAGGTTTTGTAGTTCTAGAGTGTAGGTTGATAGAGTTTTAGTCTACACACTATATTTGCTTTCTTTTGTTTCAAAAATATTTGTGTTTGTTATTTTGATCTTACTTGCAATTCTCACTCTCGTTTGATCTTTTGATAGACATGGCTTATGATCACACGATCGAGGAGGAACCAACAAGAAGTGTTACCTTTAGATCCGGAGATTTGAAGCTAGTTGTCGAAGAAGGAACGTAGAAAAGAGAAGAAGTAAGTTAGAAGCCATGAATAGAAGAGATAATCTGATCGTGGAAGAGGTCGAGGAGGAAGTTGAGAATCAAGGGGTCGACAGATTTGTAGAGCCAAATGGGAATGGAGGTAACCGACCTCAAAGAGTGTTAAACCGGAGAGTTGGAGAAAATGTTGTTGTAGAAAGTGATGGAAGGCCAAGGGAGGACGAAGAACCACAAAGAGTCTTGAGAGATCACTTCCGTCCTATTCCAAGGCCGTATGGAGGAGCGGGTCGGGAACCCGTGGATGCACACAACTTCGAGCTCAAACCGGCATTAATAGTTATGGTCCAAAACAACCAATTTAGTGGTCTTTCCAAGGAGGATCCTAACCTCCACTTGTCTCAATTCCTCGAGATAAGTGGAACGGTTAAGATCAACCGTGTTCCTCAAGACTACATCCGTTTGCAACTTTTCCCCTTCTCACTCCGGGACTGAGCTAAGCAATGGTATCTCTCTCTTGATTTGAGAACCATTGAGAATTGGAACGATTTGGTTGATGCATTCCTAATGAAGTATTTCCCTCCGAGCAAGACTATCCAAATCCGAGGGGAGATATCTTCATTTAGGCAAGATGATGATGAGTCATTGGCCGAAGCATGGGAGCGCTTCAAAGACCTCATTAGAAGTTACCCACAACACGATTTTTCAAGAGATCAACTAATATGCTACTTCTATAACGGGATGGATCACCGTACAAGAGGGATGGTAGACGTTTCGGCCGGTGGAGGGTCATTATTGGGGAAGACGACGGAAGAAGATTATGTGCTTTTGGAAGAGATGGCTAAGAACGGAAATCAATGGCCATCTGAGAGAAGACAAAACCGAAAGATTACCTCAACTCAAGAATCGGAGGATTTTGCAACTTTATCCAACAAGATGGATAAGTTGACTTCTCTAATGACGGCCAAGGCATTAGTGGGACCAAGTGATGAGCAATATGAAGAGGCCCACTACATGAACAACCAAAGGGACCGAAATTATCGAGAAATGGGGTGGAACGAGAGGCAAAACCGTGAGAATCCTCTTAATCTGAACCAACATCATCCCGGTTTGAGGCAACATGAGAACTTCTCATATGCCAATCCAAGGAATGTTATCCAACCACCACCGAATTTCAACGTGAGAGATGGAATGATCGTTGAACCTTTATCAAAGCCATCATTGGAAGATATGTTTGGAACATTCATGGGAGAGACAAAGAACTACATGGCAAAGACATGGCAAAGACTTGATGAACAAGGGGAAATGATCAAGAATGTGGCAAACAACATGAAAGCCATGGAGAAGCAAATGAGCTAACTCTCTAATGTCGTTGGAAGTCAACACACTCCGGGGCAATTTCCTTCGAACACGGAGCTCAACCCCAAGGAGCATTGCAAGGCTATAAAACTAAGAAGTGGGACAAGTTATAAGGGTCCCAAGATGCCACAAGAGGAGGAAATGGTAATGGCACCCGAGGGTGTTGACAAAGAAGAAGGCCAAGAGAAAGAAAGGCAAGAAGAGATAGTGAGGGAAGAAGAGAAAGAAGGGGAGAAGAAGAGTGATGAGGCAATCCCTCCACAAGACAAAGGCAAGAATGTAGTGCCTCTCCCATACCCTCAAAGGTTGAAGAATAAGGGCTTGGACAACAAATTTGCCAAGTTCGTAGAGATGTTCAAGAAGATCCACATCAATATCCCCTTTGCCGAGGCTCTTGAACAAATGCCCCATTATTCCAAGTTCTTGAAGGAAATCATATCAAACAAGAGGAAGATGGCGGAGTACGAAACGGTACACTTGACCGAGGAGTGTAGCTCCATAATTCAAGTCAAGTTACCTCAAAAGCTTAGAGACCCCGGATCCTTCACTTTGACATGTGTCATTGGAGATGGAGGTACATTTAGAGCTTTATGTGATTTGGGAGCTAGTATAAATCTTATGCCTCTATCCATCTTCAAGTCTCTTGGTTTGGGAAAGCTCACACCGACTACGATGAGCCTCCAATTGGGTATAGATCTATGACACACCGACTTTGTGGTTTTGGATATGGAGGAGGACAAATACATCCCTTTGATCTTGGGAAGGCCATTTTTGGCACCCGGAGGGTCCATCATAAATATGAGGAAAGGGGAGTTGGAACTTCAAGAGAACAATGAGAAAGTCTTGTTCAACATTTACAAGGCTATCAAATTCCGGGATGATGAGGATGAGGTCTTCGAGTGCAACATGATCAATAGTGTTCAAGCTTGTGTGGATATGCACATGAAGAAGAGCAACTCAAAAGATCCACTTGACTTTTGCATAAGAAACTCTCTTACTTCACCTTCTCTTATTCCTTTTGATTTTAATTATGATGAACTTGATGATATAGAATTGTTTGAATACATGTGTTCTCTTGATGTTCTAAAGGAGCTCCCAATCAAGAAGGAAGAGAAATTCATGGAGATACGACGAGAAACCAAGTTTGGGGGGGTCTTACTTGAAGAGTGTCAAAGATTTCCTAACAAAAATCTTAACACTTGGCCCTCATGTTTTTCGTTGGAGGCACCAAAGGAGGGAGCTAAGGAGGAACCGAAAGCTCAAGAGAAAGAGAGGAAGCTAGACTTGAAACCACTTCCGGATCACTTGAGATATGCATATCTCGAACAAGGTGCCCTCTTTCCGGTTATTGTTTCTTCACACTTGCATGATATTGAGTTAGAAAAATTGCTTAGGGTGTTTAGAACTTATAAATCGGCTATTGGTTGGGATATTTTGGATTTGAAGGGTATACCGGCTCATATTTGCATGCATAAAATTAGACTAGATGAGTCTATTAAGCCTAAAGCCCAAGGTCAAAGAAGATTGAATCCCATCATGCAAGAGGTAGTGAGAAAAGAGGTGTTGAAGTGGTTAGATAATGACATAATTTTTCCCATAAGTGATAGTGAGTGGGTGAGTCCAACACAAGTGGTACCTAAGAAGGGGGCATGAATATTGTGACAACCGAAGCTTTAGAGGCAATTGCTACTAGGACCATTGTGGGGTGGAGAGTATGCATTGATTATCGTATGTTGAATAATGCCACTAGGAAAGACCATTTTCCTATACCTTTTATTGATCAAATGTTGGATAGGATGGCGGGATACGAGTATTATTGCTTTCTTGATGGTTACTCGGGATACAATCAAATTTTGATTGATCCTAAGGACCAAGAGAAATCAACTTTTACTTGCCCTTATGGTACTTTTGCTTTTAGGAGAATGCCATTTGGATTGTGTAATGCTTCTGCCACCTTTCAAAGATGTATGATGGCTATATTTCATGGCATGATTGAAAACATAATGGAGGTGTTTATGGATGACTTTTCCGTATTTGGTTATTGTTTTGATACATGTCTACGTAACCTCTCTTGTGTTTTGCAAAGATGCATAGATACTAACTTGGTGCTCAATTGGGAGAAATGTCATTTCATGGTGAAGGAAGGAATTGTGCTTGGGCACAAGGTCTCGGCTAAATTAAAGGACTAGAGGTGGATAGAGCAAAGATTGTGTCAATTGAGAAGCTACCTCCACCAATCAATGAGAAGGCGGTTAGAAGTTTCCTTGGGCATGCCGAATTTTATAGATGATTCATCAAGGATTTTTCAAAGATAGCCAAGCCCATGTGTTCATTGTTGGAGAAAGGTGCCACTTTCATCTTTAGTGACGAATGTGTGAATTCGTTTGAGATATTGAAGGAGACGCTGATCAAAGCTCCCGTGTTGGTGACACCCGATTGGAGTCAACCGTTTGAGGTCATGTG
The DNA here is from genome assembly GCA_963675135.1 of Galeopsis tetrahit. Lineage (NCBI taxonomy): Eukaryota > Viridiplantae > Streptophyta > Magnoliopsida > Lamiales > Lamiaceae > Galeopsis > Galeopsis tetrahit. Next base: position 12,683,926 of record OY776121.1, on the reverse strand, counting down.
TGATGCTAGTGATTATGCCATTGGAGTAGCTTTGGGTCAAAAGAGAGACAAGCTTTTTCGTGTGATCTACTATGCAAGCAAGACATTGAATCCGGCTCAAAAGAATTACACCACAACGGAGAAGGAGATGTTAACCGTGATCTATAGCTTTGATAAGTTTAGAGCATATTTGGTGGGATCTAAGACCATGGTATACACGTATCATACAGCTCTCAAGTATTTGATTGAGAAGAAAGAGGCTAAACCGAGGTTGATACGATGGGTGCTTCTTTTGCAAGAATTTGATGTGGAGATTAGAGATAGAAAAGGGTGTGAGAATGTGGTGGCGGATCATCTCTCAAGACTTGAGAATGTGGAGGACAAAGATATCCAAGTCCCTATCAAGGAGTGGTTCCCCGATGAGCAAATTCTTGCTATCAAAGAATCATGTCCATGGTTTGCCGACTTTGTGAATTACATATATAGCCACCGGAACACATCCACCAAACCTCTCATTCCATCAAAAGAAGAAGTTTTACCATGATGTCAAGTTCTATGTTTGGGAGGATCCATTCCTCTATAGATGGTGTTCGGATATGATCATGAGGAGGTGCCTAGCAGAAGATGAGTGGGAGAAAGTGATTGAGGAGTGCCATTCGTCTCCTTATGGAGGGCACTTTGGAGCAAACCGGACGGCCCACAAAGTTCTTCAAAGTGGTTTCTATTGGCCATCCATCTTTAGAGATTGTGAAGTTTTTGTGAAGAAATGTGACAAGTGTCAAAGGATGGGAAACATTTCAAAAAGGCATGAGATGCCTATGAAGAATGTGATTGAAGTGGAGCTCTTTGATGTGTGGGGAATATATTTTATGGGGCCCTTCCCAACTTCTCATGGGTTTTCTTACATTCTTTTGACCATTGACTATGTTTCTAGATGGATTGAGGTAATTCCAACCACTACAAATGATGCAAAGGCAGTCCTCAACTTTTTGAGGAAGAACATTTTCACTCGTTTTGGCACTCCAAGAGCACTAATGAGTGATGGTGGTTCACACTTTTGCAACTGATGGCTAGATTAACTCTTGACAAAGTATGGAGTGAAGCATAGGGTGACCACACCTTATCACCCTCAAGCTAATGGACAAACGGAGTTTGCTAATCGAGAAGTGAAGAAAATCTTGGAGAAGACCGTTGGGATAAAGAGGAAAAATTGGGCCATCAAGTTAGATGAAGCTCTTTGGGCATATCAAACCGCTTACAAGAAACCTTTGGGCACATCTCCTTACCAACTTGTGTATGGCAAGTCTTGTCATCTACCCGTGGAAGTGGAGTATAGAGCTCGTTGGGCTATTAATGAGTTGAATCTTGATCTTAAGGCATCCGGAGAAAGAAGGAAGATGATGCTCAATGAGCTTGAAGAGATTAGGAATGGAGCCTTTGAGAACTCCAAGATTCACAAAGAAAGGGCCAAGAAATTTCATGACAAGATGATTGAGAGGAGGGAGTTCCAAGTTGGAGAACAAGTCTTATTGTTCAACTCAAGGTTGAGGCCATTTCCGGGCAAGTTGAAGTCAAAGTGGTCGGGGCCCTATGTGATTAAGAATGTGACGCCCTTGGGAAATGTGGAACTTATTGGTATAGATGGAACAACCTTTGTGGTGAACGGTCAAAGAGTGAAGCACTATTTTGGAAATGAGCAACTTCGAATGGTGGAGTCGCTTTGCTTGGATGAGGCTTGAAAGTAGAAAGCAACCGTCCGGCATAGGACGTTAAAAATAGCGCTTCATGGGAGGCAACCCAAGGTTTTATTGCTTTCATGTTTTTATTGCTTTAGTAGTTTTGATAGCTTAGTTTCTTTTGTAGGTATGGATGAAGAGCATTGTGGACATCATATCTTGGAGAATGAAGAAAGAGGCAAACTAACTTTGGAGAGGGAAAGCAAGTGTAGCAATGGTGATCTTTGAAGAACATTGGATGTGCAAGGAGGGAGGTAACAACTTGTAGCCCCAAACTTAGAATTTTTACATAGTAAAATTCTAAGTTTGGGGGAGTTATTTATTTTTATTTTTTTTACTAGTTGTTACCCTTGAATTGGTTCGTCATTCTACTTGTTACATTTTGCACCGGCGCACACTTAGCTTTCATATGCTTATATTGTTTGAGTTGGTTTTGATTATGTGTTGGGTAGTGGATTTATGGTGAAATGTGAGCATGAATAATCATTGGAATCCATGGTTGAGTAGTGAAGTGATGTCTATTTTCTTTGAATGTATGCATGATTGATGATGAGTAGTAGGATCATGTTGTGTTCATATTTGTGATCTTTGACAACATGAATGCATGATGTGTTGTTTTTTTGGGACATTTGATGATTGTGAGGGTCCTATTGAATAAACCGGTGAGAATTGAGCCATAAATCGAACATGTAATCCGGTTTGATTCATTTGAGAGTGGATTAGGTTATTGCTAGTGATCTTAAAACTTGCCCAAGTTCTTGTTTGAAAGCATGATTTTGTGAAACTTTGTGATATGACATAGGCCATCTTGTTCTAAAGAGTCACTTAGCCAAAATTTCCTAAAACCGAAGTAATCTTCCATAGTTAGCCCCTTTGAGCTTAATTCCTCATTTTCTTAGCAAACTACAATGTTAACCACTTAGCCTTTTTGAGCCTTTGATACCTATGTCTAGTGGGGGATAAAGGACAAAGTGGAAAAACATGTGTTTGAATGTACTTGGTTTAAGGAGAAGTTGGATGAGTTAAAAAAAGTTGAAAAAGATGAAAAGAGATGAAAAGAAAATCAATGGAAAAGAAAAGAGGGACAAAGAGCCCCAAAAGCTTGAAAAGAAAAATGGTTCAAAAGGTGATGAATGCTTGAAAAAGAAAGGAAAATGAAAAGTGAGGATGAAGTTTGTAAGCTTTGAAAGTGAAAGCACACATTGTAAAACAACAAACTTTGTCCTCCACTAGAAGAGTCACAATTCATCCTACCTTGTCCAAAGAGCCAATGTTACATCCTTGATTAAGTCTTATTGATCACATTGTTGAGTATTTGAGTGTTGTAAAAAGTAGAATTTGGGCAAGCATATAGTGATTGCATAGAATAACTTGATTGATGAGTGCATTAATATCCTCAATTTTTTTGTGTGTTTGAGAGAAACACTTCATCATGTGAGTAGAGGACTTGAGCATTTGGATTATGTCTCCCATTCACAATGTGTTGTGTGTTTGTGCATATTCTTTGATTCATAAGTGTGAATTGCAATAATGAGCATATGACCTTCATTGAAAAAGCACTTTGAGAAAGAGATATCACTACACTTTACTTTGCATGTGTGATTTACATTGAATATTCCATTTTGATCATTCTACCCTCATTGCTTTAAGTGCTTAGTTGTTTGAGGACAAACAACATTTTAAGTTTGGGGGGGTTTGATTCGGGTGGAATTTACACACTTTAGATGCACGTGTGAAGCGTATTTTGATGAGTTTTTCATTGAATTATGGATTGATTATGATGATTTGAGCCAAAATGAGGGAAAGGTTGTGTTTTGTCGATTTTGTAGGAAATACGATGGAATTTGGAGCAAAACACTAACCATACTTTACTGGATCAAGAAGATGAGTGCACCGTTGGGTTCGTCTCGAAAAACGGAGTGGAATAGCTAAAAGAATCGAGTCACTCAGACACCCGAGGCGAAAGATATACACGAAACGAGAAAGGGTCGAAGTCGACCGAGAGAGCACGCCCGAGACGAGGGCTCGAGATAGGGCTTCTCGAGACAGATTTTTTTGGACACTGAGCGAGCACGGATGAGAAGCAAGCTCGGCCGAGCATCTATTCAGGCCAAATCCAAAGGCCACGGCCGAGCCTTCAGCTCGAAATAGGGACGCTCGACGCAGCAACTCGCAGCAATCACAAGGCACGACCGAGACTCCAGCTCGGCCGAGCTCGAGGAATTCCAGCGCCCGCACGCCACGGCCGAGCACCCTCCACCCCCTGTTACGCAATGGCACGGCCGAGCCACCTGCTCGGCCGAGCCCCATCCAAGCTTAACGTCCGTTTTGCACGGCCGTGCTACCCCAATTTTCTGTGCCATTCTCCTATTTTTGCCATTTTTGAGGGACCAACTTGCAATTTTGGCATCCAAACCCTACCCCAACACTATATAAGCCCCATTCTTGAAGTCATTTGTACCTTCCCCCAATTCCTCAAATTCCACACATACAAACACATACTTGGAGGTGATTTGGCCACAAATTCTTGAATTATTCATCAATTCATGCAATGAAGACATCAATAGCTTGAAAATTCCATTCTCCACCATACTTTAGACTAAGTTTTCTTTTTTTCTCTCTTTTTATTTAATTATTTCATTTGGTTTTGTTTATTTGATTATGCAGTTGATTGGCTAGAACCTTTTTGGTTCTAGAGCCTTGTAAATACTTTTGATGAAGTTTATGAATTAATGTTTTGCTTAATTGGTGTTTGTGTGGCTTAATTCTATTTGGATGCTTGATTTTCATTGCAAAACATGTCATTAATGACAATAGTGGTATGTTAATTTTAGTTAATTGAATTAGGTTGAGAAATCTATATTGATTGATTGATTGATTGCAAGCATTTAACCTAATTTTATTTTGAGATTGAAAGATGATCAATGATTAGGAAGATGTGTGATGATCCTAGGAGCTTGATTGGGTTCTATGATGTAATTTAGGTAGAGATACTAATTAAGTTGTGTGATATTTCCTTTGGATTATTTGGATTGAAGAAACTTTTAATTCATTATTATGTGATCAATCTTATAGACAAAGCATGAACACCACTTAAGTAGATAATTAACCATACATGGATTCATTAGTATTACATGTGCTATACGACCTACTTTCTCATCTTTGAGTTCACCTGTATTTCTCTCGTTTTGTGATTTGCATGAGCATTCATTGATCGATTTCCATATTACTCTTTTAATTGTTTACTTGTGACAACTTTTGGTAGATAATTAGGGGTAATCACTACATTTCCACTTAATCGATCACGTTTATTTAGAATTCAATCGACAAACTCCACTTTTATCACTACACCTCTTCGTGGGATCGACCTCGTACTTACTTCGCTACAATATACACCGTATACTTGCGGTCGTGTATTTTAGAGTTGTAGAATACGTGAATCATCTCTCAATCTATTGGTTTGTAGTGGGTACCTCCAATTTTGACCTCAAAAGAGGCAGTGGGTACCTCCAACGCAACTTGATTAAATCTCTTTAAGAATGCTCTTAGGCTCTCATTTTCCCCCTGTCTCATGTTGAATAGGGTCAATGTAGCCTTGGGTTGTCTCCTTGCACTAGCAAACTGGTGCAGGTATAACTTACTAAATTTCGCCCATGATCGGATGGTGTTCTGCTCCAGCTGCGTGAACCATTGCTGGGCAGCCTTGGATAAGGTAGTTAAGAACACCCTGCATTTGGCACCCTCTCCGTAGCGGTGCAGTTAAGCAACATTCTTGAACGACAATTCATCTTGTAAAATATTAGAGGAGAATTGACAGCCAGTAACGTATGGGAATTTACTTACTCGGTTAGTCATTTGCTTCCTCATATCTCTCAACTCCTTCTAGAGGGCTTGTAGTTGATCACTAACTGCTCCCTGGTAGGTATCGTTCGTACTCTCTTCTATCTCAGGAACTAGGGCTTCCTCCAGTATTGATTACATACATGTTCCTTCTGGCAGTCCTCGTAGGGATACTTCTCTCAGCTTGAGAGGGCACTTTCTCCTCTCGATCTGCAAGGGTTTCAATCTCTCTTGAAGGAGCCTGTGAGGTCCCAGGGATATATTCAGGACCTTTCTGCTTGGAGTTCTCGGCGGCTGGCGGAATAGCACCAGGAATATGTGTCCCCTGGGACGCCAATGCCTTCTCTACGGCTGGAGCGATCATAGCATTCAATTGATCATGAGAAACCACCAGGAGGTCGGCATCAACTTGGGAAGTTCTTTCATAGTGTATATTATAAATACGAGTTGGTTTGTAGACTCTAGTTCATATAAGAACTTGAGTTGACCAGGTCAACTCTTTATTTTTTTTTTTTTTTTTTTTTATGGTGTTGCACTTTTCAATTATAGTAACTTACACTTTTAAATAATATTTTTAGTTATATGAACGTACATATTTTAGTAATGTTATATTGCACCTTTTAGTTATACGATGTTGCACTTTTTAGTTGTAATGTCTTACATTTTTCATTAAAAACTGTGTTGCACTTTTCAATTATAGTGACTTACACTTTTCATTAAAAAATGTGTTACACTTTTCATTAAAAAATGTATTACACTTTTTAGTAATATTATATTGCACTCTTCAGTAATAGTGTGATGCACTTTTTAGTTATAATGACTTACACTAATCACAAAAACTGTGTTGCACATTTTAGTTATAAGGACTTACACTTTTCATTAAAAAGTGTGTTGCACTTTTCAGTAATATTATGTTACACTTTTTAGTTATAATGACTTACATTTTTCATTAAAAACTGTGATACACTTTTCAATTATGGTAACTTACACTTTTCTTTAAAAAATGTGTTGCACTTTTCAGTAATATTGTGTTACGCTTTTTAGTTATAATGACTTACACTTTTCATTAAAAATTGTGATACATTCTTCAATTATAGTAACTTACACTTTTCATTAAAAAATATGTTGCACCTTTCAGTAATATTGTGTTACACTTTTTGGTTATACGGAGTAATAACATACATTTTTTATTAAAAACTATGATACACTTTTCAATTATAGTAACTTACACTTTTCTTTAAAAAATGTGTTGCACTTTTTAGTAATATTGTGTTATTTTAGAAAAAAATTACAAAAACAAAAAAAAACAAAAAATTTAACCAAGTCAACTCGAGTACATATAAGTACTCGAGTCTATATGAGACTTGGCCTATAAATACCCATCTACATGTACACATATTCACAACAACAACAAATATCACTCTATTTAGAGACATAAAGAAGAAAAGAAGAGTAGTTTTCAAATGGCGAAGTTGATTTGGGCTCTTTTCCTTGTGATATCAGGTTTTTTTTTTTCCAAATTTTTTAACTTTGTTAAAATTCCAACAATTATATATCCTGCATGTATAATATTCAAATTAAGTGCTTTCGAATTTGATCAACTTTCAATTTTTAATGTACTACTGTCACATGTGTCATAAATCACCCTCCTTAAGCCATATTGGCGAAGGTTTATTTAAATCTTTTATCTGGAATTAATTTATATATACACACATTCTTCCTCTATTGTGTTGCTGCAGTATTAACAATTGGATTGATTGAAGTGAATGGTGCGGAAAAGAGATGTGAAATCATACTAGACAAGAATAACTGTGAACTTGCAAAGTGTAGAGAAGACTGTTTTAAATCTAAGAACGGATTTGGTTCTTGCCTTTCAACTGCACCAGCTTCAACCTATTATTGTGCTTGCTTTTACAATTGTCCAGAAAATTAATGAAGCACAAGTTTTGTACGTGACTTAATAAAATATTACTCATATATTGAATACTATTTCCATTTTCATTTATCTCATATGGCATTAATTTGCATTTTTGTTTATTTACATGTATATTTTTTAATTAGTTTTCCACTTATTTAATATAATTACATATATCACCAAAAATAAATAATAAATAAATGTATTTTTCTCGACTTATAAATTGTAGTAATTAGTTTTTCTCCTATAATAAATTAGGGTTTTGTTTTGATAAAATGATCAGATTTTTTAATTTATTTATGTAATTTATAAAAATTTGTGTGAGAACGTCTCACAAATCACATTTCATGAGACAGACTCGTATGTAAGGATCCACCCAAGCCCACTAAAACTATGTGGACTTCCGTCAATTGGCTCATCGTCTAAGTCTCCTCTATGATAAGCTTTTTCTGGGCATATATTATTGTATGTAACCAATTTTTGGGCCTCCTTTGCATTTAACCCATAGCTCATTTACTCTAAATGATATAAATTATTGTGTTGCTTTTCTTTCTAATTAATTTTTAATTATTTTTGTGTAACTTTATTTTTTTATATAACTCGTACTCAATTTTGGTTCTTGTTTTTGCTCAATTGTTGTCAGATCCCTTTAATAGTGAATTAATAAAGATTTCCACTAATTCCAAGTATTTGCTGAATTTTTTTAAAAAGTGATACATACTAATATTTTAAGAGAAATGCGGTAGTCACTTATAATAAAAATATTAACAGTTTTTAAACAGTAATAACATTTAATTAATTAAAAAGTGATACTACTACTTTTTAAGTAGTGATTTATATTGTATTGCTTGAATATTAAGTTTCAGTACTAATAATTACTTGTAAGTGAAAATTTATACATTTTTAAGTACTGCTCATTAGTTATCAAACCAAAGTACTTATTCACTTAGTATAATTTCATATTTTGATATTCTAATTTTTTTCTTCAAGATATTCAAAAGATGGTTCTCCTCTTGATTCCAACTGTGAGTATAAAAGTTAAAATGTTGCCATTGGTAATCGCTTCAACAACAATACATAACCATCATTGTCTTGAGCAAATCCAATTTAAGAAAAACAAAACTGCAAAATGTTGCACACATGACACATCATAACTATTAATAATTACTCTCTCCGTCCCACAAAGATAGCCACGTATTTCTTTTTTGAATGTTCCAAATTATAGCTTCATTTCCTCTTTTACTTTAGTATTAAATGCTTTATTGTCAAGTTTACCCCTAATTAATAAGAGTAATTAATGCTTAACAGATTTTGGAGTACACTACAAAAAAACTGAGATTTAGAGACGGATTAGATACCATAAACATTGTATCTAAACAGGTTAGAAACGGATTTTGGAACCATTTTCTATCTGTTCCTAATCGCATGGTATCTAATGTTAGGAACGGTTTTCTAAATTCCGTTTCTAATAAGAGACGGATTTGAGACCGTTTTTTTCGGTTTATAATGAGAGACGGAATTTGACACCGTATATTCTCGTATCTAAACGATGAACGACCCGTTTTATATTCGGGTCAAAATTCCGTTTCAAATGTCGTTTCGTCTTTAAATCCGTATCTAAACGATAAACGACCCGTTTTACACCCGGGTCAAAAAACCTTCTATAATTTCGTTCTTAATTAGAAACGACGTTTTGTCGTCTCTAAATCCGTATCACAAGGAAAAAATCCGTCTCCAAGAGTTAAAAACCCAATCCCCATTCCAAGCCTTTAATCCCCATTCCAAGCCCGAACCCGACCCGACACCCATCCCACCCTACCCTCCAACCACCCCCCTCCAATTATTTAATCCTCATTCCAAGCCTTAATCCCAATCCCACCAAGCCCGTACCCAACCCGACCCCACACATTCCCAACCCAAACCCACACCATCCCAGCCCGAACCCAACCCCCGACACCCATCCCACCCTGCAACCACCCCTCTCTCCAACTATTTAATTGACCTTTTTTTGGTCTATATGGGAATTGAATCCAGGTGGGCAAATGTTTATTATTGAGCATCGGCCACTAGGACAAATAACTCTTTTGTTTTATTTTTTAATATTAATTGTATATGTATATTAATTTATTTCTTTTACGTGTATTCAAATTGTAACTTTTAAATTTGTAAATGTAATTTTTTTATATTAATTTCTAAAAATTTTAATTACTCACCACCGTCAATAAGCTATAAAATATTAAGAACTATGCATAGTTTAGACACTTTATTTTATTATAATAGTTTAACATATATAATTAATTGATTAATTTGTAACTTTAAAAACATATATAAAAAAAATTGTTATTGAATTGTAAAAGTCGATCTTACTTTATAAATTAAAATAAATTAATTAAATTACGTTTAATCTTCATCATCTTCTTCTTCTTTTTCTTCTTCATCATATTCATCTTTACAGTCGTTAAATCTACAAAGAGATTGAAATCTCCCGCAATCTATTTTTCTGTTTGAAATAGAGCTTCACTTTTGTCATATTCTTTCTTTGTAGTGCCTTCCACCTTTAATTTGCAAACAACGATCTATTCATAGTTACGTGGTCCTCTTAGATAGGCCAAAGTTTCATGTGCACTCAAGTACACCGTGTACTTGAGTGGACCTTGACCGGTCAACTGTTGACCGTTGATCAGTCAATGGTCAAACTTTGAAAAAAAAAATCGATTTTTTTTCGATTAGTTTTTTTGAAAATGTGTATGTTAGTATATTGAAAAGTGCATCATCAAGGACAACCACTAGGGCTGTGATACCGTGGACTTGAGTACACAATCCTACCCCTGAATAGGTGCTAGGTGCACAGTCCTACCCGTGGATAGGTGCTAGGTGCAGTAGTATACTTGACACACTTGAATGACAAAATTTATATATTTGTTACTATACCATTTATATCTTTGTTCCTAAGGGGATCAATCACATTTGAACAACACTAGGATATCTACGATATCCAGGATATTCTAAAATTAAATTAAATATAGAAAAATTGGTACTAGGTGCTAAAATTAAATTAAATTTCAAAAATTGAATTTTGAACTTGTGACATTATGTTAAGGACAACCACTAGGCTGTGATACGTGTACTTGAGTACACAGTCCTACCCCAGGATAGGTGCAGTAGTATACATGGCACACTTGAATGACAAAATTTATATTTTTGTTCTTATACCATTTATATCTTTGTTCATAAGGGGATGTGATCAAACCAATCACATTTGAACAACACTAGGATATCCGGATATTCTACTTTAATGACTACCGTCTTTATTGGTAGTCAATATTATCTTGAGATTCTGAATTGAGTCAATATTATCTTGAGATTTACTCAATGTGACATTGTTTGCCTACTTGAATTTAGTTATGTGTACGTGTATGTGTGTTCTAGATGCATGCGAATTTAGTTATGTGTATATGTGTGTATGAGCATGATAAATCTCATTTTTATACAATAATTTACTAAATTACATGATAATTGTAATTTATAGTAGGCAAATTGATAAGTAAATTGATATATTATAATAAAGACTTGAGATGCACAACTTACATTGTTAATCTTGATGGTAGAGACAATATTATTATTGCCGTGACTCACCTTCGATTGACCTACGTTCTTGAGTTACCGATATTGAAAGAAATTCATGAATTATTGTCATTAATCCATTTTTTATATATATTGTCATATAATATATATTTCCATATAAAAGATAAGGAATATATAACATAATATTATTATAATATCTATATTTATTATATAAACTTATTTTTCAAGAATGAAAAAAAATCGAATTTGACATATTATTATTAGATAGGATTAGGTTTAATTTCTTTAAAATATATTTTTCACAAATTTAGTAAAATTAAATAAAATTAATTTCTATAAAAAGATATTCAATTTTTATTTCAAGTTCATTTTGACACAAAATGATTTTTGATTTTTATCTCAATTGATTTATCCCTTTTACTATACTATTTAGACTATCTTACCATTAGCAATGCTTCAAGTATTTATACTTTTTCTAAGTGGATGATAGCATTATTTTTTAATCTAATTTTTTTTATAAAATACTATACAAGTTTCTTTACAAGTAGTAGTTTTATAAAGATTTAGAAACTTTTAAAAGTTATTGAATGACTCTTTTTTTTTAATCGAACGTTGATACAAAATTGATTAGAGAATCAATTCTTGTAATATTTTCATTAGTTTATACTTTTTCTAAATTGATGATAGAATTGTTTTTTAATCTAAATCTTTTTAAAAAATTCTATACAAATTTAAAAAATTATTAAATGGCACCTCCTTTTTTTTAATCTACAAAATTGATATACGAGAATCAATTCTTGGAATATTTTCATTAGAAAACCAATTGATATATATATTGGCATATGAAATTGAAGATATAATATATTATTATTATTATAATATCTATATCTATCCTAAAATATATCTACAGTACATTTATATTTATCCGATAAGATATATTAATTAATTTTTTTATTTTTTTTATTTAACTCCGTCCATATTCTCTCATTCTCAATTCTCTCTATATATAAGGTTTTAAATTATTTTTTAATTTAATTTTATCATTTGACTAATTAAATACAAATTAGAGATGGTTAGATTCCGTATCGCAAATTTCATGTACCACCTTATCTCGTTTTATATTGGGGAGAAAAAATTGATTGTTTAGAGACGGTGGTATATGTATCTAATCCGTATCTAAAACTCTCGAAATTGAAAGTCGCATATCTAGTCCGTATCTAAAACTTTCGAAAATAAAAGTCGTATCTAATCTGTTTATAATGAGAGACGATTTTATTTTCGGTTTCAAATCTCGATTTTTTAACAAATCCGTATCTAATCTGTATCTATTAGAGACGGATTAGGTGTCCGTCTCAAAATTTCGGTATCAAAATCAGACTTTTTTTGTAGTGGTATGGGATTCTAAGGGCAAAATTGACACATTAGCTAAATTTTACTACATTTATTAATTTTTCTTAATTTGTGTGTAAAGTCGAATGTGACTATCTTTGTGGGACGGAGGGAGTAATATTAATGATAGACACGATGTATATGCAAGAGAATTGTACCCTCGAATTTTTGTTAGTAGAGGATGTCCTGGCCAAGCTCGGAAAAGAGACTGATTAAATCGTCTCCATGAGCCCTAACACAACAAGAGGAAGGAGAATTGTTCACATATGAGTTGTGACAAATATGGCTAGGATTTTCCATTTTATACGAATTGGTATTTTAGTAATAGGACATATGGAAAAATCGCGGTTACTACTACAACATATGATTCAATCACTATGTTTTTTTTGTCTAATGAAAAGTTATGTCTGAACATTAATTAATGGCGGACCTATGCAATTGTATGAACTTTTAGATGAGAGACAAAATTCTTTCATGGTATCACAGTCTAAAGGCTCACGCTCGAACATTCTGGGTTCGATTCCTGCTGAAAGCAACTCCATCTATTTAAATTATGCACTCGATGAGCCTCCTCCCTAAGAAATGTAGATGTGATAATTCGGTTCACGGGTGAGGGAGAGTAATAGGAATTGCAGTAATATACAAAAAATAATTTTCTACCTCTTTACAAGTTCGGACTTTTAAATGAGACGAAATTCTTTCACCAACACTCATTTTGGGTCGATTATATGCTTGTGGTGGGTTAAACATCCCCACCAAACTGGGCCAAAATATCTAAATCTTTGAGAGATAATTAAGCTTTAGCATTGTTTTTCAATCGTAAATGTTATCTCACCTAATTGGAAGCAAACATTTATCTTAACTCGTGATGTTGTCAAAGAGAGATATGATTGTTAGTGAAGTCTTGGGTTGATTCTTAATACTAGTCTAAGCAGATATTTATTGGTTTGAGGATTAAGAATCGTTCTTCTTAAATCTAAAGAAACGTGTTGGACGTATTTGTTTATTCTAGGATCCAAGACCCTTTCTATCTAAGAGCATCTCCAATGGGGGTGAGGAATCCTAGATGGATTTCTACCCCTCACCCAAAATCAAGGTAGTAGTGGTTGTGAAATAGGTGACATGGCATGGGAAAAAGGATTGGGTAGAAGTATTGCTACGGTAGAAATCTTATCTTAATTCTATATATTTGCAAACTCATTTTCTGCCACATGTCAAAATTTCCTACATCTAACTCATTCTCTCTCCTCTCAAATTCTCTCATTTCAAATTCCTTGCATTCTTAATCTAATTTGTCTAAGTGTCCTAATATAAATTTTAATTTTAGCCTTACATTATATTTTAATCTCATCTGTCAATTTATATTTTGATTCCTATATAAGAATCATTTTGGCTTCTTCATTTTTATTACTTTTGATTCTCACCTTTTCTCTTGTGGTGTTATTTCACAATTTACCAGGCTCCTTTCTCATTTATATGTTTTTTTCTCATTATCTCAATGATTAATTCTTTTTAATTTGTATTCGTGATTTCATGTATTTCGAGGTTTTCGAGTGATTTCTCATTGACTATTTGGTATATCTCTTCGTTATTCATGTATGCAGGTTGTTTTTATGGTTTCCTTTGTTTATTTTCACTATTTATTCAATGTCAATAGACTTTTTTTTATAAGAAGTATGATATCCGCATTTTCACAATGTTTATTGTGTTTTCATTTAATTCTTTCATTTGCTAATATTTTTTAATTTATGTAGTAGATTCGAATCCGACCATTTGAACAAGGGATTATATGTGTGTTCGATTGAAGAAATCAGAATTTAATGACGTCTGCGAGATAAATTTGTCACAATCCACGAAGAATGTGAAATGAAATTTCTTGAATTTGTTTTGAACGACTGTTAAAAGTTATGTTAATAATATTTTAGACCATTGTTATTTATTAATTTGTGTTTAGTCGATGTTCAATGTAGAAAAAAAAATCATGTATAATTGAATTTTGATTTTCTATGTAGTTTATTTTTTTTATGTTCCTGAAATCTATATATATGATATTGGAATTATTATATTTGTTATTATTAAGTTAGTATGCAACTTAAATTAAATGTAATATATATAATAATTTAATTAATCATATGTGGAGTTAAAATTTTGGGTGTTGACTTTTTTTTTTGCATTCAATTCATATATAGTGTTGCTTAGTTGATGGATATGAATTGAATTGAAAAAATTAGTATATATATTGTTTCTTATTTTTTTGACTTTTACTATTTTAAGTGTTTAAAATTAAGTATTTATTTAAAATATTAATTTTTACATAATTTGAAAAATAGTAAAAAAAAAATTTAGTCATTAGATAGCACATAGTATATCATTTCTTGAATACTAATTTTAAGATACCATAAAAAGATTTGTCTGTAAATGATAATATAGATTTTCTTAATATTCAGAATGTTAGTTTCAAAATTACCTTAATACTATTATGACATGTGTTGAAATTACATGTATAATTTAAATTTTGTTGGTCCCAAAAGGAGTGTGGCACGTGTATGGGGGGAGGAATACATGTGTATGTGTTTTTAAAAAACTTTTGCAAGTAATCAACACAAATAATCAGAGTCAAATAAGTTACACAGTATGTCAAGTCCTATGAAAATACTAACAATAGATTCTAAGAGATCTTAACAGTATGCAACTTGTATGCGGAATAAATGATAGACCCTATTATACTCCTTAAATGATATGCACTCAAATACTAAACTATCAAATAGTAGTAAGCAATTATAACAACACAAAAGCTTAAGCAAGAAGATAAATGCAGTAAGTAAGAACACAAGATGTATAGTGGTTCGGAGACTAAACTGCTCCTATATCCACTCTCCTAATTTAATAGGATAATTCCTTAATCTCTTCGGAAATAACTTGTTTTTACAGTGCCAAGGTGCACTCTACTTCTTCTTCTTCCCTTCTCTTGATTTCTTACAACCTTCTCTCGTTGCAATACTCTCAACACTACTACGAACTCAACAATACTCTCAAACTATCTCTCAAGGTGAAAGTAGGGTTTTGTTCTTGTACCAACTAAGTGTGATATCCTTTACAATTTAAGAACGAATGTAAAGGCTAGGATATCACTATCTAGGCTTTGGATAATCAAACAATAAGCTTGCCTAGTGGGGACTAAAGATAACACTCACAAATGGATATGCTTAAAAGCTTTTAATCTCTCGAGTGTTTTGAATACTTTGAATACTAAAATATTGCTAGAATGCGTATGGCTTGTGTGTCCCGTTATATGTCCCGTTTTCTTGAAATGATTCAAGATGTGGCCTATTTATAGATTAAGAAAACTATTCGTTGGTGGAGATAGCAAAACTTATCCATAAATTTGAACTTTCAAATTGTTCAGGGGCCTTTTATGCAATTAGTACATGCATTCACGTCCATTCTGCATTTCTGAAATTCATTCTCAGAATTTGTTATGCGCAGTGACAGATGGCACTCATTCTTTGGCTAATTTGGAATAATTTTGTCCTTCCCGCTAACAGTCTTGTACTGGGTAAGGTGCCTAGTCATTCATCGTCTTTGACCATAAGTATGCCAAGTCCAAGGTATATGAATATTCAAATTCATCATACTTGACATTTGTTGTCCAGCATACTTGTCTTCATGAATCCTTGTCACTTTCTTCATAACACTTCAGCTTCTAGTCTTCAATGATACTTGTCTTCATGTGCTTTTGTGCTTTCAGGTCATTTGTCATAGATTCAAAGCATAATCTATTTAATTAAAAATTAAAGATCCCTAACATATATGAGCTTCTTCTAACCTGAAAATCTAGACTTGGCAAATCATCATACTTGGGGTTTTACTTAGGGTTTTGGTATTAAATCAAAATCAAATTTTCTTTTATTAATATAAACAATATCCCAACAATTTCCCCCTTTTTGATGATTTCAAAACCTACTTACTTCAAAAGATCCATAGGGATTTCTTTTTCAGTAGATTTGACAAAAACAGGACAACTAGCATGTATCTTCTATACTTAGAAAAATTTCACAGAATAAATTCAGATTGTTAACCTAAAAGGGCTAAGTTCTCTGAGTTCTATAAAACTTGATCTAAGCAAGAATCAATTTAAAATCATTTTGCTAAAGCCTATTTTTAGACAAAAAAAAATTAAACAAGTATAAAGACTCAAAAATTGTTGTCCAGTGCATATGATAGATAATCATCATCAAAAGTAAGATAGCACAGTAGTAAGAGCAGAAAGTTGTAAGTTCTAGCTCTTAAGGAGCAACAATTGTCTGGAAATTAAAAATAAACATAGATTAAACAGTTCATGATAGTTTGAATTGAATCTTGACTTGACCTTCTGCAGCTTCATCACTTGGTTGCATCAGACTTCTTCTTCAGGAAAGTTGGGAGTTCCTTGAACAGTGGAGTCAGCCTATATGATGCAAAGTGCCTATTCTTCAAGGCCATGACTTCCTCGTTCTTCCCAATTAAGTCTTCATCCTTCACAAGTTGCACAAACTCATCAGTAATAGCTTTCCTATCAATGCCTTTTCCATCTGCCTTCATTGGTGGAGACCAGAAAATCTGTCCAGGAGCCTTGACAATCACTTTTTCCTTTTGAGCAGCTCCAAGAAACTTAGTGTACAAATCTGGATAATTCTCCATCATAAAACCTTCATAAAGACCATCAATGTCTTCAAAGTCTCCCCATCTCTTCACAACAAAGAAGAGATGATCCCATACTCGATTGGCTTCTTCCCAAGCACCATTGAGTTCAGTAGGAACCCAGCTGTCAGTATGAGGGATCCTTTTCAAGGTTTCAGACTTCCTCTTGGCTCTATTTTCCATCATCAGAGCATAGGAACTCTTGTAAGACTTAGAATTTCCTGGATTAAAGTCTTTGTGCCTTTTCATCCTGCACTCTTCAGCATCTATGAACATCTTAGTTCTTTCTTCTATAACAAGCTTCCTCACTCATTTTCTAGTTTCTGCATCTTGTCCAGCTCCTTCTGCAAAGATGTTTGCAACTTCTTCAAACACATGAGCTTTGTCTTTCACAAGATCAGCAATAGTAACTTCAGGAAAAGCTCGTTTAACAGGCAGTTTATCTTCCCTTCTAATCAAGGTTGAAATTTCCATCTCTTCATCATCATCTGGTTCACTTGACTTGTACTTCTTGCTTTTCTCTTGATCAGAAATATCAGCAAGTTTCTTTCTCTTCAAATTTGGTTTCCTTATCTTTCCACTTCTAGTTTTGGGACAGTCCTCTTCTTCTGTCACATTAGCAATTTCCAAAACTTTTGCTTTCCCCTTTCCCTTGCTACCTTCCCCCTTACTCTTCTCACCCTCCTTCAACAGGTCTTCCCCCTTCTTCTTATTTTCCCCTTTTTTGGCATCATCAAATGCCTCAAGGTTGATGGGGTCAGCAGGGTTGGCATCAATCTTAGCCACAGTAAGTGAGAGTTCTTGTTGGTAGGTGTCCATCCTTTTCATCTGAGCAGAAATAGGGTTAACATGATTCAATAGAAAGGCAGAAATAGTGGAACTTACAGACTCTTCCACTTGCTTCTTTACAGCTTTATCAACTTGGGTCATCATCTCCTTGATTATACCCTCCAAGTTGTCTTTGAATAGATTAGAAGCAGCATTCAGTGAACTCTTGATGGTTTCTCTAATCAGTTGATCTTTTTGACTCCACATTGATTGAGTCAGCTTTTCAATGTCCTTTGACAGCATCTGGGAAATCTCTTCCTTCTCCTTGGCAACATCATTCTTTAGCCTCAGAATTTCCTCCCTGTCCTTCTTGATCAACTCTTTCTCAGTGTGGAAGTATGTGGTAACAACATCTGACATGAATTTTGAAGACTCTCTAATTTTGAGGGTTGAGTCCTTCACCTCCTTTCCAACACTGTCCATCTTCTTATCAAAGGTCTCAAAACCATTTTCAACAGCTTCTAGCTTGATAGTTGTGGAGTTCATCTTCTCTTCCAAACTCTCCACCTTAATGCATAAATCCATAGCATTATTATCAATAGTTTCCTCCAGATTCTCCATCCTCCTTGTCATCCTTCTTGCCTTTGTATTCAAATTGAGCAAAGACTTGTGCTGGGCTTCATTTGTTGGAATGATAGTTTCATCCAAACTATCTCTGACATACTTTCCCATGTTTAGGCATAAGCCTACAACATTCTCCAGCCTCTTCCTTTCAACTTCATTAATTTGCTCAATCTCAGAATTGAACTCCTCCAGCACTGCCTTCATTCTTCCATCCTCCTTATCAATGATGCAGACTTCAGTCAATGGAGAAGCATCTAGGTGAATTGGGAACTCCATCGAAGTTGATGGTGCTGCAGCTATTGCCTCATTTTCCAAGGGCTTCTTCATAGTAGTTGGTTCCTCAGTCTTCACAACTTCTTTTTGAGCAGTATTGGCCTCCACTTCATCTTTCTTGGCCTCAGCTTCAGTGACTTCAGCAGGAGTTGACTTAATCAACTCAGCATCATGAATGTTAGGATTTTCAGCAGTTTTCTCAGTTGGAGGTTTAAAAAAATGACAATCTCCATGGATGCAGTTGCTTATACAACTGGTTGTACTTCTTTTTCAACATTTTCAATCAATTGACTTTGGTCAATTTCATCAATCTTTTCACCTTCACTAGTTTCTCCAATCTTTAATTCTTCAATGGCAGTCTCAACTCCACCAAAGAAATCTTTCTCAGCAGGCTTCTGGCTTTCATTTCCTCCTTTAGTGATGTCTACCTCCATGGCAGCAATCTCTTCATCATCTTTGTCCTCAACAATCTTGGACTTTTCTTCAGTCTTGTCCTCAGTGTTCTTGGACATCTCTTTTGTCTTGTCCTCAGCTTGCTTGGATGTCTCAACATCCTCCTCCATCAAATCTTCAATGTTCAGATCAATCCCAGCAATAATGGATTGAACAGCTTCCTTCTGAATCTTAATGTTCACCAAGTTGGCAAACAACCTTTCATCTGTCAATTCAAAAGTGGATTCCACTTCAGCAAAATCTGTTAATCTGGCCTCCTCATTCTCCCACCAGTCCAATCCTTTGGACTCAATCACTTTCCCAATATCATACATGGATTTCTTCCTTATGTCAACAATCAATCTAAGATTATAGAAGATTGATCTTAAATCAGGATATTTGGCAAGTTGGGGATAAAGTTGGTCTAGGAAAAAATTGGATTCATCTCTCAATGACATTTCATAGGTGTATTCAGGGGTTGTATCTGACTTGGATGAGGGTTGAGGTTCATAAAAAAGAATGGGTATGGGGGTATCAAACTTGTAGGCAATTTTATGAATGGTTGGATCATTCAAATGAGGGGTGGTTTCAATTGCTTTTGGGCTCTGACTTGAGGGTTCTGGATCATTCAAATCTAGGTTTTCAGGTGACATTTTTTCTTCATCATCACCTTCATCATCATCTGAACCTTCCAGTTCAGCTTGCTCATCAATATCCATCTCTTCCTCAGAAGTATCAGCATACTCCACTTCAGTTTCTTCTTCACTCGAACTAGGGCTTGACATGGCCCTCTTTTTCTTGGTCTTTGAGGTTTTCTCAACCTCCTTTCCTTTTTCTTCCTTCTTGGCTTTCTCAAGAATGTTAATCACCATTTGTTTTGCTTCTTCACTCATTTATTTTGCAGTTTTAGCTTGCTTCCTTGTTGAGGCTTTTGGTGACTTGATCTCCAGCCCCAATCTTTTCTGAGTTCTCACAGATAATTGTCTGAACAATATCTTGGTGGTGTTGAACTTAACTCCATCTTCAACAATGTCCTCAGGTCCATACTTGTATAAGAATGCAGCAACTTTTGTACAAAAGGCTAGTGTTTTCTTGACAGCTACCTTCCTCACATCCACAATTTTGAACTTTGTTTTCTCTTCAGCAAGTTTTTTCAGAAAATCGTGCAATTGATCGTCTTTTAGCAAAGATCTCTTGTTTGTCTTTTATGAGCATTAAATGTGTACTATAATGATGAACAGAGTTTAACTTTTATGAAAAAGAAAAACTTATCTACAGTCAAGTGACAACTTGACTGAATAACCCTTGATAACTTTTATTGAAGTTTCTCATGTAGTTTGTCATCCTCTACATTGTCCTTCGTAGTTTTCCTCGTACTTTGTCCAAGTTTCCTGCATAAAATTCTTGAAGATAATATTAGTATGTGAAAAATAAATTAATGAACTTTGAATTTTCTCATCTAACTTATCCTTCCTAAAACTTCACTCTAAGTTCCCCCTGGATTAATACTAGTATCTCTGGCATGAATAAAGTAATTCCTTATACTTTAAACATTCTCTCCAGGATCTAATAAACCAAGTTCCATTGAAAGTTCCTTGAACCTTGTTTCAGCTAGGGGTTTTGTGAGAATATCAGCCTTTTGCTTATCAGTATGAATCTTTTCCATTCTGATGTCCTTTTTCTCAACATGATTTCTTATGAAGTGATGTCTAATATCCACATGTTTACACCTTGTGTGTAACACTGGACTTTGAGTAATAGCAATGGCACTATTATTATCACAATAGATAGGTACATCTTTTGTGACAACTTTATAATCTCTTAGCTGTTGTTTGAGCCATAGGATTTGAGCACAACAGCTTCTAGCAGCCATGCATTCAGCCTCTTTGGTTGAAGTAGCTACAGAATTTTGCTTCTTGGAAAAACATGAAATCAATTTGTTTCCTAAGAATTGACAAGTGCCAGTAGTTGATTTTCTGTCTATCCTACATCCTCCATAGTCAGCATCAGAGTAACCAGTCAACTCAATGTTGTCTTCAGATGGATACCACAATCCTAAGTTCACTGTGCCTTTTAAATACCTAAGTATTCTTTTGGCAGCCTCTAAGTTCACAACCAAACTTCTTGATCATTTCCCTAGTATACTTAGCTTGATTGATGAAGATTCCTTTCTCAGATTGTTTGACTTGTAAACCTAGGAAAAAGTTCATCAATCCCATCATTGACATTTCAAACTTCCCTTGCATGAGAGTTGAAAATTTCTTGCAGATATCCTCATTAGGTGAACCAAAAATGATATCATCAACATATATCTGTACTAACAGGATATCATTTCCTTCACTTATCCTAAATAAGGTCTTGTCAACTGTGCCTTTCACAAATCCATTGTCCAATAGGAATTGTGATAGTGTCTCATACCAAGCTCTTGGTGCTTGTTTGAGACCATAAAGTGCCTTCTTCAATCTATACACTTTGTCTCCTTCTTCAAAACCAGGTGGATGCTCTACATATACCTCTTCTTTAAGTACACCATTCAGAAATGCACTCTTCACATCCATTTGGTATACCTTGAACTTCATATGAGCAACATATGCTAAGAACAACCTAATTGCTTCTAACCTAGCTACATGAGCAAAGGTCTCATCATAGTCTATTCCTTCATGTTGACTATAACCTTTGGCAACTAATATGGCTTTGTTTATAACTATAACATCATTTTCATTCTTCTTGTTTTTGTAAATCCATTTAGCTCCAACAACATCTTGATGTGTTGGTCTGTCTACCAACTCCCAAACATCATTTCTTTTAAACTGATTTAGTTCTTCTTGCATTGCTGTAATCCAGTTGGAGTCTTCCATTGCTTCTTCAATGGTTGTGGGTTCTGTTTCAGAAAGAAAACAACAAAATAAAGCACTCTCTCCATGTTGTCTCCTAGTGACTACACCACTAGTAGGATCACCAATGATCTGGTCTGAAGGATGATCATCTAGCCATGTCCTTCTAGACTGATCATTTTGAGATGAGTTAATCTCATCTAGTTCAACATTTAATTCAACATAAAATTCAGGAAAATTAAAAGCAGGCTCAGTTTCATATTAGGGTTTTTTTTTTCCAAATTTTTTAAAAATTCCAACAATTATATATCATGCATGTATAATATTCAAATTAATTGCTTTCGAATTTGATCAACTTTCAATTTTTAATGTACTACTGTCACATGTGTCATAAATCACCCTCCTTAAACCATATTGGCGAGGGTTTATTTAAATCTTTTATCTGGAATTAATTTATATAATATACACACATTCTTCCTCTATTGTGTTGCTGCAGTATTAACAATTGGATTGATTGAAGTGAATGGTGCGGAAAAGAGATGTGAAATCATACTAGACAAGAATAACTGTGAACTTGCAAAGTGTAGAGAAGACTGTTTTAAATCTAAGAACGGATTTGGTTCTTGCCTTTCAACTGCACCAGCTTCAACCTATTATTGTGCTTGCTTTTACAATTGTCCAGAAAATTAATGAAGCACAAGTTTTGTACGTGACTTAATAAAATATTACTCATATATTGAATACTATTTCCATTTTCATTTATCTCATATGGCATTTGCATTTTCGTTTATTTACATGTATATTTTTTAATTAGTTTTCCACTTATTTAATATAATTACATATATCACCAAAAATAAATAATAAATAAATGTATTTTTCTCGACTTATAAATTGTAGTAATTAGTTTTTCTCCTATAATAAATATAGGTTTTGTTTTGATAAAATGATCAGATTTTTTAATTTATTTATGTAATTTATAAAAACTTGGGTGAGACCGTCTCACAAATTACATTTCATGAGACGGACTCGTATGTAGGCATCCACCCAAGCCCACTAAAACTATGTGGACTTCCGTCAATTGGCTCATCGTCTAAGCCTCTTCTATGATAAGCTTTTTCTGGGCATATATTATTGTATGTTATAACCAATTTTTGGGCCTCCTTTGCATTAAACCCATAGCTCATTTACTCTAAATGATATAAATTATTGTGTTGCTTTTCTTTCTAATTAATTTTTAATTATTTTTGTGTAACTTTATTTTTTTATATAACTCGTACTCAATTTTGGTTCTTGTTTTTGCTCAATTGTTGTCAGATCCCTTTAATAGTGAATTAATAAAGATTTCCACTAATTCCAAGTATTTGCTGAATTTTTTAAAAAAGTGATACATACTAATATTTTAAGAGAAATGCGGTAGTCACTTATAATAAAAATATTAACAGTTTTTAAACAGTAACAACATTTAATTAATTAAAAAGTGATACTACTACTTTTTAAGTAGTGATTTATATTGTATTGCTTGAATATTAAGTTTCAGTACTAATAATTACTTGTAAGTGAAAATTTATACATTTTTTAAGTACTTATTCACTTAGTATAATTTCATATTTTGATATTCTAATTTTTTTCTTCAAGATATTCAAAAGATGGTTCTCCTCTTGATTCCAACTGTGAGTATAAAAGTTAAAATGTTGCCATTGGTAATCGCTGCAACAACAATACATAACCATCATTGTCTTGAGCAAATCCAATTTAAGAAAAACAAAACTGCAAAATGTTGCACACATGACACATCATAACAATTAATAATTAATCTCTCCGTCCCACAAAGATAGCCATGTATTCCTTTTTTGGATGTTCTAAATTATAACTTCATTTTCTCTTTTACTTTAGTATTAAATGCTTTATTGTCAAGTTTACCCCTAATTAATAAGAGTAATTAATGCTTAACAGATTTTGGAGTATGGGGACAAAGTGGGATAGCTCAAGTGGTTAGAGCACCACTACCTAGACCTTAGGTCCTGGGTTCGAGTCACGGGGAGGGGAAAAAAGGGATGGGTATTTAACTTCCATCAAAAAAAAAAAAAAGATTTTGGAGTATGGGATTCTAAGGGCAAAATTGACACATGTATATGCAAGAGAATTGTACCCTCGAATTTTTGTTAGTAGAGGATGTCCTGGCCAAGCTCGGAAAAGAGACTGATTAAATCGTCTCCATGAGCCCTAACACAACAAGAGGAAGGAGAATTGTTCACATATGAGTTGTGACAAATATGGCTAGGATTTTCCATTTTATACGAATTGGTATTTTAGTAATAGGACATATGGAAAAATCGCGGTTACTACTACAACATATGATTCAATCACTATGTTTTTTTTGTCTAATGAAAAGTTATGTCTGAACATTAATTAATGGCGGACCTATGCAATTGTATGAACTTTTAGATGAGAGACAAAATTCTTTCATGGTATCACAGTCTAAAGGCTCACGCTCGAACATTCTGGGTTCGATTCCTGCTGAAAGCAACTCCATCTATTTAAATTATGCACTCGATGAGCCTCCTCCCTAAGAAATGTAGATGTGATAATTCGGTTCACGGGTGAGGGAGAGTAATAGGAATTGCAGTAATATACAAAAAATAATTTTCTACCTCTTTACAAGTTCGGACTTTTAAATGAGACGAAATTCTTTCACCAACACTCATTTTGGGTCGATTATATGCTTGTGGTGGGTTAAACATCCCCACCAAACTGGGCCAAAATATCTAAATCTTTGAGAGATAATTAAGCTTTAGCATTGTTTTTCAATCGTAAATGTTATCTCACCTAATTGGAAGCAAACATTTATCTTAACTCGTGATGTTGTCAAAGAGAGATATGATTGTTAGTGAAGTCTTGGGTTGATTCTTAATACTAGTCTAAGCAGATATTTATTGGTTTGAGGATTAAGAATCGTTCTTCTTAAATCTAAAGAAACGTGTCGGACGTATTTGTTTATTCTAGGATCCAAGACCCTTTCTATCTAAGAGCATCTCCAATGGGGGTGAGGAATCCTAGATGGATTTCTACCCCTCACCCAAAATCAAGGTAGTAGTGGTTGTGAAATAGGTGACATGGCATGGGAAAAAGGATTGGGTAGAAGTATTGCTACGGTAGAAATCTTATCTTAATTCTATATATTTGCAAACTCATTTTCTGCCACATGTCAAAATTTCCTACATCTAACTCATTCTCTCTCCTCTCAAATTCTCTCATTTCAAATTCCTTGCATTCTTAATCTAATTTGTCTAAGTGTCCTAATATAAATTTTAATTTTAGCCTTACATTATATTTTAATCTCATCTGTCAATTTATATTTTGATTCCTATATAAGAATCATTTTGGCTTCTTCATTTTTATTACTTTTGATTCTCACCTTTTCTCTTGTGGTGTTATTTCACAATTTACCAGGCTCCTTTCTCATTTATATGTTTTTTTCTCATTATCTCAATGATTAATTCTTTTTAATTTGTATTCGTGATTTCATGTATTTCGAGGTTTTCGAGTAATTTCTCATTGACTATTTGGTATATCTCTTCGTTATTCATGTATGCAGGTTGTTTTTATGGTTTCCTTTGTTTATTTTCACTATTTATTCAATGTCAATAGACTTTTTTTTATAAGAAGTATGATATCCGCATTTTCACAATGTTTATTGTGTTTTCATTTAATTCTTTCATTTGCTAATATTTTTTAATTTATGTAGTAGATTCGAATCCGACCATTTGAACAAGGGATTATATGTGTGTTCGATTGAAGAAATCAGATTTTAATGACGTCTGCGAGATAAATTTGTCACAATCCACGAAGAATGTGAAATGAAATTTCTTGAATTTGTTTTGAACGACTGTTAAAAGTTATGTTAATAATATTTTAGACCATTGTTATTTATTAATTTGTGTTTAGTCGATGTTCAATGTAGAAAAAAAAATCATGTATAATTGAATTTTGATTTTCTATGTAGTTTATTTTTTTTATGTTCCTGAAATCTATATATATGATATTGGAATTATTATATTTGTTATTATTAAGTTAGTATGCAACTTAAATTAAATGTAATATATAATAATTTAATTAATCATATGGAGTTAAAATTTTGGGTGTTGACTTTTTTTTTTTTTTTTGCATTCAATTCATATATAGTGTTGCTTAGTTGATGGATCTGAATTGAATTGAAAAAATTAGTATATATATTGTTTCTTATTTTTTTGACTTTTACTATTTTAAGTGTTTAAAATTAAGTATTTATTTAAAATATTAATTTTTACATAATTTGAAAAATAGTAAAAAAAAATTTAGTAATTAGATAGCACATAGTATATCATTTCTTGAATACCAATTTTAAGATACCATAAAAAGATTTGTCTGTAAATGATAATATAGATTTTCTTAATATTCAGAATGTTAGTTTCAAAATTACCTTAATACTATTATGACATGTGTTAAAATTACATGTATAATTTAAATTTTGTTGGTCCCAAAAGGAGTGTGGCACGTGTATGGGGGAATACACGTGTATGTGTTTTTAAAAAATTTTTGCAAGTAATCAACACAAATAATCAGAGTCAAATAAGTTACACAATATGTCAAGTCCTATGAAAATACTAACAGTAGATTCTAAGATATCTTAACAGTATGCAACTTGTATGCGGAATAAATGATAGGCCCTATTATACTCCTTAAATGATATGCACTCAAATACTAAACTATCAAATAGCAGTAAGCAATTATAATAACACAAAAGCTTAAGCAAGAAGATAAATGCAGTAAGTAAGAACACAAGATGTATAGTGGTACGGAGACTAAAGATAACACTCACAAATGGATATGCTTAAAAGCTTTTAATCTCTCGGGTGTTTTGAAAACTTTTGAATACTAAAATATTGCTAAAATGCGTATGGCTTGTGTGTCCCGTTATATGTCCTGTTTTCTTGAAATGATTCAAGATGTGGCCTATTTATAGATTAAGCAAACTATCCGTTGGTGGAGATAGCAAAACTTATCCATAAATTTGAACTTCAAAAGTGGATTCCACTTCAGCAAAATCTGTTAATCTGGCCTCCTCATTCTTCCACCAGTCCAATCCTTTGGACTCAATCACTTTCCCAATATCATACATGGATTTCTTCCTTATGTCAACAATCAATCTAAGATCATAGAAGATTGATCTTGAATCATGATATTTGGCAAGTTGGGGATAAAGTTGGTCTAGGAAAAATTTGGATTCTTCTCTCAATGACATTTCATAGGTGTATTCAGGGGTTGTATCTGACTTGGACGAGGGTTGAGGTTCATAAAAAAGAATGGGTATGGGGGTATCAAACTTGTAGGAAATTTTATGAATGGTTGGATCATTCAAATGAGGGGTGGTTTCAATTGCTTTTGGGCTCTGACTTGAGGGTTCTGGATCATTCAAATCTAGGTTTCCAGGTGACATTCTTTCTTAATCATCACCTTCATCATCATCTGAACCTTCCAGTTCAGCTTGCTCATCAATATCCATCTCTTCCTCAGAAGTATCAGCATACTCCACTTCAGTTTCTTCTCCACTCGAACTAGGGCTTGACATGGCCCTCTTTTTCTTGGTCTTTGAGGTTGTCTCCACCTCCTTTCCTTTTCCTTCCTTCTTGGCTTTCTCAAGAATGTTAATCACCATTTGTTTTGCTTCTTCACTCCTTTGTTTTGCAGTTTTAGCTTGCTTCCTTGTTGAGGCTTTTGGTGACTTGATCTCCAGCCCCAATCTTTTCTGAGTTCTCACAGATAATTGTCTGAACAATATCTTGGTGGTGTTGAACTTAACTCCATCTTCAACAATGTCCTCAGGTCCATACTTGTATAAGAATGCAGCAACTTTTGTACAGAAGGCTAGTGTTTTCTTGACAGCTACCCTCATCACATCCACAATTTTGAACTTTGTTTTCTCTTCAGCAAGTTTCTTCAGAAAATAACATTTCCAGTTCATTGGCTTCTTTCCTCCATCAATGACAGCTTTCATCAATCTCACCTTGGATCTGCTGATCTGATCATAGCTCCCTGTGGTGCACATCACAGCCTTTGCCACCATATCTAGCAATAGTTGATAGTCTTCTTTCAGAACTCTTTTGTGTAGACCAGATTTGAGTAGTACTGGATCATCCATCCATTGGTTGGCAACTTCTTGTTCATTATGCCTCATATATTCTTCAGGATCTTCTCCAGTAGCATTCAGACCAAAGAATTCATCAAAGTCTTCTTTAGTGAACTCAAACTTCTCAGCAGTTCCCTTGGTTGTGTCTGGTTCATGAGTCATAATATAACCAGATCCTGAGCTTTTCTGAGTAAATGTGCCTAAGAACTGAGTAGTTGATAGTTCCAGGCATGTCTTGGGGATGGCCTCGAGCCATTTCCTCAATCCAGCTTGCTCCAGCCAAGTGACTATCCTCCTTGTGTGTTTGTTTGACAGATTGTCAAAACACACTGTTTGCTCAAAGTGGAGCATGGTTGGTTCACTCAGATAGTTCCAGTTGATGTCCAAATCAGGAGAATTGAAGTCAACTAAAAAATATAACCAATATTCAGTATTAGTATGCTCTAATAACAAAATCTTTCCATATAACTACTGAACCATATGATTAGGCTATCTTTAAGCAATATCTTGCAATTATGTCTAAGATTTATTGTGGATAGATTTACATAACATGTTCATAGCATCATAAGTGTTAGGTGTAGGGCTCAGATTGAATTGATAAATTTTAATGGTTTAGATCAATTCTGTTACACCAAAGGACGCAAATGTCGTGTCCTGCACACAGTGAGTTGCAAAAATCTATTGTTTGTCTTTTATGAGCATTAAATGCGTACTATAATGATGAACAGAGTTTAACTTTTATGAAAAAGAAAAACTTATCTACAGTCAAGTGACAACTTGACTGAATAACCCTTGACAACTTTTATTGAAGTTTCTCATGTAGTTTGTCATCCTCTACATTGTCCTTCGTAGTTTTCCTCGTACTTTGTCCAAGTTTCCTGCATAAAAATTCTTTTTAAGATAATATTAGTATGTGAAAAATAAATTAATGAACTTTGAATTTTCTCATCTAACTTATCCTTCCTAAAACTTCACTCTAAGTTCCCCCTTGGATTAATACTAGTTTCTCTGGCATGAATAAAGTAATTCCTTATACTTTAAACATTCTCTCCAGGATCTAATAAACCAAGTTCCATTGAAAGTTCCTTGAACCTTGTTTCAGCTAGGGGTTTTGTGAGAATATCAGCCTTTTGCTTATCAGTATGAATCTTTTCCATTCTGATGTCCTTTTTCTCAACATGATCTCTTATGAAGTGATGTCTAATATCCACATGTTTACACCTTGGGTGTAACACTAGATTTTGAGTAATAGCAATGGCACTATTATTATCACAATAGATAGGTACATCTTTTGTGACAACTTTATAATCTCTTAGCTGTTGTTTGAGCCATAGGATTTGAGCACAACAGCTTCCAGCAGCTATGTATTCAGCCTCTGTGGTTGAAGTAGCTACAAAAGTTTGCTTCTTGGAAAAACATGAAATCAATTTGTTTCCTAAGAATTGACAAGTGTCAGTAGTTGATTTTCTGTCTATCCTACATCCTCCATAGTCAGCATCAGAGTAACCAGTCAACTCAATGTTGTCTTCAGATGGATACCACAATCCTAAGTTCACTGTGCCTTTTAAATACCTAAGTATTCTTTTGGCAGCCTCTAAGTGACTTTTCTTTGGATTGGACTGAAATCTAGCACATACACCAACTGCAAAAGTAATATCAGGTCTGCTTGCAGTTAGATATAATAATGAACCTATTATTGCTCTATATTCAGTGGGGTTGGTATTTATTCCATCAATGTCAGGATCCATTTTCCAATTTGTATTCATAGGAATCCTAAGTGGTTTGCTATTTTCACAACCAAACTTCTTGATCATTTCCCTAGTATACTTAGCTTGATTGATGAAGATTCCTTTCTCAGATTGTTTGACTTGTAAACCTAGGAAAAAGTTCATCAATCCCATCATTGACATTTCAAACTTCCCTTGCATGAAGAGTTGAAAATTTCTTGCACAGATCCTCATTAGGTGAACCAAAAATGATATCATCAACATATATCTGTACTAACAGGATATCATTTCCTTCACTTATCCTAAATAAGGTCCTGTCAACTGTGCCTTTCACAAATCCATTGTCCAATAGGAATTGTGATAGTGTCTCATACCAAGCTCTTGGTGCTTGTTTGAGACCATAAAGTGCCTTCTTCAATCTATACACTTTGTCTCCTTCTTCAAAACCAGGTGACTGCTCTACATATACCTCTTCTTTAAGTACACCATTCAGAAATGCACTCTTCATATCCATTTGGTATACCTTGAACTTCATATGAGCAACATATGCTAAGAACAACCTAATTGCTTCTAACCTAACTACAGGAGCAAAGGTCTCATCATAGTCTATTCCTTCATGTTGACTATAACCTTTGGCAACTAATCTGGCTTTGTTTATAACTATAACATCATTTTCATTCTTCTTGTTTTTGTAAATCTATTTAGCTCCTACAACATCTTGATGTGTTGGTCTGTCTACCAGCTCCCAAACATCATTTCTTTTAAACTGATTTAGTTCTTCTTGCATTGCTGTAATCTAGTTGGAGTCTTCAGTTGCTTCTTCAATGGTTGTGGGTTCTGTTTCAGAAAGAAAACAACAAAATAAAGCACTCTCTCCATGTTGTCTCCTAGTGACTACACCACTAGTAGGATCACCAATGATCTGGTCTGAAGGATGAGCATCTAGCCATGTCCTTCTAGACTGATCATTTTGAGATGAGTTAATCTCATCTGGTTCAACATTTAATTCAACATAAAATTCAGGAAAATTAAAAGCAGGATCAGTTTCATATTCAGGGGTGTTGTCCATGTCATTGACATTGGTATTTTCAGGTTGAGTTCCCCCTAAATCATTTGATCCTTGTACTCCCTCAGCATTACCAGCTTCTTCATTGGGAGAACATACCTCAGGTTGAGTGGGTTCATTCAACTCAACATTGCAGTTTTCCTCATGTATGTTGGCTTCAGGTGAGTTGTCTCTATCTTGATTGGCTTCAGATATGTTGAATATCTTGAGGTTGTCCAAGTCAGGATAGTGTACATCAGTAAATGTATATTCTTGTCTTTCACCATCTCTTAGCCTTGTCACTCTTGTGTTGATTTCACCATGGGATTTGTCTTCTTTGTTTGAGGTCCCGTGCTTGAAAGAAAACTCATCAAAGATAACATGAAGTGTTTCTTCAATAATCAGAGTTCTACAATTATAAACTCTGAAGGCTTTGCTAGATGAAGAATATCCTAGAAAGATTCCTTCATCTGCTTTGCTGTCAAATGTTTTTAATTGTTGCTTCCCATTATTGTGAATGAAACATGTACATCCAAAAATATGAAAGTAAGAGATTCTTGGTTTTCTTCCTTTGAAGAGTTCATAAGGAGTTTTTCCTTGTTCCTTTGTTAGCATGGATCTGTTTTGGGTGTGACAAGCAGTATTGATTGCTTTTGCCCAAAACCTCTTTGGAATCTTTGCTTCTGCTATCATGGTTCTTCCAGCTTCCTTGAGTGTTCTAACTCTTTTTTCTGCTACACCATTTTGTTGAGGTGTTCTAGCTGATGAAGTTTCATGAGTGATTCCATTTGCTTGACAGTATTCATTTATGTAAGAGTTGATGAATTCTGTTCCTTTGTCTGATCTGATCTTCACAATGCTCAAGCCTTTCTCATTTGTAATTTTTTTCATAAGTTCTGGCAGCTTCTGTTGAGTCTCCTTCTTCTTTAGCATGAATATTACCCAAGTGTATCTTGAGAAGTCATCCACCACTATTATTGTATACTTCTTTCCACTGATGCTCACAGGGGTAATGGGTCCAAATAAATACATGTGAAGTAATTGCAGTACTCTTGTAGTTGAGATGGTAGCCTTTGTCTTGAAAGATGCTTTGACTTGCTTTCCTTCTTGACATGCTTGACAGATATGTTCTTTTGTGAATACTTCATTTGGTAGGCCATCTGCTAAAGATAATCTTGCAAGTTTGTTCAAAGTCTTAAAGTTCAGATGGTTTAGCCTTTTGTGCCATAGCCAACTTAGATCTTTAGAGCTTTTTGCAACTAAGAAGATGTCTTCAGGGGATTTGCTCCAATCTGCAAGATAAACATTACCTTTCCTTGACCCAGTTAGTAGTAACTGCTGATTTGATTTATTCTTTATATAACATAAGTTACTAGAAAACTCAACATTGAAACCTTTATCCCAAAATTGACTTATTGAGAATAGATTGTGTTTCAGACCATAGACATATGAAACATTTGTAATACTTACAGTACCAATTTTGAGAGTTCCATAACCTTTGGTTGTTCCTTGTGAGTTGTCACCAAAAGTTACTTGTGGTCCATCTTGTTCAACAAAATCTGACAGAAGCTCCTTATTTCCAGTCATTTGTCTTGAACATCCACTGTCCAAGTACCATGTAAGTTCTTTAGGGCTTCTTTTCTTTGTTGATGGCACCACTGGAACCTGTTACAAATCAAAACTTAGGTACCCTTTGAAAGTTGGGTCCTAGATGGTTAGATATACCTTTTGGAACCCAAACTTGCCGTATTTTCATTGCTTGAAAAGGGCTCATTTGTTTTCCATAAACATCTAAATACACAATCTTCCTTTTAAATGTCTTAGGTTGAGATTGAGTATTTGTGTGAATCTTGGATGATTTAGAAGAGTTGTATCTATTCTTGTGAATATATCTGTTAAATCTATCTTTTGATTCATGTGCAGCATGCTTGAATCTTTGTGGATAGGCATTCAGATTACTTGATGTCCTTGGCATGTAGGATTCAAGTCTTCTGTACTCATTGTACTTAGGCTGGAAATTCCTTTGATAATTCATTGTAGGCCTTCTCATTTGAGTTGGTCTTCTTTGAATATCTTGTGATTTTCTTGCCTAAGTCTGAGAGTTTTTCAGCTGAGTTGTCTTCCATTGACCTTTACTTATATGAAATGTCTCAGGCCTCTGAAATCTTGTCTTAGGTCTTGCAACCTTTGACTTGTGATTCAGGATAGTTGGTACAATGGGTTGTTTTCTGTTGGGAATAAAATGAGCTATGTTTTGATTGAATTCCAAAAACCCCCTGAGACATGCCTAAGTCAATGAAAAATATGTTCTAAGAATGTTAGAACATATAGATTATAGGCTAGATGAGAAGCTGAAATGTTAGGCAGCTCTTAGACAATTAGATGCACAATTTGAGGGGGAACCTATGCTTTGAAGATGATCAAGATCAAGTCTCCCCAAGGCTCAAATTCTGGAACAAAGAGTAAGGACACTCTATGAAATCTAAGATGCTCTTATCAGGAGAGTTGTCCAGAGAAAGTATTCTTAAAGCTCTGATCAGGAGAGTTGTCCAAAGAAGCTAGCCATATGCAAGAACAAACCTACCTAGCTCAAAAGGACAAGACTACTCAAAGGTTTTGGTCAGGAGAGTTGTCCAGATAAGCCAACTCTAAAGTATAAAGTGCTCTGATGCAAAAAGACCAATCATGCTGATCAGGAGAGTTGTCCAGAGGAGTTGTCTCAGCTAAGTTGACCAAGATCAAGTGCTCTGAAAGCCTAAGATCAACTATGCTGAAGAGATTGAGACAACCAGTCCCTAAAGGTCCTCAAAGGAATGAGCTAAGACCATACACAAGAGAAATAAAGGGAAAGAGCCAAGTCATCTGAAGAAGAGCAAGCCAACCATGCTGAAAAGCAAAACTGCTGATAATGATAAGGAGAGTTGTCCAGATGATAAGGAATGTTGTCCTATCATTGGATCAACCTTCAGAAGCCATGTCCAAGTCCTAACAAGAAGTCAAACATTGGGAAAAGTGCTGCAGAATGAAGACAAAACTGTTACAACCGTTTATTACCCAAATGAGGACATGTCACTATCAAGAATCTGTCTTCCAGTTTGAAGAACTCAAGGAAGACATTTATAGCAATTTGGGGCTGCCTCTCCAACGGGCAAATCCTCCATTTTGTCTATAAATACAGAAGTGTGAAGACCATTTGAAAGCATCCAACTGACCTCAACAAGCACCTCAACCTTGACAAGAATATCCAACTATCCTACAAGTTGACAAGTGCTCTTAAGCTTTCAAAGAGACTATCTTAGTCTTTATACACTTCTTCTAAGCTGAACCCAATTGTATATTCATACACAAGCTTAGAGAGATATCCTATCCTTATACACTGATCATCATTGTAAAGGATATCTCATTAGTTGGAACCTTACTTCAATCCTCATATCTTTCAAGAGTGAAAGTGAGAAGGTTGTAGTAGTAGAAGTGGTAGGAACTGACTGTTGAGAGAAGAACAGTTCAGTTCTGAGTTGAGAAGAGGGTACTAGGACTCTAGACATCCTAGGGATCAATTCACCAAGGAGTGGTGTTCTTGATCAAGTGCACCTTGGCACTATAAAACAAGTTAATTCCAAGAGTGAAGGAATTATCCTGTTAAATCAGGGAAAGTGGATGTAGGAGCTTGAGTCTCTGAACCACTATAAACTCTTGTGTTGATTTACTTTACAAGTACTTACATTCACTCAACACTGCACACAAAACTGATCTTTCAAAGATACACATTCAAAGACTGTGCAAAACTGTTTTGGACAACTTCCCTGAAGCTTAACTGGACTGTTTTACATTGACTAAGTGATTTCAGAAATTAAAGGAGTCTAAACTTAAAGGGCCAACCACTATTCCGCACATATAACTCCCCTAGATAGTTATTCAACTAAGTACTCAATAGTACTTAGTGGATTGATTATCTTAGAAGAGTTAATCACCTTCAGCAGAGTTGTCCAAGACAACCTTGCTGAGTTCTGGTTTGATCAAAGTTCAAAAAGAATTGCATACAAGTGTATTCCCCCCCCCCCCATACACTTGTTATCTACTCCTTTCAGGACCAACAAGTGGTATCAGAGCAGGGGTTCAAAGACCACTGCTTCTGAAAATCCATCTTGATTTTCAAAACTCACATATTTGGTGTGGTCACTGAACTGATCTCTATCTGAAATCCATTACTTGTTGATTGATTGATTCTTATTGAGATATGGCCAACAACAATGCTGTTCCTCCACCTGCTGTTCAAGGATTAGACAACATGGCCACAAATCCAGTCAATCATATTTCTCATCACAAACTGCCCATGTTTTCAATAGACAATTATGATTTCTGGAAAATTAGAATGAGGGCTCATCTTGCATCTCTTCATACTGATATGCTTAGAGTAATCACAAGAGGACCTTTTGTGTTTACTCAAACTAACCCCAGATTGACAGATGAGCAAAGAGCAGATATAAGGGAATTGATTCCCAAAGATGAGGATGACTTCACTGCTCATGAAAAGAGGAAAGATAATTTGAATTATCTTGCCATGAACACCCTCTATCAAACAATTCCAGATGCAGTTATGGGTAGAGTCTACCACTGCACCACAGCTAAAGAAATTTGGGATACCCTTGCTGAAATGTGTGAGGGCACTGAAAAAATCAAGGAGAACAAGCTCCAAGTTGCTGTGCAGAAGTTTGAACAATTCTCAATGGAGACTGATGAGTCCATTGACAAATTTGCTGGTAGATTCACTGATGTGATGAATGAGATTAATTCACTGGGCAAGGTCTACACCAAGAGAGAGGTTGGACTGAAAATCCTAAGGAGTCTCACTCAAAAGTGGGATGTCTATGCTGTAATGATGCAGAATACCAAAGATCTCTCCACTATGCCCATGCAACAAATATTCTCAGAACTTAAAGCCTATGAGTTTGATCTCAATAGAAGAAAGCCTG
Organism: Galeopsis tetrahit; assembly: GCA_963675135.1. Classification (NCBI taxonomy): domain Eukaryota; kingdom Viridiplantae; phylum Streptophyta; class Magnoliopsida; order Lamiales; family Lamiaceae; genus Galeopsis; species Galeopsis tetrahit. The sequence goes on along the minus strand of OY776121.1, from coordinate 12,647,960 downwards.
TTGAGGAACCTTCAAATCCTACTAAGGGAGTGGCATTCAAAGCCAAAGTTGCTGAACCAGAAATGCAGCCCACTCCCAGATCATCAAAGTCAGTCTCTAAGACTGAAATGAAGGAAGAACTAGCCTTGATGGCTAGAAGGTTTGACAAGCTCAACACAAGGTTTGGTAGATACAAGAAATTCTACCAAGATAACAAATTCAGGAGAAGATACAATTCCCCTGAAGATCAGGCTGAGGACAAAAAGCCTGAAGAGAGAAGATCAGAGGACAAGTCCTCTGATAGGAGAAGATCCAGTAGAGCTGAACCTTCATCATCTAAGAGAAGAGATGAATCCAAGAAGGATGATGATGAAGATCTGTGTTACAACTGCAAAAAGAAAGGGCACTTCCAATATGACTGCCCTGAACTAAGCTCTAAAGAAAGAAGAGAAAGACAAGCAAAAAGAGACAGAAAACTCACCAATAGAAAAGCCATGATGGCTGGTGAAGAATCTGATAGTGCTGAAAGTTTCAACTCTTCTGATGGATTGTTCTCCAACAGTGATGATGATGATGATGTCTGCAACATGGCTCTTGAGGATGATGAGGTATCCTCTACTTCTAGTTCACCATCATTTATCTCACAGAACACTAGTGAGGTTAACCTGAAACTTTCCTTGGGAAAGTTGATGGAAGATTTCACTAGATTACAAGAATTTCATGACAATTGTGTGAGAGAAAATGAAAGACTAGCTACTGAACTCACCAAGAACTCTGAGGTAGCTGTTGATGTCAAGTCTACTGAGTTGTATCAACAAGTCTTGAGAAAGCTTGAGGAAGCAAATCTCAGGATAGTTGACCAACAAAAGGAGATTGATGATCAACTTCTCTCTCAGAAAAGAAAAGAATTTGAACTTAAAATTCTAAATGCCAAATTTGAAAATCTCTCACATGAGTATGATATTCTTAAATCAAGTGAAGAGAGCCTGAAATTAAAGATGTCTGCTTTGAACAAATCCTCTAGAGCAATAGAGGAAATTCAAAGTTATCAAAGACCTATGGCTCAAAGAAGTGGATTAGGTTTTGATCCATTTGAATCTTCACCTTGTCTTAGTGTTGCATCTACAAGTAACACTAAGAGACTCTTTGTTAAGTCAGTGGCACAACAAGCTGAAAATGAAGTAATTCAGCCACTGAACAAAGGAAAGGACAAATTGAATGAAATGCCTACTCAAGTGATTCAGGAGAATAGGCCAAAACCTAAGGAAATGGCCAAAGCTCCTGAGCACAAGAGGAATATTGGTCAGCAGAGTAGACCCAATGGAAGGGCAACTCTCCTGAACAATGTTCAGAGGAATTATCCAAGGTATAATCAGCCTAGGCCAACTCATCTGAGAAAGCCTCAGCTGAATAGACCTAAAGAAAACCATCCTTTAAGGCAGAATAAAATGAGACAACCAAAACCCTTCATGCCAAAGGGTAATGGTCATAAAAAGGCCTTTCCTCAAAGATTTCATCAAGCTGCACAAAGAACTCATAAGTTCAGAAGAGTGATCAACTCCTCTGAAACTTACAGAGTTAACACATTCACACATACTTTCCCAAAGGCATTTAAGGGAAAGACAGTGTATGTTGATGCACTAGGAAAACAACTTAGCCACCTTGAATCAATCAGGGTTATTAGGCAAGTTTGGGTTCCCAAAGGTACAGCTAACCTCTCAGGACCCAAAACTCAAAGGGTACCTAAACCTATCTAATTGCAGGTACCAATGGGCCACAAGAAGAGGAGCATGAACAAAAAGACAGCATGGTACCTTGACAGTGGATGCTCAAGGCACATGACTGGAAACAAGGAACTCCTCTCTGATTTTATTGAAAAAGAAGGCCCAAATGTCACCTTTGGAGACAGCTCACAAGCAACAACAAAAGGTTATGGTACTTTGATGATTGGTAACATCAAAGTAACCAAAGTATCTTATGTAGCTGGTCTCAAATATAATCTCCTGAGTATCAGTCAATTCTGTGATAAAGATTTTAATGTTGAGTTCTCAAGTGGAAAGTGTCTAATTAAAGATAAAACTCAACAAACCCTATTGACTGGAACTAGGAAGGGAAATGTGTATTTTGCAGACTGGGACAAGTCTACTGATGCTGCATGTTTCATTGCTAAAAGTTCTAGTGAACAAAGTTGGCTATGGCACAAGAGGCTAAACCACCTGAACTTCAAATCTATGAATAAACTTGCTAGAAATGCATTAGTTAAAGGACTACCTAATGAGGTTTTCATTAAGGAACATGTGTGTAAACCATGTCAAGAAGGAAAACAGATTAAAGCCTCATTCAAAGGAAAACCAGTCATTTCCACTGAAAGGGTACTTGAACTTCTACATATGGATCTATTTGGACCAATCACCCCTTCAAGCATAAATGGTAGAAAATACACATTAGTGGTAGTAGATGACTTCTCTAGGTTCACATGGGTAGTATTTCTCCTTAATAAGAAGGAAACACAAGTCAAACTACCTGAACTTCTCAAGAGATTGTCAAATGAGAAAAGCCTTAGTATTATCAAGATAAGATCTGATAAAGGCACTGAGTTCATTAATTCATACATCAATGAGTACTGCACATCAAATGGAATAGCTCATGAAACCTCAGCAGCTAGAACTCCCCAACAAAATGGAGTTGCAGAAAGAAGGAATAGAACCTTAAAAGAAGCTGCAAGAACTCTAATTGCTGATTCAAATCTACCTAAGAAGTTTTGGGCTGAAGCTATAAACACTGCATGCCATACTCAAAATAGATGTTTGATCACTAAGGGGCAAGGCAAAACCCCCTATGAACTCTGGAAAGGAAGAATGCCTAAAGTGTCATACTTTCATATATTTGGTTGTAAATGTTTCATTCACAATAATGGGAAAGAACAGTTGAAAGCTTTTGACAGCAAAGCTGATGAGGGAGTATTTCTTGGATACTCTCAAATCAGTAGAGCTTTCAGAGTCTACAACAAGAAATCCCTTATAGTGGAAGAAACACCTCATGTTGTGTTTGATGAATCTATCTTTGAGATCAGGAATGATCAGTTGGAACCTGAAGAAATCACACAGAGGACAACCAGATTAAGCCTAAAAGACAAAGACACTGAACTCATAGAAATTGTCCCAATCAACCTACCAGAACATACAACATTGGACAACCATCCTGAAGGCAACCTTCCTGAGACAAATCCCACTGATGGAAATGATGAACTGAATGATCCAATCCCAGTTCACATCCAGGTAACAACTACCAATGAAGAAGCAGCTCCTGCTGAGGTAGTTAATGGGTCAAATAATCAAGGGGGAACTCAAAATGTTGAAAATGCCAATGTCCCTGACATTGAGGACAACACCCCTGATTATGATCCTGAATTAGATCCTGCATTAAATTATCCTGAATTCTATGATCAAATTGACTCACCTTCAGTAGAGGACAACTCTACTGAAGAGATCAGGAAAAGAAGGACCTGGTTATCTGACCATCCTACTGACCTGATACTTGGTGATCCAAGTATAGGAGTCAGAACCAGAAAGTTTCATGGTGAAAGTGCTATGTTCTGTTGTTTCTTGTCAGAACAGGAACCAAAAGATATTGAGGAAGCACTTCAAGATGCCAATTGGATCACAGCCATGCAGGAAGAACTGAACCAATTCACCAGAAATGAAGTATGGGAGCTGGTGGACAGACCCTCACATCAAAACGTTATTGGAACAAAGTGGGTGTTCAAGAACAAGAAAAATGAAAATGATGTGATTGTCAGAAACAAAGCAAGACTAGTGGCAAAAGGGTATTGCCAACATGAAGGCATTGACTATGATGAGACATTTGCACCTGTGGCAAGGCTAGAAGCAATAAGGCTCTTTCTAGCCTATGCAGCCCACAAGAGGTTCAAAGTATACCAAATGGATGTCAAGAGTGCCTTTCTGAATGGAGTCTTGAAAGAAGAAGTCTATGTGGAGCAACCACCAGGGTTTGAAATTGGAAACCAAGTTTACAGACTCAAGAAAGCCCTATATGGACTCAAACAAGCCCCTAGGGCTTGGTATGATACACTGTCACAATTCCTCTTGGAACATGGATTCACCAAGGGAACTGTGGACAGAACTCTCTTCAGAATCTCTGAAGGAGAGGACATCTTGCTTGTCCAAATTTATGTGGATGACATAATTTTTGGATCCCCTAATGAGAAGCTATGTGAGAAATTCTCCAAGCTCATGCAAAGCAAGTTTGAGATGTCCATGATGGGGTTGATGAACTTCTTTTTGGGTCTACAAGTCAAGCAATCTAAAGAAGGAATCTTCATCAACCAAGCTAAGTACACAAGAGAAATGATCAAAAAGTTTGGGTGTACAACCAGCAAGCCAGTAAGGATCCCTATGAACACAAATTGGAAGATGGATCTTGATGAGAGTGGTATTCCAACCAACTCTACTGAGTATAGAGGAATAATTGGTTCACTCCTCTATCTCACTGCCAGCAGACCTGATATCACCTTTGCAGTAGGTGTTTGTGCAAGATTTCAAGCAAATCCCAAGAAAAGCCACCTTGAGGCTGCAAAAAGGATTTTGAGGTATCTCAAAGGCACTGAGAATCTAAGCCTTTGGTACCCTGCTGATGACAATATTGAGCTAACTGGCTACTCAGATGCTGATTATGGAGGATGTAGGATTGACAGAAAGTCCACTTCAGGGACTTGTCAATTCTTGGGCAACAAGCTTATTTCATGGTTCTCCAAGAAGCAGAACACAGTGGCCACTTCCACCACTGAAGCTGAATATGTTGCTGCTGGAAGTTGTTGTGCTCAAATTCTTTGGCTAAGTCAACAACTCAGAGACTACAAAGTCAACTCTACTGAAGTGCCAATTTTCTGTGATAACAATAGTGCCATTGCTATATCACAAAATCCTGTCTTACACACAAGATGCAAGCATGTGGACATCAAGCACCACTTCATTAGAGATCATGTGGAGAAGAAGGATATCAAGCTAATGAAAATTCACACAGACCATCAAAAAGCTGATATATTAACCAAGCCACTTGCAGAGGCAAGATTTCTGGAGCTATCAGCAGAGTTGGGATTACTTGATCCAGGGAAGTTGGACAAATAAGTCCAAAGAAGCTCATTGATTAAGGGGGAAACAAACTCAAGCTTCAGCAGACTTGGTCAAGTCTACTGAAATTCAGAAACATGACCTTACCTCTTCAGGACACTTGTCCACAGTTCTTCAGGATACTTGTCCATGTAGGGTCAGATAAGTTGTCCTAGCTATCAAACCAAATCTTGGTATGATAAGCACCTATTTTTGGTGATCAAAACCCATTTCGAAATCTGTCCCATTGAAATACAGTTTTCACCTTTTTGGGATTTAATTTGTCTCCCACCCAAAAGGTCACTTTCCATGCATTAAATGCCAAGATTTAACTCTTGTTTGCATTAAACTTTTTGGGACATGATCTATCTCGAAAAATCCCCAGCCTTAAACAAACATTTAAAACCACCCACGTTTTGAATAAAACAGTTATTTCACTGTTACATTGGTTTTTGACCATTGGATCAAAAATGGACAACTCCCCTGAAATCAATCCTAGCCGTCCATTTTGGATTTCCATTTTTGCTCACCTTTGAATTGTATCAAGACCTTACCAACTCATTGACAAACATTCTTTTTAGAATATTCACAAGTCTTAAGATATCCACAAACACTTCTTCCCCAAGTATTCGAAACCCTAACTCAAAAGTTCTTCAAACTCTCTCATTCTTCATCAAACCTTTTTCTGCAATTTTCAATGGCCCCCAAGGTTAGACCTGAGATGCTTGTAGATTTCTCCAACAAAGATCTAGACCTAGATTTTGGCTATCTAAGCAACAAGAACAATCTTCACTTCGAGCCAATTATCTCTTTTGAAAGTGAAGATCCTGAGGTTACTCCAACCCTGAGATGGTTGAGAAGGGCTGGTCTCCAAAAGTTCTTGGAAGAAAGACCAAGCTCTTGCCTGGAAAGCTATATGGCAGAATTCTTTGCCTTCCTCAAGTGGAGAGGCAAGCCTGAAGATGGTGAAGTATCAACCAGGCTATCCTACACAGCTGAAGGAGAGGAAGAGGAGAGATTCCATAGAGTTAGATTCTCCTCAGAGGATCTGGAAGGAGCCTTTGGATTGCCTCATGAGGGTAGGAATCCAGAAGTATATGGCACTGGACATGAAGAGGAAATAGCCCAAGAGTGGTTATTAGTTCCAGGCCCTCTCTCCTCAACTCAAAACAAGAAAACTCTCAAGCCAGAGTTTCTAAATCTTTTTGAGGTAGTTGCAAAGAGCCTCCTAAGCAACACTGGAAGCCTAGAGCAGGTTAGCCAGCCAAGGATCAGAATCATGGCTGCCATTATTGATGCCAGTGATAAGGGCATCAAGTTTGATTGGAGGACCTTCATCATGTCTGAGATGATGAAGGAGAAGGCTAAATTTAAGGTGAAAGCCCACAATAAGGTGGTGCTAGAAGGGAAAATCAAGTATTGCACCAGGGCAAGCTTGTTGATTGAGAGGTTTTCCCACTATTCCCAGATGCAGACCTTTGCAAAGCCCCTCCCAGCCCAAAAGATCCTGTTCAGAAAGCTCAGTAAGAAAACTGAGAAAAGAAGGATGCTATTGGCCAAGCCTGCTGAAGAACAGAAGGAAGAGAAGCCTAAGATGAAAAAGAGAACAAAGGCCAGGGCTGTCAAGACAAGGAAAATGTCTCAGAGAATCTCAGAAGAGAATTCAGATGCTTCAGCTGAGATTGAAGAAGTTGCTAGAGAAGGTGTACAAGTGCCATCTGATCATTCAGAAGAACTCAGACAAAAGTACAATGAGACTAGACAAAAGTCTAAGGGTGATAAGAGAATCAGGGAAGTTGTCCCTGAGAAGGAAGGAAGTGGAAGTAGCAGGGCCAGCAAGAGAAGAGCCAAACCTACTGAAAAGGTGTTGGAGCTGCAAGAAGAGAGGTCTCTTCAATTGGCTCTAAGGGAGAGCAGAGCTGAAAGCAGGGCCAAATCCATGTCAAGGACCAATTCATCTGGTTCTGGAACTCCAGAATCCAAAGTCCCTGAAGGTCAACCCATAGAGGCCAACCTCCCTGAAATTCAGTATCTTGGGCCCAACTCCCCTGAAACCTATGTCACCCCTTCCAACCAACCCATTACCCCTGTAAATCTCACTAAGAGATATTCTCCTGAAGGAAATGTGCAAAGAAGTGGCATAGATGTGCTTGCTGACTTAGCAGTAGATGAGACAAGACTCCTGTCTCCCCTTGACTCATCCATGCTGAATTATTCAAAACTCTTAGAGCATGCACTCAATGAGCCAACCCCCTTGAGTAAAGCCCCTTCAGACCCATTGCTCTCAAAAGCAACTGAAGATCCTTCTACTGCACCCAACCCTTCTGAAGCCAACATCCCTGAACTTAATCTGCCTGAAGCCTTGATAGGAGAACCCAGAGCCAACTCCCCTATAACCCAAAGTCCCCATTCAAGTGGAGATGAGGAGGAGTATACCTATGAAAGTATGCTCAGAGGAGGAGCCAAGGCTACTGTGGACAGTTTGTATCCACAACTTGCTGAATTTCCAAAAATTCAGAAGGCCTTTCAAGATTTAAGGATGCTTGTTAATGTGAAAGACAAATCCTTGATGGAGATATCACAAGTCATCCAAGATAAGGGTGCAAACTGGTGGCAGATAGAGGAGAACAGATTGCTACACTTTGCTGGAGTTTCAAAGACAAGATTCCTCATAGATGAGGAGATTTTTGCAAAGTTGGTAGCTGATAAGATTGAAGAGGAGAAAGAAAGAAAAGCCAAGGGAATCAAACACCCTGACAGTGGTTCTAATGATGATGATTCCCCTGATGATCCCTCAAACCCTTCAAATCCCAACCCTCCTGAAACCCTTCAAGCCAACCTCCCTGAACCCTTTCAACCCAAGTCTTTTGTAGCAGATAGACTTTCCAATCCTCCCAAAACCTATCATAGGAAAGGCTCTGTAACTTCAGAGGTGTTGACCAAGGGTGGTAACACAACCAAAGATACATCTGCCAATGAAGGTTCCTCTGAACCCAAGGCACAGCCTAAAGATGTTGAGGTTCCTGTATTAGAGGCTAGTTTGATTAAGGCCTATTCAGTGTCAGAAGAGTTGGACATTGATCAGCCCTTAATCATTCAGGATGACTCAGTGGCTGCTGATATAAGCACTGTGATCTCCCCACAACTGCCATCTTTGAACCTTGTTGAAGGTGGAGATGCTGCAGGTTTAGGAGAATGAGTTGAAAAGGAGAGCATAGTTGAAAAATCAGAGGGAGTCATGGATGAAAGAGAGGTAGTCATCACTAAGATAGTGAGTGTACCAACATATGAGGGTGGAATAAGTGAGGAAGGACAGGTTATTCTTGAAGTCAAATCTGAACTTCAGGAATCCCTTGGTGAAAGGAGGCCTGATTCCTTGAGTGAGAACATTATCCATGAAGGGAGAAAAGAACAAGTTGAAAATGAGAAGAAGACTGCTGATGTATCAGAGTCTTATGTAAAAGAAATTGAGGGTGATGAGTGCTTATTTCCTAACTTGTTTGATTTATCTGATGTTGCAGGTATTTCTCTTGACCAAATTTTTGCAGATGAGTTCCTCACAGATGCACCTATCCAAGTTGATACAGGCTCAGCTCAAGCCTTACTTGGCATGCAATCAGAGAAGTTGGACTCCTTGGCTCATCAAGTCCAATCTGCTCATACTGAAACTTCAGGAGCATTGAATGAGCAAGGAAGGACTCTAGCATCTGTAGAAATGAGGCTCACTGGCTCTGAAGATGTTGTGCTACCAACCCTTGAGGCAAGAATCAGTGGTGTGGAATCTGGTCTTCAAACCATCTCCACTGAAGTTCAAAGTGCCAAATCTACCATGGAAGCCATCTCAGAGGAGGTCAAGAAAGAACAGAGGTTGCTGAGAGATAATCACAATGCAAATGTCAAAGCTCTCAGGCTCACTGTCAAGCAAGCTCTTGGAAAGAAGACAGCACTACAAAAGAGAAGAGCTGAAGAGCAAAGGCTAGCTATGGTCAAAGCTGCCTCAGAAAAATTTTCCCAAGAAGTGTTGGCCAACATTGCTGAAGGTGCAGTGGCCAACCTCACTGAGCTCTTAAAAGCCCAACTGGATGCATCTCTGAAAACAGCCATGGAAGGGGTTGTCCAACAAAAGATGAAGCCTGTTCTAGCTTTCCTTAGCTTGAGCAGTGACAGAATGCAGAATATACATGATGAAAATGTATATTTGTTGGAAGAGATGAAGTCCCTAAACCAGGCCCAATCCCTGATGGCCTCAACAATGAGTGACCTAAAGCCCCAGTGCTTTGATGCTGCCAAAAAGGGGGAAAGGGAAAGAGCTAGAGCAAAAGGTGCCTTGGTGATTGGGAGTCCAGTGAAAGGGAAGGACAAAGTCCCTGAAGGAAAGGGAAAAGAGCCAGAAATGCTGAATTTGGAAGATTTGGATGAAGAGGAGCAGTTAGCATTGGCATTGAAGAACTCAATGGCCTCAGCTCAAGAAGAAAGGGCAAGGAAACAGCAAAGACCAGGTGGTGAAGTGTCAGGTTTGGACAAAGATGCTGAAGGTGTCCAAACCAGAGGAAAAATCAAGAAGGCCCAAGGAAAGAAGAGACAAATTGAGAAATTCACTGACTTTCCTAGCAGCCTTGATCTTCCACCTGAATTCAGAATTGATGAGGATGAGCCTACATCAAAGAAAGCCAAAACTGCTGAAGAGGACAAATCTTCTGAATCTGGAAAAACTGCTGAAGGTGCCAAATCAACTGAAGAGACTGAAGAGTTATTTGCTGAAGGATTTGGATCTGAACCTAAGAAGAAGACAACTGTTCTAGCCCATGATCCATCAAAGCTGTTTCATGAAGGGTATGGCAAAGACCCTGAAACACAACAGAAACTGGCCATGATGAGGGCCCATGAGAAAATTGATCTGATGGAAGAAGCCAACAGAGCAAGAGATGAAAGGAGAGCAAACTTTCAGAAACCAAGAAGGAGAAGAGCAACTTACAGCAAGATGAAGCCTCAGCTTCTAATCCCAATGGACACCAAATATCCACACTTGGATAAATGGGTGCCAATTCAACTGAATGACACATGGGAAGAAGCCAAAAGGGAGTTTGTCTATGACTTTTATGTCATTGACAGATGGAATGGAGGAGATGCAAACTCTGCCTTCACTGAGTTCATGCTAGAATACTACAGAGAGTTGTATCAACAACTACTTGCAGCTGCTGACATTGCAAGACTTGAACTCACAGCTCCCAAGCCAATCATATACATGCCTCCAAAGCTTGAAGGATGGATTGACCAAGCAAGAATTCTGAGGGAATTCACTGAGATCCTTAAGCTGAACAAGATGGTTCTTGGACCTAAGGGAACCAACCAAGAAGCCATGGCACTGAAAAGAAGAGTGTGGGCACAGTATGGAATGCTGCCACCTCCTGAGGATGATCTTTGAAATGGCTAAGTCTTCTGACCTTACTTGAATGATCAACTATGCTGAAATATGGTCAAGCTTGCTGATGTGTTAATCTGGTTGCTCTGATCTGTTAAAGATTGCTCTGATACAAGTTCTGTGCTCTGATGCTGAAAATATCATTTTGAATTATTGTAATAAAGTGCTCTGATATGCTTAAGTGTTATTGATTCATGCTCTGATATGTTAATTTCAACTATCAACATGCCTGTAATGATTTTTGAATGAATGATAGTTGAACTTATTTTGAATCAAGAAACTCAAATCTCTCTATGCCTATCTTAAAACCTACTTGCAACAAAAACAGTGAATACACTAACACATTACCTTTCAGGAATATTGACCTCAGTCATGTCTTCTGAAGATACATGTAATAGGTATAGACAAGTCACTTTTGCTTAAAATTGTATAGGTTTTGGCATCATCAAAAAGGGGGAAATTGTTGGGAATAAAATGAGCTATGTTTTGATTGAATTCCAAAAACCCCCTGAGACATGCCTAAGTCAATGAAAAATATGTTCTAAGAATGTTAGAACATATAGATTATAGGCTAGATGAGAAGCTGAAATGTTAGGCAGCTCTTAGACAATTAGATGCACAATTTGAGGGGGAACCTATGCTTTGAAGATGATCAAGATCAAGTCTCCCCAAGGCTCAAATTCTGGAACAAAGAGTAAGGACACTCTATGAAATCTAAGATGCTCTTATCAGGAGAGTTGTCCAGAGAAAGTATTCTTAAAGCTCTGATCAGGAGAGTTGTCCAAAGAAGCTAGCCATATGCAAGAACAAACCTACCTAGCTCAAAAGGACAAGACTACTCAAAGGTTTTGGTCAGGAGAGTTGTCCAGATAAGCCAACTCTAAAGTATAAAGTGCTCTGATGCAAAAAGACCAATCATGCTGATCAGGAGAGTTGTCCAGAGGAGTTGTCTCAGCTAAGTTGACCAAGATCAAGTGCTCTGAAAGCCTAAGATCAACTATGCTGAAGAGATTGAGACAACCAGTCCCTAAAGGTCCTCAAAGGAATGAGCTAAGACCATACACAAGAGAAATAAAGGGAAAGAGCCAAGTCATCTGAAGAAGAGCAAGCCAACCATGCTGAAAAGCAAAACTGCTGATAATGATAAGGAGAGTTGTCCAGATGATAAGGAATGTTGTCCTATCATTGGATCAACCTTCAGAAGCCATGTCCAAGTCCTAACAAGAAGTCAAACATTGGGAAAAGTGCTGCAGAATGAAGACAAAACTGTTACAGCCGTTTATTACCCAAATGAGGACATGTCACTATCAAGAATCTGTCTTCCAGTTTGAAGAACTCAAGGAAGACATTTATAGCAATTTGGGGCTGCCTCTCCAACGGGCAAATCCTCCATTTTGTCTATAAATACAGAAGTGTGAAGACCATTTGAAAGCATCCAACTGACCTCAACAAGCACCTCAACCTTGACAAGAATATCCAACTATCCTACAAGTTGACAAGTGCTCTTAAGCTTTCAAAGAGACTATCTTAGTCTTTATACACTTCTTCTAAGCTGAACCCAATTGTATATTCATACACAAGCTTAGAGAGATATCCTATCCTTATACACTGATCATCATTGTAAAGGATATCTCATTAGTTGGAACCTTACTTCAATCCTCATATCTTTCAAGAGTGAAAGTGAGAAGGTTGTAGTAGTAGAAGTGGTAGGAACTGACTGTTGAGAGAAGAACAGTTCAGTTCTGAGTTGAGAAGAGGGTACTAGGACTCTAGACATCCTAGGGATCAATTCACCAAGGAGTGGTGTTCTTGATCAAGTGCACCTTGGCACTATAAAACAAGTTAATTCCAAGAGTGAAGGAATTATCCTGTTAAATCAGGGAAAGTGGATGTAGGAGCTTGAGTCTCTGAACCACTATAAACTCTTGTGTTGATTTACTTTACAAGTACTTACATTCACTCAACACTGCACACAAAACTGATCTTTCAAAGATACACATTCAAAGACTGTGCAAAACTGTTTTGGACAACTTCCCTGAAGCTTAACTGGACTGTTTTACATTGACTAAGTGATTTCAGAAATTAAAGGAGTCTAAACTTAAAGGGCCAACCACTATTCCGCACATATAACTCCCCTAGATAGTTATTCAACTAAGTACTCAATAGTACTTAGTGGATTGATTATCTTAGAAGAGTTAATCACCTTCAGCAGAGTTGTCCAAGACAACCTTGCTGAGTTCTGGTTTGATCAAAGTTCAAAAAGAATTGCATACAAGTGTATTCCCCCCCCCCCCCCCATACACTTGTTATCTACTCCTTTCAGGACCAACATTTTCCTTTATCTGTAGCAGCTTTGGTTCAATAATTCCACTCTGAGCCACAGATTTTACAAAGACTCTCTTAGTAATACTTGTTGAAGTATTACTGAGGCATGGTGAAGATGTTTTATCTGGATTGTAACCAAGTCCAGATCTTTGAGTCATAGGCCTTTGCATCCCTTGTAGTTCATCTATTGAATTAGATGATTTATACAGGGCAGCCAGTTTAAGTTTCAGACTCTCTTCACTAGATTTAAGACATTCATGTTCCTTGAAAAGATGTTCAAACTTAGCCATCAATGCTTGGTAGTTTGAGTCCTTACTCTCATGAAGCTTAACTTGTTCTTCCAACTTAATAAGTTGTACAGATGACTTGTCCTTCAGAGTATTCAGCTCTTTAGTTAAGTCATTGCATAGCTCATTAGTTCTCAGATCATGTTCAGCTTCAACTTGAGTAATTCTTTCAATCTTAGCATTCAAGACTTTGTTTTCTTCTTTTTTTTTATCAGTAAAAAGATATCATTTATAAGCATAGAGTACAAGGGGTACTCAACCCTTACAAATGTGGAACCCAAAGATTAAAAACAGAATATCAAACTCCCTCAACTTGACATTCACACGAAGGTCTAAGAAAGAAGAAAATCAAAGCCTGCACCCTCCACTTCTACCTTCAAAGAAGGAAGAAAATCAAAGCCTGCATCCTCCACTTCTACCTTCAAAGACTTTGTTTTCTTCTAAGGTTTGATCATGAATCTCTTGTAGTCTCATGAAGTCTTCCATCAACTTACCAAAAGTAAGCTTCAAGTTGTCTTCATTTGACATCATTGTGCTACTAGAATTGACAGAACTAGAAATAGATTGTAGCTCATCATTGTCTTCAATAGCCATGAGACATTCTTCATCACTACTGTCACTAAACATCTCAGATGATGAAGATGGAAGTTGATCATCTTCAGAGGTTTCTTCTTCAGCTTTTAATGCTTTCCTATTCCCATATTTCTTATCCCTCTTAGCTTGTCTTTCCTTCATTTCCTTGGAAGTCAGCTATGGACAATCATACTGGAAATGTCATGTCTTCTTGCAGTTGTAGCATGTATTCTCATCTTCATCTTTCTTCTTTTCAGCATCTCTCTTCTTTGTTGATGAAGATGGATCTTCTTTGGAGTTGTCCCTTCTGGATCTCCTTTCATCATTCTTCTTCTCAGGTGAGTTGAACCTTCTTCTTCTATCTTGGTAAAACCTTTTGTATTTACCAAATCTAGAATTTAATCTTTCAAATCTTCTAGCCATCAAGGCCAACTCATCTGAAAAGTCAGCTTTGGAAGTTCCTTTTCCACTCTTGCTTGATTTGCTGGCTTTCTTGGAATCAGGTTCATTGGATTTGGCCTTCAGTGCAATCCCTTTGCTCTCATGTTCCTCAGTGTTGTTTTTTCTGTTCAAGTCATATTCATATGCCTTGAGTTCTAAGAACACTTGTTGCATTGGCATTGTTGACAAATCCTTTGTATTCTGCATCATGACAGCATACACATTCCATTTGGTTGTTAAACTCCTAAGAATCTTCAGAGCCACTTCTCTCTTGGAGTATACTTTTCCAAGTGAGTTGATCTCATTCATGATGTCTGTGAACCTTCCATCCAGTTGATCAATGTTTTCATCAGACTTCATCCTAAATTGCTCATACTTTTGAACAGCAACTTGAAGTTTGTTTTCCTTGATCTTGTCAGTTCCTTCACACATTAGAGTTAATGTGTCCAAAATCTCCTTTGCAGTTGTGTAGTGAAACACTCTACCCATTATAGCATCTTGAATGGTCTGATATAGGGTGTTCATTGCTACATAGTTGAGATTCTGCTTCTTTCTTTCTTCAGGAGTGAGCTCATCATCATCTTTTGGAATTTCTTGTGCTCCAGTTCCTCTTTGGGCTTCTGTAACATTTGTGTTAGGTTTCATGAACACAAATGGGCCTTTAGTGATCACCCTTAGCATTTCATCATGGAGACAGGCCAAGTGAGCTCTCATCCTTATCTTCCAGAAGTCATAATTCTCAATGGAGAACATTGGCAGTTTCTGGTAAGATATCTTGTTTATTGGGTTGGTTCCCATAGTCATAGGTGGTGGTGGAACAGCTACACCAGAATTCTCAGAAGAAGATGTGTTAGGCATAGTGAATAATAGAGAATAATGAATATCAGAAAAAGGTGCACAAGTAGATCACTTTAGGTAACCAAGGTTGATCCTGAAAGCAGTGGTCTTTAAACCCCTGCTCTGATACCACTTGTTGGTCCCAAAAGGAGTGTGGCACGTGTATTGCGGGGGGGGGGGGGGGGGGGGGGAATACACGTGTATGTGTTTTTAAAAAAACTTTTGCAAGTAATCAACACAAATAATCAAAGTCAAATAAGTTACACAGTATGTCAAGTCCTATGAAAATACTAACAGTAGATTCTAAGAGATCTTAACAGTATGCAACTTGTATGCGGAATAAATGATAGGCCCTATTATACTCCTTAAATGATATGCACTCAAATACTAAACTATGAAATAGTAGTAAGCAATTATAACAACACAAAAGCTTAAGCAAGAAGATAAATGCAGTAAGTAAGAACACAAGATGTATAGTGGTTCGGAGACTAAACTGCTCCTACGTCCACTCTCCTAATTTAATAGGATAATTCCTTAATCTTTTCGGAATTAACTTGTTTTTACAGTGCCAAGGTGCACTCTACTTCTTCTTCTTCTCTTCTCTTGATTTCTTACAACCTTCTCTCGTTGCAATACTCTCAACACTACTACGAACTCAACAATACTCTCAAACTATCTCTCAAGGTGAAAGTAGGGTTTTGTTCTTGTACCAACTAAGTGTGATATCCTTTACAATTTAAGAACGAATGTAAAGGCTAGGATATCACTGTCTAGGCTTTGGATAATCAAACAATAAGCTTGCCTAGTGGGGACTAAAGATAACACTCACAAATGGATATGCTTAAAAGCTTTTAATCTCTCGGGTGTTTTGAATACTCACTACAAGAAAAAAGGCATAATACTACATTAATTTTAATACACTATGAAAGATGTGTATTGAAAGTTATTCTATTCTTACACTAAATTTTCATAATCTAAAACTACACTATTCTATGATCTATTAATACATTATTAATTAAGTGTCATAATACAATATATTATGACATTTTGAGTAGTGTATTATTAGCATTAATTTAGTTTTGAAAAATAAATATTTTTATTTTAATTTGTACAGTTTATTTAAACTCTTGAAAACCGCAATAATCATTAATGCCTCTTTATTTAAACGTAGGATATTTTTTATTTCTTTTGCCTGTTCTTGAAAGACTTTTTATTATTATTATTGATATATAAATTGTCCCTAATATTATTAATATCTACGATTTTATTCAAATAATTAACTAAAATGATTTTTTTAAATAGTAAAATCATTCTCATTTTGCTACAACTATTTACGAAATTATTGGTGTAGAACCAATAAGTGGAAAGTAATTAAATAATAATTAAAAACCTGTTTCTTAAATCTTTATTGGGCTTCATGAGCAAACTGGTATAATAAAAATTGTTGGTTAATTTTTATTTTAAGGAATTGAAGGATAAATAATAAAGCGTGCTGGGTATAATAAAGTGTAAATAAAATGGGTCCCTGATTATACGCTTCGTGGAAAAAAAGGGTGGAGAACCCAGACCCAGTAACACAAATCTTAATTATTTTTCCCTTCTTCGTGCAAACCCAACTTATTTTCCTATTTTTGTGTGCCGCATTGAGAGCCCTTTAATCGACTGAAAAGAGTAAGAAATTGGCTTGAGAGGGGGCGCTCTGAATCGAGGTATATTCTTTTTCTTGAGATTTTTTTTGTATCTTTGATCATCCCTTTGGTGGATTATTTGGTCTCACCCCTTCCTGATTCTTGTTTTCGTATCATGCTACTGTGATAGAAATTTAATTAAAATTTAGAGAGGGGCTCAAATATATAACTTTTTTGAAATTCAATTATCAATTGATGGAGGGGTTGGATTTCAGCGGATGAACTAAATCAATTATCTCAATAAATTGTTGGAGAATTGGGTGTTTAAGTACACTAATTTTTAGTTTGTGTTATAGTTTCAACTGTTTTCAAGTTTAAATCACTAGAATTGTGTAAACTAGGGCATGGAATATTTGTGATCTGAAATTTGGGGTCTTCTTCTTCACTCATGTTTTTCTGGAGCTATGCAACCTTCTAACATTAGCTTGGTAAGAATACTTAATTCATCTTTTTGAAACTATTTTTTGTTACATGTCAAAATTAATTAGTTCTGATATTAGCTTGGTAAGAATGCTTTATTCATTTAAATTGTTTAATTACATCAATTGGGTTAGCTAGTAAAATCTGCTATGGCCGACCTTATCTTTAAGGGCCACTCATTCTCCCATCCTTTTGGTCCTTTAGGGCAGAGCCTTATACATTGCCTCACAAATTCTTCTTGCTCGATTTGCTTATGGTAGTTGTCAAAGCCTTATTCTTCTTCTTGGTGTTGCCAGAGTTTTGTTTGGAATCTCCTTGGAGCTCTGAATTGATGTTTCAATTGCTTTGTTCAAATGATGGGCTTTTGTTTCTTCTTTTCTATTTTTTTCAGGCTCTATTCCTCTCTTTTGTCAATACTGCATACTTTTCTTGTTTTACTGCATTTTATCACTGATCTATATGTGTATATATTTGAGCTTTTTGTTAGTATGATTGTGTGATGCAGTTCCTATTTCATATTCCTATTACCGCGGAGAAGTGAATTTTGTCATCCATTGGGGATAAATGGAAATATTGGAAACATTGTTTGAAAGAAAATTATGGGATGATGGTAGGTGTTCCTTTGGTTAATTTTATAGAACAGTAACTGAATAAAAGGATAGCGCATAAAATAAAATAGAATCTGCATCTATTAATTTTTGTTCTTCAATTCAATTTCAGGAAGTAAGCAAGAGAAACAAGAAAGCTAGATCTAAAAAACTCATGAAGCAAAGAACTGGGAAGAGATCATCTGCCCAAGTTCGATCTAAATTGGTAATATAACTGTTGCAGTTTTTTTTTCATCAATAAATTTTTCGCCCTCAAATCATGTTTCTGCAATATTTGAAACTTATGGAAAATGCTACGTGTTTTTGTAAGCTTGGGTATGGTTGTGGCTCTGTATGTTTGGGCTTTGCAATGAACAGATAATGGGTTTTGTTCAGGTTTGAGTTGCATGGAGGGTTGTGGGGTTTATTGCCTTATAAGTTTTTGTCTTTTGCTTGAGGGGTTTTATAGTTCAGCCATTTGCATAGCCAAGGGTGGGTTTGGCTATGGCCCCTTCAACTAAGTGGAGATGCAATTTGAGCATTAGGATTGATATTTGTTCGTTTAGTTTGACTTTAACTTGTGGGAGTGTTTATCCAAAGTGCTACTACAATATTTAAATTATGAACTTCATAATTTGCTGTCGAGTAGAATTGCATGAATTAATCTACATGGTTAGTGAAGTTGAGTGATCCATGTACACTAGAATGCTTTTGAAAGAAATTGACTTAAAATATTTTTTGTATCTAACTATCTAAGAACTTTCTAAATATGTTTTTTTTTTTCTTTTTTCCTTTTATTTATATGCCTATTGAAAACTTATTTTGATCCTTTAATTAAATGTCAATTTTTTTCATCTATTCAGGATTCAGGAGTAGTAGAATGTGCAAACTTAAAAGGATGAAGGTTGTCGATTTGTTCATCTCTAGAGAAGTTATTTGCTAAAATGATCGAATAATGAAGTTTGTCGATTTGTTCATCTCCATTCACAGTTTAATTTCTTTCTTTTCTTAAAATGATTTATATGTAGAGATTTTTTTGGGTATTTGTAGAGAAATGTTATCAAGTTTTGTATGTCAGATGATTACTTTGTTAAACTTTACTATAGTTATTGAGAAGATATCTTAATATTATTCCTTCGTGTAATATATTTTCTATAATTTATTATTATTGTTGTTATTATTTAATTATTATCAATATTATTATGAATTTGGTGCTCCCTATATTATTGCAATTAAATATATATATATATGTATTATAAAAAACAATTGTATAATTAATTAATATTGAAAAAAATTAATAATAAAAAATAGTTTTAAAATGAATGTATCATGACACTTAATCATGTAGTTTTAATTAATATCGAGAATTAGGGTAATAAAAATGATTTTAATAATAAATCTATTATGACATTTAATATTGTATTATTAATTAATATTAAGAGAAATATAATAATTAAGTGTAGTTTAAACAATTTTATCAATACATTTAAAAATGTCAAAATAGGTTGATGTCTATCCTTACATTAGAATGGATGACATTTTTATTAAATGTCATGATAGTTTGAAAGTAGTATTAGATAAACTATAATTACATTTTTAAATGTCAACATAACCCATTTTTCTTGTAGTGACTTTTGAATACTAAAATATTGCTAAAATGCGTATGGCTTGTGTGTCCCGTTATATGTCCCGTTGGTGGAGATAGCAAAACTTATCCATAAATTTGAACTTTCAAATTGTTCAGGGGCCTTTTATGCAATTAGTACATGCATTCACCTCCATTCTGCATTTCTGAAATTCATTCTCAGAATTTGTTATGCGCAGTGACAGATGGCACTCATTCTTTGGCTAATTTGGAATAATTCTGTCCTTCCCGCTAACGGCCTTGTACTGGGTAAGGTGCCTAGTCATTCATCGTCTTTGACCATAAGTATGCCAAGTCCAACGTATATGAATATCCAAATTCATCATACTTGACATTTGTTGTCCAGCATACTTGTCTTCATGAATCCTTGTCACTTTCTTCATAACACTTCAACTTCTAGTCTTCAATGATACTTGTCTTCATGTGCTTTTGTGCTTTCAGGTCATTTGTCATAGATTCAAAGCATAATCTATTTAATTAAAAATTAAAGCTCCCTAACATATATGAACTTCTTCTAACCTGAAAATCTAGACTTGACAAATCATCATACTTGGGGTTTTACTTAGGGTTTTGGTATCAAATCAAAATCAAATTTTCTTTTATTAATATAAACAATATCCCAACAAATTTATAGACATATAAATTAATTTACATTACTAATATAGATTCTCTTAAAATTTGGATGGTAGTATCAAAATATCCCTAAATAATTTGAAATTATTGGTCAACTCAATCTCATATTAAATACATGCCTAATTAAGTTAAGTTAATAAATGTGCGGTAATTATGTGTATAATTTAAATTTATAAGAATTACAATAATGTTTCAAAATAATAATATAAACGAAAGTATAATTCAAATATTACTACTCCTAAATTCAAACTATATAATTTGGAATTAATTATATCTAATTTTTTAATGTTAATTGAATAACATTATATCTAATTTCTTTTATCGACTCACTATATTTAAATTTTCAAAATTTACTGAATAATATTTTATTAGATTAGATTCACTTTTAAATATAAGTTTTGAAATTTATGGAGGTAAGTTAGGTATAATTCTAAATAATGGAGAAACCTATAATATTGCTAATCAATATTTATATTCGTAAATTATGTTAATTAATACTATTATTCACCTTATAAATAGGAAACAATATTATAGCATTATGTATGCATTTAATGAGTTATCCGTATTAATAAATGGCATATTCTATGTTAATTTGAGTTGTGTTTAAGCTTTGAAATTTAAAAAAAAAATAGTTAACTAATTAAGACATTGATGATATATTCTATGTCAATTTTTTTCGATTTTATATATTGCATGCTAGATGTATTATTTAAGAAAACATATTTTTATTTATTATAAATCTGGTTTTATTATTTTATTAATGATATTTTTGATTGATTAAGTGTGAAACTAATAATTTTCTTTAATTTTCAGTTTAATTTTAATTACAATTGAAAATGAAAATTGAATAGGGCAAGTTTGACTAAATCTTTTGATTCTATGTCAATTTTTTTCTATTTTATATATTCTATGTCAATTTTTTTCTATTTTATATATTCTTTTGATGATATATTCTATGTTAATTTTTTTCTATTTTATATATTGCATGCTAGATGTATTATTTAAGAAAATATATTTTCTTTTTATTTTCAGTTTAATTTTAATTACAATTGAAAATGAAAATTGAATAGGGCAAGTTTGACTAAATCTTTTGATTATATGTCAATTTTTTTCTATTTTTTATATTCTATGTCAATTTTTTTCTATTTTATATATTCTTTTGATGATATATTCTATGTCAATTTTTTTCTATTTTATAAATAGGAAACAATATTATAGCATTATATATGCATTTAATGAGTTATTCGTATTAATAAATGGCATATTCTATGTTAATTTGAGTTGTGTTTAAGCTTTGAAATTAAGAAAAAAAATAGTTAACTAATTAAGACATTGATGATATATTCTATGTCAATTTTTTTCTATTTTATATATTGCATGCTAGATGTATTATTTAAGAAAATATATTTTTATTTATTATAAATCTGGTTTTATTATTTCATTAATGATATTTTTGATTGATTAAGTGTGAAACTAATAATTTTCTTTAATTTTCAGTTTAATTTTAATTACAATTGAAAATGAAAATTGAATAGGGCAAGTTTGACTAAATCTTTTGATTCTATGTCAATTTTTTTCTATTTTATATATTAATTCTATGTCAATTTTTTTCTATTTTATATATTCTTTTGATGATATATTCTATGTCAATTTTTTCTATTTTATATATTGCATGCTAGATGTATTATTTAAGAAAATATATTTTTATTTATTATATATAAATCTGGTTTTATTATTTTATTAATGATATTTTTGATTGATTAAGTGTGAAACTAATAATTTTCTTTAATTTTCAGTTTAATTTTAATTACAATTGAAAATGAAAATTGAATAGGGCAAGTTTGACTAAATCTTTTGATTCATTATCATCTTCGTATAAAATTCATGAAGAATAAATTTGAAAGTTTTATCTATTTATTATTGTATTTAAATCGGTAAGCTTTAAAATAATTGTACATAATTATTAATTGTGATAACAAATGTCAAGTTTGTCTATTTATTATTATATTTTTTTAATGTAAATTAATTGTATATTTAAAAAAAAATACCTTTAAGTACTCAAAAAAAAAAAAATATATATATATATATATATTACTTTTAAAGAAGACAAATATTCATTTATTAAGAGTATATTAAGAAATCAATTATTTTCTTAATATATATGATTCAAAACAATACTTATTTTGGATTGGAGGAAGTACTGTATTTATATGTGTGGTATTTTTAATCAATCATTTATTACAATATTTTCAATTTATGTCTGCAACTTAATTTTAATTCAATTTATATTCTTTGAGTATTCATTTTTCAATTTAAGATATTTTCATGGATTTTTTTTTAAACAATTGAAAGTTGAGGATAGAATTTAGATTTCAGCTAATTTATTTTGTGATGGCATGTTTTCAGTAATTTTGAAAATATTAAATATAATTTTAATATAATTGTTCTTTATTCATTTTGAATTATATTTAATTTAAAAAATTAAAAAATTGTGATTATTTTTAATAAAAATATTATTTTACACTATCAAATTATTTTTCGTAAAGAACCCGCTCCAAAAAAAATTATTGTTATAAAAATAATACCTATATATTTTAAAAGATATAACATAAAATTAAAATTTCACGGGTCCGGACAATGATGTTCTATCCACTTGAACTATTTCACTTCTTCATACATAAAATAATCTTAAAAACATGTTTATGAATTTATTTTCACATCATAAAGAGGTTTAAATTGATATAAGATTTTTGTTAAAATATCATATCACATTGTATTTTATATTATGTTTTATCAACTATATGATACATATACTTTTTTTTTATCAAATCTAGCACATGTTTTTCCTTTTATATGCACACTTTTTAAAAAAAAATCAAATGTAGCACATATATATATATATATTTATGTTTTACCAGTTTTAGCACATATTTTTATCAATTAATTTAAAATATTAAACAAAAAAAGTTAAAATGATCTAATTAAAAAAAATCTTAAATATGTTTAAAATTAAAATTTAAAAATAATTGAGAACTTGAAATTATCTAAAACTATTTAATTAAAAAGAGATTTTTTTTTTTAAGAATTGAAATAAATTGTATTTTTTTTATTTTTAAATAATGTTTTTAGATTTTAAACAATCTTTTATTTTTATATTTCGTAGAATAAAATATATTATAAAATGTAGGGGTATAAAAAATATAAGAGAAGAAAAAATAATGTGCTAAATTTGATAAAATGTGAAAAATGTGAGTATAATTTGGTTAAGAAAAATATATTTGCTAGATTTGATAAAATAATATGGCTAAAAAACTAAAATTGATTATTTGGCAAAAAAGAGATATGAGAATCCTCCAAAATTTCTAAAGTGTTGCTAAAATGGAAAAATTCAACTCCCCAATTTGAAAAGAAGTGCCTGAATCTCTAAAAAAAAAAAAAAAACTTATGATTAGGAATGATGCAAATAGTAGACACTTCATTCAAAATATTCGAACATGATGTTCAACTTCACGTTGATGGATGGAAAATTTTATTATTCAATCAACAAAAGACGTGGAGCATATGTCTTTAAGTTGCAAGTAGTTAATCACCACCCTATTTATGAAAGTTTGTTGCCACTTTTAGAAAATGCTCCAAAATTTTCACAATTATATATTTACAATACATATAACAAAGTTTTTAAAAGAATTACCGCAATTGTGTTAGTACATGATTATATTATATACCTATATTTTTTTTATTAAACTTAAACATTAAATAATTGTATTCTATTTGATAATATTTTATATTATATTTTAGATTCAAAATTTTCTTTTTAATAATTTTGAACTGTGCATGTGAGTTGGAGAATACTACAAAATTGAATGCGTTAATACTTAATAGTTGATGAAGTGAGAAGAGTGATCTGAAGTTTGGTTTGTGCAATGGAACTACTAAACTTATTGTTGTAAGACTTAAAAATTACATCATTAAAGTTCAAATTCTTTTTGGAAGGAATGTTAGTAGTAAAATTTTTATCTCGAGAATGACATTGAGTGTTTTGGATGACACGGCTCCCGTAAAATTTCGAAGGAGCCAATTTTATATATTGCCTTTTGCAAGGGAAAGGTTGTGTTTTGTCGATTTTATAGGAAATACGATGGAATTTGGAGCAAAACACTAACCATACTTTACTGGATCAAGAAGAGGAGTGCACCGTTGGGTTTGTCTCGAAAAACGGAGTGGAATAGCTAAAAGAATCGAGTCAATCAGACACCCGAAGCGAAAGATATGCACGAAACGAGAAAGGGTCGAAGTCGACCGAGCGAGCACGCCCGAGACGAGGGCTCGAGATAGGGCTCCTCGAGACATATTTTTTGGACACCGAGCGAGCACGGCTGAGAAGCAAGCTCGACCGAGCATCTATTCAGGCCAAATCCAAAGGCCACGGCCGAGCCTTCAGCTCGGAATAGGGACGCTCGACGCAGCAACTCGAAGCAATCACAAGGCACGGCCAAGACTCCAGCTCGGCCGAGCTCGAGGAATTCCAGCGCCCGCACGCCTCGGCCGAAACAAGGCCACGGCCGAGCACCCTCCACCCCCTGTTACACGATGGCACGGCCGAGCCCTATCCAAGCTTAACGTTTGTTTTGCACGGCCGTGCTACCCCCATTTTCGGTGCCATTCTCCTATTTTTGCCATTTTTGAGGGACCAACTTGCAATTTTGGCATCCAAACCCTACCCCAACACTATATAAGCCCCATTCTTGAAGTCATTTGTACCTTCCCCCAATTCCTCAAATTCCACACATACAAACACATACTTGGAGGTGATTTGACCACAAATTCTTCAATTCTTCATCATTTCATGCAAGGAAGACATCAATAGCTTGGAAATTCCATTCTCCACCATACTTTAGACTAAGTTTTCTTTTTTTCTCTCTTTTTATTTAATTATTTCATTTGGTTTTGTTTATTTGATTATGCAGTTGATTGGCTAGAACTTTTTTGGTTCTAGAGCCTTGTAAATACGTTTGATGAAGTTTATGAATTAATGTTTTGCTTAATTGGTGTTTGTGTGGCTTAATTCTATTTGGATGCTTGATTTTCATTGCAAAATATGTCATTAATGACAATAGTGATATGTTAATTTTAGTTAATTGAATTAGGTTGAGAAATCTATATTGATTGATTGATTGCAAGCATTTAACCTAATTTTATTGTGAGATTGAAAGATGATCAATGATTAGGAAGATGTGTGATGATCCTAGGAGCTTGATTGGGTTCTATGATGTAATTTAGGTAGAGATACTAATTAAGCTGTGTGATAATTCCTTTGGATTATTTGGATTGAAGAAACTTTTAATTCATTATTATGTGATCAATCTTATAGACAAAGCATGAACACCACTTAAGTAGATAATTAACCATACATGGATTCATTAGTATTACATGTGCTTTACGACCTACTTTCTCATCTTTGAGTTCACCCGTATTTCTCTCGTTTTGTGATTTGCATGAGCATTCATTGATCGATTTCCATATTACTCTTTTAATTGTTTACTTGTGACAACTTTTGGTAGATAATTAAGGGTAATCACTACATTTCCACTTAATCGATCACGTTTATTTAGAATTCAATCGACAAACTCCACTTTTATCACTACACCTCATCGTGGGATCGACCTCGTACTTACTTCGCTACAATATACACTGTATACTTGCGGTCGTGTATTTTAGAATTGTAGAATACGTGAATCATCTCTCAATCTATTGGTTTGTAGTGGGTACCTCCAATTTTGACCTCAAGAGAGGTAGTGGGTACCTCCAACGCAGCTTGATTAAATCTCTTTAAGAATGCTCTTAGGCTCTCATTTTCCCCCTGTCTCGTGTTGAATAGGGTCAATGTAGCCTTGGGTTGTCTCCTTGCACTAGCAAACTGGTGCAGGTATAACTCACTAAATTTCGCCCATGATCGGATGGTGTTCTGCTCTAGCTGCGTGAACCATTGCTGGGCAGCCTTGGATAAGGTAGTTAAGAACACCCTGCATTTGGCACCCTCTCCGTAGCGGTGCAGTTAAGCAACATTCTTGAACGACAATTCATCTTGTAAAATATTAGAGGAGAATTGACAGCCAGTAACGTATGGGAATTTACTTACTCGGTTAGTCATTTGCTTCCTCATATCTCTCATCTCCTTCTAGAGGGCTTGTAGTTGATCACTAACTACTCCCTGCTAGGTATCGTTCGTACTCTCTTCTATCTCAGGAACTAGGGCTTCCTCCCGTATTGATTACATGTTCCTTTTGGCAGTCCTCGTAGGGATACTTCTCTCAGCTTGAGAGAGCACTTTCTCCTCTCGATCTGCAAGGGTTTCAATCTCTCTTGAAGGAGCCTGTGAGGTCCCAGGGATATATTCAGGACCTTTCTGCTTGGAGTTCTCGGCGGCTGGCAGAATAGCACCAGGAATATGTGTCCCCTGGGACGCCAATGCCTTCTCTACGGCTGGAGCGATCATAGCATTCAATTGATCATGAGAAACCACCAGGAGCTCGGCATCAACTTGGGAAGTTCTTTCATGGTGTATATTATAAATACGAGTTGGTTTGTAGACTCAAGTTCATATAAGAACTTGAGTTGACCAGGTCAACTCTTTATTTTATTTTTTTTATTATTTTTTATGGTGTTGCACTTTTCAATTATAGTAACTTACACTTTTAAATAATATTTTTAGTTATATGAACGTACATATTTTAGTAATGTTATATTGCAACTTTTAGTTATACGATGTTGCACTTTTTAGTTGTAGTGTCTTACATTTTTCATTAAAAACTGTGTTGCACTTTTCATTTATAGTGACTTACAATTTTCATTAAAAAATGTGTTACACTTTTCATTAAAAAACTGTATTACACTTTTTAGTAATATTATATTGCACTCTTTAGTAATAGTGTGATGCACTTTTTAGTTATAATGACTTACACTAATCACAAAAACTGTGTTGCACATTTTAGTTATAAGGACTTACACTTTTCATTAAAAAGTGTGTTGCACTTTTCAGTAATATTATGTTACACTTTTTAGTTATAATGACTTACATTTTTCATTAAAAACTGTGATACACTTTTCAATTATGGTAACTTACACTTTTCTTTAAAAAATGTGTTGCACTTTTCAGTAATATTGTGTTACACTTTTTAGTTATAATGACTTACACTTTTCATTAAAAATTGTGATACATTCTTCAATTATAGTAACTTACACTTTTCATTAAAAAATATGTTGCACCTTTCAGTAATATTGTGTTACACTTTTTGGTTATACGGAGTAATAACATACATTTTTTATTAAAAACTATGATACACTTTTCAATTATAGTAACTTACACTTTTCTTTAAAAAATGTGTTGCACTTTTTAGTAATATTGTGTTATTTTAGAAAAAAATTACAAAAACAAAAAATTTAACCAAGTCAACTCGAGTACATATAAGTACTCGAGTCTATATGATACTTGGCCTATAAATACCCATCTACATGTACACATATCCACAACAACAACAAATATCACTCAATTTAGAGACATAAAGAAGAAAAGAAGAGTAGTTTTCAAATGGCGAAGTTGATTTGGGCTCTTTTCCTTGTGATATCAGGTTTTTTTTTTTTCCAAATTTTTTAACTTTGTTAAAATTCCAACAATTATATATCCTGCATGTATAATATTCAAATTAAGTGCTTTCGAATTTGATCAACTTTCAATTTTTAATGTACTACTGTCACATATGTGTCATAAATCACCCTCCTTAAACCATATTGGCGAGGGTTTATTTAAATATTTTATCTGGAATTAATTTATATATACACACATTCTTCCTCTATTGTGTTGCTGCAGTATTAACAATTGGATTGATTGAAGTGAATGGTGCGGAAAAGAGATGTGAAATCATACTAGACAAGAATAACTGTGAACTTGCAAAGTGTAGAGAAGACTGTTTTAAATCTAAGAACGGATTTGGTTCTTGCCTTTCAACTGCACCAGCTTCAACCTATTATTGTGCTTGCTTTTACAATTGTCCAGAAAATTAATGAAGCACAAGTTTTGTACGTGACTTAATAAAATATTACTCATATATTGAATAATATTTCCATTTTCATTTATCTCATATGTCATTTGCATTTTCGTTTATTTACATGTATATTGTTTAATTAGTTTTCCACTTATTTAATATAATTACATATATCACCAAAAATAAATAATAAATAAATGTATTTTTCTCGACTTATAAATTGTAGTAATTAGTTTTTCTCCTATAATAAATTAGGGTTTTGTTTTGATAAAATGATCAGATTTTTTAATTTATTTATGTAATTTATAAAAACTTGTGTGAGACCGTCTCACAAATTACATTTCATGAGACGGACTCGTATGTAGGCATCCACCCAAGCCCACTAAAACTATGTGGACTTCCGTCAATTGGCTCATCGTCTAAGCCTCCTCTATGATAAGCTTTTTCTGGGCATATATTATTGTATGTTATAACCAATTTTTGGGCCTCCTTTGCATTAAACCCATATCTCATTTACTCTAAATGATATAAATTATTGTGTTGCCTTTCTTTCTAATTAATTTTTAATTATTTTTGTGTAACTTTATTTTTTTATATAACTCGCGCGTACTCAATTTTGGTTCTTGTTTTTGCTCAATTGTTGTCAGTTCCCTTTAATAGTGAATTAATAAAGTATTTTTCCCGACTTATAAATTGTAGTAATTAGTTATTCTCCTATAATAAATTAGGTTAACTGAAAAGTGTAATTCTTATTATTGAAAAGTAATAGATATTTTAATTGAAAAGTGTATTGAAAAGTGTAATTTTCATTATTGAAAAGTGGTAGATTTCGTTACTGAAAAGTATAATTTTTATTATTGAAAAGTGATAGATTTCGTTAATGAAAAATGTAATTCTTATATATTATTGAAACGTAGTACTGAAAGTGTAATTCTCATTATAGAAAAGTCGTAATTTTGTTACTGAAAAGTGTAATATTTAATAGTGAAAAGTGGAAATTTTGTTAATGAAAAGGGTAATTTTTATAAAATTGTATTTAAAATAAAAAAAATACAAACAGCGAATTAAAAAGAAAAAAAAACATCAAACAGAATCGAACCTAAAAAAAAAACATCAAACAGAATCGAACATATGACCTCGTAGGTCTAAAAGGTGTTTGAAACCACTTGGACAGTAGTAATTTAGTTCAATAATTTCGCCCTTACTCGTAAATAGAGAGTTAACATGTGCATTAGTGTGCACGTGCACACTATGCACATGAGACCAACTCATATGAATTAGTCATGATTAAGCAAGATTTTCGAACTATCAATAAAATAATTTTTGGAATTAACAATATCAATAGAAAAGATAACAATCTTATCAAATTTTCAAAATTTATGAGAGTAGGTATTTTATCATAATAATACGGACATAATATTAAAAAAAAAATCTTTTAAAATGCAATATTTGTCATATAAATATTTTCTTAAATTTTTAATAAATTTGTTATCTTAAATAAATTAGGTGTGTGGTTTATCTCACAATCTCAAATCAACAGAGTACTAGTCAGCTGATAGTAATTTGCTGATATGGTCAGCTGTTGGGCGTATCAGCTGGTGGAGTCATGTAAGCTAATTTAGGCATGTATCAAATGAGTTGGAGGTTTCCAGTCAGCTGAGAAGGTGATGCTTAGAGTCTCATCAGATGAAGTGATCAGAAGAGGTCATATCAGTTGAGTCGATGTCCAGTAGCAGTGTTAGTTTTTTGGCTAAGTGTTGGGATATCAGAAGAGAAAATCAGAAGAGGGAGGTCTTCTGGTAGTCTTCTGATTGTTGTCTTCTATTACGAGAACAAGTGAAGGGAAAGGCTGTCAATTCAAATTGGGCAATGGAGAAAACGTGATTTTGTTAGGGGATTGTAACAACCTATCAGAGGCACGCAATCAACACACGATGCAATCAACCTTGATTAGTATAAATACCTTATAGCTTGTAATTGTAAAGATTGACGTGTACGAGCATTCGTTCTTGAATTGTGAATTCACGAATGAAGTGAGGATAAATTCTATTTTCGAGTAATGAGTGTGTAAACATTCTTTTATCAATCAAGATTAAAGTCGTGTGTTAAGTGGATGTAGATCAAGTTGATCGAACTACTCAAAATCTTGCGTGTTCTGTTTTCTGTTCTCGTATTTCGTATTTGTGAATTGTTGTCTTTGTTGGATTGTTTAAGGTACTTGTATTTTTTCATGGTGTACAAATACGAGTTGGTCTGCAGACTCAAGTTCATATAAGAACTTGAGTTGACCAGGTCAACTCTTTATTTTATTTTATTTTTTATGGTGTTGCACTTTTTAGTTATAGTAACTTACACTTTTAAATAATATTTTTAGTTATATGAACATACATATTTTAGTAATGTTATATTGCACCTTTTAGTTATACGATGTTGCACTATTTAGTTGTAATGTCTTACATTTTTCATTAAAACCTGTATTGCACTTTTCAATTATAGTGAGTTCTACTTTTCATTAAAAATTGTGTTACATTTTTTAGTAATATTATGTTGCACTCTTCATTAATAGTGTGATGCACTTTTTAGTTATATAATAATGACTTACACTTTTCACAAAAACTGTGTTGCACATTTTAGTTATACGGACTTACATTTTTCATTAAAAAAATGTGTTGCACTTTTCAGTAATATTGTGTTACACTTTTTAGTTGTAATGACTTACATTTTTCATTAAAAACTTTGATACACTTTTCAATTATGGTAACTTACACTTTTCTTTAAAAAATGTGTTGCACTTTTCAGTAATATTGTGTTACACTTTTTAGTTATAATGACTTACACTTTTCATTAAAAATTGTGATACATTCTTCAATTATAGTAACTTACACTTTTCATTAAAAAATATGTTGCACCTTTCAGTAATATTGTGTAACACTTTTTGGTTATACGGAGTAATAACATACATTTTTTATTAAAAACTATGATACACTTTTCAATTATAGTAACTTACACTTTTCTTTAAAAAATGTGTTGCACTTTTTAGTAATATTGTGTTATTTTAGAAAAAAATTACAAAAACAAAAAATTTAACCAAGTCAACTCGAGTACATATAAGTACTCGAGTCTATATGAGACTTGGCCTATAAATACCCATCTACATGTACACATATTCACAACAACAACAAATATCACTCAATTTAGAGACATAAAGAAGAAAAGAAGAGTAGTTTTCAAATGGCGAAGTTGATTTGGGCTCTATTCCTTGTGATATCAGGTTTTTTTTTTTTTTCCAAATTTTTTAAAAATTCCAACAATTATATATCCTGCATGTATAATATTCAAATTAAGTGCTTTCGAATTTGATCAACTTTCAATTTTTAATGTACTACTGTCACATGTGTCATAAATCACCCTCCTTAAACCATATTGGCGAGGGTTTATTTAAATCTTTTATCTGGAATTAATTTATATAATATACACACATTCTTCCTCTATTGTGTTGCTGCAGTGTTAACAATTGGATTGATTGAAGTGAATGGTGCGGAAAAGAGATGTGAAATCATACTAGACAAGAATAACTGTGAACTTGCAAAGTGTAGAGAAGACTGTTTTAAATCTAAGAACGGATTTGGTTCTTGCCTTTCAACTGCACCAGCTTCAACCTATTATTGTGCTTGCTTTTACAATTGTCCAGAAAATTAATGAAGCACACGTTTTGTACGTGACTTAATAAAATATTACTCATATATTGAATACTATTTCCATTTTCATTTATCTCATATGGCATTTGCATTTTCGTTTATTTACATGTATATTTTTTAATTAGTTTTCCACTTATTTAATATAATTACATATATCACCAAAAATAAATAATAAATAAATGTATTTTTCTCGACTTATAAATTGTAGTAATTAGTTTTTCTCCTATAATAAATTAGGGTTTTGTTTTGATAAAATGATCAGATTTTTTAATTTATTTATGTAATTTATAAAAACTTGTGTGAGACCGTCTCACAAATTACATTTCATGAGACGGACTCTTATGTAGGCATCCACCCAAGCCCACTAAAACTATGTGGACTTCCGTCAATTGACTCATCGTCTAAGCCTCCTCTATGATAAGTTTTTTTTGGGCATATATTATTGTATGTTATAACCAATTTTTGGGCCTCCTTTGCATTAAACCCATAGCTCATTTACTCTAAATGATATAAATTATTGTGTTGCTTTTCTTTCTAATTAATTTTTAATTATTTTTGTGTAACTTTATTTTTTTATATAACTCGTACTCAATTTTGGTTCTTGTTTTTGCTCAATTGTTGTCAGATCCCTTTAATAGTGAATTAATAAAGATTTCCACTAATTCCAAGTATTTGCTGAATTTTTTAAAAAAGTGATACATACTAATATTTTAAGAGAAATGCGGTAGTCACTTATAATAAAAATATTAACAGTTTTTAAACAGTAATAACATTTAATTAATTAAAAAGTGATACTACTACTTTTTAAGTAGTGATTTATATTGTATTGCTTGAATATTAAGTTTCAGTACTAATAATTACTTGTAAGTGAAAATTTATACATTTTTTAAGTACTGCTCATTAGTTATCAAACCAAAGTACTTATTCACTTAGTATAATTTCATATTTTGATATTCTAATTTTTTTCTTCAAGATATTCAAAAGATGGTTCTCCTCTTGATTCCAACTGTGAGTATAAAAGTTAAAATGTTGCCATTGGTAATCGCTGCAACAACAATACATAACCATTATTGTCTTGAGCAAATCCAATTTAAGAAAAACAAAACTGCAAAATGTTGCACACATGACACATCATAACAATTAATAATTAATCTCTCCGTCCCACAAAGATAGCCATGTATTCCTTTTTTGGATATTCTAAATTATAACTCCATTTTCTCTTTTACTTTAGTATTAAATGCTTTATTGTCAAGTTTACCCCTAATTAATAAGAGTAATTAATGCTTAACAGATTTTGGAGTATGGGGACAAAGTGGGATAGCTCAAGTGGTTAGAGCACCACTACCTAGACCTTAGGTCCTGGTATTCGTGATTTCATGTATTTCGAGGTTTTCGAGTGATTTCTCATTGACTATTTGGTATATCTCTTCATTATTCATGTATGCAGGTTGTTTTTATGGTTTCCCTTGTTTATTTTCACTATTTATTCAATGTCAATAGACTTTTTTTTATAAGAAGTATGATATCCGCATTTTCACAATGTTTATTGTGTTTTCATTTAATTCTTTCATTTGCTAATATTTTTTAATTTATGTAGTAGATTCGAATCCGACCATTTGAACAAGGGATTATATGTGTGTTCGATTGAAGAAATCAGATTTTAATGACGTCTGCGAGATAAATTTGTCACAATCCACGAAGAATGTGAAATGAAATTTCTTGAATTTGTTTTGAACGATTGTTAAAAGTTATGTTAATAATATTTTAGACCATTGTTATTTATTAATTTTTGTTTAGTCGATATTCAATGTAGAAAAAAAAATCATGTATAATTGAATTTTGATTTTCTATGTAGTTTATTTTTTTTATGTTTCTGAAATCTATATATATGATATTGGAATTATTATATTTGTTATTATTAAGTTAGTATGCAACTTAAATTAAATGTAATATATAATAATTTAATTAATCATATGTGGAGTTAAAATTTTGGGTGTTGACCTTTTTTTTTTTTTTTTGCATTCAATTCATATATAGTGTTGCTTAGTTGATGGATCTGAATTGAATTGAAAAAATTAGTATATATATTGTTTCTTATTTTTTTGACTTTTACTATTTTAAGTGTTTAAAATTAAGTATTTATTTAAAATATTAATTTTTACATAATTTGAAAAATAGTAAAAAAAAATTTAGTAATTAGATAGCACATAGTATATCATTTCTTGAATACCAATTTTAAGATACCATAAAAAGATTTGTCTGTAAATGATAATATAGATTTTCTTAATATTCAGAATGTTAGTTTCAAAATTACCTTAATACTATTATGACATGTGTTGAAATTACATGTATAATTTAAATTTTGTTGGTCCCAAAAGGAGTGTGGCACGTGTATGGGGGAATACACGTGTATGTGTTTTTAAAAAACTTTTGCAAGTAATCAACACAAATAATCAGAGTCAAATAAGTTACACAATATGTCAAGTCCTATGAAAATACTAACAGTAGATTCTAAGATATCTTAACAGTATGCAACTTGTATGCGGAATAAATGATAGGCCCTATTATACTCACTACAAGAAAACATCGTAATTCCAACAGAAAAATTCCAACGGATTTTTGCATTTTTTTCGTTGGAATCAGTGATTCCAACGGAAATTCCAGCGAAAATACGACCGTTGGAAAAGTTGGCGTTGGAATTGCAAAATTCCAATGAAAATTCCAATGGAAAAAAATTCCAACGGTACATTCCAACGGATCGTGAACGTTGGAATTTTCACCCATTGAAATGTTTTTCCAACATAAATTCCATCAACATATCCAACGGTGATTTTCTGTTGGAATTTATTCCAACGGATTTTGACCTTTGGAATTTAAGTTGTTGGAAATTATAAACGCAAATTCCTATGCTGATTCCAACCAAAAAAATATCGTAGGAATTTTTATTCCAACAGTGATTTTTTGTTGGAATTTATTCCAACGGATTTTGACCTTTGAAATTTCAGTTGTTGGAAATTATAAATGTAAATTCCTATGTTAATTCCAACCGAAAAAATATCGTAGGAATTTTTATTCCAACGGACATGTACCGATGGAATATTAAACTATTGGAAATTTTCCATTGCAAATTTCATTGTCTATTCCAACGGTTATTTTTTATTGGAATTTTTCAAACAAATATTATCCATTGGAAATTTATTCAAGTTAAATTCTAATGTCAATTCCAACGACATTATTTTGTTGGAATACAAATTTCAACAATAAAAATTATTTATACAACAAATAATATATTTTGTCTATATTCTTTTTATTTCTTGATAAAGTTACTCAAAAGGTAACATAATTTAACAACTTCATCATCAATTCCAAACTCAATATATCCACTAAATTAACAAAATACACAAGTCTTCAATATCTATCCAAATATCCATTAAAAAGTAAACTTAACTTGTCTTCAATATCTATCCAAATATCCATTAAAAAGTAAACTTAACTTGGAACACAACTATCCAAATATTCATCAAACAATACAAATACAAAAATAAACTTCAAAATATATCCCGTGGAGATGATGTAGCATATGCAAATTCAGGAAACTCTTCTCTTCCAGATCTCATCTCTTCAGGTTCTATCATACATCCTCTTTGATAAGATTTCACCAATCTTGAAAAGTAGGTTACTCCATTTTTTCCCGAGCACCAAACACATCACTGTGCCTTCATGCATTTTGGTCTCCGATTGTTCTCTTGTGAATCATACCTACTTCAACAACAATAAACATTTCTATTAAAAAAATATATATAATCAAACATCTTCACTATTCAAACCGCAAAATTGACATGTTCTCATCTATATATACACTTTTGTAATGTCTATCTATCTATTCAAATGTTGTCCATTCACACATTTAGGATTTTGAGTAACCTATTACACTAGTCCTATAGTGAACTTTTAATACCATATCAATTTAAATACGTACATCATAAAATTTGTTATGCCTATTGTGACTCTAGCCAGATAATGTATATAAAAGAGATAAAGAGATTTCATTATTCAAATTTGTGTGTTATATAACTTGTATAATTTGAGCACCTTGACCATCTAGTTACTTCAGTTTATTGAATTTCACATTGATTGCCTACTTAAGTATATATGAACATTTACTGAAGCAATTAACTTATTAAAGCAGATTAATTCTCTTTTTTGCTTATGTTAGAACCTATTCCACAAACATAAATAATTACATCCTGTTTGACTAGATAAATGAGGGATTATATAAGACTAGTTCAAGATCATAGTTTCATACATAACACTATAGGTCATAAAAAATAGCTAAAAAAGTCCAAATTCTTACAAGATATATACCGAGTACAGAACAACATGATCAATAATATTCAAAGCAGACAGGTTAACACACATCTTGCTTTCTCTATTACATTGAATAAACAACCCATTTATCTTCGATTTGCAATTGTCAAAGTAAGATCACGACTTAATGGTCGTTTACAATTCACAACATGAGCATAAAATATTCAGTGTCTACTTAGGAACTAAAGATTAACTACTACTATTAAAGACAAAACGCACAAACTATAAAGTCCAATATTCCACAAATGCAATAAACAGAGTCCAATTTCTTTTCATCAAAGAATAGTAAAACACAACTATAGAGCAAGTGTATCAAATGGAGGATTGACCAGCAAACACCATTGTAGTACAATTTTTATTTTTTTAATTTATCAGTATATAACATTGAAAGCAACAGAAAATTAAAGATACCTTTTTTATAACCTATTGAAGGTTGCAAAGCATAACCAGCAGCCACACACTGTCTTTCTATCCCACAAACTGCATCAGCACATTGCCTTCATAGGTGGCTTCCCATTACTTTCAACAATTTCTCTTTACTTTTCATTTACTTTGAATAACTTGATCATGGGGCCTGAATGTATAATATAGATAAATGATTAAGAAAAATAAAAAAAGTTTAGAGGCACAATATATGAAAAATAAAAGAGTTACTTTCTAACAGAAAATGACAAGAAGAAAAATAATGTTATTAATCATGTACGTATTTATATCATGTACGCTCCAAACAAAAGATGCTGGTAAAATCAAAT
The DNA here is from genome assembly GCA_963675135.1 of Galeopsis tetrahit. Lineage (NCBI taxonomy): Eukaryota > Viridiplantae > Streptophyta > Magnoliopsida > Lamiales > Lamiaceae > Galeopsis > Galeopsis tetrahit. The sequence goes on along the minus strand of OY776121.1, from coordinate 12,611,134 downwards.
AGTAGATAATAAGCAGAACAAAGAATAAATGGGACTGTAGGCTCTTCACCAGAGCATTATGGATTAGGGATATTTGAATTTCATTACCAGGTAGACAGATTAAGATGTCAGGGCTTCATTGTTTATGTTTTAGTTTAAATGCATTCGCTCTCTCAAATTCTCTCTATATATGCTTCTGTTTCTATATCCACCTCTACCATTTTTTAAGTTAATTAGTGTCTTTGCCTTATCCTCGAAAACCACCATGATCCCTTCTACCTGCCATTTGTGAACATTAAACATGAAAGTTTCAATATAAGATTAAATAATTGTTAAATATCATAAATAAACACCTTAAAATAAATGCTTCATGAAGATCCTCGGAAAATCAATCATGGTCGTTTTCTTCCTGCATTCATTTTTTTTAAAATAATAGTAATAAATTGCAGTTCCTTTTTAGAACCAGAAATAAGGAATATTTTTCAGCATTACATACAACAAATAAATTAGCAAAAATTGGCAGATATCCAAATGGCCACTACCAACAGGAGAAGTTATAATACAGAAACAAAATCTTAAAGCAAACAGTAAAACAAGAAAACCAGAAAAGTATACTAGGCATGCCAATACTCAAGAACTTTGAAATACAAGGATCTGGAAGGCAACACAATTAACAAAAAAAAATCTCCAATCACAATATTTGAAGCAACCAATATATATACGAGAAAGCAGTGAAATGAGATAATATCATGAACACGCTATGTTATGTTAGATCATTTATATACTAAATAAAGTCATGTTACTGTATTGTGTGTTATCAAACCATATAGAAAGACATAATAAATACTTACTCATGTGCCAATTTATTATATATCTAATATCCGAGGAGAAGTCGACGGAATCTGGCGAACCTCCATAACAGAGAAGCAACATTAGAAATCAGTCTAAATAAAAAATTAGGTTTTTCTTTTCTGCGCGAGGTAAAATCAAGTGTTGGGATTACTCTAGGTTTACGCAACTGTGGAAGGGGGTTTCAGATTTGAAAATTGAGATTTGAGAACAATAGGGTTTTCTTTTCTACTTGAGGTGAATAGCTCGAAATGAGAACCGCCTCTCTTGTGAGGTGGAACCGCTCTTTTTCTAAATTTTCTAAATACTAAAGCGCCAAAAAAAAATTTAATATCATATTCAAAATAATTTATGGGTACCTTATATACTCCTTAAACATAAGGTTTTGTTTAATAACAAGATACGTACTACATTTTTTAAAAGTAAAAATAAAAACAATATTTTATTATTTATAATTATTTTTTATTAGAGTTTTTTTTTTTTTTTTTTTTTACTTTCACTCAATTTCACATTTCGCTATAGTAGATTAATATTTCATCACATAGTGTAATATTTTAAAAGACATTTCAACAATATAAACATAATGAGTTGGTTTAGTGGTGCTTGAGACTTAGAAGTGTGTTCTTCTATGTCCTCTTTTTAATTATAAAAATGATATGAGAAATAATAAGTAAAAAATATTATTAGTAGATATTCAATCTTATTAATAAAATAGAAAAAATATTTAAAAGTTAATTATTTAAATAGAATAAATATAATATTTGTGGACGCAAAAATAGAACTAAATAAAACTTTAGTGGATGGAGGGAGTAATAAATACACAAAGCTACTCATTTGCATAATTTGAAGCCAGACATTTCAATCTAAGTTTCATTTGTAGATGCGCGCCTCATATAGAAGTAAATATACTATTGTAACTAAGTTATTGGGTTGGAACCACAAAAAAAAAAAAGTTCTTGGGTTGGAAAGTGTTGCAACTAGGGATGACAATTTCAACCCACTCTGTTCCGACTCGTGCTATTTGGGTCGCTCTGTCTTGGACCCGTATTGAAATGGGGTGGGTCCGGGTATCACCCTCGACCCGTGATCCGTGACCCGTTTTTATATTTATTTTTTATATATATTATACCTATAAATATAATATATCTTCACTATTTTGATGTTTATTAATATATATAACAATAATTCACCTTCATAAATGTGAAAATAAATTTATAAACATGCTTCTAAGACTATTTTATTTATTTTCAATACAAATTTAAAATTTATTTTATATGTTTTTTTTTTAAATTATTATTTTTCAATTTTTTTCTTTAAAATTTTTTATAATGGGTCGCTCCGATTTGCTCCGACCCGCCACGTGACCCGACCCCGAATTGAAACGGATTGGGTCAGGGTATCTAGGTACCCGACCCGACCCATTGCCATCCCTAGTTGCAACATCTTTCGCAAATCTGACTTTCTTTTAGGTAATCTCTTCGGGTGCCTCTTGTCTGAACAATTTTTTAAGCAAAATCCTAATTCTTGTAATTCGACTTCCCTTTAGGTAATCTCTTCGGGTGTCTCACCCGTCTGAATAATTTTTTAAGCAAGATCCTAATTTTGTATTTGAGAAATAGTAAAGAAAATTAAATTTATATAAAAGATTTTATTATAAAACACAACTTTTGCTCATAAAGTTGCTTCTAAATGTTGAAATTTTTTTTTTCTTCCTTTTGCATCAACCAAAGAGTGGCATAAATTCAAGTATTTCTTACTAGATTCAAACCAAAACATCAGAACTATTCTAAAATCTAGGATAATAATTTTGTACTCTCACCGTTTTACAGAAATTTGCATTTGACATATTTGAATATTACATATCAACTTCTTACACTAAAAGAAAAAGAAACATTCATAACTTCCACACTCAAAATATACACATATTTATAATATTAATTCATTACTTTTTCACACTCAATTATCTTCATTCATCTGTATTTTATTTATAAAAATTTACAAAACTATCCCTAAAAAAATCACTTAATACATTTTTTCTTACACATTTATTAAAATGTGTGTAATCCTAAGAATACAAATTTTCTTGAGACGAACGGAGTAGTTCTTAATCACAGTTTATAAATTATACTAAACATTTATGTTAAATCACGATTCGTAAAAAAATAAATTAAAGAACAAAATAATGGACTAACAAATATGTGTAAAGCTTTTCATTCATTTTTTTTAAGTAAACTATTTATTTTTACATTTTATTATATTTTTCACTAACAATTCTATCACCTTTAATATATCTAATTATTTTATTACTCCATATATTTTCAAATCTCCGTCACAAGCTATGGAAGCTTCTTTTGGATGAAATATTACTTGATCAAACTTAAATATTTAAATTTAGTTTAATAAAATCCATAAGCATAACGTTTTGTTTAATAATATATATATATATATATATATATATTAATCTTAATATAATATTTGATCAAAATATATTTTTTCTTTGAGGTTATCACAATCGCAAATCCCTAGTGTATAAAGAGGCGGCAACCTTTTCTCTATTCCCGCGATGTTACCGCCAATTCCCAATGTGAGATACGCCTCCCAAACTGCAGATTCACGCCGCCGGCCACGCCAAGGCCCTAATTTTCTGGTAGGTTCTCGCAATGTGTTCCTATCTCTCTCGTCCTCACTCTATCGCTGCTGTTTATGTTTCCCTCTTCAAGTTCTGGGAAATTATTTACAAGCCTGTTATAATTGTTGTGGGTGGGATGCGGGTGGGATTACAGAATCATTATGAAAATTGACACAATTGATACATTGAAGTTTCATATTAATTCCATTCTTGTTGTGTTTTGAATGTTGTTAGATGTATCTGACTTAGAATTTACCTTTCTTTATTCAACCTACACCAACCACCATATCAATTACTCCATATTTGCTATTTATCTGTAATATTAATTTCAAGATTCAGTGATTCCAAATCAAAGAACCACCTAAATTTCTTATATTCAATGGCTAACTTTTTGGTAAATTGATTGACATTTTCTTAGTCTAATGTTTACCTTGTGCTTTTGATGAGGCGATTGCTGGAGTTGGACACTCTCGACTAGGAGTCTTACAAGGATAGCACTCTGATCGATTATGCAGCTTCTCCATGACAACCAGACTTTGTGGACATCCGATATGTAGGTTTGCTCGTTTGCTCATGCTTGATATTGAATTATTTAATTGAACACGAATATAATTTTAGATATTTTTATTCCCAATTTGTTTGTGATTTTATCATCTTTCATTTCTTCTCTAAAGATTTATATGATGATATCTAAACCAAAGATTGGTATCATCTGTCTTCTAACAAAAAACAATCATCATACGAACTGTGTATTGCCTTTAGAATTCATGAACACAGATTGAAACTAGTTTCTATCAATGCCCTGCTTTGATTGTTATGTGTTCGCCAAGACGTAGAAGAAAAGAGATGTGTGTGTGGTACGAGTGTGTGATGTGCAACTGTTGTGTATGCGCATAAATTGTTTAAATTTGTAGTTGCTGCTTGTTTTTTCCTGGCTGGATTGAAGCTTGACCAGTTACGGTGAGTTCGTAACGAGCTCTTGGCGGCGGATGGATTTTGTGTTAATTGTAGAGTTTCATTTGGGTATTCTTGACCTACTCTCAGATCGTCTAAGCCCGAACCACAAATTTATTACCCAGTAAGAGCGTCTTTATTTTCTTGAATTTTATGTGTGAAAACTGCTTTCACATTGTGGTTTCGTATATTTGCCAAGATATGCATTTAGGTTCATTTTCTTGTTTTACTTATATTGTATTTGTGTGAAAACTGTGTTAATTGGCCGGAGACTCAATCTTACCAGAAACTTGAATGCCTAATTTCATTACTACTTGCTCTTTTAAACATGTTTTGTAAAAAATTTCTTGACAAATAGATGAATTATACTTGTGAAACATGTTTATTTCTATGTGGCTTGTACCATAACGTGGATGTAAATTAAATTAGTAGATAAGATGTTGTTGAATTCATATTAGCATCTCATAACGTGGATGTATATTAAATTAGTAGATAAGATGTTGTTGAATTCATATTAGAATCTCATGATATTAAAATTTTCTGTAGACTTCTTTTCACAACTAATGCCAAATGAGTCTGATTGTCGCAATGGTTTAGAGAAGTAGATGTATTATAATACTGTTAAATGATAAGGAAAATCATTAATAGGTCAGGCTTAGACCATCTAATTGATCATTAGTAGATTTTCAGTTTATTTGAGTAGTCTATGTTGTACAATATGGTTTCTTATATTACACCAAACCGTGGTTCAGTTGAAGTCCATATTGGTTATTACCTTGGCTGTTTTTGCAAATTTATTTTCTCCATGATGTACTTCTTGTTTGAAGCACTTGGAGTTGTTACCTGAAATTGTTCTAGTACTTTGGATGTTTTGAAAGACGATGAATCAGTTGTTGCCCAACAGGCGGATGTCACATGTGGCTTTAATATATTTCGTTGTTCTCTACTCAAAGTTACCATGCATCCATGTTTCTTCAGATATGAAATCCTAAATGTGAGTTAGTTATTATGATTTGGATTTGGCATTATCATTTTTTGAATATGATAGCAGGGAGCTCTAGTGCACATTGAAATTATGACCTTTTTTATTCCTAAGAATCATATATTTGTGTTGTAGTGTTGTTCATTACAAATCTTTCTTATCAATGAATGCTTCTCCACGTGGTTTGTCGGATCTAGTATGGATAGGTGATACATGGATTTTCCTTCTTGTTTTTTTATCCTCAATGGGATGAATTATTCTCAATGATCCTGTTACAGTAGTTCAAAGTTCTCTAAACCATTAAACTCTGAATGCAATTATTCTCTTGCATATTTCTACTTGTAGAGTTTGATTTTCAGAGTTCAAGGTAGAAATTATTTATCTTCATTAAACAATAAATCTTGAAAAATGTGGGATGAATTATTCTCAATGATCCTGTTAAAGTAGTTCAAAGTTCTCTAAACCATTAAACTCCGAATGCAATTATTCTCTTGCATATTTCTACTTGTAGAGTTTGATTTTCAGAGTTCAAGTTAGAAATTATTTATCTTCATTAAACAATAAATCTTGAAAAATGTGGTCGCAAGTTCCAGTTAATTGATGTACTTCAAGGAAATGAATTTGATGAGTTCAGATTCAAAAGTATTCAAGTGTACCCAACTGAGTATCAGTTTCTTATGAACAGTTGTTAAGGTAGCTTCCTTATTCCTTATAGAAGTAGATTGTCAATTGATTCTTTGAGTATGAATGAGATTTATTCCAACCAATTTGAATAGTCATAATAAAAAAGAGTGTAAAATGTGTTAGATTTATATGCCATATCAATATTAATTCAAAAAAATAGTTTGGCAGTTTTTTTTTTTGAAAGCATTAATTTGTCTTTTTAATTCAAGTTGTGGAATTCCATCTTTTTTCTTAGATGTAGTGAGTGAATATGACATAGATTCTAATGAGGAAATAAGAACTTGATCTCTTATATTAGAGAGGTAAACAAAGCCTCAAGGCAAACTAATAGTGGATAACTCCTCAATTATCCTTTAGATGCATAGTTAGCATGTGAAAGATTGATCACAAACATTTGGCAACTGCAATACAAGAGATTTCATAAGAATTGGTAAATGTAATACACGAGAATAAACTTGTAATTGAAAACAACTCCTATTTTTTCATTTTTTTCATTTTGGGATATCTTGGTAAATATTGAAAAGAAATATTAGTTTTTTTTTTCTTTTTCTGATTTCATATAATTTGATATCGAGGCAAAATAAGTCTCATAAATATTTGGTTATCAATTTTCACTCAAATTGATTTTTACTTATATTAGTGAATTTATTCATAAAGAGCTTTATACAATTTAAATGTTTTTTTAAAAATTTACACCTGAAAAGTTAAGCAAACATACACGCAAAATGTTTTTGAACAAATTAAGTATTAATAATTACTAGTATACTTCGAGAAATGAGTTGGTACAACTACATATAAAGAGTAAATAAACTTTTTAAAAATATTAAATGTTAACGATGGACTAAATTTAGTTGTAATGAGAGGGTAACCCATAATTTAATTATATTATTTAAGAAAATCTTACATTGAATGTATTTTTGTTACTAAATTACTGAAATCATTCCAAAACATCGTTAGAAATTCCATTGGAACAATTAACAAAAAAATGTTCTTAATTAGTTGGAAATTTTGTTGAATTTTAGCGAACCATTCAAATGTGTGAAAGTCAACGAAATTCAATGAAATTTGGTGAACCATTCCAACGTGCGAAAGTCAATGAAATTTTCGTTGGAATAATTAAAGAAAAATTCAACGATAGCAGGTCGTTGAAAATTATGTTGGAATTAGATACTGTATAAAAATATCATTTAATTTAGAATAACTATTCCAACGGTCTAGTGACAATGAAAATTTTGTTGGAATAATTAAAGAAAAATCCAACGATAGCAGGTCGTTGGAAATTATTTTGAACTTAGATATAAAAATATCATTTAATTTAGGATAACTATTCCAACGGTCTAGTGCCAATGGAAATTCCGTTGGAATAATTAAAGAAAAATCCAACGATAGCAGATCGTTGGAAATTCCGTTAGAATAATTAAAGAGAAATCCAACGATAGCAGTTCGTTGGAAAACATGTTGGAATTATATAAAAAATATCATTTAATTTAGGATAATTATTCCAACGGTCTAGTGCCAATGGAATTTTCGTTGGAATAATTAAAGAAAAATCCAACGATAGCAGTTCGTTGGAAATTATGTTGGAATTAGATATAAAAATATCATTTAATTTAGGATAACTATTCCAACGGTCTAGTGCCAATGGAGTTTCCTTTGGAATAATTAAAAAAAAATCCACCGATAGCAAGTTGTTGGAAATTTTGTTGGAATTAGATATAAACATATCATTTGATGTAGCGGAACCATTCCAACTGTCTAGTGTCGTTGGAATATTCGTTGGATATTTTTTAAAAAAAATTCCAATGCATTTTCCAACGGTAAATTCCAATGGCTTCAATGAGGTGTTGGAATCTCTGTTGGATTTTTCCAACGATTGTTTATGTTGTTGGAAAAACTGTTGGAATTTTAAAGATTCCAACAGTTTATTTCACCGTTGGAATTTTTCCGTTGGAATTTGACTGTTTTCTTGTAGTGGTACTCCTTAAATGATATGCACTCAAATACTAAACTATCAAATAGCAGTAAGCAATTATAATAACACAAAAGCTTAAGCAAGAAGATAAATGCAGTAAGTAAGAACACAAGATGTATAGTGGTACGGAGACTAAAGATAACACTCACAAATGGATATGCTTAAAAGCTTTTAATCTCTCGGGTGTTTTGAAAACTTTTGAATACTAAAATATTGCTAAAATGCGTATGGCTTGTGTGTCCCGTTATATGTCCCGTTTTCTTGAAATGATTCAAGATGTGGCCTATTTATAGATTAAGCAAACTATCCGTTGGTGGAGATAGCAAAACTTATCCATAAATTAAGCTTTAGCATTGTTTTTCAATCGTAAATGTTATCTCACCTAATTGGAAGCAAACATTTATCTTAACCCCTGATGTTGTCAGAGAGAGATATGATTGTTAGTGAAGTCTTGGGTTGATTCTTAATACTAGTCTAAGCATATATTTATTGGTTTGAGGATTAAGAATCGTTCTTCCTAAATCTAAAGAAACGTGCTGGATGTATTTGTTTATTCTAGAATCCGAGACCCTTTCTATCTAAGAGCATCTCTCATGGGAGTGAGGAATGCTAGATGTATTTCTACCCCTCACCCAAAATAGGTGACATGGCATGAGAAAGAATTGAGGTAGAAGTATTGCTAACCGATAGAAATAATAAAAAGAGCAAAATGGAGAGTGGGGAATTGGGGAGCGTGGGGTCCAAACTGGGAGTAAAAGTAGTGTGGCTAGCGAGTGTACGTAGTTGCGAGTGTTTTGTTTAAAAGCCACAATTAGTACAATGCCATGTTTTGTTTATTTTATCTTTATTTTATTAGGTTTTTTTTAATACTAGTATATATTATCATGCTATTGTATACTATTTACTTTAGGGGACCAAAAGATATATGACTAATATTTATATTTTACACTTCCTACCTCTAATAAGAAATTAAAATCCAGTTTCTTTTTCAATAAATAAATAAATAATAATTAGATAAAATATTATTTTGAAAGATAAAATTATTATTTGTTATTTTAAATTAAATTAGGTAATTTGAATTTTCTAAAATTTGTCATATAAATACAATAATCTCAAACGCGCGTTAGAATTTTACATATTAAAACGCGTTTAAATATTCAAATCTCACTTGATTCAGGCAATTCACTGCAAATCTTAGAAATATTTAAGTTTTAAATTTATTTAATGTTAACTAACCAATATTAGATTATCTAATTCAATTTTTTATTTATATTAGTGAAGTCAATTATACAAACTATAATTTTGCACGTTTACCATGTTATATTGTATATTTGTACATATTTGATTGCCTAAATTAATATTTAACTAACTAATTAATATGAATTGAAAAAGTCTTAAATGCACCATGTGCACCAACTTGGGATCCGTGCACACTATACTTGACCCATCTGACCCGTCTTGCCCAAACCTGACCCGCCCCAATTTTTTTAATTCATCTCCCCCTAAGACGTTATTTTGTAGAACCGTTTTCTTCCTCTACTATCCACTACAAAAAACACGCGCGGGGTTTGCCGACGGAAGGCTACCGACGGAATCCATTCCGTCGGCCGTCCCGATGGATCGCCGACGGAAATTTCGAATCGACTGACTCCCGACGGAATCCAATATCCGTCGGGACCGTCCGACGGACTTGCCGACGGAATTTAGTTTCACCGTCAAACGGTGTCGTTTAGCCTTGCTTCCCGACTGATTTTTTCCGTCGGTCGTTCAAATTTCGCCAACCGACGGAATAATCCGTCGGTAGCCGACCCGATTTGACCCACCGCCTCGGATACCACTGAAAAGACGCGTAATAATTAATATTCGCGTGCTACCGACGGAAATATCCGTCGGTAGCCAAAAAATTTATTTTTTTATAAGAATTGCCTGAAGGCAGTTTTCGAATTAAAGGGAAAAAAAAATCACTCTCGTCTCGTCTCCTCTGTTCTCTCCTCTGTTCATGGTGGTTTCGTGCGTGGATTGATCGACAAAGGGCATAACGATTAGCTACCCCAATTTTCTTCAATTTAAACGGTACGTTTTATAAATTCTTAATTAATTTAAATTAAGTTATTGTATTAATTATTTCATGTTAATTATTATAAAACTGTTATTGAGTTATTATAAATTGCATGTTAATTATTATAAAACTGTTGTTGAGTTATTATAAATTGCATGTTAATTATTATAAAATTGCATATACGTAGTTGATGAATATGTATAATTAATTCAAATATATGTTAGTACAGGGATTATATGTTTTTTATTGGTTAATTGTAATTAATTAATGTATGTTAGTTCAAATATATAGTGTAGCTAGTTCTTGTTAGTTGTTAGTTCAAATATATTGTGTAGTTCTTGTTAGTTCGTTTTGATAATTAAACTAGGTTATTATTGTTGATTAAATTAGTAATTATTGTTATAAGTAGGGGTGTTATACGTTTGATTAATATAATTATAATTATTGTTATTTTTTAAATTAAGTCATTATTAATTAGTTTGGTAAATTATTGATTTCATTAGTAACGTGATTTGTTATTGATTAAATTAGGAAATTATTGACTTAAATTACCAAAATTTTATTAATTAAATTAGGTAATTATTGATTTCATTACTATATTAATTATTAATTAATTTATTATACTTTTAAATATTATTTATTAAAATAGATGAGTCAAGAACTCAAGATGTTAGTGGGGCCTCAGGATCTCGACGTCGTAGGAGAGGCTCACTTAGGCCTGTTGAGCCTCCTATGATGACGTCGTCGTCATCCGTTCCACAGCATTCGCCGGCGTCATCTCAGTCGTCAGCAGCTCATCGACATCCCACGCGGGCTCGAGAAACCAGACTGAGAGTATGGATTGAGGATGGAATATAGTAAGTAATTAATTAAATAATTTTAAGGTTTAACAATATTTAATAGCATCAATTTTTGTACATTTTTTAATTTATAATGTGTTTGTTTCTTAATATATAATGTCACAGCTTACTTCCTGGTAATGAGGTGTCGAAGATTTGCACTTAGGCGATTATTAAGTGCAAGGTTGCTGTGAATGCCTACTCTTGGCTGAAGGTGCCGCAGACGAAAAAGGATGAATACTGGGAGGAATTCTAGGTATTTTAGTGCATTCAATTAAATATTAATAAACAATTTATTATATATATTATTTGATAAATATGCTGATCGAATATGTGCAGAAACATGCTTATTGGCTTAGGGAGTTTTTTTCGGACGACGATATTCACAAGCACTGGGCCGCTTCATGTCAATCTAGGTATAATGAGGTAATGTACACCTGGAGGACTGCTTGGCGTAGTCGTGGCGTGGTGCAGAAGTTGGGTACGGACGAAAATGGAGTCGACGTGTGGAACACGTTGACCACGTATTGGCGGTGATGAGTATTTTAACTTTAATGGTTGATGTTTGAACAATTTAATTTTCTGTCGAACTATTTATTTTTCTGTCAAACTATTTAATTTTCTGTCGAACTATTTATTATTCTGTTGGACATATTTATTTCGGTTGATGGTTGTTTGTCAATGGATTGTTTATTTATGTTATTGTTTTTAATTTATACATAATACATAATTTTTCGTTATATTTGATATAAAGTAAATAATTTTTTTATTTTTATTCGATTTTTTTTATTCCGCCAAAATTTCCGACGAAAATAAATATTCCGTCGAAAAAAGTCTACCGACGGAATTTCCGTCGGTTGAGTACAATATCGACGGAATTTTGGGCGCCACTCTGCCGACGGAATTTCAAATTCCGTCGGTAAATTCAAAATGTACGCTACCGACGGAATTTCAAAATTCGTCGGTAGCGCGCAATACTTTACAGAAACTTTTTCCCCTTTCTCACTCAGTCGAAAAAAATTGTGGAAATTGTATGAAAGCAAGCAAATTTCGGTACGTTTTTCTTTTTTACTTGGTTAAATTTTGTAGTTTAGTTGTGCATTTTATATGGTTTTAGTTTAATTAGTTGTGCATTTTATATATTTGTAGTTTAGTTGTGTATTTTAATTATATTTTTTGTAGTTTAATTAGTTGTGCATTTTTTATATGTTTGTAAGAATTTTATGTTAAATGTTTAACAGATGGAATTGCCGGATCGTCGATGGATGTATTGTACTCCTAGGTTCATTTTAGGAAATGTGAATAGTGAATTTTACAATGAACTTGTGCATTTGTTGAATTTGCAAAGCTCCACCCACATTACATGTATGGGGATTGTATCAAGTGTCCGTTTAGTGCCAAAAAATGTCAGAATAAAATATATAAGTCGATTGATGAGGTTTTGGTACATGTTCTGAAGAATGGTTTCACTGTTAATTATTATAACTGGACATTTCACGGCGAAGGACGTTGGCCTTATAACTTTGATCAAGTTTTATACTATTACACTGCTGGTATCTATGAAAGACAAATATATGGTAATCAAGCCGGCACGAGTAATGGACAACAATTTGGTGGGGAACAACAGTTTGGTGGGGAACAACAGTTTGATGGGGAAGAACAACTTGGGGAGGGAGAACCCAATATGTATCAAACAATGATAATGGAAGCCGGTTTTTCAAATGTAGAAGAGGAGCCGACGGATGAAGCATTTCGGTTTTATGAAATGCTCAAATTATGCGATCAAGATTTGTATCCGGGTTGTGATTCTCACTCTGAACTGTCATTTAATGCCCGACTTATGGCTATCAAGACCGAGAACAAGCTTTCTAACAGGGCATATGAGCAAATGACACAATTATGCAGTGAGATCTACCCTCCTGAGAATAAGGTGCCTACAACGTATCATCAAAGTAAGCAAATGATGAAAAATATGGGATTGTCGGTCGAGAAGATTGATTGTTGTGTAAACGGTTGCATGTTATATTGGGGTGATGAAGATAACAATCTGAACATGCGTAGGATGTGTGGTCATCCTCGTTACAAAGAGCCACGTCGGAAGGGGCCCGCTGGTCAATCGAAGTCGTCGAAGAAGAAAGTGGCACACAAGAAGATGTATTATCTTCCAATCATTCCCCGTTTAATGAGATTGTATCAATCTACTGCCACAGCACAACACATGACGTGGCATGCAACAGATTCGTCTTCGACCGAGTCTAGGGAGATGCGACATCCGGCGGACTCGGAGGCCTGGAAAGACCTTGACAACGTATCCCAATTTTTCTTCTGAATCGAGGAATGTGAGGCTAGGTTTGTGTACTGATGGTTTTGCACCGTTTGGGAGCTTTGGAAAGCAGTATTCGTTGTGGCCGGTGATTCTGACTCCGTATAATCTTCCTCCATGGATGTGCTTGAAACCTCAAACAATGTTTCTAACTGTATTGGTGCCAGGTCCGTCGAATCCAAAGGATAAACTTGACGTTTATCTCTAGCCTCTTATAAAAGACTTGATCTTTTTATGGGAAAGTGGTGTCCAAACGTATGATGTGTTCAGAAAACAGAATTTCACGATGCGTGCTGCTGTATTGTGGACCATTAGCGACTTTCCTGCATATTCTATGTTGTCTAGGTGGAAAACGGCTGGGTTTCAAGCATGTCCGTATTGTATGGATTTTTCTGAAGCTTTCAGTCTTGAGAAGAGTAGGAAAGTTACATGGTTCGATAATCACCGAAAGTTCTTACCTCGAGATCATCCATTTAGAAGGAATAAGAACAACTTCTTGAAGAACAGAACAGTTACACACAATCGACCGCCCCTTCGAAACGGTATTTTAATTATACAATTATTTGATCTAGTATAATGTTATACGTATATTTTTTATTAATTTCTTCTAGTATAATGTTACCGTACAGGACAAACGTTGTTACATGAGATTCAGTGGACTGGTTTGAAAAAATCTACTGAGGAAAATGCAGCTGAACACAACGGTCGAATCCCAGGTGGATGGAATAGAAAGAGTATTTTTTGGGATTTGCCATACTGGAGTTCACTATTGATCCGACACAATTTGGACGTGATGCACATTGAGAAGAATGTGTTTGATAATATGTTCCACACAATGATGAACACAGAAGGCAAGACGAAAGATACTCCAAAGTCCCGGGAAGAGTTGAACATTTATTGTCGTCGTGAAGAGTTGAAAATGGATCCCAGTACAGGTAAATATCCGAAGGCTTGCTACACACTGGATAAGCCACAGAAACAACAACTGTGTCGTTGGATTCACGAGTTGAATTTTCCAGACAACTACGTGTCAAACTTGAGTCGATGCGCAGACATAAACAGGGGTAAGGTTTCAGGGATGAAGAGTCACGATTGTCATGTTTTTATGCAGCGCTTGATACCGATTGTGTTCCGAGACGTTGTTCCTCTCAATGTGTGGAGGGCTATCACTGAATTAAGTCTTTTTTTTAGAGATTTAACATCTTCAATGATCAAGATCGATGATATGATTCGTTTGGAGCAAGACATTCCAGTGATTTTGTGTAAGTTTGAACAAATTTTTCCACCTAGCTTCTTCAACTCCATGGAACACTTACCCGTTCATTTAGCGTATGAAGCCATAATTTGTGGTCTAGTGCAGTACAGGTGGATGTATCCATTTGAAAGGTAAACTCTTACATTTTTCATTTTTTATACTACATCAATGTTCACTGAATTAATATATATATATATATATATATATTTTATTATAAATTAGATATCTCCACAACTTGAAACGCAATGCTAAACAAAAGGCAAATGTGGAAGCATCGATTGTTAATGCATATTTGAATGAAGAGGTTGGCATGTTTTGTTCTTATTATTTTGAAGAACATGTCAACACTCGGTTGAGAAGTGAACCACGTAACTACGGTGGTAGAGGTACAAATAATATCGGTGAAGAGGTCGATGGAATGCTGTCTATATTCAAGTCTAAGGGACGACCAATAGGAAAATTCACTGAACAAGAGTGGGAGACGAACAGAGAGGCAGAAATAGCACAAACGTATGTGTTATTGAATTGTGATGAAGTTCAGCCTTACATTGAGTAAGTATTTCATATTTTTATCACTACTTCATTTATGTAATTTAATATTAATTGTGAATGGATGTTGTGAATTAGGATGTATACTCAAGAACTAAGACGAACAGAACAAGACATCTCAGATACAGATATAGATGCTCGTCTTCAACGTGATTTTGCCCGATGGTTCCAACGTTGTGTGAGTACCATTTCCTTAAATTTTACGTAAATAAATATGATTCATAATTAATGTTAATTATTTGAATTGTATAGGGACGATCAAACGATTTTGAGAATCGATTCTTAAGGGATCTCAGCAAAGGACCACTACGTCGTGTAAAGACTTACAACGGCTATATTGTGAAGGGCTACAGATTTCATACATCCGAGTATGCATCAAGAAAAGCGACTACCAACAGTGGTGTTTGCACTAGCAGTGCAAACTACAATGCAGATGCAAGTGAATACTATGGGGTGTTGCACGAAGTCATTGAAGTAGAATATCCGGGATATCCAGCAAAGACTGTAGTGTTGTTCAAGTGTCATTGGTTTGATTCAGGCCCTTCAGGAACAAGGATTCATCCGGAGTACAAACTCGTCGATGTTAATCCGAAAAGGAGCTATAGCGGGAATGATCCATTTGTATTTGCCCATCAAGTATCTCAAGTATACTACTGCAAGTATCCAGTACGATCACGTAGTAAAATTGAATGGCACGCTGTTTGCAAAGTAAAGGCAAGATCAATGGTATAAGTCCCTACAAAGGAAAGGAGTGATGAAGATGATTCTCCGTTTCAAACGGAACAAATAGAGGCTAGAACTGAAGTCTTTACGGGAGATTTGAATATCCACGTAGACTTGACGGCTGGAAATTCACAATTGATCGAAATTGAAAACGATAATGGAAATGAGGAAGATGATGAAAATGAAGAGGATGATGAAGAGGAAGAGGACGAAGAGGAGGAGGATGATGAAGAGGAGGAAGATGAGACAAATAATGAAAATGTAGATGAAGAAGATGAAGAGGAAGAAGATGAATAATAAATTATATAATGTAAGCTAATTATTTTATTAGATGTACAATTTAAAAATATTTATTTATCATTAAGTTACAACTAAAAAGTGTGAAAAGAAATTAATTTTTTGAAATTTTTTAAAAAATATTTAGCAAAAAAATGAATATCTTAGTAAAAAAAATGAATATTTTAGTATTTAAAAATATATAAATTATAGATTAAAAATTTAATTATTTAATTTATGTGAATGAAATTAATTTTTTGAAATTTTTTAAAAAATAATTAGCAAAAAAATGAATTTTTTACTAAAAAATATGAGTATTTTAGTTAAAATATGAATATTTTAGTATTTTAAAATATATAAATTATAAAAATATAAATTATATATTACAAATTTAATTATTTGATATATGTGAAAGAAATTAATTGTGATTTTTTTAAAAAAAATGGGCCGAAAATGAGTACATATACAATTAATATTACAATTACGAACAAGTAACACACTTGTCCGAGTGGTAGGCGTCCCTGATTAGGCGCCCACACACCCAGGTTCGATTCCCAGCAAGGCCAGAATAAAATGTTGGCCCATAATAATAGTTCGCGGGTCGAGTCGGGTCCGCAACCGTTATTTTTTAAATTTCGGGTTGTGTTACCGACGGATAATTCCGTCGGTACTACCGACGGAACCCCCGACGGAATATAATTTCGAATTTAAAAAATATAAAATTGAATTTCGTCGGTCGTACCGACGGAATTCCCGACAGAAGCCGACGGATATATTTTTTTAAAAAAAAATGTTAAAATAAAATTCTGTCGGTAAGCCCGTCGGTAGTACCGACGGACGACCGACGAAATTGCCGACAGAATTCAGACCCGGTTTGAAAATGGGTCATCCGAGCTACCGATAGAATGATATCCGTCGGCAGACTCGACTGATTTATTCCGTCGGGACTACCGACGGAATAAAAATTTCCGTCGGTAAACCATGCCGACGAGGCTAGAACCGACTGAAATATTCCGTCGGTAGTTCCGTCGGTAACCACGTCTACCGACCACAATTCCGTCGGTAAACAGCGAGTTTTTTGTAGTGTATCATCGCCGCTGATCTCTTAACGTTTCTGCTCTCCCTGAACTTCCGCTACCCTTCTCGCCTGCTAGTTGTTCCTCTACATCTTCCGTAAGTCATCTGATCCTCCTTCTGATCACCATTTTCGGCAGCCAATTCTCCGATCGGAAGACTCTCTTTCATTTTCCTCACAAGTATTGGTTCTGTTCTGATTTCGCTCATATTCGACGTCGCCATTATTGGTTTGCACGACGCTTTTAGGATCTGTTATGTATATAATGTAGAAATATTAATTTGATAATCATAGACAAAACCTTTCATCCTTTGATCCAAGGGGGAAACTAAATTGAGCAGAATATATATGATTGGTGGGAGCGGGAGTAAAAGTAAGAATCCTGCCTTCATCTGCTATGTATATATAATGTAATTTTTATTATTAAAAGTATTGAAAAGTGTAATTCTTATTATTGAAAAGTGATAGATATTTTAATTGAAAAGTGTAATTCTTATTATTGAAAAGTGATAGATATTTTAATTGAAAAGTGTATTGAAAAGTGTAATTTTCATTATTGAAAAGTGGTAGATTTCATTACTGAAAAGTGTAATTTTTATTATTGAAAAGTGATAGATTTCGTTAATGAAAAATGTAATTCTTATTATTTAAAAGTAGTACTGAAAGTGTAATTCTCATTATAGAAAAGTGGTAATTTTGTTACTGAAAAGTGTAATATTTAATAGTGAAAAGTGGAAATTTTGTTAATGAAAAGTGTAATTTTTATAAAATTGTATTTAAAATAAAAAAAATACAAACAACGAATTATAAAAAAAAAAAACATCAAACAGAATCGAACCTAAAAAAAAAAAACATCAAACAGAATCGAACCTATGACCTCGTAGGTCTAAAAGGTGTTTGAAACCACTTGGACAGTAGTAATTTAGTTCAATAATTTCGCCCTTACTCGTACATAGAGAGTTAACATGTGTATTAGTGTGCACGTGCACACTATGCACATGAGACCAACTCATATGAATTAGTCATGATTAAGCAAGATTTTCGAACTATCAATAAAATAATTTTTGGAATTAACAATATCAATAGAAAAGATAACAATCTTATCAAATTTTCAAAATTTATGAGAGTAGGTATTTTATCATAATAATACAGACATAATATTAAAAAAAAAATCTTTTAAAATGCAATATTTTTCATATAAATATTTTCTTAAATTTTTAATAAATTTGTTATCTTAAATAAATTAGGTGTGTGGTTTATCTCACAATCTCAAATCAACAGAGTACTAGTCAGCTGATAGTAATTTGCTGATATGGTAAGCTGTTGGGCGTATCAGCTGGTGGATTCATGTAAGCTAATTTAGGCATGTATCAAATGAGTTGGAGGTTTCCAGTCAGTTGAGAAGGTGATGCTTAGAGTCTCATCAGATGAAGTGATCAGAAGAGGTCATATCAGTTGAGTCAATGTCCAGTAGCAGTGTTAGTTTTTTGGCTAAGTGTTGGGATATCAGAAGAGAAAATCAGAAGAGGGAGGTCTTCTGGTAGTCTTCTGATCGTTGTCTTCTATTACGAGTACAAGTGAAGGGAAAGGCTGTCAATTCAGATTGGGCAATGGAGAAAACGTGATTTTGTTAGGGGATTGTAACAACCTATCAGAGGCACGCAATCAACACACTATGCAATCAACCTTGATTAGTATAAATACCTTATAGCTTGTAATTGTAAAGATTGACGTGTACGAGCATTCGTTCTTGAACTGTGAATTCACGAGTGAAGTGAGGATAAATTCCATTTTCGAGTAATGAGTGTGTAAACATTCTTTTATCAATCAAGATTAAAGTCGTGTGTTAAGTGGATGTAGATCAAGTTGATCGAACTACTTAAAATCTTGCGTGTTCTGTTTTCTGTTCTCGTATTTCGTATTTGTGAATTGTTGTCTTTGTTGGATTGTTTAAGGTACTTGTATTTTTTCATGGTGTACAAATACGAGTTGGTCTGCAGACTCAAGTTCATATAAGAACTTGAGTTGATCAGGTCAACTTTTTATTTTATTTTTTATTTTTTATGGTGTTGCACTTTTTAGTTATAGTAACTTACACTTTTAAATAATATTTTTAGTTATATGAACATACATATTTTAGTAATGTTATATTGCACCTTTTAGTTATACGATGTTGCACTATTTAGTTGTAATGTCTTACATTTTTCATTAAAAACTGTATTGCACTTTTCAATTATAGTGAGTTCCACTTTTCATTAAAAATTGTGTTACATTTTTTAGTTATATTATGTTGCACTCTTCATTAATAGTGTGATGCACTTTTTAGTTATATAATAATGACTTACACTTTTCACAAAAACTGTGTTGCACATTTTAGTTATAAGGACTTACACTTTTCATTAAAAAAATGTGTTGCACTTTTCAGTAACATTGCGTTACACTTTTTAGTTGTAATGACTTACATTTTTCATTAAAAACTTTGATACACTTTTCAATTATAGTAACTTACACTTTTCATTAAAAAATATGTTGCACCTTTCAGTAATATTGTGTTACACTTTTTGGTTATACGGAGTAATAACATACATTTTTATTAAAAACTATGATACACTTTTCAATTATAGTAACTTACACTTTTCTTTAAAAAATGTGTTGCACTTTTTAATAATATTGTGTAACACTTTTTAGAAAAAAATTACAAAAACAAAAAAAAAACAAAAAATTTAACCAAGTCAACTCGAGTACGTATAAGTACTCGAGTCTATATGAGACTTGGCCTATAAATACCCATCTACATGTACACATATTCACAACAACAACAAATATCACTCAATTTAGAGACATAAAGAAGAAAAGAAGAGTAGTTTTCAAATGGCGAAGTTGATTTGGGCTCTTTTCCTTGTGATATCAGGTTTTTTTTTTCCAAATTTTTTAACTTTGTTAAAATTCCAACAATTATATATCCTGCATGTATAATATTCAAATTAAGTGCTTTCGAATTTGATCAACTTTCAATTTTTAATGTACTACTGTCACATGTGTCATAAATCACCCTCCTTAAACCATATTGGCGAGGGTTTATTTAAATCTTTTATCTGGAATTAATTTATATATACACACATTCTTCCTCTATTGTACATGTTGCTGCAGTATTAACAATTGGATTGATTGAAGTGAATGGTGCGGAAAAGAGATGTGAAATCATACTAGACAAGAATAACTGTGAACTTGCAAAGTGTAGAGAAGACTGTTAGTTATACGATGTTGCACTTTTTAGTTGTAGTGTCTTACATTTTTCATTAAAAACTGTGTTGCACTTTTCAATTATAGTGACTTACAATTTTCATTAAAAAATGTGTTACACTTTTCATTAAAAAACTGTATTACACTTTTTAGTAATATTATATTGCACTCTTTAGTAATAGTGTGATGCACTTTTTAGTTATAATGACTTACACTAATCACAAAAACTGTGTTGCACATTTTAGTTATAAGGACTTACACTTTTCATTAAAAAGTGTGTTGCACTTTTCAGTAATATTATGTTACACTTTTTAGTTATAATGACTTACATTTTTCATTAAAAACTGTGATACACTTTTCAATTATGGTAACTTACACTTTTCTTTAAAAAATGTGTTGCACTTTTCAGTAATATTGTGTTACACTTTTTAGTTATAATGACTTACACTTTTTCATTAAAAATTGTGATACATTCTTCAATTATAGTAACTTACACTTTTCATTAAAAAATATGTTGCACCTTTCAGTAATATTGTGTTACACTTTTTGATTATACGGAGTAATAACATACATTTTTTATTAAAAACTATGATACACTTTTCAATTATAGTAACTTACACTTTTCTTTAAAAAATGTGTTGCACTTTTTAGTAATATTGTGTTATTTTAGAAAAAAATTACAAAAACAAAAAATTTAACCAAGTCAACTCGAGTACATATAAGTACTCGAGTCTATATGAGACTTGGCCTATAAATACCCATCTACATGTACACATATTCACAACAACAACAAATATCACTCAATTTAGAGACATAAAGAAGAAAAGAAGAGTAGTTTTCAAATGGCGAAGTTGATTTGGGCTCTTTTCCTTGTGATATCAGGTTTTTTTTTTCCAAATTTTTTAACTTTGTTAAAATTCCAACAATTATATATCCTGCATGTATAATATTCAAATTAAGTGCTTTCGAATTTGATCAACTTTCAATTTTTAATGTACTACTGTCACATATGTGTCATAAATCACCCTCCTTAAACCATATTGGCGAGGGTTTATTTAAATATTTTATCTGGAATTAATTTATATATACACACATTCTTCCTCTATTGTGTTGCTGCAGTATTAACAATTGGATTGATTGAAGTGAATGGTGCGGAAAAGAGATGTGAAATCATACTAGACAAGAATAATTGTGAACTTGCAAAGTGTAGAGAAGACTGTTTTAAATCTAAGAACGGATTTGGTTCTTGCCTTTCAACTGCACCAGCTTCAACCTATTATTGTGCTTGCTTTTACAATTGTCCAGAAAATTAATGAAGCACAAGTTTTGTACGTGACTTAATAAAATATTACTCATATATTGAATACTATTTCCATTTTCATTTATCTCATATGGCATTTGCATTTTCGTTTATTTACATGTATATTTTTTAATTAGTTTTCCACTTATTTAATATAATTACATATATCACCAAATTAAAATAAATAATAAATAAATGTATTTTTCTCGACTTATAAATTGTAGTAATTAGTTTTTCTCCTATAATAAATTAGGGTTTTGTTTTGATAAAATGATCAGATTTTTTAATTTATTTATGTAATTTATAAAAACTTATGTGAGACCATCTCACAAATCACATTTCATGAGACAGGCTCGTATGTAGGCATCCACCCAAGCCCACTAAAACTATGTGGACTTCCGTCAATTGGCTCATCGTGTAAGTCTCCTCTATGATAAGCTTTTTTTGGGCATATATTATTGTATGTAACCAATTTTTGGGCCTCCTTTGCATTTAACCCATAGCTCATTTACTCTATTTATGAAAATTATTAATTCGATAACACTTAAAATCAAATAATTTATTTAAAACAATAATAAGGATGTGTATTAGTGGAAACTATTCATAAATTTATATTAAATTAATATTTTATAATATGTGAAATTATTTTTGTTAAAAAACCAAAGGTAAACCTTTAAATGATATATATGATAAATAATAATATAATTTATTGTATGCGTATTTATCATATCAAATATAAATATCGATTTAATTCTAAATTTTAACTATCTTACATAAATTTATCACTCATTTACTTTTATAAAATCAAATATTTTATATTAATTTATTTTAGAATAATTAACTAAATGTAAAATATATAATATATAATAAATAATGTGATTTGTTATTGTTGGTCCTTGATGGAGTATGACACAAGTGTATGGGGGGGGGGGGGAAATGCACTTGTGTATACAAATTCTTCTTTTTCTTCTTTAAAAGCTGTAGCTGGTATGATCAGGAAGGTTGTCTTGACAGCTTTCCTGAGTGATTTTCCAAAGATAACTTTCCTACTGAAAACTAGACAGTAATCAGTTGAATAGATATCTAAGAGATTTTCTGAGTGTGGAATGTGGTTGGCCTTTTCTTTGAGAAAATACTCCAAGTTAATTTCTGAAAACAGACTATTAATCAGGGACTTTGTCCAAAACAGTTTTTCTAATGTTACTGAATTGTATCCTTTGGAAATGAATGATTGAGAGAAAAAAAAAATTGCAAGCAATATAATGAAAGAGTAAGTAAATGGCACAGAGTTTATAGTGGTTCAGAGTCTCAATACTCCTACATCCACTTTCCCTGATTGAACAGGATAATTCCTTAACAATGGAATTAGCTTGTTTTATAGTGCCAAGGTGCACTGATCAACAACACTCTCTTAGTGCTTTGATCCCTAGGATAATCTGAGTCCTAGTGCTCAATCTCTCTGAGTTAAGACTGTGTTTCTCAATAATAGTCCTTAACTCCTCACTTCTACAACAAACACTCCTTCACTTAATGAGGTAAGAGTTTGAGGTTTGGTTCCAACTAAAAGAGATATCCTTTACAATAAGAACAGTGTAAAGGCTTAGGATATCTCAATGCTAAGCTTGGGATTTTACAAGAATAGGCTTAGCTATTTGAAGTGATCAGGAAACTTGAGATTCTTAAGAACAACTTAGGTTTCCTTTGAATGTTTGATGATAGTTTGATAGCAAGTAGTTGGATTCTTGAATCCTTTGATCACCTCTGAATTTATAGGCAAATTTGATCAACTATCCGTTGGAGAGATAGCATTTCAAACTTGTCTATTTGCAGCACCATTGAAACGGTTATGAAGCTTGACATCCTATTATCCACTGTGTAAATGCTTCTTCAATGGTTACTTGAATAGAATGTGTTGACTTCTGAAAAATGCGGCTGAGATGACTTGTGTCAGTTTCCAAATATGCACATTTCCCAAGGTTGATTTGTGGCAGACTCTACACTCAACCAACGGTCAGATGGGACAACTCCCCTGAACATTCCTGTTGCAAACTAGAATGTTCCAACATTCATTCAATACTTCAGTCTTTAATGCTTCTAAGTCTTCAATGCTAAGTTCAGGCTTGATAGTAATGAATGCTTCATTAAATATGTCTTCTGAATAGGCAGCATTCAATGTTGTGATCTTCAATCATTTACCAGCTGATCTGATGTAGCTCTTATCATTTCAATGCAGCTTTACTTCATGCCATTGATCACTCAGCAAGGTTGTCCTCTTTAGCAGGATTATCAATGATGAATCCTTCAGCAGACTTGTCCTAAAAGTTTAACACTTAACAAGCTGCCTAACATTTCAGCTTTGGACAACTACCCTGAACTATAAATCTCACATCATTTCTGAGATTTTAGACTTAGGCATTTTTACTGTCTCAACTATCCTGAGACAACTAGACTGATATAATTCAAAACTGTATCTCAACTATCCTGATCATCATCAATCAGGGGTTTTGGTATCTTAATCAAAATCATTTTATTTCCCAACAATTTCCCCCTTTTTGATGATGCCAAAACCTATTACAAAGGGAACTTGACTTAGACTATATCTTCAGGATGAGTGACCTGGTCATCTTTCCTGAAAGAAACTGTTAGCACAATAAATCAAGCATAGGTTATGTCAGGTTAGTTGAGATAATGAGTTGTTATCTCTGATAGAAAAGTAGTGATCCTTTCATATATAACATGAGGCATTACAAAACAGAAAATCAGAAGGACTCACTAACTGATACAGACATTAAAACAAGAAAAACATAGTAATAAGGGAAAGAGTGAACTTATGCTTCAAAGGCTATGTTTGATAGCTTAGATTAAACTTAGATTAACTATATATCATTTTTATTGGTTGTTTGATAACTTAGATTAAGGGTAGATTATGCTTTAAAATTTATAAAGTTTAGTTATCATCCTAATCTTAGATAATCCATCTTTGCTATCAAACATGCCCAAAGAGTTCCATCATCCTCAGGAGCAATTCCATACTGAGCCCAGACCCTCTTCTTCAGCTCCCAAATGTCCTGATTGGTTCCTTTGGGGCCAGGCTTCATCTTCTCCATCCTCATGATTGAGATGAACTCCTCCAAAATCTTCCCTTCATCAATTAAGTTCCCATTGAACTTGGGAGGCATGTACAGAATAGGACCAGGGGCCTTGAACTCTATCCTTGCCATGTCAGCTGCTGCAAACAGCTTCTGGTATAGATCCCTGTGATTTTCAAACATGAACTGCACAAATACCTCTTCAACATCTTCACCCAGCCACTTGCCAATGACATAAAAGTCATATACAAAGCTTCTTTTGGCCTCCTCCCATGCATCATTCAGTGAGATTGGCACCCACTTGTCATGGTGAGGGTGTTGGGTGTCCCATCTTTGCAGCATCTGAGGCTTCAACCTTGTGTATGAAGCTCTCCTCCTTCTTGGAGCTTTGAAGTTGGCCCTTCTTTCATCTCTTGCCTTGTTGGCCTCAACCAACTGTTCCATCTTCTCCTTTGCTCTCTGAAGAGCTAGCTTTTCCTGAGTTTCAGGATCCTTTCCAAATCCTTCTTCAAACAGCTTTGAAGGATCATCAGCAAGTTTGGGCATTCTGACTTCAGGCTCTTTGTCCTGTTCTTCTTCTTCTGCTTCTTCTTCTTGGATTTCAGGCAACTTGGCTGCTTTCTTCAGCCTCTTTGACTTTCTTAGTGGAGTTGACTCTTCAGATTGAAACTCAGATGGTAGAGTCAGGCTGGTTGGGAATTCAGTGAAGGCTTGTTCCTTTCTCTTTCTTTCAGAGGCCCTGGTCATCTTCCCCCTTACTTCAACATTCTTCTCTTTGGGGTCAAGGCCTGCAGATTCACCACCAGGTCTCTGTTGCCTTCTTGCCTGACTTTCCATTGCAGAAGCCATGGATTCCTTTACAGCAATCTGTATTTGTTCTTCCTCAGTCAGATCTTCAATGTTCATTGGGCCTTTGCCTTTCCCAATGTCTTCTTCTTCTTCAATCTCAGGGTCCTTTTCCATTCCCTTGGATTCACCTATCCTCAAGGTTCCCTTTGCCCTAGCTCTCTCTCTTTCCCCCTTTTTGGCATTATCAAAACATTGGGGCTTCAAGTCACTGATAGTGACAGAGAGATGGGAATGAGAATGAGTAAGAGACTTCAGCTCTTGTAGGAGATAGACATTTTCATCATGGATGTTTTGCATACTATCATCTGCCATACTCAGAAGGGCATGGACTGGCTTCATTTTCTGAGCAACAATAGCATCAAGTGTGGCCTTCAAGGATTGATCAAGTTTGGCCTGTAGTTGCTTAGTGAGATTGGACACAACTTGATCAGAGACCTTGGCCATAAGTTCCACTGTGAACTTTTCAGCAGCCTCCTTCACCATTGCAGCTTTTAACTCCTCAGCCTTTCTCCTTTGAGCTGCTGTTCTTTGCCTCAAGGCATCCTTAATAGTTCTCTTTAGAGCCAATACATTGTGCTTGTAGAGATCATTTAGACCTTGCTGCTCCTTTTTCACAGTTTTTGTGAATTTTGCCATTGCATCCTTAGCCTTGGTAACTTCTGTTGAAACTGTTTGCAGTCCAGTTTCAACACCACTAATTCTGGCATCCAATGTTGGCAAAACCACTTCTTCTGAGCAAGTGAGCCTCATCTCCACCGAGGCTAGAGTTTTTCCTTGGCCTTCAAGGGTGTCAACAGTTTCAGCATGTGCCTTCCCAACTTCCCTGACCAATGTGTCCAACTTTTCTGATTGCTCCCCAATGGAGGAAGCAGTTTGTGTAGCAAGTTGCAATCCAGCTTCAGTGGCATTGGCTTGCTCAAAGTAGATTTTGTTGAGAGTGGACACATTTGCTGAGATTGCTTCAAGATCAATGTCAGCATCAACTAGAATATCTGTGAGGGAAGCATCTGCAAAAATTTGTTCTATAGTGACAGCAACTGAATCTGCAAAACTCAAAGTGTTAGTTAAATCACCCTCAACACCCTCTTTCTTTTCATCTCCCTTAAGGTCTGATACATCAGCACCTTCTCTCTCATTTTCAACTATATTCTTTTCTTCTTTTGTTGATGATGGACTCACATTTACAGGAGAATCAGGCCTCATTTCACCAAGGGATTCATCAAGTTCAGATTTGACTTGAAGAATAGCCTGACTCTCATATTGGGCTGCACCCAATATTTCAACTGCATCTCCCTCTAATTGTGGTGCACTCATGCTACCAGTAATCACACACTCACCACCTTCTCCCTCTGATTTTTTAGTACTAATTTCCTTTTCAACTCCTTCTTGACCTAAACCTGACACCTCCATATCCTCAACAGGATCCACAGAGGGCAGTTGTTGGGAGATCACAGTGCTTGGGCATCCCAAGTCCACTGAGTCATCCTGAATGACTAAAGGCTGGTCAATGTCCACTTGGGCTGACATTGATGAGGCTTTAGTCAAACCAGCTTCTCCTATGGAAGTCTCAACATTGTTAAGCTTTGCCTCAGGCTCAGATGAGCCATCCTTGGCCAATGCATCTTGGACTGAGTCACCACCCTTGGTCAACTCCTCTGATTGATCAGAGTCCTTAATTGAATGATAGGTCAAGTACGTACCTGAGCAGATTTGAGGCCAGGAGGGTTGGGATTGGTGTTGTCATCATCATCATCATCATTATCATTATCATCTGAAGTGCTGTCAGGGTGTTTGATCCCCTTTGCTATTCTTTCTCTTTCAGCAAACACTTTTTCAGATATAATTGTGCAGAACAAGACTTCAGTAGTCAGTACACTTGTCTTCTTTACATTAGCAAAATGTAGAAGCCTGTTCTCTTCCACCTGCCACCAGCTAGCACGTTTATCTTTGATAGCCTGAGCTATCTCCACAATGGTTCTATCTTTGATCTCCACAAGAGCTCTGAGATCATAGAATTGTTGTTGCAACCTTGGAAATTCCTTCAAACCAGGATATATCTCATCAACATTAGCATTGGCAATTTGCCTCAGCATCCCTTCATAAGTGTACTCTTCTTCATCATCATCAGAAGAGTTGTCTTGAGACTCAGGGGGCTTGGATTGGGCTTCAGGAAGAGTAAGCTGTGATTCAAAAAGGTTGGGTTCAGGAAGGTTGGACTGGGGTTCAGATGGGTTGGGTTCAGATGAACTTAAAACAATTTGGGACTAAGGTGCTTTAGAGAGCAATGTTCCTGAGGAGGTTATTGGAATGGCTTGAATGGGTGGGAGAGTAAGTTGATCACCTTCTTGAAGAGCAGTTTCAAGAAGTTTGGTATAGGATAGAAGTCTAGGATCAAGGGGGAGAATGACCTATCTTCAATATCAGCTAGGTCAGCTAATACATCAATGCCTGTCCTGTCAAGAGCACCTTCAGGAGAGTAGACCTTCTTGGCCACAATGGGGGCATCCTCAGGAGTCTTGCACTCCTCTTCTTCAGGCTGTTGCTTAGCATGTCATGGTGATATTCTTTGAGATTGAATATCAGGAGAGTTGGCTCCAGGGCTCTTAGACTTGGACCTTGACTTGGAGTTAGACCTACTGGCCTGTCTAATCTCCTTGAAGAATTCTTTCCTCTGTTTCCCCTCTTCCATCAGCTTCTGCTTTTCAGAAGTTTTGATTATTCTTCTCCTTCTTTCAGACCTTGTTGGCTTATCAAGATCTCTATACTCAGCTACAGATTCAGGCTGGAGAGGGACAACTTCCCTGATCTCTTCTCCCTCTTTAGGAGGATTGACTCCTTCTTCCTCAACTCTGTCAATCTCCTCAGAAGTGGCACCTCCACTTCCAGACTGGCTTTCTGGTGGGGATTCACTGAGAATCTGCTTCATTTTCTTTATCTTTGGCTGAGATTTCTCTGTCTGAGCCTTCCTCTTCCTTGGAGAAGACCTGACAACCTTTGCAACTGTGAGTGCTTGCTGTGCTACTGCCCCTTGCTTCCTCTTTTCTGTCTTAGAGGACAGCTTTCTGAACATGATCTTGAGGGCTGGGAATGGCTTTGGTTTGGATTGCAGGTGGGTATAATGAGCAAATCTTTCCAAGAGCAGGCTTGCTCTTGTGCAGTATTGAAGCTTTCCATCCACCACAACTTTGTGGTGCTTCACCTCCTTGAACTTGTACTTTTCATTCATCATTTTTCCAAGAATGAAAGTCTTCCAATCAAATTTGACTCCTCTCTCAGCAGAGTCAATCACAGCAGCCATTACTCTTAGTTTTGGCAAGCTAATTTGCTCAACACTCCTAGAGTGGCTGAGCAAGCTTTTTACCACAACATCAAATAAGTGCTCATATAAGGGTTTCAAGGTTTTCTTGTTTTGGCCACCTACCAGTTTCTTAGGAACTATCATCCATGGATTGGAAAACTCCTGCTCTTCTCCTTCTCTGTATAATTCTGGATTCAGGCCTTCTGAGGGTAGCCCAAAGCTGGCATCAAGATCCTCAGTTGTGAAGATGATGGTGTGTTGACTTTCTTCTTCTTCATCTTCTTCAGCATAAGTCAACTTGGTGCACACATCACCTTTCTTGCCCTTCCATCTCAGATGGGCAAAGAACTCAGCCATGAAGGGGTTGAGGCAGGAATCAGGTTTGGTGCCTAGGAATTTCTCGAGCCCTGCCTCCCTAAGCCATTGGAGGACTGGATGGACTTTCTCATTAGGGCTGTCAAAAGCTACCAACTTCTCAAACCATAGAGAATTGATGTTGCTTAGATAAGTAAAATCAATGTCTAGAGATGGATCATTGAAGTTTACTAACTCTTCTCTTTTCAGTTTGGGAGCCATGGATAAATTTTTGAGTTTGGAGAATAGAGAAAATTGCAGGTTTTGAGAGGTGTTTCAAAAATCTTAAGGGTTTGAAATTTTAGTGCGTAGGAAATGAGGGCAAAAACTTAAGGTTTTTATATGCAGGGTTTTTGTTAACCGTTGGACAAAAGGAATTGAGGGAGGACAAATCATAAAACAAATGGATAAAGTGGGGTTGTGGGCTGTGAAACGGTTAGATGAAAGTTTAAGGTTAATCAATGGCTTTGATGATGGCACAGTAATTAATGCAATCTTAAAGGAGATTTTTGCATTAAATGCTGATTTGCCATTTTGGGGGCAAAAACCTTAATATCACACGCCATCCTAAAATGGCCTACTCTTAGCCCATGAATTCTTTTAAATGTCCAATCAATGCTAAAAATAGCACTGATCACCCTATTACCTTGGACAATCATCCTGAGATGTGTTTTGACCACTATTTTGGTCAAAAATGCTGACCAATATTCCTGAGTGGGTCCCAATTATGCTGGCTGGGTCCCACAAGGTCAATCACCCTGATCAACCTTACTGAAGGTGATATGGACAACTCTACTGAGTTTTTCTTAAGGCCAGAACTTTTCAGTGAGGTTGGTCAACTTTGTTGAAGTTCATCTTTATGAACTTCCCCCTTCATTTGAGCATCCTTCTTCATTTCTCCACCTTGCCTGGATCAAGTAAGCCCAATTCAGCTGAGAGTTCCAAGAACCTTCCTTCAGCTAAGGGCTTTGTCAAAATATCAGCCTTTTGCTTATCAGTGTGAATTTTGACAAGCTTGATATCTTTCTTCTCCACATGATCCCTAATGAAATGATGCTTGATATCAACATGTTTGCATCTAGTGTGGAGCACTGGATTCTGTGAAATAGCAATTGCACTATTGTTAT
Organism: Galeopsis tetrahit; assembly: GCA_963675135.1. NCBI lineage: Eukaryota > Viridiplantae > Streptophyta > Magnoliopsida > Lamiales > Lamiaceae > Galeopsis > Galeopsis tetrahit. The sequence continues at coordinate 12,580,726 of OY776121.1, read as the reverse complement.
CACAGAATATGGGAACTTCATTTGTAATGACTTTGTAATCTCTGAGTTGCTGTCTGAGCCAAAGTATCTGTGCACAGCAACTCCCAACTGCTACATATTCTGCTTCAGTTGTTGATGTGGCAACTGTATTCTGCTTCTTTGAGAACCATGAGATTAGCTTGCTGCCCAAGAATTGACATGTTCCAGAGGTAGATTTTTTGTCAATTCTACATCCTCCATAGTCTGCATCTGAATATCCAGTGAGCTCAATGTTATCATCTGCTGGATACCATAGCCCAAGATTCTCAGTTCCCCTGAGATATCTTAGAATCCTCTTGGCAGCTTCAAGATGACTCTTCTTTGGATTTGCTTGAAATCTGGCACATACTCCAACTGCAAATGTGATGTCAGGCCTGCTTGCAGTGAGATAGAGTAGGGATCCAATGATGCCTCTATATTCAGTGGAGTTTGTAGATACTCCACTTTCATCAGGATCTATCTTCCAGTTAGTATTCATGGGAATTCTAACAGGTTTGCTTGAAGTACATCCAAATTTCTTGATCATGTCCCTTGTATACTTGGCCTGATTGATGAATATTCCATTCTTTGATTGAGAGACTTGAAGTCCTAGAAAGAAATTCATCAATCCCATCATGGACATCTCAAATTTGCTTTGCATGAGTTTGGAGAATTTCTCACACATTTTCTCATTTGGAGATCCAAATATAATGTAATCCACATAGATTTGGACTAACAAAATATCATCTCCTTCACAGATTCTGAACAAGGTTCTGTCAACAGTGCCTTTGACAAAACCATGATCTAGAAGAAACTGTGATAAGGTGTCATACCAAGCTCTTGGAGCTTGCTTTAAGCCATAAAGGGCTTTCTTTAATCTATACACCTTATCTCCTTCCTCAAAGCCTGGGGGTTTTTCAACATACACTTCTTCTTTCAGTACCCCATTGAGAAATGCACTCTTCACATCCATTTGATATACTTTGAACCTCATGTGAGCTGCATATGCTAAGAAGAGTCTGATTGCCTCAAGTCTGGCCACTGGTGTAAATGTCTCATCATAATCAATCCCTTCAGATTGACAATATCCTTTGGCCACCAGTCTTGCTTTGTTTCTCACAATGATGTCATTTTCATTCTTCTTATTTTTGAATACCCATTTGGTTCCAATGACATATTGATGAGTTGGCCTTTCCACTAGTTCCCACACTTCATTCCTGGTGAACTGGTTCAGCTCTTCTTGCATGGCAATAATCCAGTTGGTGTCTTGTAGTGCTTCCTCAATGTTCTTTGGTTCCTGTTCTGAAAGGAAACAACAAAACAAAGCACTTTCTCCATGAAATCTTCTAGTTTTGATCCCATCACTTGGATTACCAAGTATCAGGCTAGTTGGGTGGTCATGCAACCAGGTCCTTCTAGACCTGATCCCTTCAGAAGGATTGTCTTCTTTTGAGGTTGGATCACTAGATTCATTAAATTCAGGAAAGTTTATTGAAGGATCAAGTTCAGGATCATATTCAGGGGTATTGTCCTCATTGTCAGATAAGTTGACATTTTCATTGATTCCCCCTTGAATATTGGATCCATTTACTACCTCAGCATTGCCTGCTTCTTCATTGGTAGTTGTTACCTGATTTTGAACTGGGATGGAGTCAGTCAGTTCAATTTCTCATTCAGGTTGGTTGTCCTCTGGTTGATTGCCATCAGGTAGGTTGTCCAGTTTCTGATTTTCATGGAGTTCAGGCTGGGCAACATCTACAAACACTGTTTCCTTGCTTTGAAGCCTCAATCTGGTTGTTCTTTGTGTTATCTCATCAATATTCAGGTTTCTGTCCCTGAACTCATTAATAGATTCATCAAACACAACATGAGGTGTTTCTTCCACAACAAGGGTTTTACAATTGTAGACTCTATAAGCTTTGCTGACTTGTGAATATCCAACAAATATTCTCTCATCAGCTTTGCTGTCAAAAGCTTTCAATTGTTCTTTCCCATTATTGTGAATGAAACACTTGCAACCAAATATGTGAAAATAGGCAATAGTGGGCAATCTACCTTTCCATATTTCATATGGAGTTTTACCTTGTCCTTTAGTGATTAAGGACCTGTTTTGAGTGTGGCATGCAGTATTGATGGCTTCAGCCCAGAACCTTTTAGGCAATTTGGTTTCAGCAATAAGTGTTCTTGCTGCTTCTTTCAAGGTTATGTTCCTTCTTTCAGCAACACCATTTTGTTGAGGTGTTCTTGCTGCTGAAGTCTCATGTGTGATGCCATTCTTGCTGCAGTACTCATTGATGTATGAGTTTATGAATTCTGTGCCTTTGTCTGATCTTATCTTGACAATGCTTAGGCCCTTTTCATTGCTCAATCTCATCATCAATTCAGGTAGCTTGACTTGGGTTTCCTTTTTGTTCAGGAGAAATACTACCCAAGTGTACCTGGAAAAATCATCAACAACAACTAGAGCATATTTTCTTCCATTAATACTTGCTGGGATAATTGGACCAAATAAATCCATATGCAATAGTTGAAGGACTCTCTCAGTTGAAATGACAGGTTTTCCTTTGAATGAAGCTTTGATCTGTTTTCCTTCCTGACATGGCTGGCATACATGTTCCTTAGAGAACACTTGATTTGGCAGCCCTTTCACTAGAGAGTTTCTTGCAATGTTTGTTGATGTTTTTGAAGTTCAGGTGATTCAGTCTTTTGTGCCACAGCCAGCTCTGCTCATTTTTGCTTTTGGCAACAAGACAGACTGCTTCAGGGGTTTTGCTCCAATCTGCAAAATAAACATTTCCCTTTCTCACCCCAGTTAGTAGCACCTGTTGTGTTGATTTGTTTTTGATAATACATTCATTTGGTACAAATTCAACACTATATCCTTTATCACAAATCTGACTTATAGATAGCAAGTTATATTTTAGGCCTAGAACATATGAAACATCAATAATTCTTACACTACCAATATTTAATGTACCATAACCTCTTGTGATTCCTTGAGAGCTATCTCCAAAGGTTACTGAAGGACCGTCTTTTTCAATGAATTCTGAGAGAAGCTCCTTGTTTCCAGTCATGTGTCTTGAACATCCACTATCCAAGTACCATGCTGTTCTCTTGTTGATGCTTCTCTTCTTCTTGTGGTCCTTGCAGTCCTGCAAAGTCAGACTTTAGGTACCCTTTGAATGTTGGGTCCTAGGGGGTTAGCTGTACCTTTTGGAACCCAAATCTGCCTAATTACTCTGATTGACTCAAAGTGACTGACTTGGTTTCCATTTACATCTACATACATAGTCCTACCCTGAAATGCCTTAGGTGGTTTCTGTGTATGGGTGTTAATCTTGTAAGGTTCAGGAGGGTTGGTGAATTTCTTAGGGACATGTCTCCTGAAGTTACTAGACTTAGGTGCAGCTTGGTAAGATCTTTGTGGATAGGAGCTTGGATGGCCTTTTCCCTTTGGCATGAAGGGTCCAGGCTTCCTGAAGCTGTTATACCTGTCAGTGGGATTGGGCCTTAATCTGTCCAGTTGAGGTTGCCTCATTTGAGTTGGCCTCTTCTGAGCAGTTTTTGGACAACTCCACTGATGAGTGTTCAGTTGGGTTGGCCTTCCATTGGTTCTCCCCTTCTGAACCTCATTCCTCTTGTATACAATGTTCTTAACCTTTTCCTTAGGTTTGGGTTTAGAAGCATTGTTTACTTGAGTAGGTATAATAGTTTCTTTACCCTTATCCTTGATCAGTGGCTGATTCACTTCCATTTCATTTTCTTTTTGCTGAGCCACTGACCTTACAAAGATCATCTTAGTATTGCTTGTTGAAGCAATGCTAAGACCAGGTGAGGGTTCAAATGGATTATAGCCTAATCCACTTCTTTGAGCCATTGGTCTTTGAAACCCTTGAATTTCCTCTATTGCCTTAGCAGATTTGTTCAAGGCAGACATTATCAGTTTCAGGCTCCCCTCACTTAATTTAAGAGTATCAAATTCATTAGAGAGATTTTCAAATTTAGCCTGAAGAGTCCTAAGGTCAAAGTCCTTTTTCTTCAGAACCAGGTTTTGTTCATCAATCAACTTCTGTTGTTCAGAGACTTTGAGAGACATTTCACCATGTTCTCTCGCAATCTGCTGATACAACTCAGTTGATTTAATGTCAACCTCTGATTCAGGAAAGTTGGTAATTTTGACTTTAGATCTCAACTGTTCATTTTCTCTCAATGCCATATTGCATACTTCTTGCATTCTGGTGAAATCTTCTAATAACTTTCCAAAATTAAATTGGATTTCCCTAGATTCATGTGTGTCATCAGAAGAGTTGGAGGATGAACATACCTCTTCATTTTCAAAGGCCATTTGACAGTCTTCTTCACTGTCACTATTGGAGAACAACCCATCATCAGATGAGTACACACTTTCTTCACTTGCTGATTCTCCTGCTATCATAGCCTTTCTGTTGTTCAACCTTTTATCTCTTTTGTTCTGCCTTTCTTTCCTTTCCTTTGAACTGAGGTCAGGACAATCATACTAAAAGTGACCCTTTTTCTGGCAGTTGTAACACACATCTTCATCATCATTTTTCTTGCTTGAGGACTCCTTCCTCCTGGATGATGATGGTTCACCTTTGCTGTACTTCTTTTTGTCAGCATACTTGTCAGCCTTCTTTTCATCAGAGAGTTTGTCCTCTGATTTATTGTCAGGAGAACTGTATCTTCTCCTGGTCATGTTGTCTTGGTAGAACTTTTTGTATCTACCAAATCTGGAGTTGAGCTTTTCAAATCTCCTTGCCATGAGTGCCAACTCCTCTTTCATCTCAGTCTTGGATACAGTTTGAGATGTTTTCTGTGCATTCTTCTTTTCTGACTTAGCAGCCTTGAATGCAACACCTTTGCTTGAAGAGGATGGCTCTTCATGTACTTTCTTCCTGTTTAGATCAAACTCATATGCTTTGAGTTTAGAGAACACTTGCTGCATAGGCATGTTGTCAAGATTGCTGGTGTTCTGCATCATGACTGAATATATGTCCCATTTGGATGTGAGACTTCTTAGAATTTTCAGTGCAACTTCTCTTTTGGCATAGAACTTGCCCAGAGAATTCATCTCATTCATGATGTCAGTGAATCTGCCATCAAGATGATCAATGGTTTCATTGGGCTCCATAGTGAATTGCTCATACTTTTGGATGGCCACTTGAAGTTTGTTTTCTTTGATCTTTTGGGTACCTTCACACATAAGTGCTAGGGTATCCCAGATCTCCTTTGCTGTGGTGCAGTGATATACTCTTCCCATCACTGCATCTGGAATAGTCTGGTACAAGGTGTTCATGGCAATGTAGTTCAGATTGTGCCTCTTTCTCTCTTCTGCTGTCAGTTCATCCTCATCTTTTGGCAATATCTCCCTTGGGTCTGCTTTCTGAGCATCAGCGTTCTTGGGATTCAGCTTGGTGAAGGTGAATGGTCCTCTAGTGATGGCTTTGAGCATTTCATCATGCTGGCAGGCAAGATGTGCTCTCATCCTGATCATCCAGAAATCATAGTTCTCAATTGAGAACATTGGCAATTTGTGATGTGAGATATGATTCACTTGATTTGGACCCATGTTGTTGATGGTATTGACAGCATCTCCTGGAACTGCATTGTTAGCCATTTCTATAGAAATAGGTTAGATAACACAAATAGGTTTTTTAGAAATTGGATCAGTTCAGTGACCACAGAAATGATGTGATTTGAAAATCAGTTGGATTTTTCAGAGGCAGTGGTCTTAGAACCCCTGCTCTGATACCACTTGTTGGTCCTTGATGGGGGGGGGGGGGGAGAATGCACTTGTGTATGCAAATTCTTCTTTTTCTTCTTTAAAAGCTGTAGCTGGTATGATCAGGAAGGTTGTCTTGACAGCTTTCCTGAGTGATTTTCCAAAGATAACTTTCCTACTGAAAACTAGACAGTAATCAGTTGAATAGATATCTAAGAGATTTTCTAAGTGCGGAATGTAGTTGGCCTTTTCTTTGAGAAAATACTCCAAGTTAATTTCTGAAAACAGACTATGAATCACAGACTTTGTCCAAAACAGTTTTTCTAATGTTACTGAATTGTATCCTTTGGAAATGAATGATTGAGAGAAAAAAACAATTGCAAGCAATATAATGAAAGAGTAAGTAAATGGCACAGAGTTTATAGTGGTTCAGAGTCTCAATACTTCTACATCCACTTTCCCTGATTGAACATGATAATTCCTTAACAATGGAATTAGCTTGATTTATAGTGCCAAGGTGCACTGATCAACAACACTCTCTTAGTGTTTTGATCCCTAGGATAATCTGAGTCCTAGTGCTCACTCTCTCTGAGTTAAGACCGTGTTTCTCAATAACAGTCCTTAACTCCTCACTTCTACAACAAACACTCCTTCACTTAATGAGGTAAGAGTTTGAGGTTTGGTTCCAACTAGAAGAGATATCATTTACAATAAGAACAGTGTAAAGGCTTAGGATATCTCAATGCTAAGCTTGGGATTTAATTAGCAAAGTTAGCGATGAACAACGTGGTGTGTGTGATAGAATAATTAGGTATATTCAGTCCGGTAAGGGTGGTGTGTATTTTATTTATGGATATGATGGTGGAATATGCAAAACATTTATATGGAAGACTTTGTCAGCATATTTGAGATCTAAGGGCAAGAATGTAATTAATGTAGCCTCGAGTGGTATAACTTCACTCCTTCTTTCTGGTGGACGTACTGCTCATTCCAAATTTTCCATTCCAATTGATGTTATTGAAAATTCTACATGCAATATTCATTAAGGAAGTGCTCTTGCTGAATTGTTGATTAAATGTGATCTTATAATATGAGATGAAGCGCCAATGGTGAAGAAATATTGTATTTAGGCTCTCGATACGACTTTGAAGGATATTATGCAGCTTAATTATAGATCATTTGTCATCTGAACTGCCTCTTTTTTTTTTTGCGGTAAAACTGTTTTGCTTTGAGGTAATTTTTGTCAAATATTACCCGTTATTCCAAAAGGAACGAGGCAGGTACTACAAGAAAACTGATTTTTAATGACAGCATCCTCTCACTATTGCTTCTCTAGCTAAAAGTCTTTAGTGACAGGAATTTGAGAATTAATGACAGGACCTCTCACTAAAAGTCAATTACCGTCACTAAAGACTTTTAGCTAAAGAAGCTATAGTGACATGAATTATGTCACTTAAAGTCATTTTTCTTGTAGTGAGGATATCGTTCACGCTACTATCAATTCATCTAATTTGTCGAATGATTGTACTATTCTGAAACTTACTAAGAAAATGAGGTTGCAAACCCTGAGATCTGATGAAGTTGTGCATGTATTAAATTCTTTTTCTAAATGGATAGTATCTATTGGAGATAGTAGTATAGGGTTAGAGACTGAGTACGGATGTGATGTACAAATTCCTGAGGATATTCTGCTAAAGTCTGGTGATGATCATATTTCTACTATTGTTGATATTATTTATCCTGATTTTAAAAATACGATGGATGATCATGACTATTTACAAAGTAGAACTATTCTTTCATCCACGTTAGATGTTGTTAGCTCAATAAATGAGCACATCCACTACTAAAAAATATCCCATATAGTGACCCTTCCATAGTGACGCGTTTAAATAAGGGTCACAAAGTATGCCTAAAATGACCCTCTCATAATTTATATATTTATAGTGACGCGTGCCTTAATTAATTCTTTCCATATCCAAAAACTAACTAAAATTAAGCAGTCTAATTAATTGTCTCAAAACAATTAAACCGCTCTAATTTTCCATAAGGAACAATTTCCTCCTCTTCTCACACTCCGCGCCCTAATATTCAGAGTAGGAAATATAATCACGCTCGAAATCTTTCTTCAACCTTAATAACTCAAAAAATCTTCTTCAACCCTAATCTTCTCAAACGCTGCACACGAATACTCCCCATCGGTTCCCCAAGCCTTCATATATCACGGTTTCTGAATCCCTCATCAAGGTTCCTGAAAAGTGTTCCTTATCAATCGATCGGTTGTCAATTGACGATTCTGAAGGCCTCATCACGGTACGCTACGTGTGTGTTGTCAATCCGCTTTTAATTTTTTTCCCCTCATCACCGTTCCTGAAGGTAAGATTAATAATTTTGGCTCCGAAAATATAATTTTGTGTGTCTGCGATTGTTGTGTATCGGTGAGAACGCCCAATTTCGTTATAAGCTATAATCTGGATTTATAATTCTGGCCTTAGTAATATGATTTAGGGTGAATTCCAAGATAAGACCTAAACTGGAGTATTATGAGAAAATTCTTGGAATCCTTGACTTAATGCATGATTAGTGTTATCTTGTTTTTTTTGTGTTATTTTATTTCATCTCTTAATGTATGATTGGTATTTGTTGTATGATTTGTGTTTGAGACAAATTTTGGCTTACATTACATAGCCTAAGTAATAGCAGAAATAAGTTGTTTTCAACAGCTGAAAACTGTTTTTAATATTAGAAATTGTTTTTTTCTTCACTTAATTTATGATTGGTGATGAGATAAAGTTTTTTCGTGCATAACATAACATACCCATTAAATCTACACAAAACCTTTTGATCTTTTTAAAGGAAATATGAGAGCTTGGTTCGTGGCAAGATTTTAAGGAATGAGGGAGTGTTCACTGAAGGAATTGATGGCTTAAGGCAGATGGTTTTGCTCTGTTGCTGCCATTTTCTGCTTTTTGATTATGAGTAAATTAATCCCATATGAGCTGCTAAGCCCATAGTCCCTGTTTTTTCCATAACTAGTGTTACTATGAGGTTTTTCCTTGATATATAATTTGTGTTTGATACTGTCTTCTCAATTTGCCTTCTCAAATTGTCATTGATCATTGTTTGTTTGAACCATGTATGTCAAGATTCTATGAAAAGATATTGCAATAAAATCTATGTTTCTTAATGTATTATTGGTATTTGTTGTATGATTTGTGTTTGAGACAAATTTTGTCTTACATTACACACCCTAAGTAATAGAAGAAAGGGTTGTTTTTAACAGTAGAAATAGTTGTTTTTAACAGCAGAAATAACTATTTTTTAACAGCTGAAAACTACTTTTAATATCATAAATTGTTGTTTCTGCACTTAATGTATGATTGGTGTTGAGATAAATTTTTTCGTGCATAACATAACATACTCGTTAAATCTACACAAGACCTTGGATCTTTTTAAAGGTTATATGAGAGCTTGGTTCATGGCAAGATTTAAAGGAATGAGAGAGTGTTTACTTGAGGAATTGATGGCTTAAGGCAGATGGTTTGGCTCGGTTGCTGCCATTTTCAGCTTTTTGATTAGGAGTAAATTAATCCTATATGAGCTGCTAAGCCCATAGTCTCTTTTTTTTTCCATAACTAGTGTTACAATGAAACAATTGTTATTGATCATTGTTTATTTGTTTGTTGATCATTGTTTGTTTGAACCATGTATGTCAAGATTCTATGAAAAGAAATTGCAATGAAATCTCTGTTTCTTATGTCTGCAAGCAATTGGTGTTTGTCATTCATAACATAACCATAATCGAGTTTCAGTAGAAGACTTGATATATAGGTCTTGTGATTTAATTCTTGAAAACCTTGGTGATTTAAGATTTTAAAATTTCGTGATGTTAATGTTTTGGTTGTAATAAATCCAGAAATAAATTATACATGATGGATATTTTTGTTGTCCATTGAATTGTACATAAGGATGTATATATTCTGATCATTTCAAGTTAATTTGGCATGTTTAATATAAAGTTCTTGATTTAATAATAAAAAAACCTTAATCTCATGCTACTATCTCAATAGATAATAAACTTACGTACCAAAAGCCATTGAATTGATAAGTTGCCAGTCTCCAGGGACTATGTAATAGTATCCCAAAAATAACTATATGCAAAGTTCCATTCCACAACTATATATGGGGGTATCAGGATTAATTTTACATGATTCAAAAACTTGATATATTATCTTCAGCTGATACAAGGACACATAACAAAACTTCTTTTTAGATTTTTTATGGGGAAATTGATTAATTTAGTTTCTTTTGACAGGGGCTATCATTTCACTTGGCTACTATTTTGAAGGTATTTTTTCCAACTAGTTGACACTTGTTTTGTTTGATATCATTAGTACCTTGCCTTTAACATGATAGTTAACTCATTTTTCTTGAAGAAAAAAAAAACGTGTTTTTCAAACCAATTATGATCTTTGAATTATCCTGCTATTATTGTTTAATTAGTTGATTATGATGTTTGCAAAGTTTAGTAATTCATCTCTGAATGTATGCAATGCTAATGCTGGTAACAATGTTTTGCTACTTGAAGATGATGCATATGTTATATATATATATATATATAAAGAGTTGTTTTTAACTGCAAAAAAGAGTTGTTTTTAAAAGCAGTAAAGCTGTTTTTGATAGCAGGAAAAACTTTTTGTAACAGCAAAACAATATTTTTACAGCTGAAAACTATTTTTGTATAGCAGAAAATTGTTTTTTATAGCAAAAACCCGATCTCGTGCACCTGTTTGCTTTATGTGAATTCGTTGTTTTTGTGCAATTGTTTACTTTGAGTGCTTTCATTATTTTCATTTTAGCAGCTTGTTTGATTAGATTCCACTTAGATTGGATTTCAGAATTTTAGTTTAGTATTTATTATAATTATATTTTTACATTCAGAATTTCTTTAGAATTTCCAAAAGTGAATTAGTATGTGAAATTGTGAATGAGGATAAGAGTTGGATGGACTTGCCAAGGTTAATGGATGCCTACAAGGATTGAGTGCAGTTCTTTTTTAATTTTGCAGTTTCTAATTCAAATGACGGGTTGATCTTGTGTCCTTGTAAAGTGTGTAAAAATGGCATATGTAGAGAACGAAAAATTGTTGAAGCACATCTAATAACTCAAGATTTTGTGAAGGTATACACTAAATAGGTGTTCCATGGTGAGTCACTTTCATATAGTGTGCCGGTAGTTGGTTCTTTTGCTGGCGGTGTGTGTACTTCTGATAACATGATGGAGTTACTTCATGATCAGTTTCCAATGCGTAATGAAGATAACCACATGGGATATACATCTCACACTGAAGACGAAACGCCAAATGAAGAAGCTGAAAAGCTTTACGGGCTTCTTAAAGATGCTGAACAAGAACTATACCCTGGGTGTAGTAAGTTTTCAAAGCTGTCATTCATTGTCTGAATGCTTCAAATCAAGTGTCTAGGAAATTGAATCAATAACTCGTTTGGTATGATGCTAGATTTACTAAGGGAATCTTTTCCGGATGGAGTCCAACTTCCTAAGAACTATCATGCAACAAGAAAAATATTAAGAGATTTAGTATGTTAAATTGCTCTTAATAGAATTGTGATTGTAGGAAAATGGTAAAGAGAAAAGCTATTACTATAAATGATCTTCAAGCAAGGGCTAGAGAACGAAAAAGTGCCCATGTGAATAGTGGCCAAAAGTATGCTGCCATTGCCTTTGAATGAGGTTGTTATTGAGAAACATGATCGTCGTCAAGGTATCGTACATCACTTTTTATACTTCTCATTTGTCCTTATCAAAGTTATCTTAGTACTTACTTGAACGCTTTATATTGTCAATTGTAACTATATTTTAAAGATAATATTTTATCACTGACGCGGGGACAAAGAAATACTGCGGATCATAGTCATCCCCAAATAAGTATTGATAAGGTTGTCACTGAGCAACATGTCGACCCTCCAGGTATATTAATGTACATACTTTGTGTGTTTCCATGTTTTTACTATTGTAAGGTTGTTCCTCAAGGTATGAAAAAGCATATTGACTAACATTTATCGTATTGTCTCATTATAGCAATGTCAAAAGGCCAAAGAACTGCAAATCATGTGCGAATTGAAAACGAACAAGTCTTTTAGGTACTGACCAACAAAGGTGTCATAATATTGATGATGAAGTTCGTGACCAACATGTTGATCCTCAAGGTATGAAAAGACTCTTTGGATTTTTTTATTTTTTTTTGGCTTTCTTCAACTGTCACAGTCGTCTATAATTACTGAAAATTAGAAGTTTCTAACAAAGACCAATTCTATTTTAGGAGATTTTTCTTTAACACATGTTTTTCTATTAACTACATAATCTGTTGATACAATGTTTTAGAGAATTTTGTAGCAATTACAAGAGCAACAGGATCTAAGAGGATTGTGCATAATAATCAACGAAGAGAACAATCCTTCTTTGATGCTGATCAACGGGTGGATGTAAATACTAATGATTCAGCTACTGAACAACATGATGATCACCAAGGTACGTTAGAGCATATTAACACATGTTGTTAATAATCTGAATTTTTCATATAATATTCATTTTATGGACTTCACATTTATTGATTCAACCTACTTGTTTTCTTATACTTGTAGATGAATTCTTTGAACATCATAAAGCTGGTTATACTTAGATGAAAAATGTTGAGGAGTATTTCGAGCTGACCAGAGTAGATGTATTCTCAAAGTGTTATTCACGAGAAGAGAATACATCTAATCCTGAAGTTGCAAATGCATTGGTGAAGCCCTTTTTTTATTTTTAACTTTTCTAAATTTTTTCCTGTTACAATATTAAATGTATTATACTCTTTGGTTATAATTTTGCTGTATAAAACTGGTATACAGGAAAAAATGCAACAATTGAAGAGTAAAATGCCAGTCGGTGCATGAGACGAAAGCCCAAATGATATATATATATATATATTCTCAAGTCCTTGGTGAAGATAAAGGTGGACGAGTGCGCATGTATAAGTATGTAGTGACTACAAAAGAGGTATATGGTGTTCACTCACATGGCCAAGATGATATCCAATCCATCGCATTTTCAGAGAAAAAGAAAGACTAGAAAAAGAACTTGAAGAGAAGAACAAGTTAATTGAAAGGTTGTTGAAAAATGAGGATTTGAGAGGACATTCAAAAATAAAAAATATCTTGTTAACCTCCCTCAATTCAACACTTGACCAATCAGCTGGATCCTCAAATGCCAATTCTTACCCCTTGCAGGTACATTAACTTTGTAAATTTATTTACTTTATGTATCAATTAACAACATTACATACATGGTTTGCAGTTCATTTGAAGAAATAAGGGTTTTAGTTTTTTTTAATGGACTCATGGTTTGATAGTAAATGTTAAAAAAAAAGCTTTGATTCGTATATTGTTTAAAGGATATAATATTTGTTTTAACAGGTTGGAGTATAGGTTCTTTTAAAAGGTATGCGTATGTTGGTCCTGAAAGGAGTATATAACAAGTGTATGGGGGGGGGGGGAAATACACTTGTATGCAATTCTTTTCAACTTTGATCAAACCAGAGCTCAGCAAGGTTGTCTTGGACAACTCTGCTGAAGATGATTAACTCTTCTAAGATAATCAAACCACTAAGTACTATTGAGTACTTAGTTGAATAACTATCTAGGGGAGTTATGTGTGCGGAATAGTGGTTGGCCCTTTAAGTTAGACTCCTTAAGTTTCTGAAATCACTTTGTCAATCCAATGTAGTCCAGTTTAGTTTCAGGGAACTTATCCAAATCAGTTTTGCACAGTCTTTTGAAAGATCAGTTTTGTGTGCAGTGTTGAATGAATGTAAGTACTTTGTAAGGTAAATCAACACAGGAGTTTATAGTGGTTCAGAGACTCAAGCTCCTACATCCACTTTCCCTGATTTAACAGGATAATTCCTTCACTATTGGAATTAACTTGTTTTATAGTGCCAAGGTGCACTTGATCAATAACACCACTCCTTGGTGAATTGATCCCTAGGATGTCTAGAGTCCTAGTACCCTCTTCTCAATCTCAGAACTGAACTGTTCTTCTCTCAACAGTCAGCTCCTACCACTTCTACTACTACAACCTTCTCACTTTCTCACTTGAAAGGGGTAAGGATTGAAGTAAGGTTCCAACTAATGAGATATCCTTTACAATGAAGATCAAGGTATAAGGATAGGATATCTCTCTAAGCTTATGTATGGATATACAGTTGGGATTAGCTTAGAAGAATTGTTTGAAGACTAAGATAGTCTTTGATAGCTTTTGAAAGCACTTTGACTTGAGGATAGTTGGATATTCTTGTCAAGGTCCTTTAATGGTCTTCACACTCCTTGTATTTATAGACAAAATGGAGATTTGCCCGTTGGAGAGGCAGCTCCAATTTGCTATAAATGTCTTCCTGAGTTCTTCAAACTGGAAGACAGATTCTTGATAGTGACATGTCCTTATTTGGGTAATAAATGGCTTGTAAGACTTTGTCTTCTTTCTGCAGCACTTTTCCCAATGTTTGACTTCTTGTTAGGACTAGGACATGGCTTCTGAAGGTTGATCCAATGATAGGACAACATTCCTTATCAACTGGACAACTCTCCTTATCACTATTAGCAGTTTTGCTTTTCAGCAAGGTTGACTTGCTCTTCTTCAGATGACTTGGCTCTTTCCCTTTCTTTCACTCCAATTTGATCTTAGCATGTCTCAATGAAGTTCTTTAGGGTATGGTTGTCTCTAGCTTCTTCAGTATAGTTGACCTTCAACCTTTAAAGCATCTGTTCTGATTCAATCTTGCTGAGACAACTCTTCTGGACAACTCTCCTGATCAGCATACTTGGTCTTTTAGCATCAGAGCTTTTTCACATAGAGTTGACTTCTCTGGACAACTCTCCTGATCATAATATTTGATTAATCTTGTCCTTTTGAGCTTTGCAATCTTCTTCTTGCATAGAAGAAACTCTTCTGGACAACTTTCCTGATCAAGATTTTAGGTTTCATATGGAGTTTTCTTGTCCTTAGAGATTGTTCCAGATTTTGAGCCTTGAGGAGACTTGATCTTGATCATTTTGAAGTCATAGGTTCCCCCTTACATTGTGTATCTAATCATCTAAGAGCTGTCTAACATATCAGCTTCTCATCTAGCCTTGTGCTATGTGTTCTATCACATTTTGAACACAATCATCTTGACTTGGGCATGTCTCAGGGGGTTTTGGTATTTAATCAAAACATGTATCATTTTATTCCCAACAATTTCCCCCTTTTTGATGATGCCAAAACCTACACATTCTATGCAAAAGTGACTTGTCTACACCTATTACATATATCTTCAGATGACATGACTAAGGTCAATATTCCTGAAAAGACAATGTGTTAGTGTATTCACTGTTTTTGTTGCAAGTAGGTTTCAAGGATAGGCATAGAGAGATTTTTGCAATAATGTATCTTGATTCAAAGGTGGTTCAACTATCATTCATATAAAAATCATTACAGGCATGTTGATAGTTGAAGATAACTTATCAGAGCATGAATTCAGGATAACATTTCACTACAAATACATTCTAAACATAAGATCAGAGCAAAACAACTATTTCAAGTATCAGAGCTAGTACAAAATGTTGGTCCAGAAAGGAGTATATAACAAGTGTATGGGGGGGGGGGGGGAATACACTTGTATGCAGTTCTTTTGCTAATTTGATCAAACCAGAGTTCAGCAAGGTTGTCTTGGGCAACTTTGCTGAAGAAGATTAACTCTTCTAAGATACTCAGACTACTAAGTACTATTGAGTACTTAGTTGACTAACTATCTAGGGGAGTTATATGTGCGGAATAGTGGTTGGCCCTTTAAGTTTAGACTCCTTTAATTTCTGAAATCACTTTCCCAATCCAAAACAGTCCATTTAAGCTTCAGGGAAGTTGTCCAAATCAGTTCTGCACAGTCTTTGAATATGTATCTTGAAAGATCAGTTTTGTGTGCAGTGTTGAGTGAATGTAAGTACTTGTAAAGTAAATCAACACAGGAGTTTATAGTGGTTCAGAGACTCAAGCTCCTACATCCACTTTCCCTGATTTAACAGGATAATTCCTTCACTCCTGGAATTAACTTGTTTTATAGTGCCAAGGTGCACTTGATCAAGAACACCACTCCTTGGTGAATTGATCCCTAGGATGTCTAGAGTCCTAGTACCCTCTTCTCAACTCAGAACTGAACTGTTCTTCTCTCAACAGTCAGCTCCTACCACTTCTACTACTACAACCTTCTCACTTTCACTCTTGAAAGATGTAAGGGTTGAAGTAAGGTTCCAACTAATGAGATATCCTTTACAATGGAGATCAGTGTATAAGGATAGGATATCTCTCTAAGCTTGTGTATGAATATACAATGAGTTCAGCTTAGAAGAAGTGTATGAAGACTAAGATAGTCTTTTGAAAGCTTGAATGTTCTATGAGCTTCAGAATGCTTGAGTAGATTGATTCTGTTGAGGTTAGTTGGATGCTTTCAAATGGTCTTCACACTTCTGTATTTATAGACAAAATGGAGGATTTGCCCGTTGGAGAGGCTGCCCCAAATTGCTATAAATGTCTTCCTTGAGTTCTTCAAACTGGAAGACAGATTCTTGATAGTGACATGTCCTCATTTGGGTAATAAACGGCTTGTAAGACTTTGTCTTCATTCTGCAGCACTTTTCCCAATGTTTGACTTCTTGTTAGGACTTGGACATGGCTTCTGAAGGTTGATCCAATGATAGGACAACATTCCTTATCAACTGGACAACTCTCCTTATCACTATCAGCAGTTTTGCTTTTCAGCAAGGTTGGCTTGCTTTTCTTCAGATGACTTGGCTCTTTCCCTTTATTTCACTCCAAGATGATCTTGGCATGTTGCATTGTATTTCTTTAGGGTATGGTTGTCTCTAATTCTTCAGCATAGTTGACCTTCAACCTGTAGAGCATCTGTTCTGATTCAATCATGCTGAGACAAACTCTTCTGGACAACTCTTCTGATCAGCATATTTGGTCTTTTAGCATCAGAGCACTTTTCATACAAAGTTAGCTTCTCCTGATCCAAAGCCTTTGAGTAGCCTTGTCCTTTTGATCTAGGTAAAGTTGTTCTTGCATATGGCTAGCTTCTTTGGACAATTCTGCTGATCAGAGTCATTAAGCTTGTCCTTTTGATTTTACCAATCTTGCATGTGGACACTTTCTCTGGACAACTCTCCTGATCAGATCATCTTATTGGACTTGTCCTTTTGAGCTTTACAATCTTGTTCTTGCATAAGAACATCTTCTCTGGACAACTCTCCTGATCAGTGCATTTGGTTTTCCATAGAGTGTCCTTGCTCTTAAGTGATTGTTCCAGAATTTGAGCCTTGAGGGGACTTGATCTTGATCATCTTCAAAGCATAGGTTCCCCCTCAAATTGTGCATCTAATTGTCTAAGAGCTGCCTAACACTTCAGCTTCTCATCTAGCCTATATTCTATATGTTCTAATACTTCTAGAACATGTTTATCTTGACTTAGGCATGTCTCAGGGGGTTTTGGTATTAGATCAAAACATATCTCATTTTATTCCCAACAATTTCCCCCTTTTTGATGATGCCAAAACCTACATTATTTAAGCAAAAGTGACTTGTCTACACCTATTACATGTATCTTCAGAAGACATGACTAAGGTCAATATTCCTGAAAAGATAATGTGTTAGTGTTTTCACTGTTTTTGTTGCAAGTAGGTTTCAAGATTGGCATAGAGAGATTAGTGTTTCTTGATTCAAAATAAGTTCAACTATCATTCATTCAAAGATCATTACAAGCATGTTGATAGTTGAATTTAACATATCAGAGCATGAATCAATAACACTTAAATACATCAGAGCATTTCATTTTAACAATTCAAGACAAAAATAATATTTTCAGCATCAGAGCACAGAGCTTGTATCAGAGCAATCCATAACAAACCAGAGCAAACAGATTAGCACATCACATCAGCAATCTTGATCATATTTCAGCATAGTTGATCAATCAAGAAGGGTCAGAAGACTTAGCCATTTCAAAGATCATCCTCAGGGGGTGGCAGCATTCCATACTGTGCCCACACTCTTCTTTTCAATGCCATGGCTTCTTGGTTGGTTCCCTTAGGTCCAAGAACCATCTTGTTTAGCTTAAGGATCTCAGTGAATTCTCTCAGAATTCTTGCTTGGTCAATCCATCCTTCAAGCTTTGGAGGCATGTATATGATTGGCTTGGGAGCTGTGAGTTCAATTCTTGCAATGTCAGCAGCTGCAAGTAGTTGTTGATACAACTCTCTGTAGTATTCTAGCATGAACTCAGTGAAGGCAGAGTTTGCATCTCCTCCATTCCATCTGTCAATGACATAATAGTCATAGACAAACTCCCTTTTGGCCTCTTCCCATGTATCATTCAGCTGAATTGGCACCCATTTATCCAAGTGTGGATATTTGGTGTCCATTGGGATTAGAAGCTGAGGCTTCATCTTGCTATAAGTTGCTCTCCTCCTTCTTGGTTTCTGAAAGTTTGCTCTTCTCTCTTCTCTTGCTCTGTTGGCTTCTTCTATCAGATCCATTTTCTCTTGGGCCCTCATCATGGCCAATTTCTGTTGTGTTTCAGGGTCTTTGCCATAACCTTCTTGAAACAGCTTTGATGGATCATGGGCTAGAACAGTTGTCTTCTTCTTAGGTTCAGGTCCAAATCCTTCAGCAAATAACTCTTCAATGTCTTCAGAGGACTTGGTACCTTCAGCAGTTTTGGCTTTCTTTGATGTAGGCTCATCTTCATCAATTCTGAATTCAGGTGGAAGATCAAGGCTGCTAGGAAAGTCAGTGAATTTCTCAACTTGTCTCTTCTTTCCTTGGGCCTTCTTGATCTTTCCTCTAGTTTGGACACCTTCAGCACTCTTGTCCAAACCTGATACTTCACCACCTGGTCTTTGTTGTAACCTCATCCTTTCTTCTTGAGCTGAGGCCATAGAATTCTTCAAAGCAAGTGCTAATTGCTCTTCTTCATTCAATTCTTCCACATTCAGAACTTCAGGCTCTTTGCCTTTTCCTTCAGCAATGTTGTCTTTCCCTTTGACTGGGCTCCCAATCACCAAGGCACCTTTTGCTCTAGCTCTTTCCCTTTCCCCCTTTTTGGCAGCATCAAAACACTGGGGCTTGAGGTCACTCATAGTTGAGGCCATCAGGGATTGGGCCTGGTTTAGGGACTTCATTTCTTCCAACAAATATACATTCTCATCATGTATATTTTGCATCTTGTCACTGCTCAAGCTAAGAAAAGCTAGAACAGGTTTCATTTTCTGTTGAACAACCTCCTCCATGGTTGCCTTAAGAGATGCATCCAGTTGGGTTTTCAGAAGCTCAGTGAGGTTGGCCACTGCACCTTCAGCAATGTTGGCCAACACTTCTTGGGAAAACTTTTCTGAGGCAGCTTTGACCATAGCTAGCCTTTGCTCTTCAGCTCTTCTCTTTTGCAGTGCAGTCTTCTTTCCAATAGCTTGTTTGACAGTTAGCCTGAGAGCTTTGACATTGGCATTGTGATTGTCTCTCAGCAGCTTTTGCTCTTTCTTGACCTCCTCTGAGATGGCTTCCATGCTTGATTTGGCATTTTGAACCTCAGTGGAGATGGTTTGGAGTCCAGATTCCACACCACTGATCCTTGCCTCAAGGGTTGGTAGCACAACATCTTCAGAGCCAGTGAGCCTCATTTCTACAGATGCTAGAGTCCTTCCTTGCTCATTTAATGCTCCTGAGGTTTCAGCATGAGCAGACTTGACTTGATGAGCCAAGGAGTCCAACTTTTCTGATTGCATCCCAAGTAAGGCTTGAGCTGAGCCTGAATCTACTTGGATAGGTGCATCTGTTAGGAATTCATCTGCAAAAATTTGATCAAGAGAAATACCTGCAACATCAGACAAGTCAAACAAGTTAGGAAATAAGCACTCATCACCCTCAATTTCTTTTGTATAAGACTCTGATACATCAGCTGTCTTCTTCTCATTTTCAACTAGTTCTTTTCTCCCTTCTTTAATAATGTTCTCACTCAAGGAATCAGGCCTCCTTTCATCAAGGGATTCTTGAAGTTCAGATTTGACTTCAAGAATAACCTGTCCTTCCTCACTTATTCCACCCTCATATGGTGGTACACTCACTATCTTAGTGATGACTACCTCTCTTTCATCCTCAACTCCCTCTGATTTTTCAACTATTCTCTCCTTTTCAACTCCTTCTCCTAAACCTGCAGCATCTTCACCCTCAACAGGGTTCAAAGATGGCAGTTGTGAGGAGATCACAGTGCTTATCTCAGCAGCCACTGAGTCATCCTGAATGATTAAGGGCTGATCAGTGTCCAACTCTTCTGACACTGAATAGGCCTTAATCAAACTAGCCTCTAGTATAGGAACCTCAACATCTTTAGGTTGTGCCTTGGGTTCAGAAGAACCTTCATTGGCAGATGTGTCTTTGGTTGTGTTACCACCCTTGGTCAACACCTCTGAAGATACAGAGCCTTTCCTATGATAGGTTTTAGGAGGGTTTGAAAGTCTGTTTGCTATAGAAGACTTGGGTTGAAAAGGTTCAGGGATGTTGGCTTGAGGGGTTTCAGGAGGGTTGGGATTTGAAGGGTTTGAGGGATCATCAGGGGAATCATCATCATTTGAGCTACTTTCAGGGTGTTTGATTCCCTTGGCTTTTCTTTCTTTCTCCTCCTCAATCTTATCAGCTACCAGCTTTGCAAAAATCTCCTCATCAATGAGAAATCTTGTCTTTGAAACTCCAGCAAAGTGTAGCAATCTGTTTTCCTCTATTTGCCACCAGTTTGCACCCTTATCTTGGATGACTTGTGATATCTCCATCATAGATTTGTCTTTCACATCAACAAGCATCCTTAAATCTTGAAAGGCCTTCTGAATTCTTGGAAATTCAGCAAGTTGTGGATACAAACTGTCCACAGTAGCCTTGGCTCCTCCTCTGAGCATACTTTCATAAGTATACTCCTCCTCATCTCCACTGGAATGGGGACTTTGGGTTATAGGTGAGTTGGCTCTGGGTTCTCCTATTAAGGCTTCAGGCAGATTAAGTGCAGGGATGTTGGCTTCAGAAGGTTGGGTGCAGTAGAAGGATCTTCAGTTGCTTTTGAGAGCAATGGGTCTGAAGGGGTTTTACTCAAGGGGGTTGGCTCATTGAGTGCATGCTCTAAGAGCTTTGAATAATTGAGCATGGATGAGTCAAGGGGAGACAGGAGTCTTGTCTCATCTACTGCTAAATAAGCAAGCACATCAATGCCACTCCTTTGCACATTCCCTTCTGGAGAGTATCTCTTAGTGAGATTTACAGGGGTAATAGGTTGATTGGAAGGGGTGACATGGGTTTCAGGGGAGTCGGGCTCAAGGATCTGGGTTTCAGGGATGTTGGCCTCTATAGGTTGACCTTCAGGGACTTTGGATTCTGGAGTTCCAGAACCAGAGGAATTAGTCCTTGACATGGATTTGGTCCTGCTTTCAGCTATGCTTTCCCTTAGAGCCAATTGAAGAGACCTTTCCTCTTGAAGCTCCAACACCTTCCCAGTAGGCTTGGCCCTTCTCTTGTTGGCCCTACTGCTTCCACTTCCTTCCTTCTCAGGGACAACTTCCCTGATTCTCTTATCACCCTTCTTCTTTTGCCTAGTCTCATTGTACTTCCTCCTCAACTCTTTTGAGTGGTCAGAAGGCACACTCACTCCCTCTTCTGCCACTGCATCAACTTCAGCTGATGCTCTTGAGACTTCTCTTGAAGGCAATTGAGACATCTTCCTTGTTTTGACAGCCCTGGCCTTTGTTCTCTTTTTCATCTTAGGCTTCTCTTCCTCCTGTTCTTCAGCAGGTTTGACCATGAGCATCCTTCTCTGTTCAGTTTTCTTGCTAAGTTTTCTGAACAGGATCTTCTGGGCTGGGAGGGGTTTTGCAAAGGTCTGCATCTGGGAATAGTGGGAAAACCTCTCAATCAACAAGCTTGCCCTAGTGCAATACTTGATTTTCCCTTCTAGCACCACCTTATTGTGGGTTTTCACCTTGAATTTTGCCTTCTCCTTCATCATCTCAGACATGATGAAGGTCCTCCAATCAAACTTAATGCCCTTATCACTGGCATCAATAATGGCAGCCATGATTCTGATCCTTGGATGACTAACCTGCTCTAGGCTTCCAGTGTTGCTTAAGAGGCTCTTAGCAACTACCTCAAAAAGGTTGAGAAACTCTGGTCTGAGAGTTTTCTTGTTTTGAGTTGAGGAGAGAGGGCCTGGAACTAGTAGCCATTCTTGGGCTATCTCATCTTCATGGCCAGTACCATAAACTTCTGGATTCCTTCCCTCATAAGGCAAACCAAAAGCTCCTTCCAGATCCTCTGAGGAGAATTTTACTCTGTGGAATCTCTCCTCCTCCTCTCCTTCTGCAGTGTAAGATAATCTGGTTGATACTTCACCATCCTCAGGTTTGCCTCTCCATTTGAGGAAGGCAAAGAATTCTGCCATGTAGCTCTCCAAGCAAGAGCTTGGTCTTTCCTCCATGAACTTTTGAATTCCAGCTCTCCTCAACCATCTCAAGGTTGGTGTGATTTCAGGATCCTCATTCTCAAAGGATACTATTGGCTCAAAATGAAGATTTTGTTTATTGCTTAAGTAGCCAAAATCCAGGTCTAGATCCTTGTTAGAGAAATCAACAAGCATCTCAGGTCTAACTTTGGGGGCCATTGAAAATTTGCAGAGAGAGCTTTGAGAGAGTTTGAAGAAAATTTGAGTTAGGGTTTCGAATACTTGGGAAGAAGTGTTTGTGGGGATCTTAAGACTTGTGAATATTCTAAAAAGAATGTTTGTCAATGAGTTGGTAAGGTCTTGAAGCAATTCAAAGATGAGCAAAAATGGAAATCCAAAATGGACGGCTAGGATTGATTTCAGGGGAGTTGTCCTTTTTTGATCCAATGGTCAAAAACCAATGTAACAGTGAAATAACTGTTTTATTCAAAACGTGGGTGGTTTTTAATGTTTGTTTAAGGCTGGAGGTTTTTCGAGATAGATCATGTCCCAAAAAGTTTAATGCAAACAAGAGTTAAATCTTGGCATTTAATGCATGGAAAGTGACCTTTTGAGTGGGAGACAAATTAAATCCCAGAAAGGTGAAAACTGTATTTCAATGGGACAGATTTCGAAATAGGTATTGATCACCAAAAATAGGTGCTTATCATACCAAGATTTGGTTTGATAGCTGGGACAACTTATCTGACCCCACTTGGACAAGTGTCCTGAAGAAAAGTGGACAAGGGTCCTGAATGTTAATGGACAAGTGTCCTGAAGAAGTAAGGTCATATTTCTGATTTTTAGTAGACTTGACCAAGTCTGCTGAAGTTTTAGTTTATTTCCCCTTCAATCAATGAACTTCTTTGGACTCATTTTTCCAGCTTCCCTGGATCAAGAAGTCCCAACTCTGCTGATAATTCCAGAAATCTTGCCTCTGCAAGTGGCTTAGTTAGTATATCAGCTTTTTGATGGTCTGTGTGAATTTTCACCAACTTGATATCCTTCTTCTCCACATGATCTCTAATGAAGTGATGCTTGATGTCCACATGTTTGCATCTTGTGTGCAAGACAGGATTTTGTGATATAGCAATGGCACTATTGTTATCACAGAAAATTGGCACTTGAGTAGAGTTGACTTTGTAGTCTCTGAGTTGTTGTCTTAGCCAAAGGATTTGGGCACAACAACTTCCAGCTGCAACATATTCAGCTTCAGTGGTGGAGGTGGCCACTGTATTTTGCTTCTTGGAGAACCAAGAAATGAGTTTGTTGCCCAAGAACTGACAAGTCCCTGAGGTGGACTTTCTGTCAATCCTACATCCTCCATAATCAGCATCTGAGTAGCCAGTTAGCTCAATGTTGTCATCAGCAGGGTACCAAAGGCCTAAATTTTCAGTGCCTTTGAGATACCTCAAAATCCTCTTTGCAGCCTCAAGGTGGCTTTTCTTAGGATTTGCTTGAAACCTTGCACAAACACCTACTGCAAAGGTGATATCAGGTCTGCTGGCAGTGAGATAGAGGAGTGAACCAATTATTCCTCTATACTCAGTAGAGTTGGTTGGAATGCCACTCTCATCAGGATCCATCTTCCAATTTGTGTTCATAGGGATCCTTACTGGCTTGCTAGTTGTACACCCAAACTTCTTGATCATTTCTCTGGTGTACTTAGCTTGGTTGATGAAGATTCCTTCCTTAAATTGTTTGACTTGTAAACCCAAAAAGAAATTCATCAACCCCATCATAGACATCTCAAACTTGCTTTGCATGAGTTTGGAGAATTTCTCACACAGCTTCTCATTAGGGGATCCAAAAATTATGTCATCCACATAAATTTGGACAAGCAAGATGTCCTCTCCTTCAGAGATTCTGAAGAGAGTTCTGTCCACAGTTCCCTTGGTGAATCCATGATCCAAGAGGAATTGTGACAATGTATCATACCAAGCCCTAGGGGCTTGTTTGAGTCCATATAGAGCTTTCTTGAGTCTGTAAACTTGATTTCCAATTTCAAAACCTGGTGGTTGCTCCACATAGACTTCTTCTTTCAAGACACCATTCAGAAAGGCACTCTTGACATCCATTTGGTATACTTTGAACCTCTTGTGGGCTGCATAGGCTAGAAAGAGCCTTATTGCTTCTAGCCTTGCCACAGGTGCAAATGTCTCATCATAGTCAATGCCTTCATGTTGGCAATACCCTTTTGCCACTAGTCTTGCTTTGTTTCTGACAATCACATCATTTTCATTTTTCTTGTTCTTGAACACCCACTTTGTTCCAATAACATCTTGATGTGAAGGTCTATCCACCAGCTCCCATACTTCATTTCTGGTGAATTGGTTCAGTTCTTCCTGCATGGCTGTGATCCAATTGGCATCTTGAAGTGCTTCCTCAATATTACTTGGTTCTTGCTCTGACAAGAAACAGCAGAAAAGAGCACTTTCACCATGGAATCTTCTTGTTTTGACTCCAATACTTGGGTCACCAAGTATTAGATCAGTAGGATGGTCAGACAACCAAGTCCTTCTTTTTCTGATCTCTTCAGTAGAGTTGTCCTCTACTGAAGGTGAGTCATTTTGATCATAGAATTCAGGATAATTAAATGTAGGATCTAATTCAGGATCATAATCAGGGGTGTTGTCCTCAATGTCAGGGACATTGGCATTTTCAACATTTTGAGTTCCCCCTTGATTATTTGACCCATTAACTACCTCAGCAGGAACTGCTTCTTCATTTGTAGTTGTTACCTTGATGTGAACTGGGATTGGTTCATTCAGTTCACCATTTCCATCTGTAGGATTTGTCTCAGGAAGGTTGCCTTCAGGATTGTTGTCCAATGTGGGTTTTTCAGGCAGATTGGCTTGGACAACATCTATGAATTCAGTGTCTTTGTCTTTTTGACTTAGTCTGGTTGTCCTCTGTGTGATTTCTTCAGGTTCCAAATGATCATTCCTGATCTCAAAGATAGACTCATCAAACACAACATGAGGTGTTTCTTCCACTATAAGGGTTTTCTTGTTGTAGACTCTGAAAGCTCTACTGATTTGAGAGTATCCAAGGAATACTCCCTCATCAGCTTTGCTGTCAAAGGCTTTCAATTGTTCTTTCCCATTATTGTGAATGAAACATTTACAACCAAATATATGAAAATATGACACTTTAGGCATTCTTCCTTTCCAGAGTTCATAGGGGGTTTTGCCTTGCCCCTTAGTGATCAAACATCGATTTTGAGTATGACATGCAGTGTTTATAGCTTCAGCCCAAAACCTCTTAGGTAAATTTGAATCAACAATTAAGGTTCTAGCAGCTTCTTTTAAAGTTCTATTCCTTCTTTCTGCAACTCCATTTTGTTGGGGAGTTCTAGTTGCTGAGGTTTCATGGGTTATTCCATTAGATGTGCAATACTCATTGATGTATGAGTTAATGAACTCAGTGCCTTTATCAGATCTTATCTTGAGAATGCTAAGGCTTTTCTCATTTGACAGTCTCTTTAGAAGTTCAGGTAGTTTGACTTGTGTTTCCTTCTTATTAAGGAGAAATACTACCCATGTGAACCTAGAGAAGTCATCTACTACCACCAATGTGTATTTTCTACCATTTATTCTTGTAGGGGTAATTGGTCCAAACAGATCCATATGTAGAAGTTCAAGTACCCTTTTTGTGGAGATGACTGGTTTACCTTTAAATGAGGTTTTAATCTGTTTTCCTTCTTGACATGGCTTACACACATGTTCTTTAATGAAAACCTCATTAGGCAGTCCTTTAACTAATGCATTTCTAGCAAGTTTATTCATATATTTGAAGTTCAGGTGGTTTAGCCTTTTGTGCCATAACCAACTTTGTTCACTAGAACTTTTAGCAATAAAGCATGCAGCATCAGTAGACTTGTCCCAGTCTGCAAAATACACATTTCCCTTCCTAGTTCCAGTCAATAGAGTTTGTTGAGTTTTATCCTTAATTAGACACTTTCCACTTGAGAACTCAACATTAAAATCTTTATCACAGAATTGACTGATACTTAGGAGATTATATTTGAGACCAGCTACATAAGATACATTGGATACTTTGATGTTACCAATCATCAAAGTACCATAACCTTTTGTAGTTGCTTGTGAGCTGTCTCCAAAAGTAACATTTGGGCCTTCTTTTTCAATGAAGTCAGTGAGGAGTTCCTTGTTTCCAGTCATGTGCCTTGAGCATCCACTGTCAAGGTACCATGCTGTCTTTTTGTTCATGCTCCTCTTCTTGTGGCCCATTGTTACCTGCAATTAGATAGGTTTAGGTACCCTTTGATTTTTGGGTCCTGAGAGGTTAGCTGTACCTTTGGGAACCCAAACTTGCCTAATAACCTTGATTGATTCAAGATGGCTAAGTTGTCTTCCTCTAGCATCTACATACACTGTCTTTCCCTTAAATGCCTTTGGGAAAGTGTGTGTGAATGTGTTAACTCTATAAGTTTCAGGAGAGTTGTCAAATCTCCTGAACTTTTGAGTTCTTTGTGCTACTTGAGGGAATTTTTGAGGAAAGGCTTTCTTTTGACCATTACCCTTTGGCATGAAGGGTTTTGGTTGTCTTGTTTTATTCTGCCTTAGAGGGTAGCTTTCCTTGGGTCTATTCAGCTGAGGCTTTCTCAGATGAGTTGGCCTAGGCTGATTATACCTTGGATAATTCCTCTGAACATTGTTCAGGAGAGTTGCCCTTCCATTGGGTCTACTCTGCTGACCAATATTCCTCTTGTGTTCAGGAGCTTTGGCCATTTCCTTAGGTTTTGGCTTATTCTCCTGAATCACTTGAGTAGGCAGATCATCCATTTTGCCCTTTCCTTTGTTCAGTGGTTGAATTGCTTCATTTTCAGTTTGTGCCACTGACTTAACAAAGACTCTCTTAGTGTTACTTACAGAAGCAACACTAAGACAAGGTGAAGATTCAAATGGATCAAAGCCTAATCCACTTCTTTGAGCCATAGGTCTTTGATAACTTTGAATTTCCTCTATTGCTCTAGAGGATTTGTTCAAAGCAGACATCTTTAATTTCAGGCTTTCTTCACTTAATTTAAGAATATCATATTCATGTGAGAGATTTTCAAATTTGGCAGTGAGAATTTTAAGTTCAAAATCTTTTCTCTTCTGAGAGAGAAGTTGATCATCAATCTCCTTTTGTTGGTCAACTATCCTGAGATTTGCTTCCTCAAGCTCTCTCAAGATTTGTTGATACAATTCAGTAGATTTGATATCAACTGCTACCTCAGAGTTTTTGGAAAGTTCAATAGCCAATCTTTCATTTTCTTTCACACAGTTATCATGAAATTCTTGTAATCTAGTGAAATCTTCCATCAACTTTCCCAAGGAAAGTTTCAGGTTAACCTCACTAGTGTTTTGTGAGATGAATGATGGTGAACTAGAAGTAGAGGATACCTCATCATCCTCAAGAGCCATGTTGCAAACATCATCATCATCATCACTGTTGGAGAATAATCCATCAGAGGAGTTGAAGCTTTCAGCACTATCAGATTCTTCACCAGCCATCATGGCTTTTCTATTGGTGAACTTTCTGTCCCTTTTTGCTTGTCTCTCTCTTCTTTCTTTAGAGCTCAATTCAGGGCAGTCATACTGGAAGTGCCCTTTCTTTTTACAGTTATAGCACAGATCTTCATCATCTTCTTTCTTTGATTCTTCTCTTCTTTTTTATGATGAAGGTTCAGCTCTACTGGATCTTCTCCTATCAGAGTACTTGTCCTCTGATCTTTTCTCTTCAGGCTTTTTGATTTCAGCCTGTGTTTCAGGAGAGTTGTATCTCCTGAATTTGTTGTCCTGGTAGAATTTCTTGTATCTACCAAACCTTGATTTCAACTTTTCAAACCTTCTAGCCATCAAGGCTAGTTCTTCCTTCATTTCAGTCTTTGAGACTGTCTTTGATGATCTGGGAGTGGGTTGCATTTCTGGTTCAGCAACTTTGGCTTTGAATGCCACTCCCTTAGTAGGATTTGAAGGTTCCTCAACAGGATTTCTTCTATTTAGATCAAACTCATAGGCTTTGAGTTCAGAGAAGATTTGTTGCATGGGCATGGTGGAAAGATCTTTGGTGTTTTGCATCATTACAGCATAGACATCCCACTTTTGAGTGAGACTTCTCAAGATTTTCAATCCCACTTCTCTCTTGGTGTAGACCTTGCCCAATGAGTTAATTTCATTCATCACATCAGTGAATCTACCAGCAAATTTGTCAATGGACTCATTAGTTTCCATTGAAAATTGTTCAAACTTCTGCACAGCAACTTGGAGATTGTTCTCCTTGATCTTTTCAGTGCCCTCACACATTTCAGCAAGAGTATCCCAAATTTCTTTGGCTGTTGTGCAGTGGTAGACTCTTCCCATGACTGCATCTGGAATTGTTTGATAAAGGGTGTTCATTGCTAGATAATTCAGATTATCCTTCCTCTTTTCATCAGCAGTGAAGTCATCTTCATCTTTGGGAATCAATTCCCTTATATCTGCTTTTTGCTCAGCTGTCACTCTGGGGTTAGTTTGAGTAAACACAAAAGGTCCTCTTGTGATTACTCTTAGCATATCAGTATGGAGAGATGCAAGATGAGCCCTCATTCTAATTTTCCAGAAATCATAATTGTCTATTGAAAACATGGGCAGTTTGTGATGAGAAATGTGGTTAACTGGATTTGTGGCCATGTTGTCTAATCCTTGAACAGCAGGTGGAGGAACAGCATTGTTGTTGGCCATTTCTCAAGAATAATCAGTTAGTCAATAAGTAATAGATTTCAGATAAAGATCAGTTCAGTGACCACACAAATATGAGAGTTTTGAAAATCAAGATGGATTTTCAGAAGCAGTGGTCTTTGAACCCCTGCTCTGATACCACTTGTTGGTCCAGAAAGGAGTATATAACAAGTGTATGGGGGGGGAATACACTTGTATGCAGTTCTTTTGCTAATTTGATCAAACCAGAGTTCAGCAAGGTTGTCTTGGGCAACTTTGCTGAAGAAGATTAACTCTTCTAAGATACTCAGACTACTAAGTACTATTGAGTACTTAGTTGACTAACTATCTAGGGGAGTTATATGTGCGGAATAGTGGTTGGCCCTTTAAGTTTAGACTCCTTTAATTTCTGAAATCACTTTCCCAATCCAAAACAGTCCATTTAAGCTTCAGGGAAGTTGTCCAAATCAGTTCTGCACAGTCTTTGAATATGTATCTTGAAAGATCAGTTTTGTGTGCAGTGTTGAGTGAATGTAAGTACTTGTAAAGTAAATCAACACAGGAGTTTATAGTGGTTCAGAGACTCAAGCTCCTACATCCACTTTCCCTGATTTAACAGGATAATTCCTTCACTCCTGGATTTTAACTTGTTTTATAGTGCCAAGGTGCACTTGATCAAGAACACCACTCCTTGGTGAATTGATCCCTAGGATGTCTAGAGTCCTAGTACCCTCTTCTCAACTCAGAACTGAACTGTTCTTCTCTCAACAGTCAGCTCCTACCACTTCTACTACTACAACCTTCTCACTTTCACTCTTGAAAGATGTAAGGGTTGAAGTAAGGTTCCAACTAATGAGATATCCTTTACAATGGAGATCAGTGTATAAGGATAGGATATCTCTCTAAGCTTGTGTATGAATATACAATGAGTTCAGCTTAGAAGAAGTGTATGAAGACTAAGATAGTCTTTTGAAAGCTTGAATGTTCTATGAGCTTCAGAATGCTTGAGTAGATTGATTCTGTTGAGGTTAGTTGGATGCTTTCAAATGGTCTTCACACTTCTGTATTTATAGACAAAATGGAGGATTTGCCCGTTGGAGAGGCAGCCCCAAATTGCTATAAATGTCTTCCTTGAGTTCTTCAAACTGGAAGACAGATTCTTGATAGTGACATGTCCTCATTTGGGTAATAAACGGCTTGTAAGACTTTGTCTTCATTCTGCAGCACTTTTCCCAATGTTTGACTTCTTGTTAGGACTTGGACATGGCTTCTGAAGGTTGATCCAATGATAGGACAACATTCCTTATCAACTGGACAACTCTCCTTATCACTATCAGCAGTTTTGCTTTTCAGCAAGGTTGGCTTGCTTTTCTTCAGATGACTTGGCTCTTTCCCTTTATTTCACTCCAAGATGATCTTGGCATGTTGCATTGTATTTCTTTAGGGTATGGTTGTCTCTAATTCTTCAGCATAGTTGACCTTCAACCTGTAGAGCATCTGTTCTGATTCAATCATGCTGAGACAAACTCTTCTGGACAACTCTTCTGATCAGCATATTTGGTCTTTTAGCATCAGAGCACTTTTCATACAAAGTTAGCTTCTCCTGATCCAAAGCCTTTGAGTAGCCTTGTCCTTTTGAGCTAGGTAAAGTTATTCTTGCATATGGCTAGCTTCTTTGGACAATTCTGCTGATCAGAGTCATTAAGCTTGTCCTTTTGATTTTACCAATCTTGCATGTGGACACTTTCTCTGGACAACTCTCCTGATCAGATCATCTTATTGGACTTGTCCTTTTGAGCTTTACAATCTTGTTCTTGCATAAGAACATCTTCTCTGGACAACTCTCCTGATCAGTGCATTTGGTTTTCCATAGAGTGTCCTTGCTCTTAAGTGATTGTTCCAGAATTTGAGCCTTGAGGGGACTTGATCTTGATCATCTTCAAAGCATAGGTTCCCCCTCAAATTGTGCATCTAATTGTCTAAGAGCTGCCTAACACTTCAGCTTCTCATCTAGCCTATATTATATATGTTCTAATACTTCTAGAACATGTTTATCTTGACTTAGGCATGTCTCAGGGGGTTTTGGTATTAGATCAAAACATATCTCATTTTATTCCCAACACAAAATATTCCAGATATCAATGTAGAACACATCAATTCTTGTATCAGAGCAATCTAAACCATATCAGAGCAAACATCTTATCAGCAGGTTTGTCCAATACTTCAGCAGATTTGACCACATAGTAAAAAGTCAAAAGACTTAGCCATTCTTAGAGATCATCCTCAGGAGGTGGGTTCATCCCATATTGTGCCCACACTCTCTTCTTGAGTTCCATGGCTTCCTGGTTAGTTCCTTTGGGTCCAAGGGTCATCTTGTTCAGCTTCAGAATTTCTGTGAACTCCCTTAGAATCCTTGCTTGGTCAATCCATCCATCAAGCTTTGGAGGCATGTAGATGATAGGCTTGGGAGCATTGAGTTCAATTCTTGCAATGTCAGCAGCTGCAAGTAATTGTTGATACAACTCTCTGTAGTATTCCAGCATGAACTCAGTAAAGGCAGAGTTTGCATCTCCTCCATTCCATCTGTCAATGACATAATAGTCATAGACAAACTCCCTTTTAGCCTCTTCCCATGTATCATTTAGCTGAATTGGCACCCATTTATCCAAGTGTGGATATTTGGTGTCCATTGGGATTAGAAGCTGAGGCTTCATCTTGCTGTAGGTTGCTCTCCTTCTTCTTGGTTTCTGAAAGTTAGCTCTTCTCTTGTCTCTTGCTCTTTGTGCTTCCTCTAACAGATCCATTTTCTCTTGGGCCTTCATCATGGCCAGCTTCTGTTGTGTTTCAGGGTATTTGCCATACCCTTCATGAAACAACTTTTATGGATCATGAGCTAGGACAGTAGTCTTCTTTTTAGGTTCAGGTCCAAATCCTTCAGCAAATAGTTCTTCAATGTCTTCAGTGGACTTGGGACCTTCAGCACTTTTGGTAGAATCAGAGGACTTGTCCTTTTCAGCAATTTTGGTCTCTTCAGCAGTTTTGGCCTTCTTTGATGTAGGCTCATCTTCATCAATTCTGAATTCAGGTGGAAGATCAAGACTGTTAGGAAAGTCAGTGAAGGTTTCAGCTTGCCTTTTCTTTACTTTTGCCCTTTTGATCTTTCCTCTAGTTTGGACACCTTCATCACCTTTGTCCAAACCAGATACCTCACCACCTGGTCTCTGTTGTAACCTCATCCTTTCTTCTTGAGCCGAGGCCATAGAATTTTTCAATGCAAGTGCTAATTGCTCTTCTTCATCCAATTCTTCTAAGTTTAGCACTGCAGGCTTTTTTCCTTTTCCTTCAGCAGCTTTGTCTTTTCCTTGAACTGGGCTTCCAATCACCAAGGCACCTTTTGCTCTAGCTCTTTCCCTTTCCCCCTTTTTGGCAGCATCAAAACACTGGGGTTTTAGCTCACTCATAGTTGTGGCCATTAGGCATTGGGCCTGGTTCAGGGACTTCATCTCCTCCAACAAATATACATTTTCATCATGTATATTCTGCATCCTATCACTGCTCAAGCTAAGGAAAGCTAGAACAGGCTTCATCTTTTGTTGAACAACCTCCTCCAAGGTTGCTTTCAGGGATGCATCCAGTTGGGCTTTGAGAAGCTCAGTGAGGTTGGCCACTGCACCTTCAGCAATGCTGGCCAATACCTCTTGGGAAAAAATTTCAGAGGCTGCTTTCACCATAGCTAGCCTTTGCTCTTCAGCTCTTCTCTTTTGCAATGCAGTCTTCTTTCCAAGAGCTTGCTTGATAGTTAGCCTGAGAGCCTTGACATTGGCATTATGATTGTCTCTCAGCAACTTTTGCTCTTTCTTGACCTCCTCTGAGATGGCTTCCATAGTGGATTTTGCATTTTGTACTTCAGTGGAAATGGTTTGGAGGCCAGTTTCCACACCACTAATCCTTGCTTCCAGAGTTGGTAGCACAACATCTTCAGAGCCAGTGAGCCTCATTTCTACAGATGCTAGGGTCCTTCCTTGCTCATTCAATGCTCCTGAAGTTTTAGCATGAGCAGATTGAACTTGATGAGCCAAGAAATCCAGCTTTTCTGATTGCATTCCAAGTAAGGCTTGAGCTGAGCCTGAATCTACTTGGATAGGTGCATCTGTTAAGAACTCATCTGCAAAAATTTGGTCAAGAGAAATACCTGCAACAGTAGACAAATCAAACAAGTTAGGAAATAGACACTCATCACCCTCAATTTCTTTTATATAAGACTCTGATACATCAGCAGCCTTCTTCTCATTTTCAACTCTTTCTTTTCTCCCTTCTTTAATAATTTCCTCACTTAAAGGAACAGGCCTCCTCTCATCAAGGGATTCCTGAAGTTCAGATTTGACTTCAAGAATAGCCCGCCCTTCCTCACTTATATCACCCTCATTTGGTGGTACACTCACTATTCTAGTGATCACCACATCTCTCTCATCTACTACTCCCTCTGATTTTTCCACTAACTTCTCCTTTTCAACTCCTTCTCCTAAACCTGCAACATCTCCACCTTCAACAAGGTTCAAAGATGGCAGTTGTGGGGAGATCACAGTGCTTATTTCAACAGCCACTAAGTCATCCTGAATGATTAAGGGCTGATCAGTGTCCAACTCTTCTGACACTGAATAGGCCTTAATCAAACCAGCCTCTAGCATAGGAACCTCAACATCTTTAGGTTGTGCCTTGGGTTCAGAAGAACCTTCATTGGCAGATGTGTCTTTGGTTGTGTTACCACCCTTGGTCAACACCTCTGAAGATACAGAGCCTTTCCTATGATAGGTTTTAGGAGGGTTTGAAAGTCTGTCTGCTATAGAAGATTTGGGTTGAGAAGGTTCAGGGAGGTTGGCTTGAGGAGTTTCAGGAGGGTTGGGGTTTGAAGGATTTGAGGGATCATCAGGGGAATCATCATCATTTGAGCTACTGTCAGGGTGTTTGATTCCCTTAGCTTTCCTTTCTTTCTCCTCCTCAATTTTATCAGCTACTAGCTTTGCAAAACTTTCCTCATCAATGAGAAATCTTGTCTTTGAAACTCCAGCAAAGTTTAGCAATCTGTTCTCCTCTATTTGCCACCAGTTTGCACCCTTATCTTGGATGACTTGTGATATCTCCATCATAGACTTGTCTTTTACATCAACAAGCATCCTTAGATCATGAAATGTCTTCTGAATTCTTGGAAATTCAGCAAGTTGTGGATACAAACTGTCCACAGTAGCCTTTGATCCTCCTCTGAGCATACTTTCAAAAGTATACTCCTCCTCATCTCCACTTGAATGGGGACTTTGGGTTATAGGGGAGTTGGCTCTGGGTTCTCCTAGAGTGGCTTCAGGGAGGTTTATTTCAGGGATGATGGCTTCAGAAGGGTTTGGTGTAGTAGAAGGTGCTTCAGTTGCTTTTGAGAGCAATGGGTCTGAAGGGGCTTTACTCAGGGGGGTTGGCTCATTGAGTGCATGTTCTAAAAGCTTTGAGTAATTGAGCATGGATGAGTCAAGGGGAGACAGGAGTCTTGTCTCATCTACTACTAAATCTGCAAGCACATCAATGCCACTTCTTTGCAATCTCCCTTCTGGAGAATATCTCTTAGTGAGATCTACAGGGGTAATGGGTTGGTTGGAAGGGGTAACATGGGTTTCAGGGGAGTTGGGCTCAGGATTCTGAAACTCGGGGATGTTGGCCTCTAAAGGTTGACCTTCAGGGATCTTGGATTCTGGAGTTCCAGAACCTGATGAATTGGTCCTTGACCTAGATTTGGTCCTGCTTTCAGCTCTGCTCTCTCTTAGAGCCAATTGTAGTGACCTTTCTTCCTGCAGCTCCAACACTTTCTCAGTAGGCTTGGCCCTTCTCTTGCTGGCCCTACTGCTCCCACTTCCTTCACCTTCCTTCTCAGGGACAACTTCCCTGATCCTCTTATCTCCTTTCTTCTTCTGCCTTGTCTCATTATACTTCATCCTCAACTCTTCTGAGTGGTCAGAAGGCACACTTACTCCCTCTTCTGCCACTTCATCAACTTCAGCTGATGCTCCTGAGGCTTCTCCTGAAGATAATTGAGACATTTTCCTTGTTTTAACAGCTCTGGCTTTGGTTCTCTTCTTCATCTTAGGCTTTTCTTCAACCTGTTCTTCAGCAGGTTTGGCCATAAGCATCCTTCTTTGCTCAGTTTTCTTGCTGAGTTTCCTGAACAGGATCTTTTGGGCTGGGAGGGGCTTTGCAAATGTTTGCATCTGGGAGTAATGGGAGAATCTCTCAATTAACAAGTTTGCCCTTGTGCAATACTTGAGTTTCCCTTCTAGCACAACTTTGTTGTGAGCCTTCGCTTTAAATTTAGCCTTTTCCTTCATCATCTCAGACATGATAAAGGTTCTCCAATCAAATTTGATGCCTTTGTCACTAGCATCAATCACAGCAGCCATGATTCTGATTCTTGGATGGCTGACCTGCTCCAAGCTTCCAGTGTTGCTCAAGAGACTCTTAGCAACTACCTCAAAGAGGTTGAGAAATTTTGGCTTGAGAGTCTTCTTGTTTTGAGTTGAAGAAATGGGGCCTGGAACCAATAGCCATTCTTGAGCTATCTCATCTTCATGGCCAGTGCCATAAACTTCTGGATTCCTTCCCTCATAAGGCAATCCAAAAGTTCCTTCAATATCTTCTGAAGAGAATTTCACTCTATGAAATCTCTCTTCTTCTTCCCCCCCTGCAGTATATGACAACCTTATGGAAACTTCACCATCTGCAAGTTGACCTCTCCACTTGAGAAAGGCAAAGAATTCAGCCATGTAACCTTCCAAGCATGAACTTGGTCTTTCCTCCATGAACTTTTGCAAACCAGCTTTTCTCAGCCATCTTAGAGTTGGTTTGATCTCAGGATCCTCACTCTCAAAGGATACTATGGGCTCAAAATGAAGGTTGTTTTTGTTGCTCAGGTAGCCAAAATCAAGGTCTAAAGCCTTGTTGGAGAAATCAATGAGCATCTCTGGTCTAACTTTGGGGGCCATTTGAAAGTTACAGAGAAAAGTTTGATAGAGATTGAGAGAGTTTGAAGAAGTTTAGAGCTAGGGTTTCGAATACTTGGGAAGAAGTGTTTGAGAGAAATCTTAAGGTTTGAGAATATTCTAAAAAGAATGTTTGTCAATGAGTTGGTGAAGTCTTGATGCAATTCAAAGGTGAACAAAAATGGAAATCCAAAATGAACGGCTAGGATTGATTTCAGGGGAGTTGGCCAGTTTTGATCCAATGGTCAAAAATCAATGTAACAGTGAAAGAACTGTTTTATTCAAAACGTGGGTGGTTTTTAATGTTTGTTTAAGGCTGGGGGTTTTTCGAGATAGATCATGTCCCAAAAAGTTTAATGCAAAGAAGAGTTAAATCTTAGCATTTAATGCATGGAAAGTGACCTTTTGGGTGGGAGACAAATTAAATCCCAGAAAGGTGAAAACTGTATTTCAATGGGACAGATTTCAAAATAGGCATTGATCACCAAAAATAGGTGCTTATCATACCAAGATTTGGTTTGATAGCCAAGACAACTTATCTGACCTTATATGGACAAGTGTCCTGAAGAGCTGTGGACAAGTGTCCTGAATAGCTGTGGACAAGTGTCCTGAATTTCAAGATACAAGTGTCCTGAAGGAGTAAGGTCATCTTTTCTGAGTTTCAGTAGACTTGACCAAGTCTGCTGAAGTTTGAGTTTATTTCCCCCTTAATGAATGAACTTCTTTGGACTCATTTGTCCAACTTCCCTGGATCAAGAAGACCCAACTCTGCTGATAATTCCAGGAACCTTGCCTCTGTAAGTGGCTTAGTTAGTATATCAGCTTTTTGATGATCTGTGTGGATCTTTACTAACTTAATATCCTTCTTCTCCACATGATCTCTAATGAAGTGATGCTTGATGTCCACATGTTTGCATCTTGTGTGCAAGACAGGATTTTGTGATATAGCAATGGCACTATTGTTATCACAGAATATTGGCACTTCAGTAGAGTTGACTTTGTAGTCTCTGAGTTGTTGTCTCAGCCAAAGGATTTGAGCACAACAACTTCCAGCAGCAACATATTCAGCTTCAGTGGTGGAGGTAGCCACTGTGTTTTGCTTCTTGGAGAACCAAGATATGAGTTTGTTGCCTAAGAATTGACAAGTTCCTGAAGTGGATTTTCTGTCAATTCTGCATCCTCCATAATCAGCATCTGAGTAGCCAGTTAACTCAATATTGTCATCAGCAGGGTACCAAAGGCCTAGATTTTCAGTGCCTTTGAGATACCTCAAGATCCTCTTTGCAGCCTCAAGATGGCTTTTCTTAGGATTTGCTTGAAACCTTGCACATACACCTACTGCAAAGGTGATGTCAGGCCTGCTGGCAGTGAGATAGAGGAGTGAACCAATGATTCCTCTATACTCAGTGGAGTTGGTTGGAACACCACTTTCATCAGGATCCATCTTCCAATTAGTATTCATTGGGATCCTCACTGGCTTGCTTGATGTACACCCAAATTTCTTGATCATCTCTCTGGTGTACTTAGCTTGGTTGATGAAGATTCCTTCTTTTGATTGCTTGACTTGTAGACCCAAAAAGAAGTTCATCAACCCCATCATGGACATCTCCAACTTGCTTTGCATAAGCTTGGAGAATTTTTCACACAGCTTCTCATTAGGGGATCCAAAAATTATGTCATCTACATAAATTTGGACAAGCAAGATGTCCTCTCCTTCAGAGATTCTGAAGAGAGTTCTGTCCACAGTTCCCTTGGTGAATCCATGATCCAATATGAACTGTGACAATGTATCATACCAAGCTCCAGGGGCCTGTTTGAGTCCATATAGAGCCTTCTTCAGCCTGTATACTTGGTTTCCAGTCTCAAAACCTGGTGGTTGCTCCACATAGACCTCTTCTTTCAAGACTCCATTCAGAAAAGCACTCTTGACATCCATTTGGTACACTTTGAACCTCTTGTGGGCTGCATAGGCTAGGAAAAGCCTTATTGCTTCTAGCCTTGCCACAGGTGCAAAGGTCTCATCATAGTCAATGCCTTCATGCTGGCAGTAACCTTTTGCCACTAGTCTTGCTTTGTTTCTGACAATCACATCATTTTCATTCTTTTTGTTCTTGAACACCCACTTGGTTCCAACAACATCTTGATGTGAAGGTCTATAAACCAGCTCCCATACTTCATTTTTGGTGAATTGATTCAGTTCTTCCTGCATGGCTGTGATCCAATTGGCATCCTGAAGTGCTTCATTAATATCACTTGGTTCTTGTTCTGACAAGAAACAACAAAACATAGCACTTTCACCATGAAAACTTCTGGTTTTGACTCCTATACTTGGATCACCAAGTATCAGATCAGTAGGATGGTCATACAACCAAGTCCTTCTTTTTCTGATTCCTTCAGTAGAGTTGTCCTCTACTGAGGTTGAGTCATTTTGATCATAGAATTCAGGATAATTTAGTGCAGGATCTAATTCAGGATCATATTCAGGGGTGTTGTCCTCAATGTCAGGGACATTGGCATTTTCAACATTTTGAGTTCCCCCTTGATTATTTGACCCATTAACTACCTCAGCAGGAACTGCTTCTTCATTGGTAGTTGTTACCTGGATGTGAACTGGGATTGGCTCATTCAGTTCACCATTTCCATCAGTAGGGTTTGTCTCAGGAAGATTGCCTTCAGGATAGTTGTCCAATGTGGTATGTTCAGGTAGATTGGCTTGGACAACATCTGTGAATTCAGTGTCCTTATCTTTTAGACTCAATCTGGTTGTCCTCTGTGTGATTTCTTCAGGTTCCAAACTATCATTCCTGATCTCAAAGATAGATTCATCAAACACAACATGAGGTGTTTCTTCCACTATAAGGGTTCTTGTTGGTCCCAAGTTGAGTTAAGATTGAGTAAGCTAAGAAAGTCTAGAGGGGAGGGGTGAATAGACTTTAAAAAATCTTTCAAAATATCAGAATATGCAATGCGGAATTTAGTCTTCTTATGTACTGTACTGTGCTTACTTAGCTCAGATCAGTACTTTTAAAACAATATGGGTCTTACTAGTTTATACTCAACTTTTCTTTAGATCTTTATCTTTGTTAGTTCTTAATGTTCTTAGTTAAACAATTCAAACAAATATCAAACAGTAAATGTAAAGAACACAGAATTTTATAGTGGTTCGACCAATAAGTCTACATCCACTCTCACAACTCCAGTTGTGAAGTTTTATTACTCTTCTTGAGTTTCTTGTGGCTTAAAGTCCCAAGATTAAGACTTTGATCTTATCGATTATACCTCCAGGTATATCTTCGATCTACTAGTAATTCTACAAGTAACTAGCACACTTGTTTTACAAAATACAAACTTAAACTTGAAAAGTAAAACTTCTCTGTGTTAGCCTTTGAATCTTCTCTTCAAATTTGTGGCTTCTCCTTCTTCTTTAATCTCCTTCAACTCTGTGAGTTCTTCTTGTGCTTTGTAGACTTAGATTGCTTGTAAACGCTTTTAAGATCAGTAGTCTTCAGCAGTAGGAGATTACACAGTATTTATAGAACTTAGTATGACAGTTAACAGTTTGTGAACTAACTCTCAACTAACTCTAAAACTGTTTTTGTAACTTCTTCTTGTAACCGACTTTGTAACTTCCTTTCAAGTCAGCATATCTTCAATATATCTTTAGTTACTCTTTAAATAAGCTATCCAAACTTATTCTTCAAATTTACCAAATCAGCACAGTAACTTACTGTTCTGATTTTTACTCTTCGGATTTTACTCTGCTGATTTTTACTCTTCTGATTCAATCAGCACAGTAACTTAAAACTGCTCAAAACTTCTCCATATTTCTTCTAAGCTTATCTTCAATTCTTCTTTGAAGTCTTCTTACTCTGAAGTAGTCTTCTGAGTCTTCTTTAGTCTTCTGATCTTCTTCTAATCTAGTCCTAATCTACTGTTCTGAAGTTTACAATGCTGAATACAATAGAATACAACTTTACATATATAAAACCTATCTATACATCAACTGAACTATATACATATGAGTATATCTAAGTCCTATACTATAAGCTGTCTATACAATACAAAACATCAGCTTAGTTCCTAACAGTTCACATATCAGATCAGTAACCAATAAGATCAGTAACTCATGTAAGATCAATCACTTTCATATAAGATCAGTAAACATTTAAGATCAGTAAGTATACAAGATCAGTAACTCAGATTCAAATATCTCATATAAGATCACTAAAATTATTCTCAGTTTCCATACTCAGATCAGTAATCTTATTCCAGTATTCTTTAGTTAAGATCAGTAAACTTATTCTTAATATTACTAAATAAGATCAGTAAACTTATTTCAGTTAGGATTAAGATCAGTAATCTCAATTTAAGTTTCTCATCAGATTAGTAAGCTTATATTCAGATGACTTAGTTAAGATGACTTAGAACCACATATATCACTAACTTTAAGTTGCTTTTGGCCATCAAAACATACTTTCATCAATTAGAACATTGTTTCAAGGATTCATATCCCAACAATTTCCCCCTTTTTGATGAAGCCAAAACTACTTAAATGTTAATAAATCAGTAGTTAAGTATGTAGTCAATCATAACAGTTCATCAATTCAGAAATTCATATAATATTCACAATCAAATCAAATATTTCACATATTACACATACTAGCAAAATATGTAAAAAAAATATAGAAATAAAGACTAAGGATAGAAATGTTATCTTCTGAGCTTGTCCTTCATCTTCATTCTGTATCTTCAGATTCTGAATGCAACATACATCCTTGCTTTGATATCCATCATATGTTGATGATCAGTTATACCTTCTTCTTTGATAATCTCAGCAATTATGTTGTTAATCTCCTTGTAATCAGGTTCTCCATTTTCCAGTCTTGGAGGTTCCCAATTAGGTTCTTCAGGACATACTATCTTTGTTCCAGCACGAGCAGCAACTTGTGCTATGTCTTCCCAAAAACCTTGATCAATGTTCAACATGAACTCTTCAAAATCAATAAATTCAGCTTCCTTGCTCGAATGATCACCAAACTTCCTCACAATGAAGTTTGCAATCTGCCATTTCTTCTTTAGATTTTCCCAATGTTCCATATTCTCTGTTAGAACAATAAAATCCACAAAGTTTTCATCTTGAAAATCTTTGTCAAACTCTTTTCCTTCAGCTTTCCTTTGAGCTTTCAATTTCTTCTTTAAAGCTGTAACTCGATTATCAAATCTTGTCTTCAAGAACTTGACATCCTTTTCTTTCTTCTTTTTCAATTCTGCTTCTTCACTTGAAGCACCAATTCTCAACTTGCTTCTGGATCTAGTAAGTCTACCAGTTTCTTCTTCTTGTTCTTCATCAGACAGGACTAATTTTCTCTTCTTCTGACTAGAACTTCCAGCAGCATCAGTTTTCCTCTTCACAACAACTTCTTCAGCTTGTTGTTTCTGTTGCTTCCTCAGTTTCAATTTCTCATTCAGAATTGCAATTTCTTCTTTCAATTCATCTTGACTCACAACCAACTGAGCTTGTTGTGACTGAGTTTGTTCCATCACTTTCCTTGTCTTATCTTCCCCCTTTTTGGCTTCATCATGCCACTCTTTTAAGGAAGATATGTGTTGCTCCAGCTTCTTATGCAACACTTGAGACAGGTTCTTCTCTTGCAATCTATGAAGATCATAAATTTTGGACATTGTATATTCCATAACCTTTTCATAAGAGTGTTCAGAATTCATCTTGTTCATTCTGTCAGTAGCTTCTTGAAACATCTTCACAGCATCTTCCAATTTTGCTTGAAGCTCTGCATTCTGCTTTTTCAACATTTCAAAGTCAGAATTGTCAGATTCCTTTTCAATAGGAACTGTTCTGATCTGTTCTTGCACATCTTCAAGAATAATAGGATCAGCAGAGTGAATTGGAATGCTTTCCATCTCTTCAGCATTTAAGTCTTGATTCTCCAAGGCTTCTGTTTCTTCAATAACAACAGTGTTCTCAAACACCTCTGTTGCATTGTCAACATCTTCATCAATTTCCATACACTCTTTTTCAGCAGCATTCTCAGCTTCATCAACACCTTTCTCTTCACTTTCCACAAACAAATCTTCATCTGAATTAGGAGTTGCAACCTTTTCAACAAAATACTTGATACATGTTAGCCTTTCAACAAGATGAGCTACAGATTCTGGAGTAACTAACTCAAGAAAAGAGTTAACACCAGCTGCTTGCATCTGTTCTGCTTCCCAATCATCAAAGATTGAAGCACCTCCCATGCCTTCCATTATAGCCAAATTCTCCTTCAAAGTACTCCTCTTAAGATACACCCATGTGCCTATCCTAAGGAGTTTCTCAAACTCAACTGAGCTTTCATCCAATCCAGGAAATTGTTTCAACAAGGCTATCCTCAAATCTATCCTGATTCTATCTTCTTTATCACAGATAGTGTACTCCATCAAATCAGCAGGTTTAGGAGCAATAAATTCAGGTTCAGGGGATGATGAAATGTCAATTGGTTCAGTAGAAGGTTCAAATTCATGTTCAGTAGAGTGATCATGAACCTGTGTTGGGGATTGATTTGGTGAAGATTGATGTGAAGAGTGATGTTGAGGACTAGAAATTGGGGTAGGATAAAAATTAGTGTTCTGAGGGGATGAATGGGGAGTGTTCTGAGTCACAGAAAAATAGTGTTCTGATTGCCCAGAACATGAAGGTTGGGGGTTTTGGGTTTCAGCTTGGCTTGGTTCAGAATTTGAAGGGGTAGGAGAGACAACAATTAAATTCCTCCTAGCACTTCTTCTCTTAGTTCTTTTATGCACAGCAATAGGACTAGGAACACTAACCTCTTGCTCTTTTGAGCTTGATTGCACCACAGTCTCCACAAATCTGACTGTTGACTCTGAGGCAGCTGTAGCAGACCTTCCTCTCCTTGGTCTAATACTGCTCGGATCATGCCTCGATTTTGATCTAACCTCAGGTTGATTGTCCTCAGATTGGTACATTGAAGCTCCAGACTCTTGTGCTTCAAATTCTTGAGGTTGTTCCAAGGGGTGCTCTTGTTCAAAACGAACAGACTCCTTCTTCATCAAGAATTTCCCATGATGGAATTTCTTGGGATTATTCCAATATGGCCTTTTCACCAGCTGAGGCAACAAGAAGCTCAACTTGCTTCCAAACCCTAATTTCGATTTAATCGAAAATTCCATAGTATCCTCATCGAACAAAACTTTTTCTTTCTCAATCAGTAGCCTTTCCAAGAAAAATCCTTGCCAATCACCTTGAACTCTGTCAATGATTGCAGCCATAATTCTAATCTTGGAACTTGATAAAGCATCTTGGCTATGATGTTGCCCTAACAAGCATTTTCCGGCTATGTCCATCAAAAACTGCAGACCAGTAGGAAGAACATCCTTCTTCAGATTAGTCAAGGTCTCTGTTTCAACACCTGACCACCTTCCTACACATTCCTTTTCCTCTCCAGCTTTATAATTCATGATGTCTACCGGGCCTTGAGGCAAATCCAACATTACTTCTAGGATTTCCCTTGTGATAGTGACCTTATGCCCAGAAACCATGGAGTGGACACCATTACTATCTCCTTTGAGCTGCAAATAAAATTCCATAGCCTCCGGTTCATAGACATTGAGTGGAGATGATTCCAGAAATTTTCTCAGTCCGCACTCTTCGCACATCGTCAAAATGGCTTGGTTCTCAGCACTGTGTCGGCCATTAAAGTAGACAGCATTCTCTACAAAAATGCCCTTTTCTCGAACCCAGAAATTTGAATCAAATGTTCCTGCAACTTCGTTAGCTTCATTGATAATATTGATGGTTGCCATTTGAGAATTTTGTAGAAACCAGATTTTTCAGTAGTTATGAAGTTATGAGATTTCCAGAAATGAACTCGTAAGAAAGACGATGAAGAGTGATCGTTTTTGTCAAATTCAAAACCAATCTAGGGCTAGGATTGAATTAGATTTTCACAAAGAATGGTTGAGATTAAGTCTCGAAATTCGTGTTTTAAAAATAAACTGTTCATATTCTAGTACCATCCTTAATTTTGGAGCCAATTTGTGTTTGATAAATACACCACAATTTTTAGGTTAGAAATAGAAGAGTGTATTAATCTTCTCTATTAGTAATCTAAAATTTGAACAATTTTTGAGTTAGAGTAATCTAAACCAAAAGACTGTTCTGATGCAGATCAGCACAGTAGTTTCCAAAACTATTTCACTTCATTTTCTTACTTATATTTAAAGAAAATTTCACTTATCTGGATCAGCTGAGTACTGTGATCAGCTGAGTAAAACTTTTTAGAAATCAGATCAGTAGATGAATCAGCACAGTAGATTTCAGATCAGTAGATGGGTCAGATTAGTAGATTTCTTGTAGACAGATTAGTAGTAAACAAATCTTTCTGTAGACAGATTAGTCAGTAATCAGATTAGTTCTGTAGAATAACTGATTTGTAATCAGATCAGTTCCCCCTTCAGTGGAGAATTCCTCTTCTGTGCCTGTTTCACCTTGGTAAAAGTGTTAGTTCATCAATAATTGGTGAATTACAGTACAGATCAGTAAAAATGTGTTTAATTTAATGATCACATCAAGGTTTATGCTAAAGTGACTTAGTGATCTGAGTCAACAAAAGGATCTTTAAGAAATCACAGATTCCCCCTTAATGT
The DNA here is from genome assembly GCA_963675135.1 of Galeopsis tetrahit. Lineage (NCBI taxonomy): Eukaryota > Viridiplantae > Streptophyta > Magnoliopsida > Lamiales > Lamiaceae > Galeopsis > Galeopsis tetrahit. Next base: position 12,536,005 of record OY776121.1, on the reverse strand, counting down.
ATGTTCTCAGTGTCCCTCAGCTTTACCAGCTTCCTCATTGGGATTAAGGTCACTTTAGTAACCTTGTTACCTGTTTTAGTGATCTGACATTGGATTGTCTCTTCTGGATTTTGAGTTTTGATGTACTGCTCTTAGTTTCTGCTTCATATCCTTCTTGGTATAAGATCAGTACCTGAAATGTTAGCACAGTTCTATATACAAACAGAATCCATATCTATCAATCCTAAACTAATGCACAATTCTCTGAATCTCACTTCAGCCAATGGTTTTGTAAAAATGCCAGCTCTTTGAATATCAGTATGAATCTTTTCCATTCTAATATTCTTCTTTTCAACATGATCCCTAATAAAATGATGCCTAATGTCAACATGTTTGCATCTAGTATGTAGAACAGGATTTTGTGTGATGGCAATGGCACTATTACTGTCACAATATATAGGTACATTAGATTCTACAACATTGTAGTCTCTGAGTTGTTGTATTAGCCAAAGAAGCTGACTACAACAACTACCTGCAGCCATATATTCTGCTTCAGTAGTAGAAGTTGCCACACTTGTTTGTTTCTTTGAAAACCATGAAATGAGCTTAGTTCCTAAGAATTGACATGAACCTGAAGTAGATTTTCTATCTATTTTGCAACCTCCAAAGTCCGAGTCTGAATAACCGCTTAAAGATATATCATCATCTGCAGGATACCATAATCCTCGATTAATGGTCCCCTTTAGATATTTCAATATCCTTTTGGCAGCTTCCAGATGACTTTCCTTGGGGTTTGCTTGAAATCTTGCACATACTCCAACAGAAAAAGCAATATCAGGTCTGCTGGCAGTTAGATAGAGTAGAGAGCCAATTAAAGCACGATAGTGAGGTTGGTCAGAAGACTTACCTCCTTCATCAGGATCCATTCTGTATGTAGGTTGCATGGGCACACCAACTGTCTTACAGGTTTTAATACCAAATTTATCTAGCAAATTCTTAGTGTATTTTGCTTGATTTATAAAGATACCTTCTGAAGTTTGTTTTACTTGAAGACCAAGAAAATATGTCATTTCTCCCATCATAGACATTTCAAATTTACTTTGCATGAGTGTGGAAAAGCTTTCACTCAAGGTTTTGTTGGGTGATCCAAAAATAATATCATCCACATAAATTTGAACAAGTAATATATCATTACCTTCTTGTCTTCTAAACAAAGTTCTATCAACCTTGCCTTTTGTAAAACCATTTTCAAGTAAGAATAGAGAAAGAGTATCATACCATGCTCTTGGGGCTTGTTTCAATCCATAGAGTGCTTTCTTTAACCTGTATACTTGGTGACTATTCACTTCAAAACCAGGTGGTTGTTCCACATAAACTTCTTCAGCAAGTATACCATTCAAAAATGCACTTTTCACATCCATTTGATACACAGTAAATTTCATATGTGCAGCATAAGCAAGGAACAATCTTATAGCTTCTAGTCTAGCTACAGGGGCAAAAGTCTCATCATAATCAATACCCTCAGCTTGAGAGTAGCCCTGAGCAACTAATCTAACTACAAGATCATTTTCATCCCTTTTGTTCTTGAAAATCCACTTAGTGCCTACAACATTATGATTACTAGGTCTATCAACAAGTTCCCAAACTTCATTTCTAGTGAACTGATTAAGTTCTTCTTGCATGGCTATAATCCAGTTACTATCACTTAAAGCTTCAATCACAGTTTTAGGCTCAATAGATGATAGAAAACAACACCAGCAAAATAGAGACTTACTAGGTTCTTCCTTATAATCAAACAATTGTTTTCTAGTTTTAACACCTATACTAGAATCACCTAGAATCAGATCAGTAGAATGAGCAGACTTCCATGTCCTTCTATTCTTAACAGAAATGCTATCATCATTTTTATCATGCAAATTATCATGCAGATCAGTATCATTTATATCAGCAGATTTGTTCACAGGAGAGCAGTCATTCAATTCTTGTATTTCAGAAGTTTTAGATGACTCACCTTTGTCTTTTACCTTTTCTTTATCAGAATCTTGATCTAGGACTTTCAGGAAAGGATTATATGCTTGTACAGATTCATATATTCCTGTATCATCATCTTCATTGTTGATTTGAAGCTGTAGCTTGTCAATTTTCTTACTGAGCTGATGATCAGCAGAGTCCTGCACATTCTCATTAAAGACTACATGGGGTGTTTCTTCCACACATAGGGTAGAGTAATTAAACACTCTAAATGCTTTGCTTACAAAAGAGTATCCTAAGAATATCCCTTCATCAGCTTTTGCATCAAAAGCATTTAACTTACTTTTGCCATTGTTATGAATGAAACACTTACATCCAAAAATATGAAAATAAGAAACTCTTGGTTTTCTGCCTTTCCATACCTCATAAGGTGTTTTACCATGCACCTTATTAAGAGCACTTCGATTTTGGGAGTGGCAAGCTGTGTTAATAGCTTCTGCCCAAAATTTCTGAGGTGTGTTGAATTCTGCAATCATGGCTCTGCAAGCTTCTTTTAGTGTTCTGTTTCTCCTTTCTGCAACACCATTTTGTTGAGGGGTTCTGGCTGCACTTGTCAAATGCTGTATGCCAGACTTAGAACAGTAGTCAGAGATGTAACAATTAATAAATTCAGTCCCCTTGTCACTCCTAATCTTGACAATGGGATGACCTTTTTCAACCTGCAACCTCTTCAATAGATCTGGAAGTAGTGTTTGTGTATCACTCTTTTTGTGTAGAAAGACTACCCAAGTGAACTTAGAGTAATCATCTACAACAACTAGAGTATACCTTCTTCCATTCAATGTAGGAGGATTGATAGGACCATGAAGATCCATATGCAAGAGTTCTAAAACTCTGCTTGTTGAAAGAGTTGGAATGGACTTAAATGACACCTTTACCTGTTTACCTTTTTGACAGGAATCACATACTTGTGATTTGGAATAGATTTCATTAGGTATGCCCTCAACAAGATGTTCTCTTGCAATCTTGTTGATTATCTTAAAGTTCAGATGGCAGAGGCGTTTATGCCAGAGCCAACTGTTTTCTTTAGGACTCTTAGTAATAAGACAAGCATTCTTAGGACAACTATTCCAATTCACAATGTATACACTTCCTTGTCTTGTGCCAACAAGTAGAACATTGTGAGTCTTTTTATCTATTATTTCACATCTTCTGGTTTTGAACTGAACTTTGTATCCCCTGTCACAGAATTGAGATACAGATAACAAATTATATTTCAAACCTTCAACATAGGAGACATCTTGGATTTCAACATCTCCATTCTTGATGAATCCAAATCCTTTTGTGATTGCTATTGAGCTATCACCAAAGATGACTTTTGGTCCTTCCTTCTCATGATAGTTAGTAAGTAAGGCCTTGGTACCAGTCATGTGGTGTGAACACCCACTGTCTATGTACCAGGTCTCACCAACTGAACCACCTTTCTTGTATAAGTCCAGTCGATCCTGCAAGGTAGTGATCTTAATAATTTAGGTACCCTGGTTTATTGGGGTCCTTGGGGGTTAGTAGTGAGAGGTACCCAAATGAACATTGAGGATTTGAATAAATGGGACCTCTTCAATTTCCTTCCAAATTTATCACAGAACAGTACTTTGTTAACCAATTCAGAATTATCAGCAGACTTAGGATCTATTTTTCTGAGATATCCTTTCCTTGGTTCTATCCCTTTTTCAGTAAGATCAGTATGCCTGTAATAGTTTGAATATGGTCTAACAGCATGTGGACCATATGGCTTATATTTTTGCTTTGGTCTTTCCTCACCAATGATATTATAAGATAAAGGTGGAGGATAAAGAACAGGTTTGTTATGATAATGAGGCACAAATCTCCTAGGTTTAGTTGAATACAACTGAGACTGCCTTATAAAAGGAGGTCTAGGCTGTTCCCAACTTGCCTGTGCTTGTCTTGACCTACTGTTCTGAGTTTGTCTCTTCTGATACCAGGACTGATCTGATCTGGTCAGAGGAGTACAACTCTTCTGGTATGGTCTTGACTGTACTGGTCTTAATACATTCTTCATTTTACCAATCTTGTTAGTAGGAGAGATGTATTTAGACTGTACTTTGAGTTTTGGTTCATCATCATAAGTCATAGGTTCTTTTCCTTTATCTAGTTGCAAAGAACTTGTACTAGCTCCATTAGTGTTCTTAAATTCTGAAGTAGATGAACTAGGCAGATCAGTACCTATTCCACTTTTATCATTTGGAGCTCTATATCTGTCTGAGATAGTTTGATTAATTCTAGTAGAGTTAATCATCCCAGATAGCTTTCGATCTAGGCTCACTACTTCAGATTCTAAGAATCTATTGCGCTCTTCAAGTTTTTCACACTTAATCTTTAAGTCATTGAATTCATTAGTCTCTTTGGCTTGAGTTTTAAGCATTCCCTGATATAGTTTATCAATAGATGCATACTTTTCTTGGAGTTTGGACAACTCTTCTGATAGCCTTGCATTTATGACAGCTATATTAGGATCTACTTTTGACTGAGCTTCTTTCAGATTAATGATTTCTTGCTTTAAATATATATTCTCATCACTAATTTCAATGAATGCTTTGTTAGCTTGTAGAAGGTCTTCTTCAGTCACTCCTTGGGAATGATGAAGACTACTTCCTACACTGCTAACAGCAGCATCACTTTCATCAGTGTCAGAATTGTCACAAGATTGAAAGGAGTTAGCAGATGATACCTCATCATTTATTTTGGCCATCATTACCAGCCCATCATCTGCTATGAAGGCTTCATCTTCATTGCTAGAGGGGTAGTCAGATGAAGACGATGGCAACTCTTCTGATTCCGAATCAGAGTCATTATAAGCCATCATTGCCTTCTTACCCTTGGCATATTTTGATCTCTTCTGGCTTTCCTTTCTTCTCGATCTTCAGAACTCAGATCAGGACATTCATAAGCATAATGACCTGGCTTATCACAATTATAGCAAACAGGATTGTTAGAAGTTCTTTTAGGAGGAGAATGTTTCCTGTTCCTGTCATGCTTGTCAATTGAGTTCCTGTCTTTCTTATCAGAATACTTTCTATCTCTCTTTTCAGATGAGTTCCTATCTCTCCTGTTCTCATTAGAGATCTCATCCCTTCTTTCAGAAGAGTTTTGATCCCTTCTGTTCACAGAAGAGTCCCTGTTACTAGAACCCTTGGTTTCCTTATAGAATCTCTTGTATCTACCATACCTCTTATTTAGTTTATCAAATCTTTTGATCATAAGGCTCATCTGATCTTTCAGACTAAGATCAGAACTATCTAGTTCATCTTTTATGCTTGGGCCCTTAGACTTAGATGATCTAGACCCCTTAGAGGTAGAGGCTTTAAAAGCTATGTCCTTGGAGGTATCTTTATCCTTATGAATCACAGTAATAGGAGCTTCTTCATCTAACTCAAACTCATGTGCCTTAAGTGTTTGGAACATAGTTTCTGCTGGCCAAGAATCAATGTCTTGTGTAGTTTTAATGATCATCTTGACCATTTTCCATCTTTCATCCAAAGCTTTCAAGATTCTCAAGTTAACTTCTCTATCAGTATAAGTCTTGCCTAGCACATCAAGATCATTCATGATTTTGGTAAATCGAGTATCCAATTCATCAATTGATTCTCCTGGCTTCATCTTAAATGATTCAAACCTTTGGACAGCAGTGGATAACTTGCTTTCTTTGATCAGTGTAGTACCTTCACAAAGAATAGCCAATTTGTCCCACATTTGTTTTGCAATCTTACATTTTAGTACTTTACCAAGATACTCATTTGGTAAGGTATGTAAAATGTAGTTCTTGGCAAGACTGTCCAAATTGTTTTGTTTCATTTCTTCCGAAGTCAGTTCTGACCTTGGTTTAGGGACCAGTGCTCCAACTGGTTTAGATGGATCCAGAACAGCAGTGTTTTCCACCATGATGACAATTGGTCCTTCAGTCACTACAGACACCATTAGATCATGGGTTGAGCTAAAGATGGCCTCCATCCTAAGCTTCCAGTAGTCATAATCTGCAATCTTGAACTTAGGCAGTTTGTTCACATTAGTGTCATCCATGTTTGATTAGACAAATAGGATCAGTAGTATAGCAGATAGTTTTCAAGTATTCAGATAGTGACAAATATCAAGAAATAGTAGCAAGATCAGTAAGATATCCCTCAAGATCTGTAAGGTTATCAAGAAACAGCAGTCCAAAGAACTACTGCTCTGATACCACTTGTTGGTCCCAAGTTGAGTTAAGATTGAGTAAGCTAAGAAAGTCTAGAGGGGAGGGGTGAATAGACTTTCAAAAATCTTTCAAAATATCAGAATATGCAATGCGGAATTTAGTCTTCTTATGTACTGTACTGTGCTTACTTAGCTCAGATCAGTACTTTTAAAACAATATGGGCCTTACTAGTTTATACTCAACTTTTCTTTAGATCTTTATCTTTGTTAATTCTTAATGTTCTTAGTTAAACAATTCAAACAAATATCAAACAGTAAATGTAAAGAACACAGAATTTTATAGTGGTTCGACCAATAAGTCTACATCCGCTCTCACAACTCCAGTTGTGAAGTTTTATTACTCTTCTTGAGTTTCTTGTGGCTTAAAGTCCCAAGATTAAGACTTTGATCTTATCGATTATACCTCCAGGTATATCTTCGATCTACTAGTAATTCTACAAGTAACTAGCACACTTGTTTTACAAAATACAAACTTAAACTTGAAAAGTAAAACTTCTCTGTGTTAGCCTTTGAATCTTCTCTTCAAATCTGTGGCTTCTCCTTCTTCTTTAATCTCCTTCAACTCTGTGAGTTCTTCTTGTGCTTTGTAGACTTAGATTGCTTGTAAACGCTTTTAAGATCAGTAGTCTTCAGCAGTAGGAGATTACACAGTATTTATAGAACTTAGTATGACAGTTAGCAGTTTGTGAACTAACTCTCAACTAACTCTAAAACTATTTTTGTAACTTCTTCTTGTAACCGACTTTGTAACTTCCTTTCAAGTCAGCATATCTTCAATATATCTTCAGTTACTCTTTAAATAAGCTATCCAAACTTATTCTTCAAATTTACCAAATCAGCACAGTAACTTACTGTTCTGATTTTTACTCTTCGGATTTTACTCTGCTGATTTTTACTCTTCTGATTCAATCAGCACAGTAACTTAAAACTGCTCAAAACTTCTCCAGATTTCTTCTAAGCTTATCTTCAATTCTTCTTTAAAGTCTTCTTACTCTGAAGTAGTCTTCTGAGTCTTCTTTAGTCTTCTGATCTTCTTCTAATCTAGTCCTAATCTACTGTTCTGAACTTTACAATGCTGAATACAATAGAATACAACTTTACATATATAAAACCTATCTATACATCAACTGAACTATATACATATGAGTATATCTAAGTCCTATACTATAAGCTGTCTATACAATACAAAACATCAGCTTAGTTCCTAACAGTTCACATATCAGATCAGTAACCAATAAGATCAGTAACTCATGTAAGATCAATCACTTTCATATAAGATCAGTAAACATTTAAGATCAGTAAGTATACAAGATCAGTAACTCAGATTCAAATATCTCATTTAAGATCACTAAAATTATTCTCAGTTTCCATACTCAGATCAGTAATCTTATTCCAGTATTCTTTAGTTAAGATCAGTAAACTTATTCTTAATATTACTAAATAAGATCAGTAAACTTATTTCAGTTAGCATTAAGATCAGTAATCTCAATTTAAGTTTCTCATCAGATTAGTAAGCTTATATTCAGATGACTTAGTTAAGATGACTTAGAACCACATATATCACTAACTTTAAGTTGCTTTTGGCCATCAAAACATACTTTCATTAATTAGAACATTGTTTCAAGGAGTCATATCCTAACAATTTCCCCCTTTTTGATGAAGCCAAAACTACTTAAATGTTAATAAATCAGTAGTTAAGTATGTAGTCAATCATAACAGTTCATCAATTCAGAAATTCATATAATATTCACAATCAAATCAGATATTTCACATATTACACATACTAGCAAAATATGTAAAGCCTTGACCTTTTCCACAGGTTTGTGTCTAGTCTCCTGAAGCACTAGAGTAGGCATTTCATTCATTTTGCCCTTTCCTTTGTTCAGTGGTTGAATTATTTCATTTTCATCTTGTTGTGCCACTGATTTAACAAAGATTTTCTTAGTGTTACTTGTAGAGGCAACACTAAGACAAGGTGAAGATTCAAATGGATCAAAACCTAATCCACTTCTTTGAGCCATAGGTCTTTGATAACTCTGAATTTCCTCTATTGCTCTAGAGGACTTGTTCAAAGCAGACATCTTTAGTTTCAGGCTCTCTTCACTTGATTTAAGAATATCATATTCATGTGAGAGATTTTCAAACTTGGCATTTAGAATTTTTAGTTCAAAGTCTTTTCTTTTCTGAGAAAGTAGTTGATTGTCAATCTCCTTTTGTTGGTCAACTATCCTGAGATTTGCTTCCTCAAGCTCTCTCAAGACTTGTTGATATAACTCAGTAGATTTGACATCAACAGCTATCTCAGAGTTTTTGGTAAGTTCATTAGCCAATCTTTCATTTTCTCTCACACAGTTATCATGAAATTCTTGTAATCTAGTGAAATCTTCCATCAACTTCCCAAAGGAAAGTTTCAAGTTGACTTCACTAGTGTTCTGTGATAAAAATGATGGTGAGCTAGAGGTGGAGGATACCTCATCATCCTCAAGAGCCATGTTGCACACATCATCATCATCATCATCATCACTGTTTGAGAACAGTCCATCAGAAGAGATGAAGCTTTCAGCACTATCAGATTCTTCACCAGCCATCATGGCTTTTCTATTGGTGAACTTTCTGTCTCTTTTAGCTTGTCTTTCTCTTCTTTCTTTAGAGCTCAGTTCAGGGCAGTCATACTGGAAGTGCCCTTTCTTTTTGCAATTGTAGCACAGGTTTTCATCATCATCCTTCTTGGATTCATCTCTTCCTTTTGATGATGAGGGGTCAACTCTACTGGACCTTCTCCTATCAGAGTACTTGTCCTCTGATCTTTTCTCTTCAGGCTTTTTGTCTTTGGCCTGATCTTCTGGGGAGTTGTATCTTCTCCTGAATTTGTTGTCTTGGTAGAATTTCTTGTATCTACCAAACCTTGTGTTCAGCTTGTCAAACCTTCTAGCCATCAAGGCTAGTTCTTCCTTCATTTCAGTCTTAGAGACTGACTTTGATGATCTGGGAGTGGGTTGCATTTCAGGTTCAGCAATTTTGGCTTTGAATGCCACTCCCTTAGTAGGATTTGAAGGTTCCTCAACAGGTTTTCTTCTATTGAGGTCGAACTCATAGGCTTTGAGTTCTGAGAAGATTTGTTGCATGGGCATGGAGGAGAGATCTTTGGTGTTCTGCATCATCACAGCATAGACATCCCACTTTTGAGTGAGACTTCTCAAGATCTTTAGTCCAACTTCTCTCCTGGAGTACACCTTGCCCAATGAGTTGATTTCATTCATCACATCAGTGAATCTACCAGCAAACTTATCAATGGATTCATCAGCTTCCATTGTGAATTGCTCAAACTTTTGCACAGCAACTTGGAGTTTGTTCTCCTTGATCTTTTCTGTACCCTCACACATCTCAGCAAGAGTATCCCAGATTTCTTTGGCTGTGGTGCAATGGTAGACTCTTCCCATGATTGCATCTGGAATTGTTTGATAGAGGGTATTCATGGCAAGATAATTTAGATTATCTTTTCTCTTTTCATCGGCAGTGAAGTCATCCTCATCCTTGGGAGTCATTTCCCTTACATCTGCTCTTTGCTCATCTGTTAATCTTGGGTTAGTTTGAGTAAACACAAAAGGTCCTCTTGTGATTACTCTTAGCATATCAGTATGAAGAGATGCAAGATGAGCCCTCATTCTAATCTTCCAGAAATCATAGTTGTCTATAGAGAACATGGGCAATTTATGATGTGAAATGTGATTGACTGGATTTGTGGCCATGTTGTCCAATCCTTGAACAGCAGGTGGAGGAACAGCATTGTTGTTGGCCATATCTCAAGAATAATTAACAAGTAATAGACTTCAGATAGAGATCAGTTCAGTGACCACACAAATATGTGAATTTTGAAAATCAAGATGGATTTTCAGAGGCAGAGTGGTCTTTGAACCCCTGCTCTGATACCACTTGTTGGTCCTGAAAGGAGTATATAACAAGTGTATGGGGGGGGAATACACTTGTATGCAATTCTTTTCAAATTTGATCAAACCAGAGCTCAGCAAGGTTGTCTTGGACAACTCTGCTGAAGATGATTAACTCTTCTAAGATAATCAAACCACTAAGTACTATTGAGTACTTAGTTGAATAACTATCTAGGGGAGTTATGTGTGCGGAATAGTGGTTGGCCCTTTAAGTTAGACTCCTTAAGTTTCTGAAATCACTTTGTCAATCCAATGCAGTCCAGTTTAGTTTCAGGGAACTTGTCCAAATCAGTTTTGCACAATCTTTGAATATGTATCTTTTGAAAGATCAGTTTTGTGTGCAGTGTTGAATGAATGTAAGTACTTTGTAAGGTAAATCAACACAGGAGTTTATAGTGGTTCAGAGACTCAAGCTCCTACATCCACTTTCCCTGATTTAACAGGATAATTCCTTCACTCTTGGAATTAACTTGTTTTATAGTGCCAAGGTGCACTTGATCAATAACACCACTCCTTGGTGAATTGATCCCTAGGATGTCTAGAGTCCTAGTACCCTCTTCTCAATCTCAGAACTGAATTGTTCTTCTCTCAACAGTCAGCTCCTACCACTTCTACTACTACAACCTTCTCACTTTCTCACTTGAAAGGGGTAAGGATTGAAGTAAGGTTCCAACTAATGAGATATCCTTTACAATGAAGATCAAGGTATAAGGATAGGATATCTCTCTAAGCTTATGTATGGATATACAATTGGGATTAGCTTAGAAGAAGTGTTTGAAGACTAAGATAGTCTTTGATAGCTTTTGAAAGCACTTTGACTTGAGGATAGTTGGATATTCTTGTCAAGGTCAAGGTCCTTTAATGGTCTTCACACTCCTTGTATTTATAGACAAAATGGAGATTTTCCCGTTGGAGAGGCAGCCCCAATTTGCTATAAATGTCTTCCTGAGTTCTTCAAACTGGAAGACAGATTCTTGATAGTGACATATCCTTATTTGGGTAATAAACGGCTTGTAAGACTTTGTCTTCTTTCTGCAGCACTTTTCCCAATGTTTGACTTCTTGTTAGGACTAGGACATGGCTTCTGAAGGTTGATCCAATGATAGGACAACATTCCTTATCAACTGGACAACTCTCCTTATCACTATCAGCAGTTTTGCTTTTCAGCAAGGTTGACTTGCTCTTCTTCAGATGACTTGGCTCTTTCCCTTTCTTTCACTCCAATTTGATCTTAGCATGTCTCAATGAAGTTCTTTAGGGTATGGTTGTCTCTAGCTTCTTCAGTATAGTTGACCTTCAACCTTTAAAGCATCTGTTCTGATTCAATCTTGCTGAGACAACTCTTCTGGACAACTCTCCTGATCAGCATACTTGGTCTTTTAGCATCAGAGCTTTTTCACATAGAGTTGACTTCTCTGGACAACTCTCCTGATCATAATATTTGATTAATCTTGTCCTTTTGAGCTTTGCAATCTTCTTCTTGCATAGAAGAAACTCTTCTGGACAACTTTCCTGATCAAGATTTTAGGTTTCATATGGAGTTTTCTTGTCCTTAGAGATTGTTCCAGATTTTGAGCCTTGAGGAGACTTGATCTTGATCATTTTGAAGTCATAGGTTCCCCCTTACATTGTGCATCTAATCATCTAAGAGCTGCCTAACATATCAGCTTCTCATCTAGCCTTGTGCTATGTGTTCTATCATATTTTGAACACAATCATCTTGACTTGGGCATGTCTCAGGGGGTTTTGGTATTTAATCAAAACATGTATCATTTTATTCCCAACAGCGTACACCAGATAATGTTGCACAAGGTATTGTTGAAAGTTTAAATCTTGTTAAGTTGTTGGGTAATGGAGAATTATTAGGACGTGAATGGTGTGAAGTGAAAGTTACTGTGGCCATTGAATATGAGGAACCATTAATCCGAAAATTTGGAGGTGTTAAAGTTGCTGGGCAGGCTATAGGACTTAGCATTGCTTGGCCAAAACATTTGGTAAGCTTCTTTTGTATTATTTCATTTATTTTAGTTAATTTTTTCCATTTCCACTACAAAAAATGCATCAATTAGAGACCAAAATTTTGAGACTGACATAAATCAGTTTCTATCAGTTTCTATTTGAAACTGATTTGAGACCGATCCGAAAAAAATTCGAGTTTTGAGACTGTTTTCAGTTCGGTCTTTAATATTATGTTTTCAGACCGCTTAGAGACCGAATTTCGGTCTCTCTAAACCGAAATTAAAATTTTGATTTTGCATTTTGTTTAGAGACCGATAATTCAGTCTTTAATTGGTATCAAAAATTCTAAATCCCAAAATTTTAATTGACTACCAATTTTGACCGCTCGTTTAGAGACTGTTTTCAGTTCGGTCTTTAATATTATATTTTTTAGACCACTTAGCCACCGAATATCAGTCTCTAAACCGAAATTAAAATTTTGATTTTGAATTTTAATTGGAGACCAAAAATTCAGTCTTTAATTGATATAAATGTTTTATACGTATGTGAATCGATCACTTACCGTCGGGATCAAGAGAGAAACCTTTAAGTTTGGACAAAGTATCCACATCCGAAAAAAATATTTTACTACGCTATCTAAATCCCTGGAAACTTTCACTACATCCTCTATATCAACTAAAACTGGCACTACGATTTCTAAATCAATTGAATCAGGCACTACGATCTCTAAATCAGTTGAATCGGGCATCACCATCTCCACTTCCAACGAATCTGGCTCTATGACTTTGTTCGAGATAGAGGAATCGAATTTAGGAGAAGAGAAATATTTGTCCATCGTTGGGAGAGACATATGAGATTAGCGATTAAAGAGATATGAATAATATTTAAAGATACAAAATTTTAAAATATTATCCCTTATATTGTATATATAGATAATTTTAAACAGTGGAGACCGATTTTTCGGTCCCAAATCAGGCGTTTGTGTTTAGAGACCGATTTTTGCGGTCTCAAATCGGTATCAAAATCAAGTTGTTTGTTTTTAGAGAACACTCCGGAAGAAAGCTTGGGAGCATTTGAGGAAGGCAAAGAATTGTTGAAGACAAGATTTGATAATCGAGTTACAGCTTTAAAGAAGAAATTGAAAGCTCAAAGGAAAGCTGAAGGAAAAGAGTTTGACAAAGATTTTCAAGATGAAAACTTTGTGGATTTTATTGTTCTAACAGAGAATATGGAACATTGGGAAAATCTAAAGAAGAAATGGCAGATTGCAAACTTCATTGTGAGGAAGTTTGGTGATCATTCGAGCAAGGAAGCTGAATTTATTGATTTTGAAGAGTTCATGTTGAACATTGATCAAGGTTTTTGGGAAGACATAGCACAAGTTGCTGCTCGTGCTGGAACAAAGATAGTATGTCCTGAAGAACCTAATTGGGAACCTCCAAGACTGGAAAATGGAGAACCTGATTACAAGGAGATTAACAACATAATTGCTGAGATTATCAAAGAAGAAGGTATAACTGATCATCAACATATGATGGATATCAAAGCAAGGATGTATGTTGCATTCAGAATCTGAAGATACAGAATGAAGATGAAGGACAAGCTCAGAAGATAACATTTCTATCCTTAGTCTTTATTTCTATATTTTTTTTACATATTTTGCTAGTATGTGTAATATGTGAAATATCTGATTTGATTGTGAATATTATATGAATTTCTGAATTGATGAACTGTTATGATTGACTACATACTTAACTACTGATTTATTAACATTTAAGTAGTTTTGGCTTCATCAAAAAGGGGGAAATTGTTGGGATATGAATCCTTGAAACAATGTTCTAATTGATGAAAGTATGTTTTGATGGCCAAAAGCAACTTAAAGTTAGTGATATATGTGGTTCTAAGTCATCTTAACTAAGTCATCTGAATATAAGCTTACTAATCTGATGAGAAACTTAAATTGAGATTACTGATCTTAATCCTAACTGAAATAAGTTTACTGATCTTATTTAGTAATATTAAGAATAAGTTTACTGATCTTAACTAAAGAATACTGGAATAAGATTACTGATCTGAGTATGGAAACTGAGAATAATTTTAGTGATCTTATATGAGATATTTGAATCTGAGTTACTGATCTTGTATACTTACTGATCTTAAATGTTTACTGATCTTATATGAAAGTGATTGATCTTACATGAGTTACTGATCTTATTGGTTACTGATCTGATATGTGAACTGTTAGGAACTAAGCTGATGTTTTGTATTGTATAGACAGCTTATAGTATAGGACTTAGATATACTCATATGTATATAGTTCAGTTGATGTATAGATAGGTTTTATATATGTAAAGTTGTATTCTATTGTATTCAGCATTGTAAAGTTCAGAACAGTAGATTAGGACTAGATTAGAAGAAGATCAGAAGACTAAAGAAGACTCAGAAGACTACTTCAGAGTAAGAAGACTTTAAAGAAGAATTGAAGATAAGCTTAGAAGAAATCTGGAGAAGTTTTGAGCAGTTTTAAGTTACTGTGCTGATTGAATCAGAAGAGTAAAAATCAGCAGAGTAAAATCCGAAGAGTAAAAATCAGAACAGTAAGTTACTGTGCTGATTTGGTAAATTTGAAGAATAAGTTTGGATAGCTTATTTAAAGAGTAACTGAAGATATATTGAAGATATGCTGACTTGAAAGGAAGTTACAAAGTCGGTTACAAGAAGAAGTTACAAAAATAGTTTTAGAGTTAGTTGAGAGTTAGTTCACAAACTGCTAACTGTCATACTAAGTTCTATAAATACTGTGTAATCTCCTACTGCTGAAGACTACTGATCTTAAAAGCGTTTACAAGCAATCTAAGTCTACAAAGCACAAGAAGAACTCACAGAGTTGAAGGAGATTAAAGAAGAAGGAGAAGCCACAGATTTGAAGAGAAGATTCAAAGGCTAACACAGAGAAGTTTTACTTTTCAAGTTTAAGTTTGTATTTTGTAAAACAAGTGTGCTAGTTACTTGTAGAATTACTAGTAGATCGAAGATATACCTGGAGGTATAATCGATAAGATCAAAGTCTTAATCTTGGGACTTTAAGCCACAAGAAACTCAAGAAGAGTAATAAAACTTCACAACTGGAGTTGTGAGAGTGGATGTAGACTTATTGGTCGAACCACTATAAAATTCTGTGTTCTTTACATTTACTGTTTGATATTTGTTTGAATTGTTTAACTAAGAACATTAAGAACTAACAAAGATAAAGATCTAAAGAAAAGTTGAGTATAAACTAGTAAGACCCATATTGTTTTAAAAGTACTGATCTGAGCTAAGTAAGCACAGTACAGTACATAAGAAGACTAAATTCCGCATTGCATATTCTGATATTTTGAAAGATTTTTGAAAGTCTATTCACCCCTCCCCTCTAGACTTTCTTAGCTTACTCAATCTTAACTCAACTTGGGACCAACAAGAACCCTTATAGTGGAAGAAACACCTCATGTTGTGTTTGATGAATCTATCTTTGAGATCAGGAATGATAGTTTGGAACCTGAAGAAATCACACAGAGGACAACCAGATTGAGTCTAAAAGATAAGGACACTGAATTCACAGATGTTGTCCAAGCCAATCTACCTGAACATACCACATTGGACAACTATCCTGAAGGCAATCTTCCTGAGACAAACCCTACTGATGGAAATGGTGAACTGAATGAGCCAATCCCAGTTCACATCCAGGTAACAACTACCAATGAAGAAGCAGTTCCTGCTGAGGTAGTTAATGGGTCAAATAATCAAGGGGGAACTCAAAATGTTGAAAATGCCAATGTCCCTGACATTGAGGACAACACCCCTGAATATGATCCTGAATTAGATCCTGCACTAAATTATCCTGAATTCTATGATCAAAATGACTCAACCTCAGTAGAGGACAACTCTACTGAAGGAATCAGAAAAAGAAGGACTTGGTTGTATGACCATCCTACTGATCTGATACTTGGTGATCCAAGTATAGGAGTCAAAACCAGAAGTTTTCATGGTGAAAGTGCTATGTTTTGTTGTTTCTTGTCAGAACAAGAACCAAGTGATATTAATGAAGCACTTCAGGATGCCAATTGGATCACAGCCATGCAGGAAGAACTGAATCAATTCACCAAAAATGAAGTATGGGAGCTGGTTTATAGACCTTCACATCAAGATGTTGTTGGAACCAAGTGGGTGTTCAAGAACAAAAAGAATGAAAATGATGTGATTGTCAGAAACAAAGCAAGACTAGTGGCAAAAGGTTACTGCCAGCATGAAGGCATTGACTATGATGAGACCTTTGCACCTGTGGCAAGGCTAGAAGCAATAAGGCTTTTCCTAGCCTATGCAGCCCACAAGAGGTTCAAAGTGTACCAAATGGATGTCAAGAGTGCTTTTCTGAATGGAGTCTTGAAAGAAGAGGTCTATGTGGAGCAACCACCAGGTTTTGAGACTGGAAACCAAGTATACAGGCTGAAGAAGGCTCTATATGGACTCAAACAGGCCCCTAGAGCTTGGTATGATACATTGTCACAGTTCATATTGGATCATGGATTCACCAAGGGAACTGTGGACAGAACTCTCTTCAGAATCTCTGAAGGAGAGGACATCTTGCTTGTCCAAATTTATGTAGATGACATAATTTTTGGATCCCCTAATGAGAAGCTGTGTGAAAAATTCTCCAAGCTTATGCAAAGCAAGTTGGAGATGTCCATGATGGGGTTGATGAACTTCTTTTTGGGTCTACAAGTCAAGCAATCAAAAGAAGGAATCTTCATCAACCAAGCTAAGTACACCAGAGAGATGATCAAGAAATTTGGGTGTACATCAAGCAAGCCAGTGAGGATCCCAATGAATACTAATTGGAAGATGGATCCTGATGAAAGTGGTGTTCCAACCAACTCCACTGAGTATAGAGGAATCATTGGTTCACTCCTCTATCTCACTGCCAGCAGGCCTGACATCACCTTTGCAGTAGGTGTATGTGCAAGGTTTCAAGCAAATCCTAAGAAAAGCCATCTTGAGGCTGCAAAGAGGATCTTGAGGTATCTCAAAGGCACTGAAAATCTAGGCCTTTGGTACCCTGCTGATGACAATATTGAGTTAACTGGCTACTCAGATGCTGATTATGGAGGATGCAGAATTGACAGAAAATCCACTTCAGGAACTTGTCAATTCTTAGGCAACAAACTCATATCTTGGTTCTCCAAGAAGCAAAACACAGTGGCTACCTCCACCACTGAAGCTGAATATGTTGCTGCTGGAAGTTGTTGTGCTCAAATCCTTTGGCTGAGACAACAACTCAGAGACTACAAAGTCAACTCTACTGAAGTGCCAATATTCTGTGATAACAATAGTGCCATTGCTATATCACAAAATCCTGTCTTGCACACAAGATGCAAACATGTGGACATCAAGCATCACTTCATTAGAGATCATGTGGAGAAGAAGGATATTAAGTTAGTAAAGATCCACACAGATCATCAAAAAGCTGATATACTAACTAAGCCACTTACAGAGGCAAGGTTCCTGGAATTATCAGCAGAGTTGGGTCTTCTTGATCCAGGGAAGTTGGACAAATGAGTCCAAAGAAGTTCATTCATTAAGGGGGAAATAAACTCAAACTTCAGCAGACTTGGTCAAGTCTACTGAAACTCAGAAAAGATGACCTTACTCCTTTAGGACACTTGTATCTTGAAATTCAGGACACTTGTCCACAGCTATTCAGGACACTTGTCCACAGCTCTTCAGGACACTTGTCCATATAAGGTCAGATAAGTTGTCTTGGCTATCAAACCAAATCTTGGTATGATAAGCACCTATTTTTGGTGATCAATGCCTATTTTGAAATCTGTCCCATTGAAATACAGTTTTCACCTTTCTGGGATTTAATTTGTCTCCCACCCAAAAGGTCACTTTCCATGCATTAAATGCTAAGATTTAACTCTTCTTTGCATTAAACTTTTTGGGACATGATCTATCTCGAAAAACCCCCAGCCTTAAACAAACATTAAAAACCACCCACGTTTTGAATAAAACAGTTCTTTCACTGTTACATTGATTTTTGACCATTGGATCAAAACTGGCCAACTCCCCTGAAATCAATCCTAGCCGTTCATTTTGGATTTCCATTTTTGTTCACCTTTGAATTGCATCAAGACTTCACCAACTCATTGACAAACATTCTTTTTAGAATATTCTCAAACCTTAAGATTTCTCTCAAACACTTCTTCCCAAGTATTCGAAACCCTAGCTCTAAACTTCTTCAAACTCTCTCAATCTCTATCAAACTTTTCTCTGTAACTTTCAAATGGCCCCCAAAGTTAGACCAGAGATGCTCATTGATTTCTCCAACAAGGCTTTAGACCTTGATTTTGGCTACCTGAGCAACAAAAACAACCTTCATTTTGAGCCCATAGTATCCTTTGAGAGTGAGGATCCTGAGATCAAACCAACTCTAAGATGGCTGAGAAAAGCTGGTTTGCAAAAGTTCATGGAGGAAAGACCAAGTTCATGCTTGGAAGGTTACATGGCTGAATTCTTTGCCTTTCTCAAGTGGAGAGGTCAACCTGCAGATGGTGAAGTTTCCATAAGGTTGTCATATACTGCAGGGGGGGAGGAAGAAGAGAGATTTCATAGAGTGAAATTCTCTTCAGAAGATATTGAAGGAACTTTTGGATTGCCTTATGAGGGAAGGAATCCAGAAGTTTATAGCACTGGCCATGAAGATGAGATAGCTCAAGAATGGCTATTGGTTCCAGGCCCCATTTCTTCAACTCAAAACAAGAAGACTCTCAAGCCAAAATTTCTCAACCTCTTTGAGGTAGTTGCTAAGAGTCTCTTGAGCAACACTGGAAGCTTGGAGCAGGTCAGCCATCCAAGAATCAGAATCATGGCTGCTGTGATTGATGCTAGTGACAAAGGCATCAAATTTGATTGGAGAACCTTTATCATGTCTGAGATGATGAAGGAAAAGGCTAAATTTAAAGCGAAGGCTCACAACAAAGTTGTGCTAGAAGGGAAACTCAAGTATTGCACCAGGGCAAACTTGTTAATTGAGAGATTCTCCCATTACTCCCAGATGCAAACATTTGCAAAGCCCCTCCCAGCCCAAAAGATCCTGTTCAGGAAACTCAGCAAGAAAACTGAGCAAAGAAGGATGCTTATGGCCAAACCTGCTGAAGAACAGGTTGAAGAAAAGCCTAAGATGAAGAAGAGAACCAAAGCCAGAGCTGTTAAAACAAGGAAAATGTCTCAATTATCTTCAGGAGAAGCCTCAGGAGCATCAGCTGAAGTTGATGAAGTGGCAGAAGAGGGAGTAAGTGTGCCTTCTGACCACTCAGAAGAGTTGAGGATGAAGTATAATGAGACAAGGCAGAAGAAGAAAGGAGATAAGAGGATCAGGGAAGTTGTCCCTGAGAAGGAAGGTGAAGGAAGTGGGAGCAGTAGGGCCAGCAAGAGAAGGGCCAAGCCTACTGAGAAAGTGTTGGAGCTGCAGGAAGAAAGGTCACTACAATTGGCTCTAAGAGAGAGCAGAGCTGAAAGCAGGACCAAATCTAGGTCAAGGACCAATTCATCAGGTTCTGGAACTCCAGAATCTAAGATCCCTGAAGGTCAACCTTTAGAGGCCAACATCCCCGAGTTTCAGAATCCTGAGCCCAACTCCCCTGAAACCCATGTTACCCCTTCCAACCAACCCATTACCCCTGTAGATCTCACTAAGAGATATTCTCCAGAAGGGAGATTGCAAAGAAGTGGCATTGATGTGCTTGCAGATTTAGTAGTAGATGAGACAAGACTCCTGTCTCCCCTTGACTCATCCATGCTCAATTACTCAAAGCTTTTAGAACATGCACTCAATGAGCCAACCCCCCTGAGTAAAGCCCCTTCAGACCCATTGCTCTCAAAAGCAACTGAAGCACCTTCTACTACACCAAACCCTTCTGAAGCCATCATCCCTGAAATAAACCTCCCTGAAGCCACTCTAGGAGAACCCAGAGCCAACTCCCCTATAACCCAAAGTCCCCATTCAAGTGGAGATGAGGAGGAGTATACTTTTGAAAGTATGCTCAGAGGAGGAGCAAAGGCTACTGTGGACAGTTTGTATCCACAACTTGCTGAATTTCCAAGAATTCAGAAGACATTTCATGATCTAAGGATGCTTGTTGATGTAAAAGACAAGTCTATGATGGAGATATCACAAGTCATCCAAGATAAGGGTGCAAACTGGTGGCAAATAGAGGAGAACAGATTGCTAAACTTTGCTGGAGTTTCAAAGACAAGATTTCTCATTGATGAGGAAAGTTTTGCAAAGCTAGTAGCTGATAAAATTGAGGAGGAGAAAGAAAGGAAAGCTAAGGGAATCAAACACCCTGACAGTAGCTCAAATGATGATGATTCCCCTGATGATCCCTCAAATCCTTCAAACCCCAACCCTCCTGAAACTCCTCAAGCCAACCTCCCTGAACCTTCTCAACCCAAATCTTCTATAGCAGACAGACTTTCAAACCCTCCTAAAACCTATCATAGGAAAGGCTCTGTATCTTCAGAGGTGTTGACCAAGGGTGGTAACACAACCAAAGACACATCTGCCAATGAAGGTTCTTCTGAACCCAAGGCACAACCTAAAGATGTTGAGGTTCCTATGCTAGAGGCTGGTTTGATTAAGGCCTATTCAGTGTCAGAAGAGTTGGACACTGATCAGCCCTTAATCATTCAGGATGACTTAGTGGCTGTTGAAATAAGCACTGTGATCTCCCCACAACTGCCATCTTTGAACCTTGTTGAAGGTGGAGATGTTGCAGGTTTAGGAGAAGGAGTTGAAAAGGAGAAGTTAGTGGAAAAATCAGAGGGAGTAGTAGATGAGAGAGATGTGGTGATCACTAGAATAGTGAGTGTACCACCAAATGAGGGTGATATAAGTGAGGAAGGGCGGGCTATTCTTGAAGTCAAATCTGAACTTCAGGAATCCCTTGATGAGAGGAGGCCTGTTCCTTTAAGTGAGGAAATTATTAAAGAAGGGAGAAAAGAAAGAGTTGAAAATGAGAAGAAGGCTGCTGATGTATCAGAGTCTTATATAAAAGAAATTGAGGGTGATGAGTGTCTATTTCCTAACTTGTTTGATTTGTCTACTGTTGCAGGTATTTCTCTTGACCAAATTTTTGCAGATGAGTTCTTAACAGATGCACCTATCCAAGTAGATTCAGGCTCAGCTCAAGCCTTACTTGGAATGCAATCAGAAAAGCTGGATTTCTTGGCTCATCAAGTTCAATCTGCTCATGCTAAAACTTCAGGAGCATTGAATGAGCAAGGAAGGACCCTAGCATCTGTAGAAATGAGGCTCACTGGCTCTGAAGATGTTGTGCTACCAACTCTGGAAGCAAGGATTAGTGGTGTGGAAACTGGCCTCCAAACCATTTCCACTGAAGTACAAAATGCAAAATCCACTATGGAAGCCATCTCAGAGGAGGTCAAGAAAGAGCAAAAGTTGCTGAGAGACAATCATAATGCCAATGTCAAGGCTCTCAGGCTAACTATCAAGCAAGCTCTTGGAAAGAAGACTGCATTGCAAAAGAGAAGAGCTGAAGAGCAAAGGCTAGCTATGGTGAAAGCAGCCTCTGAAATTTTTTCCCAAGAGGTATTGGCCAGCATTGCTGAAGGTGCAGTGGCCAACCTCACTGAGCTTCTCAAAGCCCAACTGGATGCATCCCTGAAAGCAACCTTGGAGGAGGTTGTTCAACAAAAGATGAAGCCTGTTCTAGCTTTCCTTAGCTTGAGCAGTGATAGGATGCAGAATATACATGATGAAAATGTATATTTGTTGGAGGAGATGAAGTCCCTGAACCAGGCCCAATGCCTAATGGCCACAACTATGAGTGAGCTAAAACCCCAGTGTTTTGATGCTGCCAAAAAGGGGGAAAGGGAAAGAGCTAGAGCAAAAGGTGCCTTGGTGATTGGAAGCCCAGTTCAAGGAAAAGACAAAGCTGCTGAAGGAAAAGGAAAAAAGCCTGCAGTGCTAAACTTAGAAGAATTGGATGAAGAAGAGCAATTAGCACTTGCATTGAAAAATTCTATGGCCTCGGCTCAAGAAGAAAGGATGAGGTTACAACAGAGACCAGGTGGTGAGGTATCTGGTTTGGACAAAGGTGATGAAGGTGTCCAAACTAGAGGAAAGATCAAAAGGGCAAAAGTAAAGAAAAGGCAAGCTGAAACCTTCACTGACTTTCCTAACAGTCTTGATCTTCCACCTGAATTCAGAATTGATGAAGATGAGCCTACATCAAAGAAGGCCAAAACTGCTGAAGAGACCAAAATTGCTGAAAAGGACAAGTCCTCTGATTCTACCAAAAGTGCTGAAGGTCCCAAGTCCACTGAAGACATTGAAGAACTATTTGCTGAAGGATTTGGACCTGAACCTAAAAAGAAGACTACTGTCCTAGCTCATGATCCATAAAAGTTGTTTCATGAAGGGTATGGCAAATACCCTGAAACACAACAGAAGCTGGCCATGATGAAGGCCCAAGAGAAAATGGATCTGTTAGAGGAAGCACAAAGAGCAAGAGACAAGAGAAGAGCTAACTTTCAGAAACCAAGAAGAAGGAGAGCAACCTACAGCAAGATGAAGCCTCAGCTTCTAATCCCAATGGACACCAAATATCCACACTTGGATAAATGGGTGCCAATTCAGCTAAATGATACATGGGAAGAGGCTAAAAGGGAGTTTGTCTATGACTATTATGTCATTGACAGATGGAATGGAGGAGATGCAAACTCTGCCTTTACTGAGTTCATGCTGGAATACTACAGAGAGTTGTATCAACAATTACTTGCAGCTGCTGACATTGCAAGAATTGAACTCAATGCTCCCAAGCCTATCATCTACAAGCCTATCAACAATTACTTCACCATCCTCAGGTTTGCCTCTCCATTTGAGGAAGGCAAAGAATTCTGCCATGTAGCTCTCCAAGCAAGAGCTTGGTCTTTCCTCCATGAACTTTTGAATTCCAGCTCTCCTCAACCATCTCAAGGTTGGTGTGATTTCAGGATCCTCATTCTCAAAGGATACTATTGGCTCAAAATGAAGATTTTGTTTATTGCTTAAGTAGCCAAAATCCAGGTCTAGATCCTTGTTAGAGAAATCAACAAGCATCTCAGGTCTAACTTTGGGGGCCATTGAAAATTTGCAGAGAGAGCTTTGAGAGAGTTTGAAGAAAATTTGAGTTAGGGTTTCGAATACTTGGGAAGAAGTGTTTGTGGGGATCTTAAGACTTGTGAATATTCTAAAAAGAATGTTTGTCAATGAGTTGGTAAGGTCTTGAAGCAATTCAAAGATGAGCAAAAATGGAAATCCAAAATGGACGGCTAGGATTGATTTCAGGGGAGTTGTCCTTTTTTGATCCAATGGTCAAAAACCAATGTAACAGTGAAATAACTGTTTTATTCAAAACGTGGGTGGTTTTTAATGTTTGTTTAAGGCTGGAGGTTTTTCGAGATAGATCATGTCCCAAAAAGTTTAATGCAAACAAGAGTTAAATCTTGGCATTTAATGCATGGAAAGTGACCTTTTGAGTGGGAGACAAATTAAATCCCAGAAAGGTGAAAACTGTATTTCAATGGGACAGATTTCGAAATAGGTATTGATCACCAAAAATAGGTGCTTATCATACCAAGATTTGGTTTGATAGCTGGGACAACTTATCTGACCCCACTTGGACAAGTGTCCTGAAGAAAAGTGGACAAGGGTCCTGAATGTTAATGGACAAGTGTCCTGAAGAAGTAAGGTCATATTTCTGATTTTTAGTAGACTTGACCAAGTCTGCTGAAGTTTCAGTTTATTTCCCCTTCAATCAATGAACTTCTTTGGACTCATTTTTCCAGCTTCCCTGGATCAAGAAGTCCCAACTCTGCTGATAATTCCAGAAATCTTGCCTCTGCAAGTGGCTTAGTTAGTATATCAGCAATTGTTTTCTAGTTTCTTCCTTATAATCAAACAATTGTTTTCTAGTTTTAACACCTATACTAGAATCACCTAGAATCAGATCAGTAGAATGAGCAGACTTCCATGTCCTTCTATTCTTAACAGAAATGCTATCATCATTTTTATCATGCAAATTATCATGCAGATCAGTATCATTTATATCAGCAGATTTGTTCACAGGAGAGCAGTCATTCAATTCTTGTATTTCAGAAGTTTTAGATGACTCACCTTTGTCTTTTACCTTTTCTTTATCAGAATCTTGATCTAGGACTTTCAGGAAAGGATTATATGCTTGTACAGATTCATATATTCCTGTATCATCATCTTCATTGTTGATTTGAAGCTGTAGCTTGTCAATTTTCTTACTGAGCTGATGATCAGCAGAGTCCTGCACATTCTCATTAAAGACTACATGGGGTGTTTCTTCCACACATAGGGTAGAGTAATTAAACACTCTAAATGCTTTGCTTACAAAAGAGTATCCTAAGAATATCCCTTCATCAGCTTTTGCATCAAAAGCATTTAACTTACTTTTGCCATTGTTATGAATGAAACACTTACATCCAAAAATATGAAAATAAGAAACTCTTGGTTTTCTGCCTTTCCATACCTCATAAGGTGTTTTACCATGCACCTTATTAAGAGCACTTCGATTTTGGGAGTGGCAAGCTGTGTTAATAGCTTCTGCCCAAAATTTCTGAGGTGTGTTGAATTCTGCAATCATGGCTCTGCAAGCTTCTTTTAGTGTTCTGTTTCTCCTTTCTGCAACACCATTTTGTTGAGGGGTTCTGGCTGCACTTGTCAAATGCTGTATGCCAGACTTAGAACAGTAGTCAGAGATGTAACAATTAATAAATTCAGTCCCCTTGTCACTCCTAATCTTGACAATGGGATGACCTTTTTCAACCTGCAACCTCTTCAATAGATCTGGAAGTAGTGTTTGTGTATCACTCTTTTTGTGTAGAAAGACTACCCAAGTGAACTTAGAGTAATCATCTACAACAACTAGAGTATACCTTCTTCCATTCAATGTAGGAGGATTGATAGGACCATGAAGATCCATATGCAAGAGTTCTAAAACTCTGCTTGTTGAAAGAGTTGGAATGGACTTAAATGACACCTTTACCTGTTTACCTTTTTGACAGGAATCACATACTTGTGATTTGGAATAGATTTCATTAGGTATGCCCTCAACAAGATGTTCTCTTGCAATCTTGTTGATTATCTTAAAGTTCAGATGGCAGAGGCGTTTATGCCAGAGCCAACTGTTTTCTTTAGGACTCTTAGTAATAAGACAAGCATTCTTAGGACAACTATTCCAATTCACAATGTATACACTTCCTTGTCTTGTGCCAACAAGTAGAACATTGTGAGTCTTTTTATCTATTATTTCACATCTTCTGGTTTTGAACTGAACTTTGTATCCCCTGTCACAGAATTGAGATACAGATAACAAATTATATTTCAAACCTTCAACATAGGAGACATCTTGGATTTCAACATCTCCATTCTTGATGAATCCAAATCCTTTTGTGATTGCTATTGAGCTATCACCAAAGATGACTTTTGGTCCTTCCTTCTCATGATAGTTAGTAAGTAAGGCCTTGGTACCAGTCATGTGGTGTGAACACCCACTGTCTATGTACCAGGTCTCACCAACTGAACCACCTTTCTTGTATAAGTCCAGTCGATCCTGCAAGGTAGTGATCTTAATAATTTAGGTACCCTGGTTTATTGGGGTCCTTGGGGGTTAGTAGTGAGAGGTACCCAAATGAACATTGAGGATTTGAATAAATGGGACCTCTTCAATTTCCTTCCAAATTTATCACAGAACAGTACTTTGTTAACCAATTCAGAATTATCAGCAGACTTAGGATCTATTTTTCTGAGATATCCTTTCCTTGGTTCTATCCCTTTTTCAGTAAGATCAGTATGCCTGTAATAGTTTGAATATGGTCTAACAGCATGTGGACCATATGGCTTATATTTTTGCTTTGGTCTTTCCTCACCAATGATATTATAAGATAAAGGTGGAGGATAAAGAACAGGTTTGTTATGATAATGAGGCACAAATCTCCTAGGTTTAGTTGAATACAACTGAGACTGCCTTATAAAAGGAGGTCTAGGCTGTTCCCAACTTGCCTGTGCTTGTCTTGACCTACTGTTCTGAGTTTGTCTCTTCTGATACCAGGACTGATCTGATCTGGTCAGAGGAGTACAACTCTTCTGGTATGGTCTTGACTGTACTGGTCTTAATACATTCTTCATTTTACCAATCTTGTTAGTAGGAGAGATGTATTTAGACTGTACTTTGAGTTTTGGTTCATCATCATAAGTCATAGGTTCTTTTCCTTTATCTAGTTGCAAAGAACTTGTACTAGCTCCATTAGTGTTCTTAAATTCTGAAGTAGATGAACTAGGCAGATCAGTACCTATTCCACTTTTATCATTTGGAGCTCTATATCTGTCTGAGATAGTTTGATTAATTCTAGTAGAGTTAATCATCCCAGATAACTTTCGATCTAGGCTCACTACTTCAGATTCTAAGAATCTATTGCGCTCTTCAAGTTTTTCACACTTAATCTTTAAGTCATTGAATTCATTAGTCTCTTTGGCTTGAGTTTTAAGCATTCCCTGATATAGTTTATCAATAGATGCATACTTTTCTTGGAGTTTGGACAACTCTTCTGATAGCCTTGCATTTATGACAGCTATATTAGGATCTACTTTTGACTGAGCTTCTTTCAGATTAATGATTTCTTGCTTTAAATATATATTCTCATCACTAATTTCAATGAATGCTTTGTTAGCTTGTAGAAGGTCTTCTTCAGTCACTCCTTGGGAATGATGAAGACTACTTCCTACACTGCTAACAGCAGCATCACTTTCATCAGTGTCAGAATTGTCACAAGATTGAAAGGAGTTAGCAGATGATACCTCATCATTTATTTTGGCCATCATTACCAGCCCATCATCTGCTATGAAGGCTTCATCTTCATTGCTAGAGGGGTAGTCAGATGAAGACGATGGCAACTCTTCTGATTCCGAATCAGAGTCATTATAAGCCATCATTGCCTTCTTACCCTTGGCATATTTTGATCTCTTCTGGCTTTCCTTTCTTCTCGATCTTCAGAACTCAGATCAGGACATTCATAAGCATAATGACCTGGCTTATCACAATTATAGCAAACAGGATTGTTAGAAGTTCTTTTAGGAGGAGAATGTTTCCTGTTCCTGTCATGCTTGTCAATTGAGTTCCTGTCTTTCTTATCAGAATACTTTCTATCTCTCTTTTCAGATGAGTTCCTATCTCTCCTGTTCTCATTAGAGATCTCATCCCTTCTTTCAGAAGAGTTTTGATCCCTTCTGTTCACAGAAGAGTCCCTGTTACTAGAACCCTTGGTTTCCTTATAGAATCTCTTGTATCTACCATACCTCTTATTTAGTTTATCAAATCTTTTGATCATAAGGCTCATCTGATCTTTCAGACTAAGATCAGAACTATCTAGTTCATCTTTTATGCTTGGGCCCTTAGACTTAGATGATCTAGACCCCTTAGAGGTAGAGGCTTTAAAAGCTATGTCCTTGGAGGTATCTTTATCCTTATGAATCACAGTAATAGGAGCTTCTTCATCTAACTCAAACTCATGTGCCTTAAGTGTTTGGAACATAGTTTCTGCTGGCCAAGAATCAATGTCTTGTGTAGTTTTAATGATCATCTTGACCATTTTCCATCTTTCATCCAAAGCTTTCAAGATTCTCAAGTTAACTTCTCTATCAGTATAAGTCTTGCCTAGCACATCAAGATCATTCATGATTTTGGTAAATCGAGTATCCAATTCATCAATTGATTCTCCTGGCTTCATCTTAAATGATTCAAACCTTTGGACAGCAGTGGATAACTTGCTTTCTTTGATCAGTGTAGTACCTTCACAAAGAATAGCCAATTTGTCCCACATTTGTTTTGCAATCTTACATTTTAGTACTTTACCAAGATACTCATTTGGTAAGGTATGTAAAATGTAGTTCTTGGCAAGACTGTCCAAATTGTTTTGTTTCATTTCTTCCGAAGTCAGTTCTGACCTTGGTTTAGGGACCAGTGCTCCAACTGGTTTAGATGGATCCAGAACAGCAGTGTTTTCCACCATGATGACAATTGGTCCTTCAGTCACTACAGACACCATTAGATCATGGGTTGAGCTAAAGATGGCCTCCATCCTAAGCTTCCAGTAGTCATAATCTGCAATCTTGAACTTAGGCAGTTTGTTCACATTAGTGTCATCCATGTTTGATTAGACAAATAGGATCAGTAGTATAGCAGATAGTTTTCAAGTATTCAGATAGTGACAAATATCAAGAAATAGTAGCAAGATCAGTAAGATATCCCTCAAGATCTGTAAGGTTATCAAGAAACAGCAGTCCAAAGAACTACTGCTCTGATACCACTTGTTGGTCCCAAGTTGAGTTAAGATTGAGTAAGCTAAGAAAGTCTAGAGGGGAGGGGTGAATAGACTTTCAAAAATCTTTCAAAATATCAGAATATGCAATGCGGAATTTAGTCTTCTTATGTACTGTACTGTGCTTACTTAGCTCAGATCAGTACTTTTAAAACAATATGGGCCTTACTAGTTTATACTCAACTTTTCTTTAGATCTTTATCTTTGTTAATTCTTAATGTTCTTAGTTAAACAATTCAAACAAATATCAAACAGTAAATGTAAAGAACACAGAATTTTATAGTGGTTCGACCAATAAGTCTACATCCACTCTCACAACTCCAGTTGTGAAGTTTTATTACTCTTCTTGAGTTTCTTGTGGCTTAAAGTCCCAAGATTAAGACTTTGATCTTATCGATTATACCTCCAGGTATATCTTCGATCTACTAGTAATTCTACAAGTAACTAGCACACTTGTTTTACAAAATACAAACTTAAACTTGAAAAGTAAAACTTCTCTGTGTTAGCCTTTGAATCTTCTCTTCAAATCTGTGGCTTCTCCTTCTTCTTTAATCTCCTTCAACTCTGTGAGTTCTTCTTGTGCTTTGTAGACTTAGATTGCTTGTAAACGCTTTTAAGATCAGTAGTCTTCAGCAGTAGGAGATTACACAGTATTTATAGAACTTAGTATGACAGTTAGCAGTTTGTGAACTAACTCTCAACTAACTCTAAAACTATTTTTGTAACTTCTTCTTGTAACCGACTTTGTAACTTCCTTTCAAGTCAGCATATCTTCAATATATCTTCAGTTACTCTTTAAATAAGCTATCCAAACTTATTCTTCAAATTTACCAAATCAGCACAGTAACTTACTGTTCTGATTTTTACTCTTCGGATTTTACTCTGCTGATTTTTACTCTTCTGATTCAATCAGCACAGTAACTTAAAACTGCTCAAAACTTCTCCAGATTTCTTCTAAGCTTATCTTCAATTCTTCTTTAAAGTCTTCTTACTCTGAAGTAGTCTTCTGAGTCTTCTTTAGTCTTCTGATCTTCTTCTAATCTAGTCCTAATCTACTGTTCTGAACTTTACAATGCTGAATACAATAGAATACAACTTTACATATATAAAACCTATCTATACATCAACTGAACTATATACATATGAGTATATCTAAGTCCTATACTATAAGCTGTCTATACAATACAAAACATCAGCTTAGTTCCTAACAGTTCACATATCAGATCAGTAACCAATAAGATCAGTAACTCATGTAAGATCAATCACTTTCATATAAGATCAGTAAACATTTAAGATCAGTAAGTATACAAGATCAGTAACTCAGATTCAAATATCTCATATAAGATCACTAAAATTATTCTCAGTTTCCATACTCAGATCAGTAATCTTATTCCAGTATTCTTTAGTTAAGATCAGTAAACTTATTCTTAATATTACTAAATAAGATCAGTAAACTTATTTCAGTTAGCATTAAGATCAGTAATCTCAATTTAAGTTTCTCATCAGATTAGTAAGCTTATATTCAGATGACTTAGTTAAGATGACTTAGAACCACATATATCACTAACTTTAAGTTGCTTTTGGCCATCAAAACATACTTTCATTAATTAGAACATTGTTTCAAGGAGTCATATCCTAACAATTTCCCCCTTTTTGATGAAGCCAAAACTACTTAAATGTTAATAAATCAGTAGTTAAGTATGTAGTCAATCATAACAGTTCATCAATTCAGAAATTCATATAATATTCACAATCAAATCAGATATTTCACATATTACACATACTAGCAAAATATGTAAAGCCTTGACCTTTTCCACAGGTTTGTGTCTAGTCTCCTGAAGCACTAGAGTAGGCATTTCATTCATTTTGCCCTTTCCTTTGTTCAGTGGTTGAATTATTTCATTTTCATCTTGTTGTGCCACTGATTTAACAAAGATTTTCTTAGTGTTACTTGTAGAGGCAACACTAAGACAAGGTGAAGATTCAAATGGATCAAAACCTAATCCACTTCTTTGAGCCATAGGTCTTTGATAACTCTGAATTTCCTCTATTGCTCTAGAGGACTTGTTCAAAGCAGACATCTTTAGTTTCAGGCTCTCTTCACTTGATTTAAGAATATCATATTCATGTGAGAGATTTTCAAACTTGGCATTTAGAATTTTTAGTTCAAAGTCTTTTCTTTTCTGAGAAAGTAGTTGATTGTCAATCTCCTTTTGTTGGTCAACTATCCTGAGATTTGCTTCCTCAAGCTCTCTCAAGACTTGTTGATATAACTCAGTAGATTTGACATCAACAGCTATCTCAGAGTTTTTGGTAAGTTCATTAGCCAATCTTTCATTTTCTCTCACACAGTTATCATGAAATTCTTGTAATCTAGTGAAATCTTCCATCAACTTCCCAAAGGAAAGTTTCAAGTTGACTTCACTAGTGTTCTGTGATAAAAATGATGGTGAGCTAGAGGTGGAGGATACCTCATCATCCTCAAGAGCCATGTTGCACACATCATCATCATCATCATCATCACTGTTTGAGAACAGTCCATCAGAAGAGATGAAGCTTTCAGCACTATCAGATTCTTCACCAGCCATCATGGCTTTTCTATTGGTGAACTTTCTGTCTCTTTTAGCTTGTCTTTCTCTTCTTTCTTTAGAGCTCAGTTCAGGGCAGTCATACTGGAAGTGCCCTTTCTTTTTGCAATTGTAGCACAGGTTTTCATCATCATCCTTCTTGGATTCATCTCTTCCTTTTGATGATGAGGGGTCAACTCTACTGGACCTTCTCCTATCAGAGTACTTGTCCTCTGATCTTTTCTCTTCGGGCTTTTTGTCTTTGGCCTGATCTTCAGGGGAGTTGTATCTTCTCCTGAATTTGTTGTCTTGGTAGAATTTCTTGTATCTACCAAACCTTGTGTTCAGCTTGTCAAACCTTCTAGCCATCAAGGCTAGTTCTTCCTTCATTTCAGTCTTAGAGACTGACTTTGATGATCTGGGAGTGGGTTGCATTTCAGGTTCAGCAATTTTGGCTTTGAATGCCACTCCCTTAGTAGGATTTGAAGGTTCCTCAACAGGTTTTCTTCTATTGAGGTCGAACTCATAGGCTTTGAGTTCTGAGAAGATTTGTTGCATGGGCATGGAGGAGAGATCTTTGGTGTTCTGCATCATCACAGCATAGACATCCCACTTTTGAGTGAGACTTCTCAAGATCTTTAGTCCAACTTCTCTCCTGGAGTACACCTTGCCCAATGAGTTGATTTCATTCATCACATCAGTGAATCTACCAGCAAACTTATCAATGGATTCATCAGCTTCCATTGTGAATTGCTCAAACTTTTGCACAGCAACTTGGAGTTTGTTCTCCTTGATCTTTTCTGTACCCTCACACATCTCAGCAAGAGTATCCCAGATTTCTTTGGCTGTGGTGCAATGGTAGACTCTTCCCATGATTGCATCTGGAA
The DNA here is from genome assembly GCA_963675135.1 of Galeopsis tetrahit. NCBI lineage: Eukaryota > Viridiplantae > Streptophyta > Magnoliopsida > Lamiales > Lamiaceae > Galeopsis > Galeopsis tetrahit. Next base: position 12,503,980 of record OY776121.1, on the reverse strand, counting down.
TTGTTTGATAGAGGGTATTCATGGCAAGATAATTTAGATTATCTTTTCTCTTTTCATCGGCAGTGAAGTCATCCTCATCCTTGGGAGTCATTTCCCTTACATCTGCTCTTTGCTCATCTGTTAATCTTGGGTTAGTTTGAGTAAACACAAAAGGTCCTCTTGTGATTACTCTTAGCATATCAGTATGAAGAGATGCAAGATGAGCCCTCATTCTAATCTTCCAGAAATCATAGTTGTCTATAGAGAACATGGGCAATTTATGATGTGAAATGTGATTGACTGGATTTGTGGCCATGTTGTCCAATCCTTGAACAGCAGGTGGAGGAACAGCATTGTTGTTGGCCATATCTCAAGAATAATTAACAAGTAATAGACTTCAGATAGAGATCAGTTCAGTGACCACACAAATATGTGAATTTTGAAAATCAAGATGGATTTTCAGAGGCAGAGTGGTCTTTGAACCCCTGCTCTGATACCACTTGTTGGTCCTGAAAGGAGTATATAACAAGTGTATGGGGGGGGAATACACTTGTATGCAATTCTTTTCAAATTTGATCAAACCAGAGCTCAGCAAGGTTGTCTTGGACAACTCTGCTGAAGATGATTAACTCTTCTAAGATAATCAAACCACTAAGTACTATTGAGTACTTAGTTGAATAACTATCTAGGGGAGTTATGTGTGCGGAATAGTGGTTGGCCCTTTAAGTTAGACTCCTTAAGTTTCTGAAATCACTTTGTCAATCCAATGCAGTCCAGTTTAGTTTCAGGGAACTTGTCCAAATCAGTTTTGCACAATCTTTGAATATGTATCTTTTGAAAGATCAGTTTTGTGTGCAGTGTTGAATGAATGTAAGTACTTTGTAAGGTAAATCAACACAGGAGTTTATAGTGGTTCAGAGACTCAAGCTCCTACATCCACTTTCCCTGATTTAACAGGATAATTCCTTCACTCTTGGAATTAACTTGTTTTATAGTGCCAAGGTGCACTTGATCAATAACACCACTCCTTGGTGAATTGATCCCTAGGATGTCTAGAGTCCTAGTACCCTCTTCTCAATCTCAGAACTGAATTGTTCTTCTCTCAACAGTCAGCTCCTACCACTTCTACTACTACAACCTTCTCACTTTCTCACTTGAAAGGGGTAAGGATTGAAGTAAGGTTCCAACTAATGAGATATCCTTTACAATGAAGATCAAGGTATAAGGATAGGATATCTCTCTAAGCTTATGTATGGATATACAATTGGGATTAGCTTAGAAGAAGTGTTTGAAGACTAAGATAGTCTTTGATAGCTTTTGAAAGCACTTTGACTTGAGGATAGTTGGATATTCTTGTCAAGGTCAAGGTCCTTTAATGGTCTTCACACTCCTTGTATTTATAGACAAAATGGAGATTTTCCCGTTGGAGAGGCAGCCCCAATTTGCTATAAATGTCTTCCTGAGTTCTTCAAACTGGAAGACAGATTCTTGATAGTGACATATCCTTATTTGGGTAATAAACGGCTTGTAAGACTTTGTCTTCTTTCTGCAGCACTTTTCCCAATGTTTGACTTCTTGTTAGGACTAGGACATGGCTTCTGAAGGTTGATCCAATGATAGGACAACATTCCTTATCAACTGGACAACTCTCCTTATCACTATCAGCAGTTTTGCTTTTCAGCAAGGTTGACTTGCTCTTCTTCAGATGACTTGGCTCTTTCCCTTTCTTTCACTCCAATTTGATCTTAGCATGTCTCAATGAAGTTCTTTAGGGTATGGTTGTCTCTAGCTTTTTCAGTATAGTTGACCTTCAACCTTTAAAGCATCTGTTCTGATTCAATCTTGCTGAGACAACTCTTCTGGACAACTCTCCTGATCAGCATACTTGGTCTTTTAGCATCAGAGCTTTTTCACATAGAGTTGACTTCTCTGGACAACTCTCCTGATCATAATATTTGATTAATCTTGTCCTTTTGAGCTTTGCAATCTTCTTCTTGCATAGAAGAAACTCTTCTGGACAACTTTCCTGATCAAGATTTTAGGTTTCATATGGAGTTTTCTTGTCCTTAGAGATTGTTCCAGATTTTGAGCCTTGAGGAGACTTGATCTTGATCATTTTGAAGTCATAGGTTCCCCCTTACATTGTGCATCTAATCATCTAAGAGCTGCCTAACATATCAGCTTCTCATCTAGCCTTGTGCTATGTGTTCTATCATATTTTGAACACAATCATCTTGACTTGGGCATGTCTCAGGGGGTTTTGGTATTTAATCAAAACATGTATCATTTTATTCCCAACAGCGTACACCAGATAATGTTGCACAAGGTATTGTTGAAAGTTTAAATCTTGTTAAGTTGTTGGGTAATGGAGAATTATTAGGACGTGAATGGTGTGAAGTGAAAGTTACTGTGGCCATTGAATATGAGGAACCATTAATCCGAAAATTTGGAGGTGTTAAAGTTGCTGGGCAGGCTATAGGACTTAGCATTGCTTGGCCAAAACATTTGGTAAGCTTCTTTTGTATTATTTCATTTATTTTAGTTAATTTTTTCCATTTCCACTACAAAAAATGCATCAATTAGAGACCAAAATTTTGAGACTGACATAAATCAGTTTCTATCAGTTTCTATTTGAAACTGATTTGAGACCGATCCGAAAAAAATTCGAGTTTTGAGACTGTTTTCAGTTCGGTCTTTAATATTATGTTTTCAGACCGCTTAGAGACCGAATTTCGGTCTCTCTAAACCGAAATTAAAATTTTGATTTTGCATTTTGTTTAGAGACCGATAATTCAGTCTTTAATTGGTATCAAAAATTCTAAATCCCAAAATTTTAATTGACTACCAATTTTGACCGCTCGTTTAGAGACTGTTTTCAGTTCGGTCTTTAATATTATATTTTTTAGACCACTTAGCCACCGAATATCAGTCTCTAAACCGAAATTAAAATTTTGATTTTGAATTTTAATTGGAGACCAAAAATTCAGTCTTTAATTGATATAAATGTTTTATACGTATGTGAATCGATCACTTACCGTCGGGATCAAGAGAGAAACCTTTAAGTTTGGACAAAGTATCCACATCCGAAAAAAATATTTTACTACGCTATCTAAATCCCTGGAAACTTTCACTACATCCTCTATATCAACTAAAACTGGCACTACGATTTCTAAATCAATTGAATCAGGCACTACGATCTCTAAATCAGTTGAATCGGGCATCACCATCTCCACTTCCAACGAATCTGGCTCTATGACTTTGTTCGAGATAGAGGAATCGAATTTAGGAGAAGAGAAATATTTGTCCATCGTTGGGAGAGACATATGAGATTAGCGATTAAAGAGATATGAATAATATTTAAAGATACAAAATTTTAAAATATTATCCCTTATATTGTATATATAGATAATTTTAAACAGTGGAGACCGATTTTTCGGTCCCAAATCAGGCGTTTGTGTTTAGAGACCGATTTTTGCGGTCTCAAATCGGTATCAAAATCAAGTTGTTTGTTTTTAGAGAACACTCCGGAAGAAAGCCCAGCCCACGCCCCATTCTTGCGAATAAATAACCCATATACAGTATATCACATGTCATTCTCTTAATTTTAACACACAAACCAACTTCGAAATAGGTCATTCCTTGATTTTCCTCTCCAATATCAGTTTGAAGATCTCGTTTCGAATTCAACGTAAGGTTTCTCATTCCCTCTTCATTTAAATTAATGTTTTCTCATATTTCTCAAATTAATTAATTTATGAAGTGTTCACATTATGATAATTTTCTTTTAATGTATATTACATCATATAATAAATAGATATGTATAATAGTAGTAAATAATATAGAACAGTGACAGTGTTATCTTCATAAATCAAATACTAGTACGCAAGGGAACGGGTGAACAAATTTTGTTTATTATTTATGTTTCTTTTGATGCAGAGCTTTTATATTTCCTCACTTTGTCGACATTTAGTTGATTTATTGAATGAGTTATCAAAAAATTTAATGAGGTTGTGATGAATGAAATTCTCATTTGATAATAAAAGTCTATATTCTAAAATATTGTTATGGCAATGAGATTAATTTTTATTTTGTAGAAAAGAGATTAATTTTAATTTTGTGGAGAAGAGATTCTGAGAAAAAATTAATGGCAATGGAAGATATGAGAAAAATTAATGACGTGTGTGATTTGATAGAAATAATATTAAATTAAATGTAAAAAATATTTTACAATTTTAATAGAGATAAAATAAAATATTAATATAACATTAAATTCAAATTAAATATAAATTAAAAATAATTTATTGACGTGGGCATGCCACCTAGGCGGTGGACACTATATCATTTCCGATCATATACAATAAAGAAATTAATTATATATATATATATATATATATATATATATATATATATATAATTAATTTTAAAAGTTACACAAGACAATTACTTGTCAAAGTGGTAGGTGTCCATTACTGGGCACCCATCCACCAGGGATCAATTTCCACAAAGGCCAAAATAAAATGGTCATTTAAATAAAGAGGGTGTGGGTGTCGGTTGTTGGGTCGGATATCGGGTCGGGTCAGGGGTGGGTGTGGGTGTGGGTAAATAAAGAGGGTGTGGGTGTCGGGTCGGGTCAGGGGTGGGTACGGGTAAATAAAAAGGGTGGGTGTGGGTAAATAAAGATGGTGGGTGTGTCGGTTGCTGGGTCGGGTTTGTATTTTATTATTTAGAGACCGAATATTCGGTCCCTAATTATAGACTAGATATCGATTTGTGTTTTAGGGCCCGAAAATAGGTCGGGCCGACTCACGTTTAGGGACCGTTTTAAGACCGAATTGTCGGTCTCTCATTTAGAGACCGACCCAAATCGGTCTCTAATTTGAGACTGTGTCATAAATTCGGTCTCTCAATATTAGGTACCAATGAAATAAGGACCCCTATAAATCGGTCTCAAATCAGTCTCTAACGTGTGTTGAGACTGTCTTTACAGTCTCAAAATCGGTCTCTAATCGATGCGTTTTTTGTAGTGTTCATTTATTAACAATTTTTCTTTTTGTTCATTATTATAGGTTCAAGTGGAAGATGCAAGATAAAGATAGTAAGTGGATTTTGCCACACATAGTTTAGGTGCAATTTATCTTTGAATTGATATTTTTGAGTTTTTTTTCTTATTTGGAATCTTAGACTTGATAGTTATGTGGTTAAGATAGTTTGAGTTGAGATGTATTAAACTTTGGTTTGTTTCTATTTTTTAGAAGTGTGATGACATTTTATAAGTTATAAATATCTTTTGTTGGTTTTTATTTTAGAAGTGTGATAATATTTTATTAATATATGCTTGAGCTGTTTAGGAGTATATGCATAACTTATATTATTAATAATATTATATGATATTAAAAGTGTCACCAAATTTGGTAGTTAAATTAGTTATATTTTTTCGTGACGCGAGAAAACGTCTCTAAAGTACATCATTCTGACGTTGGTTAGAGTCACCAAATAGTGATACTATGATGCATAAAAGCGTCACTAAATAAGTTGGTTAAGTTAGTTATATCTTTTTCGTGACGGGAGAAAGTGTCTCTACAGCACATCATTGTGACGTCGGTAGCGTCACCAAATAGTGATATTAGGATGCACAAAGGAGTCACTAAATGAGGTGGTTAAGTTAGTTATTAATTTTTTGTGACGCGCGAAAGTATTACTAAAGCACAACATCGTGATATTTTTAGCGTCACGAAAAAGTATCATTATGATGCGTAAAAGCATCACAATGAACATCTACGGTGACGCTTTTCAGGCGTCACAATAATGAAATAAAGAAACACCAAATCAGGTGACGCTTGGACAAAGCGTCACTATAGTAAAAGCGTCACAACGAGATACTTTTGGTGACACTTCTGAGCGTCTCTAAAGCCCATTTTTGTAGTAGTGATCATTCATTTAAATGAAAAGGAACCACATACTTATTTGAGATATGTCAGTCCTTGCAGATCTGATATGAATATTGATAATTTGGCTAATTAATGTCCATATAATTTTTGAATAGTTTGAAGTCTTCTGGTGTATCTGATAATGAATTGAATTTGAAAGTTGGAACACCAGTGATGTTATTGAGAAATATAGATCACTCAATTGGGTTATGCAATGGAACCATGTTTATGTCTTTTTTTTTTTACTATCTTTCTCTTTATATTTTCATTTATTTTTTATCATTTAAAATGTTGTATTTGTTTTATCTATAAATTTATAATATAACATATTGTTCTATTGGTAGATTGGTTATAACCAGGTTAGGTGATAAAGTTCTTGAAGCAAAGGTTCTAATTGGAAGTAGTGGTGGACAATTGTTATTGATACCGCGACTTACATCGACACCTTCTGATTCTAGATCGCCTTTCAAGTTTCAACGTAGACAGTTTATGTTGATTGTGTCATATGCTATATATGACTATTAATAACAGTTAAGGGCAATCGTTTTCTCATGTAAGTGTTTTTTTTTTTTTTTTTAAAAAAATTTGTATTTAGTAATAGTCAATTATATGTAGTTGTATCTACAATAACAAACCGTTGTGGTTTGAAGATCTTATTGTATCATGACAACAATCATGATTGTAATATCACAAAAAACTTAGTATTTCATGAAGTTTATAAGAATGTACGTATGAATTTATAATAATTTAATTTTTAAGTTTTATAATTGTTTCTTAATTTATTTTTTTATTAAATTACTATTGATATTAGATTATTTCATTATTTAATTAAATGTAATTTACATTACCAAAATTCCTGTAATATTCTTTCACACTAAATAATAATTTAATCATTTTGTCATATCATAAGTATACATACATTTAAATATTAGACATTACTTATATATATTTATATGTCAACTATAAATTTATATAGTATAAGACATTGATTTAATTAGATTTCAAGATTAATAATTTAATCTAAAAAAGATATTGAAAATATTTTAAAAGTTTCATCCTTTACTACTTTTTAAAATTCAATATAGTAAAATAAATATTATTAGTTAACAATAATAAATTTAGTATACATACGGTTTTGATATAGAACCCAGAAAGTGGATTTCTTAATTATTAAACAAACCACTTCATAAAATACTTGTAAGTGTTAAGGTGTACAAGTGATTTATGCATGTGGTTGGTTCCATAAGAAACTCACTTTTTGATTTCATATCATTACTATAATATATATATATATATGTAAATTAGTAATATTTTAAAATGAATAAAAAGGGACACTATAAAAAATTTAAATTTAAAATCTTTCGACATATTTTAATATATTTGGCCGTGCGTCAGCACGGGTGTCCTACTAGTTTTAGTAATAGGACATATGGAATCGCGGTTACTACTACAACATATGATGCAATCACTATGTTTTTTTGTCTAATGAAAAGTTACGTCTGAACATTAGTTAATGGCGGACCTATGCAATTGTATGAACTTTTAGATGAGAGATAAAATTATTTCATGGTATCACAGTCTAAAGGCTCACGCTCGAACATTCTGGGTTCGATTTCTGCTGAAAGCAACTCCATCTATTTAAATTATCCATTCGATGAGCCTCCTCCCTAAGAAAGGTAGATGTGATAATTCGGTTCACGGGTAAGGGAGAGTAATATGAATTACAGTAATATACAAAAAATAATTTTCTACCTCTTTACAAGTTCGGACTTTTAAATGAGACGAAATTCTTTCACCAACACTCATTTTGGGTCGATTATATGCTTGTTGTGGGCTAAGCACCCCCACCAAACTGGGCCTAAATCTTTGAGAGATAATTAAGATTTAGCATTGTTTTTCAATCGTAAATGTTATCTCACCTAATTGGAAGCAAACATTTATCTTAACCCCCGATGTTGTTAGAGAGAGATATGATTGTTCTTGGGTTGATTCTTAATACTAGTCTAAGCAGATATTTATTGGTTTGAGGATTAAGAATCGTTCTTCCTAAATCTAAAGAAACGTGTCGGATGTATTTGTTTATTCTAGGATCCGAGACCCTTTCAATCTAAGAGCATTTCCAATGGGAGTAAGGAATGCTAGATGGATTTCTACCCTCACCCAAAATCAAGGTAGTAGTGGTTGTGAAATAGGTGACATGGCATGGGAAAGGATTGGGGTAGAAGTATTGCTACCCGGTAGAAATAATAAAAAGAGCAAAATGGAGAGTGGGGAATTGGGGAGCGTGGGGTCCAAACTGGGAGTAAAAGTAGTGTGGCTAGCGAGTGTACTACACTGCGAGTGTTTTGTTTAAAAGCCACAATTAGTACAATGCCATATTTTGTTTATTTTATCTTTATTTTATTAGGTTTTTTTTAATACTAGTATATATTATCATGCTTTGTTTTTAAAAGATATATTGTATATTTATTTTAGGGGATCAAAAGATATATGACTAATATTTATATTTTAGACTTCCTACCTCTAATAAGAAATTAAAACCCAGTTTCTTTTTCAATAAATAAATAAATAATAATTAGGTAAAATATTATTTTAAAAGATAAAATTATTATTTGTTATTTTAAATTAAATTAGGTAATTTGAATTTTCTAAAATTTGTCATATAAATACAATAATCTCAAACGCGCGTTAGAATTTTATTAAATATTCAAATCTCACTTGATTCAGGCAATTCACTGCAAATCTTAGAAATATTTAAGTTTTAAATTTATTTAATGTTAACTAACCAATATTAGATTATCTAATCCAGTTTTTTATGTATATTAGTGAAGTCAATTATACAAACTATAATTTTGCACGTTTACCATGTTATATTGTATATTTGTACATATTTGATTGCCTAAATTAATATTTAACTAACTAATTAATATGAATTGGAAAAGTCTTAAATGCACCATGTGCACCAACTTGGGATCTGTGCACACTATACTTGACCCATCTGACCCGTCTAGCCCAAACCTGACCCGCCCCAATTTTTTTAATTCATCTCCTCCTGAAACGCTATTTTGTAGAACCGTTTTCTCCCTCCATTGTCATCGCCGCTGATCTCTTAACGTTTATGCTCTCCCTGAACTTCCGCTACCCTTCTCGCCTGCTAGTTGTTCCTCTACATCTTATGTAAGTCGTCTGATCCTCCTTCCGATCACCATTTTCGGCAGCCAATTCTCTGATCGGAAGACTCTCTTTCATTTTCCTCACAAGTATTGGTTCTGTTCTGATTTCGCTAATGGTCGACGTCGCCATTATTGGTTTGCACGACGCTTTTAGGATCTGCTCTGTATATATAATGTAGAAATATTAATTTGATAACCATAGACAAAATCTTTCATCCTTTGATCCAAGGGGGAAACTAAATTGAGCAGTATATATATGATTGGTGGGAGTGGGAGTAAAAGTAAGAATACTGCCTTGATCTGCTATGTATATATAATGTAATTTTTATTATTGAAAGTATTGAAAGTGTAATTCTTATTATAGAAAAGTTATAGATATTTTAACTGAAAAGTGTAATTCTTATTATTAAAATGTGATTGATATTTTAATTGAAAAGTGTAATTTTCATTATTGAAAAGTGGTAGATTTCGTTACTGAAAAGTGTAATTTTCATTATTGAAAAGTGGTAGATTTCGTTAATGAAAAATGTAATTCTTATTATTGAAAAGTAGTACTGAAAGTGTAATTCTCATTATAGAAAAGTGGTAATTTTGTTACTGAAAAGTGTAATATTTAATAGTGAAAAGTGGAAATTTTGTTACTGAAAAGTGTAATTTTTATAAAATTGTATTTAAAATAAAAAAATGGGGAATTTTTTAATAAGATCATTTCACTACTAGTATTATCTAATAAAACCTACAACATATTTTCTTGTCTAATAGAGTCATATTGAAAAATCTAAGACAATTATACCCTTTTATTAATTTGAAACAATTCAAATTTTTGAATTCAAATTAACAGGTCAACTAAATCCCCTAATTAGCTATTAACAAAGGATTTCGAAAATAGCGAAATTTAAGGACTTTCCAAAAATTTAAAAATTTCCTAAAAATTTCATAAAAAGTAGGTAACTGTTGGTCCTGAAAGGAGTATATAAAAAGTGTATGGGGGAGGGGGGAATACACTTGTATGCAAATTCTTTTCAATTTTGAACAAACCAGAGTTCAGCAAGGTTGTCCTGGACAACTCAGCTGATGAGATTAACTCTTCTAAGATAATCAGACTACTAAGTACTATTGAGTACTTAGTTGAATAACTATATAGGGGAGTTATATGTGCAGAATTAGTGGTTGGTCCTTTAGTTTAAACTCCTTTAAATTCTGAAATCACTTAAGCAATATAGTCCAGTTTTCAGGGAACTTGTCCAATACAGTTTTGCACAGTCTTTAAGTATATGTTCTTTTGAAGATCAGTTTTGTGTGCAGTGTTGAATGTATGAGAGTACTTGAAAGTAAATCAACACAAGAGTTTATAGTGGTTCAGAGACTCAAGCTCCTACATCCACTTTCCCTGATTTAACAGGATAATTCCTTCACTCTTGGAATTAACTTGTTTTATAGTGCCAAGGTGCACTTGATCAAGAACACCACTCCTTGGTGAATTGATCCCTAGGATGTCTAGAGTCCTAGTACCCTTTCTCAACTCAGAACTGAACTGTTCTTCTCTCAACAGTCAGCTCCTACCACTTCTACTACTACAACCTTCTCACTTTCTCACTTGAAAGGGGTAAGGGTTGAAGTAAGGTTCCAACTAATGAGATATCCTTTACAATGAAGGTCAGTGTATAAGGATAGGATATCTCTCTAAGCTTTGTATGGATATACAATGAAGATTAGCTTAGAAGAAGTGTTTGAAAACTAAGATAGTCTCTTTGAAAGCATTGAGAGCACTTTAGTTGACTTGTTAGTTGGTCTAGTAGTTGGTGCTTTAAAATGGTCTTCACACTTCTGTATTTATAGACAAATTTGAGAATTTTCCCGTTGGAGAGGCAGTCCCAAATTGCTATAAATGTCTTCCTTGAGTTCTTCAAACTGGAAGACAGATTCTTGATAGTGACATGTCCTCATTTGGGTAATAAACGGCTTGTAAGACTTTGTCTTCATTCTGCAACACTCTTCCCAATGTCTGACTTTAAGATTCACTTGTTAGGACTTGGACATAGCTTCTGAGGTTTGTTCCAATGATAGGACAACATTCCTTATCAAATGGACAACTCTGCTTATCACTATCAGTAGCCTTTTCTTGTCAGCATAGTTGGCTTGCTCTTCTTCAGATGACTTGGCTCTTTCCCTTTGCTTCACTTGGAATTGATCTTAGCATCATTCTTTGAAGGCTTTTAGGGTGTAGTTGTCTTTATTTCTTCAGCATGGTTGGTTTTCAAGCTTCAGAACACTTGTTCTGGTTCAATTTTGCTGAGACAACATTTCTAGACAACTCTCCTGATCAGAGCATTTGAATAAACTTGGTTTTTTGAGCTTTAGAACCTTTGTTCTTGTTTTTAATTGAGCAGAGACAACTTCTCTGGACAACTCTCCTGATCAGAGCATTTGGTTTTCAATAGAGTTAGAGATTGTTCCAGAATTTGAGCCTTGAGGGGACTTGATCTTGATAATCTTCAAAGCATTTGTTCCCCCTCACATTGTGCATCTAATCATCTAAGAGCTGCCTAAACATTTCAGCTTCTCATCTAGCCTTATGCTATGTGTTCTAGCATTTTTAGAACACAATCAATTGTGACTTGGCATATCTCAGGGGGTTTTGGTATTTAATCAAAACACATGTCATTTTATTCCCAACAATTTCCCCCTTTTTGATGATGCCAAAACCTATACATTTTATGCAAAAGTGACTTGACTACACCTATTACATTTATCTTCAGAAGACATGACTGAGGTCAATTTTCCTGAAAAAGAATGTGTTAGTGTACTCACCATTCATGTTGCAAATAGGTTTCAAGAATAGGCATAGAGAGATTTGTGTTTCTTGATTCAAAATATGTTCAACTATCATTCAAATGAGAATCATTACAGCATGTTGATAGTTTGAACAAAAACATATCAGAGCATGAGAACCATTACAGATTTACAAAAAAAACAGAACTTAATGATATACTCATAAGTCATTAAGCATTTAGGCATTCGAGCAAACATATCAGCATCTTGAGCATTTTCAGCATAGTTGACCAAAACAACAAATTAGCAACCAACTTAAGTTTTCATCCATTTCAGCATATAAGAGTCAGGAAAACTTAGCCATTTCAGAGATCATCTTCTTTAGGTGGCACCATCCCATATTGTGCCCACACTCTCTTCTTGAGTTCCATGGCTTCCTGGTTGGTTCCTTTGGGTCCAAGGGTCATTTTGTTTAGTTTGAGAATCTCTAGAAACTCCCTCAGGATCCTTGCTTGGTCAATCCATCCATCAAGCTTTAGAGGCATGTAAATGATAGGCTTGGGGGCATTGAGTTCAATTCTTGCAATATTAGCAGCTGCAAGCAATTGTTGATATAATTCTCTGTAATACTCTATCATGAACTCAGTAAAGGAAGAGTTGGCATCTCTTCCATTCCATCTGTCAATGACATAATAGTCATAGACAAACTCCATTTTAGCCTCTTCCCATGTATCATTCAGCTGAATTGGCACCCATTTATCCAAGTGTGGATATTTGGTGTCCATTGGGACTAATAGCTGAGGCTTCATCTTGTTGTAGGTTACTCTCCTTCTTCTTGGCTTTTGGAAGTCAGCTCTTCTCTTATCTCTTGCTCTGTTGGCTTCTTCCATCAAGTCCATTTTCTCCTGGGCCCTCATCATGGCCAGTTTCTGTTGTGTTTCAGCCTTTCAGGGTCTTTGCCATACCCTTCATGAAACAACTTTGATGGATCATTGAGTATCACAACCTTTGTCTTCTTTGGTCCAGGTCCAAAGCCTTCTTCATATAATGCTTCCACATCTTCAGTAACTTTGGCACCTTCAGCAATGTTGACCATTTCAGAAGACTTGTCTTCTTCAGCAATCTTGGACACTTCAGCAGTTTTGTCCTTTTTAGCACTCTTTGCCTTTTTAGAGATAGGCTCATCATCATCAATTCTGAACTCAGGAGGCAGATCAAGGCTGTTGGGAAAGTCAGTGAATGTTTCTGCTTTTCTTTTGTTTCCTTTGGCCTTCTTGATTTTTCCTCTAGTTTGGACACCTTCAGCATCCTTGTCCAAACCAGATACCTCTCCTCCTGGTCTTTGCTGTAGCCTAACTCTTTCTTCTTGTGCTGAGGCCATTGAGTTCTTCAAGGCAATTGCTAATTGCTCTTCTTCATCCAATTCTTCTAAATTCAGCACAGCTGGTTCTTTTCCTTTTCCTTCAGCAGCTTTGTCCTTTCCCTTTCCTGGGCTTCCAATGACTAAGGCACCTTTTGCTCTTGCTCTTTCCCTTTCCCCCTTTTTGGCAGCATCAAAACACTGGGGTTTGAGCTCACTCATTGCTGTAGCCATTAGGGATTGGGCTTGGTTTAGAGATTTCATCTCCTCCAACAAATATACATTCTCATCATGTATATTTTGCATCCTATCACTACTCAAGCTAAGGAAAGCTAGAACAGGCTTCATCTTTTGTTGGACAACCTCCTCCAAGGTTGCTTTAAGAGATGCATCAAGTTGGGCCTTAAGAAGCTCAGTGAGGTTGGCCACTGCACTTCCAGCAATGTTGGCCAGCACTTCTTGGGAAAACTTTTCAGAGGCTGCTTTCACCATGGCAAGTCTTTGTTCTTCTGCCCTTTTCTTCTGCAAAGCAGTCTTCTTGCCAAATGCTTGTTTGACAGTTAGCCTGAGAGCCTTGACATTGGCATTATGATTGTCTCTCAGCAGCTTTTGTTCCTTCTTGACCTCTTCTGAGATGGTTTCCATAGTGGATTTGGCTTGTTGAACTTCAGTGGAAATGGTTTGGAGACCAGATTCCACACCACTAATTCTTGCTTCCAATGTGGGTAGCACCACATCCTCAGAGCCTGTTAGCCTCATCTCTACAGATGCTAGAGTTCGTCCTTGCTCATTTAATTCTCCTGAAGTTTCAGCATGAGCAGTTTGGACCTGATGAGCCAAGGAGTCCAATTTCTCTGATTGCATTCCAAGCAAGGCTTGTGCTGAGCCTGTACCTACTTGGATAGGGGCATCTGTCAAGAACTCATCTGCAAATATTTGGTCAAGGGAAATACCTGCAATGTTAGACAAATCAAACAAGTTAGGAAACAAACACTCATCACCCTCAATTTCTTTTGCATAAGACTCTGATATATCAGCAGCCTTCTTCTCATTTTCAACTCTTTATTTTCTTCCTTCATTTAAAATGTTCTCACCCAAGGAATCGGGCCTCCTTTCATCAAGGGATTCTTGAAGTTCAGATTTGACTTCAAGAATAACCTGTCCTTCCTCACTTATACCACCCTCTATTTGTGGTACACTCACTATTTTAGTGATTACAACCTCTTTATCATCCACTACTCCCTCTGATTTTTTGACTAAACTCTCCTTTTCAACACCTTCACCTAGACCTGCAACATCTCCACCTTCAACAAGGTTCAAAGATGGCAGTTGTGGGGAGATCACAGTGCTTATATCAGCAGCCACTGAGTCATCCTGAATGATTAAGGGCTGATCAGTGTCCAACTCTTCTGACACTAAATAGTCCTTAACCAAACCAGCCTCTAGTATAGGAACCTCAACATCTTTAGGCTGTGCCTTGGGTTCAAAAGAACCTTCATTGGCAGATGTATCTTTGGTTGTGTTACCACCCTTGGTCAACACCTCTGATGAATCAAAGCCTTTCCTATGATAGGTTAAAAGGGGAGTTGAAAGCAAATTGGTTTCAGGAGGGTTGGGTTTTGAGGGGTTTGAGGGATCATCAGGGGAGTCATCGTCATTTGAGCTACTATCAGGGTGTTTGATGCCCTTAGCTTTTCTTTCCTTCTCCTCAATGATCTTCTTATCTACTAACTTTGCAAAAGCTTCCTCATCAATGAGAAATCTTGTCTTCAGCACACCAGCAAAGTATAGCCGTCTACTCTCCTCCACTTGCCACCAATTAGCACCCTTATCTTGGATGACCTGAGAGATTTCCATCAATGTTTTGTCCTTGACATCCACTAACATTCTCAAGTCATGGAACATTTTCTGAATTCTGGGAAATTCAGCAAGCTGTGGGTATAAGCTGTCCACAGTGGCTTTGGCTCCACCTCTGAGCATACTTTCATAAGTATACTCCTCCTCATTCTAACTATATGGAGAACTTTGGGCTATAGGGGAGTTGGTTGTGGTTTCATTAATTGCAACTTCAGGCAAGTTAAGTTCAGGAGGGTTGGCTTCAGAAGGATTAGGCTCAACTGAAGGTACCTCAGTTGCTTTTAAGAGCAATGATTCTGAGGGGGCTTTGCTCAGAGGGGTTGGCTCATGAAGTGCATGTTCTAAGAGTTTGGAGTAGTTTAGCATAGATGAGTCAAGAGGGGACAGAAGCCTTGTCTCATCTACTGCTAAGTCTGCTAGCACATCAATACCACTTCTCTGCACACTTCCTTCTGGAGAGTATCTCTTAGTGAGATTTACAGGGGTGATAGGCTGGTTAGGAGGGGTAACATGGGTTTCAGGGGAGTTGGGTTCAACATTTTGGGTTTCAGGGATGTTGGCTTCTAAGGGTTGGCCTTCAGGGATTTTGGACTCTGGGGTTCCAGAACCAGAAGAGTTGGTTCTGGACTTAGATTTACTCCTGCTTTCAGCCCTGCTCTCCCTTAGAGCAATTTGGAGAGACCTTTCTTCCTGAAATTCCAGCACCTTCTCAGTGGGCTTGGCCCTTCTCTTGCTTGCCCTACTGCTTCCACTGCCTTCCACTTCCTTCTCAGGGACAACCTCCCTAGGCCTCTTATCACCTTTCTTCTTTTGCCTTGTCTCATTATACTTCAGCCTCAACTCTTCTGAGTGGTCAGAAGGCACATTTACTCCCTCTTCTGCCACTTCATCAACTTTAGTTGATGCTCCTGAGGCTTCTCCTGAAGATATTTGAGACACTTTCTTTATTTTGACAGCCCTGGCCTTAGTTCTTTTCTTCATCTTAGGCTTCTCTTCAACCTTTTCAGCAGGGTTGGCCAGAAGCATCCTTCTTTGCTCAGTTTTCTTGCTGGGCTTTCTAAACAATATTTTCTGAGCTGGGAGGGGTTTGGCAAAGGTTTGCATCTCAGAATAGTGAGCAAACTTCTCAATTAGCAAACTTGCCCTGGTGCAATATCTCAATTTTCCTTCCATCACAACCTTGTTGTGAGCTTTTACTTTGAATTTTGCCTTTTCTTT
The DNA here is from genome assembly GCA_963675135.1 of Galeopsis tetrahit. Classification (NCBI taxonomy): domain Eukaryota; kingdom Viridiplantae; phylum Streptophyta; class Magnoliopsida; order Lamiales; family Lamiaceae; genus Galeopsis; species Galeopsis tetrahit. The sequence goes on along the minus strand of OY776121.1, from coordinate 12,487,694 downwards.
CATCATCTCAGACAAGATGAAAGTCCTCCAATCAAACTTGATGCCTTTATCACTGGCATCAATCACAGCTGCCATAATCCATATCCTAGGATGGCTTACTTGCTCTAAGCTTCCAGTGTTACTGAGCAAGCTCTTTGCTACTACCTCAAATAGGGTTAAGAACTTTGGCTTGAGTGTTCTTTTGTGTTGAGTAGAGGATAGTGGCCCTGGAGTAATAAGCCATTATTGAGCAATTTCTTGCTCAAGACCATTTCCATAGAATTCTGGATTCCTTCCCTCTGAAGGCAATCCAAAAGCAGCTTCAACCTCTTCCTCAGAAAATTTCACCCTGTGAAATCTTTCCTCCTCTTCTCCTTCTGCAACAAAGGACAGTCTTGTGGCAACCTCTCCATCTTCAGGTTTGCCTTTCCATTTGAGAAAAGCAAAGAACTCTGCCATGTAAGATTCAAGACAAGAGTCTGGCTTCTCTTGCATGAACTTCTGGAGACCTGCTCTCCTTAACCATCTCAAGGTTGGAGTAACATTAGGATCCTCACTCTCAAAAGAAAGGATTGGCTCGAATGTGAGGTTGTTTTTGTGACTTAGATAGCCAAAGTCTAGGTCAAGATCCTTGTTGAAGAAATCAACAACCATTTCTGGTTTTGCTTTGGGAGCCATTGAAGGTTTCAGAGAAAAATTTGACAGAGATTGAGAGTGTTTGGAGAAAATTTGAGCTAGGGTTTCGAATTCTTGGGGAAGAAGTGTTTGTGGGGGATCTTAAGACTTGTGAATATTCTAAAAAGAATGTTTGTCAATGAGTTGGTGAAGTCTTGATGCAATTCAAAGGTGAACAAAAATGGAAATCAAAATGGACGGCCAGGATTGTCTTCAGGGGAGTTGTCCAATTTTGATCCAATGGTCAAAAACCAATGTAACAGTGAGTGGTTGGTTTTATTCAAAACGTGGATGTTATTTAATATTAGTTAATGGTTGGGGAGTTTTCAAGGTAGATCATGGCTTGAAAAGGTGTAATGCAAACAAGAGTTAAATCTTGGCATTTAATGCATGGAAAGTGACCTTTTGGGTGGGAGACAAATTAAATCCCAAAAAGATGAAATTTGTATATGGAATGAGACAGATTTCGAGATAGGCAATAATTACCCAAAATAGGTGCTTATCATACCAAGATTTGGTTTGATAGCTAGGACAACTTATCTGACCCTACTAGGACAAGTGTCCTGAAGGATGTGGACAAGTGTCCTGAAATTCAATGGACAAGTGTCCTGAATCATTTGGGTCATCTCTTCTGAATTTCAGGAGACTTGACCAAGTCTACTGATATTTTAATATTAGTTCCCCCCTTAGTGAATAAACTCCTTTGGACTCATTTGTCCAACTTTCCTGGATCAAGAAGACCCAACTCTGCTGATAATTCCAGAAACCTTGCCTCTGCAAGTGGTTTTGTCAAAATATCACCTTTTTGATGATCTGTGTGAATTTTCACCAACTTGATATCCTTCTTCTCCACATGGTCTCTAATGAAGTGATGCTTGATGTCTACATGCTTGCATCTTGTGTGCAATACAGGATTCTGTGATATTGCAACAGCACTGTTGTTGTCACATAAGATTGGCACTTCAGTAGAGTTGACATTGTAGTCTCTTAATTGTTGTCTCAACCATAGAATTTGAGCACAACAGCTTCCAGCAGCAATATATTCAGCTTCAGTGGTGGAAGTAGCCACTGTGTTTTGCTTCTTGGAGAACCAAGATATGAGTTTGTTGCCCAAGAATTAACAAGTCCCTGAGGTGGACTTTCTGTCAATTCTACATCCTCCATAGTCAGCATCTGAGTAGCCAGTTAACTCAATGTTGTCATCAGCAGGGTACCAAAGGCCTAGATTTTCAGTGCCTTTGAGGTACCTCAAAATCCTTTTTGCAGCCTCAAGATGGCTTTTCTTAGGATTTGCTTGAAACCTTGCACACACACCTACTGCAAAGGTGATGTCAGGTCTGCTGGCAGTGAGATAGAGAAGTGATCCAATGATTCCTCTATACTCAGTAGAGTTGGTTGAGATACCACTCTTATCAGGATCCATCTTCCAATTTGTGTTCATTGGGATCCTTACTGGCTTGCTAGTTGTACACCCAAACTTTTTGATCATTTCTCTGGTGTATTTGGCTTGATTGATGAATATTCCTTCTTTAGATTGTTTGACTTGAAGTCCCAAGAAGAAATTCATCAGTCCCATCATGGACATCTCAAACTTGCTTTGCATGAGCTTGGAGAACTTCTCACACAGCTTTTCATTTGGAGATCCAAATATGATGTCATCCACATATATTTGGACAAGCAAGATGTCCTCTCCTTCAGTGATTCTGAAGAGGGTTCTGTCCACAGTTCCTTTAATAAAACCATGATCCAAGAGGAACTGTGACAGTGTGTCATACCAGGCTCTTGGAGCTTGCTTGAGTCCATATAGAGCTTTCTTCAGTCTGTAAACTTGGTCTCCAACTTCAAAACCAGGTGGTTGCTCCACATAGACTTCTTCTTTTAAAACTCCATTCAGAAAGGCACTTTTGACATCCATTTGGTACACTTTGAACCTCTTGTGGGCTGCATAGGCTAAGAACAGCCTTATTGCTTCTAGCCTTGCCACAGGTGCAAAGGTCTCATCATAGTCAATGCCTTCTGATTGACAGTAGCCTTTTGCCACTAATCTGGCCTTGTTTCTGACAATCACATCATTTTCATTCTTCTTGTTCTTGAACACCCACTTGGTTCCAATAACATCTTGATGTGAAGGTCTATCCACCAGCTCCCATACATCATTCCTGGTGAATTGATTGAGTTCTTCTTGCATTGCTGTGATCCAGTTTGCATCTTGAAGTGCTTCATCAATGTCTTTTGGTTCCTCTTCTGACAAGAAACAACAAAACATAGAACTTTCACCATGAAAACTTCTGGTTTTGACTCCTATACTTGGGTCACCAAGTATCAGATTAGTAGGATGGTCAGACAACCAAGTCCTTCTTTTTCTGATCCCTTCAGTAGGGTTGTCCTCTACTAAGGTTGAGTCACCAGTGTTATAGAATTCAGGATAATTGAATGCAGGATCTAATTCAGGATCATATTCAGGGATGTTGTCCTCAATGTTTGGAACATTGGCATTTTCAACATTTATGGTTCTCCCTTGAATATTGGATCCATTAACTACCTCAGCAGAGCCTGCTTCTTCATTGGTAGTTGTTACCTGAGGATGAACTGGGATAGGATCATTCAGTTCACCATTTCCTTCAATGGGGTTTGCTTCAGGAATATTGCCTTCAGGATAGTTGTCCAGTGTAGCATTTTCAGGAAGATTGGCTTGGACAACATCTATGAATTCAATATCCTTGTCTTTTAGGCTCAATCTTGTTGTTCTTTGTGTGATTTCTTCAGGGTCCAGGTTTTTGTTCTTGATCTCGATCAAAGATAGATTCATCAAACACAACATGAGGTGTTTCTTCCACTATAAGGGTTTTCTTGTTGTAGACTCTGAAAGCTTTACTGATTTGAGAGTATCCAAGAAATACTCCCTCATCAGCTTTGCTGTCAAAGGCTTTCAACTGTTCTTTCCCATTATTGTGAATGAAACACTTACAACCGAATATGTGAAAGTATGACACTTTAGGCATTCTTCCTTTCCAGAGTTCATAGGGGGTTTTGCTTTGCCCCTTAGTAATCAAACATCTGTTCTGAGTATAACATGCAGTGTTTATAGCTTCAGCCCAAAACCTCTTAGGTAGATTAGAGTCAGCAATTAAGGTTCTAGCAGCTTCTTTTAGGGTTCTATTCCTTCTTTCTGCAACTCCATTTTGTTGGGGAGTTCTAGCTGCTGAGGTTTCATGAGCTATTCCATTTAAAGAGCAATACTCATTGATGTATGAGTTAATGAACTCAGTGCCTTTATCAGATCTTATCTTGATAATGCTAAGGCTTTTCTCATTTGACAATTTCTTTAAAAGTTCAGGCAGTTTGACTTGTGTTTCCTTCTTATTAAGGAGAAATACTACCCATGTGAATTTAGAGAAATCATCTACCACTACCAATGTGTATTTTCTTCCATTTATGCTTGAAGGGGTAATTGGTCCAAATAAGTCCATATGTAAAAGTTCAAGTACCCTTTCAGTAGAGATGACTAGTTTTCCTTTGAATGAGGCTTTAATCTGTTTTCCTTCTTGACATGGTTTACACACATGTTCTTTAATGAAAACCTCATTAGGTAGTCCTTTTACTAATGCATTTCTAGCAAGTTTGTTCATTGATTTGAAGTTCAAGTGGTTTAGCCTTTTATGCCATAACCAGTTTTGTTCACTAGAGCTCTTAGCAATGAAACATGCAGCATCAGTAGACTTGTCCCAGTCCGCAAAATACACATTTCCTTTCCTAGTTCCAGTCAATAGAGTTTGTTGAGTTTTATCTTTAATTAAGCATTTTCCTCTTGAGAACTCAACATTGAAATCTTTATCACAGAATTGACTGATACTTAGGAGATTATATTTGAGACCAGCTGACTTGGATCGAATTTTTGCACTTTTTTAAAACTATACGATCCCCACAAGCGTATGGGTTCGTTAGTAGTACGATAAGTATACCAAGTAAAATTTCGTTCCAAGGACCTAATTGAGTGCTAGTGAATCCCTAAAGTTACGAGTATGCATGCTATTGTAGTAACTACACGTGTTTGTTTGGATTTTTGGGAATAAGAACAAAAATCTTAAACTAGATTAACTAAAGTAATGAAAACTAGTGACAAAAATAACAAGCTATCTAACTTTCGTTGGAAAGTGCAAGGGAAGGGTATTGCCTCGGGTGTTTCCGTGTTGTGAGCAATTAAGTGAACTAGTGAACCAATTACATGATTTTACGACAAATTTGGGTCAAGCTAAAGGCTATCACATAAGTGTGCAAACCCCCTCGAAAGGCATAGATAAACATCGTGCATTGATTAGCAATTATAGGATCTAACCAAATACCATAAGCCCTTAAGATAGTGTTTCATAAGCACTTTCAACACGGTTACTAATGCTTATGAAACGCCCTCTCACCAAACTCCTAGACGACCTCTACTCGTTTAGTGTCTAAGGTTGTCGGTCTAGCCATTAACACCCCTCTCGGGTGAGCTAATTACTAATTAACTTCTATTCAATTGATCAAAGCTCACACTCACACTCCCAATCATGCTACCCAACTCTCGTTGCAATAAACATAATCGAACATGCTTGCTAATAGGGTTGATCAACCAAATGAATCAATCAAAGTACAACTCTAGAAACATAAAAACCCAAATTATAAGCTAATCATGCAATTAATTCACAATTACACTAAATTCTCATCAAAACATCCACACCCAAGGCAATTGAGGATTAGCCCATGGTTCTAGAAGAGAATCTCATGGCTACAACAACAAATAACATCAAACTCATAATAAAATAACAAGAGATTGAAGAAATTAAGAAAATACCAAATTGAATTGCAAAATAGAGTAATATCACCTTGATCATGCGAATTTAGCTACAAAACGATGTAATAGACGATGCCCGATGATAATCGTAGTTTGATTTGAAGTAAAAACCACTATTCTATCTAATCTATTGAATAAATTAAACTAAAAATGAAGAACACCTACAACTATGTGTTTGTGTGTGAGAAAATGCTTGGAAAAGGAGTAAGACTCCTTTCTAAAACTCAAATTGGAGCTATTTATAGTTGGGGTAGAAGTCTTGGACGAAATTTGCACTTAGGTCCCTCGAAAATTGAGAAAATGGCCAAAACACCCCGAAATTGATGTGACCCGGCCGGGTGGCTCCCACCCGGGCATGCCACCCGGCCAAAATACGAAACTCTTGGAAAATTGGCCTTGCCCGGGTCGAAACCACCCGACCGGGTGGGTTTCACCCGGGCACAATACGAAAGTGATGAAAATCTGCCCTTGCCCCGGTGGTTTTGACCCGCCCGGGTCGATTCTACCCGGGCATACTTTTTCGTCTCTTCATATCTCGAGCTTCCGACCTCCGATTGACTCGATTCTTTTTTTCATTCCACTCCGTTTTTCGAGACGAATCCAACGGTGCACTCCTCTTTCTGATCCAGTAAAGTATGGTTGGTGTTTTGCTTCAAATTCCCTCGTATTTCCTACAAAATCGACAAAACACAACCTTTCTCTCATTTCGGCTTAAACAATCATATTCAATGCATAATTCAATGAAATCCACATCAAAACATGCTTCACATGTGCTCCTAAAACGTGTAAATTTCACCCGAATCAACTCCCCCAAACTTAAAGTGTTGCTCGTCCTCGAGCAACGAAAGAATTACAACATGAGGGTGAAATTTACAACTAGATGATGAATGAAAGATCCCACGTATCAAATGACATGAAATGAATTCTTCTTCCTCAAGATACATTCTTAAAATGATCACAAGTTCAATATTGAAGATCCAACTCATTACTCACACATGCTCTACACACAACAACAAGTGATGGTGATGACAATATCAAGATGTTCAAGTTCAACTCCCAAGATATAGTGTTTCTCTCAAACACTCAAACAAATTAAGGACAATAAGCATTCATCAATCAAATCATGCATTGCAATTCCCATATGCTTGCCCAAGCTCTACCATCTTTCCACCACAACCATGTTCAACAATAGGATCAATAGGGCTTAACCAAGGACGTAACATTGGCTCTTTGGACGGGTAAGATGAATATGGAAAAAGTGACTTATCTAGTGGAGAATGAAAGTTGTTATTCAACAATTCAAGCTCGTGCTCTTAAGGTTTACAACCTTCCTTCTCACTTTTCCTTTAAGTTCCTCAAATGCATTCATCCCCTCATCTTTTTCTAGCCAATTTATTTTCTTTTAAGCTCTTGGGGCTCATTGTCCCTCTTTTCTTTCACATCATTTTTTTTTTCACTTCCATCTCTTTTTTCTCTTTTCACAATTTTGCCAAATTGTCTCTTCAAACCAAAGGCACTAAAGCACATGTTTTACCACTTTCTTTTTATTCTCCACTAGATTTGGATATCAAAGGCTCAAAAGGTTAAGTGGTTAAACATTGTAGGTTGCCAATAAAATGGGAAATCAAGCTCAAACGGGCTAACTATGGAAGATTACTTTGGTTATTGGGAAATTTTTGGCTAAGTGACGTGTAGTACGAAAGATGGCCTACATCCTATCTCAAAGTATCACACAAACATGATTTCAAGCAAGAACTTGGGCAAGTTCTAGAAAAGCAAGCAATGAATTGATTCACTCACAAATGAAATAAACCGGATTAATGCTCGGTTCAAAGCTCAACTCTCACCGGTTCATTCAAGACTCGAACATTCATCAATCCCCACCACACATAACTCATTGTGCATGCAAAACATCCATAGGCAACAAGATGACAACAACACCAACAATATGATCCATTCCAATCATGCATTCAAGGAATCAATTTCACAACAAATCACCATTAAATGTGCCTCAATGATCATTAAAGCTCAAATTGCACACATACACAATAGTACACATTGGTGTCAATAGAAAATGTAAAAACAAACATACCCCCCCAAACTTTTTCATTGCAAAGCAATTAAAAGTTTGGAAAAATAGTGTTGCATTGATATTGACACCAAGTGCTAACCATACAAATCTACACACATGGGCCACTATCCCAACAATTAACACTAAGAGTAGTTAAGCAATCAATATTATGAACAAGAATATAAATTCCACTACCCCCCAAACTTAGTAATTGCTATGCAATTCCTAAGTTTGGAGTGGGCGTACCTCTCACGATTACTATAGCTACACCTTCTTCGAAGCTCAAAGTTCCCGTCTCGCATCGATTCCGGAAGAAGCAGTTCGGCCTTTTGGTTTAAAGAATGCTGGTGCTACTTATCAACGTGCTATGACTGCTATTTTTCATGATATGATGCATGAGGAAGCAGACAATTCAAAGATCGGAGAATAGTTCTTCAACACAGTTTTGCCGAAATCCCTCAGTGGCATGGCATTCCTTCCTCTAAACGAGTGAGCGTAAGTGAACGGAATACTGTTGGCATCTTCGGGCCAACCTGGAGTTCTTCTTCCAGTAAGACGCGTTGTAGTTCGTAGGGTAAGTGAACGGGGAGCTACGGCTGATCGAAAAGCGAAGATCCGGAATTCCCAGCAAATCCCTAACTCCTCGAATACAATGGGATTTCACACCTGGCAAATCTTTGACTCTACCTCCTCTCTCGAGCACAGGTTTAGGTTCGGCCTCAATGGGAAAAGAAAATGGAGCACCTAACAACGCATCTTCACATACCAAGAACTACGAGATCACCCCCTTCATTCTGGGGTGACGGAGGGATCATACCATTCGAGCCGTTTTTTTCATGCTTTTCCCGGAGGTCTGGAGAAAGCTGCGCAGATCGAGTACCTATTATACCATTGCGGCCCCTTAACTCTTTTACACCGAGTTTGGGGCTCATGTCGGCGCGACCCTGGGAGTCGTTCAACCACAAGAGATGGGGAAAAAGATGGAAGCTAGTTATTTCCTGGAATGCTGCTTGTGCCAATATTAGCATGTTGGGGGCGATGAAAGAAATAACTGATTATTCGTTCTACTTTGACTTTATTTAGTATTACTTACCCTAAGGCATTATTTTTTTCTTTTCAAAAAATAATGAAAGTAAGAAAAAAACTCATGGTAACCATTCGAGCCGACGAAATTAGTCATATTCTCCGTGAACGTATTGAACAATATAATAGAGAAGTCAAGATTGTAAATACCGGTACCGTACTATCCCTCCCATTATAACACTTTGGTCCACGTTCAGCTTTCTCGCCGAAACCATAACCAAGCAGCCCAGGGTATGCTTCATAGAATGGAAAACATCGGGTGAAGGGGAATGAATAACCAAGGAAGAAGGTGAGGCTTCAGAAGGATCTGCCATTGGGGAACGGGGGAACCTTCTCCAGGTAAACCCCCTCGAGTACAAGGACTTGATTATACTATTAAAGTAAGCGGAATCCCGGGTACTAGCCCTTTCCAACCAACCTTCTGTATTCAAGCACGAATCACTAATTCGAAATCTCTTGTGATGTTTTTCAAAGAAACCTATCTGACTTTCTCTTGTTCTTTCTTTTGTTTTAGTTTCTATGTTTCTTTATTCCAATCTGTTATCTTATTACCTTCTTACCTAGCTCTGACTTCTTCTAGTTCTTCTTTTTACTTGACTTCCTGCTGGAGAAGGACCAATGCTTTTCAAGTCTGGAGTTGACCTAATCTTTTCTCCACAGCAAAGGAGACATGCCCGCCCTTCGCAATGGCCTATTGATCACCCCGACAACTTCGCCTTCTGGTATGGCTCCCATTCCCGTAGATGGCACTGGGGTCCCATCGCAGGCAAGACGGTAGGCTGGTTGAGTTCGGTCGGAGAAGGGCTCATCCATGTCCCCAGATAAGAGAGACCCTCTGCTTGGCGAATGTTGAGTCTATGGTCACCGCCCTATTAAATAAAAGCGGACGGACAATCCCTTATTGCTAATGAACTTATGTGGTCTTAAAAGCTCCAAGTCCAAATGTCGTTAGGGCGCTCTCCAATAGGTCCAATAGGGATAACCGGGCCCCGTCTTTAAGCTTACCTTCGGTTCCAGCTCTAGCTTATTGATACATTCCATAAATAAACCCGAACGCTCAAAAAATCCGTTGGACAGGCGGATTCACATCTCTTACAACCAACGCAGTCCTCGGTCCTTGGAGCAGAGGCAATTTGCTTAGCTTTACATCCGTCCCAAGGTATCATTTCTAATACATCCGTGGGGCACGCCCGGACACATTGAGTACATCATATACATGTATCATAAATCTTTACTGAATGTGACATTGGATCTATACGTTTTTTAACGCCATAAATTTTCGGTCTAGTAAACTCACTTATAAATGAATCCTATAGTTAGATACCAGACGAATCAATGAGTGATAAGAATCAATTTACTTCCAAATTGATTTATGAGGTAGAGCCAAAATACTTTGATTTCTTATGTTTTTGCAACTACGATTATACCCTACTCTAGACATATCAAACCCGCAAATTTTGAATTAATATTCAAAATTAGGATTTATATGATTAATACTATTTATTCAACAAATTGGATTGGTTAATACGAGTTGATTTTCTATTACGATAAATTGATGAAACAATAGCCGATCCAATAGCTGCTTCAGCGGCTGCAATAGTTATAACAAAAATGGAGAAAATATCTCCTCTTAATTGACGATTATCAAAAATATCAGAAAATGTTACAAAATTGATATTAACTGAATTTAATATAAGTTCAAGACACATAAGGGCTCTAACCATATTTCTTCTTTTTTCTTTTCCGAGAGATCGTGTTCTTGCTACTGCCCTGCCATAAGAGCATTGAGGCTGTCACAGGTCAACAACAAGGGGTTCGATTTCCGACTCCATACCCTTCTTTTGGCTGACGTGCCCCCCTTATGTTATGTGTGCTTTCGCCCTCTCAACATTGCCGCCCTCAGATCTAAGGGAAGACAAGCATATAGTTTCCCTAAACTAAAAGAAGGGCCAGTCCATTTAAGCGCAAGCATTCGATCCAAGCTTCTCCAACTAACATCAAAACTCACAAACACATCAAACTAAACTAACAAAGCTAATAAAATGAGCAAGAAATGAAATAAAGCAAGTAAAAATGGGTTGCCTCCCATTTAGCGCTAGGTTTAACGTCCTATGCCGGACGGAACTTAACAAGTTCATACTTCTCTTTCTTTGAATGGAGGATGATAGTACTTGACATTGTGCTCATCGGTGATGAACACTTCATCCTCCTCACTTTCCAACGCAATGCCTCCTCCATAGACCAATTTCTTCATGACCAACATTTTCCTTTCCTTGATCTTCATCTTTCCAAGGACTTCCATCACTCCCAAGGTGCCCCATACCACCTTATCTCCAATTTCAAAGCCCTTCTCAATCTTTCTCTCCTTCGAACTCTTTATTTTTCCCTCTTCATCTTCACTACCCTCAAGGAACTCATCAAAACTCTTCTCCTTATAAAACTCCCCCAAACTTGAGTTTTGCTCAAGTTTGGGAGTTTGCTTCAATTTGTTATCATCTCCCGGATCTTTCAATGGGACTTTTGGTAATGGCTCTTTCACATAAATGTCACATTCTTGGATGGAGGGGGATTCCTTCTTTATTGGGGAACTCTCAATTGAGCCATACTTGGAGAAAATCACTTTCTCTCCATTCACCTCCAATGTTACCTCCCATTTTCTCAAATCGATGTTTGCTCCCCCCGTGGCAAGAAACGGCCTCCCAAGAATCAATGGGATATTTGCATCTTCTTTCATATCTAACACCACGAAGTCGGCCGGAATGATGAACTTGTCAATCTTCACCAATACATCTTCAATGATCCCTTTAGGATGGGTGATGGAACGATCCGCTAATTGGAGATTAATTGATGTGGGCACTACTTCTCCAAGTCCCAAACGCTTGAAGATTGAAAGTGGCATCAAGTTGATGCTAGCTCCCAAATCACAAAGAGCTTTCATCATGGGACCATCACCAATCTCACATGGGAGAGTGAAACTACCCGGATCCTTGAGCTTTTCGGGAGGAGTTCGTTGAAGGATAGCACTACACTCTTCGGTCAACTTGATCTTCTCATCATCCACTAGTTTCTTTTTGTTTGCTATTGCATCCTTTAGAAACTTCATGTAATGAGGTATTTGCTCTAAAGCATCCGAAAGTGGAAGATCAATGTGGATTTTCTTGAAGATATCCAAAAACTTCCCAAACTTCTCATCCATTTTCTTCATGTATCTTCCCGGGTATGGAAGTGGCTCATATGTAATGGGCACCCCCCATCTATCACAAGGTACCTCAAGCTTCTTCTTTTTCAAATCTTTGGCAATTCTCCACTTTGGAATTCTTGGAGCAACCATTCCACTTCCAACTTTTTCTATCCTCTTCTTTTCCGCTTCCTCCATTTCTTTTGCCTTCAACACTTCACCCTCTTCCAATTCAATTGAAGAAACTCCATATTGTTCACCACTTGAAATTGTAATAGCATTACAATGCTCACGTGGGTTTACCTCGGTGTTTGAGGGCAATTTACCCTTTGTATGTTGAGATCCAATGGAAGTTGCCAATTGTCCCATTTGGAATTCCATCGCTTTTTGATTACTCAAGAGTTGAGCAAGGATGGACTCGGTTGCTTCGACTTTCTTCTCAATTGTTTCAAATCTTTTATCACTCATATCCATCTTCTTCATGAGGTGTGCAAGAAGCTCATCGTTGGAGGATTTCCCTTCTCCACTTGGAAGTTTTTCTCCGGGATCAAATCCGGGAGGATATTGAATAGCACCTTTAGGATTGGAATAGGACAAATTGTCATTCCTCCGAAAATTCGGGTTTTGGGGAGCTTGGTATTGAGGGGATGGTCCCCCTTGTCCTTGAGATGATGAAGATTGCCCTTGGAATCAGTTTTGAGGAGGAGCTTGGAAGCCTTGACCACGATTTTGATATGGTGGTTGCCCTTGATATTGTCTATTCCCTTGAAAGTTTTGAGGATACCCTTGTTGACCCATGTATTGCACTTCTTCCATAGGTCCCATTTGAGGGTCCTCTTGCACAAAGGGTAAATGATTATCTCTTGATTGAGATAAAACATTCACCTTTTCAATGAGTGTGGCCATCATCTCTCTCATGCTATCATTAACATCCACTTGAGCTACCCGATTTTGTGCTCCACGGTCTACTCTCATCTTGAAAGTATTGCTTGATATTCCTTCAATTATGTCATTGATCTCCTCCACCGATTTCATCCAAATTGAACCCCCCGCACAAGCATCAATGTGGTGTTGATCTTCCAATCGTAACCCACCAACGATCCAACATGTCGTTTGTTCTATTGGGAAACCATGATGGGGGCATGTGATGAGAAGACTCGTAAACCTTTCCCATGCTTCTTTGATTCCCTCATTTGGACCTTGTTTGAACGTAGAGATCTTTAGCTTGGCTTCCATCGTCTTTGACGGAGGGTAGTACTTCAATAGAAATCTCTTCTTCAACTCTTCCCATGTTCTCACTTCTCCGGTCGGAATGCTTGATTGTAGCCACGCTTTTGCTTTCCCCGACAATGTAAATGGAAATAGCCTCATCTTTTTAGCATCTTCCGACACTCCATTTTGCTTGAGAGTGTCGGCCATCTCCAAGAATTGAGCAAGGTGTTCATTCGGGTCTTCCTCAAATCCTTCCTCCGTCCTTCCTTCAAATTGCCTCTCCCTCAACATCCTTAATAAAGAGGCACTAATCTCAAAATTGTTTGCCTCCACCCTTGGTCTTGCCAACCCATCGTAATGCTCCCTAGGTTGAGGCTCAAAATATTCCCTCATTGGCCTTCCATGGTAAACACGTTGAGGCTCTTCCATATGTGGAAGAGGAGGGATGTATTCCTCTTAAATGTGTTGAGGTGGAGGATATTGGTAAGGTGGAGGGTAAGGGTGTTGAGGTGGTGGATATTGATGAGGTTGAGGTGGTGGATAGTAGGCTTGTTATGGAGGTGGATAGGGGTAAGGATAGTATCCTTGATATGGAAGGTGATTTTGAGGTGGATTCGGATTATGGAGAATTGGTGGAGGATTTTGAGGTGGATTACCTCCTTGTTGATTCCCAACTTGGGGATTCTCTCTTTGAGGCTCATCATCTCCATTTGGTGGAAGATTCATCTCTTCAATGTTTTCCATCTCAAATGGTTCTTCTATGACTCTTTGTCGATTCCTACTTCGATTCCTTCTTCTTGCGTGTGCCTCGATCTCAAGGTCTAATGGTTCAAGAGTTCCTCCACGTGATCTTGTGATCATGCACCTACAAAAGAAAAATGTTAAAGCCCACAAAGATGAACAAAAACAAAATAACAAAAGGAAATGCTACTATCAATAACACTCAACAAACTATAAGTCTCACTAACAACACTCGCTTAAGTCCCCGGCAGCGGTGCCATTGACTTGGATCGAATTTTTGCACTTTTTTAAAACTATACGATCCCCACAAGCGTATGGGTTCGTTAGTAGTACGATAAGTATACCAAGTAAAATTTCGTTCCAAGGACCTAATTGAGTGCTAGTGAATCCCTAAAGTTACGAGTATGCATGCTATTGTAGTAACTACACGTGTTTGTTTGGATTTTTGGGAATAAGAACAAAAATCTTAAACTAGATTAACTAAAGTAATGAAAACTAGTGACAAAAATAACAAGCTATCTAACTTTCGTTGGAAAGTGCAAGGGAAGGGTATTGCCTCGGGTGTTTCCGTGTTGTGAGCAATTAAGTGAACTAGTGAACCAATTACATGATTTTACGACAAATTTGGGTCAAGCTAAAGGCTATCACATAAGTGTGCAAACCCCCTCGAAAGGCATAGGTAAACATCGTGCATTGATTAGCAATTATGGGATCTAACCAAATACCATAAGCCCCTAAGATAGTGTTTCATAAGCACTTTCAACACGGTTACTAATGCTTATGAAACGCCCTCTCACCAAACTCCTAGACGACCTCTACTCGTTTAGTGTCTAAGGTTGTCGGTCTAGCCATTAACACCCCTCTCGGGTGAGCTAATTACTAATTAACTTTTATTCAATTGATCAAAGCTCACACTCACACTCCCAATCATGCTACCCAACTCTCGTTGCAATAAACATAATCGAACATGCTTGCTAATAGGGTTGATCAACCAAATGAATCAATCAAAGTACAACTCTAGAAACATAAAAACCCAAAATTATAAGCTAATCATGCAATTAATTCACAATTACACTAAATTCTCATCAAAACATCCACACCCAAGGCAATTGAGGATTAGCCCATGGTTCTAGAAGAGAATCCCATGGCTACAACAACAAATAACATCAAACTCATAATAAAATAACAAGAGATTGAAGAAATTAAGAAAATACCAAATTGAATTGCAAAATAGAGTAATATCACCTTGATCATGCGAATTTAGCTACAAAACGATGTAATAGACGATGTCCGATGATAATCGTAGTTTGATTTGAAGTAAAAACCACTATTCTATCTAATCTATTGAAGAAATTAAACTAAAAATGAAGAACACCTACAACTATGTGTTTGTGTGTGAGAAAATGCTTGGAAAAGGAGTAAGACTCCTTTCTAAAACTCAAATTGGAGCTATTTATAGTTGGGGTAGAAGTCTTGGACGAAATTTGCACTTAGGTCCCTCGAAAATGGAGAAAATGGCCAAAACACCCCAAAATTGATGTGACCCGGCCGGGTGGCTCCCACCCGGGCATGCCACCCGACCAAAATACGAAACTCTTGGAAAATTGGCCTTGCCCGGGTCGAAACCACCCGGCCGGGTGGGTTTCACCCGGGCACAATACGAAAGTGATGAAAATCTGCCCTTCCCGGGTGGTTTTGACCCGCCCGGGTCGATTCTACCCGCCCGGGTCGATTCTACCCGGGCATGCTTTTTCGTCTCTTCATATCTCGAGATTCCGACCTCCGATTGACTCGATTCTTTTTTTCATTCCACTCCGTTTTTCGAGACGAATCCAACGGTGCACTCCTCTTTCTGATCCAGTAAATTATGGTTGGTGTTTTGCTTCAAATTCCCTCGTATTTCCTACAAAATCGACAAAACACAACCTTTCTCTCATTTCGGCTTAAACAATCATATTCAATGCATAATTCAATGAAATCCATATCAAAACATGCTTCACATGTGCTCCTAAAACGTGTAAATTTCACCCGAATCACCAGGTACATAAGATACATTGGTCACTTTGATGTTACCAATCATCAAAGTACCATAACCTTTAGTTGTTGCTTGTGAGCTGTCTCCAAATGTGACATTTGGGCCTTCTTTCTCAATAAACTCAGTGAGGAGTTCCTTGTTTCCAGTCATGTGCCTTGAGCATCCACTGTCAAGGTACCATGCTGTCTTTTTGCTCATACTCCTCTTCTTGTGGCCCTTAGGTACCTGCAATTAGATAGGTTTAGGTACCCTTTGAGTTTTGGGTCCTGAGAGGTTAGCAGTACCTTTTGGAACCCAAACTTACCTAATTACCCTGATTGATTCAAGGTGGCTAAGTTGTTTTCCTTGTGCATCAACATACACAGTCTTTCCCTTAAATGCCTTTGGGAAAGTGTGTGTGAAAGTGTTAACTCTGTAAGTTTCAGGAGGGTTGTCAAATCTCCTGAGCTTATGAGTTCTCTGTGCAGCTTGATGAAATCTTTGAGGAAAGGTCTGTTTATGACCATTACCCTTTGGCATGAAGGGTTTTGGCTGTCTCATTTTATTCTGCCTTTGAGGATAGTTGTCCTTAGGTCTATTCAGCTGAGGTTTTCTCAGAAGAGTTGGCCTTGGCTGATTATACCTTGGATAACTCCTCTGAACATTGTTCAGGAGAGTTGCCCTTCCATTGGGTCTACTCTGCTGATCAACATTCTTCTTGTGTTCAGGGATTTTTGCCATTTCCTTAGGTTTGGGCCTAGTCTCCTGAAGCACTTGAGTAGGCATTTCATTTATTTTACCCTTTCCTTTGTTCAGTGGCTGAATCATTTCATTTTCAGCTTGTTGTGCCACTGATTTGACAAAGACTTTCTTAGTGTTACTTGTTGAAGCAACACTAAGACAAGGTGAAGATTCAAATGGATCAAAACCTAATCCACTTCTTTGAGCCATAGGTCTTTGATAACTCTGAATTTCCTCTATTGCTCTAGAGGATTTGTTCAAAGCAGACATCTTTTGTTTCAGGCTCTCTTCACTTAATTTGAGAATGTCATACTCATGTGAGAGGTTTTCAAACTTAGCTTGAAGAATTCTTAGTTCAAAATCTTTCCTCTTCTGAGTAAGTAATTGGGCATCAATCTGTCCTTGTTGGTCAACTATCCTGAGATTTGCTTCCTCAAGCTCTCTCAAGACTTGTTGATACAACTCAGTAGATTTGATGTCAACTACTGTCTCAGCAGGTTTTGAAAGCTCAGTTGAAAGTCTTTCATTTTCTCTCACACAACTATCATGAAATTCTTGTAATCTAGTGAAGTCTTCCATCAATTTTCCAAAAGAAAGTTTCAAGTTGACTTCACTAGTGTTTTGTGATAAAAATGATGGTGAACTAGAAGTGGAGGATACCTCATCATCCTCAATAGCCATGTTGCACACATCATCATCATCATCACTGTTAGAGAACAGTCCATCAGAAGAGTTGAGACTTTCAGCACTATCAGATTCATCACCAGCCACCATAGCTTTTCTGTTGGTGAACTTCCTGTCTCTTTTGGCTTGCCTCTCTCTTCTTTCTTTAGAGCTCAATTCAGGGCAGTCATACTGGAAGTGCCCTTTCTTCTTGCAATTATAGCACAGGTCTTCATCATCATCCTTCTTGGATTCATCTCTTCCTTTTGATGATGAAGGGTCAGCTCTACTGGACCTTCTCCTATCAGAGTACTTGTCCTCTGATCTTTTCTCTTCAGGCTTTTTGTCCTTGGCCTGATCTTCAGGGGAGTTGTACCTTTTCCTGAATTTGTTGTCTTGGTAGAATTTCTTGTATCTACCAAACCTCGAGTTGAGCTTGTCAAACCTCCTTGCCATAAGAGCCATTTCTTCCTTCATTTCAGTCTTAGAGACTGACTTTGATGATCTTGGAGTGGGTTGTATTTCAGGTTCGGCAACTTTGGCTTTAAATGCCACTCCTTTGACTGGTAAGGAAGTCTCTTCTGTTGGCTTTCTTCTATTGAGGTCAAATTCATATGCTTTGAGTTCTGAGAAGATTTGTTGCATGGGCATGGAGGAGAGATCCTTGGTATTCTACATCATTACAGCATATACATCCCACTTTTGAGTGAGACTTCTTAGGATTTTTAATCCAACTTCTCTCCTGGAGTACACTTTGCCCAATGAGTTGATTTCATTCATCACATCAGTGAATCTACCAGCAAATTTGTCAATGGATTCTTCAGACTCCATTGTGAATTGTTTAAATTTCTGCACAGCAACTTGGAGCTTGTTCTCCTTGATCTTTTCTGTACCCTCACACATCTCAGCAAGAGTATCCCAAATTTCTTTGGCAGTTGTGCAGTGGGAGACTCTACCCATGATTGCATCTGGAATTGTTTGGTAGAGTGTGTTCATGGCAAGATAATTCAGATTATCTTTTCTCTTTTCATCAGCAGTGAAGTCTTCTTCATCTTTGGGAATAAGTTCCCTTATATCAGCTCTTTGCTCATCTGTTACCCTGGGGTTAGTTTGAGTAAACACAAAAGGACCTCTTGTGATTACTCTCAAGGTGTCAGTATGAAGAGAAGCAAGATGAGCTCTCATTCTGATTTTCCAGAAATCATAATTGTCAATAGAGAACATGGGCAGTTTATGATGTGAAATGTGGTTGACTGGATTTGTGGCCATGTTGTCCAATCCTTGAACAGCAGGTGGAGGAACAGCATTTTTGTTGGCCATAGCTTAAGAATAAGATGTTAGTCAAATGATAAGATTTCAGATAGATCAGTTCAGTGACCACACCAAATATGTGATTTTGAAAATCAAGATGGATTTTCAGAAGCAGTGGTCTTTGAACCCCTGCTCTAATACCACTTGTTGGTCCTGAAAGGAGTATATAACAAGTGTATGGAGGGGGAATACACTTGTATGCAAATTCTTTTCAATTTTGAACAAACCAGAGTTCAGCAAGGTTGTCCTAGACAACTCTGCTGATGAGATTAACTCTTCTAAGATAATCAGACTACTAAGTACTATTGAGTACTTAGTTGAATAACTATCTAGGGGAGTTATATGTGCGGAATTATTGGTTGGCCCTTTAGTTTAAACTCCTTTAAATTCTGAAATCACTTAAGCAATATAGTCCAGTTTTCAGGGAACTTGTCCAATACAGTTTTGCACAGTCTTTAAGTATATGTTCTTTTGAAGATCAGTTTTGTGTGCAGTGTTGAATGTATGAGAGTACTTGAAAGTAAATCAACACAAGAGTTTATAGTGGTTCAGAGACTCAAGCTCCTACATCCACTTTCCCTGATTTAACAGGATAATTCCTTCACTCTTGGAATTAACTTGTTTTATAGTGCCAAGGTGCACTTGATCAAGAACACCACTCCTTGGTGAATTGATCCCTAGGATGTCTAGAGTCCTAGTACCCTTTCTCAACTCAGAACTGAACTGTTCTTCTCTCAACAGTCAGCTCCTACCACTTCTACTACTACAACCCTCTCACTTTCTCACTTGAAAGGGGTAAGGGTTGAAGTAAGGTTCCAACTAATGAGATATCCTTTACAATGAAGGTCAGTGTATAAGGATAGGATATCTCTCTAAGCTTTGTATGGATATACAATGAAGATTAGCTTAGAAGAAGTGTTTGAAGACTAAGATAGTCTCTTTGAAAGCTTTGAGAGCACTTTAGTTGACTTGTTAGTTGGTCTAGTAGTTGGTGCTTTAAAATGGTCTTCACACTTCTGTATTTATAGACAAATTTGAGAATTTGCCCGTTGGAGAGGCAGTCCCAAATTGCTATAAATGTCTTCCTTGAGTTCTTCAAACTGGAAGACAGATTCTTGATAGTGACATGTCCTCATTTGGGTAATAAACGGCTTGTAAGACTTTGTCTTCATTCTGTAGCACTCTTCCCAATGTCTGACTTTAAGATTCACTTGTTAGGACTTGGACATGGCTTCTGAGGTTTGTTCCAATGATAGGACAACATTCCTTATCAAATGGACAACTCTGCTTATCACTATCGGTAGCCTTTTCTTGTCAGCATAGTTGGCTTGCTCTTCTTCAGATGACTTGGCTCTTTCCCTTTGCTTCACTTGGAATTGATCTTAGCATCATTCTTTGAAGGCTTTTAGGGTGTAGTTGTCTTTATTTCTTCAGCATGGTTGGTTTTCAAGCTTTAGAACACTTGTTCTGGTTCAATTTTGCTGAGACAACATTTCTGGACAACTCTCCTGATCAGAGCATTTGAATAAACTTGGATTTTTGAGCTTTAGAACCTTTGTTCTTGTTTTTAATTGAGCAGAGACAACTTCTCTGGACAACTCTCCTGATCAGAGCATTTGGTTTTCAATAGAGTTAGAGATTGTTCCAGAATTTGAGCCTTGAGGGGACTTGATCTTGATAATCTTCAAAGCATTTGTTCCCCCTCACATTGTGCATCTAATCATCTAAGAGCTGCCTAAACATTTCAGCTTCTCATCTAGCCTTATGCTATGTGTTCTAGCATTTTTAGAACACAATCAATTGTGACTTGGCATATCTCAGGGGGTTTAGGTATTTAATCAAAACATATGTCATTTTATTCCCAACAGTAACGTATGCATAAAATTAGGGAGATGTGCATGAATGTATGAACACAGCCAATGAAGTTAATAATGCATACGCAAGTGAAGTGAGTAGTGCATAAAAAATGTAGATAATAATGCATAAGTAGTTGTTATTAATTAAGAAAGATGCATTTGTAGTTGAACGAAGCGGTCGTAATCGTCATGAAACACTTATACGTAATAGTATATGCTATTAGAAATGCAGTACTATATGCGCGGTTTACTACATGTGCAGTAAGTAGTTCATATTAATTAAGAAAGATGAGTATGTATGCAGTGTGCTGTAGCAGAGAGGGTTGGGTGGGAAGATGGAAAAATATTCATGAAATGGGATTGGAATAAATGTCTCCTGGACAGGGAGGTGGAGAATAGTAACAACATTTGCAAATAGATTAGTAGATACATCAAAGAATCTGGAAAAGAGGACACATGGACCTGGGAGCTGGAAACGAACGGGAAGTATTCGGTGAAATCAGCGTACAAACTTTTATTGGAGATCGATATGGAGGATAGGCCGGATCTTGACACACTCAGATGCGTGTGGACGAAGGGGGTTCCTTTGAAAGTGGGGATTCACGTGGAGATTGCTTCAAGATAAAATCCCTACGATTTTGAACCTGCGTAGAATTTGTGTCTACAACAATATCGAGGAATTGAAATGAATATACTTACGATGCAGTTGAATTGGTTTGAAGATGTGCGATGAAGATGATCTGAAATGAAGAACAATGTCGAATTTCGAAAGTCAATATTATGTTTTGATGGAATCTGAAGATGATCGAACTCAAAAATTGGAAATTCAATACTATGTTTTGATGGAATCTGAAGATGATCGAACTCAAAAATTGGAAATTCAAAATTTGGAAAGACGTAGTCTTTCCAATTCTGTAACCTAATATATTGAGGAATTTAATAAAACCGAAAATTGTGGCAAAATTAAATTCGGAATTAATATGATTTTTGAAAATTTAAATCTCAATTAGTATGATTAAGGGTAATTCTGGTTTTTTGTATTGAAAATGAAGCAAATAGACAAATTTTGTAGTAGCTGTTGCAATTTGTTGAATGTAGGGTGATAATGACTTTATTGGTAAAAATTCTCTAAAAAAAATACAAACAGCGAATTAAAAAAAAACATCAAACAGAATCGAACCTATGACCTCGTAGGTCTAAAAGGTGTTTGAAACCACTTGGAAAGTAGTAATTTAGTTCAATATTATTTTCGCTCTTACTCATACATAGAGAGTTAACATGTGCATTAGTGTGCACGTGCACACTATGCACAAGAGACCAACTCATATGAATTAGTCATGATTAAGCAAGATTTTCGAACTATCAATAAAATAATTTTTGGAATTAACAATATCAATAGAAAAGATAACAATCTTATCAAATTTTCAAAATTTATGAGAGTATGTATTTTATCATAATAATACAGACATAATATTAAAAAAAAAAAACATTAATTTAAAAATGTAATATTTGTCATATACATATTTCCTTAAATTTTTAATAAATTTGTTATCTTAAATAAATTAGGTGTGTGGTTTATCTCACAATCTCAAATCAACAAAGGACTAGTCAGCTGATAGTAGTTTGCTGATATGGTCAGCTGTTGGACGTATCAACTGGTGGAGTCATGTAAGCTAACTTAGGCATGTATCAGATGAGTTGGAGGTTTCCAGTCAGCTGAGAAGGTGATGCTTAGAGTCTCATCAGATGAAGTGATCAGAAGAGGTCATATCAGTTGAGTCGATGTCCAGTAGTAGTTTTAGTTTTTTGGCTAAGTGTTGGGATATCAGAAGAGAAAATCAGAAGAGGGAGGTCTTCTGGTAGTCTTCTGATCGTTGTCTTCTATTACGAGAACAAGTGAAGGGAAAGGCTGTCAATTCAGATTGGGCAATGGAGAAAACGTGATTTTGTTAGGGGATTGTAACAACCTATCAGAGGAACGCAATCAACACACGATGCAATCAACCTTGATTAGTATAAATACCTTATAGCTTGTAATTGTAAAGATTGACGTGTACGAGCATTCATTCGTGAATTGTGAGTTCACGAGTGAAGTGAGGATAAATTCCATTTTCGAGTGATGAGTGTGTAAACATTCTTTTATCAATCAAGATTAAAGTCGTGTGTTAAGTGGATGTAGATCAAGTTGATCGAACTACTTAAAATCTTGCGTGTTCTGTTTTCTGTTCTCGTATTTCGTATTTGTGAATTGTTGTCTTTGTTGGATTGTTTAAGGTACTTGTATTTTTTCATGGTGTACAAATACGAGTTGGTCTGCAGACTCAAGTTCATATAATAACTTGAGTTGACCAGGTCAATTCTCTATTTTATTTTATTTTTTATTTTTTATGGTGTTGCACTTTTTAGTTATAGTAACTTACACTTTTAAATAATATTTTTAGTTATATGAACGTACATATTTTAGTAATGTTATATTGCACCTTTTAGTTATACGATGTTGCACTTTTTAGTTGTAATGTCTTACATTTTTCATTAAAAACTGTGTTGCACTTTTCAATTATAGTGACTTACACTTTTCATTAAAAAATGTGTTACACGTTTCATTAAAAAATGTATTACACTTTTTAGTAATATTATATTGCACTCTTCAGTAATAGTGTGATGCACTTTTTAGTTATAATGACTTACACTAATCACAAAAACTGTGTTGCACATTTTAGTTATAAGGACTTACACTTTTCATTAAAAAGTGTGTTGCACTTTTCAGTAATATTATGTTACACTTTTTAGTTATAATGACTTACATTTTTCATTAAAAACTGTGATACACTTTTCAATTATGGTAACTTACACTTTTCTTTAAAAAATGTGTTGCACTTTTCAGTAATATTGTGTTACACTTTTTAGTTATAATGACTTACACTTTTCATTAAAAATTGTGATACATTCTTCAATTATAGTAACTTACACTTTTCATTAAAAAATATGTTGCACCTTTCAGTAATATTGTGTTACACTTTTTGGTTATACGGAGTAATAACTTACACTTTTTATTAAAAACTGTGATACACTTTTCAATTATAGTAACTTACACTTTTCTTTAAAAAATGTGTTGCACTTTTTAGTAATATTGTGTTACACTTTTTAGAAAAAAATTTAAAAAAAAAAAGAAAAAATTTAACCAAGTCAACTCGAGTACATATAAGTACTCGAGTCTATATGAGACTTGGCCTATAAATACCCATCTACATGTACACATATTCACAACAACAACAAATTTCACTCAATTTAGAGACATAAAGAAGAAAAGAAGAGTAGTTTTCAAATGGCGAAGTTGATTTGGGCTCTTTTCCTTGTGATATCAGGTTTTTTTTTTTTCCAAATTTTTTAACTTTGTTAAAATTCCAACAATTATATATCCTGCATGTATAATATTCAAATTTGGTTGTAACAGATGTATAATATTCAAATTAAGTGCTTTCGAATTTGATCAACTTTCAATTTTTAATGTACTACTGTCACATGTGTCATAAATCACCCTCCTTAAACCATATTGGCGAGGGTTTATTTAAATCTTTTATCTGAAATTAATTTATATATACACACATTCTTCCTCTATTGTGTTGCTGCAGTATTAACAATTGGATTGATTGAAGTGAATGGTGCGGAAAAGAGATGTGAAATCATACTAGACAAGAATAACTGTGAACTTGCAAAGTGTAGAGAAGAATGTTTTAAATCTAAGAACGGATTTGGTTCTTGCCTTTCAACTGCACCAGCTTCAACCTATTATTGTGCTTGCTTTTACAATTGTCCAGAAAATTAATGAAGCACAAGTTTTGTACGTGACTTAATAAAATACTCGTATTACTCATATATTGAATACTATTTCCATTTTCATTTATCTCATATGGCATTTGCATTTTCGTTTATTTACATGTATATTTTTTAATTAGTTTTCCACTTATTTAATAT
The DNA here is from genome assembly GCA_963675135.1 of Galeopsis tetrahit. NCBI lineage: Eukaryota > Viridiplantae > Streptophyta > Magnoliopsida > Lamiales > Lamiaceae > Galeopsis > Galeopsis tetrahit. The sequence goes on along the minus strand of OY776121.1, from coordinate 12,463,364 downwards.
AATTACATATATCACCAAAAATAAATAATAAATAAAAGTATTTTTCTCGACTTATAAATTGTAGTAATTAGTTTTTCTCCTATAATAAATTAGGGTTTTGTTTTGATAAAATGATCATATTTTTTAATTTATTTATGTAATTGATAAAAACTTGTGTGAAACCGTCTCACAAATCACATTTAATGAGACAGACTCGTATGTAGGCATCCACTCAAGCCCACTGAAACTATGCGGACTTCCGTCAATTGGCTCATCGTCTAAGCCTCCTCTATGATAAGCTTTTTCTGGGCATATATTATTGTATGTGTGAAATTTCATAACAAGAAGATATTGGATAGAGTGCATATTGAGAGAATTTAGGAATATAGAAGAATTACCTTGGAATTACATTGAAATTACATGATCAAAATGATTTACATCCCTCCTTTTGTATAGAGGGAAGTTTGCAATATGGAAGTTACAACTACTAAAATAGAAGTTATAACTAAAACAACTACTCTAACTAATACTATCATTTGTTGTATATGGTGTTATTCTTCACAGTATGTAACCAATTTTTGGGGCCTCCTTTGCCATAGCTCATTTACTCTAAATGATATAAATTATTGTGTTGCTTTTCTTTCTAATTAATTTTTAATTATTTTTGTGTAACTTTATTTTTTTATATAACTCGCGCGTACTCAATTTTGGTTCTTGTTTTTTGCTCAATTGTTGTCAGTTCCCTTTCATAGTGAATTAATAAAGATTTCCACTAATAAAAGTATTTTTCTCTGACTTATAAATTGTAGTAATTAGTTATTCTCCTATAATAAATTAGGTTTTTGTTTCAATGAAATGAACATATTTTTTAATTTATTTAGGTAATTGATAAAAAATTGTGTGAGACCGTCTCAAATATCACATTCTGTAAGACGGACTCGTATGTAGGCATCCACCCAAGCTCACTGAAATTATGTGGACTTCCGTCAATTGGCCCATCGTCTAAGCCTCCTATATGATAAGCTTTTTCTGGACATATATTATTGTATGTAACCAATTTTTGGGACTCCTTTGCATTAAGTCCATAGCTCATTTACTTCAAATGATATAAATTATTGTGTTCGGTTTCTTTTTAATTAATTTTTAATTATTTTTGTGTAACTTTATTTTTTATGTAACTTGTACATAATTTTGGTTTTTATTTTGGCTCAATTAATATTGTTGGTAATTCCCTTTAATAGTGAATTAATAAAGATTCCCACTAATTCTAAGTATTCGCTGAAATTTGAAATTTTCTAAAATTTTAATAACAAGTGATACTAATATTTTTTTTTAAAAAAATGTGATAGTGACTTTTAATAAAAATGTTATCAATTTTTAAATAGTGATAACATTTACTTAAAAAGTGATACATTTTTTTTTTTTTTTTTGACAAATACATCAAGGAATACAAATAAAAACATATCCTCCCTAGAAAGAGGAAGCAACAGCAAGATCCTTGAGATATTGAGGACAACCATCTTCATTCCAATCATGAGGAATTGAAGTGTGTTTACTAAGTTGAGCCAGTTCATGTGCCACCTTATTTTTATGTCTCGGAATAAACTGACAATCCCAAACCAAAAGTTTTTGCATCAAGCAAATAATCTTGTTCACCACAAGGTTTTCGCCATTATTGATGCTCGTTCCTTGCATAATCAGCTTAATAGCATCAGTAGAATCAGAACGAACACCCCTAATACTGATATGTTTATCGTAGCACCTTATTAGCCCCTGCTCTATTGCTATCAATTCTGCATTACATACAGAAATCGGATTTCTGATTCTCATTGCCCCAGCTAGCAGAATTGCATAACTACTACTTATCACCACAAAACCAACAGCGAAATAGTTATTCTCCAAATTAAAAGCAGCATCAATAAAAAGAAAGTTACCTTCCTCACTTGTAAATCTCAATTCCTTTTCTTTAGCTACGAAATCTAGGCTTGTATTCTTAATGGTGTTTGATCGTTTAAAATCATACCAATACGACACTGCCCAGTCCACATTGTAGCACATCTTTTCACAGTTATCATGCTGCACTTCATTGTGAACATACTTGCATCTTTCCTTCCAAATTGCCCATGCTACCATAATCACCAATGCCATCTCATCTGAATCCAGATTTTGTATAGTCCAGCATATAAAATCCAATTCATTCCCTCCCACAGCTTGGCAAATCTTACTCCATAATCCCACAGATTTCCAAGTTTGTTTCGCAAAGGGGCAAGAAAATATACAATGCATAGTATCCCCCATGCCAAAATCACAGCATTTACAAAAGCAGTTAATAGGTACATGAGTACGAGCTAAATTACCTTCCGAAGCAATGATATTCATTGCCAATTTCCAGCCAAAACATCGCACTTTTTGCGGCACTTCCAGCTTCCAGATTGCATCATACATACTCCTAACAACTGACTGATCAGACGATCCTTCTTGATCAAGCTTACCAATTCTGATTTGTCGGGACACAGCAAATTCATAACCCGAAGCCACAGTGAACCCACCATGTGAAGAGAAAGGCCAACTAATATGATCATCTTGTTCCGCTCCTGCAATATTCGTGTGTAGTATCTTCTCCGCCTCAAAGGGTAAGAAAAAGCCTGTCTAACCAATTGCTCGTTCCAAACACCCGTCTCAAGAATGAAACGATCAACATTTGAAGCACTAGCAATTTTAGACTGAATGCGACCACTTTCCAAACCACTTACCCAATTATCCTTGAAAATTTTAACATCTTTGCCCCTACCAATACTCCAAATCGCACCAGAATCAAGCAAGTCTTTGCTCCACAAAAGAGATCTCCAGACAAAAGATGGGTTGGATCCCAAAGAAAAATCAGAGAAGCAAGTATTTCTAAAATACTTTGCTTTGAAAGTTCTTCCAAGCAAAGAATTTGGCATAGTAACAATTCTCCAGAGTTGCTTGGCTAAGAGTGCTTTATTAAATAAAACCAGACTTCGAAAGCCTAATCCACCCTCCAGTTTGGGGATACAAAGGTCATGCCATTTCTTCCAATGCTTTTTCTTGCTTGATACATCATCTCCCCACCAGAACCCAGCCATAAGTTTTTCTATTTCCTCACAAATTGCCACTGGGATTCTGAAACAAGACATGGCATAAGAAGGTAGTGCTTGTAACACTGCCTTAATGAGAACTTCCTTGCCACCTTCCGAAAAGAATTTATGACTCCATGCTAAAATTCTTTTCCTAACATTATCCACCAAGTATCCAAATTTAACTCTTCTTGCCTTCGGAATCATAGTTGGGAGCCCCAAATAAAATTCATGCCCTTGAGAAGAACGAATACCCAAAATTGTCTTTGCCTGAATTACATTAGCTTGGCATGTCTGTAAGCTAAAAGTAATGGATGATTTATCTTTGTTAACAATTTGGCCTGAAGCTTTCTCATAAGTGTAAATACAGTTCGCAATTGCTTGTGTTTCATCTTTTGTAGCTTTAAAAAATAACAAGCTGTCGTCTGCGAAGAATAAATGTGACAAAACAGGAGCAGCTCTAGCTATCTTGATCCCCGAAATCTGCTTGAGATCAACCACAGAAGATATAATGGAAGAGAAAACCTGGGCACATAACACAAACAGATAAGGCGATAACGGGTCCCCTTGCCGAAGCCCTCGAGTGGGAGCAAAAGAGACTGAATTTTCCCCATTAATATTAATACTATAAGTGACTGAAGAAATACACTTCCATATTATCTTAATCCAATTCTCAGGAAAATTGAACCTTCGAAGAGTAACCATGAGAAAAGACCACTCAATCCTATCATAAGCCTTGCTCATGTCCAATTTCAAAGTCGCAAATCCCGTTTTACTCTTCGAAGTTTTCAGAAAATGCATTGTTTCATAAGCCAACAAAATATTATCAGTAATACTCCTTCCAGGCACAAAAGCACTTTGATGTTGATCAATTAAACCACCCAGCACAATCTTAAGCCTATTTGTCAATGTTCTAGCCAAAATACGATAAGATACATTACAAAGACTAATAGGTCTGAATTGTGTAGGGGAAGAAGGATTACCTACTTTAGGGATGAGGGTGATGATCGTTTGATTCCAGGACTGAAGATCAGCCCCATCATTCAAAACTCGAAGAATAGCATTTGAAACATCATCTCCAATTATTGGCCAATTTTTTTGATAGAATGATGCTGGAAATCCATCCGGGCCTGAAGCCTTCCAAGGTGAAAGCTCCTGCACTGCTTTGAAAACCTCATTTTTAGAAAAAGGGGCTTGAAGAAAACTTGTTGTATCCTGCGACAATTGTTTTGACAATGCTTGCGTAGCTCTATGAATCTCCCTCTCCGACGGATTACTTGTTGTAAAGATATCTTGGAAGTAAGTCATAAAGACCTTCCCAATATCTTCCTGTGAATAACAATCATTTCCCTCTTCATCCTGTATGTGTCGAATTGAATTCCTACTTCTCCGGATATTTGCCCTTGAGTGAAAAAATTTGGTGTTACGATCCCCTTCTTTAAGCCAGTTGACTCTAGCTCTTTGTTTCCAAAACCACTCTTTCTGTGTTTCAAGGTTTGCTAGCTCATCTTCCAACTGCTTTACTTGAACCATAGATGGAATGAGAGAATCATCATTCAAACTTTGATTAATCAAGTTTCTTGTCTTTTTAATCCTATAAGCTAAAGTACCCCCTTTCTGTTTCGACCATTCATGTATAACTTTGGCACAGGTACCAAGAGTTTCAGCAAGAGGCACACCCTGGCCAGAATTACTCCAAGCCACCTTGATCACCTTATGAAAATCTTTCTCTTTCATCCAGTGATTCTCAAACTTGAAAGTTTTATGTGATTTTGTAGAGAGAATAGGCCCCTTAATATCAAAAGCCAAAAGGATTGGTCTATGATCTGAACCACAGAAGTCCAAAACAGAAGCTTCAAAGGCCGCACAAAGATTCCTCCAGTTTTCATTAACCAAAAAACGATCAAGCTTTTCTTTAATGTACCATTGGCCCTTCCTACGATTGTGCCAAGTAAATTTCGAGCCCTTCATCTTCAAGCAATTGAGTTGGCAATATAACATAGCATTCTGAAAAAGATATATATTCCTATAATTGGGAATAGAGCCTCCAAACTTTTCACAATTATATAGAACTTGATTAAAGTCTCCCCCAATTATCCATGGCTGAGGCAAATTTGAATGATACTCCTTAAGTTTTTTTAGTAATTGCCAAGAAAAAGATCGTTTCTGCATACACGGGTGGCCATAGAATCCAGTAAAACGCCAATTACCAAGTGGATTCGCAATAGAACAATCTATATGCCCAGAGGAATAAGACAAAATAGAAAGATTGCTATCATTCCAAAACAAGACAAGGCCACCAGCAAGGCCACAAGCATTAACACAAAAAACACAAGAAAACCCTAAACGAACTCTTAAAACATCAGCATACGAAGAGTTACATTTTGATTCTGAAATAAAAAGTAAAGAAGGTCTATGTCTAGAAACAAGACCACGCAGCCTAGAGAACGCACGCGAGCTGCATATACCACGTGCGTTCCAACACAACAGCCTCATTCTCCATGGCGGGGTTGAGTGACCTCAACCTCCGCCACACCAGGGATCGAGATCTCTGAACCATAGGTCTCAATCATGTTTTTTGCTTTTTTGAAAAAGAAAAGCCCATCAATTTCATTTCGAACATGTTCTGCACGCACATAATCTGCCAAATCAGCGGAATGGTCTCTCCATAGCCTTTTTTTCCCCGATTTCATGTTATCAGGGATAACTTCCTCTTCACCTATTGTAGGAAAACCCTCATTTGGCTGATTTACTTCCTCTTCAGACCACTGTGACTGACCAACTTCCTCTCTTAAAGGAACATAGGGTTGCTCTCCCTCATTTATGACTTCCACAAAAGCAGTAAAATCAAAAGTCTTAAAACATTTTCCAACATGGTGCACTACCCTATAATCTTTACCATTGTCTTTTCCCACACCCCAAAGTGGTTCTTTAGCCAAACGATACTCAAATCCTGCAGGAATAGAAAATGTTAATGGATCTAAAGCCAGACCCGTTCTTGGATCCACTTTTCCAAGCCCACTTCCCACTGTTTTGTCTGCCTCATCCCTTCGTGCAATCAAGTCTTGGAAAGTATACACAACCTCCCTTTCCCTTTCTGGCGGCTGATAGTCCACGTTCAGATTCCATTGGTCATTCAAAACCTCCTTTTCTGCTGCATCCCACAACTCTTTAACCCCATCATCCATCAAAATAGCCTTTCCTTTTGCTCTTCTTCTCTTTTCCGAATCATTACTGGTATTATCCTCAACCTCAATGACCCTCTTTCCATGATCGAACCTCTCGGCTTGAACACTCCCAGCCCCTCCAGCTCCATCCTGAGTCTCCCCCTTAGACCCCAACAACCTAAAAAACTCCTGCATGTCCCTCTCCGATGGTCGCTTTTGCCTATCCGCCCTCAACCATTCGGGAAAGAACTTATGGCTCTCAAACCAGTCCTCCTCCTTATCCTTCACTTTGTTGCAACCTCTCACTGAATGTGTAAGGTGTCCACAGAAATAGCAAAAATCCGAGAGTCTTTAATTTCATACCTGAAAAAGATAATCGTTGTAGCATCTGCCACCGTAAAATTAGAGAATCGACATAAGGGAGCCTCCGTATCCAACAACACTCGAACTCGGAGAGATTCCCCACAAACACGTTCCCCTTCCTTAGCATCGACTTGCACCACCTCTCCAAGCAGGGCTCCAACTCTTTCACCAGTGATTTTCATGATTGCATGCCCCGGTAAACCATGGATCTGGACCCAAAAAGGGACCCTATCCATTTTGATAGTAGCATAGCAATCAGAACCTGCAAGTGGCTTAATAACCATTATCGATCGTCTCAAATTCCATGGTTGCATGTCCACGATCTCCTCCATTTCAGCCTTTTTTTGGAAGTCAATAACATACCTTCCATCTCCCACAGGAGTAATCACAAAAGGAGACACAAAATTCCAACTTGTGGAAAGAAGACGCTTTAACTCAATGATGTTAAAGAACCTTCTAGCCACAAATCGCATTATCACAGAGGAAGTTGGAGTAATGAGTTCACTCACTGCAACAGCAGTATTTGCTCCCTCTTTATCTGAAATGGTAAACTCACTAAACTGCTTTTGAACAGCCATTTCCATTTTGTGAAGAAGAGAAAAAGACTCGTACCAAAGAAGAATGAAACTCAAGTGTGATTGTCCATTTGCCTTTGCCCCTAAATATATAGCAGGAAATTTAGAAGGTAATCCATAGGTTTTGTGTGAAACCATTGGCCAATCTCTGGAAAGAAGATCCTTTGTGATATTAAAACCAGATTTGTAGCCAAACATTCCAAAACTCCGTAAAACTCAGCAAACACAACACCAAAACCCAACCAACCGTAACCCTCACACCCAATGTCAAAGCAAGTTATGTCCACTGCAAATCAAATGATGAGGGAAAATATTGATTTCTCCAATGCAAATCTTCATAATTGCCGATGTTTTGTAAATAAAACACAACTAATTAAATGCTAGAATCACGCCCAAAACCAATTAATGGTAATTAAGGATAGAATTTAAGATGGGAATTTAAAAAGGAGGAAGAAATCGGAAGGAAGAACACCAATCTAATCTCTTAAAGAAAAGGTAATCCTTCTACATTTTAATTAAAAGGTAATCCTTCTACATTTTAAGAAAATGTGATTTATATTGTATTATTTTAAATAAAATTGATACCCAATCATGTATATTTCAGTAAGTTTTAGTACTAATAATTACTTGCAAGTGAAAAATTATACATTTTTTTAGTACCGCTCATTAGTTATATTCATTAATTGAAAATTGAAAAGTGATAATGTTATACTGTAAGCGAAAGTGATTATATTTTAATTTAGTGTAAAGTGATAGTCACTTTAAAGAGAAAACGTTATCACATTTTTAATTAAAGTTATCACATTGTGTAAAATAATATATTAGTGGTATATTCATATGCATTCAAATTGCTGAGGTTATCACATTTTTAATTAAAGTTATCACATTGTGTAAAATAATATATTAGTGGTATATTCATATGCATTCAAATTGCTGAGATGGCAATTGATATTTGGTGGTCTTTGGGGCCCATCTATTTTTTTGCAGACCCAAAAACTCCGAAAGTTCAACTCAGGAGTGGGTCCGGTCCTAAGAAAGGTAGATGTGATAATTCGGTTCACTGGTAAGGGAGAGTAATAGGAATTACAGTAATATACAAAAAATAATTTTCTACTTCTTTACAAGTTCGGACTTTTAAATGAGACAAAATTCTTTCACCAACACTCATTTTGGGCCGATTATATGCTTGTCGTGGGCTAAGCACCCCCACCAAACTGGGCCTAAATATCTAAATCTTTGAGAGATAATTAAGCTTTAGCATTGTTTTTCAATCGTAAATGTTATCTCACCTAATTGGAAGCAAACATTTATCTTAACCCCTGATGTTGTCAGAGAGAGATATGATTGTTAGTGAAGTCTTGGGTTGATTCTTAATACTAGTCTAAGCAGATATTTATTGGTTTGAGGATTAAGAATCGTTCTTCTTAAATCTAAAGAAACGTGTCGGATGTATTTGTTTATTCTAGGATTCGAGACCCTTTCTATCTAAGAGCATCTTCAATGGGAGTGAGGAATGCTAGATGGATTTCTACCCCTCACCCAAAATCAAGGTAGTAGTGATTGTGAAATAGGTGACATGGCATGGGAAGAAGGATTGGGGTAGAAGTATTTTTTTTTTTTTTTTTATTACAATTGGGGTAGAAGTATTGCTACCCGGTAGAAATAATAAAAAGAGCAAAATGGAGAGTGGGGAATTGGGGAGCGTGGGGTCCAAACTGGGAGTAAAAGTAGTGTGAACACTGGAGTGTTTTGTTTAAAAGCCACAATTAGTACAATGCCATGTTTTGTTTATTTAATCTTTATTTTATTAGGTTTTTTTTAATTCTAGTATATATTATCATGCTTTGTTTTTAAAAGATATACTGTATATTTATTTTAAGGGGCCAAAAGATATATGACTAATATTTATATTTTAGACTTCCTACCTCTAATAAGAAATTAAAACCCAGTTTCTTTTTCAATAAATAAATAAATAATAATCTAACATTTATTTTTTAATGAGTGTAAAATTATAAATTATGGTCTAAACAATATTTACGAAATTTATTTATGAAATAAAAATAATGAATGTGGTAAAAATGTAGTTAGTATTCATAAACCAAATAAATTTTAGTATAAATAATATTTACGAAATTTATTTATGAAAAATATTTGTAATAAATGAGTAAGGATAAAATAGTCAAAATTAAATTAAAAAAACACAGAATGACATTTATTTTAAAAATAATTAAAAAAATCAAAGTGATTAATAAAAAATAGAGGGAGTATAATTTAAATTATAAAATAAAAATAATGAATGTAACGAGCAAAATCTATATATATAAAAGGAAGAAAGTTATTCCCTAAAATTGACACGTGGCTCTCCAGATCTTGACAAATGTATGCCATGTCATGCCACATCATCTAATTCTCTTTACCGAAAAAGAATATGGAAAGACGCAGGAAAATGTGAAACGCACGCAGGAAAATATGAAACGCTCAAATAAGGGCAAGGGTTTTAATGTGTTCTTCGTGGAGGCCAGAGAGACGAGGGAATATTTAGAGATAAACCCCGATCCCAAGCTTGACGATCTATTGTTCTATCAGGTAGTAGATCGCAGCCATGGAGATATTTCGGCGACATGAATTGATAAACTACGTTGCTGACAGGTACAATTTTTCTTTTGTATACATCTGTGTGCTGTGTTCGCATTCCCTCCCACATAATAAAATTGTGTCGTTAATCTTAGTGAAACCTAGCTTCTTCTATTTGAGACCTATGTGTGAATTATTTTGTTGGTTGCGTTTTGGTAGTTTCTATAATCCGAGCAGGAGCATATTCTAATTGAGGGATGTAAAAAAGAAAAAATTACAGCGCACACCCAAAGATTCCTCAATTTAGACGACTGCAGAAGAAGAGAAATTGAAGGTCAAAATCATTTACACCATTTTATTAGCTTGGTTTAAACGGGCACAGGGACAAAAATTGGATGTGTTGTGATATATCTACATTAAAGAATCCTAAAGAAGAAGAGGAGAGAGACAGGGAAACGCCCGCACAGTGAAAGGTTGTTTGCATATCGTCGTCTTTTCTTTATATTTATAGGTATATCAAATCATCGTTGATTTCTATTGTTGGTTTGGTAATTGGTTTAAATACTCTTCATCTCAAATTTGTTCTCGATTCATGCATTTATGATATTATGGTTTAGGTTATACAGTTCTTTTCTGATAGAAATTGAGGAAATTAGGTGCGAAGTTTGAATGGCGAGCCTGAAGTTACTTTCCATTATCCCAGAAGAAAGTATTTGTGAAATTTATGAATATTTAATATAAACCCTGTAGATTTTTTTTTTTTTACAGGTTGGATCTTGATTACAGAATTATCTGGGGCTTTCGACTTGAATATAATGTGTTTGTAGCATGTTCATGATGTAGAACTAACTATCTGACAAGCTTTGATCTTCATAATCTGGGGATTTTCAGTTATTGTACTATGTGATTTACTCATGCTTAGTGTGCTTCCTTCTTCCCCGTGTTCATTATCTTGTCTGTGTTGCAGGTACCAAAACTCAATTCTTAGATATGCTTATATTTTCTCTAATGAATTATCATTATGATCTAGGACAAAAAATTATCATAAGATAAATCTATATCCCATGTGCATATATTGTACTCCCTTTAAAAGCATGGATTTGCAGTTTTGCAATTTATAGATGAATAAGTTATGTTTGTCTATGTTCCAATGTTTTTTCAGAGAAGCAAATGCAATGTTGTTTATCATCTAGATTATCTTGAAGATTAAATGTCCAACTGTATATTGTTGCAGATAGTATATTGTTGCAGATACTGGTCCACACTTGCAAGGGACATTCCATTTACTGGCCTTTTGGTATTAATCTTTCTGATAAATACATTAATTGATTGCACCACTTATGCAAATACATTGGTTACTAGCCTACGATTGGGCCGAGATCTCACCATGTTCAGTTTTGTTCCAATCTCACCATGTTCAGTTTTTAATACAGAATAGATTAACCATGTTCACAATCCCAATATTATGTTAATTTTACATAATATTAGTATCATATATATTATGTGAACACATTGGTTGCACACTACTTAACTTATATACAATCAGGTGGAAATCTCGCCATGTTTAATTTTTTACTACAACAGTTGATTAGGAATGTTCATAGTCCTAATTATGTTAACGTCTATACGTATGAAAATATTATATAATCTTACTAAAATGGATACTCAGTTTATGTTTGTCGTAGATGAACTTATACACAGGAAACATTCCAAAATTCTACTGAAAATTAATGTCAGTTTTTTTATACTTATCAGTTCTCATTAACACAAATTTATGTTTTGGTAAATTTATTTTCTTACATCATATAATGTTCTTTTTAAATATATTTGGTGTACAGGTTCCCTTTTATGAAGCTTTTAAGAACATTACATAGTATGAGAAACACATTTTCCCCAATGCAGATTTCCTTAGTAATAGTTCTTTTGAAGGACTTTTATTGGGAGGATTTCTAGCGGTACGTATGTTGTTTTTAATTACGTACATGGCTAATTTTAAAGTTGGCAACTGGCTAACGTCATTCTCAGAGGTTGAATTCCTTTTCGTATTCCAGGTTTGTGTGCATTTCTTACAACTCCTCTGAATGTTATGAAAATCAGATTACAAGCAGCTAGACAGAGATATCGCTCAAGGGGGTAGGTCTCTCCCTAGCATTAACAATTTTTTACTTCTTATTGGAATTTCATTTTTATAATTTCAATCTCTCCACTCAAATAGAGAAAGAAAAGGTAGAAGAGAATTTTGGAGAATTAGCTAGATAATTCATTCACATTTTTGGTTTAGTGATTTGGGTTACTATAAAATATAATTATACTCCATTTGTCCAATTTTATTATTCTCATTTTTTCGGACACGAGTTTTAATGAATATTAATTAGTTTATGTATAAAGTAGATAAGTTGGGGATATGAATGAAATTGGATAACCCAAAAGGAAAGTGAAAATTATAAAATTGAACTGAGGAAGTATATCATTCACGTTGTTTACACTTGAAAATGTTTTAGTGAGTGGATTAGTAAGATGTGAAATTTGTTAACATTAGATTGATTATCATAATCTCTTGAAACGAGACCGTTTTGTTAGAATCAAAATCTCATGTCCAATGCAATATATGAAAATCTTGCTTTTGAATAAGCAGAAAGTGATCAAAAGGTGCACAATTTTACATATATCATGCTTTCCATCACCAATATTCATCTCCCGGAACAAGTGCTTAAATCTTAGGATGATTCTTGATGTACTAAAATGGGTCATATCAGGTTTTGCCATGTTACCCAACTAAAAAGGGTCAAGGATCCAATTGTATGGGGCGTATTAATTTCTCAATTATGAATTATGGTCTCATTCAAGTTTTATTTTTTTCAGTTTCAGTTTCGAACATTGTTCATGTTGAAAGAGATCTATTGCCTATTGGAATTCTTATTTGCCAATAGTCTTTAACTTTTGCTCATTTGTGTAATGATTTTTGTGACTTCTTATTTAAGCACTCATTTTTGTTATAGATATAGAAGCTTACCAATAGTAGAAAAAAAATATATGCACACGCCAAAAAGTGTTTTTTTAATGTAGTGTTGGAAAAATGTTTTCTTAAAGTTTATGAATTCTGGATGAACATTTACGTTTTATCCAGGGAGTTAATAAATGTCATTTACGTTGTATTGTTAATTTGTATTGAATTTAACTTGAAACAAAAGGATAAAGAAAGAGTTAGAAATATAAAAAATTAAAGGTAAGGGAAACAATTCAAATGTATTGAAAAATCTCTGCCTGGATACTTTAGCTTCACGGAAACAAATGTAATTATAAGCTCATACAATTGCTACATTACACTCCACTACACTCCGTGCGAACTTCATCTGCACAAAAAGAAAAAAATTTAATTATTTGCTAAAAAATACAAATTATAAAAAAAATACTCCACGAGGACTAGAGTTGTTAAAATGGGTTAAACCCGTTGGGTCGGTCCGTCTCCGTTATAAGTCCGTTTAAAATGTAAATTCGTATGGACTAGACTATATGAATTGTGAATTTTGGTGGGTTGGACCGCGGACGGGGCGGGTTGGCCCGTAAACTTTTAATTTTTTTTAATTTTATTTATTTTTATTTTTTAAAGTTAAATGAAGAAGTAACACGTTTTTATTAAGAGTAAAGATATTACTCTAAATCAAGATACAAAATATTATACTAAACAAAATTGATATTTGAGAATGGAAATACACCGATGTCGTCCATGTATTCACATGACTCAAAGAGAGACTTGATAATTAATATAGATTTGAATCTCTTTTTTAACTTTCTCTCTTTATAAATGCATAATTATCATGAGTAGATTAAGAGAGTATGTGGTGATAATGTGATGTGTAATCACAAATTGATATTTGTTAATGATAGTTGAGTTGATTTACCCATTAAACTTTCGTTGAATATTATATATTTTTGTTACTAATAGTTGGGTTGATTTGCCCATTAAATTTTCCCTGAATACAAAATATTACTCCATATTGATTTTGTCCTTTTGAAAATAAGAATTTAAACAATATTAGTTCGATTGATTTGTCAATTAAACAAAAAAATTTATTTGAGATTTACTTTTTTATTATAAGAGATTAAAATTCTTCACCTGATGAATTTTTAATTAAAGATTATCCAAAATTATTTTTACTTTTTTTTTTTAGTAATTATTTATGTATTGTTTAAAATTTATTAAAATAATAAATGTGAAAAAGTAAAAAAAAAAAAAATTATAAAAAAGTTTGTGGGCTAGCCCGCAACCCGCCATGGGTTGGGTTGAGTATTTTCAACCCATCCCCGCCGTGGACCGACCCGTCAAAACTCGCAAAATGATGGGTTGAGGTGGGTTATAGACCGCCCTGCCCCATTAGCCCGTTTTGACAGCGCTAACAAGGACCATTAAAAAAGATGAACAACAAGCCCGTGCATCGCACGGGTAAAAATCTAGTATATATAATTGGAGGGTGTGATCCATAAACAGTACTTTTTAGGTGAGAAAATTTTATTTTTAGTCTTATACGGGTGTGTTTGCAGGTAATAGTGATTGATTCAAAGTGATTAAAATTAATTTTTATAGTAAAATTGAAAGTAGGTAATGTTTTAAAATTAAGCACTTCTAATCAATTTTTTATATGTTGTGGTGTATGTCAAATAAATCACTTTTTTTTATAATTTTACAAAAACACCCTTATTACATTTAAATAAATAGTGGGTAAGAATAAAATATTATTTAAATTGTGAGGACAAAATTGTAAAATTAGTTATTGTAATGATTAGAAGTACTTAGAAGCTGTTAGAAGCATAGAAAAGGGTGCTTGAGTGCTTCACCAAAACTGTTTTTAAGTAATTAATTTAATCACTTACTTGTGTTTGCAAACACTTCAAAAGTGATTGTAGTATTTAAAAAAGAAGTATTTTTAAGCATATAGTAGTGCTTGCAAACACCCACTAAGTTTGATACATTCAAAAATAAATCCTTTAAGTTTTAAGTTTACAAAATACGTCATTTACCTTTCAATTTTTGTCCCTTTCTACATCAATTTTTATCCTTTATGTTTTGTAGAAATTAAAATTGGTAAAGTTGGTGCCACATATATTTAAAAAAAGCCACATCATCCTGCCACATCACATTATATTAAAAAAAAAAAATAGAGCTAATAACACCCCAAAATATTCTATACACACCCCATAGTTTTAAATATAAAAATAGATGTATATAAAATGACTAAATAGCCCTTATATAAATAAAGAGAAAAATAATTTTAAAAAATAACATGAAAAATCTGAAAAAAATGTAATTAAAATTTAAAAGTATTTAAAAAAAACTAACAAAATCTTTAAAAATAATTAATTTACATAAATTAATTAATTTTTTTGAAAAAAATCTTAAAAAATTAAATAGAATCTGAAATTAAAAAATAATTAAATTAAAATTATTGAAAAATTCAATAAAACATTAAAAAAAGTAAATTAAAAAAATCAATAAAAAAGTAAGATTTTATTTTTTTATTTAATTTTCTTAATATTTATTTTTGATTGAGTTGATTTTTATTTCATTTTTTATTTATTTAGTTTTTTTTTAAATTGAATCATTAATTTGTATTTTTATTTTAATTATTTTATAAAATTTATTTGATTTATTTAATATTTTTAGATTTTATTTGGATTTAATTGATTTTTTCATTCAAATATTTTTTTAATATGTAGTTGATTTTTTAAAATATTTTAAAATTTTATTTAGTTTCCGTATTATTGAATATTTTTTTAATTAATTTTTAATTTTTAAATTTTTAATCATTTAATTGAATTTTAAATCATATTTTTATTTTTTATTCAATTTGTATTTATTTTGAGGGATAAAGGGTAAATTAAAAATAATTAGGGTGCGTTTATTAATAAAAATTGATTTTTAAATTTTAGTGGGGTGTATAACATTTGAAGTTTGTATAACATTGTATTGGGTGTTAGTAGCCTCACTCAAAAAAATTATTTGAATCTAGTTATATGTTTCAATTTTTAATTAATAGAGTAAAATAAGATTCACATAATTAACCATGTGGTTTTACTTCTAAAATTTATTTTGTTTCATATTTTTTCAAGTTATTTTTTAAAATTATTTATTCTTTATTTATGTAAGAGTTACTTAGTTATTTTATACGTAGTATACATTTATTTTTGTATTTAAAATTATGGGGTGTGTATAGAATATTTTGGGGTGTTATTAGCTCTATTTTTTTTAATATAATGTGATGTGGCATGATGATGTTATTTTTTAAAATATATGTGGCACCAACTTTACCAATTTTAATTCCTACAAAACATAAAGGATAAAAATTGATGTAAAAAATGATAAAAATTGAAAGGTAAATGAAGTTGAAACTTAAATGATTTATTTTGGAATGTATCAAACTTATAGGACTAAAAATAAATTTTCCTCCTTTTTAGGTAGAATGCATTAGGGGTAGAAGTTTTTTAATGTAGGAGTAGAAAATTTTTGAAGTGTACACATGTGGCAAACTTAAAACTTAAAATTCATCCCCCACACTGTGGATGCTCTAAGGATCCGTTGAGTCTGAGTCACCTGACTTTTTTTTTTTTCGATCTTTAAATTAATTTTAATATACATAATATCTTCATCTTTTACATTAAATAATTAAAATTAAATTAAATTATGAACTTCTTAAAATAGCATTTATTATTCATATTATATTTAAATAAGACATATCTATCATTTTATAGACATGGATTGACAGGTCGGATTCTACAAAAATTATGACCCATTTCATACTCGTTTAAATGGATCAAAACTCGACCGGTACGAACAAACTCAATGCAGATTGGCATAACAAGTTCTACAAAAATCACGATATGTATCATACCTGCTTGACTGGATCCAACCTCGATCCATGTGGGTGAGAATTCAATACGGGTCCAGATTTGAACCCTTCTCCCTATTGGACCTATATGGATAAATACACTCCTACTCTTATTTATTGTATAGGTCCATCTTAGTTTCCTATGGGCTCTCTTATAAAGCCCATTAGGGTTAGGTTAGACCTAAAATATCACTTGTATAAATACCCATTGTAAATCTCCTTTACAACTAATCAAGAAATCATATTTCTAATATTCTTTATCTCTCTATATGGTATCATCGAGTCATTTGGCTCACACCTGATCCAAACCGCCGCCGCCGCCGCCGCTACAACAACCCTAGCAGCCGCCGCCGCCTTCGTCTTCCTGAATTGCCACCGTCGCTCTAAAACCCAGCCGCCACTGCTCAGCTCCCTGAAGCGCCGCCACTGCCACTGTTCATCCCAAACACCAATCTCTCTCTCCGCTGCTCTACTCCCTACAATGGCCAATCCACCTACGATGTCCTCTCTCGTCACTTTTAAGGGACTTGCGCAAATGTCTCTAAAACTCACCTCCACCAACTATGGAGCCTGGTCCTTTCAACTCCGTCTTCTTCTCACAGGTCACAATCTCCTTGGCTACGTCCTAGGCACACATCCTTGCCCACCTTCCACACTTCCAGCTGCCGACGGTGCTGCATCCACCACTGCCATCTCCAATCCTGCACACGACCTATGGGTGTGTCAGGACAATCTTATTCTCGCAACCTTGGTTGGCTCTATGTCCCCGGAACTCATACCCTTTGTTGCATCGACAAAAACCTCCTGCGAAGCCTGGAAAATGCTTGAGAGCATGTATGGAAAGCCCTCGCGAGGTCGTATTCTTGCCCTCAAAACCAAGTTTCGCTCTCTGACCAAAGGTGCTCGCCCGGTCTCCGACTTCCTCATGGAAGTTCGCTCTGTGGTCGACGAGCTTGCTCTCCTCGGCATTCCCTCTGATGCCGAGGACGTCACTCTCCAAGTCCTCACTGGCCTTGACGAATCTTACAATGACATAGCAAATGCCATTCAAGCTCGCGAACAGCCCATCACCTTTGCTGAGCTCTGCGACAAGCTCCTCAGTGCCGAGGTTCAAATTGCCTCGCGACCATCCTCAGTCGTAATGCCTGCATCTGCACTTACTGCTGGTAAACATCATCATCGCTCCTCGCGACCAGACCCGAGGGCTAAAACTGTTGACACTCGTCCTCGCCAATCCTCGCAAAGACCCTATCTTGGCACCTGCCAATACTGTCGAGCACCAGGCCACACTGCTCGCACCTGCCCTGAAATTCCTTCATCACCCTCGCCTCCTGCTCCATCTACGGGTCCTCGCCGCCCACATGGGCAGTATACACCACCTTCCCGCCTAAATCGGACAGCTGCTCGTCCGGCCTACTCGGCTCACTCAGCCTCCTCGGCACATCCTGCCGAGCACTGGATTCTTGACTCGGGTGCTTCGCATCACATCACCAACGACCTCGCCAACCTCTCCCTTCACTCGCCCTTTGATGGGTCTGACAATGTCGAAATTGGTGATGGTAAAGGTTTACACATATCTCACACTGGCTCTATGCGTTTTCCTCAACTTGAGTCTCTCAGTTTTTCGAATGTCTTGGTCGTCCCACACATCTCGAAAAACTTGATTTCGGTCTCCAGTCTCTGTCGTGATAATAATGTTAACATCGTTTTTGATCGCTCTTCCTTTCAGGTACGGGATGGTCACTCGGGGAGCATTCTCCTCGTTGGGAGTCGTATCAATAACTTATATGTCTGGCCGGCACAAATGCCCATCATCCCTCCACAAACCTTCACCACTCAACACCTCACAACGACCATCTGGCATGCTCGCCTTGGCCACCCATCAACAAAAATACTTGCTCACACCCTCTCTACACTCAGCCTATCCAGTGCACCTTCCAAACACTTCAACTGTAACTCGTGCTCATGTATCAAAAGTCACAAACTACCATTTTATGATTCAAGCATTATATCTACTAAACCACTTGATGTTATCTTTTCTGATGTTTGGTCGTTGCCTATCTTATCTCCTGATAATCTCAAATACTATGTGTTATTCGTTGACCATTTTAGCAAATACATATGGGTGTACCCCCTAAAAAGGAAATCGGATGTTCTTTCCACATTTACCACATTCAAAGCACTTGTTGAAAACAACTTTCAAAACACGATCAAAACCTTTTACTCTGATAATGGGGGAGAGTTCATTGCTCTTCGCCCCTTTCTTCAATCTCATGGCATCGCACACCTCACCACCCCGCCTCACACTCCCGAACATAATGGCTTATCCGAACGTCGCCATCGCCATGTGGTCGACACAGCTCTAGCTCTTCTTCACCATGCTTCCATGCCCCTTACTTATTGGCCCTATGCTGTCTGCTCGGCAGCCTACATCATAAATCGTCTTCCTAAGGTTAATCTCAACATGTTATCCTCCTATGAAAAGCTCACTGCCCACCCACCTAATCTAGCCAAACTCCGCATATTTGGTTGTCTCTGCTATCCTTTACTTCGCCCTTACACCACTCACAAACTTGATCCTCGCTCTACTCCATGTATCTTTATTGGATACTCGCCCACGCAGAGTGCCTACCTATGTCTTGATCGCTCCTCAAACAGAATCTACACCTCGCGGCATGTTCAATTCGTTGAGCATACGTTCCCCTTCTCCAGCCCTCCTCCTCATCCATCTCCCTTGGCGACCTCCAACTCCTCGCCACCTACCTCCTCCGATTCCAGCTCCTCGCCCATTCTTCTAGCACCTCCACTACCCAACTCTATCCCACCCGTCCTCGCCCCTGACCCAGTGCCGAACACGCCTCAGCCGACCACACCCGCACCTGATCTCCCCCCTAATCCAGTACCAAACACACCTCAGCCGACCACACCCACACCTGACATCCCTGTGCCGACCAATGCTCCCCCACGATCTCCTGTACCTCGCATGGTTACTCGAGCTCAAAATCATGTGTTCAAGCCTAATCCAAGGTATGCACTTACTTCTACCATCACCTCTGACATTGAACTAAGCTGTGTCTCACAGGCCCTCAAGGACAAAAATTGGCGAGCAGCCATGTCAGCTGAATTCGATGCTCTTCTTCAGAATGGCACTTGGGACTTAGTTCCTCCCACTTCATCTCAGAACGTGGTCGGCTCCAAGTGGGTCTTTCGTATTAAACGAAAACCTGATGGCTCTCTCGACAAATACAAAGCTCGTCTGGTTGCCAAAGGCTTTCACCAACGACCAGGTGTTGACTTCACTGAGACCTTTAGTTCGGTCGTCAAGCCAGCCACTGTGCGAGCAGTTCTCAGCATTGCTGTCACTCAGCACTGGCCCCTCCAACAGTTCGACGTCAACAATGCCTTCCTCCATGGCAAACTTGCTGACACTGTTTTCATGGCCCAGCCCCCTGGCTTTGCAGATAAGACTTTCCCATCCTACGTTTGCAAATTACAAAAGTCTATCTATGGTTTAAAACAGGCTCCTCGCACATGGTACTATGCCCTTCGCTCATTCCTTGAAGATATTGGATTCAACCCCACTCACTCGGATGAATCTCTATTTGTCTACAACAACACTGGGGTGGTCGCCTACTTCCTTGTCTATGTTGACGACCTCATCCTAACGGGCAACAACCCACCCATGCTCACCCGAGTGGCTGCCGACCTTCGCGCTAAGTTCTCGGTCAAAGATCTTGGTCCTCTCTCCTACTTCTTGGGAGTGGAGGTTCTTCGATCTAAGAACTCATGCTTCCTCTCTCAACGCAAATATGTTACTGACCTGCTCGCCCGGTACAACATGCTTACTTCAAAACTTGTTTGCACTCCTCTACCAACCTCTGCTCGCCTGTCCATCTCGGATGGGTCCTCACCTGCAGATGCCACCCAATATCGACAGGTCCTTGGCTCACTTCAATATCTTCAACTCACCAGGCCAGACATTGCATTTGTCGTACACAAGCTATCACAATTTATGCATGCACCCACCACCACTCACTAGGGTGCTGCCAAACGTCTCCTACGGTACCTCAATGGTTCAAGAAATGTTGGGATCACCCTCACTTCTAGCCCGTCCTCATCGCTTCACTGCTTCACTGATGCCGACTGGGCTGGTGACACAGACGACAGAACTTCCACCAGTGCCTACATTGTATTTCTAGGGTCCAATCCTATCTCATGGTCGTCCAAGAAGCAGAAGTCAGTTGCTCGCTCCTCGACGGAGGCTGAATATCGGGCGATTGTTGCTGCGGCCTCTGAAGTTCAATGGCTCAAATCACTATTCGAGGAACTCCATTTCCCCACCTTACCCACACCAACTCTTTACTGTGACAACATTGGTGCCACCTATCTGTGCTAAAATCCTGTCTTTCACTCTCGAATGAAGCACATTGCCATTGACTTTCACTTTGTCCGTGGCCTCATCAAGACTAAACAATTACGTGTGTCTCATGTCTCCTCTGCTGCTCAACTTGCGGATGCTCTCACGAAACCTCTCTCCAGCACGCGACTACAACTTCTCATGTCCAAGATTGGAATCACCGATGGTGCTCCATCTTGAGGGGGCGTATTGGACCTATATGGATAAATACACTCCTACTCTTATTTATTGTATAGACTCATCTTAGTTTCCTATGGGCTCTCTTATAAAGCTCATTAGGGTTAGGTTAGACCTAAAATATCACTTGCATAAATACCCATTGTAAATCTCCTTTACAACTAATCAAGAAATCATATTTCTAATATTATTTATCTCTCTATACTCCCTAGTTCTAAAAGAATTAAGTACTTTAGAGATGTTTCTTTGATAAGTGCATGCACCTTAATGCTATAAATCAAAGAATTTTATGTTAAAGAAATTTCATGCTCAATCAAGGTTAATGAACACGTACATACCTCTAAATCTAAGTTTAATTGCATAACTCTTTGAATAAGTATTTCAGTCAATGAAGATTGAATTCGACATTGCATTAATTGAAGCACAAGTCTAAAAAGAGTTTTACAATAAAAATGAAAAGTAATTTTAATCGAATATAAATATAGATGGATTTTTTTATATATATTATTGTACATTAAATAAATAATTAGTAAGATATGATATAATTTTTTTTTTTATCAAATTTTAGTGAAACGTGAGCCTCCAAGCATTTTGGGGCTTAATGCAACAAATATATTTAATTGGGGTATGTGCATATTTAAAAAAGGAAAAATGCAGCGTCCCACACACTCCTCTCTCTCTCTCTTTTTTTTTTTTTTGTTTGTTTCTTCTCATAAGTATATAAATTTTAGTTATTTAACAATATTTTAAAATATTACATTTTTAAAAAAAATAAAATTGTAATAAAATATAATAATTTATATAAATAAATATGAATATAAATTAGCAATTAGATATTTAAAATTTTTATTTATAATTTCCATGCTTTTTATTCCAAATTAATCATTTTATATACTCTCTCACTCAAAAAGTTTGCAGGATATTTTGAATGTATAATTTTAAAAAATTGTAATAATGAAAGTGTTAGAGATAATTTTATAAACTTTTATAAAGTAAATAAAATAAATGGATTGAGTGTATTGTGATCCATAAGTAATGACATTAGAGTAGTAAATAGGTTTATATTGTGAAAATTGAGATTTGTGATAATTATTTTAATTTGGGGTATGCAAATTTTTTAGGATTAAAATTATTGACATTAGAGTAAATAGGTTTATATTGTGAAAATTGAGATTTGTGATAATTATTTTAATTTGGGGTATGGAAATTTTTTAGGATTTAAATTAATAATTTTAATATCCCTAATTTGATATTATTCCTGACTACGTCTACGGGTACAGAAAAATATAGTGAAGTTTCTAGAATCCCTTCAACCCTCCTAGAACTCTCTCGTATTTCCACCCATTCACTTCAAGAACCCTCTTTCTCCCATATAGTGTAATCAATTTCTTCACTTGATCATTGAATCCAACAATTTTCTTTCAAACCCAAAATTCCAATTAATCTACTCCTTCTAACCTACAGTTTGAAGATTAATGGCTGACGAAGCTAAGGCTAAAGGCAACGCCGCCTTCTCCGCTGGAAATTTCGAACAGGCAATTACCCATTTCACCGAAGCTATCAATTTAGCCCCTACCAATCACGTCCTCTACTCCAATCGCTCCGCCGCCTATGCCTCACTCAACAAATTCTCCGATGCCCTTTCCGACGCCCTCAAAACCGTCGACCTCAAGCCTGATTGGGGAAAAGGATATTCGCGCCTGGGTGCCGCGCACATGGGCCTCCATAGCTACTCCGACGCTGTTTCTGCCTACCAAAAGGGTCTCGAAATTGACCCCAATAACGAGGCCCTCAAGTCGGGCCTTGCGGATGCGAAGGCGGCTTCGGCCCGGAATTCCAGGTCTCGGAACGGGCCAGGGCCGAATCCCTTTGGGGAGGCTTTCGGGCCTGAAATGTGGGTTAGGCTGACGAATGATCCAAGCACTCGGGAGTATCTTCAGCAGCCTGATTTTGTGAAGATGATGCAGGATATTCAGAAGAGCCCGAATAATTTGAATTTGTATTTGAAGGATCAGAGGGTTATGCAAGCATTAGGGGTTTTGTTGAACTTGAAGTTCCAAACGAGGGAGCCTGGGGAAGATGTCAAGATGTCTGGTGATGAGTCGCCGGAGAGGAAATCAGAGGCCGCCGAAGAGCCCGTGAAGGAGGAAAAGGAGCCCGAGCCTGAGGCTATGGAGATTCCTGATGAGGAGAAGGAGAAGAAGGAAAGAAAAGCTGTGGCTCAAAAGGAGAAGGAAGCTGGGAATGCTGCTTATAAAAAGAAGGATTTCGAGACTGCAATTCAGAATTACTCTAAGGCTATTGAACTTGATGATGAGGATATCTCTTTTCTCACCAATCGTGCTGCTGTTTACCTGGAGATGGGCAAGGTACATACATCTATTTATTTTGGTGTTTGAAATTCGACTTTAGTAATGCCATTCAGTTCTTGGTTCAATGTTTTAGCAATATGAAGCTTGAAAATTAAATTGAATTGGGAGTTATTTATTGTCTGTCCTTTTGATTCTTACATTTATGGATGTTATTGTGTTGGCCTGATTGGTTGTTTGGAAAGGATGCCATGCTTTCATTGTGGAGATATGATTGGGCATTTTATGTTAATTCATCCTTTTCTCATTTCATTTAGAAACATAAGTTGATTATTGATGTGCTCTGTGAATCAATTGAAAACCTCTACGTGGGGCTTATAAAGTTAGTTAGTAACATCTTTCATAACCAACTTTCAATTTCAGTACGAGGACTGCATTAAAGATTGTGACAAAGCTGTTGAAAGGGGCAGAGAACTTAGGTCGGATTTCAAAATGGTCGCTAGGGCCTTAACGAGGAAGGGTACTGCCTTAGTGAAGATGGCCAAGTGTTCAAAGGATTTCGATCCTGCCATCGAGACTTTTCAAAAAGCTCTAACTGAGCATCGCAACCCAGACACTTTGAAGAGGCTTAACGATGCTGAGAAAGCAAAGAAAGACCTTGAGCAACAAGAGTACTACGATCCACAGATAGCTGATGAGGAGCGTGAGAAAGGTAGTGCTGCTTTCTATTGTTATTATTGATTCAAGAATTGCTGCTAAGTTTTATTGGTGATGAATTGTAGGAAACCAATATTTTAAGGAGCAGAAGTACCCTGAAGCTATCAAGCAGTATACTGAAGCGCTGAGGAGGAACCCAAAGGATCCAAAGGTGTGTAACTCGTAATTATGGGTTTCAAAATCTAGGTAAACAGTAATGTTGTGTGTTCGTTTTGAAATTTAAATAGAGTAGAGTGTAATTTATGTCGAATCTTGAAGGGTAATTGTGGGGGTGGATGTATTTATTTAGTTTTAAAATCCTTTGAACACTCTACTCTATTTAAATCTCAAAGCAAACACACACCATTACTATTTATCAAGATTTTGAATTACATATTTCAAATTCCTCTAAAACCCCAAATCAAACATACCTAAAGGAGATTATAGCACGTTTATGCAAAAAGTGTAGACTGTTTTGTTCTTGGAAATTTTATTAAAAATGGTATGATTTTCAGGCATACAGCAATAGGGCTGCTTGTTACACTAAACTTGGGGCGATGCCTGAAGGACTCAAAGATGCTGAAAAATGTATTGAACTCGATCCAACTTTTGCCAAAGGTTACACCCGAAAAGGTGCTGTCCAATTTTTCATGAAAGAGTACGAGAAAGCTTTGGAAACATACCAGGAGGGTTTGAAGCACGATCCTAAAAACCCGGAACTGCTAGATGGCATCAGGAGGTACAATACAATGATTTAAGTTATTGTTTCATTTGTTAGATTTTTTATTATGTTTTAAGTTGCTTGTTTTAAACCAGAATGCATTATTACTTGAGAACAAATGCTTTGAAATTTGCATGGATCTGAGATCTGTGCAAGTCAACCCATACCACCCAACTCAATTCAGGGTGCTTGTTTCAAAATTCCTCAGTGGGAATTGTAATGTGAATAAACATAGGGTAGTTAATGGATAACGAGAAAAAAAGATGATTAATTCACTTTCATTATATTTTGGACAGGGTAATGAGACTCATAATAAGTTAATCGTTGCCCCATTTGATTAGCTAACTCTCATTGTATGATCACTTCTTAATTATTTCACTGCTTCTCAACCAACAATGAATAATTTGAAACAAACGCAGCCCATCAATCTTCTCAGATCTGATTAGAAATGGGTTGCCCCGATAGAGCTTACTTTGTCTATTTTAGGATGATTTGCAAAGTGCAAATTTGCACTAAAGGCTTACTCTTACTTAAGATGCTGCTTCGTTTTGAGCAGATGTGTGGAGCAGATAAGCAAAGCTAGCCGAGGAGACTTGACCCCTGAGGAACTAAAAGAAAGACAGGTTTGTTACATATCTGCTTAATTAGCAATGTGGTGGTTATGCTAGATTCGAAGGTTGTATATAATCTTCTTACTCTCTTTTCCTTGTTAGGCCAAGGGAATGCAGGATCCAGAAATCCAAAACATCTTAACTGATCCGGTAATGAGACAGGTATGATGAAAGTCCTACTTCGGTCGTGTTTGCAAACAAGATTGTAATCCCAGAATCACTTTTTTTTTTTTTTGAAAAGCTGAGTCATTGAAAAAAAAAAAGTGATTCTGTTATTTGTTTGAGTTTGCAAACACCCCTTTACATGTCTCTAGATTTTGTGAAAAACCGTTGTGAACGCTGTTCTGTTGGGATAGGTATTGGTTGATCTCCAGGAGAATCCGAAGGCTGCACAGGAACACATGAAGAACCCTCTTGTGATGAACAAGATACAGAAACTCGTCAGTTCTGGAATCGTTCAAGTCAGATAAACATAGCATACATTTGTGAGCTTTTATTAGATTTTGATTGATTCTCCGTGGAAATTCAAGGCTGAAATTATTTGGGCAATTCTGTGCTCATTTTGATTATGTTTATGATAAAATTTCACTACCTGTTTTGAACAAAGTCTTTTAAGTTGCGTGGTAGTAAATTTCACTACCTCGTTTTAAACTTTTTTTAGTGAATATCCCTAAAAATATATTTTAGTTGTGATGCATTTTTAATTTGGTAAATTTACATTTAAAAATTACTCTTAAATCTATCGTGTTAGGTAAAAAATTGTGACTTAAGTTTGCTGAGTGTTAGTTAAATTTAATTTATACTCTTGGTCCCTTTGAAATATCAAATTAGGCGTTTGGATTTATGAAGGGATTTGTCAAATATATAGATTTTAAATCTATTGTGTTTGGCAAAATTTAATAAATATTTTCTCTTTTATCATTTATCATTTAATAATAAAAAAATACATTAATAATATACTAAAGGTTCAATACTCACATTCATTTTAAATAATCATACAAAATAATAATTATAATATTTCCTTAGAATTAATTGATTAATATATTTTTAAGTAAACAAAATTAGAGAATTTCAGTAGAATTAAATGAGAGCGTAATTGTTCTCCACCAAATTAAGTAAAATTAAAAATTTTGATAAATTTCAAGATATTTTCTAGTGAACATAGTTACCATATGTTGGTTAGAACCTATAATTCTTTGAGTTTATGAACAAAAAATTAGGTTCGTGAATTCTAAAAAGAGAGTAAAATTAAATGATGTGTTACAAGTTACAATCTTGTTAGGACATAGTCGATATTGAAAAGGTCCAGATCTTTGAACAAGAAATGAAAGTCCTAAATAGTTGAGAGAAAATTTATTGACAACAATGAGTTCAAGGTCCAGATCTTTGAGCAAGAAGTGAAAGTCCTACATAGTAGAGAGAAAATTTATTGACAATAATGAGTTCGTACTACAGCAAAAAAAATTTAAAAGTAGAGATCATGAACCTGTATAGAGATTGGTGTACAAATGAGGTGGGGCGTTATTGTCGATTATTACAATGAACTGCTCCCTCCGTCCACCAAAAGTGTGCTCACTTCTTTTTTTAGGTCCACAAAAAATACATGTATTCTATATAAATAGTTCACTTTTGAATTTTTTTTTACTTTAATAACAAGATTGAGTATCTATCAAATATATTCTTTATTCGTTATTCCAAATATATTCTTTATAAATAAAATATGAATTTTTTAAAAACATGTATAAAAAAAAGTGAGCACACTTTTGGTGGACAGAGGGAGTATTTCAATTGAGTTAAATTAATATTGATGGGGGTAGAGTGTGTATACAAAAGGATAACATATATAGAGTTCTTAATTGCCTAATACTCTCCTCATAAGGTATATATCTAGACCAAATGGATTCATAATAATACTTTTTCAATAGACTTGAAATATTGTGAGTAAGAAGGTCAGTAGACCGGTTTTAAGCGTGTTGAAGGAACGATACCTTAGTGACCCTAGTACTGAAAATACCCAATCCCATCACCATGAAGCATTACCAACCTCTATGTAATGTGACATACAAGATAGTGGCAAGAACAATCACTAACTAGCTAAGTGCATTAATGAGAGATGTAATAGATCAACAACAAAGTGCATTCATCTAGGAAGCTGATAACAAATAATATCTAAGTAGAATATCAGTCCATGCAATTGGATAAAAAATAATAACAAAAAGCAAGCTATGATTGCAATGCTATAAGAAAAGCACATGATAGGGTGATGTGATCATTCCTAGAGGCGATGATGCTCGAGAAGTTGGGATTTGAAGTTTTTGTTGTCTCTTTCATTATGAGGTGCGTAAAACCAGTCTCCTATTCTTTTTCTATAAATGAATTATAGTGACTCTTTAGCAGTGTTAAACTCCCTATTAGTAATATACGGGATTGAAGGCATGGACGGAGCAACCACTATGGGCCTGCGGGGCATTGGCCCCCATTAAAAACATTTTTCTTGTTCCGTAATTATTTATACACTTTTTTTATTAAGACATCTCAGAATTATTTGCACCTACAAAATTAATACCCCCACAACATTAATTTATTTTCAAAATTGTTACTCATTTCTCATTTTGAGCTCACATTTTTCCCTCACTAAATTCTCTTTTACACCTTATGAAATCTTTTTTACATTTTACTTTATCACCCAAAAAATAATCCTCATTTATTTAACCCATACACCCCCATTAAATTTACAAATCATAAATAAAAATTAAAAAATTATTGAAAATATTTAGTATTGTGTGTTTTTCTTTTTTTTGGCTACAATACAAATTTGTCATCAAAATTGGATATTTTAATCTTGAAGAACTTTTTAATTTTGAACTATTATAAAAAAATTGTGGGTGGTGTATAAAAATTTTTGTGGGTTCAACTGAATAAAAAAAATATTTCGCTAGAAGGAGGGTGGTGTATAAAATAATTTTGTGGGTGCAACTAAATAAATAAAAATATATTTCGCTAGAAGGAGGGTGGTGTATAAATTAATTTTATGGGTGCAACTGAATACATAAAATATTTCGCTAGAAGGAGGGTAGTGTATAAAATAATTTTGTGGGTGCAATTGAATAAATACAAATATTTCGCTAGAAGGAGGGTGGTGTATAAAATAATTTATGGGTGCAACTGAAGAGGGTGGTGTATAAAACAATTTTGTGGGTGCAACTGAATAAATAAAAAAAATTCGCTAGAAGGAGGGGTCGAACCTCTGACCTTGTGGCTGTTCTAACCAACTGAGCTATTCCAGCTTTTATTTATTTTTTTATAAAATATTACTAATAATATCTAAAATGACAGATACTGGCAAAAAAAAAAAAATGTGTGTGTTGGGATTATTGTTTATTATTGTGGATTGTTCATTTAAATTGAACAAGAAAATGTGATTTCAAGCGTGTGGGATTATTTTTTCTTATTGAGGATTGTTCATTTAAATTGAACAAGAAAGTGTGAATTCAACAAAAAAAATTATAAATATTACAATGGAGTAAGATTGTAAATGTAAGAATGGCAAAACAGATATATAAACAATTGCTTGAGATTTAAAAAAAAAAAAGAAAAAAGAAAGAAAGAAAGAAGGGCTTAACTTAAACCTCCAAACATTGTGGACTTGTGGTTAACAAGTACACGGCTCTAATCAACTAATCTATTCCAACTAATTATTTTGAATTACTCCCTCCGTACCCGAAAAGTTTGCGGGAATAAATAAAGTAGGTAAGTTGAGTGTATGATGAATTTCAAAAGTAATGACATTAAAGATAAACATGTGTATATTGTGGGGTGGAAATTGTGATGATTATTTCTATTTTGGGTATGCAAACTTTTGAGGAAAAAAAAAAGTAAGATTTGAAAACTTTTAAGGGACGGAGAGGGATGACAAAAAACAATTTATATATAAATATTTTTATAAAATAAGTAATTGAGATTTTTATTGAGTGAGACCCTTAATCTGAAAACATAGATGTTGATGACACTGAGATGAATCACTCGACCAATTTTTTATTTTTTTAAAAAATTGAAGTGGCCCTCAAGTACGGGGTCATTAACTAAATATTTGAAAGTCATGACTAAAAGAAAGTGGGCTACCTTAACACTTAGCTTAGGAAAATAATATTGTGTATGACCGTCAAATAAATCGGGTCGGGCTAGTCTGGTATCGGCCCATCGGGCCATTTGTTTCTGTCGAATTGGGCTAGCCCGGCCCGATTGCTAAAGGGCTTGAAAATTTGAAGCTGATACATATAAAATATCTAGAGTGTTTTGTAAAATATATGAAATTAGAAGAAAGTTAATAGTCTCGTAACCCTAAAATGTCTCATAAAAGAAGTCCTTATTGTGTAGAATATTTTACACAGTAAAAATGTATAATTAATGTTGTTTCATTTAACAGTTATCTTAATTAATTATATTACATGTGTTGCCTCAAAAAATAACGCTTAGGGATACCGAACGTTCCCGTATGGATAGTACGAATCACAGGTTGAAATCGTCCTCTATCCTTAACAATCTCCACGAACAATCTTCTTCAAGATCCGTAGATGACCTGCAAAAACACGCCGGAGGGGATTCCGGCGTGGAATCTCCGACGCTCAAGTCAGAATCGCTCTCAAGAGAATCAAAGAGGAATTTCCCTGTAATTCTAGGGAAATTCTGGCAAATATCGAGATGTTTCTTATGAATTCAGTGTGTATTTCGTGTAAAATCTATTGGATAATAAGAATAATGTGTACTTAATCTTAAAAACGTGGTCAAAATGATAAAACTAACCTCTTATATACCTTTTCCGATTTCGTGGTGGAGGAGAAGACTACCTCCCCCTACTTCTTCTCAACTGCTCCATAAGAATCGGTCTTCTCATAGACTTCCCACCTCCTTGCCTTGACTCCTTCCAAGGCCATATCCAATTCAAGAGTAGTTTCTAGACCTTTCCTTCATGGGCTGGACCTACCCGGCCCAGGAACAATTGGGTTGGGCCCTAGATATGGACCCCAGACCCAATTACACTTGCTTCTCTCCTTAGACTCAGGGGTGTATTAATCCTATTCTTTGGATAATCACTCTTACCAAGACCAGTTTAATTCATCTTATTTCCACGTGTCGTTATCTCTATAGACGACATATTTTGTCCGAATCAACTACTCCCCCTACTCTCGTGAAAAGGGGCAATCATTTTTATGAGAGTAGGAAGAGAAAGTAAGCGGAACGTTTCCCTACCCCTGGTACATTATTTTAAAACTGTATCCTTAAATCTAATCAAATCTCGGGTCCAGCATTCATTATTATTTAAAAGGAGTCCTTAGCCTTTAAAACCCTTTCGACTTCGCTTCTGTACAGCTTCAAAACCCTCCCCACTCTTTACTCAAGTGTCTGCAGCGGATAAGACATTTCGCCGCCGTTCTTTACTCACGCGCTTCCCCACTGGGCCTTGATAATGCCCCTTCTCGATTTCCCCCCGCATTTGTTTAACCATCATAATTTCTCTAATTCAAAATTCCCTACATCTCTTAAAACTCCTCATCTCCCCTTTTATCGGTTCCTTTCAACATCTTCTCTTCGTTCCCAGGGTTCAACCACTTTTCTCGCACGTTCGTCGATAGTCCACTTATTTTCCAGAAGTGCTTTCACTCGCAGGTACCCATCTTCGTTCCCTTTTACCTTTTTTATTTATTTTTTTATTATCATGTCTTCTTCCTCTCGCTCTTCTGCTGAAGATGTTTCGAGAGAAACTTCTAACTCTTCTTCCAGTCGGGCTCTCCGATTTCCCATAACCATACCCGCCTTAAGGAACAGAATATCCACCGCTTCTTCTCTCTCAGATGAGCGCTTAACCTCCTTCGTTCGGTCAGGTATGTTTCCCCCGAACTTCGTAGTGAGAACAGCCCACTCGAAGGAACGCCCCAATTTCCCTGGTCCTCAAAGTTTAGCTTTCTGGGAGGCTCAATTGAAAGCCGGGCTCCGTTTTCCTATTAACCCATACTTAGCTGGAATTTCTTCCTACATTCGTATCCCTATTAATCAGTTCACTCCCAACGCCATTAGGGCAAGGGTTTTACATCTTAATAAAGGGAAATGGGGGAGAACCTTCGGCTCAACTTTTCCTGACCCAATACGCCTGCAAACTTGCGGACGGATTCTTCTATGTAAGTGGTCGTGCCAACCGAGTTGGGAAATTCATGGAAAAACTCCATGAAGGGATTCAAGACTGGCGGGATTATTACTTCTTTGTTACCAACCCCTCCTCATGGGATTTCCCTCATGAGAAATGGGTTTACGAGAATCCAGGGGTGCCTTGTCCTCCTCTTACCGCTTGTTCCCCCCTTAACTTGGCTATAATGGAAAACCTTAATCAACACGTAGCTCACCACGGATACTTTGATGTAATGGGTATTTGTAAAAATCCTAGGGCTTTATCCCATTTCGGTTTTAGTCGTACGGATTATCCCTTAGGTCCAGACGACGGTAATATCATTTCTTTTCTCTGTGGTTACTTTTGAGGTTTGGATCTCTTTGGTTTCTGATGTCTTTCATTTTTTCTTGATTGCAGCTATGAGTTGGTTGTCTTAAATCTCACGAGATGCTGCTCCGCTTTACATTGTGGCCAAACCTCCTGCTCCCGAAAGTTCTTCACAAGCTCCTCCTCCTCCCTCTCCAGTGAAGCCTTCAGTAGGGTTCGTTGCCAAACGTACCCGATCATCTACTGAGAAAGCTGCGTTTCTTTCAGCACTACCTACTTCCAATGCTTCCAGGAGGAAGAAAGCTAAGGATAAGTCCTCCTTCCCTTCCTCAACGACTGTTGATCTAGAGGCTCCCAGTGATATCAGTGTCGACCAATTCAAGGCTTTCGTGGACCGCTATACTCCAACCCCTGCTGCGAAGGCTCTTAGTGCTCTGACCTTGGAGGAGCGGATAATGCATGCGGCTCATAGTTTTTCTCAGGTAAGTTTTCAATATTCATATTATTTCACATGATTGGTGGGGGTAGAGTAAACGTCTCAATTTTTTCAATTATCCCTTATGTAGTTCGGCCTTCTCTACTCTGATGTATCCGAGCGGGTGCTCCAATCTCTTCAAATCCACGACGATCTCCAAAGTCAGGTGGAGTTAGGGAAATTAACGAAGGAGATACTCGAGGGAGAGCTACACGAGGCCAATTTGGGGCGAAAGACGGCTCAAGCTAAAAAGGTCCAGCTTTCTGCCCAGAATCAGGCTCTGTCCGAGGAGATTTCTTTGCTTCGGACTCAGATCGCTGAGCGGGACCAAGGGATTCAGCGCTTGGAGGCCGACCTTCCACTGGCTAGGGTGAAGCTTTGCATTGATTCCCTCTTTACATCTGCGGCGGGGCAAGCATTCCTGGGCACTCTGCATCAAGAATGGCTAGAGGCTTTTCTCAAGAGCATTAGTTTTTTGGGAGCAATGGGGGCGTACATTCCCCATTTCATTGACCATGGTTTTTCCAACGCCGTAGCCGAGCACACTGCTCCTGGATTTGATGGTCATTACACTCGCGCTCTCCGCCTAGATGCACTAGCTACTCCCCCTAAGTTCCCAGGAGATCCTAAGGAAGATATCAGCACTCCCTGGTGGTTGCCTGGTATGAGGAAAGCCATTTCAGAGCTAAAGGGTGCTGTTCTGAAAGTGGATGATTTGGTGCCGGTGGGTAATCTAGCATTTCCCATTCATGTGGCTAATCCTGATCCCCTGGCAACTGTGGCGGCTACTATCTCGGGAGAGAAGGAGGAAGGTGGCGGTTCCAGCGGGCAAGTTGACGAGGCGGTGGAAAACACAGGAAAGGGAGTTGAAGCTCTTCCCTCTTCTTAATTTTCTCTATTTACTTCACATAACAATGTTCTGCTACACTTTCTTTTGTTAAGGGCCTTCGTGCCCCTTTGGTATTTTCAGGAGACTCCACACTCCTGGGTTTTTCTGTGGAGGGCCAAGGCATGGTGCCTTTGGTTCTGAACATTTTCCTGCTCTTTAAATGTTGTATCTTGCTCTTTCTTTTCATACTTGTGTGTCATTTGATTGTTTGCACATATATGTATGTTGTTTCTTTTAGCTATGTCTCCATGCATGCCTCTAATATCCTTCTAACACATATAGACTCTAAGGCTTAGAATAGAAAGTTCAAATGTGCTTACTTGTTGGTGATTTGATGATGTTCGTAGGGTTTCCTCATAGTTCTCATAGTCCCTATTCCCCCCAGCCTTAGAGGTTATAGTGTATGAAGATCTTCACCCTTGTAGCTTTGGATCCTTCCTTTAGAATGGAATTCATCTGCATTAGCTTTATATAAATTTTAGCATGAAGTTCATTAGAACTTGTTCTTTTCAGTGTGAGGTTTTGCATAAACCTTCCCAGGGTGAAGTTTATATAAACTTTCTTAGGGTGAGGTTTGCATAAACCTTAGTGTTTTGTCTAAGTGAAGTTCATTGGAACTCACTTGTTTCTCAGGGTGAGGTTTGTATAAACCTTCTTAGGGTGAGGTCTGTATAAACCTTCTCAGGGTGAGGTTTGTATAAACCTTCTCAGGGTGAGGTTTGTATAAACCTTCGCGTTTTGTCTAAGTGAAGTTCATTGGAACTCACTTGTTTCTCAGGGTGAGGTTTGTATAAACCTTCGCGTTTTGTCTAAGTGAAGTTCATTGGAACTCACTTGTTTCTCAGGGTGAGGTTTGTATAAACCTTCTCAGGGTGAGGTTTGTATAAACCTTCGCGTTTTGTCTAAGTGAAGTTCATTGGAACTCACTTGTTTCTCAGGGTAAGGTTTGTATAAACCTTCTCAGGGTGAGGTTTGTATAAACCTTCTCAAGGTGAGGTTTGTATAAACCTTCGCGTTTTCATTTTATCTTTTGTCTTAATACTGACGTATACCAATCGCTTAATCATAAAGTTGGTATATATCAATCATTTAACCATAAAGCTAGCATATATCAAGCATCTCATCATAATGTTAACACACATCGATCATAGTGTTAATAAATATCAATCCTCGCATCACAGTTCTAACAAAAGGTAAAGCTCCATTGATAAAAAAATGTTTATCAACATAGGCAAGAAAAGGGGAAACCTATGCCGGCCTCATTAAAAACCTCTCCGTGGTAAAACCCTAAGGGAAACCCACGTAGAGGGAAAAAGAGTGCCGGTGAAGCAATTATTCGAATGGAAACAAACGTCAAAATTGTTTATAAAGAGAAAGATAATAAGGGACTAACACATTTTCAAACATAAAACCTCTTCAAGTGGCACACGTTCCATGGGCGTAGTATCTCCTTTCCCTCCATATCCTGGAGTTTATAAGCTCCGCCCTTCAACACCTGTATCACTTTGTAGGGACCTTCCCAATTAGCCTCCATCTTTCCTGTGTTTCTCAAGGCGTCTGCCCTCCGAAGGACTAAGTCTCCAATTCTGAAGGATCTGGGGATTACCCTACAATCATATGCTGCCTTGATCCTGCTCTTGTATCTTTCTGTTTTCAATTTTGCGATCTCTCTTTCTTCTTCTACCAGATCTAAGGCTTCTCTCCTCAACTCTTCGTTCCTCTTCTCATCGAAATAGGTGATTCGGTGCGATCCTAGCCGAGCCTCTGGAGGTATTACCGATGTTGCCCCGTACACCAATTGAAAGGGGGACTCCTGCGTAGCTAGGGGTGAAAACGGATCGGATATTTCCCGACCGATCCGGAACCGTATCCGGTCGGATACGAATTCGGTATAAAAATTTAGTATCCGTGCGGATACGGATTCAGATACGGATAGTTGACTTCGGATTCGGATTCGGAATACATAATATCCGACCGTATTCGAGTTTTCCCATATTTTATCGGATATTATCCGGATAATAAATCCGGATACCCGGATTTTTTAATATATTTTATTTTATATTTTATATTAATTTTATTAAAACTCTATTATAACTTATAACATTATTGGGCCTTATTAAAAATTAAAAAGCCTAAACCCTCACCCCCAGCGTCCGCCGCCCACTCCTCCTTCCCTTCCCTTTTTGGCCCCTGCACGGCCGCACCCCCAGCCCCAACCCCCGTCGTCGACATTTTTGCGTATGGTTTTGATGTTTTCATGAGTGGATGATTCTTTGGCTTAGGA
This sequence comes from Galeopsis tetrahit, assembly GCA_963675135.1. NCBI lineage: Eukaryota > Viridiplantae > Streptophyta > Magnoliopsida > Lamiales > Lamiaceae > Galeopsis > Galeopsis tetrahit. Next base: position 12,427,655 of record OY776121.1, on the reverse strand, counting down.
GTAGTTTGTTGATTGCTTTATTCATGCTTGGGTATAATATTATATATGTCTTCTTAGGCGTTATGTTGTGCTGGAGTGGTGATGTTTACGAAGGATATATTTTGATGATTTCATGTTTGTTGACTTTTTATGTGTTTCAATCACATTTTGATGATTTCCATTTGAAATATATTATCCGATTATAGTTATTCGAATGCGGCCCGGATTCGTCCGATATCCGTTCCGTATTCGTATTCAAATCCAGCTTTTCCGTATCCGACTCCGAATTCGAGAAAAAAATATGGTTTAGGATACGGTATAAGCACTATCCGTCCGTATCCGATCCGTTTTCACCCCTATGCGTAGCTGACTTAGGGCTAGTTCTATAAGACCAGATGACATTGTCCAACTCCTTCACCCATCCTCCTCCTATCTTTTGCAAACGTGTTAGGATACCGTCCACCAGAATTCTATCTGTGACCTCCACTTGACCATTGCCTTGTGGGTGGGCAACTGAGGTAAATCTTTGTACGATATTCCACCTCTGACACCATCTTCTCACTTTTTCTCCGTTGAATTGCTTTCCATTATCTGAAACTAGAACTCTAGGCACTCCGAACCTGCAGCAAATATGTCTTGCTAGGAAATTGATCACATTGTCTTCCTCTATCTTTGCCAAAGGTGTGGCCTCTACCCACTTGCTGAAGTAATCCACCGCGACGATTAGGAATTTCCTTCCTCCTGGTGCCATGGGGAATGGCCCCACTAAATCTATTCCCCATTTTGCAAATGGGCAAGGCGAATACATAGCACCCATCTCTTCCGCTGGTACCCGTATCAATGGTCCGTTCTTCTGACATCTCTCACATTTCTTCATGAATTCCCGAGCGTCCCTTATCACACTGGGCCAATAAAAACCTGCCCTAAACACCTTCTTCACCATCGTCTTATAACCTTCATGGCTGGCTGCGCTACCCTAATGGATATCCTTGATTACGAACTCCGCCTCCTGCTTCGAAAGACATTTTAAATAAGGTTGAATAAAGGACCTTTTGTACAATTGGTCTCCAAGGATACAATATTTCAATCTCAGAGCTTTGGCTTCCCTCGATGCTGGGCTCGAGGGATCTCTATTCAACTCCTCTCATATCTCTTTTCTCCAATTGTCCCCTTATGTTATCTCTCCCACCAGTGTTTCCGTAGCCAACCGATCTGCCATTACTAGTGATGCGTCGAAAAAGAACGCTTACAAATATAGGCCATTCTCTTACGAGCACTATTAATCACGATCTTAATCACTCGTTCGCCTTTAACAATCTTCGTGTAAACCTTCCCGTAAGTCCAAAATTGACCTGCAAAAGTACACCGGAGGGGGCCTCCGGCGTAGAAGCTCCGACGCTCAAGTCAGAATTTATCGAAGGCGAAATCAAAGAGGAATTCCCCTGTTGTCTAGGGAAATTCCGGCGAATAATGGAGTTTTTCCTCCCAATCAATGTATATCGTATATCAAAATGTATCCAGTGAGTAAGATGTATGTGTATGTTTTAGAACCTAACCTTCAAAATATGGAAATAACCTTGTTTTTATACCTGGCCCCTCTCTGCGGAGAGGGGAAGACTTCTTCTCCCTAGATTTTCGGTCCATCTCCATAAGTCCGGCCTCAAATCCCTAAAGACCCGGCCTCTTTCGCTGAAGACTCGGTTCTTCAGCTTATCGACCCCTATTTTCGTGGGTTTGAATGATTCTTTTGACTTGGTTAAGAAAAATGGACTGTAGTCCCATCCTTGGGCTAAATCTTTCCCAGCCCAAGGCCTATTAATTTCTCCAAATATGGGCCAAAGGCCCAGTTACTCTGATTTCTCTGATTCCCCTGCTTAAGCCCAGGGGTGTATTAATCCTGTTCCTCTGACGTATTGGCTTAATCACAATTACCACAATCCATCCCGTCTCCACGTGTCGACTCCTTAGGGAGCGACATATTTATCTACATCAACCACTCCCCCCTACTCTCATAAAAGGAATAAATTTTAGGAGAGTAGGAAAATAATAACACTAGGATAAATACTAAAGAAATATTTCATTTCCTTTCTTAAAACTTAAAATACCCCTCGAAATATTTTCAGTGATTTGATTCCCTCCGTAATAATTGCTCTCGGAAAGCTTTATGACTTTTGCGCTTCCACACGCCATCTTTCCCTCGACTGCCACGCGTCTAGTCCAAAACCAACATCCAGCCGTCCTTCTCCATTCACGCGCCTTTCGATTGGAGGGTATTTAATTCTTCTCGAATTCTACCCTTCTCTCTCCAAAGTAATTATTCAAAAACCCCTTTTTCCACCGAAAATCTCCTTTTCCTTCTTTCAAACTCATCTCTTCTTCATCTTCGTTTCTACTCCTACGAACTTAACTTCTCTACGCACGTCCAGCGGCCGTTCCATCACTACTCTTAAAACTGACTTTCTCCAGGTATCTATTCCTTCCCTTTTTCTCTCATTTACAATATCCGTATGTCATCCTCTTCAAATTCCCTTTCCATGGGGAGTTCTACTTCCAACTCGCTTCCCCTATTCCCTGTAACTGATCAAGCTTTGGAGGACCAAATTTCGGGTTCCTCGATTCTCACTCCCGAACGTGTAGCCGCCTTTCTGCGTTCAGGGATTTTCCCCGGTGATTATTCCGTTAGGGCTGCTCATAAGAAACGCCCTAACTTTCCAGGTCATAATACTTTAGCCTTTTGGGAGGCTCAACTAAAAGCGGGTCTCCGTTTCCCGATTCATCCTTACCTCTGCGAAATTTCTGCTTATCTCCGTATACCTTTGAACCAATTTACTCCCAAAGCCATACGCGCAATGTTAGGTTTTTACATTCTGATGAGGGGAAACGGTGGGGAACCTTCAGCTCAACTCTTTCTAACCCAATATGTCTGCAAGTTTTCGGACGGATTCTTTTATGCTAGTGGTCGCACTTCCCGGACCGGCAAATTCATGGAGAAGCTCCATGAAGGGGTCCAAGATTGGAAAGATTACTATTTCTTTGTTACTAACCCTCTTCCTTGGGAATTTCCTCATGAGGGGTGGATTTATGAAAATCCTGGGGTGCCCCGTCCTCCCCTCTCCATCTGTTCCTCCCTAAACCTGGATGTGATGAACCGTTTAAACGATCAGGTCTCCAATCATGGCTTTTTTGATGTAATGAGTATCTGTAAAAATCCTAGAATCCTTTCTCATTTTGGTTTTGGTAACCCCGATTATCCTTTAGGTCCCGATGATGGTAATACCATTTCTCCTCTCCTAATATTGTACTCAAGACCTTAACCCATTATATTCATTAATGTTGTTTCACGTTTCTTTGTACAGCTATGAGTTGGTTAACTCAGATTTCGCGTGATGCTGCCCCTCTTTCGATGGTTAATAGATCTCCAGCGCCTGAAAGTTCCTCAAAAGTTCCAGTTCCTCCTTCCTCTGTGGAACCTGCCACTGGGTCCGTTGCTAAGCGCACCCGTTCCTCTACCGAGAAAACCATGGTCTCTGTCTTGCCTCCTGTCTCCGATGCCTCTAAGAAGAAGAAATCCAAAACCAAATCTTCTCTGCCTAATGTTGCTCCCGATGCTCCAGACGAAATCAATGTCAACCATCTTTTGACTTTTATAGAACGCTACACTCCGACTTCTACCACTGAGGCTCTTAACGCTCTGTCCTTCGGAGAACGGGTTGTGCATGCCGCTCATAGTTTTACCCAGGTATTCTCCTCGTGCAAGTACATTTCTAAGCAATTTCAATAAGAAAGAGTACACTTGTCTTACTTCTTTAAATAATTCATTATGTAGTTCGGCCTTCTATTCTCCAATGTGTCTGAACGAGCCCTTCAGTCCCTCCAACTGGTGGATGACCTCCACAGCCAGGTAGAGTTGGAGAAGGTGAAGAGGGATATCCTCGAAGCAGAGTTACATGATGCTAACCAAAGGTGTAAGGTGCTCCAGACCACATTTTCAGGGGAGATTTCTTCATTGAAGAAAGAGTTTGGTAAACGGGTTGAACAACTGGAAGTCACCCTTCCTCAAGCTGGTATGAATTTGTGCTTGGACTCCCTGTTTACTTCTGCCGCAGGTCAGAAATTTCTAGGTACCTTGCATCAGGAGTGGCTGGAGGCCTTTCTTCAGAGTAGCAGCTTTCTGGGGGCGATGGGTGCATACATTCCTCACTTCATCGATCATGGATTTTCTAATGCTGTGGTTGAGCATTCCGCTCCTGGCTTTAATGGTCAATATACTCGTGCCCTCCGGCTAGAGGAATTGGACACTCCCCCCAAGTTCCCTGGAGATGCTAAAGAAGACATCAATACTCCATGGTGGTTACCTGGGATGAGGAAGGCGATCTTGGAGTTGAAGGACGCTTCCCTAAAACTGGATGACCTCGTACCGGCCAGGGATATAGCTTTTCCTGTTCATGTGGAAAATCCGACTCTAGTGGCTACCGTAGCAGCAGGTGCTCTGATGGAGAAGGTGGAAGGAGGCAATTCCAGTGGGCGAGCTGAGGGGGCAGGAGCAGGTTCTGAGGGGAAGAGTGATATTCCCCTCTCTTGATAACTTTCATTTCCCTGATAATACTTTGGTACTTTCAAAACACTTTATATTCTGTTAAGGCCTCTAAGGCCCTTTTTGGTATTTTCCGGAGACTCCACACTCCGGGGTTTTTCTGTGGAGGGCCTAGGCATGGTGCCTTAGGTCTTGAATATTTCTGCTTTTCTTTTGCTTGATATCGTACCTGCACATTTATCATCTGGCATGCATATACACATATATCTCTGACTCTGTTTATTAGATGTGTAATATGATATTCGTCCTGCTTATGCATCTAGCATGTTTTCAGCATTTTATTAACACGTAAAGGCTCTAAAGCTCCTAGAGGAACCTTAATGAGGAGATAGGGTTGATATCCCTGTACTTACTTGATAATTTGATAAGGCTTCTAGTCTCTCCCTTAATACTAGGGTTTTTAGGGATCTTAGGGATCATCTTTTCCCTTAGGCTGTTTATACTCGTAAGAGTTAGTTTATACTCGTGAGAGTTAGTTTATACTCGTAAGAGTTAGTTTATACTCGTAAGAGTTAGTTTATACTCGTAAGAGTTCGTTTATACTCGTAAGAGTTGGTTTATACTCGTGAGAGTTAGTTTATACTCGTAAGAGTTAGTTTATACTCGTAAGAGTTCGTTTATACTCGTAAGAGTTAGTTTATACTCGTAAGAGTTCGTTTATACTCGTAAGAGTTCGTTTATACTCGTGAGAGTTAGTTTATACTCGTAAGAGTTAGTTTATACTCGTAAGAGTTCGTTTATACTCGTAAGAGTTAGTTTATACTCGTAAGAGTTCGTTTATACTCGTAAGAGTTAGTTTATACTCGTAAGAGTTCGTTTATACTCGTAAGAGTTCGTTTATACTCGTAAGAGTTCGTTTATACTCGTAAGAGTTAGTTTATACTCGTAAGAGTTCGTTTATACTCGTAAGAGTTCGTTTATACTCGTGAGAGTTCGTTTATACTCGTGAGAGTTTTGAGAGTCGCCAGGAATAGAGTTTCTGGACAAGTTCATTATGTCTTCCGCTACTGTACTACTGTAACCCCTACTCCCCCTAGCTTTAGAGGCTGTCGTGAATAGAAACTTTAGGAAGTTTTCCTAGGTATTCTCCATTCGAGTATTTATGAGTCGGTGTAAATTTCTCTATCTTGCAGTATCTCTAACATGCTATATTTCAGTTTCCAAAACATATTCGTTATTTCAGCACTCATCATGCAGGCCTTCAACAGTCATCTTAACACGATATTAACATATGAGAAACATTTCATCATAAAATTAGCGCATAAGAGTCATCTCATCACAATATTAACATGCATTTAGGGAAATTGCTGAAATTTTATCAAAACCGATGCTCCATTGATCGAAAACGTTTATCAACATAGGCAAATAAGGGGAACCTATGCCGGCCTCATTAAAAACCTCTCCGTGGTAAAACCCCAAGGGGAAACCCACGTAGAGGGAAAAAGAGTGCCGGTGAAGCAATTATTCGAACGAGAAGTAAATATTCAAAATTGTTCATAAAGAAAAAGGAAGCAGGGGAATTACACCTTCCTCAAACATAAAATCTCTTCAAGTGGCACACGTTCCATGGCCTTAGTATCTCTTTCCCTGTCATGTCTTGGAGCTTGTATGCTCCACCTTTGAGTACCTGTATTACCCTGTACGGGCCTTCCCAATTGGGTTCCATCTTCCCAGTGTTCTTCAAAGCATCTGCCCTCCGAAGGACTAAATCCCCAACTTTAAAGGAGCGAGGGATTACCCTGCGGTCATATGCTGCTTTGATCCGACTCTTGTACCTTTCTGCTTTTAATCTCGCCATCTCCCTCTCTTCATCTACTAGGTCCAGCGCTTCCCTCATCAATTCTTCATTTCTCTTTTCTTCGAAATAAGTGATCCGGTGTGATTTGAGTCTGGCTTCAGGAGGTATCACTGCTGCTGCTCCATATACCAAGTAGAAGGGAGATTCGCCTGTAGCTGTCTTAGGGCTGGTTCGGTAGGACCAGAGGACGTTGTCCAACTCCTGCACCCACTTTCCTCCTACCTCTGCCAATCGTGTTCGAATACCATCGACCAGGATCCTGTTTGTAACCTCTACCTGCCCATTAGCTTGGGGATGGGCTACTGAAGTAAACCTCTGCGTGATGTTCCATCTCTCGCACCATCTTCTTACTTTCTCTCCATTGAATTGCGTTCCGTTATCGGAAACCAAGATTCTAGGTACTCCAAACCTGCAACAAATATGTCTAGCAAGAAAAATAATTACATTGCCCTCTTCGATTTTAGCCAAGGGCACAGCCTCTACCCATTTACTGAAATAATCCACGGCTACGATTAGAAATTTTCTCCCTCCTGGTGCCAAGGGGAAGGGTCCCACCAGATCAATTCCCCATTTAGCGAAGGGACAGGGCGAGTACATAGCCCTCATTTCTTCTGCAGGTACCCGTATCAAGGGTCCATTCTTCTGACACTTCTCACATCTCTTCACATATTCTCTAGCGTCTCTGATTATATTAGGCCAATAGAAACCTGCTCTAAATACTTTCTTCACCATGGTCTGGTACCCTTCATGGCTGGATGCGCAACCTTCATGGATGTCCTTGATCACTAGCTCTGCTTCTCTTTTTGAAAGACATTTCAAATAAGGTTGAGTGAAGGACCTCTTGTACAATTGGCCTCCCAGGATGCAATACTTCCTTCTCCAAGCCTTTGCCTCTCTGGACATTGGGGTTACTGGGCCCCTATTCAGTTCTTCCCATATTTCTTTCCTCCAATCATCCCCTGCTGTTATCTCTCCAATCAGGGTTTCCGTAGCTACTTGATCTGCCATCAACAGGGTTACCTTTCCGTCTCCCTCGAATTCAGTGGAACTAGCCAGTTTTGACAGTCCATCCGCTTTCGTATTTTCTTCTCTTGGTACCTGTACCACTTCAAAAGTATGGAATTTATTTTTTAGTTTCTTTACCTCTTCTAGATAAGTGATCATTCTCTCATCCTTGGCGAGGTACTCCCCCATGACCTGCTGTACTATCAGCTGTGAATCGGAGTACAGGGTGACCTTCTGTGCCCCTAACTCTGCAGCCATGCTAGCTCCTCTGATCAGGGCCTCATATTCCGCTCCATTATTTGAGGTGGAAAATCGGAATTTGACAGCCACCTGCACTTCCTGACCTTCAGGGTCAATCAGTAATATCCCTGCTCCACATCCCAAGGCGGATGCTGAGCCATCCACATATACCTTCCATCCTTGTTCTTCTTCCACTCTGGTAGACTCTTGAATAAAATCTGCTAGAGCTTGAGCCTTGATGGCTCTCCTGGGTTCATAATCTATATCATACTCCTGTAATTCCACTGCCCATCTGACCATTCTCCCTGACAAATCTGCTCTCCCTAATGTCTGCTTCAAAGGGAAATTAGTTCGCACCATAACTTTATAGGAGAGGAAGTAGGGGCGTAATCGCCTAGCCGTTACCACCACCGCCAGGGCTGCCTTCTCTACCTCTGAGTACCTCATTTCCGCTCCTTGGATGACCTTGCTCACATAATATATGGGTTGCTGTGCAGAACCTTCCTCTTTCATCAGGGCGGTGCTCAGGGAGTGTTCCCCTACCGAAAGATATAAGAGCAATACATCTCCCTGAGAGGGCTTTGTCAGCTTCGGAAGCTGTTCGAGGTGAAGCTTGAGTTCCTCAAAAGCTTTCTGACACTGGTCGTCCCATTCGAACTTCGACCCCTTCCTTAAGGTTCTGAAGAAGTGATGACTCTTTTCTGCTGACCTTGATATGAACCTACTGAGAGCCGCGATCCTGCCGTTCAGGGTTTGCAATTCCTTCAAATTCCGAGGGGGTTGCATGTCGAGCACCGCCTTTACCTTAACAGGGTTCACTTCTATCCCTCTCTGAGTCACCATATATCCCAGAAATTTCCCTGACCCTACTCCAAAAGAACATTTAGCAGGGTTTAATTTAATACCATTCTCTCGAATTACCTGAAATATCTCCTTCAAGTCGTCAATATGTCCCTCTGCCTTGACACTTTTAGCTAGCATATCGTCCACGTAAACCTCCATGTTCCTGCCTATCTGCCCTCGGAACACCGAGTCTACCATTCTTTGATAGGTTGCTCCTGCATTTATCAGTCCAAAAGGCATACGTACATAACCGAAAGTACCACATGTCGCTATAAAGCATACCTTCGGTATATCGAGGGGGTTCAGCTGGATCTGATGGTACCCCTGATATGCGTCCATCATGCTGAGTAATTCAAACCCAGATGTGGCATCCACCAGTTGGTCGATCCTGGGCAAAGGGTAGTGGTCTTTAGGGCAGGCTTTGTTCAAGTCCCTAAAGTCAATGCACATCCTCCACTTGCCAGCTCCCTTGGACACCAACACTGCATTCGAGAGCCATTCAGGGAACTGGACTCTCTTCACGTGCCCTGCATTCAACAATTTATCGATTTCCTCTTTTACTATGAGGTTCTTCTCTTTACCGAAGTTCCTCAACTTCTGTTTCACGGGCCTGGCTTTGGGATCCACGTTCAGGTGGTGCACTGCTATTTCTGGAGGGATACCCGTCATATCCGTCGCCGTGAATGCAAAGATGTCTGCATTCTCCTGGAGGGTGAGTACCATCTTTCTCTGGAGTTCAGGATTCATGTTCGTACCTATCTTGGTTGTAAATCCCTCCTTTCCTGGGTAGAGCTCGATGCTCATTAACTCCTCATCCGCTTTAGCTTTGGGTTGCTCTTGCATTAGCTCCCCCACTTTCTGTCTCTTCAGCTCAGGGTCTCCACCCTTAAACCTCTCTATTCCTCGGAACACAGCCTTGTCTGCTATTTTGACTGATTCCACGTAACACTTTCTTGCCTGGTATTGATCGCCACATATCTCTCCCACACCCCCTGAGGCAGGGAACTTCATCTTCATGTGGAAGGTGGAGATCACTGCCTGAAAAATATTCAGGCCTGGCCTTCCCATTACTACGTTATAGGAAGATGGGACATCTACAATCAAGAATTCTATGACTTGTACTCGACGGTTAGGTGCAACTCCTAACCCTGCTTGCAGTAACACTGAACCAAGGGGTTGAATGGCTCCCCCTGAGAATCCATACAGAGCTGTCTCCACCGGTCTAAGCTTTATATTCAAGTCCATCTTCTTGAAGCACTCCAGGAACATGATATCGGCAGAGCTTCCAGTGTCTACGAAAATTCTTGCTACATCGTACCCTGCTATATCCGTGGTAATGACCAGTGCGTCATTATGAATTTCTCTAGGCTCCCCGGCGTCTTCTGGCCCGAAATGGATGTCTGGGCCCTCTGCCATTTTTCCCACCTCATGGTGCTCTATATTCCTCTCATTCTTCAGCGACCGAACGCTCTGCTTCCTCTGCCTGAAGGAATCCCCATCAGCAGGGCCTCCCATAATCATATGAATAGTTCCCCTCTTCTGGGGAGGGGGTGGTGGCTCCTCATTGCCCTTTCTCTGATCTCTCCTGTCGTCTTCCTGCTTCCCCTCGGGGTCCTTTCTCTTTTGACCCCTGGGGCCTTGTCGATCTCTGAAAATAAACTCTTTCAGGTGGCCTGCCTGAATCATCCTCTCTATCTCATCCTTCAGATGCCAACATTGGTTGGTATCGTGGCCATAATCGTTATGGAACCTACAAAACTTGTTTGACTTTGGGTTTTGGGGACCCCTGCTTCTTGAGTAGGGGAATTTCATATCTGGGTGGTCCCCTGCCACCTCTAGGACTTCGGCTGGCTCTATCTTCAAAGGGGTATATCTCTTCTCCCCTCTCCTAGGATTCCAGGGTGCAACTTCCTCTCTTCTTACGTTTTCCAGTCTCCTGGAGCTCCGATGTCTCTCTGGACTTGGCCTTCTAAGTGGAATTTCTTTCCTCCTTTCTTCATTACCCACCATAGCCCGGGCCTCCGATCGCTTAGCTTTCCTTACCTCCTCCAGGGTGAGGTATTTCTCTGCTCTCCTCAACAATTCATCAAAAGTCCGAACCGGCTTCTTAGCTAAAGAGGTGAATAAATCTCCGTCACGCAACCCGTTGGTGAGGGCATTGATTTTAACCTCCGAGGAGGCTGTAGGTACCTCTAAGGCCGCTTGGTTGAATCTTTTCAAGAAAGCCCGTAAGCTCTCATTCTCTCCCTGGCGCATGTTGAACAAAGTAAGGGTAGCTCTAGGCTGTCTCCTAGCGCTGGTCTACCGGTTGTGGGAGGGATATCCTCCGGTGCGTGGTCTACCGGTTGTTTCCCTAGATTTCGATTTGAGGGAAAACCTGGAGGAGGAATATCTTCTGATGTGTGATCCATGGGACGTTTCCCTAAATTCCGATTTAAGGGAAATCCTGGAGGGGGCGGAGGAAGAGGAAGTGGAGGAGTGGAATCTCCTTTCTCCTTTGTCTGCTTTGTTGGATCTTGTCCTCCACCCATATCAGTACGGAACTTTTCTCACGCCTTAGCTTGAAATGTTTCCACAGACGGCGCCAGTTGATGCGTCGAAAAAGAACGCTTACAAATATAGGTCGTTCTCTTACGAGCACTATTAATCACGATCTTAATCACTCGTTCGCCTTTAACAATCTTCGTGTAAACCTTCCCGTAAGTCCAAAATTGACCTGCAAAAGTACACCGGAGGGGGCCTCCGGCGTAGAAGCTCCGACGCTCAAGTCAGAATTTATCGAAGGCGAAATCAAAGAGGAATTCCCCTGTTGTCTAGGGAAATTCCGGCGAATAATGGAGTTTTTCCTCCCAATCAATGTATATCGTATATCAAAATGTATCCAGTGAGTAAGATGTATGTGTATGTTTTAGAACCTAACCTTCAAAATATGGAAATAACCTTGTTTTTATACCTGGCCCCTCTCTGCGGAGAGGGGAAGACTTCTTCTCCCTAGATTTTCGGTCCATCTCCATAAGTCCGGCCTCAAATCCCTAAAGACCCGGCCTCTTTCGCTGAAGACTCGGTTCTTCAGCTTATCGACCCCTATTTTCGTGGGTTTGAATGATTCTTTTGACTTGGTTAAGAAAAATGGACTGTAGTCCCATCCTTGGGCTAAATCTTTCCCAGCCCAAGGCCTATTAATTTCTCCAAATATGGGCCAAAGGCCCAGTTACTCTGATTTCTCTGATTTCTCTGATTCCCCTGCTTAAGCCCAGGGGTGTATTAATCCTGTTCCTCTGACGTATTGGCTTAATCACAATTACTACAATCCATCCCGTCTCCACGTGTCGACTCCTTAGGGAGCGACATATTTATCTACATCAACTAGGGTTATCTTCCCCTATCCCTCGAACTTAGTGGAACTAGCTAACTTTGACAATCCGTTCGCCTTTGTGTTCTCTTCTCTTGGTATCTGCACTACTTCGAAAGCATGGAATTTGCTTTTCAGGTTCCTCACCTGCTCTAGGTACGCAATCATCTTCTCGTCTTTGGCAAGGTATTCCCCTATTACTTGCTGCACCACCAACTGTGAGTCTGAGTACAGGGTGACCTTCTGTGCTCCCAATTCCGCTGCCATGCTAGCTCCTCTGATAAGGGCTTCATATTCGGCTCCATTGTTGAAAGTCGAAAACCTGAACTTAATGGCAACCTGTATCTCTTGTCCCTCAGGGTTGACTTGAACGAATTTTAGTCAATATGTTTTGACTAACTACTTCCCCTCAAGCATAAGAGATCGTAGTAATATGCACGTAAGTATTTCGACCAAGTAGTATCGAACCATGGGAGGTGGGCTAGTGCAATGGATCCCTAGAGTTGTATGTCGTCATAACTAATGTAGCTACGATTTCGGGAGTTGGATGCAAAACTAAAGCTAAATAATAATATAAAGACAATAGATTAAACTAAACACAATCATAATAAGTAAAATTAACTACTAAACTAAGAAAATGAGAAAATGACAATTAAAGTAAAGAACAACTACGAATCTAAATTTGGAGAAGTGCAAGGGTGGGAAATGCTTCGGGTGTTCTCTACCTAGTGAAATCGAGTGAGATTGTTTATACCGTGTCTATGCTTCAATTTGGACTTGCTAAGAGCATCAAGATGCTAGGATGAAAATCTTTTCCCTTCAGGTACTATAGCCTTACGTCTAAGGTGTTCCCAAACCCGGTAATACGACCTCTTCCTAATCCTCACCAACTACCCAAATAACCATTCAAGTAATTAATGTCTCTTAATGAGGTTCTAATAAAATTAACTATCTCTCGACGAATTAAAAGTATAATAAACGCATTTGTATACCAACAACTCACACCATAAATTTAAACATGTTCATGTAACTCTCGTCTACGCTAAACATGCCTCAAAATACGGATTAATAGAAGCTAATACACAAAGCACCAATAAAACTCAATAAAAGAAGCAACAATCCAAATATCAACAATATTCAAAGCATAAACCATTCCAACACTAAATATTCACATGGTTTTAAACACCCAAAGCATAAAAACCTTAGCCCATGGTGTTTGAGAAAACACCCATGGCTAAAACATGAAAATGAAATTTACCAAACAAAGCTTAAATAAAAGAAAAATAGCACCTTGAGAGTCTTGAAATTCTTCCATTCTTACATGAAAATGAAATACCCAAATGATTCTAAACTAAAAGGCATAAAAATTATCTAATGGAGAGTGTGTTTGAGGAGAGAAGCTCCTCAAACCCTAATCTATTTAGGGCCCGTTTGGCTCAACTTATAAGCTACTTAAAACAGCTTATAAGCTGTGTAAATGTGTTTGGTAATTTTTTTTTTAAACATCTTATAAGTTGTATAAATAAGCTACTTGAAGCTTATAAGCTCCAAAATAAAAAGTAGGACAACCCCAACTTATTTTTTAGAAACTTATAAAATATATGTAAATTACAAAAATATCCCTAATACTTTTAATTATTTACATGAATATTAATACAAAAAATAACAATTTCATTAATCATAATTTTTTTATTTTCTCTCTCTCTCTCCTCACGATCTCTCTCCCCCTTTTCTCCAATTGCTGGAATTTCTGCATCAGTTGAAGCCGCCTGCGCAATCCGTCTGCCCACCGCACGTCGGCTCCGCCGGCGACACCCACTGCAACTCCACGCCGGCCACCTGTCCACGGCCATCCCGTAGTCCAAATTCACGAAGCTCCTGTACGCCCAGCACCCCTCCGCTCTAACCCTAATCTTGTGCGCCGTCGTCGATCCGCCCGCGCCGAAGGCGCAGCACTGCAAGTTCCGGCAGGGCGAACCGGCGACGTAGCGTTGCTGTAGACGTGGCAGAGGCTGGAGGATGTGCAATTCAGCGGCGAATTGAGAATCGAATCGGTGCAATTTAGGTAAAATATGGTGTTGCTGTTTGTGATGTTGAAGGGGGCGGAAGGGTTTAGCTGGAGGCCGTTGGAGGGTAAATCGGCTGCGATGCAGGTGTTCGGTAGGAACGATGAGGGGGAAATTACTAACCGTTGATTGGATTGGGAAATGGAGGTGATTGGGTAGGTGTTGTTGGAGGAATCGAAGAGGAGTGCGCTGCCGGAACAACGGATTTTGTACGACTGGTCGCCGCAGTTTGCGGCGGTGCTCAGGGGGTAGGGGACGGCGGTGAAGCCGCATGGGGGGCAGGGAGGGAGGGAGAATGTGCACACGGCGCATGTTAGCATCGCCACCGTGAGGAGGAGGAGAGAGAAAATAAAAAATTGCATTAATAAAAATATGGAGTAAACATGTCCTTTTTTGTAATTACAATACTAAAAATAGCTTATAATGCCAAACACATCATCTTATAAGTTCCATTAGCCAAACACTTTTATAACTTATAAGCTACTTAAAAATTACATCTTATAAGTTGTTTTAAGAGCTTATAAAATGTTATAGCTTATAAGCAATTTAAAATAAGTTGAGCCAAACACCCTCTTACTCTTCTACTTATCTCATGTTGTGTGTGTGAAAAATGAGTTGGAAGACCCTTAAAAATCTGATTTGGGGTGCTTCTTATAGTTGTGAAGAGTGTTGGAGACGAAATTTGCACTTAGGCCCTTGAAATCCTTTAAAATTCTCGAATTTCCGCGCAGAAACGGGCCCAAACGGTCGACCGAGTGAGATGGAAGTCCAGAAAATGCTCTGGAAGCAGATTTCACTCGGTCAACCGAGTGGGTTGACTCGGCTGCCCGAGTGGATTCAACTGCAATTTCAAATTTTATCGTTTCGATCATATCTTGAGCTTCCGACCTCCGATTGACTTGATTCTTTTTTTCATTTCACTCATTTTTTCGAGACGCATCCAATGGTGCAATTATCTTATTGACTTCATGAATTCTCAGACACGTATTTTGCTTCCAAATAAGTTCAATTTACCTAAAAAATAGCAAAACACATACCTTTCTCATTTCAAGTGCAATTAGTCAATTTAGTGTGAATAATGCAACAAAACCCTCAAAATTATGTAAAATAAACACATGAATTTCAAGCAATTTTCACACTAATCAGTCTACCAGTACTATCCCTGCCCCACATCCCAATGCTGATGAGGAGCCATCCACATACACTTTCCATCCTTGCATCTCCTCAGTTCTGGTGGATTCTTGGATGAAATCCGTTAGAGCTTGGGCTTTGATAGCCCTCATGGGTTCATAATCAACATCATACTCCTGCAATTCAACAACCCACTTGACCATTCTTCCAGATAGGTCTACTCTCCCTAGTACCTGCTTCAGGGGATAATTAGTCCGTACAACAATTCTATAAGACAAAAAATAAGGGCGTAACCGCCTAGCTGTCACTACTACCGCCAGGGCTGCCTTTTCTACCTCTGAGTACCTGACCTCTGCTCCCTGGGTTACCTTACTCACATAATATATGGGCTGCTGTGTGGAGCCCTCTTCTTTCATCAACGTTGTGCTTAGAGAATGTTCTCTCACTGAGAGATAGAGGAAGAGTATATCTCACTGGGAAGGTTTCGTTAGTTTTGGTAGTTGCTCTAGGTGGCGTTTAAGCTCTTCAAAGGCCTTCTGACAAGGCTCGTCCCATTCGAATTTCATCCCTTTCCTCAAGGTTCTGAAGAAGTGATGACTTTTCTCTGCTGATCTCGATATGAATCTGCTTAGAGCTGCTATCCTCCCATTCAGGGATTGCAGTTCTTTCAGGTTTCGAGGTGGCTGCATGTCCAGTACCGCTTTTACCTTGGCAGGGTTGACTTCTATTCCCCTCTGGGTCACCATGTATCCCAGAAATTTCCCTGATTTTACTCCGAAAGAGCATTTAGCCGGATTAAGCTTAATGCCATTGCTCCTAATCACCTGGAATATCTCTTCTAAGTCTTTCACATGCTGCTCTGCCTTAACACTCTTGGCCAACATATCATCCACGTAAATCTCCATGTTTTTACCAATTTGTTCTCGGAAAACCGAGTCTACTATTCTTTGGTAGGTGGCTCCTGCGTTTATTAGTCCAAAAGGCATGCGTATATAACCAAAAGTACAGCAAGCTGCAATAAAACATACCTTCGGGATATCGAGGGGATTCAACTAGATCTGATGGTACCCCCTGATATGCATCCATCATGCTAAGCAACTCAAAACCTGATGTTGCGTCCACCAACTGATCGATCCTGGGCAAGGGATAATGGTCCTTGGGGCATGCTTTGTTTACGTCTCTGAAGTCGATACACATTCTCCACTTACCAGCTCCCTTAGACACTAACACTGCATTTGAGAGCCATTCAGGAAATTGTACCCTCTTTATATGTCCTGCCTTTAATAATTTATCAATCTCTTCCTTCACAATGAAATTCTTCTCTTTACCAAAATTTCTTAGATTTTGTTTCACCGGCCTTGCTCTGGGGTTCACATTGAGGTGGTGTATTGCTATTTCAGGAGGGATACCCGTCATATCCACTGGGGTGAAGGCGAATATATCCACATTCTTTCGGAGAGTGGTTATTATTCTTTCCTTGAGTTCTGGTTCCATCTGAGTCTTAACTCTGGTCGTGAACCTCTCCTTCTCTGCATAGAGTTCGATGTTCATTAGTTCCTCATCTGCTCTGATTTTGGGTTGCTCTCCTTCCAATTCCGCTACTTTCTGTTTCTTTAGTTCGGGGTCTTCCCCTTTGCACCTTTCCAGACCTCGGAACGTAGTCTTGTCCGCTATCTTAACTGACTCCACATAACACTTCCTAGCTTGGTACTGGTCCCCACATATCTCTCCCACTCCCCCCGAGGCGGGAAATTTCATCTTCATATGGAAGGTGGAAATTACGGCCTGAAAAAGGTTTAAGCTCGGTCTTCCCATCACTACATTATATGAAGAGGGGACATCAACTATCAGGAACCCTATCACTTGTACTCGTCGATGGGGGACAGTCCCTAGCCCTACTTGTAGCAGGGCCGATCCCAGCGGCTGGATCGCTCCCCCTGAGAATCCATAAAGGGCAGTTTCTACTGGCCTAAGTTTTATATTTAACTCCATCCTTTTAAAGCACTCCAGGAACATGATGTCCGCTGAGCTTCCCGTGTCTACAAAGATTCGCGCCACATCATACCCTGCAATGTCAGTAGTGATCACTAGAGCATCATTATGAGTTTCTCTGGATGCTCCCATGTCCTCAGATCCAAAGTGGATGTCAGGGGTCATTGTCACTTTTCCTATCCCTCGATGTTCCATATTCTGCTATACTTTCAATGATCGGATACTTTGTTTCCTTTGTCTAAAGGAGTCGCAATCAGCAGGGCCGCCCATAATCATATGGATCGTTCCCCTCTTTTGGGGAGGGGGAGGCTGGTCCTCCCCTTCCTTCCTCTGTTCCTTCTTATTCTCCTCCGTTCTTCCCTCTAAATCTTTCCTCTTCTGCCCTCGGGGGCCTTGTCTGTCCCTGTAAGTAAACTCCTTAAGATGTCCTGCTTGTATCATTCTTTCTATTTCATCTTTCAAGTGCCAACATTGGTTCGTGTCATGACCGTAGTCATTGTGGAACCAGTAAAACTTGTCGGACTTGGGATTCTGAGGGCCCCTGTTCCTAGAGTAGGGGAACTTCATACTGGGGTGATCTCCCGCTACCTCTAAAACTTCCGCTGGTTCTATCCTCAAAGGGGTATACTTCTCGAACCTTCCTCTGGGGCCTGAGCGTACTGTTTCTTCCTCCTTTACGACCCCAGGCCTCCTCGAGCTCCTGTGCTTCTCCGGACTAGGCCTTCTTGGTATTATTTCCCTTCTTCTCTCTCTAGTTCCTCCCATCGGCCTAGCTTCAGAGCGCTTAGCTTTTCGCACCTCTTCAAGAGTGAGGTATTTTTCGGCCCTTCTTAGTAATTCATCGAAGGTCTGCACATGCTTCTTAGCTAGGGAGGTAAAGAGGTCTCCGTCTTTTAACCCATTAGTGAGGGCGTTGATCTTGACTTCCGAAGAGGTTGTAGGTACCTCCAAGGCTGCTTGATTGAATCTTTTCAAGAAAGCTCGAAGGCTCTCATTTTCTCCTTGTCGCATGTTAAACAGGGTGAGGGTAGCCCTAGGCTGCCTTCTAGCACTGGCGAATTGGTGCAGGAACAATTCGCTAAACTCCGACCATGAATGAATAGTATCCGGTCCCAACTGAGTAAACCACTGTTGTGCATCTTTGGATAGAGTGGTTAGGAAGACCCTGCACTTGACGCCTTCTCCGTAGTGGTGTAATAGAGCAGCATTTTCGAATCCCATGAGGTGCTCATAAGGGTCGGTGGTCCCATCATATTCAAAATTCAGAGATTTAAAATTAGAAGGCAATTCGTCTTGCAAAATACTGGAAGAAAATTGATAACCAGTAACGTAAGAGGGTCTACTTACACTGTCAATCATGTGTTTCATCATATCTTTCATTTCCTTCCGAAGGGCTTGTATCTGGTCACTAACTGCTCCGTGGTAAGTGTCATCCGTGCTTTCTCCCGTTTCTGTGTCTAGAGCGATACCACCAGGGGCCATCTCCGTGTTCCTCCTGGGGGGTCGATTGAGAATGCTTCTTTCAGCTTGGGAGGGCACCTTTTCTTCCTGATCTTGAGGGGGACCCTCATTTCTGGAAGGGACTGGAGGAGAATCAATGACATGGTCCAGGGGGTTTTGCTTTGCACCCTCCTTAGCTAGTGGGATGGGCCCAGGAGGACGAAGTCCGCGAGAGGTGATTATCTTTTCGACTGCTTGTGCGATCATCCCATCTAATTGATCCTGAAAGAGGGTCAAGAGCTCTGGTTGGGCGCTGGGATGAGGGGTATCCTTATTAGTCCCACTTCTAGAGGCTCCTGAGGTACCCATCACATTCCCTTCTGGTGCGAGAGGGCTATCTTCCAGTGTAGGGTTTACAGGTTGCTTTCCTAGATTCCTGTTAGGAGAAAAACCCGGTGGAGGCGGAGGTGAGGGTAAGGGGACAAGATCTCATTTCTCCTTACCCTGCTTCGTAACGTCTCGTTCTCCACCCATTTTGTACGAAACCTTCTCACTTCTTAGCTCAAAAGCTTCCCACAGACGGCGCCCGTTGTTGCGTCAAAAAATAACGCTTAGGGATACCGAACGTTCCCGTATGGATAGTACAAATCACATGTTGGAATCATCCTCTATCCTTAACAATCTCCACGAACAATCTTCTTCAAGATCCGTAGATGACCTGCAAAAACACGTCGGAGGGGATTCTGGCGTGGAATCTCCGACGCTCAAGTCAGAATCGCTCTCAAGAGAATCAAAGAGGAATTTCCCTGTAATTCTAGGGAAATTCTGGCAAATATCGAGATGTTTCTTATGAATCTAGTGTGTATTTCGTGTAAAATCTCTTGGATAATAAGAATAATGTGTACTTAATCTTAAAAACGTGGTCAAAATGATAAAACTAACCTCTTATATACCTTTTCCGATTTCGTGGTGGAGGAGAAGACTACCTCCCCCTACTTCTTCTCAAGTGCTCCATAAGAATCGGTCTTCTCATAGACTTCCCACCTCCTTGCCTTGACTCCTTCCAAGGCCATATCCAATTCAAGAGCAGCTTCTAGACCTTTCCTTCATGGGCTGGACCTACCCGGCCCAGGAACAATTGGGTTGGGCCCTAGATATGGACCCCGGGCCCAATTACACTTGCTTCTCTCCTTAGACTCAGGGGTGTATTAATCCTATTCTTCGGATAATCACTCTTACCAAGACCAGTTTAATTCATCTTATTTCCACGTGTCGTTATCTCTATAGACGACATAATCTGTCCGCATCAACATGTATAAAATATTTTTCATAAATTTTTTTACTAATAAAATACATGAAATTAGCATAAGTTATTTAAAAAAAGAAAATCAGAACAAATGAGCAGGATACACATTAGTACACAAAATCAAAACCGCAATAATTGAGTCTGCATGTTTTTCTTGTGTTGCTGTCTAACCTACCAGTACACACAGTCGCACACAAAAAACATGACATGAATAACCCACAAAAACTCCTCTTTATTTAAAGACTCCTAAAACTCCCTCATTTTCACTGTCATCTCTCTGTTTACAGAAAACCCTTTTTTACCATTTACAATTACACAACACAACTGAGGAAAGGGGTTTAACAATCCAGCTAAACCCAACACAGCTCCTCCGTGGATTTTCAAATCGTGCGCCGGCCGCGTCTGAAAATAGATCTGCCGCCTGAGTGGTTTCCAAATGGCTGAGTCTACGTCGTCGCCTTCGAGGTGGCGTGACCTGGCCTGGCCGCTGCCTCTGGTCGAGTCTATGTTCCGCAGGCTGTGAGGGCCGCCGCCGTGGTGACAAATCGTGGAAGATTGTCGTCGCTGGGCTACCTTCGTGTGCGGCCCTACCGCCGAGCGTCGCCGCCTCTGTGAACCTGCACCGTCGTCCCAGCCACTACAGAATTCACAGCCTCAGTCCGCCTGTGCCACCGTCTCTGCAGGTAAGGAGGTAAGTAAGTTTCTTTATTTTATTTTTTCTAAATTTGTTTTTTGAGCATATAACTTTATTTTATTAATTTATTTCATTTCGTTTGAGATAATTGCAATAGTAGTGGAAATTTGACCGTGGATAAGACCAGAATTTATGGCTTTTGTGAGTTTCGTTCCTGGTAGAAACAATGAATTAAGACGTAAAGCAATGGAGTAAATGTTTTCATAACTAGAAAATGAATATTATCTCACAAAAAGTGTGAGTACTAGAATGCTGTTTACAGCTGTGGTAACAGCTAAAGAAAACAGAAATTTTGTAGAGCAACAAAATAACCGTGAAATTATAGAGTGTTCTGAGTGATGTGATTTAGTGCATGCGAATGTACAATAAGCCATGGTGTATGATAAACCCGTGTGTATATGATATTTTCTACATTCCTGTTTAACTGTTGATGGGAATTAGGGTGGTTGTTGCTGGTCTTCTTGGTGCAGGTTTGAAATTCTAAATGTAGAATTTTGTTCTGGTATGACAACTAAACTCATAACTTTTACGACTTTTGTAGCGTAATAGGTTGTCACAAATTATTTGATTGAGTTTTGTGCTGTAAGTTGTTAGGTTATCTTTGTGAGTCCTTTCACTATGTGGGTCTTTGTGCAATTTTCAATAATTGTTTTGTGTTTATGAGTTATTGCTTCCGCATAATCTTTGTGGAAGGTGAGGGAATAATTGCATGATAATACATGTGGATTTCGTGGAAATTACGGGTATATGTTTATATATATATAGTATGTGTGTTATGCATGACTTCATACATTTTGGTTTCATGTTTCTTCCCTACCCTATATTCATCTAGTTGCATGTGAGTATCTTGAGCATTTATTGAGCTTTGTTGCATGTTTTGTGCTTTTTTCAGTGCATTCTTCTCTGTGTGTGGTTATGAATGACCAATTGTTTCTAATAGCTGCTTTTGGAGACGAAAATTGGAAAAATAGAACATAACTTTAGGAACAAGTTTTTCATGTCTTTATTGTGGAGATCATAAAGTGGCTCTACATGTATTTTATGGAATTTTGTTCAGTTTTATACTAGGGAGGAGGGGGTTATATGCTTTGATATATTTTTTTTTCTGGTTAATAACTTGTAAAAATAATTCAATTCTGAAGTTTGGTATTATCTTATTGCCACAATTATTTTTGATTTCAGTATGAGGAGTGCATTAAAGATTGTGATAAAGCGGATGAAAGGGGTGGATAATTGAGGTCAGATTTCAAGATGGTAGCTAGAACCTTGATGAGAAAGGGAACTGCATTGGTAAAGATGGATAAATGTTCAAAGACTTTGAAACTGCCATCGACCCTCAAATAGCTGACGAGGAGCGTGAGAAAGGTATTTCTTTTGTTTGTTTCCCCATTTTAATTTTTATAATTGAATGCCCTTTAACAATACCTCAGACAATGCATATCCATAATCCTATTGTTATGTTGCGTCCCTTTTTTTTTTTTTTTTAAGAATCCCAAAGTGAATGAGAAATTGTTGCCATACCTGGTTGTGCATTGGAATGTTAACACTGAGCCAACTGTAGCAGTCGTGCCATACACAATTTACGTTTCTTCCTCGCACAGTGAACATATAGCCTTAGAACTGTTTTGAATCACTTTTCTTTTCAGCAAATTATCCTTAGTCGGTAGTCTATTTTGGAGAAGTCTCCATGCTATTGCAACTGCTTTTGTAGGTACCATCGTGTTCCACTTCAGATTAAGTTCTCTCCCTGCAATCTTCACGAGCTAGAACTTAGTAGGCTCCCTTTGTCTTTAATATTCCACATGCGTCAGCTTTCCATTTCCAATTGTCGTTTACAATGTACTTCAGAGGAAACCTAGTCACAGAAAAAAGCTCATTAATGATATTTTTTCTCGATCAAACAGGACCCTACGCCGCTCTATGACCATGACCATTCCCACTTGCCCTCAACCTAATACCCTATTTCGCTAAATGTTGCTTCCTTGTCTAGACTTAATTCATAAAGTGTTGATATGCCTTGAATCACACACTTCGCTGAGTTGTACGGGGGTAATCTGTAACCCTAATTAAGTAATAAAATCCGTTCTCCTCTCTGCCCGTGGACGTAGCCAATTCATTGGTGAACCACGTAAATCACTTGTCTTCTTTACGTTTCTTGTTCATGCTCTATAATCCTATTCTGTCACAACATAAAGCCTAGGAATAGAGCTTTCAAAGCCTGTCCAGTTTCCGCCCCATAATTTGGTTCTTGCCCCATTCCCTAATCGATGTTCTAAGTTTCCCCAGATCCATCTACCCTTAGGCCCAGAGATTGACTTCACTGCCTCTCTCCACCAACTAGACCAATGCCTCTCCCTAACACCTATGAATCTGCCCTCCTCGCTCAACTCTACCCTGTCATTGATTGCAGTGACAACCTTGACCCATAATCCATTCAAAGGAAACTACAAAGTAAAGAAGTTAAGGTTTTCACTACTGAAGGTGGAACTTGGAAGGTAGATGATAGATAGGAATAAACATCAAAACTGACTTCAGTTGAGTAATTTGTTCCCTAGGGATATTTTTTTGATTTGCCACGTGTTTAGTCTTTTTTTCACTCTTTGGATCAAATCCTCCCATGATCCTGCTCTTCTGTGAAAGACCTCCCACCCAAATATTTGATTGGCATGTCGCAAATGGAAAATGGAGCAGCCCAAGATGCCTGCCATTTCCGCCAGCTTGGGACTATTGACATTAATTCCACTCAAACTGCATTTATTATAGTTTACTTTGAGACCTAAGAGCAGCTCATTCCTCGAGATGCATTTCATGGCCTATGTGTTCTTCTTGCTTGCTTTTCCTATGAAGATTGTATCGTTCGCGTATTGTAAATGTGACAATTTAAGCCCCTCACTTCCGATTTCAGCAGATGCCTTGTAATCAAACTATTCAGGCCTTTTGCTACGATTAAACATAGGAAAGTGGAAATAGGTTCTCGTTGTCGGAGCCCTCATTCCAGTTTGAACTCCTCTGTGGGGCTTCCGTTTACTAGTACCGTAGCACAGGCTGATGACACGCACCCACCTCCTCCATTTTAATTTGAAATTGAACCTTTATAACATCAGATCCAGAAAATTCCACTCGATTGAGTCATATGGTTTCGCAAAGTCTACTTTGAACATCACCCTTTCAATTTTCCTCTTCCTTGCTTCCTCATTGTGCCTCATTTAAGATGACCACCCCATCAAGAATAAATTTGTTACATACGAACGCCCTCTGGGTCTCTGACCCTAAGTAATCCCTCACTTTACTCTGTCATGCTATGATCTTTGCCAGAATTTTATAAATGCAGTCAATCAATGAAATTGCTCTGAAATCATTTATTATTCTAATAAAACTGCCTTCACAATATTCTTTTAGGAATCTGAATTTGAAACAATCGGGCCCCCGACTCTTTGAGCTGTCACAACTTCAAACTGCTTCTTTCATTTCTTCTTCGCTTGACAATTATGCAGATGTTGTTGGATCTCATCAATACTATTTAGTTTCTTATAATCATTAATTAAAATTATTGAGTCTATACATGTTTTTCTCTGTTTTTTCTTTCATTCTTCCCGCTTAGCTTTCCATACTTAATCTTTATCAAGTAGCAAACATTTATTTTTTCCATAATTCTCGAGGGATAATACATATTCAAACAAACTAAAAATTAGTATTTCTTACGCCCCATCCCTCCATTTTTTTCTTGCATAAATCCGGTATTAATTTAGTCAACCATCACAAATGCAAAACAAGAACCTGTTTTTCCTTGATCACGAGATTCTATTATGCAGTTTGAATAGTTTCTTGTTAAACAAAAATTATATTTTTTTAAGTAATCGAGCTCAAGAAGCTATTTCAACTGCATAACGGTTTTAGAGTCTCGTTTTCAAAGAAAAACAGGTTGTTGTTATGTATGTTTGTGGTTGTTGACTGTATTTAGGTTGATTTATGCAAAAAAAAAAAAAAAAAAATAATGGAGTGAGAAGTTTAAGAAAGAATTCTTAGACTGTTTTGCATCTGTATTATCCATAGAAAATTTTGGTAGAAAAGGATTTGGTTATCCTAACACATTTTAGAATGCATTTAACTAATCGGGGAGAATGCAAGCAAAAACAGAGTAAAAGAAACGAAATAGTATTGACGAGATCCGACAACATTCGAACGATGGTCATGTCGTTGAACTAGTATATTAGCTACAATAATTTAAAAAATAATACATTAATATGTAATAATATACTAAGGTTAGTGTTTGGATGAAGGATTTGATTTGAAGAGGTATTTCAAATGAAAGGATTTAAAATTAGGTGGATTTCAAACGAAAGGATTTAAAATTAGGTGGATTTCAAATTACATGGTTTTAGTGACGATTTAAAATCTTCTCAATTTTAATTAAAAAGTGTGTGAACACAAATTTAAGTATTTGAAATTCATTTATAATCCAAATTTATACACCAAATCCCTCCATCCAAATGGAGTCTAAGGACATAATTGGTATGATTGAATGAAATTGTGACTGAATGAAATGAACTCATCAATGGAATGAAGGTTTGAATGGAATGAAAGTCTGAATAACCATTCTCATGATTGGTATTGACGAGGAATGAAAAAATCATTCCTGGATTGATTCAATTATAATGAAAAATCATTTGTGGATTGATTGCATTATAATGATTGGTATGATAAAATGAATGCAAAATAATGTAAAAAATTTATCTTAAATGACTAAAATACCCTTATACATATTTTATAGAAACATATTAAATTAGATAATATATTTTTATTTTAATAATAAAATTAAACATAAATAGTCGTTCATTTAAAAAAAATGGTGTACATTTTTACATATTACTATAAGATGTATTTTATATAAATAAATTTTAACCAGTATTTTAAACATTATTATAATATCTAATTTTATTTGTAAAAA
The DNA here is from genome assembly GCA_963675135.1 of Galeopsis tetrahit. NCBI lineage: Eukaryota > Viridiplantae > Streptophyta > Magnoliopsida > Lamiales > Lamiaceae > Galeopsis > Galeopsis tetrahit. Next base: position 12,402,267 of record OY776121.1, on the reverse strand, counting down.
AATCAAACAATACATACGTAAGATATATAACATGTATATATATATAGCAACAAAAAAACGAATAGATATATAGCAACAAAAATGAAACAGAGTATATATATATAACTAAACAGGGCATTCATAAAGATTAAACATGGAAAAATTGAATATGACTTATCGCAGTTTATAAATTAAAAAGGCAAGAAATGGCGTTGGCTATATACATTTATTAATTAAATATACATATTAAATATCCAATTTACACTTTATACAATATTTGTTAGATGAATACACCCCCTTAACTCTAAAAAAATAATTCTAACCATAACCCTAATTTTTTCATCCACCACCAACCCTCCGGCCGTCGCCACTCCACCGACTCACACATCCAAAATAAACATTCAACATATTTTCTAACATTGAACAAAAAATAAAAACATTGACATATTTTCGACAAACCAGTGTCGATCGAACTAGTTTCGGTCGACACTAGTTTGTTGACGAAAAATACTCTCGTCGACACTGATTTGTTGACGAGAAACATTCTTGTCGGCAACTATTCATCGAAAGAAATTTAAAAAAAAAATTAAAAATTTTCGACAACTGTTAATCGACAATATATACTATCGTCAAATATTAGTTGTCAACGATAGTTTATATTTTCAATTAAAGGTCGTCGAAAAAAAAAAAAAAAAAAAGGAAAAAACCCTACCTGTGTTGCAGACGGCGGCGGCTGGGGCGGGGGCCGCGCGCAGGGAGGCGGCTGGGGAGGTGCCCGCGTGCAGGGGCGGCGGCTGGGGAGAAGGCCGCGCGCAGGGGCGGCGACTGGGGAGGAGGCCGCGCGCAAGGCCGACGGTTTGGGGAGGAGGCCGCGCGCAGGGGCGGCGGCTGGGGCAGTGGCCGCGCGTAGGGGCGGCGGATGCGGGCGGCGCCGACGGCTGTCGGTGGAGAAAATGAAGGGTTTTTTTTTAAGGAAAGAGGAAGAAGAAAGATGGGAAAAAGTGATATTAGGGTTTTGAATGGGGGAGTATATTTAACATTTGTCCATTTTAAAGAAAAGGGTAATTTTGGTAATATTCAGGGGAGTACATCTAACATTTATCATATTTAGGGGAGTACATTAATCTGGGGAGTATACTTAACAGAGCTGAAGGGGTATATAGCCAACGCCCAAGAAATCGCATAAATGTATATATTATGAACAACAATACACTACTATGACAGATAAAAAATTGACAATACAAATTGAAAATATAAATTGACAATCGCATATAAATATTTGAACAAAAGATGGATAGAAGAATGAGAGAGATGAAACGTGAAAAAAATCGATAAAAAAAAATTCACTTATTTTGACTAGTTCTTCTCTTTTGTGTTCTTTCTCAGCGTCCTTCTCTCTTGGGTGAATTAGGTGAATTAGGTTAAAGAAGGTTAATGAATATCATATTTAATCGTGAATAAGGATAATTTTGTAAAAATAAAATATGAGTGATGATTTTTTTTTTTTTTTTAGAAAATACGGAGTAAAAATAATTTGATTCTACACAAATGGAATGGGTAAAGATAAGAGAATGGAGAGAAATCAGAATTCTTTATTTTTGGGAATCACCATTCCATAAAGAATCGCGATTCCGTGTAAAAAAATATACCAATCGGAAAATTAGGAATAGGCCCATGAATGCTCATTCCATTCTAAGCACATTACCCCATACCAATCATACCCTAAAGGTTTTTAACTCACATTCATTTTAAATAATCATACAAAATCATAAAAAAAAAAAAAAAAAGTATATACTACAAAAACAAGCATTTTATGAAATATTTAAGTATGAATAAAAAGTGATGATAAATTTCAAGATATTTTCTAGTGAACATAGTTACCATATATTGTTTAGAACTCTTAATTTTGAGAGTTTATGGGCAAAAAATAGCTTCGGGTAAAATTAAATGATGTGTGACGACCTTGTTAGGGCATAGTCGATATTCAGAAGATTCAAAACTTTAAGCAAGAGATGGAAGTCCTAAATAATAGAGAGGAAATTTATTGTCAACAATGGATTCGTACACAGTGAATGCAAGCTAGTGATAGTAATCTCGACTAGAAATCAGAAAAATCTAATGACAGATCATGGAGATTGGTGTACGGATGAGGTGAGCATTAATGTCGTCGATTACTACAATGAACTATTTCTATTGAGTGAAATTAATATTGATGGGGTCCTAGCTAGAGTGTGTATGCAAATGGGTAATATATAGATCAGGAGTTCTTAATGCCCAGTACTATCCTCATAAGGTATATATGACACTAATGGACGTACATCTAAAGCGTTTGAACAAGATGGGTTCATAACATTATGAGTGAGAAGGTCAATAGAGCGGTTTTAGCCTATGTAATAATCACATACAAGATAGTGACAAGACCAATCACTAACGGACTAAGTGCAGTGATTAAAGATGTTATAGATCAACAAACAAAGTGCATTCATACCTAAATCTGAGTAGGGTATGAGTGCACGTATTAGATAATAATAATAATAATAATAATAATACAAGTGTAAGACATGATTGCAGTGCTATGAGAAAAGCACATGACACGGTGAAGTGATCATTCCTAGAGGTGATGATGCTCGAGAAGTTGGGATTTGAAACTTTTGTTGTCTCTCTCGTTATGAAGTGTGTAAAATTAGTCTCTTATTCTTTTTCTGCAAATGAACTAGAGTGACACTTCAGCAATTTTAAACTCCCTAGTAATACCCCACCCATTTAAATTTTTTTCTCAATATATTCCTTCCCTTCTTTAATTATTTATACACTTTCTTTATTAAGACGTCTCAAAATTAATACTCTCACAACATTATTTTACATTTCACATCATCACCCAAAAAACACTCCACATTATTTAACCCACACACCCCCACTAAATTTTCAAACCATAAACAAAAATTAAATTATTGAAAATATTTAGTATTGTTGTCTAATTTTTTTTGTCAATTCAGAATTTATCATCAAAATTGAATATTTTAATCTTTGAAGAACATTTTCATTTTGAAATTATTTGGAATTTTAGTTCAGTGTTTCAAAATATTGCACATTTATATATAAAAAGTATTGTGTTATTTAAATTATACTTCGTAGAATATTGTAGTACCTAATAACATTTTAATATATATTTTTAGGGTTGGGCTGTTGTGTACTCAAGTACACCGTTTACTTGAATCCAATTTTAAACAGGGTCCAATCGAATATATAGAATAATGCACACACAATTACACATAAGTTGTTACAGCTTAGCGGTCAGCCTTTGAATGTTTTACCGGTTAAAGTTGTATCATTAGTATACACTTTTCAGTTATAATATCATACACTTTTCAATTATAATAACATACATTTTTCATTAATATGTAACTTACACTTTTCATTAATAAAACATACACTTTTTAGTTATAATAACATACATTTTTCATTAAACTGATCATACACTTTGCAGTTATAATAACATATACTTTTCATTAATAAAACACATTTTTCATTAATATATCATACATTTTGCAGTTATAATAACATAAACTTTTCATTAATATATAACTTACACTTTTCATTAATAGATCACACACTTTTCAGTTATAAAATCATACACTTTTCAGTTATAATAACATACATTTTTCATTAAAAACAATGTTGCACTTTTCAATATAGTAACATACACTTTTCATTAAAAAAAACAATGATACACTTTTTAGTTATAATAACATACATTTTTTCAAAAAAAAAATCGAAAAAAAAAATTGAAATTAAAAAAAAAAAAGTCAAAGTTTGACCGATCAACTGTCAACATTTAACTAGTTAAAATCTACTCAAATACACGGAGTACTAGTACATACAAGACTTTGACATATTTTTAAGATATTTATCGTCTTACTAATAAAATACTTGAATTTTAAATTTGAACAGATGTTGGGGATTAGCCTTTTAACTAAAGAAATAAAATTATTTTCTTAGTTTTAATTTTGATAATATTAATAACTTAGAAATTTTAGGGGTGTATGCAAACTCAAGTGGAGAGGGGGCAGAATCACTTTTTTTCAAAGCTGTCCCTTTACAACTCTAACTTTTAATAAGTGCTTTTAAAATGTTAATAAAGTTTGGAAACACCCTCATAATACTATTTACTTGTTGTGAGTCGAAATATTCAAAATATTTTTCTTTAAAATATAATAAAAGTTATTAAATTTAAATGGGTTGATTCCATATAAATTCATGACCTTTAAACTCAATTAATCACGACCTTCAAAATTATAAAAATTACAACCTTTAGGGCATGTTTGTTTCATGGGTTTAGGGGGTTTAGTGATGGGTTTGATATGTAAACTCATCTCCTCTCATGTTTGGTTTCTCATAACTTTAAACACCTTGACCCGGGTTTAATTATAACTTGATCTGATTTTTATAAACTAGATTTTATGGGTTTAGACAACCTAGCCTCCCCCTTAGGTTTATCTAGCCTCCCACCACATTTTAACCCATCTTATCCCAACTGATGAAACAAACATGCCCCTAATGTTTTAATTTGATACATGTTTTTTTTTTCTCCGGTCAACAAGTGATGACATGACTCATATACCAAATAAATTTCAAGATATTTTCTAGTAAATATAGTTACCATATGTTGATTAGAACCTATAATTTTTTGAGTTTATGGGATAAAAAACAGGTTCATGAATTTTAATATTAAGAGGGTAAAATGAAATGATGTGTTAAGATCGAGACCTTGATAGGGCGTAGTCGATACTGAGAAGGTTCAGATCTTTGAGTAAGAGATGAAAGTCCTAAATAGTAGATAGGAAATTTATTGGCAACAATGAGTTCATACAACAGTGGATACAAGCTGATGATAGTAATACCAAGTTTTTCTCGACTAGAAAGCAGAAAAATCTAATGACAGAGATCATAAATATGCATGGAGATTGGTGTATGGATGAGGTGAGCATTATTGTCTATTATTACAATGAACTATTTCGATAGAGGGGAATTGATGGGGTCCTAGAGTGTGTATACAAAAGGATAACATATAGAGTTCTTAATGCCCAATACTCTCCTCGTAAGGTAGGGAGGATTGGCCTCTAGTGCAAAAGATGGCCTTTAATGGGTTAATGATACATGTCACTTTAATAGTTGGTAGGACATACAAATTGCAATTGACAAAGACAATTTTGCCCTTTAATTCAACTCCATCAATTTTTGTTTGTTTTGGATGCTGCAAAAAAAAAAAACTCAAACGTCAATTCGATGTCCAATCAATCTTCAAATTAGATTTATTCAATTTTTTAATTCTATTTTTACTCCAATTTTTTATTTTAAAATTATTACTCTGATTTTTTTAAATTTTTAATTCACACAATTTTTTTAATTCAATTTTTTAAATCAAAATTTACTTGAATTTTTTAGTTTTTTATTCATAATTTTTTTAAAAAAAATTACGTCAAATATTTTTAATTACTTTTTTTGTTCAGATTTAAATTCAAAAATTTATTATATATATCTAGATATATATATATATATATATATTAAATATTGAATATCTACATATTGATATTGAACACTGAATATCGATATATATTGAATATAATGAAATATTGACATAACACTGAACATCAATATATATATTTAATAGTGACATATATATTGAATATAATTAAATATTGAATATCGACATAACACTGAACATCAATATATATATTTAATATCAACATATATATTGAACACTAACAATATATAATAACCATATTTTACTTTTACATATGTAATGAACTAATGATAATACACAACCCTCCGAATACTCAACTAATTATTTGTTCTTTTCGGGAAGGAGGTAATGATAATACACAACCCTCCGAATACTCAACTAATTATTTGTTCTTTTCGGGAAGGAGGTTGATTTGCAGAATGCTACATTCCTTAGCAACAATCAAAATTACAAGGCACTTCTAAGTTCTAAATCAATTTCCTTTCCTCAAGGTGAAAATAACACATTTTCCTCAAATTCTTCTCATTGTTAACAACTAAGAAATGGACTTGTAGCCTTAGGCAAATTGAAATTCAAGTAAGTATAAAGCCAATTCAAAACAAACACTAAAAAACAATATATGAGCTTTAGCTCATTAATTATCAATGGAAGACGCGTGTTGTTTGGCAACCTACGTCCCCGAACAAACGAGCTGAACAGATGAGCAGCTCCTCTAATTTGGACACCTACCCAGAAGTTGCATAAACTAAGTGAGCATTGGATTCAACTTCTTATTACAAACCAAGAAGTAGTAACTAATATCAAAAGATCTCCAAGAAGAGGCTTGCTTTCATCAACACCATATACTTTCCTTGGAAAGTTTGATATTAGTCTATAATTCCCAATATCTCCAGCAAAGCTTAATGACTCAATATACCGATAAATCACCTCGATCTTTTCTGTGCACGAGAAGCTCTGCTCCCTCCTCTCCCCGTTTGGAAAACGGATCAAAATCTAGTAACCAGTTGCACGAATGAGTAAAATGTTGTTTAATATATGATGCAAAAAGAGTTGTTGCATATGTACCTGAGTTACTTCACCCTTTTTAGCTGCATTTAAATCTCTTTTCTGAGAACTTTCTGCACTAATGCTAGGATGCTTAATTACTGAATTCTCCTTAGGATTCACAGTTTTTGCAACTCTATCTTCTGAACTTGACTTCTTTTAAGTCCTTTCTCTCCCCTAAAATCACATGCCACATTGTATAATTCCACAAATTGAACAACTATTACCTTATATAATAAAACCACTAATACTTTTTAGTGAAGCAAGTAATACCTGATCTATCTTGAGAGCTGCTAAATAAGCAGCATCTTGCTCTTCCCTCATCTGCTCGTCTCTTTTCTTCGAGACGAGCCCTCCTACTCCAAAATGCAACCCCTTGTTCTTCCAGTGTTGTTTGCAGAAGCTCCACCAATTCAGTCGCCGAAACTGGACCTTCTATCTACACACATACAACACAAGTAAGCTATATAGTACTACTACTTCTAAATTAATACTCCGAATACTATATTCCTCTATACCATGACAACCCCTCTCCAATTGTTAAAAACCAAAGGCAAATTAACTTAGTAATTGAATGCAACAGTTTGTAACATATAAAGGGACACAAAATTGGTGCATTATAAAATGAGGAAATGACAATCCTTACCGTAATTTATTTCTAAGACAATACACAGAAAAAAAGGATAGTATGATGCAATACAATCGAATGATACACTGTTCCTAAAAATAGCAAAACAGATATTTGGAATCCATTCTTAAGAGCCTAATTCCACAGTCCAATTCCAACACCAAAATGAAGATTACAAATTGTAAAATTAAAAAAAATAAAAAATCAGTGTGATTAAATATCCAAGAAAGTAGAGGGGTTTTTAGAGAGAGGCTTCATTACCTATATGGATGGAGAAATACCCAGAATTTGCTCCCACAATGAGTTCGGTTCTTTCTTCAAAAACCGTCGATCTCTCTTCCTAGATCCACCGATATTCAAGCTTTGCAACGACTGAACCCCGCCATCACGCGAGCGGCGCAGATCGGAGAAGACGAGCCATTTGACGGAGCATTCAGGCTCTGCACCGACGACGTTTGGCTTCCTTCTTCGCCGCCTCAAAATACCCAAACGGCCGCCATTTTCGACGTGCTGCGAAAACGTCCGACGAAGGAGAGAAACTTCGGATGGCGGTGGAGATCGGTGAGCAAAGCCTGCGCCACCTACGCCGCCAAAAAACTCCCAAGCCACACCCTCCTCTTCCTCCATTTGCGGATGCGTCGACGGAGAAGGGTATTTTGAACTCTCAAGTCCCATTTCAGATCTTGTGTGTGAGTGTGTGTTTGTTGGGAATAAAATGAGATATGTTTTGATCTAATACCAAAACCCCCTGAGACATGCCTAAGTCAAATTGATAGTGTTCTAAAAATGTTAGAACACATAGCATAAGGCTAGATGAGAAGCTGAAATGTTAGGCAGCTCTTAGACAATTAGATGCACAATTTGAGGGGGAACCTATGCTTTGAAGATGATCAAGATCAAGTCCCCTCAAGGCTCAAATTCTGGAACAATCACTCAAGAGCAAGGACACTCTATGGAAAACCAAAAGCTCTGATCAGGAGAGTTGTCCAGAGAAGATGTTCTTATGCAAGAACAAGATTGTAAAGCTCAAAAGGACAAGTCCAATAAAGATGCTATGATCAGGAGAGTTGTCCAGAGAAAACATTCATATGCTCTGATCAGGAGAGTTGTCCAAAGGAGCTAGCCACATGCAAGAACAAGTTTATCTAGCTCAAAAGGACAAGACTACTCAAAGGTTTTGATCAGGAGAGTTGTCCAAAGAAGCCAACTCTATGTGTAAAGTGCTCTGATGCTAAAAGACCAAATATGCTGATCAGAAGAGTTGTCCAGAAGAGTTGTCTCAGCATGATTGAATCAGAACAGATGTTCTAAAAGGTTGAAGGTCAACTATGCTGAAGAGAAAGAGACAACCACACCCTAAAGATCACCAAAGAAACAAGCTAAGATCACTTTGAAATGAAATAAAGGGAAAGAGCCAAGTCATCTGAAGAAGAGCAAGCCAACCTTGCTGAAAAGCAAAACTGCTGATAGTGATAAGGAGAGTTGTCCAAATGATAAGGAATGTTGTCCTATCATTGGATCAACCTTCAGAAGCCATGTCCAAGTCCTAACAAGAAGTCAAACATTGGGAAAAGTGCTGCAGAATGAAGACAAAGTCTTACAAGCTGTTTATTACCCAAATGAGGACATGTCACTATCAAGAATCTGTCTTCCAGTTTGAAGAACTCAAGGAAGACATTTATAGCAATTTGGGGCTGCCTCTCCAACGGGCAAATCCTCCATTTTGTCTATAAATACAGAAGTGTGAAGACCATTTGAAGGAACCTCAACACAATCCAAAAGCACCTCAACCTTGACAAGAATATCCAACTATCCTACAAGTTGACAAGTGCTCTTAAAGCCTTCAAAGAGACTATCTTAGTCTTCATACACTTCATCTAAGCTGAACTTCATTGTATAACCATACACAAGCTTAGAGAGATATCCTATCCTTATACCTTGATCCTCATTGTAAAGGATATCTCATTAGTTGGAACCTTACTTCAATCCTTACCCCTTTCAAGAGTGAAAGTGAGAAGGTTGTAGTAGTAGAAGTGGTAGGAGCTGACTGTTGAGAGAAGAACAGTTCAGTTCTGAGTTGAGAAGAGGGTACTAGGACTCTAGACATCCTAGGGATCAATTCACCAAGGAGTGGTGTTCTTGATCAAGTGCACCTTGGCACTATAAAACAAGTTAATTCCAAGAGTGAAGGAATTATCCTGTTAAATCAGGGAAAGTGGATGTAGGAGCTTGAGTCTCTGAACCACTATAAACTCTTGTGTTGATTTACTTTACAAGTACTTACATTCACTCAACACTGCACACAAAACTGATCTTTCAAAGATACATATTCAAAGACTGTGCAAAACTGTTTTGGACAACTTCCCTGAAGCTTAACTGGACTGTGTTACATTGACTAAGTGATTTCAGAAATTAAAGGAGTCTAAACTTAAAGGGCCAACCACTATTCCGCACATATAACTCCCCTAGATAGTTATTCAACTAAGTACTCAATAGTACTTAGTAGTTTGATTATCTTAGAAGAGTTAATCTTCTTCAGCAGAGTTGTCCAAGACAACCTTGCTGAAACACTGGTTTGATCAAATTAGTTAAAGAATTGCATACAAGTGTATCCCCCCCCCCCCATACACTTGTCATATACTCCTTTCAGGACCAACAAGTGGTATCAGAGCAGGGGTTCAAAGACCACTGCTTCTGAAAATCCATCTTGATTTTCAAAACTCACATATTTGGTGTGGTCACTGAACTGATCTCTATCTGAAATCCATCACTTGTTGACTAACTGATTATTTGTGAGATATGGCCAACAACAATGCTGTTCCTCCACCTGCTGTTCAAGGATTAGACAACATGGCCACAAATCCAGTCAACCACATTTCTCATCACAAACTGCCCATGTTTTCAATAGACAATTATGATTTCTGGAAAATTAGAATGAGGGCTCATCTTGCATCTCTTCATACTGATATGCTTAGAGTAATCACAAGAGGACCTTTTGTGTTTACTCAAACTAACCCCAGATTGACAGATGAGCAAAGAGCAGATACAAGGGAACTAATTCCCAAAGATGAAGATGACTTCACTACTGATGAAAAGAGGAAGGATAATCTGAATTATCTAGCAATGAACACCCTCTATCAAACAATTCCAGATGCAGTCATGGGAAGAGTCTACCACTGCACAACAGCCAAAGAAATTTGGGACACTCTTGCTGAAATGTGTGAGGGTACTGAAAAGATCAAGGAGAATAAGCTCCAAGTTGCTGTGCAGAAATTTGAACAGTTTGCAATGGAGTCTGAGGAATCCATTGATAAGTTTGCTGGTAGATTCACTGATGTGATGAATGAAATCAACTCATTGGGCAAGGTCTACACCAAGAGAGAGGTTGGACTGAAAATCCTAAGGAGTCTCACTCAAAAGTGGGATGTCTATGCTGTAATGATGCAGAATACCAAAGATCTCTCCACCATGCCCATGCAACAAATATTCTCAGAACTTAAAGCCTATGAGTTTGACCTCAATAGAAGAAAGCCTGTTGAGGAACCTTCAAATCCTACTAAGGGAGTGGCATTCAAAGCCAAAATTGCTGAACCAGAAATGCAACCCACTCCCAGATCATCAAAGACAGTCTCTAAGACTGAAATGAAGGAAGAACTAGCCTTGATGGCTAGAAGGTTTGACAAGCTCAACACAAGGTTTGGTAGATACAAGAAATTCTACCAAGACAACAAATTCAGGAGAAGATACAACTCCCCTGAAGATCAGGCTGAGGACAAAAAGCCTGAAGAGAAAAGATCAGAGGACAAGTCCTCTGATAGGAGAAGATCCAGTAGAGCTGATCCTTCTTCATCTAAGAGAAGAGAAGAATCCAAGAAGGATGATGATGAAGATCTGTGCTATAACTGTAAAAAGAAAGGGCACTTCCAATATGACTGCCCTGAATTGAGCTCTAAAGAAAGAAGAGAGAGACAAGCTAAAAGAGACAAAAAGTTCACCAATAGAAAAGCCATGATGGCTGGTGAAGAATCTGATAGTGCTGAAAGCTTCAACTCCTCTGATGGATTATTCTCCAACAGTGATGATGATGATGATGTTTGCAACATGGCTCTTGAGGATGATGAGGTATCCTCTACTTCTAGTTCACCATCATTCATCTCACAAAACACTAGTGAGGTTAACCTGAAACTTTCCTTGGGAAAGTTGATGGAAGATTTCACTAGATTACAAGAATTTCATGACAATTGTGTGAGAGAAAATGAAAGATTGGCTACTGAACTAACCAAGAACTCTGAGGCAGCTGTTGATGTCAAGTCTACTGAGTTGTATCAACAAATCTTGAGAAAGCTTGAGGAAGCAAATCTCAGGATAGTTGACCAACAAAAGGAGATTGATGATCAACTTCTCTCTCAGAAGAGAAAAGAATTTGAACTTAAAATTCTAAATGCCAAATTTGAAAATCTCTCACATGAGTATGATATTCTTAAATCAAGTGAAGAGAGCCTGAAATTAAAGATGTCTGCTTTGAACAAATCCTCTAGAGCAATAGAGGAAATTCAAAGTTATCAAAGACCTATGGCTCAAAGAAGTGGATTGGGTTTTGATCCATTTGAATCTTCACCTTGTCTTAGTGTTGCATCCACAAGTAACACTAAGAAAATCTTTGTTAAATCAGTGGCACAAACTGAAAATGAAGTAATTCAGCCACTGAACAAAGGAAAGGGCAAATTGAATGAAATGCCTACTCAAGTGATTCAGGAGAATAGGCCAAAACCTAAGGAAATGGCCAAAGCTCCTGAGCACAAGAGGAATATTGATCAGCAGAGTAGACCCAATGGAAGGGCAACTCTCCTGAACAATGTTCAGGGGAATTATCCAAGGTATAATCAGCCTAGGCCAACTCATCTGAGAAAGCCTCAGCTGAATAGACCTAAGGACAACTATCCTCAAAGGCAAAATAAAATGAGACAACCAAAACCCTTCATGCCAAAGGGTAATGGTCATAAAAAGGCCTTTCCTCAAAGATTTCATCAAGCTGCACAAAGAACTCATAAGTTCAGGAGAGTGGACAACTCCTCTGAAACTTACAGAGTTAACACATTCACACATACTTTCCCAAAGGCATTTAAGGGAAAGACAGTGTATGTTGATGCACTAGGAAATCAACTTAGCCACCTTGAATCAATCAGGGTTATTAGGCAAGTTTGGGTTCCCAAAGGTACAGCTAACCTCTCAGGACCCAAAACTCAAAGGGTACCTAAACCTATCTAATTGCAGGTACCAATGGGCCACAAGAAGAGGAGCATGAACAAAAAGACAGCATGGTACCTTGACAGTGGATGCTCAAGGCACATGACTGGAAACAAGGAACTCCTCACTGACTTCATTGAAAAAGAAGGCCCAAATGTTACCTTTGGAGACAGCTCACAAGCAACTACAAAAGGTTATGGCACTTTGATGATTGGTAACATCAAAGTAACCAATGTGTCATTTGTAGCTGGTCTCAAATATAATCTCCTATGTATCAGTCAATTCTGTGATAAAGATTATAATGTTGAGTTCTCAAGTGGAAAGTGTCTAATTAAGGATAAAACTCAACAAACCCTATTGACTGGAACTAGGAAGGGAAATGTGTATTTTGCAGACTGGGACAAGTCTACTGATGCTGTATGTTTCATTGCTAAAAGTTCTAGTGAACAAAGTTGGTTATGGCATAAGAGACTAAACCACCTGAACTTCAAATCTATGAATAAACTTGCTAGAAATGCATTAGTTAAAGGACTACCTAATGAGGTTTTCATTAAAGAACATGTGTGTACGCCATGTCAAGAAGGAAAACAGATTAAAGCCTCATTCAAAGGAAAACCAGTCATATCCACTGAAAGGGTACTTGAACTTCTACATATGGATCTGTTTGGACCAATTACCCCTTCAAGCATAAATGGTAGAAAATACACATTAGTGGTAGTAGATGACTTCTCTAGGTTCACATGGGTAATATTTCTCCTTAATAAGAAGGAAACACAAGTCAAACTACCTGAACTCCTCAAGAGATTGTCAAATGAGAAAAGCCTTAGCATTATCAAGATAAGATCTGATAAAGGCACTGAGTTCATTAATTCATACATCAATGAGTACTGCACATCAAATGGAATAGCTCATGAAACCTCAGCAGCTAGAACTCCCCAACAAAATGGAGTTGCAGAAAGAAGGAATAGAACTTTAAAAGAAGATGCTAGAACTCTAATTGCTGACTCAAATTTACCTAAGAGATTTTGGGCTGAAGCTATAAACACTGCATGCCATACTCAAAATAGATGTTTGATCACTAAGGGGCAAGGCAAAACCCCCTATGAACTCTGGAAAGGAAGAATGCCTAAAGTGTCATACTTTCATATATTTGGTTGTAAATGTTTCATTCACAATAATGGGAAAGAACAGTTGAAAGCTTTTGACAGCAAAGCTGATGAGGGAGTATTCCTTGGATACTCTCAAATCAGTAGAGCTTTCAGAGTCTACAACAAGAAAACCCTTATAGTGGAAGAAACACCTCATGTTGTGTTTGATGAGTCTATCCTTGAGATCAGGAGTGATCATTTGGAACCTGAGGAAATCACACAGAGGACAACCAGATTAAGCCTAAAAGACAAAGACACTGAATTCATAAATGTTGTCCAAGCCAATCTGCCTGAAAAATCCACACTGGACAACAATCCTGAAGGCAACCTTCCTGAGACAGATGGAAATGGTGAATTGAATGAACCAATCCCAGTTCACATCCAGGTAACAACTACCAATGAAGAAGCAGTTCCTGCTGAGGTAGTTAATGGGTCAAATAATCAAGGGGGAACTCAAAATGTTGAAAATGCCAATGTCCCTGACATTGAGGACAACACCCCTGATTATGATCCTGAATTAGATCCTGCATTAAATTATCCTGAATTCTATGATCAAAATGACTCACCTTCAGTAGAGGACAACTCTACTGAAGAGATCAAGAAAAGAAGGACTTGGTTATCTGACCATCCTACTGATCTGATACTTGGTGATCCAAGTATAGGAGTCAGAACCAGAAAGTTTCATGGTGAAAGTGCTATGTTCTGTTGTTTCTTGTCAGAGCAAGAACCAAGTGACATTGAGGAAGCACTTCAAGATGCCAATTGGATCACAGCCATGCAGGAAGAACTGAACCAATTCACCAGAAATGAAGTATGGGAGCTGGTGGATAGGCCATCACATCAAGATGTTATTGGAACAAAGTGGGTGTTCAAGAACAAGAAAAATGAAAATGATGTGATTGTCAGAAACAAAGCAAGACTTGTGGCAAAAGGGTATTGCCAACATGAAGGCATTGACTATGATGAGACATTTGCACCTGTGGCAAGGCTAGAAGCAATAAGGCTCTTTCTAGCCTATGCAGCCCACAAGAGGTTCAAAGTATACCAAATGGATGTCAAGAGTGCCTTTCTGAATGGAGTCTTGAAAGAAGAAGTCTATGTGGAGCAACCACCAGGTTTTGAAGTTGGAAACCAAGTTTACAGACTCAAGAAAGCTCTATATGGACTCAAACAAGCCCCTAGGGCTTGGTATGATACACTGTCACAATTCCTCTTGGATCATGGATTCACCAAGGGAACTGTGGACAGAACTCTCTTCAGAATCTCTGAAGGAAAGGACATCTTGCTTGTTCAAATTTATGTGGATGACATAATTTTTGGATCCCCTAATGAGAAGCTATGTGAAAAATTCTCCAAGCTCATGCAAAGCAAGTTTGAGATGTCCATGATGGGGTTGATGAACTTCTTTTTGGGTCTACAAGTCAAGCAAACTAAAGAAGGAATCTTCATCAACCAAGCTAAGTACACCAGAGAAATGATCAAAAAGTTTGGGTGTACAACTAGCAAGCCAGTAAGGATCCCTATGAACACCAATTGGAAGATGGATCCTGATGAGAGTGGTGTGCCAACCAACTCTACTGAGTATAGAGGAATAATTGGTTCACTCCTCTATCTCACTGCCAGCAGACCTGATATCACCTTTGCAGTAGGTGTTTGTGCAAGGTTTCAAGCAAACCCTAAGAAAAGCCACCTTGAGGCTGCAAAGAGGATTTTGAGGTATCTCAAAGGCACTGAGAATCTAGGCCTTTGGTATCCTGCTGATGACAACATTGAGCTAACTGGCTACTCAGATGCTGATTATGGAGGATGTAGGATTGACAGAAAGTCCACTTCAGGGACTTGTCAATTCTTGGGCAACAAGCTTATTTCATGGTTCTCCAAGAAGCAGAACACAGTGGCCACTTCCACCACTGAAGCTGAATATGTTGCAGCTGGAAGCTGTTGTGCTCAAATTCTATGGTTGAGACAACAACTAAGAGACTACAAAGTCAACTCTACTGAAGTGCCAATATTTTGTGATAACAATAGTGCCATTGCTATATCACAAAATCCTGTCTTGCACACAAGATGCAAGCATGTGGACATCAAGCACCACTTCATTAGAGATCATGTGGAGAAGAAGGATATCAAGCTAGTGAAAATTCACACAGACCATCAAAAAGCTGATATACTAACCAAGCCACTAGCAGAGGCAAGATTTCTGGAGCTATCAGCAGAGTTGGGATTACTTGATCCAGGGAAGTTGGACAAATAAGTCCAAAGAAGCTCATTGATTAAGGGGGAAACAAACTCAAACTTCAGCAGACTTGGTCAAGTCTACTGAAACTCAGAAACATGACCTTACTTCTTCAGGACACTTGTCCATTAACATTCAGGACCTTTGTCCACCTTTCTTCAGGACACTTGTCCATGTAGGGTCAGATAAGTTGTCCTGGCTATCAAACAAATTCCTTGGTTTGATAAGCACCTATTTTTGGTGATCAATACCTATTTCGAAATCTGTCCCATTGAAATACAGTTTTCACCTTTTTGGGATTTAATTTGTCTCCCACCCAAAAGGTCACTTTCCATGCATTAAATGCCAAGATTTAACTCTTGTTTGCATTAAACTTTTTGGGACATGATCTATCTCGAAAAAATCCCCAGCCTTAAACAAACATTAAAAACCACCCACGTTTTGAATAAAACAGTTATTTCACTATTACATTGGTTTTTGACCATTGGATCAAAAAGGGACAACTCTCCTGAAATCAATCCTAGCCGTCCATTTTGGATTTCCATTTTTGTTCACCTTTGAATTGCTTCAAGACCTTACCAACTCTTTGACAAACATTCTTTTTAGAATATTCACAAGTCTTAAGATCCCCACAAACACTTCTTCCCCAAGTATTCGAAACCCTAACTCAAAATTTTCTTCAAACTCTCTCAGAACTCAAAACTCTCTCTGCAAATTTCAATGGCCCCCAAAGTTAGACCTGAGATGCTTGTTGATTTCTCTAACAAGGATCTAGACCTAGATTTTGGCTATCTAAGCAACAAGAACAACCTTCACTTTGAGCCAATAGTCTCTTTTGAAAGTGAAGATCCTGAGATTACTCCAACCCTGAGGTGGTTAAGAAGGGCTGGTATCCAAAAGTTCTTGGAAGAAAGACCAAGCTCTTGCTTGGAGAGCTACATGGCAGAATTCTTTGCCTTCCTCAAGTGGAGAGGCAAGCCTGAAGATGGTGATGTATCAACCAGACTATCCTACACAGCTGAAGGAGAGGAAGAGGAGAGATTCCACAGAGTAAAATTCTCCTCAGAAGATCTGGAAGGAGCTTTTGGATTGCCTTATGAGGGAAGGAATCCAGAAGTCTATGGTACTGGGCATGAAGAGGAAATAGCCCAAGAGTGGTTATTAGTTCCAGGCCCTTTCTCCTCAACTCAAAACAAGAAAACTCTCAAGCCAGAGTTTCTCAATCTTTTTGAGGTAGTTGCTAAGAGCCTCTTAAGCAACACTGGAAGCTTAGAGCAGGTCAGCCATCCAAGGATCAGAATCATGGCTGCCATTATTGATGCCAGTGATAAGGGCATCAAGTTTGATTGGAGGACCTTCATCATGTCTGAGATGATGAAGGAGAAGGCTAAATTTAAGGTGAAAACCCACAATAAGGTGGTGCTAGAAGGGAAAATCAAGTATTGCACCAGGGCAAGCTTGTTGATTGAGAGGTTTTCCCACTATTCCCAGATGCAAACCTTTGCAAAGCCCCTCCCAGCCCAAAAGATCCTCTTCAGAAAGCTCAGCAAGAAAACTGAGAAAAGAAGGATGTTACTGGCCAAACCTACTGAAACAGAGGAAGAAGAGAAGCCCAACTTGAAAAAGAGAACAAAGGCCAGGGCTGTAAAGACAAGGAAAATGTCTCAGATAATTTCAGAAGAGAACTCAGATGCTTCAACTGAGATTGAAGAAGTTGCTAGAGAAGGTGTACAAGTGCCCTCTGATCATTCAGAAGAACTAAGGCAAAAGTACAATGAGACTAGACAAAAGTCTAAGGGTGACAAGAGAATCAGGGAAGTTGTCCCTGAAAAGGAAGGAAGTGGAAGCAGTAGGGCTAGCAAGAGAAGGGCCAAACCTACTGAGAAGGTGTTGGAGTTTCAAGAAGAAAGGTCTCTTCAATTGGCTCTAAGGGAGAGCAGAGCTGAAAGCAGGGCCAAATCCATGTCAAGGACTAATTCATCTGGTTCTGGAACTCCAGAATCCAAAGTCCCTGAAGGTCAACCCATAGAGGCCAACCTCCCTGAAACTCAGTACCTTGAGCCCAACTCCCCTGAAACCCATGTTACCCCTTCCAACCAACCCATTACCCCTGTAAATCTCACTAAGAGATACTCTCCTGAAGGGAATGTGCAAAGAAGTGGCATTGATGTGCTTGCTGATTTAGCAGTAGATGAGACAAGACTCTTGTCTCCCCTTGACTCATCCATGCTCAATTATTCAAAACTTTTAGAGCATGCACTCAATGAGCCAACCCCCCTGAGTAAAGCCCCTTCAGACCCATTGCTCTCAAAAGCAACTGAAGATCCTTCTACTGCACCCAACCCTTCTGAAGCCAACATCCCTGAACTTAATCTGCCTGAAGCTTTATTAGGAGAACCCAGAGCCAACTCCCCTATAACCCAAAGTCCCCACTCAAGTGGAGATGAGGAGGAGTATACTTTTGAAAGTATGCTCAGAGGAGGAGCCAAGGCTACTGTGGACAGTTTGTATCCACAACTTGCTGAATTTCCAAGAATTCAGAAGGCCTTTCATGATTTGAGGATGCTTGTTGATGTGAAAGACATATCTATGATGGAGATATCACAAGTCATCCAAGATAAGGGTGCAAACTGGTGGCAAATAGAGGAAAACAGATTGCTACACTTTGCTGGAGTTACAAAGACAAGATTTCTCATTGATGAGAACATTTTTGCAAAGTTAGTAGCTGATAAAATTGAGGAGGAGAAAGAAAGAAAAGCCAAGGGAATCAAACACCCTGACAGCAGCTCAAATGATGATGATTCCCCTGATAATCCCTCAAACCCTTCAAATCCCAACCCTCCTGAAACCCCTCAAGCCAATCTCCCTGAATCCTTTCAACCCAAGTCTTCTATAGAAGATAGACTTTCTAACCCTCCTAAAACCTATCATAGGAAAGGCTCTGTGTTATCAGAGGTGTTGACCAAGGGTGGTAACACAACCAAGGACACATCTGCCAATGAAGGTTCTCTTGAACCCAAGGCACAGCCTAAAGATGTTGAGGTTCCTGTAATAGAGGCTAGTTTGATTAAGGCCTATTCAGTGTCAGAAGAGTTGGACACTGATCAGCCCTTAATCATTCAGGATGACTCAGTGGCTGTTGATATAAGCACTGTGATCTCCCCAAAACTGCCATCTTTGAACCTTGATGAAGGTGGAGATGTTGCAGGTTTAGGAGAAGGAGTTGAAAAGGAGAGAATAGTTGAAAAATCAGAGGGAGTTGTGGATGAAAGAGAGGTAGTCATCACTAAGATAGTGAGTGTACCAACATATGAGGGTGGAATAAGTGAGGAAGGACAGGTTATTCTTGAAGTCAAATCTGAACTTCAAGAATCCCTTGATGAAAGGAGGCCTGATTCCTTGAGTGAGAACATTAACTATGAAGGGAGAAAAGAACAAGTTGAAAATGAGAAGAAGACTGCTGATGTATCAGAGTCTTATGCAAAAGAAATTGAGGGTGATGAGTGCTTATTTCCTAACTTGTTTGACTTGTCTGATGTTGCAGGTATTTCTCTTGATCAAATTTTTGCAGATGAGTTCTTAACAGATGCACCTATCCAAGTAGACACAGGCTCAGCTCAGGCCTTACTTGGAATGCAATCAGAGAAGTTGGACTCCTTGGCTCATCAAGTCCAATCTGCTCATGCTGAATGAGCAAGGAAGGACTCTAGCATCTGTAGAAATGAGGCTCACTGGCTCTGAAGATGTTGTGCTACCAACCCTTGAGGCAAGAATCAGTGGTGTGGAATCTGGTCTCCAAACCATCTCCACTGAAGTTCAAAGTGCCAAATCAACCATGGAAGCCATCTCAGAGGAGGTCAAGAAAGAACAAAAGCTGCTGAGAGACAATCACAATGTTAATGTCAAAGCTCTCAGGCTAACCGTCAAACAAGCTATTGGAAAGAAGACTGCACTACAAAAGAGAAGAGCTGAAGAGCAAAGGCTAGCTATGGTCAAAGCTGCCTCAGAAAAATTTTCCCAAGAAGTGTTGGCCAACATTGCTGAAGGTGCAGTGGCCAACCTCACTGAGCTTCTGAAAGCTAAATTGGATGCATCTCTCAAAGCAACCATGGAGGAGGTTGTCCAACAAAAAATGAAGCCTGTTCTAGCTTTTCTTAGCTTGAGCAATGATAAAATGCAAGATATACATGATGAAAATGTGTATTTGTTGGAAGAGATGAAGTCCCTAAACCAGGCCCAATCCCTGATGGCCTCAACAATGAGTGACCTCAAGCCCCAGTGTTTTGATGCTGCCAAAAAGGGGGAAAGGGAAAGAGCAAGGGCAAAAGGTGCCTTAGTAATTGGGAGTCCAGTGAAAGGGAAGGACAAAGTCCCTGAAGGAAAGGGAAAAGAGCCAGAAATGCTGAACTTGGAAGATTTGGATGAAGAGGAGCAGTTAGCATTGGCATTGAAAAACTCAATGGCCTCAGCTCAAGAGGAAAGAGTAAGGCTACAACAAAGACCAGGTGGTGAAGTGTCAGGTTTGGACAAAGATGCTGAAGGTGTCCAAACCAGAGGAAAGATCAAGAAGGCCCAAGGAAAGAAGAGACAAATTGAGAAATTCACTGACTTTCCTAGCAGCCTTGATCTTCCACCTGAATTCAGAATTGATGAAGATGAGCCTACATCAAAGAAAGCCAAAGCTGCTGAAAAGGACAAATCTTCTGAATCTGGCAAAACTGCTGAAGGTACCAAGTCCACTGAAGACATTGAAGAAATATATGCTGAAGGATTTGGACCTGAACCTAAGAAGAAGACAACTGTCCTAGCCCATGATCCATCAAAGCTGTTTCATGAAGGGTATGGCAAAGACCCTGAAACACAACAGAAACTGGCCATGATGAGGGCCCATGAAAAAATGGATCTGATGGAAGAAGCCAACAGAGCAAGAGATGAAAGGAGAGCAAACTTTCAGAAACCAAGAAGGAGAAGAGCAGCTTACAGCAAGATGAAGCCTCAGCTTCTAATCCCAATGGACACCAAATATCCACACTTGGATAAATGGGTGCCAATTCAACTGAATGACACATGGGAAGAAGCCAAAAGGGAGTTTGTCTATGACTATTATGTCATTGACAGATGGAATGGAGGAGATGCAGACTCTGCCTTCACTGAGTTCATGCTAGAATACTACAGAGAGTTGTATCAACAACTTCTTGCAGCTGCTGACATTGCAAGATTTGAACTCACAGCTCCCAAGCCAATCATATACATGCCTCCAAAGCTTGAAGGATGGATTGATCAAGCAAGAATTCTGAGAGAATTCACTGAGATCCTTAAGCTAAACAAGATGGTTCTTGGACCTAAGGGAACCAACCAAGAAGCCATGGCATTGAAGAGAAGAGTGTGGGCACAGTATGGAATGCTGCCACCCCCTGAGGATGATCTTTGAAATGGCTAAGTCTTCTGACCTTTCTTGATTGATCAACTATGCTAAAATATGGTCAAGATTGCTGAAATGGTGTGCTAATCTGGTTGCTCTGATCTGTTATGGATTGCTCTGATACAAGCTATGTGCTCTGATGATGAAAATTGTTATTTTTGTCTTGAATTGTTAGAATGAAATGCTCTGATGTATTTAAGTGTTATTGATTCATGCTCTGATATGTTAATTTCAACTGTCAACATGCCTGTAATGATTTTTGAATGAATGATAGTTGAACTTATTTTGAATCAAGAAACACTAATCTCTCTATGCCTATCTTAAAACCTACTTGCAACAAAAACAGTGAATACACTAACACATTATCTTTTCAGGAATATTGACCTTAGTCATGTCTTCTGAAGATACATGTAATAGATGTAGACAAGTCACTTTTGCTTAGATTATGTAGGTTTTGGCATCATCAAAAAGGGGGAAATTGTTGGGAATAAAATGAGATATGTTTTGATCTAATACCAAAACCCCCTGAGACATGCCTAAGTCAAATTGATAGTGTTCTAAAAATGTTAGAACACATAGCATAAGGCTAGATGAGAAGCTGAAATGTTAGGCAGCTCTTAGACAATTAGATGCACAATTTGAGGGGGAACCTATGCTTTGAAGATGATCAAGATCAAGTCCCCTCAAGGCTCAAATTCTGGAACAATCACTCAAGAGCAAGGACACTCTATGGAAAACCAAAATCTCTGATCAGGAGAGTTGTCCAGAGAAGATGTTCTTATGCAAGAACAAGATTGTAAAGCTCAAAAGGACAAGTCCAATAAAGATGCTCTGATCAGGAGAGTTGTCCAGAGAAAACATTCATATGCTCTGATCAGGAGAGTTGTCCAAAGGAGCTAGCCACATGCAAGAACAAGTTTATCTAGCTCAAAAGGACAAGACTACTCAAAGGTTTTGATCAGGAGAGTTGTCCAAAGAAGCCAACTCTATGTGTAAAGTGCTCTGATGCTAAAAGACCAAATATGCTGATCAGAAGAGTTGTCCAGAAGAGTTGTCTCAGCATGATTGAATCAGAACAGATGTTCTAAAAGGTTGAAGGTCAACTATGCTGAAGAGAAAGAGACAACCACACCCTAAAGATCACCAAAGAAACAAGCTAAGATCACTTTGAAATGAAATAAAGGGAAAGAGCCAAGTCATCTGAAGAAGAGCAAGCCAACCTTGCTGAAAAGCAAAACTGCTGATAGTGATAAGGAGAGTTGTCCAAATGATAAGGAATGTTGTCCTATCATTGGATCAACCTTCAGAAGCCATGTCCAAGTCCTAACAAGAAGTCAAACATTGGGAAAAGTGCTGCAGAATGAAGACAAAGTCTTACAAGCTGTTTATTACCCAAATGAGGACATGTCACTATCAAGAATCTGTCTTCCAGTTTGAAGAACTCAAGGAAGACATTTATAGCAATTTGGGGCTGCCTCTCCAACGGGCAAATCCTCCATTTTGTCTATAAATACAGAAGTGTGAAGACCATTTGAAGGAACCTCAACACAATCCAAAAGCACCTCAACCTTGACAAGAATATCCAACTATCCTACAAGTTGACAAGTGCTCTTAAAGCCTTCAAAGAGACTATCTTAGTCTTCATACACTTCATCTAAGCTGAACTTCATTGTATAACCATACACAAGCTTAGAGAGATATCATATCCTTATACCTTGATCCTCATTGTAAAGGATATCTCATTAGTTGGAACCTTACTTCAATCCTTACCCCTTTCAAGAGTGAAAGTGAGAAGGTTGTAGTAGTAGAAGTGGTAGGAGCTGACTGTTGAGAGAAGAACAGTTCAGTTCTGAGTTGAGAAGAGGGTACTAGGACTCTAGACATCCTAGGGATCAATTCACCAAGGAGTGGTGTTCTTGATCAAGTGCACCTTGGCACTATAAAACAAGTTAATTCCAAGAGTGAAGGAATTATCCTATTAAATCAGGGAAAGTGGATGTAGGAGCTTGAGTCTCTGAACCACTATAAACTCTTGTGTTGATTTACTTTACAAGTACTTACATTCACTCAACACTGCACACAAAACTGATCTTTCAAAGATACATATTCAAAGACTGTGCAAAACTGTTTTGGACAACTTCCCTGAAGCTTAACTGGACTGTGTTACATTGACTAAGTGATTTCAGAAATTAAAGGAGTCTAAACTTAAAGGGCCAACCACTATTCCGCACATATAACTCCCCTAGATAGTTATTCAACTAAGTACTCAATAGTACTTAGTAGTTTGATTATCTTAGAAGAGTTAATCTTCTTCAGCAGAGTTGTCCAAGACAACCTTGCTGAAACACTGGTTTGATCAAATTAGTTAAAGAATTGCATACAAGTGTATCCCCCCCCCATACACTTGTCATATACTCCTTTCAGGACCAACAGTGTTTTTGCCCATCTGAAAATGTGAGAGAAAAGAGAGAGAAACAAATATTTGAAAATGAGATTGAGAAAGAAAGAGAGAGAAAGACATTGTTTGAGAGGGAGGAGAGAGAAGGGTCTTTTTGGAGATAAAGGGTAACAGAGACAATTTACATTCAATTTTGTATTGATAAGTGGAACAAATTTCCAAAAGTGCCTTCTATCTTTAAAGGGGCAATTTTTGCATCACCGAGTCAATAATCTCCTTGAAATATTATGAGTGAGAAGGTCAATAGAGTGGTTTTAAGAGTGTTGAAGGAATGATACCTTAGTGACCCTAGAGAAGTTGGGATTTGAAGCTTTTGTTGTCTCTCTCATTATGTGGTGTGTAAAACCAGTCTCCTATTCTTTTTCTGTAAATGAATTAGAGTGAGATTTCTAACAGTTTAAAACTTCATATTAGTAATATACGGAATTGGATGCATGTACGGAGTCACCATGGGACTGCGGGGGCATTGGCCCCCATTTAGATTTTTTTCCTATATTCTTTATTGAAATGTCTCGAAATTATTTGCACCTACAAAATTAATACACTCGCAATATTATTTTATTTTTAAAATTGTTACTCATTTTTAATATTATTTTCTTTCACACCTTATTAAATCTCTTTTACATCTCACTTCATCACCCAAAAAACACTCCTCATTTATTTGACCCACACACACCCACTAAATTTACAAATCATAAAAAAAAATTAAATTATTGAAATAAATAACAATATAGTGATAAAATAATTTTGTTAATAAATAAATAAAAATATTTCGCTAGAAGGAGGGTGGTGTATTAAATAATTTTGTGGGTGCAACTGAATAAATAAAAATATGTCGCTAGAAGGAGGGTGGTGTATAAAATAATGTTGTGGGTGCAACTGAATAAATAAAAATATTTCCAATACACTCGCAATATTATTTTATTTTTAAAATTGTTACTCATTTTTAATATTATTTTCTTTCACACCTTATTAAATCTCTTTTACATCTCACTTCATCACCCAAAAAACACTCCTCATATTTCGCTAGAAGGAGGGTGGTGTATTAAATAATTTTGTGGGTGCAACTGAATAAATAAAAATATGTCGCTAGAAGGAGGGTGGTGTATAAAATAATGTTGTGGGTGCAACTGAATAAATAAAAATATTTCGCTAGAAGGAGGGTGGTGTATAAAACAATTTTGTGGGTGCAACTGAATAAATAGAAAAAAAACTCGCTAGAAGGAGGGGTCGAACCTCCGACCTTGTGGTTAACAGCCACACGCTCTAACCAACTGAGCTATTCCAGCTTTCGTTCAATTTATATTAAAATGTAATTATATTATATAAAATGTAACGTACTGGCAAAAAAAAAAAACGTGAGTGTGTTGGGGTTATTGTTCATTATTGTGGATTGTTCATTTAAATTGAACAAGGAGTTCAAGTGTGGTTGAGATTAAACCTCTGCCAAGAGCAATGTAGAGAGAGAAGGTCTCGCCTCTCTCTCTAAAAAAATAACACAACCCACCGCTTAAAATATTTTGTTCCTCCCCGCCGACCACCCTCTTTTCGATCATCTCCATCAAGTGCATCTGTTTCTCTTTCTCTCTCGGAGTCATATTCGCCGGCAGCGCTCTTCTCAGATCTATTTATGGGTTAGCAAGTAATTTTAGTGTGTGGTTAGGATCAACCGGGTAGATATCGCTGACGGAGCCACGGTGGCCGATCGGAGAGTTACCCGGTGATCCCAATTTCTTTATTTTCTGTTTTATTGTACTTTTTCCTAGTTTGTAGCTTTCTAGTTAGCTTGTTCTTCTTCTGCTTGGTTTTTGCAGATTGTATCTTCCTTTATTTTGTGCAATCCTCCCCTGTTTTGGGTTTTTTCCCCTAGCTTTTCCCTTATGTGGGACTTTCTCTTCCTGTGAGACTTATATTTTGAGTGGTTTGATGGTTTAGTAGGATCCTGGTATTTGGTGGAGTTTTGTTCCTTCTCCTATTTCCTACTTTTTGATACAAGTAAACTTTAGTGTGGGATTGTCTCGTATTGAGAATGGAGACTTGGACTTTTATGTGGAGCAAAGGGTACACCCGTTTTCCTTTTCCTCACGATTGGAGGAGGCAGCGACCGTGAAGATCCATCTTGGGTTTGAAGATCATTAGTTTTGAGTTTAATTTTGTATTGTCATTTGACTTTGATCTTGTAACCTGTCAAAAAAAAAAAAGTGTGGTTGGTATTATTTTTTCTTATTGAGGATTGTTCATTTAATTGAACAAGAAAGTGTGAATTCAACAAAAAAAAATTATAAATATTGCAATAGAGTAAGATTGTAAATGTAAGAACTACAAAACATATATATAAAAAATTGCTTGAGATTTTTTTTTTAAAAAAAAGGTCACTAGAAGAAGGGCTTAAACCTCCAACATTGTGATTAACGAGTACACCCTCTAATCAACAAAGCTATTTCAACTAATTATTAAGAATTAGCAAAATATAATTCACATATAAATATCTTTGAAAAATAAATAATCAAGATTTTTATTGGGTAAGACTCCTTAATCTGATAACATAGATGTTGATGACGCGGACATATCACCTGACCTTTTTTTTTTATAATTGAAGTGACCCTCACGTACAGACGGATAATTAACTAAGAGCATCTCTAATGCAATTAATGAATTTTAAAGTATAAAATTGTCACATATATGTTACATGTGTGTCACTTCAAAAGTTTCATATTCTTTTCTTTAAAATACTCCTTCCTCCCCCAATGATTTCTTTCCTAAAAATAACTATTCACTATCAATTTTCATCATCTCTATTCATATTTATTTGATTTATAACATTACTTCATTAAATTAAATATTGTTAAAACATTTTGACAAATTTTTATTAAAAATATACTCCCTCCGTCCGCCTATAAGTTTTTCATTTTACTATTTTGGTCCGTCCGCCTATAAGCTTATCATACCTTTTTTGGTAAGTATTTTTTCTTACACTTCACTTTATATCTTACTTTTTCTCTCTATCTCTCTCCTCTCTCAATCACATCACTTGTACTATATTTATTATTTAATCACTTTTCTTAATCTCTGTGCCAAAAAGTAACGTAACACTTATAGGCGGACGGAGGGAGTATAAAGAGTACAATCTACCCTGAAATTACTAGTATTTCTGAATCTTGTCTATCTTAATCTTAAGTGGCTTCTCAATTTTCTTTCTTTTTAATTTTTTAATTTTCTTAAAATTTACAATTTATTTTTTCATTCTCTCTCCTTTTTCTCGGTTGTTTTCTTTTACAATTTCTTAAATTATTTTTTAGTTCTCTCCTTTTTTTTCTCTATTCTTTTACTTTTACAGTTTTCTATGGATTCTTTTATATTGTTCTTAAATTATTTTTTTGTTCTATCTCCACTCTCTCTCCCTTTTTTTATTTTATTTTTTACCGTTTTCATTTTACAATTTTCATCTTTCAAATTTTGTGGAATTGAACCCTATGTTCATCACTTTACTATAGCTAGAGGCAAGTGGATATGTACGTAGATCTTCAAGTTCTAATACATTAGACATTAGCATCACCTACTAACATATGTTTTTTTGGTACTATAATTTAAATAAAAATTAAGAGATTACTATTTATATAGCAGGATGTGAAAGACATGTATTGTTCAGGAAAGAAAAAAAGCATTAACTTTTTTAATTCACTATGTATTTCACATCTTAAAAATACTCCCTCCGTCCAATTTTATTATGTCCATTTCTTCGAGCACGGATTTTAATAAATATTGATTAATTTATGTATAAAGTAGATAAGTTGGGAGTATGATGGTATGTTGTGGGGTCCATTTATAAGTAAAGTGATTGTTTATGAATAAAGTTAGTGGCAATTTGAGTAAATAAGCAATGGTTGGAGGGTGAAAATAAAGTAAGGTGAATAGTATTGTTTCCAAAAAGGGAATGAACATAATAAAATTGGACAACCAAAAAGGAAAGTGAGAATAATAAAATTGGACAGAGGGTGTATAATTTTTTCTATTTTTAGAAATAGTTTATGCAATTTTCTCATTATGCTTACGCATATATTATTTTAGATTTTTTTAACAAATTTAATGTCTAGAAAACAATTTATGTTCAATTAATTTGACAAAATAAATTAAAATTGAAATGATCAATAAATTAGTATAACAAAATAGCATGTTTGCACTGAAATACTATTTGTTATTGCTATATAAATGTCTTACCCTACAATATCAATGTGTGCTCTAAATTCATTGATGATTAACATAATTTTGTTGTAATGGGTGATATCGTATGCATATTCTAATTAATTTAGGAATGACACTTATATTTATAGGTGTTCGACTTTCCCTTTACCTTATAGGTGCTGCTGCAGTCGGTCTGTCTTGATGTTTCTACTAGACTTTCAGTCCGTTTAAATGACTAGACTCTCAGTCCGCGTCACAATGAAAAATTGTGAGAAGCATTTTTCAATTGAAGGGACAAAATTTAATGCAGTTTGTCTCATTGAAATGTCATGTTTTTTATCAATCTGCCACTATCAGTTTAAACTCATGAGAGTTATGCATATTCATGTCATCATGTATTCCAAAATAAGCTTTCATCCAATCTATTGTTAGCGATCCCCGAATTTCTATCCAGTGGATTCTATTCGGCCATTATCTTGCCAAAAGAGAGGTTCAATCATCAAACCTTTTTTTCTTCGAAAAAATTTCAGGTTTTTACTTTGCTTGTGTATGTGTCTATAAGTTAGTGAATGAGTATTTTGTATTTTGACAACAATTTGTGGCACGGCTATTTACAATGGAATTTGAAATTTAATTTTCATTTTCTAATTGTTGAGGGACGATTTAAAGTCTTTATTAGAGGTATATTTTTTTAATAATTGTATGCCGAAAACGCTGACGTAATTGAACCTAAGATTAATCTTAAATGTTCCACTTTGCGTTCTTTTTATTATGTTTTTTTTTTTATAATCTTACGTTACATTATTTAATAGGCTTTTGATTTAATTTGCGGGTTATACACTAATAGGGATAATTTAGAATCATAAATTGTTTGTTTAGATATTTTCTCTTATTTAGATTTATCTTATATTGACCAAATCTTCCCACAATTATGGGAGTTTGTTTGTAATCTCACTTGTATATATATATGAATATACACGCTCACCAGAGAGCAGTGATCTTCTCTCAATTCTTCTCTCAATTCTTTCTTTATGTGTTATTCACATTCTGTCATGGTATCAGAGCTATAACCGATCCAAACCCTAATTCTTTTTTCCACAACTTAATCTATTTCCTTTCTTCTTCGCCGGAAACAGTCACTTCTCCTCCATCCAGCGCCTGTTCCTTCTCGGTGAGTGATATCAAAGGACTGGTACCCTCCTTTCTTCTCTCGATCGACAAGATGTCCACTTCTTCTGCCACCGATCCCCTTCCGGTGACCACTATGATCAATATGATGCAAATAAAACTTGACTCGTCCACGTATCTTATGTGGCGTCGTCAAACGATTCACATGGCCGAATGCTTCGATATTCTTGGCCATCTTGACGGTACATCTCCATCTCCTCCCTCCACCATTCCACCTGTTACGCCTGCTGGTGCGCCCGCTACTGCTGCTACTGCCGAACCGACTCCGAATCCGGAATATCAGACATGGCGTTTGAAGGACAAACGCTTGCTCAGTGTTCTGTTTACCTCTCTCTCTCCCGATGCAGCGTCTGAAGTTATTGATTGCACATCTGCACATCAAGCGTGGGAGGCACTTGAATCTGTGTATGCCTCTACTTCTCGCTCACATCAACTACGTGAGGAGTTATTATCTCTTAGACGCGGCGACTTATCCGTGGAAGATTATGGGCGAAAATTCAAACACCTTTGTGATCAGTTACATGCTATTGGTCGCCCGATTGACTCCTCTGATAAAAGCCATTGGTTCCTTCGTGGATTGGGAATTCAGTTTGCGGGTTTCGCCGATACCCGTATGGCCATCTCTCCGATCCCGGCGTTTCGGGATCTCTTGCATCAGGCGGTGCAATTTGACATGATGTTACGATCCATGGAGGGTCCCTCTCCTACGCCTGCTGCTTTCTCTGCTGTTCGCGATGGGCCTTCACACTCGAGTAATCCCCGGCAGCCTCTTCGTTCGCAAAACCGCAGCCAACAGCAGCCCCAACACTCCTCTCGCTCTTCTGGTTTTTCTGGAGGTAATGGACATTCTGGTGGTAATGGAAATTCTGGCAGGAGGGATGGCAACTCTACTGGTGGTGGATTTCGTCGACCTCCTAGGTGTCAGTTGTGTCGCGGGGAACACTACGCCGATAAATGCTCCAAATATTTGAATGCTCTTAATTCCAACTCCGCTGCCCACCTTGCTCAGGCATTTACTTCAACATGCAATGTCTCGGATCCCACACCCGACTGGTATCTCGATTCAGGCGCCTCAGCACATATGACGAACCAGTTATCCGCTCTTGACACTCATGAGTCCTATTCTGGTAACGGTTCAGTTATAGTTGGTAATGGTAATGTTTTGAATATTTCACATATTGGTAACACTAATTTATCTGAGGATGTTAAGCTGTTAGATGTGCTTGTCGTACCCCATATTACCAAGAATTTACTGTCTATCAGCAAATTAACTGCGGATTATCCTGTCGATGTCATATTTTCTGATAAGTTCTTTGCGATTCAGAATCGGGTCACAAAGAAAATCCTGGCTCAGGGAAGGTGTAATCAGGGGCTTTATCTGCTTGATCGGGGTATTCCAGCTTTGGTTGCAGCGATTCGGGTCAAGAGGTTGAAAGCGAGTTTTGATTTATGGCATTTACGTTTGGGGCATGTCCCGTTTTCAGTTATTTCATTATTAAATAAGCAGGGTTGTTTATCTGTTACTTCAGTTTTACCAAACCCTAGTCTTTGTGGATCTTGCCAATTGGCAAAGAGTAAACGTTTACCTTTTTCGTTGAATGAAAAGCGTTCTACTGCTGTTCTTGATTTAATCCATTGTGATTTATGGGGTCCTGCGCCTGTTTCTACTTCTGATGGTTTTAGGTACTATGTTGCCTTTGTTGATGACTTTTCTCGCTTCTCTTGGATATACTCGTTGCGTGCTAAATCGGATTTCTATGATGTCTTTGTTCGTTTTCATGCCTTTGTCTGCAATCAATTTTCTCGAACTATAAAGATATTTCAATCTGATGGTGGAACTGAGTTTTTGAATGGGAAGATTCGTGATTTTATGCACTTACATGGTATTCATCATCGAACTTCGTGTCCTTATACCCCACAGCAAAATGGCAGAGTTGAACGTAAACATCGTCATATCTCTGAGACTGGCCTATCCATGCTTTTCCATGCTCATGCTCCCGCCTCTCTATGGTTTGATGCCTTTGCCACTGCCGTGTATGTCATAAATAGGCTTCCGTCTGTCGTTCTCGTTAACTCTTCTCCATTCCAGGTATTATTTGGATATCCCCCCAGTTACGATACTTTCAAGCCTTTTGGCTGTCGTGTGTATCCTTATCTTCGGGATTATGCTGCACATAAGTTGGAACCTCGTAGTCGACCATGTATTTTCCTTGGGTATAGCAGTGTTCAGAAGGGTTTTCGTTGTTTTGATCCGGAGTCTTCTCGAGTCTTTATCACTCGACATGCTCAGTTTGATGAGCTCTCCTTTCCCTTCTCATGGGCCACATCTCTCACGAAGGTTACTGACTTGGATATCTCCACATTTCTTGATATCGCGTCTGATTCTTCTCTGGCTCCTGCATCGGCACCTATCCGTCCTCCACACCGCTTCTATGTTGATCCCGATACTCGTTCATCATCGTTGCTTCCTGATGAACCTATTATACAGACACCTCCGTCCGATCCCGTTGATCCTGTTATTCCCATTGACGGCACACATACTCCACCTCCGTCCCCTGATCCCGTTGTTCATCCTCCGGCTTCGACGTTGTCTGTTCACCCTATGACTACTCGAGCCCGTGCAGGTATATTCAAGCCCCGTTATCCAGTTGATTTGGCTTCTTCTGCTCTTCTATCGGCTCTCGTCGCTACCTTTGAGCCCCGTGGTTTCAAGTCTGCCGTTAAACATCCTCATTGGCTTGCTGCTATGCAAGAAGAGATTGACGCCCTTCGTTCAAACTCCACTTGGGATTTGGTGCCTCGTCCCTCTGGTACTAACATTGTTGGTTCAAAGTGGGTGTTTCGTACGAAGTTTCTTGCTGATGGGTCGATCGATCGTCACAAAGCTCGCTTAGTGGCACAGGGGTTTACTCAGGTTCCTGGTACTGATTTTCACCATACTTTTAGTCCTGTTGTGAAGGCGGCTACAGTTCGGATTGTTTTGGCTCTCTCTGTTCGGCAGGGTTGGCCTCTTCATCAGCTTGATGTCAAGAATGCCTTCCTCAATGGGGTTCTTCAGAAACCTGTCTTCATGGCTCAGCCCCCTGGCTTTGTTGATCCTCGTTATCCAGATCATGTTTGTCGTCTGAAGAAGGCTTTGTATGGTCTTCGTCAGGCTCCTCTTGCCTGGTACCAGCGTTTCAGTTCGTTTCTCTTCGGCTTGGGATTCTCTCAGAGTCGTTCTGATTCATCTCTTTTTTATCTTCATCAGGGTAACTCTGTTATTTACCTCCTCTTATATGTTGATGATATTATTGTTACATGCAATGATCAGGCCGCTCTTCGTCGCTTTATTCATCGCACTGGTGATGAATTTGCTATCAAGGATCTTGGTTCCTTGAGCTATTTTCTTGGCCTTGAAGTTTCCTCCACTGATACTGGCTTGTTTGTTGGGCAAGCTAAATACGCGCTTGACATTCTTCAGCGTGCGGAATTGATGGATGCAAAACCTGTCTCAACTCCTTTGGCAACGGGTGAGTCACTTGTCAGCACTGGCCCTATTTTCAAGGATCCTACTTTGTACAGATCTCTAGTTGGTGCATTGCAGTATTTGACCATCACTAGACCAGATCTGTCTTATGCTGTTAGTTCTGTGAGTCAGTTTCTTCAGTCACCTACTGAAGATCATTTTTTGGCGGTTAAGCGTATTCTTCGCTATGTGAAAGGAACAATTCATTTTGGCCTCTCCTTCACTAAGCGCTCAGACTCTTCTGTTCTGGGTTATTCTGATGCAGACTGGGCTCGTTGTGTTGAGACTCGTCGTTCGACATATGGGTACTCGATTTTTCTTGGGGGCAATCTTGTTTCCTGGAGTGCTAAGAAACAACCAACCGTTTCTCGCTCTAGCTGTGAGTCTGAGTACCGTGCTATGGCGAATACTGCTGCAGAACTTGTATGGGTTATTAATCTTCTTAAGGAACTTCGAGCCCTTCCTCCTGATCGACCTACTTTGTTGTGTGACAACAAAAGTGCAATATTTTTAAGTCAAAATCCTGTTGCACACAAGCGAGCCAAACACATTGACTTGGATTACCATTTTGTTCGTGAACTGGTATCATCTGGTCGTATTTCTACTGGTTTTGTTCCCTCTCATCTACAGCTTGCCGATATCTTCACAAAGAGGCTTCCACGTCCCGCTTTTGAGTTTCTACGTTCCAAGCTTTGCGTGTGTCTTCATCCCACGCAGCGCTTGACGGGGGGTAATAGGGATAATTTAGAATCATAAATTGTTTGTTTAGATATTTTCTCTTATTTAGATTTATCTTATATTGACCAAATCTTCCCACAATTATGGGAGTTTGTTTGTAATCTCACTTGTATATATATATGAATATACACGCTCACCAGAGAGCAGTGATCTTCTCTCAATTCTTCTCTCAATTCTTTCTTTATGTGTTATTCACATTCTGTCATACACTATTATATTACTATATTTACTAGAAAAAATATAGGTTCTAACCTGTTTTTAAAATTCATGAACCTGTTTTTTTTGCCCATAAACTCAAAAAAATATAGGTTCTAACCAACATATGGTAACTATATTTACTAGAAAATATCTTGAAATTTATGTGGTATATATACACATTTTTCGGTGAGCCATGTCATCACTTGTTGGTCGGAGAAAAAAAACATGTATAAAATTAAAACATTAAGGGTATGTTTGCTTCATGGGTTGGGATAAAATGAGTTATGATGTGGTGGGAGGCTACATAAACCTA
Source organism: Galeopsis tetrahit (assembly GCA_963675135.1). Taxonomy (NCBI): domain Eukaryota; kingdom Viridiplantae; phylum Streptophyta; class Magnoliopsida; order Lamiales; family Lamiaceae; genus Galeopsis; species Galeopsis tetrahit. Next base: position 12,368,454 of record OY776121.1, on the reverse strand, counting down.
AGGGGAAGACTATATAAACCCAAGGGGAGACTAGGTTGTCTAAACTCATAGAATCTAGTTTATAAAAATCGGGTCAAATTATAAACCCGGATCAAGGTGTTTAAAGTTACGAGAAACCAAACATGAGAGGAGATGGGTTTACATATCAAACTCATCACTAAACCCCCTAAACCCATGAAACAAACATGCCCTAAAGGTTGTAATTTTTACAATTTTGAAGGTCGTGATTAATTGAGTTTAAAGTTCATGAATTTATATGGAATAAACCCATTTAAATTTAATAACTTAATTTTATTATATTTTAAAGAAAAAATATTTTGATTATTTCGACTCACAACAAGTAAATAGTATTATGAGGGTGTTTGCAAACTTTATTAACAGTTTATAAGAACTTATTAGAAGCTAGAGTTGTGAGGGACATCTTTAAAAAAATGTGATTCTACTCCGTCCACTTGAGCTTGCAAACACCCCTAAAATTGCTCAGTTATTAATATTATCAAAATTAAAACAAAGAAAATAATTTTATTTCTCTAGTTAAAAGCTAACCCCAACATCTATTCAAATTTAAAATTCAAGTATTTTATTATTAAGAGATAAATATCTTAAAAAAATATATTAAAATGTTATTAGGTACTACAACATTCTACTAAGTATAATTTAAATAACACAATACTTTATATATATAAATGTGTAATATTTTGAAACACTGAACTAAAATTCCAAATATTTCAAAATAAAAATGTTCTTCAAAGATTAAAATATTCAATTTTGATGACAAATTCTGAATTGTAGCAAAAAAAATTAGATCACAATACTAAATATTTTCAACAGTTTAATTTTTGTTAATGATTTAGTGAGGGTGTGTGGGTTAAATAAACGTGGAGTAGTTTTTGGGTGAAAGTGAAATGTAAAATAATGTTATTAGAGTATTAATTTTATAGGAGTAAATAATTTTGAGAAGTCTTAATAAAGAAAGGGGAATGTCCCTGTAAACCTATAGTGGCTTTGTCCATGCCTCCACCCTCTATATTATTAATAGAGAGTTTAAAACTGTTGAAGTGTCACTCTAGTTCATTTACAAAAAAAGAATAAGAGACTAATTTTACACACTTCATAATGAGAGAGACAACAAAAGCTTCAACCCCAACATCTCAAGCATCATCACCTCTGGGAATGATCACTTCACCATGTCATAGAAGGAAGAATCGAGTTAATCGGAGGTCGGAGTTGAAAGTTACACACAAAACAAGTTCGAGGTGTAAACTTAGACATTCAGCAACTCGGCCGAGTGGAAGAAAAAATTTATTTTTTCAGCCGAATGGACAAAATCGGCCGAGCGCAAGTGAAGACCTGCAACTAGGACAGCCAGCAACTCGGCCGAGTGGCCCCTGTTTCGATGGTTTTTGTGTATTTTCGTCTTTTTCGAGGGACTTAAGTGCAAAACTTACCCCCAAGCCCTACCCCAACACTATAAATACCTCCATTCTTGAATTCAAACACACCTAACCCATTCCACAAGAACTCTTACACATACAAACACACACTTGGAGGTAATCATCATCCATTTCTTCAATTCACCATCAAATCAAGCAAGGAAGACACCAAGAATTTTGGAATTCAATTACCCATCATCCATTAGACTAAGCTTCATATTTCTCTTTCTTTTTATTTGTTTATTTCATTAGTTTGTGTTAATTGGATTATGTTGATTGTTGGCTAGAACACTTTTGGTAGAGATACTAGGTTGTGTTATATTTCTCTTGGGTTAATTGGATTGAAAAGACTTTTAACTCATTATTTCGTGATCAATCTTATAGAAAATGCACAACACCACTTGAGTAGATTTTTAATCATAGATGGATTCATTAGTATTGCATGTGCCTTGGAACCTATGTTCTCTTATTTGAGTTTTACCCGTATTTTTCTCATTTTCATGATTCGCATGAGCATTAGTTGATCGAATTTCTCTATTACTCTCTATTGTTTACTGATTAGTGTGAAAATTGCTTAAAATTCTTGTGTTTAATTAGCATAATTGGATATAATTTCTTGCATTATTTACACTAAATTGACTAATTACACTTAATTTGGAGAAAGGGGGTGTTTAGTAATTTTTGTAGGTGAATTGAGAATTTTTGAAGCAAAACATACCTTAATTAAATTGTGAAGTCAATCGAAGGAGATGATCGAGTGGTGGAGAAATAACAATTGGGCTCGAACGTAACAAAATATTTTGAGCCCAATGTTCTATCAATTTCGGGGCCCATTAATTGAAGGCCCATTTGGAGGCTTGAAATTTGAGAATTTGGTTGATTGGAATTTTGGAAGGGTCCGACTATTTACACCTCCATTTGCGTTGAGAACACTCCCCCTATGAATTTAATAATAAAATAATGAAGTAAAAAACCAAAAATACCCTTTAAGTCATACTCCCTCCGTCCGCCTATAAGTGTTACGTTACTTTTTGGCACAAAGATTAAGAAAAGTGATTAAATAATAGATATAGTACAAGTGATGTGATTGAGAGAGGAGTGAGATAGAGAGAAAAAATAAGATATAAAGTGAAGTGTAAGAAAAAGTATTTACCAAAAAAGGTATGAGAAGCTTATAGACGGACATACCAAAATGGTAAAATGAGAAGCTTATAGGCGGACGGAGGGAGTATTAAACTACTAAATGCACCCCACCTTTAAACCTAAGTTTTATCCATCCTCGGCCGATGGACGGGGCGGCCGCGCGCGGCCACGATCTGTTTTTTTTTTTTTTTTTTACAGGCGGGGGGTGGGGCAGAGGGGGGAGGGAGGGGACTGGCTCGGCGAGGGAGGGAGGAGGAGGGGGGAGGGAGGGGACGGCCGCGGCGGCCGATGGACGGGGCGGCCGCGCGCGGCCACGATCTGTTTTTTTTTTTTTTTTTACAGGCGGGGGGGCGACGGATTCGGCGAGGGAGGGGGTGGCGTCGCCGGCGACGGGTGGTGGAGGAGCAGGTCGCCGGCGGTGGTGGTGAGGGGTGGGGGAGAAGATGAAAGAAGAATTGGTGGAGGAGGAAGAAATGGAGGAGGAAGAAGATGGAGAATTGGGGGAGAAAGTAGGGTTTAGGGGGGGTGTGAGTAGTAATTGAAATTATATAAGAGAAGGGCATTTATGACAATTTGAGGGGGTGCATCAGATTTTAGGGGGGGTGCGTCCAGAGGGGGAGTGTTCTCAACGCAAATGGAGGTGTAAATAGTCGGACCCATTTTGGAATGGACTCCACGTGTTCAACTCTCCAAGAGGGAAGATGCATTAAATTGCATGGCCCATCCCATAAAAGCAATACATACATGCAAGCTTGGACTTGAAATTAGGCAGGCCCAGGCCCATTTCTTACTACAGTGTTTTAATTGCAAAGAGTCGCTGGACATTTTTTATGAGCAATTAACGCTTTCAGCTCGTGAGTGAGATTAAAGTAGAGGGCAGCAGCTCATTTTGGAAAGGGAGAAAATTGGCGCACGCAGAGGGCACATTGGCGCAGGCAGAGCAGTGACTCCATTTGGGGGAGAAACCCTCTTCTCCTCCAAACACTCCACTCAATAGATTAATTTAGCCTGTTATTTCATTTCTTAGATAAATTTAATTTAGTATTTCATTTTATTGGAAGCTTTGGAGATTTTGAAGACAAGAGGTGATATTTTTCTATTATTGCAAATTTATTTTTGTAATTTCAATTTCATTAATGTTTTGTAGTTTAATTTACATGAGTTTTATTCTAGTTGTTAATTTAGAAATGGGCTAATCTCCAATTTCCTTGGGTGTAGATGTTTTGATGGGAATTTAGTGTAATTGTGAAGTAATTGCATGATTAGTTTAGAATTTGGAGTATATGTTTCTAGAGTTATGTTTCTATTGATTGATCAATCCTATTAGCAAACATTTTCGATTATGTTAATTGCAATGAGAGTTGGGTTTGCATGATTGGGGTGTGAGCTTTGATCAATTGAATTGAAGTTAAGTAGTGATTAGCTTAACCGAGAGAGGGTTAATTGCTAGGCCGACAACTTTAGACACTAAACGAATAGAGGTCGTCTAGGAGTTTGGTGGGAGGGCGTTTTATGAATATTAGTAACTGTGTTGAAAGTATTTATAAAACACTATCTTACGCGCTTATGGTATTTGGTTAGATCCTATAATTGCTAATCAATGCACGTTGTTAGCCTATGCCTTTCGAGGGGGTTTGCACACATATGTGATAGCCTTTAGCTTAATTCGAATCCATAGCTAATTCATGTAGTTAGTTCACTAGTTCATGTAGTTAGATAGCTTGTTACTTCTTGTCACTAGTTCTAATTACTTTAGTTTATCTAGTTAATACTTTTGTTCTTATTTCCCAAAAATCCAAACAAACACGTGTAGTTACTACAATAGCATGCATACTCGTAACTTTAGGGATTTGCTTGCACTCAATTGAATCCTTGGAACGAACAAACTACTTGGTCGTACTTACGTACTACAATCGGACCCATACGCTTGTGGGGCTCGTATTGTAAAGTGCTTTAAAAAGTGTTGAAAAACGAGACAAGTCATTTACTTGTGACATTTTGGTAGATAATTAGGGGTAATTGCCACACTTAAACTTTCGATCACCGTTTATTTAGAACTTAATCGACAAAATACGCTTTTACACTACACCTCCCTGTGGGATCGACCTTGTACTTACTTCACTACAATACACACTGTATACTTGCGGTTGTGTATTTTAGAGTTGTAGAATACATGAATCAAGTTTATGGCGCCGTTGCCGGGGAGGTTTTGTAGTTCTAGAGCGTAGGTTGATAGCGTTTTAGTCTAGACACTTTATTTTCTTTCCTTATCTTCAAAAATTCCTAAAATATTTGTGTTTGTGATTTCTATGTTACCTCTAGACCTAGAGATTGAAGCTAATTGTCGAAGAAAAAACGCCGAAAGAAGAAGAGAAGAGTTGGAAGAGATGAATAGAAGAGAGAATACAATCGTAGAGGAGGTCGAGGAGGAAGTAGGGAACCAAGGGGTTGACGGATTTGTGGAGCCGAATGGAAACGGAGGAAACCGACCACAAAGGGCCGTGAGGGATAACCTTCACCGGAGGGTTGGAGAAAAACCGATTGAGAATGAGGAGAATGGTCCACACACCGAGTTTTGAGGGACCATTTCCGCCCTATTCCGAGGCCGTATGGAGGAGCGGGTCGGGAACCCGTTGATGCTCACAATTTCGAGCTCAAGCCGGCCTTGATTGTTATTGTTCAAAACAATCAATTTGGTGGACTTTCTAAGGAGGATCCTAACCTCCACTTGTCTCAATTCCTCGAGATAAGTGGAACGGTTAAGATCAATCGGGTTACTCAAGATTACATCCGATTGCAACTATTCACCTTCTCCCTCCGAGACCGAGCTAAGCAATGGTATCTCTCCCTTGATTTGAGAACCATTGAAAATTGGAATGATCTTGTCGATGCATTTTTGATGAAGTATTTCCCTCCTAGCAAGACCATCCAAATTCGAGGGGAAATATCTTCGTTTAGGCAAGATGATAACGAGTCTCTAGCCGAAGCATGGGAGCGCTTCAAAGATTTGATTGGAAGTTTCCCACAACACGGTTTCTCACGAGACCAACTTATTTGCTACTTCTACAACGGAATGAACCACTGAACAAGAGGAATGGTGGATGCTTCGGCGGGTGGAGGATCGTTATTGGGGAAGACGACGGAGGAAGGTTATGTTCTTTTGGAAGAGATGACGAAAAATGGAAATCAATGGCCATCTGAGCGAAAGCAAAACCGAAGGGTAGCTTCTACTAAAGATTCGAAAGAAAATGCCATTTTATCCAACAAAGTGGATAAGTTGATCTCCTTGATGATGACCAAAGCATTAGTGGGGCCAAATGATGCACAATACGAGGAGGCCAACTATATGAACAACCAAAGAGACCGAAACTTTAGAGAAAGAGGTTGGGGCGAAAGACAAATTCATGGAAGCTATCACTTTCCTAATCCGAACCAATATCATCCCGGCTTGAGAAACCATGAAAATTTCTTATATGCTAACTCACACAATGCCATTCAACCACCATCGAACTTTAATACTCGAGATGGTGTGATCGAAGAGTCGTCCTCAAAGTTTACCATGGAAGAAATGTTTATAACATTCATGGGAGAGACCAAGAAGTTCATGAGAGAGACGAAGAACTTCATGACAAGGACTTGGCAAAAGATTGAAAGCCAAGATGAGAAAATTGGTCATTTAGCAAATGAGGTGATTGGAATCAAGAATGATGTGAAAGCCATTGAGATTCAAGTGGGTCAAATTGCCAATATGGTTGGAAATCAACACAAGCCGGGTCAATTTCCTTCGACCACGGAATTGAATCTCAAAAAGCATTGCAAGTCAATTAAGTTGAGGAGTGGCACGAGCTATGAAGGCCCTATGATTCCAAAGGAAGATGGTGAAGAGGATCAACAAGGAAGGAAAGTTTAAGAGAAAGATGTTGAGAAAGAGAATGATGCCTACAAGCCTCCATCTCCATACAAGCCTCCAATCCCATACCCTCAACGACTCAAGAAGACGGGTTTGGATGCAAATTTTGTCAAATTCGTGGAGATGTTCAAAAAGATACACATCAACATCCCGTTTGCGGAGGCCCTTGAGCAAATGCCTCATTATGCCAAGTTCTTGAAGGAGATTATGAGCAAGAAGAGAAAAATGGTGGAGTATGAGACGGTTCACCTCACCGAAGAATGTAGCTCCATTATCCAAGCTAAGCTATCTCCAAAGCTTAGGGGTCCCGATTCATTCACATTACCATGTGTAATTGGCAAGGAGGGAACTTATCGTGCTTTATGTGATCTTGGAGCAAGCATTAACCTCATGTCGTTGTCACTTTTCAAATCACTCGGCTTAGGAGAATTGACGCCTACCACTATGAATCTTCAATTAGCGGATCGCTCCATGGTATATCCCTTAGGCACGGTTGATGATGTGCTTGTAAAATTGGGGAAATTCATATTTCCAATTGATTTTGTAGTACTCGACATGGAGGAAGATAGGGTAATCCCCTTGATTTTGGGAAGACCGTTTTTAGCCACGGGTGGAGCCATCATCAATGTACGAAACAGAGAGCTCGAACTAAATGTTGGTGATGAGAAGGTGTCATTTAACATCTATAAAGTCGTTAGATTCCGTGATGATGATGATGATGAGGAGGACGAAGAATATGAATACTCCAAGAGAGATCATCATCCAACATCCGTGCAAGAGAAGACGGGAGAAGATTTTAAGGTCAATTTTTTGAAAGAGGACCCCAAAGTGGAAGAAAAAGATTTGAAGATAGGCAAGAAGGCCAAGTTTGGGGGAGTTTTCTCCAAAAACTCCCCCAATTCAAGAAAGGCCACTTGTGCAAACTTGGGGGTGAATGAAGCATCAACTTCCTATGATATGATTGAAGAGCCGGATGGGCTAGCTTGTGGATGCTTCAATGGATTTAAGAAAGTTGGATGGGCAAAGAAGGTCAAGAACAAGGATGTTGATGGGGTGACTTGATAAGCATCTCATGAAAACCGTCCGGTATAGGACGTTAAAAATAGCGCTTCTTGGGAGGCAGCCCAAGGTTTTATTGCTTTCATATTTTTCTTGTTTTAGTAGTTTTAATAGCTTAGTTTCTTTTGTAGGTATGGATGGGGAACATTGTGGACATCACCTCTTGGAGAATGAAGAAGAAAGCAAAGCAAACTTTGGAAAGAGGGAGCAAGTGGTGCAATGGTGATCTTTGAAGAGCATTGGATGTGCAAGGAGGGAGGTAACTACTTGTAGCCCCAAACTTAGAATGTTTACATAGTAAAATTCTAAGTTTGGGGGAGTTTATTTTTTTCCACTAGTTGTTATCCCTTGCATCGTTTTGTCATTTCGTTTATGTTACATTTTGCACCGGCGCACACTTTGCTTTCATAGGCTTATATTGTTTGAGTTGGCTTTGATTATTTGTTGGGTAGTGGACTTGTGGTGAAATGTGAGCATGGATAATCTTTGGAATCCACAGTGAGTAGTTGTGGTGATGTCTATTTGCTTTGAATGTATGCATGATTGGTGATGGATAGTAGTATTCATGTTGTGTTCATAATTGTTGATCTTTGGTGCATTGAGTGCATGATGTGTTGTTGTTTGGGGACATTTGATGAATGTGAAAGCTTTATTGAATAAACCGGAGAGAATTGAACCCTAAATCGAACTTTAATCCGGTTTAGTTCATTTGAGAGTGAATTAGGTTATTGCTAGTGATTCTAGAACTTGCCCAAGTTCTTGTTGAAAGCATGATTGTGTGAAACTTTGTGATATGATATAGGTCATCTTGTTCGAAAGAGTCACTTAGCCAAATTGTCCAAAAACCGAAGTAATCTTCCGTAATTAGCCCATTTGAGCCTAATTCTTCATTTTCTTGGCAAACTACAATGTTAACCACTTAGCCTATTTGAACCTTTGATACCTATATCTAGTGAGGGATAAAAGACAAAGTAAAAAAACATGTGCTCAAATATCTTTGGTTTGAGGAAAAATTGGAATGAGTTGAAAAAGAGAAAAGATGAAAAGAGATGAAAAAAAAATCAATGAAAAAGAAAAGGGGGACAAAGAGCTCCAAGAGCTTGAAAAGAAAGAAAACTTGGTTAAAAAAAGATGAGGTGATGAATGCTTGAAAAAGAAAGAAAAGGAAAAGTGAGGATGGAGTTTGTAAGCTTTGAAAGTGCAAGCATAAATTGTAAAACAACAAGATTTGTCCTCCACTAGAAGAGTCACAATTCCCCAAATTCATCTTACCTTGTCCAAAGAGTCAATGTTACATCCTTGATTAAGACCTATTGATCACATTGTTGAACACTTAAGTGGTGTAGAAAGTAGAATAGGGGCAAGCCTATGGTGATTGCATAGTATAACTTGATTGATGAGTGCACTTATATCCTTAATTTGTTTGCGTGTTTGAGAGAAACACTCTATCATGTGAGTAGAGAGCTTGAGCATTTGGATTGTGTTTCCCCATCACAATGTGTTGTGTACTTGTGTATTCTTTGATCTATGAGTGTGAATTGCAATAATGAGCCTATTACTATCATTGAGAAAGAACTTTGAGAAAGAGATCTCACCACACTTTACTTTGCATGTGTGATTTGCATTGAATATTCCATTGTGATCATTCTACCCTCATTGCTTTAAGTGCTTAGTTGTTTGAGCACAAACAACATTTTAAGTTTGGGGGGTTTGATTCGGGTGGAATTTACATGATTTAGATGCACATGTGAAGCTCATTTTGATATTGATTTCATTGATTTATGGGTTGAATATGATGGTTTTGGTTAAAATAAGAGAAATGTGGTGTTTTGTCGATTTTGTAGGAAAAATGATGGAATTTGGGAGCAAAAATCCTACCACACTTCACTGAACCAAATATAAAATCACACCATTGGATCCGGCTCGAAAAATGGAGTGAAATAGAAGGAAGAATCGAGTCAATCGGAGGTCGGAGTCGAAAGTTACACACAAAACAAGTTCGAGGTGTAAACTTAGACATTCCGCAACTCGGCCGAGTGGAAGAAAAAATTCATTTTTTCGGCCGAGTGGACAGAATTGGCCGAGCGCAAGTGAAGACCTGCAATTAGGACAGCCAACAACTCGGCCGAGTCACCCGACTCGGCCGAGTGGCCCCTATTTCGATGGTTTTTGTGTATTTTCGTCTTTTTCGAGGGACTTAAGTGCAAAACTTACCCCCAAGCCCTACCCCAACACTATAAATACCTCCATTCTTGAATTCAAACACACCTAACCCCTTCCACAAGAACTCTTACACATACAAACACACATTTGGAGGTAATCATCATCAATTTCTTCAATTCTCCATCAAATCAAGCAAGGAAGGCACCAAGAGCTTTGGAATTCAATTACCCATCATCCATTAGACTAAACTTCATCTTTCTCTTTCTTTTTATTTGTTTATTTCATTAGTTTGTGTTAATTGGATTATGTTGATTGTTGGCTAGAACACTTTTGGTTCTAGGGTCTTGTAAATACTTTTGATGAAGTTTTCGAATTAGTATTTTGCTTAATTGATGTTTGTGTGGCTTAATTCTATTTGAATTCTTGATTTTCACTTCCATACATGTCATTAGTGTACAATAGTGATGTGTTGATCTTAGTTAATCGAAATTGGATTGAGAAATCTCTTTTAATTGATTGATTGCAAGCATTTGACCTAATTTTATTGAGAGATCGAAAGATGATCAATGATTAGGAGGACGTGTGATAATCTTAGGGGCTTAATTGGGTTTTATGATGCAATTTAGGTAGAGATACTAGGTTGTGTTATATTTATCTTGGGTTAATTGGATTGAAAAGACTTTTAACTCATTATTTCGTGATCAATCTTATAGAAAATGCACAACACCACTTGAGTAGATTTTTAATCATAGATGAATTCATTAGTATTGCATGTGTCTGGGAACCTATGTTTTCTTATTTGAGTTTTACCCGTATTTTTCTAGTTTTCGTGATTCGCATGAGCATTAGTTGATCGAATTTCTCTATTACTCTCTATTGTTTACTTGTGACATTTTGGTAGATAATTAGGGGTAATTGCCACACTTGAACTTTCGATCACCGTCTATTTAGAACTTAATCGACAAAATACGCTATTACACTACACCTCCCTGTGGGATCGACCTTGTACTTACTTCACTATAATATACACCGTATACTTGCGGTTGCGTATTTTAGAGTTGTAGAATATGTGAATCAAACTTCATGTTGTAATAGAAAAATACAAGTTGTTGAAGTTTGGGATATGCAAAACGATTTCTTTGTTTAATGTGTATCAGCGCAAACATGCTCTAATTTCTTTCACATGCTGAAGATGATGATGTCTATGACAATACTCGTATTGCCAGCTTACGTAGTGTGGGGAGCAGAAGTGCCATTCAGTTGTCAAATTTTAATAAAGGTGAAACATATGTTAAGTTGTGTATAAAGCATGTATACAATATAGTATAAAATTTAAAATTATTAAATCAACAAATAATCATCTTACCGAGCACCATTGTAGTTCGAGATGCAACAGCAGTAGGATTAGCGAATCCTTTTTTTTCCATCACGAAAATATATAAGCTTCACATATAAAATACTATGTCATAAAACTCTTTTTTAATTTATAATAATCTTAGATTAAAATAAATAAGAATTGTAAATTTTAAAACTTCATTTCCAAATTGAGTTAAGCCATCGGAGTTTGGATCCAACTTGTTAAAAACTTGATGCACTGCTTCAATTAATTTTGGATCTTTTCACCAATTCTATTTCGATAGTGAAATCTTGGATTTAAGTAATAAGCAACAATATTAATGAAAAAATGATTAGGAACTCACAATATCATAATTTATAAGAGATGTAAATTATATGTAAAAAGATAGTAGTTACCTACAGAATGTAGTGGATGAGAAATTGTACAATCCCACCTAAATTCAATAATTTCCAATATCCACTGCGACCCTTTTATGCATTTAACATTTTTTTTCATAACATGGAACACATGGTAAAAAATTGGCACAATAGGAACCACCTCAGAATCCACCACTTGAAAAAATTATATAGTGGCTCATAAATAGCCACCACGTGTTGTACATGACCCCAGATTGTGTGATCTAGAACTTATTGTTCTAGTGTTCTGCCCATGCTTGTTCGACTTAGCTAGTTCGCTGTCCACTCATCACTAGTAAATAATTGCTTCAGGTTATACTTTTTCTTCAAGAGACTATCAAATGCGATGTAATTAGTTGCAAAACGTGTAGCTTCTAGTCGCACAAGATCCCCTTGACATATCTCTCGCATTAGTGCAAGTAACCAACCATGATTATAAATGTAGTTGGTTAATTTTGCCTACCCTTAGAAATTACATTTGCGATGCCTTTTCTTTTTCCAATATCTTCAAATATCAAGTCAATGCAATGTGCAACACATGGTGTCCAATACAAGTTATAGCTTTGCATAAGTTTTTTTCCGGCCTTTACATTATCAGTTAAAATTTACACCACATTTTCTTTTCCAACCTCCAACACATCTTTTAACAGCCCATAAATATACTGATGGTCCTTGATCTTGTTAGATGCATCAACTGGCTTAAGAAAAACAGTCTTGCCCTTACAATAAACTATGAAATTAATGATTGACAACTTTGTTAGCCCCGTCCATCCATCTGCCATGATTGTGCATCTATAGGTGCTTCATTTCTCATTTTCGTGGTCAACATACTCATTCATTTATTTACACTCCATATCAAGATTTTTTATTTTTTTTTATCTCATATGTCGTCGGAAGGGGCACTCCCAAACCTACTTGTTGTGCACCACATTTTCCATATTTCACTGTTCAACACATTTTCCCACTCGTCCAAGCTACTCTTAAATTGCAAAATACTTCCCAAAGTCTTTGCGACGAGAGGTAAGCCATTGCACTTTTTAGCTATTTTGTCACCGATCTCCTCAAATTCGACTTTGTTCCCTTCAAAAAGGGTTATACGACTCAACAATAACCAACAATCTTCGTCGGAGAGCACTCCTGGACGACATATCTCACCCTCCCTCGATCCCATCATTTTTACAACCCTTTCATTTCTTGTTGTCACCAAAATCTTACTTCCAGTTCCACCACTAAGGGAGTTTTCTAGGGATTCCCATTTGTTATGGTCTTTTGTCCAAACATCATCAAGGACAAGAAGAAATCTATTTCCTATAATTGACTCTTTTACAAGAGTAAATATGACATCTAGTTGGTTAGTATTCAGAGAACTCTTTTTTTTAAGCTCTTGAGAATACATCTACCAATGACAGCAGGATCAAATGGATTTGAAATATAAGTCCAAATCCTTAAGTCGAAAGATTCATCCACTCGACTATGATTATAAACTAGTTGAGCGAGAGTCGTCTTCCCAAGTCACGCCATACCCACTATAGACAGAATTAGGATGCATAATTCCTCTTGGCTTACCTTTATCTAAAAGCTTGCTTACAAGAATATCCACATCACGACCATGGATTTTTGTTGAGTCGACCAAAGAAGTGGTCTGGACTCGCCAAGATTCAGGCAAATGATCTATGATGGGCATGGATACGATAAAATTATATCGATCTTTCTCCCTCAATATTTCATCAAGTTGTTGTTTCACATTTTTAATCTTTCTGCCAATATCATGTCGAACAACAACTTTGTTGAAACATAAACACAAAGATGGAATGAAGGAGCATACCGTGTGATTTAGGAGGAGCCATCTTGAGTTTGAGAAGAGCATAATTCCATTCGTCCAGTACTTTGTTCTAGCCTCGAACATGAATGATTTATGAAGGTTTCTTGAAAAATTACTCAATTGTCTTTTGTTTTTTGTTGAAATCAATTTCACCTTGAATCTCATCCCTAATTTTCCTTATCAATGTAAGAACTTCTGGTGTCGTTTTCTCATAACTCAACAATAAATTATTCAATTGAGAGATAATCTAATTAAAGACCACTTAATTGTATTTGATATTCTTGTTTGGCTTACGTGCAAATCATAGTTACTAAGAACCCATTCTTGCAATTTCTTTTGAGTTAGACTTGAATTAACTTGTTGTGCTTGCATAATACTCTTTGAATCTCGTCAGTCATTATTATTTTTTTACACATGTAAGATGAGAAGTCATATTGTGTGTATGATTTTGTTTGTGTTAGCATATTTTGATATTGTATATTTATATAGAAAATATTTTTTAATATCCATAAAGTGATACAATGTACACAAGAAGCATAATAATGTGGAAGATTGAATGATTCTTTCAAATTAGTTCCTTCATTCGATATACAATAATTAATTACTTGTGAAACTTTGAAAGGGTGTTTATAAATCGAGTATTTTATTACTCCATAAATTAATAAAATATTAATTAATATATGTGAGTGTTATCTCATAATCTCATAGTCAGCACAATAAGTAGTAAGCTGATAGGATCAGATAAGATGACTTAGGCCGAAATCAGATGAGTTGAAGGTTTTCAATCAGCTGAGGAGGTGATGCTTAGAGTTCAACACAGTTGGTCAGATCAGCACAGTACTTCAGCAGAGTATACCAAGCACAGTACTTCAGTAGGGTATATCAGCACAGTACTTCAGCAGGGTATATCAACACAATACTATCAACACAGTGAAGATCAGCACAGTAGAAGTCTATCAGCAGAGTCAGCTCTTGATCACAGAACGGAAGAGTTGAGTATCAGAACACTAAGAAGTCTTCTGATCTTTATGGACAACTCTTCTGATATGAAAGTTAGTTAGTTTAACTAACTATATTACAGTTACAACTACTTGAGGGCATAACTTCCATTTCAGTTGGGCAATAACAGAGCACAAGGGTTGTTACAAGCGGTTGCAAACGGTTGCTAACTACTCAAGCAGTTCCTAACAGCAGCAACTACATTTGGTCTCTATATACTCTTGTATGTGTACATTGTAAAGGTTAGAGAGTTGATTTTTTGATGCAAGTACGATTGTAATCTTTGAGTTGTGTGAGTTCACGAGTGAAGTGAGGAAATATCCTATTCCGAGTGAATGAGTGTGTAAACATTCTTTATCAATCAAAGAAGTACTCGTCTGGTCCATTGGATGCAAGGATGAAAATATCGCGAAATATCGCTGATATATCGCAAATTTGGATATTGCGATATGGATATTGGGGTCTAATGTATTTTTTCCCGAGTATCACGGATATATCGCAAAATATCGCTAAATGTCGATGTCAATATCGATATCGTTCAACCGTAGTGTAAAATTGGACGAAAATCGGGAAATATCGCGGATATATCGCACGATATCGCATAATATCGCAAAATCTGAAAAAATCGCAAACTTATTTGAAATTTTATTTTTATATGTACAAAATATACATTTTATTTTATTTTTAATAGTGCAAGAGAATGTATTCTCAATTCACCTCATATATTTAGTAGTTTTTTTTAAACATATGAATTACACGTGCATAACTATATCCTAAATTACTATAATGTGATGAGTTAGTATGAATGTTGTTTGGACAAATATATCATTTCACCTACTATATGTGAACCCCATAGGTTATCATTTTGATATTAATTTTATTTTATCATGTATATTAATTTAATCATTTTGTATTGCATTATGTTGTCAATTAGTTTTCGTCAGCCAGTATTTAATTGTATTTTATCAATGTTGTTTGGACAAAGATATCATTTCACCTACTATAGTTGAACCTCATAGGTCATCATTTTGATATTAATTGTATTTCATCATGTATATTTAATCATTTTATATTATATTATGTTGTCAATTAGTTTTCTTCAGCCAGTATTTATATAATTTATTATTTATATGTTTGTTTTAAACATATAATTTTAATGACTTTTGAATGGAATACATGTATAATAATATGTTTTAATAATCCCTAAAATTTCATGTTAAATTTCCAAAATTTTAATAAGATTTTCGTCATATTTTCAATTTTTTTGCGATATCGATATGCGATATCGATATATCCCGTGATATATCCATACAATTAAGGTTGCGATATTTGTTGCGATAACGATATTTTCATCCTTGAGTGGATGTAGATCACATTGATCGAACCACTTAAATTCTTGTGTGTTGTTTGTCTCTTTGCTTACTTTTTGAATTACTATCTTAGCTGGTTATTTCTTATATCTTCAAGCTTTCTACTTGGTAGGAGACGTCTAATCGACTGGAATTCTTGACAATTGGCTCCGTCTGTGGGAATCTGAAGTAGCTGCAGATCTAAGATGGGGAATTCTACTAAGTACAACATAGAGAAGTTTACAGGCACGGGTGATTTTGGGCTGTGGAAGGTCAATATGCAGGCCCTCCTTGAACATCAGGGATTATTCGAGGCTCTCGAAGAATCCAAAGAGCCTGCAGAAGAAACTGCAGCAGCTGCGGCTGAAAGGAGCAAGTTGCTCAGAAAAGCTCGAAGCACGATCCTACTCTGCCTTGGATATAAGGTCTTGAGAGAGGTTGTTAAAGAGAAGTCAACGAAGGAGGTTTGGGATAAGCTTGAGAAGCTATATATGGTGAAAACTCTTGCTAACCGACTCTATTCGAAACAGAAGCTGTATGCCTTTAGAATGGGAGATGACAAACCCATTATGGAGCAGCTAGATGAGTTCAACAAGATACTTGATGATCTGGAGAATTTAGATGTCAAGCTTGAAGAAGAGGATAAAGCTCTTATCTTGTTGAGTGCTCTTCCTAAGTCCTTTGAAATTCTAAAGGACACCATCTTGTATATTAGAAAGGAGGCAATCACATTGGAGGATGTGATCTTGGCTGTCAAGTCCAAACTGCTACATAATAAGACATCTCAAGGAGATAAAAGTAGCAGTGGAGAAGGATTGGCAATCAAGGGAGGACAAAAGAGGTCTGTCTCAAAGAAGGGGTCTAGTCAACCCAAGGGAGCTGATAAGGGAAAATCAACAATGTCAAATCAAGGGGAAGTAGTGTGCCACCACTGCAATAAACCTGGGCACTACAAGAGTACTTGTTTCAAGTACAGACAGCTTATGAAAAAATCTGGTCCCAAGAACCCTGTTGATAAGAATCAAGCAAATCGAACCCAAGAAGATAAGGAGAAAAAGGGCTATGATTTAGCTTAGTCCCTATCCATCACTTCCACTAAAGAACAACAGGATTTGATTTTAGATTCAGGGTGTTCTTTCCACATGACTCCAAGAAGAGACTGGTTTCATGATTTTAAGCATCAGAATGGAGGTTCTGTGTTGTTAGGGAATGATCACACTTGCAAAGTCAAAGGTGAAGGTACAGTACACTTGAAGATGTATGATGGAGTAGTGAGGATTCTCAAGAGGGTCAGGTATGTTCCTGAACTCAAGAGAAATTTGATATCTCTTGGTATGCTAGATTCAATGGGCTACAAATTTCAGTCAGAAGATGGAGAGCTCAGAGTTTCAAAGGGGAAGCTTACTGTTCTTAAAGGTGAGAGAAGGAATGATCTCTACTTTCTTAAGGGAGGAACAGTGATTGGCAGATCAGATGTGGCAAGAGTGCAAGACAACTCAATGTTGTGGCACAGAAGATTATGTCGTGTAGGAGAGAAGGGCCTACTTGAGCTAAGTAAGCAAGGATTGCTAGGTGGTGACAAGATCACAATGTTTGATCTGTGTGAGCACTGCATTCTTGGGAAATCCAAGAGATTGAAGTTTGGGAAGAGTTCACACTCTACCAAAGTGTAGGCCCCTAAGTTGAGTTTAATAACGAGTAAGCTAGTGAAAATGTCTAGAGGGGGGTGAATAGACTTTTCAAAAAATCTTTCGATATATCAAAGTACGATATGCGGAATAATGAAATTAATCAATGAGTCCAATTCTAGTTTATACTCAACTTATTTCGAGAACTCTGTTTTAGTGTTTACTCAACTAGTCTTGTTCATACAAGTAATTTAATCAATCAAACAATTAATCAATCAAACAACAAACAAAACAGTAAAGTAAATCAAACACGAGATTTATAGTGGTTCGACAACTTGTCTACATCCACTCTCACAAACCCAGTTGTGATATTCTTATTAACTCGTCCAATGGAGTAATATGTTCTTGTAGCTTTAAGTCCCAAGAAATAAGATTTAGATCTTCTCGACAACACTACCAAGTGCTTCTTCGATCTTACTAGCGATTTACAAGTGTCTAGCAACTTGAAACACAGTAAACAAAAAATTAAACTTCTCTTCGTTCAGTAGTAGCCTTCTTTGATCTTCACTTGTCTTGTGTAGCTTTACTTTCTGAACTTCAATCTCTGAGAGTAATTTCTTCACTTGAATGTAGAATATTAATGCTTTTGTAGTTTTTCAGTAGTATCAGTAGTCTCTAATGAATGAATACCTTGGGGTATATATAGACTTCCAATTCAAGAACTTTCAGTTGTGTAACAACTTTTTCTTGAAAACTAACTTGTAACTGATTCTTCTTATCCTTTCCAGCGTTTCTTCAGTTAATTAGTTATTCCTTAACTAACTCCTTCAATCTTTATCTTCAATACGCGTTTCTGTAACTAACTTCAGTCTTCTTGTCTTGTCTTGTCTTGTTGAGTCGCACCTATCTTGTCTAGTAGTAGTAGACTTCTTCTTCTACTTTGTCTTGTGCAGTAGACTTCTTCAGATTACAATATAGAACTAATCTAGTCCTATCATCTAATCCTAACAAGACTATTACATTACATTAAGCTCTTGTTACAAAGCTTAGTCATCTTAGAAAACTATACATCAATATATTTTTACATAAAACAATCATGAGCTTCTATACAGTAATTAAATCATAGCTCAATAACAAACTAATCAGTTAATATACACAAATATGAAGTACTTATAATTCGTACTTATCTTTCAATAATACTTGTCCTTTAAAACTAGTACTTCTCTTGTGAACTCTACTGATCTGTTCAAGATGACTTCTCTTAACTAGACTAGATCAGTCAACACTTAGAAAATATTTAAGTCTTCTTTTGGCTTATCAAAACTTCATCTTTTATCTTTTATCAACATTTAGGACTTGTTCTAGGATTCATATCCCAACACAAAGGAGTTTTGGACTATGTCCATTCAGATTTATGGGGGCCAGCTAGGAATCGGACCAGAAGTGGTGGGAGATATTTCATGTCTATCATAGATGACTACTCAAGAAAGGTATGGATCACTATCCTGAAATCCAAGTCAGAAGCATTTGAAAAGTTTAAGAAATGACTCACTGAGGTTGAGAATGTCTCTGAAAAAGAAGTTCAAGCATTTGAGAACTGATAATGGGTTGTAGTTCATATCAGAAGAGTTTAATGTTTTCTACAAAAATAAGGGTATAGTGAGGCATAGAACACTACCAGGTACACCTCAGCAGAATGGAGTAGTTGAGAGAATGAACCAGACTTTGATTGAGAGGGTCAGGTGCATGTTGAGCAGCTCTGGATTGCCTAAAGTATTTTGGGGAGAAGCAGTGCCAACAGCAGCCTATTTGATAAACAGAAGCCCTTCCTCAGCTGTGCAATTTAAAACCCTATAAGAGTTATGGTCTGGCCATGCAGCTGAGTACAATAAATTGAAGGTTTATGGTTGTTTAGCATATGCCCATGTCAAGCAAGATAAGCTTGAGCCTCGAGCCTTGAAATGTGTGTTCGTAGGGTATCCTTCAGGTGTGAAAGGGTATAGGTTGTGGTGCCTTGAAGTTGGGATGCAGAAGTGTATTATCAGTAGAGATGTAACTTTTGATGAAAGTAGAATGCCACTGAAAGAAGAGGAAAGTTCAAGTGCAGCACACAACAAACCAGATGAGACACAGATTGAGGTGGAGCATGTTGACACCAGAACACTAACTGAAGATCAGATTGATCCAGATGAGGAGGAGACTACTCATAGTGATACTGAGCTTCATGACTATCAGCTGACTGGGGACAGAACCAGAAGAGAAGTCCACCCACCTCAGAGGTATGGTCAAGCTGACACAGTATCATTTGCTTTATGTGAATCTCTTGAGTTGGAGTCTTTGGAGCCTAAAACTTACACAGAAGCCATCAACTGCCATGACAAAGAGAAGTGGTTAGTTGCTATGGAGGAAGAACTGTTATCTCTGAACAAGAACCAGACTTGGGAGATTGTTGAGAGACCTAAGAACAAGAAACTTGTTGGATGTAAGTGGATCTACAAGAAGAAGGTGGAGGCTCAGAGAGGTGGCAAGATTAGGTACAAGGCAAGGCTTGTAGCTAAAGGATATTTACACAGAAAGAAGGTATTGAATTTAATGAAATCTTCTCACCTGTTGTAAAGCATTGTAGCATCAGAATCTTGTTAGCTATGGTTGCTCAATATGAACTAGAGCTGTATCAGATGGATGTGACCACAACATTTTTTTTATGGGACTTTAGATGAGAAGATTTACATGAAAATACCAGAAGGGATGGACATAGAAGATGGAGAAGACAAAGTGTGCTTACTCAGAAAATCACTCTATGGCCTCAAACAAAGCCCTAGACAATAGTACTTAAGGTTTGATGAATACATTTGCTCAGCTGGTTTTGCAAGAAGCTTGTATGACAGTTGTGTTTACTTTAGACGAGTTGGGAGTTCAGTTACCTATCTTTTGTTGTATGTAGATGATATGTTAATAGCAGGAGAGTCTATTAACAGTATCAATCAGGTGAAAGAGATTCTCAAAAGGGAGTTTGAGATGAAAGATCTTGGTAAAGCTAAAGTGATTCTTGGGATGAAGATCAGTAGAGTTGAGGGAGCAATTTAGCTTAGTCAGCCTACCTATCTGAAGAAGGTGTTAGAGAGATTCAGGATGAACCAAGTTAAGTCAGTTTCTACACCAATTGGCCAGCATCAGAAGCTATCCAATCAGATGTGTCCCAAGAACAGCCAAGAAAGAGCTCAGATGAGTAAGGTTCCTTATGCCAGTGCAGTAGGGAGTTTAATGTATGTTATGGTGTGTTGTAAACCAGATTTAACTCATGCAATGAGTGTAATCGGCAGATGCATGAGTGATCCAGTCTTAAGTCATTGGGAGACAGTTAAGTGGGTCATGAGATATGTCTTGGGATCAGCTGAGAAGGGTCTAAAATTTTAAAAGATATCAGATGAGGCAGAAGCACTTGTGGGATATGTTGATGCCGACTATGGAGCCAATGTAGACACAAGAAAGTCCTTAACAGGTTTTGTGTTCACCTTATTTGGTACAACTATATCATGGAGGTCAATACATCGGTCCGTAGTTGCATTATCTACTACAGAATCTGAATATGTAGCCTTGACTGAAGCAGTTAAGGAGAGCATGTGGCTAAGGGGGATCTTGAAGGAGTTTGGTATATCGCAAAGAAGTGTGACTGTCTTCTGTGATAACCAAAGTGCAATACATCTTGCAAAGCATCAGGGGTATCATGAGAGAACTAAACATATAGATGTGAAGCTGTACTTTGTAAGAGATATTGTAGAGAAGGGGGTGGTCCAGGTAGTGAAGATTGCTACAGAGGAGAACCCTGCTGATGCGTTCACTAAGGCATTGCCAAAAGAGAAGTTTGGCTTGTGTCTTAAACCTATTGGACTGCATTAATTCCTCCAAGGAGAAGGCTGCTGATCCTGTGGCAAAGGAGCAGTGGTGGAGACTATTCTTTGAGGAGAATAGTGTTGTTGTTTTGTTTTTTATGGAGATTAGTTCGATTATGAGCTAAAGGTGGAGAATTGTGAGTGTTATCTCATAATCTCATAGTTAGCACAGTAAGTAGTAAGCTGATAGGATCAGATAAGATGACTTATGCCGAAATCAGATGAGTTGAAGGTTTTCAATCAGTTGAGGAGGTGATGCTTAGAGTTTAGCACAGTTGGTCAGATCAAGACAGTACTGGATCAGCACAGTACTTCTGCAGGGTATATCAGCACAGTACTTCTGCAGGGTATATCAGTACAGTACTATCAACACAGTAAAGATCAGCACAGTAGAAGTCTATCAGCAGAGTCAGCTTTTGATCACAGAACAGAAGAGTTGAGTATCAGAACACTAAGAAGTCTTCTGATCTTTATGGACAAGTCTTCTGATATGAAAGTTAGTTAGTTTAACTAACTGTATTACAGTTACAACTATTTGAGGGCATAACTTCCATTTCAGTTGGGCAATAACAGAGCACATGGGTTGTTACAAGCGGTTGCAAACGGTTGTTAACTACTCAAGCAGTTCCTAACAGCACCAACTACCTTTGGTCTTTATATACTCTTGTATGTGTACATTGTAAATGTTAGAGAGTTGATTTTTGGATGCAAGTACGATTGTAATCTTTGATTTGTGTGAGTTCACGAGCGAAGTGAGGAAATATCCTATTCCGAGTGAATGAGTGTGTAAACATTCTTTATCAATCAAAGAAGAGTGAATGAGTGTGTAAACATTCTTTATCAATCAAAGAAGTACTCGTCTGGTCCAGTGGATGTAGATCACATTGATCGAACCACTTAAATTCTTGTGTGTTGTTTGTCTCTTTGCTTACTTTTTGAATTACTATCTTAGCTGGTTATTTTTTATATTTTCAAGCTTTCTACTTTGTTGGAGACGTCTAATCGACTGGAATACTTGACAATATATAAATTAATAATTAATAACTTTTTTAATTAATAAATTTTGATTGTCCCAATATTATTAATTTATAGAGTTTCTATTATGTAAACAATTGCTTGAGATTTTTTTTTTTTAAAGAAAAAGGTCACTAAAAGAAGGGCTTAAACCTCCAACACTTTGGTTAACACGTACAAGCTCTGATCAACTAAGCTATTCCCACTGATTATTACGAATTAACAAAATATAATTCACATATAAATATTTTTGAAAAATAAATAATCTAAGATTTTTATTGGTAAGATCTCTTAATCTGATAATATAGATGTGTTAGTCTTGTGTTCACCTAAGTTGATCATTATCTTTTTTAACTTTTTTTTTTTTTTTTATGTTGTATTTTTTTAGTTGTAATTACTTGTACTTTTCAATGACTTACACTTTTTGGAAAAATGGTGTTACACTTTTCAATTGTTACATTGTATAATAATATGTTTATTTATAGTGACTTACATTTTATGTAATATTGTGTTACATTTTTCAGTTGCGTGACTTACACTTTGCACCCTTCTATTATAGTGTTTTACACTTTACAAATTGCACTTTTCAGTTATATGGACTTACACTTTTTAGTAATATTGTGTTGTACTTTTCAGTTATATTGACTTACATTTTTTTAATAATATTGTGTTGTAGGAGTAATTTTTTAATTATATTTATTTACATTTTTTAATATCCATTTTTAAATAATAAAAAAAACTAGAAAACAGTTTTTTAAAAAAAGGAAAGAAAAGCGAAAAAATTGGAAATAAAAAAAATTATAAAAAGAAAAAAATCGAAAAAAAAGGAACAATCCAAAAAAATAGATAAAACTCTAAAACGAAAAAATAGTAAACTCGAAAAAAAAAAATTAAACTGGAGTGTACGCCGTACACTCGAGTGTATATGAGACAAAACTATATAGAATATAGATGTTGATGACACCGAGATGAATCACCCTGACTTTTTTTTTAATTTAAGTGACCCTCACGCACGGACGGGTAATTAACTAAAAAAATGATATTTGAGTGCAATTGATTCCACATATAAAATTGAAATTGAACTTAGAGTTACATGTTGAATTAAATATTAAATTTGATAAATTAAACATTAAAATCAAAATGTATTTATACACTCAATTGCATAATAGAAATTATCTTAACTAAATATTTGAAAGTCACGACTCAAAGAAAGTGGACTAGCTTAAAACACTTAGCCTAGGAAAATAATAGTGTGTACAGTATATGACAGTCAAATAAGCTGAGTCGAGCTAGTCTGGTATCAGCCCGTCGGGCCATTTGTTTCTGACAGACTAGGTTAGCTCGGCCCGATTGCTAAATGGCTTGGAAATTTGAAACCCGGTCTGACTCTAGGCAAGCCATCGAGCCAAAATGACTCAATTTTTATATAATTAAAAAATCTCAATATTTAATTATACAACAAATCTGATACATATAAATAATAAAATACCTAGAGCGTTTCGTAAAATATATAAAATTAGAAGAAGGTTAATAATCATAAACCTAAAATGTCTCATAAAAGAGCCTCATTACACATTAAAAATGTCTAATTAATGTTATTTCAAAAAACGTGCGGTCATATTTATTCATTAATCTTTTTACTTAATTAGTTACTCCCTCCGTCTCGAAAGTGTTTGCACCATTTTATAGACACACAAACTAAGAAAAAAGTGTAATGAGTGGAGTGTTAAGTGTTAATTTTGTGAACTTTTATGAATAAAGTAAAATAATGATTGGATTGAGGGTAAAAGTAATGACATATTGTGTAAATGTGTGAATATTGTGGTGGAGAAGAAGACTACCTCCCCCTACTTCTTCTCAACTGCTCCATAAGAATCACGTGTCGTTATCTCTATAGACACGACATATTTTGTCCGCATCAACATGTATAAAATTTTTTTACTAATAAAATACATGAAATTAGCATAAGTTATTTAAAAAAAAAAAAATCAGAACAAATGAGCAGGATACACATTAGTACACAAAATCAAAACCGCAACAATTGAGTCTGCATGCTTTTCTTGTGTTGCTGTCTAACCTAGCAGTACACACAGTCGCACACAAAAAACATGACATGAATAACCCACAAAACTCCTCTTTATTTAAAGACTCCTAAAACTCCCTCATTTTCACTGTCATCTTTCTGTTTACAGAAAACCCTTTTTTACCATTTACAATTACACAACACAACTGAGGAAAGGGGTTTAACAATCCAGCTAAACCCAACACAGCTCCTCCGTGGATTTTCAAATCGTGCGCCGGCCGGCCGCGTCTGAAAATAGATCTGCCGCCTGAGTGGTTTCCAAATGGCTGAGTCTACGTCGTCGCCTTCGTGGTGGCGTGACCTGGCCTGGCCTGGCCGCTGCCTCTGGTCGAGTCTATGTGCCGCAGGCTGTGAGGGCCGCCGCCGTGGTGACAAATCGTGGAAGATTGTCGTCGCTGGGCTACCTTCGTGTGCGGCCCTACCGCCGAGCGTCGCCTCGTAGGTCCAAGCCACTACAGATTCACAGCCTCAGTCCGCCTGTGCCACCACCATCGCTGCAGGTAAAGAGGTAAGTAAGTTTCTTTATTTTATTTTTTTCTAATGTTTTTTGAGCATATAACTTTTATTTCATTTTGTTTGAGATAATTGCAAAAATAGTGAAGATTTGACCGTGGATAAAACCCCAATTTATGACTTTTGTGAGTTTCGTTCCTGGTAGAAACAATGAAAATGAAATTGGTTTGAAATCATTTACTGGGTTGCGTCTTCCTTTTTCGGAATCAATACTATATATGAGGGAGGGGTTAATTCCACGTACTAGCTTTTCGTTCCCTTTGATTTCTCCTCTTGTATATTTATAACAATAATCTGTTTTCCCTTGAGAAAAAGTGGTTTTAAAATCATTATGTAGTTGTGATAGTTTCTCGCCAAAAAGTCATTTTTTTTTTAAAGTAATTGAGCTCAAAAAATCATCTCATCGTTTTTTACTGTATTGGATGGAATGTCTGTGTAGGAATGGCCGAAGAGGAGATCGGTGGTAGTACTGCCTCTCTCTAAGTTAGAATCACAAAACGTTCTAAGAGAAGAGTGAAATGGGTAGATTCACACTAAAATGTTAGAAACTCGTAAGTAATACTAAAAAAATAAAAGGTGTTAGAATGTAGTATCTATTAATCCTATTTAGATAAAATGTTACACATAATAAAAGTATTTTGCACTATTGAAAAAATGATTACACACGATAAGTGCAAAAAAAATACAATCTTTTAACAAAGTACACATTCTAAGAGTGTTTTTGCACTGTTTGGATAAAATATTACTCCCTCCATTCCACAATAAATTTCACTTTCTTTTAGAGACATTCCACAATAATTTTCAAATGGAAAACTCTTTATAAACTCCACTCTCACAATATACTCAATTTTATACAAATGTCATTATTTTTCTCCATACATACACAAAAGTCAACTGATTATTTACTTTATACATAATTTTTTACAAAATTACCCCTCAAAACTCCACTCATTATTACACATTTTTAATTTATGTGTCCAGCTACATATGAAAGTTATTTCGGTACGGAGGGAGTAGAAGTTAATACAATGTGATTTAACATTAGAAGCTAATATAAGCTTTTAACAAACTAGTTTATTGTTGTCATGTACAATATGAAAATGATTCAAACATGTATATTCAACCTTGATAAAGCACCAATCCACTCCATATTAAATTTCTTGACCAAAAAATATTTAACCACTTGCTCTACCATGTCCTATAATGGTTAGAGCATGTCATTTTTAAAAGACTAAAATTTTGCTCACTTTTTTTATACATGTTTTTAAAAAAAAAATCATATTTTAATTATTAAAAATATATATGAGATAACGACTAAAGAATATGGTGGGTACATACGCAATCTTATTAATAAAGTAAAAAAAAAAATCAGAAATTAACTATTTAAATAGAATAAACATATATTTTGTGAACCTAAAAATGAGTCTGAGCAAAATTTTACGGAGGGAGTATTTAGTTTCTTATAGTCATTACTCAGAATTAATGAATTCACATTGTTTTAATCTGTTTTTGCTTGCATTCTCTCGGTTAGGTGTAATCCTTATCATCAAGTAGCTTTAATCCAATATATTTTCTCAATAATTCTCGAGGGTAAAACAGATGTAGACGTAGGCAGTCTTAGAATTAATTTTTAGACTCCCTCACCCCTCCTTCATTATTGTTGTATAAATCAGCCAGTCTAACAACCATAAATTCATAACAAAAAGCAATGTGTTTGTGGGATTACCCCATGAATGATTTATGCAACAATAATAAAGAAGTGAGGGTGTAAGTAAGAATTTTCAGATTGAATGTATCTGTTTTATCCTCGAGAATTATTTTTAAAAAGATATTGGTTATCCTACCATATTTAAGAATGCGTTTAAATATACAATGAAACACTACTTTGATAAGGATTACCCCATGAATGAAAAGCTAATGAGTAGAATGCCACCAAAAATAGAGAAAACCACATAGGATTCAATAATTCTTCTTTTATTATTATAAAAAACTAAATAGTATTATAAGGTCCAACAACATCTGCACGATTGTCATGCTGATACAGCTAGTTTATTAACTAAAAATAAAATTTAGTCATTTAAAAGAGACTAAAATATACACTTTGGATAAGATTGTTGAAGAACAACCATGCGCTAACCATTATTCAATTATTGGGCATGAGATAGAGGTAATGGGTTGGATAATTTTTTATTAAGAAATCATAGGGAATATATTAGTGTTTTAACGTATTTGACAATGTATATGTTTGAATTATTTTTATATTGTACAAAACATGGTCAACAAATGAAAAATACACAATTAATTAGTTTGAAAAAACTTGTACCCCTATCCACGAAAATTGTGCTCATATATTTTTGTACAAGTTTTAAGAAAAAATAGATAAAGTAAAAGTGTTGTGAGATAAAAATAAAGTGATTGTTTCCATAAAAAAAAATGAACAATACTTTTAGTGGACAGACAAATAAAAAAAGTGAATACACTTTTGATGGACCGAAGGAGTATTAGTTTATAATAGTAGATCACATTGTATTAGCTTATAATGTGCAAAATACTTTTATTATGTGCTAACATTTTATTAAAATTATACGGAGTACACAATAGTGAAAAAACACTCTTATAATGTGCAAAGACTTATTTGTTGGATTAATAGAATCACACTTTTTATTTTATTTGTGGGATTAATAGGATATCGCACTTTTTATTTTATTTGTGGGATTAATAGATTATAACACTTTTTATTTTATTGGAAAACTAATCTTAGGTACTAGTTTTCTCTAACATCTTTGTGTGTTACCCATTTCACTGCTCTCATAGAAAATGCATGGTTTCCTCTATTGTCATTCCTATGGAGGAACTTCAATACGATAAAAAAATTATTAAAGATTTTTTTAGCTCCATTGCTTTAAGAATGATCAATGATGACGTTAGTTTGCCTAGGAGATTTGGGCGAGTCTACGAAAGGATCAAGAAGAAATTAATTGGTGGGCCTAATTGAATTAATTGTTGGGATTAATTGTAGTTGGTGTGCCTAATTGAATATTGGATTATTTTAGTAGTTTGGGTTTGTATGTATAGTTGTAATATGCTCTTATTTGTCATTCATGAATATACTCTTTTGGCTTTCACTTCCATTCCATGAATATACTCTTTTGGCAAACGTCGATGAACGGCCAATGCGCTGCTTTGATTGCGGCAAAACATTTGTTAGCTCCGATTCGGGTAAACGGTCTCGGTCTCAAAGTGATGGTTTTAAACCTCCAAGAAATATCCCAAGATACTGAGCGGGCTTTCCTCGAAGAGTGATAATTAAATAATCCTCCAAAGAACCGGTTTGACGTGTGATATGCATAGCCTCATAAGGGTTCAAAGTCGAACTGTCACTGAAACGTTCGATAAGTTCCCGGGAGAATTGCTCCCAAGAAATCGTCGCTTGGCGGTGTAAAACCCACTGGGCCCACAACATAGAACGGCTGGACATTGCGATTAAGGCAAGATGAACGCGCTCCGCCATTGGGGTGCGATATACCAACAAATACTATTCCACCTGGGCAAGCCACACAATTGGGTCAAGTCTCTTGAACATCGGAAGACCCAGTTTCGGGCGTTGCGTAGTGTAGGTGATCGGTGGGGCCACTATGGGTGTTGGTATTGCAGTTGATGATGTTGATATCGCTGGCGGAACTATCGGGTTCGATGATGAGGTAACAATTATGTGGATCCAGAGAGGGTGGTGTGAGAGAATCCAGCTTTGTCATAAGGGTGGCAAACATGGTATCGTGGAACTTGATGGACTGTCGAATCTCTATCAAGGCGTCATCGACGCTGGCAAATCTGTCGTTGGACTCCGAAACATAGGTTTCGAGCATCCTCTCTGTTAGGAAATAAACACACGCACACGATAAGAAAATAACACAAGATTTGTTTACCCAGTTCGTCTTTCGACTACGTCTGGGGGCGATACCAAGCCAGGTATTTCACTATGCTTTTCTGGATTACAAAGAGAGAACATCTATTTATAATAGAAAACTTGTCATAATTAACCATAAGCCTATTAGGAACAAACTTGCTCCCCACTCCAAGCCCATAAGGAATAAACTTGCTCCCCACTCCAAGCCCATTAGGTTAATTCAGGCTCCACACTTCAACAATCTCCCACTTGGAGACTGAATCTTCCATGTAATCATATCTTCTTGATTCTCCTCCCCGTATCCGCCTGGCATCGTCAGGCCTTATCTTCAAGTTCCAACGAAGACAAAAGCTCCTTTAAAAACTCTTTTTATTTTAGCACAAGTCCAACAAACTCCACCTTGATAAAATAAAAGAAAACTCTATTGTCTTCATCGACAAACATGATTCTTAAACCAAAGAACCAACATTCTTAACATAGAGAATACTTACTCCACCATAAGAGTAGAACACTTAGAATCACCCATTCTAAGAATTTCCTTCGGCATTGTCTTCACCGACAAACATGATTCTTAAACCAAAGAACCAACATTCTCAACATAGAGAATACCTACTCCACCATAAGAGTAGAACACTTAGAATCACTCATTCTAAGAATTTCTTTCGACATTGTCTTCACCATATCCGCCTGGCATCGGCAAGCCTTATCTTCAAGTTTCAAGGTCAATTGAAGTTATGCACAGCTTCAACTTCTCTAAGGTCACCACCTTAGTAAATAACAAGTAGTAGTTAAAGGACGAATACATATTAGGTGCACGTCGCTCTCTAACTGGTCTCTACAACAGATTCTCCAGTGGTGGTGGGGTCCTAGGTTCTTCAATAAGAACCTCTTCTTCATTCTCAATCTCCTTACTCCCACTCGAGTTTGAGATGTCTAACTCGACCTCTTGGGTATTGATCTTGTCAGAATCTGATGCCTCCAATCTGTTCTTGTACATAATCTGTTCATTGAAAACTACATCTTTACTGAGAATAATCTTTCGGTTATTCTCATCCCAGAGTTTATAACTGAACTTATCACCACCATAATCAATGAACGTACACTTACCAGATTTAGCATCACTGCAAGAGTGGAATGATGCTCCAGAATCCAACACCCACGATTCTATCGGACTACTGAAAATCAAGACCAACGCGTCTCCAATATCATATGTGGTTGCGTTTGTTGTCTTCTTCTCGTTCTGTCCCTTCCTGATTTTCTTGGGTGCTGAACACTGGTTCCTATAGTGATCAAACTCATCACAATTCCAGCACAGGACCGAGTCTTTATCTTTATTGGATTGACTCTTTCCTCTGGACTCTGATCTAACATGATTGATCTTGTCAGAATCGGATGCCTCCAATTTGTTCTTGTACATAATCTGTTCATTGAAAACTACATCTTTACTGTGAATAATCTTTCGGTTATTCTCATCCCAGAGTTTATAACCAAACTCATCACCACCATAATCAATGAGCGTGCACTTAACAGATTTAGCATCACTGCAAGAGTGGAATGATGCTCCAGAGTTCAACACCCACGATTCTACCGGAATACTGACACTAAAGACCAACGCGTCTCCAACATCAGCTGTGGTTGCGTTTGTTGTCTTCTTCTCGTTCTGTCCCTTCCTGTTTTTCTTGGGTGCTAAACACTAATTCCTGTAGTGACCAAACTCATCACAATTCCAGCACTAGACCGAGTCTTTATCTTTCTTGGATTGACTCTTTCCTCTGGACTCTGATCTGCCATGATTCTGCCTACCCTTTGATTTGCCCCCTTCTTCCGTTTTCAGCGTTGACCCTAAAGCGGATCCAAATTCTTTCCTGCGAAACTCCTCACTAATCATCAGATCCCTCACTTCGTCAAACTTCAGTTTATCTTTCGCGGATGAAGCGTTAACTACAGTTACTGTGGTAGCCCAACTATCTGGCAAAGAAGATAACAAAACTAAAGCAAGTACCTCGTCACCGAAGTCGATCTCGACAGAACACAACTGCCCAATGATCATGTTGAACTCGTTCAGGTGTTGCTGCACGGGTGTGCTCTCCGACATCCTGAGGTTGAACAACCGTCTGATCAGGTGAACCTTGTTCCCCGTTGTGGGCTTCTGATACATCTCTTTCAAGATCTGCAGCATCTCCCTTGCGGACTTGGCTTTAGTCGTGTGGTAGGCTACGTTCATGGACAACGATAAACCTATCACACTCATCGTCTTTCTGTTCAACAGATTTCACTCCTTCTGTTCCATCTTTTCGGGTTTCTCCTTCTCCTCTAGGAGCACATACAAATCTTTACCGTAAAGGTAATCCTCGATCTGCATCTTCCAGAACCCGAAATTCGATCTGTCAAACTGCTTGATTGAAATCTTCTCGTCGCTCATCGTGACTGCTCCCTCTGAACCCGAGGCTCTAGATACCAGTTGTTAGGAAATAAACACACGCACACGATGACGATAAGAAAATAACACAAGATTTGTTTACCTAGTTCGTCTTTCAACTACGTCTGAAGGGGATACCAAGCCAGGTATTTCACTATGCTTTTCTCGCAATGATTACAAAGAGAGAACATCTATTTATAATAGAAAACTTGTCATAATTAACTCTAAGCCTATTAGGAACAAACTTGTTCCCCACTCCAAGCCCATAAGGAATAAACTTGCTCCCCACTCCAAGCCCATTATGTTAATTCAGGCTCCACACTTCAACACTCTCCATCGTATCACATTTCTCCTTAGCTGTCATGATGCAAGGAGGGAGGCCAGACCAATTTGATGGGGTGAAGATGCAAATTCAATATCAAGAACGAGCAAGAACTCAGAACTCGATAAACCGCCACAATTAATAGTTGTCAAAAGAGTATATTCATGAATGGGGGTCGATTTATTAAAATAATAACATTAAATATTATATTTGGGTCAATTTATAAAAATAATAACTTTAAATACTATATTAATTTTTATATTGTTTTCATTGTTATAGTATGTGAGAGTTATTTCCACAATGACAAAATACAATAAAATAAAAAACTGACTTATACAAAACGATTATATTATAACAAATAATTGTATAATTTTCTCAACTAAGTCAGTGTAAAAGGGCGATCACTCTTCATATTTATTCGTCACTTCAATTAACTAATCAAATTTTGTTGGAAGATTTAATTTTTTTTTTATTAACAATCACTAAAACTTTTCTAAGTAAAGTTTATTAAATTATTCTAAAATAAACTCACTCAATGATTTATTTTTATTTTTTTTATTGACAAATACTAAAATTTCTCTAAAATCCTCCACAATACTCTATATATATCTTAGAAAGTTTTTAAAATTATTTTAGAATACATTCTCACTCTATATCTCAAGAAAATTATATATACATTCACATCCAATGATTCATCTAGAAAGTCAAATACATATAGTTATTAAAAAAAAAATTAACAAAATAAATACATGTCGTGTATATTATAAAAAATTATTTAATTTATTAAAGTTTTTTATAATTGCATATTATTTTCTTTATAAGTGAACAAAGAGGTATTGGTACAATAAAATACATTACAATCATTAAGAATGAAGCACAAAGAAATTATATGTATTTGACTTTCAGATGAATCATGGCATGGATGTGAATGTATATAGGTAAAAATGTATATGCAATATTGACCAATTAAAGTAAATTAAGTCAAAATTCGCGGGTCAAACACGGGTCAACGCAGGTCAAAGCGGGTCAACCTTAACTAAAATATTTATTTTTGCTTTAAAATATAATCTTACTACATGACCAAAACTATATTACTACTAGACCTAAATTTTGTCACTACAAGACCAAAAGTGTATTACTACAAGTCCAAAAATATTTTGAACACTTATTTTTTTTAGCAAAATTACTAAAATAATTCTGACTTATTCGGCCACTACATGACTAAAACAATGTTACTACAAGACCAAAATTTTATCACTACAAGGTTAAAAATGTATTATTACATGTCAAAAAATATTCTTGGACACTTAATTTTTTGGGTGAATTTATCAGAATATTTTTACATGTAGTATTAAATTTTTGGCCCTGTAGTGGTTTTTAACCTTATAGTAACAATATTTTGGTCATGTAGTAAACCACCTGTTTGCGATCCGCAAATTTTCTAGGCAACCCGAATTCAGGCTTATGACCCGCGAATTTTTTTAAATTATCTTAATTTGACTTTTAGGTTAAATGGGCTTAGGATTTTGACTTGATCTAATTTGGATGGAATGCATGTATGAAATATTTCACATAAGACTAGCTCATATATATATATAATTTTCTTGAGATATAGAGTGTGAATGTATTCTAAAATAATTTTAAAAACTTTCTAAGATATATAGAGTATTGTGGAGGATTTTACAGAATTTTTAATAATTGTCAATAAAAAAATTAGAGAGTGAATGTATTCTAAAATAATTTAAGAAACTTTACTTAGAAAAGTTTTAGTAATGGTTAATAAAAAAAATCTAAAATCTCCCAACAAAGTTTGA
Source organism: Galeopsis tetrahit (assembly GCA_963675135.1). Lineage (NCBI taxonomy): Eukaryota > Viridiplantae > Streptophyta > Magnoliopsida > Lamiales > Lamiaceae > Galeopsis > Galeopsis tetrahit. Next base: position 12,335,231 of record OY776121.1, on the reverse strand, counting down.
TTAGTTAATTGAAGTGTCGAATAAATATGAAGAGTGATCGGCCCTTTTACGCACTTAGTTGAGAAAATTATGCAATTATTTATTATAATCATGCAATTAATTGTTATAATATAATCGTTTTTAATAATTTATTTTATATTTTATTATTATTTATATAATATTCATTTCTTATATTTAAAGATATCATTGTATTTGTCGTACGCATATACAATGTTAAAATTGAAAGGATTGTGCCATGAAAATAGATTACTTGAAAGATGTCACAGTTCTTTAAGGGATGTTTGTTTTGGAATGGAAAATTTCACCCATGTTCTACTTTAGAATTTAGATTTAGAATTTTAAAATCTTACCCTACAAATAACTATAAATCCTACAAAAGTCAATCCTATAAATATCTACAAACTCTATATAGATACGTATAATAATTTATTATCAATAGGGCTAATTACTCCAATTTACTGATTCAGTAAAGAAATTAATTACATTATAATTATATAAACCTGTTTAATTTTACTTTTTCAGAAGGAGAATCTGCTGGTAAAAGATTCTTGTATATATACCGTATAAATGAATGTATTTTTCTTTATCAATAAAAAGATTTCTTATTTGTAGAAAATGGGTCCTTACAAATAGTAGAATCGGAGTTCAATAGTACATCAACTTAATAGCAGAAAGATGGACAATTCATCTATGAAATGCTGCTGCTCCTTTTCCTCCCTAATACTGTATTATTAACACCCTACGAAACAAGATGCTGGGTTTGTTCTCCATTCTTCAATTGATCGAGCACTCATTTACTTTGTTGTTCTTGTTCCCGGCCATACTTTCAATCTAAGTTTGACTGATTCCACTACTTTTCTTCTATCCATTTTGCCTTTCTTGAAGAAAATATCATTTCTCAAATTCAAAATACTCCATACTATTATTGATTCAATGATTATGATACACATTTTGGTTATTAGTACTTGCACTTTTCTAATTTTGATAAACTGGTGCCAAATTTTTTTTTAAAAAAATTGTTACTAATTTTACACAATTTATTATTTAAAAAACTTGCACTTTTATGTCTATTATCATACACTTTTTGTTGGTTATTAGTGCTTGCACTTTTATAATCTAGAAAAACTGGTGCTAAATTTTTAATGTTATTAATTTTACACATTTTATTATTTAAACTTGAACTTTTATGACTATAATGATACACATTTTGGTTATTAGTACTTGCACTTTTATAATCTAGATAAATTGTTCCTAATTTTTTTAAAAAATTGTTATTAATTTTACACATTTTATTATTTAAGTTTGCACTTTTATGACTATTAATGATACATCTTTTGATTATTAGTACTTGCACTTTTATAATCTAGATAAACTGTTCCTAATTTTTTTTTTTTAAATATTGTTATTAATTTTACACATTTTTTTTATTATTTAATCTTGCACTTTTATGATACACTTTTTGGTTGTTAAGTCTTGCACCTTGTGGTAAAAAATTCAAGGGGCGACCACTAGACTGTAACGACTACTAAGTAATTCCGCGTGCAGTATCCTATTTATCTGCATGTTTGACACGGTTTACAAGTGGATTCAAGTACACCGTGTACTGGAGCACACAACAACCCTACCCACATATAAGTCATTAAAATTTTAAAAATTTCTCAAAATCCCAAAACAAACATCCCCTTAATTTTGTAAAAGACGATTTTCTATTTTATTGTATTTTGTCATTGTGGAAAATTATGTCAGCATACTACAAATGTTGCTGTTAATTTTTTTGAAATTTATAATTTTATATATTTTTTTATTAATAAAATTATTTTATAATGTCCTTACTTATTAAAAATATTTTAATTTTACAATTAAAATTATAATTTTATTAATGTATATGTTATTAATATATTAAAAAATATTATAATATATAAAAATATAAATACAATAATATAGATTTAAATTTATAGAAATATATATGTTATAAATATATTAGAATATAAAAAAGGTTAACTCGAACGAACTCTAACAATGAAAAGATATAAAAATTAATACAGTATTTAAAGTTATTACTTTAATAAATCAATCATAATATAATATTTAATGTTATTATTTTAATAAATCGACCCTAATATAAGATTTGTATTAATTACACTTTTTGTAGTTCTACTTCCTTTTCACATCAAATTGAACCTTTTTTTTTACATTTTTGTCAGGCATGATAAAATCATTCGTACGTAATTTCTATCTTTTGACAAACGGCCACAATAATGGAGTAACATACCTCTAAGAAATTAAATAAAATATATGTTATTAAATAAAATATATCATCAATTAACATATGTTTAACAAAAATATTTAACTATAATTATAATGTACATTTGTAATGTCATAGATCTTAGAAACACCTATTATATTAATATCTTTATTAAAATTTCATCATACACCGTCGAATTAGTTGGAGTCGGTATCTTGGATAAAATAGATTCAAGTCTGAATGGATAAAAAATTATAATTAAATTTATTATACAATAATATAAAATAAAATAATTTATAATTTAAATTATTAAAAATAGTAGGTATTGAAAAAAAAGGAAGAAAAAAAAATTGCAGGAAGACTAAGAATTGAAAGAAAAAAATAAACTTACTCTCCATTTTTTTATGGGAGAGATTCACCTCATAACAAATTCTATAATCAATTCATATATGAAAGATGGAATAAACAGATATAAAAAAAAAATCATTCATGACGTTTTTTTAACTTCAGTCATTGGTTCACTCTTTGCCATCAATGTTCATACTCTCCACTGTTGGGGTTAGAAAAATCCATGAGATTAATACTTCCTACTCAGACCATTTAATCCTCCTTCCTATGAGATAAAATTGAAAGAAAAAGAATGCTTCTTGTTCAACCATTCAATCCTCCATTCTTTAGAGAAGAAAATGGAAGTAAAACCAAAAACGTGAGATAGAGAATGAGAAACTCTCTTTTTATGAGATTGTGGAAGACACGTAAGAAATGAGATAAAATTGCATTAAAAAAATGGAAGCAAAACCAAATAATAAAGAGATAAAGAATGAGAAACTCTCTATGAGATGAAATTGCAGAAAACACCTACTATGAAATAAAATTGAAAAAAAAAATGGATGCAAAGAAAAAAAAATAGTGAAAGAATGAGAAAAAATTACAAGAAAAAAAAAGGAAGTAAAAAAAAAATAAAAAAAAAAAAATATATATATATATAATAAGGATATAAAGAATGAGAAACTATCTTTATGAAATGAAATTGTAGGAATGGCAATAGAAACCTCTTCAACAAAATAAAGTTAATGAATTAATGTCGCCAAAAATGTGAGAGAATGTAGAGAGGGAGTGAGAGAATGTAGGGAGGAAAAAAAATAAAAAGATTAAGATTGAGAATTTAAAATAACTTTTAGGTAGAGAATTTTTAAAGATATTTAAAATTTAAAATATATAAAATATAAAATTAAAATTAGAATAAATTTTAAAATAGGAGAATTAGAAATTTTTAATAAGATTGTCCGACAATATTAAGATTTTGAAACAGAAGAATTTGAAGAGGAGAGAGATTAAAAATAATAATTACGATTTAAAAATTTGAATTATTATTTTGAGATTAAAATAGAAAAAAAATATTTTTTTTAATAAGAATGCATAAGAATGTAGAATAAACGATTTGGTAAGGGGAGAGATTGTGATAGAGTGGTGAAATTGTGTCAAGTGTACCATTATATTATCACAAATATAAATATAGAGTATTAAGATTATTTTAAGATTAAAATAGGAAAAAATGAATTTTTTAAATAAGAATAAAGAAGTGTCCTATTATATTGTCACAAATATAGAGAATTAAGATAAGATAAGATTTTGAAATAAAAGAATTTGATGAAGAGGAGATTAAAAATAATAATTATGATTTAAAATTTTGAATTATTATTTTGAGATTAAAATAGGAAAAAATGATTTTTTTTAATAAAAATATAAGAATGAATGTAGGGATTTTAAAATGGGCTACTTTTATGTGAAATATTTTATACATACATTTCATCTCACCAAATCAAAATCCTAAGCTCATTTAGCCCAAAAGTCAAATTAAGATAATTTTAAAAAATTCGCAGGTCATAAGCCTGAATTCGGGTTACCAGAAAATTCGCGGGTCGCACACAGGTGGTTTACTACATAACCAAAATATTGTTACTACAAGGTTAAAATATTACCACTACAAGGCCAAAAAATTTATATTGCATGTTAAAACATTCTAACAAATTCACCAAAAATTGACCAAAATATTGTTACTACAAGGTTAAAATATTACCACTACAAGACCAAAAATTTAATATTGCATGTCAAAATATTCTGACAAATTCACCCAAAAATTAAGTGTCCAGAATATTTTTGGACATGTAGTAAATACACTTTTGACCTTGTAGTGATGAAATTTTGGTCTTGTAGTAACATTATTTTACTCATGTAGTAGTTGAATAAGTTAGAATTATTTTAGTAATTTTGCTCAAAAAAAAAAAAAAGTGTCAAGAATATTTTTGAACTTGCAGTAATACACTTTTGGTCTTATAGTGACAAAATTTAGGTCTTGTAGTAACATAGTTTTGGTCACGTAGTAAAATAATATTTTAGAACGGAAATAAATATTCTAATTAAAGTTGACCCGCGTTTGACCCACAAGTTTTGACTTAATTTACCTTAATTGGACAATTTTGGTGAGAAGAAATATTGTCATAGAATGGTGAAATCCCATTATATTTTCACAAATCTTTATATATATAATATATATTTGCAAATATTTTTTTTTTCAGCCGCGCTAATTCATTGGTCTATCTCAATCTCTCTCTTCTCAAATCACTCTATTTCAAAATCCCTCAATTCTCATTCATTCTACACTTTTCTTTTAATCTTATCCATTCATTTTAAAACTTAATCTTGACCCTACGTTCTTAATCTTATTTTCTATATAAATCCCTCATCTGTTCTCAAAATCCCTAATTTCTCATTCATTCTCAATTTTACTTTTTATGTCATCATGGATTATAATCAATTTATTGTGAGATTGTGACTTTGAAGATTTTGGATTTTGAAAATTTGAAGATGGTAATTTATGTATATTTCTTCTTACTTTCTTCATTCTGTCTTTTTAATTTGAAGATTGTCAATAGAAATCCAACAATTCGTCTACTCAATGATATCATTTTTTACAGCACGTGGCGCTAATTCATTGGTCTATCTCAATCTCTCTCTTCTCAAATCACTCTATTTCAAAATCCCTTAATTCTCATTCATTCTACACTTTTTTTTTCTTTTAATCTCATCCATTCATTTTAAAAACTTAATCTTGACCCTACGTTCTTAATCTTATTTTCTATATAAATCCCTCATCTGTTCTCAAAATCCCTAATTTCTCATTCATTCTCAATTTTACTTTTTATGTCATCATGGATTATAATCAATTTATTGTGAGATTGTGACTTTGAAGATTTTGGATTTTGAAAATTTGAAGATGGTAATTTATGTATATTTCTTCTTACTTTCTTCATTCTGTCTTTTTAATTTGAAGATTTGAAGATTGTCAATAGAAATCCAACAATTCGTCTACTCAATGATATCATTTTTTACAGCACGTGGCGCTAATTCATTGGTCTATCTCAATCTCTCTCCTCTCAAATCACTCTATTTCAAAATCTCTCAATTCTCATTCATTCTACACTTTTCTTTTAATCTCATCCATTCATTTTAAAACTTAATCTTGACCCTACATTCTTAATCTTATTTTCTATATAAATCCCTCATCTGTTCTCAAAATTCCTATTTTCTCATTCATTCTCAATTTTACTTTTTATGTCATCAATTGATTATAATCAATTTATTGTGAGATTGTGACTTTGAAGATTTTGGATTTTAAAAATTTGAAGATGGTAATTTATGTATATTTCTTCTTACTTTCTTGATTCTGTCTTTTTAATTTGAAGATTGTCAATAGAAACCCAACAATTCGTCTACTCAATGATATCATGGTTTAAAGATTGTGACTTTGAAGATTTTGGATTTTGAAAATTTGAAGATGGTAATTTATGTATATTTCTAACAACTTAGGTGATATGGACCAATGATAAATCGACAACACAACTACAAAGTTGACTTGGACTAGTGATTCGGGTGGAATTTACACGTTTTAGAGGCACATGTTAAGCGTGTTTTGATGTGGATTTCATTGAATTATGCATGGAATATGATTGTTTGAGCCGAAATGAGAGAAAGGTTGTGTTTTGTCGATTTTGTAGGAAATACGATGGAATTTGGAGCAAAACACCAACCATACTTTACTGGATCAGGAATAGGACTGCACGGTTGGATTCGTCTCGAAAAACGGAGTGGAATAGCCAAAAGAATCGACTCAATCGGACACCCGAGGCGAAAGTTATGCACGAAACGAGAAAGGGGCCGAAGACGATCGAGCGAGCACGGCCGAGCACCATGCTCGAGCTGGCCGTGCTCGAAACAGTGATTTTGGCCAAGAAGAGGGCACGGCCGAGCACCCTTCTCGGCCGAGCTCGAGCACATTACTTGCCCACATACCACGGCCGAGACAAGGCCACGGCCGAGCACCTGGCTTGCCCTGCTTCCGCACACCTCGGTCGAGCACCAATCTCGGCCGAGCACTCCCATGCCTCCCATCCGCGCAGCACGGCCGAGCTCCCTGCTCGGCCGAGCACCTGTTCATGCCTATGTCCAATTTGCACGGCCGTGCTCCGTGCACGGCCGTGCTATCCCCATTTTCGGTGCTTTTTCCCTATTTTGGCCATTTTTGAAGGACCAACTTGCAATTTTGGCATTCAAACCCTACCCTAACACTATATAAGCCCCATTTCTTGAATTACAAGCAATTCTCCCCCAATTCCTCAAAATCCACACATAGTTACACATACTTGGAGGTGTTTTGGCCATTTCTCTCTCATTTCTCCACCAAATCAAGGAAGAAAGGATGCAATAGCTCCCAAATTCCATTCCCTACCACATTCTAGACTAAGCTTTCTCTTTCTTTTCCTTTTTATTTAGTTATTTCATTTGGGATTTGTAATTTGATTATGTTAGTAGTTAGCTAAACAATTTGTGGTTCTAAGGCATTGTAAGACTTGGATTGATGTTTATGAGTAATTTCTTGCTTTAATTGGTGTTTATCTCGTATTTGCATATTCAATTATTCATTGTAAAGCATGTTGTTAGTGGCCATAATGATTTGCTTGATTTATTGTTAATTGGGGTAGTATCGGGAGATTTATTCCATTTAATCGTATGCGAATATGCAACCCGGTATTATTATGATCTCGGGAGAGGATTAATTATCGGAGAGGGAATCAAATGATCTTAGGAGCTATTTTAGATGGTGTAATGTTTGTGATGTAGACATACGAGCTTATATTACATTGCGTCTTTGGATTAGTTTGTATCGGGAGATCGATTAATTCTTCTTGTGTGATCACCTTATATGGGATAACCTTAATGGCCATTTAAACTAGATAACTCTTATAAACGGACGTCTAAGAACTACAATTGCCTTGGAACCCACCTTTTCTCTTTGAGTTACATTCGTTTTACGTTCGTTTTCTTATTTTGCATGATTAGTTGATCGACTTTGTAGTTACTCTTTTCGTTGTTTATTTGTGACACATTGTTAGACAATCTTAGGAGTAATTCAACTTTCAAATTATCGATCACGTCTATTTAGAATTCGACTAGCAAAATACCCTTTTATGCTTTAGCCTTCTCGTGGGATCGACCTCGTGCTTATCACGCTACGATAGACACCGTACACTTGCGGTTGTTTATTTTAGTGTTGTATAACACGTGAATCAAGTTTATGGCGTCGTTGCCGGGGAGGTTTTTTATAAGCTCTAGAGTGTAGGCTAAGAGAGTTTTAGTTTAGACATTTACTTGCTTTCTTTATTTGCAAAAAACCAAAAATATTTGTGTTTGCTATTATTGAGCTTACTTGCGATTCTCACTTTCGTTTGATCCTTTGCTAGATATGGTTTATGATCACACGATCTAGGAGGAACCACCAAGAAGTGCTACCTTTAGATCCGGAGATTGAGGCCAATTGTCGAAGAAGGAACGCCGAAAGAAGAAGACTAGAGTTGGAAAGAATGAATCGACGGGAGAATCCGGTTGTAGAAGAAGTTGAGGAGGAAGTCGAGAATCAAGGGGTTGATGGATTTGAGGAACCGAATGAGAATGGGGGAAATCGACCACAAAGGGTACTAAGAGATCATTTCCGCCCAATTCCGAGGCCATATGGAGGAGCGGGTCGGGAACCCGTTGATGCTCATAACTTTGAGCTCAAACCGGCACTAATCATGATGGTTCAAAACAACGAACTTGGAGGGTTGTCAAAGGAGGATCCTAACCTCCATTTATCTCAATTCTTAGAGATAAGTGGAACGGTTAAGATCAATCGTGTCCCTCAAGATTACATCCGTCTCCAACTCTTTCCCTTCTCACTCCGTGATCGTGCTAAGCAATGGTACATGTCTCTTGATCTAAGGACAATCGAAAATTGGGCCGATCTTGTAGATGCCTTCCTCATGAAATACTTCCCTCCAAGCAAGACCATCAAGATAAGAGGAGAAATTTCTTCTTTCATGCAAGACGATGATGAGTCTTTAGCCGAGGCTTGGGAACGTTTCAAGGATCTCATACGGAGTTGTCCTCAACATGGGTTCTCAAGAGATCAATTGATTTACTATTTCTACAACGGGATGGACCATCGAACGAGAGGGATGGTGGATGCCTCGGCCGGTGGAGGTTCTTTGCTAGGAAAGACGACGGATGAAGGCTATGTGCTCCTAGAGGAGATGGCAAAGAACGGAAACCAATGGCCATCCGAGAGAAGGCAAACCCGGAAAGTTGCTTCCACTAAGGAGTTGGATGATTTGGCTACTCTATCCAACAAGATGGATAAGTTGACTTCGATGATGGCGGCCAAGTCACTAATGGGACCTAGTGATGAACAATATGAAGAGGCCCATTATATGAACAATCAAAGGGACCGTCAATTTCGAGAAAGAGGTTGGAATGAGAGGCAACATCCTAATCCGAATCAATATCATCCCGGATTGAGGCAACATGAGAACTTTTCCTATGCCAATACAAGGAATGCCATTGTCCCACCTCCAAATTTCAATGTTAGGGATGGAGCTATTGTGGAGTCTTCATCAAAGCCATCAATGGAGGATGTGTTTTGTACTTTTATGGGGGAAACCACGAAATTCATGAGAGAGACTAGAGAGAATGATAACATAACTCGTCAAAGATTTGAGGAACAAGGAGAAATGATCAAGAATATGGCAAACAACATGAGAGCCATGGAGAAGCAAATGAGTCAACTTTCTAATGTCATCGGTAGTCAACACACCCCGGGGCAATTTCCTTCAAACACGGAGCTCAACCCCAAGGAACATTGCAAGGCTATTAAGCTAAGAAGTGAGACGAGTTACGATGGGCCAAAGGTGCCACAAGAGGAGGAAATGGTAATGGCACCCGAGGATGTCGACAAAGAAGATGGACAAGAGAAAGAGAAGCAAGAGGAGATAGTGAGGGAAGAAGAGAAAGTAGAGGAGAAGAAGAGTGAGGAGGCAATCCCTCCTCAAGACAAAGGCAAGAATGTGGTACCTCTCCCATACCCGCAAAGGTTGAAGAAGAAGGGCTTGGACAACAAATTTGCCAAGTTTGTAGAGATGTTTAAAAAGATCCACATCAACATTCCCTTCGCCGAAGCTCTAGAACAAATGCCCCATTATGCCAAGTTTTTGAAGGAGATTATGTCCAACAAGAGAAGGATGGTAGAATTTGAAACCGTTAACCTCACCGAAGAGTGTAGTGCCATCATCCAAGCTAAGCTACCTCCAAAGCTTAGGGATCCCGGTTCATTTACATTGCCTTGTGTGATTGGCAAAGAGGGAACTTATCGTGCTTTGTGTGATCTTGGAGCAAGCATAAACCTCATGCCATTATCACTTTTCAAATCACTTGGCTTGGGAAAATTGACGCCTACTACCATGAATCTTCAATTGGCGGATCGCTCCATAGTTTATCCCTTGGGAACGGTTGAGGATGTACTTGTCAAAGTTGGGAAATTTATATTTCCGGTTGATTTTGTGGTACTTGATATGGAGGAAGATAGGTCAATCCCCTTGATCTTGGGAAGACCGTTCCTAGCAACGGGTGGAGCCATCATCAACGTAAGAAACGGAGAGCTTGAACTACATGTTGGTGAGGAAAAAGTCTCATTCAACATCCACAAGGCCGTTAGATTTCGTGATGATGAAGATGAGGAGGAAGAGTATGTGTATTCCAAGAGAGATCCTTATTCGAAGCTCATGGAAGATAAGGTGGAAGAAGAGCCCAAGATCAATGTTGTGAAAGAGGACCCCCAAATGGAAGACAATGAGTTGAAGATGGGAAAGAAGGCCAAGTTTGGGGGAGTTTTCTTCAAAAACTCCCCCAAATCAAGAAAAGCTACTTGTGCAAGCTTGGGGATTAATGAGGCATTAACTTCTTATGATATGGTTGAAGAGCCGGATGGGCTAGCTAGTGGATGCTTCAATGGGCTTAAGAAAGTCGTATGGGCAAGGAAGGTCAAGAACAAGGAGGATGATGGGGTGACTTGATATCCCCCTTTAGGAAGGACCGTCCGGCATAGGACGTTAAAAATAGCGCTTCTTGGGAGGCAACCCAAGTTTTATTGCTTTCTTGTTTTTATTGCTTTAGTAGTGTTGATAGCTTAGTTTATTTTGTAGGTATGGATGAAGAATACTATGGATAGCAAGTCTTGGAGAATGAAGAAGAAGCAAAGCCAACTTTGGAGTGGAGGAAGCAAGTGTTGCAATGGTGATCTTTGAAAAAGCATTGGATGTGCAAGGAGGGAGGTAACAACTTGTAGCCCCAAACTTAGAATTTATACATAGTAAAATTCTAAGTTTGGGGGAGTTTTTTTTTTTTTTTTACTAGTTGTTACCCTTGCACCGGTTCGTCATTCTACTTGAGTCACATTTTGCACCGGCGCACACTTGACTTGCACATGATTATATTGGTTTAGTTGGTTTTGATCATATGTTGGGTAGTGGATCTTTGGTGAAATGTGAGTATGAATAATCATTGGAATCCATGGTTGAGTAGTTGTGGTGATGTCTATTTGCTTTGAATGTATGCATGATTGGTGTTGGAGAATAGTATCATGTTGTGCTCATATTTATTGATCTTTGATAGCATAGATGCATGATGTGTTGTTGTTTGGGAACATTTGATGAATGTGAGAGTCCTATTGAATAAACCGGTGAGAATTGAGCCTAAATCGAGCATGTAATCCGGTTTAGTTCATTTGAGAGTGGACTAGGTTATTGCTAGTGATTCTAGAACTTGCCCAAGTTCTTGTTTGAAAGCATGATTGTGTGAAACTTTGTGATGTGATATAGGCCATCTTGTTCTAAAAGAGTCACGTAGCCAAAATTTCTTAAATCCGAAGTAATTTTCCGTAGTTAGCCCCTTGAGCTTAATTCCTCATTTTCTTGGCAAACTACAATGTTAACCACTTAGCCTTTTTGAGCCTTTGATACCTACATCTAATGGAGGATAAACGACAAAGTGGAAAACATGTGCTTGAATGAATATCTTTGGTGAAAAGAAAAGTTGGAAGAGTTGAAAGAAGAAAAAGAGAAAGATGAAAAGAAAATCAAGGAAAAGAAAAGAGGGACAAAGGGCCCCAAAAGCTTGAAAAGAAAAATGGTTCAAAAGATAAGGTGATGAATGTTTGAAAAGAATGGAAAAAGAAAAGTGAGGATGAAGTTGTAAGCTTTGGAAGTGAAAGCACACATTGTAAAACAACAAGCTTTGTCCTCCACTAGAAGAGTCACAAGTCCCAAATTCATCCTACCTTGTCCAAAGAGCCAATGTTACATCCTTGATTAAGTCCTATTGATCACATTGTTGAGCATTTGAGTGTGTGTAGAAAGTAGAAGTTGGGCAAGCATATGGTGATTGCATAGCATAACTTGGTTGATGAGTGCATTAATGTCCTCAATTTGTTTGTGTGTTTGAGAGAAACACCTCATCATGTGAGTAGAGGACTTGAGCATTTGGATTTTGTTTCCCATTCACAATGTGTTGTGTGTTTAAGCATTCTTTGATCCATGAATGTGAATTGCAATAGTGAGCTTATGACCTTCATTGAGAAATGCACTTTGAGAAAGAGATATCACTACATCCTACTTTGCATGTGTGAATTACATTGAATATTCCATTGTGATCATTCCACCCTCATTGCTTTAAGTGCTTAGTTGTTTGAGGACAAACAACATTTTAAGTTTGGGGGAGTTTGATTCGGGTGGAATTTACACGTTTTAGAGGCACATGTTAAGCGTGTTTTGATGTGAATTTCATTGAATTATGCATGGAATATGATTGTTTGAGCCGAAATGAGAGAAAGGATGTGTTTTGTCGATTTTGTAGGAAATACGATGGAATTTGGAGCAAAACACCAACCATACTTTACTGGATCAGGAATAGGACTGCACGGTTGGATTCGTCTCGAAAAACGGAGTGGAATAGCCAAAAGAATCGACTCAATCGGACACCCGAGGCGAAAGTTATGCACGAAACGAGAAAGGGGCCGAAGACGATCGAGCGAGCACGGCCGAGCACCATGCTCGAGCTGGCCGTGCTCGAAACAGTGATTTTGGCCAAGAAGAGGGCACGGCCGAGCACCCTTCTCGGCCGAGCTCGAGCACATTACTTGCCCACATGCCACGGCCGAGCACCTGGCTTGCCCTGCTTCCGCACACCTCGGTCGAGCACCAATCTCGGCCGAGCACTCCCATGCCTCCCATCCGCGCAGCACGGCCGAGCTCCCTGCTCGGCCGAGCACCTGTTCATGCCTATGTCCAATTTGCACGGCCGTGCTCCGTGCACGGCCGTGCTATCCCCATTTTCGGTGCTTTTTCCCTATTTTGGCCATTTTTGAAGGACCAACTTGCAATTTTGGCATTCAAACCCTACCCTAACACTATATAAGCCCCATTTCTTGAATTACAAGCAATTCTCCCCCAATTCCTCAAAATCCACACATAGTTACACATACTTGGAGGTGTTTTGGCCATTTCTCTCTCATTTCTCCACCAAATCAAGGAAGAAAGGATGCAATAGCTCCCAAATTCCATTCCCTACCACATTCTAGACTAAGCTTTCTCTTTCTTTTCCTTTTTATTTAGTTATTTCATTTGGGATTTGTAATTTGATTATGTTAGTAGTTAGCTAAACAATTTGTGGTTCTAAGGCATTGTAAGACTTGGATTGATGTTTATGAGTAATTTCTTGCTTTAATTGGTGTTTATCTCGTATTTGCATATTCAATTATTCATTGTAAAGCATGTTGTTAGTGGCCATAATGATTTGCTTGATTTATTGTTAATTGGGGTAGTATCGGGAGATTTATTCCATTTAATCGTATGCGAATATGCAACCCGGTATTATTATGATCTCGGGAGAGGATTAATTATCGGAGAGGGAATCAAATGATCTTAGGAGCTATTTTAGATGGTGTAATGTTTGTGATGTAGACATACGAGCTTATATTACATTGCGTCTTTGGATTAGTTTGTATCGGGAGATCGATTAATTCTTCTTGTGTGATCACCTTATATGGGATAACCTTAATGGCCATTTAAACTAGATAACTCTTATAAACGGACGTCTAAGAACTACAATTGCCTTGGAACCCACCTTTTCTCTTTGAGTTACATTCGTTTTACGTTCGTTTTCTTATTTTGCATGATTAGTTGATCGACTTTGTAGTTACTCTTTTCGTTGTTTATTTGTGACACATTGTTAGACAATCTTAGGAGTAATTCAACTTTCAAATTATCGATCACGTCTATTTAGAATTCGACTAGCAAAATACCCTTTTATGCTTTAGCCTTCTCGTGGGATCGACCTCGTGCTTATCACGCTACGATAGACACCGTACACTTGCGGTTGTTTATTTTAGTGTTGTATAACACGTGAATCAACTAGGAATGCAGAGACCTTTATGTAGAGTCGTACAAGCATTTAATGCACATTACCATTTAAAGTAATATCGTACTAGAACGCAGAATGAACATCAACTCATGAAGATCTCTAACAAAAAATGGAAGATTTGTTGCAACGACTAGTTTCTCACCAACGGCTAGTTTGAAGCTCAAATCCTCTATAAATACAACACTTGTTCTTTGGAACAAGTTACAGAAACTCCAAGCAAGAAATCCCAGAATTCAACAGACCTCAAGAACACTCATCTCTCTGAAATCACCATATTGAGCCAACAAAGTTTTTCTATCCTTAAAGCTTTAAGTTTCCGATCCTAAGCCAGCTTATAAATTTATATCTTCAGTGCTTAGATTAGCAATGTGGTTTTGATCACATTGAGTTGGTTATTAACACATTTTTTACATTATTAGTTTAGAACTAAAATTGAAAAGGGTACTTGTTCTCTAATCAACAACTAGATTCGTATACACATAGAGTTGTGTATCTTGATAAAAAATCTTCTCTTGGGACTATAAAGTTATCAAGGAATATAATTTCACTATCTGATTAGTGAGAGTGAATGTACAACACGTTGTTCGAACCACTATAAATATTGCGTTCATTTACAACTTTATTTACATTCATTATATTACTTATATTGTTCATATTTGATAAAGTCATAAATTTTTTAAAAGAGTCAAAATCCAAGTATAGTTTTACAATCAGCAGATATCATATATCAACTGATATCATTCATAATTTTTAAAGTCATTCTTTAAACATTTAGGGCCTACACATTTTTCGCACCTTAACTATTAAGATAGCTTTCCAATTGACCAGCTGATTTAAGCAATCAGTAGGTTTGTTATCTTGATCTACTATATAAACTCACACTCTGAGATTAGAATATCTTATTTGCATCGGACAATAGAGTATATAACTCTTCTGATTATCTCATCTGATCTATCACGTAAAAAGTTTATAAAATTAGAAAGTCTATTCACCCCCCCCCCCCCCTCTAGACTTTCTCCTCATTGATACTCATTTTGGGACCAACAAATTAAATGTTATTAGAGCAGTGGTTCTAACGAACTGCTGTCCCAAATTATAGCTACATTTCCTCTTTTACTTTAGTATTAAATGTTTTATTATCAATTTTACCCCTAATTTAATAAGAGTAATTAATGATTAGAAGATTTTGAAGTATGAGATTTCAAGGTCAAAATTGACTACATTTATTAATTTTTCTTAATCTGTGTGTAAAGTCAAATGTAGTTATATTTATGGGACGGACGAGTACATGAAAAACAAAGTCAACGCTAAAGTATTGTATGCCTTACTTAAGATCTGGCAAACAAAAGTTTGGATTATAAAAGAGAACAAAGATTTTAAAAACTGGTCTGTTCAAACCTTATTTCAACTCTCAAGGCTCACGAATATGATGTTGATAGAGCAGCAGAGACAGGTGACAACCTCTCCTTCTAAAGATGTAGCTTTTAAAGCTTCAGCAGCCGCTAAGGAATTCTGGCAAAGAATCCAAAGTGAGAGAAGAAACCTCATGAATGACCAAAAATACCCTTCTCCTACATAACCATAATCCTTTCCTTATTCTCTCAAACCATATAGCGTGAAAAATAAAACACGTCACTTGGGACACCCACTCCTCTTCCAGCCTCGTCGCCACAACCTTTTTTCGTTGCCGCACAAAGTCTCGCCGCCATAGCCTCGTTCGTCGTCGCCGCATTTGTTTCGCCGATTTCATGCGCGTCTGCTTCGTCGTTCATTCAGGCCTCACCGTCCGTCCGTGGCTACGTCCCAAGTCCCCGCCCTTGTCTGCATCGAAAAAAGTAAATTAATGAAATTGAAGAGTGTAAATACACACGAGTGTATATAAGAATTTGCCTATATAAATTAGGATTTATTGTATTATATTTTATTTAAATTAATAGAAGAGCACTATAGTAATTTTAGGTGTAATTTTTTTTAAAAATAATATGGGGATGAAGTCAACAAAAGCGGGGTGTAAATAAACAAATTGTTTATATATAAATTAGGATTGATTTTTTTTTTTTGAATTACATTAAATACCCATCCCTTTTCCCCTCCCCATGACTCGAACCCAGGATCTAAAGCCTAGGTAGTGGTGCTCTAACCACTTGAGCTATCCAACTTCGTCTAGGATTGATTTTATTATATTTTCTTAAAATTAATAGAATTAATAGAAATATTATATTTTCTCAAAATTAATAGAAGGGCACTATAGTAATTTTAAATGTAATTATTTAAAAAATAATAAATTAGACAGTGAAGTCAAAAGTGAGAGTGTAAATAATTGTGATCAATTATTTATATAATTTGAGGGGTGAAGTGATCGGAGGTGTCGTCATCAATCATAAAATTAAAAATTAAAATTGAAATTTAGTATTTGAAAAATATATATATTACCGAGAGGAATATATGAGTTGAAACTAGTGAAACTAATCTAGATCAATATTCCTGTTGTGAAACAACTTAAAAGTATAACTTCATATATTACATAAGTGAACAAGATGTAGAGATAATATAAAAATATCTTATTTCACCTCTAAGTATGTATTACAAACATTAGCAACTCTATTTATAGGGAACAATATAAGTTGAAGAAAATGAAATGAAAGGTCAAAGATTAATGTTGGTACATGAACCAACAATGTACATCAAATGTCACATTATGGACATTCACACCATATAAATATTATTCATAACACTCCCCCTTGAATGTCCATTATATAAGATTATGCCTCGTTGAAACCCAATGAGAATAAACGCGCATTAACTCCCCCTGATGATTACATCACTTCACATCCTTAAGATGTCGCATTCCAATTTTGTATCTCAATTTCTCAAACGTTGAAGTAGGTAAAGACTTCGTAAATAAATCAACCAAATTATCACTTGAACAAATTTGTTACACACTGATGTCACCCTTTTGCTGAAGATCGTGAGTAAAGAAGAATTTAGGATCAATATGCTTTGTTCTATCACTTTTGATAAATTCTTTCGTTAGTTGGGCAACACATGCAACATTCTCTTCATATATCACAGTTGTATTATCTTTCACTGAGTTTAATCCACACTGTTCAAAATATGTTGTGTGACAGAACGCAACCAAACACATTCACGACCTGCCTCGTGAATTGCTAGGATCCCTGCATGGTTAAATGAAGTAGCAACTAAAGTTTGTTTAATAGAACATCATGAAATAGGTGTACCTCCATAAGTAGTCTGCATCTGCATAACTAATTAAACAAGGTTCTGATGAGTTTGAAAAATATAAATCCATATCAATTGTTCATCTAAGATATCGGGAAACATGTTTAACACAATTCCAATGCCTATTAGTTGAAGAATAATTATATCTTGCTAATAAATTAACAACAAATGATATATCAAACCTTGTGTTGCTAGCAAGATATATTAGCGCACCTATTGCACTCAAATATGGTACTTCTTGACCAAACAGTTCTTCATTTTCTTCGCGAGGTCGAAATGGATCTTTCGCTACATTCAGTGAACGCACAACCATAAGTGTGCTTAAAGGATGTGTTTTATCCATATGAAACTATTTCAACACTTTCATAACATAAGTGGATTGATGCACAAAAATTTATTAAATTGTACAATTTGAAGACCCAAACAAAATTTTGTTTTACCAAGATCCTTTATTTCAAATTCCTTTTTTAGGGAAGTCACGACATTTGATAACTTTGTAGGAGTCTCAATGATATTCAAATCATCAACATATACAGTAATGATTATCACATATTCACATCCAGATCTTTTAATAAAAACATAGGGTATATATGATCATTGTTATATCCCTCCTTAATCAAGAATGCATCAAACAAGTGTACCACATGCGACCAGATTGCTTTAATCCATATAAGGATTTGCTCAACTTGACTGAATACATGTTTTGAGAATTCTCGTTTTTCATTATCGGTACCTTTAATCCCTCGGGGATTTGTCATATAAATATCTTTCTCTAATGAGTCGTACAAATAGGTTGTAACGACATCTAATAGACGCATTTCAAGTTTTTCTTGCACTGCCAGACTTACTAAATAACGAAAAGTTATTGCATCCACCACAGGAGAATAAGTCTCCTCATAATCAACACTTGATCTTTGGGTAAAACCTTGTGCAATAAGTCGCACTTTATACCTCACGGTTTCATTTTTCTCATTTCTTTTTCGCACAACTACTTATTTATGACCCACGACTTTTATACCATTAGGTATACGGACAAAAGGTCCGAAAACTTTTCGTTTAATAAGAGATTGTAATTTTGCATTTATTGCGTCTTTCCACATTGGCCAATCATCTTGTTTTCTACATTCATCAATAGATGTAGGTTCATGATCCTCATCATCTTCCATCATATTAAGCGCTATATTATATACAAAGATATTGTCGACGTCGATTTCATTTCGGTTCCATATTTCTCCTGTTCTGACATAATTTATCGATATTTCATCATTTTCGGGCGCCTGAAATATCATTTTCTGGGACTTTAAGTAGTATGTCAGATTTTTCAACAAGAATGTTCACATTATGACCATCTTCAATATTTGCTCCTTTTTTTTTTTTTTTTGAGAATTTTTTTTTTCTTTGGAATCGAGGGGTCTACCACGCTTCAGGCGTGCCGTAGACTCATTTGTCATGGAAGATGGTCCTTCAGGGACATCAGTGTTGTTAGGAGCATTAGCAGCTGAAATATAAGATTTTGTAACTCTTTTAAGGTCAGTAAATGTGTCTGGCAGTTGATTCACAATCTTTTGCAAATGAATTATCTTTTCAACTTCAAGTTCATACTACTTTGTACGAGGATCCATGCAATTCAATGATAATTTATTTCAAGAAATATTCATTTCTAGCTGTTTACTTTTCCCCCTTAATGTTGGAAAAATTGTCTTCATCAAAATAACAATTAACAAACATTTCCGTGAATAGATCTCCGGTCAATGGTTCTAAATATTTAACAATAGACGGAGATTCATATCCAACATATACCCCCATTCTTCTTTGGGGACCGATCTTTGTGCGTTGTGGTGGAGCAATCGGTGCATATACAACACATCCAAAAGTTCTTAGATGAGATATGTTTGGTTCCTGACCTTGAACCATTTGTATGGGGAAAATGCTATGATAACTTGTTGGTATGATGCGCACAAGTGTTGTCGCATGCAATATAAAATGATTCCAAACTAAAATAGAGAGTTTATATTTCATTAATATTGGTCGAACAATCAATTGAATATGTTTTATAGGTGATTCAACAAGACTGTTCTATGTACGAACATGAGCAACCATATGTTCAATATGTATTTCAATTGATATACAATAAACGTTGAAAGTCTGAGATGAAAAAATTCACCAGCATTTGCAAGACGAATCGTCTTAGACTCTTAACTGCATTATCATGAAATTGTACTCACAATTGCATTATTTGTCCCAATAACTTTGTAAAAACCAAATTGTGAGATGACAATAAGCATACATGTGACCACTTAGTCGATGCATCAATCAAAACCATTAAATATCTAAATGGTCCACTTGGCGTATGTATATGTCCGCATATATCCCCTTAAATTCGTTGCAAGAACATAAGATTTTCATGCTCAACTTTAGCTGGTGATGGCCTTATAATTAATTTTCCTTGTGAACAAGTAGCACATTAAAATTCATTGGGGTATAGCATTTTTCTATTTTTCAATGATTGCCCACATGAATTTTCTACAATTTTTCGCATCATTTTGGAACCGGGATGGCCCAACCGGTCATGCCAATCATTAAATTCGGTAGTAACCTTTTGGTTTACTACGACATAAATTTCAATTGTTCTTATACTCATGCAATACGTATAAATCCGAGGATTAAGCGGGTAACTTCTCCAACATACATTTCTTTCCCGCAACAATTGTAGTAATATTAAAATACTCAATATAGCCTTCATTTGTAGTCTCAAGATGATATTTATTCAAATGAATATCTTTAAAACTCAATAAATTTCTTTGAGGCTTTCCAGAGAACAAGGCATCATTGATAATGAATTTGTCCCCTCGAGTTATAGAATAGTGGCTCTTCCAAAACCTTCAATTATTTTTGTACAACCAAGTTTTGTATTTACATTGGCTTCTCCACATTTTATATGTGAGAATAATTTATTATTGTTGAATATAGTGTGCATAGTAGCACTATCCACGAGACATAAATCTCCACATTCTTTCTTGAATGTTGATGTTGCCATACAATTTTCCATTAAAAAAAAATACAAAAGTAAGAAATTTACAATCTAATTATTTTATTTTAAGGTAAATGAAAATGTAATAGTCACTCATATTATAAAGGATAAGAAATACTAAGACATTGCATAACATAAGAAAACAAACATTGCATAATAAATTATTAAATTATTGAAAGGAAATTATGATTGAGTATTAGAAGGATCTAATTTCCACCTTCAGGGTGGGTAAGGTAATCAGCAACATTCAATTGTGTTATGTCAAACATCTCATTATCGAATTCATTATTCACATAATTTATTTCAACTCTTTTCTCTTTTCCTTTAATGTTTAGAAATTTGTTTGCCCTTTTTAGGGCCTTTAAAATTCGGACATGTATTATAATCATTTTGAAATCTGCCTCGGTCAAAATCACACCCTCGTTCGAGGCCTGATTTTTCATCAAAAACTTATTAATTTTATCAACCACCAAGAGACGTGAAATTAGTTCAGAATATTTAGTAAAATTCTTCTCACGATATTGTTGTTACAAAATCACATTACAAGCATGAAATGTGGAGAATGTCTTTTCAAGCATATCATCTTCACTAATATTTTCTCCACATAATTTTAATTGAGAAGTGATTCTGAACATAGTTGAGTTGTACTCACTCACGAATTTATAATCATATTTTTCTTTAAGATTTGTCCACAATTAAAGTGAATCTTTCACTGTGAGGTATATTCAACTTTCAATCTTTCATCAAGATTGTGGCAAAGAAAAATCATGGCTTTGGGCCTTTGGCCTTATTTTCTATTATATGCTTGATTTGCCACTTTTATAGAATTCTTAAGACTCATGGCATCCAAATGAATTTCAACATCAAGAATTCATTACAAAATTTTTCAGTAATATTAAGAGCCACAAATTTAAGTTTTATCAAGTTTGACATGTTGGAAACTATAAAATAAACAAGAGATTGATTAATTGAAAAATAACATAATCATCAAAATAGTAATGAAATAAGATATGACAAATAAATATTGTAAGATAATATATTCTAAACATTTCAATATATACATCCGTACAATACCTGAAATTTATCACTATCTGAATTTCGTCGGTAGAAATGTTTTACGAGCTTCGTGCTGATAACGTGTTGTGAAACAACTTAAAAGTATAACTTCATATATTACATAAGTGAACAAGATGTAGAGATAATATAAAAATCTCTTATTCCACCTTTAAGTATGTATTACAAACATTATCAACTCTATTTATTTTATAGGGAAGAATATAAGTTGAAGAAAATGAAATGAAAGGTGAAAGATTAATGTTGGTACATGAACATCAAATATCACATTATGGACATTCATACCATGTAAATATTATTCATAACACCATTTATTTAATTTATTTTTTTGACAACAATTAATTTAAATTTGTTGAAACTTGTTCAACCCTAAACCCTCAATTAAATAATACTAATACCCCTCTATCTAGTTTTTTTAGTCGAATCTAATCATCTGCCAAGAAACCCTTGGGCCTCCTTCTCTGAAACCTCGCGTCTTTCCTTCTTCAACTCCCATATATTACTACTTGATTCTTCTTCTCTTTGTTGCCACTAAATCTTCCAACTTCCCGATTCCATAACTTAATTTCATCAGTAATGGCGGATGAAGCAAAGGCCAAAGGCAACGCCGCCTTCTCCGCCGGAAACTTCGACGAGGCCGTGCGCCACTTCACAGATGCAATCAACTTAGCCCCTACCAACCACGTCCTCTACTCCAATCGCTCCGCCGCCTTTGCTTCACTCAACAAATTCTCCGAAGCCCTCCCCGATGCCAACAAGACAGTCGAGCTCAAGCCCGACTGGGGAAAAGGCTACTCGCGGCTAGGTGCGGCGCACATGGGCCTCCGCAACTACGCCGATGCAGTTTCTGCATACAAAAAGGGTCTCGAAATTGACCCCAGTAATGAGGCCCTCAAGTCCGGCCTTGCCGATGCGGAGGCGGATTTGGCCCGGAGCTCCCGGTCGAGGCCCGGCGCCGGAGCATCCCCTTTTGGGGAAGCGTTCGGGCCGGATATGTGGGCTAAGCTCTCGAGTGACGCTAGTACACGGGAGTATCTTCAGCAGCCGGATTTCGCGAAGATGATGCAGGATCTTCAGAAGAACCCTAATAATTTGAACTTGTATTTGAAAGATCAGAGGGTTATGCAAGCGTTAGGGGTTTTGTTGAACTTGAAGTTCCAGACGAGGGAGCCTGAGGAAGCTGCGGAGATGTCCGAGGGTGGGTCGTCGGAGCAGAAGGCGGCGGAGCCCGTGAAGGAGGAAAAGAGACCGGAAAAGGAGCCGGAGCCTGAGGCAATGGAGATTCCTGACGAGGAGAAGGAGAAGAAGGAAAGAAAAGCTGTGGCTCAAAAGGAGAAGGAAGCTGGGAATGCTGCTTATAAAAAGAAGGATTTCGACACAGCAATTCAGCATTACTCTAAGGCTATTGAACTTGATGATGAGGATATCTCTTTTCTCACTAATCGTGCTGCTGTTTACCTGGAGATGGGCAAGGTATGTCTATTTAGTTTATCTGTTGATTGACTTTCCGGTTGCTGTTTGTATCAAATTTGATGTTCTTTATTAGATTTTTAGTTAAAGCTTGACTGTTTTATTGTGTAATATCATTTGGTATAATGTGCTCTTTCTTTTGAATAATGAGGAGCAGATTTCACAAATAACATGGCATTATAGAGTTGGAGAATGTTGACTCTTGTACTTTGTTGCTGATCTGGTTTGATTGCACTAGATGAAAGTATAGTCGTCATTGTAACTGCTGTGTATCTATAGGTTACTAGGATAGTATTGTAGTCTAACTATTCGGAATGGGTCTAGCTATTTAGAATTTTTAGTACTTGGTTTCTCTTATCCTACCCGTTGTGAGATACGCGGTGTGTATCCAAGAATCACAATTCTTACTTGTTCTTTGTTTCTCCTAGTTTTTATTGGATGTCAAATACTATACACTAGTCTCTTCAAGACAGGTAGTAGTTGTTGGGTTTTCTCCTTGTTTCTTCTAGTTAAAGAATGGTTCAGTTAGTTGAATATCAGCCTTCGTTTCAACCTTCTCTCAATCTCATTAGTGCTGGTGTTTGTGGATGGTGGTGGCTTATGATGATTTCTAGCTACAGGCCACTTTTTTGTTCCCTTCTGAGAATCAGAATATATTATTTTCTCTCAAGAGAAGCATTTAGTCACTGTCCTTGAATTCTAAGTCTCACTGTGCAGCTCTTCATAGTGTGTGGGTGGTATTAGGCTTCTGGTGAATGCATAATTAGAACTGTATTTGTTTGGAAGTAATTAGCTGTCGTACCTAACTGTATTTGTTTGTTTGGTATTTTGCAGAGTACAAATTATTTTTGGTCTCATAACTTGTCTACTGTCCATTTTTTATCCCAAAAAATCTAACCTTTTCGATATAGTCCCAATATTAAAAAATGCGCAATTTTGGTCCAAAAGAAAATTGAAAACGGTGTTGTTTTATGTCACTTGAATGTCCAATTTTGGCCACATAACTTGTTTGATGCTATAATTACTTAACTGATGTTTTGATGGATGACCATGTCTATTGTGTTTCTTAGGATATATGATCCCTTTGAAATCAGATTAGATACTATTGCCGTCTAACTATTCAGAATGCGTCTAGCTATTTAGAATTTTTAGTATTTGGAAAAATAGAACATAACTTTAGGAACAAGTTTTTCATGTCTTTATTGTGGAGATCATAAAGTGCCTCTACATGTATTTTATGGAACTTTGTTCAGTTTTATCCTACGGAGGAGGGGATTGTATGCTTTGATATTTTTTTTTCTGGTTAATAACTTAATGTAACAATAATCCCATTCTGAAGTTTGGTATTATCTTAATTGCCACAATTATTTTTGATTTCAGTATGAGGAGTGCATTAAAGATTGTGAGAAAGCGGTTGAAAGGGGCAGAGAATTGAGGTCAGATTTTAAGATGGTAGCTAGGGCCTTGACGAGAAAGGGAACTGCATTGGTAAAGATGGCCAAGTGCTCAAAGG
The DNA here is from genome assembly GCA_963675135.1 of Galeopsis tetrahit. Classification (NCBI taxonomy): domain Eukaryota; kingdom Viridiplantae; phylum Streptophyta; class Magnoliopsida; order Lamiales; family Lamiaceae; genus Galeopsis; species Galeopsis tetrahit. The sequence continues at coordinate 12,310,811 of OY776121.1, read as the reverse complement.
ACTTTGAACCTGCCATAGAGACTTTCCAGAAAGCCCTGACTGAGCATCGCAACCCGGATACCTTGAAGAGGCTCAATGATGCAGAGAAAGCGAAGAAAGATCTAGAGCAGCAGGAATATTTTGACCCTCAAATAGCTGAAGAGGAGCGTGAGAAAGGTACTTCTTTTGTTTGTTCCCATTTTAGTTCTTACTACGCCCTTCAACAATACTTCAGGTTCAAGTAAGCCCTTTTAATGTATTTGACATAATTTTTTGAAACAAATTTGTTATTATATTTTTTTTCTTCTTAAAATCAGGGAATTTATCATTTAACCACATTAGTTGAAAAACACATACATTTTTTTTTGTGCTAGTAGAAGTGTCTTTTTTGTTCACTTTTTAAAAGATAAGGGTTTATTTGGACCAAAAAGTACTTTTAGAGGTTTTACTTGGATGTACCGAAAAATACTTTGAAGGGCTTACTTGTACCAATACTTTTTAGGTTTGGATGCATCTTTTCTCAATAATATATTTATTAATTAATTTTGGTGACAAATTATAGGAAACCAATATTTCAAAGAGCAGAAGTACCCTGAAGCTATCAAACACTACACCGAAGCGTTAAAAAGGAACCCGAAGGATCCTAAGGTACTTGGAAACCTTCACATTACTTGCAACACACAGAATAAATATCTTGTTTTTTTTTTTTTTTTTCCTGAAATGAGTGAATTTGCAGTCATACAGCAATAGAGCTGCTTGCTACACGAAACTCGGGGCTATGCCCGAGGGACTCAAAGATGCTGAAAAATGCATTGAACTTGATCCAACATTCACCAAAGGTTATACAAGAAAGGGTGCTATCCAGTTTTTCTTGAAAGAATACACGAAAGCACTGGAGACATACCAGGAGGGATTGAAGTACGATCCTCAGAACCAGGAATTGCTTGATGGCATCAAGAGGTACAAGGATTTGATGGATTGTTTCCTTTGTTTGGTTTTAAATTGGATGCAATAATTTGATTTATGAGTCATGACCATTGCTCACTTGCTCGTTCCTATGCAGATGTGTAGAGCAGGAAAACAAGGCTAATCGTGGAGATTTGACCCCAGACGAATTGAAAGAGAGACAGGTTTGAGATACATCTGTTTTACAGTGAGTAAATTGCAAAATTGGTCCCGTAACTGTTAGGCCTTGGCAATTTTAGTCCCATACGATCAAATTTTTGCAATTGAGTCCTATACTTTTTAAGATTTTGCAATCTTGCCTTGAATTGATAATTTTGTTGAATTTTGCACGTGTTGCTCATTTGAGCGACCGGAGTTCGTTCCATTTCCATTAAAATTTTTAGTTAAGAATTTTCTGTCCAGTTCTTTTAGTATTAATTTGGGACATTTTTTTTTAATATAAATACATAGAAATTACATCTTGAGGCTCATTATGCTGCGTAAGCGATACCTAGTCATTAGATTGGTTCTCACATGGAATTCCAGTGTGCAAAAATCTGATAATATCGCCAACAAAGGACTAATGCAGCATTACAGAAGTTGAGGACTAAATTGCGAAAGTTAATTTTGTGGTTGTGAAATTGCCAAGGCAGAATGATATGAGACCAAATTTACAATTTATAGTAGTCTTGTTGTTTAGCTTAGCTTAGCTTAAGTTTGTTTATGAATGGTGATTGGGTTGAAAATGTTTTCAGGCCAGGGGAATGCAGGACCCCGAGATCCAGAACATCCTAACAGATCCCGTTATGAGACAGGTATATAGTTGTGTTGTGGTATCTTGTTTACGTACATAGTTGTGTTGTGGTATCTTGTTTACGTACATAGTTGTTGTTGGGTCGTAAATGAGGTGTGAATATGTTTCGTTATGTTGGAATAGGTGCTGTCCGACTTCCAGGAGAATCCAGCGGATGCACAAAAACACATGAAGAATCCTCTTGTGATGAACAAGATCCAGAAACTGATCAATGCAGGAATAGTCCAAGTCAAATGAGCTTACAAGATTCTTTTTCATTTTTATAGTTTAATCATGTGATTTTATTATTTTGGTTAAATTTTTGCTCGCGTGACTTGTTTTAGGAGGATATTTATTAGCTCCAACCGAATGCATCATTTGAATTTTTGGATGGTTATAGTAAATTTGGGACTTTTGTTTATGGTGCAAAGTGCTTCTGAGTATTTATTTTCTGCTATTGATAATTGAGATATTCATCGATTAATTATAAAGGTAAAAATTTAAGTTGAGTTAGTATATAATTAAGGGTATCAATTATACTTTTATCTTAATTGTGTATGAAGGATAATTATCACAATTTTGAAAAAAAAAACAATTATGCACAATTATAAGAATAATGATTGAAGTCATCCACTTCTTCACTCTATTTATTCTAAGAGCTAGTTTTTTGTGATATATATTCTTTATAAATATAACCAATGATAGTTTAATCCACATTTTTTATAAATACACCCACTGACCGTTCAATTCACACCCATGTTTCGAGGCCGCGGCCGAACGCTGCAATTTACGACGATCTTAATCTTTAAATATTTTATATTTCTTTAAATATTCTTTAATTATTATTATGGATCGAGGTTATTTTATATTACTACATGCAATAATATATGTTACTATATGTTATAATGTGAGTTACTTAATCAATAAAAATTCTAGAAAAAAATACTACATAAAAGAATCGGTATTACTATATAAAAAATTATATGTTACTACATACTTCAGTTTGAATTACTACATTGAATATGCGTTTGTTACTATACGTAACTTTATCAAATGATTTGCATTACAACATGGTTATTGTGTTTACTACATGCGATAGTATATGTTACTACGTATTATAATGTGAGTTACTACATTAACAAAAACACTAGAAAAAAACGGGTTACTAAATAAAAGAATTTGTATTATTATATAAAATAGTTTGTGTTATTACTACATAAAATGATGTGTGTTACTACATGTTACGATTTGAATTACTACATTTAATATCCCGCGTTCAGCAATAAAATAAAAGATAAAAAAATCACAGAAATTGATAAAATAAACGGGTTAAATTTTTTTGTCAAAATTAAAATACAAGCGGACCAGTTGACAAATAAATTAAGAATTAACCCAAATGAATTAATGGTGGCCCAATAATATATATTTTCAGCCCATTGACTTAATAAGTCAATATTTTCAGCCCAATTGACTTAATTAGTCAATATTGCATGTATGCAATATTGCATATAAGTTTTTGTGCTATTCTAATTGGACTAGAGCGGTCAAAATGAAATGAGTTAGTTACGTTGGTTTGGTTCGCCCTTGCCTATTAAAAGTGTGAGTTGGGTTGAATAATACAAGTCCGTTTAAGATGCAGTTTATTTTTATTTTTTAAGATTAAGTGAAGCAGATGCATTTTTATTAAGTTGAGCTGCCGCTGTCGTTCATGTATTCACATGACTCAATTTTTTTTAACTCTCTTTATAAATGCATAATTATGATGAGTAGATTGAGAGAGTATGAGGTGATATTTGTATTTGCAAATTGACCGTTGTTATTGAATATTATATACTCCCTCCGTCCGCCTATAAGTTTCCCACTACTTTTTGGCACATAGATTAAGAAAAGTGATTAAATAATAGATACAGTACAAGTGATGTGATTGGAAGAAGGAGAGAGATAGAGAGAAAAAGTAAAATATAAAGTGAAGTGTAAGAAAAAGTACATACCAAAAAGGGTATGAGAAGTTTATAGGCGGACAGACTAAAATGGTAAAATGAGAAACTTATAAACGGACGGAGGGAGTATTTTTGTTACTGATAGTTGGATCAAACTTTCGTTGAATATTATATATTTTTGTTACTGATAGTTGGATCAAACTTTCGTTGAATATTATATATTTTTGTTACTGATAGTTGGGTTGATTTGCCCATTAAACGTTCTGAATATTATATATTTATTCTACCCTTTTGGAAATAATGATTTAAACAATAGTTTGGTTAATTTACAAAAACTCTTATTTGAGGTTTACCGTTTATAATTATAAGAGATTAAAATTATTCACGTGTTAAATTTAATTAAAAATTATTTAAAATTATTAGTACTTTTTATTTTTATTAGTAATTATTTATGTATTGTTTAAATTTATTATAATAATAAATGTGAAAAAAATAAATATATTATGAAAAAGCATGTGGGCTAGCCCGCCAACAATCAACCATGTAAATGAAGTATTTTTTTAAAGACTAAAACGGCAGAAGTAAAAAAATGAGAACTATACATATGCATATCCTTATAAATAAAAGTGGAAAGTGAAAAAAACATTTAATTTAAGACACTCTTATCACCATCTAACATTACATCCTCTCACCAAGAATTTATCACATTCTTAATGTCTGAAGAAAAAAATTCATAAAATTTAAATTGAAGGCTTAGGCAGCAAATCACAATTTGATTCTTAATGCAATAACTTCACATGAAATCTGTGTTTCAATCTTGGATTTACATCATACACCAATATACAAGCAACGTGGATTGAAAGTATTTTAGTGTTATCAAAGATAGTAATATTCAAGTGTGAAACGCGTTATAAAAATCAAAACTGAAGCTGTATCTATTATCTGCACACTTGGCTTATCGCTCCTTGTGAGAAAAGAATCATATTGCACTACAAATCTGGGAAACGAGATCAAGCAGCAACGGCCTCCTCCTTTGAGGCTAGCTGGTTCTGAATATGTTGGGGGACGACGTCAAATTTGGCCAACTGCATGGTGTACGAAGCTCTGCCTTTCGTCATTCCTCGAAGAGTACTCACGTACTGAAACATCTCAGCTAGTGGCACCAAGGCATCCACCACCTGGAATCACAGTTTACGGTCAAACAATGATCAGATGTGCGGTATATACGGAGTATTTTGTATGCTGAATAGTATTATTGAATTAAGTCAAACAGTATTACATTTGAACAAAATATTATATGGGTAAACAAGTAATATTGTACAGTTAAATAAGTAATACTCATTCATAAAACACGTAAGCCATAAGCAAGTATTCCTTAGAATGAATGCTTACATAATATTTTACTGTGCAAGTCAAACAGTTTTTACATTTATATAGGTAAACTAGTAATACTGGGGAATAATATTTTTCCAGGACCATAACTATGGGTTAGTAATTGAAGGACAATATGTTTTCGATTTGGCAAATGTAGGTCATTAAATATTTTTTTGCACATTTAGGCAAATTGGCCCGACAGACCCACACATACGAGCCTGAATATCTGAAAATTAAAACCCAAGTGTGCAGAATTTTTTTTAATTGCCTAGATTTCCAAACTGAAAACATAATGTGCTTCAATTGTTACGTTACCCCCATAGAAAAAATAATAATTCCTAGTAATACTGTTCAGCGTAAGAAATAATCTTTTGTAAAAGTGGTAAGGTAATACTGTATCATGCTTATATAGTAGTAGTATGAGGATTTGAATGTTAATCTTAAGAGATGAAATAATACCTTCAAGCCACCAGGTTTATCTCCGAAGTTGTTGATCTGACCTCTCCTCGAGTTAAGATCACCAATCACGTCTCCTAAATGATCCTCAGGCGTGATAACTTCGACCTTCATGATAGGCTCGAGCATCTGTGGTCCAGCTTTCCTAATTCCTTCCCTAAAAGCCCCTCTTGCAGCCAACTGGAATGCCAAAACACTTGAATCCACGTCGTGGTAGTTCCCATCCACTAATACAGCACGAACATCAACCACCGGGTATCCGGCCAGCACTCCGTTTGACATGCTTTCTTCTAATCCTTTCATAACACCAGGTATGTATTCTCTTGGCACTGCTCCTCCCTTTATCTCACTCTTGAACTCGTAACCACTGCCTGCTTCCATTGGCTCAAATCTAACTGTGACATCAGCAAATTGACCTGCACCCCCAGACTGTTTCTTGTGAATGTACTTCACTTCGGTGACCTTGGAAATGCTTTCCCGATAGTTCACTTGGGGTGCTCCAACATTCGCTTCCACCTTTAAACAATAGCCACTATTAGATACAGAAAATATACTCCCTCCACCCCACAAGATAGACTTGCTTTCTATTTTTGTCCGTCCCATAAAAATAGACCAGTTACTTTAACATATCATTAATTTTTCATTTCCATCTTTGCCCCTGCTTAATGTATCTTGCTATTTTCCAATTCAATATCTAGGTACTAGTAATTGTCCTGGGAAATGTGTAGACATGCAAAATGGGAAAACAAAGCAAAAATTTAATGTTCTAACTATAATAACTTCCATCTCTTAATCTGTGTGAAATATGCCCTTGTTAAATTATCAATATAAGTTGAAATGACAAGCAGTGATAGTATTCAAGTCTTTTACATTCTCCCCTAAAGTACGAGTAGGTCTCCTGTGAACCCTCTTCAAAGTAATACTGTTTAGCATGCAAAGTATCACATTTTAAAAAAATGCTTGCTTTGCTTTTTCTCAAAATCATTAACCGTGATACAGGTATGAAATCGGTAAGGTGAGTGTGGAATGTAATGTGTCCCCAGTGATGAAATATTGACATACTAGAAATGCTAAACAAGTTAAGAGGAGCAGACCTTATATTCCCTCTTGAGCCTATCAACAATGATTTCCAGGTGCAATTCTCCCATTCCTTCAATAACTGTTTGATTGGTCTCTTCATCTCGTGAAAAGTGGAACGATGGATCTTCTTGAGCAAGCTTGATCAACCCAACTGCCATCTTATCAATATCAGCTTTAGTCTTTGGCTCAATTGCAACCTTAATCACAGGATCTGGGAAATCCATCCTCTCTAGCACAATCGGTTTTTCTGGGTCAGACAACGTTTCTCCTGTAATTGTATCTTTTAAACCTGCAAGCGCGACAATATCCCCCGTCAGGGCTGATTTCACGTCCTCTCTGCTGTTAGCATGCATTTCCAGAAGTCTCCCAATCCTCTCTTTCTTCCCTTTGTTTGCATTCAAAACATACGATCCAGAATCAAGCTTCCCGGAATACACCCGTACGAATGTGAGAGACCCCACAAAAGGATCACTCATGATCTTGAAAGCTAATCCAGCAAACGGTTCGTTATCACTAGCTTTCCTTTCAAGAATCAACTCTGGGTCATCGGGGTCCGTTCCTTTCATTGCTGGTAATTCTTCGGGAGATGGCAGATAATCTACAACCGAGTCGAGGAGAGGCTGAACCCCTTTGTTCTTAAAAGCAGACCCACATAAAACTGGAACAAAACTGATCGCAATAGTTCCTTTCCTAATTAACCTCTTAATGGTGGCCTCATCTGGTTCAATTCCTTCAAGGTAGCTCTCCATAACTTCATCATCTAGCTCAACTATATTTTCAATCATCTGGGCTCTGTAATCTTGAGCTAACTCAAGAAGGTCATCAGGGATTTCGGCGTACGAAAATTTTGCACCCAATTCTTCACCAGACCAAACAATGGCCTGCATTTTAACAAGATCGACAACCCCTTTAAAAGTATCCTCTGCCCCAATCGGGAGTTGAAGAACTAGCGGTTTTGCACCAAGGTTTGTTACAATCATGTCCCTCGTTCGAAAGAAATTTGCTCCAAGTCGATCCATTTTGTTTACAAAACAGATTCTTGGAACACCGTATTTATCAGCTTGCCTCCAAACGGTTTCAGACTGGGGCTCCACACCAGCAACACTATCGAATAGACATATCGCACCATCTAGAACCCTGAGGGCTCGTTCCACTTCTAAGGTGAAATCAACGTGGCCTGGAGTATCGATTATGTTAATACGGTGTTTGTTCCAAAACGTGGTGGTTGCAGCAGAAGTGATGGTGATCCCTCTCTCTTGTTCTTGTTCCATCCAGTCCATCGTGGCAGTTCCCTCATGGACCTCCCCGATTTTGTAGTTTCTGCCTGTGTAGTACAGGATTCTCTCTGTAGTAGTCGTCTTTCCTGCATCTATATGTGCCATAATTCCGATATTACGATAGTCCTTTAATGGAACTGTTCTCTCTGCAAAAAAAGTTGACAAAAGTTTATGAGAATTTTATCGATTCACACAAAAATCAGCTTTATGGAAAAGCAAGTTTGCAAGAGTAACATGTGACTACAAATTTGAACATGCACACTATGCATCAAAGGCCAATTCATCAAGACGACTGGTATATAATTATGTTACAGTCTTTAGGCTGATAACTTCTAGGGGGCGCTTGGTTTGAATTATTCAATGGGAATGACAAATACAATGGAAATTATCTAGAGAAATAGTTACTGTATTGCTCTAATCTTGGAATAAGTTGGGAAAAAAATAATTATTTAGTTGAGGATAGTGGAATGATTGAGGAGAAATGATTATAGGAGGGAGGTAGTAAATCAACACGGAGTAATGATTAACTTATTTTGAGTCTCATTACTTCTAAGAAGTATTGTGGAGGTGAATTGATCATCTTTTATTCTCATTAACCAACACGATTACCCTATATTCATTTTCATTACCATTCCCATTGAATAATTACGAACCAAGCGGCCCCCTAATATCAGAGGATGAGTCTTCCATTTGTACATTGAAGGAATCTGCTTTATGTCTTAACATCTCAAATTTTGACAATGATGATGAGAATATATCGAGATATCAAATGCAGAACTCAAAACCAAATTGATCTTCATTAATGAATATTTTGGAGCAATAGCACAATTTGGAGCTAGCAATAACCTCATTTGCTCTATCAGTACTCAAATTTATGAGAGCATGATAACCATACAATTCACATTTGTTTAATCGGTCTAATGTCTCTCACGATTCTCATCACATATGGATCAATGGTAATCCATTGAAAAAACTCATCAATCAATTGAAAATAAAAATGGGATAGGGGTTCCCTTCAAAAAAAGAAAAGAAAAGAAAAATGGGATAGGGGTAGTTGGTAAGTGGATAAATTACATTAAAAGTCCCACACAAGAATTTGCCATAACCATATAACATATTGATGGAATGATCAGAAATATTGGCCAGAGAATAACATTAAAAATACCAGCAATAATGAAAAGGGGCATTTCACATAGTAACTCAATTACTTAATTTTTTTTGCTTGAATAGCATCCAAACTTACTAATAAATACAGAGTATAAGCAGAATGAGAGAAAGTAAGAGCAGAATTATACCAGCTGCCATGGCGAAGACAGATAAGTTCCTCCTCTGCTGTTTCTGTTGCGGCTTTGTGGCAGTAGAGGTGAGGCGAACGCTCCCTAGAAATGAAGAAGAAAGACCTCGAATTCTGGCGGAGGAATAACTCCGACGGCGGCGAGTAGAGTGAGACACGGGCAGCAAAGGCCTCCTCGAAGAGCCATTGAAGTTGCAGATAGTAGAAGAAGCATTGGATGACATTTTCATCAGCGATTCTGCTGATGCTGCCGCCATTTTTTCTTCTCCGCAGGTTTCCAAGGAATAAAAAGAGAGCTGAAGAATGGATAATGGGGGTAGAAATAGATTTTATATTTTCGTGGGGGGTTTCTGAATTTTTTTTTGTGGCCCTAAACCAATTGGAAATATGATGATAATAATTTGATTACTTGGGTTGTTATTGGCCCCTAAATTCCATCGAAATTCATCAACGGTAAAAAGGAATGGCCAGTTCTAGATTTATCATTTTTAATTGATAATTTTTCGAGTAATATTAATATATATGTAAGGAAGGATAAAAAATTTGCCAACTTTTTACAAATTTGAACAGGTGAACTATAAAGTAATTATATGTTATGTATAATTAACAATAAAATGTACAAAAAGACGATTTTGTCATTATTATTTAGAATATTACAGTATATACTAGGAGATAAAAATATTATTTGTTTGGTTATATAACCACTAGAGTAGATTTTTGCCGAATCTTTATCCATTCAATGATAAAACTGCACAGATAAAACATCAAATTTCAATAATTGTTATATCAATGTTTATATAATACTCTCCGTTAGTTTAGCCCTTTAACTTTGGTACAAAGTTTAATATGAGAGTTGTTTCTTAGTATTATAAAAGGTAAATTAGTCTTTTGTTGAGAGTACATGACGTAACGGAAGGATAAACACTAAAAGATGAACACCTTAAAGTGACAATCTTAACTTTAATTAATATTCAAAATCAACTCCCTAAAACATTCTAAGAACAAGAATAAATAGTCTTCATCACATAAAACCTAATTAGGCCCATAACATGTTTGAATTTTATTACCGAAAATAAAGACAATAATTGAAAGTAATTGCTAAATTAGAGAAGGTAGTCATAAATACTTCAATTACGCCTTAATTATTGTCAATTGATCTCCATCAATCTCCATCTCCATCATCTCTCCCGATGTAGGAAAGATTCGCCCTCGAATCGAAAGTCTAAAGAGCGCGTCGGGATCGATCCGCCACAATATCCTTAAAGTAACCAAAATTTAGTTGGTGTAAACCAACACGAGCAGGTGCTCCAACCTTGTATTTTACACCCTTCTCACTGACTTCCTTTAAGTCACCCTTGGCAAAGAACAATCCAACATTTCCAACAAGTATAGGAATGAGGTTGAGAATAGCCTGATTTCCAATCTCCATCATAGTTTTCTTACCCATAAGAACAACAGAAAAACACCTTTCACGAAAAGAGTATTCACATCATCATAAAAAATCGGTGCGCCCTCATAGCCCAAATTGACATCATCTTGTGTAAGTGAAAGGTTATCAGAAAATAAACGTTGGGTGATATTGGACATGGTTTCATCGCCATCGGAATCCACCTCGTCCGAGACTGCCTTAAAATCCAAAATATCTTCAACTGTGGTGTTCCAATAAAAAAACTCGCACGGGTCGAGACCCCCCGTGAACTCAGGAATTTCTAACTTGAACTCCGCTTCCCAACGACGATCGTCCTCTCCTCGAAAACTAGGCTCGCAAGCCAGGAGAGAAAACGGATTGACGTCGGAGAGTGTCTCATCCTCATCCGAATCGAAATGAACCGAAGGCGCCAATCGCACTTGTTGCGAGGGCCCTCAGCAGCGCAAGGACGTGTCGTGCTCCCGTGGCGTTATTGACAATAGTCTACCGGAGATCCTCATGGTCTGCCATGAGAGCGACCACTTGACGGCTGAGATCGGCAACCGCATCACGATGTACGACGGTGAGTGGAGGTTGAGGGCGAGGATGCATCGTGCCCAGTCTCTGAATACCAACTGACGTAGCAGAAGGATAAACACGAAAAAATGAACACCTTGAGGTGACGATCTTAACTTTAATTAATATTCAAAAAATCAACTCCCTAAAACATTCTAAGAATAAGAATAAATAGTCTTCATCACATAAACCCTAATTAGGCCTACGCCGTAATTATTGTCAATTGATCTCTATCAATCTTCATCTCCATAGTACATTAGTCGATTGAGGAAAATAAGACAAAACAAGATGCTTTTGTAGTAATTTAGAATGAATAGTTGAAAATAATAAAGTAATTTTGTGTCCATTTAAGAAATGGGCAATCTAATAAAAAGACAGAACAAAATGAAAAAATGAAAAATTAATAAAAGATGGAGGAAGTATTTTAAATAAAACAACTTAAAAGTAGAAGTATTATTTATTTTTAATCACTACAAAAAAAAAAAGGATTTTTAGCATTGGATTTTTTTTGATACTAAAAATGAAATATTTGATACCAAAGGGTATTGGTATCAAAAAAAAATTCGATACCACTTCCGATACCTATACTCCCGATTCTAAAGACCGCGTATCAGAAAAAAAAGTCTGATACTAAAGGGTAACCCTTTAGTATCAGAAATGTATAGTATCAATAAATATTTTCTGATACAGAAGGATTGAACTCTTTAATATCAGAATTGTATTTAGTATCAATAAATATTTTCTGATACTAAAGGATTGAACTCTTTAGTATCAGAATTGTATTTAGTATCGGATTACTGTATCAATTTGTTTTGATACAACAACGCATTTATAGTACCGTAAACTTTACCGATACTAAACATATAGTATCAATAAATATTTTCTAATATTAAATGATTGAACCCTTTAGTATCAGAATAATATTTAGTATCTTTAGTATCAGAATAATATTTAGTATCGAATAATGGTATCAATTTTTTTGAATACTACATTATATTTTTAATATCAAATTTTTTAACGATACTAAATATATAGTATCAATAAATATTTTTTGATACTAAAAGGATTTAACCTTTAGTATCAGAAAAATATTTTGTATCAAATAATGGAATCAATTTTTTTGATACTAAATATATTTTTGTTTATAGTATAATTATATTAATTTTTTAATACAATATTATATTTATTGTATTTAAAACATTACCAACTGATTCTAAAATTAATGGTATTATAAAAAAATTCTAATATTAATTTTTTTATGACAAAAAAACACTAGCTTTATTACACTCGTAAAATGCTAATATTCAATATGATTCAACTCGTAAATTTCACAAAAATCTAACATGGCTGGCCCCTACTCCAAGCAAGGAAGGCAGATTATGATGTCTTAACACAAATGTAGGCAACTAATTAAATCTTACAAAATGCAGCAGTAACTACAACTTCAAATACCAGATTTGTACAACGGAGAAACTTTGTCGAACATCACTACTTGTGAACCAACAACCATGGGAGCTTATCAAGTTTATGGCGACGAATATCAACCCAAGCAGGAGTAAGTTGACTTGAGAGATTTGGCCACCATGGTTTTTGTGTAAAGAGCATGCATCTGCAGAATCGCAACACTATCAGTCCAAACGCATTAAGAAATTCATCGACTCTAGCTATGATTTTCAATTCACTAGCCATTATGAATCAGTTTAATCCTATGTTTTCCAGCTTCGTAGATCACAAAATCCAACCCCTGCACCAATTAAGAAAAGCTAAATATCAGAATAACAATTTAATTAATCATATGTTTTGGTCCCACGTCAGACCTGAAACATGAGTTCATTGTAAGAGCCCGAAGAATATTGCAAAGGGGGAATATCCTGGCGATTAAGAGGCTGTCATTTGCAGCTTGTTGAAAAGCAGAGGAGATTTTGTTTCTCTGAGATGAAGCAACATTAATATGTTCTTCATTTTTGTTGCCAAGAATTCTTGAAAGTTGTTTTTTTACTCTATGATTGTGGGTGTACAACAATCAAAATGTTTTGGATCTAGTGGTTTGTGTTTTGCTTCAAGGCTGTAAAACAAAAGGGCAAATTTTCATACTACACTTGTTTATTTTCTTCTAGAAATGATTCCTTTTCACTTTATCGTGTTTTTTGTGTTGTGTCCATAATGAATGAGATTAATTTAACATATCCATGAAAATAATTTCTCATGAATTCTTATTTACATACATAGCTTCTTCAACAAAAGTTTTATCCAAAATACAAATTTCTTACCTCAATGCCCCTTCCCTTACCCTCAAAACCTTGAGAAATGAGGGGCTGAGATCCCAAATGTTTGATGAAACTTCAAAATTCTTCAGTTGCAGCCATATTCGAAACTTCAAAAACTAACAAAAGAGTTGCAGCAGTTAATCTAATTAATTCAACATAATGTACAAACAAAGAAAATGCTCGAGTTCATAAGGAAACAAATCCATCATAAACGTTTAATGTCATGAGATCGGCAGATCGCAAAATATCTACATTTATATTGTCCAGATATTCCCATTCCAACATCGGAGAACCGAATTCTTTTCAACGAGACTGGTGTGACTATAGCTAATCAAAAACTAGCTGATGATTTTGTTTAAACTGAAGTTGAAATAATTTAATTAAGCAAAATGTACAGAGCTTTCTAGTCCACTTCTAAACCAAGTCATTTGCATAGGCAATAGATCTTATAATAGGAACAAACATACCAGCATATAAGTGGAGTGTACAACAAATATTTGTATTGTTCTTAATTGTGCGTTCTGATACACTAAAAGATAAATCAGTTGCATAGGCAATGCAATACAAACGCACACAAGGTGACCTCTAAGAAACTAGAGCATGGTCTTGACACCTGTAAGTACAATAACTTGAGCCAAGCAACTTTAGATAGAAGAAATTAATCAACGGAACATTTTCCAATTGCACTTCTAATTCAAATAATTTTCAGAATGCTATCATCAATTTCCCCAAAAAAAAGAGATCAAAGAGTATGTACCGAGAAATCAGATGGAAGCGCGAGACACGCTAGGTGTCAATGGACCGGAGGCTGCTGGACACCGATGGACGCCGGAGCTCTACAGCAGGAGGCTGCGTGCGGCTATGGGACGGCGGCCCTGGGCGTCTGCCTCGCCGGCCAGAGCGCAGCAGCGGCAAGCCTGGGATCTGTCGCCGGCGTAGTCTCCGGAGGGTTATGGTGCAGCGGCGGCCGAGAGGAGGAGGTCGCGTTATAGTGCTGAAGTCTGAGCGGTGGCTACGGCGCGCAGGGAGTGACCGGAGGGACTGTGTGCGGCGGCTGCAGCGGATGTATTCTCACTGTGTGAAAATCGCACACGATGAGGGTTTTCGGTTTCTTTTCGTAATCAAATTTCATTTTATTTTTTTGACAGAGAGACTAGGGAGATTGTATAATTTGTATACTGCATAAGCGGGATCGGAAATCATTACCCGATACTATTTTTAGTAATTACAAATAAAATTAATAGTATTAAAAATTTAATTAAAATATTATTTGATAAAAAAAAGTGGAATTAATAAAAAAATATTAATATTAAAAATAAAATTAATAGTATCATAAAGTTAATTTCTAATACCAAAGGTGTATCTAGGAATTTTTATTTTCGATACTAATGATAAATAGTATCAAAAAAATTATTTGATGAAAAAAAAAAATTGGTATCAATGAAAAAAGTACTAATACAAAAATAGTAATAGTATCGATAAAGTGATGGATGCTATAAAGTTAATGGTATCGAAAATTATATTTTCAATACCAATGATAAGTAGTATCAAAAAAAATTATGTGATACAAAAAATAAGTCGTATCAATAAATAAATTACTAATACTAAAATTATAATAGTATCAAAAAAACTTTGGATGCTATTAAATTAGTGGTATCGGAAATAAAGTTTTCGATACTAATAATAAGTAGTATCAAAAATATTATTTGATACAAAAAATAAGCAGTATCAATAAATAAATTACTAATACAAAAATTGTAATAGTATCGATAAAGTGATAGATGATATAAAGTTAATGGTGTCACAAATTAAATTTTTGATACCAATGATAAGTAGTATCAAAAAATATTTGATCCTAAAACTAAATAGTATCCATAAATAAATTTCTGATGCAGAAACAATATTAGTATCATTAAATAACGGATGCTATAAATTTAATAGTATCAAAAAAACAAATTGATACAAAAAATAAATAGTATCAATAAAACTATTACTAATACTAAAAATAAAATTAATAGTATTGGAAATTTAATTTCCGACACCAATGATAAGTAGTATCAAAAAAAATGTTTGATACAAAAAATAAGTGGTATCAATAAAATAATTACTAATACAAAAAATAAAATTAATAATATCGAAAATTTAATTTACGACACCAATGATAAGTAGTATCAAAAAAAATGTTTGATACAAAAAATAAGTGGTATCAATAAAACAAATACTAAAAATAAAAATAAAATTAATAGTATCGGAAATTTAATTTCCGACACCGATGATAAGTAGTATCAAAAAAAATGTTTGATACAAAAAATAAGTGGTATCAATAAACTATTACTAATACTAAAAATAAAATTAATAGTATCGGAAATTTAATTTCCGACACCAATGATAAGTAGTATCAAAAAAATTATTTGATACAAAAAATAAGTTGTATCAATAAAACAATTACTAATACTAAAAGTAAAATTAATAGTATCGGAAATTCAATTTCCAATATCAATGATAAGTAGTATCAAAAAAATTGTTTGATACAAAAAATAAGTGGCATCAATAAAGCAATTACTAATACTAAAAATAAAATTAATTGTATCGGAAATTTAATTTTCGACACCAATGATAAGTAGTATCAAAAAAATTATTTGATACAAAAAATAAGTTGTATCAATAAAACAATTACTAATACTAAAAGTAATATTAATAGTATCAGAAATTCAATTTTCAATACCAATGATAAATAGTATCAAAAAATTATTTGATGCAAAAAAATAAGTAGTATCATTAAAAAAAATTGATGCCAAAATAACTTTTGTATCAAAAAATAACGGATACAATAAAATTAATGGTATCAAAAGATAATTTTTTGATACCAAGTATGCAAGTAGTATCAGTAGTTTTATTGTTGATATTAAATGATAAGATTTAGTATCGAAAAATGCATCAGATACCAATTTTCCGATACTAAAAACCGCTTTTTTTGTAGTGAATGTTTTTATATAAACTTTACCTAACACTACTTAAAAAGTTAGATATGAAGATTCCTGTTTGTTTCCAGATAGGGTAGCAATATATAAACGAGAAAAGAGTAGATCAAAAGTCGAGTCAAGGTAGATCTTTTTCTGCAAGATAAATATGTCCTGGATATATAGTTCTCACATGATTGACATAATGTCTCTAAACGTGTGTTTGCAAACACAAAGTATATGCTTAAAAACATTTTTTTTTTTTAAATAGAATCACTTTTGAAGTGTTTGCAAATACAATCAAGTGATTAAGTTAAGTTGTTAAAAGTGATTTTGATGAAACACCCCTCCACCAACTTTTAATAGCTTCTATGTGCTTCTCATCATTATAATAATTAATTTTACAATTTTGTCCTCACAATTTAAATACTATTTTATCTTTACCCATTACTTATCCAAATATAATAAAGGTGTTTTTTGTAAGGTTATAAAAAAATGGTTTGTTTTACAAACACCACAACATATACACAATTGATTAAAAATGCTTTTTAAAACACTATCAACTTTCAATTTTATTGTAAAAATCAATTTTAATCACTTTTAATCAATCAATATTGTTTGCAAACATACCCTAAATGTAAAAAAAAACTTACACCCTTGATATAGTACAGTGGTGGCCCTGAGGGTGGGCCTGAGGGGCGACCGCCCTGGGCCCCGAATTTTTTGGGGCCTATTTTTATATATATATATATATATATATATTATACTTAATATTTTTTTTAAAGAAATTAAAAGATAAAAATAATAACTAAAATATATAAGATGTGAGCTAAAACAAAACTTTAATATGCTAATTAACATTAATTACATTTCTTGAAAATGATCATAAACTTAATACAACACAATTATTTCTAATGAGTAATTAATACTCCGTATCTAATTAAAAGCTAAATGAGTAGTACCTATTAATTTTGAGGCAGTGCATTCGATATGCTATATCCAATTTCAATCAAATTTTCTTTATTTATTAATCTATAACATATTTCATTGTATCCAAATAGATTTCATCTAATTGGATCGGTGATCACGTTTGGCATTCGACTTTCTTTTTCAGTTTTTCACAGTCCACAATCACGGTTATATTATTCATTGATTATTATTTTAGTTTTTTTTACTTATTCAATATTAATTACTCGACTTGTTGTTTCTTTTATTTCTATAATACTTGCGTTTCTGTTATATTTATAATAACTTTTTTCATTTATTTTTAGTTAAATTATTATCTTTACTTGATTTTTTATTTTATTCAAATAAATTAAAGTCTTGGGATGATAATAAATTAAAAAGATGTTGCGAAAATCTAGGAAATACTTTAAAACATGAAAACTCTTTAGATATTGATTCAAATGATTTATTTGACTTATTTTTCGAACTTAAAGTGTTATAAGTAACTTTATCAACATAAAAAAAAATCTTTGAAATTCTTTGGGTTTGCTTCTCTTTAAAAAAAAAAATTTGTGTTGCTATCCTAATGTCTTAATTGCATATATAAACAATATTGACTATTCAGCAAGAAATTTTTCTAAATTAAAATTGCTAAAAACATACATACGATCCACTATATCACAAGAAAGATTAAAACTTTATATATAGAAAGAGATATGATATTACAAATTAATTATTATATCACAAGAAAGATTAAAACTTTATATATTGAAAGAGATATGATATTACAAATTAATTATTATGAAGATATTATTAATGAATTTGCTTCTCAAAATGCTAAAAAAAAGTCATTTTAAATGATTTGTTTTTTGTTCATTCATTTTTAATATGTACATTTCACTTATTTTATTTGTTGTTGTTCAAAGGAGGGCCCTTTTTTTTTGTTCGCCCCAGCCTGCAAATTCTCAGGACCGGCTCTGATACAGTAGCACCACTATAACAAGGTATCAACGAAAGAAACGAGAGTTATGTGAACTCAACAACTAGGGTTCGAAAATCAGAAGGTAGAAAAGACTACAAAATGTCTGTGGCTAATGAAGGATAGGGGTGGGAATTGAATGAGCCAGGCTACCCGACATGGGCCTGCGACTCAGCGTACTAAAGTTCGGCTCGTTTAATAAACAAGTCGGGCTCAAGCTTTTTAGAAGCCCATTTAATTAAAGAGGACGGACCAAAGCTTTTTTATAGGTCTTTTAGGCCCAACAGACCAGCCTATTTAGACCAGCCTATTTAAATTAATATATATATAATATAATATTATTAATATATAATTTATAAAAATATAATATAATATATGAGATACAATAATTAATAAATAAAAGTAAAACTACAATACTAAATTGTGCGCTGCTTTGAATAGAAAAACCCTAAGGGGATGTTTCCTTTTGGTTTTAAAAACCAGGTTTTGGATTTCAAGATCCAAAAACCGTTTTACTCCGGGATTTAAAAATCGGTTTTCAAAATCCACTCAAAACCACCCTTATCAAACATATTGATTTGACATAAAGTTATATCTATATAATATTACTCCAATCATTATATTCTTTTTCAACAATAATATAATAATACTATAATAATATAATAATACAATAATATAATACATTTAATCAACTGATCATTATAATCTTACCAAACAATAATATAATAATACAAACTCATTCAATCTTACAACTTGATTTGACATAAAGTTAAATCCTTCACTATTCTAAAACCCAAAAGAAACACTCATATTACTATTCATCGGGATTTCAAAAACCAGGATTTCAAAAATCTGGTTTTTAAAACCACCCAAAGCCCAAAAGAAACACCCCCTAAAAGTAAACTGTGCTTTGTGCGCCCGTTTTGAAATCGGGAGAAAACCTCCACAATTCCATTCTGATTCCAAACACGTTCATAACCAAAAAAATTCGTTGCACACTCGATCGGAGCACACCCGCTGCACACTTGATCGGAGCACACCCGCTGCACGCCGTTGCTGACTCGCGAATCATCATTTTAGAGGTTAACATTCTATGATTTCTGTCTATTTTTTATTGTTTGTCCATTCTTAGTCGAATTATAAGCATTATTAGTATGCTCTTTGATAATCCATAATGTATTACTAGTTTTTTTATCCATCTTTATTGCAATGTAATATTTTTATTTAACCATTCATATAAAATCTACAAGGTGATTTTCCGAATTATAGATTTAGTAATAAATCTACTAAGTAATTATTGATTTATGAGATTAATGAATTGGTTTCTATATGATTGTTCACGTACAACATTTAACATGAATTTATTGATTTATGATATTAATGAATTGGTTTCTTTATGGTTATTCTCTTTGAAATTTATGGATTTTACTTATGTATTTAGTAATTAGTGGATTTAGTAAGATTCTGACATTTATTAATTTTATGTTGGGAAATTCTCAAATGCACCATGTGCACCAAATCAAGTTTGGTGCACATGCTTTTGTCCTTATCCTCCTATTCTAACTTATTATCCTTTTTTTTTATGGTTATAATTCTATTTTTTTCTATTAATTAATTAATTAATTTATAATCTATTACTTTATTAATTAATTAATAAATTACAGTCCTTTCAAACTTTTTTTTTTAGTTTTTTTTTTCGTTTTTTTTTCGTTTTTTTTTTTGTTTTTTTTTTTTCGTTTTTTTTTTTTCGTTTTTTTTTTGTTTTTTTTTTTTTTTGTTTTTTTTTTGTTTTTTTTTCGTTACTCACCCCCACTTTTCAATAATAATAGTTGCTACTTTTCATTAATAAAATTTCCACTTTTCAATAATAACAGTTGCCACTTTTCATTTATAAAATTTCCACTTTTCACTAATAACAGTTACCACTATTCAGTAACAAAATTTCCACTTTTCAGTAACAAAATTTCCACTTTTCAATAATAATAGTTACCACTTTTCAGTAACAAAATTTCCACTTTTCAATAATAATAGTTACCACCTTTCAGTAACAAAATTTCTACTTTTCAATAATAAGAATTACACTTTTCAGTTAAAATATTTACCACTTTTCAGTAACAAAATCTCCACTTTTCAATAAAAAGAATTACACTTTTCAGTTAAAGTGTAATTCTTATTATTGAAAAATGTAATCTTATTATTGAAAAGTGGTAGATATTTGAACTGAAAAGTGTAATTCTTATTATTGAAAATGGTAGATATTTTAACTTAAAAATGTAATTTTTATTATTGAAAAGTGATAAATATTTTAACTGAAAAGTGTAATTCTTATTATTGAAAAGTGGAAATTTTGTTACTGAAAAGCGGTAGATATTTTAACTGAAAAATGTAATTTTTATTATTGAAAAGTGGTAGATATTTTAACTGAAAAGTGTAATTCCTATTATTGAAAAGTGGTAACTATTATTATTGAAAAGTGGAAATTTTGTTACTGAAAAGTGGTAGCTATTATTAATGAAAATTGGTAATTTTGTTATGAAAAGTGATAATTATTATTAGTGAAAAGTGGAAATATTAATTAATTAAAACGGGTATATTTAATTATAAATTGTACAGTTAAAATTATTATTAAAATTGAAAAAATGTTATTCTTATTATTGAAAAGTGGTAGATATTTGAACTGAAAAGTGTAATTCTTATTATTGAAAAGTGGTAGATATTTTAACTGAAAAATGTACTTTTTATTATTGAAAGTGGTAGATATTTGAACTGAAAAGTGTAATTCTTATTATTGAAAAGTGGTAGATATTTGAACTGAAAAGTGTAATTCTTATTATTGAAAAGTGGTAGATATTTTAACTTAAAAATGTAATTTTTATTATTGAAAAGTGATAAATATTTTAACTGAAAAGTGTAATTCTTATTATTGAAAAGTGAAAATTTTGTTATTGAAAAGTGGTAGATATTTTAACTGAAAAATGTAATTTTTATTATTGAAAAGTGGTAGATATTTTAACTGAAAAGTGTAATTCTTATTATTGAAAAGTGGTAACTATTATTATTGAAAAGTGGAAATTTTGTTACTGAAAAGTGGTAGCTATTATTAGTGAAAAGTGGTAATTTTGTTATGAAAAGTGATAATTATTATTAGTGAAAAGTGGAAATTTTATTAATGAAAAGTAGAGACTATTATTATTAAAAAGTGGAAGTGAGTAACGAAAAAAAAAACGAAAAAAAATGAAAAATAAACAGAAAAATAAACAAATTTGAAATTGTTATGAAAAATGATAATTATTATTAGTGAAAAATGGAAATTTTATTAATGAAAAGTAGAGACTATTATTATTAAAAAGTGGAAGTGAGTAACGAAAAAAAAAACGAAAAAAAAAAACGAAAAAAAATGAAAAAAAAACAGAAAAAAAAAATTTGAAAAAAAAAAAAATCGACAGAAAAATAAACAAATTTAAAAAAAAAACAGAAAAAAAAACGAAAAAAAAAACAGAAAAAAAGGAAAAAAAAAAACAGAAAAAAAAAAACAAAAAATGAAAAAAAAAACAAGTTTGAAAGAATTTGAACCTGTGACCTCAAGCTTTTAAAAAGATATCTATAACCACTAGAACATTCATTACTTAATTATTTATGTTTATCTTTATAAATAGATATAGGATTGGTCTGTGCATTAGTGTGCACGTGCACGCTGTGCACAGGAGACCAACTCTTTTATGTTTAATGTATACTTTGTAGATATGTCTTTTCAACATGGGAATGATGACACAACTTCATCTACTCCACATTTATCAAGTGGGGCGAAAAATAGTAATATTGATAATACCGAAGATAGAAATAACAATGATTGCGTCATTAAAAAGAAGAGGCAAAAGACATCAATTGTGTGGAATGATTTTGAGAAAGTCGACATTCCTAACATTGGAATGAAAGCTGTTTGCAAATATTGCAAAAATAAATTTTCTACGGGTGGACAAGGGTTTAGTACTAGCCATCTAAGAAGACACGCAAATATTTGTTTGAAAATGAGATTACACATGGATGCCGTCAAGAAACAGTCCGTTATTCCATTCATGTCTTCTGTTTCTTCTGTTAATCCATTAATGGATCCTGGTACAAGGTACTCTAATGAAAAGATGAGAGAAATCATTGCTACTTCCATCATGGTACATGAATATCCTTTTAACATTGTTGAGGATGAAGCTTGGATGTGGGCTTTCCAATATGCTAATTCAGACTTTCAAAAAGTTAAACGCAAGACAATAAGAAATGATTGTCTAGCTATCTGTGAGGCGGAGAAGAAGCATTTGAAGGCGTTGTTGAAAAATGTGAGAAAAACCAGCTTAACTACAAACATGTGGAAATCAAGTCATCAAATAGTTGAGTACATGGTTATCACAAGCCATTTTATTGATGAGGAATGGAAACTTCAAAAGAGAGTTTTGAGTTTTGTGAAAGTTCCTGCACCGAGACGTGGTATTGTTGTGGCTGATGCAATATTCAAGTGTTTGAAGGCTTGGGGGTTTGAAAACAATGTATTTTCTGTTACCGTTGATAATGCTGCTTACAATGATGTTTGTGTGAGGGAACTTAAGCAGAATTTGTCACTTACATTCAAGTTAGTCCTTAACGGTGATTTGTTGCATGTTAGATGTTGTGCACATATATTGAATTTGTTGGTGCAAGATTGTCTTGATAAGACCAAGCATATCACTCAAAATTTTCGTGAAAGTGTTAAGTATATAATCACAATGATGCGAGGATAAAAGTTTTTTCTGATATTTTGGAGCAAAAGGGTCTCAAAGAAACGAGTCTAGTTATTGATTGTCCAAGACGATGGAACTATACCTTTCTAACTGACTGTTCTGTAGATGTTGACCCAGATGTGTTAACATTTGGTGTAACATTTTTAGACTTCAGTGTATTCTCAGAATTGTCAGTGACCTGTGATACATCTTCTTCATCTTTGTCATCTGTAAGACATTTATCATCATCAAACACAACATTAACAGATTCTTGAACAGTGTTAGTTCTAAGGTTATACACTCTATAAGTTTTACTATTTCTAGAATAGCCTAAAAGAAACCTTTATCACTTTTAGAATCAAACTTATGAAGTTGATCCCTATCATTCAGAATATAACACACACAACCAAATACATGAAAATATTTCAAATTTGGTTTTCTATTGTTCAAATCTCATAAGGTGTTTGATTTGTGCCAGAACGAATATAAACTCTATTAATAATATGGCATGCAGTATTCATTGCTTCTCCCCAAAATTTCTTAGCAAGACATTTGGATGTAAGCATGACTCTTGCCATTTCTTGTAAAGTTATATTCTTTCTTTCAACAATTCCATTTTGTTGTGGAGTTTTAGGAGATGAATATTCTTGTAAAATACCCTTTTTATCACAAAAATCATTAAACATGTTGTTTTCAAATTCCCTACCATGATCAGTTTTAATACGGCCAACTTTCAAGTTAAACACATTTTTGAACCTCTTATAAAGAATTTTAAATGCAGTAAATGCTTCAGATTTGTCTCTTAAAGACTCTACCCAGGTAAATCTAGAAAAATTATCTACCACAACTAAGTAATACCTCTTTCCTCCAATGCTTTCAGTTTCCATAGGACCCATCAAATCTATGTGCAATAATTCAAAGCATCGATGTGTAGAACAATGTGACAGCATTTTGTGCGGTATTCTTACCTGCTTACCTTTTTGGCATGGTCCACATACAGTGGGATTGTGAAGCTTCAGTTTTGGAATTCCTTTTACTGCATCTGCTCTAATTAGCCTTTTCATTGCTCTGTAATTTGCATGACCCAATCTTTGATGCCATATAGTATCTTCATCATGTTTTGACAAGTTACACATATTTGTTCCAATAAGATAACAATTATCTGCTGACCTAGTACCAGTCATGACACAAACTTCATCTTTATTAAGAACATAACATGAATCATTGTCAAATTTCACATGCAAATTATCATCACAAAGTTGACTAATGCTAATCAGATTTGCAAGTAAGCCCTTAACATGCAAGACATTTTTAAGCTTAGGAAAACCTTCAACATTCAAAGTTCCTTTACCAATAATCTGTCCTTTCGAACCACCACCATATGTAACATTACCACCATTCATGGTCACATAATCAGATAAGAAATCTATACGACCTGTCATATGTCTAGAACAACCACTATCAAAGTACCATAGATCAGGTAGACATGCTTTTAAGGAGGTATGAACAACATTACAAGTAGCTTTCGGTTTCCATGCAAATTTCAGAAACTGTTTCCTAGGATGTGACAGTTTTTTAGGCAACATTTTCTCATTTTTCATTTCTTCAAACATTTTTATACAGTAAGGACGAATATGACCAACTTTGCAATAGTAATGACAGATAAACTTCCTCTTAACCTTGTGAGGATCTGTTTGTGCAGATGTTACACCAGATGTGTTAACATTTGCCTTCACAAACTTCACAGGTTTTCTAAAATTTTCAGAAATAGAAGCAGTAGTACCATCATACCTAAACCATGATTATTAGACTTACCAGTAGCTATAACATATTTTACCTCAGAAGCACTCTTGGAATATTTTTTGAAACATAAAGTGGAATTGATCAGTTTCTCCTTTAAGTTATAGATTTCCAGATCTCTTTTGGTAAGAATAACTTCTAGCTTAGTGATTGTGTCTTTCAGATCCTCATTCTCTTTATTCAAGGAATTAAGAGTGAGTTTCTGAGAGTTCCAATCATCTAACAACTTTTGGTATGCATTGTCATCAATCTTTTTTCCTGCATCATCAACCAAACCATTAAAATAGACTAAATCTGGGTGACTCTATTCTGATGTTGCTGTAGATGTTGAAGCATCAGGTACAACATCAGAATCTGTTTCATCCAAATCATCATCTGAGGAATCATTATAATCAATTATGGTAAATTTAGCATGTTCATTACCACTTAATTCATCAAGATCATCATCAAAATCATCACTCGAGGTAGCACTAAAATTCTATTTTTGCTTAAGTTTGGTATTGGCACACTCATTTGCATAGTGGCCATAACCAGAACAAGCATTACATTGAACTGATTTTCGAAATTCAGAATCATACCTTGGTTTACCTTCACTCTTTGATAGTTTTGGTGTGAATTGACCTTTCCTCCTTTCTGGTTGAGGTGTTGATGTGTTGATTTGAATCTTAGGCTGAATGTTTCCTCTAGATTTGCTCACAGATTTCTTAAGAAATTTATTAAAGTGCTTAGTGAGGAGGACAATGTTGTTAGGATTGTTGAGACATTCATCAAGTAATTCTTCATCCGAATCAACCTCAGTAATGATAGGCTGAGACTCAGATTTATTTGATGTTTCTCCTTTAAAAACAACAACTTTCTAATCATCATTAGTTTCATCAACTTGATTAGTGTTTATTTCATACGTTCTAAGAATACTCACTAACTCATTTTGACTTAACTTATCAGTATCTTTTGCCCTCTTCAATAGCACAAATTTTAGCATCAAATCTTTTAGGAACATATCTTAATATCTTATGTACTACTCTAACATTAGAAATAGGGTCACCAAGAGAATGTGATTCATTGATTATCTCACTTAACATTTCGTTATAAGAAGAAATAGTTTCATCTTCCTTCATTCGGAGATTCTCAAATTTTGTCCCCAACATTCGAAGCTTAGTCCTTCGAACACTGTCTGAACCCTCACAATGCTCTTGCAACCTGTCCCATGCATATTTAGAAGTAGAATAGTTAGATATAATTTTAAACATTGAAACATCAACAGAGGTAAAAATAGCATTTAAAGCTTTAGAATTGTAGCCTGCTGTTGTTATTTCATCAGCCGTCCAGTCAACTTCTCTCTTGAGTTGAATTTCACCATCTGCATCTGCTGGTTGCTTTGGAGCTTCCCAGCCTGTAAGTACAGTCCTCCAAGCACGTTCATCAATCGACTTGATGTACATACGCATCTTGGGCTTCCAATAAGCATAATTCGAACCATCTAAAACGGGTGGCCTAAGTGCCGTGGATATGTGATGTGTTTCCATTGCTAACATAAACTAAAAACACACTAAAAGCAAGGATCTAACCTAGTGTCGTCAAGTATCGACTCTGATACCAACTGAAACTGTGTTGGTATAGTGTTTAAGTAAAAACAGATTAATGTTGTACCAAATGTTGAGACAAATTGTACAACACTGACTCTAACAGAATATCAGAAATAAGTTGACACAGCGGAAGAATTGAAACACTAAAAACAAACGAGACACAATGGAAATATTTTTAACATAGATTTTATAAATAAAAATCTATGTTAGCCTTACGGCGAAATATCAATACTTATCTTCAAGTACAAATGTTGTGTGAAATGTTACAACAATAACCTTCACAACAGAAACTACAAACGAGGCAGGTGCCTTGTTCTAAAAACGATCTAAGTGTATGAATTATACACTGCCGAAATGCTAGTCCTATCTATGATTACACTCTCGATAGATAAAGAAAAGCGCACAGTTATACGGGTGGTGGTGGTCCTGAAAGGAGTATATAACAAGTGTATGGGGGGGGGGGAATACACTTGTATGCAAATTCTTTTCAACTTTGATCAAACCAGAGTTCAGCAAGATTGTCTTGGACAACTCTGCTGAAGATGTATAACCTTTTCAAAGATAACCAAGCTACTAAGTACTATTGAGTACTTAGTTGAATGACTATCTAAATTGGTTATAAGTGCGGAATTAGTGGTTGGCCCTTTAGTTTAAACTCCTTTAAGTTCTGAAATCACTTTAAGCAATACAGTCCAGTTTTCAGGGAACTTGTCCAATTCAGTTTTTGCACAGTCTTTGAATATATGTCCTTCTAAAGGTCAGTTTTGTGTGCAGTGTTGAATGTATGAAAGTACTTTGAAAGTAAATCAACACAAGAGTTTATAGTGGTTCAGAGACTCAAGCTCCTACATCCACTTTCCCTGATTGAACAGGATAATTCCTTCACTCTTGGAATTAACTTGTTTTATAGTGCCAAGGTGCACTTGATCAAGAACACCACTCCTTGGTGAATTGATCCCTAGGATGTCTAGAGTCCTAATACCCTCTTCTGAACTCAGAACTGAACTGTTCTTCTCTCAACAGTCAGCTCCTACCACTTCTACTACTACAACCTTCTCACTTTCTCACTTGAAAGGGGTAAGGATTGAAGTAAGGTTCCAACTAATGAGATATCCTTTACAATGAAGATCAGTGTATAAGGATTAGGATATCTCTCTAAGCTTTGTATGGATATACAATAAGTTCAGCTTAGAAGAAGTTTATGAAGACTAAGATAGTCTCTTTGAAAGCTTGAAAACACTTGTTAACTTGTAGGATAGTTGGATATTCTTGTCAAGGTTGAGGTGCTTTCAAATGGTCTTCACACTTCTGTATTTATAGACAAATTTGAGGATTTGCCCGTTGGAGAGGCAGTCCCAAATTGCTATAAATGTCTTCCTTGAGTTCTTCAAACTGGAAGACAGATTCTTGATAGTGACATGTCCTCATTTGGGTAATAAACGGCTGTATGATCTTTGTCTTCATTCTGCAGCACTCTTCCCAATGTTTGACTTCAAGATTCACTTGATTAAGCTTGGACATGGCTTCTGAAGTTTGATCCAACGATAGGACAACATTCCTTATCAAATGGACAACTCTGCTTATCACTATCAGCATACTTGCTTATCAGCATAGTTGGCTTGCTCTCTTCAGATGACTTGGCTTTTTTCCCTTTGCTTCACTCGGAATTGATCTTAGCATCATTCTTTGAAGTCTTTTAGGGTGTAGTTGTCTTCATCTCTTCAGCATAGTTGACTTTTAAGCTTCAGAACACTTGTTCTGGTTCAATTGTGCTGAGACAACTCTTCTGGACAACTCTCCTGATTAGCATACTTGGCCTTCAATAGCTTTAGTGATTGTTCCAGAATTTGAGCCTTAAGGGGACTTGTTCTTAATAGTCTTCAAGGCATATGTTCCCCCTCAAATTGTGCATCTAAACAACTAAGAGCTACCTAACATATCAGCTTCTCATCTAGCCTTATTCTATATGTTCTAACATGTTTAGAACATAATCATCTTAAACTTAGGCATGTCTCAGGGGGTTTTGGTATTGAATCAAAACATATCTCATTTTATTCCCAACAATTTCCCCCTTTTTGATGATGCCAAAACCTAAACATTTTATGCAAAAGTGACTTGATTACACCTATTACATTTATCTTCAGAAGACATGACTAGAGTCAATTTTCCTGAAAAAGAATGTGTTAGTGTATTCACCATTCATGTTGCAAATATGTTTCAAAGATAGGCATAGAGAGATTTCTGTAACAATGCTTCTTGATTCAAAGGTGTTCAACTATCATTCATTTAAAATACATTACAAGCATGTTGATAGTTGAAACTAACATATCAGAGCATGAATCCAAAACACTATTACATTAGAGCATTTCATTACAAGATATAAGAGCATATACTAAATACTTAATAGCATCTAGATCTTCAAGTATCAGAGCACAAAAGCATATCAGAGCAAACATATTTTCAGAGCACACCACATCAGTATTCTTGACCAGACTTCAGCATAGATGACCAATTTCAGAAAATCAGTTTTCAAGACAATCAGATCAGCAGAAAGGGATTAAGAGGACTTAGCCAATTTCAGAGATCATCTTCAGGAGGGGGCACCATCCCATATTGTGCCCACACCCTCTTCTTAAGTTCCATGGCCTCTTGATTAGTTCCCTTTGGTCCAAGTACCATCTTGTTTAGCTTTACAATTTCTAGGAATTCTTGGAGAATCCTAGATTGATCAATTCATCCTTCCAGCTTGGGTGGCATATAGATGATTGGCTTGGTAGCAGTGAATTCAATTCTTGCAAGATCAGCAACTGCAAGTAGTTGCTGATAAAGGTCTCTGAAGTATTCAATCATGAATTCAACAAAGGTGGTGTTTACTTCCCTTCCATTCCACCTATCAATGACATAATAGTCATAGACAAAATCCCTTTTGGCTTCCTCCCATGAGTCATTCAGTTGGATTGGCACCCATTTATCCAAGTGAGGATATTTGGTGTCCATGGGGATCAAGAGTTGTGGTTTCAACTTGTTGTAAGTTGCTCTCTTTCTTCTGGGCTTTTGAAAATTTGCTCTTCTTTTGTATCTTGCTCTTTGTGCTTCATCCATCAAGTCTATCTTCTCTTGGGCCCTCATCATGGCCAGTTTCTGTTGAGTTTCAGGGTCTTTGCCATACCCTTCATGAAACAGCTTTGATGGATCATTCAACAACACAATTTTCTTCTTCTTTGGTCCTGGTCCAAAGCCTTCTTCATACAAATCTTCTATATCTTCAGCAACTTTGGCACCATCAGAGGACTTAGTCTCATTAGACTTATCTTTCTCAGAGGATTTGTCTTTTTCAGCAATTTTGGACACTTCAGCAGCTTTTTCCTTTTCAGCATTTTTGGCCTTCTTGGAGGTAGGCACTTCATCATCAATTCTAAACTCAGGGGGCAGATCAAGGCTGTTGGGAAAGTCAGTAAATGTCTCAGCTTTTCTTTTCTTTCCTTTGGCCTTGTTGATTTTTCCTCTAGTTTGGACACCTTCAGCATTTTTGTCCAAACCAGACACCTCTCCTCCTGGTCTTTGTTGTAGCCTCACTCTTTCTTCCTGTGCTGAAGTCATTGAGTTCTTCAAGGCAATTGCTAACTGCTCCTCTTCATCCAATTCTTCCAAGTTCAGCACTGCTGGCTCTTTTCCTTTAACTTCAGAAGCTTTTTCCTTGCCCTTGTCTGAACCTCCAATAATCAAGGCACCTTTGGCCCTTGATCTTTCCCTTTCCCCCTTTTTGGCAGCATCAAAACACTGAGGTTTGAGCTCACTCATGGTTGTAGCCATCAGGGATTGGGCTAGGTTCAGAGATTTCATCTCTTCCAGCAGATATACATTCTCATCATGTATATTCTGCATCCTATCACTGCTCAAGCTAAGGAAAGCTAGAACAGGCTTCATTTTTTGCTCAACAACCTCCTCCAAGGTTGCTTTCAGAGATGCATCAAATTGGGCTTTTAAGAGCTCAGTGAGGTTGGCCACTGCACCTTCAGCAATGTTGGCCATCACTTCTTGGGAAAATTTCTCTGAAGCTGCTTTTACCATAGCAAGCCTTTGTGCCTCTGCTCTTTTCTTCTGTAATGCAGTCTTCTTGCCAAGTGCTTGCTTGATGGTTAGCCTAATAGCTTGAACATTGGCATTGTGATTATCTCTGAGTAGCTTCTGATCTTTCCTGACTTCTTCTGAAATTTTCTCCATAGTGGCTTTGGCCTTTTGGGCTTCAGTGGAAATGGTTTGAAGACCAGATTCCACTCCTCCTATCCTTGCTTCCAATGTGGGTAGCACCACATCCTCAGAGCCTGTTAGCCTCATTTCCACAGATGCTAGAGTTCTTCCATGTTGATCCAAAGCTCCAGTGGTTTCTGCATGAGCTGATTGGACTTGATGAGTCAAGGAGTCCAACTTTGCTGATTGCATTCCAAGCAAGGCTTGTGCAGATCCTGAATCAACTTGGATGGGAGTATCTGTTAAGAAGTCATCTGCAAAAATTTGGTCAAATGATATACCTGCAAGATCAGAAAAATTAAAAACACACTCATCACCCTCAGTTTCTTTTTCATAAGACTCTGATACATCAACAACCTTCTTCTCATTTTCAACTCTTTCTTTTCTTCCTTCATTAATAATGTCCTCACTTAAGGAATCAAGCCTCCTTTCATCAAGGGATTCTTGAAGTTCAGATTTGACTTCAAGAATAACCTGTCCTTCCTCACTTATACCACCCTCTATTTGCGGTACACTCACTATCTTGGTGATGATAACCTCTCTTTAATCCTCTACTCCCTCTGATTTTTCAACTAAGCTCTCCTTTTCAACACCTTCACCTATACCTGCAACATCTCCACCTTCAACAAGGTTCAAAGATGGCAGTTGTGGGGAGATCACAGTGCTTATTTCAGCAGCCACTGAGTCATCCTAAATGATTAAGGGCTGATCAGTGTCCAACTCTCCTGACACTGAATAGGCCTTAATCAAACCAGCCTCTAAAGTAGGAACCTCAACATCTTTAGGCTATGCCTTGGGTTCAGAAGAACCTTCATTGGCAGATGTATCTTTGGTTGTGTTACCACCCTTGGTCAACACCTCTGATGAAGCAGAGCCTTTCCTATGATAGGTTAAGAGAGGGGTTGAAGGCAAATTGGATTCAGAAGGGTTGGGATTGGTTTCAGGAGGGGTTTGAGGGATCATCAGGGGAATCATCATCATTTGAGCTACTATCAGGGTGTTTAATGCCATTAGCTTTTATTTCCTTCTCCTCAATGATCTTCTCATCTACTAACTTTGCAAACACATTCTCATCAATGAGAAATCTTGTTTTTAGCACACCAGCAAAGTGTAGCAGTCTGCTTTCTTCCACTTGCCACCAGTTTGCACCCTTATCTTGGATGACTTGTGATATCTCCATTATAGTTTTGTCTTTCACATCCACAAGCATCCTCAAATCATGAAATATCTTCTGAATTCTTAGAAATTCAGCAAGTTGTGGATATAAACTGTCCATAGTAGCCTTGGCTCCACCTCTGAGCATACTCTCATAAGTATACTCCTCCTCATCTCCACTAGACTATGGACTTTGGATTATAGGGGAGTTGGCTCTGTCTTCTCCTAGAGTGGCTTCAGGGAGGTTAAGTTCAGGAATGTTGGCTTCAGAAGGGTTGGGTGCAGTTGAAGGTACTTCAGTTGCTTTTGAGAGCAATGGATATGAAGGGGCTTTGCTCAGGGGGGTTGGTTCATGAAGTGCAGCTTCTAAAAGTTTTGAATAATTGAGCATAGATGAGTCAAGGGGTGATTGCAATCTTGTCTCATCTACTGCTAAGTCTGCAAGCACATCTATCCTACTTCTTTGCATACTCCCTTCTGGAGAATATCTCTTTGTAAGATTGACAGGGGTGATTGGTTGGTTTGTGGGAGTAACATGAGTTTCAGGGGAGTTGGGATCAGGATTCTGAGTTTCAGGAAGGTTGGCCTGTAATGGTTGACCTTCAGGGACCTTGGATTCTGGAGTTCCAGAACTAGAAGAGTTGGTCCTTGATTTAGACTTGGTCCTGCTTTCAGCTCTGCTCTCTCTTAGAGCAAGTTGTAGAGACTTTTCCTCCTGAAGCTCTAACACCTTTTCAGTAGGCTTGGCCCTTCTCTTGCTAGCCCTACTGCTCCCACTGCCTTCTCCATCCTTCTTAGGGACAACTTCCCTGGGCCTCTTATCACCCTTAGACTTTTGTCTAGTCTCATTATATTTTTGCCTCAGCTCTTCTGAGTGATCAGAAGGCACTTGCACACCTTCTTCAGCAACCTCTTCAATTTCTCTTCTGAAGGTATTTGAGACACCTTCCTTGTTTTCACCACTCTGGCCTTAGTCATTTTCTTTAATTTTGGCTTTTCTTCAGCCTTTTCTTCACCAGATTTGGCCAGGAGCATCCTTCTTTGCTCAGTTTTCTTGCTGGGCTTTCTGAACAATATTTTCTGGGCAGGGAGGGATTTGGCAAAGGTCTGCATCTTAGAGTAGTGAGCAAACTTCTCAATTAGCAGACTTGCCCTTGTGCAGTATTTGAGCTTGCTCTCTAACACAACCTTGTTGTGGGCCTTTACTTTGAATTTTGCCTTTTCTTTCATCATTTCAGACAAGATGAAAGTCCTCCAATCAAACTTGATGCCTTTATCACTAGCATCAATAACAACTGCCATAATCCTTATCCTTGGATGACTGACCTGCTCCAAACTGCCAGTGTTGCTTAGCAAACTTTTGGCAACCACTTCAAATAAGGTCAGAAACTTTGGCTTGAGAGTCCTCTTATGTTGAGTAGAGGATAGTGGCCATGGAGTAATAAGCCATTCTTGAGCAATCTCTTCTTCAAGCCCATTACCATAAAATTCTGCATTCCTTCCCTCTGAAGGCAAACCAAAAGCAGCATCAACATCTTCTTCAGAAAATTTTACTCTGTGAAATCTTTCTTCTTCTTCACCATCTGCAACATAGGACAGTCTTGTGGCAACCTCACCATCCTCAGGTTTGCCTCTCCATTTAAGAAATGCAAAGAACTCAGCCATGTATGATTCAAGACAAGAATCTGGCTTTTCTTGCATGAACTTTTGGAGACCTGCCCTTCTCAACCATCTCAAGGTTGGAGTAATATTGGGATCCTCACTCTCAAAAGAAAGGATTGGCTCGAATGTGAGGTTGTTTTTGTGGCTCAGATAGCCAAAATCAAGGTCTAGATCCTTGTTTGTGAAATCAACAACCATCTCAGTTCTTACTTTGGGAGCCATTGAACAACAGTGAAAGATATTGAGAGTGTTTGAAAGCTAGGGTTTCAAATACTTGGGGAAGAAGTATTTGTGGGGGTTCTTAAGACTTATGAAAATTCTAAAAAGAATGTTTGTCAATGAGTTGGTGAAGTCTTGAGGAAATTCAACGGTTAACAAAAAGGGAAAACAAAATTGGACGGCCAGGATTGATTTCAGGGGAGTTGGCCAATTTTGATCCAATGGTCAAAAACCAATGTAACAGTGAGTAATTGGTTTTATTCAAAACGTGGAGGTTATTTAATATTAGTTAATGGTTGGGGAGTTTTCAAGGTAGATCATGGCTTGAAAAAGTGTAATGCAAACAAGAGTTAAATCTTGGCATTTAATGCATGGAAAGTGACCTTTTGGGTGGGAGACAAATTAAATCCCCAAAAAGATGATATCTGTATATGGAATAGGACAGATTTCAAAATAGGCAATGATTACCCAAAATAGGTGCTTATCAAACAAAGAAAATAGTTTGATAGCCAAGACAACTTATCTGACCCCATTTGGACAAGAGTCCTGAAGAGATGTGGACAAGTGTCCTGAATGATTGAGGTCATCTCTTCTGAATTTCAGTAGACTTGACCAAGTCTCCTGAACATCATTTCAGTTCCCTTTACTCCCAATAACTCCAATAGAATTTACTTGTCCAACTTCCCTGGATCAAGTAATCCCAATTCTGCTGATAGCTCTAGAAATCTTGCCTCTGCAAGTAGCTTAGTCAATATATCAGCTTTTTGATGATCTGTGTGGATTTTCACCAACTTTATGTCCTTCTTCTCCACATGGTCTCTGATGAAGTGATGCTTGATGTCCACATGTTTGCATCTAGTGTGCAACACTGGATTCTGTGATATTGCAATGGTACTGTTGTTGTCACAGAAGATAGGCACTTCAACAGAGTTGACATTGTAGTCTCTTAGTTGTTGTCTCAACCAAAGAATCTGAGCACAACAACTTCCAGCTGCAACATATTCAGCTTCAGTAGTGGAGGTAGCCACTGTGTTTTGCTTCTTGGAGAACCAAGAAATGAGTTTGTTGCCCAAGAATTGACAAGTCCCTGAAGTGGACTTTCTGTCAATTCTACATCCTCCATAATCCGCATCTGAGTAGCCAGTTAACTCAATGTTGTCATCAGCAGGGTACCAAAGGCCTAAATTTTCAGTGCCTTTGAGATACCTCAAGATCCTTTTTGCAGCCTCAAGATGGTTTTTCTTAGGATTTGCTTGAAACCTTGCACAAACACCTACTGCAAAGGTGATGTCAGGTCTGCTGGCAGTGAGGTAGAGGAGTGAACCAATGATTCCTCTATACTCAGTAGAGTTGGTTGGAATACCACTCTCATCAGGATCCATCTTCCAATTTGTGTTCATTGGGATCCTTACTGGCTTGCTAGTTGTACACCCAAACTTCTTGATCATTTCTCTGGTGTACTTGGCTTGATTGATGAAGATTCCTTCTTTAGATTGCTTGACTTGAAGTCCCAAGAAGAAATTCATCAGACCCATCATGGACATCTCAAACTTTCTTTGCATGAGCTTGGAGAACTTCTCACACAGCTTCTCATTGGGGGATCCAAAAATTATGTCATCCACATAAATTTGGACAAGCAAGATGTCGTCTCCTTCAGTGATTCTAAAGAGAGTTATGTCCACAGTTCCTTTGATGAAACCATGATCCAAGAGGAACTGTGACAGGGTGTCATACCAGGCTCTTGGAGCTTGCTTGAGTCCATATAAAGCTTTCTTCAGTCTGTAGACTTGGCTTCCAATCTCAAAGCCTGGTGGTTGCTCCACATAGACTTCTTCTTTTAAAACTCCATTCAGGAAGGCACTTTTGACATCCATTTGGTATACTTTGAATCTCTTGTGGGCTACATAGGCTAAGAAAAGTCTGATTGCTTCTAGCCTTGCCACAGGTGCAAAGGTCTCATTATAGTCAATGCCTTCTGATTGACAGTAGCCTTTTGCCACTAATCTGGCCTTGTTTCTGACAATCACATCATTTTCATTCTTCTTGTTCTTGAACACCCACTTGGTTCCAATAACATCTTGATGTGAAGGTCTATCCACCAGCTCCCAAACATCATTTCTGGTGAATTGGTTCAGCTCTTCCTGCATTGCTGTGATCCAGTTTGCATCTTGAAGTGCTTCATCAATGTCTTTTGGTTCCTGTTCTGATAAGAAACAACAAAACATAGCACTTTCACCATGAAAACTTCTGGTTTTGACTCCTATACTTGGATCACCAAGTATTAGATTAGTAGGATGGTCAGATAACCAAGTCCTCATTTTTCTGATCCCTTCAGTAGAGTTGTCCTCTACTAAAGTTGAGTCACCATTGTTATAGAATTCAGGATAATTGAATGCAGGATCTAATTCAGGATCATATTCAGGGATGTTGTCCTCAATGTTTGGAACATTGGTATTTTCAACATTTATGGTTCCCCCTGGAATATTGGATCCATTAACTACCTCAGCAGAGCCTGCTTCTTCATTGGTAGTTGTTACCTGAGGATGAACTGGGATTGGATCATTCAGTTCACCATTTCCTTCAGTGGGGTTTGCTTCAGGAAGGATGCCTTCAGGATTGTTGTCCAGTGTAGCATTTTCAGGGATATTGGCTTGGACAACATCTATGAATTCAGTGTCCTTGTCTTTTAGGCTTAGTCTGGTTGTTCTTTGTGTGATCTCTTCAGTGTCTTGGTTTTTGTCCCTGACCTCAAAGATGAATTCATCAAACACAACATGAGGTGTTTCCTCCACAACAAGGGTTTTCTTGTTGTAGACTCTGAAAGCTCTACTGATTTGAGAGTATCCAAGAAATACTCCCTCATCAGCTTTGCTGTCAAAGGCTTTCAACTGTTCTTTCCCATTATTGTGAATGAAGCACTTACAACCAAATATGTGAAAGTAAGACACTTTAGGCATTCTTCCTTTCCAGAGTTCATAGGGGGTTTTGCCTTGTCCCTTAGTAATCAAACACCTATTCTGAGTATGGCATGCAGTATTTATAGCTTCAGCCCAAAACCTCTTGGGTAGATTAGAATCATCAATTAAGGTTCTAGCAGCTTCTTTTAGAGTTCTATTCCTTCTTTCTGCAACTCCATTTTGTTGAGGAGTTCTAGCTGCTGAGGTTTCATGAGCTATTCCATTTAATGTGCAATACTCATTAATGTAAGAGTTAATGAACTCAGTGCCTTTATCAGATCTTATCTTGATAATGCTAAGGCTTTTCTCATTTGACAGTCTCTTTAGAAGTTCAGGTAGTTTGACTTGTGTTTCCTTCTTATTAAGGAGAAATACTACCCATGTGAACCTAGAGAAGTCATCTACTACTACCAATGAGTATTTTCTACCATTAATACTTGCAGGGGTAATTGGTCCAAATAAGTCCATATGTAAAAGTTCAAGTACCCTTTAAGTAGAGATGACTGGTTTTCCCTTGAATGAGGCTTTAATCTGTTTTCCTTCTTGACATGGTTTACACACATGTTCTTTAATAAAAACCTCATTAGGCAGTCCTTTAACTAATGCTTTCCTAGCAAGTTTGTTCATTGATTTAAAGTTCAGGTGGTTTAGCCTCTTATGCCATAACCAACTTTGTTCACTAGAGCTCTTAGCAATGAAGCATGCAGCATCAATAGACTTGTACCAGTCTGCAAAATACACATTTCCTTTCCTAGTTCCAGTCAATAGAGTTTGTTGAGCCTTATCCTTGATTAAGCATTTTCCACTTGAGAACTCAACATTAAAGTCTTTATCACAGAATTGACTGATACTTAGGAGGTTATATTTGAGACCAGCTACATAAGACACATTGGATACTTTGATGTTACCAATTATCAAAGTACCATAACCTTTTGTTGTTGCTTGTGAGCTGTCTCCAAATGTGACATTTGGGCCTTCTTTTTCAATAAAATCAGTGAGGAGTTCCTTGTTTCCAGTCATGTGCCTTGAACATCCACTGTCAAGATACCATGCTGACTTTTTGCTCATACTCCTCTTCTTGTGGCCCATTGGTACCTGCAATTAGCAAGTTTTAGGTACCCTTTGAATTTTGGGTCCTGAGAGGTTAGCTGTACCTTTAGGAACCCAAACTTGCTTAATAACCCTGATTGATTGAAGGTGGCTAAATTGTTTTCCTTGTGCATCAACATACACTGCCTTTCCCTTAAATGCATTTGGGAAGGTATGTGTGAAAGTGTTAACTCTGTAAGTTTCAGGAGAGTTGTCAAATCTCCTGAACTTATGAGTTCTTTGTGTAGCTTGATGAAATCTTTGAGGAAAGGCACTTTTATGACCATTACCCTTTGGTATGAAGGGTTTTGGTTGTCTCATTTTACTCTGCCTTTGAGGATGGTTGTCCTTAGGTCTATTCAGCTGAGACTTTCTCAGTAGAGTTAGCCTTGGCTGATTATACCTTGGATAACTCCTCTGAACATTGTTCAGTATAGTTGCCATTCCATTGGGTCTACTCTGCTGACCAACATTCCTCTTGTGTTCAGGGATTTTGGCCATTTCCTTAGGTTTGGGCCTAGTCTCCTGAAGCACTTGAGTAGGCATTTTGCCTTTTCCTTTGTTCAGTGGCTG
Organism: Galeopsis tetrahit; assembly: GCA_963675135.1. Taxonomy (NCBI): domain Eukaryota; kingdom Viridiplantae; phylum Streptophyta; class Magnoliopsida; order Lamiales; family Lamiaceae; genus Galeopsis; species Galeopsis tetrahit. The sequence continues at coordinate 12,272,498 of OY776121.1, read as the reverse complement.
AATTATTTCATTTTCAGCTTGTTGTGCCACTGACTTAACAAAGATTTTCTTAGTATTACTTGTTGAAGCAACACTAAGACAAGGTGAAGATTCAAATGGATCAAAACCTAATCCACTTCTTTGAGCCATAGGTCTTTGATAACTTTGAATTTCCTCTATTGCTCTGGAGGATTTGTTCAAAGCAGACATCTTTAATTTCAGACTCTCTTCACTTGATTTGAGAATGTCATACTCTGAGAGGTTTTCAAATTTTGCTTGAAGAATTTTTAATTCAAACTCTTTTCTCTTCCGAGTCAGTAATTGAGCATCAATACGTCCTTGTTGGTCAACTATCCTGAGATTTGCTTCCTCAAGCTCTCTCAAGACTTGTTTGTACAACTCAGTAGATTTAATGTCAACTACTGTCTCAGCAGGTTTTGAAAGCTGTAGATGTTGTTAACTCTTAAATGCTTTAACATTATCAACAACATCTTAATTTGACCTTCCTTGATTTATTCTAAGTCTTTTCTGAAATGTTACATTAAATGTTGTACTAAATGCTCTCACATTCAGGAACGATTCTAGAAGCTTCTACAAGAGTCTGGAACCTGGAAGATTCCAGAAGGTTGGAGAAGGTGCTAGAAGGCTTTGGAGCATTGTAGAACGACCTGGAAGATGGCAGAATGATCTAGAAAGATCATGGAGGTTGAGGTCCTAAAAAATAGGATCTCATAATGGAAGGATCTAGAAGCTGTGTATTTCTCTATAAATACCGCCAGAACCTCTCATTTCAAAGTATGCACTATTCGAGTAACACCTCCTTGAGCGTTCAACCCTAGTTAGGAGTTATGGTCAGTAGTTGTATCTTTTAACGTACGCCGAGGGATACCGTCTTCCAGTGTACTTTGTTCTAGTCTTGAATCGAGTGAGAGTGAATCACAAGATTAGATTAGTTCTTTAGACAGTGTTTTACACTTAAGTCTGTTTGCGGATTCAGACACCTGCCTCGATTGTAGTTTCCGTTTGTGGAATGTTGAAGTAATTGCTGAGACATTTCACACGACATTTTTGTATAACTTAGGAACTAAGTTACTTTTCGCCGTAAGGCTTAGCATAGGTTTTGTTATTAATAAAATCTATGTTAAAAATTATTCCATTGTGTTCGTATTGTGTTTTAGTGTTTTAGACTTCCGCTGTGTACTGTGTTTACTTATTCACATTCTGTTAGAGTTAATGCTACACTAATTGTCACAACATTCAGTGTAACATTGTTCTGTTTTTTACTTAAACACTAGATACCACCCCACACACACTTTCAGTTGGTATCAGAGCCGATACCTGACGACACTAGGTTAGATCCTTGCTTAAAGTGTGTTTTAGTTTATGTTAGCAATGGAAACACATCACATATCCACAGCACTTAGGCCACCCGTTTTAGATGGTTCAAATTATGCTTATTGGAAGCCTAAGATGCGTATGTACATCAAGTCAATTGATGAACGTGCTTGGAGGACTATTCTTACAGGTTGGGACGTACCAAAGAATCCAGCAGATGCCGATGGTGAAATTCAACTTAAGAAAGAAGTTGATTGGACAGCCGATGAGATAACAACAGCAGGATATAATTCTAAAGCCTTAAATGCTATTTTTACTTCTGTTGATACCTCTATGTTTAAAATTATATCTAACTGTTCTACTTCTAAGGATGCATGGGACAGGTTACAAGAGCATTGTGAAGGTTCCGATAGTGTTCGAAGGACAAAGCTTCGAATGTTGGGGACAAAGTTTGAGAATCTCCGAATGAGGGAAGATGAAACCATTTCATCCTACAACGAAAGGTTAAGTGAGATTATTAATGAATCACATTCTCTTGGTGACCCTATTTCAAATGTTAGAGTAGTACATAAGATATTAAGGTCTGTTCCTAAAAGATTTGATGCTAAAATTTGTGCTATTGAAGAGGCAAAAGATACTGATAAGTTGAGTCAAAATGAATTAGTGAGTATTCTTAGAACCTATGAAATAAACACTAATCAAACTAATGAAGCTAAAGATGATAAAAAAGTTGTTGTTTTTAAAGGAGAGACATCAAACAAATCTGAGATTCAGCCTATCATTACTGAGGTTGATTCGGATGAGGAATTGCTTGATGAATGCCTTAACAATCCTGACAGCATTGCTCTTCTTACAAAGCATTTTAATAAATTTCTTAAGAAGTCTATGCATAAATCTAAAGGAAACATTCAGCCTAAGATCCAAATCAACACATCAACACCACAACCAGAAAGGAGGAAGAGTCAATTCACACCAAGACCATCAAAGAGTGAAGGTAAACCAAGGTATGATCCTGAATTTAGAAAATCAGTTCAATGCAATGCATGTTCTGGTTATGGACACTATGCAAATGAGTGTGCCAATACCAGGCTAAAGCAAAAACTGAATTTTAGTGCTACCTTGAGTGATGAATCTGATAATGATGATCTTGATGAGTTTAATGAAAATGAAAGTGCTCATTTTACCAGAATTGATTATAATGATTCCTCAGATGATGATCTGGATGATACATATTCTGATGTTGCACCTGATGTCTTCACATCTACAGTAACATCAACACAGAGTCACCTAGATTTGAACTGTTTTAATGGCTTTGTTGATGATGCAGGAAAAAGGATTGATGATGAGACATATCAGAAATTGTTAGATGATTGGAACTCTCAGAAACTCTCTCTGAATTCTTTGAATAAAGAGAATGAGGATCTAAAAGACACAATCACTAAGCTAGAAGTCTTACTTACCAGAAGAGATCTTGAAGTTTGTAAACTGAAGGAGAAATTGATCAACTCTACTTTAAGTTTCAAAAAGTTTTCCAAGAGTGCTTCTACAGTGAATGATGCTATAGCTACTAGTAAATCTAATAATTATGGTTTAGGTTATGATGGTGAAACTGCTTCTATTTCTGAAAATTTTAGAAAACCTGTGAAATTTGTGAAGGCAAATGCTAGCACATCTGGTGTAACATCTGCACAAACAGATTCTCACAAGGTTAAAAGGAAGTATATTTGTCATTATTGCTTTAAATATGGTCATATTCGTCCCTTCTGCTTGAAAATGTTTAAAGATTTGAGAGCTGAATTTAAGTCATTCAGAATGTCTTCACATCATAGGAAACATTCTGTGAAATCTGCAGTTACCTGTAATGTTGTTCACACATCCTTGAAAGCATGTTTACCTGGTCTATGGTATTTTGATAGTGGTTGTTCTAGACATATGACAGGACAAATAGACTACTTATCTGATTATGTGACCTTGAATGGTGGTAATGTTACATATGGTGGTGGATCAAAAGGAAAGATAATAGGAAAAGGAACTTTGAATGTTAAAGGTTTTCCTAAGCTTAAAAATGTTTTGCATGTTGATGGCTTACTTGCTAATCTGATTAGTATTAGTCAACTTTGTGATGATAATTTGCATGTAAAATTTGACAAAGAGTCTTGCTATGTTCTTAATGAAGATGATGATTGTGTAATGACTGGTATTAGGTCTGCAGATAACTGTTATCTTATTGGAACTAATGTATGCAATTTGTCAAAACATGATGAGAATGTCTTATGGCACCAAAGATTAGGACATGTAAATTACAGGTCAATGAAGAAACTAATCACATCAGATGCAATCAAAGGACTACCTAAACTGAGTTTCCAGAATACCACTGTATGTGGATCATGCCAGAAAGGTAAACAGGTAAGAGTGCCGCATAGAATGCTGTCACATTGTTCTACACATCGATGTTTTGAATTGTTGCACATGGATTTGATGGGTCCTATGGAAACTGAAAGCATTGGAGGTAAGAGATATTCCTTAGTTGTGGTAGATGATTTTTCTAGATATACTTGGATTGAGTTTTTAAGAGATAAATCTGAAACATTTGCTGCTTTTAAAGTTCTCTATAAAAGGTTCAAAAATGTGTTTAACTTAAAAGTTGGCCGTATTAGAACTGATCATGGTAGGGAATTTGAGAATAGCATGTTTAATGATTTCTGTGATAAGAAAGGTATCTTGCAAGAATATTCATCTCCTAAAACTCCACAATAAAATGGAATTGTTGAAAGAAAGAATAGAACTTTACAAGAAATGGCAAGAGTCATGCTTTTATCTAAAAGTCTTTCTAAAAGATTTTGGGCTGAAGCATTGAATACAGCATGTCATATCATTAATAGAGTTTATATTCGATCTGGTACTAATCAAACACCTTATGAGATTCTGAATGTTAGAAAACCAAGTGTGAAATATTTTCATGTATTTGGTTGTGTGTGTTATATTCTGAATGATAGGGATCAACTTCACAAGTTTGATTCTAAAAGTGATAAAGGTTTCTTTTTAGGCTATTCTAGAAATAGTAAAGCTTATAGAGTTTATAACCTTAGGACTAACACTGTTCAAGAATCTGTTAATGTTGTGTTTGATGATGATAAAGGTCTTACAGATGATAAAGATGAAGAGGATGTATCACAAGTCACTGACAATTCTGAGAATACACTGAAGTCTGATAATGCTGCACCAAATGTTAACACATCTGGAGCAACATCTACAGAACAGACAGTTGTAATTCCACAGAATGATTAGTATGTTCCCAAAACGAATCCTTCTTCAAGAATGGGGAAAAGTCATCCTTCTGACCAGATCATAGGCGATGCTGCAGTTGGAGTGCAAACAAGAGGTAGAATAAGATCGAATAAGGTAGATGTGGTAAGAACAATATGCATGTCTTCTATTTGCAATGTTGTGAATGCTGAGTGTTACTATTCTGAAATTGAACCTAAAAATGTAAATGAAGCATTAACTGATGAAAATTGGATAAATGCTATGCATGAGGAACTTAATCAGTTTGAAAGAAATGAAGTTTGGACACTTGTTCCAAGACCTAGTCATACTAATGTCATTGGAACAAAGTGGATTTATAAGAACAAAACTGATGAGTCTGGAAACATTGTTAGGAACAAAGCTAGGTTAGTTGCACAAGGTTACACCCAAGTTGAAGGTGTTGATTTTGATGAAACTTTTGCACCCGTTGCTAGGATAGAATCTATTAGATTATTACTAGCTATTGCATGTTTTATTGATATTAAACTACATCAAATGGATATAAAAGCTGCATTCTTAAATGGCATATTAAATGAAGAAGCATATGTAGAACAACCTAAAGGTTTTGAAGATCCACAATACCCGGATCATGTGTACAAACTAAAGAAAGCATTGTATGGTCTAAAACAAGCTCCTAGAGCATGGTATGGTAGGCTTACAGACTTTCTTTTAAAATATGGATTTATTAGAGGAGAAGCCGATAGGACTTTGTTTATTAAGCACACTGGAGAAGGATTACTAATTGCTCAAATATATGTTGATGACATTGTGTTTGGTTCAACATGTGATAAAATGCTGAACAGATTTGTTGAAGCAATGACAGCCACATTTGAGATGAGTATGGTTGGAGACTTGAATTATTTTTTAGGTCTTCAAATCAAGCAATGTAAGGATGGTATTTTCTTCTCTCAAGGTAAGTATGCTAAAAACTTAGTCAAACGGTTTGGTCTTGAAAGCTCAAAAGTAATGAAAACACCTATGGGTTCTACTTTGAAACTTTGCAAAGACAATGGTGGAAAGGATGTTGATCCAACATTGTATAGATCCATGATAGGTAGCTTACTTTATCTAACCTCTAGTAGACCTGACATTATGTATAGTGTGTGTGTTTGTGCTAGGTACCAAGCAAATCCAAAGGAATCTCACCTGAATGCAGTGAAAAGGATAATCAGATACGTTTCAGGTACAAGTGAACTAGGGATATGGTACACTAAGGACACCAACAACACATTGATTGGATACAGTGATGCGGATTGGGCTGGAGACATTGATGACAGAAAGAGTACAAGTGGAGGATGTTTCTACATGGGGAACAATCTTGTGTCTTGGCATAGCAAGAAACAAAATTGTGTTTCTCAATCCACTGCCGAGTCTGAATACATAGCTGCAGGAAGTTGTTGCACACAGCTATTGTGGTTAAGTAAGATGTTTCATGACTATGGAATTGAAAACAATATCCTCACAATTTTCTGTGATAACACAAGTGCTATTAACATATCTAAGAATCCGGTACAACACTCACTCACTAAGCACATTAGCATTAGACATCATTTTATGAGAGATTTAGTGGAGAAGAACATAGTTAAGTTGGAATATGTGCCTACTGAAAATCAAAATGCAGATATATTTACTAAGGCTCTTGACCATGAGAGATTCTCATTTTTGAGGAAATCTCTTGGTATGTGTAATATCTGAATAATTCTTGAGAGGATGTTGTCACAAATGCGGTATCAATTTGGGACAACAGCCTAAGGTGGTATAGTTATTATAGATTTGATTTATTTCTTATTTTCGTTGAATAATTCCTTTGTAAAATATTCTTGAAATCTGAAATTTGTTTGTGCAAAAATAGGCATGTACTACACCTCTCAAAAGCTTGAAAAATTGAGAATGTTACAGCATACTAAAAGATGTACCAATTCACTGAGTAACTATGGAGCACGGAGTTCGCTACTACGATGCCTTCTTTTCAAAAGGTGAATTTGGTAAAAACATCAAGAGGTTCGTAATCCATTAAGTAAGTATGGGGCACGGAGTTCGCTACTACGATGTACTCTACAGGAACAATGGATCAATACGAATTAGATGCTGTAGCACAAAAAAAGAAGAAATGCAATGAAGAGAAAAATGCTGAAAAAATTGGCTACATTGGATAGGTAAAACCTGTGAAAAACCAATGTTGAGGTGTATGTCAAATCCTTGAGCACAACATTACATGATTCAATTATATTTTTATAAGTTGTAATTATTTAATTAATTGTGGGAATTTATTTTATTTATTTATAATTATACTAACCACGTTCCTTTTATTATTTCAGATTATACACATTTTTTATTTTTAATTAATTCTAGAATATTCTTAATTTAATTAATTAATTAAGATTTTACCCCACTAACTCACCCATGATTTACTTGTGGCTGAATTTGTGGAGCATTATCCATTCAATCTAGAATTTTCTTTAAGTCAAGCCTTAATCACACGTACATTATTCCAACTACTAAGCTCTCTCTATATAAATACTCTCATTTCATGTTTTTCTAAGCTTTGTAATTAATTGAGTAAGTTGAGTATTAGTTTTGCAGATTTTGTTATAAGATATTTTGTGTTTATCTCGATTCTTGTGTTGGTTCTTTTCGAATTCTTGGTTTAAATGGCAGGAAACAAGAAATTAAACTCACAGAAACCAAACTCTCCCAACTCACAACCGTCATCTTCATCCCTCTCTAATCTGCATACTCTAGCTTCCATGGCTGCTTCACACGAAAATTCACCCCCAACTGCCACAACCGTCACACCCACTCCAGCTACTCCGACAACCATCCACATCCCAAACCAAGCTACACTCTCCGAGCTGAGCCAGGCGGTTGAGAATTTTTCTCAATCGATGAGATCACCTAATCCACCCATCCTCACGATTGGTGATATGTCCATTGACATCTCTCACTACTTGCGCACCCAAGAAGTGATCACTACTGCACCTTCTTCATCCACAGCCGAAAAGCCCCAAATTCCGAGCCCTAACGCTGAAACAGAGGCCCCGACTGCTGCCTCTATGGGGGAGACTGAAAAGGAGATTGAAGAATCCCCTGTTGCTGAGTCAAAGGAGCCGTCGAATGCGGAGACATCCGACAATGAGGACGCTCAAATGGAGGATGCTGAAGAATCCGACAAAACCGACTCTGACATCTCGAAATCCGACTCTGAACCGATTCCTTTCAAGAGGAATGCTGAAGAGAAGAAGAGAAAGAGGAGCCCAGTTCCAAGAAGACGATCAGGTCGAGTTTTTACTCGAGTTGATTACTCAGACTCTTTGAGGAAGAAGAAGAAGCTAGGTGGTGATGTTGCTGAACCAATTCAGGTCTTCTCTGAATCTGAAGAAGAAGTGGTGATTGAGAAGCCAACTAAGAAGAAAGCTGATCCTAAGGGGAAGGGAAAGGCAAAGGTTGATGCTGTTCGAACAATGCCTGAAGAACCAGAACATGATTCTGATTCTGAAATGGAGATTTGTCTCAGGGATATACAACAAGCCCTGAAGAAGAATGCTGCCTCACATGCTGAATCAAGTGCTCCAGCACCAGAACCTGATGATGGAGGTGATTCAAGCAGTGCAGCTTCTGACAAAAGCTCTGAAAAGGAAGGGGAATCAAGCTCTGAATCAAGCTCTGAAGAGGTGAAAGAACCAAGCTCAAAGGACACTACTTCTGAGGAAGGTAATTCTGAAACTGAAGTAGATTCTGATATTGATGGATTGGTTGATAAGATAACTAGGTTGTCTAGGAGGAAATTGTTGATGGAAAGGAGAATTCATATTTCTGATTTTGAGAGTAAGAATTTGATTCAATTCTTAGAGGATAGAAAGTTGATGAAAGCTCTGAACTTGTGTGATACTTTTGTTTCTGATTGGGTGTATGAGTTTTATGCTTGTCTGAGGAAGAGTAATGGTAGGAGGAGTTCCCGTTGGTATGGGAATGTACAGTTTATGGGGAGTATAGTTCCATTTACACCAGAATTGATCAATGATTTCTTAGGCATAGAACCAGTTCTTGATGATGATGAACCTGATTTGGATGTTGTTACTGCTTCTATGACTGGTGGTTTATTGACTAGATGGAGGAATGGAATGTTGGCCAAAGACCTTACTTCTCTTTATTCTGTGTTGCACAAATTGATTGTTTATAACTGGATACCTTCCACCAACTCTACCAAAGTGACAAAGGATCAAGCAATCTTGCCTTATAGGATAGTGGTTTTGAGGAAGTTTAATTTGGGATTGACCATTTTCCACCACATGATGAAGTTTAGTGGTGATATTTCTGATAAAGGAAACCTTCCATACCCTGTGCTTATATGTTCATACTTGAAGATGCATGGTTTTAGCCCTAAGAAGACTGAGGTTCTTAGAGGTAAGGTTCCTTTATACACCATTTCACCTGCTTTGATCATTGGTGAAAGAGTGAAAGATCTGCCCTTGCACAATCCTGGAAGTTCTTCTCAAAGACCAGCTCCTGCTCAACCACAACCTCAACCTCAACCAGCACAGAGACCTGAACAGAACACAGCTGCATCTAATGCTGCACCAGATGCTGAGAACATTGGTGGTAACACTGACACCACTTTTTCTGTTCCCAGATCTTTTATATTACTGCAGTTACAGCACTTACAGGACCAGATTGATGAGCTCCAGTTCATCAAAGACAAGTGGACCAGGCTACTTTCCACTACAACAGGGGGAGTACCACCTTCCACTTCAGCTAGAGCTTCTGGAGTTGTTATTGAAGAGCTGAATCCTGAAGATGTTGGAGGTGTACCTGATGCTGCTCCTGCTACAGAGAATGGAGGAACTGCTGCTGCTAACAATGTTGTTGCACTCTTTGCATCAACTTGTTTCATTGAGGAACCAGAGGAGGCTGATGAAGACAAGTTTGCAGATGCTGCTGAAGATGATGAGGATATGGAAATCCTCTATGCTGATATCTAGAACAGATGATGCAAGACAGGGGGAGTACTGAAGTACAGATGGCACATGTGCAGGAACTTGATGCTGCTGCTATTGTTATAGCAATTCATGCCATTTTCAGTCCTATTTTTGTTTTTGTTATTCTGTTATGTTTAAGTTAAATTCTGTTTATTCTGATACAATATTTACTATTTCTAGTTGATAGGTTGTCTATATTTATCTTGCTTAAATTAGTTTGCACTAATGATATCTGATTACTGCTTATTGCTTAATTTGTTTTCCTATCATTAATTGCTTACTGCATGATGAATATGCCTTGTTTAGTTTATTTATGTTTCATAGTTTTTGCTCTGTTTATATTGTTTAGTCCTTGTTTATTTTTTGTTTGTTTGTTTTTTTTGAGTCTTACATAAGTCTTAGAACTAATCTGGTATATACCCTTATATGCTCTGATTTAATCTTTGATTTTTGTAAATGTTATATGTTTGTAAACAAGTGTACTGTTTATACTTGTTTTGGTTTTGAATAAGATTACTTTGATCTTATGGCACGGATCTTAGTAAAATTATTCTTGATCTTCTTTTGATTTGATCAAACGGTTACAACAGGTATTGTCTTGACTAGTATTTAGCTTTGATGTTCAACATACCTAAATACATAATACTGAGTATGTATAGAAATATATGTGCATCAGGTGTGTTGTAGTCGAAAGGTCAAATTGGGGGAGATTGTAGATGTTGTTAACTCTTAAATGCTTTAACATTATCAACAACATCTTAATTTGACCTTCCTTGATTTATTCTAAGTCTTTTCTGAAATGTTACATTAAATGTTGTACTAAATGCTCTCACATTCAGGAACGATTCTAGAAGCTTCTACAAGAGTCTGGAACCTGGAAGATTCCAGAAGGTTGGAGAAGGTGCTAGAAGGCTTTGGAGCATTGTAGAACGACCTGGAAGATGGCAGAATGATCTAGAAAGATCATGGAGGTTGAGGTCCTAAAAAATAGGATCTCATAATGGAAGGATCTAGAAGCTGTGTATTTCTCTATAAATACCGCCATAACCTCTCATTTCAAAGTATGCACTATTCGAGTAACACCTCCTTGAGCGTTCAACCCTAGTTAGGAGTTATGGTCAGTAGTTGTATCTTTTAACGTACGCCGAGGGATACCGCCTTCCAGTGTACTTTGTTCTAGTCTTGAATCGAGTGAGAGTGAATCACAAGATTAGATTAGTTCTTTAGACAGTGTTTTACACTTAAGTCTGTTTGCGGATTCAGGCACCTGCCTCGATTGTAGTTTCCGTTTGTGGAATGTTGAAGTAATTGCTGAGACATTTCACACGACATTTTTGTATAACTTAGGAACTAAGTTACTTTTCGCCGTAAGGCTTAGCATAGGTTTTGTTATTAATAAAATCTATGTTAAAAATTATTCCATTGTGTTCGTATTGTGTTTTAGTGTTTTAGACTTCCGCTGTGTACTGTGTTTACTTATTCACATTCTGTTAGAGTTAATGCTACACTAATTGTCACAACATTCAGTGTAACATTGTTCTGTTTTTTACTTAAACACTAGATACCACCCCACACACACTTTCAAAAGCTCAATTGAAAGTCTTTCATTTTCTCTCACACAATTGTCATGAAATTCTTGCAGCCTAGTGAAATCTTCCATCAACTTCCCAAAAGAAAGTTTCAAGATGACTTCACTAGTGTTCTGTGATAGAAATGATGGTGAGCTAGAAGTGGAGGATACCTCATCATCCTCAATGGCCATGTTGCACACATCATCATCATCATCACTGTTTGAGAATAGTCTATCAGAAGAGTTGAAGCTTCCATCATTATCAGATTCTTCACCAGCCATCATGGCCTTCCTATTGGTGAACTTTCTGTCTCTTTTTGCTTGCCTTTCTCTTCTTTCTTTTGAGCTCAATTCAGGGCAGTCATATTGGAAGTGCCCTTTCTTCTTGCAATTATAGCACAAGTCTTCATTATCATCCTTCTTGGATTCATCTATTCTTTTAGATGATGAAGGATCAGCTCTACTGGACCTTCTCCTATCAGAGTACTTGTCCTCTGATCTTTTCTCTTCAGGCTTTTTGTCCTCAGCCTGTGCTTCAGGGGAGTTGTACCTTCTCCAGAATTTGTTGTCTTGGTAGAATTTCTTGTATCTACCAAACCTTGAGTTGAGTTTGTCAAACCTCCTAGCCATGAGAGCCATCTCTTCCTTCATTTCAGCCTTGGAGACTGACTTTGATGATCTTGGAGTAGACTGCATTTCTGGTTCAGCAGTTTTGGCTTTAAATGCCACTCCCTTGGTTGGTAGAGAAGACACCTCTGCTGGCTTTCTTCTATTGAGGTCAAACTCATATGCTTTGAGTTCTGAGAAGACTTTTTGCATGTGCATGGAGGAGAGATCCTTGGTGTTCTGCATCATTACAGCATATACATCCCACTTTTGAGTGAGACTTCTCAGGATTTTTAATCCAACTTCTCTCCTGGAGTACACCTTGCCCAAGGAGTTGATTTCATTCATCACATCAGTGAATCTACCAGCAAACTTGTCAATGGACTCATCAATCGACTTGATGTACAGTCCTCCAAGCACGTTCATCAATCGACTTGATGTACATAGACATGCGCAACCGCGAAAAACCGGCGGTTACTGTTTTCCAAAATTGGTAACCGAAACCGAACCGACAAACCGCCGGTTACGGTTACGGTTTTCGAACCGCCGGTTCGGTTTTTAAGCGACGGTTCGCCGGTTTTTTTTTTAATATAAAATGTAAAAATCTGTTAGCCACTTAGCCATTACAGAAACTCAGTGAAGAATGAGGTGGGAGAAGAAATAGAGCCACAGTGGTACAACTTCAATTTCATACTTTGAAATTTAGATTTTTTTTTGTTTTTTCGTATGCGCTCTTTGCTGAATAATAACAAAAAAATGAAGCTTTTGTCTTCTGGAGTTTTGGCGATTTCTTTGCTGAAAAGGATAACAAGAAAATGAAGCTTTTGGAGTTGTTGTGTTGAAATGAAGGCAAAGCGGAAGAAGAAAAGGATGAATGAAAAAGTGTAAGTCTTAGTGTGTTATCAAATTGAAAAGATAAAAAGGAATTGAAGAAGAAAATGTTGGGAAATGGAAAGTGGGTGGATCACATGTTGGGGAATAGTGGGGAATAGCCGAGGGGTCATATCATTGTTGCTGCAGAGTAGAGTGCAGACTGCATTTTTGCAGTCAACATTGAAGAAGAAATATTATTAAAAAAAAAAAGTGTAAAAACCGGCGGTTTGGCCGGTTAACCGGTCAAACCGGCGGTTAACCGGTCAAACCGCCGGTTTAACCGAAATCGGCGGTTTTTATTTTGCCTAAACGAAACCGAACCGTGAAAATTCGGTTACGGTTCGGTTAAACCAGCAAACCGGCAGTTCGGCCGGTTTACCGGTTGCCGGTTTATAAACCGCCCATGTCTAGATGTACATACGCATCTTAGGCTTTCAATAAGCATAATTCGAACCATCTAAAACGGGTGGCCTAAGTGCTGTGGATATGTGATGTGTTTCCATTGCTAACATAAACTAAAAACACACTAAAAGCAAGGATCTAACCTAGTGTCGTCAGGTATCGACTCTGATACCAACTGAAAGTGTGTTGGTATAGTGTTTAAGTAAAAACAGATTAATGTTGTACCAAATGTTGAGACAAATTGTACAACACTAACTCTAACAGAATATCAGAAATAAGTTGACACAGCGGAAGACTTGAAACACTAAAAACAAACGAGACACAATGGAAATATTTTTAACATAGATTTTATAAATAAAAATCTATGTTAGCCTTACGGCGAAATATCAATACTTATCTTCAAGTACAAATGTTGTGTGAAATGTTACAACAATAACCTTCACAACAGAAACTACAAACGAGGCAAGTGCCTTGTTCTAAAAACGATCTAAGTGTATGAATTATACACTGCCGAAATGCTAGTCCTATCTATGATTACACTCTCGATAGATAAAGAAAAGCGCACAGTCATACGGGCGGTGTTGGTCCTGAAAGGAGTATATAACAAGTGTATGGGGGGGGGGGGAATACACGTGTATGCAAATTCTTTTCAACTTTGATCAAACCAGAGTTCAGCAAGATTGTCTTGGACAACTCTGCTGAAGATGTATAACCTTTTCAAAGATAACCAAGCTACTAAGTACTATTGAGTACTTAGTTGAATGACTATCTAAATTGGTTATAAGTGCAGAATTAGTGGTTGGCCCTTTAGTTTAAACTCCTTTAAGTTCTGAAATCACTTTAAGCAATACAGTCCAGTTTTCAGGGAACTTGTCCAATTCAGTTTTTGCACAGTCTTTGAATATATGTCCTTCTAAATGTCAGTTTTGTGTGCAGTGTTGAATGTATGAAAGTACTTTGAAAGTAAATCAACACAAGAGTTTATAGTGGTTCAGAGACTCAAGCTCCTACATCCACTTTCCCTGATTGAACAGGATAATTCCTTCACTCTTGGAATTAACTTGTTTTATAGTGCCAAGGTGCACTTGATCAAGAACACCACTCCTTGGTGAATTGATCCCTAGGATGTCTAGAGTCCTAATACCCTCTTCTGAACTCAGAACTGAACTGTTCTTCTCTCAACAGTCAGCTCCTACCACTTCTACTACTATAACCTTCTCACTTTCTCACTTGAAAGGGGTAAGGATTGAAGTAAGGTTCCAACTAATGAGATATCCTTTACAATGAAGACTAGTGTATAAGGATTAGGAAATCTCTCTAAGCTTTGTATGGATATATATACAATAAGTTCAGCTTAGAAGAAGTGTATGAAGACTAAGATAGTCTCTTTGAAAGCTTGAAAACACTTGTTAACTTGTAGGATAGTTGGATATTCTTGATAGTGACATGTCCTCATTTGGGTAATAAACGGCTGTATGATCTTTGTCTTCATTCTGCAGCACTCTTCCCAATGTTTGACTTCAAGATTCACTTGATTAAGCTTGGACATGGCTTCTGAAGTTTGATCCAATGATAGGACAACATTCCTTATCAAATGGACAACTCTGCTTATCACTATCAGCATACTTGCTTATCAGCATAGTTGGCTTGCTCTCTTCAGATGACTTGGCTTTTTTCCCTTTGCTTCACTCGGAATTGATCTTAGCATCATTCTTTGAAGTCTTTTAGGGTGTAGTTGTCTTCATCTCTTCAGCATAGTTGACTTTTAAGCTTCAGAACACTTGTTCTGGTTCAATTGTGCTGAGACAACTCTTCTGGACAACTCTCCTGATTAGCATACTTGGCCTTCAATAGCTTTAGTGATTGTTCCAGAATTTGAGCCTTAAGGGGACTTGTTCTTAATAGTCTTCAAGGCATATGTTCCCCCTCAAATTGTGCATCTAAACAACTAAGAGCTACCTAACATATCAGCTTCTCATCTAGCCTTATTCTATATGTTCTAACATGTTTAGAACATAATCATCTTAAACTTAGGCATGTCTCAGGGGGTTTTGGTATTGAATCAAAACATATCTCATTATTCCCAACAGGTGGGATACTTCGTATGAACTAAAAGGTATAGCTATTAGGGCCACAATTTCCTAACAGGGTGAACACTAGTCTAGGATATTGATCGAATAGAATACACTGAATTATGAAGCTTTCCTTCGGTATTTATAGAAGTGGGGTGCGAATTCTAGAGGCTTCCATATTTGAGATCATATTTTTTAGGAAATCAACTTCCATGATCTTTCTAGATCATTCTTGCATGCTCCAGGTCGTTCTAAATGGTTCCAAGGTGGTCTAGCACGTTCTGCAATGTTCTGGAATCTTCCAGGTTCCAGATCCTGCCAAAAATGCGACAACATTTAGATCAACATTTAATGTAGCATTTCAGAAAAGACTTAGAAAAAATCTCGGAAGGTCAAATTAAGTTGTTGTTGATAATGTTAAAGCATTCAAGAGTTAACAACATCTACAATAGTTATTCAACTAAGTACTCAATAGTACTTAGTAGTTTGATTATCTTTTTAAGAGATAATCATATCAGCAGAGTGATGTAATTATCATTTTTTCACTTTTTTTTTAAATCTATTTATATTACTAAAATCTTCTAAAGATATTTTAAAATCTATTTATATGATTATTTAATATAATTTATTTATTTAATATTTTTTCTTTTCTTTTTTTGACCTTTTTTTTTCTCTCCTTTTTTTGCCTGTTTTTTAATATTTTTTCCTGTATAACTTTCATATCCTTTTTTCATTTCAACCTTTTAACCTATTTTTTTTTTTAAATTATTATCTTTATGTATGTATTTTTTTTTTCTTCAATCTCGATCTTTCACACTTTTGTCAAATCAATAATAATTTGATTCCACGGTAAATCTCACACGTGTTTCTTGGAGATCTTAAACGTTTAATGTGAATGTGATACTAAGAGGAAAATCTATACTATCAAAGGAAAATCTCTATGACATGAATGTGATAGAGTTAAAGATATTCAAATCACCTCAAATTAAGGAAATCAAATAAATTCTTATTAGAAAATATTTATTTATGGATGAAATTGTTGAATTAGAATATAACTAATTATTTCCTTAATTTGTACATTTTAATTCTACTTCAGTTTGACTCAATTTGAAGTGAATTCTATAACTCAGTCAAATTCAATTCGAATGAAAGCTTAAAAATCATGTATTATACGAAGGGATCTAATATTATCCAAAAATCAATGTATTATACATATTATACAGGATAGAGATATAGATATATAGTGATAATTTAACATATTTTCAAATATCTTTTAATCTATTTTCAAGGGATCTAAATTACTATCTAATATTATCCGAAAAGATAATATATATATATATATATATATATAAAGAATATGATAGTTTTTTTTAATTGCGTATTTAAAAAAATAATAATAATAATAAATTGTGTATTTTTAAGAAGTAAAATTTAGAAAACGTTAAAAGATTATCATATTTAAATTGGTTTACAAGTCAAAATAATTCTCTTCTTAGTCACATTTTGTATCACTAAGGGTTGGGTAATTTTTTTTTATTTTAAATTAGTTGTCTATATTTAAGCTATTTGTTAGGTGTAAAATAATATTTAAAGTAGATCGTGGAATATAATATTTTGTGTATTAATCAACAATTTAATTTTTCAATTTATTTCCATTAAATCAATTTAAGATCATGTCAATAAATGTATGAATTGATAAAATTTGATTTTCTAAACTTTCGTAAATTTCTTATATTCTTTGTGTATTTGTGAAAAGTTTAGATTTAAATATATAATTTTACGGTTGACTATTTCATATAAATTTATTTAATATATATGATTGTTAAGGTTTGTTTTCTTAAATATTTTAAATCTAATTTCATATAATAATATCCACGGGTACTTAAATTTTAATTTCACTTAATTAAGGAAATTAATTTTCATCAATCTATCTACATTTATTTATATGTTCTTAAATTTTAAATTAGGAAGTATATAAAAATGATTTTTTTTAAAACTATATGAAAATGATTTTTAAATGTAAAGTTTTGAGTAATTTTTTTTGCTGAGACAACAAATATAATCCTAGACTGTTGGCTAAATTATATATAAATAATTTCATATATGTTCAAACATTTCAACAACCACGTTGTCGTAAAATGATTGGTTTATCACAATCTATTACTACTTTTGAGTAAATTTTTTTTGCTGAGACAACAAATATAATCCTAGACTGTTGGCTAAATTATACATAAATAATTTCACAATAAATAATCAATTGATTTTATAACTAGAGAAAAAATAAATAGATAATTTCCTATATAATAAATAAAAATTAGTTAATAGTCTCGGGTCAACACCATAATAATTCTCTCTTATATTTCCTTTTCAAAATTTCAAAAAATCTTTTTAATACAATACAAGTTTATTATTTGTGACTTACTACCTCCTTTTATAATTGAGACCATATTTGTAATTTCATATATATTGATTTAATTTTTTATTCTATTATTTTTATTATATATATATATATATATATAACTTTTCCTTTTTAAATTTTTAATAGAATAACAAATTTATAAAAAATTTCAAAGATTTTTTGTTAGTTAATAAATTAAATATAATAATTCTCTCTTATATTTCCTTTTCAAAATTTCAAAAAATCTTTTTAATACAATACAAGTTTATTATTTGTGACTTACTACTCCTTTTATAATTGAGACCATATTTGTAATTTCATATATATTGATTTAATTTTTTATTCTATTATTTTTATTATATATATATATATAACTTTTCCTTTTTAAATTTTTAATAGAATAACAAATTTATAAAAAATTTCAAAGATTTTTTGTTAGTTAATAAATTAAATATATTATAAATTTATTTCAACCCACGTAATACGTGATGTTAATAATATCTTTGTCAATACTCAGGGAAGAACATAACAGTCGAACCCAGGACCTAAGGCCTAGGTAGTGGTGCTCTAACCACTTGAGCTATCCCACTTTATCATAACAGTTATTTACAATTTACATGTATCTATTTGATGTGTCCAAATATAACACACAACGGTTGGGACAGTTGTCTAACCTTACGTTCAAGATTACGCAAGCGTTCATTGGATAATAACACACTCCTTGTTTAATTTCCAAATAGTCTCGAAACATGCAAAAATCCATCGGAGAGGTCTCCAACGTGACCTCCGACGCTCAAGTCAGAAATATGATCTTAGAATAGGACGGAGGAGTAATCATCGTCTAGAAAACGGCTTCATACTATCTCAAAGTGAAAGTAAATGGGATTTCAAGGCATTTTAGGTTAGCTTTAGCTCTTATAACTCCGCCGAAAAGAATGTTCGGGCACTTTGAGACTGTATTTTAATGTTGGTTAAGTGTGTGAGTCGCTATATATCCAGAAATGACAGATAAAATTCTTATATAGCGTACATTTTTTTTAAGAAGGGTTATCCACTTTCCCTTTTTCCTTTCCACCTTGGGCATTCAAGAAAATCAGTACAAAATCAGTACATTTATTCTTACAAAAGTAAATTAAATTCAAGATTTTGGTGTTGAATTTCTTACTAATAATGTAAGAATAAATGCCATGAAAGGAAACAAATGGAAAATAAAACCTAAAGTTTCACCATGCTAACAGCTACTATATGGCAAAATCATATCCAAAGGAACAAGAATGCTTCTACAAGTTTCTATAACTTTTAGGTTTAGGTATATGGGTTAAAGTTTTGTTTTGTTTGCATTTTTATCAAAATTTTCACTTATTTTTTTTTTATAATATTCCAATTCATAGTTTTCATATTGAATTTATATAATGAATGGAGATAGAAACTTATTTCAAAGTAGTTATTTATTTGAATTCATTTCCCTATTTATAATTGTCAAGGTCTAGTATACACCTGAGTGTATGTTATGCACCCCAGTCCGACCCGACCCGCCTCACTGAATATTTAAGTTTTTTTTTTCAGTTTTTTTTTTGTTTCATTTTTTCGCGCTCTTTCATCTTCCCTTTCACTCATCTTTTTCGTTTCTTCTCTTGCACGATTCGCCCGATCTCTCACCATTGTTCACGATTCAACCGATGTTTGTCTTCCATCGTTGTCTTAGTTTATATTGATATACTGTACTGTGTTGTCGACATCCTTCCATCGCGATACATGTACCTTTCTTCATCATACTTTTCAATTTTTTTTGTTTTTTTTTTCAATCTTTGTTTGATTTTTTTGTATCTTTGTTATGTTATACTCCCTCCGTCCCATAGGAACTTGCACACATGGGTGGGCACACAATTTAAGAAATGTGTAAGAAAAGGTGTAATGAGTGATGTTTTGAGGGGTAGTTTTGTAAAGTTTTATGAATAAAGTAAAGTAAAAAGTAGATTGAGTGTGGAAAAGTAATGGCATATGGGTAAATAAGAGTATATTTTGAGGGTGTGGGTTATGGAGATATTTCTTTTTATGGAGTGTGCAAATTGGTATGGGACATCCATTTATAGAAAGTGTGCAAATTCCTGTGGGACGGAGGGAGTAGTTATTTTCGAACTATATGCGTTTTTCTGCTCCATTTTGTTGTTTCATGTGTTATAGCCCTAATTTTTCTTATTCCTTTGTTTATGTTTGTCTGCAGAATTCCAGAAATTTACATTAGAAATAGCACTACAAGAAAACTGCAATTTAGCGACGAAAAAAATTGTCGCTAATTCTAATATTTTCGTCGCTAACGTGAGTTAGCGATGAAATAATTTTGTCGCAGGATTTATTGCTATACACCCGTCGCTAACGTGTTTGTGACAAAAAAATTAATTTTGTCGCAAATATTAGCAATGAAAATTTGAGTTTCATCGCAAAATATTAGCTACGAAAATATGAGTTTTATCGCAAAATGTTTGCGAGGAAAATCAAACATTTGTCGCAAACACGTTAGCGACGGGTGTATAGCAACAAATCCTGCGACGAAATTATTTCATCGCTAACTCACATTAGCGACGAAAATATTAGAATTAGAGACAAAAAAATTTCGTGTCTAAAATAGTAGCTCCTTACTTCGTGACTAATTTTTTGCGATAAATAATTTAGTTTCGTTGCAAATGTTAGCGATGAAACCCATATTTTTGTCGCTAATATTTGGCTATGGATATTCGATTTACGAATTGTTCTCTAAACCCACTTCCGCACTCGATCAACCCAACCTGCACCCAACCCAACCCGCACCTACACCCAACCAACCCGCACCTAACCCGATATTGCACCTACACCCAACCAACCAATATTGCACTTTGATTAACATAGAATACCGTCACACTTTTTTGTGATAAACCAAACTCCTTCAAGATTCCCCTAAGCCACATGCACTCCTTAACTGCCTCAGTCAAGGCTACATATTCTGATTCAGTAGTAGATAATGCAACTACAGATTGATGTATTGATCTCCACGCTATTTACATATCATCTATATACAACAGAAGATAGGTAACTAAACTTCCAACTCGTCTGAAGTAGCTAGACACAACAGCCATACAAGCTTCTTGCATAACCAGTTGAGCAAATGTACTCATCAAATCTTCTATGTCCAACCCTTCTAGTAGCTTCATGTAGATCTTCTCATCTAGAGTCACATGAAGAAAAGTTGTGGTCACATCCATCTGATGCAACTCTAAGTTCATACTGAGCAACCATAGCCAATAAGATTCTGATGCTACAATGCTTCACAATAGGTGAGAAGATTTCATTAAAGTCAATACCTTCTTTCTTTGTAAATCATTTAGCTACAAGCCTTGCCTTGTACCTAATCTTGCCACCTCTCTAAGCCTCCACCTTTTTCTTGTAAATCCACTTACACCCAACAAGTTTCTTGTTCTTAGGCCTCTCAACAATCTCCCAAGTCTGGTTCTTGTTAAGAGATAACAATTCTTCCTCCATAGCAACTATCAACTTCTCTTTGTGATGGCATCTGATGGCTTTTGTGTAAGTTTTAGGCTCTAGAGACTCCACCTGAGGTGGGTGGACTTCTCTGAGGTGGGTGGACTTCTCTTCTGGTTCTGTCCCTGGTCAGCTGATAGTTATGAAACTCATTCTCACTATGAGTAGTTTCCTCCTCATCTGGATCAATATGATCTTCACTTTCTCTTTTGGTGTCAACATGTTCCACCTCAACCTGTGTCTCATCTAGTCTGTTGTCTGCTGCACTTGAACTTGCCTCTCCTTTAAGTGGCATTCTACTTTCATCAAAAGTTACATCTCTGTTGTAATACACTTCTACATCCCAGCTTCAAGGCACCACAACCTATACCCTTTCACACCTGAAGGATACCATACGAACACACATTTCAAGGATTGAGCCTCAAACATATCTTGCTTGACATAGGCATATGCTAAACAATCATAAAACTTCAAATTATTGTACTCATATGCATGGCCAGACCATAACTCTTTTGGGGTTTTAAAGTGCACAACTAAGGAAGACTCCTATTTATCAAATAGGTTGTCATTGACACTGCTTCTCCCCAAAATATCTTAGGAAATCCAGAGCTGCTCAACATAAACCTGACTCTCTCAAGCAAGGTCTGGTTCATTCTCTCAGTTACTCCATTCTACTGAGGTGTACTTGGTACTGTCTTGTGCCTCACTATACCCTTCTTCTTGCATATAACATTGAACTCTTCTGATAAGTACTCTAACCCATTATCAGTCCTCAAATGCTTGCGTTTCTTTCCAGAGACATTCTCAACCTCAGCGAGTCATTCCTTAAACTTTTCAAATACTTCCGACTTGGATTTCATGATAGTGATCCATACCTTTCTTGAGTAGTCATCTATGATAGACATGAAATATCTCCCACCACCTCTGGTCTGATTCCTAGCTGGCCCCCATAAATCTAAATGGACATAGTCCAAAATTCCTTTGGTAGAGTGTGAACTCTTCCCAAACTTCAATCTCTTGGCTTTCCCAAGAATGCAATGCTCACACAAATCAAGCTTTGCGATCTTGTCACCACCTAGAAATCCTTGCTTACTTAGCTCTAGTAGGCCCTTCTCTCCTACATGAGCTAGTCTTCTGTGCCACAACATTGAGTTATCTTGCACCCTTGTCACATCTGATCTACCAATCACTATACCTCCCTTCAGAAAGTAGAGGTCATTCATTCTCTCACCTTTCAGGACAATCAACTTTCCCTTTGAAACTCTGAACTCTCCATCTTCTGACTGGAATTTTTAGCCCATTGAATCTAGCATATCAAGAGATATCAAATTTCTGTTGAGTTCAGGAACATACCTGGCCCTCTTGAGAATCCTCACTACCTCATCATACATCTTCAAGTGTATTGTACCTTCACCTTTAAGTTTGCAAGTGTGATCATTTCCTAGCAATACAGAACCTCAATTATGATGCTTGAAATCTTGAAACCAATCTCTTCTTGGAGTCATGTGTAAAGAGCACCCTGAATCTAAAATCCAATCTTGTTGTTCTTCAGTGGATGTGATGGACAATGCATGAGCTGGCTCATAGCCTTCTAGCTTCTTATATTCTTGGGTTTGATTTTCTTGATACTTATCAGCAAGGTTCTGATTGGGTGTGAGATTGCTCGTATTTGTGCTGATTATTGCTATATTATTGTAGCATTTTGATGTGATTTTGGTCGTAATTGATAGAAATTGTGCTACTAACCTTGTTGTCAAGAAATGTGTTCAAAGTGTAGGAAACAAGGTGAAATAGTCCATTTTTTTAGGAAAACCGAGCATTGGCGCATGGGAAGTGAAGTTCGGTTGAAGGACGAGCAAGAAAAGCCAAGAAAAATAGAAGAAAAGGTCCAAGGAGCAGAAACCACACTAGTAGTCGAGTGAGCTCACACTGGCGGTCGAGCGAGCCCACACTGGCACCCGTTTGGGATCTGGAACCCAGTTTGGTTCTGATATCCAATTTCACTCGGCCGGCCGTTTGGAGTCACTCGGTTGACCGAGTCAACTTACAATTTCGGGGATTTTTGCGAATTTTGAAGAACTTCAAGGACCTACTTGTCAATTTCGTCTCACACACCTTTGGAAATCTTAAATACTTCCCAAAACAGTTTGTAAAGGAGGTTTTGCCTCACTTTTACACACTCAAACCCTAACTCATATTTTCACACACACAACATGGGATAGCTTAGGTTTGAGGAGCTTCTCTCCTCAAACACCATTAGATAGTTTTCATGCTTTTTAGTTTAGAATCATTTAGGTATTTCATTTTCATGTAAGAATGGAAGAATTTCAAGACTATCAAGGTGCTATTTTTCTTTTATTTAAGCTTTGTTTGGTAAATTTCATTTTCATGTTTTATTTTGTTGTTTTGGCCATGGGTGTTTCTCCAAACACCATGGGCTAATTTTATTTATGCTTTGGGTGTTCTAAAACCATGTGATTGTTGAGTTCGGAATTGTTGAGCTTTGTTATTGTTGATTTTAGGATTATTGCTTCTTTTATTGGGAATTATTGGTACTTTTGTGTGTTAACTTCTATTAATCCATCTTAGATGCATGTTTAGCGTAGAAGAGAGTTACATGAACATGTGTATATTTATGGTGTGAGTTGTTGGTATGCAATTGTGTTAGTTGTACGTTTAATTCGTCGAGAGAGATTTAATCGTATTAGAACTCCATTAAAAGACATTAATTATTCGAATGGTTGTTTGAGTAGTTGGTGAGGATTAGGAAGAAAACCTTATTAACGGATTTGGTAACACCTTAGATTTAAGGCTATATTACCCGAAGGGAAATGGTTGTCATCCTAGCATTTAGGTGCTCTTAGCAAACCTTAATTGAAGCATTAACAAAGTAAAAGCAATTCTTCTCGATTTCACTAGGTGGAGAACACCCGAAGCATTATCTCACCCTTGCATTTCTTCGAATTATATTCGTAGATGTTCTTTGTTTTGATTGTCTATTTCTTGCTTTAGTAGTAATTTTCCTTGCTAAGTTGTGGTAATTGTTCTTATTGGTTATTTGCTTATTTTTAGTAGTATAAATCACTTGTTAGTTTATAGGTTGGTGTTTGATTTAATTTCTTGAAGTTTGGTAGTAACTTAGCTTTACTTTAGAAATTCAAAACCGAACCCGTAGTTACATTAGTTATGCCAACATACAACTCTAGGGATCCATTGCACTAACCCACCTCCCGTGTTTCGATACTACTTGGTCGAAATACTTGTGTGTATACTACTACGAATCCTTATGCTTGAGGGGAAGTAGTTAGTCAAAATTAGTTGTCTAAAAATTCGTTTAAGTCAATGGCGCCGTTGCCGGGGAGGTGACGTAGTGCTATTAGTGGGACTTTGAGTTAGTTGAGTACTAGTGTTAGCTATATTGCTTACTTTATTTTATTTTCTTTTTATTTTAAGAATTTTGATAATTTGATATTTTGTAGGTGTGAACTTCATCGACTAGATGGATGGATATAATCAACACCCGTGGAATCATTGTTATGATCCACATGGTATGATTTATCCTCCACAACACGGAGATATGGGACACAATAATTGGAGAAACTTTGATTATAACTATCATATGCAACAATTTCCCTCATATTATCAATATTGGAGTAATGATGATGCATCCACTTTTCAAGAGAGGACCCTAGTTTACATGGATGTGAATTATAATCAAGAATATGATCCACACAACGGATTTGAATTCCATGGAGTTTCGGGAGAAAATTGTTATGATGATGAGAAGAGCTTTGAGTATGATTATCAAATGCAATAAGCTCATTCTCATTATCATTATCAAGAGTGTGAAAGGAATGAGTATTGGCCACAGGGTAGGACTACTACCGAAAAAATCCTCATTGCACACATGAAGGAGAGAATGAATGCCAAGAGATATCCACTTGAAGACATGAGCACGGGAATGAGCTTAATGGTGATTGTCAAAAGAGATGAAGAGGAATGTCCTTTGAAGGACATGAGCTACAAGGAACAAGAAAATCAAGAAGCATCACAAGATGAGTTGGAGAGCGAAATGAGCATTTCTAAACCTTTAAAATCTTCAATTTACACTTTACTTGATATTGATGCTTCTATTGATTTTATTTTGCCTCTTGATCACTTTGATCTTAAGAAAGAAGTTGAGAAGAGCTTGGGTATGCTTGAAGAAAAAGGAAAGAAATGGCAAGAGATGGTGAAGGAACAAGAAGAACATTCATTGTTGAAACCATGGAAGAAAAATGTGGATGATTGGTCTTCTTTTCATAAGAGTCTCCTTGAGTTTGAAGCTCAAAGGTTGAAATACAATGGCAAGGAGGACCGATATCCATGGCCATTCCGATGAGCTTATTTCATTTCCGTCCGGCTTGAAGACGTTAAACTTAGGAGGCAACCCATTCTTTATTGCTTTCTTTTATTTTTTAGATTTGTAGCTTGTTTGATCTTTTGTTTAGTTTTTATTTTCTAGGTTGAGTGTAGTGTTGGTGGTCAAGGATGAGAGATATGCATGGTGGAGCTCAAGGGTAGTGGTGTTTTGGTGCTAAGAAGTTCAAGGGACAATCGGTTGCGGTAGATTTCTTCTTTTGTGAGCTCACTTGGTGGACAAATTCTAAGGTAACACACTCATCCTCAAACTTTGCATTCAACTAGATAGTTTCATTTAAGTTTGGGGGGGGGGGGTATTTCGTGTGTTTACCTTCATTTTTATTGCACCATTCGTCCTAATATTTTGTTAGTTTTGTTGATTGAGATATCTTGTGGATTGTTGGTATTTAAGGCATAATTGATGGTGATTGTTGACTTTTGAAGTTTGGTTGAGTTTTGTGGTATTGATTGATGTTTGCTTGTTCACTTGATTATGTGAAGATTGTGTTTGATGTGGTGCTCTCAATTCATGATTAGACAAGCTTGTGAGCTTTAGAGCCTTTAGTATTTCATATCTTATGGTCTATTTTTCTTCATGTGAGTATCATTCATATTTGTGTACTCTAGAACTTGCCAATTGTCTTGTTTGAGGCTACTTTTTGTGTGAGATTTTTGAAAGTGATATAAGTCCATCTTTGTTTTGAATAGTCACTTGGCCAAATTTTCCATACCAAATGAAATTTCTCCGTAGTTAGCCACTTTGAGCCTATTGATCCGTTTTCTTTGGCAACCTGCAAATTTAACCCATTGTCCATCTTTTATGAGCCTAATTTTCCGGTGAACTAGTGGAGCTTGAATGTTGACAAATGTGGTTGAATTGAGGTGAAATGTGAATTTGGGTGCATAAGTTTGGTTTGAAAGTGAAAAGAAAAAAAAAATGAGAATAAAAGATGAATAGTGCATAAAAAAAAATGAGTTGATGAGCAAAAAAAAAAATCGAATAGGAAAACTCTCTTGTGCACAAGAATTTGGTAGAGCTTGAAGTTCAAAAGTGCTAAAAAAGTTTTGGTGATGAAGAATGTGCTTAAAAGGAGTGAGCAAATGAATTATGGGAGTTTGGAATTTAGTTGCAATCGGCCAATTGCAATTTTCCTCTTGAGATTTAGAGACATTCCTAGGCGTCTTTACTCTTCGCTCCACTAGTTTACGAGTCACTTTATCCAAACTTTCCTCACCTTAACCAAAAAGCCTACATTACAACCAAATGTGAAGTCATTATTGATTCATTGATTGAACACTTTGATGTGGTGGAGAACTTAGACATTTGGCAAGCATATGGTGGTGCACTTGTGTGATTTGATGTTGAGAGCATACATTTTCTTTATAGACACTTTGAGTGATGAGAGATACACTTACTTGTGAGGAAATTGTGAATTGGGCACTTAATCTGCATTGATTTAAGCATAACTTGTGAACTTGTTAGTGGATTTTTGTACCTCTTGGCTTGACTAGATTGAGGAAAGTTGACAATCACTCATTCAATTTTGATTGAATTTCTTCGCAATCCTCCCACTTGTTCTATATTTCTTTCGTTGCTCGGGGACGAGCAACACTTTAAGTTTGGGGGGGTTGATTGGGTGTGAGATTGCTCGTATTTGTGCTCATTATTGCTATATTATTGTAGCATTTTGATGTGATTTTGGTCGTAATTGATAGAAATTGTGCTACTAACCTTGTTGTCAAGAAATGTGTTCAAAGTGTAGGAAACAAGGTGAAATAGTCCATTTTTTAGGAAAACTGAGCAATGGCGCATGGGAAGTGATGTTCGGTTGAATGACGAGCAAGGAAAGCCAAGAAAAATAGAAGAAAAAGTCCAAGGAGCAGAAACAACACTAGCAGTCGAGTGAGCTCACACTGGCGGCCGAGTGACTTGATCTCACATTGGCGGTCGAGTGAGCCCACACTGGCACCCGTTTGGGATCTGGAACCCAGTTTGGTTCTGATATCCAATTTCACTTGGCTGGCCGTTTGGAGTCACTCGGTTGACCGAGCCAACTTACAATTTCGAGGATTTTTGCGAATTTTGAAGAACTTCAAGGACATACTTGTCAATTTCGTCTCACACACTTTTGGAAACCTTAAATACTTCCCAAAACAGTTTGTAATGGAGGTTTTGCCTCACTTTTACACACTCAAACCCTAACTCATATTTTCACACACACAACATGGGATAGCTTAGGTTTGAGGAGCTTCTCTCCTCAAACACCATTAGATAGTTTTCATGCTTTTTAGTTTAGAATCATTTGGGTATTTCATTTTCATGTAAGAATGGAAGAATTTCAAGACTATCAAGGTGTTATTTTTCTTTTATTTAAGCTTTGTTTGGTAAATTTCATTTTCATGTTTTATTTTGTTGTTTTGGCCATGGGTGTTTCTCCAAACACCATGGGCTAATTTTATTTATGCTTTGGGTGTTTTAAAACCATGTGATTGTTGAGTTCGGAATTGTTGAGCTTTGTTATTGTTGATTTTAGGATTATTGCTTCTTTTATTGGGAATTATTGGTACTTTTGTGTGTTAACTTCTATTAATCCATCTTAGATGCATGTTTAGCGTAGACGAGAGTTACATGAACATGTGTATATTTATGGTGTGAGTTGTTGGTATGCAATTGTGTTAGTTATACGTTTAATTGATCGAGAGAGAGTTAATCGTATTAGAACTCCATTAAAAGACATTAATTATTCGAATGGTTGTTTGAGTAGTTGGTGAGGATTAGGAAGAAAACCTTATTACCGGGTTTGGGAACACCTTAGAATTAAGGCTATATTACCCGAAGGGAAATGGTTGTCATCCTAGCATTTAGGTGCTCTTAGCAAACCTTAATTGAAGCATTAACAAAGTAAAAGCAATTCATCTTGATTTCACTAGGTGGACAACACCCGAAGCATTCTCTCACCCTTGCACTTCTTCGAATTATATTCGTAGTTGTTCTTTGTTTTGATTGTCTATTTCTTGCTTTAGTAGTAATTTTCCTTGCTAAGTTGTGGTAATTGTTCTTATTGGTTATTTGCTTATTTTTACTAGTATAAATCACTTGTTAGTTTATAGGTTGGTGTTTGATTTAATTTCTTGAAGTTTGGTAGTAACTTAGCTTTACTTTAGAAATTCAAAACCGAACCTGTAGTTACATTAGTTATGCCAACATACAACTCTAGGGATCCATTGCACTAGCCCACCTCCCGTGGTTCGATACTACTTGGTCGAAATACTTACGTGTATACTACTACGAACCCTTATGCTTGAGGGGAAGTAGTTAGTCAAAATATAGTGACTAAAATTCGTTCAAGTCAGGTTCTTGGCACCAGATTTTCTCATAAGTTGTATGTTCTTAAAACAAACACTCTTAGGGCATGTTTGCTTCATGGGTTGGGATAAGATGGGTTAAGATGTGGGGGAGGCTAGATAAACCTAGGGGGAGAGGCTAGATAAACCCAAGGGGAGGCTAGGTTGTCTAAACCCATGAAATCTAGTTTATAAAACCCGGGTCAAATTATAAACCCGGGTCAAGGTGTTTAAAGTTATGAGAAACCAAACATGGGAGAAGGTGGGTCTATCTATCAAACCCATCACTAAACCCCCTAAACCCATTAAGCAAACATGCCCTTATAGTGTCTAGATTTGTTTTTGTGGTGGCACACTACTTCCCATTGATTTGGCACAATTGGTTTTCCCTTATTAGTTCCCTTGGGTTGACTAGATCCCTAGACAGACTTCTTCTGTCCTCCCTTGATTGTCAATCCTTCTCCACTACTACTTTTATCTCCTTGAGATGTTTTATTATGCAACAGCTTGGACTTGACAGCCAAGATCACATCTTCTAATGTGATTGCCTCCTTTCTACTATACAAGATGGTGTCCTTTAGAATTTAAAAGGACTTAGAAATAACACTCAACAAGATAAGAGCTTTATCCTCTTCCTCTAACTTGACATCCAAATACTCCAGATCATCAAGAATCTTGTTGAACTCATCTATCTGCTCTGGAATGGGTTTGTCATCTCCCATTCTAAAGGCATACAACTTTTGTTTCGAATAAAGTCGGTTAGCAAGAGTTTTCACCATATACAACTTCTCTAGCTTATCCTAAACCTCCTTCGCGGATTTCTCTTTAGCTACCTCCCTCAAGACCTTATCTCCAAGGCAGAGTAGGATCGTGCTTCGAGCTTTCCTGAGAATCTTGCTTCTTTCAGCCGCAACTACTGTAGACTCTTCTGTAGTATCTTTGGATTCTTCTAATTAAGATAGTAATTCGAAAAGTAATCAACGAGATAAGCCACACACAAGGAATTTAAGTGGTTCGATCAATGTGATTTACATCCACTGGACCAGACGAGTACTTCTTTAATTGATAAAGAATGTTTACACGCTCATTCACTCGAAATAGGATATTTTCTCACTTCGCTCGTGAACTCACACAACTCAAAGATTACAATCGTACTTGAATCCTCTCGTCAACCTTTACAATGAACAAATACACAAGTATATAAAGACCAAGGTAGTTGCTGCAGTTAGTAACCGTTGAGTAGTTAGCAAGTTTGTGCTCTATTAATGCTCAACCGAAATGGTAGTTATGCCCTCAAGTAGTTGAAACGGTATTACAGTTAGTAAACTAACTAACTGATGCATGGAAGCGCACACGATAACGAGTGAAGTCCGTTGATTTCGATAGAAATGCCGGAAAACACAACACAAAGAAGAATCCTTAGATATAATTCATATCAAATCTGTACTGCCTCTTACTTTCACGTACGTTCCTTATAAAAGGATTACAAGAATTTGAGTCAATAACTCAATAAAAGCTGGAGAGATTACAAGAATGAGAATTAAATGTAATTGCTGAAATTTAAAGGAATTTTGAAAGGTATAATGTTGATTTCTTTGCAGTAATAAATGGTGACTTTTCATGTGGCTTCATCTCCATCATTCTCTCCCTCGTCGGAACGATTCGCCCTCGAATCGGAAATGACTTCATCTCTAGATGTATTATCAGCAACATGGGGAACCAAGTGTTTAGCGTTAATGTCAGACGTACGGATGTGGCTTGGCAAGCGGAGGCGGTAAGTGTTGGGATTAATTTTCTCAATAATTTCAACAGGCCCAATCTTGCGGGCGGACAACTTGTTGTATTCGTGTGCGGAGAAGCGATCTTTCGTCAAGACGGCCCACACGAAATCACCAACTTCAAATTCGACGTTGCGGCGACGCGTATCAACGGCTTTCTTGTAGCGAGCATTAGCCTCTTCAAGGCGGGTCTGGGTGGTTGCATGAATACGCTGCAAGTCGTTAATGATATCCTTGGCGCGTTTGTCAAGGGGGCGAATAGCCTGGGCAGTGAGCAGGTCTATCGGCGCCCTAGGGATAGTGCTATAAACTACTTGAAATGGACACAAGTTGATGCTGCGGTTGATCGCTGAATTATGGGAAAATTTAGCTTGTGGCAATTGAAGATCCCATGACTTGATGTTATTGCCGACAAGACAACGAAGCAGGTTGCCTAACCAGCGGTTAACGACCTCTGTTTGGCCATCCGTTTGAGGGTGGTAGGCGCTACTAAAATGTAATTCTGTGTGCACCAAGCGCCAAAGAGAACGCCAAAAGTGGCTAAGAAATCGGGAATCGCGATCATAAAATATGGAAATGGGCAGACCATGAAGGCGATATGTCTCCCGAAAAAATAGTTGAGCAACATGAACCGCATCTGAAGTTCATTTGTAGGGTATAAAGTGGACCATTTTGGAGAAGCGGTCTACGACGATAAAGATAGAATCGCTTCCACGCTGAGTACACGGAAATCCCATCACAAAATCCATACTAAGGGCCACCCACGGTTGACGGGATAGGCAAGGGACGGTATAAACCGGAATTAGATATTGTGCCTTTCGAGAGTTGACAAACGTGACAGTGCGCAACGAAGCGCGACATTTCTTTTCTGGCCGAAAGCCAAAAATACCGGCGGAGGAGCAGCTCAATGGATCGGTCGTGTCCAGGATGTCCGGCACAATGTACCTCGGATACGAGGAGGGCGCGGAGGCTACCTGCAGGAATGCATAGTTGTAGGCCCCGAAAGAGAAACCCATTCACCAACGGGTAATCAGGGCTGGAGGACAGTGCAAGTCGCTGGAACATAGGGCTGAAGAACAGGTCCGTTGGGTAAAGATCGGGCAACGCTGAAAGCCCGGGGACCATAACTTGCATATCGGACAGCAGGCATGTCCGCCTACTTAAAGCGTCGGTGACACGGTTTGAGGCTCCCGACTGGTGTTTGATCACGAAAGTAAACTGTTGAAGAAATGATGCCCATTTCCCATGTCGGGCGGAGAGATTATCCTGCGAAGCAATGTGTTTTAGTGATTCGTGATCAGTATACAAGAGAAACTCACGTTGGAATAAATAGTGGCGCCATTGGCGGGCAGCTCGGACAACCGAATAAAACTCAATGTCGTAAGTGTTGTAGCGCGTTCTTGCCCTTATGACCTTTTCGTTGAAATACGCCACTAGACGACCAGCCTGACTTAGAACAGCCCCGATTCCAATCTTCGAAGCATCGCAATGAAGTTCAAATGGTGTGGAAAAATCGGGAAGGACCAGGAGTGGAGCGTTCGTGAGTTTGTGCTTGATTGCAGCGAAGGCAATATCGGCATCGGATGACTAGGTTAATGTCTTTCCATGCATCGCATCTGTGATAGGAACCATTATCGAGCTGAAGTGTGGGATAAAACGTCGATAAAATGACGCAAGTCCGTGAAAGCTTCGTGCCTCTGTTAATGTCGAAGGGGTTGGCCAATCCCGGATTGTTGTAATTTTCTCTGAGTCAACCCCGATACCTGAACTCAAAACTTGGTAGCCCAAAAATAATACGGAATCTGTGAGGAAGCTGCATTTGGACAGAGAAGCATACAACTTCTCTGCTCGTAAAATAACGAACACGGCGCGAAGGTGGGCGAGATGCTCTTCAGGAGTTTTGATGTACACCAAGATGTCATCAAAGTAGACAACGACACACGTGCCAATCAAAGGGAGAAGCCATTGATTCATTACCCGCATAAAAGTACTGGGTGCATTGGAGAGGCCAAAAGGCATGACCAGTCATTCGAAGAGCCCTTCGCGCGTTTTGAAAGCTGTTTTCCACTCATCGCCGGGGCGGATGCGAATATGGTGGTAGCCGCTGCGAAGATCCAGCTTGCTGAAAACCATTGCACCACTGAGTTGGTCGAGCAAATCATCCAAACGCGGGATGAGAAATCGATATCGGATGGTGATTTTATTAATTGCTCGGCTGTCCACACACATACACCATTGCCCGTCTTTCTTTGGAATAAGAAGAGCAGGTACTGCGCAGGGACCGAGGCACTGTTGAATATGGGCTTTCTTAAGTACTTCCTCCACTTGTCGTCTTAGTTTCGTGTGTTCGATCGGGCTCATGCGATAATGGGGAAGATTCGGAAGAGGTGCCCCTGGGATCAAATCGATGTGGTGTTGGATGTCGCGGAGTGGTGGGAGCGTTTTAGGTAAGGCGTCCGGGAATACATCTGAGAATTCATGTACAAGAGGTGCAACAAGGGGTGGGAGGGTGTTTGTTGCCTGAGTGTCATGTGCTAACAAAAGAAAGACAGGAGCGTCTGATTCCATTTCCCGCAAGAAAGCTTTATGCGAGAGAAGTTGAACAGATGTGTCCCGCGTCGTGGGGAGTGATCTCGGAATGGAAGGCAACAAGGTGTATTTAGTCCCTGAGGACACAAAAGTATATGAGTTACGTTTGCCATCGTGCATCACTGCACGATCGTATTGCCACGGTCGTCCCCATAGGTACCACATCGCACCAAACTTTGTCTTTGTAAGAGTCGCCAATAGAGAAGGATACCAATACGCGTCTGTCCACGGTAATATTGTTAGATCGTTGTAGCCACGCCAATGTGTAGGGGTTGGGGTAAGGCTCCAGCACCAACGAGAGCGAGTCAACCACTACCGATGCGATTACATTCTCACAAGAACCTGAATCAATAATGAATCGACACACTTTGCCATTAATTGTGCAAGAAGATTAAAAAATGGTGTGGCGCTGCACATGGTCGTCTGTTTGTTTCGGAGTGAAACAAGATCGGCAGAGAATGAGATTTGTTCCCACATCTCCCGTGAGAAGGATCTCCTCTGTCGTTGGGGGATAATCATCATAAATTGGCAAGTTGTGGTGGTCGATGTTGTCGCCGCTAACATCGTCCAAGAGTAGTCCGCGCGCTCCGCGTCGCGGACAGTTGGCACGGAGATGGCCCGTTTCACCGCAAGAAAAACACTGTCCCGGGCAGGAAAAACTACCTGAAGGCGGACCAGGGGGTTTGCTCGCTGGTAGAGGGGTAGGTGCGACCTCTGGGGAAGGTCGCGAGGATCCCGAGAGTGGGCGTGAGGAGGATGGCACGAAGGGGCCAGGCGAGCGGCGAGACATCTGCTGCTCAAATAAGATCACTCGTTGGTGGGCTTCCGAAACGGATATGGGCGAAAGCATATTCAACATGTCCTGGAATGGGAGACGCATCCCACCAATGTAGCGTGCGACTAATTGGTCTGCAGTTTCGGAGAGGTCCACTCGCGCGAGCAACTGATAAAATTCTTCAGTGTAAGCATCAATAGAGCACTGGCCTAGTCGCACATTTTGTAGTTTTTGGTACAATGTCTGAGAGTAATTGAATGGTAAGAATTCTACTCGGAGGTGTTTCTCAAACTTTTCCCAAGAGGTGATGGCCAATTTACCACGGCGACGACGAACAACCTTTGTTTGCGCCCACCATGCAGCTGCTCTTCCTCGGAGGCGAATGCCGACCAAGGCAACGCGGAGATCCGCGGGGACTTCCTTGTAATTGAGGACTTCCTCGATTGTGGCCAGCCAATCAAGGAAAGCATCTGGGTCCATTCCGCCTGGAAATTCTGGGAGATCGAGTTTGAGGCCAGCCTCCCAACGATTGGCCTCCCTGGGGCGACTCTAATTGTGGGGAGTAGGGGGGAAAATGGATTATCCAGGGTGGCTTCATCATCATATGATGTTGTCGGGCCGTGGTTAGTTCGCTCTGCTGTGGGAGGAGGATTAGTTCCACCGAGAGTGAGTTGTGCGATTCGCTGTAGTAATTATCCTTGTTGAGCGAATTGTTGCGTCAACAAGTCGAGGCGTTGTTCCATTTGTGTGTCATCAGCACCGGGGTGAGAGCGTCGTGGCGGCATAACTAGGATCGAGGGGCTGGCAACGTGATACCAAATGATGCAGGGAAGCGTACACGATAACGAGTGAAGTCCGTTGATTTCGATAGAAATGCCAGAAATTTGTACTGCCTCTTACTTTCACGTACGTTCCTTATAAAAGGATTACAAGAATTTGAGTCAATAACTCAATAAAAGCTGGACAAATTACAAGAATGAGAATTAAATGTAATTGCTGAAATTTAAAGGAATTTTAAAAGGTAGAATGTTGATTTCTTTGCAGTAATAAATGGTGACTCTTCATGTGGCTTCATCTCCATCACTAACGTCCACATCAGAAGACTTGCCCGAAAAGATCAGATGATTTCTACTCATCTGATACTCAACTCTTCTGATCTTGACCAAAAGCTCTCTGCTGATCTTACTCTAGTGATCTTACTCTGTTGATCTGACCAACTCAACTGAACTCTAAGCATCTCCTCCTCAGCTGACTGAACACATTCAACTCATCTGATTTGGCCTAAGTCATCTTATTTGATCCTATCAACTGACTATGAGATTATGAGATAATACTCACAAAATCAAATATATTTTCCTCAACCAACAAATAATATATTGTTTTATCTTGATTTTCAAAAGCTTTCGAATGCTAATATCAAACTTATGAATTTGTAAAAGTTTTGCAGCGGAAGTAAATACTACTCCCTCCGTCCTACATAAATTTGCACACTTTCCATATATGGATGTCCCATACCAATTTGCACACTCCATAAAAGGAAATATCTTCATAACCCTCACCCTTAAAATATACTCATATTTACCCATATGCCATTACTTTTCCGGGTTTTTCTATCGTAAGACAGGAGTTTCGCCCTATCTAATATCAAGCGCCCAATTAATAATTGACACATCATCTAACTTTGCTAAGTGCGATCGCACTTCGCCTTTAAATAAAATATTTAATTTTTTTTTATTATAAAATATAAAATTACAAAAATATCCTTATAATATTTTAATCAACCCATAAAAATTAATTATACCATCATCAATAAATTAAAAAAAAAATTAAAAACAAAACAAATTATTGTTCTTAGAAGGTTAAGGAGCCCATCTTTAATGGAGTTTAGCAAAGTATACGGTAAATCGCCACCCTCAACCCCTAACTGGAGTTGTTCTCGTCGTCGTCCGATAATTGGATTTTTTTTACCACACCCGAAAATAATGAATCGGAATCACCGTAGTTTAAATCTATTCTTCAATCTCACGTCTCATGATTATTTTTATCCAAAAATTGAAGACCTTGACGTCTCCAGTGATGAGGAATCAACCTTCTTTGCTATGAATTGAAAGGGAGTATTATTTAGAACAAATCCACAATCTCTCATATTTTTATGGCAATAATCTCCCAAATTAACTTCAATCATCAACCTAATCTCAGTTTCAAAAGTACTCCTTCTAGTTAATGAAAAAGAATCCCCCCCTCTGCATCAACAAGGTTTTGTTGAGCAAACTGAAATCCATCAAGTCGTTTAAGTTGTGCCCTCATTTCAAATTTTAAATAATTTTGTTGAAGCGATCTCATGAAGTCTTCTTCGTTGGGTTGAGATTGGGTATTACAAAGGCGATGCGGTAGCTAATGAGTCTTCTTTGTTGGATTTGAGATTCTTAATTAATGTTTAAGACCAATTTATCTTTGAGTTGAGATACTAAATTAATGTTTAATACCAAATTGAGGAAGATATATGAACTTAATATGAAGGAAATGAAATTAACAGGGAAGGTGAGTCGAGGAAGACGATAATTTTAGAGATGGGGATAGTAGTAATATTTCATTTATAATTTCAATTGCATATTGCAAAGGGCAAACACACTAATGCAGAGTGCAATAACAATTCGGGTAAATTGCAATTTTGGTCCCACGAGAATTTGCTCACACGATTTTGGTCCTTTTTCTAGCACTTTTGGTCCCATAAGAAACTTCCGTCTGATTTAACAGCTTCACGCACAGTTAACTTTTAGGCTTTTGTTTTTAAATTTATACCCAATTCAAAAATTAATAATTATAATATAAAATTTAAATATTAAAAATTCAACCACCCACCCACCTCAAACATTTGCCGGCGAGTTCCCCTTCGGCAGAAATTTTAGGCAACTTGCCGACCACCCACCTCCCCTCCACTACAAATTTCTGAACCTTGTTCCAAGCCAGACATTTCTGAAGAAACTAACTATAACTGCCATATAGACAATACAATATAGGCATAGAGAAAACAGAGGTAAAGAGCTTATATTAAACTGATAATATTTGATTACAATTAATAGCAGATATAAATGCTCTTATTTATAGAGGATGATACTCTAGAATGTTCTCCTATCTAGCTAGAATAACTAACTAAGGAGTTGGGATCCTGTGCGGTATAGTGTAGCATATTTCTACATCCCCCCGTCAAGTTGCAACTAGGTGCAACTTGGAGCAGAAACGGTTAAAAGAAGGCGAGCAAAGAGGCTTAGTAAACAAATCAGCAAGTTGTAAAGAAGTTGGCACATGGTGAAGATCCAGAAAACCATTCTTATACAGATTCTGAACTATGTGGCAATCAATATCAATGTGTTTAGTGCGCTCATGAAAAACTGGATTTTCCACAATGTGAAGAGCCGACTAATTATCACTGTAGATGTTGTTAACTCTTAAATGCTTTAACATTATCAACAACATCTTAATTTGACCTTCCTTGATTTATTCTAAGTCTTTTCTGAAATGTTACATTAAATGTTGTACTAAATGCTCTCACATTCAGGAACGATTCCAGAAGGTTCTACAAGAGTCTGGAACATAGAAGAGTCCAGAAGGTTGCAGAACGTGATAGAAGAGTTTAGAGCATTGTAGAATGACCTGGAACATGGCAGAAAGATCTAGAGAGATCATGGAGGTTGAGGTCCTAAAAAATAGGATCTCATAATGGAAGGATCTAGAAGCTGTGTATTTCTCTATAAATACCGCCAGAATCTTTCATTTCAAAGTATGCACTATTCGAGTAACACCTTCTTGAGAGTTCAACCCTAGTTCGGAGTTATGGCCAGTAGTTGTATCATTTAACGTACGCCGAGGGATACCACACCTTCCAGTGTACTTAGTTCTAGTCTTGTATCGAGTGAGAGTGAATCATAGATCAGATTAGTTCTTTAGACAGTGTCTTACACTTAAGTCTATTTACAGATTCAGGCACCTGCCTCGATTGTAGTTTCTATTTGTGGAATGTTGAAGTAATTGCTGAGACATTTCACACGACATTTTTGTATAACTTAGGAACTAAGTTACTGTTTCGCCGTAAGGCTTAGCATAGGTTTTGTTATTAATAAAATCTATGTTAAAAATTATTCCATTGTGTCTTTATTGTGTTTAGTGTTTTAGACTTCCGCTGTGTACTGTGTTTAATTATTCACATTCTGTTAGAGTTAATGCTACACTAATTGTCACAACATTCAGTGTAACATTGTTCTGTTTTTCACTTAAACACTAGATACCATCCCCCCACACACTTTCAGTTGGTATCAGAGTCGATACCTAACGACACTAGGTTTAGATCCTTGCTTAAAGTGTGTTTTAGTTTATGTTAGCAATGGAAACACATCACATATCCACAACACTTAGGCCACCCGTTTTAGATGGTTCAAATTATGCTTATTGGAAGCCTAAGATGCGAATGTACATCAAGTCAATTGATGAACGTGCTTGGAGGACTGTTCTTACAGGTTGGGACGTACCAAAGAATCCAGCAGATGCCGATGGTGAAATTCAACTCAAGAAAGAGGTTGATTGGACAGCCGATGAGATAACAACAGCAGGATACAATTCTAAAGCTTTAAATGCTATTTTTACTTCGGTTGATACCTCTATGTTTAAAATTATATCTAACTGTTCTACTTCTAAGGATGCATGGGACAGGTTACAAGAGCATTGTGAAGGTTCCGATAGTGTTCGAAGGACAAAGCTTCGGATGTTGGGGACAAAGTTTGAGAATCTCCGAATGAAGGAAGATGAAACAATTTCATCCTACAACGAAAGGTTAAGTGAGATTATTAATGAATCACATTCTCTTGGTGACCCTATTTCTAATGTTAGAGTAGTACATAATATATTAAGGTCTGTTCCTAAAAGATTTGATGCTAAGATTTGTGCTATTGAAGAGGCAAAAGATACTGATAAGATGAGTCAAAATGAATTAGTGAGTATTCTTAGAACCTATGAAATAAACACTAATCAAATTGATGAAACTAAAGATGATAAGAAAGTTGTTGTTTTTAAAGGAGAGACATCAAACAAATCTGAGATTCAGCCTATCATTACTGAGGTTGATTCGGATGAAGAATTGATTAATGAATGCCTTAACAATCCTGACAACATTGCCCTTCTTACAAAGCATTTTAATAAATTTCTTAAGAAGTCTATGCATAAGTCTAAATGAAATATACAGCCTAAGATCCAAATCAACACATCAACACCACAACCAGAAAGGAGGAAGATTCAATTCACACCAAGACCATCAAAGAGTGAAGGTAAACCAAGGTATGATCCTAAATTTAGAAAATCAGTTCAATGCAATGCATGTTCTGGATATGGTCACTATGCAAATGAGTGTGCCAATACCAGACTGAAGCAAAAACTGAATTTTAGTGCTACCTTGAGTGATGAATCTGATAATGATGATCTTGATGAGTTTAATGAAAGAGAAAGTGCTCATTTTACCAGAATTGATTATAATGATCTGGATGATACAGATTCTGATGTTGCACCAGATGTCTTCACATCTACAGTAACATCAAAACAGAGTCACCCAAATCTGAACTGTTTTAATGGTTTTGTTGATGATGCAGGAAAAAGGATTGATGATGAGACATATCAGAAATTGTTAGATGATTGGAACTCTCAGAAACTCACTCTGAATTCTTTGAATAAAGAGAATGAGGATTTGAAAGACACAATCACTAAGCTAGAAGTCTTACTTACCAGAAGAGATCTTGAAGTTTGTAAACTGAAGGAGAAATTGATCAACTCTACTTTAAGTTTCAAAAAGTTTTCCAAGAGTGCTTCTGATGTGAATGATGCTATAGCTGCAGGTAAGTCTAATAATTATGGTTTAGGTTATGATGGTGAAACTGCTTCTATTTCTGAAAATTTTAGAAAACCTGTGAAATTTGTGAAGGCAAATGCTAGCACATCTGGTGTAACATCTGCACAAACAAATTCTCACAAGGTTGAAAGAAAGTATATTTGTCATTATTGCTTTAAATATGGTCATATTCGTCCCTTCTGCTTGAAAATGTTTAAAGAGTTAAGAACTGAGTTTATGCCATCCAGAATGTCTTCACATCCTAGGAAACATTCTGTGAAATCTGCATGGAAACCAAAAGTTACCTGTAATGTTGTTCACACATCCTTGAAAGCATGTTTACCTGGTCTATGGTATTTTGATAGTGGTTGTTCTAGACATATGACAGGACAAATAGACTACTTATCTGATTATGTGACCTTGAATGGTGGTAATGTTACATATGGTGGTGGATCAAAAGGAAAGATAATAGGAAAAGGAACTTTGAATGTTAAAGGTTTTCCTAAGCTTAAAAATGTTTTGCATGTTGATGGCTTACTTGCTAATCTGATTAGTATTAGTCAACTTTGTGATGATAATTTGCATGTAAAATTTGACAAAGAGTCTTGCTATGTTCTTAATGAAGATGATGATTGTGTAATGACTGGTACTAGGTCTGCAGATAACTGTTATCTTATTGGAACTAATGTATGCAATTTGTCAAAACATGATGAAAATGTCTTATGGCACCAAAGATTAGGACATGTAAATTACAGGGCAATGAAGAAACTAATCATATCAGATGCAATCAAAGGAATACCTAAACTGAGCTTCCTGAATACCACTGTATGTGGATCATGCCAGAGAGGTAAACAGGTAAGAGTGCCGCATAGAATGCTGTCACATTGTTCTACACATCGATGTTTTGAATTGTTGCACATGGATTTGATGGGTCCTATGGAAACTGAAAGCATTGGAGGTAAGAGATATTCCTTAGTTGTGGTAGATGATTTTTCTAGACATTTACTCTTAAATGCTTTAACATTATCAACAACATCTTAATTTGACATTCCTTGATTTATTCTAAGTCTTTTCTGAAATGTTACATTAAATGTTGTACTAAATGCTCTCACATTCAGGAACGATTCCAGAAGGTTCTACAAGAGTCTGGAACATAGAAGAGTCCAGAAGGTTGCAGAACGTGATAGAAGAGTTTAGAGCATTGTAGAATGACCTGGAACATGGCAGAAAGATCTAGAGAGATCATGGAGGTTGAGGTCCTAAAAAATAGGATCTCATAATGGAAGGATCTAGAAGCTGTGTATTTCTCTATAAATACCGCCAGAATCTTTCATTTCAAAGTATGCACTATTCGAGTAACACCTTCTTGAGAGTTCAACCCTAGTTCGGAGTTATGGCTAGTAGTTGTATCATTTAACGTACGCCGAGGGATACCACACCTTCCAGT
This sequence comes from Galeopsis tetrahit, assembly GCA_963675135.1. Taxonomy (NCBI): domain Eukaryota; kingdom Viridiplantae; phylum Streptophyta; class Magnoliopsida; order Lamiales; family Lamiaceae; genus Galeopsis; species Galeopsis tetrahit. The sequence continues at coordinate 12,231,258 of OY776121.1, read as the reverse complement.
GTACTTAGTTCTAGTCTTGTATCGAGTGAGAGTGAATCATAGATCAGATTAGTTCTTTAGACAGTGTCTTACACTTAAGTCTATTTACAGATTCAGGCACCTGCCTCGATTGTAGTTTCTGTTTGTGGAATGTTGAAGTAATTGCTGAGACATTTCACACGACATTTTTGTATAACTTAGGAACTAAGTTACTGTTTCGCCGTAAGGCTTAGCATAGGTTTTGTTATTAATAAAATCTATGTTAAAAATTATTCCATTGTGTCTTTATTGTGTTTAGTGTTTTAGACTTCCGCTGTGTACTGTGTTTAATTATTCACATTCTGTTAGAGTTAATGCTACACTAATTGTCACAACATTCAGTGTAACATTGTTCTGTTTTTCACTTAAACACTAGATACCATCCCCCCACACACTTTCAATCACACCAAAGGCGCAATGGCGAAGTAACAAGGATATGCAAATCACGAGCAATGTAAGAACCCCACTATAACTCCAAAGACGTTGTAGCAAGAGCTCTATACTCAGCCTCTGCTGAGGAGCGAGAAACAGTATTCTGCTTCTTGGTCTTCCAGGAAATAAGAGCTGGACCAAGAAAAAGGCAATAACTAGTAAGTGACTTTCGTGTATCCAAACAACTTCCCCAGTCAGCATCACTAAAGGCCTGGAGAACAAAATCAGTAGATGATGGATAGTGGATGCCAAGGGAAGAAGTGCCCTTAAGATAGCGAAGTAGATGCACAACTGCATCCCAATGAGAGGTGAGAGGAGTTGTAACAAACTGAGAAAGTTGTTGCACAGCGTATGTAATGTCAGGTCGAGTAAAATTCAGATACAAAAGACGACCAACGGTTCGTCGATACTTCTCTGGATCACACATAGGCTTACCAAGTGTTGAGGAGAGTTTAACACTAGGTGAGAATGGAACAACCACATGTTTGCAATCTGATAACCCAGTATCAATAAGCAGATCCTTGATATATTTCTTTTGTGTAATATATGTACCAGTTGTACCCCTAGCAATTTCAACACCCAAGAAATATTTGGCAAAACCAAGATCTTTGATAGTAAAGACACTATGCAAATGGTCCTTTAGAGCATTAATTTTAGACAAGTTAGGACTTGTGATCAAAACATCATCCACATAAACCAAAAGGGCAATGAAAGTAGAGCCTGAATCCAAGATAAATAGGCAATGATCATTTGTCGATTGATTAAATCCATAGGCAAGAAGTGTAGCATAAAATTATGTGTTCCATTCTCGTGATGCTTGTTTCAGGCCATACAAACTTTTCTTCAATCTACAAACCTGTCCAGGAAGGGCCTTTGTGTATCCCTGAGGTGGATCCATGTATACCTCATCATGTAATGTTCCATGGAGGAAAGCATTATTGATGTCAAGCTGACAAAAAGGCCACCCTTTACCGGTTGCTAGAGCAATCAACATCGAACAGTAACCAGCTTAGCCACTGGAGAAAAACTATCATTATAATCAATTCCTTGTGTTTGATGATACCCCTTAGCCACTAGCCTGGCCTTATATCTTTCTAAGGTCCCATCTGGATTCAACTTAACCTTAAACACCCATTTACACCCGATGGGTTTCTTGTGTGTAGGAGCAGAAACTAATTCCCATGTATCATTATCCTCCAATGCTTTCAACTCATTCTCCATAGCCTGTTACTAATTAGGGTCTCCAATTGCTTGATGAAAAGTTTTAGGTTCCTTGAAAGCATTGACATTAGCAAGAAAAGACACATATGCATGATCTAGGGTAATAGAGGGATGAAGAGAGTAAGATGGCAAAGAAGATGTACCTGTAGTCTGACCAATGGAGAGAGGTGTAGAAACTGTATCTTGGTTAGAAGTTGTACAAACAGAAATATAATCAGAGAGCCAAGAAGGCTTGTGATGAGCTCTTGTGGAATTTCTATAGGCAATGGAAGAATGAATAGGTGATGTAGTAGAGGGTAAATGTGATGGAGAAGCTGTTGGAGTATCAGGAGGATCATGTGTAGTAGCAGGTGGATTAAAATCAAAAGGCTATGGTATAGAAGTATCAAGAGCAACTGGTGAATGAGCAAAAGGAAAAATATTTTCATAAAATTGGACATCTCTTGAATGAATGATGGTATTAGCCTCTAGATCATACAATTTGTATCCTTTTAGGCCTGGAACATACCCTATTAGAACACATTTATGACTTCTGGAATCGAATTTTGATTTATGAGGTGTAACATCAGCTGCAAAGGCAAGGCATCCAAAGGTTCTGAGGCTGGAATAATCTGGGAGTTTGTTGTAAAGAATTTGGAAAGGTGATTTCCATGAAAGGATTGAAGAAGGTAACATATTTATGATGTGAACAGTCGTGAGGATGGAGAATAGCCAAAAAGATAGAGGTAAATGAGATTCAAACATCAATGCCCTGGCAGTGTTTAAGATATGTCTGTGTTTTCTCTCAACCACACCATTTTGTTGGGGTGTATAAGTGCAAGATTTTTTATGAATAATACCCAGAGATTGAAACAAATTTTGACAAGCATTGCTTAGGAATTCTGATCCATTATCACTTCTGATGGATTTGATGTGTTTACCAAATTGTATTTGCACCAGTGTGATGAAATAAGATAGGGTGGTAACAATGGTGCTTTTATTTTTAAGCAGAAAAACCCATGTTCCCCTTGAGAAATCATCTACAACAGTAAGAAAATAAGGGGTGTTTGTAATTGAAGCATGATTGTATGGACCCTAAATATCAACATGTAAAAGATCAAAAGGAGCTGAAGTGTGAATAGTACTAATAGGAAAAGAGGATCTACATTGTTTGGACATGTGACAAATAGTACATGGAAAAGAACTATCCATCTGTGATTTATTTGAAGGAAAGTGAGAAGAATCCAGGTGTTTGAATACACTAGCAGCAATATGTCCTAGCCTTTTATGTCAAATATCAAGAGAAACAATAGCAACAACAGTGAAAGGATTAGGGGTTGAAACAGATGTATGAGGATGAAGAATGTAAAGCCTTCCAACCAAGTGTCTAGTAGCTAACACCTCTTTATTCTGTAGGTCCTGTAACTCACAAGTTTGAGAGGAAAAAAGGCATTGAAGGTTAGATTTATGGAGGAGATATGAGACAGAAATTAGGTTGTATTTGAAACTAGGTATGTGTAACACATCATGTAAAACCAGATTCTTATTCAAACAAATAGTACCAGTATGAGTTACCATTTGTGTCCGACCATCTGGAAGATATACACAAACGTGAGTGGATAAAGGCTTAAGGTCAGAAGAGAAAAGATCCAGGTTGTGACACATGTGTCTACTTGCACCAGTGTAAAAAATCCAAGTACTAGTATTCTTTTCATCAAGCAATGAGAAACAAAAATGTTCAACAAAGCTAATACCTGCATACTCCACCAATGATGCAAAATTTGGATGGCGTTCTTCATTTGTGTTCCGTAAAATCCTAGCAACCTCTTGCTGAATCAAGGTAGAAATGTTAGGAGCAGTAGTAATGGGAGTAGATAAACCTATCGAAGAATCAGCACAATGCAGCATAGCTTGCTTAGTTTCCTTGAGTTTCTGAAACCAATCTGAATACCCATGAAGCCTGAAACATTGAGAAATGTCATGCCTCTTTCCCCCCAAAGTGATCACATACCAATTTATCCTTTTCTTCTTTACTTCTGAAAGAAGAAAATTTACTCTTAACCGGTTCTTTTTTCCAATGGGGAGAAGAACTCTGAACTGATCCTTTAACATCAAAACCTTTAGAGAAGAATGCAGGTTCAGCTTGCACAGGTAAAGAATCATGACCTGGCTGCAAGAGCTTTTGTTGTTCAATTCTCAAAATCATAGAATAGGCCTTGTTAACACTAGGCAGGGGATCTAACAACAAAATTTGATTCACAGTAGCATCATAAGCTTCATTTAATCCCATAAGGAATTGTGTCAATCGGCTACGCATCTCCTTCTGTGCAATTACTACAAGTGCAATTACTACAAGTACAACCTAGAATTTGATCAATATCATCCAATTCATCCCAAAGCTCCTTTAATTTCCCATAGAAAATTGATACAGAACCATGCCCTTGCTTCAAAGTATGAACTCCTTTTTGCAATTGAAAGAACTTAGATCCATTACTTACACTATATCGTTCAAAAATATCATCCCATAGATCCTTCGCTGACTTAGCATGGACAAAAGTATTAACCAATTCCTTAGAAATAGAACTCAAAAGCCACGCTACCACCATACAATCAGCTATTTTCCACAATTTATACTCAGGAGATGTTTTAGAAGGAGGAGGTAAACTACCGTCAACAAATCCTAATTTACACTTCGCTCCTAGGGCAATTAACATTGATTTGTGCCATGATACAAAATTAACACCATTTAATCGATGCGAAACGAGCACCATACCAGGATGAAGAGAAGCATGAACAGCATACGGATCTGCAACGCGTCCGTCAGTGTCGTTATCATCGAAAACAACATATGTGTTATTCCAAGCGTCATTGTTCGCCGCATTATTTTTTCGAGGAGGCATCTTCAAAAATATGGCTTTGATACCATGAAGAAACTAACTATAATTGCCATATAGACAATACAATATAGGCATAGAGAAAACAGAGGTAAAGAGCTTCTATTAAACTGATAATATTTGATTACAATTAATAGTAGATACAAATGCTCTTATTTATAGAGGATGATACTCTAGAATGTTCTCCTATCTAGCTGGAATAACTAACTATGGAGTTGGGATCCTGTGCGGCATAGTGTAGCATATTTCGACAATTTCCTCTACTTCATTCGCCAAAAATTCTACAAACTCTGGAAAAATAAAACTCACAACCATGATTTTTACTTCAAAAAACAACACCAAAATCTCACGGCCAACCCGCCACCACCAACACCATTCCATGTCATCCCACGCTACCAGCCGCACTCCCAAACACAAACATAACAAATCAGAAAATACAGTTATGACAGCGGTCGCAAATTAAAGACGAAGGTGAGATTGAAATTTGAAATTGAAAAGGGGCTTTGATTCCTTGCGTTGAAGCGAAGCTAGAGAGAATGTAACTTCTGTATATGCGCATCATAAAGTGTGTGTTGTTTATTACTTCAATGAGAAAAGTATATATACAGGATGAATAAGATGAGCCCTAAACAGATCGGCTTAACTTCTCTAACAGAATAACCATAGGTTTAGGGATATAAGATATAGCCAAGATACCAAGATACGTCTAAAATATACAAAAGACGAATTACTCCTTAATACTCCCCCTCAAGTTGGAGTGTGAAGATCACGAACACCCAACTTGCCACGTAAAAACTTGAATTGATCAGCTCCAAGAGGCTTGGTGAAAATATCTGCAACTTGGTCCACAATTGAAATCTTGCATGGTTCTATCTATCCATGAGTAACTCGTTCACGAACGAAATAGCAATCCATCTCTACATGCTTGGTGCGCTCATGAAACACAGGATTAACGACAATGTGACGAGCTGCCTGGTTGTCGCAAAAGAGTTTAGTGGGACTAGTTTGCACAACATCAAGGTCACGAAGAAGCCATCTTAACCAAATGAGCTCACAAACGGTTGTTGCCATCGATCGATATTCTTCCTCGGCCGATGACCGAGCGACGATGGACTGTTTCTTGGTCCTCCACGAAACTGGTGCGCCCCCAAGGGTGATAAAGTAGCCTGTCGATGATCGTCTAGTAAAAGAGAAGCCCCCCCAATCGGCATCACAACGCCCCTGAATTTCAAAATTGTTGCTGGACGGCAGAAAGATGCCTTGACCCGGAGTTTGCTTCAAGTATCGCAACACCCTATGTACGGCAGTGAGATGGGTTTGTCGAGGTTGGCCCATGAACTGGCTCAACTGACTGACCGGAAATAAAATATCGGGTCAGGTGACGGTGACATAGAGTAGTCGACCAACAAGGCAACGATATTGGGTAGCGTCAACGAAAGGACTATCATCATCGGGACTCAGTTTGATGTTTTGTTCCATCGGAAAGGAACATGGCCTACAATCTTGCAAACCACTGTCTTCCAGAATATCCAAAGTATATTTTCGTTGACTCAAAACGAAACCCTCGGGAGAACGAGCAACTTCAATACCCAAAAAGTACTTCAGTTTGCCAAGATCTTTAATGTTAAACTGTGTGTTCAAATACTCCTTAACAAAGGCTATTTGAGTGGAGTCATTACCTGCTAGAAGCACATTGTCGACATAGATGAGGGCTGTGACAAAGGAGGTAGCTTGGCGGAAAATAAAGAGCGAGTGGTCAGCCCGCGACTGTGTAAACCCAATGGCCAAAAGTACACAAGTGAACTTCCCATACCAATTACGAGAGGTTTGTCGAAGGCCATATAGAGATTTTTGAAGCTTGCAAACACGCGTATCGCCCTCCTTCACGAATCCTTGTGGTACATGCATGTAAACGTGTTCTCATAGATCACCATGAAGGAATGCATTATTGACATCCGATTGATGCACTTCCCAATTACGTTTGGCCGCCACGCTTAATAGACAACGAACGGTGACAAGCTTTGCCACGGGAGCAAATGTTTCATGAAAATCGACACCCTCGATTTATGTGAAACCTTTGGCAACGAGACGGGCCTTGTATCGTTCTACCTTACCATTGGGCTTATATTTAATTTTATACTCCCATTTCGAACCAACGACCTTCTTACCCGGGGGAATGGTAGTCAATGTCCACGTGCCATTTGTTTCCAAAGCCCGAATCTCCTTTTCCATAGCCTCGCGCCATAAAGGATCCTTAACGGTCTGAGAGAAATATTTTGGCTCATCACGAGATGTGATGGCTGCTAGAAAAACCTTGTGAGAGGCAGAAATTCTATCATAAGAAATAAAATTGGAAAAGGAATGTATCGTCGAGTAAACTGAATTGGTAGTGGGGCGTGAGTGGTCCACTGAGAGGGGAATGTTCGTTTCATAAGAATCCAAGTGTTTTGGTGGTCGTCGAACCCGCTGACTAACGCGCGGTTCGGGAGTGGGCTCATTAGGCTGAGAAATGTTAGTCCTAGAGTGGACAGTCTCTTCGCTAGCTGGAAGCTGTACAGGTGTGTTTTCAATACTAGTCAAAGGTAGAGCAATCGTGTTTCGCTGTGGCGAGATCACACAAGGAGTGGGCCATCGAATAAAAGGATGGCCTGTGATTGATGGGCGGTCGACCATAGTTTTGTAATTTCCAACCCGAGCACGGGCGGCAACGACGGCATCTGTAAAATCTATGTGTGTGCTGCCTTTAAACGGGAATATGTGCTCAAAAAAGGTAACATCACGTGAACTGTATGACTTTTGGCTTTCCAAAGCCCAAACACGATACGCTTTCTGACCGTTAGTATAACCAAGGAAAACACAAACACTCCCCCTTTCGCCAAACTTATCCTTGTGCTTGTTGTCGTGAGCATAGACCAAGCAACCGAAAACTCAAAAATGATCATACGATTGTGCCTTCCCGAAAAAAACTTCGAATGGCGTTGTATTACCAATGACGGACGATGGCAACCTATTGATGATGTAGATAGCCGTGAGAATACATTCACCCCAAAAGTCAATTGGCAAACTGGATTCAAAACGTAAAGCTCTTGCTACCTCCAAAATATGACGATGTTTACGCTCTACTACCCCATTTTGTTGTGGGGTATCCGTGCAAGATGTTTCAAATAAGATCCCATTGTTGGCATAAAATTCTTTTAGGGCGGTGGTTTGGAATTCAACACCATTATCCGAACGAATGCGTTTGATGCTTATATTAAACTGCGTTTTCACCATGTTAAAAAACTGGACCAAAAGTGTCAGAACTTCAGATTTTCGTCGAATAAGAAAGACCCAAACACCCCTACTACGATCATCAACTATCGACAAAAAATAGCGTGCTCCCGTAAGCGAATCACATCTATACGCACCCCAAATGTCACAATGGACCAAATCGAAATAATGTGAGGTAATTGTGGAACTAATTGGAAATGGCAATCTAGTTTGGTTAGCACGTACACAAGAATCACAAAACACATCTTGCCTCTTAAAATTCTGTAAAGTACGAATGTTTTTCAATTTTCCATCTGAAGCATGTCCCAAACGCTTATGCCACAAATCAGAATTACCAAGTACGGCTAGAACGCCCCCCTCAGTCTTCCAAGGCTCCATGTAATAAAGACCATCACGAAATTTACCCACTCCAATCAGCTTCCTCGGGGGTAAGACATGTAATACAAAGAAATCCGAAAAAAATGTGAGAGCACAATTCATATCATTCGTAAGGCGACCAACCGAAAGCAAATTGTAATGAAACCGAGGTATATGAAGGACACGTTGAAGGCGAAGTCCATTTCCCAAATTAATGTTACCAATCCCTCGGACAGGGATTACATCTCCATTTGGTATTCTGACCGGCGGCTCCGAATGATTCAACACAATATTAGATAAAATATCTTCGCAGCAGGTTATGTGCTCGGTCGCTCCTGAATCAATTATCCAAGGCACCAATTCGAATGGTCGTGTACTTGACATGTTGGCAGTAGGACCTGTTAAGGCATTGGTATCTATCCCTTCAGATCGTATGAATTGAGCCAAGTGCTGCAATTGCTCGGTAGTTAGGCCAAGAACCATACTGCTCGTGTCCCCTCCAACCTGTGCAACGTGAGTTAGCATCGGTCGATTAATATCTGGATCAACACTTTCTTTTCCGAATCTCTCTTCAAGGTCCAACCAAATCTCTCGCGCCGTACGAAATTTAATGCTTTGGCGTATCTTCGGCTCCATGTTGTTAAGTAGCCAACCCTTGACCATGGCGTTGGTACGTTTCCAGTATGGCAGGTGTGGATCGTCATCGGCTGGCATCACAATATCTCCGTCGACGAAACCAATCTTATTTTTGGCGTACAAGGAGTTGGTTATGTCATCGACCAAATCCCTATAGTTTCCATATTTTAGCAATACTCCAACTAAAACATCTCATGGCTTATCGGAGGGGTGGAGATAGTATGGCGACATCACGTCGATTACAACAGGCGGCATCTTGCTGCTACTTTCGACCCTATCATCGGTCTTCTCAGCGATTTTAGCATTACTCATCTTTCAAGCGGAAGTCGTATGAAAAGAAATCGTCCAAGAATAAATAACGTGATTGATTCTTGAATTACCTAGATATCTGCTCTGGTACCATGTAAATTCTGTATATGTGCATCATAAAGTGTGTGTCGTTTATTACTTCAATGAGAAAAGTATATATACAGGATGAATAAGATGAGCCCTAAACAGATGGGCTTAACTTCTCTAACAGAATAACCATAGGTTTAGGGATATAAGATATAGCCAAGATAACAAGATACGTCTAAAATATACAAAAGACGAATTACTCCTTAATAGGTAGCCTTGACAAATTTTGTGGATGGTTTCAGATTTTGTAGCCGTATTTCTCACAATTTTTTTTTTAAGATTCACAACTAACAGAAACCTCTTTTTTACCACATCCAGCTAGGGGTGTGCACCGGTCTAAAACCGGACCGGGACCGGTTTGGACCGGGACCGGAATCTTACCAAAAGGTCGGACCGGAGATTGGACCGGACCGGAAAATTCTGGTCCGGCCCGGGTTTGTACCGGTTGGACCGGAATTTTTTTTTTTTAAATTTATGGAAGCAAGAACAAGATTGATGAATTTGTGTATGAAAATTAAAGTGTTTTATCTTCATTACGTCAATGTGAATTTTATTTACATGTTATTAATGATCTTTTGACCCTAAAAATAAATTAAATATGTTTGTTAAATTATATATTTGTAAAAAATGTAATAAGATCTCAAAACATTTTCACCAATTACTTGATTTTTGACAAAGTGGGATAACTCAAGTGGTTAGAGCACCACTACCTAGGCCTTAGGTCCTGGGTTCGAGTCATGGGGAGGGGAAAAAAAGGGATGAGTATTTAACTTCCATAAAAAAAAAACCAATTACTTGATTTTGAAAAATAATTGAGAGTGCATTAGTAAAAAAATATAAAAAAATTAAAAAAATTAAAAAAAAAATTCAGGTCCAAACCGGACCGGAAGATCGGAATCCAAAATTTCCCGGACCGGAGACCGGACCGGTTCCGGTCTTTTTTCCGGTCCGATTTGTTTTTGAACACTCCTACATCCACCGATTTGTTTTATTTGGTATGAGAGGGCTCAATTTTTGAGATAAAATTAGATAAAATTTTGAGAGATTGATTCGATTTTGGCTAGTGGCAACAAAGTGGAATCGAGGTGGCGGCGGCGACTACAGGCATTAAAGCAGGAGAGGCCCGTGGGGAGAAGATAAACCGATATATGTGTATGTATTTTTTTATTATTAATATTGTTATTATTATTATCTTTAGTTTGAAATTTTCAAATTTACATTTTTTAATTAATACGTAACAGTCGTAACTGATATTATTTATTTTATATGATACTAAATTTTATGATTTTATATAGGGTTAATTTCAAATAAATACACCACCTTTCATCTCAATATCAATTTAATCACAACCTTTTATGATTTTTTTTTAAACCCCAACCTTTCATCGTGTTACAATTAGATACACGTTTTTTTTTTCTCCTGCCAACAATTGATGATGTGGCTTGGAGCTCGCCACGTCATATTACACATATTTTATTTATTTTTTCCCTATAAAGATTACACTTTATAAAAATATAAAATTTTATAAAAATAAAATTACAGTGTCTCCTTTGCTTCTTAAACTAAATCAAGTTTTCTTCTACCATTCTCAAACTAAATCAAGTTATTCTCTTCCAACCATAAAAATTAAATAAAAATAAAACTCTCCGCATCTTCGACGTCTTCTTTGCTTCTCAAACTGAACAGAGTATAGAAAATATAAAAGTGTGGAAAATATATTTTTCTTGATTAGTTGTAAAGGAGATTTACAATGGGTATTTATACAAGAGATAATTAGGTCTAACCTAACCCCAATGGGCTTTATAAGAGAGCCCATAGGAAACTAAGATGGGCCTATACAATAAATAAGAATGAGAGTGTATTTATTAATATAGGTCCAATACGCCCCCTCAAGATGGAGCACCATTGGTGAGTCCAATCTTGGACATGAGAAGTTGCAGTCGAGTGCTGGAGAGTGGTTTCGTGAGAGCATCCGCAAGTTGATCGGCAGAGGAGACATGGGACACACGTAGTTGTTTTGTCTTTATGAGGTCACAGACAAAGTGAAAGTCAATAGCAATGTGCTTCATCCGTGAATGAAAAATAGGGTTTGAGCACAAATAGGTGGCACCAATGTTGTCGCAGTAGATAGCTGGTGTAAGTAAAGTGGGGAAGTGGAGCTCCTGAAAAGGGGATTTGAGCCATTGAACTTCAGAGGCAGCGGCAGCAATTGCTCGATATTCAGCTTCAGTCGAGGAGCGAGCAACAGACTTTTGTTTCTTGGACGACCACGAGATAGGATTAGAACCTAGAAATATAATATAGGCACTGGTGGAGGTTCGGTCATCGGTGTCTCCGGCCCAATCGGCATCAGTGAAGCAGTGAAGCGATGAGGATGGATTAGAGGTGAGGGTGACCCCAACATTTCGTGTATCATTCAAGTACCTTAGTAGACGTTTGGCAGCACCCCAGTGAGTGGTAGAGGGTGCATGCATAAACTGCGACAACCTGTGCACAGCAAAGGCAATGTCCGGCCTGGTGAGTTGTAGATATTGAAGGGAACCAAGAACCTGACGATATTGGGTGACATCGGCAGGCGAGGAGCCATCCGAGATAGATAGGCGAGCAGAGGTTGGTAAGGGGGTGCGAACAGGTTTTGAAGTAAGCATGTTGTACCGGGCGAGCAGGTCAGTGACATACTTGCGTTGAGAGAGGAAGCATGAGTTCTTAGATCTGAGAACTTCCACGCCCAAGAAGTAAGATAGAGGACCAAGATCCTTGACTGAGAACTTGGCACTGAGGTCGGCAGCCACACGAGCGAGCATGGGAGTGTTGTTGCCCGTTAGGATGAGGTCGTCAACATAGACGAGGAAGTAGGCGACCACTCCAGTGTTGTTGTAGACGAATAGAGATTCATCTGAGTGAGTGGGAGTGAACCCAATTTCTTCGAGAAAGGAGCGAAGAGCATGGTACCACGTGCGAGGAGCCTGTTTCAAGCCATAAATGGATTTGTGTAATTTGCAAACATAAGATGGAAAGGTCTTATCTGCAAAGCCAGGGGGTTGGGCCATGAAGACTGTGTCTGAGAGTGTGCCATGGAGGAAGGCGTTGTTGACATCAAACTGTTGTAGAGGCCAATGATGGGTGACAACGATGCTGAGGACTGCTCGCACAGTGGCTGGCTTGACGACCGGACTGAAGGTCTCAGTGAAGTCAACACCTGGTCGTTGGTGAAAGCCTTTGGCAACCAGGCGAGCTTTGTACTTGTCAAGGGATCCGTCAGGTTTTCGTTTGATACGAAAGACCCACTTGGAGCCGACCACATTCTGAGATGTATTGGGAGGAACTAAGTCCCAGGTGCCATTCTGAAGAAGAGCATCAAACTCAGCTGACATGGCTGCTCGCCAGTTTTTGTCTTTGAGTGCCTGCGACACACAACTTGGTTCAATATCAGAAGTGATGACAGAGGTAAGCCCATACCTCGGATTTGTCTTGAACACATTGTTCTGAGCTCGAGTTATCATGTGAGGTGCAGGAGGTCGCAAGGGAGCATTGGTCGGCACAGGGATGTCGGATATGGGGGTACTCGGCGGGGAGGTAGTTGTAGGTGTGGTCGGCAGGGGTATGTTTGGTTGGTCGACTAGTGTGGGATGATGCGTAATGATGGGGGTCGGCATCGGGTTGGGGGCGAGGAGGGGTGTGGCAGAACGAGGAGGCGAAGGGGCTAGAAGATTGGACGAGGAGCTGGGAGCGGAGGGAGTAGTTGGCGAGGAGTTGGAGGTCGGCAGAGAGGAAGGTTGGTGAGTGGGAGAGGAGATGGAAAAGGGAAACGTATGTTCAACAAATTGAACATGACGCGAGGTGTAGATTCGGTTTGTGGAGCGATCAAGGCAGAGATAAGCGCTCTGTGTGGATGAGTATCCGATAAAAACACATGGAGTAGAGCGAGGATCGAGTTTGTGAGTGGTGTAGGGGCGAAGTAAGGGATAGCAGAGGCAACCAAATATACGAAGCTTGGTGAGGTGAGGGGGACGAGCAGTGAGTGTTTCATAGGAGGAAGCCATGGTAAGGTTAACTTTGGGAATGCGGTTTATGATGTATGCTGCCGAGCAGACAGCATAAGGCCAATAAGTGAGGGGCATGGAGGCATGGTGAAGAAGAGCTAGGGCTGTATCGACCACATGGCGATGACGCCGTTCAGACATGCCATTATGTTCGGGAGTGTGAGGTGGGGTGGTAAGGTGTGCAATGCCATGGGTCTGAAGAAAGGGGCGAAGAGCAATGAATTCTCCCCCATTGTCTGAGTAAAAGGTTTTGATTGTGTTTTGATAGTTGTTTTCAACAAGGGTTTTAAATGTGGTAAATGTGGAGAGGACATCCGATTTTCTTTTTAGGGGGTACACCCAAATATATTTGCTGAAGTGATCAACGAATAATACATAGTATTTGAAATTATCGGGAGATAAGACAGGCGATGACCAGACATCTAAGAAGATAACATCAAGTGGCTTAGTAGATGTAATGCTCGAATCATAAAATGGTAGTTTGTGACTTTTGATACAAGAACAAGAGTTACAATTGAAATGTTTGGAAGGTGCACTGGATAAGTTAAGCTTAGAGAGTGTGTGAGTAAGGATTTTTGTCGATGGGTGGCCAAGGCGAGCATGCCAGGTGGTCGTTGTGAGGTGTTGAGTAGTGAAGGCTTGCGGGGAGGTGCTTGAAATGTGTGCCGGCCAGACATACAGATTATTGATACGACTCCCAACGAGGAGAATGCTCCCCGAGTGACCATCCTGCACCTGAAAGGAAGAGCGATCAAAGACAATGTTAACATTGTTATCACGACAGAGACTAGAGACCGAAATCAAGTTTTTCGAGATGTGTGGGACGACCAAGACATTCGAAAAACTGAGAGACTCAAGTTGGGGAAAGCACATAGAGCCAGTGTGCGATATGTGTAAACCTTTACCATCACCAATTTCTACATTGTCAGACCCATCAAATGGTGAGTGGAGAGAGAGGTTGGCGAGGTCGTTGGTGATATGATGCGAAGCACCTGAGTCAAGAATCCAGTGATCGGCAGGATGTGCCGAGGAGGCTGAGTGTGCCGAGTAGGCCGGGCGAGAGCCGGGAGAAGGAGCAGCTGTCCGATTGATACGAGAGGGTGGTGTGTACTGACCATGTGGTCGGCGAGAACCAGGAGAAGGAGCAGTGGGCGAGGGTAAAGAAGGAATCTCAGGGCAGGTGCGAGCAGTGTGACCCGGTGTTCGGCAATATTGGCAAGTGCCAAGATAGGGCCTTTGCGAGAACTGGCGAGGACGAGTGTCAGCAGTTTTAGACCTCGAGTCTGGTCGCGAGGAGCGATGAAGAGGTTTACTAGCAGTGAGTGCTGAAGCAGGTATAAGGGCTGAGGATGGTCGTGAGGCAATTTGAACTTCGGCACTGAGGAGCTTGTCGCAGAGCTCGGCAAAGGAGATGGGCTGTTAGCGAGCTTGAATAGCATTTGCTATATCATTGTAAGACTCATCAAGGCCAGTTAGTACTTGAAGGGTAACGTCCTCGGCATCAGAATTAATGCCGAGGAGTGCAAGTTCGTCGACCACGGAGCGAATTTCCATAAGAAAGTCGGAGACCGGGCGAGCACCCTTGGTCAGAGAGCGAAACTTGGTTTTGAGGGCAAGGATGCGGCCTCTGGAGGGTTTTCCATACATGCTTTCAAGCATCGACCAGGCTTCGCAGGAGGTTTTAGTCGATGCCACGAACGGAATAAGTTCCGGGGACATGGATCCAACCATGGCTGAGAAAATGAGATTGTCCTGACATACCCACAAGTCGTGTGCAGGGTTTGGAATGGTGGTGGTGGTGTCGCCAGCAGCTAGGATTGTGGGAGGTGGGCATGGATGTGTGCCCAAGACATAGCCAAAGAGGTTGTGTCCAGTGAGAAGAAGGCGAAGCTGGAATGACCAAGCACCATAGTTGGTGGAGGTAAGCTTCAAGGACATATTTGCAAGTCCTTTAAAAGTGATTGGTGCCGGCGACTGAGATGAAGCGGCCATTGTGTTGAGTAGAGCAGCGGCGAGAGGAGAGGGTAGCAAGAGCTGGGCGTCTTAAGACGGATGGCGGCGGCGGCGCGTCAGTGGCGAAGGCGACGGCGGCTGGTTATGGTGCAGTAGGCAGCAGCTGGGTTACAGTAGCGGCGGCGGCGGCGGCTAGGGTTTGTAGCGGCGGCGGCGGCGGCTAGGGTTTGGATCAGGCGTGAGCCAAGTGACTCGATGATACCATATAGAAAATATAAAAGTGTGGAAAATATATTTTTCTTGATTAGTTGTAAAGGAGATTTACAATGGGTATTTATACAAGAGATAATTAGGTCTACCTAACCCTAATGGGCTTTATAAGAGAGCCCATAGAAAACTAAGATGGGCCTATACAATAAATAAGAATGGGAGTGTATTTATTAATATAGGTCCAATACAGAGTTCTTGTTATGCGCGTCTCTCTCACTTCTCACTTCTCAAACTCAATCAATCAAGTTCTTCTCTTCAAATCCTAAAAATCAAAATCATAAGGGATAGAACATTTTTGTTGCAATAATCATTAGTGTTAAACACATTAATTGTTAGAATATTTTGATCTCTCATAAAGCATATAAATTGTAGTTCTCGAACAATAATCATTAGTGTTAAATACATTAATTCCTAGAATATTTTCCTCTCTCATAAAACATATAAATTGTAGTTCTCCAATTAGTTGAACAAAATAATAAAAAAAAACCACCAACAATGTTATCTTCAGTATACACCCAAATACAATAATTAATTGAGGTCCACCGAAAAAAATTATAGTTCTCGAACTAGTTGAACAAAACAACAAAATTATTAAATAATTTAAGAATTCCTGAAGAAATAAACCACAAAATCACCAATGATTATGGATTAGATGCATGAGTTTTTTATTTTTTTTATGATTTTTATGGTTAGAGGAGAATAACTTGATTTAGTTTGAGAATGACAGAGAAAACTTTGATTTAGTTTGAAGAAAACTAGTTTGAGAAGCGGAGGAGACGCATACAATTTTATTTTTATAAAATTTTATATTTTTATAAAGTGTAATCTTTATAGGGAAAATAAAAAAATATATGTAATATGACGTGGCGAGCTCCGGCAAGCCACATCTAATTGCAACACGATGAAAGGTTGAGGTTTTAAAAAAAAAATCGTAAAGGTCGTGATTAAATTGATACTGAGACTAAAGGTGGTGTATTTATTTAGAATTAACCCTTTTATATATAAAATTATTGTATTTTCAAATTTTATTCGGTATACAATTTTTAAAATTTTGAGATTTTAGTTTTTATATAAAAAAATATTGTTAGATTTGATTTTTATTTTATATTTTTTCTGGTTGAATTATATGCATGTTCTATACATAATATTTTAATTTTAAAATTATACATAAAATATTATTTGATTTGATTTTTTTGTATGTTTACATTATATTCAGATTATTTATATATATTTTTAAACGTTAAAATGTTATTTAGTTGAAAAACCAACTTATGTATTTCATAATTGAATTATATTCAAATTTAATATAATTTTATAATTAATTTGTAATTCATGAAATCATTTGATTAAATAATTAATTCATTTTATTATTAAATTTTGTAAGTGAACAGAAATCGTTAGAAAGATAACGGTTGGGATTGTTTTTGCAAAAAAATGGGACCAAAATCGTTTTTGAAAAAAAATTTATGAGACCAAAACTGCAATTTATCCATAACAATTCATACTCAAAACATTGAATAGAGATAAACATAAGTTGAATAGAAATCTTCACTCCAATTTTAAGTGGTGGATGCAATGAATGTAATTGATGCAATAGAAATAACTTTAACATTCTTGGAGTCAACATCCATGAAAGAAGAGTGAATAAATAAATTTAGGATTGTTCTGTAGAATATTTTTATGTGTGTTTTTGCTTTATGAACTAAGTCATCTATTTATAGGAGAGAAAATAGTTTTTCTTGCAAGAAAATTTAAAGGCATTTTAAAAATAAATAACTTAAGAATTTTAGGGGTGTTGCAATATGTTATGTGATGTAATGTTTTTCAACTCCGTAATGTCCTTTTTTTTTAGATTCATAATATGTGCTTTTGAGTGGTATTGTATGAAGTGATGCTGAATGATATATTAAAAACACACCTACGGGAGGGGGAACCGTCTCCTTCTCGCGGAGCTCATGGTTTTCAAATTAGGCCGAGATTCTCGCGGAGCTCATGGTTTTCACTCCACTACTCCCTTAGCTTCGAAAATTGGGAAAATTGGGGAAATTAGTGGAGACACTACAAGAAAAAGAAAAAAAAAAATTGACAACTTTAAATTTCATTGTTAAAATCAATATTTTAACAATAAATGAAAATTTATGTGAATTGAATATTTGCAACGAAATTCAAATATTCAATTGCTCTAAATGTGATGAAACAATTAATAAAACGTCATTGTACGATGATTTTTTCCACACTTTTCATAGCATTTTCAATCTTGTTAAAAGTTGTCCGATAAACGTCCGTTAGAAATAATTTTCCATATCATATTTTCTCAAACCAAAAAATGAAATAAGAATATTCCTATATCATTTTTTTTTCATTTTTTATACCAGAACTAAAATTAATTAAGGATTTATTGTAAATTAAATCACCACATTTTTTTTAAATTATAATTTAATTTAAACTTTTGAATAATTGCAAATAAAATCACCACCTTTAAATATTGTTGCAATTTAAACTTCTTGATATCATCATTTGTGCTCAAGTCTAAGATGACTAGTTGATGTAACAGTTTCTTAATGAAACAACATTGTTTTTTGTTTCAATTTATTCTAAATTTTTTAATTAAATTACAATTAAGAAATGTGATACAATTATCCCATTAATTAATGATCAGTATTTCCTCACCATAGAAAAAAGAAAAACAAGAACCACACATTTCTTATCCCAAAAATCATTTATCACTCTGTTATAATCGTAACATAGAAAACCCATATTTGGCGAGATGAAAAACCTAATCGTGAGATGATCAAAAAATTTAATCGTGAGATGATCGATAAGATGAAGAAATAATTTTAAGACAGATGAAGCATCCTAATTCTAGCCGAACGTGAGTTAGGGTGAATTATTTTGTTGGATTTTTTTGGACTTTATAGTATTCCATTTGAATTTTTAAAAGTCTTTAAAAATTCTGAGTTATTAATTTAAAAAGTCTTTAAAAAACTTTAGAACAGTTTATGGAATTTAATACTTTATGAATTTTATTGGATTCTCCATAAAAAAATATAAATAAATTTCACTGTCCAAAATCTCTTCTAAAAATCAGAGATTCAACGGATTCTTTCAGAGAACTACGAAAGATTAGAAGTAGGAATGACAATACTGACCCGACCTGCGGGTACCCACCCCACCTGCGAGATTTGGGTCAGGTCGAACCCACCCCGTATTGAGTATGGGTCGAGTCTGGGTCTTATGTCTGACCCGCGGGTATATCCATATAAATCAATAAAAAAATCAACAAACTCTGCATGGACTCTATGAATTTTATAAATCCACCTACTTTTTAAAGTCTAAAAAAATCCAATAGAATCTCAATTGAATACACCCCCTCAGCGTCGTCAATTTTATGCACACTTTAATGTAATACTCCATCCGTCCCAAAGAAACTTTCACACCTACTTTTCCTTTCCGGTCCTTTAGAAACTCTACCCATTCAATATCTAAAATATTATATTTAATGTTATTATTTTTATGGTACATACATACACACAAGTCAACTCACTTATTTATTTTTTTATAAAATTATATCTCAAAATTCTATTTATTATAATATTTTTTTAAAAGGGGATGAACCGTAAATATGAAAGTTGAGTTGGGACGGAGAGAGTACAATTTTTTTTATGCATTTAACAAGACACAGCAGAATTTTGTGCATATTTTATAATTTTCACTTCTATTTTTTTTTATATTCAATTTTATAATTTTTATTCTTTTTCAAGAAATAATGTTCTCACACTACTTCATCCCCACTTTTCAATTTTATTTTTTCATAAATAATTTTATTTTTAAATATTAAGAATATTTCTTTAACACTAATTCTGAATCCACCAATTCTTATGTAACTAGCTCCTTTAAAATTTTCTAAACTAAAATCTTTTAAATTTTATAATTTTAATTTTTTTAAATTTAAAAATCATTTTCTATTTCCTCTTTATTTTCCCTCTTTCCTAATTGTATTTTTTTTTAATTTCATTTTTTCATTTTTAACATATATTTTTTAATTTTTTATTAAATTTTTTAAATTTTAAAAAATATCAAAATTATAAAATTTAAAAAATTTCAGTTTATAGAATTTTAAAGAAGTCACGTTAGAATGAAAGGATTCAGAATTAACAATTTTGTGTAATGCTTAAAAATATAGATGGAGGGACTAATTTTTACCTGAAATTCTGAAAATGATTGGGTATGGGCAGGGCCGCGGGAAGGACCACCACACATTTGTAGCAGAGGCTACGTGGATAATTACCAGAAATTGAGAAGCTAGTGTTTTTTTTTTTTGACGGGGGAGAAGCTAGTGTTAAAAATACCCATATCTAACTTTTTTTTTAATTATAAATTATTTGATTTTTATATTTAAATAAAATAATAATACTTTAGAGTAGTAATTAAATTTTCAATGTAGTAACATTAAGTGTCGGTAGAAGTATACCCCACAAAATCGAATATGAATAATTAATGAATGGTAACATTAATTTAAGATCGATCCACCGTCAGCCATCGCCATGACTAACCCTAAAACTTCTCTACCAAATCTTGACATGGAGTCCCACATTGTACCTTATAAACCTTTTTTTTTTTTTTTGACAAGTACCTTATAAACCTTTTATTCATTTATAATATCACATAATTTATCAAGTAACATTAATTTTTTTACACGATGATTCATCTTACTAAATTTTTAACACGTGTGTTCTCATGATTATTATAGAAATATAATTATTTTTTAATATGAACAATCGATATAATGACCTAAAATATGAAATATTAAAATTGAAATAAATAATTTCATTCCAATATCAATTAGTTTATAAAGTAATTAATACCACAACAGTTTACCCGCACAAATTCATCGAATTGTATAAAAAAAAAAATATTGTGATATTATTTGATAAACATTGTGGTATTACTTAATAAGTTATGTAATATTACACATAACAAAGAAATTGTTATCTCGAAGGCCAAACAATTTTTTTTTTAGTTTGATCTTCTCTTTTGATTGGAGGAGATATCAAATTTTCTGTATTTATTCATTATAATAATTTCTTTAAAAATAATAATTAATCGTAACATTTACTCATGAGTATAATTATGAAAACTTAATTAATTTCTATTGAAGATGACGAGTGCCTCGAAACCCCACGTCCCTACTTGTCTCCCAACCACTCTATCCCTTTCGATTATTTACATTTTGTACGCCAACTAATTTTTTTAATTTATTTTTTATTTTGCCGACAATAATATATGTGAGATATTTTCCTGTAAAATAATTCAAATTCACGAAAATATAAATCGAGTTAGTTTAGTATTAAAATAAATTATTCTATGAGTATATAATACACCTGAATTAATGTTCAATTTATTCAATTTAATCGTTAACCTCAACATTTGATCCAATTCATTGCCAGTCCAATTCTAATTGAATATTTACAACCAATTGCAGCGAAGTATCGTGTCTCGTTTTATATCATAACAATGTCCAATTTTAGCTCAATAACTTATCTACTTAGTAAATTTAAATCCCCACGTGACATTATTTTCAATTTTCCTACAATTTTAGGGTCCAAATTAGACAATTTTTGTATATTGGACTAAATCGAAAAAATATACTCCATCCGAGTTCCTCGTTGTAAAGAGATAAGAAAAAAAAATGTATAAAGAGAGAGGGGGTAAGAAAGAAAAATTAATGTAGATAGAGATAGTGAATTTTGTTAAAAATGAAATGAATATTAACTTCCAGTGGAACACCAAAAAATAGCAAAATAGTAACTTTTTTCAAAGGGAGGCCCAAAATACATTTCTGAATTTAAATTGGAGCATAGACAAATTATGAAACCATTTAAACGAAAAAAAATCAAATTATATAAAAATATACTTGTGAATATATTACAGTGTACACATAACTTATACTCTCTCTGTTCTACAACACATTGTATACATTCTTTATTGTGACGCGCGTTTCACCGCACAATAAAAAAAAATAAAAAAACTCTTCAATAAACTTTCACACTCACAACATGAACATATTTGTAAAAATTGCAATTTACTTTTGAGTTTCGCATATACACTCAATCCAACCAAATTTACAAAATTAACCATCGACACCATTCAAAAGATGGGCTTGTTTTTATATCAAAAGTGTTTGCAATTAATTTATGCAAGTGCACCATAATTATTGATGAAGGTGAGAGCAATACTTGACAAATGTGCAATTGTCATAACTAATCTTGTTACCAAATTCTTCACTTTCCCTTTTGTAGTAAAATCATCCATGCAAGTATCATCATCCGTCAAAGCTGCACTCACCCATGTCTGAACATCGTTTATTTGTAGATCAAAATTGGGGTGCCCCTTTCGAGTGTGATTGAATTCTTTCAACGTCTTTCGGAGCTCGTAAACTGCGTCCCCCACCTCCTCCACGCACTCAATTACCGCCGCCTTTTCGGCCCGTCTCAACGCCCCGTCCCTCGACAGGTTTCGAACCATTATCGAGGTCATTCGTGTGGCCTTGAAGGCCACAAGAAGGGCAGTGATGGCTAGGCGTTTAGGGCTCTTCTTGACTGTTTTTGCATATTTTGCTAGAGTTTGGTTACATAAGTGTGGGTACAAAGTTGTGTGGCATGATTTTGTGATGAATGTGGAATGGGTTGGAGGCCTAATTGCAACACAAGAGATTTTATTGGTTGAAATAAGGATGTATAAAATTATTTGGTAGAGAGAGAGATGAAGAGTGGTTTTCATTTTCTTTGTAAATGTGAGGAGGTGTGTTGGGAGAGAGAGGATTTAAGGCACATAATTTGTGGAAATTATTGTTTGATAGTGAGTCTTTGTTTTGTTTGTATTTTAATTTATTTTGAAGTGACATTCCATGTTGGATGATTCTCTAAATTGTGATATGTACTACTCCATTAGTCAATTCTATTTTGATGTGTGGACCACATTTATGAATGTGACATATTTTTTTAGAACAATGTGATGTTTTTTTTTTTTTTTTTTTTGACAATTTGATGTTTTGAAAAAAAAATCACCATTATTCATTAATTACAATATTTTTTCTTTCTTTACAATTCAATAAGACCTTTTAAAAGTTTGTAATTCAATACATTGTTTATTTTCTAGCTACATTTAAATTATAATGTTTGGTAGTCAGAGCGAAGTGACACATAGATGTCATGACTAATGATTAATTTTAAAAAAAAAAAATTAAAACATTTTTAACTAAGAACAATACTAAATATAACAACAACGAGCCACTAAGGGCCCCATGGGGTAGTGCCCCCTCCCCTCTCTTTAATATATTTTTTGTACTGTGATTATTTATGCAATTTTTTATTGAGACGTTTTAAAATTATTGGCATACTTCTAATATGAAATTAATTCATAAAATTAATATCTCTTCTACATTATTTTATTTTCAATATTACTACTTATTTTTTTAGACTCACATTTTCTTATACATCTCACTAAATTCTATTTTACACCACACTATATCACCTAAAATATTTCTTATCATGGAAGACATCATGAGAGGGAGGAGTATACTTTTTTATAAGCTCTGCATTTATCTAATACTCCCTCCGTTCCACTATAAGTTTCCCACTTTCCTTTTTTGGATGTCCCACAATAAGTTTTCCATTCCATTTTTGGTAAAATATTTTCTCTCTCCCAATCACATCACTTATACTTTATCTATTATTTTATTATACTTCATCTCATACTAATCTATTATTTTCTCTCTCACCATCACATCAATTGTACTACATCTATTATTATATCATATTCCTTAATCAAAACAACCAAAAGAAATGAGAAGTTTATTCCGAGACGGAGGGAGTAGTAACTAATGTCTCACCAGGGTTGCAATTTAATTAAATAATTTTAATATTGTTTCGCTTATTATGAGCCGGAACAATCAAAATTAATTTCCTTCAAAACATAACAAAAATCGTTAAATTTAATAAAATAAGATATATCAAAAAATTTATAATAAAATATTTTTAAAGGTATAATATTATTTTATCTTTATAATAATGTTATTGGGCTCGCCAATCTAGAATTTATGGCACGGTCACCGACAACAACATTGCAATTGAATTATATGGATGCTAGATCGTCGTTATTTTTTATTAAGACAAATGTAAAATTAATTAGTTGGATATGTAATATTTCGTGTGTAATACACAGAATTTTACCATTTACTATAAAAATATATACTCCCACTCTCTCGTAAATTTTGCTCACTTCTTTTTATATATGTTTTTAAAAAAATCATATTTTAATTATAAAAAATATATGTGAGATAACGAGTAAAAAATATTGTTGGTAGATACTCAATCTTCTTAATAATGTAAAAAAATACTCAAAAGTTAACTATTTAAATAGAATAAACATATATTTTGTGAACCCAAAATTAGATCTGAGCAAAATTTTACAGGATGGAGGGAGTATAAGATATTATATAAAATAAAATATTAGAATAAATATATGGGTATATATATATATATATGCGTATTAATGGCAAAGTATATATATATATATATATGCAAATGCTATTTGTTCTACATTGATGACTTGACCGTTTATTTTCAGTATTTAGTTTGAAATAACTTCACTGAGTGTGCTTGCATACTCACCCCAATATTTAACAGTTTCAGGATAATGAGCTGATGGCGAGGAGGAGGGGTGGATGACGAATTAGTACTCCCTCCGTCCCAAGATTACTCGCACTGTTTGACCGGCACGTTGTTTAAGAAAAGTGAATTTAATGGTTGGTGATGTAAGATAAAGGAGAGGTATTTTAGGTGATTTGGTGAGGTGTAAAGTGAATATGATGAGGTGTAAAGTAAAATGTATACTCCCTCCGTCCCTGAAAAGTTTTCATACTTTCCTTTTTTGTTTGTCCCCGAAAAGTTTGCATACCCCAAAATAGAAATAATCATCACAATCCTCACCCTCACAATATACACATATTTACCCTTTATGCCATTACTTTTGGGACCCACCATACACTCAACCCACCTACTTTATTTACTTTATATATAAAAGTTTACAAAATTACCCCTCAACACTCTCATCATTACACTTTTTTCTTAAACCATGTACCCAAGATTCCCCGCAAACTTTTCGGGGACGGAGGGAGTATAAAAAAATGGTGGCAATTTTGATAATAAAATGATGTTGGGAGGGTATTAATTTTATGGTGTATTTCCATATTATGAGTGTGCAAATAATTTTGGGACATTCAAATAAGGAAAGTGTGCAAGTAATCACAGGACGGAGGGAATATTATTTATCATTTAGTAAAAGATTTTTGACTAATTCATTTATTTATCAAGTTTTCATGAGATATTGAAACTTGATGCAATTGACCTTTTAGATTCCTTTTGAGATAACTATTTATTCATCGAGTTTTCGTTGTTATTCAACTAATTTTATTGTTAAATATATTTGATTTTACTTTGATTTTACTTATCATTCCTTAAATTAAAATTTCAGTTTATACCCCTTTACTTTGATTTTACTTATCATTTTTACAAAATTTACTTTTATGAAAATTGGGGTGTGACATCGTGCATCCCACAAAAGTTTGCTGAGATATTTCAACATAAAGTTTAAGAAAAACAAATTAATGAGTAGAATGTTGTGAGTTTGTAAACTTTTAGGGAAAATAGTTTTTTCAGAACGTACCGTTACTTTAGGGGTGGTAAAAGAGGATCGTAATTTTACGGGCTGGAAAAATTAGACCCGTAACTTTTTTTTTTTGGCAATTTTAGGCCAAATCAGCCGAATGACCCAGTTTCGGGCTGAATTTGCACGTGAGGCCAATTTTTCGGGCTGAACTTTCGGGAGGTAGCAAAAAGAGGACCGCAACTTTACAAACTAGCAAAATTAGATCCGTAACTTTTTAAATTTTCTCGCAATTCCAGGTCCAATTGGCTTTGATTGACCCAATTTCGAGCTAGTTTCGCACGGGAGACCCATTTTTGGGTTGAATGCATACGTAAGACCAATTTTTTAGGCTACTTTGGCACACCCTACAACCGTTGCACTTTCATCCCCACCGTCTTGCTAGCTACTACCACACGTCAACCCCACCATCCTACTGCAAACTACATTCTCACGACACAGTCGTAAACAAATAAAAAAATTGGTCAATTGGGTATTCATATTCAAAATTTTATTATTTGAATCGCATACAAACTTTCTTTTTTATTCGATTAGTAAACAAATACAAATACACAATTATAATATTTTATTCGATATTTGTAAGTATTTGATTATATTTTATAATATATATGATGGTCCCTATACCCGGGGGTATATATCAGACGAGTGATTTTAATAAGTGTATAAAATCGGCTAACTCTTTCAGATTACTTGGTCAGCTGATGTCACTAGGAGCCTAGATCTAGTTAGTCTACCGATTAGTCTTCCGTTAGAGTAGCGTGTAGAATTTGTAGTGTGCCCATTAAAGATTATACTCGTCTACTACTTATGAAAAACCTTTTTAAATAATTTCATGCATGATTAGTTGACATCAACAGATGACTTGTTAAAACAGACCGAACTCTTGACTCCGATATCTGATTTTTCTCCATAATATGTTTTCGGAATCAGAACGACAAGCCCGTCAAGAAACATTGCTTTGCAATGACTAGCGAGTAAATAAGAGCGTATCAACTGATTTGGTATCAACTGATACAAAAACATTCTTTAAAACAATGTTATGCAATATGAAAGATGCATGCTAAAACAGTAAATAACACAATCATTTATAGTGGTTCAGACCTCCTTGTCCTACATCCACTCTCACAGCCCAGCTGTGATATTAATCCCTTCCAAGAGCTTTTAATATTTAACGTGCCAAGAGTAACACGTCTTGCTACTTTATAGTCCCAAGAGAAGACTTTGAATCCTTTGGCAACCTACTTGTTGTACTCGATCCCACTAGTCATTGTGAGGAACCAACACTCTTACAGTGATTTCACTCAACTTAGCTTTTAAGGGTTTATAATAGAATGTGGGTTTCGTGTATATGAATTAGATGATAATTTCCCCTACAATCCTAAAGGATTGAAAAATTCTCTCTAAGCTTTGGATATATATATGATTATATGCATGCTTAGATATGATGAGCTCACTCTCACTGTTTGGAGGATGATGCGTGTTGAATCTTCATTGAAGATCTCGAGCTCTTCTGATTGATGAACACTTAAGAACATTTGTTCGACCTTTGCATTCCTTCACCCATGTGTGAGATATGATAATAATCTCATATATATAGTGTAAGATTTGAATGTTACCGTTGGAACACAATCAAATCTTCCACTATTTCGGGAATCACAATTTCCTTAATTGAAGTTATTGATTATTACCGTTGACTAATAATAATCAATGCATCATTGACCTTCCTTTCTTGAGCCTTGTACTGTGTCAGCTTTTAGGTTGTATGTTGTCGTCTCCCTATTGGTCCACGTCAGCTCTGATTAGACTCTTCAATGCTTGATACAGATGACCTTTTGACTCAGGTGATCTTGTGTTCTGCTCTTCTGATCTTAACACTTAGGCTTCTGATTGTTTTTCCAGCTGTTATGAACCTTGGTAGTAATGCATACTTGGTTCTAACCCCAAGGAGTTGGCCTAGTGGTGTAGGCTCGGGACTTAAGAGTATCCTCCTCTCTAGGTCTCAGGTTCGAACCCTCTAAGGTGCAAACAATTTCTATGGGGCCATCTCTATACAGAGCACAAAAGTTCTGGCTTTAAACGGGACCCTCGCAAGTGGGCGGTGGGATTTGTCTCCCGGGATTAGTCGGTCCTTGAACCAGATATCCGAGACTTCAAAAAAAAAATGCATACTTGGTTCCCAGTTGTGTTTGGTCCTCTACTAATAGATATACTTAGGTAACTCAGCTAATCATCAGTCGAGTTCCCCCTCGACTAATTCTCCTTTTCTGGTCTTAGTCTTCTTCCCTTCTTGGTCATTGACATGTTTCTCCACTACATCAGCTGGGTTCCTCCTCGTCTGATGCTGACCAAAACTAGTCTATTATGAATAATAAAGTTGTCTATACAATACTCCCTCCGTCCCATGATTACTTGCACACTTTCCTTATTGGGACGTCCCAAAATTACTTGCACACTCTTAATATGGAAATACCCCACAAAATTAATAACCTCACAACATCATTTTATTTTCAAATTCGCCACTCCTTTTTTCTATACATTTCACTTTACACATCATCAAATCCACTTTATACATCATCAAATTACCTAAAATACCCCTCATTTATCTTACATCATCAACCACTAAATTAATTTTTCTTAAACAACGTGCCGGTCAAAGTGTGCAAATTATCCCGGGACGAAGGGAGTATAACTTATCATATTACAAGTTGATTTGGTTTATCAAAACAATATATATATATATATATATATATATATCATTTTTAGAATCTCTTCTGCTCATATTCCCTTCCTCGGTCAATATTGTCTCATTCCTATATAGAGCCGTCAAAACGGGTTGAGCCCGTTGGGCCAGCCCGCCCCGCCATTAAAAAGTGTGGGTTGGGTCAGGATTTTTCCAGCCCGCCAGGAGGCGGGCCTAGACGGGCTGGCCCGTTTGGGCCGCGGGCTTTGGCGGGGCGGGGCGGGTTTTGGCGGGCTGGCGCGCCACTTTTTTTTTGTTTTTTTAAATAAAAAATGGTATTACTAATTAATTAAAAGAATTCTTAAAAAAAATCTAAAACCCTAGTTGCTTAATTAGCAGCAGCCGCACGCTCCATTGTGCATTCCCTCCTAGTCTACATACTGCAATACACAAAAAAATGAAGTAAATCCCTAAACCCTCCAGCGCCGCCCGCGAGTTAAGTCCAGCATTCGTGGCCTCCGCGCGGCCATGTCTCAATTCGCCTAGGTTTTGGGTAATTAAATCTCGAAGGAGTGCAGTGATGTATATGCATACAAATACATTGTATAAACAATGGGTGAAGATTTCCCTTAATGATATATGCGATTAACAGTATTTTGAATCTTATAAATATGGCCTCTCTGTTTTATGCTTTGCAAGATACCTGATGATAATAATAATATTATTTGCTTAGATTTTTCACTTTGTATACTTCCAGTATTTAATAAATTGGAGTGTTATTTTGTTAAATTTTGCAGAACATTCATGGATAGATAAGAAATACAAGTTATACAATTGGTATTTTTGAATTTGTGCCATTTTTGTTAAAAAAAAAAAGCAGCCCGCCAAAACCCGCGGCCCGCCTGTTTTTGGGTTGGGTTGAGGTTTTGATAGCCCGCTTGACAAACGGGCTGGCCCGCCCCGCCCCGCCAAATGACGGGCTTTTGCGGTTTTTGCCCGCCCCGCCCCGTTAGCCCGTCTTGACAGCTCTATTCCTATATTTATAAAATATTATTTTAATACAATTTTTTTAAAAATTTTTTTGAATCAAATTGTTTTAAATTGAATTGTATAGTATTAAATACGAATCAATTTATTTTAAATGGAATAATCGAAAAATATTATGTAGAATATATTCCAAAGGTGGGATGGGGGGCAACACGAGGTTAATGAGTGTTTTGTTTGTATTTTTATTTATTTTGAAGTGACATTCCACTTGGATGATTCTCTAAATTGTGATATGTACTACTCCATTAGTCAATTCTATTTTAATGTCCGGACCAAATTTATGAATGGGACTTGTTTTTTAGAACAATGTGATGATAATAGTATATGATTAATTGAAAAAAAAAAATCACTGTTGTTTATCAATTACAATTTTTTTTATTTATAATTCATAATCAATTACAATTTTTTAAATTTATAATTCAATACACCATCTTTTTTAAGTTTCAATTCAATACATCTGTATATTTTATAGCAACAATTAAATTATAATAGGGTTATTAGAGCTGTCAATGTGTTACATAGATGCATGCATAATTTTTTTTTAAAAAAATAAAAGATTCTTAACTAAAAACAATATTAAAAATATCGTTTTAAAAAAAATAACTATAAATCAATTTATTCTTTTTTCTCCAAAACTAAAAAAAAAAAAAAAATAGGACCACATCCTTCAGATCACCGTTCATAAAAAAAGGTTGGTCTGCTATGGACTCGAGTGCATGCTGTGCACCCTACACCATTACCAAAAAGTGTAAGTCAGTAAACTGAAAAGTGCACATAGACTAGAGTGCACAGCATGCACTCGAGTGCATACTAGACTTTACCCATAAAAAATAATCTGAAATTTTACATATTTTTTTAGATTAATTTTATATTAATTAACTCCCTTAACAATTTTTAAGATTATAATAAAAAAACTCCAACCTCTTGCTGTTGTATTTGCGTACATGCTTTTATTATCCGACCAAGAAATCTAAAATATTGTTCATCAATTAATCAAATAAAATAAAAATAAAACAATTAAAATCTAAAATAATTAGTGCAAAGAAGAGATTGATTGATGAGTATGGAAATTACATGAATGCCGTGAATAAACGACGGCGGCGGGAGCGTGTATTAGGAAGAAGAGGATGTCGATGACTTTTAAGAGGGAATTGTTTTATTTTAGTCCTTTAAGTTTAAGTTTGAGATATTTCAAAATAAATCTTTAAGTTTCAACTTTACAAAATGCGTCTTTTATCTTTCAATTTTAATCCTTTTTTACTTCAATTTTAATCCTTTATATTTTGAAGCAATTAGAATTGCCAAACTTAATGCCACATATATTAAAATATGCCACATCACTATCTTTCCTTTACATATATTTAAAAAAATAGAGTTAATAACACCAAAAAATACTCCATACACACCCCCATAATTTTAAATACAAGAATAAATGTATATAAAATGACTAAGTAACCCTTATATTATTTTCCTCTATTAATTGAAACGTATAACTAAATTTAATGATAATATCATCATTTTATCAAATATTCATGATAAATAAATATATTTCAAATAAATTAATTAATTAGTTTGAAGTAAATGAAATTTTTAATTTTTTTTTCATATATATAGAGGAGATTAATTAATTTGACCGGAGTAGATGCAAATAATTTTTTTTGGGTAAAACTACTAACATCTAATAAAATTTATATAAACCTCAAATGTTATACACACCCCACTAAAATTCAAAAATCAATTTTTATTACTAAACACACCCAAAATATTTCCTATTTACCCTTTATCCCTCAAAACATATACAAATTGAATAAAAACTAAAAATATAATTTAAAATTCAACTAAATCATTAAAACTATTTATTAAAAAATCAACTAAATATTAAAAAATATTTAAATGAAAAAATCAATTAAATCCAAATAAAATATATAAATATTAAATAAATCAAATAAAATTTCTAAAATAATTAAAAATACCAATTAATGATTCAATTAGAAAAAAAAGATAAAAAATGAAAGAAAAATCAATTCAATCACAAATAAATATTAAGAAAATTGAATAAAAAATAAAAAATAAAATTTTATTTTTTTATTGATTTTTTTAATTTACCTTTTTTTTTTACGTTTTATTAAAAAAAATCAATATTTTGAATTTTGTTTTGATGATTTATTTTTTAATTTCTGATTCTATTTAATTTTCTAAGATTTTTTTCAAAAAAATTAATTAATTTATGTAAATGAATTATTTTTAAAGATTTAGTTAGTTTTTTAAAATACTTTAAATTTCACTTACATTTTTTTTTCCAGATTTTTTCAAGTTATTTTTAAAAATTATTTTACTCTTTATTTATGTAAATATTATTTAGTTATTTTATATACATTTATTTTTGTATTTAAAATTATGGGGTGTGTATAAAATATTTTGGGTGTTATTAACTCTATTTTTTTTAATATATATAGAAGAGAGATAGTGATGTGGAATTTTTTAATATGTGTGACACTAAATTAGTCAATTATAATTCCTTCAAAATATAAAAGATTAAAATTGAAGTAAAAAAGGATTAAAATTGAAAGGTAAATGACGTATTTTGTAAAGTTGAAATTTAAAGGATTTATTTTGAAATATAAGGACTAAAACAAAAAATTTCTCAAAAGGTATTGTTTTTCTTTTGGATTTTTACATTATTTCTTAGTTAAATTATTTCAATTTTTTTTTTTTCGCAATTCTGCTGTGAATAACTTGACCTAGTTTTTTGGATTTTGAGTTTTGTTTTTAATTCATCTTTTTAGTTAGTTTTTTTTAATATTAGTGACTTGGACATTTTTTTCATCCTACGTGTCGTCCAACAAAATCATACACACAAGTTTCGGCAAGTCACATAAGCTCTTTCTGGCTAAAAAAAAAGTGTACCAAATTACAATAATATAAAAGATTGAAGTTTTTTTTATTATAATTCTAAAAGTCATAATTAAATTGATATTGAATCAAAAATATAAAAGATTGAAGTTTTTTTTATTATAATTCTAAAAGTCATAATTAAATTGATATTGAATCAAAAGGCTGTGAATTAATATAGAATTAACTTTTTTTTTTCCTTAAAACGTTTTAAAAATAATAAAAAAATATTTTATTCACTAATCATTGCATTAACGTGGATATTTGTGTAGCACCTTAATGTGCCTTCAACATCCACATCATTATGTGTTGTCAAGAAAGAAAAAAAATGATATATTGTACATAATTGATAAACAACATAGATGTAGTGATTATTTTTATTATATTAGTAATAATTAGTTTGTCGTTATCTTTTTTTAAGACAAATGAAAAATTAATTAGTTGGTTTAATATTTATATTTGATATTTATGTAATATTTAGTCTATCCCACAAAAATTTGCGGAGATATTTCACATAAAATAAAATAAAAAAATTGTAATGAGTAGAATTGATGTTGTGAGATTGTAAATTTTTATGTATAAAATAAATACTAGATTATTTGTATTAAGTGTATATGTGGAACCCATAAATAATGACATTATAGTATTTATGTGTAATTATGTGAATATTGTGACGATAAAATTTTTTAAAAAGTTTTTTTTTTTTTTTTTTTTTTTTTTGAGTGTGCAATGGGACAAACAAAATTAGAAATTAGAAAGTATTGCAATTTTTTGTGGAATGAAGGAGTAGATACTGAAAAATATAAATAAAAAGAAAATCTGAAATAGGGGCATGTGATGATTACAATTTTCTAAATAATTATAACAATCACTCCCGGTGCTAGTGAAAACGTAGGACTCCAAATTCCCAGGATACAAGGAAAATGAGCAAAGATATTAACACTATATCCTCCTCAAAAGTAAAACGACGTTACCTGAGCAAAAATGGCGTAGAAGGACATTAGCAAGACCATTTTTGACATCATAACAATTTATAAGTTACAAGTGAATTCCTTCTTATATACCCACTTCATTATTAATAATATTTTTTTTATTGAAAATTATTATTATTATTATTAATTTTTAATATGGGACAAAAACTCCTCCATTTTTTCCTATGTTAAAAAAAAAACTTTGAAATTCAATTTTTCATTCACTGGAATTTTGAATTGAACGAACAATATATCGATTTGAAGTTCTCTTCAAACACATTTTCCTTCATATTATATACACACACATTTCGTAATTAGAATGAGAAATTTGGACATGCAAATCTTTTTTATACAAATAATTAATATAGACCACCCAAAATATTTATAGTAGCTCAATACTTTTACGACGTCCATTCTTTACTAAGAGGTAATTAATTATTTTCACCTTGAATTCTTTTAAAAGAATATACGCCCTCTTTTTACACTTAATATGCACACTTCCATAAATGAAATGTATCAATACGTCGTTTTTTTTTTTTTTTTATATACATTTATTTTTTTATATAAATTATCAATATTTTTTTAAAATTTGCGTACAATAGTGCATTTTAAGTGTGTAGATGGAGTACTATATATTTTATAAAGTCACTCCTTTTAGAATAAAACAACTTTTCACCAAAGTAAACAACATTTTGACATAAACCAATCTTTTAACTCTTGGAATAAAACTACTTTATTGGTGACAAACACATAACTATGGTAAGAACAATAATTTAATGAAAAGACGTGACATTTTTCATGTCTTTCTCTATTATAACAACCAGCTGAGCTGAGCTCTTTAATTTCTTAGAAATTAATGATGATATTGATGCCCAAAATCAATTCGAGAACAGTACTTATAAATCCTCATCCAATTAAACACTAATCGAAACGTGCACGTAATCTATTGTATAATACTACTTCCGTCCCCTTCAAAAATTTACATAAATTTTGACAGATTAATTAAGAAAAATATACTACTTCGATATTTATTAAATGTGAAGTTAGTAGTTGAAGTAGATAAGTAGGAGAAAGAAAAGATAGAGAAATATAAAAAAGAGAAAATATAGAAAGCTATATGGATGAGAAAAAGTAGACAGCACATGAATTTTATCAAATAAAGAAATGTAAACTTTAAATTATGATGGATCAAAAAGAAAAATGTAAATTTTAAAGAAGCACGGAGGTATATCGTTTATCCATGCAATAATTAAACAAGTGTCACTATCTAAGTGGTTGGTAGACCCCCCTTAATTGTTCATTATCAAGTTGCAAATACAAATAAATTTCAACGAATTGACAACTTAGTGATTTGTTTGGATTAAAATTTGTAACAATAATTTATTGATCAAGAATTTGTTCAATTACATTCTAATGAATTCGTAGGTAAGTAATTTCTTCATTTGTTAAAAAAGTTCGAACTCATACTGTTTAATTGAATGAAAATTAATCATGATCGAAATTAATGAGTTTGGTTGTCCCTAAATTAAATTAATCATGAAACTTGTAATGATGAAAATTGAAAAGTGATTTTTTTGTATTGATGAAGTGTATTTAGAATTATGAAGCTTGACAACCAACGTGTGAAGTGATAGAAGTTGATATTTTAAGCATTTGTGGACGAAGCTTGTTAATTAGGACATTAATATAAGTGGAGAGAATTTATGTACAATATTAATATTACAAATATAATATCATTTTATTTTAGAAAAGGGTATATAGAATTGCGGGTTGAAATCGTGTTACAGTACCAACTTCATAAATTAATACTCGATTAATTAATAAACTCTTTAAAATAATATTTTTGGTCGGTCCCGACTCGAGGATAAGGTGCTAAATTAATAAACTCGCTAAAATTATAAGATAATACATTTTTTATAATTTCTTTAGACCCCATATAAATTATAAATTAATAATTCCTTATATACTACCTATTACATAAATGATTTATAAAGGTTTTTTGAAAAATGAATCAATTGTCTTTTGTTTTTAGTTGAAATCGATTTCACCTTAAATCTCGTCTCTAATTTTTCTTATCATTGTACGTAAGAACTTCACAAGTGTATAATTTTATTTGTGTTAGCATATTTTGATCTTGAATATTTATATATAAAATATTTGTTAATGTCCATAAAGTAATACAATGACCACAAGAAAAATAATAATGTGAAATTGAAGAATTCTTTCAAATTAGACCCTACATTTGATACACAATAATTAATTACAGGTGGAAGCTAGTTTGAATGGGTGTTTATAAATTGAGTATTATTACCCCTTAAATTAATAAAATATTAATTAATATATAAATTAATAATTACTAATTTATAGATAAATTAATAACTCTTTTAATTAATAAATTTGGGTGGTGTTGGTCCTGAATGGAGTATGACACAAGTGTATGGGGGTGGGGGGTGGGGGGGGGGAATGCACTTGTGTATGCAAATTCTTTTCTTTTTCAACCTGTTTTACCTATCAGGGAAGTTGTCTGACAACTAATCTGAGTGACAACTAATAGAGATATCCTTTACAATAAGTACAGTGTAAAGGCTTTAGGATATCTCAATGCTAAGCTTGGATATTACAAGAATGGCTTAGCTTTTTTGAAGTGATCAGGAAACTTGAAATACTAATAGAACAACTTTGGTTTCCTTGAGTTGCTTGATAGTAGATTGATAGCAGATACTTGGATACTTGATTCCTTGGATCACTTCTGAATTTATAGAGCAATTTGATCAACTATCCATTGGAGAGATAGCATTTCAAATTGTCTATTTGCAGCTCCATTGAAACGGCTATGGAGGCCAACCTTCTATTATCCACTGTGTAAGAAGGTTCTTCAATAGTTGCTTGGATGAATGGGTTGACTTCTGAAAAATGCGGCTGAGATGACTTCTGTCAGCTTCCAAATTTGCACATTTCCCAAGGTTGATTGTGGCAGACTTTGTACTCCACCAACGGTCAGATGGGACAAGTGCCCTGAACATTCCTGCTGCAAATGGAATGTTCTTCCATTCATTCAATTCTTCAGTCTTTAATGCTTCTAAGTCTTCAATGCTTGTTCAGGCTTTGATGGCATTAATACTTCATTAAATTTGTCTTCTGAGTAAACATCATTCAATGCTCTTGATATTCAAGCCTTCAAACTGATCTGATATTGCCCTTATCATTACATGCAGTTTAGGCTTTCATCTTGATCATGTCATATTGTCCACTTCAGCATACTTGTTCTTGTGAGATCAGCAGACTTGTCCTAACAAACTAAAATACATAAAGCTGCCTAACATTTTTAGCTTTGGACAACTATCCTGAACACTAACGCTCACAACATATCTGAGATTTTGAGTTAGACATTTCTACTGTCTCAACTATCCTGAGACAACTAGACTGAAGTACTTTTCTATGCTGACCATCATCAATCAGGGGTTTTGGTATTTTAATCAAAATCAATTCATTTCCCAACAATTTCCCCCTTTTTGATGATGCCAAAATCTATTACAAAGGGAACTTGACTTATACTAATTTTGTCTTCAGAATGGATGGTCTGGTCAATTCTCTTGAAACAAACTGTTAGCACAATAATAAATCAAGTACATAGGTCAGGCTAGTTGAGATAATGAGTTGTTATCTCTGATGAAAATAGAAGTCCTTATATATATCATTAAGCATTACAGTGCTGAAAAACAAAGGACTAACTATGCTGAATTTTAAAACAATAGATAGAGAAAAAACAACAGATAAGAGTGGATAAGGGAAGGAAACACTTATTCTTCAGAAAGAACTATCATCTTGGGGAGCAATCCCATACTGAGCCCAGACTCTCTTCTTCAGTTCCCAAATCTCCTGATTTGTGCCTTTGGGACCCAGCTTCATCTTTTCCATCTTCATGATGGAAATGAACTCCTCCAAGATTTTCCCTTCATCAATCAGATTTCCACTGAAGTTGGGAGGTATGTACAAGATGGGACCTAGTGCTTTGAACTCTACTCTGGCAATGTCAGCTGCTGCAAACAGCTTCTGGTACAACTCTCTATAGTTGTCAAACATGAACTGGTCAAAGATTTCTTCAACATCCTCTCCAAGCCATTTGCTTATGACATAGAAGTCATAAACAAACCTCCTCTTGGCTTCTTCCCATGCATCATTCAATTGGATTGACACCCATTTGTCATGGTGAGGGTATTGAGTGTCCCACCTCTGAAGCAATTGAGGCTTCAACCTTCTATATGAGGCCATTTTTCTTGGGGCTTTGAAGTTTTCCCTTCTCTCATCTCTTGCTCTGTTGGCCTCAACCAACTGATACATCCTTTCCTTAGCTCTCTGAAGAGCCAATTTCTCTTGAGTTTTTGGATCTTTCCCAAATCCCTCTTCAAACAGTTTTGAGGGATCATCAGCAAGTTTGGGCTGTTTCACTTCAGGCTCCTTGTCCTCTTCTTCTTCTTCAACTTCCTCTTCCTGGATTTCAGGAAACTTGGCTGCTTTCTTCAACCTTTTTGACTTTCTTACTTGTGTTGCCTCTTCATCTTGGAATTCAGAGGGCAGTGTCAAGCTAGTTGGGAATTCAGTGAAGGTTTGCTCCTTCCTTTTTCTTTAAGTGGATCTAGCAACCTTCTCCCTTACTTCAATCACCTTATCCTTGGGGTCTAAGACTGCAGATTCTCCTCCAGGCCTCTGCTCCCATCTGGCCTGATCCTCAATGACAGAAGCCATGGACTTCTTCATTGCAATCTGTATCTGCTCCTCTTCTGTTAAGTCTTCAAAGTTCATAGGCCCTTTGCCTTTTCCAATGTCTTCTTCTTCTTCTTCAGCTTCAGGCTGTTTGTCCTTTCCTTTAGATTCACCAATCTTCAAGGTTCCCTTTGCCCTTGCTCTCTCTCTTTCCCACTTTTTGGCATTATCAAAACACTGGGGCTTTAATTCACTCATTGTGACAGAGAGGTGGGAATGAGCATGAGTGAGAGACTTCAGTTCTTGCAGCAAATAAACATTCTCATCATGAATGTTTTGCATCTTGTCATCTGCCATGCTGAGAAAGACATGGACTGGCTTCATTTTCTGGGCAATAATTTCATCTAGAGTGGCCTTCAAGGATTGATCAAGCTTGGCCTGCAACTGGTTAGTGAGGTTGGCCACAACCTGATCAGAGACTTTGGCCATGAGTTCAACTGTGAACTTTTCAGCAGCTTCCTTCACCATTGCAGCTTTAAGCTCCTCAGCTTTCTTTCTTTGGGCTGCTGTCCTTTGTCTCAATGCATCCTTGATTGTTCTCTTCAGTGCCAACACATTGTTTTTATAGCTTTCCCTCAGGCCCTTCTATTCTTTCTTCACAGTTTTGGTAAATTTGGTCATTGCATCTTTTGCCTTGGTTACTTCAGTTGAGAGTGTTTGCAGACCAGTCTAAACTCCGCTGATTCTGGCATCCAAGGTTGGCAACACCCCTTCGTCAAAACCTGTGAGCCTCATCTGAACAGAAGCTAGAGTTCTTCCTTGGCCATCAAGAGCATCTGTGGTTTCTGCATGAGCTTTCCCAACTTCCTTGACCAAAGTGTCCAACTTGCCTGACTGCTCCTCAATGGATGTTGCAGTCTGTGAAGCAAGTTGTAGTCCTACTTTAGTGGCATTGGCCTGTTCAAAGTATATCTTGGACAAAGTGGTCATGTTGGCTGAACTGGCCTCAAGGTCAACATCAGTGTTGACTGGAATATCATGGAGGGAAGCATCTGCAAAGATTTGTTCAATTGTGACAACTACTGAATCTGCAAAACATAAAGGGTTAGGTAAATCGCCCTCATCACCCTCTTTCTTTTCTTCTCCCATAAGGTCTGATAAATTAGCACATTTGCTCTCATTTTCAACTTCATTCTTTTCTTCATTTTCAATTGTTGGACTCACATGCACTAGGGAATCAGGCCTCCTTTCACCAAGGGATTCATCAAGTTCAGATTTGACTTGAAGAATAGCCTGACTCTCATGTTGGGCTTCACCTAACATTTCAATCTCATCTCCCTATTTAGGTGGTGCACTCTTGCTACCTATAATCACACAATCACCATCCCCCCCCTCTGAATTTTTATCACTATTAACCTTTTCAACTCCTTCAGATCCTAAACCTGACACCTCTATATCCTCAACAGGATGCACAGAGGGCAGTTGATGGGAGATCACAGTACTTGGGCTTCCCAAGTCCACTGAGTCATCCTGAATGACTAAAGGCTAGTCAGTGTCCAACTTCTCTGACACTGATGAGGCTTTAGTCAAACCAGCTTCTCCTATGGAAGTCTCAGCATTGTTCAGCTGTGCCTCAGGCTCAATAGTACCATCCTTGGCCAATGCATCTTGGACTGAGTTACCACTTTTGGTCAACTCCTCTGATTGCTCAGAGTCCTGAATTGAAGGATAGGTTAAGTAATGTACCTTAGCAGGATTGGGTCCAGGAGGTTTGGGGTTGGTGGTGTCATCATCATCATCATCATCAACATCATCTGAGGTGATGTCAGGATGTTTGATTCCTTTAGCTATTCTTTCTCTCTCAGCAAGCACCTTCTCAGAAACAATGGTGCAGAACAAAGCCTCAGTGGTCAACACACTGGATTTCTTGACATTTGCAAAGTGCAACAATCTATTCTCTTCAACCTACCACCATTTGACACCTTTATCCTTAATAGCTTGAGCTATTTCCACAATTGTTCTATCTTTGATCTCAACAAGTGCTCTGAGATCATAGAACTGCTGCTGAAGCCTTGGATAATCCTTCAGTCCTGGATATAGTTGATAAACATTTGCTTTGGCAATCTGCCTTAGCATTCCTTCATATGTATATTGTTCTCCACTCTCATCATCATTGTTTTCATCAGAAGAGTTGGCTTGGGATTCAGAAGGGTTGGTTTGAGCTTTAGGTAGGTTGGATTCAGATTCAGGAAGATTGAGTTGGGGTTCAGATGGGTTGGGTTCAGAATGAATGGGAATTATCTGAGTCTCAGTTGTTGTAGAGAGCAATGTTCCTAAGGGGGTAGATGGAAGATTCAAAGGGATGGCTTGAATGGGTGGAAGGGTGAATTGATCATCTTCATTGAGTACAATTTCAAGAAGTTTGGTATAAGAAAGTAATCTGGGATTAAGAGGGGAGAAAAGCCTATCTTCTTCATCAGCAAGATCGGCCAAGACATCAATGCCTACCCTGTCAGGAGCACCTTCAGGAGAATAAGTCTTTTTAGCAACAATTGGGGCATCTTCAGGAGTCTTGCACTCCTCTTCTTCAGGTTTTGAAGACTCTTGGGCTGGAGACATTCTATGAGATTGAATATCAGGAGAGTTAGCTCCAGGGCTCTTGGACTTGGATCTTGTCCTGGAGTTAGATCTACTTGCTTGTCTAATCTCCTTGAAAAACTCCTTCTGTTTTTCTTCCTCCATTAACCTCTGCTTTTCAAAATTTTTTGATGATCCTCCTTCTTCTTTCAGACCTTGTTGGTTTCTCAAGGTCTCTGAATTCAATGACTGATTCTGGCTGCAGAGGGACAATCTCCATTAACTCTTCACCAGCTTTAGGAGGGTTGACCCCTTCTTGCTCAACTTTGTCAATCTCCTCAGAAGTGGCACCACCACTCTTGGACTGACTTTCTGGGGAGGATTCACTGAGAATCTGCTTCATTTTCTTCCTCTTTGGTTGGGTTTTGGTGGTCTGAGCTTTCCTTTTTCTTGGAGAAGATCTGGTAACACGTGCAACTGTCAAGGCCTGCTTTGCTGCAGCCCCTTGCTTCCTCTTTTCTGTCTTGGTGGAAAATTTCCTGAACATCACTTTCTAGGATGGAAAGTGTTTAAGTTTGGCTTGCAGATGGGTGTAGTGAGCAAATCTTTCCAGGAACAAACTTGCTATTGTGCAATATTGAAGTTTTCCATCTACCACAACCTTGTGGTGCTTCATATCCTTAAATTTAAACTTTTCATTCATCATCTTTCCCAGAATAAAAGTTTTCCAATCAAACTTGATTCCTCTTTCAGCAGAATCAATCACAGCTGCCATCACTCTCAATTTTGGCAAGCTAATTTGCTCTACACTCCCAGAATGACTCAAAAGACTTTTCACCACAAAATCAAACAAATGCTCATATTTAAGCTTTAAAGTCTTTTTGTTTTGAGCACCTACAAGTTTCTGAGGTACCTTCATCCACTCATTGGAGAATTCCTGCTCCCCTCCTTCTCTATAAGTTTCTGGATTGAGTCCTTCAGAGGGTAGCCTAAATCTAGCATCCAAATCTTCTGAGGTGAAGATGATGGTGTGTTGAGATTCCTCTTCTTCTTCTTCTTCTACATAAGTGAGTTTGGTGCAAACATCACCCTTTTTGCCTTTCCACCTTAGATAGGTAAAGAACTCAGTCATGTAGGGGTTGAGGCAAGAATCAGGTTTGGTGCCCAAGAATTGCTCAAGTCCTACATCTCTCAGCCATTTGAGGATAAGATGAACTTCCTCATCTGGGCTATCAAAGGCAACTATTTTCTCAAACCATAGGGAGTTTATGTTACTGAGATATGTAAAATCAATGTCCAGAGATGGATCATTGAAATTAACTAGTTCCTCTCTTTTTAGTTTGGGGGCCATGGATGTTTTAGAAGATTGAAGTTTGGTAGGGATGGTTAGAAAGTTTGAGGGTTTGCAGAAGCTTTGCTTAAGGGTTTTGGGATATTTGTGCGTAAGAATGAAAGTAAAAACAGAAGGTTTTTATACTCCAGTGGTTTTATTAACCATTGGATAATGGTATTAGTGGGTGGACAAATCATAAAACCAAATGGATAAAGTGGGGTAATGGCTAGGATCGGTTAGATGTAGGTTAAAAGGTAATCAATGGCCTTGATGAGAGGCTCAGTAATTAATGCAATCTTAAAGAGATTTTGCATTTAATGCAGAATGGCCATTTGGGGGTAAATTTCGAATATCACACGCCATCCTAAAAATAGACTACTCTTTGCCCAAGAATTCCCTTAAATGTCTAATCAATCCTAAAAATAGCACTTATCACCTTATCAATTTGGACAGATGCCCTGATAAGTGATTTGACCTTTACTTTAGTCAAAATATCCGACCAACATGCCTGAGTGGGTCCCAATGTTGCTGACTGGGGTCCTACAAGCTCAATCATCCTGACCAACATTGCTAAAAACTATATGGACAACTGCACTGAGTTCTTCTTTCAGGCAGACAGTTTCAGTGAGGTTGGTCAACTTTGTTGAGTTCAATTTAATGAACTTCCCCCTTCATTTCTGCTTTCTTCTTCATTTTTCCATCTTGCCTGGATCAAGTAAGCCCAATTCTGCTGACAGCTCCAGAAATCTTACTTCAGCTAATGGTTTTGTCAAGATATCAGCTTTTTGCTTATTAGTGTGAATTTTGACAAGCTTGATATCCTTCTTCTCCACATGATCCCTTATAAAGTGATGCTTGATATCAACATGTTTGCATCTTGTGTGAAGCACTGGATTTTGTGAAATAGCAATAACACTATTATTGTCACAGAATATTGGAACTTCATTTGTGATGACCTTATAGTCTCTGAGTTGCTTTCTGAGCCAAAGTATTTGAGAACATTAACTTCCAGCTGCTACATATTCTGCCTCAGTTGTTGATGTTGCTACTGTGTTCTGTTTCTTTGAGAACCATGAGATCGCTTGCTGCCTAGAAATTGACATGTTCCTGAGGTGGATTTTATGTCAATTCTACAGCCTCCATAATCAGCATCTGAAAAATCCAGTTAGCTCAATGTTGTCATCAGCTAGATACCATAA
This sequence comes from Galeopsis tetrahit, assembly GCA_963675135.1. Lineage (NCBI taxonomy): Eukaryota > Viridiplantae > Streptophyta > Magnoliopsida > Lamiales > Lamiaceae > Galeopsis > Galeopsis tetrahit. Next base: position 12,188,660 of record OY776121.1, on the reverse strand, counting down.
TCCAAGATTCTCAGTTCCCTTGAGATATCTTAGAATCCTTTTGGCACCTTCAAGGTGACTTTTCTTTGGATTTGCTTGAAATATGGCACATACTCCAACTGCAAATGTAATATCAGGCCTACTTGCAGTGAGATATAGCAAGGATCCTATGATGCCTCTGTATCCAGTGGAGTTGGTTGATACTCCACTTTCATCAGGATCCATCTTCCAGCTGGTATTCATTGGAATTCTAACTGGTTTGCTTGTAGCACATCCAAATTTCTTGATCATGTCCCTCGTATATTTGGCCTGATTGATGAATATTCCTTTCTTTGATTGAGTGACTTGAAGTCCTAGAAAGAAATTCATCAATCCCATCATGGACATCTCAAATTTGTTTTGCATGAGTTTGGAGAATTTCTCACACAATTTCTCATTTGGAGATCCAAATATAATGCCATCCACATAGATTTGGACTAACAAAATATCATCTCATTCACAGATTCTGAACAGGGTTCTGTCAACAGTGCCTTTGACAAAACTATGATCTAGAAGAAACTGTGATAAGGTGTCATACCAAGCTCTTGGTGCTTGCTTCAACCCATATAGAGTTTTCTTTAATCTGTACACCTTGTCTCCTTCTTCAAAGCCTGGGTTCTGTTCAACATACACTTCCTCCTTGAGCACTCCATTGAGAAATGCACTCTTCACATCCATTTGATACACCTTGAATCTTTTGTGAGCTGCATATGCCAGGAAGAGTCTGATTGCTTCAAGTCTGGACACTGGTGCAAAGGTCTCATCATAATCAATCCCTTCAGACTGACAGTATCCTTTGGCCACCAGTCTTGCCTTGTTTCTCACAATGATGTCATTTTCATTTCTCTTATTTTTGAACACCCATTTAGTTCCAATGACATCTTGATGAGTTGGTCTGTCCACCAGCTCCCATACTTCATTTCTGGTAAACTGGTTCAGCTCTTCTTGCATGGCAATGATCCAATTGGTGTCTTGGAGTGTTTCTTCAATGTCCCTTGGTTCCTATTCTGAAAGAAAACAACAAAACAAGGCACTTTCTCCATGAAATCTTCTAGTTTTGATCCCATCACTTGGATTTCCAAGTATCAGGCTAGTTGAGTGGTCTTGCAACCAAGTCCTTCTAGTCCTGATTCCTTCAGGAGGATTGTCCTCTTCTGAAGTTGGATCACTAGAGTCATTAAATTCAGGAAAGTTAATTAAAGGATCAAGTTCAGGATCATATTCAGGGTTGTTGTCCTCATTGTCAAGAAGATTGACATTTTCATTGGTTCCCCCTTGAATATTGGATCCATTCACTACCTCAGCAGAGCCTGCTTCTTCATTGGTAGTTGTTACCTGGTTTTGAACTGGGATTGGGTCAGTCAGTTCAATTCTCTTTCAGATAGGTTGACCTCTGGTTGATTGCTATCAGGTAGGTTGTCCAGTTTTTTATTTTCATTGAGTTCAGGCTGGGCAACATCTACAAACAATGTTTCCTTGCTTTGAAGCCTTAATCTGGTTGTTCTTTGTGTTATCTAGTCGATATTCAGGTTTCTGTCCCTGAACTCATTAATAGTTTCATCAAACACAACATGGGGTGTTTCTTCCACAACAAGGGTTTTGCAATTGTAGACTCTGTAAGCTTTGCTGACTTGAGAATATCCAACACATATTCCCTCATCAGCTTTGCTGTCAAAAGCTTTCAATTGCTCTTTCCCATTATTGTGAATGAAACACTTGCAACCAAATATGTGAAAATAGGCAACAGTGGACAATCTACCTTTCCATAATTCATATGGAGTTTTACCTTGACCTTTAGTGATTAAGGATCTGTTTTGAGTGTGACATGCGGTGTTAATGGCTTCTGCCCATAACCTTTTTGGCAATTTAGATTCAGCAATTAGTGTTCTTGCTGCCTCTTTTAAGGTTCTGTTTCTTCTTTCAGCAACACCATTTTGTTGAGGTGTTCTTGCTGCTGAAGTCTCATGAGTGATGCCATTTTTGCTGCAGTACTCACTTATGTATGAGTTTATGAATTCTGTGCCTTTGTCTGATCTTATCTTGACAATGGTTAGGCCCTTTTCATTACTCAATCTCATCATCAATTCAGGTAGTTTGACTTGGGTCTCCTTTTTATTTAGTAGAAATACCACCCAAGTGTACCTGGAAAAATCATCAACAACTACTAAAACATATTTTCTTCCATTTATACTTACTGGGATAATTGGGCCAAATAAGTCCATATGCAGTAGTTGAAGAACTCTCTCAGTTGAAATGACAGGCTTTCCTTTAAAAGATGCTTTGATTTGCTTTCCTTCCTGACATGGCTGGCACACATGTTCCTTGGTGAACACTTGATTTGGCAGCCCTTTCACTAGAGAGTTTCTTGCTAGTTTGTTGATGGTTTTGAAGTTCAGGTGATTTAATCTTTTGTGCCATAGCCAACTTTGCTCACTTGTGCTTTTGCTCCAATCTGCAAAATAAACATTTCCCTTTCTCACCCCTGTTAGTAGCACCTGCTGTGTTGATTTGTCTTTTATAATGCATTCATTTGGTGCAAATTCAACACTATATCCTTTATCAAAGATTTGACTTATAGATAGCAAATTATATTTTAGGCCTAGAACATATGAGACATTAGTAATTTTTACACTACCAATATTCAATGTATCATAACCTTTTGTGATTCCTTGAGAGCTATATCCAAAGGTTACTGAAGGACCATATTTTTCAACAAAATTAGAGAGAAGCTCCTGGTTTCCAGTCATATGTCTTGAACATCCACTGTCCAAGTACCATGCTGTTCTTTTGTTTATGCTTCTCTTCCTTTTGTGGTCCTTGCAAACCTGCAAAGTCAAACTTTAGGTACCCTTTGAATGTTGGGTCCTAGGGGGTTAGCTGTACCTTTTGGAACCCAAATCTGCCTGATTACTCTGATTGATTCAAAGTGACTGATTTGGTTTCCATTTACATCTACATACACAGTCCTACCCTTAAATGTCGTAGGTGGTTTCTGTGCATAAGTGTTAGTCTTGTAAGGTTCAGGAGAGTTTGTGAATTTCTTTGGGACAGGTCTCCTGAAGTTACTAGACTTAGGTGCAGCTTGGTAAGACCTCTGAGGATAAGTGCTTGGATGACCCTTTTCCCTTTGGTATGAAGGGTCTAGGCTTCCTGAAACTGTTATACCTATCAGGGGGGTTGGGCCTTAACCTATCCAGTTGAGGTTGCCTCATTTGAGTTGGCCTCTTCTGAACAGATCTTGGACAACTCCACTGATGAGTGTTCAGATGGGTTGCCCTTCCATTGGTTCTCCCCCTCTGAAACTCATTTCTCTTGTATACAATGTCCTTAACCTTTTCCTTAGGTTTGGGTTTAGGAACATTGTTTTCTTGAGTAGGTATAATGGTTTCTTTGTCCTTACCCTTAATCAGTGGCTGATTTACTTCCATTTCATTTTGTTTTAGTTGAGCCACTGACCTCACAAAGGTCATCTTAGAATTGCTGGATGAAGCAACACTAAGACCGGGTGAGGGTTCAAATGGATTATAGCCTAATGCACTTCTTTGAGCCATTGGTCTTTGAAACCCTTGAATTTCCTCTATTGCTTTAGAGGATTTGTTCAAGGCAGACATCTTTGATTTTAGGCTCCCCTCACTTAATTTTAGAGCATCAAATTCATGTGAGAGATTATCAAATTTAGCTTTAAGAGTTCTAAGATCAAAATCTTTTTTCTTCAGAGCCTGATTTTGTTCATCAATCAGCTTTTGTTGTTCAGAGACTTTGAGAGACAGTTCATCATGTTTTCTCATAATCTACTGACACATCTCAGTTGATTTAATGTCAAACTCAGGTTCAGAAAGGTTGGGAATTTTGACTTTAGAGTTCAACAGTTCATTTTCCCTTAATGCCATGTTACATACTTCCTATAATCTGGTGAAGTCCTCCAATAACTTTCCAAAGTCGAGTTTAATGTGGAATTCATTGGATTCATGTGAATTATTTGAGGAATTAGAAGATGAACACACCTCTTCATCTTCAAAGGCCATTTGACAGTCATCCTCACTGTCACTGTTGGAGAACAACCCATCATCAGATGAGTACACACTTTCTTCACTTGCTAATTCTCCAGCTATCATGGCCTTCTTGTTGCTCAATCTCTTGTCTCTCTTATTCTGCCTTTCTTTTCTTTCTTTTGAACTAAGATCAGGACAGTCATATTGGAAATGACCTTTCTTCTGGCAATTATAACATACCTCATCATCATCATTTCTCTTGCTTGAGGACTCCTTCCTCCTGGATGATGATGGATCAGCCTTGCTGTACTTCTTTTTGTCAGCATATTTGTCTTCTTTCTTTTCATCCATGAGTTTGTCCTCTGATTTGTTGTCAGGAGAGTTGAATCTTCTCCTGGTTCTGTTGTCTTGGTAGAACTTTTTGTATCTACCAAATCTGGAGTTGAGCTTCTCAAATCTCCTGGCCATGAGAGCCAGTTCCTCCTTCATTTCTGTCTTGGAGAAAGATTGAGATGTTCTATGTGCACTCTTCTTTTCTGACTCAGCAGCTTTGAATGCAACACCTTTGCTGGAAGAGGATGGCTCATCATGCACTTTCTTCCTGTTTAAATCGAACTCATATGCCTTGAGTTCAGAGAACACTTGTTGCATGGGCATGTTATCAAGGTTGCTAGTGTTCTGCATCATGACTGAGTAGATGTCCCATTTTGATGTGAGACTTCTCAGAATTTTTAGTGCAACTTCTCTTTTGGCATAGAATTTGCCAAGAGAATTTATCTCATTCATGATGTCAGTGATTCTGCCATCAAGATGATCAATAGTTTCATTTGGCTCCATAGTAAACTGTTCATATTTTTGGATAGCCACTTGAAGCTTGTTTTCTTTGATCGTTTGAGTACCTTCACACATAAGTGCTATGGTGTCCCAAATCTCTTTTGCTGTGGTGCAGTGGTACACTCTTCCCATCACTGCATCTGGAATTGTCTGGTACAATGTGTTCATTGCAATGTAGTTCAAATTGTGCCTTTTTCTCTCTTCAACTGTCAAGTCATCTTCATCCTTTGGCAGCAACTCCCTTGGGTCTGCTTTCTGAGCATCAGTGACTTTGGGGTTGAGTTTGGTAAAGGTGAAAGGTCGTCTGGTGATGACTTTGAGCATTTCATCATGCTGGCAGGCAAGATGTGCTCTCATTCTAATCTTCCAGAAATCATAGTTCTCAATTGAGAACATTGGCAGTTTGTGATTAGAAATGTGATTTACTTGGTTGGGACCCATGTTGTTAATTGTATTGACAGCATCTCCTGGAACTGCATTGTTAGCCATTTCTATAGAATTTGGTTAGATAGACACAAATAAGTTTTTCAGAAATTGGATCAGTTCAGTGACCACATAAATAATGTGATTTGAAAACCAGTTGGATTTTCAGAGGCAGTGGTCTTTGAACCCCTGCTCTGATACCACTTGTTGGTCCTGAATGGAGTATGACACAAGTGTATGTGGGGGGGGGGGGGGGGGGGGGGAGAATGCACTTGTGTATGCAAATTCTTTTCTTTTTCAAACTGTTTTACCTATTAGGGAAGTTGTCTAACAACTAATATGAGTGATAACTTTAATAGATACTTAACCTACTAAAAACTATGAAGTGATCAGTTGGATAACTATCTAAAAGAGTTGTTAAGTGCGGAATGTGATTGGCCTTTTCTTTGAAAGAATACTCCAAGTTAATTTCTGAAAAACCAGTTAATCAGGGACTTTGTCCAAAAACTGTTTTGCTTAAATTTGCTGACTTAAACTCTTTTAGTGTGATTCTTGCAAGTAAAGTGAGTTAGAAAATAATGTAGTAAGTAAATGACACAGCAATTTATAGTGGTTCAGAGACTCAAGCTCCTACATCCACTTTCCCTGATTGAACATGATAATTCCTTAAACCTGGAATTAACTTGTTTTATAGTGCCAAGGTGCACTGATCAACAACACTATCTTAGTGCTTTGATCCCTAGGATAATCTGAGTCCTAGTGCTCAATCTCTCTGAGTTAAGACTGTATTTTCACTTGACAGACCTTAACTCCTCACTTCTACAACAAACTTTACTTCACTCAATGAGGTAAGGGTTTGAGGTTTTTGGATCCAACTAATAGAGATATCCTTTACAATAAGTACAGTGTAAAGGCTTTAGGATATCTCAGTGCTAAGCTTGGGATATTACAAGAAGGGCTTAGCTTTTTGAAGTGATCGGGAAACTTGAGATAGTAATAGAACAACTTTGGTTTCCTTGAGTTGCTTGATAGTAGATTGATAGCAGATAGTTGGATACTTGATTCCTTGGATCACTTCTGAATTTATAGAGCTATTTGATCAACTATCCGTTGGAGAGATAGCATTTCAAATTGTCTATTTGCAGCTCCATTGAAACGGCTATGGAGGCCAACCTTCTATTATCCACTGTGTAAGAAGGTTCTTCAATGGTTGCTTGGATGAATGGGTTGACTTCTGAAAAATGCGGCTGAGATGACTTGTGTCAGCTTCCAAATTTGCACATTTCCCAAGGTTGATTGTGGCAGACTTTGTACTCCACCAACGGTCAGATGGGACAAGTGCCCTGAACATTCCTGCTGCAAATGGAATGTTCTTCCATTCATTCAATTCTTCAGTCTTTAATGCTTCTAAGTCTTCAATGCTTGTTCAGGCTTTGATGGCATTAATACTTCATTAAATTTGTCTTTTGAGTAAACATCATTCAATGCTCTTGATATTCAAGCCTTCAAACTGATCTGATATTGCCCTTATCATTACATGCAGTTTAGGCTTTCATCTTGATCATGTCATATTGTCCACTTCAGCATACTTGTTCTTGTGAGATCAGCAGGCTTGTCCTAACAAACTAAAATACATAAAGCTGCCTAACATTTTTAACTTTGAACAACTATCCTGAACACTAACTCTCACAACATATCTGAGATTTTGACTTAGACATTTCTACTGTCTCAACTATCCTGAGACAACTAGACTGAAGTACTTTTCTATCTATCTCAACTATGATGACCATCATCAATCAGGGGTTTTGGTATCTTAATCAGGTTTTGGTATCTTAATCAAAATCAATTTATTTTCCAACAGGTGGTCCCAACATTATTAATTTATAGAGTTTCTACTGTAATTGGATTTGGGCTTATGGATTTCAAACCCAGAGTACAAATTCATTCTACATGTTTGGATTATAAATGGATTTCAAATACTTAAATTTATGTTCACACACTTTTAGTTAAAATTGAGAGGGATTTCAAATCCTCACTAAAACAATGTCATTTGAAATCCATTCATTTTTAAATCCTTACATTTGAAATACCTCCTCAAATCAAATCCCTCCATCCAAACACAACCTAAGGGCAAATGTGTATTACTTTAAGAGCAAATATGTACTACTTGTTTAAACAGTAAGACAAACTAGTCCTTACAGTAACATATATTTGTCCTTATAGTAAAACAGGTATGAAAGCGAGATTTTTAAGTTATCTTTTGCGATTGTTTTAGGAGATTTGTTTGACCCACTTTCAACCTGCGATTTTTTCTATCTCTTTTTTAATTTGTGCTAATATTGTATGTACAATATTGTGTATAAGTTTGTCTCTAATTTGTGTTACATATGTGAATTTTGGACTATTTTATCGATTTTGCGTTACATTTTTATCAATCTTTCGCGCAATTGGACTTACTTACTTACTTAATTAAGTGTTTCATTTTAGCTTTAATTTTGTTGCGCCACCAAAACTGTTGTTGGTTAGAATTAACATACATATAATGAGTTATAATTAGTTTGTGGTTTTATATTCGCTGTCCACAAAATTTAGTTTTATACCATTTTTTTAAATACATCCTTACACAATGTCTAATTTATACCCTTTAAAACACCACATATTACACCAAATACTATTGAATGATCCACATATTTTATTAGAATAAAGTTGAAAGTTCAATTATACTTTTTGTTGACTTTACTTCATATCTATTTTTTTATATGAAATATACATTTTTCTTAAAATATGTGTCCACTTTGAACGTGACTACTTATTGTGGATGGAGGAAGTACAAAACTATTGAGCAGTTGTGTATGTAACCATATACTATATGTATATAGCCAAACGAGGCGTAATTAGTTGAGTTCATCAATTTGAGTTTTGGTGCACCAAACATATTGCGTCCTTTAATCTATGCACGATATATATAGTATAGATACGAATGCAATCATGGTCTCCACCACTAAACCAATAATGTTAAGAAATTGAACTCAAGAACTATGACCATGACTTGACCAACACAAAGGAAAGGAAAGCAAGAGCAATTGGACTCCTAATCGAGATTTCACATGATTTTTGTGTTTTAATTGTTTATTTTGTGAGAATTAATTTAATATTCTCTTATATCTTTCCAACTTATTATTGTTGAGATCCATCATTCATGGTACAAAGTTGGATCTCGCGGAGATCGTTCGTCGTGCTCATTTTTTGTCTCCATTCTCAAACTCTCATAAATCTTAAAAGAAAAACTCCTAAAAATCTAGGGCTTCAGGGTACAAAGTTAAGGTCTTACGACCTTAATTTTTTTTTCTCTAAACATTCAACGTAACGTTGTTTTATGACGTGGAGAGGTCCTCTTCAACGTTAATGTCTCACTACCTTCAAATCTCACTTTCTAGAATCTAGGAACGTTTTATGACGTGGAGAGGTCCTCTCAAGGCTAAGGTCTCACAACCCTCAAATCTCATTCTTTGAACATCCAGCGTCGCTCTCTGACGTGGAGAGGTCCTCTCATTGTTAAGGTCTAACGAGTCACGAACCTCAAATCTCAATTTCTGGACATGCAACGTTGTTCTATGACGTGGAGAGGTCATCTTCAAGGTTAAGGTCTCACGACCCTCAAATCTCATTCTCTGGATATCCAACCTCGTTCTAAGATTTGGAGATGTCTTCTCAAGATTATGGTCTCACGACCCTCAAATCTCAATTTCTAGATATTTGAAGTCTTTCTATGACGTGGAGAGGTCCCCTCGGAAATTCAGCTTCGTGGCCATCAAAATTCCTTCTATATGACTTTATCCTGAATACTCAATATAATCATGGTTATCACAACTTCAAACAATTTATCAAAATGCTCAATATAATCAATTCTCAAAAGGGAACAAACTTTTTAAAAAGAATGCTTCATGGAATATAAATGGTAAATCAACATAGGCAATTGACGATCTATGTCGGTCTCATTAAAAACCTTCTTACGATAAAACCAAGTGGAAAACCTGTAAGCAGTGAAAAAAGGTCTCTAGTGAATCGAAATAAAATTCAAAATTGAAATCAACTTCTACTTTAGAACAAATAAACAAAGCAAATCATGCTTCACAAAATGAAAAACTTCTTCAAATGGCAAACATTTCATGGTTGAGCTATCTCATTCCCTCCCTATCCTGCAGTCCATATGCTCCCCCTTTCAGAACTTGGACAACCTTATACGGTCATTCCTAGTTTGGATCCAGCTTTATAGTATGCTTCGATATAGCGACACTTCGAAGGACCAAATTTTTGACATCAAATGGCCTCAAGTCCACTCTTCTGTTGTAAGCATCTTTGATTCTACTTTTGTACTTCTCGGCTTTCAATCGAGCCACTTCACATTCTTCTTCAATCAAGTCTGGTGCTTCTCTCATTAGCATCTTATTTTGCTCTTCGTTAAATTGGCGATTCTATGAGATTCTACACCCATCTCTATTGGAACCACGACTGAAGTACCATACACAATTTGAAAAGGCGATACTCTAGTGGTGGTTCTAGGGCTCGTTCTATACACCCATAAAACTGAGTCGAGCTCATCGACCTAAGCTCCACCCACGTAACTTTTCAAGGTAGGTGTGTATTCCATCGAAAATGGTCTGATTAGTCACTTCAACCTGACCATTAGCTTTCAGATGGGCAACTGAAGTAAACCTCTTAGTTATCTTCTGTTCCCCACACACCATGCTTGGATTAACCCTCCATTAAAATGAGTATCGTTGTCCGACATTAGAATCTGAGGTATGCCAAACCTACAACAAATATATTTTCCCAAAAAAAGTTTCATGTTCTCATCTTTGATCTTAGCCAGTGGGATTACTTCCACCCACTTGCTAAAATAATCAACAACTACAATAAAAAATCATCTTTTGTCCTTGTGAATGTGGAAAGGGTCCAACAAGATCTATACCGCACTTAGCAAAAGGACAAGGTGATTACATTGCTCCCATCTCCTCGATGGGAAAGTGTATCAATGGACCATTCTTCTGGCAACTCTCACATTTTCACGAATTCTTTGGCATCTTGTGCCATGGTAGGATAGTAGTATCTATCTAACACTCAATACTTTTCTCAAGGTTTCTTTGAAGCCTTCATGGCTAGCTCCACAACCCTAATGTATTTCTCATATCACTTGATCTGCCCCGTTCTTCAAGAGGCATCTCAAGTATGGATGGTTGAATGACCTCTTGTACAATCACCCACCTACACGACAATATCTCAATATCACCAATTTTACCTTACGAAAATCTCCAGGAGCTAGATCGACTCTCAACACCTCTAGGATTTCCCTCCTCCAATCTTCTTCTCATTCTTCGAGAGCCCCCACAATAGGATTCGTAGCTTCTCTTTCGGACATTACCGGTGTTATCTTCCCTTGCCTCTCTAAGTCAATGGAGATGACAAGTTTAGATTAGTTGTTTGCTTTAATATTGTCCTCTAAACCTCGAATCCATGAAATCTGCTCTTTAGGTTCATGACATGTTCAAAGTAAACAACTATGTTCCCATCTTTAGCCTCGTAATCTCCTTTAACATGTTAGACTACGAGCCGTGAATTAGAGAAAACCATCACTATTTGAGCTCAAAGTTCCACAACTATTTCAAATCCTTTAATCAACGCATCATACTCAGCTCTGTTGTTAGAAGTTTGTAATTTAAATCTCACAACAAATTGGATCTCCTGACCTTTAGGGCAATCAACACAATCCCAACACCACATTTAGTCATGGATACACAGCCATCCACAAACACCTTCCATTCCTCAATCTTCTCAAGCCTACTGGTTTCTTGAATGAATTTACATGGCTTGAGCTTAGATAGCCTTCCGGGGCTCAAATTCAACATTGTAGTCTTGAAATTCTACGACTCATTTGACCATCCGTTCGGATAAATCTGCTCTACCAATTACCTGCCTCAAAGGATAATTACTGTGAACACCAATTTATAAGATAAAAAATAAGGACGTAACCTTCGATTTGTAATCACAACAACCAAGGTACCCTTATCCATTTCTGAATATCGAATTCCAGCACCTCGGTTGATCTTGCTCACGTAATAGATTGGTTCCTGGGTAGCTCATTCCTCTTTCATCAACAAAATACTCAGGGAATAGATACTCTTCCATAGATAGATACAATTAAAGTGCATCACCGGGGAAGGCTTGGTCAACTCTAGCAACTGAGATATATACTCTTCAAAGGCTTTCTGGTATTATTTGTCCTACTCGAACCTCGATCCTTTCCTTAGGGTCCTGAAAAATTAGTGGCTTTTCTCGGCAAACCTGGCGATGAACTTGCTCAAAGTTGTGATCTTTCCATTCAAGGTTTGTAGCTTCTTCAGATTTCTGTGTGGCTACATGTCAAACACAACCTTCACTTTAGTTGGATTCACCTCGATTCGTCTTTAAGTCACCAGGTAACCCAAGAACTTCCCTGCCTTCACTCCAAATGAGCACTTGGCTGGGTCAAGCTTTATTTCATTCTCTTTAATCACCTGGAATATCTCCTTCAGGCCATCCGCATGTTTCTCAGCTTTGACACTCTTAACAAGCATATCATCAATATAAACCTCCATGTTCCTCCCCATTTGGTTTCGAAACACAGAAACAACCATTTGTTGATATGTTGCACCTGCATTAATTAACCCAAAAAAAATTCTCACATAACTGAATATACCACATACAACTATAAAACTAACCTTGGATATATCCGTCATATTCAATTGTATCTAGTGGTACCCTTGGTAAGCATCCATCATACTCAGGAGCTCGAATCTTGAGGTTGAATCTACCAATTGATCAATCAGAGGTAATTGGATAATGATCCTTGGGACAAACTTTATTCAGGTCTCGGAAACCAATACACATCCTCCATTTGCCTGCTCGCTTAGACACCAACACGACATTGGACAACCACTCCGAGAACTGCACCTTTTGTGCATGTCCAGCTTCTAGCAGCTTCTCAACTTCTTCTTTAATGATTGTATCTTTCTTCAGCCCAAAGTTCCTAAGATTTTATTTCACAGGCTTAACTTTGTTGGTCCCTAAACGAGTATCAATGTTGGGGAAAGTCTAGAGGGGAGGGGGAGGGGGAGGGGGTGAATAGACTTTCAGATTTTCAAACTTTTATGTGCTTGATCAGATAAGACAACCAGAAGAGCTATGTGCTCAAGTTGTCTAATGCAAATAAGATGATATGATCTTAGAGTGCTAATGTAGAGTAGCAGATATAAATAACAAACCTACTGATTGCTATATCAACTGATTAATTGGAAAGCTATCTAATGAGCTACTAGTGCGGAATTGTGTAGGCCCTAAATATTTAGACGCGTGAGTTGAATGAAAACCTTTAAATAAAGAATGATTTTATCAAACAATGTATCAGTTGATAGGATATCTATTGATGGTAAAAACAAACTTGGTGGATTTTGACTCTTTTGAAAACTTATGATTTATAAATATGAATAATCAATGTAAACAATAAGCAATAAAATAATAAAACAGTAAATAACACAAGTATTTATAGTGGTTCGAACAACTTGTTATACGTCCACTCTCACGACTCAATCGTGAAGTTAATTCCTTTCAACGAAGGTTTTTGCTACTTTATAGTCTAAGAGAAGACTTTGATCGAGATACACTTTCCTTAGTGTATACAGATCTACTTGTTATTGTACGAATAAGTACTTTTACAATAGATTGGTTAACTACGAATAAAATAAAGTGTGTATAACCAACTAAGTGTGTAAGAAACACACTATCTAAGCTCTTAAAGATATGAATCTTGAAACGGGCTTAGGATCGGAAACTTAGAGCTAAGGATAGAAAATAACTTTAGGCACTATGAAACTCGCGTATAGTTTCTATAGTTGTTCAAGTGAACAACATCTTGTATTTATAGACAAAAATGTGCTCTAAACTAGTCGTTGCAACATGTCTTCTATATTTGGGACGAGATCTTCATGGATTGGATATCTCCTCGATTTCTGGTACGACATTTCCTTAAAAGGGAATGTGTATTTAATGTGCATTAAATGACTTGTACGACTCTGAGAAGATCTCTGAAACCCTAGTCCAAGTCAACTTCAATAGCTGAGTTGTCTTCTTCTTATTGGTCCACATCAACCGAGTTGTTAGACTTGCAGTCTTTGTCTTCTGTTTGAGTTTGTCAGATGATATCCAACATTCTCTTTGTCTTCATGTTATCTTTGCCTTTTAATGCATTCTTCAATAAATGTGTTTTGTTATATGATCAATCAAACTAACAGTCTTTAATGCTCTTTAAGGCTTTACTTTGATAAGATTTGGTGAAGTTCATATCAGTTGGTGTCTTCTAATCGGTTGATCTCATGTAGCTATTATCAGCTGATAAGGTATAAAAGAACCTTTCAGACTGATTTCACTAATGAACTTCGAGGTCTTCTAGTCTTTAGTCTTCTACTCTTCAAGTCTTGAGCATATGCGTGTTGTTCTGATGTGGTATCAGCTGAAATACATACAACTGATCTCATTGACTAAGACTTAGATTTCTATAACCTATCTTTTAAGTTTTATAAAATAGCTTAGGTAACCTATTGCTAGATTACAAATTTAGATCTAACACTTTGAATACTGATCTGATTTTGGCCATCAAAACTAAGTATACATTCTAATCAGATTAGGGGTAGGATGAATATCCCAACAAGCTTTGGGATCAAAATTCAAGTGGTGCATGGCCACCTTATGGGGTATTCCTGTCATTCTAGCTGGAGAAAAGACAAATATATCCACATTTTTTTCTCAATACATGAATTACCTTTTTAGCAAACTGTCGAGTCCATCTGGGTACCAATCTTGGTAGTAAACCCTACATTTCTAGGATAGAGCTCTACACTCATCAACTCTTCATCAATTTTGTAAATAAATACACCTTAAATAATTTTGATTCTTAAGATTTTTTATTTTAAACAAGTATACAAGAACGTAAACCTGCTCTGATACCACTTTGTCACACCCCAATTTTCATATAAGTAGATTTTGTAAAAATACTTGACAATTTTAAAATAGAGGGGCAGGAACTGAAATTTTGACCTAAAGAAATATGATTTCTAACTTATTATGTTTGTTACTATTAAATGTCATATGTGATTATTTTGATGTTCATGTGAAAGATGTACGAGGATAGGCCTTCTGACCTTTATAAACGAGGTGATGATAGATCTTCTAACCTTTATAAACGAGGTGATGATAGGTCTTCTAACCTTTATAAACGAGGTGATGATATGTCTTCTGACCTTTATAAATAAGGTGATGATATTGAACTATTACATATTGAGTTATACATGTTTAATGTGATTTATTGAATTGATTACTTGTTACATTTAGTTTTGACAAACTTGTCCCCATTGAGCTGTGGTTTGCTCACCTCTTATTTAATATTTTCAGATTAAGGAGCTAGAGGCGAGGAGGGACGGTGGATGACAAAATAATTATCACTTTGTAAAATTAATTTGGACTAGTTTATTTATGAGATAGTAGAGATTTGGTATGATTAGTATTTTAAATTTAAAATTCTTTTGAGTCTTCCGTTGTTTATCAAGTAATTTTATTGTTAAATAAGTTCATAAATCCCATTTTTTTACGTCAAAATTTCAGTTTATGCCCTCTATTTTAAAATTGTCAAGTATTTTTACAAAATCTACTTATATGAAAATTGGGGCTATTTTTTTTTAAATATAACATTTTTTTAGGAGTGTTTTCTCTAATGTAACAAAAATGGGAGAAATTTTGAATTTAGACAAAAGTCTGGGTGCCACCCTAACTATTTGAAAAGGTCTGGGTGCCACCCTAACTTCTTAATTTAAAAATCGAAAAAAATAAAAAAATAACAAAAGACTCATCTGCTAGAAGAGCCTTTTACACGGTTTGCGAGGATGGGACAACACGAAAATAGGCGTGCTCTGATAAAGCCAAAAGGCCTATGTGGCAGATGGACCTTTTCATTCCCGAGAATTTTGTCTCTTGTGAAGGCATGAGTGCTAGTAGAGCCTCTTGAAAAGCTAATAACCCTTCCTCCCGTTATAAAAATCGATGCATACCTTCCTTCCATTACAATACCTCCCCATTTCATCGGCAAAGCTTGAAAAAAAAATGTCCCAAACCTTTTTTTTTCATTTTGCAAACTCAAAAATTTGTTCACTGCAACCTTCTTTTAAACTCGAAAATTTGTCAACTGCACATCTTCCCATTTTACAATATTTTTCTTCTTCTTGTTTAGATTTGGTAATTCTCTTTAAATTTTGTTATTTATATAAATATTTGTTAATACATTTAATATGTTTAATATACTAATGCGTTAAAAATGGTTTCAGTTGTTGGACGTGACGATTCGGTCGTAAGAGATTATAAAGAATCATCGCAAAGGTTGGTAATAATTTATTTTTATAATTGCATGATTTTTTATTCTTATGGTGTTTGATATATTTTATGGTTATGTTATTATTAATTTTGAGGCATTATATAAGTAGTAGATTGAATTTTGATGTAATATATGGAATGTTGTGTCATATTATGTTTAATTTTGTTTAATATGATGTTTGAATTTTGATGTAATATATGAAATATTGTCATATTTTTTATGATGTTTGAATTTATTTAATTTAAAACATGAGAATATTGAATTTTGATCTAATATATGGAAATATTATGTTTTATAAGTAATATATGAAATATTGAATTTCGAGACATATTTTTGTGTTACCTTGAAGTTATAATTAAAATTACTTGATAGATATCTAGTTTAAATTTCATCGTGTTGAAAAAATCGGTAATAATAAAATACAGTAAATTAATAAATATTTCTATTTTTCTTCATTAAAAATAATAACTTGATCAATAAAAATATATGATAAACAAATTGGGAATTTTTTTAGAATTGAGAAATAAATGTTAGTAATGCCTTTTTAAAAATTTTAATACTTTAATTGACACTTTTATTAAAATAACTTGATTATATGTAATACATTTTCTTACACTCTAAAATTGTTGGATTAGTGTTAACTTAATATATTTACTAAATAGTGTATTAATAGATAATATAATAATGTAGTTAGGGGAAAGTGAATATTAATGTATTATTAGGATAGCTATAATCACAATTTTAAATAAATGTATTAAAAATACTAAAATAGTGTAATGATATGTGTTTTTTCTTATAGTGTTCATATATAAGTAAATATGTGAGAGTTTGACTTCAAATTACTTATCACAATTAGGGAACACATATAAAATCGTTTTGTTGATAAAATTATTAATGAATATGTGTCGACTTTTTGAAGATATGACCACCCCAGAAGACATTGTAATTTTAGTGCACTCCTGCGGAGTTATTGTTGGCTCGACACGAGTTGACCGTAGGATTGATTTTGACGATCTATTACGTGAGTTGTCTGAGATCACGGGATTGGATCTACATATTTATTTGTTGAATGTGTCTTCCGTAATTAATAATGGAGGTGTGTCGTCATCTTGCCCTATTAAGAGCAACCGTGACCTTCGCTTCTTTTTCAGTCCGAATACCAGTCTACCTCTTGTTGAATTATTAGTGGAATGTGAAATGAAGATGCCTCCACAAGCATCCCATATATAGTGAGGCCCTACGAGCTTGGGATGCATGGTCAGATGAGCATATCAGTGGTTATGATCATAACCCGCATTATCAATCTGGTATTACAAATGAGGCCCCACATGCTTGGGATGCATTGGCAGATGGTCATATTAGTGGTTATGATCATAACCATCTCTATCAATCTGGTATTACAAATGAACACCACTCAAGCAGTGAATATGATCATAATGTTATACCCCATGGTATTACAAATCAGGTTGTCGAGCACAATTCAGCGGTAGTGGATCTACCGGCACTTAATACGGATCAGAGTAATGATGACGAGATACCTTCTCAAGATACTACCGATTCAAGTCATGAGGAGGATTCATCTGATGACGAGGGTCCGGCAGCAGTGTATTACCATCCACATAATGAGCAATTGTCAAGAGTGCCATCGCATCCAAATTTATCAAATGTACCATTTTTTACATCGACTTACGAGAAAATACCTACTGATTCTAAGAGGCTCTTCTGGCAGATGGGCCTTTTGTTTTTTTTGTTTTTTTTAAAAATTTTTAAATTAAGAAGTTAGGGTGGCATCCAGGCATTTTCAAAAAGCTAGGGTGACACCCAGGCCTTTGTCTAAATTCAAAATTTCTCCCATTTTTGTTACATTTTAGAAAACACTCCTTAAAAATGTTATATTTAAAAAAAATTGCCGAAATTTGGGGTGTGACAGAGTGTGGGGGGCATTCCGAGAAAACACATCGTAATTTCTTCTTCTCTCTTCTTTTTGTTAATTCTTTTTTTTTTTTTACGGCTTGAGTATTTGTCACGCTCCAATTTTCATATAAGTAGATTTTGTAAAAATACTTGACAATTTTAAAATAGAGGGGCATGAACTGAAATTTTGACCTAAATAAATGAGATTTATGAACATATTTAACAATAAGATTACTTGATAAGCGGCGGAAGACTCAAAATAATTTTTAAATTTAAAATACTAATCATATCAAATCTCTACTGTCTCATGAAAAAGTTAAATAAATAAATAACCTCTAGTCCAAATTAATTTTACAAAGTGATAATTGTTTTGTCATCCACCGCCCCTCCTCGCCACCAACTCCTTAATCTGAAAATGTTAAATAAGGGGTGAACAAACCATAACTCAATGGGGAAGTGTTTGTCAAAACTAAATACAACAAGTAATTAATTCGATAAATCACATTAAACATGTATAACTCAATATGTAATAGTTCAATATCATCACCTCATTCGTAAAGGTCAAATGATATATCCTCGTATATCTTTCACATGCATATCAAAATAATTACACATGTCATTTAATAGTGACAAATATAATAAGTTAGAAATCATATTTTAAGAATACCAAAATAATCACATATCACATTTAATAATGACAAATAAGATAATTAAAATCCCCACCTCATCAAAGTCTAGTGAAATATGCTCGATGAAGTGTAGCTTTAATCCTCCTCTTTGCCGTCACCTATCATTAATAATTATATTAATTATACTTTCAAAAATAAGTTATCTGATTATATAAATCCCAAAGCCACACGCCTGCCTCACTTAATTACATAAAACTCGATCTTAATTAAATTAATCATACAAATAACTATTTAATATTAGTCTAATTCAATGTATACAAAGTATACATTAAAGAAAAGAACCTAATTAATCTAATGAGTATAAATTATTTCCAATCTTCAAAACAAGATTCTAACATTGCTAAACCCCAAAAACTCACTGTGCAAATTTCTACTGAAAATATTTTTTATTTAAAATCTAAATTATAGTAAATTTAATGAAGTTGTTAAACTATGATAATTAATCAAACCATCATCTAATGTACAGTTTTAGAAATAAAAGTGACGATCTATTATCCGGCCAGTTCTCAATCGCTGTATACTGGGTTCATCACAATCATTTTATTTATATACTAGTTATAGGTGCACCTCAATCCTTGAGGTATTTACCCAGGTATACATGCTTTTATACTTTCACTATCATATTAATTATAAGACAATAATTAAAATGAAATAAAAGTTACTTGTATTTATTGTACTATTACAGTGCCTTATTACAAATCTATATATATAAAAGGAGAAAACTTTGCTTCAGCTTCTGCCACGTGGCTCTCCTGCTTCTGCCATGTGGCATTTCTATTTTTACCTATGTGGCGCAACATTTAATTTTCCATAACTTCAGTGGCGTTACAATTTTTCTCCATAACTTAAATGATGTTACAATTTTTTTCCATAATTTCAGTGGCGGGCGTTACAATTCTCAGTAAATTAAACATGGAAGATCTTCCTAAAAAGATGAAGAAACTGAATGTGAAAGACTCTGAGCATAATCAGAGAAGTGATAGCAAGTCTTCAGATGGAAGCTCGGATGTATTGCTTCCATATAAGATGAAAAGTTTAAAAATCGGAGACTCTTTGGACACCCCATGAATGAGAAGGTTGATGATGTTAGTTCTACAGACAACAATAAATTCATGTTCAACAATAGTGGAGATGTCAATCGTGGACTAAAGAGCAAGGATAGTGGTTCTCATGGGAGTTTTGGGAATCAAAGTAATGCTTTTAAGTTAATATTTTTTCTAATATGTTTGTGATGATTTATTTTCATGTTTTAGTTATTCCAGACGGTGATGAAGGTTTCATATTCAGGTGGAGATCAAATTAACGCTCAGGTATATAAATTAAAAAATTCATATTTGTTCATCTTATATGTCTAATTTATTTTTCAAGTCGATCTCTTTTTAATTTTTTAAATGTTCTAATATCACTACATCTACAAGCATATATACATCTATGACCTTCATGTCGGACTTCCAGGGACTAATATATGTGAAGGAAAGACGATTGAAAGAAATGACAACTCATATTACTTGATGAGAGGTGCAAACAACTCAGTTTCTAATTTTTTATTTATTTTTCCCTTTGATGATTTTTAGGTTGTCAGGGGCTTGAATTTGAATCAGCTAGAAAATTTGATGCTTGCGAAGGATGTCCTAATCAGGAGGTTTGTGTTATTGCTCCAAAAGGACCTGACCTAGGTTTATTTTTTAATTTCGAGTTTTCTTTCAATTATTCCTATGAATTTCACAAAACAAATTTGAATTAAGGATGATAATTTTTATGGATTTGCTGCCCAAACAATTTGAAGACCTGCAGTTCATAGTCATGTAGTCATATCTTTGCATTATCAAATTGCCCTCTATTTATATGTGGGCAATATGGAAGCTAAGGAACGAACGGACGTTTAGAGGAATGGAGATCAACATAGACTTAGCTTTAGAGAATATCAAGATCATGTCATTCAAATGACTCAAAGCTTTTAACAAAGTGGCGAGTGGCAATACTTTATAGGACTGGCTTAGAGAACCAATTCATTGTTTTAGATAGAGTATTGTTCCATTCGTAGATTGATTTCAATGTAATTGTATTTGGTTGGGGTATCTCTAAAATCCCGTGAAATAATAAATTTGGCAGCTTCCAAAAAAAATAAAAATATGTAGATGTATTTAATCATTGTTTTTGTATATATGAACCTATTAGGTGGAATGTTAACTTTTGATTCTTGGAATGAATGCATTTGATAATTAAAGCATAAGATATCTTCTTAAATCACATGAAAATTATAAAATTAAATGAAATGTTTTTACTTTGTATGTCATACTTACTCTTAGACAAAATTGAATTCGAGGTTTTTTGAACTGACCATATGTTACTTCAATACTCCCATCATCGATCTGTTGTAACCCAATAGACATGTTAATTCTTACATAAAGTCATGATGTTTGTTACATAAAATGAAAAATATCTACACTTTTCGACTTCTGAGAGGTTCTACATATATGTGTTATGTATTCTAACAGTAATGAGGGTCAATGGATTTTTTTATCTTATTTTAAAAAATTGTGGTTTTGTTGAATGTAGGTTTAAATTTAAATATTTGAGGAAAGATGTGAAGATTTGAGGTTTATTTATACTTTCAGTGTTGTAAAGATAGTAATACGTCCCTTTATTTTTTAATTGCATAGAAGGTAAACATTCTCTTTATCATGTTGAGTGGCTAAAATGTTGAACTATTAACCATTAGGCTTGAGAGAGGGAAAATATATTTCAATCAGAAATGTTCAAATGTATGTTGCTCTATAATGTATTATAAAAAAACGGGTATTGGTATTTTATGCCGGTGCGCATAAAATACAAACACAACTTATCTAGGAGAGAGTTTTAATACATCTATATATATGTGTGTATACTTATTATATTATCGACTATAAGAAAATTAAAATAGCCACTGAAACACATGCATTGCACAAGAATTTTTATAGACAACATAAATGAAAGAAGAGAAATATAGATCTTTTGTTCAAAGCAGTTAATATTAATGTTTTTTTTTTTGGTAAACAAGCAAATTATATATATATGAAGACACTGTTAGCAAGATAGATTAAAAATAATTAAAACAAGCCCGTGCATCGCATGGGTGAAAATCTAGTATGAACAAAAAGTTCATACATGTCTATCTCATTTTGCATCTTCACAACTTTTATTCCTTCTATTGATTTTCCTATTGAAGCGAATCAATGAAATATTAGAACAAAAATATATCATATCACAAAAATACCCATCATGAAATATTTAAGAAATTAGACATTCTAAAATTTATTAGAACAGTTTTAATGAAACACTTACCATATTTTTTTTTCTCGGAGGTTAATAGTTTGAATCATATTTCAAAGCAGTACTAAGCACAATTAAACTGTAGGCAATAAATGAGATCAATGTGGAAAAATTTTCAAATAAAAGGAATAACTCCAAATAAACCAATGTAATTAAAACTCTTATTCATATAATTAAATACATGAATATGTAGAGAGTAATTTTGTATTTTTTTTAAAGGGGTATTAAATGCATGAATATGCATATACAAGCTGGGTTTTACATGAAAAGGCTTGAGCCTGTTTATAAATACTGAGCCTAAATCAGACATATTATCTGTAATAGACTTTTTTTTATAGCTTTGACCTGACTTTTTAAGTAAATAGATCAGGCTTTATGAGTCTTTTAGAAACCTATTAAAATATACGGAGTATTTAATTGGCTCTTGATAATGCAACATAAAGCCGACCATGCGAAAATACAGGTTCTTTCAAATATACACCAACAAAATCTAAAGTTTGACCGTGTGCTTTATTAATGGTCATTTCATAGCACACTACAAGAAAAAAGACTTTTTGCCACATAACTTTTATCACACTATAAAATAAATATGGTAAAAAGTATTATGTAGCCACATTAAAATAATTAGTGTGTTAATAGGTGTGTTTTTAAAGACATTCAATAATGAGTGTGTGGATATATACTCAATTACCACACACAAAAATAAACATTGTCTATTGTCACACCCCTATTAACACACTAAAAATATATGTGTTTATAAGTACCTTTTAAATACACCATATTTTAAATGTGTTAACAAGTATGTAATTACCACACTAAAAAAAAATAAGTTGTGTTAATATTAACTCTAATGCCACATTATTATATTAGAATTATAAAAAAATTCTAAATTATATTAATTTTTTATTTAATTTTATATTGGCTGATAATATTTTAAAAAATATAAATTAATGATTTTATTTATTGAAATTTATTTTTTGCGTATATAAAATTATTTTGAGTTTTTAAGCAACAAAAATTATACACTTTTTTTCTTAAAAAAATCTGGTATATATATATATATATACAAACACACTATTTCTAAAATAATGTTGAGTTAATTTAATACGCACAATTAATATACAATTTATCAAAATGTTTATATATATATATATATATATATATATTTATATTCGTGTAGTTATAAAACTAAATATTCTGTAGTATAGTGGCAAAGTCATTACAATAGATTCAAGGGGTACAGGGGTCGATTCCAGGGGGACGCAATTGCGTCTATCCTCACATGACTTTAGACCACACATAAAATAAATGTGATAATAGATAAAGTGTGATTATAGATATTTTATTATAACATTTTTACGTGTCCTTAAAAGCAATTTTTTTTGTAGTATCGGAAATTGTTTTCTTTTGAATGGAATAGGTAAGGAATACCAACATATTGAAGAAAATAACATCTCACTTACATAAATGATCACAAAATTTAAAAATATCTTCTCAATCACAACAAATCTTTGTGATCAATAATACTCACATAAATCTTTCAGACATAACATCAAACACCTTGAATGTATCAAATTGTTTAAAAATAGGCAGCCCGCATCTCAATCACACAATATCTTTGCGATCAATAATAACCTAAATCTTTCAGGCATAACATCAAACACCTTGAATGCATCAAAATCTATTAATTCATAACATATTTTCATGAGAATTTTATCAATCAATAATAACACAAAAATATCAATATATAGTTATTGAGATCAATAACTTATAAGTTAGAAAACTTCTAATAAGTTGTGATTGATAATATTTTTTTAGTAATGATCAGTAAGGTACTGCTCCCATTTTTTTATTTATGACTCCATGAAAAGTACTTAAGGATAACACAGATCTAATTGATCAATAAATTATATCAAACAGCTAAAAACCTAAAATACATAACTTACAAAAAAAATACATATACACACACCTTTGTTTTTTCTATCTTTACAACCGTAATAGAGACGAAAAAGAGTTTCAGTTTCACAAGCATATAAATAAACCCTAGTGTAAAAAACTCCACAAAAGATAGATCATATGACGGGTGAATGATAGAAGAACACAGTAGTAGATACATGGGCGATTTCACCTAAAAGTTCTTATATTTTACAATTCCAAAAAATAGTATAAGAGCCCTTATCAAAAAAAAAAAAATGAAGACAAACCTGTTCTTCTTTGTTAAAAAAAAAAACTGTTAAAAAAATTAAATCAAAAAAATTGCAGAAACTCACAAAGGGAAAACGTACAATACATGGAGATGTACTACTAATTGAAAGAACACGCATATAGACCAATAAAAAAAGAGAGCAGAGGAAGACTTACCGTTCGAGAGGTGTCAACGACCGGAGTTGCTGCAGTAAATTGAAATAATAATAAAATAGAAGAATAAGATAGAGAGGTAAACAGAGAAACACACACATCAAGACGTAAGAAAAAACCCCAAAAGAAAATTAATAAAAGAACATGGAAATACAGGGGAATGACACGTATTACTTGAATTGGACAGCTAAAAAGTGATTACTTGTTACCGGCTGGAAACTGGCCAAGTTTGCACAACTCCCTCTTTATTATAGTAATAGATATATATTTGGAACAATACATACATCAACTTCTTGTTGAGGAAAAATGTAATTTAGAATGAGATTTGTGTAGTAATGCTAATTTTAGGAAGTCGTGTACTCGTGTTGATTTAATCTGTACCGTGTAAAAATTCTCTCTCTAAAAAAGGCGTTGGCTTGTGGGTTCCTCTTGATTAGGGTTTTGGTCTCCTTTAGGGAGGTAGCGCCGCCCCTGTTCCCTTGGGCCACCTCTCTCCGACAACTCTCCAGCTGTTTTGAAGTTTTTTTACTCTTTATTTCCACCTTGTACTTTTGTTTTTGTTACATCCAGTTATCTGTTTCTTCCCTTTTCACTGAGGAGTAGGAGCATACTCAGGGGCTTGGGTTTGATTTCTCTGTTTGTGTAATAGTTTCCTCAGGGTGTGTTTGGTTTGGGATTGGTCCATCCGGATTTGGATGGGCCATCCCCCATCCCATCCCTCTCCATCCAAATACCCCTTCAAATACTCATCCACTCCTATAATACATCTATATACCTATTTTTATACAATCACATCACTCTTTTTTTCTTTTAATTACTCATTATCTCTCCTACTTGATTTGACATAAAGTTCACCATCCCCACCTATTTTTCAATCTCAATCCAAACACAATTTTTATTTAATTACTATTCATGGATTACCCCCATCCATATTTTTCCAATCTCCATCTCCATCCCTATCCCATCCACCACCATCCCTAACCAAACAGCACCTCACGATTTCTTGGTTGTGTCTGTGGTTTTCTCAGGTACCATCTCAAAGGCCGAGAGACCTTCGCCTCCACAGAGCAGTCGAGGCTCGCCTTCACCGTTCAGCGAAGTTTTTGAACCTACAAAAGCAGGACTCGATGGAACAGGAGGACCTTGTACAAGTCGGGGAAGAGGAACTCATAAAGGAAAGCACACCTTCTAGATGCCTTATCGGAACGGTTCTCACAGCTAAGCCGTTCAATGCTTACGGTCTGCTCGAAGCTATGAAACGAGCAATGAAACATGCGAAGGGCTTCACGGCTAGGGAGGTGGGAAGGAACCTCTTTTCCTTCCATTTTAACTCTGAGGTGGATATGCAAGATGTGCTTGACAGAGAGCCCTGGCACTTTGAACAACGCGTTCTAGTGCTAAAAAAACTTGAAATGGGGGAACAACCGTCCCAAATCTGCCTTGAATATACCCCTTTCTGGGTGCGTCTCTATGACCTCCCCGCGGCTGCTAGAACCCCGCCTATTGTTGAAAAACTTGTTAGAACCTGTGGAAGAGTCCTAGAAATTGACAGCTCCTCCCTGGATGGCCTATCACAAAGCATACGGGTTAGAGTTTTGTTGAATGTAAAATAACCCTTGAAAAAAGGTACAAATATGAAACTAAAAGAGTCAACATTATGGATCCCTTTCACCTACGAGAGGCTCCCCTCTTTCTGCTATGTGTGCGGGATGTTGGGACATATGAAGAGGGAATGCGATGCTATCAAAGAGGCAGCTGAAATACAAGATATCCCCAACGCAAAGCTACCGTTTGGAGAGGGGATGAGAGTCTCCACTAAGAAAAAAGCAACTGTAACCATTACAACTGATGAGGGCAACACCGAAACAAGAGACGCTATAGCTGGTAGGAGAAAGCCTGTTTGAAACCTTTAGGAGAAGATGGGTTCAAGAGTGTGAGAAAGAGGAGATCAATTCAGTTGTAAAGCAGGAAAACGGCTTGGGACAAGAGGAAGTTGAGGTGGTGAGGAAGAATTTATCAAAAGTGGTTGTGAGAGATAAAGAAGTCAAAAAGGAACCAAATGAGCTGGAAAGCAAAGAATTAATTGAGGATACAAGGAGGACAGCAAGGTATGATAAACTTCCACTTCCCCATGTTAATAGCAGAGGAATCTTTTATGGCATTCAAGAGAACCACACCGACAACCCCATGCCAAAATTAATGCCAATGTCTGAAATCGTCAAACTTTGTTCACCTACCCACACACACCCTCTCTCTCAATCAACCAAAATTCCCCACAATCAACCAATCCATAACTCTCCTAACTCTACTACTCCGTACCAACCAGAAAAGCCCAGCCTCAATGATTATCCCATTAAATATACCCCCACCAACCATTCTCCACTCATAAACGAGCACACCCTCATATGCACCCTATCCAAAACTTCAAAATTCACACTCACTGTGACCGAAATCGAGCCTCATAAATCTCACCCTCACTCAAACAACACCCACATTGATACCAAACTACCACAATCCCACCAGAGCAATACATCTAGCCTACCCAATACCAAACCTCTGAACACAAATGAGCCAACAACACAAAAAACAAGAAAGGCAAAAGCCCCCATCATCCAGAGACGCCCTAACCAAGTTCAAAGCTCACCCCACCTTAGGCTAACCCAGTTTGCTAGAAAATGAAAACTCAACACTGAAATAGAGGAAAACCGAAATGGAAAAATCAGCAGAACATCAATGGATTTGGACCCAAAAGATCAGGCAAACTCATCGGCGGCGGCTGCGGTGCAGCCCCGCCGAACCCAATGATTGTGTGAAGCTGGATCTGCCGCGGGCTTGGGAACCGAGCGGCAGTCCGAGCATTGAAGAAGCTCCTACATGAGGAAAATCCGGATATAATTTTTCTCATGGAAACAAAACTGAAATGTGTCCAAATGAGAAATTTAAACTACCGTTCGTGGCACTTTGAGGGATGTTTTCTAGTGGGTTGTGAAGGTGATGGAAAATCTCGAAGAGGTGGACTTTGTATGCTTTGGAGAAACAAACTTACAATCTCCCTCTCATCCTTCTCAACAAACCATATTACAGTTGGGGTGGATGCGACTGAAGAGTGTGAAGCTTGGTTCCTCACGGGTATATACGGATGGCCGGAGCAGCAGAAACGAAATGATACCTGGAGATTGATCGAAAGGTTGCGCCCTCAACCGGTGCTCCCTTGGCTGTGTTTAGGTGATTTTAATGAAATATTATGGTCACATGAGAAGAAGGGGGGAAATGCTCGATATACTGTTAGCATGGAAAATTTAAGGTACACCCTTATTGGGCTCGACCTGCAGGATCTAGGATACCAAGGATTTGATTTCACCTGGTCAAATGGATGGGCGGCGCCCGATAATGTGGATGTGAGACTAGACAGAGACTTGCTAACCCTCAATGGAGTACCCTCTACCCAACAACGACAGTCTTGAATCGAGCCAGGTTCGGATCTAACCACTCTCCGATTGTGGTTCACATCAGTCGCGACGAGAATGGAGTGGATGAAACACGTGATAGAAGATGCAAGATCTTTAGATTTGAGAAAACGTGGATGGAAAGTTCGCAGTGTAGAGAAGTCGTTGAAAGATCTTGGAGGGGAACCAACAATGGCAGCGACTTTATGGATCGCCTGAAGTGTTGTGAGGCCCATCTCACCATATGGGGGCAGGAAACTTTGGGTAATGTTGGAAAGAAAATTAAGGAAGCTAAGCACAGGCTGGAAGAGCTACAAGCTGCTCCCCAATCTGATGTTGTGATAGCCCAAATTAAAGTTGTGGAAATTGAGCTTAATGAGCTTCTAAAAAACGATTAGATATGGTAGTACCAAAGATCCCGAGCCCTTTGGCTCAAGGATGGAGACAGAAATTCGAAATTCTTCCACCAAAAAGCATCTCAAAGAAGGAAGAGAAACACAATTCGGAGGATTAGTGATGGCAGGGGAGGGTGGATAAAAAAGGAGAAGGAGATTGTGAATACGTTGAGGGAGTACTTTATCCAGATTTTTACCTCAATGGACGTTCAGGAGGCAGGCCGAGTTACTGACTGTGTGGAGCCGAAGGTCACTAAGGATATGAACGGAACTTTGAGACGCCCCTACACAGCCGAAGAAATCAAAAGGGCTCTTTCACAAATGCACCCGACGAAATCCCCGGGTCCTGATGGTATGCCCCCACTCTTTTTTCAATCATATTGGCCTATTGTTGAGTACTCTTTTGTTTCTACCTGCCTCGATATTTTGAACAATAACCGTGACCCCTCATCCTTAAACCACACACACATTGTCCTAATCCCAAAAGTCAAATCCCCCCAAACCCCTAAAGACTTTAGACCCATAAGCCTTTGCAACGTCATCTTTAGAGTCATCTCCAAAACCATATCCAATAGGTTGAAAACGATTATTGACAGAATCATCTCCACTCACCAAAGTGCATCCATACCCAATCGCCTTATTACTGACAATGCCATGATTGCCTTTGAGATTTTTCACTCCATGAGAAAGAAAAAAACTGGTAGAAAAGGTTCTTTAGCCCTAAAGCTTGATATGAGTAAAGCCTATGATAGAGTTGAATGGAGTTTCCTCCGTGCCATGTGTTTAAAGTTGGGTTTTGATCATGCTTGGATTGATTTGGTTATGCGATGTGTTTCCTCTGTTTCATATTCTTTGCTTGTGAATGGGCAGCCCTCGGCTTCCTTCACCCCTCAACGGGGGCTCCGTCAAGGGGACCCCCTGTCTCCTTACCTTTTTCTCATTTGTGCAGAGGGTTTTTCCGCTCTTATCCGTCGGGCAGAAAGACTGGGGGATATCACAGGATTTAAGGTAGCAAAAGAAGCTTCGGCGGTCTCACACCTCTTCTTCGCCGACGATAGCATCGTCTTCTTTTGAGCTTCTTAGAGAGAGGTTTATAATGTCCACGACCTCATTGAGACCTATGAAGCCGCCTCCGGCCAGTTGGTAAATCTTGACAAATCTGAACTAACAGCTAACGGAAATGTCTCGGTGGACCGAAGAGATGAGTTCGGCAGGCAGCTTGGGGCAAGAACTGTTGATAGCTACTCAAAATATTTGGGCCTCCCCATTCTCATCGGAAGATCGAAATCCCAGATTTTTCGAGTTGTTGTAGAAAGAACTCTTAACAGGCTAAAGGGCTGGAAAGAGAAAACCTTATCAAAAGCTGGACGAGAGACCCTCCTCAAAGCAGTGATTCAATCTATACCTACTTATGTTATGAGTTGCTTTATTCTCCCCCTCTCCTTGTGTGATGAAATCGAAAAGGCGGTGGCAAAATTCTATTGGGGAGCTACTGAAAATGAGAGGAAGACACATTGGGTAAGCTGGGATAAGGCCACGTGAGCGAAGCGAAACGGAGGCCTGGGTTTTCGAGAGATTCACTTCTTTAATCTTGCGTTGGTGGCAAAGCAGTTTTGGAGGATTAGCCGATCCCCAAATTCTCTAGTGGCCAAGATTCTCAAGACAAAATATTTTCCCAGGGGTGAGATGGAATCAGCAGGCCTCAGCTACCAACCAAGTTATATCTGGTGTAGCCTCATAAACGCTAAGGAATTGATTCGAGCACGCAGCGCATGGCAAGTGGGTAACGGAGAGCAAATTCACTGCGTCTCTGAGGATTGGATTTGGAATGAGGGCTACTATAGACCTACACCCAAGGAACACGCCAATCACGAATTCACTTTGGTGGCAGACTTCATTGATGTTGTCTCTCACTCTTGGAGAGAGGATCGTGTCTCCCAGTGTTTTAACGAAGAGGATGTTCAGCGGATTCTAGCCATGCCCCTAAGCAGCAGGAACACCCCGGACAAGAAGATATGGAATGGATCAAAAAATGGAAGCTTCAGTGTCAAATCCGCGTATCACATGACGGTTAAATTATTCTCAAACAGGGGCAGGGACCTCCCCTCGAGCAGCCAACCGACCCCGTTTTGGGATAAATTGTGGCAAATCAAAATCCCCCCGAGCACGCGACATTTTCTTTGGAGGGCCTGCGTGAACGCTCTCCCGTGCATGGAGAATTTGACTAAGAGAGGGATGGAGGTTAGGCTCGACTGCGCACTCTACGGTGATCCAAAAGAATCCATAGTTCACACTCTCTTTCTTTGTCCTAATGCTTCCACACTTGGGGCTCCTCCCCAATCCATATTGATTTCCAAAACATCCTCAACTCAAGCTTCAAGGCTGTTATGTGGGATATGATGGAACGTCTCCCACCCCACGGGCTAGCAATTTTTGCCATTACAGCAAGCAACATATGGGTGGCTAGAAACAAATTCATCTTTGAAGGTCATACGCCAAATCCGGTACTTGCAGCGAACCGGGCTATCACACTCGCCCATGACTTCAATTCTTCTATACACACTGATACTTCTGGCCGTGAGAACAAGAGAGGGGAAAAATGGAAATTGCCGCCATCTGGGAGAAACAAAGTGAACTCTGACGCTGCCATTTTTTAAGATGGATATGTGGGCCTTGACTTTATTATCAAGAATGATGGGGGTGAGGTCCTGGTCTCAGGTAGCCGAAGATTTAAAGCCTCTGGAAGCAGTACGTTGATCGAAGCCTTGGCCATGCGACACGCACTTACCAGGGCAGCGGAGTGCGGAGTCGGAAACATGATGATCGAAACTGATTCGGAGACTCTGTCTAAGGCTCTTAATGCTGAACTGGAGGACGAGGTGCAGGTGATGCTGATTGTGGAGGATATCTGGGACCTGGCGCGAAGACTGAATAGCTCCTCCTTCGTTTTTGCATATCGAAATGCTAACAGGGCTGCCCATTCTCTAGCACATGTGGGCTCTCATTCAGATTGGGAGGAGGTTTGGATAGAAGAAGTTCCGAGTTGTTGTATTCCCTTTATTATCAATGATGTAAGGCACGAGCCTACTCTTTCTACGTAATGAAATTTTATTTCCCCGTCAAAAAAAAAAAAAAAAGAATGAGATTTGTGTATGAAGAGTGTTTGTGTCAATAAAATTGTGATTTGGTGAATATTAATTATTAAGGTGTTTAGGGCAATATCTCATATTTATACATAAATAAAAGTTGGGCTTTGAATTGGATTGAGTTTGAGATAAGAATTAAGAATTAAAATCTCAAAAGTATAAGTTTAAATGGGCCTTAAATATTTATCTCAATAGACATGAAAGTATAATATAACTTTAAAATAGATTTAAATGAATAATTAAGCATATACTTAAATATTTATATTATAAATTTTAGGGGTATTTAAGTAATCTTAGACTCATCATTGTCTTTCTCAGTCATTTTTAGCTTCTTCAACTCTAGATCATCCCATTTAACTCTTCTAAGATATCGAACAATTTCTTTATCGGCTTCACGGGACTGGTACTGGTCTCCCCGTACCTCTCCAATATCTCCTTGAATTGGAAATTTCATCTTCATATGGAATTTGGATACCACCGTCTAGAACAAGTTCAAGATATGTGTAGATGTTGTTAATCCTTAAATGCCTTAACATTATCAACAACATCTTAATTTGACCTTCCGAGATTTTTTCTAAGTCTTTTCTGAAATGCTACATTAAATGTTGATCTAAATGTTGTCGCATTTCTGGCAGGATCTAGAAGCTTCTACAAGGATCTGGAACCTGGAAGATTCCAGAACATTGGAGAACATGCTAGAACGGCCTGGAACCATTTGGAACGACCTGGAGCATTCAAGAAAGATCTAGAAAGATCATGGAAGTTGAGTTCCTAAAAAATAGGACCTCATTGTGGAAGCCTCTAGAATCAGCACCCCACTACTATAAATACCGATGGAAGGCTTCTCAAATCAGTGTACTCTATTCGATCAACTTCCTAGACCGAGCGTATATCCCTGTTAGGAATTGTGGCCAGTAGAACTACCTTTTAGATCATACGTTCGTATCCCACCCGTATGGCTATGTGTCTTCTTATCTATTGAGAGTGTAATCTTTAGATAGACTAGGCATTTCGACAGTGTATACATTATACACTTAGTTCGTTTTTAGAACAAGGCACCTGCCTCGTTTGTAGTTTCTGTTGTGAATGTTAATGCTGTAACATTTCACACAACATTTATACTTGAAGATAAGTATTGGTTTTCGCCGTAAGGCTAGCATAGATTTTTATTTATAAAATCTATGTGAAAAATTATTTCCATTGTGTCACGTTTGTTTTTAGTGTTTCAAGTCTTCCGCTGTGTTAATCATAATTTCTGATATTCTGTTAGAGCCAGTGTTGTACCAATTGTCACAACATTTAGTACAACATTATTCTACTTAAACTTAAACACTTCATATTCATACACTCTCACCACACTTTCAATATGCTTTCAAAAAACCACGTTATATGAAGAGGGAATATCTACAATAAAAAAATAATTATTAGTACTTGCCTCCTTGGAGCGTCTCCCAGCCCCACCTGCAATGTGACTTGGCCTAGGGGCTGGATAGCTCCTCCCGAGACTCCGTACATGAACGTTTCGACTGGTTTCAGCTACACATTTATGCATATTCTCTTGAAACATTCTAGGAACATGATGTTAGTTGAGCTTTCTGTATCCACAAAAATGCGGGCTACATCATAGCCTGCAATATTAGTTGTAATCACCATGTCATCATTATGATGCTCTTGCAAGTAATGTCTATCTTCAGGTCTGAATTTTATGCAGGGAGCAACAACTACATGCCCCACCTCCTTGCAGTCTTTCTTACTATCGGTTCTCAGACCTCGAATTCTCATCTTTCTAATTCTGAACGAATCTCCATTGACTGGACATCCCATACTCATCTAGATCCTGCCCTGTTTCTAGGGCTGCTGTGGTTGGTCCTCAACATTAGCACAAGATTCTCTCCCTTTGTCATCTGGTTTCTTCTCAGGTTCTTTCCGCTTATGCCCTGTCACTTTCAGTATATAAATTCTTTCAAATGACCTGCTTTGATCATTCTCTCAATCTCTTCCTTCAAATGAAAACCTATTTGACTTGAAGGTTTTTTAGGCCCTCTGGATCTCGAATAAGGGAACTTCATCTCTAGATGGCCTCCTGCAACTTCCAACACCTCAATAGGTTCTATCTTTAAAGGTGTGTATTTTTCAAATCTTCATGTTTGTCTCGTACTCCCCCAGCACCTCCAACGTCTCTAGGTGGCTTAGGACTAGATCTCTTCATCACATGCTATTTCTTTTTCTCCCCGTAGAGGACTTCATCTCGAATCTCTTGGCTTTCCTTACTTATTCCAAAGTCTAGTATTTTTCAATTCTGTGTAGCAACTCATCAAATGTCTGCACTGGTTTCTTCGTTAATGAGGAGAATAAATCTCCATCTCGGAGCCCGTTGGTCATAAACTTGTTCACGTTACAACACTAATATAGTCAACCGCAAATGTATGGTGTCTATCGTAGCGTAGTAAGTATGAGTCGATCCCACAGGGAAAGGCTAGTGTAAAAGTTGTATTTGTTGGCATGATTCTACACGATTGATTTTCAATGAAGGTTTTAAAACTAAGACTAATTTTAATGCTATCTACAAATGTCACTAAGAAAGCAAGTAAAACTAGTTCAATCCAAATCAACAACAAACTAATGAAATGAAAATAACAAAACTAATCAAGAAAAAATGTGGTTCCAAGGCATATGCAATAATACTTAGAAATCAATTTATGAATAATGACTCATTCAAATGATAATTAAGCTTGTCTTTATATGGTTGATCACTAAATAATGCATTAATTAATCTCTCAATCTAATTAATCTAAAGGAAAACACAATGTAAGTTTGTATCTCTACCTCACAAATATCATGCCACCTAAATTAGCCCAAAAGATCATTCAATTCTCTCCCAATAATTAATTTTCTCTCGAGCTCATAATAAATTGAGTTATATGCATATGTTCAATTAATGAGATAAATCTTTCAATCTTACACCAATTAACAATAGATAAAACACATTATCATGATCAGTAATAACATGCTTCTAAATAAGAATTAAGTACACAAATAAGAGACAAACACCATTTAAAATAAAACTTTAATCTAAATATTTACAAGCCTTGGAACCTAAAATGTTCTCAAAATCTCAAACACAATAAAAGAAGAAATAACTAAAATAAATAAAAGGAAAAGAGAAAGATTAGAGTACCGTAGATGATGGAGTGTGAAAATCCTAAGCTAATCCATCATTTTGATCTCCAAATGAAGAACACCTTTCACTAAGTGTAAGTGTGTGTAAAAATCGCAGCTCCTCAAAGTGAGGAGGGTTTTTTAATCTCTGCTTAATGTTTCCTCCAAAATATATGCGCCCTTTTTTCTTTTTTCCCGGGACTTCATTCAATGGGTGTAAGGCCCATGCATGACATGCTCCCTAATTCCTTAATTGGGCTGCCGTCCAAGTAAACATTAATGGGCCTCAATTAATCATCAATGTGCTGTTGTAATGGGCCGAAATGAATGCCATTATTTCTCCGACTCTCAAACACAATTTCTTCCTTCGTTGACTTCACTAAAAATTAATTACGTGTTTTACTTATAAAAATGCTCAATTATCTATAAAAATAGCAAACCACTACCTTTTTCACAATCAAGTACCTTTTTCACAATCAAGTGCAACTTACAAAAAATGAGTAAAAATAACATGAAATTCTATTAGGTTGTGTTTGGATGGAGGGATTAAGGTATGGATTTTAAATCCATGATCTAAATCCACTCCACCTGTTTGGATTAAATGAATGGATTTCAAATATTTAGCATCTTTTTTAGTTAAAATTGAGAGGATTTCAAATCCTCACTAAAACCATGTCATTTGAAATCCATCTAATTTTAAATCATTTCATTTGAAATCCCCCCATCCAAACACAACCTTAAATTAAAATTAAAATGCTCAAGAAAATCATGCAATTTTCATCTAAATCAGGTGTTGATCTTCACCTCTAGAGAGGTTGTAGGAACCTCTAGAGCAGTTAGATTGAACCTTTTTCAGAGGGACTCTCAAACATTCTTTCTCTACCCGCCTCATGTTAAACATGGTCAAGGTCGCTC
The DNA here is from genome assembly GCA_963675135.1 of Galeopsis tetrahit. Taxonomy (NCBI): domain Eukaryota; kingdom Viridiplantae; phylum Streptophyta; class Magnoliopsida; order Lamiales; family Lamiaceae; genus Galeopsis; species Galeopsis tetrahit. Next base: position 12,153,603 of record OY776121.1, on the reverse strand, counting down.
GTGGTTGCCTCCTGGCACTAACAAATTGGTGGAGGAACAACTCACTAAACTCTGCCCAGGATTTGATGGAGTTTGGCCCCAGGTAAACCACTGTTGTGCGGCCTTTGCTAGAGTTGTCAAGAAGACTCTACACAACCTCCCCATAACAATGTAGGAGGGTCGCATTCTCAAATCGCACCAAGTGCTCATACGGATCTAACATTCCACCATATTCATAATTAAGAGGTTTAAAGTTAAACAATAATTTATCATGAAGTATCACTAAAAAATTGACAACAAGTGACATATTGAGATTTACTTACACGATCCATCATTTGTTTACGCGTGATCTTCATTTCTTTCTACAAGAACTCTAATTGACCAATCACAACACTTGGATATGTGTCATAGGTTCTCTCTCCTATCTTATGTAAGTCCTTTTCCCAAAGAGTAGAGGATGAAACTCCCCCATCCATCAGTATACTAGCCTCTGGTGGAGTAGCCGATGATGGTGCTCCTTTTCCATCTTTTGCTTACATGAGACTTTTACGTTCACATCCCATACTCATGTATCGTATCGATCAAATCTCAAACAATCGAAATAAAGACTTCACATCTTAACTTAATTTTCCCAAAGACGACGATAGTTGTTGCATTGGGTTTGAAGGCATAATGAAATTACAGAACAACCTCAATTCACCGGCGATCAAATCAGTACTACATGAAACTGCCACATAGCTAGCACTACTCCAATACCTGCAAAATACATCGGAGAGACCTCTAATGCGGGGAATTTGACGCTCAAGTTAGATACTGGTGACCTCAAGGATAGCATTTAGAGGATAATCGATCACAAGTGAGTCTGTACTTCTTATATGCAATATGATGCTCAATCAAGTGTGTGAACGAGTGATGTGGTGCACTTCAATCGTGAATCACATGTGAAAACTTGTGTTCTCATGTGTATAATACGTATAAAACTTATGGTCATGTAAGTATGAAGTTGTAATGTATCATAATGTGTGATCACATGTGTAAATGATTTTGAATTCGTTTACATATGAGTACTTTGAGGAAGGGATAACCATCTCCCCCTTTATCTCCACTAAGAACATATATATCCCGAAAATCTCGCGGATCTGGCGGGCCTCCCATGAGTCTGACACAGTCAAAGGGTTATCTTCAGCTTCATTCAAGTGTCTCACGATCTTCTCTATTGATCGATAGTTTACCTCCCATATCCTAATGATAGACCAAAGACACTTCGTGGACCCTGGTTTCAGTGATCTTTCACCTCTGGGCTTCGGTACAGTTCTCATTAAACCTGCGTAAAAGTGGGCTTAGGACTCGAGGTCCAGGAGGGTTCTCAACCCATAGATTCGACTCACAATAGTGGTACCACTTATTAAATTTAAAGGATATTATTGTTATATATATTCCACATATCTTTTTCTAGTTGAGCAGACAATATTGATAAGACAAAAAAACTGTATTAATAAGATAAACAATTTGAGATTTGTGAACTTCATTTACCTAACCAAGTTCAGTACACAAATCTTATTCTAATAATAAAAAAATTGTGAGATATTATTGGGTAGATGATAATACTCCTCTGTCCACCAAAAGTGTGCTCACTTTTTTTTATATGTGCTTTTAAAAAAATCATATTTTAATTATAAAGAATATATTTAATATAATGAGTAGAAAATATATTTGGTAGATACTCAATCTTGTTAGTAAAGTAGAAAAAATATTCAAAAGTTAACTATTTAAATAGAATAAGCACGTTTTTGTGGACCTCAAAAAAAACAATGAGCACACTTTTGGTGGACGGAGGGAGTAATAATTAAATAGTTGGTAAAAAATAATTATGCACCGATTCAGTGGAGTTTCCGGACTGGGCATGCAACATGTAACTAGTTATATGTATTTTGTGAGAGAGGAGAGCTTTGGTTTATAAAAAAAAAAAAAATCAAATGTCTGCAAGTTATCTGCACCCGCTCATTTTATTAGTTCACCCCCAAATCATTTCTTTTTTACAACGGTTATCTACACCCGTTCATTTTATGAGTTCACCCCCCAAATTATTTTTTTACCACAGTTATCCGCACCCGCTCATTTTATTTTATGAGTTCACCTCCAAATATTTTTTAAAAAATAATTACATTAAAAAAATTATATTATTTTTGTATTAATTTACAAAAAATATAATAAAATCAACCCTAATTTATACATTTACAATCTGCATCCGAGTTATTGCCGAGTTACCGTCGATTCACCATCAAATCATCTATATTTTTAGAAAAAAAATCGTAAAAACATAATTAAAAATAACTATCGAAATTAGGCACAAATCTCCTTTTTTTTTTCTTCCCATTTTCAATTTTTATTCCAAACTTTTTATTTCTTCGTTTTTTTTTTGTTTCCTACTTTTTTTTCTTTCTTTTATTCATTAGTATTTTTTTAAATTTTAATACAAAATAATACCATGAGCTTCGGGCACGGAGATTAAAAAATATGATATAATAAGTGAATGTATGAGAGGAGAGGTGATGTGATTGAGAGAAAAAAGAATATAATGAAATGTGAGAGAAAATAGTTTGTCAAAAAGGGAATGAGTAGTTTTCATTGGGACAAACGAATAAGGAAAGTTAGGTAGCTTTCACTAGGACGTAGGGAGTAGTCGGTAATACAATAAGTAATACTCCCTCTGTCCCATAGAAATTTGCACACTTTCCATATATGGATGTCCCATACCAATTTGCACACTCCATAAAAGGAAATATTGTCATAACCCTCACCCTCAAAATATACACATATTTACTCATATGCCATTACTTTTTCACACTCAACCTACCTTTTACTTTACTTTATTCATAAAAGTTTACAAAACTACCCCTCAAAACATCACTCATTACACCTTTTCTTACACATTTCTTAAAATGTGTGCCATCCTAGAGGTGCAAATTCCTCTGGGACGGAGGGAGTAACCAGTAATACCATAAACAGGAATCAGTAATACCATTAACAATAATTAGTAATATCTTATACAATAACAAATAATTTCACACATCTAATTATATTCAGTAATACTAAAAATAATTATTAGTAATACCACGAATAATAATCAGTAATATCATTAATATTAATCAATAAAATTTTATACAATAATAAATAATTCCACACATCTAATTATATTCAATAATACAAAAAATAATTATCAGTAATACTATGAACGGTAATTAGTAATACCATGAACATTGATCAGTAATATCTTATACAATAACAAATAATTCCACAAATCTAATTATATTCAATAATACCAAAAATAATTATCAGTAATACCATAAACAATAATATGTAATACAATAAAAAATAATAATAATCAGTAATGTCTTAAACAATAATAAATAATTCTATAAAATCAGTAATACCACAAACAATAACCAGTAATATCACAATTAATAATCAATAATCATTAATATTAATTCAACAGTGTATTAATAGTAATACCACAATCAATAACTAGTAATACCATTACCAATAACCAATAATATCACTAACAATAATATAATAAAAAAAAGAATGACGAGAGTGCAGATCGGGGTGTACTGAAGAAAATAGGGGGTGCACATTACCAAGCCCAATTGAAGGGAACCTGGCCTAGACCAATGGGAGGGCACCCTAGGTCAGCAGTCGTCGCCTGGAATTTCATCAACAAGGTCACCGGATCCGAGTGTCGGCCAGTCAGAGATCCATCACCAACATACTCACAGTCCTCCGTTGAGTCGCCGTCAGCCGGAGGAAGAGGCTGCGCAGGAGTAGGGTGAAGAAGACAGACGAAGCAATGTAGCTTCGATTTGGGCAGAGATGAACGACGAGAAAGAGGCTGCGTCGATCCGAGTATTGCAGGCGAGCGCCATTGATGCCGGAGAAGCTCCTGGATTGCAAACGCAAGGGAGATTTATCGAAGTAGTCGCGTCGATGGTCGAAATGAGGAGAGGATTTCGGCCGCGCATGGATTGTGGTCGAGATGGAAGATAATGTCGATTATCATGGAAGTGAAGAATCACAATTGCGATTCGAAGTGGGGTCTCGGGCTTCAGCGGCCGAGACGAAAGCGCCGTCGTCGCCGTGGAAGGGGTGGTCGGGCAAGGTGGTAGCTGGGTCACCCGCCGACCGGCATGGATTTCCGGCAGGTCCTTTACTCATCAAATTAAAATTGAAATTCAGGTGCACCGTCGATCGACCATAAATGTGATTATTTTGTGTAAATTAATAAAATGATAATATAGTCTTTTAAATGTGATTATTTTTTAAAAAATATTTTGGGGTGAACTCATAAAATGTGCGAGTGCAGATAACCGTGGTAAAATAATAATTTGAGGGTGAACTCATAAAATGAGCGGGTGCAGATAATTGTGGTAAAAAATAATTTAGGGGTGAACTCATAAAATGAGCGGGTGTAGATAACCGTTGTAAAAAAGAAATAATTTGGGGGTGAACTCATTAAATGGGCGGGTGCAGATAACTGTAGTAAAAATATGATTAAGGGGTGAATTCATTAAATTATCGAATGTAGATAATTGTAGTAAAAATATGATTAGGGGGTTAATTCATTAAATTAGCGGGTGCAGATAACTGCAGTAAAAATATGATTAGGAGATGAACTTATTAAATTAACGGGTGCACATAAAATATAAATAAAAAATTGAAATTAGGGTCGTACACTGCGGTACGGGAGAATTTGGCTTATTACCATTTATACAGTCAGTGACGTACCCAGAAATTAGAGATTGGGGGGCCCAATTTACATTAATACAAAGACAAAATATTTATATATACAAAAAAATTATTATAAATTTTTCAATACATCTCATTTTATTAATATAAATTTAATGATTTTTGTTATGTTTTGAAAGAAAGTAATTTTAATTGTTCTAGCTTGTGAAAAAGTATATAACTCCGATTGTTGTTGAAACTTTAGTCACTATTAGTCAAATGTAGAAGTTAAAATATACTCCCCGTCCATAGTGATTTTTATATTTTGATTGACTCACTTTTTAAGAAATGAAAATTTAGTGAAGTGTGAGATCAAATAAGTAAGAATCAGTTTGAGTGATTTAATAAAGTATAAAATAGATTTTGTGAGGTTTAAAAAAAAATTAGTGAAGTGTATTAATAAGAGAAAATATAGATATAAAATTAATAATAATTTTAAAAATAAAATGATATAGTAAATGTATCTATTTTGTTAATTATTTTTATATTTAAAGTGTGCAAGTAATATTAAAACATAAAAACATAATATAAATAATTACTAAAAAAATATAATATATATATATATATATATATATATATATATATATATATATATATATAAATTGGTGGGGCCAGTGACCAAGTCCGTCCCTGTATACAGTAATCTTATTTAGTTTGAGGGGGCCAACTTAAATAAAAAAATTAAAAATTAAAATAATTTTAATATCATATATTTGCAAACATTCTACGTGTCACTCATAAAATGATTGGTCTATTTCGTCTATTTTTTCTCAAATCACTCTATTTCAAAATCTCTTTTTTTTTTTTTTTTTATTAATTTCACATTTATTAATTTTTTTATTAATCTTAATCATTAATCTTAACTGTACATTTTTTAATCTCATGTTTTAAATGCACAGTTTTAAATATTAAAATTTAAATGAATATAAATTCTCAAATTTAAAATGAAACAAAATTTCCGCGAGTATTCTATATAAATCTGAATCCCTTTCTTTCATTTCAACATTTTTTCTCAAATCACTCTATTTCAAAATCTCTTTTTTCTTATTAATTTCACATTTATTAATTTTTTTATTAATCTTAATCATTAATCTTATTCGTACATTTTTTAATGTCATGTTTTAAATGCACAGTTTTAAATATTAAAATTTAAATGAATATAAATTCTCAAATTTAAAATAAAACAGAATTTCCGCATAATCTACGGAGTATTCTATATAAATCTCAATCCCTTTCTTTCATTTCAACAATCATAATTTTTTTTCTTCGATTTTTTCTTTTGATTCTGTAGAAATTTATGTTTCAAATATATTCATCAATCCCACATCTCCTTTCTTTTAATTTTTTGCTGAATTTATTTTCTTATTTTCTCATTTCATTGTTCTATTTTTGTGTATTTGTTTTGCTACAATATTTTTATCATTGTTTTCATTTTTTTTCGTTTTGCTACAATATTTACTATAATATTTTTATCATAGTTTTCGTTTTTCAACAATATTTTTAACATTGTTTTCATTTTCAGAATTCTTCGATTTTTTCTTTTGATTCTGTAGAAATTTATGTTTCAAATATATTCATCCCATCTTATCTCTATTTTTTTTTTTTTTTTGCTAATTTATTTTCTCCTTTTCTCATTTCATTGTTCTATTTTTGTATTTGTTTGTATTCTTTTTGCTACAATATTTTTATCATTTGTTTTTTTTTTTCGTTTTGCTATTGTTTTCATTTTACAGAATTCTTTGATTTTTTGTTTTGATTATGTAGTGTAGAAATTTATGTTTCTTTTATTTTTTTGCATAACTTTTTTGTTTGTAGAATTCTAGGATTGCGTTTTTTTTTTCCTCACAAATTAGTCTATACTGCAACTTTCTTGCTAATCTCATCTCATGGGATCAATTTAAATATTTACATTCCTTTTACAAATAATTTACGTGTATTAATTATTAATTATGATTTTTTAAAAATGTGTTTATTTGCTCCGTCAATCCATCTGCATTATAATTATTTTCACATTTTCCTATTATTTGATTTTACACGTGTATTACTTTCTCTCCTTTCACATTATCTTATTTTATAAGAATTTCATATTATTATTTTCCCTTTTTCTTTTTCTCTTCCCTTCTTTTTTCATTTTCTTTCTCCTTTATATTTTTAAATTATTTTTTCTATTTTATATGAATAATTATAAATCACCCTTTATATCTATTCACTACAAGAAAAGAGGTTTTTAGCATCGAATTTTTTTTGATACTAAAAATGAAATATTTGATACCAAAGGGTATTGGTATCAAATTTATTTTCGATACCACTTCCGATACCTATACTCCCAATCCTAAAGACCGCGTATCGGAAAAAAAAGTCTGATACTAAAGGGTAACTCTTTAGTATCAGAAATGTATAGTATCAATAAATATTTTCTGATACTAAAGGATTGAACTCTTTAGTATCAAAATTGTATTTAGTATCGGATTATTGTATCAATTTGTTTTGATACAACAATGCATTTATAGTATCGCAAACTTTTACCGATACTAAACATATAGTATCAATAAATATTTTTTGATATAAAATGATTGAACCCTTTAGTATCAAAATAATATTTAGTATCGGATAATGGTATAGTATCTATAAATATTTTCTGATACTAAAAGGATTTAACCTATAGTATCAGAAAAATATTTAGTATCGGATTGTATTTTTAGTATCAATTATTTTGACACTAAAGGTTATAACCTTTAGTGTCAGAAAAATATTTAGTATCGAATAATGATATCAATTTTTTTTAATACTACATTGTAAATATATAGTATCAATAAATATTTTCTGATACTAAAAAATTGAATTATTTAGTATCAAAAAAGGCATTTAACATCGGATAATTATATTAATTTTTTAATATAATATTATATTTATTGTATTTAAAATAGTACCGACTGATTCTAAAATTAATGGTATTATAAAAATGTTCTAATATTAATTTTCGAATAGCAAAAATCACACTAGCTTTATTACACGCATAAAATGCTAATATTCAATATGTATGATTCAAATCTAGCTTTATTTGCCCTCCATATTACTAATTCAAATATCAAAATACGAGTAACATTTATCAACAATGAACCACAAGTATATTAGTTTCATATACAAAAACTAGTATATAAGCTCCATTACAAAATATCTAAGGTGAAGTGCTTTTCAAGAACTAGTATATTAGGTTAGTTTGTGGAGCATTTCCGAACATGCAAATTGTGGAAAGCCTCGCCGTTGCCATAATCTCCTGCAATTGAGCCACTTTCAGATGTATCATATATTTTCCACAAATGATCAAACATTAAAGCACAAATTCATATAAATGAAATTCATATGGCATATAATAATTAATTGCACATTGACTTGATATATGGATTAAAAAAAGCTGGCTTGTACCTAACAACAATAAAATTATGTGAATTATACTGGTATCATATAACAATATATTCCAAAGGCCAAGATCCAAAAGAAAACAATCTAACAACAATAAAATTATGTGAATTATACTGGTATCATATAACAATATATTCCAAAGGCCAAGAGTCCAAAAGAAAACAATCAAGAAACGAGTAAACTTTCAGGGCTAATTTTGTATACAGCTTTGAATTCACATACAAATACACACCAAATACTAATAAGTTACTCAAAGATGGCCATAAACCATGAAGTAGAATAAATATAATATAGACACTTACTTACAAAATTTCAGCTTTAAACATCTACCTTCACTATTGCCTAAGTAAGAAGTTAATTTTTTGGAATTAATATGCATGAAAATTTGAAGATCATCTCATTTTAATTAAAAGAAGAAAAAAAGTGTACCTGAATAGGCTTGTTGAATGCCTCGAAATTTCTTCTTGGCCTCTTCCAAGTACTTAGAATTTCCAGAAGCAGAGAATCGATCAGGGTGCCATCTCTGTTCATGAAAATAATTTGATCTTAATGCATAGTATTAAGCCAAGATTTTCCCATGAATTAAAAGTCTTTCAAAATCAAGAAACAAACACTCTTAAAAAACAAAAAATTGCAAGGAAATAAATAATCTGACCATTGCAAGTTTCTTGTAAGTAATCCTGAGGTCAGCTGGTGAGCATTCTTTGTTCAATCCAAGAACACCATAAAAATCTACCTCTGAAGCCATATTTCTCAACTTTCAAGAAATAATATGTATGTACTGTATAACTTATATATTATTACTCTTATTAAAAGATTACTACGTGACGTAGCCCAGCCAGTTTTTGCATTGAGAGGGAAGCCTCTAGAACATATTAATGCATATTTATATGCAGTGCAGTGCAGGGGTCTCTCTTTATACTTGGAAAAAAGTGAATATTAAATGAGTTGTTTTAAAAAATAAGGAAAGAGTTTATGAGGCTGGGTGTTTGATAAGAAAAGAAGAGCATTGATGTTAAATGAGTTGTTGCACTATGGTACTATTTTTAAGAAAAGAAGAGCATTGATGTTAAATGAGTTGTTGCACTGTGGTACTATTTTAAATTCCAGAGGGTTTCACACTAGCAGAAAAGAAGGCAGCAAAAAAGGAATGGAAATATAAGGAACAAAAATGATTCTAATTATTGGCAAATGAAACAAAGAAGTAGGTGTTTGGTAACTCCATTAGAGAAGCTTAGTACAGAATGATAGGAACAATCTAGCTATAATTACACACACAGATAATAATCCCCTGCAATAAAACATTTAAATCCAATGGATTCCTACATTCTCTTAAACAAAACAAAATCGTGTAATCTTGCCAAAACAAATCAAGAAAACAGAGTATACCCTTTTTCCCTACACCCTCTCTCTCTTTCTCACCTTTCTGACACTTAACTAGTACACCCCAATTTAATTGACTTCAAAAATTATTTTAAAAAAATTCAAAATTTGAACCAGCTTGATTCAGATATTCAAAAGCACTTATCCAATTAAATTAGATAATGGCAAGTTCAAAAGACAATTCAATCAAGAAATTTTTATCTTACATGATTGAGAGACTATATTGCATACATAAAACCAATATCATAGAGCAACATGCATCAGAGACAAACAAATCTACAAAATTAAAGGCAAATCAATGTCTAAGAGCATCTATGGACTGTAGTGTGCCTTACTGCCTTCGTTTAGTGCATAAACAATGTAATCACAGATTGTACATTAGTTTGCAGGTTATAACTTATAACCCACATCTCTTCTCCACCACATTTTTACTCAATATTCCAAAGATTTAAACCATTCTCAATAGATATTTAATTATTACTCCTGGTACTTTAAAACACTTTTGTTTGAAACTTGATTTTCAAAGATTAAATATTCTACTTCTAAAGCTACATATTAATGATTCTTAGATATGACCACTATGCCAAATTATGCTTTTTACAGCAGTTGAATAACAGCAGTTATTTTTAAAACCGCTGTTAAATCTTCAAAAACCGCTGTCATATGCATCTTTTTTCAGAACCGCTGTCATAGGTTCAATTTGTGCGCTGATAGACAGCGGTTTTTCGTAACCGCTGTGATATTTTTTAGTTATGCGCTGTAATAGCTTCTCTTATGGAATATAATCAAATTAATCTTTAAAAATAATTAAATAAAATAAAAAAATATGATAATTTTCTTTTTAAATTACCGATTTTTTTTTTATGAAAAACGATTAAATTCTCAAAAACAAATATTTTAAAAAAATCAATTAAAAAAATAAATATGGTAATTAATCTTCAAAATTGTATTTGATTATTTCATATTTTTAAGATTTTATTTAGATTTATAAAGAATTTTATTTTTAATTTAATTATTTTTTAAGTTTTATCAATTAAGAAATATATAATGATTAACACAATATACTTATTTTGATTAAATAACGATATAAGTTTAAAAATATTTGTTCCTATATATTATATTATTAATAAAAAATCATTAAAATTTATTAAATATCAGGTCCTATATATTATATTATTATTAAATAAATTAAGAAAATCTAATATTTTTCTTGTCTTCCTTCTTTTTGTTGGTGTGGAATTTGATTGTTAGATTTCATGAAATCAAGGAGTAGTTCTAAAATGTTAGAGAAAAACATAAGAAACAAATTAAAGAATTAGGAAAAATCTAGAAAGAAAATCACGGTAGTCTGTAAACAAATAAAAAAGGAAAATGTATGAAAACTCTCATAATCATTCTCTTTCTCTAACGTCTATTAATATGAAAACTCACCTATAATTTAGGTTGGTGATGACTCTCTAACGTCTATTAATATTAAAACTCACCTATAATTTAGGTTGGTGGGTCATCCTTCCAAGATTTGCAGATTAGTGTTGATGGATTTAAATTCTGATAAAAGAATTTATTTATATAATATTATTGTAAGTGTGAAATATTTTTTATAAATTTTTGGGTTCGAATTATTTTTTTATTAAGTTGTATCATAAATCAATGAAGAATTTTTAATATTCATAAAAAGAAAAAGGGTAAATAGCGTATAATATTCTTTATTGATTTATGAATATTTACCTCAAATAAAATTATTTATTCTCAAATTATTTTGATCAAATTAATAAAAAACTAATTTTATTTGAGATAAATATTTATAAAAAAAAATGTATCTAGTTAAAATTAATATATATATAAAAATAAAGAATTTTATTTAAGATAAATATTTATAAACCAGGATTTTGCTTAAACAGTGTTGAATTAAAAAAGAAGATTAAATCCCAAAATTTATTTAATCATCTGGATAAGTTTAAATATAATTCAAATTTAATTATTACGAGTATATGTTTATAAAATAAATTTGATATTTTAATTATTATATGCTTATAAAATAAATTTAATATTTATTTAAAATAATTTTTAGATTTTATTATTCTCACGTAAATATAAAATTTTTTTGATCTTTTAAAGATTTGTAATACAATACTGATAACATCAAATAATATCTATCAGTACAATATAAGGTTATATATATTATATTATATATATCATAAGTTTAATTATTTATTTAATCAATATTATCAAGTAGATATAATTATATTATATAAAACCGTCCCACCCCTGTAAATGTTAAGCGAGAGTGTGCGGTTAACCATTAAAGAGGAACGCCGGTTGCGCACATTCCATATACTCCTTCATTCCACATACTTCAACGGCCCCTCAGTTGTTCCCTTCTTCACCTCGTCGTTGATTGTTGTCTACCTACCTACAGTCCGCCGTTGCCCTCATCATCTTCTCTTCCACCAGCAAGTTCTTTCACTACCCAAGCTTAAGGTCTCTCTCACTCACTTTTTTTTTTATATGTTTTTTTGCTTATAGATTCATTCCACATATTTGCGTGGCAGTTGTTCCTTCTTCACCTCGTCGCAATACGTTGTCCATCTACATTGTCCATCTACAGTCCGTCGCCCTCATCATCTTCTCCTCCACCCGCAAGTTCTTTCATAACCCAATCTCCAAGTCTCTCTCAATCACTTTTTTTTTTTTTTATGTTTTTTGCTTATATAGTTTTTGAGAATAACAACTTGTTTCAATATTAGGATCACTAGTTCTTGAATCCACTAGAGACGGTAACATGGTAATTGTTGGAGAGGACCTACACACATGCATTGTCTTTATAAGGGTCGGATTGGTGGAGTGAGGACAAAAGTAGTTTTCAACGAACATGGGCAGCCTGTATAGAATAATGGTGCTAAGTTGGAAAGCTACATTTGTGTTATTGTAAGAGAATCATAACGCTATGCTTGTAAGTACGTTAACATCCTCTTATGAACTTTGTTTACTTTTTTTTGTTAGTATCTTATATGCTTATTGACATATACTCGTTGCAATTAATGGTAATTGTTGTACTTTACAATCACATTATATTTATTAATTAATTGATTTTTGTACCTTATAATATTTTATGCGCTTGTAATTAGTTTGTAGAAAAAACTTACACGAAAGCACAAATTGACGAAGTACGGTCGGAGTGGGCTACATGCGTGCAACCATGGTTGAGTAGAGAGGAAAGCACGTGCATTGGGAGGGATTTCTAATTAATAAATTTATTGTAATAGTGGCTAGTTGAATTTATATATATACATAGATGTGTCGTATATTGAACATTAATTATTATTGAACATTAATTATGACATTAATTATGATGATTGGTGGATTTTGTAAGGGCTTTTAATTTCATTCACAATTAATCAATTTATGATTTTTTTAGCTTTTGTATTTTATTTTTATTAATTTAGCAAATGAAAATTTCATTATTTTTTTTAAAATATTGGATATATACAACAGCGGCTAATAACCGTTGTTATAGCTAATACAACTGCTGTTATAGAGCAAGTACAACAACGGTTGTTAATAAATAACAGCGGTTAAAAACCGCTGTAGTAATTCAAAACAACAGCGGTTAAAAACCGTTATAGTAATTCCAAACAACAGTGGTTAAAAACCGCTGTAGTTAATTCAAACAACAGCGGTTCATAACCGCTGTCATAACTAATAAAACCGCTGTCGTAAATATTGTAAGGTGTTAAAACCGAGCACATACCACAGCGGTTTTGATAGAATAACAGCGGTTAATAACCACTGTTATATATAGATACGATAGCGGTTAATAACCGCTGTCTATCAGTGCCCTCTTTCTACAGCGCTTTGTACCACAGCGGTTGCTGATATCAATTTACAGCGGTTTTTAACCGCTGTCTATCAGCTTATTTGGCATAGTGGACAATAGTAGAATAAATGAACTAACTCATCTAAATTTATGTTAGTCTCATATGATTGTACTAAATTACGACTACAACTCATCTTAAAGCATGTATACACAAATAAACATGAAAAAATTACCAAAAATTAATGAAGAATCTATGCATCAAACCAAGGTGTATAAATTAAACAACGTAGCCAAGATTACAAGTATCATGAACAAGACATTTAAATGTACAATCAAATCTATATGAATTCACTAGATCAATGAGTATTGAACAGTCAAAACTAAAAGTTGCAATAACTACAGACCTATCTCCACACACTTAAATAAACTTAACATTGAATCATAAGGTATTCAGCTGAAGCTTCTTTAAAACACACAGACTCCTAAGGATCGACATTTGCAATATTAGGAAAAACTCCTAGTAAGGCTGTGAGTTAAATAATACTGATGAAAACAGAAATACTGAAAATCCATACCAAAAGCATTTTGATCCAAGAAACAGTGCAATGTAAGTTTGCTTATCATTTAGATAAAAACATAACACATTATTATTCCACAAACTCATTATGATAATTAAGTAAATCAACCTAGTCATGTACAAACATTGACAATCTATCACACTTGGTTAAAAAAGGTGAATAAATTTGCAATTTTCCAATTATATATAATGTAAATACTTAATTGCATTCCGACTTACAAGCTAACCAGAAACTTCAATTCTGCAAGAGATGGTGAAAGAGAGGGTAGCGGCCGGTCGGAGGGCCCTAGATGGCCAGAAGAGGTCTACAACGTCAGATCGGGGGCCTCCGGCGATGGCGCGGCCGCCGACAGAACGCAACAGCTGAGGGACGGAGAGTGCGCGCGGTGCGAGGTGAGGCGGCCGATGGCCTGACGGCCATGGCCGTGGAGTGTGGCCTGGAGCGCCGCGACCGAGGAGAGAAGATGGCCTGGCGCAACGACAGTGACTGAGCGTGGGCGGCGCGGCCTAGAGCGCCGCGGCCGAGGACAGAGACGGCCAGACACGGCGGCCGTGACTGAGGAAGAACCTCACTGTGCGTAAATCGCACACAGTGAGGGGGTGGTTTTTCCTTTTTTTTCTTTTATTCGAATTGAAGGGGGTGGGTTTGGGGAAGAATATATTGCTTTGATGTGCAACACGAGAACGTTCAGGAGAAAAGACTGAAGAGACCACACACATAGAGCAATTGGTATCGGATATTTTTAATATTTGATACTAATAATCATTACTATTAAAAAATATTAAATACAAAATGGTATCAATAAATAAAAAATATTAAAATATTTAATATCAATAAAAAAAATTTAATAATACAAAAAATAGGTGGTATCAATAAAACAATTAGTAATACTAAAAATAAAATTAATAGTATCAAAAATTAAATTTTCGATACCAATGATAAATAGTATCAAAAAAAAAAATTGATACAAAAAATAAGTGGTATCAATAAAACTATTGCTAATACTAAAAGTAAAATTAATAGTATCAAAAAGTTAATTTCCGACACCAATAATAAGTAGTATCAAAAAATAATATTTGATACAAAAAATAAATGGCATCAATAAAACAATTACTAATACTAAAAATAAAATTAATAGTATCAAGAATTTAATTTTCGACACTAATGATAAGTATTATCAAAAAAAATATTTGATACAAAAAATAAATGGCATCAATAAAACAATTACTAATATTAAAAATAAAATTAATAGTATCGAAAATTTAATTTCCGACACAAATGATAAGTAGTATCAAAAAAAAATATTTGATACAAAAATTAAGTTGTATCAATAAAACAATTACTAACTCTAAAAATAAAATTAATAGTATCGAAAATTTAATTTTCGACACCAATGCTAAGTAGTATCAAAAAAATTATTTGATACAAAAAATAAGTTGTATCAATAAAACAATTATTAATACTAAAAATGAAATTAATAGTATCGAAAATTTAATTTCCGATCCTAATGATAAGTAGTATCAAAAAAAATATCTGATACAAAAAATAAGTGGTATCAATAAAATAATTACTAATACTAAAAATAAAATTAATAGTATCGAAAATTTAATTTTCGACACCAATAATAAGTAGTATCAAAAAAAATATTTGATACAAAAAATAAATAGTATCAATAAAACAATTACTAATACCAAAAATAAAATTAATAGTATCGAAAATTTAATTTCCGACACCAATGATAAGTAGTATAAAAAAAATGATTGATACAAAAAATAAGTGGTATCAATAAAACAATTACTAATACTAAAAATAAAATTAATTGTATCGGAAATTTATTTCCGACACCAATGATAAGTAGTATCAAAAAAATTATTTGATACAAAAAATAAGTTGGTATCAATAAAACAATTACTAATACTAAAAGTAAAATTAATAGTATCGGAAATTCAATTTTCAATACCAATGATAAGTAGTATCAAAAAATTATTTGATGCAAAAAAATAAGTAGTATCAATAAAAAAACTCTGATGCCAAAATAACTTTGGTATCAAAAAATAACGGATGCAATGAAATTAATGGTATCAAAAGATAAATTTTTGATACTAAGTATGCAAGTAGTATCAATATTTTTATTGTTGATACTAAATGATAAGATTTAGTATCGGAAAATGCATCAGATACCAATTTTCCGATACTAAAAACCTCTTTTTTTGTAGTGATTTTAAAATCTTCAGCACAGTCTATCCTTCTTTTTTTAATTTTTAATTTTCTTAAAATTCAGTGATTATTTATTAAATGATTCAGTTTTATTTTCAAACTTCCATGTTTTAAATCTTCAAACTTCCGTATTTACATTTCAGTTTCCATTAAAATACTTTAAAATAATAATTTTTTTTAAAAAAATAATAAGAGCGTATTGTGGACTATTGTTGAGATAATTTTAAGACTATATATATAATAAATTATGAAAAATTGAAAATATATAATTTTGAAATTGTCTTTAACTATTGAGAAATCATATCAATTATGTAAAAAAAAATATTAACTAAATCAAAATTAAAGTTTAATTTGGTTCTATTCAAAATTTAATCAATATATTTAGAAGAGTTTAAAATTTTAAATTTATCACTTCACCATCCAAATATGTACTCATATCAATGACTATTATCTAACGTACAAAGTTTGTATATTGATATTTTTTTTATAAATAAATTTTTAATTCTCTATTCTATTATTGTTATATATATATATATATATGATCTAATATATATTGTTATAATATTTTTTTTATCTTTTAATATAATAATAAATTTATACATGTTTTATTAATAAATTAAAATATATTACAAATTTATTTATCTCAACCCGCGTAATACGCGGGTCTTACCCTAGTATATATATATTTACCTACACGTGGGATGAAATTTTAGGGGCAAGGCACTCCTTAACCAACACATACACATACGTCCGCCCAGGAGTTATTGTAACTCATTTAAAGAATCATTGATAATATAATTTGGGGTTTCAATTTCCAATAAATAAATAAATAAAATATTCATAAACTCTAGCTAAGATACCGGTGAGTTGGTGTTCATTCAAATGTTGCAATTTATATCTAAGTTGAATATTTCATAATTTGAATTGGTATTCTTCGAACATATAATTAATTACCTATTGGAATAGCTAGTTGTTGGGAATAAAATTAGCTATGTTTTGATTGAATACCAAAAACCCCCTGAGACATGCCTAAGTCAATGTAAATATGTTCTAAGAATGTTAGAACATATAGATTATAGGCTAGATGAGAAGCTGAAATGTTAGGCAGCTCTTAGACAATTAGATGCACAATTTGAGGGGGAACCTATGCTTTGAAGATGATCAAGATCAAGTCTCCCCAAGGCTCAAATTCTAGAACAAAGAGTAAGGACACTCTATGAAATCTAAGATGCTCTTATCAGGAGAGTTGTCCAGAGAAAATATTCATAAAGCTCTGATCAGGAGAGTTGTCCAAAGAAGCTAGCCATATGCAAGAACAAACCTACCTAGCTCAAAAGGACAAGACTACTCAAAGGTTTTGGTCAGGAGAGTTGTCCAGATAAGCCAACTCTAAAGTATAAAGTGCTCTGATGCAAAAAGACCAATCATGCTGATCAGAAGAGTTGTCCAGAGGAGTTGTCTCAGCTAAATTGACCAAGATCAAGTGCTCTGAAAGCCTAAGATCAACTATGCTGAAGAGATTGAGACAACCAGTCCCTAAAGGTCCTCAAAGGAATGAGCTAAGACCATACACAAGAGAAATAAAGGGAAAGAGCCAAGTCATCTGAAGAAGAGCAAGCCAACCATGCTGAAAAGCAAAACTGCTGATAGTGATAAGGAGAGTTGTCCAGATGATAAGGAATGTTGTCCTATCATTGGATCAACCTTCAGAAGCCATGTCCAAGTCCTAACAAGAAGTCAAACATTGGGAAAAGTGCTGCAGAATGAAGACAAAACTGTTACAGCCGTTTATTACCCAAATGAGGACATGTCACTATCAAGAATCTGTCTTCCAGTTTGAAGAACTCAAGGAAGACATTTATAGCAATTTGGGGCTGCCTCTCCAACGGGCAAATCCTCCATTTTGTCTATAAATACAGAAGTGTGAAAACCATTTGAAAGCACCTCAACACAATCCAACTAAGCTCAAAGTTCTTACAAGCTAGAGTGCTTTCAAAGCTTTCAAAGACTATCTTAGTCTTCAAACACTTCATCTAAGCTGAATTTCATTGTATACCCATACACAAGCTTAGAGAGATATCCTATCCTTATACACTGATCTTCATTGTAAAGGATATCTCATTAGTTGGAACCTTACTTCAACCCTTACACCTTTCAAGAGTGAAAGTGAGAAGGTTATAGTAGTAGAAGTGGTAGGAGCTGACTGTTGAGAGAAGAACAGTTCAGTTCTGAGTTGAGAAGAGGGTACTAGGACTCTAGACATCCTAGGGATCAATTCACCAAGGAGTGGTGTTTTTGATCAAGTGCACCTTGGCACTATAAAACAAGTTAATTCCAAGAGTGAAGGAATTATCCTGTTAAATCAGGGAAAGTGGATGTAGGAGCTTGAGTCTCTGAACCACTATAAACTCTTGTGTTGATTTACTTTACAAGTACTTACATTCATTCAACACTGCACACAAAACTGATCTTTCAAAGATACATATTCAAAGACTGTGCAAATCTGATTTGGACAAGTTCCCTGAAGCTTAACTGGACTTTGTTACATTGACTAAGTGATTTCAGAAATTAAAGGAGTCTAAACTTAAAAGGCCAACCACTATTCCGCACATATAACTCCCCTAGATAGTCAATCAACTAAGTACTCAATAGTACTTAGTAGTCTGATTATCTTAGAAGGGTTAATTTTCTTCAGCAGAGTTGTCCAAGACAACCTTGCTGAACTCTGGTTTGATCAAAGTTGAAAAAGAATTGCATACAAGTGTATTCCCCCCCCCCATACACTTGTTATATACTCCTTTCAGAACCAACACTAGTTATGTTAATTAGGGAGGTGGGCAACATAATTTAACAAAAACTTATATGCATATTTGTACAAATTAGAAAACAATAAAAAAAAATTATAGATTAAATCGCATCGAAAATAGGTCAAACAAATTTGTTCAAAAAAATCGTGCAAGTCAAAAAGAAAATTTTGATTTTGGATTCGTGTTAATTAATATAATGATATATGTGTAAGGGGGAGTTACACCTAAAGACACTTCACTAAGAAGTTTTAGCTAATTAATACAATTGAAATATTGAGAAACAATTGGAGACAAAATGGAATTCAGGTGGACATAAATACCCTTTGCATTCAATAGCATTGAGAATTCGGAATTAGTCAAATTAATTTAAATTTTAAATTACTAATCAACATTAATTTACCGCATTTCAAGACAATTACTTTCCTTAACCACAACTTTTCCAAAAACTTGTATAGCATTCAATTCAAACAAATTTAAGTCAACATATTTAATATTTGAAAATCAAAATTATAATAATTTCCCCCATTTTAAAACTAAACCTGCCTAGATACGTCTCATATAATTTTTATAATTTATAAAACATTTTTAGATACGTGTCTCATATGTAATTATATTTGGTTTTATTTGAATATATATTTATAATATATGCAATTGTAACTTTTATATTTATTAATTTATAAAATATTTTAGATGTGTTTTGTAAGCAACTATCTTGATATATATTTGCATATATATAAAATATATACAATTATTTTTTTGTTTTTTTTTTCTTTCTGTTTTTTATTTTTTCAATTTGAAAATTTCCCAGTTAATGAGTTGATTTCATTTTCCCTCTTTTTGAGAATTGTCGTTCTGAATAGATGACTAGAATTAAGAGAACTCCAGTACGTATTGATGGAGATGAAGGTAGCCGTAAAAGGAAGAGGACAAGGAAGAGGACAAGGGAATATGTTCAAACAAGACATTACAATACAAGAGGTACAATATTGATGAACGTAAATTGGTTATATGATATTGAAAAGTTTGTTAACAATAAGATCCTAGTTCAGTGTAGATTAAAATGTCATTTTATTGTTTTGGATGATTTTGATTAAGTATGTGGAGACTGCATCTTATTGAATGGTCAAATGCATATCAATACTCCATAAGTGCATATTATACTTGAATGGTCAAATGCATATCAATACTTCCAAGAGTGAAGGAATTATCCTGTTAAATCAGGGAAAGTGGATGTAGGAGCTTGAGTCTCTGAACCACTATAAACTCTTGTGTTGATTTACTTTACAAGTACTTACATTCATTCAACACTGCACACAAAACTGATCTTTCAAAGATACATATTCAAAGACTGTGCAAATCTGATTTGGACAAGTTCCCTGAAGCTTAACTGGACTTTGTTACATTGACTAAGTGATTTCAGAAATTAAAGGAGTCTAAACTTAAAAGGCCAACCACTATTCCGCACATATAACTCCCCTAGATAGTCAATCAACTAAGTACTCAATAGTACTTAGTAGTCTGATTATCTTAGAAGGGTTAATTTTCTTCAGCAGAGTTGTCCAAGACAACCTTGCTGAACTCTGGTTTGATCAAAGTTGAAAAAGAATTGCATACAAGTGTATTCCCCCCCCCATACACTTGTTATATACTCCTTTCAGGACCAACAAGTGGTATCAGAGCAGGGGTTCATAGACCACTGCTTCTGAAAATCCATCTTGATTTTCAAAACTCACATATTTGGTGTGGTCACTGAACTGATCTCTATCTGAAATCCATTATTTGTTGATTGATTGATTCTTATTGAGATATGGCTAACAACAATGCTGTCCCTCCACCTGCTGTTCAAGGTTTGGACAATATGGCCACAAATCCAATCAATCACATTTCTCATCACAAACTGCCCATGTTTTCTATAGACAATTATGATTTCTGGAAAATTAGAATGAGGGCTCATCTTGCATCTCTTCATACTGATATGCTTAGAGTAATCACAAGAGGACCTTTTGTGTTTACTCAAACTAACCCCAGATTGACAGATGAGCAAAGAGCAGATATAAGGGAACAGATTCCCAAAGATGAGGATGACTTCACTACTGATGAAAAGAGGAAAGATAATTTGAATTATCTTGCCATGAACACCCTCTATCAAACAATTCCAGATGCAGTTATGGGTAGAGTCTACCACTGTACCACAGCTAAAGAAATTTGGGATACCCTTGCTGAAATGTGTGAGGGCACTGAAAAAATCAAGGAGAACAAGCTCCAAGTTGCTGTGCAGAAGTTTGAACAATTCTCAATGGAGTCCGATGAGTCCATTGACAAATTTGCTGGTAGATTCACTGATGTGATGAATGATATTAACTCACTGGGCAAGGTCTACACCAAGAGAGAGGTTGGACTGAAAATCCTAAGGAGTCTCACTCAAAAGTGGGATGTCTATGTTGTAATGATGCAGAATACCAAAGATCTCTCCACCATGCCCATGCAACAAATATTCTCAGAACTCAAAGCCTATGAGTTTGACCTCAATAGAAGAAAGCCTGTTGAGGAACCCTCAAATCCTACTAAGGGAGTGGCATTCAAAGCCAAAGTTGCTGAACCAGAAATGCAGCCCACTCCCAGATCATCAAAGTCAGTCTCTAAGACTGAAATGAAGGAAGAACTAGCCTTGATGGGTAGAAGGTTTGACAAGCTCAACACAAGGTTTGGTAGATATAAGAAATTCTACCAAGATAACAAATTCAGGAGAAGATACAATTCCCCTGAAGATCAGGCTGAGGACAAAAAGCCTGAAGAGAAAAGATCAGAGGACAAGTCCTCTGATAGGAGAAGATCCAGTAGAGCTGAACCCTCATCATCTAAAAGAAGAGATGAATCCAAGAAGGATGATGATGAAGATCTGTGTTACAACTGCAAAAAGAAAGGGCACTTCCAATATGACTGCCCTGAACTAAGCTCTAAAGAAAGAAGAGAAAGACAAGCAAAAAGAGACAGAAAATTCACCAATAGAAAAGCCATGATGGCTGGTGAAGAATCTGATAGTGCTGAAAGTTTCAACTCTTCTGATGGATTGTTCTCCAACAGTGATGATGATGATGATGTCTGCAACATGGCTCTTGAGGATGATGAGGTATCCTCTACTTCTAGCTCACCATCATTCATCTCACAAAACACTAGTGAGGTTAACCTGAAACTTTCCTTGGGAAAGTTGATGGAAGATTTCACTAGATTACAAGAATTTCATGACAATTGTGTGAGAGAAAATGAAAGACTAGCTACTGAACTCACCAAGAACTCTGAGGTAGCTGTTGATGTCAAGTCTACTGAGTTGTATCAACAAGTCTTGAGAAAGCTTGAGGAAGCAAATCTCAGGATAGTTGACCAACAAAAGGAGATTGATGATCAACTTCTCTCTCAGAAAAGAAAAGAATTTGAACTTAAAATTCTAAATGCCAAATTTGAAAATCTCTCACATGAGTATGATATTCTTAAATCAAGTGAAGAGAGCCTGAAATTAAAGATGTCTGCTTTGAACAAATCCTCTAGAGCAATAGAGGAAATTCAAAGTTATCAAAGACCTATGGCTCAAAGAAGTGGATTAGGTTTTGATCCATTTGAATCTTCACCCTGTCTTCTTAGTGTTGCATCTACAAGTAACACTAAGAGAATCTTTGTTAAGTCAGTGGCACAACAAGCTGAAAATGAAGTAATTCAGTCACTGAACAAAGGAAAGGGCAAATTGAATGAAATGCCTACTCAAGTGATTCAGGAGAATAGGCCAAAACCTAAGGAAATGGCCAAAGCTCCTGAGCACAAGAGGAATATTGGTCAGCAGAGTAGACCCAATGGAAGGGCAACTCTCCTGAACAATGTTCAGAGGAATTATCCAAGGTATAATCAGCCTAGGCCAACTCATCTGAGAAAGCCTCAGCTGAATAGACCTAAAGAAAACCATCCTTTAAGGCAGAATAAAATGAGACAACCAAAACCCTTCATGCCAAAGGGTAATGGTCATAAAAAGGCCTTTCCTCAAAGATTTCATCAAGCTGCACAAAGAACTCATAAGTTCAGAAGAGTGGTCAACTCCTCTGAAACTTACAGAGTTAACACATTCACACATACTTTCCCAAAGGCATTTAAGGGAAAGACAGTGTATATTGATGCACTAGGAAATCAACTTAGCCACCTTGAATCAATCAGGGTTATTAGGCAAGTTTGGGTTCCCAAAGGTACAGCTAACCTCTCAGGACCCAAAACTCAAAGGGTACCTAAACCTATCTAATTGCAGGTACCATTGGGCCACAAGAAGAGGAGCATGAACAAAAAGACAGCATGGTACCTTGACAGTGGATGCTCAAGGCACATGACTGGAAACAAGGAACTCCTCTCTGATTTTATTGAAAAAGAAGGCCCAAATGTCACCTTTGGAGACAGCTCACAAGCAACAACAAAAGGTTATGGTACTTTGATGATTGGTAACATCAAAGTAACCAATGTATCTTATGTAGCTGGTCTCAAATATAATCTCCTGAGTATCAGTCAATTCTGTGATAAAGATTTTAATGTTGAGTTCTCAAGTGGAAAGTGTCTAATTAAGGATAAAACTCAACAAACCCTATTGACTGGAACTAGGAAGGGAAATGTGTATTTTGCAGACTGGGACAAGTCTACTGATGCTGCATGTTTTATTGCTAAAAGTTCTAGTGAACAAAGTTGGCTATGGCACAAGAGGCTAAACCACCTGAACTTCAAATCTATGAATAAACTTGCTAGAAATGCATTAGTTAAAGGACTACCTAATGAGGTTTTCATTAAGGAACATGTGTGTAAACCATGTCAAGAAGGAAAACAGATTAAAGCCTCATTCAAAGGAAAACCAGTCATTTCCACTGAAAGGGTACTTGAACTTCTACATATGGATCTATTTGGACCAATCACCCCTTCAAGCATAAATGGTAGAAAATACACATTAGTGGTAGTAGATGACTTCTCTAGGTTCACATGGGTAGTATTTCTCCTTAATAAGAAGGAAACACAAGTCAAACTACCTGAACTTCTCAAGAGATTGTCAAATGAGAAAAGCCTTAGCATTATCAAGATAAGATCTGATAAAGGCACTGAGTTCATTAATTCATACATCAATGAGTACTGCACATCAAATGGAATAGCTCATGAAACCTCAGCAGCTAGAACTCCCCAACAAAATGGAGTTGCAGAAAGAAGGAATAGAACTTTAAAAGAAGCTGCTAGAACTCTAATTGCTGACTCAAATCTACCTAAGAGGTTTTGGGCTGAAGCTATAAACACTGCATGCCATACTCAAAATAGATGTTTGATCACTAAGGGGCAAGGCAAAACCCCCTATGAACTCTGGAAAGGAAGAATGCCTAAAGTGTCATACTTTCATATATTTGGTTGTAAATGTTTCATTCACAATAATGGGAAAGAACAGTTGAAAGCCTTTGACAGCAAAGCTGATGAGGGAGTATTTCTTGGATACTCTCAAATCAGTAGAGCTTTCAGAGTCTACAACAAGAAATCCCTTATAGTGGAAGAAACACCTCATGTTGTGTTTGATGAATCTATCTTTAAGATCAGGAATGATCATTTGGAACCTGAAGAAATCACACAGAGGACAACCAGATTAAGCCTAAAAGACAAAGACACTGAACTCATAGAAGTTGTCCAAATCAACCTACCTGAACATACAACATTGGACAACCATCCTGAAGGCAACCTTCCTGAGACAAATCCCACTGATGGAAATGATGAACTGAATGATCCAATCCCAGTTCACATCCAGGTAACAACTACCAATGACGAAGCAGTTCCTGCTGAGGTAGTTAATGGGTCAAATAATCAAGGGGGAACTCAAAATGTTGAAAATGCCAATGTCCCTGACATTGAGGACAACACCCCTGATTATGATCCTGAATTAGATCCTGCATTAAATTATCCTGAATTCTATGATCAAAATGACTCACCTTCAGTAGAGGACAACTCTACTGAAGAGATCAGGAAAAGAAGGACCTGGTTATCTGACCATCCTACTGACCTGATACTTGGTGATCCAAGTATAGGAGTCAGAACCAGAAAGTTTCATGGTGAAAGTGCTATGTTCTGTTGTTTCTTGTCAGAACAGGAACCAAAAGATATTGAAGAAGCACTTCAAGATGCCAATTGGATCACAGCCATGCAGGAAGAACTGAACCAATTCACCAGAAATGAAGTATGGGAGCTGGTGGATAGACCCTCACATCAAAATGTTATTGGAACAAAGTGGGTGTTCAAGAACAAGAAAAATGAAAATGATGTGATTGTCAGAAACAAAGCAAGACTAGTGGCAAAAGGGTATTGCCAACATGAAGGCATTGACTATGATGAGACATTTGCACCTGTGGCAAGGCTAGAAGCAATAAGGCTCTTTCTAGCCTATGCAGCCCACAAGAGGTTCAAAGTATACCAAATGGATGTCAAGAGTGCCTTTCTGAATGGAGTCTTGAAAGAAGAAGTCTATGTGGAGCAACCACCAGGGTTTGAAATTGGAAACCAAGTTTACAGACTCAAGAAAGCTCTATATGGACTCAAACAAGCCCCTAGGGCTTGGTATGATACACTGTCACAATTCCTCTTGGATCATGGATTCACCAAGGGAACTGTGGACAGAACTCTCTTCAGAATCTCTGAAGGAGAGGACATCTTGCTTGTCCAAATTTATGTGGATGACATAATTTTTGGATCCCCTAATGAGAAGCTGTGTGAGAAATTCTCCAAGCTCATGCAAAGCAAGTTTGAGATGTCCATGATGGGGTTGATGAACTTCTTTTTGGGTCTACAAGTCAAGCAATCTAAAGAAGGAATCTTCATCAACCAAGCTAAGTACACAAGAGAAATGATCAAAAAGTTTGGGTGTACAACCAGCAAGCCAGTAAGGATCCCTATGAACACAAATTGGAAGATGGATCCTGATGAGAGTGGTATTCCAACCAACTCTACTGAGTATAGAGGAATAATTGGTTCACTCCTCTATCTCACTGCCAGCAGACCTGATATCACCTTTGCAGTAGGTGTTTGTGCAAGATTTCAAGCAAATCCTAAGAAAAGCCACCTTTAGGCTGCAAAGAGGATTTTGAGGTATCTCAAAGGCACTGAGAATCTAGGCCTTTGGTACCCTGCTGATGACAATATTGAGCTAACTGGCTACTCAGATGCTGATTATGGAGGATGTAGGATTGACAGAAAGTCCACTTCAGGGACTTGTCAATTCTTGGGCAACAAGCTTATTTCATGGTTCTCCAAGAAGCAGAACACAGTGGCCACTTCCACCACTGAAGCTGAATATGTTGCTGCTGGAAGTTGTTGTGCTCAAATTCTTTGGCTAAGACAACAACTCAGAGACTACAAAGTCAACTCTACTGAAGTGCCAATTTTCTGTGATAACAATAGTGCCATTGCTATATCACAAAATCCTGTCTTGCACACAAGATGCAAGCATGTGGACATCAACCACCACTTCATTAGAGATCATGTGGAGAAGAAGGATATCAAGCTAGTGAAAATTCACACAGACCATCAAAAAGCTGATATATTAACCAAGCCACTTGCAGAGGCAAGATTTCTGGAGCTATCAGCAGAGTTGGGATTACTTGATCCAGGGAAGTTGGACAAATAAGTCCAAAGAAGCTCATTGATTAAGGGGGAAACAAACTCAAGCTTCAGCAGACTTGGTCAAGTCTACTGAAATTCAGAAACATGACCTTACCTCTTCAGGACACTTGTCCACAGTTCTTCAGGACACTTGTCCATGTAGGGTCAGATAAGTTGTCCTAGCTATCAAACCAAATCTTGGTATGATAAGCACCTATTTTTGGTGATCAAAACCTATTTCGAAATCTGTCCCATTGAAATACAGTTTTCACCTTTTTGGGATTTAATTTGTCTCCCACCCAAAAGGTCACTTTCCATGCATTAAATGCCAAGATTTAACTCTTGTTTGCATTAAACTTTTTGGGACATGATCTATCTCGAAAAATCCCCAGCCTTAAACAAACATTTAAAACCACCCACGTTTTGAATAAAACAGTTATTTCACTGTTACATTGGTTTTTGACCATTGGATCAAAAATGGACAACTCCCCTGAAATCAATCCTAGCCGTCCATTTTGGATTTCCATTTTTGCTCACCTTTGAATTGTATCAAGACCTTACCAACTCATTGACAAACATTCTTTTTGGAATATTCACAAGTCTTAAGATACCCACAAACACTTCTTCCCAAAGTATTCGAAACCCTAACTCAAAAGTTCTTCAAACTCTCTCATTCTTCATCAAACATTTTTCTGCAATTTTCAATGGCCCCCAAGGTTAGACCTGAGATGCTTGTTGATTTCTCCAACAAAGATCTAGACCTAGATTTTGGCTATCTAAGCAACAAGAACAATCTTCACTTCGAGCCAATTATCTCTTTTGAAAGTGAAGATCCTGAGGTTACTCCAACCCTGAGATGGTTGAGAAGGGCTGGTCTCCAAAAGTTCTTGGAAGAAAGACCAAGCTCTTGCCTGGAAAGCTATATGGCAGAATTCTTTGCCTTCCTCAAGTGGAGAGGCAAGCCTGAAGATGGTGAAGTATCAACCAGGCTATCCTACACAGCTGAAGGAGAGGAAGAGGAGAGATTCCATAGAGTTAGATTCTCCTCAGAAGATCTGGAAGAAGCTTTTGGATTGCCTTATGAGGGAAGGAATCCAGAAGTGTATGGCACTGGACATGAAGAGGAAATAGCCCAAGAGTGGTTATTAGTTCCAGGCCCTCTCTCCTCAACTCAAAACAAGAAAACTCTCAAGCCAGAGTTTCTAAATCTTTTTGAGGTAGTTGCAAAGAGCCTCCTAAGCAACACTGGAAGCCTAGAGCAGGTCAGCCAGCCAAGGATCAGAATCATGGCTGCCATTATTGATGCCAGTGATAAGGGCATCAAGTTTGATTGGAGGACCTTCATCATGTCTGAGATGATGAAGGAGAAGGCTAAATTTAAGGTGAAAGCCCACAATAAGGTGGTGCTAGAAGGGAAAATCAAGTATTGCACCAGGGCAAGCTTGTTGATTGAGAGGTTTTCCCACTATTCCCAGATGCAGACCTTTGCAAAGCCCCTCCCAGCCCAAAAGATCCTGTTCAGAAAGCTCAGTAAGAAAACTGAGAAAAGAAGGATGCTATTGGCCAAGCCTGCTGAAGAACAGGAGGAAGAGAAGCCTAAGATGAAAAAGAGAACAAAGGCCAGGGCTGTAAAGACAAGGAAAATGTCTCAGAGAATCTCAGAAGAGAATTCAGATGCTTCAGCTGAGATTGAAGAAGTTGCTAGAAAAGGTGTACAAGTGCCATCTGATCATTCAGAAGAACTCAGGCAAAAGTACAATGAGACTAGACAAAAGTCTAAGGGTGATAAGAGAATCAGGGAAGTTGTCCCTGAGAAGGAAGGAAGTGGAAGTAGCAGGGCCAGCAAGAGAAGGGTCAAACCTACTGAAAAGGTGTTGGAGCTGCAAGAAGAGAGGTCTCTTCAATTGGCTCTAAGGGAGAGCAGAGCTGAAAGCAGGGCCAAATCCATGTCAAGGACCAATTCATCTGGTTCTGGAACTCCAGAATCCAAAGTCCCTGAAGGTCAACCCATAGAGGCCAACCTCCCTGAAATTCAGTATCTTGAGCCCAACTCCCCTGAAACCCATGTCACCCCTTCCAACCAACCCATTACCCCTGTAAATCTCACTAAGAGATATTCTCCTGAAGGAAATGTGCAAAGAAGTGGCATAGATGTGCTTGCTGACTTAGCAGTAGATGAGACAAGACTCCTGTCTCCCCTTGACTCATCCATGCTGAATTACTCAAAGCTCTTAGAGCATGCACTCAATGAGCCAACCCCCTTGAGTAAAGCCCCTTTAGACCCATTGCTCTCAAAAGCAACTGAAGATCCTTCTACTGCACCCAACCCTTCTGAAGCCAACATTCCTGAAATCAATTTGCCTGAAGCCATGATAGGAAAACCCAGAGCCAACTCCCCTATAACCCAAAGTCCCCATTCAAGTGGAGATGAGGAGGAGTATACTTATGAAAGTGTGCTCAGAGGAGGAGCCAAGGCTACTGTGGACAGTTTGTATCCACAACTTGCTGAATTTCCAAGAATTCAGAAGGCCTTTCAAGATTTAAGGATGCTTGTTGATGTGAAAGACAAATCCTTGATGGAGATATCACAAGTCATCCAAGATAAGGGTGCAAACTGGTGGCAAATAGAGGAGAACAGATTGCTACACTTTGCTGGAGTTTCAAAGACAAGATTCCTCATAGATGAGGAGATTTTTGCAAAGTTGGTAGCTGATAAGATTGAAGAGGAGAAAGGAAGAAAAGGCAAGGGAATCAAACATCCTGACAGTGGCTCTAATGATGATTCCCCTGATGATCCCTCAAACCCTTCAAATCCCAACCCTCCTGAAACCCCTCAAGCCAACCTCCCTGAACCCTTTCAACCCAAGTCTTCTGTAGCAGATAGACTTTCCAATCCTCCCAAAACCTACCATAGGAAAGGCTCTGTAACTTCAGAGGTGTTGACCAAGGGTGGTAACACAACCAAAGACACATCTGCCAATGAAGGTTCTTCTGAACCCAAGGCACAGCCTACAGATGTTGAGGTTCCTGTATTAGAGGCTAGTTTGATTAAGGCATATTCAGTGTCAGAAGAGTTGGACATTGATCAGCCCTTAATCATTCAGGATGACTCAGTGGCTGTTGGTATAAGCACTGTGATCTCCCCACAACTGCCATCTTTGAACCTTGATGAAGGTGGAGATGTTGCAGGTTTAGGAGAAGGAGTTGAAAAGGAAAGATTAGTTGAAAAATCAGAGGGAGTTGAGGATGAAAGAGAGGTAGTCATCACTAAGATAGTGAGTGTACCACCAAATGAGGGTGGAATAAGTGAGGAAGGACAGGTTATTCTTGAAGTCAAATCTGAACTTCAGGAATCCCTTGATGAAAGGAGGCCTGATTCCTTAAGTGAGATCATTATTACAGAAGGGAGAAAAGAACAAGTTGAAAATGAGAAGAAGACTGCTGATGTATCAGAGTCTTATGTAAAAGAAATTGAGGGTGATGAGTGCTTATTTCCTAACTTGTTTGATTTATCTGATGTTGCAGGTATTTCTCTTGACCAAATTTTTGCAGATGAGTTCCTCACAGATGCACCTATCCAAGTTGATACAGGCTCAGCTCAAGCCTTACTTGGCATGCAATCAGAGAAGTTGGACTCCTTGGCTCATCAAGTCCAATCTGCTCATGCTGAAACTTCAGGAGCATTGAATGAGCAAGGAAGGACTCTAGCATCTGTAGAAATGAGGCTCACTGGCTCTGAAGATGTTGTGCTACCAACCCTTGAGGCAAGAATCAGTGGTGTGGAATCTGGTCTTCAAACCATCTCCACTGAAGTTCAAAGTGCCAAATCTACCATGGAAGCCATCTCAGAGGAGGTCAAGAAAGAACAGAAGCTGCTGAGAGATAATCACAATGCAAATGTCAAAGCTCTCAGGCTCACTGTCAAGCAAGCTCTTGGAAAGAAGACAGCACTACAAAAGAGAAGAGCTGAAGAGCAAAGGCTAGCTATGGTCAAAGCAGCCTCAGAAAAATTTTCCCAAGAAGTGTTGGCCAACATTGCTGAAGGTGCAGTGGCCAACCTCACTGAGCTCTTAAAAGCCCAACTGGATGCATCTCTGAAAACAGCCATGGAAGAGGTTGTCCAACAAAAGATGAAGCCTGTTCTAGCTTTCCTTAGCTTGAGCAGTGATAGGATGCAAAATATACATGATGAGAATGTATATTTGTTGGAAGAGATGAAGTCCCTGAACCAAGCCCAATCCCTAATGGCCACAACAATGAGTGACCTAAAGCCCCAGTGCTTTGATGCTGCCAAAAAGGGGGAAAGGGAAAGAGCAAGAGCAAAAGGTGCCTTGGTGATTGGGAGTCCAGTGAAAGGGAAAGACAAAGTCCCTGAAGGAAAGGGAAAAGAGCCAGAAATGCTGAATTTGGAAGATTTGGATGAAGAGGAGCAGTTAGCATTGGCATTGAAAAACTCAATGGCCTCAGCTCAAGAAGAGAGGGCAAGGAAACAGCAAAGACCAGGTGGTGAAGTGTCAGGTCTGGACAAAGATGCTGAAGGTGTCCAAACCAGAGGAAAGATCAAGAAGGCCCAAGGAAAGAAGAGACAAATTGAGAAATTCACTGACTTTCCTAGCAGCCTTGATCTTCCACCTGAATTCAGAATTGATGAGGATGAGCCTACATCAAAGAAAGCCAAAACTGCTGAAGAGGACAAATCTTCTGAATCTGGAAAAACTGTTGAAGGTGCCAAATCAACTGAAGAGACTGAAGAGTTATTTGCTGAAGGATTTGGATCTGAACCTAAGAAGAAGACAACTGTTCTAGCCCATGATCCATCAAAGCTGTTTCATGAAGGGTATGGCAAAGACCCTGAAACACAACAGAAACTGG
Organism: Galeopsis tetrahit; assembly: GCA_963675135.1. Taxonomy (NCBI): domain Eukaryota; kingdom Viridiplantae; phylum Streptophyta; class Magnoliopsida; order Lamiales; family Lamiaceae; genus Galeopsis; species Galeopsis tetrahit. Next base: position 12,122,098 of record OY776121.1, on the reverse strand, counting down.
CCATGATGAGGGCCCATGAGAAAATTGATCTGATGGAAGAAGCCAACAGAGCAAGAGATGAAAGGAGAGCAAACTTTCAGAAACCAAGAAGGAGAAGAGCAACTTACAGCAAGATGAAGCCTCAGCTTCTAATCCCAATGGACACCAAATATCCACACTTGGATAAATGGGTGCCAATTCAACTGAATGACACATGGGAAGAAGCCAAAAGGGAGTTTGTCTATGACTTTTATGTCATTGACAGATGGAATGGAGGAGATGCAAACTCTGCCTTCACTGAGTTCATGCTAGAATACTACAGAGAGTTGTATCAACAACTACTTGCAGCTGCTGACATTGCAAGATTTGAACTCACAGCTCCCAAGCCAATCATATACATGCCCCCAAAGCTTGAAGGATGGATTGATCAAGCAAGAATTCTGAGGGAATTCACTGAGATCCTTAAGCTGAACAAGATGGTTCTTGGACCTAAGGGAACCAACCAAGAAGCCATGGCATTAAAAAGAAGAGTGTGGGCACAGTATGGAATGCTGCCACCTCCTGAGGATGATCTTTGAAATGGCTAAGTCTTCTGACCTTACTTAAATGATCAACTATGCTGAAATATGGTCAAGTTTGCTGATGTGTTAATCTGGTTGCTCTGATCTGTTAAAGATTGCTCTGATACAAGTTCTGTGCTCTGATGCTGAAAATATCATTTTGAATTATTGTAATGAAGTGCTCTGATATACTTAAGTGTTATTGATTCATGCTCTGATATGTTAATTTCAACTATCAACATGCCTGTAATGATTTTTGAATGAATGATAGTTGAACTTATTTTGAATCAAGAAACTCAAATCTCTCTATGCCTATCTTAAAACCTACTTGCAACAAAAACAGTGAATACACTAACACATTACTTTTCAGGAATATTGACCTCAGTCATGTCTTCTGAAGATACATGTAATAGGTGTAGACAAGTCACTTTTGCTTAAGTTGTATAGGTTTTGGCATCATCAAAAAGGGGGAAATTGTTGGGAATAAAATGAGCTATGTTTTGATTGAATACCAAAAACCCCCTGAGACATGCCTAAGTCAATGTAAATATGTTCTAAGAATGTTAGAACATATAGATTATAGGCTAGATGAGAAGCTGAAATGTTAGGCAGCTCTTAGACAATTAGATGCACAATTTGAGGGGGAACCTATGCTTTGAAGATGATCAAGATCAAGTCTCCCCAAGGCTCAAATTCTAGAACAAAGAGTAAGGACACTCTATGAAATCTAAGATGCTCTTATCAGGAGAGTTGTCCAGAGAAAATATTCATAAAGCTCTGATCAGGAGAGTTGTCCAAAGAAGCTAGCCATATGCAAGAACAAACCTACCTAGCTCAAAAGGACAAGACTACTCAAAGGTTTTGGTCAGGAGAGTTGTCCAGATAAGCCAACTCTAAAGTATAAAGTGCTCTGATGCAAAAAGACCAATCATGCTGATCAGAAGAGTTGTCCAGAGGAGTTGTCTCAGCTAAATTGACCAAGATCAAGTGCTCTGAAAGCCTAAGATCAACTATGCTGAAGAGATTGAGACAACCAGTCCCTAAAGGTCCTCAAAGGAATGAGCTAAGACCATACACAAGAGAAATAAAGGGAAAGAGCCAAGTCATCTGAAGAAGAGCAAGCCAACCATGCTGAAAAGCAAAACTGCTGATAGTGATAAGGAGAGTTGTCCAGATGATAAGGAATGTTGTCCTATCATTGGATCAACCTTCAGAAGCCATGTCCAAGTCCTAACAAGAAGTCAAACATTGGGAAAAGTGCTGCAGAATGAAGACAAAACTGTTACAGCCGTTTATTACCCAAATGAGGACATGTCACTATCAAGAATCTGTCTTCCAGTTTGAAGAACTCAAGGAAGACATTTATAGCAATTTGGGGCTGCCTCTCCAACGGGCAAATCCTCCATTTTGTCTATAAATACAGAAGTGTGAAAACCATTTGAAAGCACCTCAACACAATCCAACTAAGCTCAAAGTTCTTACAAGCTAGAGTGCTTTCAAAGCTTTCAAAGACTATCTTAGTCTTCAAACACTTCATCTAAGCTGAATTTCATTGTATACCCATACACAAGCTTAGAGAGATATCCTATCCTTATACACTGATCTTCATTGTAAAGGATATCTCATTAGTTGGAACCTTACTTCAACCCTTACACCTTTCAAGAGTGAAAGTGAGAAGGTTATAGTAGTAGAAGTGGTAGGAGCTGACTGTTGAGAGAAGAACAGTTCAGTTCTGAGTTGAGAAGAGGGTACTAGGACTCTAGACATCCTAGGGATCAATTCACCAAGGAGTGGTGTTTTTGATCAAGTGCACCTTGGCACTATAAAACAAGTTAATTCCAAGAGTGAAGGAATTATCCTGTTAAATCAGGGAAAGTGGATGTAGGAGCTTGAGTCTCTGAACCACTATAAACTCTTGTGTTGATTTACTTTACAAGTACTTACATTCATTCAACACTGCACACAAAACTGATCTTTCAAAGATACATATTCAAAGACTGTGCAAATCTGATTTGGACAAGTTCCCTGAAGCTTAACTGGACTTTGTTACATTGACTAAGTGATTTCAGAAATTAAAGGAGTCTAAACTTAAAAGGCCAACCACTATTCCGCACATATAACTCCCCTAGATAGTCAATCAACTAAGTACTCAATAGTACTTAGTAGTCTGATTATCTTAGAAGGGTTAATTTTCTTCAGCAGAGTTGTCCAAGACAACCTTGCTGAACTCTGGTTTGATCAAAGTTGAAAAAGAATTGCATACAAGTGTATTCCCCCCCCCCCATACACTTGTTATATACTCCTTTCAGGACCAACACTAGTTATGTTAATTAGGGAGGTGGGCAACATAATTTAACAAAAACTTATATGCATATTTGTACAAATTAGAAAACAATAAAAAAAAATTATAGATTAAATCGCATCGAAAATAGGTCAAACAAATTTGTTCAAAAAAATCGTGCAAGTCAAAAAGAAAATTTTGATTTTGGATTCGTGTTAATTAATATAATGATATATGTGTAAGGGGGAGTTACACCTAAAGACACTTCACTAAGAAGTTTTAGCTAATTAATACAATTGAAATATTGAGAAACAATTGGAGACAAAATGGAATTCAGGTGGACATAAATACCCTTTGCATTCAATAGCATTGAGAATTCGGAATTAGTCAAATTAATTTAAATTTTAAATTACTAATCAACATTAATTTACCGCATTTCAAGACAATTACTTTCCTTAACCACAACTTTTCCAAAAACTTGTATAGCATTCAATTCAAACAAATTTAAGTCAACATATTTAATATTTGAAAATCAAAATTATAATAATTTCCCCCATTTTAAAACTAAACCTGCCTAGATACGTCTCATATAATTTTTATAATTTATAAAACATTTTTAGATACGTGTCTCATATGTAATTATATTTGGTTTTATTTGAATATATATTTATAATATATGCAATTGTAACTTTTATATTTATTAATTTATAAAATATTTTAGATGTGTTTTGTAAGCAACTATCTTGATATATATTTGCATATATATAAAATATATACAATTATTTTTTTGTTTTTTTTTTCTTTCTGTTTTTTATTTTTTCAATTTGAAAATTTCCCAGTTAATGAGTTGATTTCATTTTCCCTCTTTTTGAGAATTGTCGTTCTGAATAGATGACTAGAATTAAGAGAACTCCAGTACGTATTGATGGAGATGAAGGTAGCCGTAAAAGGAAGAGGACAAGGAAGAGGACAAGGGAATATGTTCAAACAAGACATTACAATACAAGAGGTACAATATTGATGAACGTAAATTGGTTATATGATATTGAAAAGTTTGTTAACAATAAGATCCTAGTTCAGTGTAGATTAAAATGTCATTTTATTGTTTTGGATGATTTTGATTAAGTATGTGGAGACTGCATCTTATTGAATGGTCAAATGCATATCAATACTCCATAAGTGCATATTATACTTCCATGACTGCATTTAACAACCGTAGTATTATGGATTACTAAACACAATTGTTTTCTAATTAAATACGTTGTTGTTGATACAATGGTACTGCATAGAAATTATAACTTTTATATTTATTAAGTTATAAAACGAACTTAGACACGTTTCGTATGCAAATTATTGTGAGAATATATTGCATATATAATTTATAAAATATTTTATTAATTTATAAAACGAACTTAGACATGTTTCGTATAAAAATTATTGTGAGAATATATTGCATATATATATATATAATATATGCAATAATTTTGACAGTTAATTGCATGTTGTAATGACATAAAACAACAAAAAAATTGCATAACACTTAAATATAATTGTATAAATGATTACAAAGATGTTGATCAACAATGACGATTTTGAGTGTTTTATATGAGAATAAGCATGATCTCTACCCATCTCATAAAGTTTCAATATACTTAACCATCAAAAGTACATTTTAGTTGTACTTTTAAATTTTGAAGTATGAATTTGCTTGATATTTCTAGTATTTTTTTTGTTAAATATACATTTTGATAGGAATTTCAATATTGTAGTTAAATGTGTGTTTACAGAATTTCGAGCTCGAGCTTTGTCGAGCTCAAATTATTTTTCAAAACGAGTCGAGCTCGAGTTCGAGCTCTATCAAGCTTAATAATAATAAAAAAAAATACACGGGTCGAGCTCGAGTTCGAGCTTTGTAGAGCTTAATAAAATAAAATTACACGAGTCGAGCTCGAGCCCGAGCCCGAGCTTGAGTTTAAGAAAAAAAATACCGAATCGAGTCGAGCCTTATTTAAAACTCGATAACCGTATCGAGCATAGCTCGAAAGATGTTGGAGCCGAACTCGAACCTTAGGTACTCGGGCTCGCTCGGCTCGAATAACAGCACTATGCGACACCAAGTGCAACGGGTAGCAAATCATCAAATATAAGTCATTAGATTTCAGATCTAATGACTCAAATTAATGGACTGTTTAAACATCTAGATTATCCTTAGAAGATCCCTGCTCTTTTTGTCTTATTCTTGTATTGTATATTAGTTTTTTTTTTTTCACGGGCCTTTGTAGATTTTTTTTTTTTGTAACCTTTATTTGTTGGGTAATATTTTTGTTTTGATCTTATTTTTAAATTTAGTCATTTATATTTTGGGTTCTATATAATTTTTTTAGAATTTGGTTTATAATTTTAAATTTTAGTCTTATTTTAAAATTTTATTTTCTTTGAACTTTATATTTTACTATGGACTTCCCTTTTAGTCTTTAAATTTTCTGACCTTTTTTAAAAAATTAGGTTTTCATTTTTTGGCCTAGTTCTTATGTTTTGTTATTTTTTTGTGCCTTTTTAAAATTTATTTTTTAGTTTTGCATCTTTTTTATCTTTTTGAAATGGTCATATTTTTATATTTTCAGTTTGGAGCCTCTTTCTTACTTTTTTATGGGGTCTAATTGTTAATTTTTTTTATATATATAGTATACTATCATATTTTATTTTAAAGCTTTGAATTTTATATAACTTTAAATTTTAGCCTTAAATCTTTATGTTTTCTTGGCTTCGTTCTTTATCATTTTAGCATTGGGCCTTCTTAGAGTCGTTTATATGGACTCTCTCTCACTACAAAAAAGAGGTGTTTCACCGACGGTTATACCGACGGATATTCAGTCGGTATTGGCTCTTACCGACGGAATTACCGACGGATTTTATCCGTCGTCAATGAATTGGTCGGTAGTGGTTACCGACGGAAATATGCGTCCGTCGGTATATGCCGACGGAATCCCGACGGATTCGAACCAACCCGTTTTCAAACCGGGTCGCCTATACCGACGGATTTAATTCCGTCGGCAGTCAAGCCAACCCGTTTTCAAACCAAGTTTTCAAACAGGGTCGCCTTTACCGACGGATCCCAAATCAATTTTTCGTCGGTAGATCCGTCGGTATAATTTGGACTTAAATTTTATTATTTGAATTTACCGACGGTATTTTCCGTCGGTAAGTAAGTATTAATGTTTTTAAAAAAATGGAATTCCGTCGGCACGCCCGTCGGTATTACCGACGCTACACCGACGGAATAGTCCGTCGGTAAGTACCAAAAATTTTAAAAAAAAAATTATTTGCGATCGGGATCCGACCCGATCCCGATTGCTTACATAATTGATTAAAATTCAATACACGATCAAAATTGCTTAAATAGTTCAATACACAAATCTACATTACATCCAATAGAATAAACAAAATCGTGCTAAGGCATCGAATGGTGTTCCGGAATTGGCAGAGGATCGATCAAGTAAGAAGCAAATAGAATTTTGCTACTTATTATGACAATTATACCCCTCACTAGAATGCTTGAAAAAGCTCTTTGAAATATTAAAACAACATAGTAAAAATTAACAAAAACTTATATGAGAAATAATTTAACAAGAATGTGAGTATATTAATACGTACCGTGGAGTATATTAAATTGTCCTTCGCTGACTCGACTCCATCCCTGCCATTTCAAAATCAATTCCAAAGAATCAAGATTCAATTGTCATTTTATAGATTTAAACATGAATTAAATTATCATAAAAATTGAACATACCTCAACAGAAATCAAGTAACTTCATTAGGCTCGCATAGTTTCGGTCATGCTGGTAGTTCAAAGATAAGAGATTTAGAGTACAATAAATAAATCAATAATTCAAGGAATAATTATTAATAAAATCTGATGAACTGATTTTTTTATCAAGTGATTAGGCCTTCAACAATGCATCATCGATCCAAATCGAAAGGAAAACATAAACTTAAGAAAATCAAATTCGGTGAAATGATTTTTAAGATACAAAGCACAAAGCATATATAGATCTTTCAACTAAAATTCGATTGGCAACGTCCGGTGAAAAACATGTCATAATCTTAATTTACATGAAAAGAGAAGACGTTGACGTCGGTGGCCAAAAAAAACGTACCTTTCAAATGAAGACGGCGACGGCAGAGGAGGCGGTGGGCGACGACAGAGGAGGCGGTGGGTGACGGCTTTCTTGGAGAGAGGATGGGCGACGACTGCAGGTAGGGAGGATGGGCGGCGGTCGCGACCACGGCAAGGAGGCTTTACATTCGGAAAGGAGGTGGAGTGGGGGAGGGGGAGAGGGAGAGGGAGAGACATAGAGAGTTTGAGGGAAAATACGCGTGAAATGAGAGAAAGTTGCATTTATAATCGGAAATGCCGACGGAAATGGCGACGGATATGTCGGTCGGCTTTGGCTCGTTGCCGTTAGCGACGGAAATGGCGACGGATATTTCGGTCGGCTTTGGCTCATTGCCATTAGCGACGGAAATGGTGACGGATATTTCGGTCGGCTTTGACTCGTTGCCGTTAGCGACGGAAATGGCGACGGATATGTCGGTCGGCTTTGACTTGTTGCCGTTAGCGACGGAAATGGCGACGGATATGTCGGTCGGCTTTGACTTGTTGCCGTTAGCGACGGAAATGGCGACGGATATGTTCCGTCGCCATTGGATTTTTATAACCAAATGATAAATAATTAAATTATAAGTTATAACCAAATGATAAATAATGAAATCTTATAAATTGTACAAAATAAAATAGCTAGGTTACATTAATTTAATATTCATCTTCATCTTCGTCTTCATTTTCATTATTTGCCACATCTTCCTCTTCCTCCTCATCTTCTTCATCCTCATCTTCTTCATCCTCCCCCTCGTCATGTTCATCCTCCTCCTCATGTCCACTATCGTTTTCAATAACAATCAATTGTGGATTTGCAGCCGTCAAGTCTACCGAAAGATTAAAATCTCCCGCAAACACTTCAGTTTGATTCTCTATTTGTTCCATTTGAAACAGAGGTTCATCTTCATCGTTGTTTTCCTTTTGGGGGACCTCCACCATTGACCTTGCCTTCACTTTGCAAACAGCGTGCCATTCTGATCTATTACGTTTTCCAGCTCCTGGATACGTGCAATAGTAGACTTGAGATACCTGAGAGGCAAATACAAACGGATCATCCCCGCTATACTTCCTTTTCGAATTAACATCCACAAGCTTGTACTCCGGATGAATTTTGGTTCCTAAAGGGGATGTGTCAAACCAATGGCACTTGAACAACATTACGGTTTTCACTGGATATCCCGGATATTCAATTTCAACGACTTCGTGCAACACCCCAAAGTAATCACTTGCATCTGCATTGTAATTCGCACCCCTAAGACAAACACCACTGTTGTTAGTCGTTCTTGTTGATGCATACTCTGATGTATGAAACCTGTAGCCTTTCACAATATAGCCGTTGTAAGTCCTCACACGACGTAGTGGTCCTTTGCTGAGATCCTGTAAGAACCGGCTCTGAAAATCGTGCGATTGTCCCTATACGTACAGTTAAAATTAACATTAATCAAAACAATTATTTGTTCACGTAAAATTCAATTAATGATACTCATATAACGTTGGAACCATCGGGCAAATTGACGTTGAAGACTAGTATCTATGTCTCTATCTGAGATGTTTTGATCTGCATGTCGTAGTTCTTGTGTATACATCCTAATAATTCACAACACAATTAGATGATAAATGACGCACGTTTAGTGCTATTTAATTAGATGATAAATATATGAAATACTTACTCAATGTAAGGCTGAACTTCATCACAATTCAATAACACGTACGTTTGTGCTATTTCAGCCTTTGTGTGTGTTGACCAATATCGTTCAGTGGCTTTTCCTATAGGTCGCCCCTTAGACTTGAATACAGAGAGCATGCCATCGACTTCTTGTTGCGTACCTCTACCATCGAAGTTACGTGGTTCATTCCCGATCCTCGTGTTGACATGGTCTTCAAAATAATATGAACAAAACATGCCAACCTCTTCATTCAAATACGCATTAACAATCGATGCTTCGACGTTTGCCTTCTGTTTAGCATTGCGCTTCAAGTTGTGGAGATACCTAAAATTATAATAGTTAACAAATTAAAATAAGGCTCCATATACTAAAAACTAATTAAATGAGAGAAATAGAATTGTTCACCTCTCAAATGGGTACATCCACTTGTACTGCACTGGACCACAAATCCTAGCTTCATACGCTAAGTGAACAGGTAAGTGTTCCATCGAGTCAAAGAAGCTAGGTGGGAAAAAACGTTCCAACTTACACAAAATAATTGGAATGTCTCGTTCCAAACAATTCATATCATCAACCTTGATTGTTGTAGACGTTAAATCTCTAAAAAAGAGACTCAATTCAGTGACAGCCCTCCACACATTCAGAGGAAGAAATTCTCGAAACGCAATAGGTATCAAGCGCTGCATAAAAACATGACAATCATGACTCTTCATCCCTGCAACTTTGCCTTTTGTTGTGTCTACGCATCGACTCATGTTTGACACGTAGCCGTCTGGAAATCTTAACTCTTTAATCCACCTACACAATTCCTGTTTTTGTGTCTTATCTAGTGTGTAGCAAGCCTTTGGATATTTACCTGTACGGGTATCCTGTTCCAACTCATCACGGCGACAGATAGTGTTCAACTCTTCCCTGGACTTTGGAGTATCTTTCGTCTTGCCTTCTGTGTTCATGATTGTGTGAAACACGTTGTCAAACACATTCTTCTCAATGTGCATGACATCCAAATTGTGTCGGAGCAATAGTGAACTCCAATATGGCAAGTCCCAAAAAATACTCTTTTTCTTCCAGTTACCTGGGATTCCTTTGTTGTGTTCTTCTGCATTTTCCTCCGTAGTTTTTTTCAAACCCGTCCACTCAATCTCATGTAACAGACTTTGTCCTGTACGATTAATAAATGTTAGAATAAATGTAACCCAAAAAAACATGTTAAAATAAATGTATAAAATACCATTTCGAAGGGGCGGTCGATTGTTTGTGACTGTTCTATTCTTCGTGAAGTCCACCTTATTCCTTCGAAATGGATGATCTCGAGGTAAAAACCTTCGGTGATTATCGAACCATGAAACTTTTCTACTCTTCGGGAGACTGAAAGCTTCAGAATATTCCATACAATACGGACAAGCTTGCTTTCCGGCTGTACTCCACCCGGACAACATAGCATATGCAGGAAAGTCGCTAATGGTCCACAATAAAGCAGCACGCATCGTGAAGTTCTGTTTCCTAGAAACATCATACGTTTGGACTCCGTTATCCCATAGGAAGATCAAGTCTTTAATAAGAGGCTGGAGATAAACATCAAGTTTATGCTTTGGATTCGACGGACCAGGCACCAATACAGTCAGAAACATTGTTTGAGGTTTCATGCACATCCATGGAGGTAGGTTATACGGAGTCAGTATCACCGGCCACAAAGAATACTTCTTTCCATAACTCCCAAACGGTGCAAAACCATCAGTACTCAAGCCTAATCTCACATTCCTCGGTTCACAAGCAAATCCTGGAAACACATTATCAAGGTGTTTCCAGGCTTCAGAGTCGGACGGATGTCTCATATCCCCAGCCTCAGTATCTTCAGAATTTCTTGCATGCCATGTCATGTGTTGAGCTGTAGCACTAGATTGAAACAATCTCATTAAACGAGGAATGATAGGAAGATAATACATCCTCTTGTGTGGCACTTTCTTTTTTGTCTTGCTCGATTGACCACCTGGTCCCTTCCGTCATGCCTCTTTGTACCGGGGATGGCCACACATTCTACACATAAGAAGATCGCTATCGTCATCACCCCAGTATAACATGCAACCATTCACACAACAATCAATCTTCTCAACCGGCAAACCCATATTCTTCATCAGTTGTTTGCTCTGATGAAACGTCGTAGGTACTTTATTATCGACAGGACAAATCTCACTGCATAATTGTGTCATTTGCTCATATGCTCTGTTAGATAGCTTGTTCTCCGTCTTGATAGCCATAAGTCGAGCATTAAATGACAACTGAGAATGAGAATCACACCCTGGGTACAAATCTTGATCGACTAATTTGAGCATCTCATAAAACTGAAATGCTTCATCCGTTGGTTCCTCCTCTATATTTGACATACCGGCTTCCATCACCATTGTTTGATACATATCGGGTTCTTCCACCCCAAACTCTTGATCGTTACTGGTGCCGACATGCTCAACGTGTACGGGTTGTTCATAAATTGCAGTAGTGTAATAGTACAAGACTTGATCAAAATTATAAGGCCACCGTTGTTCGCCATGACTTGTCCAATTATAGTAATTATCAACGAACCCATTCATAACAACGTGGCATAAGACTTCATCAATGCTTTTAAATGATCTATTCTTACATTTCTTAGCATTACACGGACACCTAATACAATCCTCAGACATGTAATGTGGGTGTAGCTTTGCAAATTCAACAAATGACACGAGTTTATCATAAAATTCAACATTCACATTTCCTAAAACGAGCCTAGGAGTACAATACATCCACCGACGATCCGGCAATTCCATCTGTTAAACAATTTGACCAAAATAAAATTACACACTAAAAATTAAACACTAAAAGTAAAAATTATGTAGTAAAATTACACACTAAAAAACTAAACACCAAATTAAAATTACACACTAAAAAACATACCTTAAATTTTCGCTCCAATCCAAATTTTTTGCTCCACACTAAAAAATTTCGCGTGTTTTGAGGTTCTGGAATGTTTTTCAATACTACATGCCGACGGAAATGTCAGTCCGTCGGTATATCACGCGCCGAACTTTCGTCGGTATTGGCAATACCGACGGATAATTTCAGTCGGTAACACATATTTCAAATGTATGTCAAATCAGTCAGATTCCGTTGACCAATTTTCAGTCGGTATTTAAATTACCGACGGAAAGTCCGTCGGTATTGACACATGTTCAATACCGACGGAATCACTTTCCGTCGGTAAAGACGCGTATAAAAAAAAATTTAACTACGTATTCTTAACACTCCAACCACACTCAAAACAACCTACTTCTTCACAAACATCAAAATTTAAAAAAATACAGAAACTCATGTCTTCATCTTCGACATCCATGAAAATTGTGGTATGCCATTGTGGAAAAGAAGCTCGTGTGTGCATGTCGAAGCAAGAAAGAAGCAGAGGTAGACTATTTTATACTTGCCCAGATTCACTAAATGGTAATGGATGCTCCTTTTTTGTTTGGGCCGATGAACACGAAATTCACGGACAAGGAACGAGTTCACACGGAATGTTTCCGGGCATGGTGAGGAGAATTGACTCACTTTTGCTTGAAAATCAAGAGCTCAACAACAAGTTGAATCATGCGCAACTAGTTGGGGATATGTATAAGGATACATCTGACCAACTAACCTCAAAATTAGGATTTGAAGCTGGAAAAGTTGAAGAGCTAAAGAAGCAGAGGAACTTTCTTGTTGTGGCCATAGTATTCTGTGTTCTACCCTATGTGTTCAAGTTTATAGGTTGGATGTAATCCTAAGTTTATGTCTCTAATATGTATTGCTAAGTTTATGTAATGTTAAGTGTATGCATGTAATGTAACCACAACAACAGCCTTTCTTCAAGGCAATTTTCAATGAAAATGTTGTTTATCTATCACATAAAACATCCAAATTTAAATATACACATTCTTAACACATAAAACACACATAACTAAAATTAAACAACTGATGCTTAAACATAAAAGTAAATAGTTCAACAAAAATGCAGATAAAAAATAAATAGTTCTACGAGACATAAAAGTAAATAGTTCTACGAGACATAAAAATAAAATTGTTAAACACATAAAAAAAAAATTATTCAAAGTCACTCATGGACCAAAGACCCACAAATCAACATCAACGTCGGCGCCAACACCGAACTGTTGACCCATGATCTCATCATCCTGCTGCATGGTCGGGACATAGGCTGATTGGGCTGGGGGGGCTGAGGGGGCTGGGGGAACAGGCACGTTCACGTTGGCCGTCGGTGGAGGAGCTTGCATGGTTCTCCGATAAACCTCCTCGATCCTCTCGTCCGACCACCCCATCTCTCGACCCATATTCACATGCATCACATGCATGTAATGGTTGAATTGTGCCATCGTCACATCAGGAGTTGGGGTGGAAGATACGGAACCCTGCGATGCCGTCTGGGACAGACCAGCGCCGGAAATGACATCAGCGCTCATACGACCAAGGCCCAGAACTCGTCCGCGGGTGGTGGGGGCAACTTCCAAATAAGCCCGGTCCACCTCCTCGACTGTAGGGGCACTGCTGGTTCCGGGTTGAGTAGGGTCGACTTGAGTTCCGATCTCGGCAATCCTCCGGTTCATCTCCAACTACATAATTAATAATTTTAAATTAATAGAATAAATTATAAAAAATGTATTTAATTAAACAATTTTATTACTTACGTGGAGGTTAGTTGTGCGCCCGTATGTGGATTGCTGTGTATCAGCATTAAACAGATGAGCAATGCTCATCCGGTCCAAGTGAGTGGGTACACGCCCCGTATCCCGTTCCTAATAATTAAATTTATGTATTATATATATTAAATATATAATTAAATTTATTGAAATTAATTAAAAAATTAATAAACACTTACAATGACCATCGACTGCTCAAGGATGGACCGGGCTCCAGTCCGATGCCTGGACATCCCATCCCCATCGTCGGATCTCCGGTTGGCCTTAGCAATCTCACACTTCCTGATGTACTCCGGATCCAGCCACTCCCTCGTCAATGAATCCCACAACACAACATCATTATCATCCTTACCCAAGCTCTGCGTCGTCCCATCGCGCCGCCATGCCATTCTCCATTCGTACATTAAATCCTTATACCGCTGTTGCGCCGATTTACAGAAATACCTGAACATAGCCTGGTCTAAGTACATATTCCGATCCCATGTGGTTTGTTTCTGCACATATAATAAATTGTTTATTATTGAACAAATTAACAAACATTAATTAAATAATTAAGTAATTAATTACTACCTGAAATTCCTCGAAGTACGCCAACTTTTTTTGTTTTGGGACCTTCGACCAGGTACATGCACCCGCAGAGATCGGTAAAGAGCCAAAAGCAATCGTGCATGCCCTGGAGACCTCGTTACCAGGTAACAATCTGTGACATTAATTAACAAACAAAACACATTATAAATTAAAACGAATGTGAAATTAATTAATTATTAATTATTAAACAATAAAAGTATTTAATTACTTACACTCCTCCACTTGTAGCCCAAACGCGCTCCCCACCATCCCGAGCAGGAACAGCAGGATGGTCCCGGACAGACGAATGAGACGACGACTGATCAGGCGACGGGTGTGGAATGGGTGGCGGAGGCGACGATAATGGTGTTCGTGACAGTGTAGGCGCCGGCGCCTCGGGTCTAAGTTTGGATCGACTCTTCCTCGATCGGCTACGTGACCCGGAGGCCCCGTGAGATCCCGAGCCACCAGAGGCACCCAGCACCATTTCCAGTCATCTATTTAATTTAAACATTTAAATTAATAAATTATATATATAATACTAATTAATTAATAATAAATTTCTTAATTTAATAAAAAACAATAATCTAATAAATTAAAATTTAATCCCTAAATAATAACCTATTTTAAGAAATAATAACCTATTTTAATAAATAATTTTTTATTCAATCAACAATACCTAATTTAATCAATAATAACCTATTTTAATAAATAATTTTCTATTTTATTCAACAATAACTAATTTCCTATTTTATTCAACAATAACTAATTTATTCAATAATTTTCAACTTTAATTAACAATTTTCTATTTTAATTAACAATCTATAACCTAATAAATTTAGTAACAATTTTTTCTAACTTTAAAATAACAATTTCCTAATATAATTAACAAAGCCCCTAATTTAATCAATAATTTCATAATTAGTAAATCAACAATATTAATCTAATTATAACGTACAATATCATAATTTAATTATGTAATTAACTCCACTCCAACGTATATGCAAATTCAACAATAATATCAATTATATATATAACATCAATTATGCAAAACATGCAATATCGATCTTAACAAATCACATCAATTTATTATAAATAACTATATACATCAAATAGCTATACATATAGGCAATTATCCACTTACAATATCAACTAATTAATTAGATATATCAACTACATACATTCAAAATAATTAACTATATACATCAACTACAAACAATTAATTTCATATTAATCTATATAACAATTTAAATTAACACATGCAATTTAATTCATAATTATAGGCAATACATATATAACTTAAAAATTAATTACTAACAAATTAAGAAAGCGTACCGTATAGATTTTCTAATCGAGTCGAGAGATCACCTCGGCCGAGCCTCTTCTTCGCGCGATGAAGATGAAGAAGGAAAGAGTGAGGAGGGAGGAGGGAGGGTTTCTGTAATCTGTTCTTCAGTTTATATACAAAAAAAAAATTGCCTTTACCGACGGATATTTCCGTCGGTAATGACCAGATTAATTATGGTAGTTATTGCGGGTCGGTTACCGACGGATATTTCCGTCGGTAATGACCACATTTAATTTTGGGAGTCGATCAAGAAGGCGGTTAGTTAATGCGGGTCGGTTACCGACGGAATATTTACAATACCGACGGAACGATCCGTCGGCCGGTGACCCAAAAACGACACCGTGTAGAGAGTTCTGAGTGTCCGTCGGCATATCCGTCGGTATCCCGTCGGGAAAGCCGACGGAAATTGAATTCCGTCGGCAGAGTCTTCTGACTTTGAATTCCGTCGGTAATCCGTCGGTACAGCCGTCGGAAAGGAAATCCGTCGGTATACATCCGTCGGCAAAAACAAGCGTTTTTGTAGTGTCTCATCTTTAAATTTTAAGTACTATTATGGCCTTCTTAAGATACAGTCAAACCTCTATAAATTAATAACCTTGGGACCATGAAATTTTATTAATTTAGAGAGGTATTAATTTATCGATAAATTAATATTTTATTAATTAAAAGAGAGACTTTTTAAATTCAACAAATTTAGTACATATGTATTAAAAATAAATGAATTTATATACATTAAAACCTCTATAAATTAATAACCTTAGGACCGTGGGATTTTATTAATTTAGAGAGGTATTAATTTATCGATAAATTAATATTTTATTAATTAAAAGAGAGATTTTTTAAATTCAATAAATTTAGTACATATGTTTTAAAAATAAATGAGTTTATATATGTTTCATTGATTATATTCATGTATCAACCAATTCTTTGTAACTAATTCATGTATAATATCAATTCATTCTATACAATTAACTATTATATTCATAGACGCATGCATCAATTCATTGAAATTACTTAAGTATACATGTTTACATTAATTTTTTGCACTTAAATTACTATTATAGTCAATTAAGTATATTCATGCATGATGAATGAAACATATACTATATAAATCTCAATATGGAAATAAAATAATTCATAACACACAAGCATGTCTTCTCATCTAAAAGACATCGCAAAATCATCCATGATTAATAATTAAATGCGTAAAGCCTTATGTCAGTATAAGAGATTGAGATCATTCCACATGCACTCAAAAAAATTTATAAGAGTGTGGGTTGATGAAAAAGATTTATAAGAGAGATCATGTCATAATATTTATAATTGTACTAATATTTATGAATTATTAATTTAGAGTTTTAATGGGACCTAATATTTATAAAGGGATTTTTCGAAAAATTATTATTTTATTATCTTATCGAATTTGATGATTTTTTACAAAGGCCCAAGTCGGGACCGGAAGATTTTATTATTTTAGAGAGTTTATTAATTTATAGAGTATTAATTTATAGAGGTTTAACTGTATGTTTCATTGATTATATTCATGTATCAACCAATTTTTTGTAACTAATTCATGTATTATATCAATTCATTGTATACAATTAACTATTATATTCATAGACGCATGCATCAAAGTCATTGAAATTACTTAAATATACATGTTTACATTAATTCGTTGCACTTAAATTACTATTATAGTCAATTAAATATATTCATGCATGATGAATGAAACATATATTATATAAATTTCAATATGGAAATAAAATAATTCATAATTAACACCCAGTCATGTCTTCTCATCTAAAAGACATCGTAAAATCATCCATAAATAATCAAATGCGTAAAGCATTATGTGAGTATAAGAGATTGAGACCATCTCACATTGCACTCAAAAAGATTTACAAGAGTGTGGGTTGATGAAAAAGATTTATAAGAGAGACCATGCCATAATATTTATAATTGTACTGATATTTATGAATTATTAATTTAGAGTTTTAATGGGACCTAATATTTATAAAGGGATTTTTCGAAAAATTATTATCTTATTATCTTATCGAATTTGATGATTTTTTACAAAGGCGGACCGAAAGATTTTATTATTTTAAAGAGTTTATTAATTTATAGAGTATTAATTTATAGAGGTTTTACTGTACTTTCTTTCGATTAACTCACTCCCCATAAATATGGAGATTGATAGATACACTCTCCCGGATTACCCAAACTACATTTTTCTACATTAGTTCACTTTAGACGATACCCTTCTTAAGATTTTTACATCAAAAGTCTTTATTTGTCTTTTTTCATTGTTACGTATGAAACACTTACATAAAAAAATATAAAAATAAGAAACACAAAGTTAATTTCTACATTTCCATAGCTTATAAGGAGTTTTACCGTGTACTTGTGCATTACAGCTTCAGCTCAAAACCTTCTAGAGTAACAAATTAAATAAGATGTGAACATATATCTAATAAAAAAAAAAATACAATTACCTCAAATAATTTATTATAGCCTATGTCTAGCTGCAAAACGATTAACCAAAGCTAATGCATTACTATTGACTTGAGCTGAATCCAGCACCCTCTTTGTAACCGCAACTTTAACATTCCCATCCATTGACGGCGAAGAAAATCCGTTAAGACACATGTTCTGATTCGTTAACGCCGTACTAACCCACGACTCGACGTTGCTGACGTGCCAGTTAAAGTCCTGCCCGTTTACCCGACCCATTCCATCCAGCTCCTTCACGGATCGGGTCAGCTGATCCACGGCGTCCCCCATGTTCTGTAGGCAGTCCTTCACGGCTCCGCTTTCGAGCCGCTTCAAGTCCTTCATTTTAGCCAGCCTGGAAACAAAGGTAGCCGCGGCTTGCGCTCGCGAAAGGCTCACGGAAACGGCGGCATGAGCTAGCGGCTGCTGGCTTGAGGTGGAGTAGTTGGAGAGGGTATGGAAACATAGGGCTGGGTAGCGGGTGGCTTGGCACTCGGTTTTGATGTAATCGGGTTGAGGAGTTGACTTGGTGGTGGAGGCTGACGAGTCTAGTAGGTATATGGAATCTAAAGAGAGGAGAAGTAGAAGTGATATTGTGAGTTTTGCCATTGGATATGTTTAGGTTTTCAGTGGAGTGAGGTATATATATATAGAGCAGTCATGAACAATTCCTACTAGATGTGATGCACTCAATTGGTGACGGTATAATTAAGTTACAATTTTAATTGACTTATTTCTAATTCAATTGAATAGTTGACAATATATTTAAATTAATTAAAATTTAATTACATGTGTACACTCCATTCCCTACAAGAATTTGTCAATTTTTATGAGATATATAGTTTTGTACAAGGCTTGTTTTTAGATTTTTTGATAATATGTACTCCTTGCGAGCTCATCATGTGAGGCAACAAATTATATTCATCAATTAGTTAGAAAAGAAAATACAAATCAAATTTGTGGATGAGTGAGTAATTTATACTTCCACCATTCCTATATAAATTTTTCATTTTGTTATTTTGGTCCGTCTAACTATAAGTTTTTTATATCATTTTTTACAGATGTATTTATATAAAATGTCACTAAATTTTATCTTTATATCTTATGTTTTTTTCCTCTCAATCACATCACATGTAATTGTTTTAATATTTATGTTTAAAAGTAATTAACGAAAATTTTACAAACGGATGAGCGGTGTATTCAAAATTACACCAATCTCTCTCACGGGACGTGTTAATTTTGATCTTAAACAAATATTTATGTAAAAGTTGAAAAGGCAAACACTCTTTCATAACTTTTTTTAAATCAAAATTTGAAAATAATTACTAGTAAAATAAATGAAAATCATTAGTATTAAACGTGTGAACTCTCAAGTAAACGACAATATCCGATCCGGATGCAAAAAAAGTCTGATTTTGATACCATTGATTTAGAGACGGATATTCAATTTGTCTCTAATAGGTACGATTCGAGACTGATTTTTATTTATTTTTGGTATCAAATCTCGATTTTTTAATAAATCTGTATCTAATTCGTACCTATTAGAGACAAATATGATATCCATCTCTAAATTAATGGTATCAAAATCAGACTTTTTTTGTAGTGCGATCCAATACTGTCGTTGTACAATCTTAAACTTGATTAGTCAACTTTAGTAATTATAAAAATGGTCTAATTTAAGTTTACAACTAGGATTTACTTTAAACAATGTGTGGTTGCAAAAGGTTCCAATATAATTTTACTAAAATACGCGTACTTATCTAGGTTTGAGATTTATAAATATGTTCATTTCTATGTTTTAAAATCATAATTTTTACGGTGAAAATAATTATTGAGAAAAACTAGTTCATACAAAACTTTATTTTGGCTTTAAATGAGGCTCCCGTTAATTTACGGTGGTATTGATCTCCAAATTAGTCGTTTTTTTAACCAAATACATGGATTTTAAAAAATAAAGTACTCCCTCCGTCTCAACTTAACTTTCATACTTACTGTTCACCTCCTTTTTTAAAAATATTATAATAAATAGAATTTTAAGATATAATTTTATAAAAAAATAAATAAGTGAGTTGACTTGTGTGTATGTATATATGTACCATAAAAATAATAACATTAAATATAATATTTTAGATATTGTACTAATAGAGTTTCTAAAGGATCGAAAAAGTAGGTATGAAAGTTAAGTTGGATACCTGGAATCGTTGGCAGGTTTTATATTAATAGATGAAAAATTGAAGGGATCAACTATAGTATAATTTTTGTATGATTCTTGACTCTTCTTAGTCCAAACTTAATTAATTACAGCTAATAGTCAACTCACATGTACTATTTAGTTTTAAACGCCTCGCAAGTAAATGGTAGAATTGGTCCCTTAAATTAGTCGGTTTGAAAATCGAATATCGAAACTTACAAAAAAAAAAACTCATACTAGCTACTATTATTAGTAATGTACGATGGCTCCCCACAAATAGACAGTGTAATTGATCTCTCAAATTAGTCGATCTAGAGAACTGGATAACGAGACTTAAAAAAAATTGACTACTATTGTTAGTGATCTAAGGTGCATATATAAGACGCACGTTACCTTCTGAATTATTTTGGTAGTGCTTAATCTCACAAATAGTATCTTTTCACAAACATCACGTAATATATATGAAAGGGAAATTATTAGTTGAAACAAAAACAGTGTGTCATTCATTTAACTAGGTTCAACAATAAAATGTGATTGCAACAACAATTTCAATTTAATCATTTAAATTGTAAAATGATTATTTTATCAGTAGAAAGGCATATTTATATGTTCAATTGAGAATGTGATCACTACAAAAAAAAGAGGTTTTTAGTATCGGAAAATTTGTACATGTTGCATTTTCTGATACTAAATCTAACCTTTGGTATCAACTAAAAATCTTATGATACTACCTTCATTCTTGGTATCAAAAAAATATTTTTTGATACTAAAAATATTTTTCGATACTTGAGTGTAATGAGTTGTAACTATATATATACAATTGAAATTTAGCTTTAATAAATTAAGTTAAAAATTAAATTTTAAAAATTGAACATTAAAATTTAAGTGTATTTATACACTCAATTGCATGAAAAAATTTATAGAAAAAGGGTGATACAAATGCTTTCTTTTAAATTATTTAAAAAGAAGAAAACAAAATCACTGTAAAAAATAATAATTGCAAACATTTTTTAATTAGTGAAGTGTGGGCTTAAGCGAGTCTATTCAGCTCCGAGCTACTCGTACTCGACTTGAAATCGAGCTTAATCGAACCTATATACTTTAACAATTTTATCCCTAACATGTTAATTATATATAAATATAGTTTAATTATAAATACAAATGTTTAATTGATGTTATGTAAGTTATCGAGCTCGAGTTCATAAAAAATAAAATTGATCGAGTTTGAGTTGAGTTTTGAACTTTAAATTTATTAGTCAAACCGAAATTTAAATTTCAAGTATTTTTAAACAAACCAAGTTCGAGCTTGATAGTGTTCGGTTCGACTTAACTCATTTAGACGAGCATATTAAACGTGTCAACCTTACCAGATCCAATGCTGCTGTGTACAAAATTGGACTATTATATGTTTACAACTTCAGTAAGATTTAATTTAAACAATGACTATTAGCAAAAAAAAGGTTCTAATTAATAATTTTATCTGTAATAGTTGGCGGATTTATAGTAATAGATTAAAAATTAAAGGTAGGTCAACGAATCATATCTAAGTCCAAACTTAGCATTGCCATTAATTACAACTAAATGAACTAATAGTCAACTCAAACACATTAATTACTCCAGTTTAAATTAAAAAAAAAATCGATTAAAGCATTAGTGACAATAGAAAACACATTAATGGAGTGACAGGTTTGACCTAATAAAAATGGCTTGACAATTTGACTTTTTATTTTTCTCTCGCGTTTATAGTGTTTATCGGTCCAAGATCGTAAAGATATATTTCCTCTATACATTAAAAGTATGTTCATTTTTTTAATTTATTTGTTCATCAAATGTATGGTCATTTTTTTTATGGAAATAATCACTTTATTTTTAACCCACAACAATTCTACAACATTCTCACTTTATCTATTTTTTCTCATAAAATATGAGTCTAAACAAAGAGGTATAGTTTTCGTGGAGGAAATGAGTATATGTCAACTATCGATATACAACTTTAAAAAAAAAATATCTTATTGATATAAGGATCAATTAACATAAAGCTATATCAATTATAGTCTCAAAATTTCAACTTGTTAACGGTATTAAAATTTTGAGCCTTCAGTTATAGTTTTATGTAAATCGAGTCTAATTAATATGGGTAGGGATTTTTTTTTAGCCTTAGATTAATAGTTGACACATTTTTCGATCTTTAAACCGAAAAAAACTCCATAAAAAATACTCCCTCCGTCCCTGAGTAAGTTTCCCACTTTTTTTGTTATTTTGATTAAGAAATATGATAAAATAATAAATGTAGTACAAGTGATGTGATGGTGAGAGAGAAAATAATAGATGAGTATGAGATGAAGTAGAATAAAATAATTGATAAAGTATAAGTGATGTGATTGAGAGAGAGAAAATCATATGTCAAAAATGGAAAAAAATGAAATGAGAAACTTATTGTGAGACATCCAAAAAAGGAAAGTGGAAAACTTATAGTGAGACGGAGGGAGTAGAAAAACTCTTATAAACCCAACTATCATATAATAGAAAAAATTGTAAATAAATTCATAATATTTTGATATTCATTGTTATTTAATTACATAGATAAGAACTTTTGAGTAATATTGAATATGCAATATTCTTCTATTTAAGGAAGGCGTATTAAAATTTCACGGGTAAAAATTAAATGGACCAAATATATCTTCTCACAAAATTGAGCAAGACAAATATATTTATAAACTCATTATCAGGTTTGTATTATTTATAAGAGAATATGTGTCTCGCTTAGGGGTGGGTAAATATACCGAAATTTCGGTATATCGAGCTTTTTATATCGAAAAATATCGAAATTATCGAAATTTTCGGTATATCGAAATTTTCGGTACGATAACGGTATGGAAAATGATCATACCGCGGTATTTCGGTATACCGAAATTTTTTTGGTATTCGGTATGAAACGGTATATCGATATACCGAAATATCGAAACCTTAATAAAATAATAATTTTATATTATTTTTAAATTAAAATAACTTTAATTATTAAAACTTAAATAAAATAAACCTTAAATAATTAATTTCGGTATAAAACAATGCTTCAATATTTTTGATATGAATTGATGGTTCAATATTTCGATATGAAATGATGGTTCAATATTTTCGATATGAATCAGTATACCAATATGGTACTGTATATCGATATACCGTACCGAAAATTCGGTATACCGAAATTACGGTATGGTATCGGTATGAATTTTTACATACCGAAAATTTTGGTATACCGAGATTACGGTATATCGAAATTTCGATACGGTAACGGTATGAATTTTTTCAATATCGAAATTTCCAGTATGATAACAGTATGATTCAGTATTGTCGGTATACCGTACCGAACCACCCCTAGTCTCGCTATAAGGGCTATATGGGCAAATGTGTATTATTTATTTTTGCAGCAACACATATTTATCCTTACATTAATACACACTTGAGAGCGAGTTTTTCTATTTGTGTTGTACAAATTGTTTGAATAGGTTTGTTTAACTTGCTTTTAACCTTTGAGTCGCAAAATTTTCAGGCACTTTTCTAATTTAATTTTAATATCACATGCACAAATTAATATTGTACTACTGTATATAATATTTTTGTCTTAATTACAAACATAAATTCATGAGATTATACGCAAAGACTACATATACACCCTAATTTAAACCCAGTCAATGGCACATGAATACCCGATTTAACATAGTTAGAAGGTGTTTATACAAGACTTTAAAAAAAAAAAAAAAAACGACACATAGTTAGAAGGAAGCATCTTTGCACGGATTCTTATTAAAATTAATTAAACTAGAGGGCACGATTAAAGTTAATTAATTCATACGGAGTACAATATAATTTCCGGCTTCAATTTCCAATAAATAGGTAAAATATTCATAAACTCTATCTAATACTATGCCGGTGAGAAGAAAGAAAATTAATTAATAAATTGTGCCTAGGGGTCGTAATTAATTTCTCTCTAATCAAGGATAGATCAAGAACCCAAAGCTCGTGGTGTTCAATATTAATTCAAATGTTGCAATCTATAGGCAAGTTGAGTATTTCATAATTTGAATTGGTATTCTTCCAACATTGAATTACCTATTGGAATAGCTAGTTATGTTAACAGGGGGAGGTGGGACAACCTAATTTAATTAACAAAAACTTATATGCAAGCATATATATAATATTACCACAAAATAGAAAAGTAAAAAACAAAAATTACAAATCAAATCGCATTAAAAGCAGGTCAAACAAATCTATTCAAAAAAAAATGTGCAAGGCAAAAAGAAAATCTCGATTTCAGATCTATATTAGTATAATGATATAAATATATGTAATTGTAAATACTAATATGTGTTACTATAAGAACAACTAACACATACTTGTTCTTTACACTAACACACGTGCAATATTGCATTTACGTTCTTTTAATTAGCCAAATTAAGAGTAACTCTTGTTTGAGAAGATCCATATGATCGTATTAAAAGGGGGTCAAACAAATCTATTCAAAAAGTTCGTGTGAGAGAAAAAGAAAAATTCAATTTCAAATTTGTGTTAATATAATGATAAATATATGTAATTGTAAGTACAAATACGTGTTACTATAAGAACAAGTAACACATACTTGCCCTTACCCTAACACATGCAAAATTGCACTTAGGTTCTTTTAATTAACCAAATTAAGAGTAACTCTTGTGTGAGACGTTCTCAACATGAGACCGGTATCACTTTATAATTGAATTTTATCGTTTTTCAAAATATATGTGTAAAGTGTATCATTCTAAGGCAAAAGTTTAAAAAGTGATACACTTTGCATTATAAAGTGATAAATTTATGTTGAATGTGGAATGACTTACTTCCTCCTATTCAAAATATTAGTCATTTTGGATTAATGCACATATATTAAGAAAAAAAACATATTTGCTGATCTCGTGTAGCTACTATTAGCTGACAAAGTATACAAGAACCTTTCAGTCTGATTTCACTAATGAACTTCAGGTGTCTTCTACTCTTTAAGTCTTTAGCACACGCGTGTTGATCTAAATGTGGTATCAGCTTATATACATACAACTGATTCCACTAACTAAGACTTAAACTTCTATAATCTATCTACTAAGCTTTATAAAATAGTTTTAGGTAACCTATCACTAGATTGCAAATTGATACTCTAATACATACTTGAGTTCTGGTCTGTTTTTGGTCATCAAAATTAAATACATATAACTCTGATTTAATATGGGTAGGATGAATATCCTCACATGTTCAATCCTTTCATTAGAGGTAATTTTTTTTTTTTTAAAAAACTTTTATAACTTCTGTGAGTTGTGTCATTTATAATTTGTTAATGTTACTAAAAAATTATCTTTTGTTCTTTTGTAGCCTTTGGATGGAATCGTGGTATCCAGAATTTAGATAGTGAAGTGAAAACTAAAAGCTTGAAATTCTAATGGTGATACTTATACTTTTGTATTCTTGATGGACTGGTTTATTTTCATTAGATTTTGGTTTGTTTAAAATCTAATTAATATTAGGCATATAAAAATATATTAAGAGATCTTGTATAATATATTTTATATATCTTTATTTTTCTTAATTAGAGATTTAGGGTATATACGTTTTGTATCTATAAATACTTCCTTTATGTACTCTTTACATTCACTCAATGAAATTATAATTTTATAAATCATTGTTTCTCTACATGGTATCAACGAGTCTTACGGCTAACGCCTAGATCCGAAACCCTCCCTCGTAGTCGTTGCTCGACATCCGACGTCGTCCAAACTCCCGACTACCACCCTCCCCGTTCGAACCATTCAACCGTTCAAAAACCTTCACTGATTGTGCAGAAATCATATTCTTGCTTTAATTCCCAGAAATTATCAAGAACTCATCACAACAGTATTCTTCGAAATTATCAAGAAATCTTCTTTCTTGCTTTTAAATCCCATAAATTAAATCCCATAAACTATCAAGAAATCATATTCTTGCTTTAAATCCTATTCTTTGAAACTTTTCCTATTTTGTTCTTGTTGGGAAATAAAATGATTTTGATTAAGATACCAAAACCCCTGATTGATGATGATCAGATTAGTTGAGATACACTTAAGTCTAGATCAGTCTAGTTGTCTCAGGAGTGTTGAGACAGTAAGAATGCTTAAGTCTAAATCTCAGAAATGTTGTGAGATTTATAGTTCAGGATAGTTGTCCAAAGCTGGAATGTTAGGCAGCTTGTTAATCATTAGTTCTTTAGGACAAGGTTGCTGATTATACAAGACAAGCTTGCTGAAGTGGACAACATGGCTGAATGATCAAGAATGATAAGGCAAGCTTCATGCACTGATAAGAACTGTATCAGATCAATTGAAGTGGTAATAATCAAGAGCATTGAATGCTATACTCACAGATGACATATTTATTGAAGCATTTATTGTCATCAAGCCTGAACAAGCATTGAAGACTTAGAAACATTAAAGACTGAAGAATTGAATTAATGTTGGAACATTCTAGTTAGCAGCAGGAATGTTCAAGGCAGTTGTCCCATCTGACCGTTGGTTGAGTATAAAGTCTGCCACAAATCAACCTTGGGAAATGTGCAAATATGGAAGCTGACACAAGTCATTTCAGCCGCATTTTTCAGAAGTCAACACATTCATTCAAGCAACCATTGAAGAGTCTATTACACAGTGGATAATAGAAGGTCAAGCTTCATAACCATTTCAATGGAGCTGCAAATAGACAATTTTGAATTTCTATCTCTCCAACGGATAGTTGATCTTGGTCTATAAATTCAGAAGTGATCCAAGGATTCAAGCATTCAACTACTTGCAATCAAACTATCATCAAGCAATCAAAGGAAACCAAAGCTATTCTTAAGAATCCCAAGTTTCCTGATCACTTCAAATAGCTAAGCCATTTCTTGTAAAATCCCAAGCTTAGCATTGAGATATCCTAAGCCTTTACATTGTTCT
This sequence comes from Galeopsis tetrahit, assembly GCA_963675135.1. Lineage (NCBI taxonomy): Eukaryota > Viridiplantae > Streptophyta > Magnoliopsida > Lamiales > Lamiaceae > Galeopsis > Galeopsis tetrahit. Next base: position 12,095,158 of record OY776121.1, on the reverse strand, counting down.
TACTGTAAAGGATATCTCTATTAGTTGGAACCAAACCTCAAACCCTTACCTCATTAAGTGAAGTAGTGTTTGTTGTAGAAGTGAGGAGTTAAGGACTGTTATTGAAAAACACAGTCTTAACTCAGAGAGATTGAGCACTAGGACTCAGATTATCCTAGGGATCAAAGCACTAAGAGAGTGTTGTTGATCAGTGCACCTTGGCACTATAAAACAAGCCAATTCCATTATTAAGGAATTATCCTGTTCAATCTGGGAAAGTGGATGTAGGAGTATTGAGACTCTGAACCACTATAATTGCTGTGTCATTTACTTACTGCATTCATTATTGCATTACAATCAATCATTTCCTAAGAGTTTATATCCGTAAGTAAAGAAAAACTGTTTTGGACAAAGTCCGTGATCGACTGTGTTTTCAGAAATTAACTTGGAGTATTCTTTCAAGAAAAAGGCCAACCACATTCCGCACTTAGCATCTCTCTTAGATATTTATCCAACTGATCACTTAGTAGTTTTCAGTAGGACAAGTATATATTGAAGATCACACTCAGGCAAGTTGTGAGACAACTTCCCTGATAAGCTCAAACTGTTTGAAAAAGAAAAGAATTTGCATACACAAGTGCATTCCCCCCCCATACACTTGTGTCATACTCCACCAAGGACCAACAGTTCTCAATCAACTATTCAGCACAATCACATACTCCACCCTCTCTCCAATCACATACTCCACCCTCTCTCCAATTAAATATATGTCTTCCATAATTAATTTGCGAAGCCTAACCTCTGTTTCCATGGCAGCCCTGCAACTCCAACATCCAGCACCTCCCATGGCCGCCTGGTCTCCTCAGCCTGAGCTACCCCTCGCGACGCCACCCTCTTCGGTGCACGCGTCCCTATCCCTTGCTGCCCAGACTACAGCGCGTCGCTCCGCCGCGTCGTGCCCGACGTCGGCCATGGTTGCCGGCGCCTCTGCCGACCCAACACGATCGCCTACCACCTGTCAATGGTGTCGTGACCGGGGGCACACCGGCCAAACTTGCCCCGAACTCCGACAGTTGCTTCCGGCACAGATCCGCAACTCACTGAGTTGACTCGGTCCCTACTCACCGAGCCGACTCAGTCCTTCCTCTGTAAGTTACAACACCCCCAACTCTGCTAATTCCACCCCCTTGAATTTACACCCTCACCCCACTGCTCTATACACCCCAACCCGGGTAAATACACTCCTCCGCATCTACGCACCCACCTCAATACTACATACACCCCACCCAGTATATACACCCACCCTCCTAGTACATACACCACCTCCGCCCACTCGACTATTTCACGTACCCACTCTGTTCCTTGGATTCTGGACTCCGGTGCATCGCATCACATCACCACCGACCTCCAAAGCCTGTCCCTCCACTCCCCATATTCTGGCTCGGATGACGTAGTCATCGGTGATGGTAACGGTTTGCATATCTCACATATTGGTTCCTTATCGTTTTCTCATGTTCCTATGCTAAAATCCTCAAACGTACTAGTTGTTCCGCATATGGCCAAAAATCTTATCTCCGTTTCATCGTTATGTCGAGACAATGATGTTAATGTTATCTTTGGCCCAACTTACTTTCAGGTGCGGGATGGCAAAACGGGGACCATTCTCCTCATGGGGAGTCGCGTGGATAATCTCTACGTATGGCCGACTCGAGCGTCTACCTCACCTACAGCCTCAATTTCTGAGAAACAACCTACCACCATCTGACATGCTCGTCTAGGCCATCCATCCTCCAAAATATTGTCCCACACATTATCCAAGTTTAGTTTACCTACTACAAACTCAACCTCTTTACATTGTAATTCCTGCAATTGTATAAAGAGTCACAGACTGCCATTTTACGATTCTAGCATTACCTCTAAAAACCCCCTTGAAGTCATCTTTTCAGATGTTTGGTCGTCCCCTTGTCCTGTCAACTGAAGGCTTCAAATACTATGTCATTTTTGTTGATCACTTTAGCAAATACATATGGCTCTACCCCCTAAAACGTAAGTCCGATGTACTTCCCACATTTTTCTCCTTTAAAAATATAGTGGAAAACTTTTATAACACCAAAATCAAAACCCTTTATTCTGACAATGGATGAGAGTTCATTACTCTTCGTTCTCTCCTTCAAACTCATGGCATATCTCATCTCACAACTCCTCCCCACACCCCTGAACACAATGGCATGTCTGAACGTCGTCACATACATGTTTTTGATACTGCCTTAGCCCTTTTACATCATGCCTCCATGCCCCTTACATATTGGCCTCATGTAGTTTGTGCTGCTACCTATATTATAAACTGTCTACCAAAACACAATCTAAACATGTTGTCCTCATATCAATACCTCCTAAAACAAACTCCCAACCTAGCCAAACTTAGAGTTTTTGGTTGCTTATGTTATCCTTGGCTCCGCCCCTACACTTCCCACAAATTAGACCATAGATCCACTCCCTGTGTCTTCATTGGATACTCTCCTACCCAAGCTGCTTATCTTTGTCTTGACTTAAAAACCAACAAAATATATTCCTCTCGTCATGTTCAATTTATTGAAAATGTCTTTCCTCTAGCCACTCCTAAAACTGCTTCTGATACACCCTCTGGTTTAGTAGATACACCCCACAATTTAGTAAATACACCCACTATTTTAGTAAATACACCCCCAGCCCACCAGAAAACCCTATTGGTATGCTCTTTCCACCACACACTCTGATAAGTACACCCCTTCCCTTACCTACTGATCCTGCCCCACCCCCAACATTTATGAATACACCCCCTCTCCAAAATATACCTCCTCCCGACGTCAACTCATCACCCCCACCACAGCCGCACCACGCACCTCCTGTTTCACTCAATACACCCACCAGCCCCCTACCAAGCCCCGATGCACCCCCTGTTCAGATTAATACACCCCCTAGCCCACCATCCAGCCTTGATGCACCCCCACCTCACTAAGTAAACCTCTCTCACCTCTTCGCCTCGAGTCGCCAGATGCTCCCCTATCGCCATCCCCACCGGCCTCCCAAGTCACTCGAATGGTTACTCGAGCTCAAAACAGAATCTTCAAACCCAATCCGAGGTATGGTCTTATAAGTACTTTATCTTCTGATACTGAACTTAGTTGCGTCTCTCAGGCATTAAAAGATGAACGATGGAGGGAGGCCATGTCATCTAAATTTAATGCCCTTCTAAAAAACGGTACTTGGGATTTGGTACCACTTAATGATTCTACCAACGTTGTTGGCTCCAAGTGGGTCTTCCGCATCAAACGGAAACCGGACAGGTCCTTAGATAAATTCAAAGCTCGACTTGTGGCCAAAGGCTTTCACCAACGCCCCAGAGTTGATTTTTCAGAAACGTTTAGTCCTGTGGTCAAACCAGCAACCGTTCGAGCAGTCCTGAGTATTGTAGTCACTCAAAATTGGCCACTTCGACAGTTTGATGTGAACAATGCATTCCTTCATGGTTCCCTCTCTGATACAGTTTACATGGCTCAACCTCCTGGTTTCATTGATAAGGCGTTTCCATCCTATGTTTGCAAATTACACAAATCCATTTACGGTTTGAAACAGGCTCCCCGTACTTGGTATTATGCACTTAGAACGTTTTTGGAAGGAATTTGGTTCATTCACACAAAATCCGATGAATCCCTTTTTGTGTACAATAAATCTGGCATTATTGCATATTTTCTTGTGTATGTTGATGATTTGATTCTCACAGGAAATTCCATTCCCTTCCTTACCCGTGTGGCGCCAGATCTTAGTTTGAAATTTTTAGTTAAAGACTTGGGCCCTCTTTCCTACTTCTTAGGTGTTGAGGTACTTCGTACCAATAACTCCTGCTTTCTCTCTCAACAAAAGTATGTAGTTGATCTACTCACTCGATACAATATGGTGGCCTCCAAACCTGTTCAGACACCACTAGCCACCTTTGCCTGCCTTACACTTCTTGATGGGACTCCTCTTGGGGATGCCACTCAATATCGACAAATACTTGGCAGTCTTCAATATCTTCAGCTCACGAGACCCGACATTGCTTTTGTTGTTCACAAGTTGTGTGTCAATTTATGCATGCTCCAACTGTCACTCATTGGGGAGCTGTCAAACGTCTACTTAGGTACTTAAATGGAATAAGAGATGTTGGAATCACACTACGACCTACCACCTCCTCCTCTCTACATTGTTTTACAGATGCTGATTGGGCTGGCAACAATGATGACCGTTCCTCCACAAGTGCTTATCCTATCTCTTGGTCCTCCAAGAAACAAAAATTGATTGCTTGTTCCTCAATAGAAGCTGAGTATCGTGCTATTGCCTCCGTTGCCTCTGAAGTTCAATGGTTAAAATCTCTATTTCATGAGCTATGCTTCACAATTTCTGACTGGCCTGTTATCTATTGTGACAACATTGGAGCCACTTATCTCTGCTCAAATCCTGTCTTTCACTCCCGAATAAAGCACATTGCAATCGATTTCCATTTTGTTAGAGACTTGATCAAGACATCTCAACTAAGGGTCTCACATGTCTCTTCTGCGGATCAACTTGCTGATGCACTTACAAAGCCTCTTTCTCGCCTCCGTCTCCAACTTCTTATGACCAAGATTGGACTCTCCTACGATGCTCCATCTTGAGGGGCGTATTAGGCATATACAAATATATTAAGAGATATTATATATATCTTGTATAATATATTTTATATATCTTTATTTTCCTTAATTAGAGGTTTAGGATAGATATGTTTTGTATCTATAAATACTTCCTTCATGTACTCTTTACATCCACTCAATGAAATTATAATTTTATAAATCATTGTTTCTCTACAATTAATACTAGTACTATTTTAGATGTACTTTCATGTACTCTTTACATTCACTCAATGAAATTATAATTTTATAAATCATTGTTTCTCTACAATTAATACTAGTACTATTTTAGATGTACTTGTATTTGATTTGTATGACTTTAAGTATTTTAGATGTACTATGTTACTATGTTTTTGGACTGTATGGGGGTATCTTGGATAGATTGTGTTGTGGTCAATTTTTTTGATCATTTTATTTTGACATATAGTTCAGTTTGTAGAGTAATCTTTATTTTAAATTTATTTATTTAATATAATCGTGCCGTATCAATTCAAAAAATATTGAATTGTGTTAACATGAAAAATTTGTGTCGGTATTGTGTCATGTTAACCGGACACAAAAATTACTATGTCGTTATCATGTCATGTAAGGTTGACACGAAAATTATTGTGTTCGTGTCGACTCAATTTCTTATTGTGTCTTGTTCGTGTTTAGTTTTATTGGATCGTGTCATTATCATGTCGACATGAAACACGACACGATAGCACGTATTGCCAAGCCTAGGAAGAATTCATATTTATAGTGCGAATTTGAATAATGTCATTGGAGAGTAAATTTAAATGCATACTTCCTTCGCCCCAGGATTTTGTGCATGGTTTGACCGACATGGAGATTAAGAAAATGGAATACAGTGATGTGTATGGTGGAATAAAGAAGGGGTATTATTGATAATTTATTGGCTAAAGTGAATAAGATATGACTAAAGTGAAGGAAGATATTAAATTGTGGGATCAAATAGAGTGGCATTTTTTAAATTAGATGAATGTTGTAAGGATAAAAATTATGTGAGTTATTATTTTATTTTTTTTGGAGTGTGCAAATAATGTTGGTACGCCCATTAAAAAAAGTGTGCAAATAATCATGGAATGGAAGGAGTACTATTTATTGAATACAGACTTCATTGAGATTTTCTGTGAAGATGACTTTTACCACGTGCAGTAACGGACCTACTCAGTGCGCGGGCCCCCCACAAATTTTGTAAATTTGTTAGGGGTATTTTGGTAATTTTACACATATTAAAATTAATACTCTATTCTATAATTATTTGCACACTCCTGATATAGAAATAATTCGAACATCATTTTATTTTAAAATCATCACTCATTGAGTCTACATTTTACCCTACATTTCACTAAATTTATTTTACATTCTACTAAATCCTCCTCACACCTTATCAAATCTCTCAAAATGTGCTTTCTTATTTGACTCTACACCACTAAATTCAATTTTTTTAAGTGAATCTGTTAAAATGTGCAAATATTATCACGAAACGAAGGAAGTATTAACTTCTACCCAAACATAGCAAAAGTCAACTTATTCGATCAATTTAATTTAATGAAATGTGAAATATTGACAATTTTATAATGTGAAATTTTGATAAAAATAATGAGTACTTATCATTTTATCTTTATAATAATGTTAATCGGGCCCCCCTACCGAAAATTTATGGGTCCGTCACTGACCACGTGGGGTAGTTTTTCAGCTTTTTCTTGTCCTTTTGCACTGTGTTGTTCAACTTTTATTCCAGATCTGTACATTAGCTTTCTAACTCTAATTGGTTCATGTTTGACTTCTTAATAAATTTATAAGATCGACTTTCACCCAATTGATCAATTAACTTTAGATAATCTTATTAGCTAATTTCAGCTCCTTTGATCTCAACTTATCTACTAATCTCACCCCCTTAGCTAGTCAAGTACACTATGAAATACATGTTAAATATGAAAGTGTGTTGCTGCATTACATTCATAATCAGTAGTAGGTGAATATATACAGGCTGAACCCTAGAATCAATGGGCCACACAAATACACTTGGCCCATGCTGTACGCGAAAGGAAACAAATCAAAATAAGGTAATGATTTTATACAAAGGAAATATGAGAGGATATGGAAAGTGTATATATTCCAATACTCCCCCTCAAGGTGGAGTGTGGAGGTTACGCACACCCAACTTGCTACGGAGAAATTGAAAACGATCGGCGCCAAGAGCCTTGGTGAAAATGTCGGCAATTTGGTTATCGGTTGAAATGGAGCACGGCTGAATGTCCCCACTAGCAACTCGCTCACGGACAAAGTAACAGTCCATTTCAACATGTTTCGTGCGTTCATGAAAGACCGGATTGACTGCAATGTGGCGCGCAGCCTGGTTATCGCAAAACAACGGAGTGGGTCCTGATTGGTGTACCTCAAAGTCTTTCAACAACCACCGTAACCAAAGAATCTCACTCACTGTAACAGCCATGGCCCGATATTCTGCTTCAGCAGAAGACTTGGAGACTACTGATTGTTTCTTGGTTCTCCAAGAGATGGGAGATCCACCCAACGATACAAAATAACCTGAACTCGAACGACGTGTGAAAACGCAGCCACCCCAGTCGGCATCACAATAACCTTCCAATGCAAAATTGTCATTTGCTGGTAAGAAAAGGCCTTGACCAGGAGTTTGCTTTAAATATCTCAATATTCGATGTACGGCGTTGAGGTGTGACTGGCGAGGTTTGCCCAAAAATTGGCTCAACTGATTTACTGAGAAGACTATGTCGGGTCTCGTAACTGTTAAATAAAGAAGGCGGCCAACTAGCCTTCGGTATTGTGAGGAATCAACAAATGGAGTGTCATCATCAGGCCTTAGTTTTAAGTTCTGCTCCATAGGAAATGGGCTCGGACGACCGGCTTGAAAACCACTTTCTTCTAGAATGTCGAGGGCATATTTTCGTTGACTAAGTACAAATCCATCTGGTGATCTAGCCACTTCTATGCCAACAAAGTATTTCAACGTTCCCAAATCCTTGATACTGAATTTGGCATGCAAATAGTGTTTGACACTCTCAATGTGTGCAATGTCATTTCCGGCTAACAACACATCGTCTACATAAATTAATGCTGAAACGTAGATGAGGCCTTTACGAAAGATAAATAATGAGTGATCCGCTCGGGATTGCCGAAAACCAAAAGTCATCAGTGCTTGAGTGAACTTGTGGTACCAATTTCGGGAAGCTTGCCGCAACCCATATATCGACTTTTGTAGCTTGCAAACACGCAAGTCTCCATCTTTGGCAAATCCTTGCGGGACTTGCATATACACCTCGTCATGGAGGTCCCCATGCAAAAAAGCATTATTTACATCCAACTGATGCACAAACCAATTTTTCTTTGCTGCAATAGCCAACATGCAACGAACAGTAACTAATTTCGCAACAGGAGCGAAAGTTTCATGGAAATCAACGCCTTCAATTTGGGTAAAACCTCTTGCCACTAGTCGCGCTTTATAACGCTCAATCTCCCCCGTGGGTTTATACTTGATCTTATAAACCCACTTGGAGTCCACGAGCTTCTTTCCAACTGGAAGATCAACCAATTTCCACGTGCCATTATCCTCCAAGGCTTGAATTTCCTTTTGCATGGCTTCTCTCCACATCGGATCCTTAACAGCCTGTGAGAAGTGCTTCGGCTCATCACGTGAAGTGATGGCTGCTAAAAACGCCTTATGAGTTGGTGAGAATTTATTATAATTAATGAAATGGGACAAGGGATATACCGGCGAGGTTACCGAATTGGCGACGGATTGTGAATGGTCGATTGAGGGAGGCAAGTCAGTGTCGAAGGCATCTAGATGCTTTGGCCGTTTCTTAATGCGTTGGCTTGCCCGGGTGGCCAATTCACGGAGTGCAGGTGGATCAATCGACATGGTTACAGGTGTAGGTTCAGAAACTAAGATGTCCAGCGCTGGTTCAGTAATTTCTGCAACATCCAAGTCACGTGAGGCTTCTTCTAATTGAGAGTAATGGTCATCATTAATTAACTCTTGCTGAGAACTTGAGTTAGCATCTCTTGCTGGAAACGAGTTTATATGAGCACGATGCAGGCCTAACACCAGTCGATGAGCCATGTCGACAGTTTCTTGGAATGACATATCCCCAGTCTTATTTTTGAACGGAAAAATATCTTCAAAAAATGTGACGTCCCGAGATGTGAATATTTTGTGTGTTCGAAGGTCGAATACACGATATCCCTTTTGACCATTGGGATATCCAACAAACACAGCTGGACTCCCCCTTTCGACGAATTTGTCCTTGCGCTTATTGTCGCATGCATATGCGAGACACCCAAAAGTGCGCAATTGATCATAATTAGGTAGCTGTCCAAGCAAAATTTCATGAGGAGTTTTGTTGGCAATGGCAGAAGATGGAAGACAGTTGATGATATAAACTGCCGTGAGTACACACTCCCCCCAAAACTCAATCGGGAATCCGGCCTCAAATCGTAGTGCCCGGGCCACCTCAAGAATGTGTCTGTGCTTACGTTCTACAACCCCATTCTGCTGTGGAGTATCAGTGCATGAAGTCTTAAGGAGAATACCACAAGAATTGTAGAAATTCGTCATTAATATTGACTGAAATTCTTGCCCATTATCGGTTCGAATACGTTGAACCTTATTTCCAAACTGATTTTTCACCATTTTGCAAAAATTGATTAACGAGTGTCCAACATCAGATTTATTCTTAAGAAGAAACACCCAAACTCCTCGACTATAATCGTCTACAATCGAGAGAAAATAGTGAGCCCCAGATAACGATGCAGTTTTGTATCCCCCCCAAATATCACAATGCAATAACTCAAAACAACGATTACTTTTTATTGAACTTGAAGAAAAAGGTAGCCGAGTTTTCTTGGCTCTCATACAAGAATCACAAAATTCAGTATCTCGTCTATAACCCTTAAAATAACTAACTTGTTGTATCTTGTCATCTGACGCATGACCCAGCCTCGTGTGCCACAAAACAGAGTCCGCCCTAACTGGCATTGCCACACCCTCAACCTTCAAAGGTTCCAGATAATAAAGACCATCACACAATTTACCCGTGCCAATCAGCTTCCTCGAGGGTAAGTCCTGTAACACACAAAAATCGCCAAAGAAGGTGAGGGAACAATTCAAATCTTTAGTCAATCTACTAACAGAAAGAAAATTGCATTGAAAGGTGGGAATATTGAGAACTCGCTGAATCGAGATCCCATTTGGTAAGCGCGCGTTTCCAACGCTTTTCACTGGTATAGTGTCACCGTTTGGGATCTTGACGGGCAATTTTGATGTGTTCTCCACAACATCAAACAAAGTTCCCTCATTGCATATGATATGCTCTATTGCGCCCGAATCAATAATCCAAGGCCCTGCACGAGATAACTTACCCGCCATGTTAACTGTTGGCGTCATGGATTGTTGAGGAGTGTCAATTTCAGTCCTCAAGAACTGTGCCAATCGGTTTAACTGGTCTGAAGTTAAATTTGTGAGTAAACTATTCTCCCCGTCAACATGATTTGCCCGAGGTGGAGCTGTCCGAGGTTTGGGATTGCGATTTCCCCCATCACGCCCTTCTCGACTACCACCAAAGCTTTTGTTGTCTTTCCCACCTTTGCGACCCCAATCAGCAGGATATCCTATGCGCTCGAAACACGTCTCATATGTGTGGTTTGTTTTCCCACAATGTGAGCAATAACGACTCTCACGATTGGACTGTCGTTTGTTCGGGTCTGGCTCCTTTTTTGTTTGTGCTTGGAAGGCTGCTGCTTCGACCTGAGGCTTGCGAGCAGCGGTGATTTATCGATGTTGTTCATCTTCAGAGACAAGATGATAAGCAGCACCGAGAGAGGGGACTGGTCTGGTACTGAGAATCTGAGTCTTGATCGGTCCGAAAACATCGTCAAGCCCCATCAAAAAATCATACAAGCGATCACGATCTCGCTCTTCCCGTAATAATTTTGGCATATTGCACGAACACCCACCACAGGAGCAATTCACACCATTGGAAATTGATGTCATCTCATCCCAGATCCTGCGAAGCTTGCTATAATATGCAGATATGGAAGCTCCGTCTTGGCGAACATGACTAAGGGCACAACGTAACTCATACGTACGCGGCCCAAATCTCACGAGCAGTTTTGAACTTTACACTTTGACGAACCTCCATATCCATACTACTATTGAGCCAACCCTTGACCATGGCGTTGGCGCGTTTCTAGTGTGGCAAATAGGGTGAATCCGCCTTTGGCATTGGAATATCTCCATTAACGAATTCGATTTTATTTTTGGCATATAGTGCGTTGCTCATCTCATCGAGCCAATCGCCATAATTGCCATCACGTAGTGGATCTGTCACAAATACATCTCCAGGTTTATCTCCGGAGTGGAAGAAATATGGTGACATTGAATTAGTGATGACTTTGGTCGTGTCACCATCATCGACTTTGTTCTTGTCACCACTGGTAGCCATTTGGGACTGAAATAAGAGTGCAGCAGGTAGGCTCTAAAAAAAACTAGGTTTTTGGATTACCAGTGATTCGGCTCTGATACCATGTTAAATATGAAAGTGTGTTGCTGCATTACATTCATAATCAGTAGTAGGTGAATATATACAGGCTGAACCCTAGAATCAATGGGCCACACAAATACACTTGGCCCATGTTGTACGCAAAAGGAAACAAATTCACATTTATACAAAGTAGCAATTTGCAAATGTCATTTAAAAAATAATTTGTGGTCAGAGTTAAACAAAAAGCCTAAACCTAGAAAAAAGACACAAAATAAAACAGTAATACCTTTACCCATAAATAATTAACTAAACCAATGTTAATATCTACAAAGCAAAAGACAACATAATTAAATACTAAAAACGAATTTCATCATCTAAAATAGAAATATTGAAATTGACGAAGTGTGAGACAAACGAGCTAAACAATTCAAAAGGCTCATTTTTAGTGACCAATTGTATATTAAATTTGTATTTTGAAAAGGTAAAATATGTATATTAATAGGTATTGGAAGGTTTTTATTCAATACTATAATTTTTGTAAGTGTTATCTCATATTCTCACATCAGCTGATGAGGTGATCAGCTAATAAGAGTCAGATAACATGACTTAGACCGAATCAGATGAGTTGAATATGTTCAGTCAGCTGATGAGGAGTCGCTTAGAATAAACTAGATTGATCATATCAGAAGGGTTAGATCAGCAGAGATGATGTCTATCGGTAGAGTTAGTCTTTTGACCAAGATCAAAGGAGTTGTATCAGATGAGGGGAGTCATCTAATTTCGGGACAAGTCTTCTGAGAGACCATTACAAGCAGTTTCAACTAACAGGGGAAGTAACTGTCATTCCAATTGGGTAATAACTAAGCACATGGATTGTTACAAATGGTAGCAAACAGATCTAACTACTCAACTGCTACATAACTGTTGCAATATCCATTATAATATATATACTCTGTTGGGAATAAAATGAGAATTTAGATTAAGATACCAAAACCCCTTAAGACATGCCAAATACATAAGTCAAAATGATATGAACATGTTTCAGGAATGTTGGAACATGTAGTATAGGCTAGTTGAGAAGCTGGAATGTTAGACAGCTCTTAGTATATTTAGATGCACATATTGAGGGGGAACATATGCCTAGAAGATTACAAGAATCAATTCCCCTCAAGGCTCAGAATCAATTTGACCTTAAGTCTGCTGAAGTATCTAATGGACAACTGTGCTGATCAAGTCAGCTCAGTAGTAGACCAACCCTTCTAAGGATAAATTGAATGGAATCAAGAAGAAGTCTACTGATGTATGTGTCAAAAACTCTGAAGGAATATTCAGTAGAGATGCCTCAGCACACTTGAACCAGAACAGTTCAAAGGAAAGGCCAACTGTGCTGATAAGGTCAAAGCTATTGATATGAAGGCATGAATGTTTAAGAACCATCTAGAGACATGCTACTAAAGAGAATGAGTCAAGCCACCTGAAATAGCCTAGCCAAAACTGCTGATAAGCAAAGTCTGTTGATATTGATAAGTAGAAATGTCCAGATGATAAGGAATGTTGTCCTTATCATAGGACCAATGATCAGAAGTGATGTCCATGTTTGATCAAGTGAATCTTCAAGTCAGACATTGGGAAGAGTGCTTCAAAGTCAATACAAAGAGCATACAGCCGTTTACTTCCCAAATTAAGGACATGTCCCTTTCAAGAAACTGTCTTCCAGTTGCAGAGTTCAAGGAAGACAAATATAGACATTTTGAGGCTGTCTCTCCAATGGACATAACCTCAAATTGTTCTATAAATACATGAAGTGTGGAAACCATTGACGGCACCAACTAGCAATCCAACTGAACCAACTATTCTGAGATACAAAGGAAACTCAAAGCTTTCAAGCTTTCATAAAACATCTTAGTTTCCAGAAACACTTCAACCTAAGCTGAACTTCATTGTACATCAATCAAAGATTAGAAAGATATCATATCCTATACACTGATCTCATTGTAAAGGATATCTCAACCTAGTTGGAACCAACATCAACCCATATACCTTTCCAAGAAAGTTAGAAGGTTGTTGTAGTAGAAGTGTAAGGAATTGACTGTTGAGAGAAGAACAGTTCAATTCTGAGTTCAGAAGAGAATACTAGGACTCTGATATCCTAGGGATCAAGGCACCAAGGAGTGGTGTGGTTGATCAAGTGCACATTGGCACTATAAAACAAGTAATTCCAAGAGATAAGGAATTATCCTGTTCAATCAGGGAAAGTGGATGTAGGAGCTTGAGTCTCTGAACCACTATAACTCTTGTGTTGATTTACTTTCAAGTATTTTCATTAAAACAACACATTCAAACACTGCACACAAATTGGCCTTTCAAAAACACATACTTAAGACTGTGCAAAACTACTTTGGGACAAGTTCCCTGAAATCAGATAAAGTTTTAAGAAGATTTCAGTAATTAAAAGGAGTTTAAACTAAAGGGTCAACCACTATTCTGCACATATAACTCATTTAGATAGTTATTCAACTAAATACTCAATAGTACTTAGTAGATTGATTATCTTCTAAGAGTTATTCATATCAGAAGAGTTGTCCAAAACAACCTTGCTGAAGCCTAATTTGCTTAAGTTTGAAAAAGATTTGCATACAAGTGTATTCAGGACCAACATACTCTTATTTTTGGAAACATAAAAAATTTCATTACTGGGCATACCCAAAGCAGAATCTGAGATAACAAGTTACAAATCAAAAGAAGAAAAAACCTGAACAGTAATTCCCCTTACCATCTAACCTAATAGATACACAAGATAGGTTCCTTCTCCCATTATTCAAAAGAATTCCAAAAATTTAAAAGAGAATGAGTCTTCATCCACCTAAACGAAGCAATTTTGATATTATCTATTGTTCTCTCAATATCCACAATCATACCTTTGAAAATGAGATCATTTTTGCTCAACCAAATGTTCCAAATTGTGCAATGCCATATCAGAACCTACGCCGAACTCCACTTTGCATCAGCCTTTCCTTTGTGTCTTTTGAAGTAGTTCAGTTTGGTCTCATTTCCCTCCCACTTAAGGCCGAACTAGCTATAAATGAGACCCCAAATATTCGAACTCCTTGGGCAAAAGAAGAACAAGTGATCCGTTCCTTCGTCGTCTGTGTTACAAAATTTGCACGTTGTTGGAAAGTACTCATTGTAGGCTCCCTTCCTCTTCAGGTTCACAATAGTTGGAATTTTGTCTTGAACTATTCTCCAAGAGAATGCTGCTACCTTAAGAGGGACTCCATTCGTCCAAATTTATCCTAGTTCGTCCAACACCTGGTCATCCTTGGTTTGTTTCTCGACCAACATTTTGTAGGCAGACCTCACCGAATATTACCCATTCTTATCGAGCTCCCAGGACCAAAAATCTGCATGATCAGATTTACTTATGTACCTTTTGACATGCCCACATAAATCGTTAACAATACATGTTTCCCATTCAAATAAACACCTACGCCAATTCCACGCCAAGTGCTTATTCTCCCCTCCCACTTAATCCTATCAGAAATTAAGCAATTTTTCTCTTTCTCAATATTATAAAGTCTTGGGAACAAATCTTTAAGGGCATGATTGGTATGACTGAATGAAATTATAACTGAATTGAATGAACTCATTAATGGAATGAATATCTGAATGACCATTCCCACGATTGGTATGATTAGGAATGAAAAAATCATTCCTTAATTGATTTCATTCTCATGATTGATATAATAAAATGAAATATAAAAAAAAATTGTAAAGGGTTTATCTTAAATGACTTAAATATCCTTCAATATATATTTTATAATATCCTATTAAATTAAATTAGTCAATATAAAATTGTTTTAATAATAAAACTTTACAAAATTAATTGTTAATTAAAAAAAACATTTACGCATTAATAAAAAAAATTAAATAACATAGAATTATTTTATAATATAGTATTAAATTAGTCAATATACAATTGTTTTAATATATGATAAAACTTTACAAAGTTAAATGTTATTAAATGTTCATTTAGAAAAAATAAACATTTACGCACTGAAAATATTAAATAAAACAAATATGTAAGACAAATAATAATGCTAACTCTATGAATTAAAATTATAATTTAATTGTTAAGAAGGATAATTTTGTAAAAGTAAAATATTAGTGATGATTTATTTTTGGAAAATAATATTAAAATTAATTTCATATAGAATGGAATGGCTAAAGATAGGGGCAAAGAGGAATCATAATTCTTTATTTTTGAGAATCATCATTCCTCATTCTTAAGGGGAAATTTTTTGTTTTAATCCTTTAAGTTTGAGATATTCCAAAATAAATCATTTAAATTTCAACTTTACAAAATACGTCATTTACCTTTCAATTTTAATCTTTTTTTTACATCAATTTTAATCCTTTATGTTTTGAAAGATTTAAAATTAACAAACTTGGTGCCACATATATTAAAATATGTCACATCATCATGCTACATCACTATCTCTCCTTTATATATATTAAAAAAATAGAGTTTATAACACCAAAAATTACTCTTTACACACCCCATAATTTTAAATACAAAAATAAATGTATATAAAATGACTAAGTAATCCTTACATTATTTTCCTCTATTAATTTAAATGTATAACTAAATTTAATGATAATATCATCATTTTATCAAATACTCATGATAAATAAATATATTTCAAATAAATTAATTAATTAGTTTAAATTAGATGGAATTTTTAATTTTTTTTCATATATATAGAGAGGACCGATTAATTAGTTTGAAGTAGATGCAAATAATTTTTTTGTGTAAGGCTACTAACGCCTAATAAAATGTTATATAAACCTTAAATGTTTTACACACACCTACTAAAATTTAAAAATCAATTTTTATTACTAAACACACATTAATTGTTTTCTATTTACCTGTATCCCTAAAAACAAATACAAATTGAATAAAAACTAATAATATAATTTAAAATTCAACTAAATCCATAAAACTATATATAAATTTTAAAAATTAATTAAAAAAATATTTAATAATACGAAAAAATAAATAAAATTTGAAAATATTTTTAAAAATCAACTGAATATTAAAAAATATTAAAATGAAAAAATCAATTAAATCCAAATAAAATCTAAAAATATTAAATAAATAAAATAAAATTTATAAAATAATTAAATTAAAAATACCAATTAATGATTCAATTAAAAAAAACTAAATAAGATAAAAAAAATCAACTCAATCAAAAATAAATATTAAAAAAATTAAATAAGAAATAAAATGTTACTTTTTTATTGATTTTTTTTAATTTACTTTTTTTTTTACGTTTTATTAAATTTTTTCAATATTTTTAATTTTGTTTTGATGATTTATTTTTTAATTCAGATTCTATTTAATTTTCTAAGATTTTTTTCGAAAAATTTAATTAATTTATGTAAATTAATTATTTTTAAAGATTTAGTTAGTTTTTTATAATACTTTTAAATTTTAATTATAGTACATATTTTTTTCATATTTTTTCAAGTTATTTTACTCTTTATTTATGTAAGGATTATTTAGCTATTTTATATACATTTATTTTTTGTATTTAAAATTATGGGATGTGTATAAAATATTTTTGGGTGTTATTAATTCTACTTTTTTTTTTTTAATATATATAGAGGAGAAATAGTGATGTGACATTTTTTAATATATGTGGCACCAAATTTTCCAATTCTAATTCCTTCAAAACATAAAAGATTAAAATTGATGTAAAAAATGATTAAAATTGAAAGGTAAAAGACGTATTTTATAAAGTTAAAACTTAAAAGATTTATTTTGGATTATCTCAAATTTATAGGACTAAAATAAAAAATTTCCCTTCCTTAAGGAATGGTGATTCCAAATTAAAAAAAACATATCAATCGTGAAATTAGGAATAGACCCATGAATGATCATTTTATTTCAAGGCTATTACTATGTACCAATCATACCCTAAGGGGGTGTTTACTTTTGGTTTTAAAAACCAGGTTTTGGATTTTAAGATCCAAAACTCGTTTTACTTCGGGATTTAAAAACCGGTTTTCAAAATCCACTCAAAACCACCTCTATCAAACATATTGATTTGACATAAAGTTATATCTTATAATATTACTCCAATCATTATATTCTTTCTCAACAATAATATAATAATACTATAATAATATAATAATACAATAATATAATACATTTAATCATTACACAATCAACTAATCATTACAAACCACCAAAGAGCTATCCTCAAAAAATCAATCACTCGAACCAAAACATCTAACCAGATTAGCCCACCACGTCGACCAAGAATTGCGACATTTACCAACAGATCTAAAATACTTAATACACTCCCTAAACGACCCATACTTTAAAAAAAGTATGTCGATCCATAAGTTCTTCCGGCTCCCATTTCCCCAATAAAGCAATATTAAATAAGTTAATATCTTTGATGCCCAACCCGCCTCTCTGTTTATCCCTGCACAATATTTTCCATCTTACCCAAGGAATTCTTCTCACCTTTGAGTCGCCGCTTGTAATTGATCATTGTAAAGTTTCGAGCTAGGACGAGCATTCGTCTTTGAGTTGTGTGAGTTTACGAGTGAAGTGAAGATGAGTTTCTAAACATTTTTTATCAATCAAAGTTGAAGTCGTCTGGTCCAGTGAATGTAGATCACATTGATCGAACCACCTAAATCTCTTGTGTATTGTTTTACTTGTTGATTCTTTTTTTTTTGAATTACTATCTTAATTTGAGTTATCTTTTCTCTTCTGATTTCTACTTGGTTTGAAACGTCAAATTTCGTACACTTGTAGGCAATTTTGAATCGTATATAAAATGGAGATTGAGAAAGGAAATTTTAGATTTGAAAACAGAGATACACATACCCTGTTTGCCACAAATTACATAAACCCCCGAATTGCAAGATAGACATGGAGATAAATTTGAGAGGGAAGATAGAGTATAATTTTAGCTTGACGGTTAACCAGTAACCACTAAACTCACTTTGGTAGAGAAGGTTAGTTCAGGATAGAAGTTAAATTAGATGCAAACTAGATGTCTAATTAGACTTAAAGTAAAATTTATACCCAATACGCAAAAGTATACTCCATTGTGTATATATTAAATGATCGAAAGACACCCTATCTGCAATTTAATGTGAACCAATTGAGATATTTGAACCTAATCATAGATAGCTCAACATATATCTACTAAATAGAGGCTAAAAGAAATAAGTGTTTATTTGTGAACGATCTCACCGTGAGACCCTCTCACACAAGTCTTTGTCTTAGAGAAAAATCAAAATTGGGATTGCTTAAACAAATCAAATAGTGATATACTTGAGCATAGCTCCACGAATGTTTTCCATATACTCTGCAGCTTGTGACTGGTTACCCTGATGTGCAGTCGCAATATTTTGATCAAGAAGAGTCAACAACGATCTGTTCAACTCATTCTGCTCAACCATGTCCAATAGCTTAACAAAAACATAAGTTTAGAGACCAAAAATGATATTATCCCGACAAATGAAGTAGCTTACGGTAGCCTTGATGTCTTGTGATGTTAAAAGTTTAACCAAGCTCTTCCTTGCTGTCACGATTTCTGATTGCATTTTGTCATATGCTTCTGTACAAGAAAAAGAAGGCAGATTAAATGGTTGATCACACATTTTTACACAAACTATAAACTACTCCCTCCATCTCACAATAACTTTCACACTTTCCTTTTTAATAAGACGTCCCACAATAACTTTCACACCCTTAAAATGAAAAATTATTTATAAACTTCACATTTCTTTATTTTATACATAAAGTTCTACAAAATTATCACTCAAAACTTCACTCATTATTAGAGCATCTCCAATGGATGTGTCCATCAAACCAACTTCTCTCCTCCACATCATCATTGGAGGTGCTCTTACACTTTCTTAATTTGCGTGTCCATCTACCTATGGAGATTAATATGGGACAGATGGAGTATATAGTTTTTGCTCAATTTCATTATTACTTTTTTTTTTCATTACCCAATTTTTTTTACTATTCACTTTATTACTTATTTTTTTCAACTATCACTTATTTACTTTCATTCATTTTTTCAAAAAACAATTACTCTATTTATAAGTGGATCATACAATACCCCCATCATATCCTAATGTATCTATTTTATACATAAATTAAAGAAAAATTAATTATTTATATAAAAAGTGAGAGTTTAAAAGTGAATATTATCTTTTTAAAAAATGAAAAATTATAAAAATAAATAGACAGAAAAGAAATGCGGAAATTATAAAAATGGACCGATGAAGTAAATAGGAGTAAAAGTATATGTTTGAATGTAATTACCAACGCCCTCTTCCAAAGCTCTTGAGAGTGTTTGTAGCTCGATTATTCGGTCTTCTGCAGCCTACAAACAAAACCAAAACCCTTAAAAAAGACATGTTTATTCAGAAAAAACACTACCACAAACAAGAGAAAGAGAGACAAACCTGAGTCTTGGACACTGCAAATTTGAATTTTCCAAGTTCAAGTTTCAGATGATTGAAAAATTCCTCATTTAATCTGCATGTATAATTATATATGTTCACTCATTAATATGGATAACAACAATTTTATCTCTGCTACTAAATTCTACATTTGATGCTAACAACACCACAAGTTTTGATCACAATGCTTCCATTCTTTTGGATAATAAGTCTGTTGTTAAGATAGATGAGTAATCAAATCTAAAATAGAATAGATGTGTAATAAGATATATAATGAAAATTTTATGCAGCATATAAAAAACACACTTAATTGATTGCAATTCAATCTGAATTAATTGAGACATTCGAATCCCATCATAGATACTGTACCTCAACATATTTACTAAATGGGACCTAAGTCCTTTTTAGTTTGTCTACCAAATTGATCAATGAGATGGATTTGTTTATTAGAAGTAACACAAAGTAGAGTTTTTTTACTCTTGAGTGCAAAATGGTGTGCCATAGTAGATAGTACTACTAGTAGGTGTGCAAAGTGCAAAACGGTGTGTATTTCAAGTTTGTATTGTACCGTTCTTAGTGTGCATTTTAAATTCGTAGTGCAGTATACATTCGGGTACCTAAAAGTAAGTTGAATTTATTTATTTTTTTGCACCTAATAACTCCACAACAAAAGTATTTACATAACATGAGAAAAATACAATAGAGAAAGAAACTGACCGAGGCCTGACTCTTGCAATCTCGAATTCAATTTCCTGAGCTTCAGTGTCCAGAAAATACTCAACCAACTCCTCTATAGTATCTGGTATCACTCGAGACTAATAATAATATCAACAAAATAAATCACCAATATTCATTTTAAGCAATAATGCAGTTAACTTCATTGGAGGGAGGGGCTAGAAACATAAATTACGCACATTAATCACAATTTATAGGATGATACAAAATAATGAAATGTAAAGTATATAATTTTCAAATCATAGGGAATTTAGTGATTTTTTTTTTTTTGGAAGAAATTTTATGTGTGACCGTGTGAAACATGTGTATAAAATTTGAATATTGCACCTAGACATGTTTATACGGTTAAAATCGACGGTTTTGATTTGACCATTTTACAAACTCCAATCGAACCGGTTACGGTTTTGAACCGCCGGTTCGGCCGATTTGAGTTTTTTTTTTATCACTCATTTTTTATTCATTTTCCCTTTTTTAAAAATAAATAAATAAATAAACTACTAGATTAAGAGATGAGAGAGGTTGGTGTGAAAAAATGAATTGAAATTAAGATATTTATAGAATAATATTAAAAGTAAAAAGGGGCAAAACCGCTAGTTTGATCGTTTAATTGTCGAACCACCAGTTTAACTTCAAACCGTCGGTTTCGATTTTGAATTAGCGAAACTGAAATCGAACCTTGATTTTAAAGTTACGGTTTGATTTTCAAATCAAAACCGACAGTTTGACGAATCGCCAATTGAAAACAGTCGGATTTCAATTTCAATTTTAAATGTCTAATTGTCTACACATTTTAGGGCATGTTTGATAGCATAGACCGATTCTCTAAGATTAGGATAATAAACATGATCTTGAAAGAAACTCTAAACTAATACCTACAATTAGTAGCAAAGTGAGGATATCGACCAACATGGGGATATGAACCAGATTGGGTAGCATTTCAAGAAAAAACAGAGTTTCTAAGAGGAAAAAACCAAAAAAAAAATGATACACGACCAAGAAAATAAATTCAGGGATTTGAGGATAAATGATGGATAGGTTAATTTGTTTCATGTGAACTTTTTTTTTTTTAAATATCACTTTTAGTCTATAAGGTATTTATTTATTTATTTTAATTTTATATTGCAATTTGTATGTTAATCTGAATTACTTTTTATACTAGACAGTTTTAATGTTTGTCATTAATGATTAATTGGATGTTGTAACTATTGTACTTCTTTAGTTCCACAAATAATATAGACCTATAATTACTTTCCCTCAAATTAAGAAGTGGAAATTAATATGGTAGAACGTTAAATTTTTTACTTTATTTTCTCATTTTGGCATGTCTACTAGCTAGTGCCTAGATCGATCTTAATATAAACAAAACAAGATGTGTTAAACAAGCGAAAGATGAAAATAAAATTTAATGATACACTAAAAACATTTTTTTTGTAACAATTAGTATATATTATACTGTATACTTGAATTTTAAGTGATTTAGATAAATTTTTATTGTCCAATTGAATTTTTAATTTTTTTATTCACCACTTTAAAATAAGTTAAAATTGTGATGTACCATATAAATTTGATAACTTAACGAGTGACGAAAAAGGGTATAAAAAAAGTTGATTGAA